>CM077814.1:77702488-82502488 GCA_039764185.1 Tamarix austromongolica | reverse complement strand
GATTGCCTTATAAATTATCTTTTATTCATATGGTTATGATATGTTTAATTTAACTAACCTTGATACATTTCTAAGTATTTTAAACAAATATAATTGTTGTAATGAATTTGATATAATTAGAGATCTTTGTAGAGTTGATAAGCAATTTTCCTCGTAATAAGTTAATGGTGATAAAAGTGGGAGTAAAATGACTTTTAACTCAAGCAATGCATTTTTTATGTGAAAAGTGTTAACTAAGGTACTAGTAAGATATTAATACTTAAAGTGAAAGTGTAATACCATGAATTTTAACCTAACCATAATATCAAATGATTAATATTTTAACCTTAGCCTAATTCTTGAACCCTAAACTTAAACATAATTCTAATCCTAACCCTAAAATCCTTTTTCCTTGCCCCATTTTTCATTTTTCCTTTCCATTTCCTTTCTTCTTCTTCCTTTTTCCTTTGAGTTTTTTGCTCTCACTATACCAAAGCCCTCTTGCTAAGCCTTCACCCTATAGCTTACCTATCATAAATTCATCATCACCACTTCCCTTCTGTTATTTCATGGGATAGTTTGTTGCAAATTTTTTCCCCAAAATTCGCCAATCCTCTCTTCAACACCAACACCTTCTCTACCTCACTCTTTCCATCTCAACATTACAGACTACCACCAACACACTCCTATTTATACGCCTCCACTCTCTCTCCTCACCTCAAGCAATGCTTCACCGAACTCTCCCTAAGCCTCATCTTCCTTCATATTATAGGCAAGATTCGCGTAAGAGATACACTATCATATAACTCATCCTCTGTTGCATCAAAACTCCAGACAGCTCCACCCTTCCAACATCAAAAACCCACGCAGCCTACCCTTAGATGCGTGAACTTCTCCAGCAAGAATAATCCATCCACGATACAACCTCACACATACCCTCACCTATCTATGCCATATCTACACACAACCCCCTGCTGCATCACCCATTGATTCAACATACCCCTTTGTTGCACCAAATTCTGATGCAGCTAGTTCAAGTTGTGTTACACTTTTCCCGCAACTTTGTTTACCTCGGTTGTGTTCTCATGTCCATCCTGATTTGCCTTATAGTTTCCTTGGTTTATTTTTTAAGTACTAACTATATGTTATTATTATTTTTTAGGTGATTTTTGGGTGGTCTTAGAGGAGATGTGTTAGGATTGTCTATACTTAGAGATCGGGGTCGTTGGGTAAAGATACATGTCATAGTTAGAAATTTTTGAATTCTATGTGTATTATCATGTTGGTATAGTTATATTTATAAATTCAAGGTGTAATGTTATTATATGATAATGTGGTATCACAATATGGAAATTGAATAATATGAGAAAGCATGTGCATATATGGTATATCATTTGATAAGTCTTATCTTGAAACCGAATGTGAGGTAGTATACGATGTTTTAATTGGGATTTTATAAATTGTGGAGTGGAAAAGGAATAGGGTTAAGTTGTATGATGACATAATAAATTGAGGGTCAAAAAATAATGATATCAGACTTGTAATGTTTTTTGTGGAGATCTGGGTATTTTGGCTATTATAAGGGTATTTTGGTCATTTTATGACAATTTGAAAAATAATTATGGCCTGATAATCCTTAAGGATTTTATAAATCATTTCATAAGTAATATGATCAAATAATGGTTGAGTAAGACACAAGTTATTCAAATAAGATTTGAGGCTTTGGGTTGATATGCATTAAATATGAGGTATTATTGATTATAAAATGGGAATGGAGTTAGAATATTCTAATTATGATATATGAAATATTCTAGGTAGTTATAGTTAGCTTAAGCATAGTAAAATAAGAAAATAACTTACATTATGAATAGTAATCCTAGAGGCAGACTCATTATCACATACATAAGACTTTAGAGACCTTGATTTTATGATATGTTGTTAATAACATTATTTTAGGATGATGTACTAAATTTGGTGATGAAATAATTTTTATGGGAGAAATTAGGCTTATCTTGTGAGATTATAGTTTTATAGAGGAGTAATGGTTTTTTCCTCGGTTGATGTCTCGATCCTCATAAGGTTGTGTCGTATATGTCTTGTATAATTATGTTAAGTATGGTTTATGTGTCTTGAATATTTATATTTATGTCTACATTTTGATATGGAGATAAGCAACAGTTAATCAAGCATTAATCACTTAAAGTGAAAAAACATGTGAGCCAAGACCGAGGAGTTGTGTCTGTTCCACCAAATAATAATAGTGGTCAAGCGTGTTTTGTCCTATGAGGAGCATCATATCATTACACCAATTTAAAAATAGTATCCAAGTGTGTGTTGCCTTAAGAGGTGATGGGTTTATTTCATTGGACGATAATAGTGGTCAGACACATATTGTTTTAGAAGGTGCTTTAGTCCATTCCGCTAACTTAATAATAGTAGGGTCCTTAAACTCAATGTAAATAATAAAATGGATTATGATTAAATCTAATAATGGGAATCTAGATTAGTTATTATCTTGTATTGTATCATGTGTAATCAATATGTATGCTTATTCTTCCATGTGACCTTATATAATATATGTAACCTTGCTATAATTGTATTATTACCCTACCCATTACGTAGTGCATTGATCATTCTTTTTATGGGTGCTACTCATTCCCACAAGCAGATATCCTGTATGATTTTATGCAAGCTGATGAGGACCATTTGGAATGCTTCGCTACTTACAATGTTTTACCTGAGGATGAGTGATCATCTTATCTTTGGGGTTGGACATAGAGTAATATTATCAGGCTATTAATTTTTGTCCACATACCTTTTTGAACTCTTAGTTTCATAGGATAGCTTTTGATTGTATTTTATTTACTATGTACTCATAGTTAATATCTAAAATCTTATATAAGTTTATGAAAGTTATCTCATTCTCAATTTATCATGTTTTAAGTTTTGATTGTCTTGCCTTATATTTGATGTAAGGATAGTATGGAAAACTATAATTATATTGAGTAAGATGGAAACACCCAACTATATTGATATGAAACTTCCACTAAAATAAAAATTTTCAGTAGTATGTTTTGGGGTGTTACAAAAAGAGCACATGAGTTAGGACCAAGTATATAAATTATTTAAACAACTACCCGCTTCTATTAGAACTAGAGGATGGACCCTAATCTACTCTACATTATCGTACCCATTGGCTTATAGGGAATACGCATAATTAAGAATTACATATTTACTAGTGGTCCATGTGTGTTTTATCCTATATGTGAGATTATAGGTAAGGTTGAATACCTTACTCCCACCTGCAGGGGAAAGTGGAGAGTATTGTTACTAATGGTTTCTTTAACTCAATATGTTAATAAAATGGTTCCATGTGATAGCCTAATTATGAATATTCAATATGGTTGCATCTTAAGATATCTTCTAATATGAGTAGTGTGCATGTATAGTTTCCTCTTGTTGATCTTATGCGATCTGCAAGCCTTACTCTAGTGATATGTATTTATTACCTTACTCAATATGCAAGTATTTATTATTCTTTTTATGAGTGTTGCTCATTCCCATGAATAGATGGCTCAATTATTAACGTGTAGGTATTTGATGATTTCCTTGATGACTTTGTTGAGTTGATTCCCTTCGTGAGGAGGAGTGATTGTATATGTTTGGTTGAACTAGTCTTAGTTATCTAGTAGCTATAGTTTTTGTTCAGATACCTTATGGACTCTTAGATTTATTGTTTTCTTTTATTGTACTTTCATTTATATTGCCCTTGGAGTTTATCTCCAAAACTCGTATCTATATTTATGAAATTTCTCTTATTTATCTTGTTACCTTATTTAAACTTGTTAAAATTTTTACCTTGTACTCAATAAAAGAATGGTACATAAATTGGACTCGTATTAATTATGGTGGCAATACTCGATTATTTTATGTATAGCTTTTATAAAAATAAATAGAAAAAGTAAAATTTTGGGGTGTTAAACATTATTATGCCACTTCACACATGCAATACCTAATAATTTGCAAAGAAAGTAAGAGAAAAAAACTAATTTACTTTTAATTTTATTACTTATATGTGAGATAAAAATAAATAAATGAAAATAAGTATTTCTTCCTAAATTATATCTTAGTGGGTAAAGTCTTCATCAACTAAGAAAATTAGGGTTTAAAAGAGAGTTGTACTTCCTTTTAACTTTATTACTTACTTTAAACCAAATAAGCTTAAATTTATAACTTCATGCAAAATATAATTTCTTCAAGTAACCTATCTTATACCAAACGATACCATAGGTAGAAAAAAGTGGTATCTTTGAGCATATAATACATATATTATATTTCTAGTTACAAAAATAATATTTCATGGATAAATTTATCAACCTTAAATATTCATATACAAATTGGCATAACATTCTTACAATAAGAACTAAGTTATGCTCAAAAATCATGGTATCACTTTTTTCTCATCTTCTACGAAAGGTATAGAAATGGATAATAATCATAGGTTAGGGCCATGTCAAAGAGGTATAACAAAGTACAAACTCCACCATAAGGTAAAAAAACAAAGGACTTCATGAGCCATGCAAAAAAAAATATATGTTATGGATGAATCACACAATTACATGCTACTACAGAAGCTAAGTTGTAAATTTTACACTATAGTAAAAATATAGAATACATAGGGTGATGCCATCAACACATCATTTAAAAAAATACATTAATTATATTATATTGACAAATGTAAATCTTATAAAAGTTAATACACATAATGTAGTGACAAATACAAATCCTATATTCGATCACATTTTCCTTGAAAAAGCATGCATCTTTTTGTCGAGAATACACATCTTATCAGATGATATGCACATCTTATAGCCAAAAGGATACACATAATGGAGTGCATTTTATTGGAAAGAATACACATCATATTGGAAAAAGGCACATATTATAGAGACAAATGCACATCTTTTCAAAATAAAATAAAAAACATTTTTTCCAAGACATTCATAATTTGTACAATTAAAAAGAATATAAATCTATTTTTCAATAATGCACATCTTATAGTGGTGAATACACGTTGTATATCAACAAATACAAATCTTACAATGGTTAAATTCATATTATACACACATATGTTATATAAAAAAAAGTACACATCCTATTCCTCTAATAAAAAGAGGATATTAAATATTATTGAATTCAACCACAACTAAATGCATTTCCATTAAGAATACAATACCATACTCTCCTCCTAGATTAGATCTCATAGGCTTCAAACTTTCTATCATATAAAAAATCATTAGTGGCTATAGCAAGTTTATATAGATTTTGTTTACACCATTTTCAAGTTCATCATTAAAAGAGGTTGAGTTCCCAGATGAATTATCTCTTTGCTTCCTCTTCATCATCCCCCTCTTCATTCTATATAACAAGGTTGCTACAACCCCATCAGCTAATGAGAAAAAAATGTAACTAAATCGACAAACAAATTCAACTCAACATCACTACATAGTGCAAATTTAGTTTCCAATTTTGAGTCTAACTCCCAATACTAAATGTTATGCCATTTTAGCATATATCCCAATAACAACAAAAAAAGAATTGCACAAATGGTTTGTCAGGGTGGTGGCAGCATGGCGTTGGGAGTGATGGTTTATTAGTGGTAAGTTAGGAAAATGGTGGCTTTTTTCTTCTTCTTTTTTTACTTATTTTAGACTACTATATGTATGAAGCATCCTACTACTAGTAGTAAAATGTAACAACTAATTGAATCAATATATAACCCAACAAGTAGATAGTCTTATATTGTATGTATGTGTATATATATTGGTAATTAGGTTAAAAAACAAATAAGCCATACAAAAGCAACCATTCTTATAATAAGTATAATTGATTGGTGGACACAAACAAGTGATACAAACATCCAAATAAAGACAAAAAAACATCTTAAGAAACATAACCCATAGCCCACTACAAACCATTGAAAGAACAAGCTAACTAACCACTCACCCAAACCTTCTGAACACACAAACCACAATGCATCAAAATTTACTAGTAAAATATTTCATGTTTTGAAGAAGTATAAACATGAACTAGTGGGTGTTACCACCACACTTAATATAAGACAGGCCCACACCTTTCTTGTGTCAAATGCAATACTAAAATATTTATGACTCAACAAAACATATTTCAAAAATAGATGAAACAATGAAAGACTATTAATATTTAGAAACATAAGAATAAAGTAAAAAAGATCAAATCAAGATAATACATCAAAAGAAAAGCAGCAAAAATAGAGAAGGTACAAATAGCTCAAACGACATATCCAGGATTCTAGGGTACACGACACATCACTAATATAAAAATGATATTTAATAATGGTAGATAGATAATAGTTTATTCAAAATTGTTAAAAAAAAAAGTTTGAAAATTTAAGCGTGCACTTTAGATAAAGCTTTGATAGTGGTTTCTAAATAAAACTATAACCGATAGTTCTAATTTTAATAATGATTTTAAATGAAAATTGTTGTCAAAATGTCTTATATAATGGTTTTTTCATAAACTATTGTCAAAAGTTAGCTAGCACACAAAAGGAAAAAAAAAATCCCCTGATGACTATTGCTTCTTTTTCTCTATTTAAACCCTACTTTAATTGGGTTGGACCGCTCTATAATCAAATCCCAATTTCTCACCTCCTCACTTTCTTCCTTCTCTTATGCCCTCATAACTGTATCTCTTCTCAAAATAATTTGAACAAGCATGAGCACAATCTAGTGACACCAAATATAGCTTCAAACCTTGATTCCATCATCTTATTCCTCTTTCATTTCTTCTTTTTTTAGGACACATTTGCTAGATTATTTGAAGTGTCACTAGAGTAAGGTGTTGAGAGAGCCCTTGATACCACAACCACCATTGTCATTGAAGCATGTGAGTCTAGTAAGGTTGGCTCTAGTTGCCATTCAAGAAGTAGAGGATGAAAAGGTGAAATTTTAGTCATTTGGATTTTCATCTGAGAATCTAGGATTTGCTAATCTTGATTTATGTTCATTCTATAGTCATTAATTTTGTCAACGCCTCTTTACAAATCTGACTAGTTTTGAATATTTCTCCCTAAATATAAGATTCAAGGATGTTTTAGTTCAGATATGAAAATTTGATTCATGGTTTTGGTTTAGATTTAAGTTTTTTGGCTTTGATTTAGGTGTGATTTGTAACTTTCTCTAGTTTGGTTAATTTAAATATAAAAAATTTGTAACTTCAATTCATGGTTTGTTAACGTTACTTCCTCTCAAATCAGGTGGGATGTTTTAGTGATGAAATTGAAACCTAATTACCACATGAAATGTATGGTATATAGTTCCATTAAGAACTATGAAGATTCATTTCCCTCACACTTCGTACTAATTTTATTATCATCTTTAAAATGTTGTAAAAAGTACTTCCAATTTGAGTTTTGATAATGATTTTATCATAAACCATCATTGAAATTTATGTAGATTTGGACTTTTGATAACAGTTTTGGTTAAAACCCATTATTAAAAATTAACTCTGATAACATTTTTAGTAACAATTGCTATGAAAAGTTTAAACTTTCTCCTTTTCAACATGGCTTTTAAAGCATTATCAAATATACTATACCACAAGTTTCTATGGCAATTCATAACTTTTATTAAGCCCCAATTTAATTATTATTATTATTAAATCCATATTATATATAGTAGTGTGTGCCAACCCTAGATAGCTATAAGTTTACACTGTGAACCTAAGGCAATCACTCTTCCATAGGTAAAAGCTTAAAGTCGGCATAATTATCATCAAAAACATATGACACAACATCTGCAAAAGTTTAGTATTAATACAAAACTAAACTAAGTAGCATAATCTACCCTACATGGGTACACATGCAACACACAAGACCAACATGAAATAATGATAACAATAAAGCATACGATGGCAATAAAAATAATCATGCCATCATGGAACATGCTTACAAACATATAATATAGCATGGCAAGTGCATAGAAGAGCATACAATTATGATCAATGTAAGAGCATAAATAAGGTATATGAACACGAACAAGACCAAGGCCATGACTATAATCCAAAGGAGGACCATTTGGTTATTATATTCCATTAAGGTGATCACACTAATTGAATATTATTTAATTTGAGGATAAATACTCAACTAACCTAGTGCATGGAAATCGCTAGACCCGAAAGTCCCATTAAAATTTACTCTAGCACTCAAACAATATAAGTGTTATTGTCCCACCTAAAGTATAGCCATAACTCCTAACTATTAAGACACCCAATTATTTAAGTATGTATACCCTTTATAGGGCTTGAATTTCCTAGAAGGTTAAAAAAAAGTGTTTCTAGCCCTCATAAGAAAATAGAGATCACAGGGAAAAAATATCGGAATGCCACAAAGATCAAACCTGACTCGAAGATCATTCTAAGTGATACAAGTTTTAACTAAAGTATTTCTTTCACTCTAAGTGATTAATGTTTTATTTAAGGATCAAGGCGCACATAATAACACTTATAATCACCTCAAACATGCTTAACTATTTCCTTTGTTAAGATCCATTATTGTTGAACTGCACTTGATCTACGAGGAATCAAGGCCCAATCACCAACCACATGATACATAGGCCCAACAATATTCACTGAAACAAAGGTCCACACTAATCATACTGGAAAAATGCATACCAATAAGTTTGTTATTAAAGGATAATTAGAACTATTCTAAGGTAGATTGCACGTAATGAAAAAAAAATTAACTAAAATACCGAAATGCCCTCCCTAATACTTAAATACTTTACACTAATCCCAAAAGAACCTAAAAAATTCACCAATATTAAGGACACATGTAGAAACATCAACAAGACTAACTTAAAGCTTAAATTAAATCTAGAAAAGCCCAATCAATTCACACATAAAATGATAAGAATACCCTAAGGTCACCAACCCATTTTAAGGGCTCATAATAATGTTAAAACCCACTTAACAAATGTACTCAATTACCAAGGTCAAATAAAATTGATATCATATTCTAAATAATCCCAGACTTTATAGACTTTATAAAATACCCGAAATTACTTCACACATATAATTAAGTCAAAAACACTTAAAACCCTAATATCCGCTCGTCAAATATAACCTAAGGGATACAATCATCATACTTAACTAAATTTCTCAGCAACTCACCCTTATCTTGCCAAAAGTTTTAGAATTAATATAAAAGGACAAAAATGCCCTTAAACACATCTAAACTTCTAAAAACTATAATAAATCCTAAACAACTCTAAACCATAACATATTATGTATCAAATCTTAAGTAAAACACATAAAAAACACATAAACCTTAATGGAAAGATGATCTTACCTCTAAGGCCAAGACCTAATAATAATAATAATAATAATAATAATAATAATAATAATAATAATAATAATAATAATAATAATAATAATAATGAAAAAGATGAAATAAAATCCCAAGAGAGGTTCTTTGCATGTTTTCATGATTGAGTTATATGAATTGAATTTGTGGGTGTTTTAGCTAGAATTGTTCTAGCTTCTTTCATCAAAATTTAAAGTGCAGGCATTTGTACAAATTGTAAATGGATAAATATTAGTTTAAGGACGAATGAGCAAGATGAAAAGATCCATTAAATTGATGGAGTAAAGGGAGAATGGTTCAAAAATACCAACCATAAAATAGAAACAATAACAAATCAATGACACACAATTTACGTGAAAAAAAAAATTATAATGTGAAGAGAAAACAACCATGAGACATTTCTGTGCACTTATAAAACTTTCAATACGAAAAATCTGAGACGCAAAGTCAAGTATTCAAGTGCTTACTGTATACTACAATCATCAACCCATAATAATACAACTAGACAACAATTGCAACACCCAAAGAGAAGAGTTTATAACCTTAAAATAGAGCTACTTTAAACACATCCAAATGTCAATATATAGTCCACAAAACAACAATCCCTTTTATAGTAATCAAAAACAAAATGTTAACATCAACCTCACCAATTTTTAGCCAAAATTGAGCACAATAGATTACTCAATTGAAGCCAAAATCAAAACCAATATGAAACTAACCTAAACAAAAGCGTTCACCGAAATATGAATGAAAACCTGATCTAGAGAGTTCAAAATTAAAAAATTAGAGAGATCCAACGGTGAATGACTTCAAATATTTGAATTGATCAAACATGTGCTAAAGAGAATAATGATAGAATTTTGTGATTCTCTCTCTCTATCTCTCACCTAAGGGATTCACATATTAATTTTTTTCACAATAACTCACCTTTCCGCGTCAAATTTTGAGTGATGTTTAACCTTTTCAAAGTTAGGTCATTAATAAAAATAAAAAAATAATAACCTTATTAGGAGGGAACCCAAATGTCCCAAGATGAACAACTTTAAACCATATACTAAAAGACAATTGACACTTGAATTTTTATCGGCAGACAAATCAAAATATAAAAAACAAGGTAGGGAGGAGGGGAGGATACGAATGAAAGAGCGTGATCGTTGAAGAGGCCTGATATTGTAGGAACGGAAACCACACTTTCTTAATTCAAGTAACTTTTTTAGGATCAACATATAATAAGACAGCTCGATATATCATTCGTCTAGAATTCATATTTGTAAGCTGAGGGCGACAATTTTATTTTTTTTTAGCAAAAAATGAAGTCTGATTGATAGTCTGTGGGGGCCATACATTCTTTTTTCATTCTAGATTGATCTCCACCGTCCATACATCCTTCTAATTCTGTATAAATATGCGCCTTGCTCATGCATCTTCTATTATTTCTCAAACTTCTGCTGTCTTCTGATATTCACTATCTTGTTTGTCTTTTCAACCCCAAACACAGCTCCCCCCACCCCCCCCCCCACGGCGGTTCCTCTCCTTCTCATTTCAACTATATAATTAATCTTTAGTTGAACCCTAAATGGCCGTGTTTAAGGAATCCAACGACAAGGAGGTAAATTTAATTTTCATCATTATGATCCCCTAGCTCGTTAATTAAAACCTTGCCTTCTTTTGTTTTTGAAGGAAGGAGCATATATATGAGTTTTAATTGTTGTGTTACTATACGATATATTATAACATAGAAGATATAGTAATGACAGACAGCTAAACATGCATGGTAGATAGTATTGATTAGACAAAGAACCAAGACAAATTATGTGTGATTAAATCTTACATTTGCCGTGTGTCCTCCTGTGTGTCTAGACATATAGATATATGCGTACAAACATATGTCGATGGTCATTTTAAGTTGTTGATGATTATTTTGGATTGAACCGTGTACGTGCATGAATAGGCAATGGCAGTTAAAGAGGAAGGAGAAGTTTACACGCTTGATGGGAGTGTGAATCAACATGGAAGTCCAGCCATTCGCCAAAAGACAGGACAATGGTTCGCTGGAACCATCATCCTCTGTAAGTAACCAAGCTACCCCGGCCAAAACCCTATAATTTTTTTTTAAGCTCTGCAACAATTACTAAAAGCTTGCTTCCTACAGTTTGTATTAGTTTAATTGTGATAATGGGAAATAGTTCAATCCCAACCGGTCAATAGTTATACCCGCTTTGCTAAATTTATGTCTAGCTGACTTAAGCAAATATCTAGTCGGTCTCAGCAACCGACGATAAACCGCCCTAACTTTTTCAAATCATGTCACATGTATGAAAATTTTAATTATCTTTATAGAAAAATCGTAAAAAAGAAGAAGAGTGAAACATATAAAATGGCTTCCACTAAAAAGGGAAGAGATTATATTTAAATCCTACACGAAGCTATTCTATCAGCAGACTACCATCTATCAACGTAGAGATGGCATAAAAGGAGGTGTTTTTGAGAGTGCACTAAAGTATGCCATTATGTCAGTTTATCTTTTTCGGAAGGGAATGTAATTTAGACGGTAATCCGTAGCAAACAAAAGTAAATTTGTGAATGGATTAAATTAAATAAATTTTTTCCCGTATGACTATACGCAAATCCACTTATTCGCGAGTATTTATTTTGCTCATTTTACCCACTATATTATTATTATTAGTATCATCATCATCATCATCATCTTGTCGATGTAGACTTATCATGTGGCATGACAATAGTATTAAAAAAGGCCAGATCTTTCACTGAATTAACCCAAAAAAAAAAGGAAAAAAATGTGTGGGTGTGGTCTTCGGTCTGTGTATATAAGTCGGAGTCAGGATGTTAATTTAGTGCGCAAGACGACGTAATAACACAGGTTTTGATGTTAATGGGTTTATCGAAACGCACTAACAGAATATTGCGATGAAAATGCTTTGCCATCCACAACTCCATATAAGCATGTATATGCTACATCATCAGCGCACTGGCTCCAAAAAAATCCCTTTATAAATTAACTAGAAGTAGTAGTAGTAAGTAAGTAGTAACACAGCAAATAACTATCCATGCAGCTTCTTCTTCTTTTTTTCACTTACTTAAATACCCTTGCGAGTTGTATTGTAGATTGTAGGGTTTCTGTCTGCGTATGCCAAATCACAGACACAGACACGGTCAGACATCCATAGAGAGACAAAGTGCCGGACACGTACCCGAATCGATAGGATATGTGGGCAATTGTCGCCCGATGGAACATGTTAGATCCCATAAAATAAGTCACTGCACTGCTGCTTGACTTTTCTACTCCCTCCTTCGGTCGGTAAAAATAATATATAGTGCTCTTATGGTAAATGAAAAAATTATTCTTATATTTTATATATTTTATATAATTTAGTTAAAATTAAATATTTTTACTTTAATAAA
Organism: Tamarix austromongolica; assembly: GCA_039764185.1. Classification (NCBI taxonomy): domain Eukaryota; kingdom Viridiplantae; phylum Streptophyta; class Magnoliopsida; order Caryophyllales; family Tamaricaceae; genus Tamarix; species Tamarix austromongolica. The sequence goes on along the minus strand of CM077814.1, from coordinate 82,489,683 downwards.
TATTTATTTTAGATTTTAATTTAATCTAAAATAAATATTTTATTAAAAGTATATTTATTACTATTAAATACTTAATATAAAAGATAAAATAGGAAAAAAAAATTTCTACTTCTATTATTTTCATATCAAATAAGCTCCTAATCTCAAATATTATCTTAAATAATAGTCTATTCAAAGTAATGATATTGTTTTGCTAGATCCAATTTATTTATGCGTGGATATTGTTGGAACTATAACATTATTTAATAACTTATCCAATTTAAAATAAGTATAGTTTTATTAAAATTATTCTTACTAATTAATTTTTTAATAATTATAAATATCATTATTTGTATATACAACTTATCTGTAATTTTGATTAAAATTAATTTTTTTAAGTGGTGGGCGAGAATTGATTGGGGACTCTGGTGTTAATAAAATTAAATTTATGGTAAATGATATTCTAGATATTTGGGTAAAATCATTAGTTGGATCTACTTACAAAATAGCAATAAATTGTAGATAATATAAATAATAAAGGCCTAAATAAGGTGAAAACAAATGGTTTAAAATCCATATAAAGTAAGAGTATAGATAATAATAATTATTATTATAAAGTTACCAAACACATAAAATGGTACATCATATAGTTTGGTATGAGTCTACGACTATCACTACAGTCGGAGCGGGCCCTACCCATAAGGAGATCTATGGTTTTCCAGCTTTTCCTAGTCTTTGGCCAAAATTGGTGCGAGAGAAATATAGGTTAATGATTTGACCACATAAAATAAATAGAAAATTACATATCATGTAAAAGTGACGACCCACTTTCTAGTTTTCCCTGAGGTCACTAATATATTTTGTATTATCTCTGCAGACTTGTATGGTACATGTCGAATTGTACCATAGTATTACCTACCTATTGATTTGATTTACACAAAAACATTAGAATAAAAGTTTAATCGGATTTTTCCGTGGCTTAAATAATTGTTGCCCTAAATTACAAGTAGTTGCTGGTCACGGGATCTTACCCCACACCGTGCACCGGGGTTCTCCTTCTCCTTCATTTCTACTTCTAGGCTCCATTTTTCTTGGTCTGCCGTCAGAAAATTATAAAAAAAAAAAAAGCTTATATAACTAACCTAATAGCAAGGAATAGGCCATCGCATCATATGTAAATGGAAACTCTAGCAGAATTTGAACTCTCTGGTCGTATCCCAGTATAGAAAATAACCTTTTTCTTAATCTACAGGTCGGTATCTAGGACACTTTATCAACACTAGAATACGCTCACGGCTAAAAAATTCAACCTCACCACTTGCTAGTAAGTGGTGTATAAAATACATCTACGACCTAACTTCTAATGATCTGACCCACAAAGGCACAACAACTACTGTATGTTTTCTGACAAGGAAATGAAGCAAAACACCATCTTTTGCTCGGTCGATCGGTATATTCTGCTAACTAGTATGTTATCTCATGACTGATACCAAACAGTAGGTTATCTTTCTCGATCTCGTGATAGAATTAAAAAACTCAGAGCTCAGATCCCAGTCACATATACAACAAACAGCATTTCTGTAATAAATCCTTGAAAGGACCGGATCTTGGAGAGGGAGTAATACACAGAGAAGAAGATTTTGCAGATTAATATATATATATTACCAAAACCCAAAACTACGGACTATATTCTCAGACCTTACCTACCAAGCTCTATAGAAAGCGACCCAGATGGAGAATAAGAGCATCCACAGAAAATAGTTTTGACCACACATAGGAAATCTCATGACTGAATCTTATAATCCAGAAAAATATTTCTAATCTATCTTTTTCCATGTTTCACGTGCTAACCAGTAAATCAAGGCCTTGCAACACTGGCATTTTTCGGAGTTGGAGTGAATTTGGTGCTGTTCCTAACCAGGGTCCTGGGCCAGGATAACGCAGATGCAGCAAATAGTGTTAGCAAGTGGACTGGAACTGTCTATATCTTTTCCCTAGTGGGCGCTTTTCTCAGCGATTCATACTGGGGGAGATACAAAACATGTGCTATCTTCCAAATCATATTTGTCGTGGTAAGGCAGTAAGACAAGTGAACATCTTTCATTCACTGTTTCCCGTTTGCCATACTTGCTCTCCGAACCTCATATAAGTATCGTTTCCTAATGACAGGGCCTGACAATGCTATCATTGGTGACGTATCTCTTCTTGTTGAAACCAAAAGGCTGCGGAGACGCAGCGAGTCCATGCGGAGCACACTCAAACACAGTCATAGGGCTTTTCTACCTCTCTATCTACCTTGTAGCCCTAGGAAATGGCGGATATCAACCTAATATTGCCACATTTGGAGCTGACCAGTTTGATTTAGAGCACCCAAAGGAGGCACACTCAAAAGTTTCCTTTTTCAGCTACTTCTACCTAGCTTTGAACCTGGGCTCACTCTTCTCAAACACCATATTGGGATATTTTGAAGATGAAGGCGTATGGGTTCTTGGATTTTGGGCGTCAACTGCATCTGCCTTCGCGGCACTAATCTTGTTCCTGACTGGGGCGCCAAGATACAGGCACTTCAAGCCAGGAGGCAACCCTCTATCGAGGTTTTGTCAGGTGTTTGTCGCTGCAGTGAAGAAATGTAGGGTTCAAATGTCGTCGGAAGGGAAGGATCTATACACGGTGAACAGCAAAGAGTACTCCACAACTGTAGGCAGAAAAATACTCCACACCAATGGATTCAAGTAAGTAACTGCCATAATATTTATCCTTATTCACTTGTTTGGGTCACCAGACAATTTAAATGGGAAACTATATAAACTCAAGCAGCTGCATCATGCCTTAGCTAACTGCTCGGTTAGACTAGTCGTACCTTTTTTCCACCTCATCCACCTATCTGTGGAAGCTTATAAATTAGTTTCCAGAAAAAGAATGATTGTAATTCTTTCTTCTTCAACGGCACTCTTGATGGATAAGCAAGATGAGTTCTGGACTGCCGAACATCCTCTCTTTTGTATTTTTCCCTCTTTGTTTTCTTTTCCCGTAAGTACTGCCAAACAACCTTTTACGTATCCACAAAAAGGAAAATTCAGGAAAAGTACGAGAGAGACGGCTGACACGGCCGTTTTATAAACACTGCTAACTTTACTTCATCTGACCTTGCAGATTCTTAGATAGAGCAGCATATGTTACATCAGGGGATTTCATAAATGAAGAACTCAGCGTCCACAATCCATGGCGTCTTTGTCCAATCACACAAGTAGAAGAAGTTAAATGTATTTTAAGACTACTCCCGATATGGTTGTGCACCATAATCTACTCGGTGGTGTTTACTCAGATGGCATCACTCTTTGTTGAGCAAGGTGCTGCGATGAAAACTTTAGTTTCAGACTTCAAAATACCCCCAGCAAGCATGTCCAGCTTTGATATTCTAAGCGTTGCCGCTTTCATTTTCATTTGCCGACATGTTCTAGACCCAGTTGTTAGCAGAATGAAGAAAGGGAGTAAAGGACTGACTGAGTTGCAGAGAATGGGAATAGGCTTAATTATAGCAGTAATGGCAATGATTTCAGCTGGAATTGTAGAGAGGTACAGACTGAAATATGCCCGAAGAGATTGTGAAAATTGCCCAAGCACAGGCACAAGCACCTTGAGCATTTTCTGGCAAATTCCCCAATATGCACTAATAGGAGCTTCTGAAGTTTTCATGTATGTGGGACAGCTAGAATTCTTTAATGCCCAAACACCAGATGGGCTTAAGAGCTTCGGGAGTGCACTCTGCATGACATCGATCTCATTAGGCAACTACGTGAGCAGCTTGCTGGTGTCAATTGTAATGAAGATCTCAACAGAAGACAATATGCCGGGATGGATCCCAGGAAACCTGAACAAAGGCCACTTGGACAGGTTCTACTTCCTCCTAGCGCTTCTGACATCAATAGACTTTACCGTCTATATAGCATGCGCAAAGTGGTACAAGAGTATTAGAGTAGAAGGAAAATGCAATGTAAATGATCAGGTTGATGAACGCGGCACCTAGTAATTGGCCCAGCCTTCCCCTCCATCAGTCGCAAAGTTAGAATTTTGAGAGGGGGGGGGGGGGGGAGATCATTTTTATGTTAGCATCTTCGCTGCCTCTTTTAGGAGGACAGGCTTCGAAAGAAGGTATCTTACCCATTCATGGCTCACATTCATTTCCTTGCTCACCGTCTGTGTGATCCCCGGCTTCAGCAGGAGCATGTCAATGAAAATGTAAAACTATATCAAGTCCATGAAGATCCTCTGGCACTCAGTGATTGGTTTATTGCCAGATATGGAGTAAAATTCGTTGCTGGTGTATGCCCCAGTATTTGTTGCGGGGCATTTATGTAAAAAGCATTTATTGGGCATAATGTAAGTTCACAGAATTCCGCTATGGAGCATAGTTATTGATCCATCTTACAATATTCATTAAGTATTGGCATAATCAAGACCCCCAGCGGGGGCGGGACTTTATACCCTTTCTCGCAAAGTTCAGTAGACCCTTCTGGCAAAGCAAACTTCCCGATGGAACATAATATTTGACCGCCTTAGATTTCAGCCAGGGCAATGACAACACCGGAAGCTCCAAATCTATTCCCACCCGCTAATACCAAATCATTCATAATCAACCTGAATCCAGATACCTATTGCAAGGTTAATATCATCCTAGTGTTAAACTTCCTGCATCCAAAAGATTCCTGAAACTACTCAGCCAAATATCAGGACTTTTTACACCGACCATGCCTACAAATTGTCTAGTATTTTCTAAAATTGACCCCCATTTGTAGGTTCTCCAACACAAGAAACCTGACAAAAGCGCGCTCATCTTTGAAAAATGATACCAATGAAAGATTAGTTACCACTTTTTTTGCAGCTAAAAACCACAGCTTCTTACAGCTGGGATCCCGAATCCCATTTATCAAAACAGAAAACAGAAAAAAGACTAAAGGGGGAGGGGGAGGGGGAGGGGGTGAATCTTCTACTGCCAATCTTACAGGAAACCAAGTTGTCCTGTAAGGGATGATACTTGACTGTTTTTTTGAAGCTTTTCTAAATCCGTTCATCACTCCAACAAAAATATGTAAATGACTCGAGATCACAATAACTGGATGCCAAGAGAATGAATGAAAATATTACTTTCGTTCTCTGCCCACAGAGACAGCTACAGAAACCTTGCACGCAAAATTTGACATTGATGCCTTCCTTGAGCAAAAAGGAAAGTGCTTACTTCCAGACATCATATGCAAATTTCCCTCCACAAAGATAGTACTTCAATTCAGCTTATAGAGGCGGAGTATAAGCATGAACTAGCTGATTTTTTTTAAGTCTTTTATAGGCCAATTAGCTGCAAGACTGGTCGATGAATCTCCAGAGATGAATGGCAAATATGGCAAAAACTGAATATAGGGTGTGGCGCCAATGCCACAAATATATTTGCTATCTTTATCCCTTCATATCCCTTGGTCACACCTTCCCTTTTCCTGTAATTATTTTTCACACTCTCGTATAATTGTACTCAATAAAATGGGACAGATTGTTGATTGAAAATGCAAAAACAATATCCTTACATAACAGTAGAAGTTTATACAAATCCTAAACATGAAGCCCATGAAACCTAATGAATTTACAAGTAGAAAAACAATCCCTGTAGGGACTCCTATAAACTTAAAACCTATGCATTCCAGATAGGAAAAGAACTCGAATAAAAGATACCAATATAAATGGGCAAAAGAGACACCGCTACTCTATCTAATCCACAGTCATCAGTTTTAAATATCACTATGATGTAAATAAAGAGTTCTATGCCAGCACTAGCCTTGGACCATACGGACTTGTATGTGGTGAGTGGATTCACGACGCCAGATAGGTTGTGCTCCACTCTGAACAAGAGTCACATGCTGCCCCTCTTTCAATAGGTTCTTACTCTAGCAGAAAGGAATCCATGCAAGTGTTTAACATCACGGAATAATGACCAAGGGGGTAAAAAAAGGAGCAACATCTATGAGGTAGAGTTTACCAACAAAAGCTTGATAGCTCGCGAAAATGTCTCTTCTGCGTCATCTGAAAATTTCATGTATATAGGCTTGACTCCATGATAAAGAACCAGCCGCTGTTTAACTCTATGTCTGAAGGGCAAAATAATGTAGATTAGGAAAATGTTTAGTACTGGCACCGAACTTGCAATCACAAAAACATCCGATCAAGTAAATATAAAGTTTCAAAGAGCATGAACGTGATGAGTTTGTACAACTTGCCCAATATCCACAATTATTTTATGTAGAGGCTATGTATAGCACAACTAGTTGAAAGTAAAAAATCTAGTTATTAAGTGAAAGATAATGACTGGTTTCTGTCAAACACACTTAAAGTCACCTTTGGTATGACCCAAAAAGTGAAGTTCCGTTACCAGTTGGTGGAGTTCAAATTATCTCTCAAGCTTCTCTTTATCTCCACGTATTCCCACATTTTTTTCTTCCTTACCTTCCATTCTCTTTTTCCTTATCCAATTTCGTCAATAAAGTCCTGACCCCCTGTAGTCCCTTGCTCTTTAACCACTCAACTAAATTGAGAAGGAAAAAAAGAAAGAAAGAAAGAAAGGCAATTAAACTACTCTTCAATTTCGCTTTTTTCTTCTTTTTTTTTTTTGGTTCGGATCTCCTTGGTTTAAATTACACAATAAAATACAAGTATTATATCATATCAACTCCACAACTATATTTTAATCCATCATCATTCTGGATGATAATGCATTTTAGTTCAAGTCACACATGGCAGATAAAACTAAATTTATAAGATGCTAACGTTCTACCTTATCAGATAAATGATGCCAACTTGCTATTTGCATGATATGTATGATGTTGGCGCCACTTGCATAACTAAATTCATTACAGTGCTAGGACTTTGGATAAGACAGGTGTTAATATTTAGTAATTGATACTTACTCATCTGTGAAGGCAAAAATTGTGGGGTATGGCCGAAAATGACTCAAGTGTACAGCCATAGATCCTGTTCTTGTGAAGACAATGATGGGAGTAGCAAGAGTGTTAGCCATAGTAGTGGCATGGAATGCAAATATTACACCCATATGGTTCTGCAAGAGAGGGTAAAGAATTTGCAATATTCAGACTGGAGGTTATTCAAGATATATTTGCAACAAACCAAACCACACGTTCAAAACAAAAAATTAGATAAATTTAAAACCATAATGCGAAAAAAAAAAAAAAGACATATTTAACTCCCACTTACTTTATTTGCACTAAACTGTAACGGAGGACTCATACTTGATGGTCTCAAACTTGACTCAGTCCTCAATGCCACCTTATGCATGACTTGAAGAGCCTTCAACGGATACCTTAAGCCATCAAAATGACACCATATGTTTAAGATTTATATTCAAAGGAAAAAGGGACCCCAACTTGAAATAACCACTATATGTTAAAGTTAGTAATCATCTGATGAAGATGCCAAATCAACTTATCAACTTACTTCCCGTGAGCAGTCTCTCCTGAAAGCATAATGGCATCAGAACCCTCACGAACAGCAATTGCAATATCAGACACTTCAGCTCTCGTAGGTGTTGGATGATCAATCATGCTTTCCAGCATATTAGTGGCAACAATCACAGGCTTCTTCATGCTGCGACACCTTCTAATAATCTCCTCCTGAGACAAGTACATTCTATTCAGAAGATGGTTCAAGCACCTACCAAAAAAATGACCCAACAGATTTGCATATTGGAATGATGAAAGAGAGAACGCCAGAAGGTCTTATTATTCATGCAATTGCAATATCAGAAACTTCAGGTATCGAGATGTTTGATAATTGACGTATGTTTTTGAGCACACCAATAACATGGTTCTGGATGCAGTGACAGCTTCCTGTAATACTCTCCTGGTTTGCTACATAGAGTAGGGAACATGGTTCACAACTCTTAATAGAATATCAGCATAATAAACTTCTTTAATGGAAGGATGAAAAAAGAACCACTGAAATAAGTATTTTTCATAGAAAATGAGTGGGAAAAAAATTGCTTCTAGTATGTCCATTCACATTTGCCATTGCACTTCAACCACTCAAAAAGGAAAGAAACAAACTTTAGCCACTTCTGATTATTCACATTCGAAAATTCAAGGCATGATTGTTGTGATGCAGGTCTTGACTACACAATTAATAAAGAATTATAAAGAGACTTTTCCAACAGGCTATGAAAGGTTCAAAAGTGAGAACTTAGATAACTGTTGAAGAAATTGATAATGGAGTTATACCAAAAGTAAAATGAAAGTTGCAAAAAGATACTCCCTCTATATCAAAATAGAAGTCATTTTAATAATTTGAATAATTTTTTAGGAATTAATAAATGCATCCTTAAATTTTCACTTATACCCTTCATTGAAACATAATAAAGCATTTAAGGCATAGATAATGAAATGAAAGGAAAAAAAAAAGTAACGATAAAAGTGGAAAATAAGTTTTGACTTTTCTAAAATAACTTCTTCTTTAATATAAATATTTACACCTAAAATGATTTTTTTTTTTACACACAGGGAGTATAAGACAATAACACTACAATCACCTGCAATAGAGGGACTTCTTCGATAGGAAGCTCGGCTCCAAGATCTCCGCGGGCAACCATTGCCTGTCAATTTTTACAATAAGTCCTCATGAGCATGAGTCAAGCATCAGATTTCACATAACAGAGAAACTTCAACATGGACTGAACAAACTGACTTCATTATACAAACGTTCAACCTCACAGAACAAGGCTATCAGGCCATAAACTATAAAAAATATTTAAAATTACATACTCTAGACAACCTCAAAGTCAACAAGCCGGCTCAATAGGTACAGTTCTCAATTGAGGATGGAAGTCAAATCAGGAAAAAACCAGAAAGGAATGTCTCTTGCAGTATGGTTTCAAAGATTTGAAGTTCTCAGGTTTAAGAATGAACAATGGTGAAGGTTTCTTAGCTTCAAAAAACTATTATGATTTTGAATTCAATATGAACAACTCTGCAGATCATGGTTTTCCCTGTTCTGTCTTCTGAATTAGGTAGTCTGTTGGAAGGTTAAACATATGGCATAGATCAGCAATAACCATGGCAGTATTCTGAAAAATATATAAACAATTGGGCTGCTTAAAATGTCAACAATGACTATACAAAAAATCACTTAGCATGATTGACGTGATGTTGGACTTGTGACTGCAGATTTACTAAATAAAACCATTAGAACATAATCAGCTCTCCAACAACCCACTAACAGAAGTGTGTGCACTATAGTGAGTATGGACAACCAAAAGAAAGGAGGGCAGACATTATTATATGTTGATGGTAGTTGAATGAAGCATGCAAATGAAACCAACATTTCAGGAGAATTTTCTGAACAACTATTTAATATAACGCTGATAGCAGTGACAAGAAAAAAATAATACTAAGCAAATGATAAATTCTAACTAAACCTATTTCTACTGGATTCAATACAACTATCTAGAACTGCAATCTCCTTCCTTCTCCAGCATTACAAATCAGAAGTGCACAGTTTAGAACTATAACATCTTAATAATAAAAAATTGATGGCAACCATAAACACCACAACACCTGTTGATCCAGACCAACTGATTCATCAAAAAACTGCTTCTCTTTTCTTAAAAACATCACTTATTACTACTTTCCATGTTTCTTCCTTTTATCCCTCCTTTTTTCATTTTTAAGCCAAGCAGGTATCTTCTCTGGCAACATTGCATTGGAAATGGCAAAGAATTACTTATAATCTCTATCTTTCTGCACAAGGTTTCCAGAAAATAGCATGCTTAATTTCCACCTTGCCTATTAGCCAACAGACATGCATTCATAGAATACATACATAAATATGATCCAAAGTTGTATGAGGTCAGTTGGCAAACATGAAAGTATATGAATTCCCCACATCCCACCCCCCAAAAAAAAGAGTAACCAAAATGCCTGATTTCTGTTAGGGTCTTGATTCACAAATCTCGCCATGCCAAGGCAGTCTTGATTTATCTGATACTAGGACAGTTTGTCGGCTTACTCTTGAGTTTCTTATTCCTATTAGATTGCTTCCTTAGCAGTTTACCGTTGTAACCCATAGTGCTAGGATAACTGTAGAATAGATTAGAGGTTGTAGGTGGTGGTGGAAGCTGAAAGAGCGATGGTTGTAGGTGATAGAGGCTGGCTGCAAACCTAGGGAGCAGCAGAGGACTGGTTGACTGACTTAGAGAGAAAAAGTGGGAGTTTGGAAATTAATCTTATTCATTAATTTCCAACTTATGTTATTAATGAGGTCTAGGCCTCTTATTTATATGTATTAAACAATTAAAGGCTTTAACTAATTAAAATATTCAGCTAATATAGTAATATCTTATTAAAGTATCATAAAGTCCTAAATAATTCCCTAACAAAAGATGACTAATACTCACAAAGACTAATAGATACTACTATTTAGCTAAAATATTTAACTTAAGCTCTAAGCAAACTTAAAAAAAATCAGCCACAAATATTAAGCCAAGGGCTGAGAATCTTGGCACATATTCTCGGCTCCTAACATTACTGCCCTCCCTAACAACAAGCTTGTCCTCAAGCTTGAAAAACAGGAGGCAAGTCTCAAAAGCAGCAAAAGACTCCCAAGCATACAATCAAATATCAGTACCGCAATTGCGTATCGATCGCAATTTCGCGGTTTTCGGGTCAGCCGCGACGCGAAATTCCGAAATTGCGGCCGATACAGAAAATCACACATTTATCGCCGCGATATCGGCGAAATTTCGGATATCAGCCGATATTTTACCGATATTGACCGATATTTACCGATATTGGCTGATATTCACCGATATTTGCCGATATTTGTTGTGTAAAATAATTAAAAATTTACGCCGCGACAACCGCAATATAGAAAATATCATTTGCGACACCCCGATACCGCGACACTGCGACCGTAACCGCGGTTTTATTGTATGCTCCCAAGAGCAGTAAGGAGGGAAACCGTGTCACTTGAATAGAAACTTGTTATCACTCATCCATAGGCAAGGATCACAAACCACTGAGGCATTGATAAAGAACCTCCGAAAAAATGGGAGGCATTATGTGTAGGCTGGCACCCTGGAAATGCCAGAAAAATCTCGAACAGGTCCAACTTAAGCATTAAGTGCTCTAACGAGTCTAACCTGAGTTCACTATCTGCACCAGGCTTTGAGTAATCATCAGTACCCAAGTTGATGTCCTCATCTCAACAGAAGTAAGAATCGATGGGCTCAGAAGTCAGGGAGTGAACATCAATCATTGGGACCACTGGCTGCTAAACCTCAAGCTTTGTTCCACCTTATAAACTGAAAATGATAGCCCGTTGATGATCCCGACTATCTCTAGTTAATGGATTCAAAAAGTGTTGCAAATATAGACCATAATGTCCAAGCCAGAAGTGCTCACAACACATAACACAGCAGACACGATTGTCAATGTCAAACGGTATCTCTGAGGACCATCCTGAACAACTACCCTTCAGATTCAACTAACCGTCCAGCTGATGTACCTTCAAACTGCAAGAAAACAAAGGTGCCTCCATCTGTACGTATGATCTAGCTGCCTTGGGTGGATGAGTGCTTGTGGCTCAAAAGCTGGTACAATACTCGGGCCGCAGGAAAGGACTTGGGGTGAACCCCTCCTCATGGTTAGAACCATTGTATCAAGAGGTAGCCTAGAGTGTTACCCCCTCAACCGAAGGGTCATCGAGGCAAGTAATACACGCCTAAAACTTCCACAATTACTCGAGCAAGCACTAAAGGAAATAGATGTGTTTGATTTTCAAAACTAATCTTGGGGGATGTCAGAAGAGGTAGCGAAGGACCAAGAATGGATGGAGTGAACTGCGGGAGGAGTTGTCAGCCTCAAGGGCAACTCGCTAATGATTGGTGATGGTGGCCAGAAGGTCTGCAAGCATAGGCAACTAGGTAGATTATGGCTAAGGTTTGGTGAAATCAAGGTTCAGGGGCTAGGGTTTTATGAAATTGAGGAGGTTAAGGGTTACGGGCTGAGGAGAGGTTGTGGGGAGCAACAAAGGATCAAAAAAGTGGTTGAAGTCCTTCATAGGGGGTGAAAACAAGCTAGCAGAGGGTTAGGGAGCAATGTTGCGATGGGGGCTGACAAAGGTTGATGGTGCATCAGCGAGGATCCATAGTTGGTTACCAAGCAATGAGGGCTCAAGGTCAGTCGCCAACCAACGAGGGTGAGTCAACGGTGGTAGCATAAGCAAAAACTTGGGCATCGGCTTGAATTTTCTCTTGATCAACCGCTTTGTCCGCAGATTTGGGTATTCCAAATGCTTGATTGAATTGCTCAAGTAGGGATTTTTGAGTGACATTGAGTAGTTGAGTGATTCAACAAGCACAATATCAGGATTTGATGCCAATTTCTTGGGGTCTTGATTTCCAAATCTAGCAACACCAAGGTGGTCCTAATTTATCTAATAATCAAAACAATTTGTCTTATTAGTCTTGAGTTTCTTATTCTTATCGGATCACTTTTAGAATAATTGCAATATGGATTAGAAGTTGTAGGTGGTGGGGGAAGGTTGAAAGTGATGGCTTTAGGTGGTGGGGACCGACGACAAGCCAAGCAGGGGGAGGTCTGGTTAACGGCCTTACTGATTAGGAAATCAATCTTGTTGATTATTTCCCAGCTTATTAATTATTAATGAGGTCAAAGCCTATTATTTATATGTATTACACCCTTACTAGGGACGTTGAGACCTATGCTAGGGAGTTTTAGAAGCATGCTAAAAAATGTGTTTTGAAGAATATTCATACATTGAAGGCCTTTATAAGGATTCAGAGCTTCCACTCAATGGACCATGCTGCTTCATTTGCTCAAGATGCAAAAAAGAAGGATAAGAGACCTGCTTTCCTCAACTTATTTTCAAAGCATTTCTAAAATTTTGATAATAACAAAAGAATATAAAATTAATGATAATAATTATAACAATTCTATTAATAACAATAATAGTGATAATACTAATGTAAAAAATATTAATAATGACATTAGTAATAGTAAAACGCTAAATAAAGCCCTACAAAATTTTTAGATCAGTATTAAAAAAAAAAGCCAAAAGGAATAAACCCTAACTATCGTCAACAATTCTTAAATTCATATGGTCAACTCACTAGTCTACCTAAGTCCTCCCCCACACCCAATGGTTTCAAGTCCAATAATGTTATATATGCAACTAGCTTGGTCATACACATCATTCTTGCCCCGCTCAACAAGAAATTACTAACAAGATCAAGATGGTCCAATTTAAGTCCCCAAAGCACAGAGCACAAGTAGATAATAATCAAAAAATTGAGGATGATGTTGCGGATCCATGCGAGTTTTCTAGTCATGATGAGGATAACGAAGCCACCATGGGTCTTCAGTGCTCTCTTGCTTCAAAGTTCGAGGTCAATCTTTTCTCAAGTGGGAGAGAATGATATTCCAGCCCATCATCTGGCCCGTAACTTGAATCCGTTAGATTATTGGAAAGAAATTCCATGTACTCGTGGATATAACTCTTTCCACAGGTCTCTCGTGGATAACCCTCTTTTGTAGGTCTCATAAGTCTAAGAGTGCTATTTAGTAATTAGAGATTATCTGTAGAGTCCTAATTGTTAAGTACTTAGTAATTATTATTTTGTACTATTTAGCTAGGTTTATTTTTAGTCATTTAGTTCATGAACCTATGTACATTATCATTGTTAGAGTTGAATAAGATCAATGTTTGGTTTGTGAGAAACAGAAGTCTTAAGTGTAGCCTTGCATCAAGAATTCAGGAAAATGAGGACATATTAGAAAGAGAAGAGCTAAGGAAAACTATGAAATGACTGACGCAAAGGTATGGTTTGTACTTTTTTCCTTTTCAAGTTCCTGTCTTTGTCGCTAATCACAAACCCAGTCTTTGTAGATATTGCAACACATCTAAAATATCCAAAGAACTCTATTAGCACTGGTTGAGGACTAGAGCAACATAAACCCTTCAGTTGCAGAAATAGGGGGCCTAGGGCACAAGATCAAATAGACTCGATGGGAAATCAATTAAATTGAGGGTGGTTGTTGCATCAAACATATAAATGCTTAACAGAAAAAAGAGATTTCACGATTGTGAAAATAGATGAGGAGGAAGAAGAAAGCACTCTTTTTCTATGTGGGAAGGCGGTCCCAATCATTATCAACAGGATCAGGGATAGTTTTAAGATAAAAATAATTACAACAAATAAGGTCAACTTCATTCATTCCCACTTATGCCTTCATCATAGAAAGGCTGTTTCCATGACTCTGCTGTTGGATAAAAAGTGTGTAGCTCGCCAACTGTACACAGCAGTCCATCAAGGAAACCGGCCAATCTTATCATACAAGATCATATCCTACTTTTTGCACAGAAAATCTTATGGGTACATAATATGGATACGGATATCTTATATAAGAAATTTAACAAGGAGATCCCCTCATGAGAGGTTCTACTAACCCCATCGGAAGCAGAAATTATGGACTCAAGATTTGGTATAGAATCAGCACTTTCAATTTTCACTATAACATGGATGTCTGCGTTGCAGCCTGCAAAGAATTTGTTAATTTAGGAACCGAGATAAAATAAATAAATAAATAAAAATAAATTGTATATAGTAGGAAAGGCAATTGAGAAACATTACTTTTGAGGTAACTTTTCAATTCGTGGACAACTCCAGCTTCCTTCACAAAAGAAACAGCATAGAAATCAACTCCATTTTCTACACCAAACTTGATATCCTCCCAGTCTTTGTCTGTAGCATAAGATATGAACAGTGGATAAGATATACTGTTTTTTTTTTTTTGAAGGACTGCCTCCTTAGCAGGGATCGAACCTCGACCACCACAACATGGATACCACTTTTGCTTAAGAAGTAGTGGTTAGATACACTGTTTATGAAGTTTACTCAATGAGGGATATGCAGCCAACAGGCCAAAAAATGAAAAATACTGTCTCACGAGAATTGGGAAGACACAAAAAAACCAACCAGTTATAGATGGCAGAGTCGCACTTTTCCCACGAACATTTAAATGACGTCGGGATTTGAGTTCACCGCCATCAACAACTTGGCACTTCACAGTGTCCTTTGTTTTGGATTTCACAGCCAATGACATCATTCCACCTGACACAGTTAAAGGGACAGAATGTAAAAATAAGGTGCTTCCATGACCTGCTATGATAATGTACTTGTTAGAAAACAACATAAAAGATCAGAGAAAAGATTCACCGTCAACCAGAAGTATATCTCCAGCCTCAACATCATTCACAAAGTCATCATAATTGACGCTAACAGTGTCCTCGGTGCTGACACCCCTTCTGATTGTAAAATTGAATTCCTGACCCTCATTAAGTAAGATTGGTTGAGGAACATCTCCACTTCTAACCTCAGGACCCTAGAAGGTCAAAAGAACTGCATAAACATATTCTGCATGCTTCCACTCAAGTAAAACACAATAATACATAATCGGTACACATTGATAACAAAAAATACATAGGTTGGCAGTTCATTCAGAGAGAATAGATGACCTGCATGCAGTTTTAAAATAAGATACTAATAAATGATGTAGATTTGGAATGCTAAATTGAGAAGAAGGGGATAGATGGGACAAAGAGGTTGGGACGCAGAAAAAATCAAGGGAGAGAAATCAAAGAAGACTATGATGAGTGGAAATTCAGAAACCATGTTTTTTTTTTTTTTTTTTTGCCTTGACTGTTAAAGGAAGAGTGAGAGGGTTGAGGGGAGGGAGGGAAAAAAACCCAAAGGCATTCAAATAATTCTATCATCTATTAGAATATCATAATCTCATCCCTTTTTAAGGAAAATAGCATACACTCCTTACACAATGGCACAGGACAGAGACCCCATCGCCCATATTTGTAGACCTGTGTTAGGATAACACAAAAATATTCTTTCCCTGGGCTTCCATAAATCCAAGTACATATCATTTGAATTTACCTTAGTATCCAGCATTATGGCCACAACCTTGTCATCAAATTGAGCATTGTACTCTTTAACCAGATCAATGATCTTCTTATGTGATGCATGGTCACCGTGAGACATATTCAGACGTGCTACACTCATTCCAGATTCTGCCAGTTTCCATATCATTTCACGTGAGCTTGAAGAAGGCCCAATTGTACAGACTATTTTTGTTTTCCTTTGGTCATCTGGGGTTGTCCTTGATTTTTCCAGAATATAATCAATTGACTGTAGGTCAAAGGGAGCCTAAAAAATAAGACGTATAGAATCCCAAAATTAATGATTTAATCAAACAGTAGAGATTACATGCATGATTAAGAAGCAGTGGAAAAAAAGAAAAAATCTCATGCAATATGCAACCAAATTTAATGAACTAAAATCCTTAGATCATGAATAGAAATAAGCAAAAAATCTATTTTACGTTGAAGTTCAAAATAGTAGTTGATTTCCAGAACAATATTCCTTTTCAAGGCTTCGCGAGACTAAGACTGTCAGTAATTGGCAAGACAGCTCCACGATGATCCCAGATCATGACTAGGATGATTGTAGCTGAGTCAGAACATTATGGCTGCAAGTGTTCTATAAATTTTCTACGAGATGGAACAGCACTTGGAGTATAGTGTTCATGTAACTAGGTGCAGTGAAACATGAAAATAAATACGGGATCAGATCTAATTCACCCTCAACATATAAGGATGGTTGCTATGCCAGTAAATCGAGACACCATTTACACTACACTGAAGGAACACTAAATATGTTATACATTGTTGGAAAGATACCAACTTTATGTAAAAGCAGGACACGCTGATATGATCGAAAACAAAAATGAGCAAAGAATTCAACTTATCATATTGGCTGTGCCGTGAAAGAATTTCACTATCCAGAAGCAAAATACGGCCCAACCGTGGTGCTAATTGAGTGTTCCGAATCGCCCCCAAAGTTAACACAACCAGCTCCACACTTGTGCACTCAAGAATGAAAGCCTATAAGCATAGAAACTTTGCACAGAACTCACAAATTGAAATCAAAGGAAGAACACTTATAATTTTTCATCATCAAAACGATGGGAGAGTTGTTCCTTAAATAAACAAAACCGATGAAGATAACCCCCCCAACCTAGAAGAACGGATCTCATATCCACATGTTTGAAAACGTTAGGAAGTGGAGAAAGAATCAATCTTCTATTAATTGAGCCAGAGTGGAGAAAGAAAGAAAAAAAATGTTTAAACAATAAAATTTTAACAAAAATAATAATAGGTCCATCTGGATCTATGACCCACATCCAGCAAGGACCAAACCAAACGAGCGGGTAGTGTGCGCTTGTGTGGTATAAATGGACCAGTCCAAGCCCTCACAAAAAAGTATTCAATTCAAACCAAGTGCTAGGAAAAGGAGAAATAAAAGCTCCTTCAAAAATTTGTCTACAACCAATGTGGGACAATGGCATGGAACAAATCTGATTTTCCATTGTACCCAATAATTTCCCACCAATGGCAAAACAGCACAAAAAATTACAAAAGATTTGTGCAAAGAAGGCTTGACACTTAAGCATCAATATCACGAGGATTGCATTGATATGTAGTGAGGTGAGTTAATAACCGTATCTAGAGAGTAAATGAATCTTTAACTTCTTAGACTTCGATTGAAACCCCCACAACACATGTCTTACCTTAAAATCTGCAAATTCTAAGACAATAACTCAAGTACCTTTAATGGTCATACACACACCTTGGGTACTCATGAGTGTTCTAGAAAGACAGCTTGACTCTTTCATAGAAGGCGGCCCATCTTCACAGTCATCTAGGTGAATCTATCAAGTGTGTCTCACAAACACAACTAAATTTGGCTATGGATTTATTAGGAGCATAAGTATGCTCAACCTCTTATATGTCAAGCGGTGAGTTCATCAAGTCCATCTCACTAGGACCACCTAAGAATAAGGCTATGAACTCATTAAGAGTCTAAGCTCAGCCTGTCCACATAGAGATAGGAATGTAGTGTAAAAGAGTAATCATATGGCTTTGTTTGACCACGACTGGTATCCACCATACTTTCCTCAACTCAAAGGCTTAAGCCCCATCCTCATTGACGATTCAAGGATAACTCTTCTCGTTAGAGCCTTTCTAAGAGGGTCTGTAAGATTTCTCTCTAATCTGATAATCTCTAAAGGGATCACACTAGTCCTCAACAGTTGTCTCAAAAAACTGTCTTACACAGATATGCTTCCTCTTAACATTATACACACTATTATTGGCAACAATGATAGCTGCCTGTGAATCACAGTGCAAGGAAATCGGCACATAAGGTTTCCTCCACAAAGACACATCTGCTAATAGGTTCTTCAGCCACTCTATCTCTTTACTAACAAGCTCAAGAGCAATAAACTCTGACTCTATAGTAGAACGAGCTATACAAGTCTACTTAGCAAACTTAAATGAAATAGCTCCTCCACCCAAGGTAAACACATAACCACTGGTGGAACTAACCTCATTATTATTATAAACCAGTTTGCATCTGTAAATTCGTCTAACACGGCAGAAAATTTACTAAAATGCTAACACCAATCTTTAGCAACATTAAGGTATCTAAGTAAACAACGTGCAATCCAATGGTCATTACCTGAGCTGTGAGTATACATAATCAGTCTACTTGTTGCATAAGCTATGTCAGGTCTAGTATAGTTTATGAGAAACATCACATTTCCTATGATTTTAGCATATTCAGCTTGAGAAACACTAGAACCTTGGTTCTTTTTCAAATTCATACTGAGGTCATAATGAGTTTTCACAGGCATATCCTCAAAACAATCAAACTTTTTCAAAATTTTCTCAATATAATGTGAGTGACACAAGAAAAAGTCATTCTCAATTTTTCTCATTTTAACGCCAAGAATTACATCAACTTTTCCTAAATCCTTCATATCAAAATGACAAGATAAAAAGGATTTAGTCTTATTGACCACAGTCATATTGGTGCCACAAATCAACATATCATCAACATGTACACAAATAATCACACACTCTTGTCCAAACATCTTAGAGTAAACACATGAATCAGATGCATTCACCACATAACCATCACTCACTAAAGTTTGGTTAAATTTTTCATACCATTGTTTAGGAGTTTGTTTAGGGCTATATAATGGCATTCTCAGTGTACATACTTTGTTCTCCTGACCCTCAACTACACAACCCTTGGGTTGATCCACGTAAATTTCTTCTTTAAGGCCACCATTTAAAAAAATAATTTTAACATCCATTTGATAGACTAGAAGTCCATAGATAGCAGCCAAGGCAACCAAATAAAGTATAGTGACAATCTTAGTCACAGGATAATAAGTATCGAAAAAAATAACATTTTTCTTTTATTTATAGCCTACAGCTACCAATCAAGCCTTAAACTTATCAATGATTCCATTAGTTCTCAATTTCCTTCTGAAAACCCATTTGCATCTAATCGATTTACATCCTCTAAGTAAATCCACCAAGTCCCATGTGTGATTTGCCTTAATAAAATCCAATTCATTAATAATTGCCTCTTTCCAGAATTAATCTTATCAAGGTCATCGTTTTCAACTAGGAAAGTAATAATAAAATTAGGCTCAAAGCTAGTTTCTATCCTTCGTCTTTTACTTCTCTTAGGTTCATGAAAATTATCATTCATATCATCAGATGAAGAAGGCATAGACAAATGCACAAATGTAGCATTAGAAGAACTAGCAATATCACATGTATTCTTTCTCACAAGGAATAAATTCTCAAAAAATTATATATTTCTAGATTTACAGATTGAGTTATCACTTAAACATAAGAATCTATATACGGCACTGTTCTGAGCATACCCAATAAATCCACAATCAAAGGCTTATGTTCCTACATTAGTTCTTAAAAAATCAGGTAAGCCAACTTTAGCCAAACACCCCCACACTTTAAGAAATTTCAAGTTAGATTCAAAACCTTTTTTACAATTTATAAGGTGTTTTATCTAGCTTCTTATGAGGAACTATGCTCAAAACATAACATGCAGACAGTACAGCTTCCCCCCGCATTTGGTCAGACATACTAGAACGTAATAGCATAGCGTTCATCATTTCATTTATTCTTCTATTTGTCGTTGTTGAAGGGTATAAGGGGCACTAGTCTCATGCACAATACCATGAGCCATGACTATCACAAAAATATTTTAGGAAACTAGTTCCATATTCACCACCCCTATTAGACCTAAGTCTCTTAATCTTACGGTCCAATTAGATTTCTACTACCGCTTTATATTTTAAGAACATACTTTCAGTCTCATCTTTAGACTCAAGGAGGTAAACTTTGGTATACCTAAACTAATCATTTATGAAAGTCACATGATACCATTTTTAGGGATGTAAACGGGGCGGGTATACCCATACCCGTATCCGTACCTGATAAGAAAATCCGTACCCGAATCCGTACCTGTACCCGAATCCATATCTGCTAACACATCCATATCCGTATCCGTTGGATATCAGTTACCCGACGGATTATCCGTTTACCCGTTAATGGATATTATTCGGCAGATAAATCCATTAGTCGATAGATAAACCCATTTAGAGTTAAGCCAAATGACAATTTTAACCTTAATTTATACTATATTTATTTTAAAATTAAGGGTAAAAAGGTAATTATATATCGGGTAAACAGGTACGAATATGGATACGGGTATGGTTATGGGTACGGGTATGGATATCCTATACCCGTATCTGTACCCTAACCCGACGGGTATTTTTTTCCATCATCCATATCCATTTAAATATCTGTCGGATAAAATCTGTCAAATTTCAGGTAAAATCCGCCCCGTTTACATCCCTAACCGTTTTCCTCCTCTACTCAAAATGTTCTTAAAATCTGCTAAGTCAGAATGAATCAATTCTAATAATTTAGATGATCTCTCAGTGATAGGTTTGAACAGCTTTTTAGCATATTTGGCTGCCACACAAATATGACACTTCTCATAATCATTAGTTTCTAACAAGTTAATCAAGTTCTTACGTTTTAGTTTATCAATGGAAGTCATATTTACATACCCTAGCCTACCAAGCCATAAAGAAAGAGACTTGGCAATATACACAGAAGTAGATGCATTTTTAGTATTCATAACAAAGAAACCATCAGCTAATTACCTCTTTTCTACAAAGACCCCATTCTTGGTCAACACAACCTTATCGGCTTCAAAAACTAATTTTATTCCAACCCTATTAAGCAAGTTATCCAAAACAAGGTTTCTACACAGAGAGGGTACATACAAAACATCACTCAAAGATAAGAATTGAGTTTCTATAAAAACCTTTCCTTTACCCAAAACTCTGGCTGTGGCAAAGTTGTCTATGAAGACATATTCTCCACCAACAACATCCTTGAACTGGTGGAAAAGGTCTCAATTGGCACACAAATGTTTGAAAGCCCCTGTATTTAAAACCTAGTCTGTTTTGTTGTCCACCGGATTTGCTTCCAGTACCACAACAACTATAATCTCCTCGGTCTCAGCAACATTGGCCTGTGCAGCAGCCTGCTTATGCTTCTGGTTCCACTAACCCAGCCTCTTATAACACTAATACGCCTTGTGACCAGTGATCCCACAGACATAGCAGCTCAACTTCTCCTTCTAAATCTTGTCGCCCTTCTTGAAATTTGACTAATTCTTATGCTGACCTTTCTTTTGGGCCATCTTCCCCTTACCCTTGGACTTGTCCTTAACAACAACAGACTCTACCACATTTGTAATGACTGACTCAAAAACATAAGAGTTGCGGCTGTCCTTTAAACGGTTTGCCTCTTCTGTCCTCATATGATTAGATCTGGCATTGTCAAATTCCTTTCCTAGTGTTTCAGATAGTTCCTAAAGTCACTCTAGGATGGTAGAAATTTCTCTATCAACATGTTATCCTGGAATGTCTCATAAATTTTCATTCCTTCGCCTAGAACTTCGGCAACCAATAACTCATAATCATGGACTTAATCCATCACCGACTTATCATCAACCATTTGGAACTTCATCGGATTTCCTATAGCATACTTCTTTCTTTCAGCTTCATCCAAACCATACTTTTTATTTAGAGTATCCAAAATTTCCTTCAATGACTCAATCCTGAAGAACATGTCAAACAACTTGTTGTTCATATGTTGCAGAAGATGACCTCGAGTAGTCTTGTTGTCCATTTCATATTTTTCTTTTGCAGCATCAGCTACTTTTTTAGCCAACAGAGGAGCAGGAGTTGTAGTAGGTGTTGCAGGAGATGTGTTGGTATCCTTCTGTGTAGGTGGATCGATGAATATCACATACTCAACTTCAAGAGCATCAAATAACATCAGCAACCTTTGAGACCATATACAGTAATTAGAACTGTTAAATGGCTCAACCTTAGACATATCCAGGATCATCCTTGGAATATTCGTAGCCATATCAAAAGGCAACAAAGCACTATAGATTGCAATCAAAATCTAGTGACAGCAACAAGTATTGTGCTACAGTTCCTTGCTACTGCAATACAGAGATTGGGTACTGTAGCAACTAACCAGTTAAATCCAAAAAAAAAAACCCTTTCAATCTAATTAAATCCTATAGCACTGTGAATAAACACAATGCTACAGACTGGCTTCAGTAGAAAACGAAAGGTAGGAATACTATAAGTCAAACCACAAGAAACTCATCCAGTCAAACCGAAGATTTCAATAGTAAATAATAACAAAGTCAACACAGCACCAAAAATAGGAACACCAAAAAAATAAAACTAGGAAGCAGTAAAGTCTCACAAGGTAACAGCAAGAAGCATATGGATAGCAAATTAATATAATACATATACTTAAATATTCCAACTTATTTCGCTTCAAATTTTTGGAAAGATATTAAATTTATGTAAAAGTAGGATACTTTGATATGATCGAAAACAAAAATGAGCTGAGAATTCAACTTATCAGATTGATTGTGCTGTGAAGAATTTCACTACCCTGAAGCGAAATACAGCCCGACCGTGGTGCTAATCGAGCGTTCCGAATCGCCCCCAAAGTTAACAAAATTGGCTCCGCACTTGTGCACTCAAGAACGAAAGCCTGGAAACGTAGAAACTTTGCCCAGAACTCGCGAATCGAAAACAAAGGAAGAACACTTATAATTTTTCATCATCAAAATGAAGGGAGAGTTGTTCCTTAAATAAATAAAACCGATGAAGATAACCTCCCGACCTAGAAGAACGAATCCCATATCCACATGGTTGAAAAAGTTCGGAAATGGAGGAAGAATCTTGTCTTTTGTTTACCATCAAGAGTAGAGAAAGAAAGAAAGAAAAAAAATTAAACAATAACATTTTAGCAAAAAGAATAATAGGTCCGTCTGAATCTATGACCCACATCCAGCCTAGCTCGGCCCGGACGGGCGGCGTATGGTATAAATGGACCAACTCAAGCCCTAACAAAACAACCCAAGTATTCAATTCAAACCAAGTGCTAAAAGATGAGAAATATAAACTCCTTCAAAAAGTTATCTACAACCAATGTGGGACAATGGCATGGAACAAAGTTGATTTTCCATTGTTCCCAACATAGATAAGTTATTATAATATGAATCCACAATCATTCAGGTAAATAAGATTCACGCTTAGATTAAAAAATGGTTCGCTTGTTCCTTCCGAAATGAAGAAAAACATCGTTGCTACCCGAAATTATGATTCCATGTCAAAAATGTTTGCAAGCCTCAACTGAAGTATTTGTAAACACTTCACAATCATGCTGAAACTTTAACTGAATGAACCATGTCATACTCAAAACCAATAATTATCCACATTCACATAAATCCACAGCACTAACTTTTTAAAAAATAGAGCACAGTTTCTCTCCTCTCCTTTCCATTATATTGTATCTCGCTTTTTAACAGAATATATACGATCCCAGAATGTTCTTTTGTTCTTCAGAAATGCAATTTGATAAAGACAGTGCTACTTCGAGCGAGCAAGCTTCAGCCAGGAAAGGGAAGGGGGTCAGAGAATAGAAAAGAGAAAGTGAAATGAGGAAATATTTTTCATTTTATTGACTCTTCCTATGCACAATACATGGTCCACATATAATACTCATCTATTTCTTAATAAATATCACCACTTATTATATAAACAAACTTTAATCATAAAATTATCTCAGATCACAAATTCACAATACATTATAATATAAAAATATAATTATTATATTTATATTAAAAAATACTTCTTCTTTTTTATAATTCTTATGTATCTACAATAAAATATATGAATAATTAAAGTTTGTTTTCAAAATGCGCGGGGACATCTACTAAGGTAGTAGTAGCTACCGGCTATCTCATGGCTAAAAGACAGAACATCATAGCATTCTAGAAAATAGGGAATATTCTCTTGCTAACAGATTTAGCTAATTGCCTAACTACTTGCTAACGTGTAATGATAGCTGATCCCTATTCCTAACAACTTTCTT
Organism: Tamarix austromongolica; assembly: GCA_039764185.1. NCBI lineage: Eukaryota > Viridiplantae > Streptophyta > Magnoliopsida > Caryophyllales > Tamaricaceae > Tamarix > Tamarix austromongolica. The sequence continues at coordinate 82,465,203 of CM077814.1, read as the reverse complement.
TGATCGTCCTTATCGAGTAATTATATAATCGATGAGCCTTGTGGGCCTAGTGGTAGCTTGATTGGGCCTTCCTGCAGTCAGTGAAGGCTGTGATATCTCTGAGTCCGGATCTGCCATTGCCGATGGAGGTCCATTATCTGGGTCGGTAACACAATTGTACCGAAAAGAAAGAGGAACGAGGGTAAGGCGGCCACCTTACCTTAACTACCTAACCGAAGCATTCAACGGTTACATTCACACAAACTCGAACTAATTTCTGCAAGTTCAACAAAGTTTCGTGATTTATTCCAGCATTAGTCAAGAAGATGATTTTGACGACATATTGGCACGCTTTCAATCTAAAGCGCAAAAAGAAAATAAATAAATAAACCCAATAGCATGTCTCTTTCGCCATACTTTATACCTCCTCCAATAACAATGTGCACATGATAAAGGAATTCTACCAAACACGATCAACATCAATGAGTAAATTAACAAGCAGCACAGAAGACGCATCAAAATTCAAAGCAAACAAACACTACAAAAGAAAGATCAAACGGATATTAGAATACAAAAAAAAAAATGACTAATTTTTCCATTTAGCAGCAAAAGGAGAAGTCAATAACAGAAAACTTACAGCATTAACAGTGCCATTGTTGGAGCCAAAATCAGCAGCACTCTGACTCTCCTCGGAAATCCTGACAGAACGAACACTGAAAGCCTCCTTTAAAAAACATGATTTTTTATTTTTAAGACTATTGAACAAAAGAAATTCGTTCGAATTTTTCGACAATAACAGGCGATCGGAAAACTTGACGTGCTCCGGTTTCAACATCGTCGTTTGGGCCGATACAGTCATCGTTGCCATTTCGAGAGCCCTGATTATGCAGTTGACGGAGAAGAGGAAAGAGGAAAAAGAATTGGCGAAAGGAACGAAGTGGAAGTGTGGCGGACGTCCTGAGGTGAGGGGAAGGTAGCAGCAGAAATGAAATTGACCTTTGAATATATTATTTTTTTTGCTTTATATTCCCTTTTTTTGGACCATTTTTGGTCTTTTTTTCTCTTGCATGAGAGAAGAGTGGGGGCCGGTAGAAGAGAATACAGTTGGGACAGGTGAAGGCGTGAAGCTGCCATTTTCTCTCTCATCTTCCACGTCGCGTTTACTACGGACTACACGCTTCGCGCAAGGCGGCGAACGACACAAATTACAAACGGAGTGGAATTCGGATTTCTCTTTCCTCTCTTGAATCCAGTCGTGCCTTGTGTGCGACATGCGAGCGGCCCTTGCGCCGAGTGGTCCAATACACTCGACATTCCATGTCCTGGGACCTGGACTCAGATGTTTAGAATTATTTTCCAAAATTAGCTATTTAAAATATTTACTTTTTAAAAAAAAAACATAACAAAAATTTTAAATAAATAATTTTCTCAATCAATTATTTTTGTATAATTAACTCCAAAAAAGTCCTAAATTTATGTAATTGTGTTGAAATATCGAACATGTATAAGAAGTGAATTAATGGTAAAAATATAAGTTAATTTATCATATTAAATATTAATTTTTATTATTCTTTAAGTAACTCCAACAAGTATTTACAAATAATCACTAAAAAATTATTTGAATAAATGTCTCGATCCTTTATCCTATTGGTAAAGCTTGAAAATGGCTTTCAACACATATTGTAGATGTATAATTTATGAATATATATTGTAAATCATAGGTTTAATACTCTCATTAGTACTATAAGTTGTTGAAGATTCTCTATTATAATTCTACTCCCAACTCTACATACTATCCACCTTCTTTCATATTCTCTAACTCTTTCTCATGATAGATGTAATAAGTGTAGTTATTATATATATGGGATATTGTGAATTGTAAATGGAAGAAGAAATCCATACATATGAATGAGAATAAGAACTCACATTCTCTATTCCTATCTATATTGTTTTATATATCTCTTTGAATTTATCAATATTACAACACGTTATCGGCACGATTATGCTCTAGATGATATATATATATATATATGCTTATGTGTTGATTTTGTTCGGGGTGTTGGTAAATAACCATGAAGTTGATGTCAAGTTCGATCGGTGCTTCATAAAACGGAGTGTTCTATATTTATTAGTCATCATATTATATGAATATGATTATGCGTCATATAAGACTAATCTATCCTTCTTCTTTTTTATTTCTTGTGTGAGATCTCAACATATGTGACATATCTTGCAATCAAGTAAATTTTAAAAACATCGATCCCCTACTTAATTTAAATTGATTAAAAGTTTTAAGGGGGATATAGTATAATCCAAAAATTAACTCGGGATAAGGAAATTTATTTTTATCTCCCATTTGCTTTATTCTTATGGTAATTGATATTTTTATTAGTTTTAATTGTATATATTGGCTATATGAAATTTAATTTGATTATATGTGTAATGATCTCCCTTCCAAATATGAAATGGATGGTAGAGACAAATGATGGTAGAAGAATAAAAGTCTATCGTTCACTAAACACAAATTGGATCTAATATGATCAATTGAAAGATCAAAAGTGATGGATTGACAGCCACACCTCCCATCATCATATGTAGATCTCTATCATTTGAAGATGGTGGAAAGCCATCTAAAGTGGCAACGTTAAAAAAATTAATTAAATTTAAACGTGTAGGACTGGTGGTCCCATCGCTTATCACTACATTCATATCTCAACATTTGAAGTTGATTGGAGAATATATTACAAATCTCCATTACCCTACGTTAATGGAGGGGCACCAAAATTGATAATTTTTTCCTGCATACTCAAAGTATGGATGGGTGATTGCACAAGTGTTGGTAGAAGTATGAAGCTCCCAACCAATTATATTATTTACAAATATGTGCATTAGGTACAAAAGGAAATGATACAATTGAGGTGAAAGCCAAAAGTTTCACTTAATGATTAAATAGTCATGAAGACCTTATGCACAACTTGATCCTGAAAATTGAATGATTAAAAGGTGATTAATACCTTATGTACAATTTGATCAAGAAGGTCAAATAGTTGAAAGCCTTTTACGACTAATGTAATACTGGTAAAGAAGATCGGATGGTATTAAATATCTCAAGTATTTTTCGATCCAAAATATCGAACTATTTGGTGGTCTATAGATCCCCACACTAATTTTATTTTTGCATTTTCTAGTTATGCAATTTTAATTCTTGTAATTTAGTTTCTGTAATTTTAAGTTTCGCAATATTTAAAACATTTATTCTAATCACGAAGTAATGATGATGGCTTTGTGCATAATTTGTCGGCCACTTATTCATGAGACTACACACATACTTTGCAATTGGTAGTGGTCAAAACCTACCATAGTCAAGCCTCCTTCATCACCACAATGGTTGGAGTATTTACAATAGTCTCCCCATTATATTATAATTTTAGTGGGTTGAGATATTTTGATAGTTACAGCCTAAAACTTCCTATCCAATAAGTAGTTTAATAGTTGAAGCTTGAAGATTCCCATTCAGTTATTAGAATAATAGATGAAACATGAAACTTTCTACTTGATATAAGTAATTTAATGGTAGAGGCTAAATTCTTCCCATGTCATAGACTTGAACACGATCCAGAAGATCAATTTATCTTATTAAATAGTCACTGTACATTCTATTTTAAGGATAAAGTATTTTATGAGCTTATAATTGACAAGAATGTACACGTGTATGTGACATGATAAATTTATTAAACAGTTTTTTTATTTAACAAATCGAATAAAAAATTTGTACATGATATTGGAACTAAGTTCCTAAAGAACTTACTAAGGTATATGAGTATTTGATGGTATTATTGTCATCAAGATCAGCTAGAAGTAAGCCTAAGATAAATTCATAATATATGCATTTGGTATATGTGAAAAACCAAAAGGTATCACTAACCAAAAGTTAGTAGACCATAAAATATTTTCTTTATGGCATGAGAAATGAGATCACATTAATGCACCAATGATAGGAATGATCAGTAAAGCTTGCACGAGCACCCACATAGAATTATAAAGATTCATTTTTTAATTGGTGATCTCATGTAAACGACATATTATTCTTAGCAAATTTATAGTCGTGATAATGTAAGAAAACGTATAATCTCCTATGTACTTAATAAAATTCAAGTTGATACATGTGGACCATTTTAAATTTACCATGGTATATAATGATGCATCAATGTAAGGTCACATGTTGTATTTTGTAACAAATATCATTTCATTGGCACAAATGTGAATAGCCATTCAATTAAGGTAAAAATGCAATCAATACTTCAAGATGGAAGCAAAATGATTTGGTAGAGTCATTGATTATGCATTTGATTCGTAGACCCTTGTTAGTGAGGTCTATAAGTAATATGCCAATATACATGCAATGATTTTTGGTATACACTAATTGCCTATCACATTAACCCTTAAGCCAAGTTAATTGAGGTTATTGGATGAGTCTTATGTGTGCTTATAATCACCCATGAATATGAAATTAAGCCACAAAGAAGGCTAGAAATGTTTGTTTCCTAAGCCTTAGGGGGGAGAAAAGAGGAGGTTGAGATTATAAAGCAAGCAAGAACTTAGAAGATGTCTTCCATGAGATATGGACCCAAATAAAAATCAAAGTGCACTTGATTATACTTATACTTGCTAGATGTAGCCTAGCTACAATTTACGTTTGTTATGGCCAAAAAATTATGAAATCAATATGTGTTTTGACTAAAGTTCCAATTCAAATAGAAGTCCTAGTGGTGACTTCAAATAAGTTAATGACAAGTATGGTACAAATACGCTAGAAGAATATGATAAGGGTCCAAAAAGCTAAACCCTCAAAAGAGGAGTTATAATCCTTTAAAAGGATAGAAAACTTACCATATTGAGTTGACATGTCCATATGGATAGAATTTGAGAATAGATTCCGCCGATAAATGAAATATCAATTAATTATCCTTACACCGGTGTAAGGTATTATGAGGTAGACATTAGTGATGTCTTTATCTAAACAGTTGCAATTGATAATGGATAAAAGTGATAATTATTCTCGATTCATTATGGAATGTCATTGGATAAATTATTATCAAATTGGAATAGTCAAATGTACCTCCTTAATGAGTTTGATTTATATGGACAATAAGTCCAGCATTTGAATGTGTCAGACCAATTGGCTATAAGTTGATGTTTTTAAAGAAATGGTTTAAAATTTAATTTGGTGACACATGTCTTTATACAAAAGCCAAGATTTTATCCCTAATGTGGTTTTTACTAGTGAAGTTTTCAAATATAAGCACTATTAAAGTGTGCTTGTACATATAAACAGAATTATACGTAATATGACATATAAAAAAGAAATACCAAGTTGAAGGGATAAAATTGTACTCTTTTCCTTAGCCATGGTTTTATCCCACTGGGTTTTCCTGGTAAGGTTTTTAATGAGGCAGTATTTTAGAGATATACTCTTAAAAGAGAGTATTGTAAATATCAAAAGATGTACATCCAATGGAGAGTTTTTTAAATATTCTATTTACATATTGTGGATGTACAATTTATGAATGTATACTGTATTAAATCATAGGTTTAATACTCTCATTAGTACTATAAGTTGTAGCAGCTTCTCCATTATGATTTCACCCCCAACTCTACATATCCTCCACCTCCTTTCATATTCTCTAACTCTTTCTCATGATGGATGTAATAAGTGTGGGTATTATATATATGGGTTATCGTAATCAGTAAATAGAAGAAGAAATCCATACATATGAATGAGAATAAGAAGTCACATTCTCTCTTCATATCTATATTGTTCTATATCTCTCTTTGAGTTTAACAATATTATAACATTCATCTATTTTATTCCTAGCTAAAAAAAAAATCCATAAATACAATGATATTATTTGATAAGTAAAACTTTTAGAACAATTAGATGTACCAAATAATAATAATTCATAAAGGTATTAAAATATTAGACTTCAAATGCAAATTTCTATTTTATACAGAAAAGTTAGATGGCTACTAATATGTCATTTACATATTATTTCATCTTATGATGCATGAATTACAATTGTATTGTATATGCTATGAATATGTGTTTTTTATGGGTTAAATTGTATGAGTAGTTTTTAATGTTGTTTCATCCATTGTGTAAATTACATGTACTGTTACATCCGAACCAAAATAAGACAAATAAGAGTCATGCAACACATTACTTGGGGCTTGTTTAGTACAAAATAAATAACTTTCTTAGAAAAATTATACTTTCCGCAAAGTAAGTAATAATAGTTTGTGTTTGGTGTACATCTACATTTCTCTATAAATGATAGTTCTTTATATTTAGTTCATTATTATAGGACATTAGTACCTAAATTATAGTAGTATCCTAATAAAAGAATTGAAGTATGACCTACTAAGGAAGTTAATAAAAAGTGTGAGAGGAAAGGTGTAATTAGAAACTAAGGAAGTAGGGCTTAGGATAGGTTTACCTAAGTAAGTCACTTTTTTAATACACACACACACACACACACACATATATAAAGGAAACAAAGTTAATGAGAATTGTTACTTATTTTTACCTCCACTTACCTTCAATCAATATTTTTGCCTCCACTTACCTTCAATCAAACAAAATAATTTTAGCCATTTTCTAAAACACTTACTTTCTCCCTCTGCTTGCTTCTACCAAAATAATCCCTAGTATATATTTAGCAAGTGAAGTCATACTAACTAACATGTAATTGATTATTCTTTTATATAGTATGTCATGTGTGTTGGGTAAATCCAAGAAACAAAGTGCCATATTGCTTGGGTTTGGGTTCATGCTATTTGATTAAATCCAATCTCTTTTCAAGACCTGGTTTCTTTGTTCAGTTACTTTAGCCCTTTCACTCCATTCATTATTCATTAATTAGTTGTTACATTCTAACTTTTTACTAACTAATAGTTTATTCTTTAATTGTGGATAGGGGTTACACCACCTTATCTTTCATTACTTATTATGGAAATTTTTTAGGCTCTATTTGGTTTGTATAAAGTTACAAGGAAAGGAAAGTGAAAAGAAAAGAAATAAAATAAGAGAACTTAATTTTATTTGCCTTATTTTGTTGTTGGAACAATTTTGTAAAAAATATAATTTTGGAAAATTATTTTTGGTGTTTGGTTTATAGAAAGAAAATTATGAGAAAAACTTATTATTATTATTATTAGTATGCAAATACTATCATATATTCAATAATAATTAAAATATTATATTGATACATGAAATTTTCCCTAAAGTTTCTAAAAAATCACAAAAATTCCATAAACTTAGTATTAATTCCAATTTTTTTAGAAATATTCTAAAATATTAAATAAATAACTTAAAATAATTTTAAAAAAATCTAAAATTATACAAAACATTCCATATTTCTTTCCATTTCAAACATAATATAACAAATATAAAAGGAAAAAATAACAATTTTATGACTTGTTATTAATGCACTCCTTAGTTCTGTAAAATATTAATAACTGTCAAAACACCCTACTAATAAGATATAGAGTAAATAAGAATAAAATAAAATAAAACCACTTGCTTTACTCCATGTCTTTGGACACCAATGTATAAATTCAAAGACCAAGAATCATACCGGCCAATAAGGATTCCAAATATTAGTATATCAAGATCCCAAAAGAAAATAAAGGAAATAGCAAAGAAAATGGGTGGTTCATAGTCATTAGTAACTAAAAATGATATATTAGGATCATAAAAATGTCAAAATCGAACTCCACGCACAACCATATAGCTTTGTCCTCGAGTGGAAGACCAAGAAATGTTCAAGCAACATTGATATTTGTTGCAAGTTTGGTATAGATGTCCATCAACAAGAAATTTCTTTAACCCTTCAACCTTCTTATACTACTACAAAAATGGAAAATAATAACTGGACATTAATAACGGTGGTTCGAAAACCATTGTCAAACGCGTGAAAATTAATGTGCGGGATAGTTTTGATAACGGTTATAGTTAAAAATCGTTATTAAAAGGGCAACGTTAAAATTTGCACGAATGTTTTAATAATAGTTCATACAAGAACCATTGTCAAACATATGAACGTTTTAATAACGGTTCCTGAGAGAACCGTTATTAAAACTCCAAAATCAAACTTTTATTTTGCTCAGTTATATTTCGTGCCGAAAATTTCAGACTCTCTGCACCTTCATTCTCTTACTCTCCTTCTCCTTGCAAATCCTCGCACCACCATACCGTGCACCACCACTCTGGCTCCTCTCAAGTAAGGAAAACCCTCGCACCGCCAACTCTCCACCACCCCTCTGCCATTGTTGGCTTTGCATGCGCGTGTTGTTATTGTTCCGAACCTAGCTAGGCAGCACTTGTACCTTCATCCTCCGACGTGTTTGTAGGCCCTTGCCGCTCTCAATTTGCTAGCCGTCATGTTTGTAGCTAGCTCACTTTACGTATGTATTTGTTCTTCCTCTCGTAACTTTTTATCTACTTATATATATATATAAATGCATGCATGTTGCTACAGGGTTACGTTTGTTTGTTATCGAAAACTTGTAGTTTGCCGTTCAAAAATGTGTTGTTGAATGTGTTGGTTGAAAATGTTGCTATTCATTGTTGAATTTGTTGCGTTATTGTTATATATTAACAAATACATGTGTTGGCCGAGACATTTACATATATATATAATATGAATGTGAGTGTAGAATTATATACATTTTCACTCATAAAAACTATATATATATATATATATATATATACACACACACATTTTCATTAATAAGTATAGGACACTAGCAATAAGATATAGGAAATGTCATATAATGAAATGAAAATATATTTTACATATGCACATCATTAAATGAAAATTTCAATTAGAGATGCATATGTTAATGATTGCTATTTGATGATGATTAAATAGATATAGAAAATAAGGAATATATAAAAGTGAATAATTAAATAGAGAGAAATAATTGTGTATGATAATAATAATAATAATAATAATAATAATATGATTTATATATTATGGTTTAATTACAGTTAGCTAGGTTTAGGATTAGGGTTTTATGAGGTTTAGGGTTAGGTTTTATTATAATAAATTATGGTTATTAGTCTAGTTAGGATGGAATACTTACAATCTTCCCATTGGCCCTTACGCAGACATGTTCTTGACTTACATTTCACTTGTGATCCGTAACCGTGTTCCTATCTCCTATAATAATTGGAAGCGGGTTCCAAAGGGTCATAAGGAGCATATTTGGCAGGAAATTACGGTAAGTATGATATTTTATGTAATCATTCTTGTATGTCAAATGTTATTAATTTTATTACATTAACATCGGTATACATCTAAATGTCTTATTTTGCAGAGAGTGTTCAATGTCCCAGAGAGTAGGAAGAAATGGCTTCTTAGACATTATGGGGAGCGTCTAAGAACATTTAGGTCATATTAAACTCGTAGGAAAATGTATAGAAAGAGGGATGGTTCTCTACGGTAGAACCCACCCAAACGATACAGTTTCATCGATCAAGAAAGTTGGAACCAATTTATTGCATATCGTCTTACGGGGGATTTTAAGGTATTTGTTAGATAACAATTAAACTTTTTGTATCGATCCCAGTATTATGCTTAATATTGAAATAACCATGTCACTATGTTTTGGCTTGTCATATAGGAAAAAAGTACCCAAAATAAAGAGATTGCGAAGCAATAATATGGCTCGCAAAGGCTATGCAGGCCTTGAAGAGGAGTTGGTATGCATTTTGTGATTTATCTATTTACATGTAAATGTCAAATTTTAGAATAATATTCTTAATCAAGAATATTTTTTGATTTGTAGGTCCTAGCCCAAGATTTGGACCCATGTACCTTATCCATCAATATTGGTACATTATGGAAGAAGGATAGAGTAACAAGAGATTGATATATTAATGAATATGTAGATGTTGTAGCCAAAAAAATTGTAAGTTTGTAGATATCTAGAACCCTACTTAGTTTTCTTTTAGAAAACTATTATATTATGCTTATTCCTATAAGTTAAATTTACATATATTATATACATTACAGGACGAACTTGAAACGTCAGATGGTGAGGAGGGGGTGAACCAATATAGCATTGTGTCCCAGGCTACAGGAATTGTAGAACATCCTAGAAGACACAGGGGTCTTGGATTAGGTGTTACGAGAACGAGCATATGTGGTCGATCTCGTGGTTCTCGTAGCACTAATGAGCAAGTCGCCATCCTCACCCAGAAATTGAACATGGCATTTGAACGGATGGCAACAATGGAGCAAGAGTTGTCCTTTATTAAATATCAAGGGTATAAGTTATCCGATTCAGTAGACCATGATCAACTTCACATACCTAATGTAAATAACATCAGAGATAGTTGTGAAGCTGATGCACGTCTTTCTACTCTTCCCGAGGTAAGCATTACAAGCTATAAATTCTTATTAAATGTATTCGGTGTAATAAATAAATAATAATGTGTAATATTTTTGTTTAGGGTTTGCATAAATGTGACTTGTTAGCGAATGACCTTTCAACACTTTTGGCGAAAGAAAGGGTCTGTATCAGTCACAGTACCCAAACGCAGACAATCCACGGGTACAATTTAGCCCTAAATACAAGGAAGATGAGTATTGACACTCCAATCATTGGCAGTGCGCACTTGCCTTGTTATATAGAGGGCGATGAGGAAACCACAGTACTAGAAACTCATGGAAGCTTCGTGGCTTGGCATGCGGATTAGATACGTCTCACTACTGAAGAGGTACTAACATTCGACATCTTCATTAGACCTTATTTAGTAGTTACAATATTCATACCTTTTTCATATATATATTTATATGCTCAATACATATTTTGTTTAATATTATCAATTAAGGAATCAAAAAGAAGACTGCTCCTGCTAGTAAAACCAAGAGAGATACTAGCAGAACGAGCAACACAAAAGAGGGCGCTGCTAAAGGAAAGAGAGCTAAATCTGAAAATCAGTTGCCCCACAAAAGATTCCTTCTTCAGAGAAAAGCCAACCTCCACCAGCAATAGCTTGATTGTATTTTTATGCCCAAAACTACCTTAGGGACAATTATATTTTCATTGATTGTCATCCTGAGTATGTTGGGAGGGACGATGCTACTTATATGGTATCAACGGTTGACATAAGCGACATTTATAATCAGGAATGGATTTCAACCATGAGTGTCGCCGTCTATGTCATGTAAGTATTATTTCATATTGAGATTTTTGTACTCTTAAATTGTACTATTGGAATTTTTATGACATATTATATGAGTTATTAATTATTAACAAATATGTATTGTTATTGTCGTCCATAGGTTGGTAGCTAATCACGCTGCGATGGAGAGAATGTTGTCCTCTATTGTGTTTGTGTGCCCATACTACATAGCTGACGGTAGTACAATAAGAGAGGGAAGCCACATAAACTATTTAGCGGATCACATTTTTATTGAGGGACACAACAAGATCTATCTCATTCCTCACCTCGCAAATGAACATTGGTTTTTGTACGCCATCCGACCTAATCTTAATAAAGTCTATGTGTTTAATTCCCTTCGAACTTATGACGTGCCTTTTGAAGTCGCTCGTCGTGGTGGGAAGGAATTTATCGACATGTTAGTATATTTTTCACTTCTTAATTCTTTAGCTTATTTATACATATATTCTACTTTCATTATTTGAGGTATATATACTTACAATATTGTGTATCCAACTCTATTTATTAGGGCACTATGGACGGTGTATCAAAGGAGAGGTGGGAATGGTGTCCCAGACCCAAAGAATCTTCAATATGAGCCTGTCATAGTAAGTGGGAAGACAAATATTTTGTATTTTATTTTAATTCAAAGTAATATCTAATAGTTAGAGAGCTAACTAAATTCATTTGACAGTGTCCACAACAGCAAAACAACAATGATTGTAGATACTATGTATGTAGAGTAATGGATCTGATAGTCTAGAACAGATCGGTCAACATAGATCCAAGCCATGTATGTTTGCTTTTCGATATTTTTCCATTAATGAATCATGACATATATGTTTGGTACTTGACATAAGTGCTAACTATATATTAATCGAAACTTGGGCATTATAGTTTTTCACCGATGACTATGCACGAGGTCAGCAATACAATGTTGATGAAATTGATGAAGTTAGAGACCAATGGGCCAAGCACGTGCACTCATTCATTTGGTATTAGGTAGAGATCTATATATTCTACATGCATGTTCAGGTTTGTATTTTGTCTACGTCTTTCGGTCTTCTAGGCTAGATTTATGAACTTTTTACTTTGGGGTGTAGAGCTACCAAGTTGTGGTATGTCTACTAATTTTGATTCTTGAGTATGTCCGGTGTATTAAGACATGCATATTAATTAGAGATTGATTGAAATTATGGTGTGATTGCAGATTTGTTATGAATTGATGTTATTTTACAATGCAGATTTGGTAATTAGTTGAACATACAACTGTGTATGTGGGCAGAAACAAAACAACAAAAACATTAAAAAAATTGTAGTTTTAATAACGGTTCTTATTAAGAACCGTTATTAAAACCACATATTTCATCTCAAATTTATGCTCAGTTAATACGTATTAGGGTTTAACAAAAGCATAATCAATAACCAAAACCCTAATTGGATGATAGAGTTTGAATAACGGTTCTTATGAAAACCGTTATCAAAACTTAGACTTTAATAACGGTTCTTCTAAAAACCGTTATTAAAAATGTGTATTTAATCTCAAATTTATACTCATTTAATACGTATTAGGGTTTAATAAATGCATAATCAATGACTAAAACCCTAATTCTATTATGTTTTAACAACGGTTTTCATAAGAATCGTTATTAAAACTGTGCATTTAATATCAAATTTCTGCTCATTTAATACGTATTAGGGTTTAATAAATGCATAATCAATGACTGAAACCCTAATTCGATTATGTTTTAACAAGGGTTTTTGTAATAACTATTATTAAAACCTTTTTTTAACAATGGTGCTTTCTTAAAAACCATTATTAAATATACATTTTATGCTCATATTCGCGGGTTTTTTATATTTTTGATAACGGTTATGAATCGTTATTAAAGATTTAATAACGGACGGTTTAATAACGGTTTTAAACCGTTATTAAAACCCCTTTTCGGGGTAGTGTTAAGCTCATAATACAACTCATATTCGGTGAAATTACATGGGTTTCCTCTCTCAAGAGATGTTGCAACTATATCCATCCCTTATTTTAAAGCCCTCATCTCTTCTGATATTGTAATATCCCAAAATTTTGCTAAACCTAATCATGTATCATTAATAGCTTAATCCAATTCTAATCTCGAGAAAATATTACCTTAGCCTTAAATAAATTTCTTAATCCCAAAATATTAACCTAATTCGAATCCTTGACCTAGATAAATTATTTTTTTTAACTCGATCGTAAATTTCGGTAAATTTATATCACTAATCCTATCTATTTTAGCCAATCAAAAATTAATCTAATACTAACCCCAACCTTTTTCCTTTTCTTTCTCTTTTTTTTTTACTTTCTCCTTTCTTCCGCCTCCTTCTTATGCTGTAATACTTGACTTATTTTTCTTACCCTTGCAACACACAACCATCACTCTCATGTGCTGCTGCTACTATGATTCTTGCACAACCATCACCTTCACCCCTGTTGTTGCTGCCATGATCATCACAACCTTCGTCACTCATCTCATATTGTTGATGCCTTCGACTGCATGTCCCTATCATTTTCTTTCTTCACCCAACACTCCTCCATCACTCTCAACCAGCATCTCCCATTCCTTTGTTGATTTTTGCTCCACCCCTATGGACCATCACCATCCACATCATCACCTCTGCATCTTCTCCCTACATCAACCCATTTGCACACCACACACACACATACACATATATATACTTCTCTATCTCTCTCTTTCTCTCTCATTTGTTTTCCATTTATTGCCCAACAATTTTGTCAATCACCACCTGCTTGAGCCCCTCTCTTTTCTTTCTTCTTCTTATTCTTCTTCGTATTCTTAGTGTGGGTGCTGCTTTGTTTTCTGCTACAGGCCACCACCTTCACTTAAACCACCACAACACCAAGCACTGCCCAAAGCCTGATGGATCATCCACTAAAGCCACCCCATCACTCCCCCTCGTCATCGCCATCAACCACTGCCATTTTTCCCTCTTCTTTCCTCACGTTTGTCGCATATTTGTGAGACACACAACTAGTGCATGACCATACACTTCTAATTTTTTCTTTATTACATGCCTGTGCGCACCTGCTCATCATTTCTTGGGTAATTCGTTGCTTAAGCACAGCCATGCCTCTTTGCACATCTTGTTCATGTAGGATCTCAACTCATGACCTAGGTGTGCACTACCTACCGCACGCCTTTGTAGCCCTTATTTTCGATCATGCACCCTCTTTTTTACCCCAAAACCTTACCCAAACACCACCAAAATTTCACCACACTTCCACGCAACTTATGCTTCCATTTGACTTCAATTATTTTCATTTTTACCCTCATATACCTTAACTTTTTCCTCGATTATAATATTTGAGCCTAATCATGTATTACCTTATTTTTCATAGGTGATTTTCTTATGATCTCAGAGGAAGAGGTTGTAATACCCCATTTTCGTAAAACCATAATAATTATAACCGGTAATTATGTGTATTAGTTATAATAATTATTATAGGGTGTTTGTACTAAAAATATTATTAATATGTGTAATATTATTACAACTTATTAGTTATAAAATTTAATTAGGCTAAAATATGCTAGAGGGTGCGTATTAAAATTTAAACCTAGGTTTTGGATGTAACCGGTATCTGTTTTGTCAAATAAAACTATTATGGTAATCGAATAATTTTTACCCACTTTTGTACCTAAATAAATTACCCATACCCTATTATATTTTCTTACCTCACCCTACTCTCCCTCTACTCCGACACACCACCCTCATACCACACGCCTCCCCTGCCATGCACGATTCCCCCCTTACTTTACTCCCTTGTTTTGCTCCTCCTTTCCCTACATGCCATCCTCTTATTAACCCCCGCACCCCTTCATTTTGTGTTAGAAATTAACCCCCCAAATAGCCCAAAAATTACCCCATTGGTGAGCCCAACGGAACCATATAAACCTCCACCGACAAACATTTTCCACACCTCAACCCCAAGCACCGACAGCCTTGTTACATCTCCCCTAGTTGCAATAAGACTCACCATTCCCTCACCCATAGCTGCAGAAAAAATCACCATTCCAACCCCCTTAGCTGCAGCAAAACTCACCATAACCTACCCCTACCACCGGCGAAAACTTCCATTCAAACACCCACTACCTACGGCAACAACTACCGCACCATTTTCTTTCTTTTATTCTCTATATTTGCTGCAGCAAGAGCTGTCATTCCTACCCCCTAGCTGTAGCAAGATCTGCTGCAACCCCTCCCCAACCTGCAGCAACATCCACCGAAGCCCGACACACCCATCTTCGGCCATAACAACCGAAGCTCCCCCTTGTGATACACCATTTTTCCACCGTTGCTCACCCCCTCCCTTCGGCTAACTCCACCGATCCCACCCCCCTCATTTTGGCCTTTCTTGATGTTGCAACCCCCCTAGAAATGACAGGTCATGCCGTTGCTAGCCTCCCTTGCTCGGCAACCCCAACCGATCCCCCCTTTGTTACACAATTTTAGCAGAGACCCCCTTTCGAATCTCGGTTTGGTTTTTTCCCCCATTCTTTTCCTTTCCATTTCCTTAACGCTTCATTAATTATATTATTAATTCTAATTATGTTTTGTTAATTTTTCTTAGGTGATATTCCAGAAGTTTCGAAAGAAGCATATTAGGATAAACGTGCTTAGAGACCGGAGCCTTTATTAGTAATGATACTAGTTGATGCTTCGGGTTTTGTGTTAAATGCGTGTATGATTATGTGTGTTATCATGTTATTTTTATTATATTATTAAATGACATGTTGATGATGATATGATATATTAATATGAATTATATGATAGGTAGGAAGTAAGAATAACGAAAGATATGCTGATACGATGATATTACGCTAAGTTGTATTTTTATGGGTGAGTATAGATTGTGGGAGAGTAGTATGGGTTCAAAATACCACAAAACCCTAATTTAGGAAATTATGGAAAAATAAGAATTTATTAGGGAAATTAATTAAATAAACTATTTTACTAAAATAAAGGGGATTAATTAAGGCAAATCAAGATGAAAATAATAAATAATTTAATTAGGAAAAATTTGGGTGTTCTACTAATTAAAATGAAATTTAGGAAAAATTATTCAAAATATCCCAATTTAATCTAAAAGGGAATTTAATTATTATTTTTCTAAATATTATTATTTTAAATAATCAAAAAATATCAAAATATCCTAAACACCCAACCAACCCATTATTTTTCCTTTTCCCTCTTCTTTTTTTCCTTTTTCTTTCCTTTCTCTCCTTTCTCCTTTTCTTATTTTCCTCTACTTCCCCTGGTTTGGGCCAGCCTTCCCCGCGGCCCAAACCCTCCTCCCTCTCTTCTCCCCCCTCGCGCGGCCCAGGCATGCACACTCTCCTTTTTTTTCCTTCGCCCGTCACCTAGCCCCAGTCCGCCTCATTTTTTTTTCTTTTCTTTCTTTCCTTCCTAGACCTCCAGGTCCAACCCTTTCCCTTCCCCTTCCCCTTCCTTCTCCCCAGCCCAACCTACAACCTCGATTCCGCCGGCAGCCACCAACCCCACGACCAACCGTCCTTTCCCTCTCTCCCCCGTCGTTTTCTTTCCACTTTGACCCAACCAAACGCCCCTCCTCATGCACGCCTACCCCTCTTTCCTTTCTCTCCCCCGGCCACAAACCACTCCCTACCATGGCAGACCTGCGCCGGCTTGCCATTGCCGGCTGGTGGTCCTACCTCATCTGCCTCCTCTTGTCCTCTTCCCCCTTTGTCATTTTTTCCTCCATTTGGCCTATAAATACCACAAAGGCAGCCATAATTAGTCTCCTTTGATTCGCAACCCAGAAAATCAGCCCTTGTGCCACCTCCCGATCAGATGACCGCCCCGTTGCCGCCGCCTAATCTACCTACCCAACCACTCCCTGCATCATCCTCCACCACCCTCGATTCACCCTGTACAAGCCACCCCGGTCGTGCAAAGTTCACATCCCGATCAACCACACCTCGACCACCTTCACCCTTCGCACAACCGTCTGTCGCCGATTCCGCCACAACCACCACCCCCTCTACCCTCCAAAACAACTAGGGGAACTTCCTCTACCTCCCTTTTTCCCTACCTACCTACCTCCCTCTCCTCTCCTCCTCCCTTCTTCTCCCTCCACCACCTTCAGCCACCATACCCGCGGCCATGCACCATCCCCTTTGGCTACAACACCACCCCTATTCCAACCCTCTCCACCCAAGGCACCCACCACCACCTCAATCACCCCTTATTCCCTCTCTTCTAGAGTAGACAACCATCTCTCCACCTCTCTTCTCCCTCCACCTTCACCATCGCCGCCACCGGTGCCGCCACCGTCTCTAGGTGGTACTATAACATCCCCAACCCCTAAACCCTTTTTGTACAAGTGTTAGCTATTTTTAGTAGTATTAATAGTATTATTCTTAATAGCCTTATTATTATCATTATCATTATTGTTGTTGTTGTTATCATTATTATTACCTTTATCATTTTTATTATTTGACCTAATCTTGGAATATTCTAGTATTATTATGATTATCATTATTATAATAATTATTATTATGATCACTATTATTATTATTATTATTAATGCTAACTTTGACACATTATCACTTTTACTATTATTGTAAATATTTGAATCCTTATATTACTATTACCATTTCGATTATTATTATTAGTATTATTCTTAACATTATTATTATTATTGTTACTATTATTACTATTATTATTATTATTATTATTATTATTATTATTATCATCATCATCATCATCATTATGGTCACTACTTTTGTATTACTAATATCACTATTATTATTACTAGGATTTGGGTTGTTATTAGTATTATCACTACAACTATTATTATTATTATTAGTAGTAGTAATATTGAAGATATTATCCTTAATAATATAAATATCTCTACAATTACTTTAACATGAACCAATGTATCTACTAAGACCTATTTTGATTAGTAGTAGCATAATTAGCTACTTTAAGAATAATAACCCTACCTTTACTTATAAAACTACTATTTTCATTATTAGCCCTAATAGTAGGTTATGATAAGGGTAAGGTAAGAATAATGATAATTTTGGTAAGAAGGAAGTTAACCTTTACTATTTCCCTCTTATAGGTGAATCAAGTCAAAACCCTAAGGAGGCGCAGGAACGTGCTCTAAGACTGATGTCGTATTAGGTAAGGATGTGGCTAAGAACAACTATGTGTATGTTATGTGCCTTGTGTACCATGTGTTATGCCATGTTGTGTACTTTATGACTATAATGACTAATTACTTGTAGCGCAGCTTGGAGTTGAGGTATGCTTATGTGAATTCCTTATGGCATGTGTATAATAATTATACATGTTGTGCTTATGATGTTATATGATGTGACCCTCTAGGACATGCATGCTAGGAAGTTTAATAATATGATATGAGATGAAAGGATAAAAAGTGGAAGAGGGGAAGTGAGTTGACTAAAGGGATATGAGATTGACCTGATTATCTCATGACCCGTGAGGGGGGAAATAAAAGGAGGTTATGATCAAAATGAACGAGTGATGTGAATCTTGCATGGGAAATTTCTAAGGTTTGCATGGGATGGATGGAGTCTGCATGGGGATGATCTTTACGTGAGAAAAGTTATCTTGGGGCGTAAGTAAGGTAAGGGGAGAGTTGTGGAGTGATTGAGACTTAGGGGTGAAAAATAGTACATATGTTGGTATAAGGGTGTATAGGGGACCTGGTTAGGGTTTGGGAGAAAACCCTAATCTGGGGGGGAATGTGAAAGTAAAAATAATTAAGGAAGAGTGGAGTATGTGATAAGAGTGGAAATTTATTATATGAAGGATGAGTATGGGTGCCATAAGGAAGAAGAGATGTTAGGAGAAAAATGGAGAAGTGGCTTGTGGGGGAAGAAAGGTGCTAGGGTTTGGAGTGGCCAACTAGGGTTCATGATCACATGTATAATCGGTGAGTAAAGTGATATGATTAGGGTTGAATCTAAATGAGATGATGTGTTGGGTGATAAAAGAAATAATGGTTGTATAAGTCAGAGGAAGGTTGGGCCACATAGGTCTAATTAGGGTTTTAGGGGAAAACCCTAGAGGATGATAGTGAGTGGATTTGGATGTCATAAGGTGATGGGCCTTAACCCACACCCTTAGAAGTTGGGTTTTCGTTATGAGTAAATGGAAGGAGGAATGGAGGTCAGGGTGTGATAGGAGGTGTAGGAGTCTCAAGATGTGGGACGGGCCCTTATGGGAGGATAGAAGTAGAAGGTTGGTGACATGCATGTCAAGGGTGAAATATTTATCGAATAAGACACGAATAAGATACTAACCATTTAAAGAGGAAGATTATTGAGCCGGACCCAAACCAGTCCACCGGCGAATAATAGTGGCCAGAAGCTGGGGTGCCCTAGAGACCGGTCCACCAGCAAATAATAGTGGCCAAGAACATTTTGCCCTGCATGTTTTCGGTCCACCGGCTATAATAATGGAGGATTCCGTACTCAATAGAAAGATATTAAGTAATTACAGTGAAACACCATGTGAGTCAGGGCTAGATCGGCCCATCAGCGAATAAAAGTGGCCACGAGCGTTCTGCCCTAGAGATCGGTCCACCGACAATAATAGTGATCAGGAGCGTTATGCCTTGTATGTATTCCGGTCTACCAGCTATAATAGTGGGGTTCCCGCACTTGCATGGATTGATAAAGAGTATGTGTGAAATGAGTATATTAACCATTGATCTAAAGAATAAGTTTATCTAGACCGTAACTCGGCCTTCATTATCTGTATTGTTGTATGCTGCCTATATGATCATGCTTGTGTTATATGCCTTGTATTTTTGGCCTTATCTGTATGGTTATGTAACACCCCCAAATTTACTACTGAAAAATTTCATTTAATTAAAAGGGTTTAGCAGAAGTGAAAGGATAAAACTGTAAACTCGGGGGCATTACCGCCACACTTAGTACCAGATCGGTTCACTCCTACCGTTCCAGTACTAAGTGCTAAGGCTAAATAAAGTTAACATTAAACACGAATCATTAATAAAACACAAGTCATACAGAAATCAAAGTGTGATTTAGGATTTCAAACCAAAGAGTACGTGACTAGAGTTTTTCAAAACTTAAAGCGTAGTACGAAAACACAACTAAAATATGATAATACAAGGTCCAATAAAGGGAACAGAGTCCGACCGAGTCGCTCTCGATCCCCAAGTCAGGTTTAGGCTCAACGCTCAGCCCCACCAGATGCCTCGTAAGTGTCGTAGGCATCGAAGATATCATCCCCTACCTGCACAAGCTCATATGGGTCTTCTGCTCGTGGGAATGAACAACACCCATCAAATGGGTGATCAGTACGCTACGTACTAAGTAAGGTAACAGACGCACTAAGGCCACCATACACAGAGATACATGACGTAGCAGACATGGCATGAGCACGTAGATAGCATGCAATAACACAGATAAACAATATCGGTTATAGACCAGATAACTTTTTCATTAGATCTCTGATAATTATAATAGATTCACATCATAGTCTTTATCAATCCATGTGAGTGCGGGAACCCCACTATTATAGCCGGTGGAACTGTCACGAGGGTCATGCCTTGCCACTATTTTAGCCGGTGGACCGGTCACGAGGGTAACATACCCTGCCACTATTATTTGCCGGTGGACCGGTCTGGCCCCGACTCACAAGGTGTTCCACTGTAAATATTCGTATCTTTCCCATGTCTTATCATTATTATGATTGGTTTGTTGAACACGGAATCCCCCACTATTATAGCCGGTGGAACGGTCACGAGGGCCATGCCTTGCCACTATTTTAGCCGGTGGATCGGTCACGAGGGTAACATACCTTGCCACTATTATTTGCCGGTGGACCGGTCTGGGTCCGGCTCAACATCTTTCTCTGTAAGTGATTAGTGTCTTAACATATCTTATTCAAAAGATTTTCACCTTTGACATGCATGGCTAGCTATACCCGCACTTATCCTCCCCGGAGGGCCTGCCCCATATCTTGAGACTTCTGTACCTCCTAACTTGCCTCGACATCCTTCCCATAACCCACTTTCTCACACCGGAAACCCAACTTCTAAGTGTGTGGGTCAGGGCCCACCACCTTATACCCCAAGGTCTACTCACCACCTTACCCTAGGGTTTTCACCATAACCCTAATCTGGGCCTATGTGGCCCTTCCTTTCCTGCCTCCCACACCACTATAACGCCTCCCTCAGACTCAACTCTTCCCTCATACCTCGCTCCTCCTCGTTCATTTTTATTATTTTCTTTTTCTTTTTCCACATTCTCAATTTAGGGTTTCCCCCCCAAACCCTGGTCGATCCTTAGGTATCCTTATATTACCTTACGTACTATTTTTCACCTCGAGCCTCCAGATTCCCAAATAGACCTTTCATTGCCTTCCCCATGTCCCAAGGTAACTTTCCATACGTAAGTTTTGCCCCCATGCGGACCTTAACCTCCCCATGCAAACCCCTTGATCTTTACCATGCCAAACCCTATTATTTCCATGCAAACCCTAGTTCCTCCCATGTAACCTTAGTTTCTCCCACTCATCTATTTTATTTAAATCCCCTTTTCTCGTCCAATCACGGATCACCGATTACCTAGGTCATCCTTACCTACGTTAGCCAACTTACTTCCCCTTGGTTATCTTAATTTCTCATTTTTCTCTTTCATGCCCCCATTCCACAACACCTCATCAAATAACCTAGCATGCATGTCTTAAGGGTCACATCCCATCACATCATATATGCAGCATACCCATATTAGCACATACCAGGCAAGAGCATGAGAACATACCTCGGTTCCAAGCTGCGCTACACAATAAAACATATAACATATAGAACACACATATAAATCGTACAAGGCATCCAAGGCAAGTAAAACACGTAACACACAGGCGGCCTTAGTTACGTCCTTACCTAAAGCGACGCCAGGCTTGGAGCACGCTCCTACAACTCCTTAGGGTTTTGGTTTGATTCACCTATAAAAAGGGAAAATACTAAGGATTAGTTTCCCTCCTACCAAAAGTACCATTACTCCTTATTTTAGTCTAAGATTAGGATTGTTATTATTAAAGGGAGTATTATACGTGAAAAACTAGGGTTTTTATCTTCAAGTTAGCCCACTAGATATTACTAGCCCAAAATATGCTTATTTTAAATATTTAATGCCATACTTATAGTATTAAACCTAATAGCTTTATTCTTATAATAATAGTACTAATACTAGTTATAGCAAAATAATGACAATAATAATAATAATAGTAATGCTAATGCTTATAGTGATAGAAACCCTAGTGTTTTTAAGGCTAAGCATAATAATAGTATTAGGGTTAAAATAATAGTATAATAATTGCAATACCAACAAGTACAAATATTCCTAAAGATAATAATGATAAAAGTTATTTTTTGAATAATAATAATATAATGGTTCAAATGTTTTTGTCACAATAATAGTAATATAATAATAATAATAATAATAATAATAATAATAATAATAATAGTAATAACTAATAAGGATACCATAGTAATAATGTTAGTGTTAACGGCATTAGGAATAATATTAAATGGTAAGGTACTAAGGTTTAAGTATTCTTCTTATTTAACAACAAAATGATAATACACCAACTTCGGGTTAAATAACATTAATAATAATAAAATTAGTAGTAATAATAACAATAATGATAAAGATGTTAAGTATAATAATAATAATAATACTAATACTAATAATAATAATAATGATGATAATAGTAACCAAAATGATAATAATAATAATATAAGGGCCCAAATATTTATATTAATATATAAAAGTGATGATGGACAAAAGTAGTTTTAACAATATTAGCAAGGAAATAATGATAATGATAACGGTAATACTAATAGTAATAATAACAATAATAATAAAATAAAGTTAGGTTAAGTAGTAGTAGTAGTAGTAGTAGTAGTAGTAGTCGTAATAATAATGTTAAGCATAATAATAGAGGATAACAATAGAAAAGAATAATAATAATATAAGAGTCCCAATATTTACACTAATAATAAAAGAGGTAATGGTCAAGTTAGTACTAGTAAGAAAATAATAATATTAATAATAGAGATAATAATAGCAGTAGTAATGGTAATGTTATTAATAATGATAAAGATACTATATAATAATACCATATTTATAAATATTCCTGAAATTAGTTTAGGTAATAAGAGTGATACATAATAATAATAATAATAATAATAATAATAATAATAATAATAATAATAATAACAACAACAACAACAACAACACATCATTAATAATAATAATAATAATAATAAGGGTAATACTATTAATATTACTAAAAATTGTTAACACTTATATAAAAAGGGTTTCTAAAGTTAGATTAACTAATGATAAAGATAATAATAATAATAATACCAACCATAATAATAATAATAATAATAATAATAATAATAATAATGATAATAACAATAATAATAACAATACCCTTAATATTAGTAAAAAATATTAATCACTTGTGCTAAAAAGGTTTAGGGGTTGAGGAGGTTAGAGCACCACCTAAGGTTAGTGGTGGAACCGGCGGCGGTGCGTAGCGGCGACGGCGGCGGCGGTGGAGGAGGAAGAGAGGGGAAAAATGGGTATATAGGCTAAGAGAGAGGGAGTGGAGGGGTGTTTGAGGTGGAGGAAGGTGCAGCAGGTGAAGAGGGGTGGAATGAAGGTGGTGGTGCAGTTGGGAGTGGCAGCGCACGGTGGTTGGTGCGGCGGTCGAAGGTGGTGGCAGATGGGGGAGGCAAAAGGAGAGGGAGGCAAGGGGAGATGACAGTATGGGAAGGTAGGGGAAGGTTCCCTGGATGTTTTAGAGGGTGGAGGAGGTGGTGGTTGCGGCAAGGGTGGCGGCAGAAGGCGGCGCAAGGGGCAGCGAGAGGTGAAAATATGTTGATTGGGTTGGTGGTTTTGCACGGCTGGGGTGGCTCGTGCAGGGAAAATCGAGGGGAAAGGAGGGTCTAGTTAGGTATAGGGTGGTGCAAGGATCGGTTCTAGGTGTTTCTTGGCAAGCGGTGATAGGCAAAGGTGGCGGAGGGCTCGTCTGATGAGGCAGCGGCGAGAATGGTGGCTTTCTAGGTTTCGAGATCAAAATTTAAATTGAGGCAGGTAATGGGGTATATATAGACCAATTGTGGTGGTTAATGACAAGGGGAAGGAGACAAGCGGTGGCAGGTGCCAGGCATGCCGTTGGTGGTGGCAGTCGAGGCGGCACTGCCATGTTAGGGGCTGCAAGCTCGAGGGAAGAAGGAAAAGGAAAGGGGCAGGTGCTCGGGAGAGGGGAAAAGGGTCGGTTGGGGCTGAATTAGTGAAAGAAAGTGACGGGAGAGGAAAGGGAGGACGGTGGCAGCGATGGTGGTCGGCGGAGTGCTGGGTTGCAGCAACTCGGTCTCCGCCACGCCTCGGGGAAGAAGAAGGGCTCGGGACCGGGCGGCTTAGGGAGAAAAAGAAGAAAAGAAAATGAGGACCGGACTAGCCGGGGAAGGAAAGAAAAAGGAAAGGGGGGAAACGATGCGAGCCTGGGCTGCCGGGGGAAAACTAGGCTACGCGACGGGCTGGCCTAGGTCGAGGGGGGGAGGAAAAAGAAAAAAAAAGAGAAAGAAGAAGAAAGAAAATAAAAGAAAGGGAAAATATGTGGGTTGGGTATTTTGGTATTATTATTATTATTTATATATATATATTTAAGTTAGATATTTAATTTTAATAAAAATTATTTTAAGTATAATAGTTAAATTTATTTTTAGATTAATTGGGCTATTTTGGATAAATTTTCCTTAACTTCCATTTTGATTAGTGAAATGTCCAAAATTTTCAAAAGAATTTATTTATTATTTTCTCTTCACTTTCCTCAATTAATTTCCTCTTTATTTAATAAAATAATTTATTTTCTAAATTTTTCTAATAAATCATTATTTTTCCATAATTCCTAAATTAGGATTTTTGGGGTATTTCAGGTTACCTTACTCAGTACGTAGCGTATTAACCACCCACTTCATGGGTACTGCTCATTCCCACGAGTAGAGGGCCTACCTGAGTTTGTTTAGGTAGGACATGATATCTTCGATGCCTACGATACTTACGAGGCATTGGGCGGGGCTAAGAGTTGAGTCTGGACTTGGCCAAATTCTCTTTTAATTTGTCTTGTACCATTTTCCTTTAGTGTTGTTTTGTCGTACTATACCCTTTATCTCTTTGGGAACTTTAATCATGTACTCTTTGGATCATAACTCTTTTACGCTTACTCTGATTTATGTATTGTGAACGATTCAGTTTTTTTATGAATTCATGTTTTAAGTATTGACTCGTATTTGACGATAATCTTCTTTAGCCTTGTGATTAGTACAAGACTAGCTAGGGTCAGGCTTGTACTGATCACGACAGTAATATTCCTGAATTTCACAGCCTTATTTTTCCTTACTTCCGCTGTATCTTTTAATAAAATAAAAATTTTAAGTAGTAATTTTTGGGGGTGTTACATGGGACTAATGAATTATTATAAGTGGGAAATAATTATATTTAAGATGTATGTTGATAAAAGGAGGATTTGGAAATAATGATATTGAGGATATGAGATTTTCGTCAAATAAGGGTTATCGGTTGTCTTTAAGGTCATTTTGGTCAATATGGGTTAATATGGGAATTTTGGTATTTTAATGTGTTATATGGATTTAAATATGCTAATAATATCATATGAATTGTTTGGGAGTGATTATGAGGTCATAAGTTCTTCAGATGAGAAAATAACCTAATTTGAAAATAGTAGCCTTAAAACGGTAATGTTATTATCACATGTGTAAAATGTTAGATTTAGGCCATGAATTTTGGATATGTTGTTGATATGGGTATTTTAAGGATGTATATTTAATTTTATAATTATATGAGCCTTATGGGAGAAGTTATGACTTACCTATGAAATTAAAGTTTTGGGAGCCTTATGAATAGTAACTTTTGAGATAAGGATATTATCGTATGTGTAAAACATGGGAGTTAGACCTAAAAATTTGGGTATCTTAATGATACTATTATTTGAGGAACATATACTAAATTTGGTGGATAAATGATCAATATAGGGGAAGTTATGCTTAAATTGTGAATTTAGGGTTTTCGAGGAAAATGAGCATCTTAATCTTTGAAAACGGTATTGTTATATGTATATTGATGCCTTGATTGCATGAATTATGTTTCTTACTCATTTAAACAATCATGAATAAGATATTAATAATTTAAATTGAAAGATCATGAGTTAGGACCGGTTGTATATGTCCATTCCATCGGACGAGAATATTAGCCGGGCACATTTTGCCTTGGGATTGTATATTATTACCGTTCCACCGGTAAGAATAGTGGCCAGGAGCTTTTTGCCCTGGGGTGGAATAACCGTTCCACCGGCTGAGAATAGTGGGTCCCTAAACTCAATTTAAAATAAATCTCGAGAACGATTATAATCTTTGATTAAGCCACTAATCACTTACATTGAAAGACTACGTGAGTCAGGACTGGTTGTATATGTCCGTTCCACCAGACGAGAACATTATTCTGGAGCATTCTACCCCGAGAATGTATATTATTAACTGTTTCATTGATAAGAATAGTGTCTGGATATATTTTTCCGGGGTTGTATGTTATTAACTGTTCCACCGGTTGAGAATAGTGGGGTCTCAATATAAATAAAAGAATGGATCCTGATATATTCTAATTATGCGAATCCGAACTAGTAATTATCTTGTATTGCTTTTGTATCTCGCATGTATACTATTTTCTGCTGTGAATGTATGTAATTATATGTTTTCCCGGTTTCGACTGTATTATTACCTTGCTGATTACGTAGCATACTGATCATCTTTTTCATGGGTGTAGTTCAATCCAATAAGTAGATATGCCCTGTTTTTCAGGTGATTGATGATTATTAGCTTGATGTGCTCACCTTGGATGAGTGCTAAACGAATTGGTAAAGAGTATGATTATTTGGATATCTCTATCTCTCTTTAGACCCTTAGTCCTCTATTTTCACCACTTGTTCCCTTTTCTCTATTTCGTATCCTGTATTGCGGAGGAACACCTGATTCCTAGGTATAAGGTTACTTTTGCCTTACACCCGACATAGACTGGGTATAGGGAGTGCCTCTTCTATGTTGGATGCGGCGTGACACCCCTACGTTTTGTGTTTCGGCTTCCTCTATTAACTCTTTAAAATGAAATTTTTAAGTTTCAAAATTTGAGGGTGTCAGAGGTATAGGATTTACATGCATAGATCTCGGTGTCTTTGTTGGTAAAGATACATGTCGTAGCTATGACTTTATGTGTATGTATATGTGTGTGTGTGTGTGTGTGTGTGTGAGTGTGAGTGTGAGTGTGTGTGTGTGTGTGTGTGTGTGTGTGAGTGTGTGTGTGTGTGTGTGTGTGTGTGTGTGTGTGTGTTGTTATATTGGACGTTATATGATTAATGTTATATTATGATATTATATCTTGAGAAATGAGACTTTGAAAGTATGTTTTTGGTATAATGTTGGCTATGGTATCTATGCAAATAATTGAGGATTTATGTTCTGAATGGATATTAGAGATGTATATGTATTGGTATTGAGATTTATCAGACCTTGGGAGAATATAAGAATTTTTAACTACCTAAAAGTATTATGGTCGTTTGAGGATAATTATGTGGTCCTAATTATGTTATTAAATTTATGTCTTGTATGTTTACATGGGCCCCACATGATAATTTTGAATACATAATCAACTCTAATAAGATAATAATCATTTAAAGTAAAATATCACGTGAGTTGGGCTAAGGTGTTTATATGAGTCTGTTCCACTAGATAAAAATAGTGGCCCAGGTGTCTTATCCCTGAGAGGTGTATCAATCCATTCCACTTGATTAAGAATAGTGGGGTCCCATACTCATTGTAAATAAATATAAAATTAAGAGATAAAGTATTAATGGAAAAGATACTAATCATTTAAAGTAAAAGACTACATGAGTTCGGACTGAGGTATTGAGTCAGTTTCACCAGATAATTATAGTGGTTCAGGTGTCTTGTCCTTGAGAGGTACTTCAAACCATTCCACTGGTTTAGGAATAGTGGCTTGTGAGTATTTTTGCTCTGAGAGGTGTTGAGTATGTTCCACCGGATAATAATATTGGCTCAGGTGTCTTGTCCCAGTGTCCCTTAGAGGTGCTTCAGACTGTTCTATCGGTTTAAGAATAGTAGCTCATGAGCAATTTTGCTTAGAGAGGTGTTGAGTCATTTCCACTAGATAAATAATAGTGGTTCAAATGTTTTGTCCTCAGAGGCATTTCAGACCATTCCACCGGTTTAAGAATAGTGGGGTCCCTAAACTTAACGTAAATAAAAGATTGGAATATGATATATTTATATAGCGAGACTTGAAATTATTATTTACCTGACATTATTTTATATTATCTTATGTACGCTTATTCTCTAATGTGAATTATTATATTATGTGTAATCTTACTTTGACTGTATTGTTATCTTACTCAGTATGTAGCGTACCGATCATCTATTTCATGGGTGTTGCTCATTCCTACGAGTAAATGAACCAGATGTATTTGTGCATGTCGAGGCTGACCCCATTGGTCAAGTTTGTAGCCTTTGATGAGTTATATGTGGAGGAGTGACTTGGAATCAAGGTTATGGGAGTAAAGTCATGTTATCCAGTTGACGTATTTACCTAGATACCTTTTTGGACTCTTTGATCCCTGGTATCCCTTAGTTTATACTTTGTAATTGTAATTCAGAGTTAACTTCCAAACTCGTATTATATCTATAAAAGTTCTTCCATTTCTAATTTATTTGTTTTACTATGAATGAATTTAGCCTTATGATTAGTGTAAGGATGGTTGGACAAACCAGACTAATGTCAATTATGGTGGTAACACCCAATTTTTTGCTTATATGATTCCGTTGTAAAATAAATTTTTTTGTTTCGTAAAAATTAAGGCATTATAGGTACGTAATATCTCACTTATTTCTTTCTTTATGTAGTTTTTGATACAGATACACTAGTCAAAGGAGATGTTACTTCATTATATTGCTCTTACTCGGTATTTTAATCCTTGGCTAATGTTTCTTCACGTTATTATCTCTCTAAGTGCACACGCTTTTATTTTGGACCAATTATCATATAAATTAACATTGATAAGTAAAATACATGGAAATTCATGTATTATATGACTTAAAGTTAATATACCTTTTTTATTATATTTGGAAAATTTTAATTTTTTATGTTGACCATGAGATTGTTTGAGAGATATTTTTGACTTCTAACAATAACTTTAGAACCATATTTTAGAAATTTACAATGGTCTTCTAACAATAACTTGTAGGTATGGGATTCATATATATATATAATTTGTTTGATGAGATTTATGTCCATTTTTATATATCATGCACATGTATCTCCTTATTGTAGACATACATATGTCATTTTTAATTTTTAATATGATGCTAGTTGTGGACTGATCTACATCTATGCATATATTTTATGGTAGGAAAATTTTTTTAGTGCCAACCATACTTCTCAACCACCCTATAATATTATTAATCTGCACAAAAAAAAAACCCTAACAAGATACTTAATTCAGTAATTTCTTTGGATTACATGGTATTATTTGTATCAAAATGATGGGTGGTTGGTAGATTTATCTAATGTTGGAACCTTGATCCTGACCTCAGATATAGAAACCTTGATCCTAACCTAATATTTGAATCCTTACTAACAACCTTCATACATTGAAAATAAAGGCAAACTTAGCAAAAGATATATAATTGATGTGTTGATTGTATTACTATATGATCCACAAAACCTTGTCCTAGTATCATTAATTTTTAATTTGAATTATTTCACAAGAAGATCACAAACAACACATGAAGTATGGCCTTAATATTGACCTATTTTAAAGTGCCATATATTACTACTCTATTTCCTTACTTTCCTAGGCCCAACTGTGAAACCCACATAACAAAGGACTCCATATAAATTATTTGTAGTAATTCCACCTTATCTAATAATTTTCCACACTTTCTAACTCATTCTCCTATATACTCAGGCTAGGAGGATCAATGCCCACATAACCAGTCTCTCATTCTCTTTTGCAGAACCACTTGATATATAGGGTCAAAAATAAAGGTCAATAGTCATATATACGTTGTGCATTGGGTAGTAGGAGGAGATCCCATGAAGTTTGTGTATATAAACACACAATATGTTGATACTGATGCTCTGAGCTTCAAGTTTTTTGTTCAGATCCTCACCTACAAACACACTAAGATTTCTTCGCCATCCTATAATATACCAAGAGGGAAGATGTGTTTAAAGTGCATTGGTGTCAAGACATATTTAACTAGGTGCAATCTATGGCCATTACTATAGTAGCCTCCGTCAATCTCATAGACTCATGTGTAGGCATCGGTCAGCCACAAAAACATTTGCCACACAAAAAGATGCAACAATTCCAAAGTTTCACTATAAGTATAATCACCAAGCATAGCTAAGAAAGTGATCTATTATGAACTCAATAACAGGTTGTCAAAAAGAGCAATAGAGCAATCAAAATAAATGAAATTCAAAGCCTTATGACAATCATCAATGTCAGAACCAAAACAATATTCAGTAGCAACTTCACAGGCGGGTCTTATTGTACCTCTACCCTAACACCAAAATCACATAACTGAACTCACTTTCATTAATCAAACTCCAATTTCATGCAGTAAATTTCATTCAAATTTACCCACTCAATCCTGTGAAACTAGAACTCCCTAAACTCAAACAACAAATTAAAATTCCCTAGAATCGCTTCAAGTTCACATCACATCAATCTAAGGATCACAACCAAGAAGAAGACCATAAACGATCAATTACAAAAAATAATTTCCTAGCAACAATCATACACCATAAAGCTTAATTTTCCAACAACAAATCTACACACCAAAATCAAAATAGGGATTTGAAATTGTATCAATTGAAACATAATCACAATTACATTTTCGCACTGAGCTAGTCGTAGCTCGTGTTAGTCTTGACAAAGGACTATTGACTGGGAGATTGGAACTCGATCGGGATAGATGACTGACTTGGATATTATGCATGGGAGGTCATAGGAAGGATGAAGAGAAGGAATGTCAATAGAGATGAAAGATCAATGATGTTAGAGAAGGTTAGAGGGGAGGAAGGCGAGTTTGATGGAGAAGCATCAAGCAAGCTACTAAAAATTTTCCTCACCTGTTTCCTTTTTCCCTCAGATTTGGGTATGGAAAATAGACTAGTATAAGTTTCTCCCTTATTTTTCTCTCTATATTCTTTCTATGTGGTTTTCCAAGCTACCAAATAGTGTAAAAGTATTATCCACCTAACCTTTTTTATTTCCTTCTTATTTTACCTGTACCAAACAGACTCTTGCAATCTTCCTATATTAATTATCCATTGATGATAAACATTGATTATAGTTTTTCTATTCATTGTTCATTGATGTTGGAAAGTTGTTTCTCTTCCATTCATCAATAGTGGACATCACTGAGTTTATTTATTTTGGATAGATGTGAAAAAATGAGAAAAAAATCATTGTTTAATCATTATCCTCTAGTTCTGAGCTATTTTGTTGCACTTCTCCATTCATTCAACAATAAGTGTATGATTTTAAAGAAAGTTATGTAAATCCTTAGAGAGAAAACAAATCCGAATGATTGTACTATAATCAAGTCTAATTCATTTTCAAGGCAATGGAATACTAATGCGGGAACATCCCCATAGATGATACTAGCATGCTAATTAATTTCTCTAAGTTAGAAAGTATCAAAACAATCCCAACTTGGACAAAGATAATTAGCTAAGGTAGAAAACCATGCATAATCTGACCAAGCCACCACTTTTTTCTCATGGTTTAAGCCAACCCAACATGTCTCATTCTTAGTCCCAAAAAAACAAAACTCAACCCAATCCATGCAAAGTCATTTTACACAATTCAATCAAGGCATCTGGCTATGTAAGAATCAGCCAGCAATTTTTGAAAATCTAAGCCATGTAACAACCATTTTGCATCCTTGGGGCACAAAATGAGAGACAATAAACATAATGGATTGATTAACATGATTAGAAGATATTGGTGTCATTTACTTCATTATCTTTGGGTGATTAAGGGTGTTTGATGTACTAGTTGGTTAATGGGCATTATATCCATTTTTAGTTTATTAAACTTTCCTAGTTTTGGTTAGTTGTTATCTACAGTAGCTTGATTGTCTTATCTACCTTGTAACTTCCCATAAACACCCGACTTGGGCCTTGGGCATGTGATGTTTTTGTTGGTGTCATTTTCAAAATTAGCTATGAAATGTAGGAGTTGATTTCAATTTTCTTAACTAGATAGTTGGGTTGTAATGTAATTAAGTATCGGAGATTGTAATCTAGTCAGCTAATTTTTTTCAACTCAAGGAACCTAACATAACCCCATGTATGTGTTATCTCCTATTTTAATCATATTATACACTTCTTGGACAAAAATTCCATGAGCTTGCTCTTATTCTTGCGTTCAAAACTCAAGTGAAGGGTTTTGTCTTATATATTCAAAATGTCACACTCTTTATCCCCAGAGTTAATACCTAGGGTGGTGAATGTGAGTATTTGATCTCAAGGTTTATTGGTAGATCAAATAACTATTTATCTTTTATTCTAATCTTGATCAATTTTGTCTTCTTGGCAGTAGCCAAATCCCTCCCCACCTTTATTCATTGCTAGCTATTAATTTCAGTATTACCCCAATTGTTCACATACGGTAAATACTAGGCAGTAAATATTAAATTAACCTAACTACTGATTAGTTATTATGTATAACAAAGTCAGTAGGTAATTAGGTGTTATCTAACCCGATTAGTATAAAAGGGAAAACTAGGGGCTAGTCAGGGGATAGATAAGAAAAGAGAAAGACAACAATAGGGCATAGAAGAGAAAGAAGATACAATTTATTTTCTCTAGTACGATTAGGAGAGGAAGAGGAAAGACTCTTGGTGTATAAAGACTAATCATAAATGTGATTGTTGTATTCAATTTTTTCTTACATAATCCATTCTTAATTTTTTAGTCTTAATCTTCTTTGATTTTGCAACAAGTTATTTACAAAACATAGCATAGTTGGTAGCAGTCAATGATTAACATTTGGTATCAAAGCTTTGAAGAGAAAAAGAAATGGCTGCTATAAAAGTATGACGTGGAGAAGTTCTCAAGGAAAAATGACCTCAACATATAGAGAGTCAAGATGAGGGCTTTGTTGGTATAGTAGGGGCTATAATAAGCAATTCCTGATGGCAAGAAGGGAAATGAAATGGAGGGAGATAAATCTAAGGCAATGGAGATTGATGAAAAAGCACATAGCACAATCATACTCTACCTAGAAGACAAAGTGATTCATGAAGTCTCAAAGGAGATGATGGTTGCTACAGTATGGAAGAAGCTTGAGAGCTTGTACATAACTAAGTCACTCATGAAGAGGGTCATTCTCAAGAAAGGGCTAAACTCATTCAAACTCTAGGGAGGTAAATCAATCAAATACCATCTTGATGATTTTAACAAGATAGTCTTGGATCTTGAGAATATCGACATTAAGGTGGAGGATGAAGATCAAGCGATTATATTGCTAAATTCACTGCCTTTGGAAATATATGAAAACTTTATGGACATTATGATGTATAGCCACAAGACATTGAAGCTGGAATATGTCATCATAGCATTGACTTCAAAAGAATTGAAGAGACAAAGTGTGTAGAAAGATGAATTGGCAATAGAGAGCTTAAACTTAAGAGGAAGATCTGAAATATGAGGCAAGAAAGGAAAAAGAAACCTGTCTAAGTCACAAGCTAAGGAGAATTGGAAATGTTTCAACTACCATAAGAGGGGGCACTTAGAAATAGATTGTTCTGAAAGAACCAAGAAGTATCAACACTTTAAGAAACCATCAGTAAAAATTTAAGAAATAGGAGATGCTGAAATAATCTCAGATGGATATAAAAGTTCTGAGGTTTTGATGGTGGCAAAGTTTGGAGGAGATGAAGGATGGGTTATGGATTCAAAATGTACATTCCATTTATGTCCTGATAAATCAAGATTTATCATATATGAAAGCTTACATAATGGACATATCTTATTGGGAAATAATAAGGCATGTGCAGCAATTGGAATAGGAGATATTGATTTAAGGACAAATTCAGGTGTTGAGTTTATCCTTAAAGGTGTAAGGCATGTTCCATAAATCAAGAGAAATCTAATATCTCTTGAATCCCTAGATCAAGAAGGTTATGTCATTGAAGCTTAGAAAAGGGAGCTTAAAATTATTTAAAGGCTCAATGGATGTGTTAAAGGGAGAATTGTATAATGGTTTATATATCTTAAGGACTCCAGTACACTCTTTAACATTAACAAAGAGTTATGAAAAGTCAGGCTTGAATGATGTGATGGTGTGGCACTACAAGCTAGCTCATATCAATAGTAAAGGTCTGAAGGTTCTTAGTAAAAAAGGATTGTTGGATAACACTAAAGTAAGGGATCTTGATTTCTATGAATAATATATCAAAGGTAAATCCAGTAGGCCAAAGTTTGCAACAAGCACTTACAAAGCAAGCAATGTGCTTGACTATGCCCATGCTGCTTTATGGGGGCCTATAAAGATTTAATCACTAGGAGGTGCAAGGTATTTTCTTTCAATCATAAATGATCACTTTGGACATGTGTGGATTTATTTCTTAAAACATAAAGATGAAGCCTTTAAGTATTTTAAGGAGTGGAAGTGTTTGGTTGAGAATCAATTTAAAAGAAAGGTAAAGGCACTAAGAACTGATAATGACCTTGAGTTCTGTAATGAAGCCTTTAATAAATACTACAATATTCATGGTATAAAAAGGTATTTGACTGTTAGAAGCACACCTTAGCAAAATGGTGTTGCTGAAAGAATGAATCAAACTATACTGGAAAGGGTAAGATGTATGTTGAATTGCTGATCACTTTGGAGTTACCTAAACACTACTGAGTAGAAGCAGCAAGAACATCTTGCAATCTGATCAATAAGTGTCCTTTAAAGGCACTTGATTGTGATACTCCCATGGAAAGATTGATGGGAAATCTAGCCAGTTATGAAAACTTAAGGGTATTTGGTTGGGTGTGTTATGCACACATCAAAGAAGGTAGATTGGATACAAGGGCTGTTAAGAATGTGTTCTTAGGGTATCTAGAAGGATTAAAGGGATACAAACTTCTCAGGATTGAAGGAAGTAGGTCATGAACCATAGTCAGTTGAGATGTTATTTTCAAATAAAATCAATTGTATAAAGATATCATATTGACAAATAACAGTGGTAGTAGTAATGAAGGCAGTAGTTCGAGAATGGAGGTGCAACTTGAAGTAAGAAATTGCCAGCCTGGAAGTGATATAAATAAAGGTTACATAGAGTGGTATGTAAGTGTGACTCATAGTTACGTGCTACTAATGATAGAGCAACATATATTGATGCAACATAATGAGGATGATGAAATTACAATTGGCAGACGTTTTGTTGATGTATCAACAACTTTCCATTGTATGCACCAGAGGGGTGAACCACCCTCAGATTATGAGCAAGAAAAATCTTATATTAATACCATTGTTTTCTAGTTATCTGTAAGAGAGTGTGGGCATAGGTGTGAGGATGGGCGTGGTCATAGTGCTTGATTTATTTCGTGTGTTTTGTTTAGTGGTATTTCACAAATGTATGAAACTCATTTTTTACATTTTCAAACACTAACACATGTGAACCACTCTAAACATTGATGTGTGTTTTTTTTACATATTTAAAAATTCAAATACAAATAAGATAATCATATAACAATCTAAAGGAACACCAAATCCTTCAAATCAGTATTATTATCTGTCTGAAGATAAATACATCAATTTTCTCTGATGTGTGTCTTCATTAGTTAACCTTATCCATAGTTCCAACCTTGATTGATATGGTTTATTTCATCATGAGACACTAGTATCATGGAATACTCATCACATCACAATCACTCGTGGTAGTGAAATATGTTCTAAGAGTTGTATCTATATAACAAATTATTATAAGAAATTGTTACACACTGATTATAACATTGGAATAATACATAATTAAATATATACCGTTATGTAATGTGTGTGTTCCATCAAGAAACATATGAGAACTTCACTTTTAGAGCCCTACATATCATGTTGTGCCACTAATGGAAGAAATGAAGTGCTAGCTTGAGACAAGCATACAAGTAGTATATTATATCGAGTGGTAATTACATGACTAATATCTGACATTTCTATCCAGTGTGTATATGGAGCATACCTTTCCTAATGAATGGTATTATAAAGGATTTGATCCACATTCATATATTGAAACACACTCTCATAGAGCTGATACCGTTCCTAAACCTCATGATATAACTCCATACTGATTCGAATCCACTCATTTTCATTTTCAAGCATACAATATGCTATTGATTTAAAGCCATAATTCCTACCCCCCTACACATTATACTAGCCATGAATATATGGTATTACATATCGATTAAATTGACTTATATATTGGAAGCGTATCTAGCCTAATGACATATTAGACATAAAGGATGGTCGTTGTCCTTGCCTATGACCACGATGTCCTTGCCCATAACCTCGACCACGGCCTCGCCTTGAAGATGATCTAACTCTACCTTTGATTAATCTAAAATGACTTGAATACCTTTTGTAATACCCCCAAAATTTACTACTGAAAAATTTTGTTTTATTAAAAAGAATTAGCGGAAGCAAAATAATAAAACTATGAATTCTGGGGATATTATCGCCACACTTAGTACCAGACCGGTTCACTCATACTGTTCCAGTACCAAGTGCTAAGGCTAAAAGAGAAAAATACAACTTATGAGAAACTCAAACCAATGATTAAATCAGAGTAGTGCAAGTAAACATTTTATAAGAGTATAATCCACCGGTGGTGGTTACAAAACAACGAATACATTGAAGCTGTGAATTTAAAAGAGATAGAGTAAAACCCTAACAGTTCCAGATAGTTCCTTACGCTCTTTCCCAAGGGTCTGCTTGAATAGCACCTGAAAATGACCTGCAAGGGACACTTCTCATTGAATAGGTAGGGGCCCCACGAATGGAACCCTTTAGTACTACGGTACTGAGTAACCCTTTAAAACACACTTAAAAATAGGTCCGCAATGTAACACATGATACACCACTATATTCATACATCACGACAAGTGTAAAAAATATATTCAGATCCATACATTCACATATTCAACAAGTCAATCAGATATTAATGGTGTATACGTAACATTCACTTTCGTACATTCGCATACTTAACAAGTCAACCAAATATTAATAAGCCATATTGAATAATCGATACTTTTAGGGCCTTAAGGCTATTAGTCCATCATTAATCAATCATCTCAGATTATAAATGTCCATGTGAGTGTGAGAACCCCACTATTATAGCCAGTGGACCGAAATACATACAGGGCAGAACGCTCCTGACCACTATTATTCACTGGTGGATCGGTCTCCAGGGTAGAACGCTCCTAGCCACTATTATTCACCGGTGGACCAGTCTGGCTCCGACTCACAAGGTGTTCCACCGTAAGTGATTAGTATTTTTCCATAATTTATTCACAACCAAATCCAATTTATTGAGCTCGGGACCCCCACTATTCTGGCCGGTGGATCGGAATACAAATATACATCATCTAAGGCAACATGCACCTAGGCCAATATTATATTCAGTGGATCGATACTCATAAACATCATCCAGGGCAAAACATTCTGGCCACTATTATATCCGGTGGATCGCCACTCATAATATAATTCAACTGGACCCAGCTCATTAATCTTTCACTTCAACGATTAGTGTTTTTCATTTTTAATCAGCACAGCAATTCCATTTATTTGCCTCGATAGGGAGATCAAGATCCCGGGACACAAAGGTACACCGGTCGCACTGGTGCATAAAAGCTACTCAGTACCCTTCAACTATCAACCCAAGGACGCAAAGGTACCCTGGTCGTAATGGTGCATAAAGCTAACTCAGTACCCTACCGACAAGGACACCTAATCCATAAGTATGCATACCCCCTAACTAGGTCCGTAGAGCTAGATAGAGTAAGATATAGGGTTTGGCTGGGGCATAAAGGCACACCAGCAAATACCAGAATAACGGTGGGCTAAACCACGTCTTAAGGGTAGCGACCCCTAAAGAGCCACCATTCCCGATCTCGACGTTTTTCACTTTAAGTATTAGTGTCTTAATTAAGGTGATCACAAAAGCACGACAATTAGATACCTATTCACTTTCAATCGTTCTGATATCGTTAGATATTTCTTATTCAAACGATTATCCAAAGTAACATAGAGGATTCATTAAGGCCATCATAATCTCATTTAATTCTGAATTAGGATCCATTCTCGTGGTACTTACTAATTATCAAATACTCTTACCTTGCTATTCAGCGTTATTTGAGTCATATCACGAAATTCCACAATCACGACGACATGTTAGGTACAAATTACTCATTCACCCCTTACTTATATAATTGCTAAGTCATCCCTTCCTTACTTGACAAATTACCATATTACCCTCATTGTTGCATAATTACCAAATTACCCCTTACTCGATTTAGGTTACCAAGTTATCTCCCATATCTATTAGGTCACTAATCCCTCTTCATAATTGTTACACTTAATATATTTTCCATTTGGTTGGTTAGATTACCGATTTACCCTTTTCCTTTATAATAATTAACAAATTGCCCTTTAGTTGGTCAAATTACCAAATTACCTTTCTTTATTATCCTAATTACTAAATTACCCCTTTAGTTGGTTAAATTACCAAATTACCATTCTCTATTATCATAATTACCAAACTACCCTTCTCCATTATCAAAATTACCAAATTACCCTTGAGTTGGTTAAATTACCAAATTGCCCTTCTCTATTATCATAGTTACCAAATTATCCTTTTCCATCATCTAAATTACCGAATTACCCTTTAGTCGGTTAAATTACCAAATTGATCTTCTCCATTATCATAATTACCAAATTACCATTTTTACTTATAAGTCACCATTTTGCCTTTTGCATATAAAATTACCATTTTCCCTTCTCACTTATAAATTATCATTTTTCCCTTTTACATACAAATTACCATGTCGGCCTTTAATTACAAAATTACTTTTTTTTTCCTTTTAGTTACAAAATTACCATTTTACCCATTAATTACAAAATTATCATTTTACCCTTGAATTATAACATTACCATTTTATCCTTTAATTCCGAAATTACCCTTTTACCCTTTAATTAAAAAATTACCATTTTGTCCCTTAATTAAAAAATTACCATTTTACCCTTGAATTATAACATTACCATTTTATCCTTTAATTCCGAAATTACCCTTTTACCCTTTAATTACAAAATTACCATTTTACCCTTGAATTATAACATTACCATTTAATCCTTTAATTCCAAAATTACCCTTTTACCCTTTAATTACAAAATTACCATTTTACCCCTTAATTACAAAATTACCATTTTACCCTTGAATCATAACATTACCATTTTATCCTTTAATTTCGAAATTACCCTTTAACCCTTTATTCACAAAATTATCATTTTATCCCTTACCTCAAAAATTACCATAATGCCCCTTTTAATTACAAATTATCATTTTACCCCTTATTACACCACTTATATTAAATTATCATCACTACATAAAATATTAATATTAATACCTCATCCACAACTATTATATTCAATATAATACTTATTAGCACCCACATATTTTAGGCCATATTATTATACAAGATATATTACTAAAATACCCGTAAGGCTCACAAGATATTAACTATGCATTAAAGATCACAATAGCATAATACAACATGGATAATACTTAACATTTTCATTAATAACCAACTCTTACCTTAAACAATATTTCTATATATAGCATATAATCTATCGTGCTTCCTTTTTATTAATCAATACAAGACACCACATATATCATATTAAACAACATATGTCTAGCATAATAATATATTAAAAATCCTAATATGCTAACGTACGTTAATCCATGCGTTTAAGTGGGGTTTAACGATTACCTTAATTCCCGCAAAAATAAACCTTACCGGTATTCCGGTTAAAGGTTCAAGTTTTGATTATCAAAACCAATACCTAAAAATAATATCAAGATTTATTGTATTAGAAATAATAAAAATCAAAGTATAAGACTTTATAACACTTAATTAATCAAATACTTGAAT
The DNA here is from genome assembly GCA_039764185.1 of Tamarix austromongolica. Taxonomy (NCBI): domain Eukaryota; kingdom Viridiplantae; phylum Streptophyta; class Magnoliopsida; order Caryophyllales; family Tamaricaceae; genus Tamarix; species Tamarix austromongolica. The sequence goes on along the minus strand of CM077814.1, from coordinate 82,424,604 downwards.
TAAAATATTATTATGTCTTAAAATTATTACCCAACTAAATCAAGAAATGCAGTAACTCATGCTGCTCATGCAAAACAATAGGGTAGAGGCTCAAAAATGGCATAAGGAGGAGGAGAGAAAATCAATTTCGGGTTAGGATTTTTAGGTTAAGAAAAAGGGTAGATGGGGGAGGATTTGGGGCAAGGGAAGGGTGCAGGAGTAGAGAGGGGGTGTAGGTGGTGGTCGGGGATAGGTTGTTGGCGGCTAAGGGTGGCGGAGGAGGCGGCAGTGAGGCGAAAAAAGGAGGCTGCCGAGGTGGGTTGAGATGGAGGGGCTGAGGAGGAAGGAAAAGGGAGAGGGAAAATGAAGGCCTACAGGTGGTGGTTTCGACCAAAAGAGGTTTGGGGGTGGTAGAGAGGGTTGTAGGGATTAGTTTGGTGGCTCAGGTGGCGGCAGAGGCGGTGGATGGAGGTGGTGCAGGGTGGCTGCCGAGAAGGGAGGGAAAGAAGAGAAAAAGAAGAGAGGAGGAAGAAGGAGGCTGCAAAGTGGCTCGAGGGGTACTGTGATGGTTCGGGGGTGAGGTAGAGGGTGGTAGGGGTGGTGTAGGTGGCTGTTGAGGCAGAGGCAGCAGCGGAATGGTGGCGGCAAAGCAAAACCAGGGTGAGAGATGGGAGGAGAAGAAAGGGAGAAGAAGAGGGTCAGGGAGGCATGTGAGGCTCGAGAAAAATGCAGAATAAGGCAGGAAAGGAGGAATAAAAAGAAGAGGAAGAGAAAGGAGGGGATAGGGTGGCTCGAGGGCGGCAGTAGGGAATGGCGATGGTAGGGAGAGGGAGAAGAGAGGTATGGCAGGGCATGGGGGAAGGGAGACAGGAATGGTGGGGCCGGGATGGTGCAGAGAAATGGCGGGAGAGAGAGAGAGAGAGTAGGGGGAAGCAGTAGGGGGAGAGGGTTGCAGGTTGGGCGCATGGAGATGGCGGGGTGGTCGGGTTTTTTGCTGGGCAAAGAGGAAGAAGAATAAAGAAAGAAGAAGGGGAGGGGGGCTGGTGCGACGGGCGGCCGAAGGGAAAGAGGGTGTGGGTCGGCCCGATCGGGGGAGAAAGAAAAGAAAAGGAGAAAGAAAGAAAAGAGAAAAAGGAGAAAAATGAGAAGGAAAAGGGAAAAAGGAAAAAGAAAAGGGAAAATGGGATTAAATAAAATAATTTAATTTATAAAATAATAAAATATAATATTTTTGGGTAATAAATTTATTTAATAATTTAATTTAATATAATTAAAATATAAGGGTTTAAAAAGGATAATTTTAGTAAAATAATGGTTTGAAAAATTATTTAAATAATAAGAGTGTGATAAAATAACAAAATATTTATTTTAATTTATTAAATATTTATACCCAATTTTATATACTCAAAAATCCATAAAATAATTAAATTAAATAGATTTAAAGGTTAATTTATCCTAAATAAAATTTATTTATTAAATTATAGGCTTTTAAAATTTCGGGGGATTACACCTTTGGTCTATATACTCCCAACTAGAGGGATCCCTTGTAATGGAAATCTGCCTCTGATGACCCCTTCATTGTTGTTTTTGTGGATTTTGGAGTAGTGTTATATGAGGAATAGTAATATTAAATATCTCTCTACCCAGTTGATTTTGTTTTATAGGTGGTTGGCATAGAACAACATCCACATAAACATAGAGTAAATGAGGTGTAACCTCGATCATATCAAGTGGCGTTGGTGGACTAATCGGATAATCTATATTATGATTTTTTCCATAAATGATAGATAGATGATAGGGGGATATAAATAAATTCATATATATAAGTATAGACTTCATAGGTATATGGTATCTTGTGCATTCGACGTGTGTAACATCCACATAACACTTTATTATTACCCACACCATTAATTCTTTTGCAATATTTATAGATCAACTTCAATGTAAACAGAGCTGTACACCCTCTTGAATTGCCATAAATTGCGCTAGTAGCATGATGAAGAACATTGAACCAATGTCTCTTTAGTGTTCCTATAATTTGTTTGATGTTGAAAGTCGAATGATGAGTGAATTTGTAGTAAAATGGCATTAAAGCAACCTATATATGTCTCCAAGAATCTCACTAATGATCCATGAGCACTTTCCACCCTGAATATAGTGGAAAAATTAACGTAATGTGAATATTATATTATGTACAAAATTTCATAATTAATAAGTTCATGTAATAATCAACTATATTCCATACCTATTTGTTGTCCCCTGACAAAAATGTAAGACTTCATCGACCCAAGCTGACACAATTTTTTCTTTATATGAAAGTAACCAAACCGTCTTTAGACAAGAAAACAAGCCGGGCATATTTCTATAATTAGTCTCTAATAACAAGAGCCACTTTTCATACATTTCCTCATATTTGACATTTATTACATTTTTTCATTAAGGCATAAAACTACGTGAAAATGTTTCACCCTGAGCTTTTTTGCACTTCTCTATATTATTATTTATATAAAATCTGCAAAGTAAATGCTTTAAGGTTAGAAACACACGCTCCACCGCTAAAATAAGCCCAAGTTCTCAATCTATGAGAATGGCAGTCAAAAGCATTCCATAATCCATCAATATTTTCAACTTCTCAAGTACCAACATATAATTTTCTTCATTTTCAAATGACATATAATCAAATATGATGTTGAAATTTAATTGTGTTGGTGTTAGTTCAACAATCTTAAGTAAAAGTATCCCACGCCTATTTATTTTATACATACAATCCATTACTAGCACAAAAAGAAATAATCGTAAAATATTAATAGATATAGGGTGTGCAATTAGAAGCTCACTTAGAATATCCGAATTTGACTCACTTCGATGCCACTAAAAATAATGTTTCTCCACCAATATACTCATGATATGTTGTAAGGTTGTTTGACCATCCACTTCATTCAATCTAATATTCTGTCGAGCATTATATATATATATATATATATCTTTTCATACTCACATTTCCCACATACTCTTTCTGAAGTAACAATTGGGTGTATTATAGTTTGACACAAATTTTAGTAAGATCATCGATCGACAACTTTTACATCTTCTTCTTTCAATTCCCTACAAAAGTACGCCCTTCAAGAGTATTTGCTAAATCATGATTGCGTGTTCTATTATTGACAACTACTTCCATCCTCCATACATATTTTCCACATCGGTAATCTAGAAAGGGTAATCAAAATTTTTCAAAGATGTATTTGGTACATTATCAACCTCCATGGATCTAGTATGTATATATGTACCCCCTCCTTCACATCTAGCTAGTACCCTACTAGCTCTTTTACCATGTTATTTCCTCAAAAATTTTATGATTAAAACTATTACATGACTTCGACCAGTATTATGCACCCATGTTACATGATCATCACGATTAGAAATACCTGATCTATCATAAAAAAATATTTGATATTTATAATCCACAAATCGATACTACAAATATAAAACTAGGTAATAAATTGAGGGTAATTATAACCATTATAATAGGTAATTTGATATCAGGCAATTATATCCATCATACGTATGCAAATATGCATGGAAAATGTCATGGGAGTAAGAGTGCAATGTGAGCATCTCACGCTAGGTGTGGGTTGCAATGTGAGGGTTACACGCTAGGGGTAGAATGCACCTGAGGTTTGGATGCTCGTACGCAATCACAATATAAGAAACTCACGATTTTATTTCTAGTCACACAATATTCAACAACCTTAAATCTAAACAAATAAAACAATAAAAATATACCTCACAATTATAATTCCATGCAATGTGTTAGTATTGTTATTTTGTATAGCCTCCTAACTCCTCTCTATAGCTTTCTTTTTCATAGTTGGACTGTATATTTTTGGGTAAGTTTGAGCTAGGATCTCGGAGAGAAAGAGGGGCAGTGAACGTAATACGTGATGAAGATAAAATCAGATAAAGATGATGGATTTTAATGAGGGTGAAAGATATATAGCTTATGTTTAGAGCTATTTATTAAAAGTAATTATCCATGATAACTATTTATTTTAGAAATTTTTTAGGCTAAAAAATTTATAAAATTAATAATTATCATGGATAATTACTTTTAATAAGTAGCTCCAAACATAATAATAGTCAAAAGAGTTGTCATTTCTTTTTCATTTACTAGAGAACCAATTTTCATATAACAACATTTAAAAAAAAAGAAAAGAAAAAGAGGTGACAACCATTATCTTTATCGCAGTGCACTCTGTATCAACTATCAAGAATCTACACACGGTGGCCTACCCGAACTTTCCGACCTCGCAAGCCCACTCAACACACGGCGGCATACCTCCTGAAATTGACTCCGTTGATCTTGAATCTTGATCATTCCATAACCTGAGAAACAATATCTGCACTCTTAAACGACGGACGAAGAGGGATGAAGCTGTCACTGAAGCTCCGAGATGATACGCACGAAAACCCTCTTCTCCGAGCCAAAATCCCCGTATCAATCCTAGGGCTTCCTTTCCTCTCCGGCATCGTCGCTGGTGACGCCTCGGACCTGGCCTTTTCGCTCCGTACTAATTTCTCTTCCGGGCCTTCTATTTCCCTTTCCTACCATCCAGCTATTTCCGCCGCCCCTGCTAATACCACGGGCGCTGCTGTCCCTTCCACGAGTTCCGCCGGTTACCCCTTTTCACTCTCCCTGAAATCCGGCATAGGCCTATTTGGGTCTCCGCAGGATTCTCCATTGGTTTTCACTGCCCAATTCAGCCTTCATAAGTCGAATGGTTCGAACCTTGCTCTTACCCCGTTCTTCTCTCTCCAAATGAAACCCCAATTCGGAAATTTTTCACTCCGAAAATCTGCGTCATCATCGATCCCAAACTCAATTCAGCTCAGTGGGTCCAGTTCGAGCGGGGAATCGCCGAATGGGGTTGTCCAGAATCCCGAATCGACAAATGAGTTTGCCCCAGGTAGACCGTTGGCGTGGAAGGATTTGCAGAAAGTAGAGACTTTTGGTGATACGCGTGGGATTTTGTCGGGAATATTTGTCACAGCGAAGACTATGATGCCATTGACGAAGCGTTCCGTGGTGAACTTCAGGTGGGGTGTGAATTTTGAGACCGGTCAGGGTTCCAAAATATCAAGGCCCGTGTTACTGTTGAATAAGATTGGGTTGGAGAGGATTGAAGATGTCAGAAAAGTGGACGAGAAGAAAGACGAAGAGGCCAAAGTCGGTGACATTGAGATGTTGAAGGGGATGTATGGTTGGATGAAGAGAGAAATGGATGAATTGCAGAAACAGAATACGGAGATGAGACAGGTAATTGAGAGCATGAAAACACAGGCTCCCTTGCTAAGAACACGCCTAGAGGAGCGAGACTTTGGTGGTAAGAGGCCCGTTCCATCCTCTTCTGCTCGTAGCTCTAATAATTTTGAGAAATGGAGAAGCAAGAAGAATGGTGTTGAAGAGAATGGGCATGGGGAATCGAGGAAGCCAGCGAATCAGACTAGTGAGATGGAGAATGAACTGCAGAAGGCTATCAAAGCTGCTTCTTCTTAAGGAGGCATGACATTTTTTGCCTTTTCTGTTTTGGGCTTTGTGTATGTATATTTAGCTTCTGTTAGCAATTGAACTACGATCGTCACATTTCAAGGTATTGTCATCGACAATAGTATCCTGACATATTTGGATGGTTCAATATGAAATGGCTTGTTAGCTTTTCGATTTAGGCCCTGTTCTCATCAGCTTGAGTTTGTTTTTGCTCTTCTGATCAGATTTGAATGATAATTTTTAATAAGTTATTATTACTATATTTCAATTCTGTATGTCATAATTAATACTTTTTCTATTCTTACTATTACTACGATTGTTATCATTGCTATCGTTATTATAATTTTTATCATTAATTTTATATTTATTTTATTGTAATAATATTTTTTCGATTTGAATTAATCTGGTCTTGGACAACATGGCTTACTATTTTCTCTCAATAATGTTACATGTGATGGTTGTGTTTGGTTATTTGTCAATGCAAGCTGTTTTAGCATCGATGTCTTACCTTTTCAGTTTGTATAACAATCATGGGCAGGAAATAACTACTTTTGATTTCTGCTTATTAGTCGTTTGTGTTGTTTAGCCTCCTGATATGTGGTTGGTCTTTGATTTTTATTTCAGTTGAAAAATAGTCTTGTAGTTGTTCGGCTATTTTAGCTCTATGATAATGTTAGTTTGATTTCTTTTATGGTTTCTGCTAGTGATATCTTCATAAAGTAATACCGGCTTGAGTGCAAGTTCTAGTCTATCTAAGAAATCTGCTGAATGTTCTGCTGTTTGGAGCGTTCAATTTAACTGTTATCGGAGTTAATCATTCAGTTGTCCACAAAGACGTTTACTTTGTCATTTCTTTGGCAAGGCCCATTCATTCTTTTTGATGCAAGTTCATTCGTGATTGAAATGTATAAATAAGAGGTGGCAGTTTGTCAACACCACTTAACCCCTGCTCAGCCTATGAGGCTATGACCCAGGTAATTGTTGTGTGTAAGGAGCTCAAAATGCTTTTCTACTGCATGTGAGATGTGACCAACCTTTATCATACATGGAGTTTTTTGTTTTCAGAGTTAAATAATATTTCGGTCCCTATAGTTTGTAACTTTATCTATTTTAGTCTTTGTAAAAATAAATTATTTATTTTAGTCCTTGTAGTTTAAAACTTTATCTGTTTTGGTCCTTGTAAAAATAAAATGTCTGTTTTAGCCTTGTAAAATCACTTTATATTCAAATTAGGCCCTGAATCTTATTTTAAACTACCATTACAGGTTAATCTTTATACTTTGTCTCCTAATAAGCAAATTATATCCTAATCACCTAATTTCCTGATAATATAATTATTAATCTATTACTAATTTCAAATCTAATCACATCCTACTCGAGTTGGAGAATGAGGGGTTTGCTTTTTTATTTTTTTGGCATATAATTTTTTTATTAAATTTGAAATTAGTTATAGATTAATAATTGTAATACTAAATAAGTAGGTGATTGAATGTATTTTGCTTACTAGGAGAGAGAGTATAAAGATTAATCTATAATAGTAGGTTAATATGATGTTCAGGACTAATTTGAATGTATAATGATTCTACTGGGACTAGAATGACTATTTTATTTTTACAAGGACTAAAATTGATAAAGTTGTAAATGATACTGAAATAAATATTTTATTTTTATTGGGACCAAAATTGATAAAGTTGTAAAGCACAGGTACTGAAATAATATTTAATTCTTGTTTTCCTGCTTTCATCTGATCTGATTCTCCTCCTCTTGAATCAGGGTATTTATACATAGAGCTGAAAGGAACAGATGTAAAAGTGCAGAGTTCATATGTTACTTAAAAAATGACGAGAAGCACACCAAATTTCATGAAGTCTTATGGCTTGAGAATTATTTTGTGAAAAAACTTGATTGAATCTTGGTGTGTTACCAAACTTGCTTGAAAAAAATAATACTCTTATATGAGTTGAGAATGTATCTGGAGTTTCAGTTCATTCTGAAATTGTAAAGTTGAACTTGGTGAAAGATGTGCCAGATTTATGTGAAGGCCTTGGGTTGACTGAGTATATATATATTCAAGTTTCATGGCATTCAGATTCAAGTTTCATAGCATTCAGAAGAAAGCACCAAGTATCAGATATTTCATGCCGCTTCAAAACAAAAAGAATCAATTTTCTTCATTTAGAGATGCATCTGATCATATCATCCTCTTAATTATTCTTGCCAGTATATACTACAGTATGAAAACTAAGAACAAGGTATAAGAATGATAAAGTCTCAGAACTTTATCCTGCCACAAAACTTCTTGACCTCATCAGCAAAAAGGAGCAATACTCAGCAGAATTGGGAAGATCTCTTGGTAACACTTATCATCAATTGTCTTGAGAAGTTTGCAACAGGCCGGACTCTTCGCAACAATTTGGCTGACCCACGGTACGTATAAGTCTGCTCTGCACTTCATGATTGGTCGAATTGCTATGAGACTACATTCCCAGACTCCAGGTGCTAAATTTTTTTCAGGTATGTTAATTTTTTTTAATTAATTAATTAATTTTGCATTGGTTGTTTTGAAACTTGTTCCACCACCAAGCTTGGTGAACTTACAAGGATTACTTCACTAAATGATCCTAATTAACAAACATATATTATGACCATACAGAAATTGGAAACACATAAAGTTATGAGCTTATTCTTTCAGGCATTTAAACTTATTTTTTCTCAAGGTGCTTTGATTCATGATATAGCTTTGAAAATTGCACTCAATCCGGAGCCTCTCTCTCTCTCTCTCTCTCTCTCTATATATATATATATATATAATTACCTTGAACTAGTCTAGGTAATGGTAAATTTTTTTGCTTTCGGATAAAAGCATGTTCATATAATAGGTGTTAATACAAGCTTTCCTTAGGTGTGGAATCATACCATTAAATAGCGGTGCTACCATAACGTATTGGTCTCTATTTAGAGGTTTTTGGATTAGTTGCAATGTGAAATTATTGATACACTATGTTTTTAGATTTTTAGTTTTTATGGGTTGATAAATTGTCGGTAAATTACCGATAAATCAGTATTGCTGATAAATCAGAAAATATCAGTGATAAATCGGAATTTATTGAGTATTCTGAAATTTGAAAAAAATATATATGATAATTTCTTCTTATTCATTTACTCTATATATCTTAGAACACGTTATTATTGAATTATAATAAAATATTGTTAATTATTATCTTCTCATGTACCAATAGATAGCATGTATCTTTTTATTTTAAAACAAATTTAGGATTATTAAGAACAGATTTACCCTCTACCAGAATATGATCTCTAGGTTTACCAAATCCTTCTCAACCAAATGTCTTGTGAAAAAGGGCATTCAGTAAGGAATCTTGAACAGGAAGAGGTGGGTGATCCCACTGCATCAGAATAGGCATACGAGTCCGCTTTAACCAAAAAGGGGGTGGTTCGGCTACCGGTTTCGTCTCGGATAGAAGATCAAATATAAAATGTCTGTATCTCTTAATACTATGCCATTGATGAAGATTCATAGCTGGGGAAAAGACCTGTAGGATTATTAAGATAATTTAATATATAATGACTCACTTACTTCTAATATAATATAAAGTATTTATTTATTGACTATTTATATTTAAATTATTAATAAATAATGAATATAGTATATATTGATATAAAAATAAAAATTTATGCTACAATGACTCCGACATAATTTGGAGTATGAAATACCCAATGAATAATTATGTGGTGTCTTGTATTGCATAAAGAGCCTGTGAATGTAAGTATAGATTATTATATAGATAATGATACTATAAATGTGTTATAATATTGAAGGAGGGGAAAATAAGTTTTGAACTTAAAACTTGTGATATTCAAAAGTCAACATTAAACACTAGGTCAAATCTCATCATCATGTTATATAGTATCTTATATGCAAAAGTTGGACATGAGTCTAGAAAGAAAGTGGTAGGATGGTAACATTCCGACCTACGGGACATTGCTAAGTGCCCCATTGTTAGCTCCTTATCTGTGGTTTGGCCGCGCATGGTTTTTTCTCGGACCTATGCCTTCAGGGCCTTGGTACGGAATATAATACGCAACCCACAACGACGGGCTGTTTGTAATTTGATCATGGCAATGGACTGATCAAGGTCTAAAGCACAGTGCCTACTTACTGTCTTTGAGCGGGGCTCTAGTCACAATGATCGGTTGGGTATATAAGGCTGGGGGCCTTGTATTTATCGTTAGATACGCACAGGGCGTTTGAGAAGCTCGTAATATATTATGTGCACTAGTCCCCAAGTGCCGAGCACTTGTAAGGGCAAGTCTTGTGTTTGTTTGACTTTGTGTGCACAGGTCAGTGAGGTCACAGGTGTGCTTGAATATGACTTTTTTCCGAGCTCTCATTACTGTTTCTACAAGTTGTAAAAAGATTAAAAAGAACCAGTTAGAGAGCTATGGAACTCTAAAGATGGTAGTGGCGTGTAGGGGTTAGGCACTTCTTGATTTACATTCGTTCTTGTGTGCTCATGGACGTGGCTGGAATACGTGCAGAATGCGGATGCAACTGATGGGCACTAGGCGTGTGGTGCACTAGCAGTTACGAGACGTATATATACACCGGGAGGGAAAATGTATGGTGTGATTCGAACTTAAATAAGGCTGTTAGACCCTAATGCACTGCAAATCTTGTGCAACTAGGCTCTGGCTCGGGCCAATGCACTGCACGACGTGCACCGACGCCCGATTAGGCGCCAATGGTGGTAACTGCCTGGTAATCGAGGCCGGCCTTAAGGGTAGCGGGATTAGACCTGAACCTAATGCCCCAAATTGGAGCCCCCTCTCCCCTTTTTTGGTAACTATATAATAAAAAAACAATCGAGAATATAACCAGTTAAACATGTTGACTTCGTTGGTTGGGCGGGACGTTGGATACTTGGATGTCTTCCTTGTACACCGCATATTCGAGCCTTGCTGGTTTCACTTTTTATCACTTTTTTACTGAGAAAATAACTGTAAAGATATATCCTTACGTAAAAGGATAATTTATTAGTTGGCAACATATATAAGGGCCCTTGTAATGAATTCTTTCCCGTTGTAATATTAACAAATTCGAAAAGAGATAATACAATAATATAGAGATAAAGAGAAAATATAATTTTTGATTTTTATTAATACGTGTGAGTTTTTTCTTATAATTATAATTTATAATATCCCATATATATAATATACATACTTATTACATCGATTATAAGGAGTTAGATAATATAAAAGGATGTGGAAGATATGTAAAGTTGAAGGGTTAGAATCATAATGGTGAAAGCTATAATAATTAATGGTACTAATGAGAGTATTAAATTTATGATTTAATACAATATAAATTCATAACATGTATGAATATTTACAACATTTCTCCTTTGATGTACATCTTTTGATATTTACAAAACCTTCCCATAAAAGTACATCTCTAAAATAATGTCTCATTAAAAACCTTGCTAGAAAAATCCCGTGGGATAAAACTATGGTTAAAAAGAAGAATATAGTTTTTTTCCATCAACTTAGAGTTTGTTTGTAGCTACTTATTAAAAGTAATTATCCAAGATAATTACTTAGTTCGGAAAAATTTTAGCTTAAAAAATATTAAAAAAGTAATTATTTTAGATAACTATTTTTGATAAGTATCTTCAAATAAGCCATTAGTATATCTCATTTATATGTCATATTAAGCATAATTTTGTTTATACGTACAAGTACGCTTTAATAGTGTCCACATTCGGAAAACTTCACCAATAAAAATCCTATTAGAGATAAAAATCAGGCTTTTGTACAAAGACATGTGTCACTAAACTGACTTTTAAATTACTTCTTTACAAGCACCTACTTATAGTCAATTGGTATGATACATTCGAATGTTGGACTTCTTATCCATACAAATTATGCTCATTAAGCAAATACATTTGACTATTCCAACTCAATAATAATTTGTTCAATGACATTCCATAATGAATTGAGAATAATTATCACTTTTGTCCATTATAAGTTGTAGTTGTTTAGGTAAAGACATCACTAATGTCTACCTCATACTATCTTACACCGGTATAAGGATAATTAATGGATATTTTATTTGCTGGTGGAATTTATTCTTAGATTATATCCATATTGACATATCAACTCAATGTGACAAGTTTTCTATCTTTTTTAAGAATTATATCTCATCTTACGAGAGTTTAGCTCTTTGAACCCATAATAATTGCTTATAGCATATTTGTATTATACTTCCCATTAACTTATTTGAAGTCACCACAATGACTTTTATGTGAGTTGAAACTTTAGTCAAAACACATATTTCATAATATCTTAGCCATAAAACATCTAAATTGTAGCTAAGCTACATCTAGCAAGCATAAACATAATCAAGTGTACTTTGATTTTTCTTTGGGTCCATATCTCATGGAAGACATCTTCTAAGTGCTTTCTTGTTTTATAATCTCAACCTCCTTTTCTTTCATCCTGAGGTTGAGGAAACAAACATTTCTAGCTTTCTTTGTGGCTTAATTTCATATTCATGGGGGATTATAAGCACACATAAGACTCATCTAGTTTTTTTTTTAAAAAAAATAAGCATCACGTTCACCTCAATTAACCTGGTTAAGTGAGAATGTCATATGCGATCGGTACATACTAAAATTCATTTCATGCATATTGACATATCACTTCTAGGCCTTACTAAGAAGGGTTTATGAATCAAATGACTCTACCAAGTAATTTTGTTTCCAATTTGAAGCATTGATTATTTTTTTACCCCAATTGGATGTTTATTCACTTTTGTGCCAATACAATAATATTAGTTGCAAAATATAATATGCGACCTTACATTGATGTGTCATTATATACTATAGTAAATTTAAATGGTTCACACAAGTCAACTTGAATTCTATCAAGGACATAAGAGATTTTATATTTTCTTACATTATCATGACTATATATTTACTAAGAATAATATATCGTTCATATGAGATCACTAATTAAAATGAGTATTTAGGATTCTAAGTGGGTGCTTATGCAAGTTTCAATGATCTTTCCTATTATTGCTGCACAAATGTGATCTCACTTCTTATACCACAAAGATAATTTTTTATGGTTTACTAACTTCTGGTTAGTGACACCTTTTGGTTTTTCAAATATACCAAATGTATATATTGTGCATTTATTTCGGGCTTACTTCTATCTGATCTTGATGGTAATGATACCATCAAATACTCATAGACCATAGTAAGTTTTCTAGGAACTTAGGTACGATATTAATATCATGTATAATTTTGTTATCCAATTGTTAAATCAGGAAACCTTTTAATAAGTTTATCATGCTATATACACATGTATATTCTTGTCAATTATAAGCTCATAAAATACTTCATCTTTAAAACAGTATGCACAATGATATTTCAATTGAATAAATTTTCAATTCTATGAGACAATAAGCCTTTAGCCTCTACTATTAAATTACTTATATCAATAGAAAACTTCATGTTCCAACTATTACACTAATAGTTAAATGGTAAGCTTCAATCTTCAACCATCAAACTACTTATTGGATGGGAAGCTTTAAGCTTCAACCATCAAACGTCTCTATCCACTAAAACTATAATATAATGGGGAGATTATTGTAAATACTCCAAACATTGTGGTGGTGGAGGAGACTTGACTATAGAATATTTTGACTACTACCAACTGCAAAGTAGGTTCATAGTCTCATGAATACGTGACTGGCAAGTTATACACAAAGCCATCATCACTACTTTGTGATTAAAATAAATGCTTTAAATATTACAAAAATTAAAATTATAGAAACTAAATTACAATAATTTAAATTGTAATTGTAACACCTTGAGTCGATATGCCCACACGAGGGCTACCTTGGAGTACTTTTTGATTGATCGGGTAACCCTACATATCAACACAAGTCATTTCAGTGCGCTTTATCTTCACTCACGCACTTTTAGAGAAATTTTCAGAAAATTTCTGAAACTTTCTAGGAGGGCCACCCATCTTAAAATTGCTCCACGGCCAGAACGCTTAATTGTGGATTTCTTAGGATGGTATACTATATTGATATAAGTAGCCAAATCAATCATTATAATACTCCGTTCAGTTTGGGGGTATTACATTCACTCCCACTCAAAGAACGCAACGTCCTCGTTGTGCCTCAACCACTAACTGTCTCAATATATTTTATCCCAAGAATCGTCCCGCTAGGTAGTTGATTGGATCATCCAAGTTTAGCTCATGGTTGCGGTTTTGCTTTGATACCATTTGTAACACCCCAAGTCGATACGACCACGCGAGGGCTATCTTGGAGCACTTTTGGATTGATCGGCTAACCCCACATATCAACACAAGTCCTTTCAGCACATTTTATCCTCACTCACGCACTTCTTGAGAAATTTTTAAAAAATTTCTAAAACTTCCCAGGAGGGTCACTCATCTTAAAATTGCTCCACGGCCAGCACGCTTAATTGTGGAGTTCTTAGGATGGTATACTATATTGATATAAGTAGCCAAATCAATCCTTATAACACTCCACTCAATTTGGACATTTGTAACACCCCGATTCAATACGACCACGTGAGGGCTACCTTGGAGCGCTTTCGGATTGATCGGCTAGCTCCATATATCAACACGAGTCCTTTCAGCGCGCTTTGTCCTCACTCACGTACTTTCCGAGAAATTTTCAAAAACTTCCCAGCTTAATTGTGGAGTTCTTAGGATGGAATTACCAAATGGATGATATACCATGTTGATATAAGTAGCCAAATCAATCCTTATAACACTCCGCTCAATTTGGAGTATTACAGTAATACCCTAAAATTTTAAAACATATAATTTAATAATTAATCATCATTTGTGATAATTTAATTTTTAAATTATTAATTTAATTATTTGTGGACTTTTGGGTGTATAAAAATGGATATGATTATTTTAATAAATTAAAATAAATATTTTATTATTTTATCATACTCATTTTATTTAAATAATATTCCAAACCCATATTTTAGTAAAAGTTACCATCTTAAATTAATATCTTAAAATTTAAATAAATTAATTTATTAAAATAATTTATCCATCTAAATAATTAAATACCCTTATCCCAAAAATTATTTTATTTTTTTATTCCCCCCTTTTCCTTTTCCTTTTTCCTGTTTTTTCTTTCTCCTTTTTCCTTCCCATTTCTTTTCCTCCTTTTCCCTTTTCTTCTTTTCTTCCTCCTTGGGCCACCCGGCCTACGTTACCCTTTCCTCCCCTATTGGGTTGCTAGTCCCTTCCCTTTTCTTCTCCCTGTTCCCGTACAACCCCCACCTCCCTTCTTCTTATTTTTTTCTTTCCTTTCCCACCAGTTGGCCCAACCACCCCCTTTCTTCCCCCTCGCGCGTGAGGCGTCCCATCTCCCTTCTTTTCCTTTCCCTACTCAACTAGCCTTCCAAACCCCTTCTTCTTTCTTCTTCCTTCTTTCTCCCCCTGCGTCGACGAAGCCATGTCAGCCCCTACAACCACTTGCAACCAGCCCTGCGCTTGCACCTACCATTGCAGCTTGCCCTCTCCCTCTCTCCCCATCCCTTTCCCTTCTATTTTGAGCCAAACACAACCCCTCTCGTGTGCCCTTTCCTTCCCCCTTTTCTTCCTTCACTTCCCTGCCACCCTACACCCCGACCTGTAGCCTCTCCCCCTGCCACCACCTAGCTAGACGCCTCTACCTCTCCTTCTCTCCCTCTTCTTTTTCTTCTTCTTCTTTTCCCTATCTTCTTTCTCGAGCCCCCTCATTTCCCCTACAGAACCCCCTCTTTTCTCTCTTCTTCCCTTCTACTTCTCTTTCCCTATTTTTGCTCCGCCACCCTCAATCTCCACCTCTGTCGCTCAATCGACTACCACAACAACCTCATGGCCTCCCCTACTACCTCCCTACACCACCCAACAACCACCATTCGCCCTTGCAACCACCTTCCTCTCCCCGTTTTTTCTCCTCCTCTCAGCCTTCCTCCTTGCACGCCACCTTGCACCGCCCATTCCCCCTCTTTTACCGTCCCTCAACCCCCTAACACCTCCCCTACCACCACCCTACCTCACCTTGGCTGAAATTCCCTTGCTGCCCCTTCCTTTCTTCTCTTCCTATTCCTTCCTTCTCCTTCTTCTCCCTTCCTTCGCCCCACCTTTCTAGCCCTATCGCCGTCGTCCCCGCCACTCTGAGCCACCAATCTCCGACCACCACCTACACTCCTACTCCCTCCCTGCACCCAACCACCACCCCTCACTCCCCACCACAAGTCCTCAACCAAGGCCCCCAAACCCTTACCCAAACCAACCCTTTCCCCCTTTCTCCCATCTCCTCTTCGACCCATTTTCCCTTCCCCTGCGCATACAGCTCACGCTGCCATGCAGCGTGAGTGTTGCTGCATCTTCTTGAGCTAAGTTAACCAAATTTTGAGGTATAAAAGTAGTCAACATCAATATGTATTTATTAATCTTTTTGATAAAAAATTATTCTTTTAATTTTCTACTACTAATATGCTAGTTTTGATATTATTTTTAGGTACAACTTTTTCTAATCAAATTAAACTTTTAACAGGGGTACCGATAAGATTTAATTATTACTGAAAAATAAGGTAACCATTATATTTTACTAAAATGTGTGGATATAAGTATGCTAGCACATTAGGCTTTTGAATGTGTTTGAATGCATATTATGTGATGTTAAGTATATTATGATTTGTAGCATATGTTGGTAGTTGAAATGAAAAACATGTTTTATTATGTGTCATGTGTAGATATGACAGTTAAGGAATAAGCCTTATTGTTAATAATAATGTTAAGTGCATGTAAATGACATGATAAGCTAATGTGGCCATTTGCAGCATAGATAATGTTAATATAAGCCCTAGGGGCATTTTAGTAATTTTTCCTGTTCAAAAGGTGTGGAATAAATAAGTATGTATGGTAGGTGATAATGGGCATTAATAATAAATAAGAATAGTTGGTGGTGTTAGATGATGCATGTAGACCATGGGTGTAAATATTTTATATGGTAAGGGTATTTTAGTATATTTGGCATAAGAATGACAAATTGGTAATTTTTACAAATAAAAGGGTTAATATTGTAAAATAATAAGTAAGAACGGTATTGTGGTAAATTTGGCATGAAAAAGGGGTAACTTGGTAAATTTATGAGTAAAAAGGTAATTTGGCAAATTATTAAGTATGAAGGGTATTTTGGTAATTTGGCATAAAAAGGGATAACTTGGTGATTTTATAAACATAAGGGGTAAAATGGTAACTTAATGATAAGTAAGAAGGTTATTTTGGTAATTTGGTATAAAAGAAGGGTAACTTGAAAATTTTATGAGTAAAAGGGGTAAAATGGTAATTTTGTAAGGAAGAATGGTATTTTGGTAATTTGGCACAAAAGGGGTAAATTAGTAATTTTAATAAGTATGAATGCCAATTTGGTAATTTAACTAACCAAAAGGGCAATTTGGTAATTTTAAGAAGTACGAACGGTAATTTGGTAATTTAACCAACCAAATAGGTAATTTGGCAATTTTAACAAGTATGAAGGGTAATTTGGTAGTTTAACAAACCTAAAGGGTAATTTAGTAATTTAACAAGTATGAGGAATAAAGTTGGTAATTTAATAAGTATGGAAGGTAATTTGGTAATTTAATAAATACAAAGGGGTATTTTGGTAATTATACAAATATGAAGGGTAATCTGGTAATTTGACAAGTAAAAAGGGGTAAGGGGTAACTTGGTAACTTTACAAATAAGAGGGATATTTTCATAATTTTGTAAGTATGAAGAGGTTAATCGGTAAATTGTATATAATATGTCAATGAATTAAATAAGCCTCCATAATAAGATATAAATAATATTAAATAATATGATAGGGGTTTATGACTTTAGTATCACTTGTTTAAGTATAACCTTGTATGTTATAAGGATAAGGGTATTTCAGTAAATCGGTGACTATCATAAGGATAATGTATGGTATAGGGTTGAATGGGTAATTACAGGTATGGCATGATGTTTGGTTTATAATCATGCAGGAGGTATCTTAATTGTTAATTATGCGTGGAAACGTGTGTTAGATGTGTTAGAAGTATATGTTAGGGTTTATGTGTTCTGTGATCCTTCGATGTAGACTGCTTGATTCTATGATCAGATGATATGATAGCTTAATATGGCATGTGAATAAATGAAAATGAATTCTTTGATGAAAATAAAGGATAAAAGGAAGCCTTAGCCTTAGGGACATTTTGGTCATTTTGACCTAAGGTGTCTAAGTATAAGAATTGGAACCTAGGATGACCTTAGTGGATTGTTTAAGTTAACATGGACAATAATGCGAATAAGGATTGCTTAATAATAACAAAAACAAATGAAAATGATTAAGTATGTGATTGATGTGTCTCCCGTGGTCACCTTAATTAAGATACTAATAATTAAAGTGGAAGAACTCACGATAGGGAATGGTGGCTCTTTAGGGGTCACTATCCTAAAGATGTGGTTTAGCCCATGATTGTTCTGGATTTTGCTAGTGTGTCTTAGTGCCCCAGCCAGACCCTATATCTTAATCTATCTAACTCTACGGACCTATTTAGGGGGTATGCGTACTTATGGATTAGGTGTCCTTGTCGGTAGGGTATTGTGTGTTCTCGTGCACCAGTGTGACCAGGGTACCTTTGCGTCCCTGGGTTGATGGTTGGAGGGTATTGTGTTGCTTACCTTTGTGTTTCTAGGTTTGCGATCTCCCTCTCGAGTTAAATAAATGGACTTGTTATGTTAAATGGAAAATACTAATAGTGTAAAGTAAAAGATTATTGAGCCGGGCTTAGACCGTTCCACTGGCAAAAATAGTGGTCAGATGCATTGTGCCTTGGAGACTGATCCACTGGCGAATAATAGTGGCCAAGTGTGTGTTGCCCTAGAGTGTATTACGTTCCACCGGCTATAATAGTGGGGGATCCCGAGCTCAATAAACCAAACCTTGGACGATAATGAATTATGGAAAATAAATTAATCACTTATAGCGGAATACCATGTGAGTTGGGTTCAGACTGATCCATTGGCGAGAATAGTGGCCAGAAGTATTTTGTCTTAGAGATCGGTCCACCGGCGAATAATAGTGGACAAGTGCATTCTATCGTGGAGTATATTTCCGATCCACCGGCTATAATATTGGAGTTTCCGTACTCACATGAATATAATTCGAGCGATGATGTTGAATAATGTTTAATTAATGGATTAAGACTAGACAATGTTGATTTTACCTTTATGATCTATTTATATAGTATAAGTGTGACCTTGGTGTCTGTCTCTCTTGGAAAGTAATGCAATTGCGAAGTAAATGGACCTTGTGTTATGCATTTTCCATTGCATGTTGTGTTGCTTTGTGTGTTAGCTCTTATATTATTGTTTTACATCATTTATGTATGATGTGTTGCATGTAAGCCTTACCTTTTAGTCTAGTATAAATGGTTACTCAGTATCATAGTACTAAAGGATTCCATTTATGGGCTCCTACCTATTCAATGGGTATTGTCCCTTGTAGGTTAGCCGCATGTGCTGTTCAAGCTGTTATCGGGTAATAGCGCAAAGATTGTTTGGAAAGCTTTTTAGGGTTTCTCTTTTAAGCTCACTATTTCTTTGTTTAATGATTTCACTCTTATAACCACTAATAGTGGGTTTTATCTTTTGTAACATCATTAACACGCCACTTTGCACTTGGCACTGGAACAATATGAGAAAGTCGGTCTGATACTAAGTATGGCAGTAACATCCTTGAAATTTACGGTTTTTTCTTCCGCTAATTTTTAATTAAAAAATTTTTTTTTAATAGTAAATTTTGGGGGTGTTACGTATATTATATAACTAGAAAATGTAAAAATAAAATTAATGTGGGGGTCTAGACCACCAAATAGTTCGATCTTTTGGATAAAAAAAAAATACTTGAGATATTTAATACTATCTAATCTTCTTTACTAGTATTAAGTCTTAAAATATTTTTAACTATTTGATCTCCTTGATCAAATTACACATAAATTATTCATTACCTTTTCATCATTTAATTTTTAGAATCAAATTGTGCATAAAGTCTTCAAGAGCATTTAATCATGAGGCAAAGCTTTCGGCTTCCACCTCAATTGCGTCACATCCTTCTATACCTTAGATATATACTTGTAAATAATATAAATGGTTGGGAGCTTCATGCTTCTACCACCACTTATGTTATCACTCATCCATAAATGGTCTTCCATTAACTTTGGGTAATTGAGTTTAGCACAATATTCTCCAATCAACTTTAGATGATGAGATATGTATATAATGATGGACAATGAGGCTGCCCATCCATAAATTTTATGCACACAGTGATGGGTGATGAGACCGCCAATCCTTCATTCTTAAATTGATGTAATTTTTTTTAACATTGTTACTCTACCTGTCTTTCCATCATATTCAAGTGATGTATATCTACATATTGTGATAGACAATGTGGCTGCTAATCCATTTCTTTCGATCTTTCAATTGATCATATTAAATATAATTTCAGTTTATTGAATGAGAGACTTTTAACCTTCTACTGTTATCTATCTCTACCCTCTATCTCATAATTGGAAGGGAGATCATCGTATATATAATCAAATTAAATTACATATTACCAATTTATATAATTAAAATTGATAAAAATATCAATTAGCATAAGAATAAAGTAAAGGTGGAGATAAAAATAAGATTCCCTTGTTCCGAGTTGGTTCTAGAACCATAATACTATATCCTCCTTAAAATGTTTAATCAAATCAAATTAAGCGGGGGATCGACGTTCTTAAACTTTACTTGATTGAAAGATATGTTATAGATATGGCCTTTCATATGCCTGTAAAAACTGAGATCTCACACAAGAAATAAAAAGAGTAGATTAGTCTTATATGACATATAATAATGATATTCATATAAAATGACGACTAATGAATATAGAACATTTCCTTCTATCAATCACTGATCAAACTTGACATCAAATCCTAAGTTATTTGCCAACATCCCAAACAAAATCAACACAAACACACATATATTTTCCATCTAGAGCATAATCATGATGATAACGTGTTGTAATATTGATAAATTTAATGAGAGATAATATAACAATGTAGAGATGAAGAGAGAATGTGACTTATGATTCTCATTGATATGTGTGAGTTCTCTCTTACAATTACAATTCACAATATCCCATATATATAATACACATACTTATTACATCCATTATGAGAAGGAGTTAGAGAACATAAAATATTGTGGCGGATACGTAGAGTTGAGAGGTTGGAATCATAATGGTGAAAGCTATTACAATTGATGGTACTAACAAGATTATTAAATCTATGATTTAATACAATATAAATTCATAATGTATACATCCATAATATATAAATAGAATATTTATAATATTTGTGACTTTTTGGTAATTTTATAATTTTTTTTAAAATTCCAACTTCATCGTAACTTCTCCTTCTATCCAAATCCACATATGCAAAAATTAACTCCACCATTTATTTGTAGGCTAGTTTTCCTTTTTTCATCCTCCACAATTTATTATATTATATTATTTGAAAAACACTTTATTTAATATAAATATTTTTTACGTATATCAAAAATTTCCAAACAATAAATTAATAAAGTTTATTTCTATATCTTTTCTTATAGATGAACATATATAGGGCTTAATAACTTTTTTGTCGTGCCCCTTCCAAAAGTTAGGGTTGACCTTATTGGTAACCACCATCTTCTCTAATATTTTTGTATACAAATAGTGTTCAAGCATCTTGTGACACAATGCTTCAAGGGAAATAAAGCTACGAAGGCTTCAAGGGGCTATAAGAGACGTATTTATTAGACAAAGAAGGACACAATTCATTATGAGTGCACTAAGTGACGTGCTTATTGTGAACTGCAAGTGCACCCACCATTTACAAAACATGAATTAGTGGGAAGACTTAATACCCTTGGACACCAACAATCACAACCTTTGGATCAAAGGGTATGAGTTTAAATCATTGAGATAAGACAAGAATTAAATGTAGGAAAAATCAAAAGAGGAGACACGACTCTATAACCCTAGGCCATAGAGCCATAGAGGTGTCATGACCTTTATAATAGGAACCCTAGTTGTGTTAATGAAGGCAATTTGATGCATTCAATTTCTACACACATACACAAGGGTTTTGTTGTACTGTTTCCTATTCAATAAATAAGTTAAAAAAGGTTCAAATGCCCTTTATTACAATCTATTTATTGTCTTGTCTATGCATTATTCATGTACTCAAATACATATATACAAAGGCAAGTTTGAAATTTAAAGGGAATGATGGTTAGGATTGGAATCTAATGCCATCACAATGCAAAAACTTCACACAAATCGGTCCTCTTCATCTGCCATGTGACACATATCTATAAAATTATTGGACCAATTCAAAGGCGTTAAGTAGGAGGAAGTGGCATTGGTGGCAACAATGTTCAAATTCCTTGTATAGGTGGAGATACCTACACGTAGGGTCAATGTTAATGACCCATTCCAACATTTAGAGGAAGGTGTATAGTAGTGTAACACCCCGGAAATTTACTACTGAAAAATTTTATTTAATGATAAGTGTTAAACAAAAGAGAGATGACAAAACTATAAATTCTGAGGGTATTACCGCCACACTCAGTACTAGACCAATTCACTCCTACCATTCCAATACTATGTGCTAAGGCTAAATAGGATTAAATTTAAACACAAGTTGATAATTGAAACAAGCTTTCATGAAAGAAATGATAGTGTTCACCATACAGAAATCAGAGTGCGTTTAAAGAGAGTTACAACCCAAGGAGTAATTAAATAAGTTTTTCGAATACATTAAACACAGTACGACATAATATGACTAGAGTAAAATGATACATAGTAAAAGTAAAATAGAGTCCAACCAGTCACTCTCGATCCCTAAGCTAAGTTTAGGCTCAACTCTCGGCCCCGCCCGATGCCTCGAAGGTGTCGTAGGTATCGAAGACGTTGTCCCCTACCTGCACAAACTCAGACGAGTCTTCTGCTTATGGGAATGAGCAACACACATGAAACGGGTGATCAATATGCTACGTACTGAGTAAGGTAACCTGCACTAAGGTCAAACATACAAAAACATACAACATAGCATACATGACATGATCATATAGGCAACTCATAATAATACAGAGGATGAAGGCTGGCTATGGTCCAGATAGACTTATTCTTTAGATCTCTGGTAAATATAGTCGATTCACATCATAGTCTTTATCAAGCCATGTGAGTGAGGGAACCCCACTATTATAGCCGGTAGATCAGTCATGCAGGGCAAAATGCTCCTTGCCTCTATTATTCGCTGGTGGACGGGTCATGCAGGGCAAAATGCTCTTAGCCACTATTATTCGCCGGTGGACCGATCTGGCCCCGACTCACATGATGTTTCACTGTAATTACTTTATGTCTTTCCCATGTCTTATCGTCATTATTTTCGATTTGTTGAGCACAGAAACCCCCACTATTATAGCCAGTGGAACGGTCATGTAGGGCAAAATGCGCTTGACCACTATTATTCGTCGGTGGACCGGTTTGGGTCCGGCTCAACAATCTTTCTCTTTAAATGGATAGTATCTTATTCGTGTCTTATTTGATAAACATTTCACCCTTGACATGCATATTACTAACATTCTACCTCTATCCTCTCAAGGGGGCTCGTCCCATATCTTGAGACTCATACGCCCCTTATCACGCCTTGACATCCTTTCCTCCTTACACTTACACATAATGAAAACCAACTCCTAAGGGTGTGGGTTAAGGCCCAACACCTCATGACATCAAACTCCACCTACTATCACCCTCTAGGGCTTTCCCTTGAAAACCCTAATTGGACCTACGTGACCCAACTTTCTCTCACCTACACTACCATTACTTTATTTATCGCCCCACACCTTATCTCATTAGATCCAATCCCAAATCATATCCCTTTACCCCCTCGATTCCACACGTGACCGAAAAACCCTAGTTGGCCACTTCAACCCTAGTACTTTTCTTCTCCCACAAGTAACCTCTCTCTTTTTCACCCAAAGCCTCTTCTCTCTCATGGAACCCACAGACTGTGTTACACTGTGATGTAACTCATGAATCCTGACAGGTTCTGATTCTTCCATTTTGTTCTCTCTCAGATTTGCTTCATCCTCATCAACAATCGTCATCATCATCCATTTAATCTTCATCCTTTTTATTATGAATTGTTCTAGATTTTTTTCCCTCTCTTCTTTTTTGAGAAAAAAATATTTGTTTTCCTATTTTGATCACATTGTTGATTGAAAAGTTGAGGGGCGTATGATGAATCCTATTATTAAATGGGTACACTACAAAATAATTGACTTTTGCCAACATGTCTTATCTGTTGGTAAAAGTCATATTTCTGTTGGCAAAAGTTTTTACCAACAGATATTTTTCTGTGACAAATCTGTGGGTAAAAACTCTGTGCTTAAAAGTTTTACCCACAGATACGTGTGATCTGTTGGTATTAGTTGCTTATGCCCACAGATATTTATCTGTTGGTAAAACTTATACCTACAATTATATCTGTGAGTAAAAGTATTAACCACAAAATGATATCTGTGATTACAAGTATTGTCCACAAAACAATATCTGTGACTAAAACTATTACCCACAAAAAAAAAATCTGTGACTAAAAGTAGTATTCACAATATATATATATATATATATATATATATACAGACTAAAAGTAGTATCCACAATATATATATATATATATATATATATATTATCTGTTAGTAAAACGACAATAATGTCCATAATACCTGTTGTAGCAATATTTACTTATAACAATAACTTATCCTTATATAAAATATAGTACACCATACATAATCATCGTTCGTTAGTTTAACTATCAAAACGATAATAATCTTATAGGTAGAATATATATACAACTTGTAACATATACTAACATATAAAACATCTTCATTAACATATCAAACACCATCCTCTTCATTCCCATCCTATTTAGCATCTCCAATGACTTTTGCGTATTCCCTAAAAAAATTTGCATGTAACTTAATTAGATTAATATAATTAAATTCGCCTAAGATAAGAATGAAAGAATAAATAATAGTAACCAGAGTAACTAAACACACAAACAACAACAATACTAATAACACAAACAATGAGTAATGGCCTAAACTAGTGGCAAGACTAGCCTCACATACAACTTTGCTAGAAATAAAAGGTTAGCTAATTCAAGAAAAATTTTCAGCGATAAATTCACTAATATTTCAGACACATGAAAACGCACAAAGCATGAGAAGGCAAGAAATACAAATCAAAACTTTTATCGAAATTATTTTTTTAACCCACAAAAGTGAACATTCCAATGGTGCTAAACAATTCACTCAAGGCAGCTCAAAATTCGATAGCCATTAATGAGTACATATAAAGAAGATCAACCACTCTAGAATCACGTACATTCATAAGAGAGCAGGGCTGTACTTTGTTATGGAGCAAACTATTTTTTCTTCCCTAAATTTCCTCACATGAAAATGATAGTTTCTGTAATTCACTACTGTAAGGGAAATAGTCAAAATGACACCTCCAAAAAATATGCTCAGAAAACATACTAGCTCCACACACCCCTAGTGCTCTTATAGACATAGAGTGGCGAATTACTCAAGTCTCCGTAAACAACACCAACACTTTGATCATTTCAACTATTTCTTTTACCTCAAATTGATAGTTTTAAAACTATCAAGTAAAGGTATTAGAATGCAATTAGGATCATTTCAACTATTTCTATAAATTTAATTTTAGAAAAACAATTATACAAATGATCAATTTTATAGTTTCACTTGAAATCTAGGGTTTTAGGCCCGAAAATACAATTCGGTTGAATTCTATTAATTTATTTAAATTAAATGTTTAGAAATGCAATGAGACATATTTTATAACATATCGTATAATCAATTTTCCAAAACCAATAAAAGAAATACCCAATTTAACATAATTAGGGTTTTGGAGCCCGTAACACAAATCCGATCAATTCTTGCTAAAATATATAAATTGATGGTTCGAAAATGTAATTAAATATATTCTAATATAAATTAAACAGTCAATTGAATAAAAAGACCCGATTACACAATCCAATTTAGTTCTACAAGAGTTTTAGACCTAAAAATCCAATTCCGATCAATTACGCACAATTTTCCCAAATCAACACTTCCAATATGAAATTAGATACATTTAAAAACATATTATACAATCAATTTATCCAAAATCACCAAATCGGGTGAATCCGAAAAATTCGGACATAACCCCGCCAAGAATTCAGTTTTCTAGAATTTCAACATAAACCATACAATTCACTTATCCAAATCTATCTCACAGCACATATATACATAACCAAACAATTAATTTAGCTTATCACAAGCTAAATCATACTCAATTAATCAAATCAATATTAGGGTTTTTTCAGAAATTTATACCCAATAAAAATCAACAAATCAGAGCAAGGGAAGGCTGGACAAGCTTCGCCGGAGGTCAGGGGTTGCTCGCCGGTGGTCGGGAGACGTCGGCGGTGACCGGGCGGTGGCGGTGTGACCTGCGCTACTGCTCGCTACACCTGTTGCTGCGGCGGCGCTGCTGCTGCTGGTTGCTGCTACTGCTGCGGCTGCTTCGGCTTCAGCTGCGGCGTCTCCGGTGGCGGTCGACTGGCGGGGCGGTTGGAGCAGGGAGAAGCTTGGGAGAAGGAAGCAGGCTGGGGTTTGGCCTGCGGTTGGCTCAAGACAGGAGCAGGGGGTCGGGAAGGGACAGAGTAGAGAAGGGAGAGAAAGGAGAGAAGAGAGAAAAAGAAAAGAAGAGGGGTGGGTCGGGGACTCGGGGCACGGTCGATGGGTGTTTTTTTTTTTTAAATAGGAGTATTAAATAAAATACTAAATATCAAAAATTATAATTGGAATAATTTTATCTAAAATTTATTTAATAAAAATTTATTTCAAAAGGATCCAAAATTTTAAAATTAATAAAATCGCTATATAAAGAATATCGGAAACATTTTTGAAAGAATTAATAAAAGAATTTTTTTCTTACAAATAATATAATTAATTTTACTACTTATAATAATAATATTATTGGTTATCTAATAATATTATTAAATAATAAATTTAAATAATAATTAGTATTATTTAAAAATATTTAATATAAAATTAATATTTTATAATGTATTATTAAGATAATATTAATCATAATTTATAATAAAATAATAATTATTATTAAAAATAATTAATAATGCGAAATAAATACAAATATGAATAATATAAATATTAATCATAATTTCCAACAATTAGTAATAATATTTATAATAATAATAATAATAATAATAATAATAATAATAATAATGTCCTAAAATAATTATTCTTAGTAATAATTAATAAAGAATTATATTAATAAGAATAATATGAAACATTATTTTAAATAAATTAATAATAGTATCTAATAATTACTAATATATTATTAATAATGTGAAAAATTATTGATAATATTTATTATTGTTAAGATAATATAGATGTGAATGATAATTGGTAGTATTTAATAATAAATTAATTTAATAGTAAGTGGTAGTAGATATAATATATATTATTTCATTATAATTGTTAAAAAACACCATTATGAACAATATTAATATAAAAACTTTGAAATAAAATAATAATTAATAATAATATATGTAAACTATTATTTCTAAAAATGACTAATGACTTTATTATTATTATTATTATTATTATATTAAAAAGAATAGAATTAATCATTATTAAAATTATATAAAAACAAATATTATTGTTGAATTTCATAAACACTAATACCAACAGATGTAAAAGTGGGTATTAGTTCTGTTGGTATAATGCTACTAATAACCACAGATATAAGTGATGGTAAAATATCTGTTGGCATAACATATTAATACCAACAGATAAAAAATTTCTGTTGGAAAAACTATATTATTGCCCACAGAAAATTATCTGTTGGTATTAGTTACTTTTACCAACAGAAAAAATATCTGTGACTAAGTTTCTGTTGGCAAAAGTGAATTATTTTGTAGTGGTAATTTGCGTCTGAATTTTCATTGATGCTATATTTCACTTTGGAGAACTGATGCTCCCTCTTCTACTTTATTCTAAAGCTCATCTTGTATTTTTTCTCTATAGACTTAGAAATTATTTGAATAAGATAATTTCTTATTTAAAAAAATTTTTAGGCTAAAATTTTTTTAAAATAAAAACTATCTTAGCTAATTATGTTTTATAAATAGCTACAAACAAGTGTTTAATCATCGTTCTTTGAAGAATTTCCTTGATTCGTTTTTCCTATTTGATAACAAAAATAACATTCCAGATTCTACCACTTTTTTCATGTCTAGAATACATTTACATTAGTACGTCTACTTCCTTTTATATTGAATTCTGGAATGAGACTGCAGTGATGATAAACGAGCTCCCTCTTCTGAGTATGGTTGAGGAAAGTTGCTGGCAGAATTGAAGCAAAATAACATTGTTTGCCTCTACTGAGCAGTCTCCAAGTGTGATTTTACTACCTTTTTTGATTCGCAATATTTTTTATATATTTATGGTTTCCTTATCTGGTATTTTGGATCATCAAATGAGGAATCGTGGAGAAATATATCTTAGGACACCTTCCTACACAGCTATCAGCCAGTTGTGGATGAGATCAAATATTCCATTTGTTTCTGATGATGATCCTCATTTACGATGGGAAGAAAAGGAAGTTTTTATGTCTGGCCCTCGTTTCTCTTCTCATTGACTATGTGCAGAGCAATGATTAAGATCGAAGATTTACTTGCACCATTTTGTTATTTTTATGTGCTGATAAATTCTTCACCACTCGTAGATCTACGAGCATGTTCTCGATGTATGATCAGTTTTTGCTACGAAGTGCCAATGATGATTTATTAGTGGGACATGATATGGAGGAAACGAAGTGATTGGGTCCTCGTGTTTGAGACCTAGCCATGATGCGGACCGAGTCAAGCTTTATTTTGCCTCCATGGACGACTTTTGGATTTTGATGGTTCCTTCATTTTCTTTCATTCTCTTCACGATCAATATTCCCCCTACACGGTCAGGAGGCTGAGGACACGACTCTCAACAGGATATTCCCCGAGGCAATGGAGAAGTATCCAACCCAACACTGTTATTGTACATGTTGAGGAAGAAACACTTGGCTGATGAAGTTTGTGCGCGTTACCGCTGGAGGCATCACTGGCCTGATATAAGTTTTAATGGAATGCACGACTAGTGCTGTAAAGGAGCATAATACCTTATGCTCAGTATATTTAACTAAACGAGCGAGTTGAGTTGAACCGAACTCACGAGTTAAAATTAAAAAATAAATTGAATTTTACTTTTTCAAATTCGAGTTCGGCCTATTTAATAAACGAGTCTAAAAGTAAAATTCGGGTTTTATTTATTTAATTAAACGAACGAATCGACTCGAGTTTTAACGAGTTGAGCCGAATCGAATACCAAATTGATTCAATTCATTTACGATCCTATGCACGACATACACCAACACTATGCAATGATGCAATTACGTGTATACGGACATATTGATATTGCAGCCTGTACAAAGGGATAATTTATTCTGTACCGCCCTTTCTGTAAAACAACAAAAATACATACAAGTTCAAAAAGCAAACAAAAGTAGACTGGACAGGTTAAGGTTTCTAAATTTTACATTTGTAGAGTTCTTGGTTTCAAACATGAAATCCAGCTGTAACAGACACTATACAACGAAACCGGTGTGAGTTATTGTTATCTTAACTGTTTCACATCGGCCAGCAACTACACATATACGGATTTGAATGTCCGGCCAGAAACAGTGTCCATACACAAAGTTGTCCCTCGGTTTAACAAGCAACCAACTGCCCTGCAAAAGCAACAATAATCAATCTTTTTCAAACCGTAGCGATGCACCAAAGGTTTCACAAGAAGCAAGTTGCATCGAGTAAGCATATATCTGATCCATACCCGATTGTCTTACTATTATGGACAGAGCTGCGAGGTACTATCTTCAGACATCAATCGTCGGAAAAACCTCCGGAGCTACTACTGCACTGTTGTAATTAAGAATTCTTTGAAGCTTTTGATGGTCCATGACATCAACTTCAACTGTGAACATTGAACTACCGGGCCGGTGATCAGAAAACCTTATGTCAGATCTCTTGTAGAAATTTTGTTTTATACCTTTCCCTGACCAAATTATACGATCACACCTTCAAGAAAACGGAGAAAACACAGGTATCAATCAAATCAACTGCCTGCCCAAACGTGAGAGACATTTGCAGGTCTATATAAACCTCCATACATATATGAACGACCACTTTGTGCGTACATAAGAAGTGCTTTCCTACGTCCCTTCCAAATAACCAATGATACAGTCCTGGCACCTAGAACAATGTGTATTGTAAGGTTGTTATAATCAAGTATCTACCTAGAATTGATAGGGTCATCAGAATTGAATATTAGAACCGAATTATAGGATCTTACGATCCTACAGATACCACAGAAATATAATCTAAATATATACTTATACGCAACAAAATTCTACAATTGAAGTTGAAAAATATTGAAAAACTCATTCTTAAGCTTTTATTTCATTGCTAATTAAGTCGTAGCAAGTATTTTTCTTAGCATATAGAGTTTCAACTTTTTATTGGTATTTTTCTTCCTAACAATTAAATTTGCTAATATCTTACTCGTGCTTCATTCATATTGGTTGGTATGTTAGAAAAGAAATATGACGAAAATAAAAGAAAAAAGAATAGATTTTAAAATAAAATAGATAAAAAAAATTATATCCAATCTGTAGAACCGTAAGGTTCTACTAATCCTACACAGGATTGTAAATATCTTACTATGATTCTATTACTTTAAAGGATCGTGGACCGTTTAGTAGCTTTTAGATCATAAAATCGTAACATATGGATTAATAGTTTAATAGCTATACAATAAGTTAGTCCATGGCAGTTTGAAACTAGAAAATCCAAAAACTATATATCATAATCAAAAAGTAGCCTTTGACAAGGAATAATTCCACATTTCTTTGAGACCTCTTATAAAAATAAAAGGTATTATTTTGGGTCCATCATATATTGCTCACATGCTTAAGATTTCTATTTAAAGACTTCTTACTTACCATGCTGGCGATCTCTTCTTCTCTCCTTTCAGATTCCCACCAACATAACTATCAGAGTTAAATTCGTACTTGTACGTAGGTGGGAAGTTTATCCTGCCCTCCTTCCATCCATCAAAGACATGCCCACTGCGAAGCTCTTTGAGTAGCTGTCACATGCATCATTTTCCCATCATATATCATTAAGATGAAGAACCGGGGGGGGGGGGGGGGGCGGGAATTGTATATATATTAATTCTGTTTGTACATAATGTACAAGAATTTCGAGAACTATCCATCAAAGTATGTTCAGAGTACTTTAGAATCACGATGGAAAAAAATAATATATATATATATATATTGGTTATCAATGACTCACCTGATCACTGTTCCTTAGTTCGTCCCACTGTTTGTCAGCAATAAGCTTCCTTACTTCGTTGTCCATCATATTGAGACGATAATTCAAATCACCAAACCAGAAGATATGGCTGTTTCAAGAAGATCCACAACACAAATATTACTATTGACTATACATAAGTTCTACTATTATGAGCAAAAGTAGCATTCATCTCCAAAACTGGGGGAAAAATTGCTAATTATCATTAGAAACTAGGAGATCAATTTCTCCATGTGTTAGAGAAGTTATTCCACATAAAAGAAAAGTTCTCATTGGCTAGTAGACTTCGTTATTGGATAGGCTTGAGTCAGATCGGAGTGGGTCTAGGTTGGGTTAGGCCCAATCATTTGTTCATGGGTCTTGGTTGGGCACAGACCAACAATGGACCAAGCCGGGTCGAGTTGACCCATGTGCCTTGTTTTTTTTATATTTTATATTTATTTTTTTAGTTGGTTATTATTAATATCTTTTACAAGTAATATATATATATATATATATATATATATATATACTATAATACCTTAGTGACTATTTATTAAATAAATTCGTTTGATTTTACTTTATCAAATCCTCTCATCTAAATAACATATTATAATAGAGCTAATTTTTATAGGATAGATGATATCTATAAAGTCAATATTTAAATTTATCATTATTTTTCATATACAAATACTTTATACTTAAGAAGAATTTGATTTTAATCTATTTTTTAACACTTTAATTGCATTTTAGGGGAAAAAAAGAAGTAAAAGTTTTTTTTTACTATTATTTACTGCAACTTTATCATTATTAATATTGTCTAAAAATGACTAGTTTTAAAAAAAATTATTTTAAATTTAATTTTTGAATATGAGTCATTATAAGAGAATAAGTAGTGTCAAATAAGGGTTATTATATTTTTATTAATAGGTATGTCAATAATAAATTAAAGAATGATGGGGTTGATAAAATCCCACAAGTACCTATGAATTTTTTAAGGTTGACCCATATTTAATTGGATCAAAAATAAAAAAGGTTAACTCACGTACACGGACTTTCTGGATCGAGTTTTACTGGAATTTTGATCGGATCTAATTTGACATAATAGGTGGGCCTCCTATTAATTACTCAGGTCTACTAGCCAACAAGAAAGGTAGGGATTCCTATCTTACCCCATTTAAAACCTTACATGCACAATGACGTCCATTAGTGGATCATTAATTACTCAAAGTCTCAACCGTAAAGCTATCATGTGTATTCTTTACAATCTAGTGTCAGGAAGGAATCCATAATATATACAATGCCTCAACCAATGTGGACTGGATGATGCCATCTGTCATGCATGTTGGTACACATATGTTGATTACATTACTCACAAAATAATTCATACTATTGTACTGTATATCCCCTCAATTTGAGTAGAGTTCAGTAAAATTCCATGTGACACTGATTTACGGTGTTAAAGCCATCCTCTAAAGGGCAAGCCTTCTGATTCTAGATGAATGCCACAATTAAGTATTGAACCGTTCTTGAATTTAAGGACAACTAAAATATATATTTTGCTGAATTCAAGCTTACGGACTTGAGATATGGCTATTTAAAATACAATTATCATACATAAATTTTCTTGTTGAGATGGTTCTTTATTCTTGTCCGTCAAATGTCTGCAGGCCAGAGGTGTTAGAGTGTGCAGGGCATGTTCAGTGGTATATTTTGAATGAATACTACAGCAGCACATGTCTTAGAGAACAAAAAGAGAGACATAACTTCTGCTGGTAAGTAAGATTGTCAAAAAGAGAGACATAACTTCTGCTGGTAAGTAAGATTGTCATTTGTATGGCCTATTTACAAATTTTCAGGCATCTAGATTAGTGAAGAGTTTGTACGGATTGAAGCAGGCGCCTAGGCATTGATACATGAAGTCCGAGTTGATCATGGCTTGATAGGGATACAAAAAGATGTCACCAGACCACTGAATGTTCATGCAAAGGTTCGGGCATGAAATTTCATCTTTCTACTTCTATATGCAGAAGACATGCTGATAGTGGGCTAGGATCGACAATAGATATCAAATTTGAAAGAAGATTTGGCTAAGACTTTTAAAATGCCAAGCAGATCTTGGGCATATATATCATGCATGATCGAGGTCAAAGCAAGCTATAATTATCTCATAAGGAGCATATAGAAAAGATATTTAGGAAATTCAGCATGCACAAGGAAAAACCAGCTGATTGTCCCCTTTCTCTGCGGTTTAGATTGAACAAGGCATCATCTGTGACGGATGAAGACAAAAGGAAGAAGATAAGTCAGATTCCATATGCGTCAGCCATTAGAATTCTAATGTATGGAATGGTGTGTACAAGACCTGACATTACATTCACCGTCGACGTGGTCAGTTGATTTATATCTAACTCTGACAAAGATCATTGGGAAGAAGTTAAGTGGATATAAAGATATCTATGAGGAACGTCCAACATGCCACTTTATTTCGGTAGGGTTGAGCTAGTTTTGGTGGATTATACCAACTCAGATATGGCAGGAGATGTAGATAAAAGACGATCAACATTAGGATTTCTGTTTACCTTTTGTGGGGGAGCTATCTCATGTCAGCCTCAATTACAAAAGTGTCTAGCTCTATCTATGATTGAGATAGAGTACATAGCCATTATCAAGGGATGCAAGGAGATGATGTGGATGAAGAGATAATTTAGGAAGATATGCTTTAGGTAGGACAAGTTTGTGGATGAAAAGATTAAGGATAAGTTGGCAAGAATGCCAGCTTCCACTTAAGATCCAAGCATATTCAATTCAGGTATCACTAGATAAGAGATGCGCTCGAAGAGAGACAAATTTATTTGGAGAAAGTCCATACCAATGATAATATTTTAAACATGCTTATAAAACCCTTGCCCAAAAGTAAGCATGACCTATATTGCACCAATGCTGAATTAAGCAGGGTTTATAGTTCCTCTCAATAGAGAAGAAATGAATTTTTCCCATGTCTTGAACAGGGCGTTAGTCAAGAGCGACAACTAGGGGCGTCTACTAAGGGCAAGCTTGTCGGCTAGTTAAGGGCGACGATCGATCTGTTGGCTGTAAAGGTCCCGTGGCTGAGATTGAGGAAGAAGACGTAATTGAAGATGGGATTTTAGTGAGTGGTTAAGAATCCATTAATATAAGGAATTTGGTGCGCATTAGCATGACAATTAAGTTGCAACTTGTACGTTTTTCCTGAGTATGACTAATGTTAGGTAGAAAGATGTATAAATTAGACAATCAATAATAGTTGAGTATTTTGGACAAGGATGATAGATGGTATGAAAGGCTCTCTCCTAACTATTATTGACACATAAAAATATTGTAGTGCTCGTAATTTTTTCCCCATTATTCACATTCAGTATAAGTCTCTTATTCTTCCTTTCACAAATTCTTATTGTAGGGCTTGCAATTTAATTTTACTTTTTTTTTTTTATAATTGTGCACCTAGGTGTCCACCTGAGGGAATTAGATTCCCCTCCCCCAACAACTTCTGCGGATAATTAAGATTGTCATTCGTATGGCCTATTTGCAAATTTTCAGTTCCGAACGCAAAATTGTTGAAGCTTGACAGATTTAAATGGAACACCATCATTTGTATAAATACGATCAATATAGATAGAACTCAAGAGAAACAGCACTTACTCATGGCATGGAATCGTCCGGGGTTGATCGTTAGCATCAAGGACGGATGAGAAGCGGGTTCGTCGTAGGATTTCATAGACATTAGCATTCCGGTGGTTTTCATCCCCATCCTTGTGGCCAGAGGCGAGGTGGGAACAAACAAAGCATAGGCGTGACTGGTAAAGAGACATGCTAACAGAAATTGATCCCTGAAAGAGAGGAAAAAGAAAGTTCATTAATATTATGTCAGAACTAGGAAACCGTGGTACGCCCTAATATTATATGCATGATATTTCTTTGTATAGACAAGTAGACGGCAAGTAGCAGGGGGGACCCATATTACCTTGTTACCCATGTAGCCCATAAGCCCAACGCCAACCGGAGAGACTTTCAGGCGGCTGATATGTCTCCGGAACTTTCGACGCACCCATACAGAGACATAAATCCCAACCATCTGCTTGCTGACAATGCGTACGTATTTAGGGCAGAGCTTCTTAATACCTGTAGCAGCTGCAATACCAAGGTTCTGGCCTGGAGAATCGGGAAAAGAATCATCTTCTCCTCCGGAATATGCATCAGAAACATCCGAGAGACAGTCTAGAAACTCTGGTAATCCTTGCTCTTCGGCACCAACCAATGCTAAGTCTCCGAGGCAATGATGATGTAATCTCTCCAATCGACCTCCATCCGAAACTATGCGAGGACAGAGATCACTGGGATTCTCAATGAAGTGAGAACCACCCAGAAGCTTGTGGTATTTTGCTGGGTCTAGCAAGTGGTCGGGCGAGTCTGATTTGAGGCCGCTTTCTATCCCACCTATCCTCTTTATTTGGGCTTTCCTTTCTGCATTCCTCAATCCCTTACTGTCCCACTTTTGCAGGCAAAAACCTCTAATTGGCACCGCAGGCTCCATAGAACTCAATCCCAAGTTGGAAAGATGAACCTCGTCTGCTAGGATATCAAGAGCAGATGATGTTCTCAGTACTGGAGAAGGAGGGGCGCTGCAGCTTTTGTAATTCACTGCGGGTTCAGAAGATATATTCAAGGTTCTGCGGATTATTGACTCCCACTTTGGTATTGGCCTATTATCCTCTGCTCCAAATACATTCCCAGCACTCAAAGGCACTACCTCTTGAAAGCTGGATTCAAATATCGAATAAATGGTATAATTACTAAAGAAATATTGGATCATCGATCGATCGACGCCATATATTATTTCACACACACACACACACACATATATATATGGAAACTATTAATTAAAATACCAATGTAGGAACAAAATGTAACCGACAGATCTATAAAATAAAGGAATTGAATTAGATCTTGAAATAATTAGAAGTAAAGGAGTATGATAGCATACCAATGTTATAAACGATAGCATGTGTCGTGCAAGAGCCGCTACATTGCTATTTCTTTCGTTAATACTTTATTATTTATATATTAAAATGAGAAATACATAATACAATTCCAGCACTTTTGTGTGGTTGTTGTACTATTGTCAATTCCCCTCTATTGTCCTTTGTTTTATTCTAATTTTTCTTTATCAAATTTAGGTATTTTGGACTTATTTTATATTAGGTTTTTAGAATTATTTATGGTTTAGGAAATATTCCATTTATTTTAGATTTCTAGATTTATTTTATTTTATGTTTTTAGATATATTTTACTTTTAGATTTAGATTTGGGTTTAGGATTTATTTTATTTAGTTTAGGTTTTTATATTTCGAAGGGTTTTGAGTTTATTCAATTTAATTTTATTTTTTAAGGTTTGTTTTATGGTTTAGGACTTTTAGATTTGTTTAAGATTTATTCTAATTATTTTAGATTTGTTAATGCTTTACAGTTTAGGGGTCAGGGATTATGGCTAGGGTTTAAGAGAGTTTAGGGTTAAATTTGTTTTTTTTTGTGGATTTATTTTATTTTAGGTTTTTAGAATTATTTATGGTTTAAGATTTATTCTATTTATTTTAGATTTGTTAGTTATTTTAGGCATTTAGATACATATTATTTTTATGTTTAGGGTTTTTCTATTTATTTTAGTTTTTTTTTTATATTTATTTTATTATATATATATATATATATATATATATTGGAATTTAGGTTTAGGAATTAACGTTTAGAGTTTATTATATTTAGTTTAGACTTTTATATCTGTTTAGAGTTTAGGATTTGAACTTAAAGTTAAGCGTGAGTTTTAACTTAGATTTAGAGATATATTTAAATTAGAATTTAAATTAAATATTTATTAAATATCAACGGTTGAATAAATACTAATCTGAGGATTAAAATTGAATTTTATATTTCTAAACAGCTACGTGACCGTCATCCTAAATACACGCGCACACACGTGGAACCGGCCGGTCAGTTTCTGGGAATCCACGAAATCTTTTTCTGGCAGCACAGGGATGCAACACGTATAGTAGTACAACAACAAGATCGATCGCACACCCGTTTCATTTAACAATGAGTGCACATATCCACCGTCTCAGCTGCTTTGGATAATGATAGACCACCAGTGTTCCACCGAAACGGGGACGGGGACGGAAAAATGGGGACGAGACGAAACACGAAAACGTCATTTTTTAAAAATATAAAAAACGAAGACGGTAAGAAATGTTAAAAAAATTATATATATATATATATATATATGTAAAAATAGATTAAATTTATTAAAATTAAGAGAAAAAAATAAAAAAATCTAAAATTAATTCATATATTAGTTAAATTTAATTATTAATAATTATTTTTTAATAAAAAATTGATTAAATAATATTTTTTAATAAAAATATTAATTAAATAATTTTAATATAAATTTTAATGTATAAAAGTTTCCCCAAGTTAAACGTTTTTGGAACACAAATATATATATATATATTTTATCCAACCCATGCCTACCTGAAATTGCACTGTTTTGAAGTAATCTCATTCGACATACGTACGTAACGTAGCATATCAAAGGGAGGAGGGAGGGGCCTACGTACGTAGGGTAGGACGGCATCATCATAACCCTCTTATTTAATGGTTGGTTGGGTTCGCTTGATATTTTTATTGAAAATATCAACGAGGTTGAATAAACATACGCTACAGTTTGTCAGTGAGGGGCAGTGGGCTGGGGCCGTGGGGCGTCGTGCGAGGGGATGGGCGACCGCGCGAGTAGCGACTGTAGCGTCAGACAATAAAAATCCTCCAAAACGACGTCGTTTTGGAGGGTTTTTTTTTATCAGTGTCCTGCCTCGCATTTTGTCCCCAGAAACGTCCCGGGGACTCAAAACGGGCGCACTTCAGCGTCCCCGTGCTTCACTGTAGACCATCGTGGATGCACAGGGACGGGAACGGGGACGGGGAAAAACAGGAAAACGTTAAATTTTAAAAAATTAGGAAATGAAAATGGAAGGAAACGACAAATATATATATATATATATAGAGAGAGAGAGAGAGACACACACACACACATACACCGGCTGTAGTTCGAGACAGCATTGCAGGAAGCAACACCGGCAGCCGGCAGGAAGCAGCGACTGGCGACAACGATTGAAGGAATTGGCGGTGGTTGGTAGTGGTTGCTCAGGCCAAATGACAACGAGCGATGCTGGACGAAGCAAGCTCGAGCGGTAGAGTGGGTGGAGAGATTTTGGGAACAACCAACGACGAACGACGGCAGCTGGAGCTCGAGCACAACGACAACAATGACGACGAAGATTTTTCAGTCAGATTGTGCTCTTGTCGTCGTCTTCGTCGTCATGTAAGTCGATGCAAAGGAGAGCCGGAGAGGAGAGGAGAGGGTTTGGTCTTCTAATTTTCGAATCGAATGGGGGGAAGGATGCAAGAAGCCAAGAACATGGGAGGCTGCGTTTGGTTTGGCACCCGACTTTAAAACGACATCGTTTTGGCATCGTTTTTTTTTACTCCGCTGTTTCATACCTGTTTCAACGTTTCAGAGCCGTTTCTCGTCCCGGGGACGTTTCGGAGACTCCAAACAGCCGTCCCCGTACATCAGAGTAGACCACGTTTGGTTACCAGATATGGAAGATAATCTTCCCTGTTGGATTCTTAGTATCCTAGAAAGGCCACGTTACGAGTGATCAGTACCAGCAAAAGTTCTCAATTTCAATCTTAGATATATATATAAACAAAGGGTAAGGGTTCAATGCAGGAAGCCCCATTTTATGATGATCTGGATATTGAGGACACTTTTAACTTTTAATATTTTTAAAATATATTGATAAAAATTATGACTAAATAGTATTATGAAAGTGTTTTTGAATATGAATATAGTAATTGCATTTTTAGATTATAATATACTATAATTTTTTTTTAAAAATATTAATGGTCAAAGTTTATTGTTAAAATCCATAATATCATGCACTTATATATTTACATAATGAGTACTAAATAAATATTGCATGCATAAGTCACGTTTTAAGTACTATATCAATGCCAAATTTTGCAGAGATTAGTACAAATTAGACCATATTAAAGCTAAATATTATGCTAATTGACTTGGAGTTTTACGAAAATAATTCTAAAGATTTGCCAACTTTAGAAGATATGATTCGGCTAAGATGGACCTTCCCACTGTGTTATGCAGGTAGAAAGACCATTTTTTATTATAATTCAAAATTTAAAAAATTTGATTCAAGAAAATTCGGTTACAATCGGAACGAATATCCTGTATGAATTTTGACTGGATTATTCCAATTATTGCACTATATTTTGAAAATATTATGTCGTATTCGAATATGTAAAAAGTATATTGTAATAGTATTAATATGTGTTAAGAGTATACTATACTATATTTTTAGTATACTATATAACATAGTATATTATACTCTATTGTAATATTTGTTTCCAAATATATGTATTTAATTGTAAATGTTAGTATAATTGAATATTTTGGATATATCCGATAATTCGATATAGTTTTCTGGATATCCAATTTAGTTTAAGAAGTGCAAAGCGGATATCCGATATGATGGATGCAGATATTTAATTTTATACAACTCTAAGACTCTAATTGAATCCATTTCAATATCCCTTGTCGCACAAAAGTAGGCAAGGAACCAAGAGCTAATCCACCCATCTTGCCTAATCGTGGATAAAGAGTATGCTTTGAACACTTTTGGGGGATAGGTGATTATATTAATATAGGTTAAAGTTCATGAATCAAAAGCATTAAGAAAACTAAGGGTCTAGGGGATATGCAGTAGTTGTGCTATTTGGCTTACGTATTCAATACTCGAATGACAATATTTAACATTTTCCCCTTACAAATGTTCACAGGATTGAGATCAAAGCACAGAAGAGAACATACACATGTCTCCCACATAAAGTGTATCCCACCTTTATCTTATGTAGTCACTTTATTTTCATTTTGACAATTCCTGTGTATATGGATGTTCTACTATCGTATGCAAGATGCAGAGATCAAAGCAAGTAAATTAAGAACTAGGTGGGAAAAAATGAATTCCTGAAGTGATAAACATTATATTACCAAATTATGGGTAGGTTTTGAGCAATCAATATCAAAGAGCAAAAGGTAAGAGATACAGATGGATTGAGCCAAAGAAGAAATCATGCCACACAAATCCCATCGA
The DNA here is from genome assembly GCA_039764185.1 of Tamarix austromongolica. Classification (NCBI taxonomy): domain Eukaryota; kingdom Viridiplantae; phylum Streptophyta; class Magnoliopsida; order Caryophyllales; family Tamaricaceae; genus Tamarix; species Tamarix austromongolica. The sequence goes on along the minus strand of CM077814.1, from coordinate 82,384,165 downwards.
TCACCAAACCTAAGGTTAAGGTAGCATGAAGCCCCCCACCCCCCCAAAAACAAAAATAAACAGGAATTTATGAAAGAGGAAATAAGATTTTACCCAAGAATGTAAATATCCGCCGGTTCTTTCATGCAAAGCCACTCGTCTATCTCAAGATCTTTAGGCGGATGTTTTCCAGCAACGTTCCATGTCCCAATTGTCACCCTGAAAAAGGCCATCATCAACACAAAACACGGTAAGAATACAATCTATGCGACGACACAGCATAAACTAGACCGTAAAAATTTCTGACCCAACCTCATATCCTTTGTTTTCATATATTCAACGCGTCTTGTTTCTGATATGACTCTTCTGTGCCTCAACCTGCAATGGTCTGAACAATTTCCTGAAAAGAAAGAACGAGGAGAAAAATTAAAACAATAGCCTTGATATGAAAGGCTGTTTATTCAGAGTGATTGGTTGGGTTAGTTCTTCAGCTAGCCAATTGAATGGATTTAACAGAGATGCTGTAGAGGCAAATCATACATAACCAAGGATATGGAATAAGTGCATATTTGAATCAGGATAGCAAACACATATATAGATAGATCTAACTGAATATAATCGAAGTTAGAACAAAAGTACTGTCTGAAGTTTGACTTGGGCATACTGACTGATCTCCATGATTCTTAGAGGCATGGTCTAGCACCCAAGCCCTGTGGCATTTAACCTGCTAAGGCTTAGAATTTGAAGGCAACTTAGTTAACCAAATAAAACATGTAAGTGATAGGAACTAAGCAACGCTATCAAGTCAGTAATATGATTGCCATACCATCATCCTCACTATCAGTACCGTCTGTATCAAAACCATCCTTACTCTCTGTTTCTGAATCAAACTCATCCTCACTAAAATCATTCTCCTTAGGCTTGATATTCAGCCACTTTTTCATTACCAAGGAAGGCCAAAAACCCTGCAAAAGCGATGGAATCACAAACGCAAACGAGTCATGCGCCGTGTTTGCTGAAAAACAAAAATGGAGGTAAAACGGAAATTAGGCGCAAAGGCTATACCTCAGAATGATTCCCACTTCTAGTTCTCATCGTCTCCATTTGATTGTGTGGATGCACTAACAAAAAGATTAGGTGCAAAGGCTGCGATTCATCTTATCTATTTCTATATATATAAAGAGCGTCAACTCAAAACAATTAAAAGAGTACAGAAAACAGAAGCCAATGGAGTTAAAGAGGCAGGTGAGTGGGATTCCGTGGTGCCAAATTCAAGGAAGAATCATCCTGCAAACATGTGGATAGGACATCAAACCAGAATAAGGCCATGCCAAAGTGCTGAAGAGACACTTGCCTCAACTTGCAATCAAATAGTACATACACTTACTGTATAGTTTTGATTGAATAATAAGGAAAATCTGAACCGTCTTACATTATAAAAGATAAGTCATTTTGCAATTATCGCCACGTACCGATCACCACAAACCGCAATTCATTTGAGAAAACCAATAAACTTTGATAAATTTGGGGGGGGGGGGTAGGTCAGACTCTCCTGTCATAACAGTCATTGGAGAAAACCTATGACCGAGAACTTAAACAATTAGTAATAAATAGTTGATTACAAGCAGAAAGTACTGAAAAGCTATTGACAACCATAAGATGCTAATGAGTGGTATTTAAAAATCTCCCCTACTAGAAGCTAAAAATCCTGTCTTGATTAAACCAACCACTAGTTGAAGAAAAATCTATCGACAGCTTGGGTCAAAATGGCGTGGTGATAAGGCCACCTTTTCATGCAGGTCGGCAACCTTTTTGCTGTACTTCATCGGTAAATTTTTGAAGTCACAGTAAAATGGCTAACGGGATAAGCATGCATGATTTTCTACTTTTGTGAGCTAAATGTGGAGGCAACCTTAATAAGTCAATAATTATGGACAATATTTATTGCCTAAGAATTCCTTAATTACTAGAAATGGAGATGATGACGCTTGCTTTTCTTCATGATCAAGTTTTTTAGTAAGCCAAATCAAAGAATGTAGACATTTAATGCTTATCTCATATATTGTTAACCTCCTCCTGTTAGTTTTAATAGATGATTCGTGTAGTTAGTTTTGACATCCCATTTTGGAGAGAAAAACCAGGAGAGAGAGGTGTAGAGATAAGAAAGAAAATTTGAAGTTTCTTCTATCTTTTAGTGAGAACGCTATCTCTAGTATAAATGAGAGGGCACTATTAATTATAGTATCGTTATATTAAAGAATAGTTATTGTAATCCATTTACTCAGAGATATTTTTATAAATTTATTTTCTGCATATAACATTTTATTTTTTTAAAATATAATATGCTTGCCTTAGCGCTCTTGATATAAATTCTTTTTCTTGTTTCTACTTTTAATTGTAATCGAGTATCTCATTACCACAATAGCCCTAACAAATAGCTAATGAAAGGACAAATTATGATTTTAAGTTAAGCATCAACAAGAAGTAGCCATGGAAGTATAGAAGTGCGGTTAAAGTTTTATTGCTCATTGGTGCTGATATAAAGTATGCAATATTTCACTATTTTGTTATAAACATGGATCTCTACGTTTCACCGTATAACATCCCACATATTTGAAGATAATTTTTGATTAATAATAATTTTTAATATATATTAATAAAAATTATACAAAAATAATTTTATTAAAATACATTTAAATATGAATATAATAATTATACTTATATATATTGATAAATTTAAAATTAAGATTCATCTAAACTATGCGGGTCTGATATTCAAGCGGAAAGGGTATATTTTTATATATAACTAAAATGGTGCAAGTAAAAAAAAAAAGAAGAAAAATACATAATATAACTCTTAATTTGGGCAAAATATATGCTATAACTTCAAGTTTTTATAAATGAACAACATATCATTGAATTTAAGGGTTACACATCAGATAATCTTATAGTTATAATAATTCATGGCATACCATCTAAATTAAAAAAGAATAAAAATCAAGTGATGGCATGCAAAAATATTATTTTACCCCTCTATAATACCCTGCCTTTTAGAAAACCTAATTTGTCTAAAATATCGATTTGATTTATAATAATTAATATTTAACCATATCAAGATCAGTTCATTTTATTTAACTCACAATTGTGGAGATCGATTAAATTATAAATTTTACGATAATCCTTTCATTTGAACTTTGAATATACTTATACCCATATTAAATTTTATATATTTATGTTTTATTGATTTATTGACGATTTTAGCTTCATATTGATATTTCAATTAATTCTTTGTCATTATGGATGGCTTTAGATATATTCATTTATAACTACAATTTTTACTAAAACCACATGTTTCCAATTTTCGTCTAAGATTACATTTCGTTTATGATTTCTTAGGTGATTTAATATATTTTACATCTTTCTTATTTTAGTATTACGAACACATTCTATTTTAAAAATATTTTATACATTTGCAATTAAAAATAATTCCAGTTTTTCCTTTGATGAAAAATTATTTTGATTCAATATTTAAAGCTTCATTTTGCGAGTATGACATTGTTGTAAATTACAGTTTGTTTTGGAGTTATAGCTCATAAGTGGAGATTGTTTTAAATTATAAAATCCTCTTGTAATTATAGAGTTATATTGATGATTTCTTTTTGTAAAAATTTAAATCTTCGTTTTTGGATTTAAAAAGTATTTCCACTCAAATTTATGGTATTTTATTAGAGTCTTACAACAATGGTCCAATTTTCCGTCGATCTAATAAAAATTTAGAAAATAATATTTTATATCTTTATATATTTTTATTATGAGATTTATGATTTTTACGAGGTTCCATGGTCCTAAGAAATTCTATTTAGAGTTTCCCACAACTCTTTATGATTTCCTATTGGAATCAACTTGTGATATTTCTAAACATTTCATTGAGATTTAGAAAATATATTACTAATAATGTTGGGGATCCATTATATCAATTTAAGATTGAGGTAAAATAAGGTTTTAATGTAAAAGTGTTTGAAATCTATTTATCTCGAATTTCCACTTTGAAACGTGTACAATAATCTTATGTAGAAAATTATTTATGAATGCTTAGAATTTGATTTAAACATTTTTTCATTTTTTAAAAATATTTTTCTAAGGTCATATTATTCATTTATGTAAATAGTACAAATTTTCATTATCGTTAATATTTTTATCCAAATTTTTTTTCTGAAATACTTCTAAATTGGTTTATATCATTTTTATATCTTTGGATCCTTACAAATCGATTTTTGTTAAATGAAGATTAGATAAAAAAAACTTACAACATCTTATGTGTATTAGCATTTGAAAGAAAAAGAAAAGAAAAGAAATAAAATAAAATATCTTTAAACCCTTAACCGAGCCTCATTATTTCCCCCTAATTCTCTTCTCTCTAATCCTGCTTCCTTTTCCTCCCATCGAGCACCCCAACCTTGATTTCTTTGCCTCATCTCCTTCAACCACCACCACCGCCATCTTCCTTCAACCCTCACCTCATCAACACTAGCAACAAAACACCACCATGATGTTGACAACACATCTACTCTAGCAATGGTCAAGCAACAACATCAACACATGGCAATGAACATCAATAACACAACTAGCTATGGCTGCCAATGGTGACATCTAACCTTAACGAGTAACTTTCGGCCACCAGTGAAGCCTTAATGACCTTCACTTGCTCTGATTTGTAGTGTTTCAGTTAATATAAATTACCTTAACCATAAACTTGATTTTGAATTTTAGTAAATTAGCTTTGCACAAGCAAAATTTATTGTCACAGCCTCACTCCATTACACTTTAATTCCCTCTATTTCTTTTAGCCTTTTCCCTCCTATAATCTAATGATAAATAATTAACATACCTTTATAAGTAAACCTACTCCATTTAATTATATTCCTATGTGGAATTTATAGAATAACCTAAAATATCCCTTGATTTTACCCACACTCTCACTCTCTCTCTCTTCTGATGCTCTTTCTCCTACCCTCCCTATGATTTATTCTCTCTCTTTTGCCCTCCCCTTCTTTTTTTCTTTATCCTCTCTCCCTAGTCAATGACTATTTCCTTTCTCTCCCCCACCCTAAGATTTATCATCTATCTCCCTTACCCACCACAATGTAGTTGTGAAGCCTCCTTTTATCCTCTCCATAATCTCTTTTCCTTTCTGATCCTTCTTATAGGGTCGCACACCAATGAAGTTATGTTAAAAGATGAACTTTAAAACTAGGTAAAATGAGGTCTTAATATGATTATTATATCTTTAATTCCAAAGTGTTTTAATTTGATTAAGGCCCAAGTTCAATGTAACTACGGTGGGATAGGGTTATAATATAAAAAACTAGGTTAGGGGTTTATTATAAATACCCTTTCTTTCTCCTTTTGTGGTATGTGAGATTTCTTTTTGTCAAGTCTAGCACTCTAAGAATGGAGAATGAGTTTCCATTAGCGCTAGCATGCATCCCATAGTGATCTAGTTTGTTGTGTGTGGATGAAAGTAGAGGTGTGACGCAATTCACATTTGCTCAAACAAGAACAAATTTAGATTTGAAGTAATCATGATTTGGAATAAAGGGCAAATCAAATCATTCTCATCTCTAGATTCAATTTAAATCCGTTAACCTATTTCGGGCTACTAAAAGGTTTGATTATAATATAGCATGTGTTTTTGGGTGTTTTAGCCTTCAATTTATACTTTGATTCCTAGTTATTTGTTTAACTAAAATCCTTCAAGAGCAAATATTTTACCCTAATTTTGGCATACCTCGTAGAGGGGGAAGTAGGTTGAGTGGTTTCTTTGTCAGCTTCATTAGAAGGAGTTGAGAATGACTGTAAGGGGGCATTTCATATGGTTTAAATACAAGTTCAGTAGAGATGTCACAAGTGGGTTTAGGAATTTGAATACTATAAGGAGGGATGTTAAGGACGATGTTCGGGTTGTCAGTTAAGTTGTAGTATTTTGATGATATTCTTCTTCCATTTTTGTGGTCTATTCCTTAGACCTCATCTTTTCCTTTTCTTCCTGTTGTTTCATGTACTCTTCCCTCCATTTTCTCATGGATTATTGAATTTTCCTTTCCCTATATTTTTGTTATAGCTAATTTCCTTGCATGCACAACCATAAGCCTTGGTGCCTTGTTGTTATACACACACAAGTGGATACCATCCCTCAAGTAAAATTGATCAAAATTTTCCACAATTGAGGCATCATCCATAAGCTCTATAGTTTTCCCCTTCTTATGTTTTTCCTCACATACATTATTCTTTGGAGGACACATATCTTGTTAGATAAAACACTCGTCTAAATAAGATATTTACTCTATCAATCTGTATTTGTCAACATCGCTTACCCTAATGTCATAGTACAAATCTTTGTAATGAACAATCAACCATTTGCTAATCATCATCAAAGCCACCTACAAGAAATAGCAAAAAAATCAACCAATTTATTCAATTTACTTAGCAAATACCACCATACATGTCAATTGCAAATAAAGAGGCACATATTTCCACATTGTAACAATCAATAATTAAACAAACTAGCAACACCAATACATTTAACATAAACCCTAATTTTTTTAATGCCATGAATGATTTTTTTTCATGTACTAAATCACTGGCATGTATATGGTATTATTTTACATAGAATAGAGTATAGGAAATCTATTAAAAAAAACCAAACCACTATCATCAATTAAACAAATTAGTGGTAAGAATATTTATATAAATATTGCCCTAATGTTCCTAAAATCAAAGCAAATATTACATTTTTATAAACAATCCCACTTGTGAAACATAGTTGTTAAACACCCAATCCACATCTTATGATTCTATGATTCAAAACTCACGAAATAATTTATGATCCTACGCAGAATATTAAAGTAATAGAATCTTGGTAACATCTTATGATATTATGTAGGATAAGTAGAATCTTAAAATCCTACATATTGACTATAAATTTACATCTATTTAACTTAAAAATATATTTTCTCTCTTACTTTCATTATATTTCTTCCCCAACTCTAAACCTTAACCCTATTATTTTGTACATGCTATATATTGAGCATCAACTAATGCGAAGGAAGCATGAAAATGATATTAATGAAGCTAATTGTTGAAAAGAAATATACTTATAAAAAGTTCAAACTCTATACACTGAGAAAAACAAATATATCAAATTTGTGATGTTATTTGTTTACTACTTTCTATTTAGATCATAATTATCATTTGCATTTTTTTGTTGTGATTTTAGCTTTGTTATATGCATAGTCTATATAAAAGTATTATTTGTATGCATGTAATTGATAATTTGTGTCTCTTGTTACTTGTTACAACTTAATAAATGACCAAATAAGAACTTATGAATATGTTTTTTTTTAGTGTTTTTAGCTTTAATTATGGAATCTTGTAATATAAAAATATATTGCAATCATATTTTGTGATATTTGTAGGATATTATGATCCTACGATCCAATTCTACAATTGGATTCTAATGATCTCTATTGATTCTAAAAACCTTGTTGTGAAATACATAGAATAGAGTACTAAACAAACTACTAGTACATTTCCACCAAATGGAACCTGGTCGCTTACAATTTTTAAAACAAAATCTCTAACTTCTTATAAAATAAAAGAAAATAACCTTTTTGTACATGCATTCATGAAAACCCATTTAATATATTATACTTTTAGGGATAAATCTTCTAAATATTCACTAAAATTACTCAAATTTCAAGGAAAATGTGCTATGTAAAGTTTAAGACTATATTTTTAAAAACAAACATTAAAACTACCAAAAAAACCAGGGGGAGGATGAAATCCACAATAACCCAAAATATCTATGTTACTTTTTTACTACCTTTTTATACCTTTTTACATTCCTTCCTACACTAGTTTTGCCACCAATAATCCTAGCAACAATAACACTAATGTCATTTTTTGCAAGTGTTGAGCTTCCCCACCAACAATGTCTTTTTTTTAAAGAATAACAAGAGTATTAGGTGAGACTTTTTTTTAAGGTTGAAAATGATGTAATCTTTCAAAGAGAGAGGATGGAGAGGTTGAGTGAATGAGTTTTAGTTAGATTGAAATGATTTTTTTTCTAACGTTTCACTTAATCAAGAAGGAAAAGGAGATGATGGAGTAAGTTTACTTGTAAGGTTATTTTAGGTATTTAATATTACATAATAAGATGGAATGTGAAAAGAGAAATGGAAGAAATTAGATTACTATAATGAATGAGGGGGTAAATTAGTCTTTTCACATGCCATCACTTGATTATTTTTTTTGAATTTATAGGGTAGGCCAATGGTTATTGTAGTTACAGGGTCATCTTGTGCGAGAACCCTAAACTTAAGGTTATATCATTCATTTTTGAAAACTCAATGTTATATTTTACAATTTTCCAAAAACATACATACATACATACATACATACATACATATATATATATATATATATATATATATATATATATATATATATTACTTGTATCAAAGGAGAGTTGTGCAACTTATCAATGGGAGATAAGGGGGTATTAAATTGTAGGCAAAGTGTTGTATCTGTAATACCCCAAATTGAGCGGAATATTATAAGGATTGATTTAACTACTTATATCAATATGGTATACCATCCTTTTGGTGATTCCGTCCTATGAACTCAATAGTTAAGCGTGCTGGCCATGGATTAATTTTTAGGATGGGTGACCCTTCTGGAAAGTTTCAGAAATTTTCTATAAATTTCTCGGGAAGTGCGCAGAAAGGACTCGTATTGATCCGTGGGGTCAGCGGATCAATCCGTGGACTCGTATTTTAGTGTTCATGTGGATAAGGGTGAATCGTGATAATGGTATACATTAAAAATTAACCTAGGTGAAGGTGATGAAAGAAAATTGAGGGGAATATTTTAAACTATTATTTGGATGTTGCTTACCTAACCTAAGTGAATTGAAGTAAATATTATTTTGATCTTATTTAGATTGAGTTAAATGAAGTTTAAAAAAAATGATGGCTATCTCCTTTTATTAAATTCAGTGAATGGAGTGGATATTAGGGTTGGGAATATTTTTATCCGATCGAGTAAATTTTTTTATATATGTTTTCCCTTTCACCTCCATTATCCCAAAATTTAAGGACATTAAAAATGAGGAAAATTAGGTAAATGTAGGGAAAAAATTTAACCTTGATTAATCTAGATGAATCTTTTAATAATGTCCCCAAATGGAGTGAACAGAGATGAATAAATTAATTCACACTCATTTACCTCAAATAAAACTACACATTAGGCCTTTTATTGAATCTTAAAGTTAATTTGTTGATAATTGAGTATCAAGTACACAAAATACTAGCACATACAATCAAAGGGAAACTATCACCCTTCTATAGAAAGCAACTCAGGAAAATGCTCAACAAAAGTCCTCAGTTTTGTACCCCTACCAAGAGAGGCACACAACTAGAGATAAATCAAACTAGCAAAATCAACTAAAAGAAAACAAAGCCCCAAGGTCCAAACTCACTATCTGATCCCCTGCTCCTTAAAAGAGTGACTGGACATTATGTACCACATCATCAATTCTGTAATAAAAACTACCATGCCCATCCTTAATCCAGAAATTTATCCTTGTTTTAACTAGCATCAACAACTAATTAATACAATTAATTTGATTTTTGAATACTATCTTATTTCTATACTTCCATATAGTGATAATGATAGCAAAAAGAGTCGCGTTCCAAATTTTACCTCATAATTCCTTCCCCTAAGATAGTAGTGATTGTGAGTCTGCATAAAGGAGTGAAAGGGGAAAACATGGTGTTGGAAGCTCCAACTAATCTAAGGAAACTTGTAGATAATATCTTGATACATATCAAACAATTGGTACCCTCATGTTCTCCAATAATCCATGGCAACTAGAAGCCAAATTATCAAATGTTGTGGAATGACACTTGAAGGTTCATAAATGGAACTTTTGAATAGAATGTTTCATCTACAAATTATTCACCCTCAACTCTAGTTGCTCATTCATCCTCACATTCGATTGTTAAAAATTTATGGAAAGTGTACTTTTAGTATAGATAGGCATATGGTTATAGAAACTTTTTATAGATCTCCCTTATCTCATGATTTATATCATAGTCCTCTAGGTGCTCTCAGTACCATTTTTTATAATTATAAAAATAAATTTGTTTGATCAAATTAATAACCAGGGTCTTTGTTGTTCTTAAAACTCACTTGTTAAAATATAGTCGATCACTGAATACAAAATAGCTTGGCGAGAAACAATATCATACTCTTCATAAAAAAAAAGTTTCCACCTTCAATATCCATACACAATATTCATAAATAGCATCATAGTCTAAGATTCATCTACTCCTTTATCTATTCAATTCCTCAAACTTCATTGGGTGAATATGCATTAGAATTCCTAAAGATTTCAAAATGTATATGGAATTTAAAAGCTTGTATTTTACAACAAATTGAAATTAGGTTTGAGAACATAATGATTTCAATTTTCAAATAATACAGAATAGAAGTGTTATGATTAGGTTTAATAATTAAAGGAAGTATGTTGAACCTATAATAATTATTTACTAATATTATATTAAGTTTTTGATGAACCTGTACTAATTTTTTTTGTTGAAGCTATATTAAATATTTTTAGAACTTGTATTAAGTTTTTGCTAAGCCTATACACAAAATAGAAGTTTTTGTTAAAGTTATATTAAATATTTGTTGAATCTATTCTAAAAAAAGGTTTTTGGCAAACCAAATTTGCCTCTCATAGAAAGAAAAAAAGGGGGAAGAATAAGAAACTATATTAAAGATAATATGTTGAATCTATACTAATATATGTTGATCTTATATTAAAATTTTATTGAACCTATAACAAGCTAGTTATTTTATAGTTGGAATGGGCGGTTAAATAAATTCACCTCTAACAACTAGACTGAGTGACTAGGAAGAGTGTCTCAAAATTGGGATTGTTGGAGACCTCTTGGCTTCTTCAAAATTATTGACAAATAGTTTGGTTCTAGCCATCCAACAACATAAGCCACTAGTAGACTGGACTAGCATTGTGTGAACAACTAGGATTTGTAATTTGGACAACACATCCTATGTATGGGTTTTCATCAAAAGAAAATACGCTTGCCTTAGGTACCCCACCGATTATGCCCTAGTCCATTACAGAGGAGGTAAATTGTGGGATGTGTCTTAAGGGTGCAAGAAACACGTGTTTATAATCTTATGTGCCCATAAGAAGTGCACTTCCAACTAAGGTACTGGCAATGATCAAACCTCCCACTCTATGGCTCTGCGGGTTACTATAGCCTTACTTTTTATTCAGCTTATGTTTTCTTTCCCTACTTGAGTTATGTCTTGGGAGAATATATAGGTTATCCTACTGTGCCAAATCATGGTGTGTGCATATACTCATGCATATTAGTACCAACTTGCTGCATAAATTATATGAGTTGTGGATCTACTCTCACTCGTATTTGTGTGACACTTACGATAGTTTAGGTTGAATCCAATTAGCAGCTAGATGGATCCTTTTTTCTTTCAATTTTGTTTTAGACTCGGCAACCAAAGGTTCATCGTATATTATTTTAGGTTTTGTAATTTATTCTTAATGATTTAGCAGCAAATTCTTTATTGAATTGTTTTTAGTTCAACAAATAATTGGTACATGTTTAGAAATTAATTCTTAGTTCAACTAGCAATTATTTTTGGTACAACAAACAAAGTTTCATCACATTATTTTACGTTCAATAATTAATTGTTATATATGATGAATTAATTACTATATATGATGAGCCTATACATTATATAAAATGAACACGCGTTCATATATTTAGATGGTTATTGAACACATATACATAATAAAAGTATTATAATTAAAAAATAATGCCATATCTATCAATAAGAATTATAAAATTACAAAATTATGCTAGGTTTATCATACTTGCTAACCATGTTCGTAGTAAAAAGTTATAAAATGTATAAAAATAACCATGTGTCTAGGAATACAGAATTATAAAATTACAAAAATTATTTAGGACTATGAATAAGAACTATAAATTATAAAATTAAGTCCTTTTTGTAAATAAATATTATAAACTATAAAAATGACCTTGTTTTTGCATATATGTATTAAAAATTATAAAAATGACTCTATATACCTAAATAAACTCTATAAAATTATATATATAAAAAATGACATCATAAAGTTTATAAAAATTTAAAAAGGTTTAAAGGCATAACTTGCAAGGTATTCCGAGAACCATGACATAAGAATTATGTTTATCTTTTATCCTTGATGTTGTTTGGAAATTACAATCATATGATTTTTTTAGTTAAAATGTTAATCGAATCGAATAACAAAAAAACTATATATAATTTGGTTAAAGTTTTTCTAAAACTGTTAGAGGACTAAACTTTTAGTTAATTAACCATTAATCACTTGTACCTTATTTTCCTCTCCTTATTTTTAAATAAGATTAGTACCAATCAAATCAGATAAGATCATATATTAGTAAGTATTATTATTATTATTATTATTATTATTATTATTATTATTATTATTATTATTATTATTATTATACATAATAATACTTATAACATTTATTATTATTAATATTATATTTATACTAATACTAAAAAAGAAATATTATATCTATAATTAGACATTATTATAGTTATTATAATTAATATTATTAATAATCCTTATTATAATAATTATTATTATTCTTATAATTATTAAAATTGTAATAATATTATGATTTTATTCTAATTATGATAATTAATATAACAACAATAATGTTATTATAACTATTCGTGTAATTATTATTACCATTATTTATAATAATAATGAAGTTATATTATTAATATTGATATTATTATTATTATCAATATAATCATATTCTTTATAATTATAAAATTAATTATAATATTTACATTTGATAATAATTATAATAAATTAAAATTTTAATAATATTATTATTTATTATAATAAGATTATTAATTTTAATAAAAGTATAGTTATTATATTATTATTTATAATGATATTATCATTATTATTTATAATAATTATATATAATAATACTAAGGAAAAGAAAATTATATTATAATCATTATTTTTATTATAGATATCATATTTATTATTATAAGTATATTTATACTAAATATTATAATAACATTTTTAATATTATAAGTGTAATATCCCAAAAATTTTAAATCTAAAATTTAATTATCAAAGAATTAATATAACCTAATTTTGAGATTTATTTTATGTTATTTAATGAGCTCAAAATAATTTATAGGAAATATGCATTATTTTTTTTATTATTGGCACGAAGCCAAAATTTTACTCTAAAATCTAACCTAAATCCTAAAATTTCCTTTGTTTTTCCTTTCTCATTTTTTTTCTCTTCTCTCTCTTCTTTTCCTCCTTTTTTTATCTTACTTCTTTTTTTTCCTCTTCTTCTTCCTCAGGTTGCGCCCCTCCCCTCCCCCGACCCAATTCCCAATTCTTTTTTTTCTCTTTCTCTTCTTTTCTCCCTGGGTGGCCCAGACCCCCCTCTTTTCTTTTTCTTCCCTCCCTGAGTGGTCAGACTCGTTTCCCCCTTTTCTTTTTCTTTCCTTTTTTTTCCTTCTTCCCCTATGTTCTTCTTACTTTCCATTTTTGGCCTTGCATGCCCCTGCTTCCGTTCCCCCGCATGCCCCTTCCTTTCGTTTTCGTCCATCCCTCTCGCATGCCCTGCCACCTGTCGGTACCCTCTACACACTACACCTAACCCCGCACACCTCCCTCGCCTCCATTTTTTTTTCTTCTCCTCCTTCTCTTCTTCTTTGCCCCATTTTGAAATGCCCCAAAACCTAATTTTTAAGAATTTTAGTTAAATAAGGATTTATTAAGAAAATTAATTAAATAAATTATTTTTATTAAAATAAAAAGGAATTATTTAGGGCAAATTAAGAAGAAATTTATAAATATTTTAATGAGGAAAAATTAGGGTGCTTGCTAATTAAAATGTAAATTAGGATAAATCTTTCAAAAATCCTAAATTAGCTTAAAAAGGGAATTGAATATTATTTTATTTAAATATTATTATTTTTAAATATCTAAAATATCCAAATTTATTTAAATACCCCAACCCACCTATTTTTCTTTTTTCTTTTTCCCTTTTTCCTTTTCTTTCTTTTCTTTCTTTTTCTTCCTTTTTTCTTTTCTTTTTCTCTTCTTCCCTCGAAACGGGCCAGGCTTCCCGCGGCCCAAACCCTTCCTTTTTTCTTCCTTCGGTGCGGCCCAAGGCTGGAATGCCGCGTTTTGTTTAAGTTTCCCGCCATTGCCGGTCTGATTCTCTTTGTTTTCTTTTCTTTCTTTTCCCCAGAAGGCTGGTCCACATGTACCCCCCACCTTCTTCTTCCTCCCTCTTTTTCTCCGTCGTCGTCGAACTACAACAGCTCTGTTATTTCTGCCGCTTACCTCGCCTTTTGACCAGCCATTTTCCCTCTATCTTTCCTTGCTGATCTGTCGACCATTTCGCTCAACCACTTCTCCCCTCTTCTCGTGCATGTTTTCCCTTCTTCTAGCCAACCACCACCCTGCCAAGTACTTGAATTTCGTAGGCCAAATGACGCCGTCGGCGAACCCTAACCCTACCTGCCCTATTCCCTCGTCGACCCATAGATCTTACCCTCTCATTTAAACTCTATAAATACCCATAACCAGCTTGAACTCAGGACTTTTTTCCGCAACCTAGCAAAATCACTCCTGTGCACCGCCACCACTTTAGATGCTTCTTCTGCCGCCGTCGTCCAACTTCGTCGCCCACTTTACCCACCTAAGTACTCCCTGCACCTCCCTCTAACTAACTACACCGCCCTTCTCCCTCGATTCTCCCTTCATGAGCCACCCTGGCTATGCAAAGTAACCCCCTCGACCAACCCTTTCTTCCTCATCTGCCGCCCTTTGCACCGTCATTAACCACCAATTTTGCCGCCACCACTGCCCTTTATACCTCCCAAAAATGCCTACAGACCCTCCTCTATCTCCTCCTACTCTTCTTTTCCTCTTCCTGTCTCTCCTCCTCTCTTTCTCTTCTTCTTCCACCTTCGGCCACCACTACTGCCGCCGTGCGCCGCCACCTTCATTCTACTCCTCTCCCTATAGACACTCACAAACACCCTTACTCCCACTCTCATTCTTCCTCTCTTGTTACTAGCCTTCAACTTTTCCCCTTTTCTTCTCTTTTTCCGGCCACCGCCACCACCGCCGTGCACCACCGTCGGTGCTACCTGTCACCACCAACCTAAGGTAGAACCCTAAACCCCTTCAACCCTTTTTCACCATTTATTCAAGCCTTAATTATTTTATTTTATTTTAATTTAATTATTTCAAATATAATAATAATAATAATAATAATATTATTATTATTATTATTATTATTACTAATGATATTATTATTATTATTTATATTGAGGGTCGAAGCCCTAATCTACTTTTATTTCCAATATTATTATTATTATTATTATGTGTTATTATTATTATTATTATTATTATTATTATTATTATTATTATTATCATTATCATCATCATCATTATTATTATTATTAGTATTATTTCAAAATCTTACTATTTTTATCTTACTCTCAGTTTATGATATTATTATTATTATTATTGTTATTACTACTACTACTACTACTACTACTACTACTACTACTATTTTGTAATTACTATTATTATTATTTCATTATTATTATTATTATTATTATTACTATTTTATTATTAATGTTACTAATATTATTATTAGTATTATTTTGGTGAAGGGTCAAAGCCCATATTCCACCATTTATTTCGAATCATGTTATTATTATTATTAGTATTTTTAGTATTATTATTGTTGTTGTTATTATTATTACTACTATTATCATTATTATCATTATTATTATTTTTAGTATCATTATTATTATTATTAGGGTAAAGTCTTCAACCTTATATTATCAACTTTTACAATATTACTATTATTTCTTATATCTTTAGCAAAATTAGTAATTAGTTAATGTCATTATTTTATCAAAAAACTAGTCTTAGAATAAATTAGTAAATAATAGTATTTTAGGTAGGAGGGAATTTAATCTTTAGTTTTTCCTTCATATAGGTGAGAACAGTCAAAGTCCTAAGGACGCGTAGGAGCGTACTCCAAGACCGGTGTCTTTTAAGTAAGGGTGTAGCTAAGGCCGCTTGTATGTAATGTGTTTTTACATGCCTTGTATGCCATGTGCTATGTTATATGATGTATTTTATGTATATTGTTATAACTAATTTATGTGCAATATGACTGGGAGTGGAGGTATGTTCATGTGATATTTTATGGTATGTATATAATATGTATAAGTTGTGTTTTTAACGTGAAATATTGTGGCCCATAAGACATGCATGTTAGGTTATGTAATATGATGATATGGAGTGAAATGATGTGGAGTTGACCTAAATGTTGCATGGCCATGAAAGGATGAATCTAGGGTTTGCATGAAGGAATCTAGGGTTTGCATGGGGAATTTAGGATTTCATGTGGGAGTTTTAGGGTTTTGCATGAAAAAGTTTGAAGGGTTGTATGGGAGGTATAAAGTTTACATGGGGGTAAATTTTACGTATGGAAAGTTGAAATGAGGTGTGGGGAAGGTGTTGGTAGTGTTGTTTGGGTGTTGGAATACTTGGAATGAAAAATAGTACGTGAGACCGTATAAGGGTACATAGGAAACCGAGCTAGGGTCTGATGTAACCGGTTAGGGTTTGGTGTGGCTACTTAGTATTTTTGTGGTCATACGTGTACTTGGTGAGGAAAGTGTGGTGATGAAGGTGAAATCTATGAGTTGTGATGGGTGGTGTGTTAAAATGATTTGATTTGTGTAAGGTGGAGTAGGATGGGCCATTTAGGTCTAAATTAGGGTTTTAGAATAAAACCCTAGAGTGAGATGGTGAGTGGACTTTGGAGTGTAAGGTAGTGGGCCTTGACCCACATACTTGGGAAATGGGCTTTAATGTGAGTCAGGGTAAGGAGGAAAGGATGTTGGGCCAAGATAGAAGGTACATGAGACCTACGATGTGAGATGGGTCCTTTTGGAGGATAAGCGTAGAGGGAGTTAGGCATGCATGTCTAGGGTTAAAATTCTGAATAAGACACTTAAAACATTAATCATGTAAAGTGAAAGAGTATTGAGTCGAGCCCAGATCGATCCACCGACATAATAGTGGCCAGGTGTCGGGGTGCCCTGGAGACCGATCTACCAGCATATAATAGTGGTTAGGGCATGTTGCTTCGTGTGTGACTGATCCACTAGTTATAATAGTGGGGGATCCCGAATTCAATAAATCAAACCCTAAAGTTTGTTAAGACACGTAAAAGATACTAATACTTACAATGGAACACCATGCGAGTAGGAGCCAAACCGATCCACCGGCATATAATAGTGGTTAGGGTATGTTACCCTATAAGTGAGCGATCTATCAACTATAATAGTGGCTAGGTGCCAAAGTGCCTTGGAGACCTATCCATAGGCTAAAATAGTGTGGTTCCCGTACTCACATGGACTTGATAAAGAGCATGGTGTGGAATGAGTATCCATGAGAGATTAAATAAGTAATTAATCTGGACTATAAATAGCCTTTGATTATTATTTCTCTGAAGTGATCGTATGTTGTCTATATTATTATTTGGTTTGAATTATGTACTTATATGTGTTGACCTTAGTGCAAGGTTACCTTGTTCAATACGTAGCGTATTGACCACCCCTTTTATGAGTTCTGCTCATTACCACGAGCAAGAGGCCCATCTGACGTGTTGTAGGTAGGCGATGTTTATTTTGATGCCTTGGATATCCATGAGGCATTAGGCGGGGTTGAGTGCTGAGTCGGACCTGAGTCGTGGACTGGGAGAGACGTGGCCAGATTCTCTCTTTATGTCATTTTGTTTCATGTTATTTCCTTTCTATATTGGATTTTCTAGAATTAAATATTATCGTTGGTAGACATTATTTCCTTTCAAGGAACTTCGATATTATACTTCGGATTATGTAAACTTTTATGCGTACTCTGGTTTGCGTGTTTATGAAATTTTGGTTTAAGTATTAATTTGAGTTTGATGATAATCTTTTCTTAGCCTTAGCACTTGGTACTAGAATGGTCTGAGTGAACCAGTTTGGTACTAAGTGTGGCGGTAACATCCCCAAAATTCACAGGTTTTTAATTTAATGGCTTCAGGTTTGAAAAAAAATAGTAAATTTTGAGGTGCTACACATTCTCCCTCGAGCTTAGCCCTCCTCTTCCTCGATTCTCTCTTCTCTTTTCTCTCCCTTTTCTCCCCTATTTTTCCTTCGATGCCAAATGTCCTAGGAAGACTTCAAGACTGCGCTTCGCATGCAATTCTACATCGAGAGTCTCAAGAGGGGAAAGCTCAAGGAGTTCATGAGTTTGACTCAAGGAAGCTTATCGTTACAAGATTACTACACGTGTTTCACAAAGTTGCTGATATTTGCTCCAGACATAGCAACTAGCAAGGCTATGGTGATCTTCTTGTTCGAGCAATGACTCCACTTCATCATTTGGAGAATGATGGGTGCAACCATTTATTATGACTTATCTACACTATACGAGCGAGCGTGTGTCGCCGATGCTTTGGTCTAGGAGGATATGTCCATCCTATGCAAGAGGAAGAACAAAGTGCCAAACTTCAAAGGAAATAGTCAGCACCCCGGTGGCAAGGTTTCGCGTGTTTAGCGTCAACATCATACTAAGGTTCGACACCAAAAGAGTTAGAGTGCCTCTCATAACAAAGCTAGCAAGAGGCCAATTAGACACTACCACTGTCGTTATTGCATAAGTGATCATTTAGGCAAGGATTACATGAGAAAGTTGATTTAGTGTCACAACTATGGTCAACTTGGGAATAGGAGCTTCAAGTGCTACAATGCACCCCCGTGATGGAGATCAGAGGTTCCAGCAATAGCTAGTTCAACAGAACTTGATGCTTGGAGCAACCTGCTCGGCCACTCCAACAGGAGCAGATGAGCAAGTAATCAATCCCGATGCGTCTCCTTCTGGTATACTATCGATTCTTTCTTGGTCATTTCGGACCATTCATTTGCATGTGTAGTTTGTTTCCTTGATCGCTTTTTGGTTAGTTAGGATTGCCCTTAAGGGGGTAGTTCCCCCCATACAGCATAGGTTCCCTCATGCATATTTCTAGTGGTAAGGCATAAACTTTGGGGACAAAGTTTTTCTTTAAGGGGGTAGTGATGTAACACCCCAATTTTTTAAAACCTAAAATTAAATATTTAACCTTTTATCTAGAATAATTTAATCTTAAATTATTGATTTACTTATTTTATGGAGCTTTGATTTAAAAAAATAGATAGAATTATTTCATAAAGTAATATAATTATTTTTATCATTTTATCTTACTATTTTTATTTAAACAAATCCCTAAACCCATTATTTTACCAAAATTATTTTCTTAAATTAATTTAATATTTTTCTTTCCCTTTTTCCTTTTTTTCCTTCTTTCTTTTCCTTTCTTCCTTCTTCCTTGGGCCAGCCGAACCCCCCTTTTCTTTCTCTTCTTCCTTGCATGGGCAACCTAATTTTTATTTTTCTTTCCCCCTTCTCCCCTTGGGCTAGCCCAACCCCTTCTTCTTTATTTTTTCTTCTGCATGGATCGGCTATTATGAGCCCTAGGGGTAATTTGGTTGTTTAGACCTATCGTGATATTTGACCCTAATCAGGATGACTAATGTGTTATATATGTTGATAAGAATGGAGACCGGAGTTTAGTGTATTATAAATGCATGTGTTAGTAGGAATATTAATATTTTATGGCCTAGGGGTATTTTGGTAATTTTAATGTATGGTGGTGATCATCTTAACAAAAATGCATGCTAAGTGGTA
This sequence comes from Tamarix austromongolica, assembly GCA_039764185.1. NCBI lineage: Eukaryota > Viridiplantae > Streptophyta > Magnoliopsida > Caryophyllales > Tamaricaceae > Tamarix > Tamarix austromongolica. Next base: position 82,364,220 of record CM077814.1, on the reverse strand, counting down.
TGTGGGGTCAAAATGATAATAGGGGTTCATGGCATTGAAAATACATGTCCCATCATAAATAATAATAATATTATATGTTCTAGGGGCGTTTTGGTAATTTAACATTTGAAATGGGATTGTTTGGATCAAAATGCATGATAAGTAATAATCGGTGTTAAGTATGATAATAGGGGTTTGTGATGTTGGTAATGCATGGTTGGGCATGATTATCAATATTTTATGACATAGGGGCTTTTTAGTAATTTTGCATATGAAATGGGGGTTACCTAAATAAACATGCATGGTAAGTAATAAATAGTGCTAAGAATGATAATAGGGATTTTGTGGTGTTAGTAATGCATGTTCAGTATGATTATTAATATTAAATGTTCTAGGGGTATTTTGGTAATTTTGCATGTGATATAGTGATTAGTCTAATAAACATGCATGATAAGTATGAATTGATGTTAAATATAAAAATAGAGGTTTATTGTCCTAGTATCACTTATTTGAGCATGATAATCAATAATATATGAATGTCCTAGGGCATTTTGGTAATTTTGAATGTAACATGATAATTAAACTAATAAACCTATATGATAAGTATTAATTGATGTTAAATAAGAGAATAAGGGTTTATTGCCTTAGTATCATCTGTTCAAGTATGCTTATGAATATTATAGGTTCTAGGGGTATTTTGGTAACTTGGAGTGTGCCATGATAAATATGCTAATGAATATGCATGGTATAGGGGTAACCTGGTGATTTGGAGTATGTTATGTTGTTACTCTTATGAACATGCAGGAAGTGCATTGATTGTTGATTAAGCATGAGAATGTGTGTTGGTTGTTTTAGAAGTGCATGTTAGGATATTATGTGCAAAATAGGTGTTTGGTGTGTTGAGTAACTTAACTTCATGATCAATAGTTTAATTATGGTGTGTTGCTCTTTTTATGGCATGTTGATGAAATAAAATGAAATTTGTGATGGAAATGGATAGTAAAGATTTAGCCTTAGACTTAGGGGTATTTTGGTTATTTTGATGGAAAGGTGCCTAAGTGTGAGTATTGGAACCTAGGATGGCCTCAGTAGACTACTTATGTTGGCATTGACAATAATCTTGATTTTGGTTACTACATAATATTGGGAACAAATAAAAATGGTCAAGTATGTGATTAATGTGTGCTTATTGTGGTCACCTTAATTAACATACTAATACTTAAAGTGAAAGGTCTCGAGATCGGGAATGGTGGCTCTTTAGAGGTTGCTACCTTAAAGGCATGGTTTAGCCCATGATTATTCTAGATTTAGCTAGTGTGCCTTAGTATCCCAGTATCCCAGTTAGGCCCTACATCTTACTTTATTTAGTTCTACGTACCTAACTAGGGGGTATGTATACTTATGGATTAGGTATCCTTGTCGGTAGGGTAATGTGTACCTTTGTATACTAGTGCAACCTAGGGAACTAAGGTACCTTTGCATCCCTAGGTTGATAGTCGGTAGGATACTATGTTGTTCTTATGCGCCAGTATAATCGATGTACCTTAGTGTCTCCAAGTTCATGATCTCCCCCTCGAGTAAATGAAATGGAATTGTGTGATAATTAAATGAAAAGACACTAATTACTTGCTACAGAATACTACGTGGGTCAGGACTATGTATATTATATAAACTGGTCCACCGGTGAAAATAGTACCTAGGAGCGTGTTGTCTTGGGTTGTATTACATTACCGTTCCACATGTGAGAATAGTAGTCAGGAGCGTGTTGCCTTAGGTTTTATTCCTCATCTGTTCCATCAGTGAGAATAGTGGCTAGGAGCATGTTGCCATGGGTTGTATTATATTTATCGCTCCATTGGTGAGAATAATGGCAAGGAGCGTGCTGCCCTTGGTTGCATTGTATTTACCGGTCCACCGATGAGAATAGTGGGATCCTCAACCCTATATGGATATAATTTGAGAGATGACTAATTTCTAAACTGATAGCTTGAGTCCAATAATAACGAATGACTAAATATGAGCCTACTTATGTATCGGTAGCATCCTTGGTGCCTACCAAGATGGATTGTGTATGATATTGTATTGATGGGCCTGCCTATGAGTTGAGTGGATGGTGTATGGTTAAGTATGATGTTAGCTCTTTAATTATACTACAAAGAGCATCATTTGGTTGTTCCATTGGTAAGTTCTACTATTTCTAAAGGAATGAGGATTGGTGGTATATAATCTTGATGCATGTGGCTATCTGTATGATTATTGCATTTCAATTTATATACGTATAATTCCATGTTTATGTGTTTGATGTGTGACAACTGATGTGTTGCATGTGGGCCTTATATATTAGTCTTATATAATGGGTTATCCAGTATCATAGTACTAAAGGGTTCCTTTCTTGGGCCCATTATTATTCAATAGACAACGGCCTTTGCAGGTTAACTCGCAATCACTATTTGAGATTTACTCATCAGGTTAAGAGCGTAGGACTATCCTGGAGGTTTTTTGTATTTTCCTTGAATCTTTTATATATTCCCATTTCACAGACTTTACTGTGTAATTACAGTTAGTGGATTGTATTTCTTGAACTCTAACTATCATGTTACTCTGTTTTATGATTATATCATTGAGTTTGTGCAAAGTACCTTTTTAGCCTTAGCACTTAGTACTAGAATAGTGGAGGGAAACCGATTTGGTACTAAGTGTGGTGGTAGTACCCCAAAATTTACCGTATTCGCTTTCACATATAACTTTTAAAAATAATTTTTTTTAGTAGTAAATTTTGGGAGTATTACAAGTTTCACCTTAGCAAAACCACCCAACCACCATCCACTACCTGTTGACCTCTCCCTCTACCCAGTCATGCCTCACTATAGCCTTGTCGTGCCCTTCTCTGCCCTGCGTCATGCCTCCTTACCTCACCATCACCTCCCCCTCATCACCCTTATTTACGTTGAGCCAACCACCACCACCGCTGAAACCCATCCACCTCTATCTTCTCTATCATGCCTCCTTGCCTGTCCAAACCACCTCCCCATGCCACCTTTAGCTACGACAATTTTTTTCATTACCTCTTCTTGTAACACCAACCACCATCACAACCCTTTCAGGTCTATCACACCAGCAACCCAAGACTATCCACCTCTGTCACCTTTTCCAGCCACCAACACCACCCACCAGGCACCCCCCTTTAACCATTCATCGGCCAACCTTCTCTCCCCTGAAGCTCCCTACATTTTCCCTACAATATTAGGGATATTTTGGTAATTTTCTATGTAGTAAATATTTTAATAAAAAATATTATTTTATTTATTAAATATTAATATGGTTAATGTGGTATTATTTTTAAATATAAAAGTTTGATTAGCGAAGCCTAATAAATTTGAATAGGTTACTTATAATTTTTGCTTTTGTTGGAAATCAAATAATCCCTATAAATTTTAGTAGCCTTTTTGTGAACCGTTTCTATACAAATGGTGTGTTGATGGGATGTTTAGAATTTGTGATCCTACAAGAATTCTCTATCATTGTCATTCATCTTCCTATGGGGAACATATAATCACTTCAAAGACAACTGCAAAAGTTTTATAATTAGGTTTCTATTGGTAGAGTCTTTTTCAAGATGCAAGATAGATTATGACATCTTGTGATAGTTTTCAAAGGATCGGGAACATTTTAAAGCAACACAAGAGGCCTATACACTCCATCTTGGAAATTGAGGTTTTTGATGTGAGAGGCACAGATATCACGAGACCATTTCCAACATCGTGTAACAATAAGTTCATCTTAGAGGTGGTGGATTGCGTCTTCAAGTGGCTATAAGCAATAGCATCCTCTATCCATGATGCTAATGTGGTTGTGAAACTATTCAAAAACATCATCTTTCTAAGGTATGGGGTGCCAAGGATGGTAATCAGTGATGGCAGTTCATACTTCATAGAAAGAAAATTTGAAAATCTCTTGACAAACTACGGGATCACTCATAAAGTAACCACGCCATATCATCCTCAAACTAGTGGTCAAGTGGAGGTTTCGAATCATGAAATTAAGAGTATCTTAGAGAAAACAGTTAATCATTTGAGAAAGGACTAGCCTATGAAACTCCTAGATACCTTATAGGCCTATCGAATTGCCTACAAGACACTAATAGGTATGACACTGTTCAAGTTATTATATGAAAGATTGTATCATCTCCTAATTGAGCTAGAGGATAAGGCATATTGGGCTATCAAGCTACTCAACTTTGATATGAAGATTTCAGGTGAGAGAAGAAAGCTTTAACTTCATGATTTAGATGAACTATGATTAGAATCCTATGAGAATGCCCGGATTTATAAAGAAAGGACTAAACGATGGCATGATAAGAATATCCTTCAAAGAGAGTTTAATTGAGGAGATATAGTGATGCTTTTCAACTCTCGTTTGAAACTTTTTTTGATCAAGCTCAAGTCTAGATGGTACAGACCTTTTAAAGTTTGTGAGGTCTTTCCTAGTGGAGGTGTTGAAGTATTTAGTGAAGCAAAGGGATGTTTCAAGGTGAATGGGAAATGATTGATGCTCTATATTGTAGGGAAAAAAAGGTGAGAAAGGGATCACTTATATCCTTGTGGAACCCCCTTTGTTAGAGAATTGAGTATAATAGGGGTCAAGCTCATGGCCATAAATGAGTACTTCTTGGAAGGTAAACCAAGTTTTCCTACATTTTTGTTCGTTTATTCTTCCTTATTTTATTTTATTTGGATTTTTTATTATTTTTATAGGTAATCGAATAGGCATGAATTTAAATTCTAATATCTTCATTTATTATGTTATGAAGAAGGGAAGACATGGCATTGACCTGGAAAGGAGGAGCCTTACTAACCGTGTAGTTATTATCGAGAAACAACAACAACATCAAGGTCAAATCTTGGAATCTATACACTACATGATGTAGTGTTTTCATGAGTGGAATCTCCCTTAGGATGCCTCTACTCCACCTCCTTTTGATTAGTGAGTTGGTATGTTACATGCATTCTTCCACTCGTTTATATCATAGTACATTGGGGATAATGTAGATCTTAAGCTTGGGGTGTGGGTTCATTATGGATTGATGATTTTATATGATTGCCTGTTTTTATTTTTTCCTTTTATTTCCTAAAAAAATGAAACAAAAAATTATAGGCAAATGATCTCCTGATGATAATATGAATCCTTAGCCTTTATCTATCATTGAACTATATAGATGCTAATTAGTTGAGACTAGAAATACTTTTTAACCCACATTTTGAATGATTCTCAAAGGATTTTAATTGTAAGTTAGCAATAAGAGGGAACTAGACTTGAATGTTCTATCATCTTATATGAGTTAGCATTTATTTTGCTAACATTATAACCCTTATCATATTGAGACAAAAGGGAATCAAATTTGGTAGACAATTAAAATTGGTGGATGCATTATATATCCAATCATGATTTCTCTTTTTTTTTGTGATATTCTCCAATGGTGTAGGATATTGGAACTTACATGGAATATCTTCGAGGATGCATATAACTTTTGCATGCATAAAAAGTGATTGAGGTATATGTATCTTTTGTTCATAGTCCACATTCACCAAACAACCTGCCATATGTTATTTTCCATTTTGATAGCCCTTTTGAGCTTATGAGCCTAATTATTGTTGATTTAACCCGCATATTCATCCTCTAATTCCAAATGTAATCCCTTTAGCTTTTTCTTAGCCACCGGTTAGTATCTAGATCTATAACTCAAGTATTGAAGGAAAACAAAGGAATTTTTATGCAAGATTGGATTGCAACTCTCTACCTTGAAGATTTTAATCAAAAGACTGGCTCCTTCTTTCTTCTTTTTAATTAATTTCTTCTTATTAATTAATTGCATATTTATTTGATTTGTTCTTTATCTCCAATCATGTGTGATTAGATTCTTTGTCTGGGATTGAAAATAACCCGACTTTTTGGTAATTGATGATGAATTAGTTTACATTCTTGATGAAAATTTAAATATTTAAACTTAATTTCTTATGATTGAACTTTGTTGACTCACTTGATTGCCAAATTAGCAATCATATGTAATTAATTAAAGGGCTGAAAGGTAAAAATTAATACTAGACCTCTAGAAATTAATATGGGAATTCGAACCATGAAAGTATGCTAGATACCTTGGGAACTCTATTGGGTTAGCAAGAAGATTAATGGGTTTAATTTAATCATAATTTTATGAAAATAGGTAATTGAGCTTAATTAAGCATGATTTTTAGACCTTGAAATAGGCTTTAAATTAATTTAGGCCAATTTACCCTTTTTATTTCAAACCAATATCAAGAACTGAAATAATTCATCATTGAGCACCGAAGTTGTAGAGAAAAACCAATCTTGGTCCCTCAATATATTGAATTTCACCTTATTAGCTATTTATTTTATTTTTTATTTTTTAAATTTTATTCTCTTATATCTTACTCATTGGTTTAGCTAGCCGAAAACATAAATTTTGGTAATTAACCCATAGTCCTTATGGGATTGACATTGATTACTGCAACAAATCTGTGCACTTACAAAATTCCCTATCAATAGTTAAAATGGATGATAATGTGGAAATTACGGCCTTAGGGAAATTTTGGTCACTTTTTACCTACTATACCTAATATGAATAATTGGATATAGAATGTCATTAATGTATTGATAGGTTGACCTTAGTGTTGACTTTGACTCTAACTTAGACATTTGACCTTAGGGTTAACTTGAATAATTAGAAATAAAGGGAAAATAGTTAATTATGGAATTGGAATCACCATGTAATATGTGATGCTTTGTGATCACCTTCTTAAGAAATTAAATAATTAAAGTGAAAAGCCTCTAGTTTTAAAATGGTTGCTTTCTAAGGGTAGCCATCCTAGAGGTGAGGTGGGAGCCCTTGGTTTTTTTGGTTCACTAGCTTTCCATTATGCTAATCGGAAAAAAAATTGTTAATTAACCCTTAGTCCCTGTATGACTAACCTTGATTGCTACAGGAAACTCGTACAGTTGAAAAATTCCCTATCGATAGTTAAAATGGATGATAATTTGGAAATTATGGCCTCAAGGGTATTTTGGTCATATTTGACCTAATGCATCTAATATGAATAATTGGATATAAGATGACCTTAGAATATTGACAGGTAAACTTTAGTGTTGACTTTGACTCTAACTTGGACCATTAACCTTAGGGTTGACTTGAATAATTAGAAATAAAGGAACAATAGTTAAGTATGAAATTATAATCATTGTGCAATATGTGATGTTTTTTGACCACCTTCTTAAGATATTAATAATTAAAGAAATAGACCTCTATTTTTGGAATGGTTTATTTTTAAGGGTAACCATCTTAAAGAAGACGTAGGAGCCTTCGATTTGTTTTAGTTCACTGGTGTGTTGTTGTGTTCTATTAAGGCCCTAGTCTACTCTATAGGTGACCTACGAACCCTATAAGTGTATCGATACTTAAGGATTAGATATTCTAGGTTGGGAGGGTATTGTGTTGCCTTATGCACTAATATGACAAGAGTCCCTAGGTTAGATGGTTGGGAATGTATCATGATGCTTTATGCGCTAGTATAACCAGTGTAATTTTATATCTCTTGGTTATTATTGTATCCCCCTCAAGTAAATAAAAATAAAAATAATTATTATTGGATCAAAATGGTTATTATATTGTTTAGTATTCTTTGTGCCAACTTATAGTTCGATAGTATTCTTTGTGCCTAGCTGTGACATTATGAATTTTTATTGATATTATGCATTTGTGCCTACCTATAATATTATGGATTTTTATTAGTATTGTGCCTTTGAGCCTTACCTGTGGTATTATGGAAACTACTGGTTTTGATATTGAGATATGAGATATATTGTGAAGGTTATGGTCCTTGTGTTGAGATTGGTTCTAATCCTTATTTCATAGAGAATCTCTTATACGCTTAGTTGGTAGGTTTCATTATGTTATAAATGAATGACTATGAGTGGTATATGGTTTTGATAATTATTTTTATCCGATAAGATTGTTGTATTTTGTTCATTGCATGTATATTTCAATATCTTATGCCATATTTTTTGTGATATCTTTTATGTGTTCCATGTAGGATTTTCATATTAGTTTTTTTATAATGGGCTACTTAATACCGTTGTACTGACAGGTTCTATTTCATGGTCCCCTGCCTATTTAATGGGTAGTCTTTACTTTGTAGGAGTAATTTGAGGGTTCGGCTTGATAGCTTTTGGTAGGGTTTAAGAGTTATGACTATCCAGAGTTCGCCCCACATCTTTTGATCCAAAATTTCTTAGACTCTTATGTCCCCTTCCATATTTCTTTTCCTCATTAGATTGTAACGTTTTTCCTAGTGTTTTAGGTTATTATGACAATGTTATTCTTTATTGAAATCTATGTTTTTTGTTTTTATGGTTGTTAATTGAAGCCAAGTAACATTTAGTCTTAACACTTAGTATAAGTAGTAGAAGATGTCAAACTCATACTAGTTGTGGAGATAACATCTACTATTTTTTATGAATAATGCTTCTGCAAAACAAAATTTTAAATAGTAAATTTGGTGGTGTTACATACATAGAGGTGGAATAGAGGGAGAAGGAAAATAAAGGTTACCCACCTTATTCTGTACTACATACTTGGCCAGCCTAGCATAGAATAGGGAGGGAGAGTATCTAGTGAACCTCTTAGGCCAACCTTCATTGTTTGGGTTAGCGCCCATTAGATCCAATAGTATTAGTTTGGAAAAGACTCATATCAATCATTAAGCATATCATATCAATATTAATTAGGTCATATGATCTAAAAAAATCAAACAAGAAATAAAACCTTAACCATTTAACCATATTATATATTTCAAACACACACACACATACTTAATATATCTAATTTTGTTGTAACCTTGTTGTTAGATATTTATATATCTCTTGATTGACTGTTTTAGATTATTGTGTTCCTGTGAATAACTTATAGCCACAACAATTGATGACCTAGTGGCTAACCCATCATCAATATTCTTGCATTCCCTATTTTTTCTTTTGTAATCTTATGTGAAAGATGAGGGATAAATATATAAATCAAGTTTCATCATATATTTTTTTCATAGGTATTCCTCAAGTTATTCATTTCTTATTTGAGGAATGTAATGTAACATCATTCTGGTTGTCATAAACTCTATGAACTTTTAAAAATTGAATCTTATATTTTTTTAATTTATGTCAACAATATTTTATTTTATTTTTTAATTTTCTAGTTAACCATTAATCACAACAATTCCAAATTGTGAAATTATAGTTTGGTTAGGTGAAATTAATTTAAAAATATGACTTGTTGTGGTTATGGGAAAAAGTACCTGTAGAAATATGATTTATTTTTGTTAATGGGTTAACCACTATTAACCAAATTATGTACAACCCTCTTAGTGGCAGTGAATGTTAGTAATTTTCTCCTATTTTTATTAATCTTAATAAATGTCCTTAATAAATTGTTGAAAAAATTGATTTGATTAATAAAAAAGCTTAGATATATTTCAAAAAAATGTATGGGATATTTTGCAATAGATAAGAGGTGTAATTAATAGCGGGATTTGATAACTTAAGATTCATTTAGTTATTCTTATGTCCTTGTTTTTTTTTATCCAAAAAAGGGTGAAAAAAAAATCCAAACAAAGCACCCTAAAGATGGTTAATTCACCATCTAGGAGTTGTCTCTCCTACCCTATCAAGGAATAGATGAACGAAAACATCCTGGGGAGGGGAATCAAAGGTATAAAGCCCAAAAGACAATGAATGACCCAAATTAGCCAAAAGATTAGCAACTGTAGTAGCTTCTTGATACACATGGGACATAGAACACAACCTAAAGAACCTAACAAGGTCTCGACAAGCCATTACCAAACTGTAAAGGGGATGGTGGGAAAAAGGTTCCCTTTGAACCAAATGCACCGCCATGAGAGAACAGTTATCTGCCTAAATATGTCGATAGCCTCTCTCGTTAGCTAACAAAAGGGCACAGTAGATCGCCCAAAGCTCTATAAGGATAATGTTGTTGCGGCTAATGTTGGTTGCAAATCCGAAATGCCCTTACCTTATGTGATCCCTAGCCACACACCCCAAGGCTAAGTTCCCAGGATTACCTAGAGCATTTCTATCAACGTTCAATTTGATAATGACATCAACATTCATATAACAGACTTGGGGACTTGTGATTTATGTGGGAAAGACGAACCCTTTCTCCATACACTTATTGATCACCCATATAGTCGTCATTTTTTGGGAGTCTTTTGCTCTAGCCAAGTGTGATAGAGAATTTTTTTCCCTCTCATTAAATTATTGGTTTGTTGCTAACATTGTTGCCAAGTGTGATCATCCTAAACAAAGTATCAATACAACAAATGACATGAAAAGCCAAAGTTTCAACACAAATTCTTTCTTGAAAAAGTTCATAAGATTTATTCTTAGACCATCAAGGTTTAAAGAAATATTTCAAAAACATTTATACTTAAAATAAGAGCTAAATCTAATATTAATGCATGATTTTATAATTTGACCCCAAGGAATCTCCATTAATCCATTAATTAATCGTGTCCTAACTATTAAACATATCTCCAAATCTAATGCATCGACTATACATCTAAGTGTATCTAATAAGATATACCCAAGAAATAAAATGGGTGATTATTTATGTCTTTTTAATGATTATTTCAACTATATTCCTATGGTGATTATTTGGGTAACTTAGGTAATTATTTAAAACGTTAAGTGATTATATTGCTCGCACATTTTTTTCTTAATTAGGATTTGGCTATTTTTTGTGTTATATTTGTATAAAGTGCGGCTATTATTTCTTAATTAATGAATCACTCCAATTTAATTTTAATCATTATGTAAAATAATTTTTTTACAATTGCAATTCGATTTTTTTTATTTAAGCAAAATTTGAATAGTTAAAGATATTGAAATAATTTTGTTTGTGATTAATTTCTCTTTATTATCAATAATTTATAGGAATAATGTGTTCTAAATCCAAAAAGCGTTATTATGTTATTTTAAATTTATATTATACTATTTTTTCTAGGTACAAAACTAGAGATTGGCTAGATTAAAAAATTGTTCTTCTTTTTTTTTTTAAAAAGTGAACACAATATAGTATTAGAATAGGGAATTTAACTTTGTTGATGAAATTAGATTCATACTCAAATATATGTTCAAAATTACAAAATACATAACATTTACAGGTAATTGTTTTGCCTGCTCAAATGATTATTTAATTCTTTGAAGTGATTATCTCGCATTCTAATGTGATTATTTGTTCTATGTATTTGTTTGTATTTTTTTCATTTGAATCCAATATAGTATTAGTGTAGGAACTTAATCTCATTGATGAAATTAGATTGGTATTAAAATCTCTATTTAGAATTATAAAATATATATAATTTATAAGTTATTATCTCATCATCTCAAGTGATTATCTAACCCACACAATTAATAATGTATTCCATTTCTTAATCTTTCAAGCTACATGTTATAAACAATTTTTTTATTGACGACACCTTGGTATCATGTTCCCTAAGTAATTATATAAAATATATATATATATATATATATATATGCGTGTGTGTGTGTGTGTGTGTGTGTGATTATATGGTTTGTACAAAACAATATCTATCTAGCTCTAACAAGTATTTCATCATCTTTAGTGATTATATATTGTGTCTTAATCACTCACGCTGCATATGTTGCATAAACTTTCTCCCAAACAAGCAACAAACTGAAGATGCTCAAAGCAGATTACCAAGACTACATGTCACCCTCTGCCGTCATGCTAGGATTCAAACATCTGAATGGCGAAGGAACTTAGACATAATATTGCAAGAGCCCCTTACTAATTTTCAAATAAATATTGAAAATATATAGGTCGAAGACCAACAATTCATCAAGATCATAGCAATAACTCATTTTTCATGCGAAGCAGAAGTTTCCTTTCCAATGAATAAGCACGCTCAGAATACACACCAAATGACCAAATGTACTTCTATTAAGAAAATTTTCCTGTGCTAAACAAGAATCGAGGAAGTACAGCTTTACACACGGACTCAGAATAAGAGAATGAAAAATCTCTTCATATGCGTTGAGACAACTCTGGCAATGATAGTTCCCAGAATCCCATGCATCAAAATGCTCAGGATAGAGATGGTTGACATTTTACATGATGGCGCAACGGCTCCTTTCCTCGGTTTGCTGGGGTGCTGGCTGCTGGTGTCTGCCAGGATCATTAGGGTTGTAGGTAAACTCCGCAGTATCAAGCCCATACTGTGATCAACAGAACATGTTAAAAGGGAACATCAGCCATACAGTCCAAAGAAACTTGTTACCGGGAATCAACATAACCGATATAATTATACTAGAAAAACTCGGTGGACCAAGCAAGGATAGCAACTGCAACTCCACATCCCAAGAGATGTTCGCGATGGAGGGAAAAAGAAGTATGATTGATGATGAAAATGACTGGAACATGCAGGAAATCTACATCCGAAAAAATCCTTGGTCTGAAAACAACGATTAAGATAAGACCAAAAAAAAAAGTTTGATTTATGATGAAAATGAGTAATGGAGCATGCGGAAGATCTGCATCTGACAAAATCCTTTGAAAAAAACAATTAAGATAAGACCAAAACAAGGAAAAGGTAGATACTCAAGGACAAACTTGGAGCCTACACACAGCTAGAAGATCTCAGTAATGTAAATCGAGGTCCTAACACTTGACAAAATGTCAGAACCGTAATAGGACCAAAATTTTGAGTGTCGATGTATTAGTTATCTGACTTGCTACTTGAAAAGCATATAACACCAATAATACACTAAAAAAGGCTAACATGGGTGCTTTTTAAAAACCTAGTGGTCCTAGTCCTCCAACCCACTTCCAACCAAAAAAAAACAGGTGAAGCAACAAAAGACTCATTTCATGCAGTAAACCATTCTTTGAGAGCATTTATAATGGAGATAAGGTCAGTTAAACTAACCAAAAGTTGATTGTGACATCGTGGGCTGCTAACAGCTTCAAAGGTTATGGTGATTTATTGTAATTATCAGAATTATATAAGTGTGCTACCTGTGTCCCGACCTCAGCACAGAAGAATGTAACTTACCCAAGAAATACATAAACGAACCAGAAGATGTAATTTAACAATGCTATAGCACCATATCTTTTGCCAATTTAAAATGTTTAGGACCAACCTTTTCCCTCATGCGGGCACTCCAAGCATCAGTCCTTCCAGGACGCTGATCAAGTGATCCAGTAGGAGGAACACCGGTTGCAGGAGGTGGTCTGTTGATCAATGGCTGTCTCACAGATTGCCTGGGGTTGATGTACTCATCATCGCTGTCGTACTCTACGGGGCTATTTGCAGCCCTTACCAGGAGAGCTAACAAGAAGACCAAAGCCTAGAAACCAAATAATGCATGAGGAATAGCACAGCAACAAGAAGACTAAGTCAGCAGAGAACATGGCTACACTGTCATAAGCAATGAGCAACTGAAAGTATTTGCAATTTGGGGAATCTACTTAAACATAGCAGACATAATAAACACAAAACTCTCAGCCAAAAGCAACACCATCACCACCCCTCCTGTTCTCTCTCCAACAAGGGAATAAGAAAATCCAACAAATGAAACAACCAGGGAGCAAGTGAGAGGGGGTCAGCTTCTTTATACCCAATTGCCACCTGCAGAAGCTGCTTCTGGATAACTATCAGTCTATCAATGCCTTTGGTTCTCCCTGCATCCTTTAGTTATTCTATGCACCAATCTTATAATATCTACAAAGGCCGCTTTTGTGTGTGTGTGTGTGTATCATTTTGTATGACATCTTGATTTATCCAATATATATTTCAAAAGGTGCATCATATAAGTTCTTATTTCATGTTAATTGTCAAACACATCATAGTCACTTTACAATCAATCAATGTCTTTTAGCCCCAGGCAGAAGATCTCTTCGAGTTTTCAACTTCCTTCCATTGATCCAGGCTGATAGAATCTACTCTACATATTTCTACATTATCAAATTAAACTTTTTCTTGCATAGCCACCTATATTAATTCCATGATCCCCAACTCAGCCTAATCTTCATTTGCATGGCCAATTTTTTTTTTTTTTTAAAAAAAAGCTTTATAATCAGTAGCATACTATGCTTTAAGTATGTGCCTTAAACGCCTATATCTTGGCAACACAGCTCAGTTTGATGCTAGATGTCATACAAAATGGCGTTCTTTGCATTTGCTGGCGGAGGCTAATAACATATGACACAAACATGAACATCAGCACACACATAACGTTGAGCTTGAGATCCAATTTGATGTCACCACCCAAATGCAATCAATATATCATTTTCCCAATTATCTTTGGATCTATACATTCAAAACTCTTTCTACCATTCTCATATTTATATCACCGTCACCTCCTGCAACCATCATGTAATTATGATTAGTCATCATGGAAAATTGAGGCCCATAAACTCAATTGAAATTATGAACTCGTGATGTGCAATCTCCTTTCCCTAAAATGCATCCTATCCTAGTTATATTGTCATAAATATTTAATGTTCCTATGATATAAATAAAAAAAAGAAACAAATAGTCAAATTAGATGCAAACTAGTTTAAATGCATCATATAAATTTATCATCCTTTCTAAAACTTTTGCATTGATTTTGCGACAGATAAAGGGCCTCTATTATGAATCTATCTAGCCATGATACCAAAGTAAATTATCATATAGCTCTCTTCCCATATTGCAGACTTGAGCATAGTTAAGCAGCAGCAGAGCAATGCTAAACAAGTATACCATAATTTCAGCTATTTGGTCCTACTTGTATAAACTGGCAATGACTCCCATATTTTAAATAGATCTTGCAAGACAATCCAATGATTTGGAATTTCACAGGGTTTTCTTCTGTTGAGTATTCATATGAAATGATTTCTCATTCTTAATTGAATTCTATTAACTTGCTAGATTATTTCCATCCCTGATACCATTGTGCCAATAAAACCACTAAAACATGTGAACTAAAGCTTATGCCGGGGGGAAACCCTTTTTCAGTTCCCTCTTAGGAGAATATTTGATGTCACCATGTTCTCCCCCATCCTCTCTCACCGCACTTATCCACAGCTACCAAGTACCACCTGGAAGAGTGGGATAAAAAAATGGTGTTGGAACATCCAAATTGCGGGGGTAGGGAGGTCAGTGGTCTAAGCCTCTAAGGAAGAAGAATATCTTCATCTAAAGGATGACAAATGAAATCATATCACCCCAAACAACAACATTAAATCATGTCAGACCTCCATCATCCAGAGAGGACCCAAAAAGGGCTCAGTATTACCTCAAAAACAACAATCCCAAGAGCAACCCACTTGACAATGATCCAATGCTCCTTGAGGAAAGCATAGATCATATCAAAGTCACCAGTACTGTCGGTTGGGATCTCCTGGAGAACACGAAGGAGATATTAGAAGTATATGCAGTGCCTGATATAAGCAAAATTTGCAAAAAACACACTTACGTCTTCCCAGCTGCTGTCAAAGAAAATAAAAGCTGCACATCCAACTTCCACAAGGATCAACAAGATAACAAGTATAGCATACTGCCTTAGGTTAAAGAAAACACTACATATAATTTAGGACATATCCCAAAATATTCTAAATAGCACAATTCATGAAACTTGATAACTGACCCACTGACAGGTACAAGTAAGGCAAAACAACATTTGCAAGACCACGAATCAATGACTCATTTCTTCACCCTTTTGTTCATTAATGTGGACATGGGCAAGTAAAGCAGTGCACACTCATTGATAACACAAAGGATCTAACAGGAAAAAATGGTCTAAACCTGACCAACAAGTTATTGATATCATTTACAAAAAATATTAAAAAAAAAATCATTCACTATATGATAATGGGCATATAAAGTAATGCATTAGGATACACAACACAGACAGCATCCATTCCTTGTGACAGCTCCAATGCAACCAAAACATGAGACAACAAAAAGGACAACTCCAATGCCAATAAACAAGTATATGAACCTGCAAAATAAGAGAGGGAAAACAGTGAATTGAGAGGCTGAAGAAATAATTCCATGTTCTTCAATTAAGATTCAGTCATTCTACCCAGATACAAATATAATTGAATCTAACCAGCTTTAATATTCCAATATCACATAAGCAAAGCATTAATCCTATATAGTATAGATTCAATGTAGATGGATGACCAAAGTACATAGAGCAACATCAATTTCACAACCAAATGGATGACCAAAGCATCTAGAGCAACATCAATTCTGAAATCAAATGGATGACCAAAGCACATAGAACAACATCAGAAGGATGGAGAGTAACTTCCTCCTCCCCTCTCTCTCTCTATCTGTATCAATATATTGGAGTTATGTACACATTCAGGACTTGGTCTAGTGGTGGTCTAGAGATGGCAGTTGGAATGGTCAAGTAGGTTTTGGATAGGATAATTTCATGTTCAGTTATCTCATTTTGGGTCATTTTATTCTTATGACTTGAATTGTGTTTAGGTCAGGCCATTTTTTATCATTTCATCCTTTTGAGTAACATGTTGGTAGTTAGCTTGAGTTTGGATCATCTCTTGTTATTTTGTCCTCGTAGGTTGGGTAATTTTGAATTTGAGTTCACTTTGATATAGATTGATTTTTTGTTTGATCATTTAGGATTTGGAACATGACAATTGACAGGTCATTTTATTCTTGCAAGCAGGGTAGGGTTTTGGGTTGAATCAATTTTTGGGTGACTCATAGTTACAGGTTAAGTTGGCTTGGATCAAATCAGATTTCAGGTTAAATCTTGAGGAGTCATCATTAATTATAGTCCAGCGATATTAAGTTGATTATAATAAAATATATTTGAATTGAACTAATATACATACCCATAAATGATATCAATACAATCTCTAACTAAATATAATTTATTTTAAAGTTTCATATTAAGCAAGAAACTCAATTTCACATACCTATACTTTTGTGAAGGGTTTTACTTGGGCCAAATTAGTTTTGGGTTAATATCAGGTTGAATCCATTCAGGATGCATTGGATTGTAGGTGACCATCAGGCAGGCCAAATCACTTTTGGGTTTTAAGTTTTCAGCTTATATTGGGTTTCGGTAAGCATTTCAAGTTTGAAGTTTTCAGGTTATATTGGATTTTGGCAAGCATTGAGTTGGTGAGATCAACTTTGGATTTTGTCTTCCTCCGGCTCAAATCAAGCCAAGTTTTGTAGCAGATAGGGTTGGGTTTCTCGAGTAGAGTCCTAGGACTCACTATTTCATCAGCATAAGAAAAACCTTGCTAAGCAAAACCTTTTAATATCCTCTCCGTCGCTCCTTTGGACCAGCCCTTCCCTAACCATCCAGAAAATGTTGAGCAATGCTAAAGGTACACACAGACACTTCACATGCATTATAAAGCTTAATGCAAAATATCAACTGAGATGTTGATCCAGATTTGAGACAGAAAGATGCTCCAAATAATGCGATGGATGACTTCAAGAAATAGCATCCCAAACAACAGTGAATAGAATAATTAGAGCAGCATCAAACAAGTGAAGACCAATTTTTCACCATAAATTATTCCCAGGTTATGTTGCGAGATTCGCAAAATTGTTCGCATGACGAGGAGTACCTCATCAAGCAAATGTGACCCAGCGGTTCACCACATGTGGTCTCCAAATAGGCTCGTATATATGAAGCATTAGCCATGCATTTTCGGTGAGGCTAAACCAAATAAAGCTAAACTATGTCTTATGGGGTCAGTTAAATTGATTCATCGTCACATTCTATCAACTCTTGTGCTAGGTGTTTGCCATGTATGAGCAATTATTTTTCTTGTAGTTTCCATCCATGTCCTCTTGAATCTGAATTGAAGCATAAATATTATTTTTCTCTCATGACATGGAATGCACTTTATATCTATTGGCACAATTCATAATTAACTTAATTAATCTTTTTTTCATGTGGCATCACCTCCATCTTAACACCTTTGACTCATCTCTAATTCATTTTTTTTTTTTGCACATGCTGTGTTCTTGTCACCAAAGACGAGGTTAGTAAATTTTCCATACAAACCCAAAGGCCAATCCCCACAGCAGCCCATCTACCTTATAATCTTGCAGATACAAAAAGTATGATTTCCAGCTCATGATCAATCCTATTGATAACTGAGCTCCTAGAAAATATAGACTGGTTAAAGAAATTTGCAAAATTGTTGAGTGGAGGAAGAAAAGGAGAAAGGACTTTCCGAAT
Organism: Tamarix austromongolica; assembly: GCA_039764185.1. Classification (NCBI taxonomy): domain Eukaryota; kingdom Viridiplantae; phylum Streptophyta; class Magnoliopsida; order Caryophyllales; family Tamaricaceae; genus Tamarix; species Tamarix austromongolica. Next base: position 82,345,920 of record CM077814.1, on the reverse strand, counting down.
CATTACAAGCAACTGAGCTAGAAGCAACATGACAGGAAGTGAACCATGGCAGGACACGGCAGAGCTGCACATATATTTCCTTGACGTTGAAAACAAAGTAAATGTAGGAATGATAGCAAATGCTCTTATCACTCAAGTAGCAAGCTTCACAATTGTATTCGTTAGCCCACTAAGGAACAAAATACAAGTGTGGATGACCAGCCCTTCCCAAGTTCCCATGTCAAGCATACAAAAAACAAGTTATAATATAAGACGACAAATATATACAGAGAAAATGACACTAAAATGAGCAACAAACCTCTGTGTGATAGACAATAGAATGAAACTACATCAGCCATTGTCAAAGGCAAAAGCAAAGTCCTCAGAGCGGACCCACATGCATTTTTATCCCCATCGTCGCAACCTCAATACGAATTAAATTACACCTTTTTATCATTTGGCTACAAACATGAGGAAAAAGAACAGCATTTTACCAAGCAGCAGGAAGATTATCCCAAAAGCTGTCAGACAACGACACCGAAACAAGCAAGGGGCGACCTAGCTGAATCAAGTCGCCACTCGAGGGGGCTGGATTAAGGGACAAGTCAAAAGACGACTGTTTGTATTCAACGAACAAGTAGATCCCATATCCAACCATAGCCAAACCCGCAAGAGTCATCAGAAAATTGAGCAGCTTCAATAGACACCCGTAGAACCCCCCACATGCCATCTTGTATTGCTTCGTTAAATATTCCGACTGCCGTAGCTGTTTTTAACTCCGTTGACCGCTTAAAAATCCTTCAACTGCCTTCAGAAACCCACATTTACCAATATCAGTACTCTACGAAATATCATCTAGCAAATATAAAAGGAAATTTACACAACTAGTTCACTTAAAAATAATATTCTCATAGTAGAAAAAATTTGCATAACATTAGAGAGCTCTCGCATTAAAGTCTGTCATACGGACAGAATTGGGTCAACACTAGCTTCGATGGTTCGGCGCTAAGGACAGTGCAACATGACATCCAGCCGAATTGATATGACGCTCGTCGGAAAAGAAGAAATTGATAAAACTGGAATAACATTTGAAGCTAATTGGCAAAATTAAAAGGTGTAGAAATTTAAAAAATTTGCGAAACTATCTTAGAAACTGCGGATATATATTGTCCTTTGATAGAGATTAAGCCATAAATAAGTAAAAACCTGAATATGAACACAGGAAAGGGGGAAAAAAGGAATAATAGAGGGAGAGAATTTACTTAATGGAGAATTTCAAGTACTAACTGATTTTCATCCACAATGTTCAAGCTCCAGACTTTCTGCTAGTCGCAGAGAGAGGGAGAGGGAGATGATTTGCAAATGCAGAGGTAGAAGAAAAAAAGTCGCAACCTGCTGCTGGCGCCCGGCGGATATTATTCCGCCGCTTCGATCCGTCTCTGGTAGCCGAAAATCGTTTTCCAAACTGGAATTGACGATCGAGCCCATGTGAGACGCATGAGGACGACTTTCTGTTAGATCGAATCCCGTCGATAAATTTATAATAATAAATAGAAATAATATAAATTAATGATAGTAAAATACTGTCATAATAATAATAACAGTAACGTTATGAAATTTCAGCCAAATCAACTTAGATGAGTCAGATATTACTGTTGTCGCTGTATATTTTAAAATCCTTGTATTATTATTATTATTGGTCTCTAAACTTTAACTTCATTCTATTTTAATTTATAACTTATCTATTCAACCGGTTACAAATATAATATATTGGTTACTATTTCAATTATCACATTTGTTTATCCTAATCAACACTTCTTAAAAATATCATAAAAATGAAATAAGATTAAAATTTATATGGCCATTTAACTTATCCTAATCGTTTGCATGTTCTTCTTTGTACATTTTTATTTGCCTATTTTTTTATGTACTTTTTCGTTCGGTCTTTAGGTATAGTTGTTTATCTAAATATACGTTCTTGTGTAAAACAAAGAGATCAACGGAAATTAAGTCAAGGCTAGTGATGCTAAATGACATAATTTGAGTGAATCATTTAAAATTAATAAGCAAGCATCAAAAGTTAACACTTATGGTTTATATTCAATATCCTGCTATTGACTAGAATATTGGTGATTTACAAATTTTTACTATTAAGTATTAATTAACAAGCTAGATTCAAACATTTGAGGAGGTAAGTTGATATTTTATTTTTCCCTCAAGGCTAATATATAGTATTTGTGGTTTTGGGATGTCTTAAAAAAATTTACTTAGCAAAATGGCATTAAAAGGTAGTTGACGCACACCTGTCTACATATGTAAATAGAGAAATTGGGAGAGAAGGAAAAATGAATAAAAATAAGAAATTAATATGGAAAAGATTAGCACATAGGTAAATTGTTCAAAAATAATTAAAAAAAATACCATAATCTATCATAACCTTGTCAAGCATTGCCATCTTTATCGGAAATGAGCTAAAGTGGTACTAGACGGAGCTATAATAAGGAAACTTGATTATAGGAATTCTAATTGAGATGATGGTTTTATATTAGAAAGATGATGTTCAAGTGAAAAGAGTAAAGAATAGAGAAGAGTAAGGTAAGACATGAGGATGAAGTTAAATCGGCATGATAATTTTAATCTACTTTAATTTTTATTATATGTTTTTATTTTGTTATTATTTTTCAAGAAATACTAATTAGGGTAGTCAAGTGTGATAATTTATCTATAGTTTTATAAAGTACAATTGTAATCCCCAAAATTTTTAAAACCATATATTTTAATAAATAAATTTTATTAAGGATAAATTAGCTTTTAAATATTTTTAATTATTTTATGGATTTTTGAGTGTATGAAATTTGGTATAAATATTTTAATAAATTAAAATAAATATTTTGTTATTTTATCATACTCTTGTTATTTAAATAATTTTTCAAATTATTATTTTACTAAAATTGTCCATTTTAAATCCTTATGTTTTAACTATATTAAATTAAATTATTAAATCAATTTATTACCCAAAATATATTATATTGTATTATTTTATAATTAGATTATTTTATTTAAACCCATTTTTCTTTTTTCTTTTCCTTTTTTTATAACACCCCGAGTCGACACGACCACGCGGGGGTTGCCTTGAAGTGCTTTCGGATTGATCGGCTGGCCTCACAGATCAACACGAGTCCTTTCAGTGCACTTTGTCCTCACGCACTTTCCGATAAGTTTTTAGAACTTCCCAGAAGGTCACCCATCCTAAAATTGCTCCACGGCCAGCACGCTTAACTGTGGAGTTCTTAGGACGGAATCACCAAAAGGATGGTATACCATGTTGATATAAGTAGTCAAATCAATCCTTATAACACTCCGCTCAAATTTGGGGTATTACATTTTTTCCCTCTTTCCTCCTCCTTTTTCTCTTTTCTTTCTTTTTCCCTTCCTTCCTTGGGCTGCCGGTTGGCCCGGCCTGCCCTTTCCCCCCCTGCGCATTGGGCCGCTGGCCCGTTTCCTCTTCCCCTCTCCTTTCTCCCTCATGCGTGAGCCCGACTCCTCCTTCTTTCTCCCGCGCGAGCCGGCCGCCCTTTCCTTTCTTTTCTGTCTTCCTCGACCGGGCTGATCCGTGTGAATTCCCTTTGACGCTCGTCGCCCAGCACCCCAGCCCCCCGACTCTTCTCTCTTCTTCTTCTCTCTTCTTCTTCTTTCTTCTTCTTCTTTCTTTCACCGACGAGATTTTCGACCATCGCCAGTCCCTGCAACTCCCTCTCCCCCATTGACCTCTCTCTCTCTCTCTCCCGCCATTCCTTTCCCCATACCGACCCCATTCTCCCTTCCCCACTCCCTGCCATCACCATTCCTTCTCCCTCTCCCTACAACCGTCATTTCCCTACCAACCTACAGCTACCCCTCGAGCCCCCTATCCCTTCCCTTCTCTTCCTCTGCTATTTCTTCCTCCTTCCCTACCCATTCTGCATTTTTTCCAGAGCTTCTCCATGCTCCCCAACTCTCTCTTTTCTTTCCTTTCTTCTCCTTCCCTCACCCTCTCTGTTTTAACCTCATCGCCCAGCTCCGCCACTGCCTCCGCCTCAACCACCACCTACACCACCTCCTGCCACCCTCTACCTCACCCTCGAGCCATCACAGCTCCCATCAAGCCATCCCGCAGCCCCATTCTTCCTCCTCTCCTCTTTTTCTCTTCTTTACCCCCTTATAGGCAACCGCCCTGCACCGCTGCATTCTGCCTCCGTCCCGCCTCTTCCGCCGCCACCCGAGCCACCTTATTACTCCCTGCAACCCCCTCTACCACCCCAATCCTACCTTTCCCAAAAACACCACCCAAAGGCCTTCATTTTCCCTCCCCATTTTCCTTCCTCCCCAGTCTTCCATTTCGACCCCTCCTCGGCCGCCACCTTCGCAGCTTCGCTACTGCCGCCTCCGCCATCCTTAGCCACCGTTAACCCTTCCCCGACCACCACTTACACCCCCTCTCCACCTCTACTCCATTCCCTTGACCTAAATCCTCCCCGAAGCCCCTCCTTTCTTAGCCCCAAACTACCAACCCGAAAATGCCTATTTCTCCCTCTTTTACCACCTTCGAGCCCCCTCTTCCAACTTCCCTTGCATGTAGCTCATGCTGCATGAGCAGCATGAGCTGCTGCCCTTGTTAATTTATTTGGGTAAAAGTTTTGAGGTATAATAATATTTTAATTTAATTATTTGATTAATTAAGCATTATAAAGTTTTATGCCTTGATTTTATTATTTCTAATGTAATAAATCTTTATATTATTTTTAGGTATTGGTTTTGATAATCAAATCTTGGACCTTTAACCGGAATACTGGTAAAGTTCATTTTTGCGAAAACCGAGGTAACCGTTAAATCCCACTTAAACACATGGATTAACATATGTTAGCACATTAGGCATTTTAAAGTGTATTATGCTTGATATATGTTGTTTAGTATATTATATGTGGTTATTATGTTGGTTGATAAAAAAAGGAAGCATGATAGGTTATATGATATGTATGGAAATAATATTTAAGGTAATAATTTGGTTGATAAGGAAAATGTTAATTATTATCCATGTTGTTTTATGCTATTGTGATATTTAATACATGTTTAATATTTTGTGAGCATTAGGGGATTTTATTAATGTATATTGTACAAGAGTATGGCCTAATACATATATATATATGTGCTAATAAGTATTATATTAATTATAAGAGTTATGGATGAGGTATTAAAGTTATTATTTTATTTAGTATTAATAATAATTTAATATAAAGGGTGTATTAAGAGTAAAAAGGTAATTCTTAATTTAAAAGGGTATTATGGTAATTTTGGAGGTAAGGGTAAAATAGTAAATTTGTTAATAAAAGGGTAAAATGGTAATTTTGTAATTAAAGGGGCAAAATGGTAATTTATGAATAAAGGGTAAAATGGTAATTTTGTGATAAAAGGGAAAATTGGTAATTTTGTGAAAAAAGGGAAATTTAGTAATTTTGTAATAAAAGGGTAATTTGGTAATTTTATAATAAAAGAGCAATTTGGTAATTTTGTAATAAAAGGGGCTAATTGGTAATTTTATAACAAAGGGAAAAATGGTAATGTTGTGGATTAAAAGGGGTAAAAGTGGAAATTAAAAAGGAGTAACTTAGTATTTATAATAATTGAGAAGGGTAAAATGATAATTTAATAAAAGAGAAGGGTAAAACGATAATTTAATAATGGAAAAGAGTAAAATGGTAAATATGATAAATGTGAAGGGCAATTTGGTAATTTAACCAACTAAAGGGGTAAATTGGTAATTAGGATAATGAGGAAGGGTAATTTAGTAATTTGACCAACTCTAGAATAATTTATTAATTATAATAAAGGAAAAGGGGCAAATTAGTAATCTCATCAATCAAATGGGAATTATACTAAGTGTAATAATTACGAAGGGTGTTTAGTGGCCTAATAAGTGTGGGAGTTAGCTCGGTAACTTAAACCGAGTAAAGGTGTAGCTAAAGCCGAACGTGTGTTATGTGTCCTACACGCCTTGGGTGGCCTATATAATTATATATCGTGTTCTATAAGTTGTTATCTTAACTGTTTCACGTGTGGCATGGCTTGGAACCAATGTGTGTTCATGTGCCCTTTTGGTATGTGCTGATATGGGTATGTTGCAAGTTATGATGTGATGTCATGTGGCCTTTTAGGACATGCATGTTAAGGGTAAAATTCTTTCGAATAAGATACGTTAAGACACTAATCAGTTAAAGAGAAAGATGTTGAGCCGGACCCAGACCAGTCCATCGGCAAATAATAGTGGCAGGGTATGTTACCCTCGCGACCGTTCCACCGGCTAAAATAGTGTCAGGGCATGTGCCCTCGTGACCATTCCACCGGCTATAACAGTATGGGATTTCGTGCTCAACAAACCAAATGCAAAAAAGATAAGACACGGGAAAGATATTAATTACTTACAGTGAAACACCTTGTGAGTCGAGGCCAGACCGGTCCACCGAAAAATAATAGTGGCAGGGTATGTTACCCTCGCGACCGTTCCACAGACTAAAATAGTGGCAAGGCATGCACCCTCGCTACCGTTCCACCGGCTATAATAGTGGGGTTCCCGCACTCACAGGGACTTGTATAATCCTAGATGATTGATTAATGATGGACTAATGGCCTTAAGGCCCGAAAAGTATCAATTGATAATTATGGCCTATTAATATTTGATTGAGTTGACAAGTATGTGAATGTACGAAAGTGAAGGTTACGGATACGCTATTAATATCTGATTGACTTGTTGGATGTGTGAATATATGAATCCGAATATCATGTGTATACCTAATGTTATGTACGAATATGGTAGTATTTCATGTGTTACATTACGTGTCTGTCTTTAAGTGTGTTTTTAAAGGGTTACTCAGTACCATACTACTGAAGGGTTCCCTTTGTGGGGTCCCTGCCTATTCAATGGGCAGTGCCCCTTGCAGGTTGTATTCAGTGCTTTCAAGTGGACCTCGGGAATGAGCGTAAGGAACTATCCGGAATTGTTAGAAATTTAATTTGTCCCTTTAAAATTCATAAATTCAATATATTTGTTGTCTTGTAACCACCACAGGTGGATTTTACTTTGATAAATTATTTACCGCGCTACTCTAATTTATATATGCTTGAGTTTCCCGTAAGTTGTGTTTTACTCTTTTAGCCTTAGCACTTAGTACTGGAATGGTAGGAGTGAACCGGTCCGATACTAAGTGTGGCGGTATTATCCCCAAAGTTCACGGTTTATTAATTTGCTTTCGCTAATTTTCTTTTAATTAACGAAATTTTTTAGTAGTGAATTTTGGGGGTGTTACAACAATAATGGCTAAAATTTAGGAGATAGGATTTTCCCACCTAATTACCTTAGTTAATAGTTATAGACTCTCATATTCTACAATTGATGGACTAATCAAAGTCAAATAGAGCACTAGTAATTTAGCCACAAAAAAGTGAAATTTGCACTTTAAGCAATAGAGGGACATCGGTATGGGGTCAGCCTAAAGACACTCTAATGCTCAAGGCAAGAATCATAGAATGTGAGTGAAGTGAAATGAAAGCAAAGAACAGTTTGGAGTAACTTAGTCATTAAGACTGTGAGGGTAGTTATAATACCCTAAATTAAGCGGAGTGTTATAATGATTGATCTGGCTACTTATATCAACATAATATACTATCCTTTTAGTGATTTTGTCCAAAAAAAGTTTGTAGTTAAGCTTGCTGGCTATAGAGCAATTTTCTGATGGGTGACCCTTCTGAAATTTTTTTAAAATTTTCTCGGAAATTACGTAAATAAGGGCAAAGCGCGCTGAAAAGACTCGTATTGATATGTGGGGACAGTCGTTCAATCCGAAAGTACTCCAAGGTAGCTCCCGCATGGTCGTATCGACTTAGGGTGTTACAGTAGTTTCATTGAGGATTGAAAGATTGGGGAACTTTGATGAAGGCATTAGTAGGGGTGCCTTAGAGGCCTTACATAACTTTAGTAAGTTGAGAATGTGTGTAGATAATCACTTAGTAAAAGTGAGTACTAAAAGTAAGTGGAGTTAGAATTGTTGTTACTCTATGATTTGAGAGCTTCATGGGCCCTCTATTTATAGATGGTAACTTACAATGTGTCTTCATGAGAGGCAAGGTGAGGATGCAATTGGTTGTAGTCATCATTGGAAAATTAAGGGAGTTAAGCTTTCCCTTGGCAAAGTGGCCTATGACTGATTATTTAAATCAATCATGCAAGATGTTATGGGTGTGGTACTCACTAAGAATATCAATTTATAAGCTTGGTCGGTTGGGCTTAGAGGATGATCCCTATGAAGTCTTATGCCTTTTGGTGCATAGGGAATTATTGGGTCCTCTCGGGTTTATATAGGTTGTAATGCCTGACTCTACTTGTACAATCAGTGCCCCTACTCCCTAAGTCAAAGGACTTGAGTTGGAGAGTGGATGAGGTGGTGAAGTCTTAAGAAGTAAGGTCATTCTACCTCTAATTTAACCTATATAGGATGCCTCATGGCCTAGTTAGTAGGTTGACACATGTAAACCTTTACAATGAGGTACAACAATCCCTTGAATATTGTAGCTTCAATTTTCCCTCCCTTTTAAGATGAAAAAAGGGAAGTTTCAACCATTCATCTCCTTCTTGTTCCAGATTTATAAATTCATAGGGTCGTTAATCATCATTTTTTAGTGAGTTTCTGACTATCTTTCTACTCAGTTAGTCTTCATGCACAAGAGACCCCATTGGTGGTATGAGTTGAATGTTATAACACTAGAGAAAGATTTTAATTTACTTCCTAAAGATCAAACTAAGGTTTCTCTCGACTTAAAGGTAGTAACCCTAGCAAATTCCCCTCTAGTGTGAGATGTGGCTGGGGATGTGGTCGATGCAATGCTTGCATCAAATCCTACTTGCATTACTCCACGCGGTACTGTAATAGTAAATTCATATTTGGTAAGAGACAGGGACGGAAGTGGTCACTTAGCCACCATAGAGGAGATAGTGGAGACTTGTTGTAACATCCTAAGCTTTACTAATATAATTTTTATTATGCGAAAGCAATAATAATAATAATAATAAAATAATGAGTATTACTCTACATTCAACATAAAAAAGATAATTTCTTTTCCTCATCTATGATTGGTGCAAGGTTAAAGAGTAATTCATAGCCATAAATCATGTGTGGGAAGCACTTGATCCCACAATGATATAAAATTACAAAATAGAGAGAAGATAACATACACAAAAGAAAGAAAAAAAACCCTACTAAAAGTCTAGAGAGAGAGACAGACAGACAAAGAGATAAAAGTAACCATATGATATACAAACTCAGAATAACACTCACTGCAGATAGATATATCAAAATCACAAAATCATCAATTACCTACAAAATAAGGTGGCATCTACTCATGGGATTAAGCATCACTTAAAGAAAGGATGATCAATACATGGCGTAATGAATGAGGTAGCAATACATGTCAATAGAACAAGGCATGACAAGATGAATACTATACATGTGTATATGCTCATGATATGAGATAACTCAAAAGGAAACAAAATTAGGGTTCAACATTAAGTGATCACAATATTCCATTTACTTAGTTACATGGAGATCAAGTGTAACACCCCCAAAATTTACACATTTTTTTTATAAAAAAACACAATACTTATGAATTAAAATTGTAAATTTTTGGGGATGTTACCACCATACTTAGTACTAGACCGATTCACTCCTACCATTCTAGTATCAAGTGCTAAGGCTAAGAAAACAATACTAATAACATTATTAATAATCCAAATTTATAAACACGAAAATCAGAGTACGCATAAGTCTGTATATAATTCGAAATACTAGCTATTGTTTTTCAGATAATAAATAAACAACATTAATAAAATTGTTTCTGCAACTCAAACATAATAAAAAGGTAACATGAGTCATAATTTTAAAAAGGAAAACGGTCACGCCACTCCAGGAACTGATCCAGCCCAAACATCACTCGGCCCCACCTGATGTCCCATAGACATCAATAGCATCGAAATAAACGTCTCCTACCTGCAATAGATCAGATGAGTCTTCTGCTCATGGGAATGAGCAGTACCCATAAAACGGGTGATTAGTACGCTACGTACTGAGTAAGGTAACCGAGCACTAAGGCCGACACATAAACACATCATATCATGCATAAGAATAAAAGAACATAAAGACCATCATGATATCATAGTATCGATCGATCATTCAAGAACATACATAAAGGCCCATTTATAAGCCGAATTCATTACTTAATTTATCTCTGATCAAGAATCGTTTCATACCATGCTTTTTATCAAATCCATGCGAGTACGGAAGCCCCAACTATTATAGTTGGTGGATCGTAGGCACATAGGGTATCATACCCTAACCACTATTATAGCCGGTAGATCAAAGACACATAAGACTATGCGTTCTAACCACTATTCCTAACCGGTGGATCAGTTGGCTCCGACTCACATGGTGTTCACTATAAGTAATTAGTATCTTTTAGGCATTTTAGCAAAACTCTGGTTTGTATTTTTTGAGCTTAGGAACCCCCACTATTATAACTGGTGGATCGGTTTACGCATAGAATATCCTTCCCTAACCACTATTATAACCGGTGGATCAGTCGCACATAGGGTAAAAACCCTAACCACTATTCTGAACTGATGGATCAGTTGATCCCATCTCAACGATCTTCTACTTTAAATAATTAATATCTTAAGTATTTTATTTACAAGCTTTGACCCAGACATGTATGACTACCTTTTATATTTCTCATCCTCCAACCCTAGTTAACCAACACCACGCAAGTTAACCATGGCACACCCTAACACCCATGCAACCCTAATTCCATGCAAACCCTAACTCCACGCAAACCCTAACTCCATGCAAACTCTGGCTCCCATGCAAACCCTAACTCCCATGCAATCATTAACTCCCATGAAAACCCTAACTCCCATACAAACCCTAGCTCCATGTAAACCACACTCCCATGCAAACCCTAATACCATGCCACATCAATACCATCATGCAAAACCCTAACACCATGCAACATCAATACCACCATTCAAAACCCTAACACCATGCAATATTAATACCACCATGCAAAACCCTAACACCATGCAATTTCATGTAAACCCTAACATGCATGTCTTAAGGCCATATCATACAGTAATAATAACACAATTATACATATAATGCTCATGCCACAATTTATTCACACCAACATACTTCAACTCCATAATCATGTTGTATTCGTAACAATTATACAATATTCACATGAAATACACTATAATTTATATAACATGGCATCCATATCATAAAATCATATATTACACATATGGCCTTAGCACCCCTTACCTAAAATGTCATCGGTCTTGGAGCACGCTCCTATTCCACTTGAGGGCTTTGACTAGGCTCACTTATTATGGGGAAAATACTAGAATTAGGTTCCCTCCTAAAAATTCTGTTATTCACTAACTTATCCTAAGACTTGGTTTTTAATTAAAATAATATTATACTATAATTAATTATATAAAATACTACTAAAAATACTAATAAAATACTATTGTAATTTAAAATGAATGGTGATATAAGGGTTTCTACCCTTCACCAAAATAATGTTGGTAAAGATGATGATGATGATGATGATGATGATGATGATGATGATAATAATAATAATAATAATAATAATAATAATAATAATAATAATAATAATACTATTATTATTAGTAGAATAATAATAAAAATCATAATATAAATCTCAAAATTACAAGGTGGGTTTTCAAACCTACCCAAATAACAAAATTATTGTTCAATAATAGTATTAATAATATATATACCTATAATAATATTAAATTCGTAAAGGTAATAATCATAATAATATTAATAATAGTAAAAGTAGTAATAATAGTAATAAAAACACAAGGGTGCGAAACCTAATTAAAAATTTAGGTTTTGGCCCTCCTAAAATAATTACAATAATAATAAAGTAATTATGCTAATAATAACATTATTAATAATAGTATTAATAATTATAATAAACTTATAATAATTCAAATAAATTCCGAAAATTTGAAACTAACAATCTAATTAACTCAAGAATAATCTCCACCCTACCAACAAAATTTATCAAATATGTTACAGCTGATAACAATAATAATAATAATGATAATAATAATAATTATAATCAAAATAACATTAAAAATTAGAATAAAAATAGAATAAATATCAATAAATAGAAAGGAAGGGCTGAGAAGGTCTAGGGTTTCACCTTGAGTTGGTGAGGATGGGTGGCACCGGCGGTGGTGCACGGTAGTGGCTGGAAAAGGAGTCTAATAGGGAAAAGATGAAGAAATGGAGGGAAATAGAAAGGGAAAAGAGAAAATAAGGTTATGTTTTGGTGGAGGAGAATGAGAAGAAGTTTTTGGGTGGTGCAGAAGGCAGTAGAAGTGGCGGATGTGGTGGTGGACGGTGGTTTAAAGGTTGCAAGGTAAAATATTTTTTGAGATGGGCAGGGGAATTCACACGGCTATGGTGGCTCGTGCGAGGAGAATCGAAGGGGGTGGATGGTTTGGTTAGCTAGGGTGCGCTACAGGGAAGAGTTTGGGAGGTAGAGGAGGCGGCGAGGTTGGCTAACGGTGGAGAATGGTGCGTCTAAAGCCACGGTGGTGCACAGGTTTACACTTATGGTTTCAGGGAAAAAATATCGAAATCAAACCATACGAGGGGTATTTATAGCAGGGTCGAGTTCTGGAGGTTGGCAGGAGGTCAATGCCGATGAGATAATGGGGTAATTGTGGCATTGATCGGTTAGCACAATTTCAAATCGTGCCCGACCTTCGCGAGAGAAAACGGGGAGATCGTGTGGGAGAAGAGGGAAGTGGGGCAGTTCATGTTGGAGTAGGCGTCGAGGGGAAGAGAAAGAGTGGGAGAAAGGTCGGTCACGACACGTGTGGCCGGCGACGCCATTTTTGGCCCTCGAAGTTACAGGTGGACAACGCCAGAGGAAGGAGGAAGAAGAAGAAGGTGAGTCGGGCGTTCGAGGGAAAAAAGAAAGAAAAGAAAAGGGGGAGGAATCAGGCCGGTCGGCTGCGGTTATAATTCCCTAAATGAAACGCGGCGTCTCGGGAGTAAAAGGTGTGAAACGTAGTGTCGCGATGCCGTAGGAAGAAGAAAAGGAACGGCGTTGGGCCGCAGAGGAAAGGAGAAGGAAAAGAGGATTTGGGCCGCATCCAGGCCCAATCCAGCGAGAGAAAAGAAAAAGAAAAAGAAGAAAAGAAGGAAAAAGAAAGAAAAGAAAAAAAAAGGAGGAAAGAAAAATAAAAAGGAAAAGGAAAAAGGGAAAAAGAAAATTTAAGTGGTTTGGGTTTAAATAAATTAATTAGAATATTTTAGATATTTAGAATAAAACATTTAATTAAAATAATATTAAAATTTCTTTTTAGGCTAATTTAGGGTTTTTGAAAATATTTCTCCTAAATTCCTTTTTAATAGCAAAAAGCCCAATTTTTTCTTTATAAAAATATTTATAAATTATTATTAATTTGTCCTAAATAAATCCTTCCTATTCTAAATAAAATAATTAATTAAATTAATTTCCTAATAAATTCTTATTTAATTATATTTCTTAAAATAAATAATTTTGGGGCATTTCATTAAGAATCCCACTATTCATAATTGGTGAAATAGTATCATGAAATAATACAAGTTCCAAGATAAAACACTCATAACCACTATTATTGTCTAGTAGAATGGATTACGTAATAAAAAAAACTCCTAGGAATAATGTTCTTGACTACTATTATTATCTAGTGGAATAAATTATGTCATAAAAAACTCATAGGGCATAACGATCATGCCCATTATTATCATATAGTGGAATGAATAATGTCATAAATCAACTCCCAAGGAATAATCTTCTTGGTCACTGTTATCGTTTGGCAGAACGAACGAAGTCATAAAACAACTCCTATGCATAACACGCCTGGCAACTATTATCATTATTAATGTTGTACTATCTTTCATGTCCAACATGATTCATACTCCACACATAATGAATAAAATTTTAATGCTCTCACAAACAACACTTCCATTTACCACTTGTCACATAAAATATCGATTATCAATTACTATTGAATTTATAACAACAATTGTGTATTATTCAAACACCTAGAATTGTATTGTGGTTAAACAAATAAAACATGTTATAATCACATAAATGAAAGATAGGGCATAAAGAAAAGATAATGGGTGCAAAAACAAAAAGGGACAATACACAAGTGATAAGACTATAAGATGCCCTCACAAAACCAAATACAACATAAATCCACTCTAAGACTTACCAAAATTAGCACAACTCACTAATATATTATACTTAACAACATAGCCAATGATGAAGATTAAATTTCAATGTTTCATACATAAAATACCAATTATATCCCTAGGGATGTTGATCCCATTTTAAGTTATTCTCACATAATATTAATATTTATATTAATCATATTAACCTAAACTAATAACATATCACACTTATCACATTTTCAAACTAAATTACACTTGCACAATCTCAATTTTCCATAATTAACCAACAATTACCATTCCTCCCCCTATGCCAATGTGTTATTAACATAACTATCATATAATATATCAAATTTTATGTAACAACCTCAAGGAATATACTGTCATACTTATTTTCCACAAAATATCACAATTTGTCCCAAATATCCTATAATCAAGATTAACACCAAAACTCCTAAATACTGATTTATACCAAACGTAACTAAATTCATATATCAACTCCCCCTACATTATTAACACTCCAAGTATATTATTATCCTTAATAAAAACAAACCTGTAACACCATAAAGGCTTAAGGCATAGACATCCTTGTACCAAAATCGCTCAAAAACCTAACATAATTTATTTCCTTAGCATAATTATTGAAACACGATTTGCATGAGATGAAGAGAGTTCCATAAAGTGTGGATGCAATTGATGGGTGGCTTGCATAAGACAACAATGCAATAAAGGGAGACTTGTGTGAGATGTGGGCATTGTTAGGGGTTTTTGCATGAGTCAACCATGTAGGTACAAGGCTTCAACATGAGGGTTGGACACTAAAGGGAGATCGTTGTGTAAGGCTTGGATGTTGGTGGGGAATTGTGATGTGAATTTGTAGCATTGTGTTGATAGCGTTGCTTGAGGTTATGGTATAAAGGTTGGTGGTGGTTGGTTGTGTTGGAGGTTAAAAAATGTGAAACATTATTTTGTGAGAGTGATGGTCCTGATGGATGCAATCTAGGGGCTTCAACATGAAGTCTTGATGTAGGAAAGTGATGGTCGAGTAAGGAAAGCTCAAAAAATGTAGGTGCACCACAAATGGAGAAAATGGCGAACCAGTGGATGAGGAAGAAGATAATGAGTCAGGATGGTTTGGTAAGGAGGGAGTTTAAAGAAAAGGAAATGATAAGCATTAATTTGAGTTGGAAGGAATGGCAGATAAAGGGAGAGGAAGGAGTTAAGCATGCAACCGAGGTTGCGTAAAAATAAGAAATCATGAGAGGGTTTATGGTAAAGAAGGGTTAGAGTGTACCACTCTAAAACTTCAAGCATTTTTTTTGGTTTAAAACTATTGCTTTGCTAAAGCAAAAACCAAAATGTGGGTGTTATTGCTGCTCTTAACATGAGTATAGTATCTACATCTTTTTCATGCTAAGGGCAAGGCAAAATGGTTCACAACTAAGCTACAAAATAGAGAACAACAGAAGTAGTTTTTAATAATAGTAAGATAAGATATGGAGGTCAACTCCTAAAAAGATACAGGTAAAAAGATAAATGGACACAAGAGTCTAAAATATCCAAATTGCCAAAAAATATATATATATATAAGCACCACCAAATAACTCCAATTCTATGTCCCATCCTAAATAATGTCACTCTTGTTTGGGTATATTAGTATACAGACCAATATCATCCTCATCGGGCACCTATAAAAAGTCACCAACAAGTGTAGTATCAGTACACCAATGTACTAAATAAACTAGGCCTCCCCTATAAAGGCAATATGGAACACATAGGGAATGATATAAAAGCAATAAATCATGCACTCATACAAGATGTTATCTTAGATATGTAAACAATTCATAGCCTCATGCTCAACTTGTATTAAATACTTTTAACCATTTTCCACAATCAATTTGGTGGAATATCTACCACAAGCTAATATAATATAGATAATTAGCACAACTTATAAAATTAGCATAGGTGGATTGCCTACCACCTACTACCCTAATATAAATAGTGAACACTTCTCAAGATAGGGTGTATTAAAATCACCAGCTAACTTAATATAGATAGTTAACCCAAATAAATACGAAAAGTGGAGTAAAACCACTAGCTAACCTAATATAGATAATCAACGCAACTCAAATAAATAAGGTGGACTAATATCACCGACTGATTGACAAAATGACGTCAACATAGAATCCCATTACCTTCCACTTTAATTAAGAATGTATTATTCAAGGCTAATGTTTAAACTCATATTATACCTCTATACTTAAGCCAACTATTCCCATTTTAATCATGATTCAAGAAGGTTAAAGGTCAATAATGAATTCATACTTTTAGGTCAACCTAAGAAAATGTATAAAAAAATCCCAAGCAAACTAGTCAGTTAGTCCCACAAACTAGTGGGTTGGTCTAGGAAACATACCGAGAAAAAAAGAGGTGCAACAGGCAAACTAATCGACTATTATGAAAAAACGAATCGATTGGTTCCATAACCATGAATGGTTTGGGTAATAAAGCTTGAGAAAAAAATAATGTGATAAGCAAAACAGTCAACTAGCACAGAATAACCAGTAAACCAATGCTACTAGCATACTAGTTAAAATCTAACTAGCTAATTGGTGCCTCAGTAAAATACTTACCAACTTCTAGTGAACCGATTAATTGATAGGCTAAAAATAGTCTATTGGTAAACTAGTGGATTGGTTTTTCCCTATTTCATTTGGTTGGTTCCATTAGGCAAAACCAAATTCAAAGATATACATGCTTTCAATCAAAACATAAATACGCCCATAAATCATGAAACTTTCTCGAAATCACACTTAAGATTGATACTTTATAAATCTTGACCCAAGACAACAAATTACACATTATTTATGCCACATTTATATACATGAGTTCTCATTCAAAACAACCAAACCTGTCATGTTCCTAAGGCCAATTTCATGCTTCCAACCACTTAAACATAGTTGGAACATAATGTTAATCATGAAAATCATATTGAAAAATAATAAACACATAGCACATTACACAAAATTCTACATCTATAAGGTTTAACCAAAGTTACCCATTTATAAAGTCTTCAAGTAAGGAGGACCACTATCTAAAGCTACTCTAACCTTATGATTCTTGCTCACCAGACTAAAACAGAGAAGGAAAGAAGTTAAGGAACAAAAGAAGATAAAACACTTGGAGAATTTCTTGCAAATAAGAGAAAGAGCTTCAAAGTGAGTTACTGAGGGGATCAATTGAGCACACAAAGATAGAGGAAAAGGTCTAATTCGAGGTCAAGAGGGTATATCAACAAGTATAGCTTGCCACTTGAGTGAGAAGGAGAAAAATAGGGAAAAGTGTGGCTAGATAATTAGGGCAATAACTAAGGGGTATAGGGGATATTGTATCAGGTAAAAAAAAATGTTAGTGGGATCTTGGGAGGCAATGCATATCCATGATGCAACCATAGGGTAGAGGGACATGGAAGATGGAATCAATGGGAAAAAGTAGAAAAGGGAAAAATAGGGGAATATTGTTATAATTTAGCTAAATTCAAAAATTAGTTTGTAACGAGAGTTTAAAACCCTTTAAAAACCATTTATGATCAACATATAATAGATTCCCAAATCTAGGTGAAGGATGGGAAGAGATTTGAAGTTAAAACTAGAACAGGGATCATGAGTCTAGTAAAACTAGCAAAACGAAGTCACATATTACCGGTCAACTGGTTCTCCAATTTGAAACTCATTTTCATTATTCATTTAAAAATTTATTTTCCTTTAAAAATTATATATAAATAATTTTTTATATGGGTTAATACATAAATGAAAAGAAGGTAGAGTAGAGTTGGTGTGCAAGTAAAGGAGGGTTGACATAAAAATCAAAAGGGGGTATAGATGAGGATGAGTGGTAGTTAGGCATAGTTAGGACTTAGTTTGGGTAATCAAATAAGGAACATAAAATTTGGTTGGAAAGGCAAAAAAGTGGGAAAAGTGTTTAAGGGTTAAAATAAGGTGATTAAAGGTTAGGCAAGAATTAAAAATTAAGCATGTAAAGAGTAATGTTAGGAAAATTCAGTGTGTTACACTCTTAGCATAGGAATTTTGGAAGGATAAGGCATTATTTTTTTTTTGTATCACTAGTGCACACATATTTCCTTTTAAGGATACAAGTGGCCTACACCTTCCCTATCAATCTTATAGTGTGGTTTCCCCATTCAAAGGAGGTGGTAGATAAAAAATTCTATGATCGGATTTGCTTTCATGAGGGCCCATTTTTGTATGGGATGAGGTTTTTGTTATTTGAATTGGTGGGGAAATTGCTGAGAAAGTTTGGGCTTTCACCCTCCCAAATATCCCTTAATGCCTAGTGAGTCATGTTGGACATGGTTTGTTTAGGCATGTTAATTAGAGTGAGAATGAGATTTTCTTTGGATCAATAAAGTGATAATTGTGTACTTATAGAAATTCATATACATTCCACCTCTCTAAAGCTTCTTCAAACTAAAATTTGGTAAAGGCTTTACAACCACACCCTGCCAATGACTTTATATTTTTTTCTACCATGATATTCAAACCACTTTTGTGGTTGATCACCTATATTATATGTCTATATACTCTACTTTTTTTTTGGTCCTCTTTCCCAAATACCAAATACTTTTACCTATTGCATACATATTATAAAAATCAATATACATATCCAATGAAGTGAACGGCAACATGTCTATATCATCCTTATCAATGTATTTTAAAATTTTACCAATCTTACTCCAAGTCTCTTCATAAAAAACAATCTAATTTTTTTTTTCAATATTTACATTAGATGTATCTTCACCAGCAATAATAACAACAACATCATCATCATAACCATCGCCAACGAAGTTTGAAGATTATAAATAGTAACTCGTATCCATTTAGTCACCTATTCATGTACATACAAACATTATCCAATTAATTAAAATGTAGAAAGGATGAATCATTGGAATACAATCAAACGATAATAAAAGTATACTATAGTTTTTCAGATGTCTGGATATATAAAAAACTTGTGTTGTCTTGAAATGGATGTTTGTGTATCAACATATCATATAAACACAAAAATAAAAACACACGTATGTTATGTCAATATTTTATACAAAAGAAATGTCTATTATATAAATGGACACCTGTAATGGCACAATCTTTGAATCGTTGTAACAAGAAGTTTAGTAGGTTTTGGAAAATATGAAAAAAATTACCATATTTTACGTCAACCAACATTAAAATGTAAATATTTTCCACTAATTTACCCCTCAAACCATGGGCAATCAATATATTGAGGATTAATTGAGATAGAAATAAATTGAACTATGGGGTGTTTTCTGTTCTATAGTTCTATCTTTTGTTGCTATATTAATTTAGTTGAATTTTAGGTTTTTTAGGATGAAATGGATTAATTAACAAGATAAGATTTTAACAAATATAAGGGTATATTTAAGTATTTATTAAGTATTATTTAAATTAATGTAAAATATTTTTAAAAATATATATTATTTTATATTTTTAGAGAAAAGTCTAAAAATAATTAACTTTCAATGGTTAGGATTAAAAACTTAAAATCAACAATCCATATTTTGCGATCACTGTTGAACTATAGACTTTTCCATATGGAGTATAATATATCACATTGTAAATATTTAAGTTGATATAAACTTCAATGAATTTTGACTATAAATTTATTTCCAACATATAATTTGCATATATTGAAACTATTATTATTTGTAATTAATAATCAAGTTAATAAAAATGAATCTTGATTATACGTTCATATATGCATTTAATATTTCATTCATTTCCTAATGATTATAAAAAAAAATTAAGGTTGAATTTCAACAATCTGTTTGTCAAAAGGCAACTTTTGAAGGAAATAGTGTATGTGAAATACCCCAAAAATTCTAATTTAGGAATTATGACAAATAATAATTTATTAGAGAAAGATTAAGAAAATAGGTGAATTTATTAAATAAAGAGGAAATTTATTAAGGAAAAATAAGGAGAAAATAATAAATAAGTTATTAGAAAATTTTGGACATTTTACTAATTAAAATGGAAGTTAAGGACAAGTTATCCAAAATAGCCTAACTAATTTAAAAATGGATTTAATTATTATAATTAAAATAATAATTATTAAAATTAAATATATAAATTAATTATATAAATAAATAAATACCCAAATATCCCCAACCATTTTATCATTTTCCATTTTCCATTTTCCTTTTTCTCCTTTCTTATCTTTTTCTTTCTTCCTCCTTTATTTTTTTCTTCTTCTTCCCCCGGTTTGGGCCAGCCGTCGGCCCAAATCTTCTTTCTCCCCCCCGTCTCGCGCGTCAGGCCTGCCAGCCTGCGTCGCCCGTTGCGTAGCCCAGACCCCCTTTCCCGCCTCTCCTTCCTTCTTCTCGCCCGCGGCCCAGCGAGCCAGCCGCCCGTGAAACCAAACGCTGCGTTTCGTCTCTATAGTCGTTGAAACGCCGCGTCACAATAAGGAGAAAAGGTGACCGTTGCCAGACCAACGAGGACGTTGCGTTTTGCCCAAAACTTCCCGCAAACGCCGCGTTTCATTAATAGGGGAAATAACCGCCGCCAAACCGGCCGGTTCCCCCTCCCTTTTCCTTTCCCCTGGACCGCCGGTCCACCCCCTTTTCTTTCCCCTTCTTCTTCCTCGTACAGACGGCAGCAGCGACGCATGCCTGCACTGTCGGCGCTGCCCCGACACCGGCGAGCCTGCCTCTCTCTCTCTCTCTCTCCTGTCGTTTTCTTTCCCCGTTTTGGCCCCAACCACAAATATTTAAGTTGATATAAATAAACTTTGATTGCACATTAATAAATACATTTAATATTTAATTATTTGTTAATATTTCCAAAAAAAAATATTGAATGTATATAATATCTTTGACAAAATCTAACTTTTAGAGGGAAAAATATATCCCATAATTATTTTTAATATTATATATACAATATAATACAAAATATCTTCACTATATATATATATATATATATATATATATATATATATATATATATATATATTATGTATTCGAGTACACCTTACAAGGATCTTAGCATATGAAATAGTAAAAATATAATAAGTATAATAATAATTTTTTATTTTATTTTTATATTATAATAATTATAAATATAATTATATTTTTTATTATATCAATTATAATTATAATTTGAGAAATTATTATAATATATAGTCATTATAATTCATGTAATAATAAAATATAAACCTGAAATAAAATAAATATCAACCCAAAGAATGAAAAATATTAACCAAAATTTAAATAACATCAAACTAAAGAATAAAACATATCAACCAAAGGTTAAATAAACATTAATCTAAATAAAGAAAAACGCCAACCAATACATACATGAATAGTGCATTATGAATCATTTTTTTGTATGTAAATGTTACTAGTTTAAACTTCACATACATTATAACACCCTGATTTTTACTACTAAAAAAATTTATTTTGCAGTGGAAGTAAATAAGTAAAATATTGGAGGTTACCACCATAATCGATATAAGTCTGGCTTATACAACCATCCTTACATCAATTATAAGGCTAAAACATTTAAAGTGACACAAGAAAATTAGAAATAAAAGAAACATTTATAATACAATAATGAGTTTGGAGCTTATATAATACCCTAAAAATTTTCTTAGCCTAATCTCGTGTCATTAATGCCCTCATTTAATTATAATCTCAAGAAATTTTATTTTTATCCTTAACCTAATTTTTGAATCCCGAAACTTTAACCGAATCTGAAACCTTGACTCAGATAAACCGTACTTCATAAACCAAAATCAAAACAAGCTAAAATTTTCACTAACCCTAACTATCTTAGCTAATCCAAAATCACCTAATCTAATCCTAACCCTAACCTCTTCTTCCATTTTCTTTTCTTTTCCTTTCTTTTCTTTTCTTTTCCTTCTTCTCCTATGCCGACTTTGTGGCGTGAAGGAGTTCTCTTTCTTTGCTCTCACCATTACCCTGCCTCCTATATGCATCCTCTCACCATCACCCTGCCACCCTCGTGCCTCT
This sequence comes from Tamarix austromongolica, assembly GCA_039764185.1. Taxonomy (NCBI): domain Eukaryota; kingdom Viridiplantae; phylum Streptophyta; class Magnoliopsida; order Caryophyllales; family Tamaricaceae; genus Tamarix; species Tamarix austromongolica. The sequence goes on along the minus strand of CM077814.1, from coordinate 82,323,537 downwards.
GCCCAATCTCCATCAATTTCAACCATCACCATCACCCTACTCTTGTCTTTCTTCTTCTCTATTGATCGTCATCATCATCGTCATCAACTCCCCTGCCATTTTTCTCCTTCATGGCACGCCTCTTTACTAGGTATATATACCCCTCCACCCCTCCATTTTATCATCATCCATCACCTCCCCGACCTTCTCCTTTCTTCCTTTTCTTCTTCTTCTTCTTCTTCTTCTTCTTCTTCTTCTTCTTCTTCTTCTTCTTCTTCTTCTTCCTCCTCCTCCTCATTCTTTCCCTATTTTTGGCCTTCGCACCACCTTGGCCACCACTCGCCACACTTTAGCTAGTGGACTAACCACCAAAGTCACCTCAACCTTCCCCCTCGTTGTCGCTAGTTATCACCGCCGCCACCACTACCTCTTTTTCCTTCTTCTTCCTCTCGTGCATCATAGCATTTCAGACTAGAAGCCATTACCACTCGCCACCCTTTGGCTAGTGCATGGCATGTGTACTTCCTGTTATATGGCTATACACCACTTAAATCTCCTGCTACACAGCCATGCAACTCTTACACCGTCTGGCCATGCATCATTTGTTTTCCCGACCAGAAGCTGCACTACTTGCTGCACGTCCATGCAACTTCTTATTTTTGGTCATGCACCCCTATTTTCACCCCCAAACCTTGTCCAAGCACCACCAAAATTTAACCATAGATTTACCACGCACTCCTTTACACTTCCATACAATTTATGCTTCCATTTGACTCTGGTTAATTCCATTTCTACCCTCCTATACCTTAACCTTTCACTCAATTTTTAATCTTCGATACTAATCGTATTTTATCTTATTTTTCGTAGATGATCTTCTGGTGATCTCGGAGGAGTTCTAGGATTTACATGCATAGAGCTCGGTGTCCTTGTTGGTAAGGATACATGTCGTAGCTGGGGTTTTATGTGATACTTGCGTTTTTGTATATGCTTTTGTGTTAAGTATATTGTACTGAATAATTTATTTATGGAAATGCTATGAAATGATATTCTTGAGAGTAATGAAATTTTGTAAGTTTGTATTTAGGTATTATGTTGGATACAGGATATCTATAGGAAACTGAGGATATGTACTTCAGATAATAATTGGAAATTTATATGTTTATGGTTTCATAAGGCTTTGGAAGAATACGATTGTCTTGACTACCCTGAGGGTATTATAATCATTTGAGGATAATTACATGGTAGTACTTATGTTGTTCAATTATATGTCTTGCATATTTATATGAGTTCAACATGATAATATACAGTCAACTCTAAATAAGGTACGAATCATTTAAAGATCACATGAGTTAGGATAAGGTGTTTATATGGATTCGTTCCTCCGCATAATAATAGTAGTTCGGGTGTGTTGTCCCCAAGAGGTGCATCAGTTCGTTTCCACCAGATTAAGAATAGTGGGGCCCCATACTCAACGTGAATGAAAATACGATTAAGATATAAAGTATAAATGGAAAGATACTAATCATTTAAAGTAGAAGAATATATGAGTCAGGATCAAGGTGTTGAGTCTGTTCCACAGGATAATAATAGTGGCTCGGGTGTGTTGTCCCCGAGAGGTGCTTCAGACCATTCCACTAATTTAATAACAGTGGCTCAAGAGTATTTTACTCTGAGAGGTGTTGGCTCTGCTCCACTGGATAATAATAGTGGCTTGGGTGTGTTGTCTTTGAGAGGTGTTTCAGACAATTCCATAGGTTTAAAAATAGTAGGGTCCCTGAACTCAATGTAAATAAAAGATTGGAATATGGTATATTTAATGAAAGACTTGGAATTAGTAAATATCTAGCATTTTTTGATTTTACGTATGTATGTTTTCTTATGAGAATTCTTGTAACCCTACTTGATTGTACCGTTACCTTACTCAGTACGTAGTATAATGATCATTCGTTTTATGGGTGTTGCTTATTCCCATGAGCAGATTTGCCCTATTTTGTAGGTGATTGATTATTATTAGCTTGATGTGCTTGCCTTGGGTGAGCACTAAACGATTTGGTAAAGGGTATGGATATTCAGATATCTCCGTCTCTCTTTCAACTCTTAGTCCTTTATTTTCACTATTTATTCCTTTCTCTCTATTTTATATCTTGTATCGTAGTAGAATCAAGTGCTTCCCACACCTGATTCCTAGGTAAAAGGCTACTTTTGCCTTGTACACGACAAAGACTAGGCATAGGGAGTGCCTCTTCTATATTGGATGTGGCGTGACACCCCTACATCTAAAACGAAAAATTTTAAGTTCCAAAATTTGGGGGTGTTACAGGTTAAATCTGAGTTATAATACAAGATACAAAAGAAGGGATACCATGGATCAAGAGTCCAAAAAGGTATTTGGTTAAATACATTGAGCGGATAACAACTACTCTTTAGCCAACCCCTAATACAAATGAAGTTACTCATCCCCACATAAGGCATAATAGGTAGCATAATCATCTAGCGGATCCTATGAGACTTGCACATAAGAATCAGGGTCTCCTACTCGTGGGAATGAGAAACACCCATAAAACGGGTGGTCAATACACTATGTACTAAGTAAGGGAACAATATTATCGAAATAGGGATACAAGTAGCACATGCTTTCACATCAGAAAATAAGTGAATAAAAAAATCAATGAAACATCTCATAAGATAAATAATGATCCAGGTATCTTTATTAGACATAATTTATTTTCATTCTTTTATATATGTTGAGTACAGGAACCCCACTATTCTTAAACCGGTAGAATAGTCTAAAGCACCTTCTCAGGGACAACACATCTGAGCCACTATTATCATCCAATGAAATGGATCTGAAAATATTACTTTCTTGAGATAACATATTCCTGAGCCACTATTCTTCTCGGTAGAGCAGGACATATACATAAAAACAACACCTTGGTCCTCACTTACGTACTCTTCCACTTTAAACCATTAATACCTTTTCCATATATTATATTGTTATATTTTTATTTCACGATGAATAGCGGCCCCATTATTCTTAATCCGGTGGAACATATTGAGGCACCTTCTTGGAGTAAAACGCTTCTAAGTCACTATTCTTTCTGGTGGAACAAAGATTAAAAGCATCATCTTTTCGGGACAAAATGCTCCCGAGCCATTATTCTCCCCGGTAGAACAGGAATACATATGTATATATATATATATAAATCACCTTAGCCCTACTCACATGCTCTTTCACTTTAAGTGATTAGTATCTTATTCAAGATTTATTCTTAGGCATCGAACACATTAAAGCAAATACATACATAAGACAACTCAAAGTTCTCACATCCTTTCAAAGCCTAATTAACTACCCTTTAGCATTCATTCTCCTATACTAATTATTCCACACAACTTATATTATATCATCTTCAAATCTCATCATTACTATTATACCCAGAATGCATGGTCTAGTTCCCATTTCATACACATACCTTAATAATCTTTTTCCATGATCATACTCATAGAAGTCTCCAACACCCTAATTCCACATATTAGCCATAATACCTTCCATGAAATTCATATGGTTACTACTGCCAATTAATAACCTAACATGGCTAATCATTAGCAATGTATTCGGAATCCAATTAAACTTTAGATTTTTATAAATGGAATAATGATATTATCATTATAAGATATTATGCCAAAATTAACCATTAATTCATTGAAGGACCCGAAAACAACAATAATACTCCCAAGCATTCCTCATGATATCATTATCATATTTTAATCTCCCTAATACATAAAATACCAAAATTTCTTTATTACCCCATAATGACTAAATTACTCTTAAGCACAAAAAATAACCTTTATTTTATAAAATCTTATGTATTCCACACACATTAATTTTCAAATTCACAAATTATCATTATACTTCATAAAAATACTTATGTCCACTTATCAAAGCTTACTTAGCCCATATTTCATACCATAAGATATATTTGCACAAATATGACATTATCACAATAAAATCATAACGGTACCTCTCACCCATTCTTACTTCCTTTCAATGTAATATTCATATCATCACAAAATATCACGAACAATGCATGTTACATCATATAACAACAATATCATGAAAAACACACATAACCATATAAGAAAATAACACAAACCCCCAAACATCACATAGTATCCTTACCAACTAGAACACTAGACTCTAACCATGCAAATCCTAGACTTCCTCCTCTGAAGCTATTGGAATACCACCTACAAAAAATAATAAAATTCATGGTTAGGCTCAAAGGGTGTAACCTAAGGAGAAATTAAGGTAAATAGGGTGAAAATAGAAATAACCTTAATCAAATGAAAGCTTGGGATACATAGATGTGTAGTATGATGTGTGGTGGAGCTATGGTAAAAATTTGGTGGTATTTGGACAAGGTTTGGGAGTGAAAATAGAGATGCACGACTGAAAATGGAAAGCTACACGACTATGCTACACGTGGTGTAGTCTTGGTTGAGAGAAAAGATCACGCACGGCCAGGCGGTGTTGGGTTGCATGGGCGTGTGATTGGAATTTTCAGTGTTGCACAACCATGCGCTTTGAAAAAATGTGATGGGCAAGGAGAAGAAGAAGAGAAAAGAGGCAGGGGTTAGCAGTGATGGCCGACAACGGTGTTGGGGAAGGTTGGGGTAACCTTGGTGGTTGGTCCACCAACCAAAAGGCGACAAGTGGTGGCTATGGTGGTGCGCGGTGGTGGAGATGGTGGTGCACTGAAATACCCAAAAATCCTAATTTAGGGAATTATGGTAAAATAATTATTTATTAGAAAAGTTAATTAAATAAATTATTTTATTAAAATAAGAGGAAGTAATTTAGGGTAAAATCAAGTGGAGAATAATAAATAATTTAATTAGGAAAAATTAGAGTGTTTTGCTAATTAAAATGGAATTAATAAAAAAATCTTTCAAATATCCCAAATTAATCTAAAAAGGGAATTCATTTATTATTTAATTAAAATATTGTTATTTTAAATATTTTAAAATACCAAAATGTTCTCAATACTCCAACCCATCTATTTTTCCTTTTCCCCCTTTCCTTTTTCCCTTCTTTTTCTTTTTTTTTTCTTTCCTTCCTCTCCTTTCTTCTTTTCTTTTTCCCTTCCTCCCTCGATTTGGGTCAGCCTACCCCTGCAGCCCAAACCTCCCTCCCTTTCTTCTCTTCCCCTGCGCAGCCCAAGGCCCTCCTTTCTTTCTTTTTCCCTCTCCAGTCACCCGATCCGGCTCCCTCTTCTTTTTCTTTCTTTCTTTTCCCCTAGGCTGGCCGATCCACCCCCTTTCTGCTTCCTTCTTCCTGAACCTCCTTCTTCCCCTACCCTTCGTCTTCCCCACTCTTCCTCATGTAGGCACACGACATCTACAACACTGCACGTCAGGCTGCCACCTCTCCTCTCTTCCTCATCGATCCCTCTCCCTTCTCCACCCAATCACCCTCTCTCTCTCTCCTCACACGTGCCCCTATCCCCCTTCCTTTCTCCTTCCTCGAGCTAATAGGACCTACAACTTTGCAGGCTTGTACCAGTAGTGCACCGTCGGCTGATGACTTGCCAAGTGTGTCATCCTCCTCCCTTCTTCCCCCTCTTCCGTTTCCCCCATTAATGCCCTATAAATACCCTTCAATGACCCCCATTCAATCTTTTTTCACTACCCAAAATTTCCTCCCTTTGTTGCGTCGCTGCTTGTTCATACGTCCACCCTGTTGTTGCCGCTCAGCACCGCCACCCGAACCACCTCCCAAAACACTCCCTGCACCACCCTCCACTAAATTACACTACTCACCACCCTCGATTTTTCCTGCACAAGCCACCTTGGCTTTGCAAAGTTGGTTATTCGACCAATCTTATCTCACTCACTGCTGCCCTTTGCTCTGTCATCTGCCGCCATTCCCGCCACAACCACCACTCCCTCTACCCCCCAAAACCACCAAAATAACCTCCTCTACCTCTCCCTACCTTCCTTTTCCCCTGCCTCCCTCTCCTTCTCCATTCCTCCCTCTCCACCACCTTGAGCCACCACACCCATCGCTGCTTGCGCCGCCCCTTTGGCTGCACCACCCCATCATTCCATCCCTCTCAACATAGGGCATCCTCCACCACCTTAATCACCCTCTCTTATCCTAAATAACCACCTTTCCACCCCCTCTTCTCCCTCCACCGCCGCCTGGTCACCACCATCCCTAGGTGGTACCCCAACCCTTAAACCCTACTTATACAAATGTTATCTCTTTTATTTGTATTAGTATTGTTATTATTATTATTATTATTATTATTATTATTATTATTATTATTATTATTATTATTATGTTATCATCATCATCATCATCATCATCATCATCATCATCATCATCATCATCATTATTATTATTATTATTATTATTATTATTATTATCATCATCATCATCATCATCATCATCATCATCATCATCATCATTATTATTATTATTATTATTATTATTATTATTATTATTATTATCATCATCATCATCATTATTATTAAATATAACCTCTGAGTATTAATAATATTATTATTATAAAGGGGTTGAAACCTTATTTTTATTATTATTATGAATATCTTTATTTTTATTATCATTAATATCATTATTATTTTTATCATCATCATCATCATTATTATCATCATCATTATCATCATTATTATTAATGCTAACTTTGGCATATTGTCACTATTATTATTATTATTATAAATATTCGAACCCTTATATTATCATTATTACTATTATTATTAGTATTATTCTTAACAATATTATCATTATTGTTTTTATTACTATTATTTTTTTTATTACTATCACTATTATTAACCTTGACCTTATTATCACTAAGGTTAATATTATTATGATTATTAGGACCCTTTCAAGTATTATTCTTAAGATTGGAACTATTGTTAATAATAATAATAATATTATTATTAGTATTATTATTAATGCTGCAACTACTACTATTATTATTAGTAGTAGTAATATTAAAGCTACTATTTTTAATAATATAAATATGGCTATAAATACCTTAACATGAACCTATGTGCCTCCTAAAACCTATTTTAACTAGTAATAACATTGTTAGCTACTTTGAGAATAAAAACCCTACTTTTACTTATAAAACTACTATTAATATTAGTAACCCTAATATTAGGCTAGGATAAGGGTAAGGTAGGAAATAATAGTGATTTTGGTAAGAAGGAAATTAACCCTTAGTTTTTTCCTCTTATAGGTGAATCCAATAAAAACCCTAAGAAGGCGTAGGAGCGTGCTCCAAGACCGGTGCCGTGTTAGGTAAGGATGCAGCTAAGACCCTCTATGTGTGTATTATGTGCCTTGCATGCCATATATTATGTTATGTTGTGTACTTTATGATTATTATGACTGTTTATTTGTAGCGTAGCTTGGAGTTGAGGTATGCATATGTGACTCCCTTATGACATGTGTATGTTGGTATATATGTTGTGTTTATGATGTTATATGTTGTAACCCTTTAGGAAATGCATGCTAGGGTGTTTAATAATATGATATGGGATGAAAGGATGAAAAGGGAAAAGGGGGGAAGTGAGTTGACAAAAGGGATATAGGATTGACCTAATTATCTCATTATCCATGAGGGGCAAATAAAAGGAAATTATGAACAAAATAAAAGAGTGGGGTGAACCTTGCATGGGATGGAAGGAGTTTTCATGGGAATTTCTAGGGTTTGTATGGGATGGAAGGAGTTTGCATAGGAATTTCTAGGGTTTGCATAGGGTGGATGGAGTCTGCATGGGGATGATCTTTACGTGAAAAAAGTTATCTTGGGGTGTAAGTAAGGTAAGGGAAGAGTTGTTGGGGGTGATTGGAGACTTTGGGTGAAAAATAGTACATAGGTTAGTATAAGGGTGCATAGGAAACCTGGATAGGGTTTTGGGAGGAAAACCCTAATTGGAGGTGGTTGTAAAAAGTAAAAATAATTAAGGGTGAGTGGAATATAGGATGAGAGTGGAAGAATATCATGTGTAGGGTGAGTATGGGTGTCATGGAAAGAAAGGATGGTAGGTGAGAAATAGACGAGTGACATATAGGAAAGAAAGGTGTTAGAGTTTGGAGTGGTCAACTAGGGTTTCAAGGTAACATGTGTATTTGGGGAGTAAAGTGAAATGATGGGGGTTGAATCTAAGTGAGGTGATGTGTGGGGTGGTAAAGGAGCTTTGGTTGGGTGAGACAGAGGAAGGATGGGCCACATAGGTCCAATTAGGGTTTCAGGGGAAAACCTTAGGGGAAGATAGGGAGTGGACTTGGATGGCATAAGGTAGTGGGACTTGACCCACACACTTAGGAGTTGGGCTTTCAGTGTGGTTGTCGGGGTGTGTTAGGAGGTGTAGAAGTCTCAAGATATGGGATGAACCCTCTTGGGAGAATAATAATAGAAGAATTGGGACATGCATGGATATATTTATCGAATAAGATACGAATAAGATACTAACTATTTAAAGAGGAAGATTTTTGAGCTAGGCCCAGACCGGTCCACTAGCGAATAATAGTGGCCAGGAGCCGGGGTGCCCTAGGGACCAATCCACTAGCAAATAATAGTGGTCAGAAGCATTCTGTCATGTATGTTTTTGGTCCACCGGCTATAATAGTGGGGGGTTCTGTGCTCAACAAACCGAACATAATTGTGATAAGACATAGAAAAAACACTAAGTATTTATAGCAAAACACCATGAGAGTTAGGCCCAGACCGGTCCACCGGTGAATAATAGTGGCCAAGAGCATTTTGCCCTAGAGACAGATCCACCGGCAATAATAGTGGTCAAGAGTGTTCTGCCCTGATGTTTTCGGTCTACCAGCTATAATAGTGGGGTTCCTGCACTCGCATGGATTAATAATAAGTATGGTGTGAAATGAGTATTGATCAGAGATCTAAAGAATCAGCTGTATTGTTTGTATGCTGTCTATATGGTTATGCACGTGTTATATGCCTTTGTGTGTTTGGTCTTAGATGCATGGTTACCTTGCTTAGTACGTAGCGTATTGACCACCCGTCTCATGCGTGTTGCTCATTTCTATGAGTAGAGGGCCCTTTTGAATTGGTGCATCTAGGAGATGTCATCTTCGATACTTATGAGGCATCGGGTGGGGCTGAGAGTTGAGCTTGGACTTAACCTGGGGACCGAGAGCGACTTGGTCAGATTTACTTTTTCTATTCTTTTACCTTTTATCGGTTTATTTCAATTATATCTTATCGTACTGTACCTTTTATCCCTTTGGGGAATTTAATTATGCACTATTGGATTGTAAACTCCTTTACACATACTCTGATTTCTGTATTTCGAACAATTTGGTTCTACTATGAGATCTTGTTTTAAGTTTTACTCATGATTGTAAATGATTTTTCTTTAGCCTTGTAGTTAGTGCGAGACCGGCTGGGGGCCAGGCTTGTGCTGATCATGACTGTAATGTCCCCAAAATTCACAGTTTATTTTCTTTGCTTCCGCTGTATCTTTTAATAAAACAAAAAAATTTTCAGTAGTGACTTTTGGGAGTGTTACATGCACAAGCCAAAAATAGGGGAACGAAGAAGGAAGAAGGAGAATAAAAGAAGGAAGAAAGGAGAAAGAATAGGGGTGCTCAAGCAGTGTTTTGGACACAAAAATGGGCAAAATGGGGGCAAACCAAAGAGGAAGAAAGGAGAGTGTACACACACACACATGTGTGTGTGTGTGTATGCGTGTGGTGTGAATCAGGGAAGAAAGAAAAAGCAAGGGAGGTGTGCAACGAGTGATAGTGCAGGTTGAGCATGAGGGGTGGTGCAGGGAAATGATGACTGAGTATTTGCAAACATGGCAGAGGGTGCAGTAGGGATGGTCATGGTTGTGTGTGTGTATTGCGAAAGGTTGAGGAAGAAAAATAAATAGCATGGGGAGGTGATGGTGGTGTGTAGGTCGAGCAGGGATAAAGGAAGAAGAAGAAGAAGAAGAAGAAAGGTGATGGATGATGGATCATGATGGGGCTGTAGTGGTGAGAGTGATGGGTGATGTAGGTGCAAGTTGCAAAACTAGAGTCAAGGTTTGCAGTAACAAGAGATGAGAGAAAGGAGAAGAAAAAGAAAAGAAAGGAAAATGATAAAGGTTGGGAACTAGTTTAGATGATTTTAGATTAGCCATAAATAATTAGGATTAGTGGAAATTTTAGTGGATTTTGATTTTGGTTTACAAATTATGATTTATTTAAGTAAAGGTTTTAGATTCGGTTAAAGTTTTAAGGTTAAGAAATTGGGTTAAGGCTAAAACAAGATTTCTCGATATTAGAATCAAATTAGGGCGCTAATGATGTGGAATTGGGCTAAGCAATTTTTGGGGTATTACATACACCTTATAAGATGCACTCGTGGATAGATGTATGAGATAATTTTTCGTTTGCTAAATATCATAGCATAAACATTTAAGTTAATATAACTATACTTAAATGAACTTGGACTTCCAACATGTAGTTTACATAAAGCAAACCTTTGACTATGATTTTATTTGCAACATAGTATAATTTATATATAGAAAAATTATTACCATATGCAATTAATATTTAGTTTGAAATGAATATAGTTTGATTACACACTAATATATGCATTTTATGGTTAATTTACTTGTTATTGACCCCAAAAAATAGAGTGTAGATAATATATTTGTCAAGCTATAACTTTTGGAGGGAAAAATGTTCTATGGTTTAAATATTTTACTTGATATAAATAAATTTAAATGAACTATGACTGCAGTTTTATTTATATCATGTATTTGCTTATAGTGAAACTTTGACTATATACAATTAATATTTAAGTTGATATTATAAATAAACTTAAATGTACTTTGACTATAACTTTGTTTCTTATAATTTAATTGCGTATAGTAAAACTTTAACTATATGCAATTATTTAAGTTGATATAAATAAAATTTCATTGCACATTCATATATGCATTCAATGTTTGATTTATTTATTAATGATTCTAATAAACTAAATACAGACAATTCACTTGTCAAGACACTGAATTATAATCTTCATATAGATACTAGTGCTTAGAAAAAAAAACATGCATCTCCATGCGGATACTGAATTTTAGACATCACATTAATGTCATGCAATAGATTATAAAAATATGTACTATTGTGGAATAGCGTGGATTGAAAATGATCCAAACTAAAAACCAAAATTAACAAGATTATAAATAATTGATGATTCAATTACAAAACAAAATAATTGAGGAAAAAATAGAGACCATTATTCGTGATGTTGTGTAATTATAAGATGATTAAACTAATCAATCAATCAATTACACAGATTTATGATTCTCTAATCGATGAAGAACTCTATGGAGAATAAAAAGAAGTTGGGTCGCACGATTTGACGGCTAGAGTTCCCTATTTTATACTAAAAAAATACTCTATGGGAAAAAATAACGTGTTTTGAAAATAAAGGAAAAACATGGTCCGTGTTTAAGAATGCATAGGATCCCGTGTTAATTTTCTTACTCTTGTATTTTTACCCTAAAACACATCAAAATAATCTATGAGAAAACATAGTCTGTGTTAATAAACACAAGACCCCCATATTTCTCACAAATTCTAAATATTAACTCTAAACTTCTTCAGTACCTGTATGAATCAACACAATGTTATATAATCATTTTTGTATGAAACTTTTAACACTCCCCAAAGTTAAGTAAATTTAATTCATAACATGGAGCAACACATAAGTCTTGCCAAGCCAAACTCTTCTAAACAAGTAAGCATTCCTCATGTCCTACTTGTAGCATACCCATTACAAGAACACCTTGGCCCTCTCATGAAGCTTGCAGTCTACCTTTTCAATCATGGCATCCGATCAACACTTGTAACAACAGAGTTTATACATGTTAATATCAAGGATTCTGTAAAGGTGACCTAATGAAGTCACATGTTAGGGTTGTTAGTTTACATTATGGATTGGGACCAAAATGTGTAAAGAGAAAGGCGATTGAAAAAATATCAAAGTTGATACATTATTATGTCGATAACATGATCCAGGAGGATAACCAACAAGGTAATGATCAAAAGGGGAGTATTACATTTTTGATATTTGATTCTATGTTTGAATGGGCAGTGGAGGTTGCTGTGAAGAACAAGATCAAACTAGCTTTTTATTGGGTTTCTTCACTTGGAACCCTTGCATTGGGTTACAGTATTTGTCATCTTATTCAAGTTGGACTTATTGACAATAAATGTGTGTGTGTCGCAACTGGTAATAAACTGATAGTGACATATCATACTAGCTAATAATTTTTTTCATCATCGACTTAATTTGATGTAGGAAATCAGTTAAAAGAAGGCATTGTTTAGGTATTAGGAACTACAAAAGATAACGTATGAATATTTCTTCATTGGCAAAAGAACTATGTAGAAACCAAAAGGGCTTCTATGTAATTGGTTCAATGACGTATGTCTGTCAACTCCTACTCTCTTTATAAATATAGTACCAGTTGGTCCCCTTACTTTCCAATGGCCATAACGCCAAAACTATCAAGCCAGAAGACACAACATGTTGAACCTGGCTTGATCAACAACCTATTAAATTAGTCCTCTATATAGCATTTGGTAGCCTCATTAATTTAAGACAACAACAACTCAATGTACTAGCCTATGGACTACAACTTTCTAAGCATAGATTCTTCTGGGTAGTCCCATCCGACTTTATTGATATCACCATCCATCAAGTACCCAGATGGGTTCATTGATATAGAGTTGGTGAGTATAGGAAGATAGTTGAATGGTTCAGTTTCTTGTTTCTTGACATAGTGTGGGTGGAACTTATAATGCCCCGAATTTTTAAAAGCTTATATTTTAATAAATAAATTTTATTTTGGATAAATTAGCCTTTAAATATTTTAATTTAATTATTTTTTGGATTTTGAGTATATAAATTTGGATATAGATATTTAATAAAATAATATATATATATTATTATTTTATCATGCCCTTTTTATTAAATAATTTCCCAAACTATTATTTTACTAAATTATTCTTTTAAACCCTTATATTTTAAGTATATTAAATTAAATTATTAAATAAATTTATTACCCAAAAACATTTCACCTTATTATTTATAAATTAAATTATTTTAATTAAAATAATTTTTCCTTTTCCCTTTTTTTTCCCTTTTTCCTTCTGTTCCCTTTCTTTCTTTTTCTTTTTCGTTCCTTGGGTCGTCGGTTGGTCGGCCTGCTTCGGCTGCCCGTCACCCCCTTCCTGCGCCCTGGGCCGCTGGCCCACTTCTCCCCTCCTCCCTCCTTCCCTTTTTCCTTTCCTGGTCCGACTTCCTTCTCCCGTGCGTCGAGCCGGCCGCCCCTCCCCCTTTCTCTTCTTTCTCTCCCGACCGGGCTGGCTTGTTTCTTCTGCCGGTCTGCTATCGCACGCAACGCCCAGCAGCTAATACCCAGCCCCGACCTTTCTTTCTTCTTCTTCTTCTTCCTTGCACCGGCGAGATTATCGCCGCCAACCTGCAACTCCCTCTCCCTTATTGACCTCCCTAACCCCCTCTATCTCTCTCTCCCACCATTCCCTGCCATACCGAGACCTTTCCCCCACTCCCTACCATCACCATTTCTTCTACCTCTCCCTGCAACCATCATTTTGCTGCCACCCTATCGCCACCCCCCCAAGCCTACCTATCCCCTCCTCTCCCTCCTTCTTCTTCCTCTGATTCAGCCTGTCCATTTTCGAGCCTTATGCCTTAACCAAGCCCCTCCTTTTCTCCATTTCTTCTCCTCCCCTCTCTCCCCCTATTTTGGTTTCGCCACCCATATCTGCCACTGTCGCCACCTCAAACACCACCTGCACCACCTCCTGCCACCACCTACCTCACCCTTGAGCCACCACAGCCTCCATCAAGCCACCCCGCAGCCCATTCTTCCTCCTCTCCTCTTTTTCTCTTCTTTATCCCCCTTATCGGCAACAGCCCTGCAACGCCTCGTCCCGCCGCTTCCGCCACCACTTGAGCCACCCTATTGCTCCCTGCAACCCCCTCTACCATCCCCAATCATCCTTTGGTCGAAACTGTCACCCAGAAGCCTCCATTTTTCCTCCCCATTTTCCTTCCTCGCCAGCCTGCATCTCGACCCCTTCCCGGCAGCCCCTCTTCGCGGCCTCTCTGCCGCCGCTTCTGCCACATTTAGCCACCTCCGACGCATCCCCGACCACCACTTACAACCCCTCTCCACCTCTGTACCATCCCCTTGCCCTAAATCCTCCCCTAACCCCTTCATTTCTTAGCCCCAAATTGCCAACCCGAAAATACCCATTTCTTTCCCCCCTTTACCACTTTCGAGCCCCCTCTTCCAACTTCCCTTGCATACAGCTCATGCTGCATGAGCAGTATGAGCTGCTTCCCTTGTTAAATTATTTGAGTAAAAAATTTGAGGTATAATAATATTTTAATTTAATTATTTGATTAATTAAGCATTATAATGTTTTATGACTTGATTTTATTATTTCTAATGTAATAAATCTTTATATTATTTTTTAGGTATTGGTTTTTATAATCAAATCTTGGACCTTTAAGTGGAATACCGGTAAGGTTCATTTTTGCGAAAACCGAGGTAATCGTTAAATCCTACTTAAATGCATGGATTAACGCATGTTAGCACATTAGGCATTTTTAATGTGTATTATGTTCGATATATGTTGTTTAGTATATTATAAGTGGTTCTTGTGTTGATTGATGAAAAGGAAGCATGATAGATTGTTGCTGTGTATGAAAATATTATTTGAGGTGATAAATTGGTTGTTAAGGAAAATGTTAATTTTTATCCATGTTGTTTTAGGCTATTAAAATATTTAATACATGTTTAATATTTTGTGAGCCTTAGGGGATTTTATTAATATACATTGTACAAGAATATGGTATAATCCATATATGGGTGTTAATGGGTATTGTATTAATTTTAAAAGTTATGGATAATGCATTGATATTAATATTTTATGTAGTAATAATAATAATTTAATATAAGTGGAGTAATAAGGGGTAAGATGGTAAATTTGTAAGTGAAAGGATAAATTGGTAATTAGGATATTGACCAGGGGTATAAGGGTAAATTTTAGTAGAAAGGGGTATTATGGTAATTTTGGAGACAAGGGAAAAATAGTAAATTTGTTAATAAAAGGATAAAATGGTAATTTTGGAAGTAAGGGATAAATTGGTCATTTTGGAAGTAAGGAGGGTAAAGTTGGTAATTTTATAACAAAATGGCAATTTGGAAATTTGGTAACAAAAGGGTAATTTGGTAATTTTGTAACAAAAGGGCAAATTGGCAATTTTATAATTAAAGGACAAAATAGAAATTTTATGATTAAAGGACGGAATGGTAATTTTGTGATTGAAGGGCAGAATGGTAATTTGAAAATTAAAAGAGGTAAGATAGTAATTTCATAATTAAGGATAAATAGAAATTTTATAAGTAAAAGGGCGGTATGGTAATTTTTGGGAGTTAAGGGGGGTAAAATGGTAAATTTGAAGGTAAAGGGGTAAAGCGGTAATTTTGTAAATCAAAGGGGTAAAAGTGGAAATTAGAAAGGAGTAAATTGGTAATTATAATAATTGATAAGGGTAAAATAATAATTTAAATAACTAAAGGGTAATTTGATAATTTGATAGTAGAGAAGGGTAAAATGGTAAATATGATAAATGTGAGGGGTAAGTTGGTAATTTAACCGACTAGAGGGTATTTTGGTAATTTTAATAATGGAGTAGGGTAGTTTGGTAATCATGACAATTAATAAGGGTGATTTAGTAATTTAAATGACCAAGGGGTAATTTGGTAAATTTGATGAAGGAGAAGGGTAGTTTGGTAATTATGATCATATAAAAGGATAATTTGGTAATTTAACCAACCAGGGGCATTTTGGTAATTTTGACAATGAAGAAGGATAATTGGTCATTGATAATAGAGGACGGTAATTGGGTATTTAACTAAATAAAGGGGTTAATTTGGTAATTAGGATAAGGAGGAAGGGTAATTTGGTAATTTAACCAACTCAAGGATAATCTATTAATTATAATAAAGGAAAAGGGAAAGTGTTAATCTAACCAACTAAATGGAAAAACATATTAAGTGTAATAATTATTAAGGAGGATTAATGACCTAATAAGTATGAGTAATAACTTGGTAACCTAAATTAAATAAGGGGTAACTTAGTAAATTGTAACAAGGAGGGTAATATGGTAATTTGTCAAGTAAGGAAGGGATGACTTAATAATTTTATAAATAAGGGGTAAATGAGTAGTTTGTATCTAATATCTCGTTGTGATTGTGGAATTCGTAATATGATTCTAATAATGTTGATTAACGAGGTAGGAGTATTTGATGATTAGTAAGTATCACAAGCACGAATACTAATTTGAAATTAGATGAGTTAGGATGGCCTTAATGACTCCTCTGTGTTCCCTTGAACAATCATTTGAATAAGAAATTTCTGATGATATCTGAACGATTAAAAGTGGATAATTATCTGATTGTTGTGCTTTTGTGATCACCATTAATTAAGACACTAATACTTAAAGTGAAAGACCTCGAGATCGGGAATGGTGGCTCTTTAGGGGTCGCTACCCTAAAGACGTGGTTTAGCCCATGATTATTTGGTATTTGCTGGTGTGCCTTTGTGCCCCAACCAGACCCTATATCTACTCTATCTAGCTCTACGGACCTAGTTAGGGGGTATGCATACTTAAGGATTAGGTGTCCTTGTCGGTAGGGTACTGAGTTAGCTTTATGCACCAGTACGACCAGGGTACCTTTGCGTCCTTGGGTTACTAGTTGAAGGGTACTGAGTTGCTTTTATGCACCAGTGCGACCGGTATACCTTTGTGTCCCGGGTTCTTGATCTCCCTATCGAGGCAAATAAATGGAATTTTTGTGCCGAATAAAAAGGGAAAATATTAATTGTTAAAGTGAAAGATAAACGAGCCAGGACCAGTTGATTTATATGATGAGTACCGATCCACCGGAAATAATAGTAGCCCAGAATGTTTTGCCCTGGTTGATGTTCACGAGTATTGATCCACCAGATATAATGGTGGCCCAGGATGTTTTTACCCTGGATGATATATATATATATATATATATATATATATATATGTATTCCGACCCACGGCCAGAATAGTGGAGGTCCCGAGCTCAATAAAATTTATTTTGGATGTGAATGAGTTATGGAAAAATACTAGTCATTGAGACGATTGATTAATGATGGACTATTGGCCTCAAGGCTCGAAAAATATATCGATTACTCATCATGGCCTATTGATATTGGATGACTGGTTAAACGAATGTATGAAAGTGAATGTTACGTATATGCTATCAATGTATGTTTGAATTATTGGATGTACAAATAAATGGATCCGAATATCATGTTTATACCTATGGTTATATCTGAATGTAGTAGTATCATGTGTAATATGGCGTGCCTGTATTTTAAGTGCATTTTTAAAGGGTTACTTAATACCGTAGTACTAAAGGGTTCCCTTTGTGGGGCCCCTGCCTATTCAATGGGCAGTACCCCTTGCAGGTTGTATTCAGGTGCTATTCAAGTGGGCTCTCGGAAAAAAGCGTAAGGTACTGTCCGAAAATTGTAGGGTTTTACTTGTCTCTTTTAAATTCAATGTATTTGTTATTTTGTAACCACCGGTGTTGAATCTTTCTCTTATAAAGTGTTTACTGCGCTTCTCTGATTCTTAAGTGTTTAAGTTTCTCGTAAAATGATATTCTACTCTTTTAGCCTTAGCACTTGGTACTGGAACGGTATGAGTGAACCGGTCTGGTACTAAGTGTGGCGGTAATACTCCCAAAGTTCACTGATTATTAATTGCTTCCGCAAATTTTCTTTTAATTAAAATAAATTTTTCAGTAGTGAATTTTGGGGGTGTTACAAAACTCCACAACGGAAGGTATTAGCATGGGTTTACCTTTCTTATGTTAGCCTTGTTTTGGTAATCAATTTTATATCAGGACATTTATGCTTGGAAAGTTGGTTTAAGTTTTGTTAGAGGAGTAGATGGGACCATCTCGAGGATTAAATTCATGAAGAAGATCAATGAATTGGTTTCAAGAAAAGATACAAGAGAGAATTCGCTAAAGTGGAAAGAAACTTCCAAGAGGAGTACAGGTATAGGAGGATCATTTTTTATATCTATTGAAAAGTTTCTTGATTCCATAGGTGTTTAGCATTACGTCTGTCTTGAAAAACAATGTACAGTTGTCCGCACAGTTAATAATTACAAGGATTATAAGTGAGATCATGATCTGATAATTATAACTTATATATAATATTTTATACTCACCTTTAGGAGCTATCTATGAATAATGATTACTACTACTACTACTACTACTACTACTACTACTACTACTACTATAAATCATGAGGATGGATGTTTAGAGGTCATTATAATTTATGAGTGTGCCTTTCAGATGTGTTGCCAAAAATGGTATACCCTAAATCCTCATGTGATCGACATATTTCCTTTTCTTAGTAGCTAGTGGAAAAATCTCTAAACCACCCTACACAAGGATAGAATGACAACATGCATATATAAGATATAGAAAATAATAATAATAATAATAATAATAATAATAATAATAATAATAATAATAATAATAATAATAATATAATGATTTGCAAATTCATGTCATATTATTTGGCTTCCTTCATTAAAAATATATGAAATATCAACCACATGTAGTACTAAGTCAAGAGCTCTATGTATGAAAAGTGGATTTGAGCTATGATTTAGAATCAAGACATACCTACTAAGCAGCTAATATATAATCCTACAACACCAAACTCAAAATATATACGGAGAGAGATCATCCTTAGAATTTGTTTCCCTTCTAACAATCTGTATTTTTCTAACACATAATTAATATCATGAATGACATCGCTCTTGCATGCAATTCTCATCTTTCCTTTCTTATCTGGAACAACAAGACATGAATCACAATCACATGTATAAGGAAAATATTACAAGTCTACTAACCAAATAGCTAGCTACTTTAAGGTCTCTAAATGATATATTAATTTACACTTTACATGTTCAATGATTAGGAAATCCGCAAGTGCATGGATTCATTGTAGCCATCAAGGTTGATCTCACAAGGACGAGAAGTTAATTACCAAAATTTACATTTTTGACTAGCTAAACCAAGGAGTAAAGTAAAAGAGAATAAAATTATAGGATTAAATAATACAAATAAAATAAATAGATAATATGGTGGAATTTAATATAATGAAAAGCCAGAATTGGATTTTCACCACCACTTCAATACTTAATGATGAATTATTTTAGCTCTTACTGTTGGTTTAAACTAAAAAGGGTAACTTAGCCTAAATTAATCTAAAGCCTCTTTTGAAATCTAAAGATCGTGCCTAATTAAGCTCAATCACCTACTTTGTGGAATTAAGATTAAATTAAACATACTAAGCTTCTTGCTAATCTAATAAAATCCCCAAGGAATCTAACCTACTTTCGTGTTTGAATTTCTTACTTAATTTCTAGAGGTCCAGTATTAATTTTCACATTTCGGTTATTCAATTAATTACCTATGATTTCTAATTCAGTGATCAAATAAGTCAATAAATTTCAATTATAAGAAATTAAGTTGAAAGATTCAAACTTCCACATAGAGCATATACTAATTCATCATCAATTACCAAAATGTTAAGTTTCTTCTCAGTCCCCGACAAAGAATGTACTCACACATGATTGGAAATAAATAACAAATCAAATAAATATACAATTCAATCATAGGATGAAATTAATTAAAGAGAAGAAAGAAAGAACCAATCTTTTAATTCAAATCTTCAAGGTAGAGAGTTGTAATAAGAAATCCTTCATTTTCTTTCAATACTTGAATTCTAGATCTAGATACTAATTAGTGGCTAAAAGAAAACTCCAATCAAGCTTTTTCAAAACCTAAGCTTATATATATATATAGGTCTCAAAAATCTAGAAAGAAATAAAGAAGTTTCTTAAATGTCGTAAATGAACCACATGTGTGGCATATCTTGTCTTGCTCAATTTATGTTCGTTTGAATAGTCTTTAGTATTTTGCTGTAACTATTTTTTCTAACCTCGAATTGATGTAATTCAAGTTGCATAGGAAAGCTATTGAAGAGACCTAAAACTTTTCTATTTGAGTTTGTTCAGATTCACATTGATTATGTTTGAAATTTCAGTTCTTTATACTCACACATCCATTTTCTTCTCGAATCATGCATTTTAAATCTCGTTATGACTCCAAACTCCTATTTGACTTCCAACGATCATCAGATATATCAATCTTGAGCTAATACATACACATAAGAATATAAACCAAAGAAGTATCCTCGATCTAAACATAAAATATACATTAAACACCCATAAATTATGCTTAAAACACACTAAGATAACATATATTTTACATGTTTATCATTCAATCCCCCTACCTTGATCCAAGTTTGTGAGATTTATATATTATGCATAAGATTAATAATCATCTCAATCTCTATTTTTCTCATTGTAAGGGGTAACATTTTATCTTGACATAATATCTCTGAGAAGATTTTCTCAACAAACCTAATCAATATATATATTCATATATTTTATGCAATTATTAGTACTTATATGACTTCGAATGGAAAAATTAAGGTTGAAAGTGAAATCCAGATTGCCGATTGAGGACGAAGACCTAAATAAACAAATTGTAACACCCCCAAAATTCACTCCTGAAAAAAAAAATTTTTTGAAAGGATAAAGCGGAAGCTAGGAGAGAATTTGGGGAATGCTACCGCCACATCTAACACAAGATAAATGTCCACCATCTATCTTATGCTAGATGCAAGGCTAAAACCTGCCAAACAGAATTTTAAACATCAATGCCGTAAGAATAAACTCCCACAAGGAGATATCCACAGGCAGATGACAAGTGAATCAATTCACTAAATAAAATCATCGCTGAATTGATCAACGGAACCTGTGAAATAAATCCGAATTTTAAAAGCTTACCAGAGTGCGAGAAAATTTAAAGACAATTACAACACTCTTGAATTTTAAATACAATACTTGAATCTTCCAAAAATAAATACAGTTAAACCAGACAAATCCCGACGGATCAAATTCCGGATTGCCTACTCTCTCAAGTCAAGCCTTCCACCCAAAAATAATATCTGAACTGAAACCTGCACAAGAGATCTGCTCCCCACCATCAGTGGATCATCACATGACCCATTCAACCAAGGTAGCATCAGTACGGGTCCGGTACTGAGTAAATCAATACTACCAAACTCATGGAAGGAAGCATAAAACACATAAGATACAAGCGTACAAGAAATCACGATAGCATGCTAAGTAACACCAATCTAACAATCCAATGATCTGATAATAATCACTATTACATCTGATTTTATTTATTTACGATGAGTTCAGGGACCCCACTATTCTTAAACCGGTGGAACGGTCTGAAGCACCTCTCGGGGACAACACACCCGAGCCACTATTATCATCCGGTGGAACGGATCCTACACCTCTCAGGGCAAAACGCTCCTGAGCCACTATTCTAAACCGGTGGAACGGCTTGAAGCACCTCTCGGGGACAACACACCCGAGCCACTATTATCATCCGGTGGAACGGATCCTACACCTGGTCCTGACTCACGTAATCTTCCACTTTAAATAATTAATGTCTTATTCATTACCTAATTCATACCATATTCTTTTTCACGATGAGTATAGGGCCCCACTATTCTTAATCCGGTGGAACGGACTGAAGCACCTCTCAGGGACAAGTCACCTGAGCCACAATTATCATCCGGTGGAACGGATTCTACACCTCCCAGGGCAAAACGCTCCTGAGCCACTATTCTGAACCGGTGGAACGGCTTGAAGCACCTCTCGGGGACAACACACCCGAGCCACTATTATCGTCCGGTGGAACGGACCCTACACCTTGGCCCAACTCACGTGATCTTTCACTTTAAATAATTAGTATCTTATTCAATGATTTTAACCGACCGTAAAATAGGCCCACATAAATAATTCCATGGCATAAGAATACAGCATAGGGTATCATATAATTTCAATCAATATTCAACCATTCAAACAATCAAATACATACCATATCCAATGTCATATTAACACACATTTGCATTAAGGCTATAAACTTGTACATACATGCAATTACCACACAGAACACAACATCCACTTGACATAATTAATTACTCGATAGGCATACTTATCACCTTTCACTTCAAGTAGACATACATCCAAATTCAGCCATAAGTAAAGGTAAGTAATGACTTACCTCAATCCGAAGCTAGCTAAGCAAATTGAGAATGAGAGAGAGCTATCGAAGTCTCAACAATCCACGAGAAAGCTTTCCTAGATCGCCGATAGAAATCGGAACTAGGTTAGAAACTATCTTATCGATTAATAATTCACATATTATAATTAAATAAATACAAACGGACACAAACGATCTTTCTTGGAAAACGTGTCCAAAACTTAGGACTCAAGAGCATAGCTCTATTAAGATTTAAGGTTAAAATATAAATCAAATGATTTAAAACCCAAAGACAGAAATCGATTAGATAAAATACGCATAGCAAAAAACCAATTTATAAAACACTCCCCGAAGATTAGGGTTTTAAAGCCAACGACACAAACTTAGGTAATTCAAATCAATTAATTCCAATTAAAGATATTAGAATACAATTAGGATCATTTCAACTATTTCTACAAATTTAATTTTAGAAAAACTATTATACACATAACCAATTTCATAATCTCACTTGAAATCTAGGGTTTTAGGCCCGAAAATACAATTCGGTTGAATTCTATTAATTTAATCAAATTGAATATTTAGAAATGCAATTAGACATATTTTATAACATATCAAATAATCAATTGATCAAAACCGCTAAAAGAAATACCCAATTTAGTACAATTAGGGTTTTTGAGCCCGTAACGCAAATTCGATCAATTCTTGCTAAAATATATAAATTGACGGTTCGGAAATGTAATTAAATATATTCTAATATAAATTGTATAGTCAATTGAATAAAACAACACGATTACATAATCCGATTTAGTCCCGTAAGAGTTTTGACCTAAAAATCCAATTCCGATTAATTACGTACCATTTTCCCAAATCAACACTTCCGATATAAAATTTAATACATTTCAAACGATATTGTAAAATCAATTGAGCGGAACGACTCAATTACGCAACCCAATTTCAATACACACGAATTTTGACCTAGAAATCAAATTCCGATTGATTCCGCATAAATTTCTCAAATTGACGGTTCCGACATGAAATTAAATACATTTAAAAACATATTGTATAATCAATTTATCCAAAATCGCCAAATTGGACGGATCCGAAAAATTTGGACATAACCCGGCCTAAAATTCAATTTCCCAAATTTTCAACACAAACCATACAATTAACATATCCAAATCAATCTTACAGCACATATATACATAATACAACAATTAATTTAGCTTATCACAAGCTAAATCACACTCAATTAATCAAATTCAATATTAGGGTTTTCGGAAATTTATACCCAACGAAATCAGTAAAAATCGGAGCAAGGAGGGCTGGGGAAGCTTCGTCGGAGGCCGGAGGTGGCTCGCCGGTGGTCGGGAGATGTCGACGGTGGCCGGGCGGTGGCGGCGCAGCCTGCGTTGCTGCTCGTCGTTGCTGCAGCGTTCGGCCGTTGCTGCTGCTCCTACTTCGGTGGGTTGCTGCGCTGCTGCTGCGCGGCGTCGCCAGCTGCGGTGGTCGGTTGCGTCGCTCGTTGTGGCCGGCGGTGGTTGGCGAGGAGCTGGGGAGAAGGAGGTCGGGGCTGGGGTTTCTGGCGCAGAGAACAGAGAGCAGGTCGGGAAGGAGAGAATGGGAGAAGAGAAGAGAAAGGGAAAGAAGAGGGGGGTCCGGTCGGGGTAGGGCTGTTCTTTTTTTTTTTTTTTTTATACAAATACTCCTATAAAATAAAATACTAAAAGTGTAAAAATTATTAATGGAATATTTTATCTAAAATTCATTAAACAAAAATTATTTCGTAAGGTTCCGAAAGCTCAAAATAAATAAAAAGACTATATAAAGAATTTCGGAAACCTTTTCGGAAAAATTTACCAACGAACATAAAAATTTGTATTATTTACGGAAATATATTATAAGACCTCGAAATAATATTTAAAAGCATAAAAGTAAATATTTAAATTAAATTCTAATAAACCGAGACTAATTTAAATAATTCCCGAAATCGATTTTCCGTAAACCAAAAATAGTAAAACGGAAGAAAATTAATTCTGGAAAGAAATTCACAAATAAACTCCGAAAATCTTTTTAATTTAAAACTTCCCGAACATATTAACGATTTTTAAAAACGAATAAATTTAAAGTCGGAAATATTTTCTACGGATAAAATTATTAAAATAACTTTAACTATTTAAACCGAAATTTTATAATTTAAATAATATATTTCGTTAACGAAATATAACTCCAAAATAAAGTCGTAATCACACGACGAAGTTATAATCGAAAACGAATCTAAAATATTAAAATCAAAACACGGGAAAGAACGAAAATATATATTTTTAACCGAAAATCGAAATCATAAGAATATAATAAAATCATGGTCGTGAACGAATTCATCTAAAATGGTTCGCAACGACAACAATTAATTAAATTCAAACATGAATTCGAAATCGTCGATAAATTCATAAAACGAATCGAAATTAAAATAATTAAATATTTACATCAAATTACGCTAATAAAATCATTGGGCTTAATAAAATTAGGTTTCGAAAATACGGGGTATTACATTACTACCCCCTTAAAAAGGAACTTCGTCCCCGAAGTTCGGGAAAACCTAAGTAGCGGAAACTTGACAAAACGATTGAATAAAGCATTAACCACAATAAATAGGTTAAAAGTAAATCTAAAGAAAAGTAAAACGATGTTTTACAAAACTAAACCAAACAAAGTCGAATCAAAACAAGGCATAGGAGGTAAAATAAAAGAAGGAAAATCGATGTTTAGCAAATCAAATACAATGGGATTCGAATTAGGAAGGAAGTACATACTTAAAGTCAAAACAAGTTACAAAAATATTATTCTTTAAAATAAAATCTTACAAGAGAATAACAACACAAATTTATAACGTGAAGTTCAAACAAAATAAAGGAACGAAAGTTTTAAAGAGTACACAACTCTAATAACACAACCAATACATAATTTGCACATACACTTTATACAATGAGTTATCCCTATAACATCACATATGAAAACAAAGTTAACACTTGGCTCAACGACTCATAAAAGATTCTTATACACACCAACCACATACACCTAGGTCAAAGGAAATTTCTAACCCAAAACACTCCACTGACAAGCTCCCTAATCTATACTATAACCATGATAGTCTAGACACTTAAATTCGAAAATGCTACTAATATAGCAACTATAGCATTCAAAGCCCAAAATTTTTATTTATCTATTTATTTATTTATTTATTTATTATTTTGACTATTCGTTAATAGTTCTCCTCATACAAGACAACAATTAATACATTATCATTCACCAACAATTAGAAAAGAAAATATGCATATTTTACAAGGAAGGATTTTCATACATTAATGTTGAAATTACCAACACGAAATACAAAACCGAAACAACATGTAAATGAATGCTAATTAGCAGAAAATTAAAATATATACACATAATGAAAGTCATACAAAATTATTAAAGTCACTAGAGCAATTTGGGCACGCTACACACTGCTTATTAAAATTAACACTTCTATCTAAACCTCAACATTATCATTATCATATTTCTAGGTTTCTCCTAATTGAAAATGACACATCTATTTAAACATCACCATCAAGGTTGCAAACCTAAGTTTCTTACAACTCCAAAAATTTAAAACAACTCAATAAAAATATATTACAATTTATGTCACATCATAATACATCCAACAATATACACCTTATGATTATCAATCCAAAAAAAAAAACTACCGGACTAGGGTTAACCAAGTGGGGTCACTACCCCCTTAAGGGCAAACTAATTACAAAACGATAATAATTACAACACATAACATTTCAGAGTTAACACAAGTCAAGCATGTGAAATACCAAGTAACCATATACAAAGACATAATTACAAAAGCAAATAACAAGGCCACTTACACTACCCAATTATACTATCCTCACAAGCTAATCCGGATTTAAAATTCACTTGAAAGAAAGCAAATACATTTTCGTGTAAAACAATTAGGATCGTGAGAACCGAATCTCTAACCGAAACCCGATTCTCAACAACCAAAAGCTCTGATACCAACTTGTAACACCCCCAAAATTCACTCCTGAAAAAAAAATTTTTTTGAAAGGATAAAGCGGAAGCTAGGAGAGAATTTGGGGAATGCTACCGCCACATCTAACACAAGATAAATGTCCACCATCTATCTTATGCTAGATGCAAGGCTAAAACCTGCCAAACAGAATTTTAAACATCAATGCCGTAAGAATAAACTCCCACAAGGAGATATCCATAGGCAGATGACAAGTGAATCAATTCACTAAATAAAATCATCGCTGAATTGATCAGCGGAACCTGTGAAATAAATCCGAATTTTAAAAGCTTACCAGAGTGCGAGAAAATTTAAAGACAATTACAACACTCTTGAATTTTAAATACAATACTTGAATCTTCCAAAAATAAATACAGTTAAACCAGACAAATTCCGACGGATCAAATTCCGGATTGCCTACTCTCTCAAGTCAAGCCTTCCACCCAAAAATAATATCTGAACTGAAACCTGCACAAGAGATCTGCTCCCCACCATCAGTGGATCATCACAGGACCCATTCAACCAAGGTAGCATCAGTATGGGTCCGGTACTGAGTAAATCAATACTACCAAACTCATGGAAGGAAGCATAAAACACATAAGATACAAGCGTACAAGAAATCACGATAGCATGCTAAGTAACACCAATCTAACAATCCAATGATCTGATAATAATCACTATTACATCTGATTTTATTTATTTACGATGAGTTCAGGGACCCCACTATTCTTAAACCGGTGGAACGGTCTGAAGCACCTCTCGGGGACAACACACCCGAGCCACTATTATCATCCGGTGGAACGGATCCTACACCTCTCAGGGCAAAACGCTCCTGAGCCACTATTCTAAACCGGTGGAACGGCTTGAAGCACCTCTCGGGGACAACACACCCGAGCCACTATTATCATCCGGTGGAACGGATCCTACACCTGGTCCTGACTCACGTAATCTTCCACTTTAAATAATTAATGTCTTATTCATTACCTAATTCATACCATATTCTTTTTCACGATGAGTATAGGGCCCCACTATTCTTAATCCGGTGGAACGGACTGAAGCACCTCTCAGGGACAAGTCACCTGAGCCACAATTATCATCCGGTGGAACGGATTCTACACCTCCCAGGGCAAAACGCTCCTGAGCCACTATTCTGAACCGGTGGAACGGCTTGAAGCACCTCTCGGGGACAACACACCCGAGCCACTATTATCGTCCGGTGGAACGGACCCTACACCTCGGCCCAACTCACGTGATCTTTCACTTTAAATAATTAGTATCTTATTCAATGATTTTAACCGACCGTAAAATAGGCCCACATAAATAATTCCATGGCATAAGAATACAGCATAGGGTATCATATAATTTCAATCAATATTCAACCATTCAAACAATCAAATACATACCATATCCAATGTCATATTAACACACATTTGCATTAAGGCTATAAACTTGTACATACATGCAATTACCACACAGAACACAACATCCACTTGACATAATTAATTACTCGATAGGCATACTTATCACCTTTCACTTCAAGTAGACATACATCCAAATTCAGCCATAAGTAAAGGTAAGTAATGACTTACCTCAATCCGAAGCTAGCTAAGCAAATTGAGAATGAGAGAGAGCTATCGAAGTCTCAACAATCCACGAGAAAGCTTTCCTAGATCGCCGATAGAAATCGGAACTAGGTTAGAAACTATCTTATCGATTAATAATTCACATATTATAATTAAATAAATACAAACGGACACAAACGATCTTTCTTGGAAAACGTGTCCAAAACTTAGGACTCAAGAGCATAGCTCTATTAAGATTTAAGGTTAAAATATAAATCAAATGATTTAAAACCCAAAGACAGAAATCGATTAGATAAAATACGCATAGCAAAAAACCAATTTATAAAACACTCCCCGAAGATTAGGGTTTTAAAGCCAACGACACAAACTTAGGTAATTCAAATCAATTAATTCCAATTAAAGATATTAGAATACAATTAGGATCATTTCAACTATTTCTACAAATTTAATTTTAGAAAAACTATTATACACATAACCAATTTCATAATCTCACTTGAAATCTAGGGTTTTAGGCCCGAAAATACAATTCGGTTGAATTCTATTAATTTAATCAAATTGAATATTTAGAAATGCAATTAGACATATTTTATAACATATCAAATAATCAATTGATCAAAACCGCTAAAAGAAATACCCAATTTAGTACAATTAGGGTTTTTGAGCCCGTAACGCAAATTCGATCAATTCTTGCTAAAATATATAAATTGACGGTTCGGAAATGTAATTAAATATATTCTAATATAAATTGTATAGTCAATTGAATAAAACAACACGATTACATAATCCGATTTAGTCCCGTAAGAGTTTTGACCTAAAAATCCAATTCCGATTAATTACGTACCATTTTCCCAAATCAACACTTCCGATATAAAATTTAATACATTTCAAACGATATTGTAAAATCAATTGAGCGGAACGACTCAATTACGCAACCCAATTTCAATACACACGAATTTTGACCTAGAAATCAAATTCCGATTGATTCCGCATAAATTTCTCAAATTGACGGTTCCGACATGAAATTAAATACATTTAAAAACATATTGTATAATCAATTTATCCAAAATCGCCAAATTGGACGGATCCGAAAAATTTGGACATAACCCGGCCTAAAATTCAATTTCCCAAATTTTCAACACAAACCATACAATTAACATATCCAAATCAATCTTACAGCACATATATACATAATACAACAATTAATTTAGCTTATCACAAGCTAAATCACACTCAATTAATCAAATTCAATATTAGGGTTTTCGGAAATTTATACCCAACGAAATCAGTAAAAATCGGAGCAAGGAGGGCTGGGGAAGCTTCGTCGGAGGCCGGAGGTGGCTCGCCGGTGGTCGGGAGATGTCGACGGTGGCCGGGCGGTGGCGGCGCAGCCTGCGTTGCTGCTCGTCGTTGCTGCAGCGTTCGGCCGTTGCTGCTGCTCCTACTTCGGTGGGTTGCTGCGCTGCTGCTGCGCGGCGTCGCCAGCTGCGGTGGTCGGTTGCGTCGCTCGTTGTGGCCGGCGGTGGTTGGCGAGGAGCTGGGGAGAAGGAGGTCGGGGCTGGGGTTTCTGGCGCAGAGAACAGAGAGCAGGTCGGGAAGGAGAGAATGGGAGAAGAGAAGAGAAAGGGAAAGAAGAGGGGGGTCCGGTCGGGGTAGGGCTGTTCTTTTTTTTTTTTTTTTTTTATACAAATACTCCTATAAAATAAAATACTAAAAGTGTAAAAATTATTAATGGAATATTTTATCTAAAATTCATTAAACAAAAATTATTTCGTAAGGTTCCGAAAGCTCAAAATAAATAAAAAGACTATATAAAGAATTTCGGAAACCTTTTCGGAAAAATTTACCAACGAACATAAAAATTTGTATTATTTACGGAAATATATTATAAGACCTCGAAATAATATTTAAAAGCATAAAAGTAAATATTTAAATTAAATTCTAATAAACCGAGACTAATTTAAATAATTCCCGAAATCGATTTTCCGTAAACCAAAAATAGTAAAACGGAAGAAAATTAATTCTGGAAAGAAATTCACAAATAAACTCCGAAAATCTTTTTAATTTAAAACTTCCCGAACATATTAACGATTTTTAAAAACGAATAAATTTAAAGTCGGAAATATTTTCTACGGATAAAATTATTAAAATAACTTTAACTATTTAAACCGAAATTTTATAATTTAAATAATATATTTCGTTAACGAAATATAACTCCAAAATAAAGTCGTAATCACACGACGAAGTTATAATCGAAAACGAATCTAAAATATTAAAATCAAAACACGGGAAAGAACGAAAATATATATTTTTAACCGAAAATCGAAATCATAAGAATATAATAAAATCATGGTCGTGAACGAATTCATCTAAAATGGTTCGCAACGACAACAATTAATTAAATTCAAACATGAATTCGAAATCGTCGATAAATTCATAAAACGAATCGAAATTAAAATAATTAAATATTTACATCAAATTACGCTAATAAAATCATTGGGCTTAATAAAATTAGGTTTCGAAAATACGGGGTATTACACAAATTTAAAAGTTGGATATTACCTTTGTTGATATAATTGAAGAAATGTAAAGTTCTTACATTTGTCCTTCTCATTAAAATTAAGGTATCAAATTACTCAATTTTCCTATCTTTTATTATTAAAAAATGGGGAATATATTTTGTTTTACTAAATTACTTATTTATCTACGTTTGATAAAATAAAAAGAAAAAAGAAAAAAGAAAAAAAGAGAGATTATTTATTTATGCAATGGGAGTATAAGTATTGTAGTTTTTCTTGTTGATGGTATGGGATTTCCCAAAACATTTTTGGGACGTGAATCTCACTGCCGTAGACATGCGTCGTATGCTCTCACTGCCCGCCCTTTCTTCTTCTCCCCTCTCCCTCAGCTTCTGAGGCCGGGAGTGCTTCATTGATTCACCTGAGAAAAACGATCTGCCCGTGACGATCGCCAGATTTTAATACTAATATATTTGTTTGAAGAAAGCGAAGGATATAGTTTGTCCTCTTTCTTTCCGGAATCCAAGTTGCTCCATTCATTGCGCGGAATCTGATTTGCTTTTCCTCGTTCTTTTGCTTTCCTCTCCTGGTAAATACTACTATTTAATTTTTGTTATTTTTGCAATAGCATTCGCTATCATCAAATTTGTAGATCAAATTACGCTTCCAATATCATCTTATGAAAGATAAATCGCTATTTGATTTTACATCTTTAAGCCCTCTCCTGCTGAGAATTGGTAACTGAGAACAACAATTCTTCTATTGTCCTCCACTCACAGCATATTGTCCTTTTGTTATACTTGATTGAACTATGTGCTATGTTTAAACTGTCGGTCAGCTAAATTGTTATGTGGCCATTAGGGGAAGGTTGCCTTCTGCATTTCGATGGCGGTTGGCTTAAAATAAAATTAAAAATGCTGGTGGTGGGGAGAGGGTTTGGCTTAAATGAATTTGAAATCTTTTCTTTGGGATGAAAGTAATTAATTGACGTTGGGGCTAGGTGGAATTTATAGTTAAACCTATTGCGATTAGCATTTTGTTCAACTTCTGAGTCTTCCATACACTTTGTTGGTTTTTCTTACGTTTGTAGTGGTGTGTGAGGATCACCAGTACTACTCATTCAAACAAACAAGGGGAAGAGAAGAAAGGAGTTTGGATCTGTATGTTTGGTTTGATAGGACGAGGATATTTTGAGCTATCTGAACTAGATAAAAAGAGGAAAATTTGGGCTGTGAGGTGTATGGACTTCAGTGTCGCCGTAGTTCATCGAGGAGACGGATTTCAGATAACTTCTGGCACAAGCATCAGCATTTGTACCTATTCAAGCCATCTTACATGTTCTTTCTTTAATTTTGCAAAAGATCCATGCAGGAGCCCATCAAGATGATCCCACATTCTCTGTTTTCAGTCTATTGCTCCTATTCTATTCCATCTAGCCTTGCCCACGTTACCTGTTGGTTTTGGTGCACTTTTGACTATATCTGTGATGGTATTTACCTATGCCTCCTTGTTAGTATCCTGTTTTCTATCACCGTCTTCTGTCTTACCATAGGATTATATGTTTGTTGCATTATGCCATTGAGTTTGCCGTCAGTATACATTAATGTTCTCATTCTATCATACAAATGAGTGTCATTCTAATGAATCATCAATTAGCATGGCAAATTGTTTCTCAAGCGGTTTATGTTTTTAGTAGGGATCATTCTCGACTTCATCTCTGGTCCGGGCACATATCTTGTGAGTCATACTTGGCTTTTCCAGCCAATAGTGCTAAGATATCCTACTTGCATAGGCTCCTCTGTCTTTCAACTAGTAAGTTCGACTAATATAAAAGGTGGGTATTTTAGACTCCAGAATGTGCCCATCATATTGGTTTCCTGGGGTCGACCACCTTGTCAGTTTAACAATTCAGGCATTCTCCTTTTAGCACAAGAGGTGGTGCTTATGGAATAAAAGATCCCCGACACATATCCCAATTCATAAAGTTTCCCTATTCTAGTAAACAAAATATTGTCCAATATACTGATATATCCCTGACATATATTGGACTTTTAGCCTACCAATTTGCCAAATGTTTGATACACAATGCAAAAATGAAACCACATATGTATTGACCCATATGATACGTTTCGGCTTATACTTACTGATATATATTTACCGATATTCATTGTGAAAAAAAATAATAAAAATAACGCTGCAACAACTATGATGTATAATTTATCTTCCACGGAACTCCGATACCACTACATCACTCAGCAGCCACAGTTTTATTGCCTAGTCATGCTTCCACCTAACTTGTGACCACCCCTATAGCTTGGTTAAATAACTGATGTTCTACCGAATAGCCATTTGATGTTCACAAATATCAGCATGTATTTTCTGCAGTTTGGGTTCCATACCTAAAAGTCTTTCATTATCCTCGTTTTGTCCTTATCGGTTTCTCTAAATCAGATCCAGATGTGCTAGTGGTTGATTTCCATCTTTAAATACCTGCTTCTCCTTGATGTTACCCTCATTTCTGTTAGATAAATAACCAGCCTGAAACCTTCCATGTTCTTTCACCTCTTTATGGGCAATTTGCACCATGCTACTATTAGCACCATCCTTGGTTCTACTGTAATTTATGATATTTTAAAAAAAACTTTAAATCAAATTATCTTTAACTTGGGTCACAAAAAATAAATGAATCATATCAAAAAAATCTCACTTTTTTTTTCTATAAATAGACACCCATATTAAAGATGCAAAATAAAAAAAATAAAAAAATACATGTATCTTCTGGATATAAATACACATTATTTATAAATCATCAAGCGACGAATACATGTGTTGTAAATACACATTTTATTATAAAAAGTACACGTATTTATCAATGTACATCTTATATTAACAATCAACAAACACACATCTCTTAGAAATTAAATATACATCGTATAGTGATGAATATACATATTATATTGACATATAAACATTTATAATATCTTTTATTTATAAAGTAATAAGGGACAAATACATATGTTATAATTACATATATTGTTGAAAATAATACACATTTTTACATGATACATCTTATATCGACAAATGCACATCTCATAAACATAAATTGCACATCTTATAGTAGTGAATACATATATTTTAGTAACCATAAGCACAAAATACTGTGGTACTGCTAGTAGGATGTAACAATTGCTCTTTATGGGTTACTTATTCAGTCTTTAGTTAATTATTCAAATATGCTTTTGCAAAATCTTTTATCTAATTGCTTTTTTGAGTGTGTAAGGTCTCAACATGCTTTTGATTTGTGGAGAATGGAAATAAGCATTGCTGCATATCTTTTAGCTGCTGGACAATGCATCTTGAAGCTGACTAGTTTGATAAACAATGTATACATTGGTACATCTGTGTTTTGGGGGGCTGTATATTGGCACCCGAATAGATGCTTTCACACCTCCCCCCACCCTCTCTTCTTCTCTGTCATATGTCATGTCATGCGTATCACATTTTCTTGTTGAAAATTCATTTTAATGATCCTTGTTTTTAGCTTCTTCACTTTTATGTGTTGGGACCCTAGGGTGATGGCAGACCTACCTAATTACATGGCTGTTTGCTTGCATCCTGTGAAACTAGCTTTGCTGGCACTTTTGGTCTCTGGTGGCATTGTACTGCAAATTTTGGTAAGGGTGACCCTCTCTGGCCCTTCGTTATCTTCATTCTTTGATATTCCATGACACTGAATTGTGATCTTTTGCTTTTCGGTTGGTAGGCATGTGCTCTGTACAGTAACTGGTGGCCAATGCTCACAGGTAAATCTTAATGAATACTTGTGTAATCATGACAGATAGAATTTATTGTGAGTAAATCTTCATATAGATTTGATGATTGCCTGAGTCTCAGCATGTAGAGGTGTTGGACAGATGAAGCTCCTATGTTTATGCTTTTATGCTTATGTTCCTTTGCAGTGACGTATAACAAGAATAGAAGAAGAAAATAGATAAGAATCATGTCTGCATTCAGACTTCAATTGTGTCCCTGTAAATTAATTGACTTGAATGTGCGTTTCATGCATCTTTACTAACAAATATGCGGGGGTTAGTAAATGGATTAAGCACATCACCTATTGTTTTATTTTCAGTCACAACCACTTATATCAAGAAAGATGTCTTCTTTCTTCTCAATCCCCTCCCCTCCCTGCCCCCACCTATTCCTTTTTCTTGTGTAGAGTTGTCCTGCTTTTTTGATGTTGTGGAAAGAATGGTAATGAGTAAAATGAACATCAGGCTGCTAATCCAAACAATAACGTGATAGAAAAGAACACTTAACATTACTTTAACTGTATCATCCTGCAGTCTTAATGTACGTGCTTCTTCCAATGCCTTTGCTCTTCTTTGCTGGTTCAGACACCTCGGCACTATTTTCTGAATCCAGTAGCAGGTGTGTTCTTTCACTTTCAACTTTGTCTAATTAATTCTCTGATAACACTAATCTTTTCATGATCCAATACTTGGCTGTAGAAATATTTGCATCATAACATCATTCGTGTCTTTTTTATCAATGACAGATGGGTGGATGCTACCAAGTTCTTGACAGGAGCTTCTGCTATTGGAAGCATCGCGATACCAGCTATATTAAAGCATGCAGATGTAATAACTTGGGGAGCACTGGCAATGGAGCTCTCTTCCTATCTGGTGTTTGTGATAGCCATTATGTGCTACATCAAAATTAATGAAGATGATGGATACAGTATGCTTTGAGACGGGAGGTTTTGTTCTTTCGCCCCTCATCCCTCCCTCCCTCCCTCCCTCTCTCTCTCTCTCTCTCTCTCTCTCTATATATATATATATATATATATATATATATATATATATATATATTATTTGGGGCTGCAGTTCGCAAATATCTGATGGCCGATATGAGTATTTGTAAAATCAGGTTTTCTTGTTCATTTTTCCGTTGCCTCTGCTGACCCATATTATGTAATCTGTACCATATGATCATTGTTTTGTCATTTTAATATAAATTTTATTTTGACATCATCCTTTACTTTGCAATATAGAAAAGCAAACTAGGCGATAAGTTTCCTAATTGTGGTCCCGTTTTAGGAGTTAGTTTCCATTTACCTTCTGCAAATGTTGTCTTATATTATGTTATGATTTTTTAATAGTTAACTTAGGAGCTGATTGACTGGTATCATGTATAACAAAAAGTAAGAAAGAAGCTTATGTTGTTTTTCAAGCTTCAGAGTTTTAGGTTTCCAAAACCAAATTATCATAGCAAAGTTCGAGCAATCCTTTGAAAATTCATCATCTCCTCGTTTTTTTATTACTCAATTTATTTAGGCCACTACAAAAAACAACTTTGTCCCCATCACACATCCTAAACTTAACTACCATAACTATCTCTAATGGTTTTGTTGACTATGATGTTAATCAGTGGACAAAGTAAAGACGATTATCTAACTAGAGTAGCCTCTAAACCCAATTCTAGTGATCCTAAATTCAAATTTGGAGGGTTAAAAAAAACCTGTTATGTCTTTATTGATTAGTTTGATGACGACTAAGATAGAAGAAAATTGTTTGCTTAACAAGACAATTAAGGAAATCTAGGACAATGCACATGATGCTTTTTCAAGCAGTGAAAAGACAACCAAATTTTTTCATGTGGGGAACATTCTTAAAGGCTTGTGATAAGGATAAAACTTTATTGCTAACTATTTCATCGCCATTACTTGTTATTGGCAGCAATTAGACCTCTTTGTGTCTCACAAATGGAATTGTCAAAATGATCTCACCAACTATAAGAAGATTATTAAAACCAAAGACATCTTCAAGTTTATAATGGGTCTTAATAAGTCTTTAGATGAGGTTTGAGGCAAAGTCTTAGGGACTAAACCTCTAATAAGTCTATGTGAGGTTTATTTTGAAGTACATAGAGAAGAGAGTCACAAAAGAATGATGATGGGATGATCTGACCACTTCTCAACCCCTAAAGTTTTAGCATTGGTTGCAAATAAGGAGCACTTAAGTCTCCTAGACTCCTTTGCACTTTTTTCTCGTAGGATATCTGAGAATTCCAATGACAATCAATCACGGAGAGGATGCCCATGTTGTGATCATTGTAAGAAGCCAAGCCACTTCAAAGAGAAATGCTGGAAATTGCATGAAAATCCTCCCAATTCAAAAGAAAATCATGACCGTGAGTTTAGAGGGAACACAACTATCACTGAGACATTTAGAAGCATCAACCAAGTGCCTTTTGCTAAGGATAAACTAAAGTTACTCCAAAAGCTTATTATTAGGCCCCGTAGTTCTACTAATTCAAATTTGACAATTGTTGACGATGATTCTACAAATAGCTTGAGTAATCTTGCACTTCATAAGGGGAAATGAGATCCCTCCTCATTGATAGTGGACCTAGGAGCCTCAAGCCATATGAAGGGTGACAAATCCCTATTTACAACGTACTCTTGTTATCATGGTCATCATGTTATACACATATCCAATGATGCATGCACTAAAGTAGTATAGTTAGGAACTATATGTCTCTTAGATATTATTACCCTACATTATGTCTTATTTTGTGCCATATCTTGATTGTAATGTTATCTTAGTTAGCAAAATGAATAGTGACATACAGTGTAAAACTAAATTTCTTACCAAGTGTTGTGTATTTTAGGACTTGAACAAGGGGAGGATGGTTGGCAATGCTAAAATTCGTTTAGGCCTTCATCTTCTTTATATGAACTCTTCATTGACCTACGTCTATTCCAATAAAAATAAAGTTAATTCCCAATGTAGGTTTGTCTATAATTTGAAGTATGTGTATTAGTCAAATTATAATAATGCTATCATGACGTGACACTTTTGTTTAGGTCATCCTAACTTTTTGTATATGAAACTACTCTTAGTATCTTTATTCATCAATAAAGTATCCTAGTTATTTCATTGTGGAATTTGTTAATTCACTAAGCATACTCGAAGTACTTATCCTTCTCAAACCTACAAACCAAATCATCTTTTTTTTTCCTCATCCATGGTGATATTCGGGGACCAACTATGATCCCATATATTACAGGTGCTCGAAGGTTTTTGTTATTAGTTGATGATGATACATGATTATGTTGGAATTTCCTCATGAAATGAAAATATGAAACCAATCATATTTTCTAACAGTTCTATGCTATTATCCAAAATTAGTTCAATGCCAATATCCAAATTCTTAAGACACATAGTGATAAAGTTTTCTTTAATATTAAACTTGGTCCATATCTTAAGTCCCACATTATTATTCACCAAAGCTCATGTGTCAACATGCCTCAATGAAATGATGTGGCCGAACATAAGAATTAGCACACTTGAAGTTGCTCATTCATTACTTTTCAAACCAACATCCCAAAGAAACTTTTGGGGTGAAGCAATCCTCACAACCATATATCTCATAAATAGAATGCCCTTGAGAGTTCTCAAATTAAAATCACCGATGCAAATTTTCCATAACCTTTACTTAACCTATTGATTAGTGTTTCAAATTCCTCCCAAAATCTTTGTATACACTGCATTTTTCCATAGTCACTCTAAAAAACATGGTAAACTTGACACTCAAGCCCTTAAATGCATTTTAGTATAGTACTTAGCAGATCAAAAAGGGTACAAATGCTACTCTCCTACTAATTGCAAATTCTACCACACCATGGATGTCAATATTTTTGAAGATCAAACATAGTTTTCCAATTCTGTGGTTCAAGGAGAGAATGACACTAATAAATTATAGAATTGGGATTGGCTTATACTCACCAAATCATATCCTTGTCTCTCCTCTCACACTAGTTTAAGTCCTTCTTACTCTAATGTATTAAGCTTGACTCATTGCTCTCCAAATAAACCCCTTGAAACACTTGAAACCAATCCAACGTCGTTGTCTACTATCTACCCTCAACATCTCCACCTCTCTGACTAAGTAATAAAAGTTTATGTAAGAAGAAAAACACTCATGCAACCTGAATTAATCTAGCAAAACCCAAGATTCTCCCCGACTCAATGATCCTAAAAGGACAAAATATAATACTAATTTTAGTCCATTATCAAGTACAAAAAAGGTGGTAGAATATAACTTGGATTTGGGTCTACCAATTGCTTAAAGAAAATGCATTCAATCATGTATCAAGCATCCACTTCACAACTACATCTCATGCTCAAACCTATCATAGAAATATCAAACATTTGTTACTTCCTCGAACAATATTAAGACTCCCAATTTAGTTTATGACACTCTACAAATTCCTGAATGGTGGGTATCAACCTTGGAAAAGTACATATCACTTAAAAGAATGGGACATAGGTCTTAGCATCCTTGCAACCTGATAAGAAGATTGTGGGATGTAAATGGTTATTCTCAATAAAGTATAAGGCTAATGGTAGCATTGATAGATACAAAGGCACGATTAGTAGCTAGGAGGTTCACTTAGATGTATAGAATTGATTATTAGGATAATTTCCCCTATAGCCAAACTCAACATAGTACATGTTTTATTATCTATTACAATTAATTATGATTGACCTATATTTTAACTCAATGTGTAGAATGCATTCCTAAATGGAGATCTAGTCAAGAAAGTCTATATGCATATACCAACATGCTTTGAGATTAAACTAACTAAAGGAAAGGTGTCTAAGGTGAAAAAGGTGTTATATGGATCAAACGATCACCCTAAGCATGGTTTGCCAAGTTCGCTAAGATACTCAAGTAGGATGGTTATTCATAGTCCCTATCAGATCATACATAGGTCATAAAATATTTTAATGATGGAAGAATCATGTGGTTGATTTTTTAAGATATAATTCTTACTCAGAATCACAAAGAAGAAGTTGTAAGACTCAAAACCTTATTATCTAAAGAGTTTGAAATCAAAAACCTAGGACATTTAAGATGTTTTCTAGGCAAGGAGGGACCAGTTCTAGAAAGGGAATTTTGGTTGCACACCATAAGTATGTTTTGGATCTCTTTCATGAAACATGTATGAGTGGGTGCAAGCCGACTGAGATTCCTATGGGCTCTAATACCAAATTAATTCATTGGCCTACGGAGTTAGTTGCTAATAAAGGTTGGTATCAACACTCAGTGGGAAAGCTGATATATTTAACTCACACACACCCATATATAAATTTTGCAATCATCATTGTTAGCCAGTTGTAGAGCAATCCATCTATGATTCACATGGAGGTGGTGAATAGGATTCTTAGGTACCTTAAAAGTATATAGGAAAATGATCAATCTTTAGGAAAACACTTGGCCGATCCTTGGAAGTTTACACAAATGTGGATCGGGCCCATCCCTTATGGACTGAAATTCTACTTTCGGTTATTGTTCATTTGTTTAGGGAAAATTTAGTGACACGATAGAGTTTTGATAATTGCTTCAAGGCATATGTGAAGGGATTTGGTTGAAGCGGCTATTAAGTGAACTCATCATTGACCCTTCTAATCCTATTAAGATTATGCATAACAGCCAATCAACAATTGCTATTGCCAAAGATCCAATTTATTATGATAGGATAAAACATGTTGAGATTAATAGACACTTCATCATTGAGAAAATAGAAGATAAGGTGATATCGATCAACTATGTGCCTTCCAAGCGGCAAGCAACAAATATTATAATGACTACTTTATTTTGATCCAAATTTATTGAGCTAAGTTGTAGCCTTGGTTTAATTAACTTATATTGTCTAGTTTGAGGGGAGTATAGAAAAAAAAAAAACTAGTCTATAAATTTTCAAGAAGTGTGGTCCGTTTTTAGGAGTTATTTTCTATTTAGCTTCTGCAAATACTATTGTATATTCTGTTATGATATTTATAGCATAGGAGTTCCTATTTTTTAGGAGTTAACTTGGTAGCTGATTGAGTGATATCTTGTATATATGTAAACGATAGTTGTTAATGATAGAAAGTCAGAAAGAAGCTTCCGTTGTTTTTCAAGCTTCAAGCAAGATGATTCTCGCTGTTGTAGCTCTTGATTTCTCATTTACAATTTCATTTGTTGTTTGTGACTTTTGATTTGTAATGCTATCCTAAAAGCCCAAGGCTGCTTTTGGTAAAGAGACGATTTAATAGGGTTTAGTAGATTTGAGCTGAATTAGAAGTTTTGACTTGTCAAACGGCTGATTCATATGTTCGGTGAGTAGTTGGTCTCACTAGAGGTTTGCAAAAGAAAAAAGAAAAAGGGTGAGCGTGTTGTGATGTCGGGAACCTGTGTTTTACAATTATCACAACGGAAAGTAATTGAATTTGGATTTTACAATCACACCCTCTGTTACCTTTTTATTCATGGTGTCATCGTTTGCCTCTTGATTAATAGGGCATATTTTGTGTTTGGTTTGTCACCTTTTTATTCACGGACTAGTATTTAATTCATAATCGTAGGACTTGTTTTCATTCGTAGTTATGCTTAAGTTTTGGTTGTTTATGCCAGCATCGTGTCCCTTGATGACAATCAAACACATTTTATTTAAAATCTGATAATTTTTATTTGATGTAAAATGATATAGTTATAAAGGAACGAAAAAATATTCGTTGTATTTAGATATAAAAATAGATAAATGATATTCAAATTAGTATTTGTTTATTCAATAAAAAAAATTAATTTATTATCTTTTATTTATATAATCACTAATATATTTTCTAACATTAAAAGTAAAAATATAATTAAATTCTAATAATTTAAGTATTTAATTATAAAATTAAATAATTTTTATTTTAAATCTGATGAATTTTATTTGATGGATGTATAAATGGATATGGATACGAAAAAAAAACTGACAAATTTATATTCACGTGTCATTCATGCTTATAACTCTACATTATTACTAATAAAAAGAAAAAAAAATTAAAAGTAGTTTAACATAATTATCTACTGATAATAATAACTTATCCTTTTGAGATAATTTTATTTAAATCTTTTACATCTAATTATATCCCCTTGGAGCCATTCATAATAAGAATGCAAGTATTTTGATAATATCAAACCAATTACTTTTTTTTTTTTCTTGAACAAAATAACTATAATAGCTAACACATCAATAAGTTACAAAGTTGAAAGATCAAATGTTGGTTTGATTATAAGATTGATATATATATTTTAAAGTTTATTACACAATAGTTATGTTATTATATAAAAAAGAAATAATAAATAAAAGATAAGCAATAACATCCTGTTATTTTTTTAAACAGCTAAAACTATCATTTAATCTTATGGAACAATTTCACATAATCTATTAATATTATAAACCAATGAAATCAGTAATTAAGTAGCAACTATCTAATCTATTATCCACTATTCACAAATTGGCCAGACGGAGTATGGATTTTGAGGTCTAAATAGTATAGTATGCTCCGAGACATAGTACATATACTCAAAATATGTAATACACTCTAATATGTTCTAAATATGGTGCAATATGCAATCATATATAGTGGAAATATAGTATAGTACATCTGGAATATAGTATAATTTGCTCAAAATATAGTGCTAACACTAAATAAAGCAAATGTTTAATTGGCTCAAATAATCTGCTAAAAATCCAATGAACATTTGCTTCAATTAGAACCATATATTTTTAGATCAAAATTTTCAAATACAAAACCATTTTGTCAAATGGTGTTTTTTCCCAAGCCAATCACCACCAACTCTAAGTTTAATTTTTTTTCCATTTATTTTGGAACAAAAGTTGATTTAAAGACAAATGTTTTGAGTTCGTTTTTAAAAAATATTATTCTTTTCGTATAAAAAAGAAAATTATTATGTCATTTTATATACCTTTTAATAAAGTTATAAAAGTAATCTTAAAATTACGTTAATATTATTCATTGAAAAATAATAAAATATTTAATGTGTATATAATTAAAAAAAGGATAAAAATAAAAAAATAATTTTTTTTCTAAAATAATTTTATTTTTTATTTAAAAAACTAATGACAAAATAATTTTTTTTATACAAATAGAGTAATATTTTTTTTTTGTAAATGTACAAATATTTAGATTTTTTTCTCATTAATATATTTTAGAAATAAAAAATAAGATATAAATATTTAAACTTTATTTTCATTCAGATATACATAAAAATGACCAAAATTTAAATTTTTTTTATATATTATATGCTAATAGAAATAAAGTTAAAAGTATATGTATTTACAAGAATGAGTGCAGAATATTTATTACTTTAAATATATTTTTCTTTTTATTTTGATCCAGATAGCCTAAACTTCTATAAATACAAAAGCATTTTTTTACATGCCATTTTTTCCCGAGCCAAACACTACCAACTCTAACTTTAATTTTTTCTATTTATTTTGGTCCAGATCCCCTTGGTCTAAATCTAATCCAACTCAAAATGAGATAAATACTCTCGCCTTCTGGGCTCCTTATCCCCACAAACCACAAGTAGATCTCTCTGTCTGGCTCTCTTTCTCTCTTCGCAGCCAAGCAGTCAGCTAGCAGTAGCACCATCAGCAGCTGGCATGGGTATTCTATGGTGGAAACGCGAACCGGAATCTGAACCCAAAACCTCAACACTCCAGACGACGGACCCGAAGCCCGAAGTCCCAGGAATGAACGGTGCGGTGGAGGTACCTCGTCCGGCGACGGATGTCACTGTATTCGAATTTGGGTCGGTGGCAAATTCGACAGATAGGGTAACAATTGCCGGATATTGCCCAGTTTCCGACGAACTGGAGCCGTGTCATTGGGAGATACTTCCCGCTATGGAAGAAAACAACCCTCAGTTCCGGATAGTTTTCTGAAAGTAGCGTTTTGGTGCTTTCTGTTTTGCAAAAATAATTGAAGAATTCGAAGATGATGCTGGATTAGGAACCGAGGGAAATGCTTTTGGTGCATCTATCGGAAGTATTGAATCTGTTAATGGAATTGGCACTTATTAATCAAATGGATGCGTCTTTGCTGCATTCTTTAGATGGTTTTGATTTGATATGTTTGGCGTAATATGGTGTTACTTTTGGAATGTCGTTGGAGCTTTTTATTTCACCATTATCTATAGGAAATGGTATAGGAATCGTACGTGATGAATAAAATTCCAGCTGAGTTATTTGCTACATTTTACAGACCCTCGAGCAAAGGAAAGCGTTCTTTCAATTTTTTAGGCCTCTTAGAACCGTATACACCCGGCAAAGCTGACCCAATCCGACCGATCCAACCCGAATAGTTCGTTCGCAATTCGAAAGTCCGAAATAATCCAATTCAATTCAAATTCGATTTGAATTTAGTTAATTCGATAATGACTCGAATCCGAATTAATCAGAACTGAAGTGACCTAAATTAATAATAACCCGAACCGAAGATTTCCTAAATCCAAAGCAAACACACCCCGAACCGAAATAAACTCTAACCCGAACTCTAACCCGAACCCAAACCAACTCGAAACCAAACCGACCTGAACCAGACTTGAATTGATAATTAGTTATTTTTATTCAAATATGATATTTTTAACTCTATATATTTATCAATTTTTGAAACAATGTAAATGAATGTAAATATTTATAAGCATAAATTTAGATTTTTGTTTCACTTTGTTTGATAACTTCCTACAACTTAAACTCAACACTCTGGACCATAAGAATACAAACTTAATGACGGATCAATAAACTTATAAAATCTAGAACTTATGAGCATAACCTTTCAATTCAATTTCAAAACCATTATATATTATAGTGGTATATATATAATCTACATTAGAAAAAGTCTAATTAGATGGGATCTACAATCCAAGTAATGAATATCCATGATAGAAGGTGGTCAAATACTTGAATGTAACCTTCATAATCTATTGTATTACCTTTATATATCAGTAACATTATATTCTTGTCGCTTGGAATAAAATTAGCACAAAATACATCAGAGAAACAACCATACAAGTGAAAGACCACAAAGTATCGATCCTAAATGGTTTCAATGCTTAAACTCATATAATACTTCAAACATGATGGAATAGCTTGTGCAATTGTGCCATATGATGTGATGTGTCAACTCGCCTTCCTATATAATGAAACAAAAAAATTGATGTAGGAGAACTGATCCTCAAATTTAGTTCTTTACAAACAATCTTCTAAAATAAATGCAAATGATGATGAATAAGAAAAAAACTCAAGTAAATAATGATACCAAAAGAAGAAGGAGGAGGAGGAGGAGGAGGAGGGAGATATGGTATTGTATTAATGATTTATGAGGACCTGACAATCAAATTCAGCATTTTATCATACGCTCATT
The DNA here is from genome assembly GCA_039764185.1 of Tamarix austromongolica. Taxonomy (NCBI): domain Eukaryota; kingdom Viridiplantae; phylum Streptophyta; class Magnoliopsida; order Caryophyllales; family Tamaricaceae; genus Tamarix; species Tamarix austromongolica. The sequence continues at coordinate 82,278,767 of CM077814.1, read as the reverse complement.
GCATGATACATAATACATAATAATATCAAATATGCTGATAATTACTAACAAATAAATACAATAGAAGTCCAAACAAGTTTAAATAAGAAAACTAGAGCATTGATAATACAGCTACAATGAATACTTGATCCTCTCTTTAATGGATGAAGGTGAATACCTCTCTTTGATTGAAGCCCTGGCCTTGAGGTAAGTAACCAAAAAACACTAACTAGAAAGAAAGAAATTTACAATCCAAAAGGCAAAAGATGTACTATAGGATAGTTATAATACCAAGAGAAAGAAATCACCTAACCATCACCATTTATGTTGTTACATAAACATCAAGCCAACAAATCACACACCTTAATTTGAGGTTTATATAACAATTATAAAAAAAGAAGAAGATAATACCACCCAAGTTTTAACTCTAAATTAAACCTAAACCCCTTTATTTGTTAAGGGAAAATTTGGTTGAGAAAATAACAAGACAACAACTAACAATACAACCTGTAGAAGATCAAAGAAGCCACATTATTAATTCAGAGACTTGTTTTTATAAAACCCGCAACACTAAAAACCTTCTCACAACAAAATATAAAGAAGTAAACTTTCACCTATTAAAGTTAACATCACTACTAAAATTAACCTATGAAACTTACAACATTAAAAAATCCTGTAACCTCTTCAAAAATATCAGTGTAGTCCTCCCTGTAGTGAAAGAGCATGTAGTTAAATACACTCCATTTGGATAAAAGCTACATACTTAACTATCAATTATATAAAGAAGTAAAATAGTACCTATGGACATTATCAAAGGCGTAGTAGGGGGTTTAGCCCCATCCCACCCCATATTGCAACCAAAAAACTCATCTTCCTCAGTTGCTAGAGCAACAATGACACATTAGAAATATACTATAATGTAGAAACAAAGAAGTTAATAAAAGCCTTAAAAACACTACCTTCAAAACCATACAACCAACTATGAGTAGTTATCAAAGCTTCAATATTTTTAGGCAAGTATGAGCTTCTCCACTTATTTAAAACCCTACCTCCAATGCTAAAAGTTGATTATGATGCAATAGTTGTGAGGGGTACACTTAAAATATCCCTAGCTAGATGTGAAAGCTCTCCATATTGAGACTCGTTCTCTCTCCAAAAGTCAAGAATGTTCAATTTGATTTTACGGTCCATTCTAGGATCATCTAGATACTTATCGAACTTTATCTTTATAAGTGTATGCAGTCTCATTTTCATTAAAACCCTAAAAATTATAAAAACAAATTGATACATATATATATATATGTATGTATGTATGTATGTATGCATGCATGTATGTATGTATGTATGTATTTATGTATGTATGTATGTATAATAATAAAGAAAGAATGATAAAATTATATATATAATATTCAATTGAATATAAATATAATAACAAATCAAAATCAAAGGAAAGGCATCAAAGATTAAGTGAAGGTGAGAAATGTAAACTTACGGCAGAGAAATCAAATTTGAGCTTGCAAGTAGAACTAATGCTGTTAGTATCTGATGTTGATAATGTTCTACAAAAGTTATTGCAAGTACCTCATCCGTTATTAACTGAAGGATACTCCACTAGGAGCATTACTAACTTAAACCACACATCATTAACCTTCAAAGAAGCCCTTGTTCCATCCTCAAATAATTTTTGATAGCAATACTTTATAAAATTCAACTTACAATGAGGATCAAGAATCACAGCAAAAGCAAATAATGTACCATATTCATTTCCATCTAAGTTAGCCCAATACTTATCAATTTAATCTTCATTTCTATATCCATTTTCATTAACACTTCATCGTCACCCTTTATCAACTCATTTAAAAGTGTTTCGATCTTCCATACATTCTCAAAATACAAATTTCTTATGGGATATTGACTACCATAAAATAACTCAGTAATATTATAAAATGATTCCAAGATATCATGATTTTTTCAAGCATGTCCCACTCTTGAGTTCATGGGAAATGCTTGTACAAGGGGTCAACAACCACCATCTCCTTAAATCCATTACGATAAATAATAGCTCTATCAATCATCAAATAAGTTGAGTTCCACCTTTTGGAAACATCAAATCATAATGCTTTAATATCTAATATCCGAGCTAATTTCACACAATTTTGAAATGTAGCCTTCCTCGATTATGACCAATTGATGTATTTTATACTATCTCTAATCTTAACAACAATATCCTCTATCACCTTAATCCCATCCGTAATAATAAGATTCAAAACATGAGCATCACACAGAACATGTAAGTAAATGCCATCATGCAACAAATTTTTTTGATTGTTTAGTGTATTTCTCAAATGATCTTGCATTCTATCATTACTAGAAGCATTGTCCAATGTGATAGAGAAAATCTTATCCTCAATACCCCAATCTTGAAGTAAACTTAATACCAAATTATGTAAGATTTGTCTCGTATGTGATGATTCTATATGATGAAAATTCAGTACTCTACTATTTAACTTCCAATTAGCATCCACAAAATGAGCAGTCAAACACATATACCCTTTGGTTTGACAAGAAGTCCACATATTAGAAGTCAGATAAATACGACTAGGGATGTTACGAAGATAGTTCTTAAGCTAAATTTTCAAGTTTGAATACAATTTCAATACATCCGATTTTTCAATATTTCTACAAATGGTTCTAACTTGATTATTCAAGTATGCATGAATTTCTCTATTGCCTTTGTGTTCTACCCAAGAGAATGCATACCCATATTTGATGATAGTCCTTGCTAATAGATCTCTATAAATCCTTTGGTCATACACATTGGATTCTACTTTCACAGTTTGTTGATATGATGGACATTTATCAAGACATCTTTTTAGATTTGTCGTTCCATAATGTGAACTAGCAATGAAAGAAGCCACCTTACAATGGATACAAAGTGCGCTCTCTTTTCTATCCTTGGTCTTGGTTCCTTTAAGCCTCAAAAATTCTTTCCAAACTAATCTCCTTTTCTTATCTACTTCTTGCAATTCAGGATCCAAAAGATTACTAGCATCATAATTTCTAGCTTCCATAACTATAATAAATTAAAACAAATAAATATAATTATACACAATAATTAAAACATCAATAACTTAAAATAGAGAGTGAAATAAAGATTTAACAAAAATTATAAAGGTTGGTATATGAGTGCTAAACAGACATATTATTTCCATTTAATAGGCTAACATGTAATCTACATGCTAAACATACATATACAATAATCTATTTGCATGCTAACGGCCTAGGCATGTATGACCAAGCCCAACATAATGACATTTGATAATTCCAACTCAAATTCAGTCTATGCTTCACAGGAAACAACTAAATAAGTACTAGTACATCCAAAACAAACCATCCCACAAGCCACAACTAAATGACCCTCAAGAAAACAAACAAACATAACTATCGGCTTAATGAGTAAAGTAAGAAACAAGACTATGGAGTATGGCAAAGCTAATGACAAATTCTATAAAAAGAGAGAGTGGAGCAATAGCAGCCAAGTACTCCTTAAGAGAGGATTTCCAACTTCGAAAACCAATACCCACTAAAGACCAGTCCAAGAGTACAAGCAGGCAAACAAAACACATGAGACAACGTTAGTAACAATAGACAAAAGCATTACATCATGAGATAGGATTCAAAATGACCACTAATATAGTAATACTAAATCAACATCATTCTTGTTAGGAGGAATAATAAATGTGAATAGGTATTTTAACTAATTTCTGCAACAAAGAGTTACCAAACAATGAAGAACTATACAATTGGGTAACCTCACCTGACCACCGCAGTAATGGTGATTGAAAACAAAATAGAGGAGAGGAGGATATGGAATGGAAGTATCGAAAAAAATGGGAAAAATTGAAATAGGAGGAGATTGAATGGAAGTATGGAACGGAATGGAAAAGTCAAAACAAGAGGAGATGGAATGGAAGCATGGAACGAAATGGAAAAGGTAAAAATTTGAAATAGATGAGGAGATGGAATGGAAGTATGGAATGAAATGGAAAAATTCAAAATAGAGGAGGAGCTGGGAGAGGCCGAGAGGGGAGCTGGATGGAAGTCTGGAGTCTGGAACGAGATGCAGCATAACAGCTGTGAGTCAAAGGAGGGAGCCAAGGAGGTACTTAGTACTCACTAGTGTAAGTGGTGACTAGTCTGGTCGTGGATGACAGGTTTCTACTCGTTTGGTTCGAATCACACGATTCACGCCAAAACCAAACGAGGCAATGATGAGTGACGACATAGTGTGAGTGCGACTACAGTGTGAGGCTGTGAATTGTGAGCCTTAAGGCCCTTAATTGACTAACTAATCGAGTAGTAGACTAGTAGTAAACTAGTATAGTAGTAAGTAGTAGTGTAGCAGTAGCAGTAGTAGTAGTATCGACTATACTAATACTCCTTACGTGTAAGATATTTTGATAAGTGATATATTAGATTTGGAGGGAAAATAAGATATAGATATTGGGGAAAAAAATGGAGTTAGGTGAAATATTAGAAAAAAAATAAAGTTACTAGAAAATTGGAAATATTTTAGCTAATATCTCATTATAGTTTATATAAAATAGAGGCTTAGAAAAATAAGAAGCAAGTGAAATATTTAAGAGGGGAAAAAGTGTTAAAAAAATATTTATTATTTAATGTATAAAAAATAAAATGAGTAAAAAATGAGACTTTTAAATAAAATTTAATCATTGTAAGATTTTGATTTTATTTTCTCATAGCATTTAAATTTAATAATAATATATATAATGTTATTATTAATTATAATTATCATTTAATTTAAAGATACAATTTATTTGTATTTATAACCCTAATTAAAGTTTGAGGCTAAATTATATATGTCATTTATTCACAACATGTTTAACATTTATATCTTTATACTTTATAATATTAATTCCCTTTGACAATATTTGTTAGTTGGTATGTTAGTAATATTCTGTGATAGTATATATATTTGTACTCATTTTAAAATTTTACGTTAATTATAGCTTTAGCATTTGTAATATGCTTTTTTACTCCTTAATTCATAATATCAATAGACTACTTGTCCATCTCATATGTAAATTATATCATTTATTAATTTATTTTAACTAAAGCAATATTTATTCATTTTATTTTAAATATCTACTCTCATTTTAGTGAAATTTCAATTCATAATTATTGAACTCATTATTTTATACTCAATTAATTAAATATATTATTTTTGGTAAAACTTTTTTCTTTGTAAAATTGGTAGATCATTAAGAATAATTCATTAGATGCTCACCTTATCTTTTGTATGTGTGCTCTTAACTTTTTTTTTATTTGATGATTAATGATGTTGGAGCTTAAAAATCAAGATTGATTGAAATTTGAAAGATAATATATTAATTTATTTATGGAATTACAGTATAATAAGTTAATTACTAATGTAAAAGGGAAACTAAGTTATAATTTTATAAATTTACTTAAAAATTTGCCTCTTAGATGGTAAGTTTTGTTTTGTAATTAAATTAATGGCAAGTGAGATATTTATAATAAATGTAACCAACTAAAATTGAGTTAACTCATTAAATAAATTATATTTCTAGTATTTATTTTGATGTTGATTTCTTTTATATATGAATATTTAATATTTTCATATTGTAGATTGAATTTCCCTAATATAATAGTATCTTAGCATATCATAAAATCTATGACAGCATACTAGAAATTCCAATCCATTCCATTTAACACCACATCAAACATCTCAGTCACCAAAGTTATAAATATGAAGAGCAAATCCATCTGTGGTTATAAAATAATTGATCCAATTTGATAAATTTAGTTATAATTTAACAAGGAATAAATGACTTTAAGAATATACAGAAATCGCATTAAATATTAACAATTATGGTCAATATAAATAAAAATTGAAAAGATAAATAATATATGGGCTTTTTAGGCCTTAATCAATTCAACTCATCTCTCATAACAAATCAATGATAAAGAATATGTTTGAGGAAACACCTATTAGAAGAAGATTATGTGTGATGAATTAGAGATGTGTTGGAGATGAGTTAGATATACAAGTATGGGAGGATGCATGAGTAAGCCATAATAAAAGGTATTTTTGACTTCATCCAAATGGTTTAGATTAGAAAATGAGTTCATAATTATTGAAATGCAGCACATGTGAGGTATATCATGAAATTGTTAGATCATGGCTCTTAGCAAAAGAATACAAATTTATTATGACCTATTTTACAACCTATGAACCTATTGGATATTTTAAAGATTTATTAAATTTACAACCAACTAGGGATAATATTAACTAGGCATGTTATTAAGCTAAAAGATCTAAATGGAGCCAAGGATGAGTTATCATCATCAAGTTTGCAATGACAACAAATCTAGCACCTCACAATCCTCACTAAGAATATCACATTAAGATTAATACTTCAAAGAATCAAAGGCTTGTAAAGAATAGCTATTAACTAAAAATAGGTTGGCTGAGAAAGGTATGAATGGACCAATGTGTGAGATGTGTGGACAAACAACTTAGACTTTGGCGCATGAGGTTAATGATTGCCCAATTACCTAAGTGTTTTATTTGGATGATGATAATCCATAGTGAAGTTGTATATTATGAAAAGGTAATGAATTTGATTGGGTCTATTTCATAATCTAACACTTAGATGACGAGACATTAGAAATGATGTGTACACTAATATAGGTTATTATGATGAATTGAAATAGGAGGAGATCAAAGGACTCTACACTGGTTCAGTGACCAAAGAATATTATTGAGGATACCATGCACTTGCTATTAGAATATTATGCCATAATATCAAGAAATGAAATAATTAACAAAGAAAGGGCATAGTCCACTATATAAGCAACCATAAGAATGAAGGAAATGGATGATATGCATGTTGATGCAAATTGAACATGAACAATGCAGGAAAATTAATGTAGGAAATCATGAAAATTATAATTGTGATTTGAGGTGTAAAAGGTGATGTATTATCATTTATTAGCTATGTTGTGACCATAATAAATATCTAGAGACATATTTACAATATAGATAATTGTCTTAAGACATTAGACATACAATATAGAATTTAGTGTGCTATGACAGAGGATTGTTTTACTAAGTTAGTCATTGAGACAAATTCATTGGAAATGGTGTAGGGTTTATAATCATAAGACAACTTTGATATTTCATTTTTCACTGGGTTATTGATGATTGTGATTTTCATTTATCACATATTTATTTATTGTGTATTAAAATTATTATTGAAAATGAAAATAGTGAAAATGTGATAGTAAGAAATTCAAAAACCATAGCAAAAGAAGCTAAAACCAAACTAATAGTAATAGGATAAGGTCGTACTATTATGGCTAAGAAAAAATCCTTTTATTTTAAATTGTGATGTAATTGTATTCAAAATTTTACTAGTATTCTAAAAATGCTTAAAGTTAACTTTATAAAAATTAAAAATAATTTGATATGATTTTATTTCATGCAAGTTTCAATTTTCATGTGCCAACTCTTTCTCGATCATGCTTCATACTGTTATAAATAATACCCAATTTGAGCCATCTGATTTGACACAATATCTATAGACCCAAAATAGATCAAAATTCAAAAAACTCGATAGATTAGACACTTAGTTGATCTGATTCACACCTGACCCATATAGTGACCCGAACCCAAACCTAACCCGAATTCTATAGAACTGAGTTAGACCTAAAATAGACCCAATTTTGAGAAATCCGAAGAAATCAATGTCAACCTAACCCAAATTATACTTGACCCATCACTTAACCCGAATCGAACCCAAACCCAACCCAAAGAAACACAACCCAAAATACACCTGAACCAAATTAGACTCGAACCTAAACCCTAACCCGACTCGATTGTATAGTAATCCAAAGTTAACCTGATCTATATCAACCCGACCCTAACCCAACCCAAATGGCCCGTTTTCCACCTCTAGAACTATAGAGCTCACCTTTAACCATGTCTAACCTACCTCACCATATGGACCCTTTATCCTTGGGCCGATCATGACAACTAATAGGTCAAAACAACTTGATGTGACTTGATGAGAAAACAAAAGAGGGTAATATCTTTGGATCATCGTTTTTGGTTACAACTAAAAAATTTCATTGTTAACGAGTCAGCCTCATCTCTACTAGAGAGCTGACTAAGGAAAATACTATACGAGGCAAGGGGTTAGGTAATCTGATAAGGCTAGATACGCTTTCACAATCATGAGTTGTGATTGTTCCAAAATAGAAGGTTGGGGTAAGGAGAGATACCAAAATTCATAGAGGGAGATGATTCTTTCCAATTTACTCATAGCTTATTGGTACATATTAATAGGCACTACTACTCGACAAAAGACAATTACAATATATACCATTCCTTAGAAAAATGGCATTTTAAAACCGTGAGAATGGAATATTCTAATTTCTAACTATTAGATAACAACTAATGAATAAAATTTTGATACATTATATTAATGACAATTGAGGAGTATTCTGCTTCTAAAAAATAATTCCAACTAAGGAAGTTTATATAGTCCAAGACATAGTCGGCTAGGCCTTAGAGTTTGGAGATTTGATGCTTAGGTTTGGTTGTTGTCCATCTATCAATGCTCCCTTTTTGGAGAACAACCTTATCCTCAAGGTTGAAGGTGGGGAAGCTTTACTAGAATTGAAAGAGATCCTCTAATGTAGATCATGTAAGAGTAGTGTTTTCCCATTGAATCAATACCTTAGTAATCCATTGGCGATTGAGCTTGCATCTCTCAAGTTCAAGGAAAAAAAATGCAAAGTATTATTTAAAAAAACATTATAGGAGATTCAAAATTTCACTGGGTGCATGGGTAGATGTTTTCTAAGAAAACATAATTTCTTGGTTGAAAAATAAATTGAAATCACTAATAGGAAAAAGAAATCTATGATATTTCTTTGAACCTCCATTTAGTTAGAAACACATAAGATAAATGAAATATATTTCATGGAGATCACATAAGAATAAGAAAGGAAGGAAAAAAAACTTTATGTAATCCATTGTATTAAATCTAGACCTAGCAAAGCTATTCAACCCTACCCAAATAATCTGACCTAAAATTCAATCTAAACCCAAAAATTTAATCTAATATTGATCCGAAAACCTAAACAATTGGAAACAATATGACCTTAGCCTAAATTTAGTTAATCTAATAATGACCCTCATCTGAAATGACCCAAATCAAAATAACCTATTCTCGGACAAAAACCTTATAATAACATGACTCAAACTTACCTAAACCAAAATGGCCCAACTCTAATCTTGGCCGGCCCTTGAACATTGACTCTTAGTGGAACTAAAGATGACACCTCACTATACACTATTTGGTAAGCATACAAATTGTAGATATGGATTGGTAGACGTGTGTGCAGAAGATGGTAGAAAAAAGGACATAAATGATTATATGTGAGCATTCTATTTTAGGCTTCTAGCTAGTGCTAACCAATAAAATTATCTTATGCGTACTATGTCTACTCCCTCTTTTGGGTCTAGAAGTGATGGAAGACACTTCTACATTAATAATTAACTTTCCACTTTCTTAGCAAAAGTTGGTTTCAACAAAGATGATGAAATTATTTAAAAAATAGGCACCTTTACACTAGGCAAAGTTCTCAACTTTAATAAAGGGACGATCTTACATTGGTCTATAATGGTAGGGAGTAATGAATGTGTTCCATCATAGTTATTATAAAAAATTTTTAAGACAATTAAAGGGGATAATCATGAGTTCTACATCCTTACGCATTTCTCTGGGTGATGTCAAGGTTTTGTTGTTTCTAGTTTTAAAATGAAAAAAGAAACTTGAATAGATCAAATTATGTTAGAATGGATAAAGAGGAGGTTAATAAGACAAATTCTTAGTTAGAATTTTCTATGCTTCTTGATTCTCTTGACAACTTCCCTTATACCTCAAGGCTTAAAGATATTTAGCCTTAAGGGTGTTTTGGTACATAGATCAAACACTTTAAGGAATGAAGCATTATTAGTAAATATATTTGGTTTATTAGTTTGTCTACTTGTTGTTAAATTTTGAGAATTTTATTTCCTAAAATGATATACCTAGGGAATTAATATGAATACAGACGATAAGTGTTGCTATCCCCCTCATGTTTCTACCCATTCTAATAAAATAAACCAGTCACCCTTAACACTTGTTGGAATAACTATTTTGTTAATATATCGGTAAAGGGGACATTCACCGACAAGGGAGAAAAACCAACTATATGCTACACTAACTGTTGGTATACTAACACAATACTCCTACCTCAAAACCTAGAGTTGACAAATTTAGAAAAGGCAACATAGATTCTTACCAACTTGACCATCAATCACTTGGGTGCATGGTGGATTTATAATTATCGTGGTGGTATTTCTTGTAAAAAAGATTTTCCATCTGGAACTTCAATCTAAAGTGCCCACACCCAAGTCACCAACCATTACAACACAAAATAGTTTTCAATTATAACATGGAGATACTTGAGCACAAGTACATTGGAATCTCGTAAGGTGAAATTTGTGTTTAATAAGAAGGAAACACAAATCTAACAAAATTGTATGTGTATTTAACATACCCTTGAGTCTTTAAGGCCATAACATGATCTACAAGTGAACTAAATAATATTGTTATGACCAGGTGTTCAATACATCAACGTTTCTTAGAGGCTTAGAAGGTACCCATAATTCATAGGGATCACATAAATGTAAAATGAAGCTAAATATCAAATGAGAATGCACAATCATCATGGTGAAGGGGTAAGGTAATATATAAGTAAATACTATATCATGATGCTAAAATTTATACAAATAATTGATCTTTGGACCCAGAAAAATTAGATACCTAGACTTCATTTGTTATTAGGGAAATAAGGGGAAGCCTCTTCTTGTGGCATAGTTGAAATGATCAATTTCATAGTAAGTCAAACTTTTAGGGAATTTAAGACCTAGAAGTGTAGCTCTTAGGGAGTAGAAATTTTTTATATGGAACATCTACACACTTATTAAGAGATATGTTGGTTTCTGAAGTGTATTGTTTGGTTCATTGTTGCATTACTAGGGAAGTAAATATATGATTATAATAATATCATTTAATAACAAAATGAATTGATTTTTTAATCACCAACTATATCATGTTATTTGTCTAAATTACTTTTTCTTTTCATTCATTTAAATAGCATCTTTATTTACACCTCACAAGATACAAAGAAATATAACAAATGAGCCAACAAATTTAACTAGCTTTGCTATCAAAAACTAATGTATTTTTTAAATAAATAAAACTTGAATTGGCAAACTGATAATATATTATGTTCAATGAAATTCATCCAAACCAAAGAAGTAGTTAAGGTATAAAGGATCTAAAATAACTTTCTTTCCAACATTTAGAATCTCTTCTGGAGTTAGCCTTCATTACCTTATGGAAATAAATTTATTCTTCTATGTTCATATTTATGTTTAAAGCAACTAGAAGGAGTTTGATATACTCTCCAATATAAGTCATTCATTTCATATGATACATCCATTTTCTTAACAACTTCCAAGGTCTCAGACTTAGTTTTCCTATTTTTATTGCTACTTGATAGCATGAAAACTTGAGAACCACCAATTTTTGTTGATGGTTATTTATCTCATCTACCAAATCAACTACACATTGAGCACCATCTATAAATAATTGAAATATCATCATAATAAAGGAATAACATGTTATTTAGTTGGCAACATTTGGATGACTTTAACATAATGTGAGAAGAGAATAAATAAATTACTATGAATTTGTATTCTGTATAAGTACTACTATATATCATATATCACAAATAGATAAAAAAAAATCACCTTCACCCACTTATCAAACATGGCACTAAACACTTTCTCCTCTCATCCTATCCAAATCCGCTAACATTTGGTCAACAAATTTCTAGACTTACATAACATCCATCCCTCAAACATTTAACCCTTAAATCATTATGGGAATATTCTTCATTTGGCACCCACAATTTTTTCTTGCATAAGTTTATCTATCTCAAATTGATACTAACTTAGATTTACCATTTTCTAACTACTAACATCCTTCACATATGAGATGTACCAAATTTTCTATTAGAGAAACATCCTCCTCTTAGATCTTTCTCTACCATGTGATACCATGATTATAGTTTGTCTTCAATACTAAAAATAATGATAAATTAGAATACATAAGAAAAATCTATCTAATATAAACTAATATGTGGTCTCATAACTATAGCACCATCACATAAGTATGAATAATATGTCTAATCATATCACATAATGAGAACAATATTTTTTTCATTCAACAAAGAAATTAGATTTTCTCCTTACTAAGTTTGCTTAAATGATTTCCATTGTTGAACCATCATAAGGTGGATCATTTTTAAAAGTTATGCCATATGGGATTGATCTTGAGTTGCCCAATTAAAGACTAATCACTGATATTTTGTATTTCATTATCACAATGTCCAAAAAATGGCTCTGTCGGAATCAAAATATAATTTTGATAAATTTATGTAATAAAGTACATGCAAAAATGATCATGCTTATAGTCTTCACCGAATAGCAGCTTGTGTATTTAAAAATATTGTATCTTAACTTAAATAATAAAAAACAAATTTCTATCATATTTCTAATTTGAGGGTGATTAATGTTATAAAAATCCCTAACCATATTAGTTGATGTCCTTGAACCCCTTCTTTAAGATGGTACCTTTTACTTATATAAGGAACTAAAAACCCTTCACAAATCATGTACCTAACATCACATATATAGCAGTATCATGAGATACATTAAAATATTACCATTAATAAATGTAATCCAGGCTTAATCGATGGAAATTGTAATATTTATAGTACTTTGAGATAAAATTTTTGGAAGGAATAGGCTAAAAGTTACTCAAAGTAATAATAATAATACTCTTAAGTATTACATGATTTTATTAATTGAGTTTGTGTTTATTATTTAATAATGGTAACATTTCATTCTATCCGAGTGTGATACTATTTATGTGATGTTAGATACATGAATTGTGGAATACTTCTCAACTCCCTATAGAGGTTAAAAGTGCCATATTAATTTAGAAACACAAAAATCAATAAAAAATAGCTAAAGAGTTTCACAACATGAAGTATTATTAAGATAGAAATGTGATAGAAAAGTGCTTTAGCTTGTTAAAGATAAGACAGGGTATCATAAGATATACAACTTGTTTTCAACCATTAGCATGATCATTTCTACATGTGCTTTATTATATAAATCATGATGAATATGAATATTAATCCAATATAGGCATTTTCCAAACAAATTGAATATAAGTTGTTGTGATGATTCTTTAATTGAGTATCTCGAGACCAACGCTATGTTGAATAACTTTAGAAATATGAGATGCTTCAATAACAACAAGAGTCTAGGTAAACTTAGGAAAAAAATAAATATAATTTATTGTTTGTATGATGAAATATTGTGGCGATTATTATTTTATTGATATTGACTTGTGTGAGATGATTATACATCTATTTTCTCATTACTATTTTTATGAGGATGGTTAAATTATGAGTTTGCACATTATTTTATATTATATTGTCGTTATAAATTCACATTTATCATTATTTTTAATATTAAAGAAAAAATACCGACATCTTTTGTTAGATGAAGCTAAGAGTTAGATGTTTCCCTTGTTGTAAGTTTGGTACATCTCATACTTAAAGGACATTAGAAGGTAGAAAATTGTCAAATTTAAGTTTGGGATTCAACATAAGTTTATAAAAAAAATTGAGTGCCAAATGAATGTTGATCCCTATAGTGATTAAATAATTAAACTTTTGAGAGATAGATACCATGCAATGTAGAAATACATGACCAATGCTAGTTGATTTTGATGGGATGAGAAAAATATGTACCTCGGTGGATGATGGCACATTTATTGAGTGGGTGAAAGTAATATTTTATCTATTTGTGATATATTACTTATTCAATAGTATTTCAATGGAATAAAAATTCGTAGTTATTTATTAAATTTCCACTTTACATTAGTTAAATAACATACCATTTTCCTACTACAATGATCGGGTCAAGTGGATGAGATCAATAGCTATCAACAACAAAATAAGTTAAATCAAACAGCATCCTTTTCTATAAAAGATATTTCTCAAGTTAACATGTCATCAAGCAACAACAAGAGTAAGAAAGATAAGATAGATATATTGTGAGTCGTTTGAACTTCATATGAAACAAATGAACGATATGATAAAAGTTGTAGGAGACCATATTAGCTTATTTTCCTATTGCTTTAGGTATGAATCTGATTCAATTATAGAAGAATGGATGTCTTCCATGATGTAAAGAAGATTTAAAATTCTAACTCAAAATAAGATTATCAAAGTTGGAAATAAAGTATTTCAGATCCTTTAGAATCTTAATATTTTTCTCAACTTAGACGAGAATTATCAAAGGGCATATGTCCTGAACTTGTTGATACCATATTTTTAAAACATTTTGAATCACATTTATCATTTTTTGTTCCATAATAAGTTTTTTTGTTATATTAAAATTATTGTATTGTTCTAGATTATGTTATCAGCTTTATTGAATTTATACAATAATTTTTTGTGGTACTAGTAGTTAAATTTCTTGGAATTGTATTTTGTGTGTAGTAAATAAAGTTGTTATTTATTTAAAGGAAAAGAAACAATATTGCATATATTTTGCACGAGATAGTTGGTAATTAAAGAAATTATTAATTAATCTTTATACTATTATACTTTATATATACTTCCTAGATAATGAAGTAATGAACCAAACAATTAGAATCATATTTCTTTCAAAAGTGTCTAGATGTACCAGACAAAAGAAAATATTACCCTTAGGGAGCTACTTCTCAAGATCTAACTTCTATGGGAGCCAAACTTGCTATAGTAGCAATCATTTGTATTCTATATATACTTCCTAGATAATGCAATAATGATCCAAACAATTAGAAACATATTTTTCTACAATTATATAGATGTGTACTAGACAAAAAAAATTTGTTACCCATAGGAAATTACTAACTTCTATGGAATTTGGATTTACTATAATAGTGATCATTTGTATTCCAAATATGGCCTTAAGTGCCAAAACAAGATCCTCTTTGCAACTATATAGTAATAAGTTATAGATATTAATTACATATTGCTTTAAAGGATAAAGATAGTTTTCAACCACTAAAGATTGTTGATATTAAGCACAACCTAACAGATGATACCTAATTTTTATTTATTTAGTTTTTAGAAGAAAAAGGGAAAAAATTGAAACATAGTATTTATTATAGGACCATAGAATGGAAAAGGAAAATTTAACACTAAGACATGTTAAGGTCATGACAAGGAGAGAAAAACATATATATGTGCATGAACAAATAAAAGGAAAACGAAAACTATTTATATGTCTTGGTCAATTAGAGAAGTGATATAAATAAATTTGTTCTACATTTAGATAATTGATAAAATAATCAATCCAGATACCTTCATCCATGGGAAACCGATACAAACGATAAAGAGAAAGCCTCCAAACTCCTTTCCATTATATCATGTTAATCCTCAAGATACTAAAAGTGATCAACATGCATAATCCTTTGGTTTCCATATATTCTTATTATCAAACTCATGATTGCCTCCTCTTGAATTTGCCACAATTCCTAAATAACATTAGACAAACAAGTATAGATAAAAATCATAAAATCTTTGAAAACTATGAGTTCTTGTCATATAATGCTATCAATATTATTTTAAATATCAATGATTTTTCTTAAACCAACAACATGAAATATGATTCCTGTGTAAAAATGTCATATTCCTTATTTGTCATTTGCACCATATCTGTATTGACATTTGTAGGGAATAACTAACATGTGTGTATTTATGAGACACTGAAAAAGGTTAATCAAATTATTACTCATATAATGTTCTCATTTTTCTTTTCACCTCATAATACTCTATTGGGCTCGTTTGGTATAGGGTAACAGGGGTGGGAAATTCTCATATTTTATGCCATTTATATCAAGCATTTAGATATAATAAAAATAATTTTTTTAAAATTCTCATTTTAATCCAAATTACTATCTAAAATGGATATTCATTTGAGAAAAAAAGCTTATTTTTATGTTAAATAGAATGTACAAGAGATCTAAAATACAAGAGTAATTTTTCTATCCTCTATTACCTTTACACCAAAAAAGCACTTAATTGTTTCAATTGCTTCCATCTATTAGGGTAAACCACAACAACTATCTTTCACTTGCTTAGTAGAATCTAATTCAAGTTTACTAAATCAACAAGTGCACCCATTGAAATTACTTTCCCTTCAATTTTATCCTCTTTAGACCATTTGTAGTAGTTGAGAAGATAGAGTGTTCCATTCCCCCAAGCACTAAATGCACCCTATAGTAACAAAAATAATCATGTGTTTGAGGTGCTCAAAAAAATTAATTAGAGCACAAAAGGTTCATGGAGCTACCAATCAAAAGGGACCTGCAAGCCAAAAGTGAAAAGAAAAGGAAGATGTGAAAATAAATAGAGAGACGATAATGATGGGTGTGTGGTCAATGTGCATCGTCCCCACCCGCCTACTTTCTCCCATTTCTCCAATCCCCACACCATTTATTTCCTAACCAAATTATACCATGTGTTGTCCACTAATTAGACAGATAATGGTGAATCAACTTATAGGCAAATATATTTTTTTTGGTAACTTTCAATCTTAAAAAAGTAATTCTTTAAATAAAAATAAAAATTAGATAATAAAATCTATAAATAGACTCCCTAATTTTATAAAATGGAGATATTTATGAATTATCTGAATATATATACCCTCTCTCTCTCCCACCTCTAAAATTATATCTCTCTCCTAAAAATGCCTTAAACTTTTTTCCCTAATAAATACTTTTATCTATTAATAATTAGTAACACTACTTTTAAAATGTTTATCCTTATTATTGTTGCTATGGTTTTTATATATTAAATTATTATTTTATTCATAAATGTTATTTATTAAAGGTTGTTTTAGGTAAAATATTAGTAAGTATTAGAATTAAATTAACTTTTATATTAATTTAGATTTTAAAATTAATTTTATTATAGAAAATAATATTATTGTCAAAATTAATTCAAAATTATTATTATTATAAATTCATAAACCAAAATTTTACATAAAAGAATAAGAGAAATCAAATAATTAATAAATCACACAAAACTGGTGGGGTCTATTTGATTAGATTGGTTATTTTAATATTAAATTGGGGAGCATTAATGTACAAGTAAAATGGTCTAAATGTTCCAAAATTTTCTATTTAGTATTTTAGTATTATAACTTTGTTGATGCGTGTGTGAGTGTTCCAAATTGGAATGCTCTATTGCTTATGGTCTTAGCAATGAAAACATCATCTAAAATTTATGATACTAATAGTTGTTATGTCGATGACAGATATGGGTAAATGGCACTAAATCTACTTAGACATGTGCAATTGTTAATATTTTCATGGTTGAAAACCATGGATAAAACTAATACGTATGAATGAGACTTTTGAGATTTGAAGAATGAGAATAAAAATATGAATTAGACAATGGAAACTGATTTATTTAATCTCATTCCCGTATTTGGTATATAATGGGAATAAGTTGAAAAGAACTTGGAAATAAAATTCTATTATATTTGGTACATGAGAATGAGATTTGGAACAAGAAACTTAATTAACTAAAGTGTCCTTTTTAAATCTATAATGTTTCTCCCTTTGATTATGCTAATGATTAGTTTAGAGTTATTTTAGTATTTTAGTTTTTTTAATACAGTTTTCTATAATTTATAAATGTGTATTACCAATCTCCCCCCTCTTGGGAATAGATCTTAGAAAAACAAAGGGCCATTTGTTTTTATTTTCATTCCCTTTCTAATTCTCACCCCCCAAAACAAACATTAAAAAAATCTCATTTTCTATTTTTATTTCCTATTCCCACTAAACAAATACCCTATGAGGGTAAGGAAGGACACACGGAAGATGTAAAAGGCTTATTACCTCATACCACAAAACCAAAATGTCCCTCCAAAAGCTACGAAGAACAAAAGGAATTAATTAGAGAAGGTAATTTAAACACAAATAATTTATCCATTGCATTAAACTAAATCATGATGCATAATGGTCAATAGGGTTGCGTAAAAAATTCGGAATTTATCATTTAGGATATCCGATTATGTTTTTGAAAATATATTCAGTTTTTTGCCAAATTATCTAACACTAAAAATATCCAATATATTGTTGATTATTTTAACAATATATCATAATATCGTGATTTTGTCGTATTAATGTTTTAAAATTTATTTATTTTTGTAATATGAACATTAATAATAATATTTTAGTACTATTTTTAGGTAAAATAAGACATTCATATGAATATTGATATGAATATTAACTAATATGTGATATTTGTTTTTAAAATAGTATTTTTATATGGATATCTAATATACAATCCATACTTGATGCATAATTTTAAATATCTAAAAATTTAAATATTCGATTTAAGTATGAAAAACCCTAATGATCACTAATGATCATGTTGAGCTTAAAATCTAATATAAGGTTGATATATGATAGAATGAGTAATGTCTTTCTTGGTTTAGGATCTCTCTCTAGATGGCATCATAGCCTCCAATCTAGTTACATGTCTACTGCATTCAAAAGTAGTATTAGTATAGTGCACTTCAAGTTCATGTAAAATAATATATATCATAAAGTATTATTTGAAACAAATTATAGGGGATTTAAAATTTCACTAGGTGCATGGGCAGATCATTTGCCAAGAAAACATAATTTCTTGGTTGGAAAATAAATTGAAAGCACCAACAAACAAAGGAAATCCATGATATTTCTTTGAACTTGTATTTAGTTAGAAACATATAGGATAAATGAAATAGATTTTGTGGAGAGCACACAAGAATGAGAAAGGAAGGAAAAAAAAAATAAACCTTTTCTAATCCATTGTATTAGATATAGACCTAGCAAAACCGACCTAACCCAACTTTAATAATCCGGCCTAAGATTTGATGTGGACCCAAAAATTAAATCTAATCTTAGTCCGACAACTTGAACACCCCAAAACAATCTGAACTTGGCCCAAATTTAGTTAATCTAATAGTGATCCTTATCCGAAATGACTCAAATCCAAATAACTCATACCTAGACAGAAACCCTATAATAACCTGACTCGAACTTACCCTACCTAAAATAACTTAACTCTAACCTAACCCATACCTAGGATATAATTTCAAACTTAATCCCAACTAAAGTTAAATTTGATCTACAAAGTTAACATTTTATCTCATATAAATTGATACATAAACACTAATAAACTATCTTATTAATAAAATTTTATATAAACAAAAATATGCAACCCATTTAATAACAAATGAAACAAAACTAGTAAGACTCAATTCTTTTTACTTTATTTTAATATCATATTAGGATCATTCGAATTAGATCATAGAAATTATTACTATTATTGTTATTATTGTAGCACCTCTACTTTTAAAATACAAAATACTTAGAAAAAATGAAAAAAATTGAATATTAACGAGAGTATTATTGTCATATTTAGTGTAAGTAGATACCATTATTCTAATTACATTAGATCCTAAGGTTAAAATTTAAAATTAAAACTAAAATAAAATTCCACAACATTCTTAATATAATAGGGCACCATAATAAAGTAAAATATCAACGTTGAAAGTAGTTAACAACATATCATTAAATTAAATAACTCTACTGTATTTAAAACCCAATAAAATCAAAACATCATAAAAATATATAACTATAAAAGCCAAACTACTATCTCAATTTATCCTACAAGCATGCGTCCATCATCAAATACAATCACAATCTATATGCATAAAACTATCAGCTTACCATGTTCATCAAAGATTATTGCAAACCTATTTAAAATAACAATAAGTTAGTTAGGAGAAAATCTAATTAATCCATTATTTAGAAGAAAAATATCATAATTTATAGAATTACTATAATTGAAATACCCCAAAACCTTAATTTTGGAAATTATGGCAAAATAAGGAACTATTAGAGAAATTAATTAAATAAATTATTTTATTAAAATAGGAGGAGGAAATTAAGGAAAAATAAAGAGGAAAATAATAAATAATTTAATTACAAAAAATTAGGGTGTTTTGCTAATTAAAATGGAACTTGGGAAATTTTATTCAAAATAGTCCAAATTAATCTAAAAACAGATTTAATTATTATTTTTATAAATATTATTATTTTAAATAGTAAAAAATACCAAAATAACCTAAACACCCAACCAACCTATTTTTCCTTTTCCTTTTCCTTTTTCTTCCCTTTTTCCCTTCTTTTTTCCTTTTTCTTTCTCTCCCTCCTTTCTCCCTTCTTTTCTTCCCTACTTCCCCGATTGGGCCAGCCCCTCGTTGAAATGCCCTGAAAATTCTAATTTTATTATTTATTATTAAATAAGATTTTATTTTAAAAATTAATTAAATAATTTACTTTTATTAAAATAAAAGAAAATTTATTAGGGCAAATCAAGAAGAAATTTATAATTTTTTTAAATAGGAGAAATTTTGGTATTTTAAGCTAATTAAGGATTTTATTTTAAGTAAGAAGGATAAAATAGTTTCAAATTAATATAAACTTTATAAATATTTTAATAGGAGAAAATTAGAGTGTTTTGCTAATTAAAATGGAATTTAAGAAAATTCTTTTAAAAATCCCTAAATTAACCTAAAAAGAGAATTTAATTATTATTTTAATATTTATATTTTATTAAACATCCCAAATTACCCAAATTATACTAATTAAGCCAACCACCTTTTTCCTTTTTCTTTTCTCTTTTTTCCCCCTCTTTTTCCTTTTCTTTCCTTTCCTTCTCTTCCTTTTTTTTCTCCTTCTTTTCCCCGACTTGGGCCGGCCTGTTGGCCCAAATTCTCCCTCCCCTGCTCGGCCCAGCCTCCCTGCATCACTCCTTCCCTCTCCCGGCCATTCCGACCCTTCCTTTTTTTTCTTTCTTTCTTCTTTTCCCTTGGATCGCCAGTCCAGCCTCTCTCACTTCGTCTTCAACCTCCGGACACCTGCAACTCCCGATTCAGCGTCGGAAATCCCGTCACCAAACACACGCCCACTCCGGCCATTCCTCCCCTCTCTTCCTCGTTGACTAACCTGCCATTTCGACAGGTACATTCCTCCCCTCTCCGCACACCATTCCTCCTGCCCTGACAAGTATGACCTACACACGTAGACCTGCGCCGACCCATTCTCCCCTGGCCGGTGACCTATAACCATTGCCCCTCTACTCTCCCACTCCTCTTTGTCGTTTTCCCCTTCCGATCGGCCTATAAATAGCCCCGAAGGCTGCCATAATCAAGTTTGGATTTTGGCAGCCCAGAAAACCAACCTAGCGACCACCGCCTGTTTAGCCATTTGTTCCTCCGCCGTCGGCCGTCTTCACCGCCCACTCCGGCCGCCAAAACACTCCCTGCACCGCCCTCTACACAACCGATCCACCACCCTTCCTTACCTTGCCCTGCACGAGCCACCCCAACCGTGCGAAATTACCTTTCAGAATAGCCCCATTCGACCCCGTGCCGCCCTTCATGCTACCGGTTGCCACCGGTTTCGCCACCTGTAGCGCCACCTCTACCCCCCAAAACAACCAAGAGACCTTGCCCTACCTCCCCACACCTCCATTTCCCTCTACTTTCCTCTCCCCTAGCCTCCACATCCATCTCTCCACTCCCTCCTTCCTCCACTGCCGCCGCAGGCTCCACCACCCAACCTAGGTTGTCTCCCAACTCCTTAACCCCTAAATCCTGTATATAAAAGTGTTAATGTTTTTAATATTATTAACTATTATTATTAGTGTTATTATGATTATTATTATCATTATTATTATTATTACTACTTCTACTATTATTATTATTCTTATTATTACTACTACTATTATTACTATTATTTCCTAATGTTTATTCTGAAGAATTTCTAATTAATGGTATTAATTAAGACTAAAACCTTGTTGTGTTGTTGTTGTTGTTGTTGTTGTTGTTATTATTATTATTATTATTATTATTATTACTACTACTACTACTACTACTACTACTACTACTACTACTACTACTACTATCGCTATTGTTGTTGTTGTTGTTATTATTATTATTATTATTATTATCATTATCATTATTATTACTATTACTATTATTATTATGTTTATTACTCTAAATATGATTATCATCATTATTATCTCTATTATTATTATTATTATTATTTTTAGTATTCTTATTATTAGTATTATTATTATTATTATTATTATTATCATTATCATTATTATTATTATTATTATTATCATGGTTATGGTTGTTGTTATTATTATTATTATTGTTCTTACTCTTAGTATTATTATTATTATTATTATTATTATTATTATTATTATTATTATTACTATTATTATTATTATCATTATCATTATATATACTATATTTATTACTCTAACTATTATTATCATCGTTATTATTATTATTATTATTATTATTATTTTTTTTTTTTAGTATTCTTATTATGATTAGTATTGTTACCATTTTATTACTATTACTATTACTATTATTATTATTACTATTATTATTATTATTAGTATTATTATCATTATTATTGTTATTATTATTACTACTACTACTACTACTGTTGCTAATACTACTACTACTACTACTACTACTACTACTACTACTATGATTTCGATTATTATTATCATCATTATTATCATTATTACTATTATTATTATTAGTATTCTTATTATTATTAGTATTGTTAATAATATTATTATTAGTAATATTGGAACCCTTACTTTAATACTATGAATATTACTAAGACTTGCTTTGATTAGTGGTGGTTCGATTAACTATCTTGAGAATAATAATAACCATACCTTTTAATTATAAACTACTATTATTAATATTAGCCTTAGTATTAGGCCATGATAGGGGTAAGATAGGAAATTCTGGTAATCCGGTAGGGGGAGATTAACCCATAGTATTTCCCTCTTATAGGTGAATCGAGTCAAAACCCCCAGGAGGCGTAGGAGTGTACTCCAAGCTCGGCGACGATTTAGGTAAGGGTGTAGCTAAGGTTGCTTGTGTGTTACATGTCTTCTTGCCTTGGATGTCCTGTATGATTATATGTCGTGTTTTACATGTTATTATCTTACCTGTTTTATGTGTAGCGCGGCTTGAAACCGAGGTATGTCCACGTGATCTCTTCTGTTATGTATTAATATGGATATGCTACAAGTTGTGATATGATGTGGCCTTAGGACATGCATGCTAGGGTATTTGATGTGGTGATGTGGGTTGGGGGCATGAAAAAGAAAAATAGGAAAGAAAGATAACCAAGGGGAAGTAAGTTGGCTCATGGAGGTATAGGAGGAACTAGGGTTTGCATGGGGTGGTTAGAGTCCGCATGGGGGCAAACTTTACGTATGCAAAGTTGCCTCGGGGCGTGAGGAAGGTAATAGAAGTATCGATTGGGTGTCTGGAGGCTTCGGGCGACAAATAGTGCGTGAGACGATATAAGGGTGCATAGGAGACTAGACTAGAGTTTAAGGGAAACCCTAATCTGAGTAGGGGAAGAAGAAAAAGAAAATAATAAAAATAAGTGAGAATGAGTGGGGCATGAAGTGAGGGTGGAACCGAAGGGTCGTGATGTGTAGGGGTGATAAAATAGTCTGGATTGTACAAGGTAGAAAAGGATGGGCCACATAGGCCCAGGTTAGGGTTTCTGGAGAAAACCCTAGGGGAAGGCGGCAAGTGGACTTTGGGGCATAAGGTGGTATGCTTTGACCCACACACTTAGGAGTCGGGTTCTCAGTATAAGTAAGCAGGTTAAGGGAATGATGTCAGGGCGAGTTAGGAGGCGCAGAGGTCTCAAGATATGGGACGGGCCCTCTTAGGAGGACAAGTATAGCTGGAGTTAGTCATGCATGTCTAGGGAGGAATCTGTCAAATAAGATAAGGTAAAATACTAATCATGTAAAGTAGAAGATTATTGAGCCAGGTCCAGCCGATCCACCGGTTAGTAATAGTGGTTAAGGTTTTACCCTATAAGTGACCGATCCACCGGTGAATAATAGTGGTGTGGACATCGTCCCGCAAGTGATTGGCCCACCAGCAATAATAGTGGAGGATCCCGAGTTCAATAAACCAAACCTTAATTTGTTAATACACGTAAAAGATACTAAGTACTTACAATGGAACACCATGAGAGTCGGGGCCAGACCAATCCACCGGCATAATAGTGGTCAGGAGCGTTTTGCCCTAGAGACCGATCCACCGACGTACAATAGTGGTCAGGTGCGTTTTGCCCTGTAAGTGACCGATCCACCGGCTATAATAGTGGGGTTTCCGTACTCGCATGGATTGATAAGAATTATGGTGTGAAACGAGTAATACCCAAAGAATAAATAAACAATGTGGACCTTTATTTACCTGAGAAACTGTGTGATATCATGTGATTGTGATTATGTTATGTGTTCTTACATGTTGGCCTTAGTTATACGGTTACCTTGCTCAGTACGTAGCGTACTGACCCCGTTACATGGGTGCTGCTCATTCCCACAAGTAGAAGGCCCCTCTGATTTAGTGCAGGTTGGTGGTTCTATCTTCGATGCCTACGACGCTTACGAGGCATCGAGCGGGACCGAGAGTTGAGCCCGGACCTAGCTTGGGGGTCGAGAGTGACGTGGTTGGAGTCTACCATCCACTTTATCCTTCCTATGTCTTTATATTTAGTTTATTTTTGGTGTACGATGTTTTAGACATTTGGAACTTTAAAACGGTACTCTTGGATTGTAACTTTTGATTTCCGCACTCTGATTCTGTATGACTTATGTTTTACTAATGACTGGCATTTTATTAACGACTCGTATTTGATGATTAATCTTGTTTAGCCTTAGCACTTAGTATCGGGACAGTAGGAGTGAACCGACTCGGTACTAAATGTGGCGGTAATGCCCCCGAGTTTATAGTTTTATCTTTTTGTTTCCATTAAACCCTTTTAATTACACGAAATTTTTCAGTAGTAAATTTGGGGGTGTTACACTCGTGGCCCAATTTCCCTTTCCCCCTTCTCCTTCAGCGTGACCTAGGCTCCACACCCCACCTCCTCTTCCTCCCCGTTGCCCAGCCCGGTCGGTCCCTCCTTTTTCTTTTTTCTTTTCTTTCTCTCCCCCATACCAGCCCGGTCCAACCCCCTCTTCCCCAACCCCCGAGTTGCAATTCGTAGCCTGCCACTGCCACTGCCCAGCCTACCTTCGCCGACTAGCCACCTACGCCGCGTGCCTACCTTCTCTCTCTCTCTCTCCCCATCGTTCTCCTATCCAGTCTCGACCTAACTGACCCTCCTCTCTCCTCACGCATGCCTACCCCTACTTTCTTTCTCCTCCCCAACCAAATGCAACCCTACAATGGCAGACCTACGCTTGCCTGCCACTGTCGGTCGGCGCGCCTACCGCTCCTGCCCCTACCTTCCTCTGCCCCCTCTGTCGGTTTCCTCCCCATTTGGCCTATAAATACCACAAGGGCAGCCATAGTCAGATCCTTTTGATTTGCAGCCCAAAAAACCAACCCTTGTGCCACCTCTAGTTTAGACATCGCCCCGTCGCCGCCACCCATCGCAGCCGCCTGAGCCACCCACGGAACCCTTCCCTGTATCACCCTCTACCAAACTAATCCTCCCTCCTCCTTTAGTTTATCCTACACGAGCCACCATATCCGTACAAAGTCCCCCTCCCAATCAACTCCTCATTGACCCTGCCGCCCTTCGCACCACCGTCCACCACCAATCTCGCCGCAACCAACACCCACTCTGCCCTCCACAACAACTAGGGGAGCTCCCTCTACCTCCCCACACCTCCATTTTCCCCTGCCACCCTCTCCTCCTCTTTTTCTCCTCCCTCCACCACCATCTCTCCATCTCTCTTCTCCCTTTATTGCCGTTGTGCGCCGCCGCCGCCGCCGCCACGATTCCTAGGTGGTCCTCTAACCTCCTCAACCCCTAAACCCTTTTTATACAAATGTTATTTATTTTTAGTAGTATTATTAGTATCATTATTAATATTAATATTATTACCATTATTATTATTATTATTATTACTACTACTACTACTACTACTACTACTACTACTACTACTACTACTACTACTACTAATAACATTATAACTAATAATATTATTATCGTCGTCGTCGTCGTCGTCATCATCATTATTATTATTGTTGTTGTTATTCTTGCTATTATTATGAACGATAACTTTGGTACATTATCACTTATATTATTATTGTAAATATTCGAATCCTTATATTACTACTACCATTTCTAGTATTATTATTAGCATTATTCTTAACATCATCATCATCATCATCATCATCATCATCATCATCATCATCATCATCATCATCATCATCATTATTATTATTATTATTATTATTATTATTATTATTATTATTACCTTGTCACTATTGTTAATATTTCATATATTACTAACCTTACTATCACTTCTAACATTATTATTATTATTAGTATCACCATGGTCACTACTTTTGTATTAATAATATCACTATTATTATTACTAGGATTTGGGTTGTTATTAGTATTATCACTACCACTACTACTATTATCAATATTAGTAATATTGAAGTTATTACCTTTAATAATATAAATATTGCTATAATTACTTTAACATAAACCGTTGTGACTATTAAGACCTATTTTTTATTAGTATTAGCATGATTAGCTACCTTAAGAATAATAACCCTACTTTTACTTATAAAAGTACTATTATCATTATTATTCCTAATAGTAAGTTATGATAAGGGTAAGGTAGGACTAATGGTAATTTTGGTTAGAGGGAAGTGTTAGGTAAGGATGTGTAGGAACATACTCTAAGACCGGTGTTGTATTAGGTAAGGATGTGACTAAAAACAACTATGTATATGTGTTATGTGTCTTGTGTGCCATGTGTTATGCTAGGTTGTGTACTATATGATTATAATGACTAATTAATTGTAGCGCGGCTTGGAGTTGAAGTATGCTTATGTGAATATCTTATGGCATGTGTATAATGATTGTTATGTTGTGCTTATGATGTTATATGACATGACCCTCTAGGACATGCATACTAGGATGTTTAATAATATGATGTGGGGTGAAAGGATAAAAGGGAAAAAAATGGGAAGTGAGTTGACTAAGGGGGACATGAGATTGACCTAATTATCTCATGATCCATAAGGGGGAAATAAAAGGAGGTTATGATCAAAATGAACGAGTGATGTGAATCTTGCATGGGAAATTTCTAGGGTTTGCATGGGATGGATGGAGTCTACATGGGGATGATATTTACGTGAGAAAAGTTGTCTTAGGGCATAAGTAAGGTAATGGGAAAGTTATGGAGTAATTAGAGACTTGGGGTGAAAAATAGTACGCAGGTTGGTATAAGGGTGTATAGAGAACCTGATTAGGGTTTTGGGAGGAAACCCTAATCTGAGGGGAAATGTGAAAGTAAAAATAATTGAGGAAGAGTGGAGTATGGGATAAGAGTGGAAAATTATTATATGAGGGATGAGTATGGGTGTCATGGGAAAGAAGAGATGTTAGGTGAAAAATAGAGAGGTAACTTGTGGGGAAAGAAAAGTGCTAGGGTTTAGCGTGGCCAACTAGGGTTTCTTGGTCACATGCATAACCAGTGAGTAAATTAATATGATTTGGGTTGAATCTAAATGAGATGAGGTGTTTGGGGATAAAAGGAATAATGGTAGTGTAAGTCAGAGGAAGTTGGGCCACATAGGTCCAATTAGGGTTTCAAAGGAAACCCTAGAGAGTGATAGTAAGTAGAGTTGGATGTCATAAGGTGATGGGCCTTAACCCACATCCTTATAAGTTGGGTTTTTGTTATGAGTAAATGGAACGAAAAATGGATAATGGGGTGTGATAGAAGGCGCAGAAGTCTCAAGATATGGGACATGCCCTCTTGAGTGGATAGAAGTAGAAGGTTGGTGACATGCATGTCAAGGGTGAAATATTTATCCAATAAGACACGATTAAGATACTAACCCTTCAAAGAGGAAGATTATTGAGCCGGGCCCAAACTAGTCCACCAGCAAATAATAGTGGCCAGAAGCTGGGGTGCCTTGGAGACCGGTCCATCGGCGAATAATAGTGGCTAGGAGTGCTTTATCCTGCATGATTTTTGGTCCATCAGCTATAATAGTGGGGGATTCCGTGTTCAACAAACCAACATAATAATGATAAGACATGGGAAAGATACTAAGTAATTATAGTGAAACACCATGTGAATCGGGGCCAGACCGGTCCATCGGTGAATAATAGTGGCCAAGAGCATTCTGCCTTGTATGTATTCCGGTCTATCGGCTATAATAGTGGAGTTCCCGCACTCACATGGATTGATAAAGAGTATGTGTGAAATAAGTATATTGATAAGAGATCTAAAGAATAAGTTATCTGGACTGTAATTCGGCCCTCGTTATCTGTATTGTTGTATGTGGTCTATATGATCATGTTGTGTTATATGCCTTATGTGTTTGGCCTTAGCTGTATGGTTCCCTTACTCAGTACGTAGCGCACTAACCACCCGTTTCATGGGTGTTGCTCATTCCCACGAGTAGAGGGCCCACCTGAGTTTGTACAGGTAGAAGATGATATCTTCGATACCTACAATTCTTATGAGGCATCGGGCGGGGCTGAGAGTTGAGCCTGGACTTGGCCTGGGGATAGAGAGCGATGTGGATGAATTCTCCTCTTCATTTCATTTTACCCTGTATCATTTTATTTTAGTTCTATTCTATCGTACGGTACTTTATGTTCTTTGGGAACTTTATTTATGTACTCCTTTGGCTTGTAAACCTTTTTATACGTACTCTGAATTCTGTATTGTGAATGATTTAATTCCTTTATGAATTCTTATTTTTAAGTATTGGCTCGTGTTTGACGATAATCCTCTTCAGCCTTAGCACTTGGTACTAGAACGACAGGAGTAAACCGGTCTGGTACTAAGTGTGGCGGTATTATCCCCAGAATTTACAGTTTTGTTATTTTGCTTCCGTAAATTCTTTTAATAAAACAAAAATTTTCCGTGGTGAATTTTGGGGGTGTTATAATAATACATCAAACACAACCGCATATGAATCAAATGATAAGGAAAATATTATTTCACCATTTATAAAAGCCTCTTAAATTAGTAACCACATAAACACATAATCTAATTTTATTTATTAAGTATGCAAAACCTAACCAGGAGGGGTCACCTAGTAAATAAGTCCAAACAAACCCAATAACAACCAAAACCAACCACAAGAAATCCACCTTTTGGGCAATCACAAAGGTTCTAGCACCAAAGAGCAAAATCCAACATTGATTATCTAGTCTTTAAATGTGCACACCCTCTGAGAGATCCAAATATTCTAATAGAGTAGACATAGAGTCTTTTTGGCTCTTGACTAAGTAAACAAACTAAGTGACTACATGTTACTATAATCTAAAGAAAGACTATTGCCGATTTCCAATCCTAGAGGGGGCAATGCCAGAGGATCATATCACTCTCTCATCCTCCACTTTAAACTTTAGTATCTTATTCAGAGTGACTATGTAACACATTTAAAACACACAACCATAGTCATCCCTTAAATATCCACCTTTTTAAATTTGGGTACATTTCATATGTAATACCCCATTTAAAAAAAATTTAATTATAAATTAATAATTGTATGATTAGTTATAATTATTATTTTAGGAGGTTTAATATTAAAAGTGTTATTATTATTCGTATTATTACAATGGTTTAAGTATAAATTTAATTAGGTTAAAATTTGATAGAAATTAGATTATTTAAACTAATCTTAGTTTATACTCGTAAATCTTATCCTAAATTATTTTATTAATAATATTTTGATCCGTAACCCAAAAATAAATTCCTAAAATTTATTCTCAATTATTTTACTCTTTCCGAGCCCTTTTAAACATATCCTAACCTCGATTATTTTTCTACCCGGTACCCTAATCTATCCAAACTAAACCTAAAAATAAAATAAATTTACCTACTTTATCCTACCATTTTTACCCAACTAAACTTACTCGGTGCTTGCCCCAATCCCCTCCCATAATCACTCTTCCTGTCTCCCTCAGCTCTTTACCTCACACAACCTATGCTATGCATTTTTATATACATATACACACTACACACACACACACACACACATATACACCCTCACAGCCCTACTCCCCTCTCTATATTTTGTTTGGTTTGTTAAAACCAAACAACCCCCGGCACAACTCCCTATCCGTCGCTGCATTTTCTGCCTTCAACCACACTTAACCAAACAGTCCCTGCTTCATCCCTTAGCACCGTTGACACACCTCCCAACAACTCCCCTTCCCTGCCCAGTTTGTTTCCCATGCACACAACACCCAACTCCCTCTCTTCTCTTGGCTCCTTTTGGTTCGAACTCCCCAACCCCGAGCCAGCCACCATCCAACCACCTTCTCCATATCCCTCTACACTTCTCGACCAGCCCTCGCAACAACCATCAACCACCATCCAACACCCCGTAGCCTCCACCTTCGAACCATCACCCAACCATTGCACCACCTCAAGCCTGCCATCGCTCCCTCACCAAACCACCTTCCAACACAACCTCCCAGATTTCCATCCGTCAACCACAACCATCACCCACGCACACCAACACACAACCTGACCACAGCCAAGCTAGCCCACCGAGCTATCCCTACGCAGCCAGACTCCTCCCTCCTCCTGCACCGAACCTCACGCCCTCGACCACTACAGCCCTGCCTGCATCCGGGAACCAACCTCTGCACCACCCTCCTCCCATGGCACCACAACACCTAGCTACCATCGAGCCATCCCACCATCTCCACCACCTGCAGCCAATTCCCTTCCTACACTGCCAACCCCCAACCGAGCCACCACTGCCGCTTACCACCACTGACAGCACCAACCATCACCACCAACCTCCACCACCGCCACCATATTCTCCCCTTGCCTCACTCGTCCAACCCACAAATCACAACCCTCCCCTGGTTTATGCATTGTTCACGTTGCGTGCATGCAACGTGAGTGAGTGTATTTTATTTTAATAATATTTTGGTACATATATTAAATGTAAGGGTATTTTAGTAATTTTTTAAAAATAAATATTTTATTACTATTATTATTATTTTATCTAATAAATATTAATTTGGCAATTGTGGTATTATTTTTAGGTACAAAATGTTGATTAGCGGGATTCGATAATTTTAGAAGGATACCACTATTTTTAAATTTTTTCTATAATTCAGGTAACCTTTATACCTTACTAAAATGATAAATATTACATGATAGCACATTAGGATTTTTGGTGTATGAAATATGTTAAGCATGATTTATTTTGATATAATTATGTGTTAATTATTATTATTATTATTATGAAAATTGATAAAACGAGCATGTTACCTAATATACAATATTTTGGGCATGAAAGTATGATTAAAATAATTCTAATGGAAAAATATTTTGTATGATAATTATGTGTAAAATAATAGGTTGAGCATACTTAAATATAATTGTGGAATAATTATTATAGATGTGTGCCCTAGGGGTAATTTAGTCATTTCTTATGTATTATGATATTTATCCTGAAAATCATGTCTAACATGTATTATCTGTTGTGGATTATGCGATAATGTATTTTGTATGTTTCAAAAGTATATGATAGGGTTTTGTATGCAGAAACAGGTGTAAGGACAAAATAGTCGTTTGACATAGCTGATAATTTAAATTGCATAATAAATAATTAATTTTTTTTTAGCCTTTTTATGACTAATTAATAAATAAAATGGATTTCTTATTTACATGGATGATAATATGATAATTATTGGTCTTAGGGGCATTTTGGTCATTTTGACCTAATATACCCAAATGAGAATAATTAGACATAGGATGACCTTATACTTTTAATAGGTTGACCTCAGTGTTGACTTTGACCTCGTTTTAGACCATTGACCTTAGGGTTAAATTGGATAATTGAAAATAAAGGAAAAATGGATAAGTATGGAAATGAGAATAATTGTGTAATATGTATTATTTGTGATCACCTTATAAAAATACTAATACATAAAGTGGAAGATCTCGAATTTGGGAATGGTTTCTCTCTAGGGATAGCTACCCTAGAGATGAGGTAGGAGTCTTCGATTTGTTTGGATTTCTGGTGTGCCGGTTGTGCCCCAGTAAGGCCCTAGTCTACTCTACAGGTGACCTACGGACCCTATAGGGGGTATCAATACTTAAGGATTAGGTGTCCAAGGTGAGGAGGGTACCGTGTGTCTTGTGCATCAATATGTCCAGAGTGCTATTATGCCTTTGTGTTGGATGGTTGGGAGGATACCGTGATGCTTGTGCACCGGTATGATTGGTGTACTTTTATGTCTCCGAGTTATTATTGATCTTCCCTTGAGAGAGTAAATAAAAATATAAATGATATGAATTGATTGAAATAATTATTATTAGATTATTGGATTATCTGTTGGTTTGGTAGTAGCCTTCATGACTACTTGTGGTGTTGGTAGCAACCTTTGTGCCTACTTGTGGTTTTGGTAGCAACTTTTGTGCCTACATGTGGGTTTGGTAGCAGCCTTTGTGCCTACCTGGGGTTAGGTAGCAGCCTTTGTGCCTACCTATGGTTTTGGTAGTAGCCTTCGTACCTATCTGTAGTGTCAGTTGCAGCCTTTATGCTTACCTGTGGTTTCAGTAGCAGCACTTGTGCCTACCTGTAGTTTTGGTAGGAGCCTTCATGCCTACCTATGTTGGTATTATGTCTGTAAGCATACCTGTGATGTCATGGATTTTATTATGTTGTACCTGTAAGTATATATGTGATATCATGGATTTTATTATGCTGTACCTGTGAGCATACATGTGATGTCATGGATTTTATATGTTGTACCTATAAGTATATATGTGATGTCATGGATTTTATTATGTTGTACCTGTGAGCATACATGTGATGTATGTAATTGGTTGGGACTAATGCTGTGACATGAACTATGCTATGAAGATTAAAATTGTAATGTAGAGTTGGGTTTTAATTATTGCTTCAGAGAGTATCTCTGAGACGTTCATTGGTAAGTTCAGTTGTTTCAGATGAATGAATATGAGTAGTACATGACCTTGATGGAATTTGATTATCTAAATGATTATTATATCTCAATCATCGTGTGTGTGTGTGTGTGTGTGTCTTATACCATGTTAGTTGTATGCCTTACATATGTTCCATATTGTTTTATCATATTAGTTTGGTACAAATGGTTGCTCAGTACCGTAGTACTGAATGGTTCATTCTCGTGGGCTCCTACCTATTCAATGGGTAGTGGACTTTGCAGGTCAGCCTCCGAGTTCAGTCAAACGTTGGTAATTCGAATTTGAAAGCATAAGACTATCTGGTGTCTCTTTTGCTATCTTATTTTCGATTGTATTTGGACCCTAATGTCCTCCTATAGCTTCTCTCTTGAGTTTTGTAAATTGCTAATATTATTTTTAATTAGCACTGTATTTATCTAACGTTTTCTCTATTCTTATTTCTGTAATTATATTATTAATTTAAGTAAAGTAATGATTTCAGCCTTAGCATTTGGTATGAGAATGATAGAGGAAACCGGACTTGTACCAAGTGTGGCGGTAACACCCTTCGTTTTTATTAATTTAGCTTCCGTGCTTAACTCTACGAACGAAATTTTTCAGTAGTAAATTTTAGGGTGTTACACCATATTTAGTACTTTCCAAAAATAGCAACTTATATAAATAACACTTTCATAAATACCATTATTATTAAACAAGGTTTTCCACAATACTACTTTTCAATTTAAACAATTTCTATAAATAGTTGATCACTTGGGTCAAATCCAATCAACCATCTTTGTGGTTTAATGCCAATTAGTGAAACAAATATCATATGTTCATAATAATATCATATGACTACATGCACCATAAATTTCATATGATCACCAACAATATATAAAATCACATAAGCACCTTATATATATATTCCAAATAAATTAGCAAAAGGTTTTTTTTATTTTATTTTAAAAAGCACATATGAATAAACTTATATTTATAAAACTCATATTATTAGACAAAATTATGAACCAGGTTGACGAAATGCAAAAGTTTGTAAAAATAAGAGTTATCCCATATATAAAATTTAAAGTACCTTAAATCATAAATTATAAAAATAGTATCACATATATCAAAATATAGTTGGTAATCTATCAATAAGTAGTTAGAA
This sequence comes from Tamarix austromongolica, assembly GCA_039764185.1. Classification (NCBI taxonomy): domain Eukaryota; kingdom Viridiplantae; phylum Streptophyta; class Magnoliopsida; order Caryophyllales; family Tamaricaceae; genus Tamarix; species Tamarix austromongolica. Next base: position 82,244,317 of record CM077814.1, on the reverse strand, counting down.
AAATAAATCAGTTACCTGAAATGTGATCCGATCACCGAAGGCTCTCTAGTCAACTAATCCTAAGTTAACAATAATATATTATTAATGCTAGGTGAAACATATGAAATAAATGTGCTATAATTATCTTAGGCTCAACCTATCAAATTCCTAAAATTTAATAATCTATGAATCTATCACCCAATATTTATATATACAAACCCTTAATTATAGAATGATTTAGGGGGCATGGAATTAATCTAATAAATAAAGAGCTAAGTGATCATTTACCTAATTATTTACCTCCAAATAAACTTATAAATTTAAACTCATAAAAAAAATCTAATACTAATACTTGCTACTTATTCATAACTACTATTCGAAAACTAAAATTGATATGATAGCATCGTTGGAGGCTCTTATTATGTAAATCAATCAAAATAAAATTTTCAAAAGTATTTCATCTTCATAATTGCCTACTATTATGCGATATTATTAGTGTAATTGTTACTCTTTTTATTTTTATTTTATAAAGTCATCTATTTGTCATTATATATGACTTCTACTATCTGCTACTTTAACTAATGTCATACATTATAGTTGAATAAGTCATCTATTATGCGATACTTTAAAAATATGATTAAAGATGCAAATAATACTTAGCAAATACAAAAAGGAGAGGTGAATTGCACAATACCATCTGAATTCCCCCCACCCTTTTTTCATTTTTATTTTTTATTCATGTAAACATTATAAAGCTACCATTAATTGAATCTACAAAAGATGTCTGTCTAACTACAAATGTAGTTCACTGATAAGGGATAACATCATACACTTCTATATAGTTATTTTATATTAAAATCTGATGCCTGATACAATATTCTCCTTACCCAAAATGACCATATTCAATATAGACCAAACTCAGCTCACCATTATCTAAATTAGACCTAAACTCGACACCAACCCGATTGCGTAACAACTCGACCCAAATTCAATCCATATGACACGTTTACCACCTATAACTAGACCCAAGAACATCATAGGGATGCTGGACACATTCTTTTGCCTTTGAGAAAATTTATTTCTAACCCGCAAAATCTAGATTTTTGACATAAGCTTTAGGTGGCTCAAGAAAATGGAAAAACTATTGCAAACTTATTTACATGGAATAATGTCATGTGGAGTGTTTAAGTACGGATAACCATAATCGTTAGATCGAATATCTAAGTAAGTCAAATTAATCAAATATTTGTTAGTTTAGAAAACTATAAATACAAATCAAACATCCATCAGATTAGATAAGTACCAAAATTTTGCATGAGTATTCTAATTAATAAATATAAAAATATGCTATAATTATATATTTAAAAATAAGGACAGAAAATCATATTATATTTATGTCTATATATGTATACGTATTGTATGATATACCAAAAGAGTGTTAAAATATATTATAGAGCATTGAACTAGAAAAATGAACGAAATTTAGAAACTAATGACCAAATTAAACTTTATATTATAATAATCACCAAAGGACTATATAGTTATTAGAGTAACAACATAATTATTTTAAAATTATAAATAATATTTTAACGTCTGAAATATCTCTTTAAATATATTTTTTTTACGAATCAAATATTATTTATATTTATTAGATTAAATATTTAATTTATTTAATTCTTTTATTGAATCGAATATCAAATCAGATCACTAAATAACAAACGAATGAACAACTACGCACCGTATGACCCAAGACTTTACCGATGTAATCCCTTATTCACAGATGGTGATCCATGATTGCCATCAATATCCTTGCAACACAGTATTACATCGACTAGATTTAAGAAAAATGGACAGGGGAGTCGAACATGCTCATTTCAGCCCTCCGACTACATAATGAACAGACTCCTCTCTGAGACTCCACGCAGATGTGTTCAACATGCTCGTTTCCTAGAATTCCCAACTATTGAGCGATCTAAAAAGTCTCAAGTTTATCTAGGGATTGGATTTAGAAGGAGAATGTTAGAACTACCCTCAGAGTAGACGATCCTGAAGAGGTTAGTAAATAACTAATTAATCAATTATGATTATAATCAATATTATTTTAATATACATTATTCTTCTTATTAATATAATTTTAATCTTTTTTAATCATCATGAAAAATAATAATTTACATATACTATAATTAATTATATTATTAATCATCATCTTTATTATTATGGTTATTATAATTATTATAGTATTAATTATCCACCTCCTCAGGGTTGTCTACTCTAAGGGTAGCTCTAACATTCTCCGATTTAGAAACACGCCTAAATGCCCCTAGCCTAATACCCATCCCCAGTTTCCACATACAATCAAACAAAGCTGTACTCAACCAGGCGGATCTCCATTATCCACCATCATAATAATAATATTATTATAATAGCAGAATGTAGCAAAAAGAACTGAGAATTGGTGGCTGATGAAGATGGCCGAGAGTGCCTTACAGATCTCACGCTCAATGAAGCATTAAAGTCCAATAAGATAAAAGGGTCAGCCACGAGCAGAATATGGAAAAAATGAGAGCCAAAAATCACTGCATTATTATTCTTTTGTAAAAAGCCATACCATTATTTCTCTTCTTGTGCAATTGACAAATCTCAAATAAATTAGTTGTCTGAAGCAAAACCCACTTCAGTGAGCATGCAACTGAGAGATGACAAACCAAGACTAAAAAGAAATGAATAAATCTAACCAGATATTTCAAAACTAAGTACACAATTGAGTTAATGAGTATCGTTATAACTTAAGATCCTGTTGTTAAAGAAAAATTTGCTATCTCCCAGAAAGAACAAGGCAAGAATAGACACAATAATGACAAAGACCCATATCCACTGCTGCATCCTTCTCCTACCCCTGTTTCTGAGAGGAGGAGGAGGAGGAGGAATAGATCTCACTTTAATGGAAGGTCTCTGAGACCTCTTTGCCGCTGCAGTAGGCTTGTCTTTGGCTTCAAGATGTTTTATTGTCTCAGGAGGGGATTCAGGGTGTGGAGTAGCTACAATTTCAGCATCAGCAGGTAAAGTATCAGACTTAACTGCCTTCTTCTTCTTTTGCTTCCTTCTAGCCCTCTTCTCCCTCTCCTAGAATGGAGAATAAAATTTAGCAATGTAAATGATCCATTTATAATCTTAAATGTTCCCGAAAAAATCACTTATATATTAAAGTAGATTTGCAGTAGCAAAAAATTGGCAAATTTCACCTTCTCCTTTTCTTCAGCTTCCTTTCGAGCCCTAAACTCGGCCCTGGCTTGGGCCTTTTCAGAATTTCTTCTTTTCCTTTCCAGTGCCTCTTGAGCCTTAGCCTTTTCTTCCAACCGTCGATGTTCCTTCAACCTCGCAGCTTCCTCTTTTCTCCTCAACTCATCTTCTTTTCTGGCCAATTCCTCTTCCTCCCTTGATAGCTTGAGTTCTTCTTTCTCCTCCTCCACCTCCACTTTGCTGGGAGCTTCAGTTGGATTGTTCTTTGTGGATAGAGGTTTTACCACCTTTTTGGAAGTGGCTTTCTGATTCTTCACTTCCTCAACCTTTTCTGAAGATTTAATATCTACCTTCTTAGCATCCCTAGACAAATCATGTTCAACAGTTGGATTTAGTGCTACCAAATTGATTTTAGCTGCTGCATTGTCTCTAACATGAGAAACTATGCCTACTGGATGTGTCTCCTCATCAAGGCCAAGAGCTCGACCGTCCAAGGTCCTTAATCTTCTCAAGGTACTCCTCGAATTACATCTGGTGTACTCTCTCCTGAACTTGTCATTCTTGTTCCACAACGCCATAAATGATTCCACCTACAGACTGGATATGTAAGCACAAAACCAGGTGGCCTTAACAGCATACAAAAGCAATGAAATGATAGCACTTAGCTTATACCTGGTTAACACAATGACGTTGGAGGCCCTCCTTATCACCAGCTGCAACATAATCAGTAGCTGTTTTCGCCTTATCCTTGTAGCTCCGGAAATATTTGTTCTGCAGTTCAAGAAATTCATCAGGTCATTGTAGGCTTGTAGCCTACCCTCAACTATGAATGAATTGGGCAACAAAAGGTGGAAAAATCTACAGCAATGAAGTCATTCTTAACGATATACTAATCCAACAGTACCTACAAAGAAAATAATTACAGTGACTACAAGCACAAAGCGCAAGAAAAACACATGTATCCTTGCATTAAAGATAACAGCAGCAAGACCACAATTACATTGTGTTCAGCAATGTATCACATAGTCTAAGATCAACTAAGCAGCCTACAAAATCATCTAACAACACCCCCCCCCCAAAAAAAACAACTCCATCTTTGCTATGCCGCAACATGGGCTCAGTATTAGCATTGTTTTATAGCATCAGCATGGCAGTTATGAATTATTAGAGCAGCCAGCATGTAATATTCTAAAGAAATCCACCTTTTCAGTGTGGTCCAGGGCCCAAGATCGATAAAATAATCCCATGCCGACATCAATGAAGCTAAATGACAAATGAAGGCAATCTAATATCACTAATAGCGAGATCATTTTGAACATGCTCATATAACCATCATCATGAAGGGCCGACTACATATAGACTACAAACCTTCTCAGACCACTGTTTTCTCAGACTTTGTAGATGTACATATGCTTCTTGACGAACAGCATCAGCAGATCTGAATTGAGCATTCAAGTCATTTAGCGCAGCACTCTCATCTTCATAATTCTTTTTTGCAACTTTGGCAGCTGCTTCTGCCTTTACAAGTTTTTCTCTAAGATCATCCATTTCCTTTCTCAGGACCTGCATTTATTAGAACCCATTATTGTGACCTGCACTCTCATTGTCATAATTCTTTTTTCCAATTAAGGCATGATAAGCTAATGGGAAACTGTTATTAGAACCAAGATAAGAATAGAAAGCACTTATGAGCACCTTCAGTTGCTCTTCCACTTTGTCTTTCTGTGACAAGACCTGTTGAATTTCCAGTTGCTCACTAACATTAGACAAGAATTGTTCACGACGTTGCTTCAATTGCTTTATATCACGTATCAACTGTTTTTCTTCATTCAAAGGCAGAGTCTCATGCTGTATTCTGCCCTCCAGCTCCAGTACCTGTGCGCACCATGAATGGAAAAACATTTCAAGTCGATGATAATAGCAGAACAAGGGAGAAAATTGAAAGAGTTCCATAAAAGGTATCCCCACCCTGCTTCCAGCATCTTCAATAGTCAGTGCAGTCTTTGCACGGTTGATCACAGATAGAGCAAAGTCTATTTCTTGTCTCTTAGACCTCACCAAATCCCGTGCCTGTCTCTCTTCTGATCTTGCAGCTTCCAGAGTAGTTTTAAAGTCCTGGAAAGCAAACTGAAACAAAAAGTATGTCAAACATGAGTTTAAGAAAATTAGGTCAATAGAAATGTTTTTAGCGCCATGCAGATCTTACCCTCCTCCTTTGGAATTCCATCCGGACAGCATCTCTACCCTTAGTCCTCTCCTCAACTTGAGTCTCAGCAAGCCCGATCTGTTCTCTATGACTTCCATCATCATATCTAGGAATCCTAATTAAATAATGGAACGGTCTTGACTCCATCTCAGCACTCACATTCTGTGATTCCAAAGCATATGTGACCAATCCCTCAACAGAAGATGTTGATCCCCCACTCAAATCACTGCCCTTGGTGCCAACCGCTTCATCACATATTTGTACATCATGTTTTTCACCTCCATTTTCGACGTACTGAGATGAGATAGATTCATTTCTTGGCAAATCTCTCATCTCCTGGGATGACACCCCTTCCAACTTCGATTCAGAACTATCAGCAGCAACAATTTGTGAGCCACGTGTGCATGCAGCGACGGTCTCACTTGAGATTTGGGATCCCGTATTCACATCATGCTGAGAATAGTTAGCTGCATACTCTTCACAGTCAAACGAACCGAAACTGATCTTGGAGCCGAGACACAAACCATTGGCAAAGCAAGTTGACTCATTTTCGCCAAGCCTTGGACAATTCTTGACTCCAGTTTCTGCTCCACATGCAAGAACACCATTGCCGTCTTTCACATCAGAACTGTGAACTTCAGATTCATAACTAGTATTAAGGAGGCAACTTTCAGCAACTGAAGAATCTGCATGTCCAGATTCTTTTGATTTATCAGCATAAGAAGAAATAGGCAATCCTTTATCACCACCGATAGGCACTTCCATATCGTGGACTTCTGTCGACGCACCATTCTCTCTATCATCAGACGATCCACATAACTGAGGCGTAACTTCAACATAATTGACAACAACAGTTTCACCATCGCCAGCATTATCATCCCCCGCAGGCTCATCTGCCGCTGCTATTTCGACTTTGCTGCTCTCCTGTACTATTTTTTCCATTTTGCCTGATTCTGCTCCTGAGCCACCAGAGGAAACTGCCTCATTATTTAGATGCTCAACCATCGGCTCTTCAATTATTTGGGCATAATGAATATCTTCAGTTACCTCCACCTGAGTTTCCTGGTTCAAATCAGTATTATTCTCTAACTTCCTTTCCTCCTCAACCTTCTCCTTTTCAGTAATAAGTGGTCCAACAAAAGCATCAGATTGCACACCAGTCATCTTAGTCTCGGGACTCTCTGTCACTTCAGTTGTCAATTCTGGTTTCTTCACCGCTGCAGTTTCATGGGAATGCACATCAGTATCTTCAGAAACCTGATTCTCTTCTGCCATTGTATTACTAACATGATAGTATGAAATCTGTGTCATGGCGTCAGTAGCATGTGCGTCATTTCCTTCAACCGCATAAGTAGCGGTGCCTAGGCATGATTGTTTCTCAATTTCATTGAGTTGTGTAGTTTCTGTCTCTGATTCATGGATGAAATCTGGATCCTTTTGATCCGTCACTTTGAATTGAGCATCTTTGCTCTGCTGAAAGTTGCATCCAGCAGACTCTGAGACAGAATCTTCAGAGACTATGCTCCTTGATAACACAACAGAAGCCTCTGAATCGACGTGCTTCTCAACCTCAGCGTTGCATTCAGGTGAATCATGCAGTTCCCGCACCTCACCATTCGAAGGCAGAGCTTCGATGACCACACTACTCAGAGGCTGCTTCATCTGAAGATAATGAGAGTCCTCTTTTGGAGGCTCATCTTCATCCGCAGGCAGATGTGGGTCCTTCAACTCCCCATCAAGAGGCTGCAGTTTCTTGATCTCATCTGATTGTGCCTTAAGGATGTGGTCATCCTCAACTGAATGAGTAGCCAAAGCCTCAGCTGACTGATTTTGGCCTTCATCCTCAAGAGGCTGCTGCTCCTTGTCCTTGGACTCACTGACAAGCTGATTTAATGCTTTGGCATCAAGCTCACCCGTCTGGGGACCTACCTCATACTCAAGTTGGTGAAGATCCTTGGCCTCACATCCAGTGGCTTCAAGTTCAGGTTCCATAACTACACACCCAGTGTTTTCCGCAGCCACAGCAATTGTCCCCACATCAATATTGTCTAAACCCAATGGATCCCGTGGTTTAACATCATTTCCCAAAGAGAACGCAGGGGCACCCTCTGAAGTGCGTTCACCGACAAATGAATCTCTCATGTCTACCTTGTGGACTTCTGATTTATGTTCCCTAACTTCGAGAGAGTCAAATCTAAGAGTATCCTGGTTCTCAAGTTGTATATCTTCAACCTTAATCCCCCTCATATTATACCTCCCGCCATCCTCCAAAGCCAATTCATGTTCTTGTACTTTGACCTCACCTTCTGCTTCCGCACCTAGCTCTTTCTCAATTGCCACTTTTGAGTCATCAACCGTCACTTTACTCTCTGATTTGTCACGTTTTCGATAAGAATTTTCCATTTCCCCACCCACATCATTCCCAGATCTGTGACTATCCCCGTTCTCAGTCATAGTCATTGAATCAGAAGTATTACCCCCGCCATCCTGCAAAACCAACTCCCCGTCCTTAAGTTCGATCTCGATTTCCGATTCCAGACCAACCCCATTCTCAGTGGCTGATTCCCAGCCCTTGACTGCAACTTTATTTTCTGATTCGTTGTGTTCTACATTGGCATTTACGAATTTCTTGCCGTCGTCACAAACTTCAATCCCAGGCATATGGTCCTTCTCGTTCTCATTAACTGGATCAAAGACCTCAGCTCCAACATTTCTCTCTGTTTTAATACCATCCCCATTTTCGATACCTTTTTTTCTACCCTCAGTTCTAACATCGTTTTCTGCTTTAAAATTCATCCCAGTGTTAATCGCTTCCGGTCTGTCCTCAGACAGAAGGATGGCACCTAGTTTACTAGGGCCGCCCTTAGCTGCTGTCTCATGAAACTTGCTATTCAATTCAGAGACTTCTGATATTTCATTAACATGTTGTACCACCGCAGGGTCTTCAGAAGAAGCATCACTGCTTTCAATAAAGACATAATCTTCTTTTCCATCCCCATTGCACCCTACACCACCGACAGTTGGTGGCGTCAGATCCTCGTTTAAACTCATATCCAACCCACACTTCTCAACCTGAATTTCTCCTGCATCCACCTTAGGCTCAGTTTCAGCCCTCATTGTACGAATTCCCAACTACAAGAAGAAGAAAAAAATTTCAAATTCGAATTCAATCTACAGAATAGACGATTGGATCACAAATGCTCGAAATTGCAAACTGAAAATTTTCACAAGATCAAAAACGAAAAAGCCGAATCAAACTCAATTAGGTATTACTACGGAGTTGAATAACATCGTTCAGTAATTACGCCATTGAATCAAACTCACAACGAATACGAGCCTCCAACTCAAACCGTGAGAGGAAAATTTGGAGGTAGATCAACGAACTACGAGCGTCATTGTCGACAGAGAAGAGACTAAAAAATTAAGGCTGGATAGTAGAGAAAACCAAGTCGAAGAAAGACAGAAAGGGAGAGTGAGATAAGAGGAGCGGAAGGCGGTAGACCAGGTAGAGCTAACAGGGAATGAGCAGGGGAGGAGGACCAAATAGAACCAGCCGGGGAAGGCGATGAAAAAGAAAAATACAGAGTCTATTAAAGTGCAAAATTTATTCGAGAAAAATAGTTTACGGTTTCTTTAATTAAAGTATTTAAAGTTATATAATTTATTTAGTATTTAATCTATTTATTTTATATTTTTATATATATTTATATATATATTAATATAATTATATACATAATATTTTATACTTAAAATTAAATATTTTAAAATTATTTTAATTTTTATCTTATTAATTTTATTTAAATAGATTGTAAATAAATTTTTCTAAATTTATTCGGTACGCTGAATTAATAGGCATAATTTTGCCGGAAATACAAGACTTACGTGGATAAAGAATAAATGATATGGAGGCACAATTACAGCCTTTAGGCAACTACGCCTTTTGTACCCAATTCTCCCTCGATATCATTTTATCATTTATCCAATATCCATATAAGATTCGTACTTTTAACGGGATTTTTTTTTGTAAGCATAAAATAAATACTAAACTAAGTATTGTTACATCTTATATAATAATTTTAGAAGAATTTATTTTTAAGAAAATATTCTTATAATAATATTAGTTTTTATATTATAATTTTTCTTTTTATAGGTATACTTTATAATACGAAATTCGATTTATTCATTAGTATATATTGAAAGAGGTATGTTACTATATTTAAAAAATAAATTAATTAAAAAATTTAGAGCAATGTACTTACCACATCCATACAACTTCAAATATATATATATATATATAACATTACAAAATACGGTTTGTATAACAATAATTCTTAAGGTTATTGATAAATATTTAATTTTATTTTTAAAATTATTAATTTGAATATATATGTCAAATACACAAATACGTAGGTACTATTAAATGATATTCACTTTATTTCATAATATAAGACCTATAATATATGAGCACATATATGAAAAATAATAAATTTTAAAAACTCGGATACCTAAATTGGCTAATATATCTCTATATTACTTGTGTTCATCAAATTAATACTCAAACTTTATTTGTAATTACCAATGAAAATAAAAGAAAAAAATGAATAATAAAGCATTTAATACTCTGTACTTATTGTAAAACAAATTTTTAAAAAGCATAGGTCTTATATAGGGAAATGGAGGAAGTAATTATTTTTATTTTTAAACCATAGCACTTGGAGCTATTATTAGCATTTAAAAAAATTGACAAATATAAGAAATTGAAAATTCTTTGTTATATTTAGAGCTAATTGTATAATAATTCTCATTTAAGTTTTTATTTTAAATTGTTCGCTCTAAACTTCAACCTTACATTGTTGACATCTAATACGACAAATTATTATAATAAAGGAAGCACTATTTATCATTTCACCTTGTAACAACGAAAAATCCTGTAGGATATGTATATTGTGAGTAGAGGTAACAAATAGATTATATGGATAAAGTTTGGATCAAGTCAACTGGGGTTAGCTTAAAATTCAGCCTACTATGCAAATAGGTTGGATTTAGGTTTGGGTTGGGTGTCTTTTGGAGTCAATTTAGGTAACAGCAATTCTGATATGTTTCATATTTATTTAGGTCATTTTAAGTTAAGATAATATTAGGTTGGGTCTAGTCTAATACATCTTATTTCTTAAGGTTCAATTTTGATTTAGGTTTACAAACTTTAAGTTAGATTGGGTTTAGGTCAAATTAATTTGATTTTACATGCTCTAGATTGTTTCAAGTTTGAATCAAATTAATTCGGTTTATAATTTATATTGGCATTAATTTTTATTAATTTAATATAATAAATAAATTGAATTTTATAATTTATTATTATTTGTATGCTTATTACAAAACATTTTATCGTAGTAGTAGTAATACTAGTATAGTTTCGTTATAAATACAATTATAAATATTATTATACAAATAATTATAATAATTGTTATAATAATTATAATTATCATATTAATTATAATAATCATTGTTATTATTATAAATAATAATAATGAATATTATCATATTTAAAAATATAATAATCATTATTATTATTAGAAATACAAGTACAAATTTTATGTTTATAATAATAATAATAATAATAATAGAAATTTATATGATCTAATTTGGTCGATGTTAATATGATATTAAAATAAAATAAGAAAAATAGAGTCTCATTAGTTTTGTTTAATTTGTTGTTATATCGGTTGCATATTACTATTTTTCCATAAAATTTTGTTAATAAAATAGCTTATTGATGTTTATGTAGTAATTTATGTGACGTAAAATGTTGCCTTTGTGGATAGAATTTGATTTTAGTTTAGATCAAGTTTGAAATTATGTCCAAGCATGGGTTAAATTTAAATCGGGTTATTTTAGGTTAGGGTTTAATCCCCCAAAATTTAAAAACCATAATTTAATAAATAGATGTTATTTGAAATAATTAGCTTTTAAAATTATATAGTTTAATTATTTAATGGACTTTTGAGTATGTAAATTTGGATAGGAATAATTAGTAAATTAAAAGTAAATATTTTATTATTTTATTATGCTATTTTTATTTAAATAATTTTCCAAACTAATATTTTACTAACTATATCCTTTTTAAACTAATATATTAAATTATAATGAATTAAATTATTAAACTAAATAATTCATCAATAATATTACATTTTATGATTTTATAAATTAATTTATCTTATTTTCCCTATTTTTCATTTCTCCTTTTTGCCCTTTTCCCCCTTTTCCTTTTTCTTCTTTCTTCTCTTTTCCTTTTTCCCCTCCCATGGGCCGCCCGCACCGACCTGTTTAGCCCCTCCCTGCGCGCCTGGGCCAAAGGCCCGTTTCTTCCCTCCCCTCTTCTCCTTCTCGGACGCACGTCCAGCCCATCCCAAACGCCCTTTATTTTTCTTTTTCCCAGACCGGACCGGCCGATCTTCCTCCCCAACGCCGACTGGTCTGCTCCGCCCCCTTCCTTTTTTTTCTTCTTCTCCTTGCTCGTGACCGACCAGTCTCGACGACTCCATGCCTGCCACCACTGAGCTGCCCTGCAATTGCCGCCACCTGCCACCGCACCTGCTCTCTCTTCCTCTCTCTCCCCCGTCATTTTCTTTCCTAATTCGAACCAAACTAACCCCTGCATCCCTATCCTACATGCCCTCTTCCTTTCCTTCTTCTTCCCTCCCTTTCCCCTGCCAACCAACACCTCCCTGCCACCCTCCGTCCTATCTCCGACCAGCCACCTGCCCCCTCTCTTCTCCCTCTTCTTTTTCTTCACCTCTCCAGCCTCCTTTCTGCCCCATAGTTCGAGCATCTCCCTTTCCCCGACCTCCCTCTTCTCTCCTTTCTCCTCCTTCCCATTCTTCCCTGGTTTTTGCACGCCGTTCCAACCACCGCACCGAGCCCCTGCGCTGCCCACTGCCACCCTATACCTCAACCCTGCACCACCACGAGACCACCCAAGCCACCCTCGAGCCCCTACAGCTCCTCCCTTCTCCACCTTTTCTTTTTCTCCCCATTTTTCTCCTTTATCGCCAAGCCACCTGCAACCGCCCCGTTCGCCGCCGTCCGGCCACCTCTGCCGCCACCCAAACCACCAATCCACACCCTGCAACCTCCTCTACCACCCCCATACCTTACTTTCCCGAAAACAGCCCCTGCACCCCCTCCATTTTCCCCCCCTCTTTCCCTTCCTTCTCAGCCACACCTAGCCCGATAGCCGACTTCACCGCCTCACCGCCGCCGTCTCCACCTCCTTTGGCGGCCAACAACCCATCCTTAGCCTCAACCTACACCCCCTCTTCACTCCTGCATCCTTACCTTGCCTCCAATCCTCCCCCATCTACCTCCTTTTCTAGCCTAAAGACCCCAAAGCGAACCATCTCCCCCTCCCTTCTACCTCACCACCTTCGACCCCTTCTCCCCCTTAATTTGCATGTGACTCACGCTGTTCATGCAGCGTGAGCTCCCCCTTTGATTTAGAATTTATTTGTCTAAATTTTGAGATATATTAATTGTTAATTAAAGTGTTTTATTATTAAATAATTTTTTATAAAGTTTTATCCATTTTAATTTCCTACTTCTAATATAATAATTATTGATATTATTTTTAGGTGTTGAGTTGCTAATTAAGCCTTGAACCTTTAACCGGGATACCGGTAAGGTTCGATTTTTGTGGGATTAAGGTAATCGTTAAACCTCACTTAAATGCATGGAAAAACGTATGCTAGCACATTAGGGATTTTAGTATGATTTTATACATGTTCTGTCTTGCCTAGTATGATATATATATGGTTGCTTATATTGATTGATAAAAAGAAAAGAAAAGAAAATTATGATAGCTTTTGTGCCATGTGTAGAGATGATACTTAAGGAATGAGTTTGATATTTGATGGAAATGCTAAATGCTTGTCTATGATGTATTATGTTGCTAATGCATGAATAATATTATTGTCTAAGGGTATTTTAGTAATATGCTTATGTAAGTATGTGATCTAATATATGTAGTTGCTAATGAGTATTATATTGAATAATGACAAGTTGGTGGAGTTAAATGATAAGAAGGAAGTGCTAATATTAGTATTTTATGTAGTGGTGGTAAATTCATAAAAGTGGTGTAATAAAGGGGTTAAGTGGAAATTTTATAAGTGAAAAGGGTATTTTGGAAATTTTGTAGTAAATGGGTATTTTGGTAATTTTGAAAGAAAGGGGTAAAACGGTGATTTTATAAGCAAAAGGGTATTTTGGTAATTTCAAAAGAAAGGGGTGAAATGATAATTTTATAAGTAAAAGGATAAAATTGTAAGTTATGAGAAAGAAGGGTATTACGGTAATTTTTTAGGCAAAAGAACAATATGGTAATTTTATGATTAAATGGCAAAATGATAATTTTATAAGTAAAGGGGTATTACGGTAATTTTTGGAGAAAAGGGTAAAGTGGTAATTTTGGAGTCAAAGGACAATATAGTAATTTTATAAGTAAGTGGTAACAATGGGAGTTTTGGAAGTAAGGGGTAAAAGAGTAATTTTAGATGAAGGAGGGTATTATGGTAATTTGCAAGCAAAAGGGTAATATGGTAAAATTGGATGTAAGGGGTAAAATGGTAATTTTTATAAATAAAAGGATATTATGGTAAATTGGAAGTAAGGGGTAGAAGGATAATTTCGTAAATAAAAGGATATTTATGGCAAACTTAGGAGGAAATGGTAACTTGGTAATTATGATAACGACGAAAGATAATTTGGTAATTAAGTTATGATTATAGAAGGGCAATTGGATAATTATGATACTAGAGAAGGGTAATTTGGTAAATTAACCAATAAAAGGGCATTGTGGTAATTTTAATAATGGAGAAGGGCAATATAGTAATTATAAGAATGGATAAGGGTAAATTGGTAATTATAGTTATGGAGAAGGGTAAATTAATAATTATAAATATGGAGAAGGGGTAAATTGGTAATTATAATTATGGAGAAGGGTAAATTAATAATTATAATTCTGGAGAAGGGTAAGTTAATAATTATAATAACAGAGAAGGGTAAAATGGTAATTATAATAATTAAGAAGGGTAAAATGGCAATGATAATAATTGAGAAGGGTAATTTGGTAATTATGATAATGGATAAGGACAATTTGGTAATTTACCCAACTAAAGGGGCAATTCGGTAATTATGATAATGGAGAGGGGCGACTTGGTAATTTTGATAATGGATAAGGGCAATTTGGTAATTTATCCAACTAAAGGGGTAATTCGGTAATTATGATAAAAGAGAAGGGCAATCTGGTAATTTATCCAACTAAAGGGTAAATTGGTAATTATTTAACCAACTGAAGGGGCAAAATAGTAATCATGATAATGAAGGAGGGTAATTTGGTAATTTATCTAACTTAAGGCCAATTTAGTAATTATAACAAAGGAGAAGGGCAATTCGGTAATCTAACCAACCAAATGGGGAATATGATAAGTGTAGCAATAATGAGGGGGTGAATGGTGATTTAAAAAGGCATAGGAGATAAATTGGTAACCTAAACCGAGTAAGGGGTAATTTGGTAATTATGTAACCTGAAGGGTAATAGGGTAATTTGTCAAGTAAGGAAGGAATGACTTAGCAATTATATAAGTAAGGGGTACATAAGTAATTTATACCTAACATGTCGTTGTGATTGTGGAATTTCATAATATGATTCAAATAATGCTGATTAGCAAGGTAAGAGTATTTAATAACTAGTAAGTATCACAAGAACAAGTCCTAATTCGGAATTAGATGAGATTATGATGGGCTTAATGATTTCTTTGTGTTATCTTAGATAACCGTCTGAATAAGAAATGACTAATGATATCGGAACGATTGAAAGTGCATAAGTATCTGATTATTGTGCTTTTGGTGATCACCTTAATTAAGACACTAATACTTAAAGTGAAAGACCTCGAGATCGGAAATTGTGACTCTTTAGGGGTCGCTACCCTAAAGACGTGGTTTAGTCCACGATTATTCTGGTATTTGTTGGTGTGCCTTTGTGCCCCAACCAGGCCCTATATCTTACTCTATCTAGCTCTACGGACCTATTTAGGGGGTATACATACTTATGGATTAGGTGTCATTGTCGGTAGGGTACTAAGTAGCTTTATGCACCAGTACGACCAGGGTACATTTGCGTCCTTGGATTCGTGGTTGAAGGGTATTGAGTAGCTTGTATACACCGGTATGACCGGTGTACCTTTGTGTCTCGGGTTCTTGATCTCCCGTCCGAGGCAAATAAATATAATTGTTGTGCTGATTAAAGAAAGAGAAAACACTAATTATGAAAGTGAAAGATTAATGAGCCGGACCCAGTTGACTTATGATAATGAGTATCAATCCACCGGTTATAATAGTGGCCTAGGAGCGTGTTGCCCTAGCAAGTGATTATGAGTACCGATCCACCGGATATAATAGTGGCCCAGGAGCGTGTTGCCCTGGCAAGTGATTATGAGTACCGAGCCACCGGATGTAATAGTGGCCCAGGAGCGTTTTGCCCTAGATGATGATTATATGTATTCTGATCCACTGGCTAAAATAGTGGGGGTCCTGAGCTCAATAAAACAAGCAATGGATGTGAATAAATCATGGAAAGATATTAATTACTTATAGTGGAACACCTTGTGAGGCGGGGCCAGACTGGTCCACCGGCGAATAATAGTGGCCAGGAGCATTCTGCCCTGGAGACCGATCCACCGGCAATAATGGTGGTCAGGAGCATTCTGCCCTGTATGTATTTCGGTCCACCAGCTATAATAGTAGGGTTCCCGCACTCACTTGGATATAACGAGATAGATGATTGAATAATGATGAACTAATGGCTTAAGGCCCAAAAGTATCGATCCTACTTTATAACTCATCGATATGTGGCAGCCTTGTTATATATGTGATTGTTATGTATGCACCTCTCATTACATATGTCTATAGTTTGCATTATGTGTTACATTGCGGGCCTGTTTTTAAGTGTGGTATTAAAGGGTTACTCAGTACCATAGTACTGAAGGGATTCCCTTCGTGGGGCCCCTGCCTATTCAATAGGCAGTGCCCCTTGCAGGTCTTTTCAGGTGCTACTCAAGTGGGCAACGGGAAAGAGAGTAAGGAATTATCCGGTACCGTTAGGGTTTTTCTCTTTCTCTTTTAAATTCCTGGTTTTAATGTTAATGTTGTTAAAGTAACCATCATTGGTGGATTTTATTCTTGTAAATGATTTGATGCGCTACTTGATTTGAAAATGGATTGTAAATTATGTTTTATGCTTTTAACCTTAGCACTTAGTACTGGAACGGTAGGAGTGAACCGGTCTGGTACTAAGTGTGGCGGTAATATCCCTAAGATTCACAGTTTTATAATTTGCTTCTGCTAACTCTTTCCAATAAAACGAAATTTTTCAGTAGTGAATTTTGGGGGTGTTACATAGGGAACTTTAGGTCAGGTCATTACCGAGTTTCTATCCGAGTATGGGTTGGACTTAGGTTAGGCTCTTTTCTGGTTGATTTATTTCAGTTTGGGTCTGTTGACCTCATAGATAAATCAACATTAGTTTTGATGGTAACAAACTCAATTATGAATAGAACTTATCTTGTTAAGTGTACATATTTATCATAGCAAAAACTAAAGTATTCAACACTTAACTAAGTCAAGGAGTGTTAAGGAAATCAAGTTTACAAATCATATCTCAACAACAAGCCAAAGACAAACAAGGACAATAAAATAAGAATCTTGCTTCAAGAACTTCACTTTTATATATGGAATACACAAACAATGAAGGGATAAAAAAATATGCTCAAAGAAACTAAGACTCAAACTTCAAGGAGTACATTATAGTCTTAAGTTTTATGTAAATATGATTTACACATTTACCACTTAGATTTTCAATGATTTGATATTTATAATCCAATTCAAAAATCATTTTGAAAGAGCTTAAAATGATTTCACACATCAAAGATATTTTTAAGTGTTTGTGCAAAATGTTGTCTTAAATTGATTTTATTTTAAGTAGTTTTACATATAATCTAACTTGTAAAATTCACCATAAATTCTAGAGCCATTATTTTTAGGTAAATAATATTTATTTGGAAAGCTTAAGATGTCTAATTTACAATAAAAAGGGCCAATTTTTAAAAATTGAACGAATGATTTTCTGTTTAGAAAAATATGTTTTAGCCTCTACCTAAATCCGTCATCCGATTAGTCAAAACCATTCGACTGATTTGAATAATGATTGACTGGTTTGGATATTTCTAAGATTTTCTACTTATTATAATTTGATTGTTGGAATACTTTTTACACCTAATGGCGAGTGCCATTTTTTCCCATATTTTATCACTATGAATAAGAGTTGTTAGACTTTAATAAATATCAATTAAACCAACACAATTCTTTTAAAATTATCATTTTCATATTTTGCAAAGAACCAAAGAGAGTTTTGATTTCAAACTTTTAAATCTAAATCAAACTTCTGTAGTGCTCAATTTGTTCTTCATATTTAGCTAGATTGTTCTTACACTTGTTATAGTTATTTATCTAACTTGTTTACTACCCTCACATTTGATTATACACTTTCATATTTATATATAATGAGGAATCAACTGTAAACACAATAACACTATTTAAAACTTATTATCAAGAGGTTGTGTGTGTCTAGAATCCTAGAGAGGTCATTGGATTTGTGTATTCATAAATCTAGAGAGGTTGACTAGGCAAATGTGTAAATCAATTCTTAGAGATGGCATTGAGATTATATACTCATAAACCCAAAAGAGTGATTATCATCAACACACAATAAAGGAAGATTTCAAAATCTAAAAAGCAAGACTTTTTGGTAGTAGATGTAGAGGTACATCGGGTCATTGAACCACTATAAATTATTGTAAATTTTTTTAATTTCTCATTATCTTTAATTCTACCATATTCACCTCTCTCTAGGGTGTTTTCAGGTTCATTTGGGTATGGGTCAATATCAAATTGTTTAAATTCAGTTAAGTTTTGAATTACTTTAGGCTGTTTAGGTTTTCAGGTTTAAATTTTCAATCCTAAATCAAATTTCAAGTCGGGTTATTTAGATCATATTGTTCAAATTGGGTCACTTTTGCTTGATCTAATTATAAAAAATGCAAGTCACTACTTTTGAACTATTACAGGTAAGCAAAGAAAGTAATGTATGTTTGGGGAAATAGTAGTTATTGGTTATTATTGTTAACCATTTTACTATATTTAGAATTTTTTTTATCGAAAATAGTATAACTTTTAAAAAGTTACTGTTAAAAACACAGATGTTGAATTGCAAAACGTTCAATCAAACATACACATAAAATCTCATCGTGTTCATTCATATTGATGATAGAAATCGATTTAATAAGTGTAACTAGAGTAATTGATCTTCTACTTAGCATAAAAAATATTAGAAATGGAAATACAAATCTATTTTTAATTCTACAATATTTGAATCTTCTAACTTTTTGAAAGATAGGGTTATATTTATTATTTGCTTTAATATATCAAACAACAAAATTCTAAAAAAGTATAGAGATAGAATTACATTTCCATGATTTATAAACATTCCAAATGAGTCCTAAAATATACTTTATTTATTATTAAAAGTTTGAATCTTAGCACAATTTATTTTGCTAGAAATCCTTCTAATAAACATAAAATGAAAAATTAAAGTTTTTATTCCTGAAAAAGATTAGGGATGCCCACTAGTATTTGAATCAACAACTTTAAGAGAAATTTAACTTCACTATTCACGTGTAGTCTACTTGTCATATGACTACAAGCTCGAGTACACCTAAATAATATTATTTCAATTTTTTACCTCACACGATACACACATATTAAGATTTTAAGTTGAATGAATCTTTATTTATGTTCACCCAATGTCACAAAAAATTTATAAATGACCTTTATATTATAAATTAAACCCCAATTTTAAGCTGTCACATAGAATGTTTGGACACCAAATTAATAGGGGTAGTTGTACCACCTGAAATGATTTTTTCTTTAATTATCTAATGTAAGTTTTGAAATTTTAGTGCTCTTTTGGTATGAATTAATAAGGGTAAAAAAATTACTCCTATATTTTATATCTTATGTAATCTATTTAAAATTTTTCGAATGAATACTCATTTTAGATCTTAATTTGATCTTCAATAGATATTTTATTGAAATTATTATTATTTTTTTTAAATACTTGATATAAAATATACAAATTATGAGGATTTATTTTCATTTCTTTTACTCCCATACCACATAATTTCTAATGCTAATCTCTTTGTAGAAAACATATTATGATGAGCATAAAATAAATAAAAAAGATACCTTTATTTCTAAATAGGATAAAAGATATCTAAAGCCATCTGAATATTAAACTATTATCTAAAAGAAGTTGATGAGTTAACTTTAAAGGCATTTGCAAGTTACATATATATGCGCTCTAAATTTTTACCTTGCACATTTTAACTATATAATAATGATAGAGAATAGGTTTTTTTTGGTAATTTACTATTATCTTAAAATATTTATCTCAATTATTCATTTTTTATAATTAGTAAATAAGTCATATATACATTCATTCTTAATTAAACTATGTTCATTACATATGATAATGATGATTTATAATTCATATCTAATGTTATCTTCCATTTATGAATTTAATTTATTACTACACTATGAGATTGATGATTAAATAGGATAATTTTAATGTCTCAATTTGATAAAAATATTTGCATATTAGTCTATTGAGACAAAATAAAATTACACTATTATTTACGTCCTATTAAAACCATAAAGATAGATTTTTGAACTGCCCTATTTAATTTTTATCGAAAAAAAAGTATTATTATTTTATTTGAGTAAAAAAAAATAGGATAACTTTATATTATTAATAGGACTTAAATATTACTTTATTTGTTTCCTCAAACTATTTATTTTTTATTGTTTTAATTTATATGCATATTACACTAAAGAGTGATGAAGTTTTATATGATTAATTAGGCATAGAAAAGAAAATCAAGTATTAAATATCATAATAATAATAATAATAAGTTTCTTACATTAACCAATCAACCAACCACACTACCTTTAACATCACCCACGAGATTTTTCCACGTCTTCTAAGAAGCGTAGATAAAATCCACCCACTCGATCACTTGCTACCCTATCCTCGGAACAAGAACCAGAGGGAGTACATACATCACACCATATTTAGCATATTTTCACACACCATCTTACAACAAGTATGTGTTTAATCTATCGTCCATTTACAATTCATTTCCCCCATCCCATACATTTTGCGTGTGCAGGCATTTGGTGACGTCCAACATCATGCGTGCAGTCTATTTGTGAAACAAGATACTACTCTTAAACTATCACATGAAAGTTAAGGAAGTATTATTTCATTGTGTTTGTTGTTCCCGTTTTGATATCGTGTACCGAATTAATAGGCGTAATTGTGTTACTCAGAATTATATATTCTTTATCACATATGGCAAATATAAACTTTTAGTGGTAAATTTTTGTGTGAAAAAACTATTGTAGTTGTCAAAAAATATAAAAGATAGTTTTATTTTATTTCCAAATAATATTAATAATATGCATCCCACTAATAATTAAATTTTAAGCCATCGAAAGAACCTTTATCAAATATGTAATAATCTACTTGTCCTTTGACTCCATACATGAGTAAATTTTGGAGAGTGCTCAAAAGTTTTTTTTAAAGATAAAAACTACATATTATTTTTATATAAAAATAAATTAGTTATTTATTCAAAGTTATATTGCATTAAACTTTTAACCTGCACATTCCATATAATTTCATAAGTTTAATGCTAAATAAATTAAACTTTGTTATCTTTACATTATGTGTCACAAAAAAATCATATTGAGCCTTTGTATTGTGAAACAAGTCATTAAATTATTATTATTTTGATAACTTATTATTTTTTATATTATTAAATTAATTTTTATTAATATTTATCTTAATAATAAATTAATATATCATTATTACTATTAAATGAAAATAAAAATTATTAATTATTATTATGTTAATTTAGTATAATCTTATTAATACTGATTTGATTTGATCTTATTAATGCCAATCTAATATGATAAACCGTAAAAATAAGTTCTAAGAAATGAGGCGGATCTCTAGAAGAGAGACGGAGATATCAAAAAATATAGAGAACTAATCCGCCATATAAAGATGTTAATGGGAAATCCAATTGATATAGTTTAAGCTTAAACAATATTAATTTTAAATAATAGGTCAGGCTCCGTGATATTATGCAGATTAAATATTTAAAGTTGTATCTAATTATTAAATTGTCTTTGGTTGTTCGATGATCACCGAACAACCAAGTGTGCCATATAGATATTGTTATTCAAAGCCTTAATGCAAACACGAAGTCAAATGTCAATTTAAACAATAACAGTTTCATTGCTGCCTGTGTAAGCAGTATAGTGAAGGGCACTAGCTAGCTGGGCCCGAAAGTCTCGCGAGCTAGCCACGATCAGTCGCTACCTACAAATAACTCGGTAGTACCAGTGCCCAACAAGAAAAGTTCCATTCCTTTTTGTTCCACGTTTCTCTCGTTAGTGGGTGAGGGTTGAGACCGTGACCGACCACCACTTACCATGCTGATCAGTGAAGACGACTCCATCATTGCCGCACTGAGCATTTAGGGACCACAACAATTTCTGCCCGTTATTACACAGCGAGGGATCCAGAGGAGATAACCAAAAAACAGGCAATTTTTGTTTTCTTCCTTTAAAATAGTGAGCCGGTCGGGATCCCCTTAAAGACGTTGAAGCTCTTAGGTTTATACCTGCCGCATGACCAAAATTCGATTCGGAACTTGATTAAGTTGGAATAGAATGTAATTAATTAAGTTAGGGATAGTCTCTTATTATCTAAATCAAGACTGTTGCGTACCAGAAACGTACGTAAATGTAACTCTAAATGTTACTAATGTCTCATGGTTCCCCCCTATATCCTAAATATACCTTTACACCGACCAAAGTCAAACATGGGATCGTTTAAACAAAAAAATTATTATTATTATTAATTATTATAAATGTAACATAAAAAATAAGGTATATCACAACACGCCCATCCTCCACAATTAATAGAGATTTCATTTGACCATAAATTGATGAAATTATCATGATCCAAAAAAATTTCCAACAGGATACGTCTCAATCTACCACTTCCACCAAATGCTGACAAGGCAAAAGCCTTAGCACTTGCTAGTCAACGATCAAATAGCTACCTTAACAAGTCTAATCATTCCTAGAAGGATATTTTCAAATAATAGAGCAGGTCAAGGCATGTCCAACAATGATCATTCACCACCACTATTTTGCTATTCGGTTCAATTTTATTAGGGAATTCCCTGAAACCTTGCTAAGTCTAATCTTTTGTAGAAGTGTTTTTGTTTTGTAGGTGTCTCCGGGCTGCACCTCAAGTCTAGGATCCTACATCTTCTTCTGAGTCCCTAAACCCACCCTACTGTCATTTGCTTGCCCAGGTGGTGTAGTAATGCCTAGCCCAGGGCAGATACATCAGTTCTGTATGGATTAGTGCCTGTATGTGCGTCCGGATTTATTGAGGTGGAGACTGAAGGCCTAGCTAAGGAAGTTCAAGGAGTGGATATTCCACTAGCAGGCTCAGAATATGAAGTATCTGATTCGATCAACCCCCCTCAAAACACCTTGATCCCCTAATCACTCCCATCAAAGTTCCCCTCAACTGTGACCTACAAGTCTTACCTTAACGTCATATTCCATCGCGGCACCAGCAACATTGGTCATAGTCACGCCTACTTGTAGCATTCTCTTTCACACTTTCAGGGTCAGCTTTAAATTTATTTTTCCTAAGTTGTGATGGGAACTTAACGGGAAATAGTTGAAGAGGATTCAGGCTTATTACTATCTGCGAATGGGAATATGGTTTCCTAAGCAGTGCGACACGAGGTGCTTGACCTTCATGACTCCTCTACTTCCACAAAGACAAAATAATACTCATTTTCCTCTTATTGGCTAAGATGCTGCTTTTTGAAGCAAGTTTTATTTCCTTCTCTTTCTTTTCCGCAGCTAATCCTACTGCTGCATCTACTTCAATAGCATCTGGCAAAGAAGCAGGCTTCTCACTACCTGTTATGGTTGCAGCAGGAGCAAAAATGACAAACTTACTAGAATTGTTACCATTTTTCTTGGGACATCTTCCTGCTTCACAGATTTATTATTCGGATTTTCGTTTGTGTAGGGTATGTGTTGTTGAGTATGTTGGTCATATGAATACCATATCCCATTGTTTCCATCATAGCATAGTCCTGGATGGAGAAACATGAGATAAAATATGAGCAAAAAAAAGAGAGAAAAAGGTGATGAAGAACTTCAAGCGTGAAGTTCACAGTCAAAAGAAAAGAGAAAGAAACTATTATCAGGAAGAGAAGCGAAAAACCATCTGTCCTTTTATTCACATCAACAGTCTTTATATATATAAAGGACAACTAAATCCTTGAAAGAAAGGAAAATAAGAAAATAGAAAATAACAGCTGTAAAGATAGATATTTACAAAATTAACATCTCCCCTCAAGATTGACTTGTAAGCGTTTTGCATACAAGCCCAATCTTGGAGCTTAAAACTTTGTGTTGTTCAGCTGGAAGTGGTTTAGTCATGATGTCTGCTAGCTGCATTGCGGAACTAACATGAGACAAGGAAATGAAGTTATCAGCTACATGTTCCCTGATATAATGGCAATCAATTTTCAAGTGCTTGGTCCTCTCTTGAAAAACTTCATTTTCTACAATATATTAAGCAGATTTGTTATCACAAAATAAGGTTATTGGAGTGGGGACTTGAACGAGAAGATCTTGCAGGAGTCCTTCCAACCAAACAACCTCAATTGTGGTTTGACTTATGCTCCTGTATTCTGCCTCTGTAGAACTTTTAGACACCACATTTTGCTTCTTTGTTTTCCAAGAGATCAAGGAATCTCCTAGAAAAATACAATATCCTGTGAGAGATCTTTCTGAATAGACACAAGTATCCCAATCTGCGTCACTATAGGCTGTAAGCTTCAATGCAGTGTTGCTTGCATAGAACAAACCATGATTCAAGGTTCCTTTTAAGTATCTGATAACATGTAAAGCTGCAAAAAAATGAGGAGCTCTTGGTTCATTGAGGAATTGACTGAGTTGCTGCACATCATATGAAATATCAGTTCTGGTCATGTTAAGATAGAGAAGCTTCCCCACTATCCTTCTATAAACTTCGGGATCAGTAAGAATGTGACCATCAATGGTGCTCAATCTCAGGCCTATAGGAAGTGGAAAAGGAGATATTTTTGCATTTTCCATATTTGTACCTTTAATAAGATCCAAAATATACTTCCTTTGATTGAGAAGTATGCCTTCATTCGTTCAACTTACTTTGATTCCAAGAAAATATTTGAGTTCACCAAGATCCTTGATGGTAAAGGCTTTGTCTAAATCATTTTTAACAGATACAATAATCTCTTGATTATAACTAGCCAACAAAAGATCATCAACATATCAGGCTATAACTGTAAAATCTTCACCATCCTTCTTAGTGAACATGGAGTAATCTTACTTGGATTGTACAAAGCCAAGATTTTTAAGAAACTTGCTTAATTCCAAGTTCCATTGTCTGGCAGTGTAACACCCCCAAAATTCACTACTGAAAAAATTTTGTTAATAAAAAGGAAATTAGTGGAAGCAAATTAATAAAGCGTGAACTTTGGGAGTATTACCGCCACACTCAGTACCAGACCGGTTCACTCATACCGTTCTAGTACCAAGTGCTAAGGCTAAGAAAATGAAATACAGTTTGAAAGAAGTTCCACATACACAAATCAGAGTAGCGCATCAAATCGTTACAAGAATAAAATCCACCAATGGTGGTTACAGTAACAATGTTAACATTAAAACCAGGAATTTAAAAGAGAAGAGGAAACCCTAATGGTACCGAAAAATTCCTTACTCTCTTTTTCCGTAACCCACTTGAGTAACACCTGAAAAGACCTGCAAGGGCACTGCCCATTGAATAGGCAGGGGCTCCAAAAGGGAATGCCTTCAGTACTACGGTACTGAGTAACCCTTTAATACCACACTTAAAGATAGGCCCGTGATGTAACATATAATGCAAGCTATATACATATGAAAACGAAGGTGCAAACATAACAATCACACATAAAACAAGTTATAATTCACGTTCGATACCTTTGGGTCTTAAGCCATATAATAGGGTGAAATCAATACATTCGGGCCTTAAGCCATTATTCCATCATTATTAAATCAATATCATATTTTATATCAATGTGAGTGCGAGAACCCCACTATTATAGCCGGTGGACCGAAAGGTATACACACAGGGCAGAACGCCTCTGACCACTATTATTGTCGGTGGACCGGAAGATAAACATACAGGGTAGAACGCCTCTGACCACTATTATTTGTCGGTGGACCGGTCTGGCTCCGACTCACATGGTGTTCCACTATAAGTGATTAGTATTTTTTCATAACTTTATTCACATACAATACTGGTTTTATTGAGCTCGGGACCCCCACTATTATTGCTGGTGGACCGGAATATATATAAAATCATCATCCAGGGCACAACACTCCTGGCCACTATTATAACCGGTGGACAGGGATATATAAAGAATCATCATTCAAGGCACAATGCTCCTGGCCACTATTATAACCGGTGGACCAGGATATATAAGAATCATCATCCAGGGCACAACGCTCCTGGCCACTATTATAACCGGTGGACCGGTACTCAATATCATAATCATCTGGGCCCAGCTCATTAATATTCCACTTTCAATAATAGTATCTTTCCTTTCTTTAATCAGCACATCAATCATATTTATTTTCCTCGAACGGGAGATCAATAACCCGGGACACAAAGGTACACCGGTCGTACCGGTGCTTATAAGCTACTCAGTACCCTTCAACCACGAACCCAAGGACGTAAAGGTACCCTGGTCGTACTGGTGCATTAAGCTAACTCAGTACCCTACCGATAAGGATACCTAATCCATAAGTATGCATACCCCCTAACTAGATCCGCAGAGCTAGAAAGAGTAAGATATAGGGCCTGGATGGGGTACAAAGGCACACCAGCAAATACCAGAATAATCGTGGACTAAACCACGTCCTTAGGGTAGCGACCCCTAAGGAGTCGCCATTCTCGATCTCGAGGTCTTTCACTTTAAGCAATAGTGTCTTAATTAAAGTGATCACGAAAGCACCATAATCAGATACTTATTCACTTTCAATCGTTCCGATATCATTAGTCATTTCTTATTCAGATGATTATCCAGGATATCGTAGAGAAAACATTAAGGCCGTACTAATTATCAAATACTCTTACTTGGCTAATCAGCATTATTTAATCATATTAATGTTCCACAATCTCAAAGACATGTTAGGTACAAATTACTCATTTGCCCTTTATTTATATAATTGTTAAGTATCCATTCCTTACTCGCCAAATTACCATATTACCCTTTAGGTTACATAATTACCAAATTACCCCTTGTCCAATTTAGATTACTAAATTATCTCCTACACCTTTTTAGATCACCATTCACCCCTCATAATTGCTACGCTTATCATATTTCCCATTTGGTTGGTTAGATTACCAAATCGCCCTTCTCTTGGGTTACAATTACTAAATTGCCCTTGAGTTTGATAAATTACTAAATTACCCTCCTTCATTATCATGATTACTATTTTGCCCCTTTAGTTGGTTAAATAATTATCACTTTATCCTTTAATAGGCTAAATTACCAAATTGCCCCTTTAGTTGGATAAATTATCAAAGTGCCCTTCTCCTTTATCATAATTACCATTTTACCCCTCTCAATTATTTTAATTGTCATTTTACCCTTTTTAATTATCAAAAATCTCAAATTACCCTTCTTCATAATCACAATTACTAATTTACCCTTCTTCATAATTATAATTACCAATTTTACCCTTCTCCATATTTGTAATTATTAATCTACCCTTTTCCATCTTTATAATTACCATATTACCCTTCTCCATTATTAAAATTACCATAATGCCCTTTATTGATTAATTTACCAAATTACCCTTCTCTATTATCATAGCTGTCCAATTATCCCTTTTTAATCATACTTTAATTATTAATTTATCCTTTGTCGTTATCATTATTACCAAGTTACCCCTTACTACCGGGTTTACCATAATATCCTTTTATTTACAAAATTACTCTTCTACCCCTTATTTTCAAATTACCATAATATCCTTTTATTTACAAAATTACCACAATACCCTTTTTATTTATTAAATTACCATAACACTCATTTTACTTTACAAATTACTATTTTACTCCTTTCACATCCAGAATTACCATATTTATCTTTCCTTACATAATTACCATTTTGCCATTCTTTTCCAAAATTACCATATTACCCCTTTACTTATAAATTACCATTTTGCCATTCACTTATACAATTACCATATTACCACTTACTTATGAAATTACTATTTTGCCCCTCTACCTTCAAAATTATCATATTGCCCCTTTTACTTGAAAAATTACCATAATGCCCTCCTTCATCCAAAATTACTATTTTACCCCTACTTCCAAAATTACCATTCTTACCACTTACTTATAAAATTATCAATTTTCCATTTAATCATAAAATTACCATATCATTCTTTTACCTCAAAAATTACCATAATACCCTTCTTTCTCGCAACTTACAATTTTATCCATTTACTTATAAAATTATCATTCCACCCTTTTCTTTTGATATTACCAAAATACCCTTTTTGCTTACCAAATTTCCACTCAACCCCTTTATTCACCATTTTTATGAATTTACCAACACTACATAAAATAATGATATTAATACTTCATTCTTATCATCTAAGTCCACCAACTTGTCATTATTCAACATAATACTCATTAGCAACTACATACATTGATCCACATACCTCATAAGCTTAATTACTAAAATACCCTTAGACAATAACATTATTCATGCATTAGCAACATGATACATCATAAACAAGCATTTAACATTTCCATCAATAATCAACATCTTCCTTAATTATCATACCTACACATGGCACAAAGGCTATCAAGCATTTCCCTTTTTCTTTTAATCAATGTAAACAGCCATTATGTATCATGCTAGGCTCACAAAACATACATAAAATCATACCAAAATCCCTAATGTGCTAGCATACGTTTTTCCATGTATTTAAGGGAGGATTAACGGTTACCTTAATGCCGTAAAATATCCAATCTTACCGGTATCCCGATTAAAGATTTAGGCTTTAATTAGCAACTCAACACCTAAAAATAATATCCATCATATTTATGTTAGAAATAAGAATCCAAGCATAAAACTTTATAAAATTTAATTAGTAAGACACTTAACATAAAATACTATGATACCTTAAAAATTAGCTAAACAATTTCCAAAATAAAGGGGGAGCTCACGCTACATGAACAACGTGAGTCTCATGCAAAATCATGGGGAGAAAAGGGCTCGACGAGGGTGAAGGAAGAAAAATAAGCCATTTTCGGGTTGGGGTCTTTGGGCTAGAAAAGAGGGTAGGTGGGGGAGGTTTCAAGGCAAGGGAATGGTGCAGAAGTGAAGAGGGGGTGTAGGTGGAGGCT
This sequence comes from Tamarix austromongolica, assembly GCA_039764185.1. NCBI lineage: Eukaryota > Viridiplantae > Streptophyta > Magnoliopsida > Caryophyllales > Tamaricaceae > Tamarix > Tamarix austromongolica. Next base: position 82,215,173 of record CM077814.1, on the reverse strand, counting down.
AAGGGTGGTTTCGCGGTGGCATAGGGCGGCGAAGTTGGCTGCCGAGATGGGTCGAGGTGGAGGGGCTGAGAAGGAAGGAAAAGGAGAGGGAAAAATGGAGGGGTTCCAGGGCTGTTTTCAGCCAACTAAGGCATGGCGGTGGTAGAGGGGGTTGCAGGGTGTCGAACGGTGGGTTGGGTGGCGGCAGAGGTGGTTGGACAGCGGCGAAAGTGGCGGCTGTAGGTGGCTCGGCGGTATGGGGGGAAATAGGGAGAAAAAGGAAGGGGTGGAGAAGGGGGGAAGTGCAGGGGCTCGAGGGGTGGCGTGATGGTGCAGGGCAGTAGGGGTGGTGGCAGGAGGCGGCGTAGGGGTTGGTTTCGGTGGTTGGAAGCGGCGGTGGGCGGCGGTGATAAAAAATCGGGGAAAAAGGATGGAGGAGGAGAAAAGAGAGAAGAGGCTCGAGAGGAAGAGATGAGGCTTGAAAAATGGGGAAAAGAAGGCTGGAGAGATGAAGAAAAAGAAGAGGGAGAAGAGAGGGGCAGTGGCCGGTCGGCGAGAGGACAAAGGGTGGCAGGTGGTGGTCGGTTGGCAGGGGAAAGAGAAGGGGAGAAGAGGGAAATGAAGAGGGGTACGCGGGCTATGGTACAAGGATGGTTTGGTTCGAATTGGGAAAGAAAATGACGGGGGAGAGAGGAAGAGAGAGGGCAGGGAGGTCGGTGGTGGCCGGGCATGGCAGTTGTAGGCGGCAGCGTACTCGACCATGGCAGAGATGGTGGTCAGGCGTGGCAAAAGAGAGAAAGGAAGGGGGAGGTGCGAGTGGGCGGTCAGACCGGCGAAGGAAAGAAGAGAGCTGGCCGGTCCAGGAAAAATAAAAGAAGGACGGCGGGCTTATTGGGTGGGCGTGCGTGGGAGTAGGAGGGGCTGGGGAAGAACGGGTCTGGCCCAAGCACGCATGGGGGAGGGGAAGGGCAGGCCCGGGTGCGGCGGCCCAAAGCCAGGAAGAAGGAAAAAAAAGAAATAAGGGAAAGGAGAAAGAAAATAAAAGGTAGGAAAAAGGAAAGTGGGAAAAATGGAAGAATTGAAAATAATTAAATTTATGAAATAATAGGATGTAATATTTTTGATAATAAGTTTATTTAATAGTTTAATTTAATATAATTAAATATATGGGCTTAAAAAGGATAATTATAGTAAAATACTAGTTTGAAAATTGACATACTCTTATCCAAATTGACATACTCCAAAATCTATAAAACAATAAAAATAAATAATTTTAAAAGATAATTTTATTTCAAATAAAGTTATTTATTAAAATATAGGGTTTTGAAATTTTTGGGGGATTACAGGCAGCCTGCCTAAGACCATAAATAGATCTCTTCAACTTACATACTTGTCCAAGTTTGGCCTTATCATAACCAAGTAGTGGCTTCATGTAAATGTCTTCATCAATATATCCGTGCAAGAAAGCATTATTAATGTCTAATTGGAATAATTTCCAACTGTATACAGCAGTTAATGCAATTATCGTTCTGATAGTGGTAAATCTAGCAACAGGACTGAAGGTGTGTTTGAAGTCTTTGCCTTTTATTTTCTTATCTCCTCTAGCCACTATTCTTCCTTCACACCTTTCTACACTCCCATCTGGTTTAAATTTGGTTATAGACCCATTTACTATCAATTACATGCTTATCAGGTGGTAAGGTAACCAAATCTCAAGTATCATTTATTTCCATAGCTTCTATTTCTTTAGACATTGCGTCAACCCATCTTGGATCACCCTTGGCTTGATGATATGAAGCTGGTTCATTAGTGGATAACATAGCAGCAAGACTTTGAAAATCCACAATAGTGGAAACATCAGGCTGAGCAGCAATTCCAGGTTTTTGAACCACGAAATCCTTAAATTTTGTGGTAGGAAATTTTGAGATTCTATCATATTTTCTGATAGTAGGAAGAGGATTAGATTGTGATTGAGGAGGAATAGAAGATGAAGGAGAATTAGGCACCTTAGGAGATGATTGTTCAGAATGTGTATAATGATCAGAAAGAATAGAGTTTGGAAGAGAAGAAGAATTTGTATGTTCTAGATGAGTAGCAAAATGAGGAATATTGACATCATTAAAAATAGTCATCAGGAATAGGAGAATCTTGAATATTAGAAGTGAGAGATGGAATAGAACAAGGAGATGTGGCTTGATTTATTCTAAAAGAAAATTTTCATTCTTCAAAAATCACATCTCTACTTAGAATAATTTTGTGATGTTCCAAATCATACAGCTTGTAACCCTTTTGAGCATAGGGATAACCAAGCATAATGCAGTTGTTTGCTCTTGCAGCAAACTTGTCTGAAGTTTTTACAGTAGGGTAACAAAGACAACCAACAACTCTAAGATGGCTGTAATCAAGTTTCTTCCCCATGAGAAGTTCAAACGGAGTTTTCCACTAAAGAACTGAGCTAGGTATAAGATTGATCACATGAGTAGCAACTAATATACAATCACCCCATAAGTGTATAGGCAAATTAGCATGAATCCTTATAGCCCTAGCAGTCTCCAATAAGTGCTTATGTTTCCGTTCGACCCTCCCATTTTGTTGAGGCACTCCAAGTAAGCTCCTCTGATGCACAATGCCTTTTTGAGCAAAAAGAACACTACAAGCCTCCTGAAGAATCTCAGTACCATTATCACTCCTAATGGTCTTAATTCGAGCATTAAATTGGTTTTCAACATAAGTAATGAACCTCATAATGACATGATAAACTTGCTGTTTATTTTTTAACAAGTGAGTCCAGGTAGTCCTAGTATTATCATCTAGGATTGTGAGAAAATATATTGCACCTGACATAGTAGGTGTTCGATAAGCACCCCAAAGATCCACATGGACTAAAAAAAAAGGTTCTGGAGCAATGCTATTTGATAACGAAAAAGGAAATTTATGATGTTTTCCCATGATACAGGCTTCATAACTAAAATTATCATCTTTATTATCAGAACAAGAAACTGATATATGCTTCATAGAACTAGGACTATCATGTCCTAATCTAGCATGAAGTACATCAAAAGATGGGAAGACAATAGAAGAATTATTTGTGGAATGTAGAATAGGACAGGAATTACAATTATTGAAAGTTTTTGAAGAAATATAAGAACCAAAAGAATTATGCAAAGGTCTTAAAGAAGTTCCACTGAATTTGTATAATCCAGCTTCTCTCCTCCCAGTACCATTGATCTACTTAGTGTGAAGGTCCTGAAACAAGCAATGTGTTTGGTCAAAATGTGCAACAAGATTATTCTAATCTAAAAGTTTTCCTACAGAAAGGAGATTGTGTTTAAAATCTGGAATGTATAACACATTTTGAAGGGTTATTTGAGGAGTAAGCTGAATAGTCCCTATTTGATTCACAATCTTCACAGATCCATTAGGTAAACCAACATGCATAAAGTGTAGAAGATTATCTACCTTGGTAAAAACATTAAGGTTAAAGGCCATGTGATCAGAAGCACCAGTGTCAACGATCTAAGAATTAACAAAGGCGTTACAAGTATCCTTAGAAGTAATAGTTATACCTACAAAATTCACAGTAGCATAACTTTAAGTGAGAGGATCAGATTGAGACCGGTTCATCATCTGCATTATAGCCTTGTAAATTTCAGAAACCATTGTTTGATCAACCATAGATTTTGCTTGAGTTTGCTGAATATTTTCACCAGCCTCCATTGAAGAATGACCAAGAATACCATATGAGTCAGGAACAGGAGTCATGGCGTTTGCAACCATCTTACTAGCTTCTTTTCTAGTAGTATTCTTGCCCTTGAGACCTGGATACCAGTCTGGTTATCTGATAAGTTTGAAACATTGGTCAATTGTATGACCCTTCATTTTGCAGTGCTCACAAAATAAATCATTCTCGAGCTTCTTGGAATCTCGTTTGCCAAAAAATTTCTTTTGTCCAGCAAATTGCATATCATGCTTCACAACCTGATAAGAACTATGTTCAATAGGAGCATAGTTGTTGCTGCCAATCATATTCTGCCTTTCAACTTGTGGCAGAATGTGGTAAGCATGATTAACAGTAGGTAATGGATCAACACTCAACAAATTGACTCTAACTTGATCATAATCTCAATTAAGGTGAGACAAAAACTGAATCAATTTCATTCTTTGATCAGCCTCAATGATCTTCTTAAGAACACCACAAATACAATTTGTCATAGCACAGCAAGAGCAATCCGAAAATCCATCCAGTACTTGCAACTCATCCCAAAACACGCTTCATTTTACCATAATATTCTGAAATCGAAGAATTACCTTTCTCGATTGACATCAATTGTCTATGAAGATCATACAATTGAGGTACATTCGTCTGACCATAGTGCTTAATAATTTCTCGCCAAAGCTGCCTAGAAGAATCAACGAAAATTAGGTTATCTGAGATTGACTTATCCATTGAATTAGTCAACCAATTCATAACCACATAGTCGTTTCGGAGCCATTTTTGATAATATGGAGAAGTAGGTTTAGGTTTCTCAAGAGTTCCATCAATGAACCCTAACTTGTTGCGCGCAATTAACGCTATCCTCATCGCTCTACTCGAATTAACAAATTTACCTCCATTGAAAATGTAATTGATAATCGGAGTACTAGAGTTGTCTCCAACAGTCAGGAAGTAAGGATCGTTGAAATTCAAGACGATATTGATATGATTCTGAGGCATCGAAGTTGAGCTTTCGGAATCAATTACCATCGATGCATATTCAAGAAGAGTAGCTCACAATTAAAGAAGTAAGTAAATGATGAAGAACTGTGATGGAAAATCGCAATAGATTCAAGAATCAAGAAGAGAATGAGAAACTTAGAGAAGTTTATGAGAAAAAAAAAACTAATGAGAACCTGATAAACTTGGTCGAGATCGAGCCGATGCTCTGATACCATGAAGAACTTCAAGCGTGAAGTTCATAATCAAGAGAAAAGAGAAAGAAACTATTATCAGGAAGAGAAGCGAAAAACCATCCGTCCTTTTATTCACATCAACAGTCTTTATATATATAAAGGATAACTAAAGCCTTGAAAGAAAGGAAAATAAGAAAATAGAAAATGATAGTTGTAAAGATAGATATTTACAAAATTAACAGGTGACGATCTTATAAATAGAAGAAAGGGCAGAACAAAAGAAAGGATAGACAAAACAACACAGATACATGAAAGCAATAAAGCCATGGGCGGCAGCGGTGTTGCAGCACCGGAGCGTTGAAGATGACATTTTATATGTAGTAGCATGAATTTCATTATTTTTTTATGACAAATATAGGCAAGTATTGATAAATATTTGTTAATATCGGTAAATATTGGTTGTCCTGTTTGATTTTTTTTCTCTGTCTCGTTTCACTGAGATAGCATATTGAGTTCATAAAAATTTGAGACATCTCTGCAGATATTTTTTTTATATGTACACATGTTGAAACATAAATGGAGAGCGAAAAAGAAATCCCACAATCTCTGCTAGCCAGCCAGCCATGAAAAAATGTGAAAACAAGAATTAGAAAACCCGCGAGCAACATAATGCGACTACAAGTTGATTTTAGCCTAAACATAAACTAATGTAAGAATAGGGCTCGCCATTGGAAATCTTAGTTTAGAGGGATGCACCATTACAAAACACCTGTCAATTCCACCTATCCATTGCTTAAGTGGAACAATATGACTATTATGTTACATAATGTTGCCACATTCAACTACAATAAGTAGTTTTTCATGAACTAGATTAAAAAAAAAGTAAAATAAGGATGCATTCAACTATAATGACAATGCTAAAATTGATGATACTTTATCCCAACCACATTTGGGTATCAAAACATGATATAGAACGTAAAATATCCCACAACTATACAAGTCATGTATGTACCTGCATATGGGTTGTAGTAAATCCAGAAGCCACATCATAATAATAGCCTGATGCTTCATCCCACACGAAGCCAGACTAAGGGGCTGAACCTTCTTTGCGACTGGTCACCTGTCCAATTTGATCTTGTCCACCTATTGATTGTTTATCATTAAAATTATATTCCTTAGGTGCACAACCAACAACATCATGCTATAAAAACCATGTATATAACTTCAATTAACAATAAAAAACAATGAATTGAAGCCTTTGCATCAATAAGCTACTAACTATTTCCCATCCTCTTGAACATCCCAGAGATGCATGCAAGTTCTAACTTTGTCACAAACTATCATTACAAACCTACTGCAATTTTCCAGTTATGATATTTGCACACTATATAAACTTAGACACAAACAAATAGGCAAGGCATAAATTAAGCTATGCAGTCATGTCATTGTGTAAACACACCTATGGAATGAAATCTATCGTAGTTAAATGTAAGAGCTTCTAACAAACAAACATCAATGGATAGCTGCTTATTTCATTCATCTCACCAATTAAAAAGATAGTAGATAAAAGAAAACGTTACCTATTGAGCAATTTTGCAACCTCAATTGTGGTTGCAACAAGGCTGCTAGATTGTGGATGCCCCACTGGCCATGATTCTAGATATAGAACTTTCATAGCTTCAAGAGCTTTCAAATCATCCTCCACCTAGAGAATGGGGGAACAAAACAAACATCATAATGAGCTCATGACAGATCACATCATTAAAATTAAAATATCTCAACAAATATAATCTGCCCTGAGAGAAAGCCAACGAAAACTATAAATAAGGCAACTAACAAGAAAAAAATATGATGTGAGAAATAAAATTTGGTTGTTGCAAGCATAGAACCCTCTTCCTTTTCAACAATAGTACACTACTTAAGAAACAATCTACAATGACTGCATCAAGTGAATCCTCTTTTGGCAAATTGCATATTATGTTTACGAATCATCTTAATTATTTCAAACATAACACGAATTACAAATAGGGATATAAAAACTGTTCAATATCTCGGACAAGCATGTAGCTCTCTACATTTTTAATTTGGTAAATCCAATTAAAGTTCTTTAAGAATGATACAAGACCAGTGACCCAACTATAGAATTAACCTACAATAGTAAGATCCCATACTGACATGAGGATTGCACACAAGTGATCGACTGCATTGCATGAACCAACCAATTATACAATGCGATACCACCAAAAATTTTAACTTAAAATCACATCATATTTAATCAGATTCCACCTCCAGTGAATGCATCCACATTTTTTAGGGACTGAGTTACAGAACAGGCAAAATTGTGCTGGCCGTGTAAGAAATTAACAGATTGCAGTTGGTCAAATAGTTTTATTTCACCTCTACCATCACTAATAAAAGCATAAAAGATTATTCTCCAGAATTGCAATTGAGTTCTTTAAATAAGAAGATCATAATAAATTTGATTCTACCATTCAGTCATTAATCTATTCTTCATACTATAAAAGTCGATTTGCGAGAACAAATAAACCCATAAAACAGTAGAGCAAAGACTTAAAGAATCAGAGGGTGCACAATAAAACCAAAAGCACTTCAGATGAAAGATAAAACTTGACATACACAACAAAAATGCACAAAAGCAAATCTCCTTGATACCAAGTAAGACTTTTAGATAGTATATAGCTGAAATACATGCAAAAAGTAAGGATAGATGATTAATAAAATTTCACATTTTTTCTACTTTGGATGTTTTCTTATTTAGTAATCGATTTTATTCTTTCAATGATCTCAGTGAAAGCATCAATTGTGGATAGATCCATATAGTTCCTTGATTGGTGCATGCTTAGCAAATTTATAATGAAGAATTTCTTCATCAGCATTCTCGTCTAGCCTATGCACCACCAGGACATGAATTGGACTTGAATATGTCACGAATTAGCTTGGAAGTGTCCTATAGAAATTTCTATCTACTACCTTCTAGATGCAAAAATAACCAACCTGTATCCGCTTCCCTTCTCCCTGATGGTGCCAGATTGGATGATCCCAATTCTACTGGTGGGGAATCATCTATTCGACTTTCCACTGCAAGATGAGCAAGAATGTTTCATCAAGTCATATGCAAATCCAAATAAATTCACACCTTTAGACACAATGCAAGGCTAATATCTACCCTTGGATTTATCAATGAAACCACAAAGTTATTGCATAAAACCTCAAAACCCTCAACTTATATTAATCAAAATGCACCAAATAACATAAGCACAAGGTCATATACATAGGCCAAAGAATACAAAAGATAAACATAAATCCTAACAAAATAAGATCATATCTCTAAAATATATTTAACAAATATCATACCAAAAGGCAAAAGTGGCTGCAGTAACCAACAAATTGTGAGTGGTGGTACTGATGCAAGGCTAATCTATAGCCTTGCATGTTTATCTATAAAACCCAAAGGTTTGGCACAAAACTTCAAAACAATCAAATTAATGAATACACACTACAAAAAAAATCCTAACAGGATAAAATCATTCTTAAAAAGGTATTTAGCAGATATTCTAAAAAATATAATTCTTCTTAAAAAAACATATACAAAATCCTAATAAATAATAAATTCTAAAAACTATTAGTTCTACTGAAGTTTGGAATATAAAGAGAAGCATATCTATTTGGACTAGCACCTTCTTCCCAGTAGTTTAATAGCAAATTAGAACCATAATGATGGGCCCTACAATGAGTTGACACATAGATTGCATCAAGACAATATGCTTTAGTATTCATATAAACTTTGGCTTTAATTAGCCATGGAAATGATGAGCGAGAGAGAAGTAAGGGAGAAATGTTGGAAGAGAGAAAAATTATTTTCTTGTTTTTGTTTGTATATGTTGTTACTTTGGTTACCTATGAATTGTGATATTTATACATCTTCTAATAACTGACTATTCTAATTAACATATGTGCAAAATAGCTAATAGACTAACAACTAATATGTTATTCTTCACATTCCCCCCTCAAGTCAAAACTGGAGGAGACTTGACAAGTCCAAGCTTGGATGATAAAAATGTGTGTTGCTGAACACCTAAAGAGTTGGTCATCAAATTTGCAAGCTAGAGACATGTTCTAACATGTTCAATAACAAGGAAGCCAGCTTGAATTAGTTCTCAGACACAATGGCAATCAATGTTGAGGTGTTTGGTTCTTTCATGGAAAATAGGGTTGGCAGCGATGTGCATTGCTACCTTCTTATCACATAGAATATGGATGAGAGATGTGATCGATATTCTTGGATCATCAAGTAATCCTGCCAACCAAACAATTTCACTATAATTAGCTAACATACTTCTATACTCAGATTCAATTGATGCTTTGGAAACAACTTTCTACTTTTTGATTTTCCAAGAGATAAGAAAATCTCCAAGAAAGATGCAATATCCAGTAAGTGATCGACAAGAGAAGGAATATGCCCCCCCAATCAACATCAAAATATGTTGTTAATAGGAGAGATGAACTAGCTAGATAAAATAAGCCATGGTAAATAGTACCTTTGAGGTAGCACACGACATGCATGACTGCTTGTAAGTGAAGAGTTCGTGGAAAGTGAAGAAACTAACTACGGTGGTGGACTACATATGATATGTCTGGACAACTCATGTTGAGATATATAAGGTGGCTATTGAGACTTCTATAAATATCAACATCTAGTAAAACATATCCATATTTGATGCTGAGTTTGAGATCTTGAGGTAAGGGAAAGGGAGATAACTTACATTCATTCATTCCAGTTTTATGTAGGATATCAGGTATATATTTACATTGGTTCAAAAGAATTCCAATAGAGGATCTTGCTATCTTAAATCCAAGGAAATATCTCATCTATCCAATATCTATAATGGTAAATTATTTTTCAAGTTTGACTTCATTGAGTTGATTGTGGTTGCATGATTACCAGCTAAGAGGAAATCATTGATATGAACTAGTATGATGGTAAAATGTCCAAGAGAAGAACTTTTAATGAACAAGGAGTAGTCATGTTTATACCGTGTAAAGCCAAAGGAGAGAAGGAACCTAGTGAGTTCAAGATTCCATGAGCAAGAAGCCTATTTTAAACCATACAAAGATCTTTTAAGCTTGCAGGCCTGTCCTAGAGCTTCTTTGGTACACTTTTGGAGGTTTCATATACACTTCTTCCTTTGAAAAACCCATGGAGGAAGGCATTATTGATGTCTAATTGATACAAAGGCCAATTGTTGGCAGCGGGAAGGGCAATGATCATTCTTATAGTGGAAAATTTTTCCACTAGGGAGAAAGTATGTTTATAATCCTTGTTCTTGATTTAATTGTACCCCTTTTCTACCATCCGGGATTTATACCTTTTCATTGTCCCATCAGCCTTGAATTTTATCGTGTACACCCATTTATGACCTATGGGTGATTGTCCAAGTGGTAATGTAGTTAGTTCCCAATTATGGTTGTCTTCAAGTTGTTGTAATTCCTTATTCATGGCCTCGATCCACTTAGGATCTTATTTGGCTTGGGAGTAAGAGGATGGCCCATGCAAGGAAAAAATATTAGCTAGAGAAGTAGTGCATTCTTCTATGTAGGGCTCAAACAAGCTGAGTGAGAAATAAGAAGTGGGAATAATTAGGTAACATAATCCTTGAGCTTAGGTGACATATGTCTTTCTTTAGTGGATTTTCAAGCAGAAGTGATAAGAATAGAGGAAGGTATGTGGTTGGTATTAGTAATATGTGATTCTGTGGGTAATTTATCTTCAGTGTTGTCATTTATAATGAAGCATGGGAAGTGTTAGGAGAATGATGTGCTGGATTGTGGTGTTGTAAAGGGACAGAGAGTTCATTTGTAGGTGTAGGTGATGTAGTAGGAATAAAATCTGGCACTTTTAGAGAAGAATAAGGTGGAGGAAGTGGTAGCAGCATAATGGGAACAATAGGAAACTGTGAGGTAGGAATAAGATGTTTAAAAGCACAGACTCTCAAAATAACATTTCTGCTAACAAATGCTAACTTCGTATCTAAGTCATAAAGTTTGTAACCATTTTAACCTCTAGGGTATCCGATAAAAATTCATTTTTGAGACTTAGACTCAAATTTGGTAGAGTTCCTATCATGAGCATAATATAGGCTACCAAAAACTCTTAAATGGTCATACTGAGGTTTTCGCCCATACAAAACTTCAAATGGTGTTTTCTAATGTAAGGTTGGTGAAAGAAGAAGATTAATCAAATATGTGGCAGTAAGGATGCAATCGCCCCAGAATTTAACTGCTAAGTGAGTATGTAATCTTAATGCTCTAGCATATTCTACTAGATGTATATGTTTCCTCTCCACTAGTCCATTCTGAGCTAGAGTGTAAGGGATAGTTTTTTGATGCATAACTCCATGACTGGTCGGTAGATTAGCACATTGATTGTTCACGATCTTTGTGCCATTATCACTCTTGATACACTTAACTTTGGAGTTAAAATTAGTATTAACAAAGGCAAAAAAATCATTGATATTCTTGTATACTTGTTGCATGTTGTTGAGCAAGAATGTTCAAGTGGCCCGTGAAGAATCATCAACAATTGTAAAAAAAAAATAATAAGCACTAATAAGAGATGGTGATTTGTATGGACCCCAAATGTTTACATGAATAAGATCAAATGGTTAAATGCTATAGAATAGCTTTTGGGGAAAGGTTCTTTATGTTGCTTTACCATTACACAAGTTTCACAAAAATAACCATTCAAGTCATTACAATTACAAAATGAGATATGTTACATTTTAGACAAAGATGTTTGTTCTAATCTTGCATGAATAAGGTTCAAACTAACATGATTATTACAAGTGGCATTATAACCAGCCATGACAATCTGAGAGGAGACATCAAGTGTAGAAGTATGAAGAATATAAAGTCCTCTGTATCTCTTTCCAACAATGACCACCTTTTAGTTGAAAGGGCTTAGAATATGCAACTAGAAGATGTAAAATAAGCATGTAATTGTGAATCATCAAGAATTCGACTAACACTTAATAAGTGATGATAAAAACTTAGCACATATAATATGCGTTTAAGAGTAATGTGAGGATTAAGTACTATACTTCATGCATAAGTAACATTTTTTGAGGTTCCATCAGCTAGACTAATTCTAATGGCATTAGAAAGTGGTTTAAAGTCATGAAAGTATGAAATATTGTATCTCATGTAGTTTAAATCCCCTGTATCTATAATCCATCTACCAGCATTATAATCATGAAAATGCATAAAGTTATTAATAGTATCTGTAAAATTTACTGAAGTTGCAAGTAGTAAGGAAGTTCCAACAGCATTTGCATTATCGTATTTCATGGTCTTTATTACTTCTTGACATATGGAATTCACCATCTATGGATAAATCTGCATTGGTGCAGCAAAAGTAGGCTTGTAGATCAAAAAATTATCTAGTACTTGATCTGTTGAAGTTTCTATCATGTTAGTAGCTTGCCTTCCTTTCCCTTTTAGTTTGTGATGCCATATTGGATATCCATCCAGTTTGAATAGTCTACAGTCTAGCCCTTCTACTGACAATGAATGCATCTTCGGTTGGTTTTATCTTTTTTTTAAGCCTCTTTTGAATTTCTTTCCCTTAATGTATGGTATATGTTTGTTCACAGCCAGTGCACTAGTTTCTTGCATGTATTGTAAGTTTTCAGTAATTGCTTTTATTTTTCAACTTTTTACAATAAGCAATAACATCGATTAATTGAAGGGATAGGTTCTTGAGCAATTATTTTGATTCTAATGCTATCATATCCATCATTAAGCCCAAGTAAGAACTTTATTACCTTATCCCTGTTGTCTTTTGTGAGCACTTTCTTCATCACATAATAAGTGCATTACATAATTGCACCATAGATACCGGTAGGCAATGGATTGAGAGTTTTCAATTCATGCCATATTTTCTTCAATATTCCAAAATACTGTCAATTCTATGGTTTTCTTAAGCAATGCAATCATTTTTCATGTTTGAGTTGATAAATGAGTGGTTCGTTTGATTGATCGAACCTCTCTACTATTTCATCCCACAATTTCTTCGAATAATTAACATATTGGAAATGATGACCTATGTCTTTCTATATTGAATTGATGATCAAACACATCATCATATAGTCTGTTCTAATTTATTTATGTCTAAAATTAGTTAATTCATCATCCAATTTTACAATTATGTTGAGGATGAACTCTGGTTTATTTCTTGCGATTAAAGCTCTCCTAATGCCCCTACTCCATTTGATGTAATTTTTTCCATCAAATACAATAGTAGTGAGTTGAAGTCCTGGATGATTGCCTGGTAATAGGTAATACAGATCTCCATGTGTTTGATTTCAATGAATCTCAATTTTCGACAAAGAATCAATAGTCTGATTTTCCATGGTTGGATTGTTTTCTGGCACGACTAAGGTCTAATTAAGCTAACTCTAATCTGATATCATATAAAATTTGGCTTTAATTATCCATGGAAATGATGAGTGAGAAAGAAGTAAGAGAGAAATGTCGGAACAAAGAAAACTTGTTTTCTTATTATTGTTATATATACTATTACTTTAGTTACCTATGAATTGTGTTATTTATACATCTACTAATAGTCAGCTATTCTAATTAACATGTGTGCAAAATAGATGACAAACTAATAGCTAATATGCTATTCTTCACATGTCTATTTGAAAAAAGAAGTGCTTAAATGCTAGGAATTTGCAGCTTGTAACCCTTGCATTAGGTAAGCTTCCATGCTAATAACTTCAGTGCTTATCCACCATGGGAGTTAATATGGCATTTTAAACTCCATTAATAAGTATTGGTACACAAGATACACATATCACATAATACAATAATGTTTGGGTCTTCTACACACATCTAGATCCATGGATTACAACACAACAAACCCATCACATGATTCCCAAAAGATTTGATGAAAATAAGCAACACTCCAATAGCTTATTTAACATAAGCAGCAATAGAGATGTAACTAAACAAGTTAGTTGAAACATGAAAACCAAACCTGAAAGCATGAGACACGTGTGAAGTTGACACAACCACATAGGGTGCACGACCAGTCAGATGGCACAGTAATGATTTTTTAACTTCCATTTTTAGATAGCATGCCATCTTGTCTCCTAGATAAAATTGCACCCATAGTTGGCTTGCTACTACAACATACTTGGTTAACGCCCCTCCCTTGAGAAATAGCAATAAACAATAAATAAATTACAAGGGTGATAATGATGACTTCAAGTATTATTACAAGTACATTAAGATGTTATGCATTTTTACCTTCAAATGTAATGATCATTTTAAAAACTCCTAGTTAGATAAAGTAAATTTTTTTATAGCGTAAAATAATTTATTTATATTATTATATAAACATTTAATGTGTTCTCTTATACATATGCTAAGATTTTAATTTATGTTATAATATAGTATAATTATAAAATCAATTATTCACACACATAATAGTTTGTGTTGGCCAACGTAGGGCTATCAAATCATCCTTAGGCATACATATTTATATAAAACATGTAGACATAGATATCAAAACAAAAGGCCGGTGAGTAGTTGTTCTCCAAGCTTTGCAAGTCAATATTTTTCACTTGGACGGTGATTTCAACTTATTTTTAGTTTATTTGATCTAAAAAATAATTATTTAATTAATTTTAGATGTATTTGGATTATAAGTCTTTTAAACTTAAGAGTTGTATGACTCAACTAGCTAAAATATCAAAAGTTAAAAGGTTTGTTGTTATGATGTATGTTCGGATATAATCATTTAATTTATTTTGATAACTCATTTGACCCCCCAAAAAAACTTGTCTGACTAATATGAACTATTTTTGGATGATTGGTTTATTAGGGATAATCACTCTTCTTAATAAGCTTGTGAAACTAGGTTTCAAATTAAGTTTTAAGCTTTCAACTTTTAGTCTTGTTTGCTTGTGACTTACATTTGATGTGCGTGACATAGGATTTTATGTACAAAAGCTTGGTGTGAATTTGGAGTCTCTCAAGAGTTATACATAGGGTTGTTCACATTATTAGAAATGTAATGAACTAATCCGATCTAAAAAAATTAAATAATTTATTTAATATTTTTTTTATATCAAATACTCAATTTGATCAACAAAAATTTAGAAAAATTGGATATTTGATCCAATTAATATAAATAATATTAATTTGATAAAATTTATACATATATGCATATATATTTTAAAAATTATACATTTTCATAATATATATATATACATCACAATTTATTATTAAGATCTTTATTTTTTATTCATTTGAGAACATTTTATATGTTCTAATTTTTATTTTTGCTACACATTTAATAATTATTAGAGATTTAGAATTATTAGTTGTATATTATGTAATATAAAAGTTGGATATTATGTGGTATTATTATTTCAATTTACTGCTTGGATCATAGTGGCTCAAATTGGATCATTTAATCATTTTTTTAATATCTAGTAATAATTTTTTTATTTAATATTTCTTAATTTTTTTATCAGATAAAAAGTTTCAAATATCCAAAGAACTATTTGTAATCCAATCTAAAGTTTTGGATACCCAAAACTTTTACCAGATATATAATTATTTAAATATTTGATCTATGAGGACTCCTAACTGCACTAGTGGATAGTGAAGCACACAATCATTTGGAGTTTTGTGAAGAACAAGTGAATAATGGAGGAGCATGCAGAAGGCACCACCTCTCAAAAAAATCATATCCAGTGTCCTTACTTGTATATTTTCTATGTAAGGTGTGTTGTGATGCCGAAAAGAACACAAATGATATGTGTTGCGCAACATTATTGTGTTTCCCAGCATGCAAAGCTTGTGTTCACTAGCACATCCAAGTTGATGTTGCTTCACACCGCTTAGAAGTCATTCAAATCCACAATGCCTCTATTTGTTATACATAGTCCCCATTTTTGTCTTAAATGATGAATATGTGTATTATTATTCTTTTCCTAAATGCTTAGAACCCTAAAAGAGAGAAGAGAAATGCCTAATTGATCTTACATAAGGATTTGTAGTGCTCGATTCATCATTCTTGCATTCTTTTATTCTACTTCTCTAAATATCATATTCTTGTGCTTTTCTACTTTTCAAAGTACAAACCTTAGTTTTATCTAATTTATTTGTAAATTGGTTTTAAGGATAAAATACCAACAAGCATTTAGCTTGTAGAAATCTCTTATGTTTTCATATAGTTTTTTAGCTATTCATTCCAAATGCATACATAGTTTATGAAAAATTAGCTTTATGTGATAGACTTCTTATTAAATAGGAAAAAAATTGCTTCAAAAGAGCTATTAATTGGTTAATAATTATAACGTTAGCTTATAAACTAGTTGATGAACATGTCAAACATATTATAACATTAATAGCTTATAAGAAATAAGCTCTTGAATTTTTTATTTTTTTTAGCTTTTCATCTTTCATATTCAATTTTGAACTTTATTTCATTTATAGCTACCTAATCATACCAAACATTAATCATGATTTCATATGAGCTCATCAACAAAAAATTCATCACAGTGTGCTTGCATTCACCTAGATTCACCCATTTGGTAACTTAATTAGTTATATTCACTTAAGTTAATAGATATTGTAAATCATTCACCATCACTCACCACATTTTTATTATCCTAGAAATCAGGGATAATTAGAGTAAAGGGTAAAATTTAAGTAATATTTTGACATACCTTGGCAAAATTTTCCTTCTTCCATTTATCGTTGACTAGAGTTAGGTTAATATTATCTAAATAATATATTAAAACACTTACTCTAATTCACTAACATTTCCCTAATTTCACTAAAATTTTAATGTTTATGCTTACTTGGATTAACCCCAATCCAAATGGATGATTAGAGGGGAACTAATCCTTCAAATATTCATTATAAACTTGAAATCCTAACCCAAATTCTAGGACAATTTTACTTTGTAAATTTCATTACAGAGTGCCCACAATGAATCCTTTCCTATGCCAAGCAACTATTTACATGGGGTTAATGTACAAGTGATGCACTTTTTGTATTTAGTTTTTGTAAATAAAATTATATTTAAATTGAATAATTAACATGTAAAATAATTATGTTCAAATGATTCTAAATTTTTTTCTCTATAAATAAATACCTGTATTGATATATCTTTGATATTAAAGAATATATTATGTGAAATATTATCTTATTAAATTAAAATTTTCTATAGAATTGTACTAACATTTTAAATTTCAATACAAAAGGGGATTATTATTTGAACTTTTAATACTATTGTACAACAATGATCACACAATTTTAGAAATCTTATCACGTAGTTGTTAAAAAATAATCACCAAAACTGTTGGAAAAATCATCATATAATTGTTGAAAAATTAATATGAACAACAATGAAGTATTAAAATTTGATAACAATAATTGTTTAGAAAAAAGATCAAATATTTGTTGAAAAATTATCACACAGTTGTTTAAAATTTGTAAAATATATGTTTTATTTTTTTTTTAAAAATATCACATAATTGTTAAAAAATTTAGTACAACAATAGTGAAAACTCATTACAATAGTTGTTAAAAAATTATCACAATGTTGTTGAAAGAAAAATACAATAACGGTGAGAATTTTCATTATATCAATTATTAAAAATGTATGAATAATTGTTGAAAAATCACTATATATTTATTGAAAAATTATCAAATAGTAATTGAAAAATCTATAAAACCATGGTGAATTTTTTATTAAAAGAATTGTTAAAAAATTATCACATATTTATTGAAATTTTTTTTTACTTTAAAAGTGTAATAATGGGTATCTCTATTTATAAGGAAAACTCTAAGAAGAAATTCATTTTAATTTTTTTTATGTGACATCAAACCAAATAGAAGATATCTATAATAATAATTATATAAAAACAAAGTCATGCCCCCTAAATTTTAGACAACATTTCCCTCTTTCATTTACACTTTCTATGTATGTAATTAGCATAAAATGACACAACCTTATTCCATGAAAAATGAAACTTCTTCATCATATTTGAACTCTTAATTTACCTCAATTTAATACTATTGATTTATTAAATAAAAATAGAAAAAAAAAATTATTACCAAAAGCACTTTGCACTTTGGTACACGTGAAATGGTGACAATATAGATATCATATATTGGGTTGCACCAAGGATGACGTGACATGTTCATGTAGATGGTGGTAGAAGGGTTATAATATGACAGTGTAATAATTATAAGTGTATTGTAGCATAATTGTTAGCATGCTTACTTCCGTGCGGTAATACACATTAAGTTGGAGCTTCTTCAACCCAAAGAAGGATATATCAACCAAGAGGATAGTAGATATCAATTTTGAGTAGAATAAACATTAACATAGAGGAGAATATACATCAAGTTGGAGTTACTTTAGTCTAAATAAGGACAAGCATTGACTAACAAAAAAAATACACGAGTTATGTGAGATTTGAATTTATGACCTCAAACACACCACAAGCTTGTTCCAAATTGCTGAGATGTGGAGTTAACTTTTTTTACTTAATTTCAACGTTGCCTTTTATAACACGGTCCATCATATTGGACTTCCTCATCCCAATTGCCATTAATTTGTCACCGACTCTTTATTCAAGTGTACCTTGGGAGTGTTATCATATTGTGAGTAAATTCAAAAAGTAATTATCCAATGACATTTATTGTTGATCACTCCATCACAACCCAATTTGGTTGCATTAATTATTAGTGGTATGAATCAACATATTAGGGAGACCAATGGACTAATTAAATATTTATAGAGTAGTAACTAATTTTAATATTCCATAAATAACTTTTATAGCTTGTAGTAAATTAATTTGAATCTACTTATTGAGTGAAAAATGAATTAAATTAATAACTACATACCAATGCCTTAATTAAATACTTTATAAACCACTAAGTTGTCATTAAAAAAATTCTATGCATCTTTTTATTGCAACTAAAGTAGCAATGAAGCCATGTTTTCCTATTGTAACTAAAGCCATTTCTAGATGTTTATGAATCTATAATCTACAATGATAACAATATAAAAACTAAATTATAGATAACTTTCTCATGATCTAAATATTTAGATTATAATTTACAAAAATCAAAACATATGCATCAAATTATCCCCCCTCCTCCATGTTTGGGTGCTATTTATGAAAATATAATAGACCAAGTATTGTTATAAAACTGGCCAAATCCTCAGATGCACACATTGTCTTATGTGAAAAACATTATATTAAGAGAATTGGTTGATCTCCCATATACACGCATTTTTTTGGGAATATATACGGGCATTATATTATATGTGAAGCATTGAACTATTCAAGAATGCCAAGGATGAATAATATTCACATTTTAGTGTTAAACCTCACAAAATTGTCTTAGCTTTTCTTATTCTATAATTAAAATTCTATTTATAAATACCATATAATGATATATAATTATTTACTAAACTCAATAGATTAATTTATAAATTTAAAAGTGTGTAAGTGAAGTTTTTTAATCATTTTCACTAACCAACATTTAGTCTTTTTTAGATCAGCTAATAATTTTATTAGATTTTTTTTTGTGGTAAGATTTATGAACCTATTTGTATTTTAGAAGTATAAACTATAATTTCATAAAATGCATCATACGAAAGTAAAGCTTTTGTGAAACATGTGGAGACTTATAAAAGAGATCGAGTGATTTATATTGCTTTGTTCATTTTCTTATACGTAAGATGTTATCTAATTTTATATATACCTTTTTGTCTATTTAAAAAAAATCTAAAAGAAAAATAAAAGTTGAATACATACTTATAAATATGTCGTTGTTATAGAATCAAAAATTAGTGATATTTACAAAATAAAAATGATAATATTTTTCGTGAGTTTGGATCTAGTTGAAAAATCTTGTCACATCGGTGACTGATCATAGGGGAAAATGAGAGAGGAATGACAGAATTCAAGGAGGAAAAGATATGGGAAGAGAAACAGAGGAGAGGAAAAATAGGGAAGAGTAGATTATCAACGACTAAAAAACATGTATTCTCAGCATCAATCGTAGCTTAAATACATCAGAATTCCATAACCGAATTACATGGACCACTACACATATCAAGGAGAATATCTCATTTAACAGAAAAACTAACCCCGTCCCTACGGTTCTAGCTAAGCACTAATGCCCCATTTGGCCCTTCTCCTCTTCCCTAACAATTGCCCCTAGTGTAGAAGATCCTTGTTCCCAAGGATCAAAAGAAGGGAACTGAGCTTGAATAGTAGAGAAGTCCTCCTAAGTAGTATTTTGTGGACCCAAATTCAACCATTCTACCATGATTTGTGTGAAAACCTTGTTATTCCTTTTTACCACTCTTGTGTCCAACACCTTAACAGGAGCAACTAGTGGTTGGCTCTCTGTGTTCAGCTGTGGTAATATGGCATTAGCATCTTGATAAGCTCCCCTATACTTCTGGAGCATGGAGATATGGAAAACAAGATAGATGGAGCTCCCTGTAGGTAATTTTAATCAATAGGCTACTACTCCTACCCTTGACAGCACCTCAAAGGATCCATAATATTAGGATGCCAATTTCAAACTCCTACGGACTGACAAGGAAGTCTGTCGGTATAGCTGCAATTTCAATAAGACCATGTCCCCTTCCTAGAAGGTGCGGTCTATTCTTCTTCTATCTGCATAGTGCTTCATATGATTTCGATCCTTAGTGAGTTGATCCTGCAGGAGTCTATTTATGTGGGCCCTATCATATATAAAGTCATTGACAGCAGCTATATGAGAGACCCTTGAAGACACCCAACAACTTTGGGGAGGATCATAGCAATACAAGGTTACAAAAGGTGCTATTTTGATGGCTAAATGAAATGAGGTATTATACCACCATTCTGCCAATGTTAGTCATTGTGACCACTTACGGGGGCATTGGTATGACATGCAATGGAGATATTGCTCTAAACATTGATTGAGCCTCTCTATTTGGTTGTCCGTTTGTGGGTGGTATGCAGTGCTCATGTGGAGGTTGGTTCCTAGAATTTAGAAGAGGGATTTCCAAAATAAGCTAGTGAATACCTTATCCCGGTCTAAAATAATCATTGCAAGTAGTCCATGCAATTTAAAAACTTTGGCAACTTGAGGAGCTGTGAACGGGTGTATGAGAGGTAAGAAGTGAGAAAATTTGGTGAGCTTGTCCATGACCATTAACACAGTGTCATAAGGTCTTGATTTAGGAAGTGCTTTAATGAAATTCATGGTAACCGTTTCCCATGCCTGAGATAGAATTGGGAGGGTTTGAAGTAGCATGGGATAAGGCTGATGCTCAGCTTTATTTCTTTGGCAATTATCACATGTTTGCACATGTTCCTTAATGCTTTGGAGCATATTTGGCCAATAAAAAGTGGACTTAATTATGTGATGTGTGGCATGTATTCTAGCATGGCCCCCTAAGGGAGAATTGTGAAAGGTGTGAAGTATTTTGGCCCTTACTAGTCCTAATGATCCCAGAAACACCTTTCCTTTATACCTCAGTAACCCCTACTGCAGGGTATAGTTTGGTTTCAATGAAGGATCAATTGCTAGGGCAGTCAACAGTACCTAAGCTTCTTCATCTTCTGTATAGCTTTCCTCCACCTCAGTCATCCAAGAAGGAACTCCCACTAAGATCATAGCCAGTTCTGCTGAATTTTCACCTTCCCTTTTGGATAAGGCATCTACTGCCTTATTCTCTACTCCCTTCTTATATTGAATTTTGTAGTGCAACCCCAGCAGCTTTGTCAACCCTTTTTTCTAGACATGAGTAGTTAGCTTTTGTTCTAACAGGTGCTTCGAGCTCTAATGATTTGTTTAAATCACAAACTCCCTACCTTCCAAATAATAGCATCATTTATCCACTACCATAAGTATTGCTAGGTAATATTTTTCATATATGGACATCCCCTGGTGTTTCTGCCCAAGAGCATTACTCAAGTAAGCTCTTGGCCACCCTTTCTAGATGAGTACTAATCCAATTCCCCTTCCACATGCATCTGTTTGTAGTATGAAATGGAGCTGGAAGTTTGGAAGGGCTAGCACTGGTGCCTTAGTCATAATCTTCTTCAATTCTTAAAAAGCCTTTTCTACCTCATCATTCCTGACAAATTGGTCATTTTTTTAAAATATTTGTGAGTGGAATGCTGATTACCCTATAATATTTTTTTTTTATAAATTTTCTATAGTACCCTGTCAATCCTAAGAATCCTCTTAGGGATTTAAGAGTTTTAGGTTTAGGCCACTGCACCATAGCCTCAACCTTGGATGGGTTTTTTTGTACTCCCTGGTCTAATATGATATACCCCTGATATTCCATCCTTTTCTAGCCAAAATAACATTTCTTCTTCTTTGCATATAGTTGATGCTACCTCAAGGTTTTTAAGGTGATATATAGATGGGTGTAATGCTAGGTTAAAGTAGCACTATATATCAGGATGTCATAAAAAAAACTAACATAAACTTCCTAAGATAAGGAGCAAAGATATAGTTCATCAGGGATTGAAATGTGGCAGGGGCATTGGTTAATCCAAAGGGCATTACCCTAAATTTGTAACGTCCTTCATGGGTATGAAATGTAGTCTTGTGTGTGTCTTGAGGGTATTTATTCTTCACTATTAAAAGATTAAGATGTCTGTAGTCCACACAGAGCCTCCATGTATGGTCCTTCTTTTTGACCAACAGACAGGGTGAGGCAAATGGGCTTTGACTTAGGGTAATAATAGCCTGGGTCAGCATCTCCTTAATTTGTTTTTCCACTTCCCTTTTTTGATGATAGGGAAATCAATAAGGCCTTTGATTTATTGGTTTGGCTCCAAGGTATCAAGGAATGCTATGATCCTGCATTCTAGGTGGTGGTAACCCCTGGGGATCTTAGAAGACATCTTGATAAACCTCTAACAAGGAATGTAACTCCTTAGGAATATTTAGCCCCTCACTTCCAATACTTCCCTCAGCACTCAGTATGAATAATTGGCCTTCCATTCCCCCAGTTCTACACTATCCTTTTGTCTCCTCTCTCAGCAGTAGCTGCATTTGGGCCTATTTGTGGTACCTCTTAACTTTATCTGCTCTCCTTCTTTATGAAATGAGATGGTCAAGTTCTGAAAATCGAAGAGAATGGGGTTATAATCTCATAGCCAATCCGTGCCCAACATTATGTCACTACCCCTCAATTCAAGAAGCCTCAAGTCAGTTGTAAGTATCTAGCCCTGCATTATCCACTTGAACCCCTTACATTTTTTTTACTGAGTATTTTATCCCCATTTGCTACTGTAATGACTAGGGAAGTGGTAGGCTTGATTTCACATGCTGAACAATGGACCAGGGCAAGATTAATGAAGCTATGTGTGCTTCCACTATCCACCAAGATGATCACTAATTACCCATTAGCTGAGCCCTTGATTCTAATGGTATTGTGACCCTACC
This sequence comes from Tamarix austromongolica, assembly GCA_039764185.1. Taxonomy (NCBI): domain Eukaryota; kingdom Viridiplantae; phylum Streptophyta; class Magnoliopsida; order Caryophyllales; family Tamaricaceae; genus Tamarix; species Tamarix austromongolica. Next base: position 82,191,785 of record CM077814.1, on the reverse strand, counting down.
CTCCTGTGATTGCATGCAAGGATATGGTCATCTCATCTTCTTCTCCTGGGGTAGTAATGGTAGCAGGTTCTGACAACTCCTCCTCTGGTGATTCAGATTCCATGCTATACAATGGATTCATTTTACATTGATGGCGTGGGTGATACTTATCCCCACACTTGAAGCATAGTCCCTGAGCATGTCTTTGTTCCGTTAATATGTTTTTGGGCTGTGTAGTATTCACAGGCGTCCATGATCTAGCTGGAGCCCTCATCGGGCTAACTACAATTGGTTTTCCTGGAGGTATCTTAGTTAAGGCTTTGGACCAGCTTGTCTGTGCCAATTCCTTGCATTTGGCCAATTCTAACACTTGGTAAAGGGAACTGGGCTAAAACATTTGAATCTCATGCTTCAGTTCCTCTTTTACTCCACTCAAAAAATTAAATACAAAATAGTCCTCAGTGAGCTGGGGATTGTGCAGCAACATTAAACCCTTCAATTCCTCAAACTGGATGTAATACTCCTCCACTCCATTTATCTGTTTGAGCTTATTAAAGTGGTCTACAATTCGCCCAAAATGGATATCCCTAAATCGAGCACAAATAGCCTGAGAAAACTCATCCTAATTATTTCCCGCCTCATGCAAACTTTCATACCAGTGTTTGGCATTTCCAGTCAAGTGAAGTGCAGCCATATGCACCCGCTGAGTGTCCTCCACCTTAAATAAATGGAAATATTTCTGGCAACAATTAATCCATCCACGGATATTTGAACTATCAAACACAGGGAAGTCTAGTTTGGGAGTTGTCCATGTCAATCATTGTTGGATGGGATAGTCCGGTGGCCGAGATATTTGGAACTCAAGGGGTTGAGGAATGTAATAGTTAGGGGTGGGTAGAATACCTCTATGGGATGGCTTGATTGGTGCACTACTAGGCATGAACGCTGCTGTGGTCGATACAGTCGGTGTAGATGCTCCAAAATTATTGCCCATTAGCCCTTTATCTCTTGTTCTGGCTTGCAGTAACTATAATTTTCTTCAATTTTTCATCCAATCTGGCCTCTATAGCTTTGTCTCTATCCTCAAGTTTCTGCTAGAGTGAAAAAACTTGTTATTGCGTGGCATCATTCTGGATTTGCAATGCTAGAATTTGATCATCCACTCTTGAATGATCTCCCATCTTTGATTTGGTTTTAGCCAGCTTGATCAGTTAAGGCTCTGATACCAAATTTATCACACTAGTGACTAATTATAGGGGAAAATGAGAGAGGAATGATAGAATTGGAGGAGGAAAAGATACGGGAAGAGAAACAAAGGATAGAAAAAATAGGGAAGAGTAGATTATCAACAACCAAAAAGCATGTATTCTCAGCATCAATAACCGAATTACACGGACCATTACACGTGTTAGGGAGAATCTCTCTTTTAACAGAAAAATTAATCCTTTCCCTACGGTCCAGCTAAGTGCTAATACCCCGTTTGGCCCTTCTCCTCTTCCCCAATAAATCTCTATTAAATTTAAATCTAGAAAAGTATTTCAAAAACTGGATTTGAATTTGAAAATTTTTTTAAAGATGAAGCGCGGACGGAGATAAGCACCGAACCCGTCCAACATATATATATATATATATAGTTTGTTCTAAATAATTGGGAATTATTATTTTCCATATTTTGAATATGGGTACGGTATGATTCGAGGATCAGAGCGAAGACGGGGATTCATTCTTAGGAGATCGAAGCGAGGAATTCTGTTAGTAAAAGTCGAGGAATGGGACACGTTTGGTGGATGGGGATAACATCCCGGTCCTCTCCCTCGCGGAGCCTGTTGAAGTGCTCGCTCAGCCGGTTGCCCTTGTAATCTAAATTTGCGACGTTGAATCTCGACAATCTTACATTGTGCAGTTAGACCCAATCCTATTAGATCGACGCCCAGCTCATCGTCTTAGGCCTTACAACGCCTTCTTGCTGCCAGCCATGCCTTATCATTTGCCATGTACACCCCAAAACGTAATATTTGGTTTCAAAAATCCTAAAGAGCTTCTGGTTGTATGGCAATTGCCATATTTCATGGCTCTTGAGCTGAGCAGGTCGGCGTTTAATTCATAAAATTTGGTTTTAGAAGGTTAATATGGTTTTGTGGTAGCATTGGTGATACATGAAATGTCTGATAGGATCACTGATCAGAATCTCGTATATTTGTTAAATGGAATAAAATGATTTGCGTATAGCCGGAGAATGGAGACGTGATTTGCATTTTGCACGCCAACTGTTCAATAAAATACTCAGGTGAGATGAGTTGGAATTCAATTGTTACAGGGTATGTCAAGAGTGGCAAAACAAAGGGCGCAATAGAGTTTCTGCAAAAATGCCTTGAGACGTGTCGGGTCTAACATCAGAGGGCGGGCTGGCCTGGTAATGTTTCCGCTGTGAGTCTTTCACAGATGCTCACCAGTAATCCGGTTTCTTCCATAATCATGTTGGGTACTTAGGTTTCTTTTAATAATTCGTTTATAGTGTAAACGGGAATTTCTCACCTACTTTCCTTCAAACGAGTAGAAGTCCCAGTCAAGTTGTGGCATCTGTATATGGAGCTTTTGGTGATCACAAACTGCTTCTCTGTTTGAACAAGGATCTGGTAAGTTTGATGCATCACCATTTACAAATATAATTTTGTGTACTTTATATATGGACTCCTTGATGCCGATAAACCGGCCATGAATGATTGTGCTAGAGTTGGGATTAATTTCTGAAACATTTCACAAACATAAAAGGCCTAGTAGCCCCTTACTGCCAACAGAAATGACCAGAATTGAGTCAAAATGTGGGAAACAAAGAGCAAAACTAGCAGCAGCAACTATATGGTAGGAAATATGAAGAGGACGGTCTGGAGGGAGGAGATGATTTTTGCCGCATGTTTGGTCTTTTGGCCCGAGGGGAAGGATGTTAAATCCTTGTTTTTTATTGGAACTCTCCCAATGTTATTTTGAAGGGGCTTAATTCCGAGATTTGAATCTTAAATGAAGGGAGACAGTCCAGAAAACTAATTACTTGTAGCAGGTTTCTTATATATGTTATATTATAATACAAAACACATCAGCACTTCTACTTATAAAAAAATTGACATAATTCAGGAAAATCTGAAGTAGTCAGCACAATACAACGTTTACAATCAACTACGTCTCCATCTGCAGACCAATGTGCCTATATGAAGTCCTGAATGAAAACGCATGACATATTAGTGGAGAGTGCTCCTTTTAGTTTACTTGAATCCCTGTGTCATATGTCTGTCCTGGTTGCCAGTCTTGTGGTATGTTGATGGTTGGAACAATCCACTGGTCGCCAGACCCATCACCACCATCGCTCAACAACATCCTCACTGACAAGGGTCCGCGTGGAGGAGGAGCAGTTCCCCATACTGTTCCATAATTTCGATCCAACAATCGGCAGGTAAAACTTTGTGTCTGCACGTATTAAATTACATGTCAATAGAAGAACTATGTATCGTTTCTTTTCTGTCAGAAAACATGAGAGGTGCCTGTTCTTTGTTAGGAAATGCTACCATGTGAACTTTTTACAATTTTGCTCGTTTGTCAAATAACTCGTGTATGATATACACGAGTACCTTCGGGTTAACTACCACCATAGTTTATTCAGGTAAACTAGCCCATCTGGAAGAAGCTTTACCCTTAAATAAGATTCCCAAACTGCGTTAGCCTTTGTAATTGAAGTATTAAATGATGTATAAGGACAGCTACCTCACAAAGCTGCACCGCAGTGATGTCCTTCATTCCCTGCTGGTTATATATGACAAAAGCCAGGTAATAGGGATTGCCGCTGCTCTCATCAATTCTGATGCTTATATTTCTGCCTGGATAGCTGCATGAAACACTGTTTTTAAGAAAGACAAAAAGGAAGGTTAGTAAACAGGGATATCCTATGTGTGCATGTTTAGAACCAAGAAGCATAATTTTCTTTTATAATTTATGCCGACGTCTTTACAGAAGATTCACGAAGAGTACGTTGGAGGAGCTTAGAGGTTTGACTTTGGAACGAAGCTAAAAATCATTAGCTTGCTTATATAAATATATAATATATGCGCGCTCGCGCACACACTTTATAGAGTGATAACCGTCTACGGATCTTACCGCCTGTACTCTATGTCAACAACACCTAAGGATTCTATATATTCTGCTGCATCAGCTGTTTGAGCCAACTCGCTAAAAGCTTTTCTATTTAGTATGAAGTCAGCATTATCACTTCCTCCGCTGTCTGTTATAACTACGACCGCCCCTTCATCCGAGCAATCGTTGCTGTTAGTGCACCTGATCTGTTTAATCAAAAGCCTGAACTAAGTCAGAACAACGAACTACATGATAATATATATATGAAGTAAAGCTTCAGGATTTGTGTATTCCATTTTAATCTGTATGATTTATATGTTAATCACCTGGTAGCAAGCACCACAGCCTATACCATCTCGATAGATTTTTGAATCAGCAGCTGCTACATCTCCACCATTCATTCTTGCTCCAAAAGAACGAAAGCCACAAGAACCACCTAAAAGGGAGTGAAACTGTTAGCTTGGATCAAACGCCTATGTGCACACACATAGGTCTTGAAGTTAAATATACAGTTAGTTCGATATATATATAAGGTAAAATTTCTTACGGGTTGTTCCGGTTCCATCAGAGTTGGCGTCATACGTTGCTCGTGATCGGATGAAACAGTCCTTACATGTTTGAGCATTTGACATGCTATTGAAGAGAAGCAGGCATGCGAAGATGCAAAACAAGGTTGGAACACGGGAAGCCATTGGAAATTTTATTGCTGCAGGGGGTAAAATGGAAGAACCAGGGTTGACATAGCTCTGCATGAAGGATACAGGTATTTATAGGAAATCAAAAAGCAATCTGCTTTCAGTTTGTGAAACTAATTAATTTTACTGACCTTGACCGCCGAATCATTACATATTCTTTCAGATGTGTGAAAAGTGCAAAAGAAGGTGCAAACCAGCTTCGTTCCTAGACTTGGAATTTGCCTTTTTTAGGTAAGTTTACGCGTGGCGCAATCGCAAAAATTCCAGGATCAGGTAAACTATTTCATTGTATATGATATGACCTAGGAGTATAGTATACAGGGTGTAATTAAATTTGGTGGAATGAAAAACAATATGTCAACTAGCTAGTACTAATCATGTTTCTTTCTCTTGGCGCTAGCTGCATCCGACTTTTGAATTGCTTTGGTCATTGAATCATCATGAGCCCTTACTTAGCATCAAAGTGTTGGTGCCATAATTGATAATTAGTAGAGAAATATGAAAACATTTGTTTAATGACATCCGAAATCATCATGCCAAAAATATCTGTATCCATGCTGGGAAATTTGGGCCACCATTTGCCAGCCACAGAAGAAAATCTCAAGTCGATTTCATGTAGGCTGTTTCCTTCCGTGTGTTGCATTTGTTTTAAAGGAAATAGGTCGTTATGAGTTAGGTTCTTTCGCACCTTCAAAAGCACATCCGCATAATTAGTCAGAATTATTTGAGGTGGAAGCTGCAACTTGCTTGAAAAGATTAGTTGTTGCGTAGATCAGAACTGTCCGGATATTACTTATCTCTTGGTACACGTATTACTGTGTTACTCATTGCTCCACGCTTGTTTTTGGGAAACCCTATCTCATTGGAGCTCTGAGATAAGGAAAGATTACTGTTGTCTCTGGATTATGAAGAGGTTCTTCTGATTGTTATAATATTTTTCCCCCCTTTTTCTTGGTTCCAAAATCTAAGTCCTGACAAATGATCTTCATAAGGCATAAAAGAAATTTCTAAGTTAAAATCATGTCTCAACTTTGAACATCAACTGGTTATCGTACTAGTTCCCATTTATGGGTTTGAGTGTCGGTAAAACTCAAGTGCAATAGTTAATGGAGGTTGTGATGAGAATTTTTATTGGATATACAACCCTACCAAAAAGAATGAAGTTATGGGAAGTAAGGGGAGTGTGAGCTCTGTTGCATGTAATATGCAAGAGACGAGGGTCACATGATTTAGGGCCGTAGAGGAGGCATCCAAATGCCTCGTCACGGTAGTTTGTATGCCATATTAGAAGATTGTAAAAGAAGCAGACGTAGATAAAATGAAGAATTTGAAGTGTTGACGGGACATATTTGGAGTTCACCAAGAATATGACTCATGGTAAGCCAGAGCATAGGCGTTTCTAAGAAGTTACGGCTTGTCTTTCAGCGGAAGAATTTAGATTCACGTAATGGCCTCGAGGACTTATTGCTTGGTGCAAGCTCATGGGGAGCATCATGATTTTGCTCGTCTTGGGCCACCTTGCGATAAATATGCGTGTAACCTATAAAAGCTTTGTGAGATGTCATGATTAGCCCCCACTAATTAATAATTTTGAAAATAAGTCTTTTGAGGTGTAAATTTTTGTTTATTAAAGAAAATAAAGTTTACATTCTAAGTTTATTTTTATTTTTTATTTTTCTACTTCTATGTATTAATTGTTATATTTGTTTCTAATGAATTATGTAATTGTAATATTTAGATTAAATTTATTATCTTATAAAATAAAATATAAATCGTTGAAAGAAGTTTCTTTTAGAAACAAATGCAATAGTTTTTATTGAGTAAATGTGTCTCTCTATATACGTATGCGTGTATTCGTCTACTGATGATTGTTGGATACCCATACGCTAATCGTATGTTCCTTTTTTTTTTAATCACTGTTCATCTACATTTGGGTAATTAGAGAGACGATGAATCTATAGTATTTTACATCACTTATACGCGCTATTTGAAATGGAGTAGAATCTTTTCGGACAGTTCTATTGTAGATGTTTGTTCTGAATGAAATGGGTGTTCTGCCAAAAATATTTTTCTCTATTTCAAGTAGGGATGTAGAATAGGATGGTAGCTTTTCTACCTCTATTATCTTGTACCAAATGTAGTGTTTTTGTTGTAGTTACGGGGACAATCGCCGCTGGCCTGATGGGTATTAATTCGTTTGAGTTTTGTTGTATCTATGCTCTTTATAGTAAAACCATCTTCGTTAATTTTTTTTTTTGCATCTATGCTCTTTATAGTAAAACCATCATGCAGATGCTGTACATGACGCAAGTATACAGGACGTAGATAGGTTGAAGAATAACATTTCATTCTTATTATTCCTTGACCCTCATCATTAGTTATGACAAGGAAGCCATTACATGTAGGAGTTGGGCCCTCCACTCAAAACGCTCCAAGTTAACAGGTTGTGGGAGAAGAGTTGCATTTTGCTTGCGTATAGGCATGGCCGCTGGTTTAACTAGTTGATATATGGGGTATGACTTATGAGGGCCTAAATCACAATGTTATTCGTAGGTTCGGTAAAGTCGATCCGACCCGGTCAATTTAATTTAAATTATCCAATCCAAAATTTATTTTAGATTTAAAAAATTAAACTCAATTTTAATATAAAATAATTTAAATTCGATCATAATTTAATTAATCTGATTGTGATCCGTATTCGAAATAATTCAACTAAAAAAGAACCCAATCTGAATCTGATCTATATCTAGATAGAAATTCAAACGTATTCGATTTGAAATTATCCGACTCAAACTCAATCCATATCTGGACATAATTTAAACTTAATCAAAACTAAAGTCAATTTTGATCCACAAAGATAGTATTTTATCTTATATAAATTAATAGATAAACATAAATAAGCAATCTTATTAATAAAATTTTATGTAAGCAAGAGTATGTAACTCATATAACAATGAAATAAAACTAATAAGATTATGTTCGACTCACTTTATTTTAATATCATATTAGCATCAATCAAATTAGAACATAGAAATTTATAATATTAGTATAATTATAATCATCATAAACATAAAAATTCCAATAGTAAATATGATAATAATAATAATAATAATAGTAACATTTATATTTGTATTTCTACTGATAATAATGATTATTATACTTCTAAAGATAACGACATCAACAACAATAATTAAGTATAATAATAACAATAATTATTATAATTAACATGATAATTATAATTATTATAAAAATCATTGTATTTAATATATAATAATATTTATAATTGTATTTATAACAATAACTATAATAATAATACTAATAATGATAATATATTTTTATTATTGTTACATATTTAATTATAAAAACTTGTTATATCAATACATATATTATGATAAAAATTACTATGATAAGTATAACAATAATAATAAATCATAATATTCAATTCAATTTATTATTTATATTAAATTAATAACAATCTATGTCAATATAAATTTTAAATTAAATTAATTTGACACAAACTCAATACAACTCAAGTTTGCCAAACTGAATTTATCCAATCCGAACTCGATCCGAACCAAAATTTATACACCCAAATCAAATTTAAATTAAAAAAGATCAATATATTAAATTTGAATCTGATCTGATATTCTCCTAACTCAATTAACTCAATCTAATACAGTTTCAATCTAAATTATTATTACCTCAATTAGATCAAAATCTACCTTAATATTAATCTATATTAAATTAATTCGGTTTAAATTTGACTCATATGATCCGCAAATAGTTGTTCAGTTCTCATCGACGAAGATGTGTGGCTAGGGGCTATTAACTTTATATTAGAACTATCCATTGGGCCTTTTTCGTGCAACTTTTTCTTTTGGTAAAGGGCCATTAACTTGACACGGATGGTGCTATACAATCGATGCTACAGCACCGCCTACCAACCATTGGTTCTTTTAATGTCATTGGTTAAGTTGGCATATACATTTGATTAATAAAAATATCAGTGAGGTGTTGATCTTGGTTAAGAGTGGAGTTTGGGTGTTTCAGTCTCAAGTTCTATTTTTCCCACACCAGTTATGCAGCACGTGTATCGTCTTATGTTTTTCTAATGTACTAGCCTTAAAAACTCTTAACGGACAAAAAAAAATTCTAAATATCCGGGCACATGGCTACTTAATTTAATTTAGTTGCTTAGATGACAATAAATAATTACTGTAGTTATTGGTAGTATTGATCCTAGCTATTACGGACATTATAGATCAATACTCTACTAGGATCCTATTAGGAATCACTCTCAGAATTGTTGCATAATTATGAAAATATATACGAGTAAATTACAAGCACTATAATAAAGATTTACGAGAGAAAGAAATTAAAGACTTTTATTAAAAATAAAGAATCAGAGATTGCACGTTTAATGACAAATGATTAAAAGGTGGTATTTTATATCCCTTCTCATAGTTGGCTAAACACTCAACCATCATTGATTAATAAACTTAGTACATTTTTCTACATAATACTAGTTAAAGTCTAAGAGGAAGTGTACAAGTTAACATATAATGATTGACTATATGAATTGATTCATGTCAGCTATTAGCTTGTTATACTAATGAGTATCAAATTCCTATATTAAAAGATTTTCTAACCACTCCATACTTCCCATCTTCATTCTGCTAGTGTACATGTCTTCTTCCTTGGCCTTGGATAATAAGTCTTCCCAGACGATAAGTTTTCCTCGACCTTGACTTGAATGAACTCTTCTCAAGTCCGATCTTCCAACTTATCCCATTAGTTGGTATATCATTGATGCCCTTGCCTGGTTATCTCCTTTGTTTGGTTGATGCCCTTAGCTATTGGCCGAGGCCCTTGGATGGTGCTCTTGGCTAACAAATTTTGGCTCTAGTCAATGGACCTTGCATGGTTGTCGCACTTGACTATCTAACACCCATTGCACTATCTAATGGACTTGCCTAGTTTTTGCCCTAACTAGTTGGCACCCTTGTCCAAGCCAACAAACTTTGACTTTGGCCTTATCTCTCGGCATTGGTCCTCAAGGCACTTTTTATGTCGAGGAACCCCAACAATTCTCTCCTTTACAAGACATGGGAAGAATCATCATATTCTCTATTGAGAAGAGCTATACAGCATGCTTAACCCAGCTTTGGTGCAATAAAGATCATGCTTACTTTTAAACAAGGATTGTGTAAGCATATCCAACCTATTTTCATCGATATGGATTTTCTCTAGATAGATTTTTCTCTCCTAGAACACATCTTGTATCCTATGATACCTGAACCGGATATATTTGAATCTTGAGTGGAAGTGACATTCTTGTTAACGTGGATGACGCTCTGTGATTACCTAATACTACAAACTTATCCTCTCTCAAGCCAATCTCCCTAAACAATCTCTTCATCCACAATATCTCCTTGCACCCCTCGTTGATGCCTATGTACTCTATCTCAGTTGTAGATAAAGCCACACATTTTTGTAACCCGAGTTAACATAAGATAGCTCCCACCATGTTTGAGTCAGTATAGTCAACCAAAATTTACTTGACTAAGTGTGGTACTAAGTGTGGTACTTCACCATCTTTTCTTTAGCCTTAGCACTTGGTACTGGAACGGTTGGAGAGAACCGGTCTGGTACTAAGTGTGGCGGTAACATTCCCAGAATTCACAGGTTTTAAGTATTTCTATTTTAATTGCTTCTGCTTTAAAAAAAAAGTAGTGAATTTTGGGGTGTTACATGGGCGGTGTGGTTGGTGCAGGCTTTTCCGGCGTTGATTTCGGGCTACAGGTGCATCGGAGGTAGAAGACGACACAGGTGGGAGAGGAGAGGGCTGGACCGGCCGGGAGAGGGAAGGAGTGGCGTGGGGAGGCTGGGCCACGCAGGGGGAGGGGGAGTTGGGCCAGCGGGCCTGCCCAGGTCAGGGAAAAAGAGAAAAAAGGAAGAGAAGGAAAGGAAAGAAAAGGAAAAAGAGGGGGAAAAAAGGAAAAAAAAAAGAAAAAGGAAAAGGAAGGAAAAGGTGGATTAGCTTAATCAAATGTATTTTGGGTAAATTGGGATATTTAATAAAATATAAATATTAAAATAATAGTTAAATTCTCTTTTTAGGTTAATTTAGGGATTTTTGAAAGAATTTTCTTAAATTCAATTTTAATTAGCAAAACACTCTAATTTTCTCCAATTAAATTATTTATAAAGTTTATATTAATTTGAAACTATTTTATTCTTCTTAATTTAAATAAAATAATTTATTTAATTAATTTCCAAAAGTAAAATCCTTAATTAGCTTAAAATACCAAAATTCCTCCTATTTAAAACACTTATAAATTTCTTCTTAACTTGCCCTAATTAATTTTCTTTTATTTTAATAAAAGTAAATTATTTAATTAATTTTTAAAATAAAATTTTATTTAATAATAAATAATAAAATTATAATTTTCTTGGCATTTCACTCTCCTTCTTCTCTCGATATTATAATATATCTATTGTTACCTTTATAATAATTTGTACTTGCCTTCACAGGCCCCCTATGAATCAAAAAATAATTAATAAGAATCAAACCTTCATCTGGTATATATTAAAGCTTGATTTGGATGTTCAGCTATCCTCCTATTGCTCGTGGGGTTTTGGGCTCTTCTTAAGTACATGACCTTTTCTCTTTCCATGCTTCACTTATTAAGAGGAGATGTGTATAGTGGATGGTGATGGTAGGTACTTCATTAAGAAATTCTACTAGATCAAATGCACCTAGAGTGTGGTGGTGGAAACATGTATGGTATTCACTTAGCATATTGAGGTAGTAGTGAGCAACAAACAAGTTAAACTAGAATATCCGACCGTATTGAATATTCTAGTATTAGTTTGGATAGAATGAATTATGGATCGGTCTTTGTTCATTATTTCTTGAAATTTTAAGCATTTGGTCTATTTGGTTTAGGATTGAACCTTTTGCTACTCTGACTGCTTGGACTGAATTACATTACAAAAGTAGTACCATTGGTATTGGGCTCTAAGGTTTGGCAAACTTATCAACAAATTAGTTAGGTTTCTTCTTCGTCCTTTCCATTTTCAATCTAGAAGCCAAAAGAGCATAAGTTACAAGACATTAGTACTTGAAACAAAGTTTTCTCTTCTCTCTTCTCTTCAGCATTGAGTTTCAAATCTCAATCCTCATCAACCTAGTCGAAATCGAGTTCGACCATTCTTGTGTCTTTAATATCTTCTTCATCACCTTTCCTCTTATGTCTTCTAAGTTCTAATTCCTTCATTCGAAAACCCAATTAGATGTGTTCAATAGACAACTATGAAGATTGATGATAGATTGACACTCACAATATGTTTTGTCATAGAAATATTACTTAATTAAATTGGAACATAAAATAAGTGCATATAATAATTGACATTGTACTTCATACTCCATTAATTTGTTATAACATAAAATAAACCAAAATAATTTTAATTAATTTTATTTAAGCTCTATTGTTCTCACTTTTGTTCTCCCTTTTTTCCTTCTTGAAAATAATGCACAAATTAAATAGAAAGTGGATGAGGAGAATGTGGGATTGACAACAATGATGTGGCCCACAAATAGATTTTTTTAGGAGGTTAGGAGAGGGTTTCATTGTGGTCTAGGCAAAATCAAGAATCATCTAGTTCAAATCGGATCAAGATCGGTTATTGATTAGCCTAGATCTTATCTTGATTTGTTTTTAAACAATCAATCCTTTAGTCCTATCTAATATGGGTTTGGACTAATCTACACTCTTACCCAAGGCACTAGCTACATTTAAGGATAGAAGTGCAAGATAGCTTATCTACTCGAGAGCGATTGTAGCAAATGAGTCTTTGTTATGACAAACAAATGTATAGTCTATGTGAGTGTTGTGGAAAGTGTTGGTTATTTACTTCTACATTGCCCCTTCACTTCTAAGCTTTGGAGTAGAACTAAGATAAGTATGGACCGGAGAGATGTTATTGGTGACCACCCAATATAGCTTAAATCCCTAATGTCATGTAGCAAGTAGAGGAAGGAGAAGAGAATGATGCTTCTTTTTTTTATCATACATGTTTCTTATGTGGCCCATGTTTGGTATGAGAGGAATAGACGGATCTTCTCAAGTACCGATACTAACTTAAAACTATCCTTAGGATTATTGTAGCATTTGTTGCTAGAAGATGCATGCACGATTTTAGGCTCACTAAGTTCTCCCCTTGTGTAAGCTTGATGTTGTAGTTGGTTAATTGTTGTTTGAGTTTAGTTGTAATTATTTCATTTCAATTAGTATTGAAATTTCTTATTAGGGAAAAATGTGACTTAATCAAGGTTTTTTTTTGTTTCTGTTTTTTATTTTGATATTTATTTAATTGCGTGATATAAAAACACAAATCACTCGTTTTTTAAAACCACACATTGCCACTTGGTGCAAGATCATTGGTTCCATCACTCCGCTATGATAATTGTAGACTGCATATTGTAGTCATGCCGGAACTCTCGACATTAAGACCTAGAACCGAATGAAAGGCACCATGGTTGCATCTAAGAAAATATCGGCAAGGGTGTTCTGCATGTCCCTCCTGCGCTCATTCATTCTATAAATTTATAATGCAAATTCACCGGCTGGTTAAGAAATTGATGGTAGGGAACAACTAAATGGTGGATGCGCATTGCCACCCTAAATAAATCCCTGCCGTATAGAGTGTGAGGAAATAACTAGGTGCTAATGATCTTAGCAATCCTCTGTCTCGGAAGCTTGATAAACTAGGAGTTTAGGAGAATAAAAAATAACCAGGTGCAAACGGCAATCCTTTGTCTCGTAAGCTCTGTAAACTAGGAGTCTAAGAGAAGAGGAATGATTCTTTAATGTAAGAAGTTTTGTACGAGGAAAAGAGTAATTGAATTTTATTAATCAATAAAGCATAATTTTTAGGGAATTTACAATTCTTTGCAATTTATTTTTATCATCTTTTACGTAGAATATTTTATATAAAAAATTCTTTAGTGATTGACTAATGATAAAAACAACATAGACTATAAATTTTGAATTTTTAATCTTTTCATCTATTATTATTTCCGTTTAGTTTATTAAGGAAAATTATTTAAAATATACATTATAAATATAGAATTAATAATAATTTCTTTTGCCGGAGCACTAATATTGCTTGATTGATAATATGTTATTAAAATCTTCATACCCTAAATGCATCCCCATCTTCATATATGTCGATGCACACTACACTACTTTTCTCGCCCCAAACATTATCATCCAAGCTTGCAGTTTCTGCACCTTCCCCACAATTTGCCGCCATAAATTATGCAGTTTTTGAACCACGCGTCTATTAATTTTGAGTTATGTTTAAACTAGTCTAGTTGGTCCAATAGATGCCTAACCAATTTCGTTCATTTAATCGAACAAGTCAAGTGTACAGCAGACTTACATATTAAATGAGTTAAGTTCAAAACTATGTGGTATATTATAGGATCACCTCATTTATAAACTCATTTAGAAAGTTACTTGATACTCGTTTAAGAAATCATATAATGTTTATTCAAATGTTTTCTTATATTTATTATATTAGAAATAAGTAGTATTTATGTATTTATTTATAGCAATTATATTTTAGCTAGTGTTAATTAAGTAGCTTTTTTTTAATTATAATTGATGGTCAGAACAACACTTAAGTTTATTAATGAATGAATTAAGACCACTCGTCTTACTTTCGTTATCAAAGCCTAGCCGGCTCGCTTAATCAGGCTTAAACAATATTTGTTCCGTTTAACTCAATTTATTTACTGTCCTATCAAAAGAATGTTTGTGACTTTCGTTTCATTCAAACAATACCAAAACTTCTTCATTTGTATTTTTTTTTTTTTTTTTTGAGTTTGTCATCACATGAATCTGGAGAAAAGTAGCACAAATTCATTAACGTCCGTTTTCATGTGCTCCATCGTTATCGGAGATGATGGGGATGAATATAATTAAGGTAATAAGATTTTTATGATTTATTCAATTGCTAATACTTTTGTAAAATTATTGTTGAATTTATTGTTTACAAGTTAGAAAATATTTTTAAGTGCAATTAAAAATACTTTTAATAACTTTAAAATGATAAAACTAATTTAGAAAAGAAATAATAATTGACAATTTTGATTATTTTTGTCTATGTTTATATGATAACTTATGCTATTATTTAGTTTATTAGATTAAAAATGCTATTTGATCAATTTTAGCTTTGTTCGGACCAATCATTGAAACTAAAGATCATGCAATAGTTTGGATGGGAAAAAAAATATTCTCTTTTCTGGAGTTTGTTGGAGTAACTTTTGAAATAGGTTATACTAGGGGGGTTTGAGGCCATGAAATAGTTTACATTCGGTAAACAAGGTTTTCAATAGACTTTATGCTTGATTAGATTCAGCAGAACCAAGGTTAGAATAAATATTATAAATTTATCTTATTTAGGATAATGTAGGTAAATTTAGATGCATGCGATTACCTTAACCTAGATGAATGATGTTTTAATCTTGTTTGGGTGGATATGTAATTGTCTTCAATTACATTTTACAGTAAATTACAAATTAAGTTCATTTTAACTAATCTTCTCCTAACAAGGTTAAGTAATTTTTTTCTGTACAAATTAAATTATTTTTAGATTTAACTTTCAAATTATACCTTTTTTAACATAATAAATTAATTTTATTTTTTTCTCAATATTAATTCAAAGATTAATTTTCTCTCTCTATTAATGTCAAAAAAAATCATAAATTATTATTCTGAATCTTACATTCTAACACACTTGTAAAGTTGATAGTAAATCCTTACATTATTTTCACACAGGACGTGTGGTGCATAGTTAGCGTCATCATGTATAATATCTTTGACAATCAGTATATGGTACTTACGACAAATGTGTCATATTAATATACAATATATACTTTATTTGGTAAATGTGTAAAATATAATATATAATATATATGACTAACATGGAACATATAGTACACATTATATTATTAAATGTTTGACATAATATCTTTAATAAATGTGTAATATAAGTATCTTAAATAAATGTTTAACGAACGTTGGTATATAGTATCTTTATATTATGTTTAATGTTATATATAGTATATATTATTTTTAACAAATATTAGTATATAGTATGTAGTATATATATTTATCGAATGTATATATTGTATATAGTATCCTTATAATTGACAAACATGTAAAGTAAAGTTTATAGTATTTTTTATGTTCATATAGTATATAGTATAAACATCTTTTACGGATTTATTGGTACATAAATTGATATTAGTATTATGTATTTAAATAATTGTTATATATATCAAGTCAATTGATTCACTTTATTTGGATATTATTTTTAATAATTTTATCTGGGTGAATCGGAATTAATATTTTACCTCCGTTCACCTCGGTTAACCTTATTTTTATTAACCGCTGATTTCGAGGTAATCGATGTAAAGGTAAATAAATAAGTAAAATTTTGATTTGATAGGACCAAAATACCCCTCAAATCCTATACCCCTAATCTAATAGGACTTATCTATTTAATATAAGGATATAAATATTATTTGATTTATTTTTTTTAACCTTCATTTACTTTAATCTAAACAGAAATTTTAAAACAATCTTCTCGATTTATCTAGATTAAACTAATATCATTTAAATAATATTTTAAAATATTTACCTTAATTTATTTTATTTGTTTACCTAAATTAATTTTTAATATTTATTTATAGTCCGATATTTTCCAATCCAAACGGACCATATATGCCGATACGCATAACTTTTCGTGGCCCAAATACTATAATCCAAGCTTGCGGTTTCTGCTTGTTTCCCACAATTTGCAGGCGTTATGATCATGCTTTAATTATTTTCGGCCCAAACGCTACGCAAGCTTGTGTTTTTTGCTCGTTTCCCACAATTTGCCGGCATTTAAATCATGCTTTAATTATTTTTGAGTTCTGTTCTTTGGTGGGGTGTTTATCAATTGAAGCTAATTGAATCATAATTAAAGTAGAACGATAAATTCAGATTTTCTCATTTATTTAGTTAACTAAGTTATGTTTAAATCTAAAATTATATATTAAACGAGTCGAATTTAACTTAGTTTATATTTATTTCATATACATAATCATATAAACTATTCTTTGAGTTTCATTTAGAAACGCCTTTAAGGTTAGTTAGCGTCTGCATTTTTATTTACAGAAATTAGATTCAGCTAAGTAGCCTATGGAGAAAAAGTTTTTTTTTGCATAAAAGGATCAAATTAATAATTGAATTCATAATCGATTGAATTAAATTGATTTGGCTTATTTCAATTATTAGAGCTGAATCCGCTTGACTAATAATTTCAAACAATGCAAGCTCCATTTTGCTACATTCACCTACAAGACTATGATCCAAATTGAAAGAATGTTTGCCAACGTGTGATCATTCAAACAATACCAATAGATTTTTTTTTTAAGTTTGTCTTCCCATAAATATAGAGAAAAGTAGTAGAATTTCACCAAAATACACAATGATTTATAAACAACATAGGTAGGGATAAATATGATTAGGGTAATAAGGTTTTATGATTTAATAAATTGCTATTAATTATGCATAATATTATTACTACTACTACACCATTGCATACCTTCCATTAGTATTGCTATTTACTAATATTACCAAACACAATATGATACAAATAGTTGGCATTATTTGCTATTTTTAATTTTGAGTAGTCTCGATGTGATATAATATGATATGATTTGATAAGAATTAAGTTTGAAGTAACTTATTATTATTATTACAATATTAACTATAATTTTAATTGTACTATTACTATTATTACTATTATAAATATTTATTATTAGCACCTTTATTATTCTATTAATACTAATAATAATAATAATGATTACTAGTATCCAATATTTTTATTTTTAACTTTTTCGTTTTTAGCTTTCAATTTTAAATGGTTTTTCTTTTTCCAACTTTCAAACAACTAGAGTTAGTAAAAGTTGACCTGATTTGATTCGACCTATACAAAATTCGACTTGACATAACCTGATAAATTCATCAATCCAATGCGACCCAAAACTAATTTGATCTGACTCTAACCCGAATATAAGTGACCTAATCTGACCCAATCCCAACCCGTAATCTGCCATTAATCCAACCAGTTATCAACCTGACCCAACTCGACAAAACCAAATTTAATATTAACCGGTTATGATAATAATAAAAAATAAACAGGTCTTGTTATTTATTTAAAGCTTTTAAAAAATATTATTATTATTTAAATTTTACTTATTTTTCTTACTTTTATTGTTAACTTACTTATTTACCAACAATATTCTAATTTTATTGATTTTTTTAAGGTAAAAACACAACATTAAAAATTCATAATAATAAACAAATAGCAATTAATAACATATTATTAATCATATTTTTTACATAAAATTAAATTTAATTGTTGCATATAAAGTTAATGAGTTAGATTAATTTTGATAGTCATTTGACCTTAATCTAAAGTGATTCGATCCAGGATTAACTCTGCTCAAACCCAACCTGAACCATCAAAACCTAAAAAGACTCGATTCGTCAAGTTAACCCTAACCTGACTTGCCAAATTAACTCAGTCTCAAACACAAAATCACCCGAATACAAGCTTCTTCGATCCAAACTCGATCCAATAAAGATATAAACGGAGCTAGTTTAGGACAGGCCCACCCATATCCATACCCATAGCTAATAAAAAAATCTATACCTAAATTTATACCCTTACTCTAAACAGGAATCCACTAACATATTTATATCCGTATCCATTTGATATTTGTTACCCAACGAATAATTTGTTTAACCGTTAACAGATATTATCCAACAAATAAATCCATTACTCAATGGACTAACCCATTTATAGTCAAACAAATGATAATTTTAACCTTAATTTATGGTATATTTAGTTTAAAATTAAGGATAAAAGGGTTATTATGTATCTTGTAAATGGATATAGATATGGATACAGGTATGGGTACAGTTACGGATATGGATATGGATATCCTATACTTGTATCAGTACCCAAACCCGATAGGTATTTTTTTCCATCATTCATATCCATTTATCCATATTTGTCTAAATATTCGAAAAATAAAATCCATCATGTTTCGGATAAAATTTGTTCCGTTTACATTCCTAGACCCAACCCGATGAACTAAGTCTATCCCGTTTATATTATTAAACCCGGCCCGATAAAATAACCCAAAATAATCTAAATTCAATCCAACTCAAAACAAAACTATCTAAATTTAAATCTAACTCGACTTGATAAATTAATATAATATAACTCGAATCTACACCAACCCAAATATAAATCCGTCCTGATCCAAATAATCCAAACTCAAAATAATTCAATCAACTCACGGCCCACCCCGTCAAAAAATAATTTACAAGTAACCCAAGGGGAACCCGATCCATGTGACCCGATTTACACCTATACAAGCAACCAACATGAATGGCCAACCGCTAGTCAGTTGTGACAATTCGTCGATTTTTCCAGGTAGATTCTGATTCTCTCTGTTTCTCTCTCTCAATCTCAGCCTCTCTCCCTCTCTAAGCTCTCTTTAACCTTTCCTTCCCCGACCATCTAGCGTCTTCATTCAACAACTATATTGAATCATCCTTGAAAACCCAAAATTTCAGCTCGCAACTTTTATTAACAATCCACTATGACGGTTTCACCCAACGACAGTTCAGTTGACAGGTTAATCTTTTTCTCCCCCTTCAATTTGAGTTTGATCAGATCGTTTGCTGCGAGTATTATTTTTTTAATTAAAAAAAAAATCTTCCCCAATTTGATCAACCCGTGACCTCCATTGATTGATTTCGAGTTGTTTTGCAACACACAATCCTTTTTACGGCGACATCTATATTTGCGAATAATCGATCACAAATATGGCATATCTTTTGTTTGGTTAGAACCAATTTTTATGATGGGCGATTACGCTTGTCCCAATCCTATTTTTATCTTCTGGGTTTGTTCGATTTTCTGTTTAGCACATTCTAAGGAAGCATCAGATCAGACTGTTTAATTTTTTTAATCTAAAATAAGTATTTAAGTTTGTCATCTCAAGTCTATTTCAAAGATTGGTGAGGAAATTAACTGTTGTATACTTCTTCCCGTGTAACAAGGAATGAATAATCTCTTATACCTTCAAGTTATTTATTTGTTAAAAATAATTATTCAAGGTAATTATTTTTTTTTAAAAAAAAATAGTTTAACTGTTAAACTAAAATCTATTCGGTCTCTTATCGACGTCCCGAATTTTATAACAACATTAATTGTTTAACATTGTAGTAATAATTAAATTCACTGCCAGCCCTATATTCATTGCTAATATTTTAGTAAAATAGGCGATAGATTTGCATTTTCACATTTTGTAAGGTAAAATTTTGATTGCATTATTATTACGTAGCCGCGTTATTAATTTTGAATCGGAATCGTCGAAAATAATTATTACTTAACCTCGAATGTAGGACAATTTACTTGTGCATTTTCAATATCCGGGAAGACTTGCTAATCAGAATGATCTATCATTGTTACGGAATGTTTCTTACTGATTACCCTTTGTCATATTTCCTTACATGCATGGATTGGTGGTGGTAGCTGCAAATCTGCTCTTGTCACACTAGCTCCTCTGGAAGCTGTGCTTTTTGATGTCGATGGAACTCTCTGTGATTCCGATCCACTGCACTACTATGCCTTCCGTGAATTGCTTCAAGAGGTAGATATTTCTTCCTCCTACAGCTGACTATAGCTATTGCAGTATTTGTCGTAATAGATAACAGATATGCATATCGTTTTGGGCTAAGGGCGGTCGTTATGGGTAGCTAAATGAAGTGTTTCCTGTGTCTGATTCGTGTCCTTTCATTCGTATGTTTCATTAGCTTATAGTTCCATGGTTCCTTATGCTGAATAGATAGGTTTCAATGGCGGAGTTCCTATAGAGGAGGAATTTTTTGTTCAAAACATTGCTGGCAAACATGAAGATGACGTTGCTCGAGTCCTTTTCCCAGATGACTTTGAACGGGGCCTAAAGTTCATGAAGGAGAAAGAAGCCTACTTCCGCAAGTAATAACTTGGAGTTCCTTTTTGCTCCTCTTTGTGTAAGTTGTAACCCCAGTAAAATCCTACTAGTTTGGTGTTTTGCTGATGGAAACTTTTGAAACAGATTGGTCAGAGAGCAAGTGAAGCCTATAGATGGTCTTTACAAGGTGACCAAATGGATCGAAGATCGTGGCTTGAAAAGAGCGGCAGTCACCAATGCTCCTAGAGCTAATGCAGAGCTTATGATTTCGATCCTTGGCCTTACGGATTTCTTTCAGGCAATCATTATTGGCAGCGAATGCGAACATGCAAAACCACATCCCGAGCCCTACTTGAAGGGCCTCGAAGCAATCAAAGCATCAAAAGAGCACACTATGATCTTTGAGGTCTGTTTTCTTGCATATGGTAGAAATGAGTCAGCGTTTGATGTCTGTCTCGTGGCTGCGGCGTGATGCATGATATGGTTTTATTCGTTGTGCGTGTAGGATTCTGTTTCGGGAATCAAAGCTGGGGTGGCAGCTGGGATGCCTGTTGTTGGATTGACTACTAGAAATCCTGAACATCTTTTGATGGAAGCAAAACCAGCTTTTCTTATCAAGGATTATGCTGATCCAAATCTTTGGGCTGCTTTAGAGGAACTTGACAAGAAGGAAGGTAAGGCTGATAATGGAGCTTGAGTTTACAGAAGAATATAACCATTGGAGTACTTGACCTGGCATATTGACGAGCCAGGCCATTATTATTATGCTTGAATTCGAATATCAGTTGATTATGACATCATCTGTCTCTGATTTTTGTCATGCTTCTTCAGTACTGCGTGTCAGTTTCCCTGACATTTCAATCCTCTGTTTTAGTGGATTCAGCATTGTTAGTATCCGAGATTTCGACTTTGCATATCGATAGTGGTGTAGCTTACTCACAAGATGTAGTTTTATTTAAGTACAGAATCCCACCTAAAACGCCGTAAATTGACCTCCTGAATGGTCTCCTGATAACAAATTTATGACAGATTCCAAAACTGTGAGCCTTATATTGCTCGCGTTTTTGTCAAGCCTTATATTTCATGCAACACGGTAACAGGGGAGGCTCAACACGCCGTTTTGCCAACGTGGCAATCACTAGTTTATTTAGATGGAGACCCTTGGAGCTCCCATCCTTGAGAAGCAGAGGCATACCTTACCTTCAGTTACTACTTGATCAGAATTTTTGATAATATAATATATGTTCCCTCAAGTATGTAGCATATCTTTAAGTCCACTATCATGGAGGGCCGAACTACAAACTTAATTATTTCAATTAAGAAAACAATCAGCAACCATTTGCAAGGTTCCTAGAACAAGTAAGCTGACATAAAAACTAGCAAAACGATCCAACGTACAAAACCAAAAATATTAACTTATTTTCACAGCTATAACCTGTGAGATAAGCACGAAGTCCTCATCTAAGACCAGGTCACTGAATTAATCTCATGCCTAGCAGCCCTGTACAACTCTAGTCTCCTGGCACATTGCAGCCTCCTCTCGTTCAGTGCAGGATCTTCATCAAGCAATCGAGCAATTTCTCTAGTCTATATAATTGATGGTCGTGGAAACAACCCATAAGTATATCAGAACCTATCTCAAAAAGTCAGGAATAAAGCACCTATAAATGGGATGGTAGATTACCTCCAATTTCCCCAGTTGAGTATAAAACTGATCCAGTAGAGAACGCTTGGCCTCTCTGACCTGACAGTGCACCACAGCCTTTGGTATTGAGTTCCTAAGTGTCTTGGAAACCATGTTAACATAAGAAGAAACATTTGCAGCTATCCTTTGGAAGTGTCCCTCTGTGTAGTGTTGACCAGTGGTGGGGACAGTGGGATTTTCTTCGTTTTCTACTTCCTGGGGTAGGCTACGGAAGAATTCTGCAGTCAAGTATGAAGACTCCATGTCGACTAAGCGTAAAGTGGCCTTCTTACTCTCCTCACGGAACCTTCCCAGTGATGCATAGGCAGCAGCTGCTATTTGAGATTGAAGGCTGGGGAAACGATTTAGTTCCTGCTCCATTTGTAAGCATAAAATACATCCTATATGAGCTGAAGATGTTAGGAGAGTAAACTGATAAAATTAAAATAAGTCTCAAACCTGGGTTTCCCGAATGGACTTCCTCACAAGTTCCTTCAAGATTGAGTGGATCTGAACCAAAATATATGAACTAAACACATCACCAACTACAAGACTCATTCGAGAATAAATCCAGAAATCTTCTGGTAGGTGATAAAAGCATGTTTATAACTTAAAATTAGTGGTGACCCAACCGAAAATTTAGATTTTCACAAATCTCGACCACACCAGATCAAGAAAGTTTTTGGATCAGGCCATACAGGACTGGATTTGAAATACCTACTTACTTCATTTCTAATTTCTACAATTCTAATCATAAAATACAGATATTTTAATTCAACAATAAACTATTAAAGACCTCAAATCATAAATTCTAACAATAAACTAAGATAAATTTGGTGATAATTAATACATGTTGTAAAATATAAGGTCTCAGACAATATATATAAAATCAAAAACCATACTTAAATATATTTGGTCCCATCTAGGATGGGCCAGGAATTCAAGTTTGTGTCGAGCTGGACTAGAAGACTGGTTTCTCAAATTCTTAGGGCTCAAGATCAGACGGAAACCTAATTTTTTCAACTTGGTCCATTCTGAAAATTACTAGCCCCTACTTAAAATCTTGAGAGAAGAACCACACATAGGAGTGTTCAAATGGGTTGTTATGGTATAATCCAACCCATAATATTTTCTTTCATGTAACCCATGCCATTCATTATCTAACATGTGGTGGGTTGGAGTAAATTATTAATAATTTTCAACCCACCCGTGAGTTAGATGGGTTAGCCATGGTTATTGTGAGTTAATAAACAAACAAACTTATCACCACTCTACCTAAATGTGCCAATCGGGTTGGGCGGTTTAAGTTCGTGTTGGATTGTAGTATGTCGGGTCGTTCTCGGCTCAAATCGTTTACAAATCATTTTTTCTTTAGCAATTGGTCGTGGATTGGGTCGGGTCATTCGAGTTCAGGTCATTTCAAGTTATTCTATTAGTCAAGTCGATTTCAAGTTATTTCAAGTTATTTTATTGATCAAGTTGGTTTCGGGTTCGTGTTGTTGTAGATAGGGGT
The DNA here is from genome assembly GCA_039764185.1 of Tamarix austromongolica. Lineage (NCBI taxonomy): Eukaryota > Viridiplantae > Streptophyta > Magnoliopsida > Caryophyllales > Tamaricaceae > Tamarix > Tamarix austromongolica. Next base: position 82,167,699 of record CM077814.1, on the reverse strand, counting down.
GTGCACCAGTCCAAAACCATATCGAAACTCAATGAAGGACCAAAAAGTTTAAAAGTCGAGATTGAACCGGTTAGGGCAGAAATTATTAAATTATATAATTTGAATATTAAAAAAATATATTTTTTAAATAAAATGTTAATGAGATTTTTGGTCGGATTGAATAGAACCAAATCCAGTTAATGATCAATTTTTTTACTTCAGTATCGAAACCTGGACCGATGACTTGAATCACGAATAACCAATTGGTCCAGTCTAAAATTTCGGTCCGAATCAAATTTTGAGCATCCCTAATTTCATATATCGATCGTATTAGGTTAATTTGTCTGGTTAGTTCGAGTTCAACTCATTTTGGATTAACTTGATGGGTCGGGTCGAGTTTAGACCTAGCTAACTTGCATTTAGGTGATTTTAGGATCAAACAGAGTGAGGTTGTATCATGGTGGGCATAAGCAATGTTAGGTCTTAGTGGAGCATGCCCAAGTAGAGTCAAATCAATGTAGATTGGAGTTGGGTCGGATTAGGCAGGGGTGGGGCATAGGCAATGTTGGTTCGGGTCGTGCCAAGTTGGAGTGAGGCTGAGTGGGGTCACTTTGGGATAGGACAGAGTCAAGTGGAGTTGATTGGGTCTGGAAAGGCCAAAATAAAAACAGTCCGATTAAAAGGGGGTGTAGTGGTGGTGATTTTAGTATAGTAAATGTAATATTCACACGACAATCCATGGCAACTCGTGGGTTATCCCATACTAACACATTTTAATTTGTAACCCACTATGGGTTAATCCATCTGAACTTTTACAAAACACTAACCCAACTCATCTAATCCATAGACCTATTTTTATGGGTTAGGTTATATAAGTCATGGTAAACCCAACCCATTGAACACCCCTAACCGCACATGCATAAAATAGGGCAAAACAGTAATTTTATGATGCATGTTCATAGCCTCATACTATAGTGTGTGTTTGTTTTTCACCTTATTATTGTTTTAGACAATTTTGAGACTATTTATTTTTTATATTATTTTTAAAATCTTATTGTCTATATTATTTATTATATTATTACTTTATGAGTAGGTCTTTGGATGTTCAATGAATTAGGTTAGTCATAGCTTATATAACTCAATCCATGAAAATAGGTTTATAGGTTAGATGAGTTGAGTTAGTATTTTATAAAAGTTTATATGGATTAATCCAAGGTGGGTTACAAACTAAGATTGGTTAGTATAGTCTAGCCCATGAGTTGTCATGAATTGTCGTGTGCTAGTGACTATAACTAAAACTATACGAAAATTACCAGCAACACAACTGAATTTTAATCTAACATTGAACGGATCATTTTTGCTCAGACCTAACAGACTCTTTCAAACTCCGCCCGACTCTATCTTTCCTAAAGTAACTCCGCTCGGCCCCACCCTAGTCCGGTCTAACCCGAGTCACCCGACTCTAGCCCACCTTCATCTAACTCCACCCGGGTCTGCCTACCCTACAAAGACTCAACTTCACATATGCCCACCGTGACTTAAACTAACTCTTTCCAATCTCAAAATCACTCAAACTCGAGCTAGCTTGACTCAAACCTAACCCGAACGATCAATTTAACCTAAAATGATTCAAACCCAACACAATCCGAACACGAATTAACTCAACCCAAAACCAACCCAACCCGATAAATGAACCCAATACAACCCAAATATACAACAATTTAAACCCAAAACTAATCCGATCAATAAAATAATTTGAAATGACTTGAACCCAGACGACCTGACCTAAAAATAAAAATAATCCAATCCAAGAGCGATCTAACTTGCTACAACCTAACTCGAATCCAAGTCGCTCGACCCGATTGCCACCTCTAGGTAGAGACAACGATAGGTTTGTTTGTTTATTTACCCATGATCAACCCGTCTAACCAGTGGATTACGATCGATTAGATTAAAAATTATAAATAATTTACTCCAGCCCACCATGGATTAGACCATAGATTGCATAGATTACATTTGTTAAAATATTATGGGTTAGATTAAACTATAACAATCCATTTGAACACCCTTAGTAGGTCCTGGGACAAAGCCAATTAAGAGTCCATAGGGTTGCTTGACCCCATAGATTTTTTAAAATTATGTATCATATATACAATATACAAGACAAAATATCAGAAAATGCCTCTAGAGTAATAGTTGGAAGGACTTAAACGAGGGAATGGGTCATGGGTTCAAACTCCACAGATAACATTTTGCCAACTTTTTTCCCCCTAATTTTTTTTCCTCGTGCCCGTCCTCAACCCCAACCCTCATGAGTTACGCACACCTCACAGTCACTACTTCACCCCTCCTTCTCCTCAACATTCTGCTCTCGCCTGAGTCCCCTCTCTACTGCTCCCTTCAACTTCAACTTCGACTTCTCCTGTCCTCCAAGCTCCAGCCCCCACTGCCACACCACTCTGTCGGTAGCCGGCTAATTCCTCCCTACCAACCGCCATCCACTCTCGAAGTTCAAAGTTCAATGCCTACATTGCATGGTTGTAGCCCTGCGGTTCAGTGGCGGAGTCAGGGCTTCCGCATGGTGTCCCGGGACACCACGGAGCCTTGGCTGCAATATAAAAATTTTACTTGATTTTTACTTATTAAATATATACAATATGTATGGGACACCATAGCAAATAACTAAAATAGATGAGTGGTCAGGTAGACGGGTTCCCGCGTAATGAAGTCCGAAGGTCACAGGATTAAGTCCTGTGGTTGTTATTTTTTGAATTTTTTTCACATCATCAAAACGACGTCGTTTTGATGTTTTCCCCCACCCCCCCAACCCTTACCTCCTCTTCGACTTCGACTGTCAGCTGCTTCCTGCTTCTTCGAGACTTTGACCCTCTAGTCTCAGCCTCTCGTCTCGAGTCTCTCTGTCTCTCAACGTCCAGTGGTGAAGAAGAGTGAAGACGCACCACGCACGCCGCCTGGAGACAGACAACACACATTGCTTACCGCCGGAGGCCTGGAGCACGTTGTTGCTGCCTGTGCTGTGCCGCCTGCCTGCTCCTATGCTCCAGTGCGCGGTGCGCGTGCGCCTGAGTAGTTGCTTCGCGCCTCCGCCACTGCACCTGCCGCTGCTTGCCGACGGCCTCCACTAGAGCCAAGAAGGAAGAGCCGAAGAGCAGAAGCTGCCAATTCTGCTCTACCACCGCCCGGCGCCGGCTGTCTATTGCTGTTGCCTGTTGCCTGCCTTCAATTTCAAATCTTCAACCGAGCCAATAGCCACCACAACCCACACTGCTAAGGTAAATTTTAGTTTGTTAAATTACTTATCAAGTTATCATAAATTATTTATGTTAAATTAGAATGTAATTAATTTGTTTATATTTATTGTATTAATTGATTATATTTTTTAGTTTATAGAAATTTTAGTTTATCTTATTAATGTAGAAAATAGAAATTGACTTATTAATTAGGTATAAATTAAAATTAGTTTGTAGAAATCAAATTTTTTAGATTTATAGATTGAAGTGTTTAATTTATTAGTTAGTTTTTGAATTAGTTTGTTCTTAAATTATTTATCATAAATTTATAAATTTATGAAATTAGAATGCAGTTAATTTGTTTATATTTATTTTATTAATTGATTATATTTTTTAGTTTATAGAAATTCTAATTTATCTTATTAATGTAGAAAATAGGAATTGGCTTATTAATTAGGTAGAAATTAAAATTAGTTTGTAGAAATCAAATTTTTTAGATTTATAGATTGAAATGTTTAATTTATTAGTTAATTTTTGAATTAGTTTGTTCTAAAATTATATTATCAATTAAGTTTTAGTAAATTCCTTAGTTAATTCATTAAATTGTTTGATAAGTGATTCTAGTAACTAAATTGATTAGTGATTCTAAATATTTGATATTGTTATTATTAATATGGATATTTCCTTTATCATTTTTATAATATTTTTATTATTTGATAAGTCGTTCGAGTTTTAATTAAAAGACACAAAATCAAGCTAATTATTTTAGTCACTAAATTGTATGAAATAAATTATCCCAATTATCTATAATTTTTTTAAGATCAAGATATAAAATTTAATGAGAAATCGATAAGTGAATATATTCTTATAATTATTATAAATACATTTGTATTTGATGTCATTTACAGTAAAATTTATAGCTAATATAAAATAAAATTAAAAATATTGAAAAAAAAATATGTATTAATTTTATATATTTATACGTAACACTATAGGGACACTATGAAATTAAAATCCTAGCTCCGCCGCTGCTGCGGTTTGTCCTTACCTGTCAAGCCTGCCTGCTAACGAATCACAGGTCGTTGTTGCACTGCACCACAAGCCGCCTGCCGCCATCCACTCCCAGAGTTCGAACTTCGACGCCTACGCTGCACGATTGTAGCCCTGCGGTTCATCCCTACCTATTGCTTGTCGAGCATGTCTGCTAATGGCCGATGTTTCACTACACAACACCACAACCCACCATCCGCCGATTACCAACGCTGGCGGCCACCCTTGACCCAGTAGCAGCAAAGGTCACAACAGTGCAAACTGCGCAGCACAACATCCAGGCAACACTACTGCACTAGCCATAACAGAGTAAGTTTTTTTTTGTATTTAATTTGAATCTAACCTATTTTTTATTGATTGAATTAGTTTGTATTTCTATTTTTTATTTTATTGTAAATTTGTGATATTGGAAATTTCTTGTTGTTTTTATGTCAATTGTAAAGTAATCTTAAATTAGGATTACATGAATTAGTTGATTAGTGTGTATTTTTAAATTAGGTTATGTTAATTTCGAATTAGTATAGTATGAATTAGTTTGGTTATATAAATTAGTTTATTATTGTGTAATTTTGATTTAGTTAAGTATTTGTTCACTTTATTGTGTATTATTGTATTAATAATTGCAGATTTTATTTTGCCAAATTAGCATGTAGAAAATATTTTCAAAAGCAGCCTAAAAACAAATAAGGGCCTAATAGGAACTATTCTAATCCATTTCCTACTCCTACAATTTATGAACAAGCTTCTCCGTATCTTCATAAAGCTTAAGCCACACAACGTAATTGGATTGATTTAAATTCTTTAGAGCTTGATCTAGGTTTGAGGGGAAAAAATTATATTTCCATCCAAATTAGAAAGATGGGGTAAGGAGAGATTATATTCATCTTGGTCATTTCCGGCCTCGTGCACACAATTTTCCACTTAAGCTTATTCTCGGAAAAAATCAAAGATTTGTTACATATTGGTTTGATTAATATAAATGGTTAGAATATAGTATAGCAAAGGATGTTGCTTTTTGCTTACCATGTTACTTGTTCAAACATGACTTTAAAGCCGATGGTGATCATTTTGTGGGGCAAGTTTTGGGGGTTGGAATAAAAGGGGCAGGCTTGAAATTCATGTTGGTAATTATGATATTCCTCATAACAAAACTATGAAAAAATGTGATAATTTGATGAATCAAAAGCATAGCATTCAAGCTGTTTTATCAAAACAATCCAAAATTGTGAAATTTGAGTATCATATTCATTTAGAAGCATCAGTCATTGCTATTAGATATCTTATTCGATGAGGAATAGCATTTTGGAAAAATGATAAATCAGATGGCTCAAAAAACAAAGGTAATTTTTATGAGCTTTTAAAAATTTTGCAAGAAGTTAATCTATCTATAGCTCGTTTTATGTTGAAAAATGCTTTAAGAAGTAACTAGATGACTTATCCTGATGTTTAAAAAGATAATGCTTATGTTTGTGCAACTGAAATAAGTAATGAAATTATTAAGGAGCTAGGGGATGGTGTTTTTGGCATATTAATTGATGAATCTGATAATATATTTGGGAAAGAACAAATTGTTGTTGCTGTACGTTATATGGATCATAGGGTTTTTGTGATGGAAAGATTCATTAGTATTACACATATAGCTGATACAATTGTCATGTCACTCAAGGCAACATTTGAGGCAATGTTAGTGAAATATAAATTATTCTCATCAAAAATACAAGGGCAGGGCTATGATGGAGAAGCAATATGAGAGGAGAATATGGCTGTTTGAAAATTTTGGTTTATAATGAAAATAATTCAACTTATTATGTTCATTGCTTCGCTCATCAGCTTCAGTTGGCACTCGTTGCAATTGTAAGGTCTCGTGAAGATGTTGATTGGTTGTTTTTTATTGTTACAGGTGTTGTTAATGTAATTGGATCGTCTAACAAACGTTGAGATATGTTTCCAGATAAATGTGCTCTCGAATTAGAAGATGCATTTGATCTAGGGGAGATAGAACATGGGTGTGGATTGAATAAAAAATCAGCCTTTTCAAGGGTTAGAGATACTTGTTGAGGGTCACATCTTAAGTCTCTTTCAAGTTTGATTAAGTTATTTTCTCCTATTGTTGAAGTACTTGATTTTTAAAAAAAGGGTTCAAAAAGTAAACAGAAAAGTGAGGCTAAAGCTTTCAAATATCGATTAATGTCCTTTGAGTGTGTTTTCATGCTACATTTGATGAAGAGTTCTAGGTATCACGAATGATTTGTCTTAGATGCTGCAGAAGTGTGATCAAGACATTGTGAATGCCATAAGACTTGTTCAACTTACTAAACAATGGCTCAAAACCATGAGGGATGAGGGATGGGAAGATCTTATTGTTGAAATGTCTTTATTTTGCCACAATAAGAATATTGTGATGCCAAATATGGATGACCAGTATGTTAAGGAAAACAAGTCACAATAGTTGGCTCCAGTTCTTACAAATATACTCCATTGTTGTCTTGTGTAGCATGCTTAAATCCATTGGAGTTATTTTATGCTTTTGACAAAGATTCATTTATTAGGTTAACAAAGTTTTATCCCAAGGAGTTTTCTGATGTTGTTCTTGTGATACCGGACAATCAGCTTGAGAATTATATTTTGGATGTTCGATCTGATGATATATTTTCTAAATTAAAAGAATTTGGTGATCTTTCAAGGAAGCTAATGGAAATAAAAAAGCAAACTACGTATCATTTAGTTTATATGCTTGTGAAGCTAGCATTGATTATAATGATGGCTACCGCAACTATTGAAAGAACCTTTTCAATAATGAGTTCTATCAAAAGTAAGTTGTGAAATATATGTGTGATGAATGGGTACAAAATTGTCTGATATCATATATTGAAAAAGATATATCTGATATCATTAGTAATGATACTATCATAGCTCGCTTTTAAAATATGAAACCTCTACAAGTACAATTGTAAACAAATATATATGTATGATTATAGATAATTTTAGATATGGTATTATTATTATTATAAATTTTATTATTATTTTATATTTAGATATATGCTTATTATTTGTTGAGACCCCATGAATTGTATATTCTGGCTTCATCCTTGAATAGATCTCATTACTTTTTATTAAATATTTAAACTATTCTACACCATTACCCTTATTAATTATATTCACCCACCATTGTTATTATTATTGTCATTATTATTTTATGGTATTAATAATAATATTAATTAATTAATTACATATTATTTTTAATAATATTAATAATTATTTTTATTAATTACTAATAATAACATAAATATTAATTATTAGTTAGTATTTATATTAATTATTGTTATTAATTATTATTATCAATTATTATTATTATTAATCATCAGTATCAATTATTAATATTTATTATTAATTATGAAATAATAGTATTAATTATTTATATCAATAATATTAATTATTAACTCTAATTATAATTATGATTATGATTAATTATTAATATTACTTATTATTATTAATTGATAATAACAATTATTAGTATTAATAATTTAATTTTTTATTAATTATTATTTTAATATTGATTATTATTATATATTATTAATGGCATATTAAAATTAATTATTAATATTAATTTATAGTAGTTATTATTATTATTATTTATATAATAATAATTATTATTGTTAATTATTAGCTGTTTGTATATCATTTTTTAAAATATTGATAATAATTAATATTAATATGAATTAATTATTAGCATCAATTATTATTATTAATTATATTAATTCTTTATAATATATTATATTATGAACAATATTAATAGTAATTAATATTAATAGTATGAATTATTATTTATTAGTTATTAATATTAAGTATTATTATGATTAATTATTATTAATAATTAATATATATTATTAAAATTAAATCTATAAATAAATAAATAATATATTCTATTAAAATAAAAAAAAATAAAAATTATTAATATATATCAATTAATTTCAAATTATGCGTTATCAAACACCATACATAACTAAGACATTATTACTTTATATACGGCAAAACAAATAGATACTATTCGTCTATTACTCTCCTAGTCCAAATTTTCTCTCTTTTTTGAGTCTTAAGCTAGGTCCTCAATTACAATTTACAAATTAACTCTAGCGCAGTAGCGCTACACCTCGCCGGATCCACCACAGCCACAGGTTCTTCTTCTTGCCTCCATTTTTTCTATTTTTTTCATATTTTTTTAACTTCCCTCCATCTGGTGAAGGCGTGAAGCTGTCATTATCAGGATAAGTTTCTTTTCGTACGGTTCTTATATTCCTTTTTTATTCTCTTTCTGCATTTAGTATGTATGCACAATCCAAGCAGAATTAAGCAAAAAAAATAATGATAACTAAATAATAATAATTAACAGCATGGGAAACTCTATGAACTCACAGCGTCGACAGAAGCTTCAGCGGGACCTTTGAAATAATTGAGTGCACCATCAATCAGACGTCTATAACCCTGCTCAGGAGCAATGAGGTGTGGTTGGTAACCATCAGCCTGAGAGACCACCTTCCTCACGGTTGGAATTGAAAGATGTTTTTCAAGGGGAAGATTTCTTAAAGCAGTTGGAAGCTGGTAGTCAAATACAACATAGATATGTCCTCCACCAGGTCGTCTGAGATTAAGGATAAATAATTTAATATCACAGAAATTTCTCGTTCATAAATCTTTCATATCCAAATTTTGCGAGAAATCTGCCCATCTATTTGCCTGGTTTCGTATATCGATAATCAGGTGAATATATAATAAACGCACACACATAAAGCTAGGTTGCCTGAGCGCCAAGGATCGGCAAAATCAAAGATTGAGTGTGAAGATGGAGTTTGGCCTAATTGGGCTTGATATAACACAATAAAAGGGGGGAAATGGCAGAATATTACCCTCCATCAAGATGCTCCTTGAATATCTGATCAAAAGCACGACAAAGCTCTAGGATAGTATAAAATTGTGCCTAGCAAAAAAATTATGTATAAATATCGCTTTTTATCAATCCATCCAGAAAAATTGCTACTCATAACAGAGAGATGTAAAGGTCCTCACCCCAGAATCAACAACAGGTCTACCAAGTTTAAGCAACTCTGCTTCAAGTTGATCAATGCTGCTGTCAACCATAGATGCAATGCTAGGTATGCGCGCCCTAATTAAAGACTCTAAATGCTGAAGCAGGTTCACCAAAGAAAATCAACAAGCATTATACAGTACAGAGATGATCCAGTCACTTAACAGTTAGATCAGTTGAAACAATTACAGAAGATACATTACATTTGAAAGGAGCTTAGCAAGATGCTGTGAACCCATTTTGTTTGCCAGGTGTCGATAGTCAGGGCTAGTGTTGAAAAATTCTTGCTCTCTATATCTTGCGGTAACCATGTCTACATTTCTGTTAATATCAGCTTGTGATCGATTAACCACCCCAACCCATGGATGCTTCAGTCTGTATGATTTACCTTCAAGAACCTTACACAGGAAAGGAAAAGATCAGCATCAAGATTGCTAAGAAGAAAAGAAAAGGCACAGTGATATACCTTCAGTCTGTTAATATCATTTTTTATTATTTTGGTAGTAGATCTGATGCAAAGCTACAGAACCAGGCAGCAATGCATTGAAGCTAACAGGAGAAATAATCATTAACGTGGTCAAGTTAAATGAGGCCAGGACATGGCTACCAAATACTAATTTTGATATATGATCTCGTCATCTTGAATGGATGCATTATTAGTCTTCCATACGGTTGCTTACAGCCTTACATCACGCAAAAGCCAGAGAACAATGGTCCTTTAGCTAGTTCCTTAGAGAATAGTACAACACCAATATGCATCTGTATATCCTTTCAGAATAAATCGTAAAACCTCACAGGTTTGCAGCAGTTCAACAACCTAATTGCCAGTATCAGGTAAATGGTTCAAATAAGAAGTAATAATCATCCTTGTGGTCAGTCCTATACATGAAGCAATGATATCAATCATTATTTTGATGGCGACATGCATCAAATGTCACAGTATCCATGCTATACCTTAGCCACTTTATGGATGCATATATCTACAACATCCCACAGCTTGGTCCGAAGCTTACCTCCAAGGCATTTGTTCCCTTGTCCATCAAATCAAGCTTAGTCAAGACACCAAATGTTCTATCACCTGAATACAAAGTAGATGTCCCTTAATATACACATATAGAAGCCTACAGAATGTACAGAGCATATATTTAGCTACATATAAAAATTAGTTCCAGCACCTGTCAGATCAACTTCTCGGGCAAGCTTGATAGCATCAGATGTAGCTATGTCTTGGTTAGCAGGAGTTATGGCTAGAATAATGCAGTTGGGCTGCAAGAGAATTTCTCTCAATTAGGAAGATAATGACTCAAAGAGAGAATCTAGACAATCAACACAGGATTGTGGGCATCAGATCAACCAAAAGCACAAGCATATATATAAAAAAAATGCAATCAAGACTCTCGCTGGTAACTAAATGATCAAAACCAAAGATATACTGTCCCGAAATGATTATACCAAAGGGAAAATAAGAAGACTCGGAAAATGAAGGAATTAAAACGAAAATAGTTTTTACAGCTCATTTTCCTATTACAACAAATGTTAAAAAGTTATTGCTTAAACGCACCGTTTTGATTCAAGTCCACTATAAGTAGTATGCCCATACTGAGTGATCACTTATCATCTGCTGGGGCGAAATTCATACGCCGTTTTACAAGAGAAGTCATAAACAGGAATCACATGGGTACAAGATCTGGTAAAAGAATGAAGACCTCAACCAAACATTAAGAAATTACAAGCAAAGATTGCAAGTAGCAGGTAATTGATAAGGAATGGTGTCGCTAGGGACCAGCTCCTATCACTGTAAATTATAACATATGCTTTTCTTCTATCAAGGGATCATAACATTGGCTACGTAAATTATTTTGTGCAGAGGGGTTCGGGTCTGGCTATTATATCTGAAGTCACTTAAGTTTCATGAACAAACCTCAGAAATTTACGTTGTCTAACAAAGTTCAGGGAGACTAAAGGAAAATAAACTCCCATCAATGGTTTGACTAGTAGCCAATATCAAGATGATGCCTCATCATTTTGCTGATACTTCGAGCCATGATATTCTAAGTATCACATTATTATAGTAGAAAGTAGCATTGCCACAGGATTTAATTCAGCATCCATATAGAATTAAACATACCTTCTCAATATATGATCGAACATTGTTTGCAATATCCAGGACAATACTCTCAGGCTGGCCCTCTGTTAATTAGATGAAAATGGCACTTGAGCACTAAACCATCGATCCAATCGCTAAAAAATATCTCTTCCCAACAATTTAATTGAAATAGAAGGACAAGAACAAAAAACCATACCTATCGCGACCTTCGTCAAACCAGGCAAGTCTATCATTGTCAAGTTAACAACTGCCAAATCCAACAATTTGAAGAAATATCAGGCCGAGTAAGACAATATTTGCATTACAAATCCATTACAAAACAAGTGCCGGAATAATGCAAAATGTATTATTGTGAAATAAAATCATTCAAGTAAGATGCTACAATATGAAACTAGAATAAGGAAAGACAAAAGTAGTAACATGTGAAAGCAAATAGTGAAGAAAACGTGTTGAGCGAAAACTAAAGTGGAACAAATAAATGATTAATTGCTAGAGAAAACATATAACTTCAAAGGTAATACAAATGGTGAGCCTTTAATATCTACATAAAAGACGGACCAATGTACATTAATGCATCCAGTACAATGGAAGGAATATCTAATGAACATGATCTAGGGGTAGTCAAGTCAAAATCACCCTTCAACTTCAACAATAAGTGGTGAGGCATAAAATATTTACTCTCTTATGGCGCATAATTTAAGCTTTACCATGAGGAGAATAGATGCGCAAATGGATAGGAACATGAGAAATTTGCCTTGATTTCCCTGTTACTTTATCAGTTTCATCCTGAATTTCTTTTTGAACCAATGCTGCAACAAGGCAAAAGCAACCAAATGAGAAATAGATTTGAACCATCTCTCCGATGACAAAAATGTCATATCTCAGATATAATAAAGCCTAGCTAGAGGAACTTGAAACATATAGCATTAACTGATGGTTGTTGGCTAGCATACGGAGAGACATTTCAATTCTAATCCACTTTTACAATGAATCACATAAAAAGTTTGCAGCAGGTGAAATTAAGGACTTACAAAAATCAGTGAACCTCCTCCTTGGCAAGTGAAGAAACTCAGCGTACTCTTCCTGTCCTTCCTCTATCTTGTATAGTTGCAATACCAAAGGCCTTCTCGTTACAATCCCTGGTACATCAAGGAATCTGTAAGAGCCGACAATGTAGGAGATGCTGAGCTTGTGATCATTGCTGAAGCCATCGGGACTCCTTTCAATTTGACAAATTTGTTAAACTAAATCACAAAATACTTCTCTAGCCTTTTTACTCATCGGATACTAGAAAAGCCACAATTGATGAACAAATTTATTTGCTTAGACGAGGCGTGATTCAGAGCATGCATAAATCAACAATTAACATCCATATACGCCTGAATTATCAGCGTTTCATGGCACCGAAATTAACTCTGTTGGTAATGTGCCAAAAAACAGAACCTAATTAAATGGTTCGCGGTGATTTCCTCGCACGGCAACTATATGAAACATGTAACTAGAGTGACGAAACAGATTTATTTATTTTTTATATATATATAAAAAAGTAGGAGAACACAATGAAAACTCCGGCGAAAGTGTTAACCTGATCCTCGGGGTATAAAATCACGTCCGACGATACCCTCAAGCACCGATGATTTTCCAGAACTCTACAATGCAACCATGCAGATTAGCCACCAAACCAATAATAATAATGAAAATAAATCTCTACTGATAACTTAAGAAACCGCCATTAACAACTTACAGACGCCAAACAAACAACCACAAAAACATAGGACACGCATATAAACCTAGAGATGCTGATCACCACACCAACAGCACCGGCGATCAAATAAGACCGTAAAATTCTACATGGAACTGCAAAATAAGTAGAACGCCGGAAATTGAGGGATAATAGAGACCTGACCACCGACGACGGCGACGGAAGGAAGAGAATCCCAGAGAGTAGGCAAATTAGCATCGCCGCCAAAATCGCCTAACTTCGTACAAGCTCGCTGCAATGCATTCACTAGATTGATCAGACCGTCCATAGTTGCCATTAATTATCAGAAGATACAGAAATGGAGTTTGAATTTCGAAGGAGTAGAGAGAGGACAGCCGAAGAGAAGCAGGGAAGTGAATGAGTATCGACTTTGACAATTTGTGAGTCTGTGACTGAGGTATAGGTATTTCTAAGTTTGAGGGATTTTTTTTTTAAGTATTGTTCATAGTAGTTTTTTTCGAGTTTGATTCTGATTGGGGGACTGCAGTCCGCAGGTGTTTTATGTTGATGAAACTGCGTGTCCTACCTTTGCGGGCCATCAATTTACTCTTCCTGTCTTCCAGGCGCGATTTTCCTGAATTGTGGTGGGCCATTATTTTTTTTAAAAAAAATGGATATGGTGAAAGACGAGGAAGGAGATGGCGAAGACATTTGCACAGTGGGTAAGACTTACCAAACTACTAACGTAACGGTCCATGTAGATTAAGATAAATTAGAATAAGTTTAAATATTAAAAATTAACGTAAATGAAGAAAGTAGAAGTAAATTAGAATAAATATTTTAATATAATATTTCGATAATATTAATGTAAACTTAGTGAATTGAAATGTATATTTTAAAAAAAATATTTTGATCAAAATAAATTAATGCTAAAAAAATAAATTAAATAATATTTATATCCTTATATTAAGTTGATAAACTCCTTTTACAATAACTTAACTCTCGTTTGGTATTACTTATTTTTAATAATTATTTTTAGATAAAAATTAATTTTAAAAAATTACTTTTTAAAAATTATTTTATTTAGTAAAATATATGTTTACTTTTACTTTTGTTGTATAAGTGATTATTAAAAAACTACTTATTGTACTTTATTAGTGTTTGATTTTTATTTTTCTACAAATTTACTTTTTTTTCCATCTTCAATTTTTATCTTCTTATATCTATATCTTTTGGTAATAATTATTATATAAATTCTTTAATATTAAACATTAAAAATCATATAAAAAATTAAAAAATATTAAAATATATAAAAAGTATAAAGATATTATAAAGTACTAAAATTGTAAAAAAAAATTATCAAATTATCAAAAAAAATTATAAACAATAATTAAGCAAATTTTAAAAAATTTACTAACATATAAAATATAGATAGCTTGATATATTAATATAACCTGAATCAACCACATAATATTTACTTACATAAAATATAAGTTTTTATTATCCAACTCCCACCCACCAAGAAAAGAGAGAGAGAGAGAGAGAGAGGAAAGTAGCCCCCACCGTCCCACTCCCACGCACCATAAAAGCTAAAAAAATAGAAAAAAGAAAAAAAAAGGTCGACACTAAAATGGGTTGAAAGTTAAAAGTGTTATAAACGATGATTTTTATTTTTTTTACAAATCAACGTACTGTGTTTATCAAATGTTACTTATAAAAGTATATGAAGTCTACTTATAGTTTATTACTTTCGTAAAGTAGTTTTATGCTAATTACTTTTTTATAATTACTTTTTAAAAATAAAACCAAACACTTATTTTAATCTAAAATTACTTTTTATAATTACTTTTATAAAAAACTGCTTTTTAAAAGTATAATCAAACAGGCTCTTAGTTAGCTCCTCTACCTCTACCTCCACCACCACCAATATCACAACCAACTCTTCTTCCTCCACCACCATTGTCATCACCATCACAACAACCTCCCCCACCACAACAACCTCATCACCACCTCCTCCACAACAACAAACTCATCGCCACCACCAACTCCATCATATATCCACCACATTATCCATCATAACCACCTCCTCCTCATCCTCCTCCATCATAACCACTAGCAAAAAAATTACTAGTCAAGCGATTTTTTATTACAACATCCATTTATTTAACTAGTTTAAAGACAAAAAAAAATATACAAACAAAATAAATTATATACAACACATTGAAGAAAGACACCAATCATCCTTCATTAAAAAGACATAAAGTGGTTAGGGTTTTAATCCTACCAAAAGTTGCGGAGTAGAAGGGTAAAATAATTCTCTTTAATGAAAAATTGGAAGAGCTCTTTTCTAAGGATAAGATAACTGGGGGTAATGTTGTAACTGCTACTGAAGTAAGAGCAAGAAGAAGATTTGCACTTTTGGTAGGATTAAAATTATAAAGAGCTCTTTCACAAACAAATAAACAAAGTAAATAAAACCAAACAAATAAAATTAATTACAATTCCATCAAATTGACACTATACACACCTCAATTAGTTGATTCCATACTTCATCTTCGCAATCCCACATTTACGAGGTAGGATTAAAACCCTAACCACTTTATGAAACATTCTTGAATATGGCATAACATTCAAAATACTTTTCCTTTAGATATTTTATCCTATCGCAAAATTGATTATTTTTCCATGAGGAGCTAGGAAACTTTTCTTTAAATTCTTTTACCACGGAACTGTAAGCTACCAAAGTAAACGTACCACCAGGATGATTACATATTCACATCTAATGTAGCAAAGCATTAAGCAGAATTCCATCCATCTCGCGCATCCAAATATTTATCTCAGATTGATAAGGAGGCATGGTTGAATCTATAAAAAATAAAATTAAAATTAAAAGAAAGGGGTAACAAATATAATAGGTATGCAAAAAAAAAAGAAGAGGAAGAAAAAAGACATAGTTCAAGGCGTGTTCAATGTACACATGTTCAAAATACATGTTCTCACAACTTAGTACACATGTTCAATGTAAAATACAACATATTGTAGCTAATCGATCTATGTTCACACAAAACAATACATGAGTTCAAATTACATGGCCTAGAAGAAATGCTAATGTATTATGATCTCTCCACGTCGCCACCGCTGTTGAATTCCTTATAAAATATCCTCTACCGACATATCCTTATTCTTTAAGATCATCAAACCTATTTTCCCACTCTCCATCATCACCATTGGTAAGTTCTTGATCTACTTCTCTAATTATAGCTTCATCCGGATTAACACCCATTAGAAATTCGTGCACAATACAACATGCTAATATAATCCTTGTATGTGCATATACATCATAATGGGGTTCAATTGCACTTTCCATAATTAGAAATTCCTTTTTTACAATGAAAACATTTCTTTCAATCATATTTCTTAACAAAGAATGACACAAGTTAAATAGCTCCAAAGGAGTCCTTGGTGGAATATCCGAGCACTCTTTCAGATGATACTACTCTCCTCTATAAGGTGGAATCGAGCCACTCATCATAGGAAACCAAGCATCACCAAGATTATATTTATCTATAAAAAAGCTAAAATGTTAAACAACTTTCAATAAATTAAGAAAAAGGTATTTGTCAAGTATGTTAATGTAGTTACCATGTCAAATTTTGAGGTCATATTATCATCTTAATGTATCTTTTAATATTAGAGCATTAGATACCATTACTTCCCAACTAACTAGAATATAGGTAAATTTTAGGTCAAATATACAAGTTGCTAATACATTTTGCGTCACGTAATCTTTTCTTCCTCGGTATTGAGGAGCATATGATGCATAAACTTTTACTCGGACATGGGTTCCATCAATTGCTCCTACGCAATCCTGACATTAACTACTACATTTTGTTAAAAATATAACTAAATTATTTATTAACTAAAAAGAAATAAAATTTCATGATAGGAAACTTAAAATAAGGATAGAACATGGGATTGTCCTAAATCCCTATTGATGTTGGTGATCCATCTGGTTGTCTAATAAACATCTCATCTAATTCTATAGCAGCTCTTAAGACATTGTGGAATGACGACTAATAACTTCTTCAGACCTACCAAACACTCTTTGCACCTCCTTATTTGGTGTGGCATGCCCCAAAATTTACAAAAATAAAGCAACTTGATCTTCAACATTAAACCATTTTGTTGATTGCAAGCCACCATAATTCGCTAATAACCCACAGAATTCATAAAATTCCTCGGACCCTTATGTATAATATCTCAACATATGACTCTATTTGTCATCAACTCTATTACCAAAAATATCACTTATCTATATTATTTGTGAATATCATCGCCGGCATTATCATCTAATATGTTACTTTCATCCAAATAGAATTAAGTTGTCACCACCATGACAAACCAATTAAGGATTGCAAAGTAAAGCATAGTAAAACTATCATTACCATTATCCATCTATCAAAACATAAATATCATAGTCATTATTAAAATATCAAAACAAGAACATCATTGTTATTAAATAAAAAAATATAGCTAGTACTTAAGATCCAAACTTATTAAAACAAACATATAGAGGTCTTACCAAAACATATGGACAAGACCAAAAGAAAAAGGAACAAACATAATAAATCATATAGCAAAATTCAACTCAATTGAAATTAATTCATATTCAAACAACACAACAAAAAGACCAACAAGGCCACACCAGCATAATAAATGAATTCGGATAAGTCCGGCACCAGCATCACCAACAATACCTTATAAACATTCTCACTATATCAACAAGTTAATACCAAAACCAATAATATTCATTCTCGCTACATTTCACAAAACAGGTTCGAACAAGAGAAGAAACAAATTTGTAGTGAAGTAGCTTTGAACTGTATTGAAATTAGAAAGAAAAAAATCCAAATTTGCCATCAGTGGTTAATAGCAGTACTAATAATATAAATTCTTAGTATATTAAACAAATTAAGGCAAAAAAATTGCATTCAAATAAGGATAAAATAAGCTATGTCGACCAAGCCTTGGTCTCCAATTACATTTAAACTCCATTGAAAGCAACAAAAAACATTACAAATTGGCCAAATGAATGAAGGATTCCGAACTCCATTCGAACTTCATTACATTATATTGCACAATACATTCTCAGTATAAGGCAAAAAAAATGCAATCAAATAAGGCAACAAACATTCGAACAATGCATTAGACTAGGGCGGCAAAGGATATCAACCAGAAGGATTTTGACCAGGGCAGCGAAGGATATCGACCATATTGCATGAACAACATAAAGTAAGATGCCAATATTCTATCAGATCCATACATGGCAATTTCAACCATAAGAAGAAAAGGAAAAGAATTCAGCTAGAATCATACATAGCGACATTGTGTGAGGAGAACAGACACTGCGAGAGGAGGAGAACGGACACCCGAAATTGGTAGTCGACGCTGCAACTTTGGCCATTGAGATTGGACGTCGTCGCTATCAAAATGATATGGGTCGATGAGGCGGGAGGAGGAAAGAAGGAGCAAGGGATGAGAAAAAGAGCAGACATAGAACGGGCGAGAGCATGAATGGAAGAGGAGTCTAATTCCTTTTATATAAATTATTAGGGGCATTTTTGTCTGATTAAGTAAAATAATTACTTAAATGTTACCTTCACCCCTATTACCCCTAAAATTGGGAGTTAACAAAAATGAAGTTAATCAAGGTGAATGGAGGTAAAACTTTAACCCTAATTCACCTCGTCAAGGTTAATAAAATTGATCCCCAAACGGAGTGTAATTGATTCACCCCAAAATAAACAGGCTATAAGGGGGCATATGTTTGTAGGTTGGAAACCCAAAATGGAAACAAAATTTGGGGTTTAAAGTTTCTAATGTTTATTTTTAGGGAATAAAAATTAGAGGGAAAAATGAGAATGAAAACTAAATTATTGTATTTCCGCGAATCTATTATTATAGGAGAGGTGGTAATAGACAATAGGGTCAAAAATAAAAATTTAAAAACTAGAAAACCTCATTTTATAGCTTACATGTATGAAATATTACCTTTTTAAAAAAATAGTAGATTGATTAATTTATTCTCACTCTTAGTCTTATATATTCACATTAACACAAACACATGGAAATAAAAAAAAAATGAATTTTTAATAACTTATTTTAAATCTTATATTCAATTATTATTTCTCAAATTCATATTATCATTACCAAAGATTTGAAAGAGTAAAAGATGTTAACAAGTGGCAAAGGAGCATGTCTTTTGCGAGCCATAATTTGATTACATATATGGATTATTTCTATTATATCTAGGCACATTTTTCATTAAAAAAATTCTATAAAAGTTTTGAATATTTAAAAACTTTTGAAGGAGTTACAAACATTTTGAAACCAACCAATGAATGATTCAGAATATAAATAAGCAACATTCCAAGTGGTAATTAAAATGATGGTATCATATGATAATAATGTGATATGACTATTCACTTACATTATGTTATATTCAACTGATGCTCGTAAATCTCCAACAGAAGTTAAATATTAACAAAAATTAAAATTAAAAAGCATAAAGCTTTCCAATAATTAAATAAAAAAACAAAAATACAATGGAAAATGAAATAATTCTTTAATACATATGTACGTACATACATACCTACATATAATGTGTATGTATGTGTGCGTGGAATTTTTCAGATCGAATATTTTTGTGTCGAATCATATGTATTATTATTATTATTATTATTATTATTTTGCTTTTAATTAGTCAAATTAAGTGCATATTTGAGGGAGTGGTGGTTGTTGGTTATTGGTCATTGTTATCGGGTGTTTTACCTCATTTAAAAAGTAATTTTACTAAAAATAGTAAAAAAAATTAAAATACAATGGTTGAAAAGCAATTATTTGAGCTCAAAATCCTTGACTGAATATACAACAAGTATTTAATCCCCAAATCAAATCGAATTGGTTATTTATTTTTTCAAATCAAATTGGTTCATTAGATATCAAATGTCATGAACAGATATGGTTTCAATGAAATAAACTCTTGCTAACAAGCTGTTAAAATTAATTAAAATCATGGGTAAATTTCAGGTTTATATAAATTGTCAAACTACATTAATAAATTAAAATATGCTTTATTAGTACATTTTATTTTTATTATAGTAAAAATAAATTATAACATAAACTTGAACGTTCCTAAAATAAAATACACATATCCATTAATGAAACTAAAACATAAATTTATATAATGCATGGTACTTTGAAACATAGTCATAGCTTGACATAGAAAATTATACTATAAACACGTAATATTTATCTTTATCTCTGTTATATCTAATAATAAAACCTAGGAACATAAAAAATTTCGCACCTAAAATTTTTCTCCTAGAGGATTATAATTTTGGTCTTCATTAATTAAAGAACAATCTACAGTTTATAAGTAACATGATTTAAAGGATTTCCTATAAACATTTAATATAGACAAAATATTAAATTATGTCATCTCATAAGATTAAGAAAGAGTCAAACATAATAGCTGAGCGGCTTCCCATGTATAAAAAAAATTAAATTGTTAATAATTGTATAACAACAATATTAATTATGGTAGCCCTAAATAAGCAAATAAATAACTTCTTTAAATTAAAGTTTAAATTTTTTAATTAAGTTATGATACATAATATTATGTTATTATAAAAAAAGAGAAAAATGTATATTAAGGAATAAACGTTTGGGGGCGTTCCAATAAAGGAACAAACTTTTTTCATTTTTCAATTCAGGAACATACGTTGAGTCTTTTATCCAAATAAGAAACTACTGGCTAAATACTTGTCGGAGCTGCCGGAAAATATTAAAATATTATTATTTTTGTATTTTATACTATGTAATATACTTAGTACAATAGTATTATTATTTTTGAACTGAATAAAAAAAACTTCGAAGTGTTTAATCTCATAAAACCAAACAGAAAAAAAAAATTAAAGACAATATCTTCGCCTGCGAGAGAGGGAGCGAGAACTAGAGATTGTGCTTCGTTGTGGATCGTTGAGTACGTAGTCTCCATCTTCTTACTTCTTCTTCCGTACTGGCACTTATTTTTGATCATTTCATATTCTGCTCTTTCTTCCTTTTTCATTTTCGTTTCATTTTCTATAGACATGGGGAAGAGGAAGACGCGAAGTGCAGTTTGTCTTCGAAATTACACAGCCATGGGGAAGAGGAAGACGTGAAGTGCAGTTCCTTCTAACCCAACCATAGTCGACCATGAGGAAGATGATAGGTAAGTTTTTTGAAGTGATTTTTAGTGTTTCATACTCTACACTTTCTTCCTTTTAGGGTATTCTTTGTATTTAGGGCAACTAATGTAAGAGGAAATTGGCTCGAATAAAGAGAGGATATAACTTCAATTATTTAGTATTTGATCAATTTATAGTTTAATGACTTTAGTTAAGGTTTTGATTAATTAAGTGTTTGATTAATTTAGAGGGTAAAACTTCTTGATTTTGGATTATTCTGTTTTGAGTACATATTGAGACCGCATGTTTCTATCACTTTCTATTTTTTTTTTCATTAAATACACGAGGGCCCTCAATGCTGCTACCTTTTGTTTATCACTTCATCTTAGTTTTTGTTGGGAGTTGTTTATTGTACGTTATGTTTATTATCTCTTAAATTATGGATTTTATGTTTGGCTTATTACAGTGGGGAGCATGATGGTGAGACTATAGTCATTGAGGCTGATAAGGGTGTGGGTGATGTCATTGTAGATGATGTGGCTTGGATAGAGAATTTTCTTGATGATGGTGGTATTGATTTTAATAATGAACATGGGACTGAAAACTTAGGAACTACCATTGCTATTGAGAGCAGAATTCCAGATTTAGGTGTAAGTGGGGCTGGTATTAGGTTAATAGATGAGGATAGTGATGATGAATACTATGATGCCGAAGATGAGGATGATGTTCTCTCTGATGATGGGTATGAGACTGCTGATGAGGACTTTGTAGGAGTAAGGGAGAAAGTGAATAAATTTACTCAGAGCATGAGGGAAGCTAGGGAAGAGTGGGTCTTAGTTACACAAGGAGAACAAATAACAAATGAGGATGAAGAAGAGTATTGGGATGAAGGGGATCCACCTAGTCCTTCCTCTAGTTCAGGATCTGATGGGGAGGGAATGGGGAAGAAACCAAGGTATTCTACATTTAGGCCTAACACAAAACCTCATGATGTAAGAATAGAAATTGGATGCCAATTTATGGATAATGTTGAATTCAAAATGGCCATTGATGATTATAGCATCAAGAATGGCTATGATTTGAAGTTTATAAAGAATGATAAAAGGTACATTCAAGTGAAGTAATTTGGGTATAACGTGGAGAATAATCAATGTGGTTGGCATGTTTCCGCATCATGGATGCAAAGAAAGAATAACTTTCAAGTCATAAAGGCGGGGCCTAATCATACATGCAAGAAGGTAACTCATAAGAATAGCAAATTGTCTGCAAAGTGGCTAGCAAGGCGTTATATGGAGAGAGTAAAGCCGGCCCCAAGTTGGAAGGTAAGGGAGTTGAAGAATGCCATTTGGGACGAGCTTAGGCTTAAAGTAACAATGCACATGTGTTTTAGGGCGTTAAGTATTTGCCACAAACAAATTGAAGGTGACTTTAAGTTGCAATATGAGAGAATTTGGGACTATGTTGCTGAGATCAAAAAGGCAAACGAAAAAAACACTTGTTTCCTTAAGGTTAAGGAAGGGAGTAATGTGTTTGAAAAACTTTATACATGTTTTAATGCATTGAAGAAAGGGTGGAAGGATGGATGTAGACCCATTCTTGAGGTTGACGGTTGCTTCTTGAAGATAATTTCCATGATTACATGTCTATTTTTATTTGTCACATTCAACTAATAAAAAAACATTAATATTAGATTTAATTGTGTCTGTTTCCTTTGAAGGGATGTATTGAAGGTAAAATACTTATAGATGTGGGCGCAGATGGGAAAAACCAGATATTTCTAGTTGCATGGTCGGTGGTTGAGAAGGAGAACACTGAAAATTGGGTGTGGTTTGTAACCCATGTGGCTGCTGACTTAGGTCTACAACAAGGTCAAGGCTTAACCATAATCAGTGACCAGCAAAAAGTATATTAGTATTATTTTATCTTTGATGGTATTTTTTCTTCACTTTGCAATAATATATTATACAGTATTTTACTTTCTTTGTGCCTGATTTTGACTTGTATTTTTGTAAGGGGTTGGTGGAAGCCATTAAACGTATTCTTCCTCAAGTTGAGCATAGATGTTGTACAAGACACATCTATGCCAATTTTAGGAAGAAGTTCAATGGCATAGTGTATAGAAAACACTTTTGGATGATTGCAAATGCCATCACCCTTAATATGTTCTCAAATAAGCTTCGAGAATTGAAAGAATTCGATGAAGAAGTTGTTGTGGATTTGGAAGGAAGGGATCAAACATGGTTTAAAGCTTGGTTTAAGCTTGAAAGTAAATGTGATTATGTCACAAATAATATAACTGAGATTTTTAATGGAAGTATCATTGAAGCTAGACACAAACAAATTTTAGTCATGTTAGAAGATATAAGGGAGGCGTGCATGAAGAGGAATATCGAGAAGAGGGAAGCGATTAAGAATATGGACATCTTGTTATGCCCTCGTATTTAGGAAATTGTAGACAAAAAAAAAGTAGCAGAAGCCAAATGGAATTGTGTATGGAATGGGAGGGATGGATATGAGGTTAAAATAGGCAATAACCCTCTAGGTGATGAATACACAATGAGGATGGATGCTAGAAGTTGTAGTTGTAGAGCATGGAAGTTTAGTGGAATTCCATGTGAGCATGCCATAGCTGCTATTTGGGAAACGATAGACGTACCTGAGGGTTATGTAAGCCATTAGTACGATAAGGACACATACCTTAAGGCTTATAATCATACTATGGAGATGATAAATGGTCCCAATGAGTGGCCACAATAGGAAAAGGAACCTATTAAGCCTCCAGAATTGAGGAAATGGAGAGGAAGGCCACGTAGGAAGAGAAGAAGGGAAGAAGGAGAGACACAAAATAGTCATAAGGTCTCAAGAAGAGGTCAAGAACAACTGTGTAGCCATTGTAGTCAAACAGGACATAACAAAAATCATTGTCGAAATGCAGGGATATCATTACCTGTTCATTTGAGATACGAAGATAAATACAAGGTTAGTGTTTTCATAATTATTTTTCATATCTATAATTTATAATTGTGACTTGTTAATACTTGTTTTCCATATCTATAATTTGTTGAAAGGCACCCCATGAAATAAAAGGAAGGGGTAGAGAAAGAGGACAACAGAGAGGAAGAGCAGCTCAAGTTGCAGATCAAGCTCCAGCTCAAGCTCAAGTTTCAGCTGAAGTTTCAGCTCAAGCTCCAGCTCAAGTTTGAGCTGAAGGACAAAGTGTAGGAAGAGCAGGATACATTAGAAGGAGGGGAGGAAGAGGACAGAGGAAAAGAAGAGGCAGGGGCAGGGGAGGAAGAGGCATAGCAAGTCATGAACAAAACCAGCTCCCAACTTCAAGTCAAGTCTCAGAACAAACTATCATTCCCACTCAAGAATCTGTCACAACAAGAACATATAACTGTTAGGATGGCCGATTGATGCATCAATGTGTTGTAAAGATAATTTATTTTAAATTAGACTGAATGTTGATGCACCTATTTTTGGTAGAATATGCAAAGCAAGTTGAATGCTATTAGAATTGTTATTCCAGTCTTCCTTGAGGTTGCATGAATGCTATTTCATACCTTATATGCTCAGCCATTGAATTGGCATTTTCCCTGCAATTATATTACAACTTCTATGCTACTTATTTTCATTGTAAAGATCAAATATGTTGTCAGGCTTAATCTATTGCACAGAACAACCAAAGATTGTATTGTTGATAATTATGCCAGTTTTAACAATACATGAATATCATAGAAGCTAAAGAAGGAAACAAATAGAAAAGCTACTATGTAGCCATAACAAGGTATAACAGGGTCTACATGAGTCAAGAACTTAGGGTATAAAATAGAAAAGTTTCTATAACCTATGCATTCGGCAAATCAGCCACAACCACAACAGAAGGATGATACAGAGACAAAAACACCCCATGAACAAAATGCACAAACAAACAACATATACTTAATAGAAATAATAATTAAATGTTGTTTAATTAATAGAAATTAATTTTATTCTCCTTTTTTAAGACTATTTGATTTTAATAAAGTTTTGAGAAAAAAATTAAAATGATAATATTTTCTTTTAAATATTTAAATAGCTGATATTTAACAATTGTATTCCTCATTCTTTTTTTTTTAATCTTACTATTTTATTCCTCAATCTTTTAGATTATTATTTTTATTATTTTTTCTTTAAAACTTTCTAAAAATCAAATGGAGCATAAATCTTTCTGTCTATTTCACTAGTACAAGTTGTCCATCCATTTTCCTCTAGGAAAAAACCAAGCTTCAGCCTATGGTATAATTTTGCATAAGAGAAAAATGTAGAACTCTGTATTTTGCCAAGCTAATAAAAAGAGAAAATATAACATAGAAGTATTTTTGGATAAAGAAAAAATATACGAGAAACATGAGTCATTGTTCATATTTTCTCAAGCTAATAATTTGAGAAAGCAAAGGGATATAATGGTGAAACAAAAAGTATTACACAAGATGTGAACTCGGGTGGTTCAATAACCTTCCATCATTAACTGATTAAAACCATACAAAAGTCAACCAATCATCAGTTAATTTAGCTTATTTTTAACAATGCACCAGTTTTAACAATACATGAATAACATAGCCTAAACTAATTAAAATCCCCAAGTTTTTAACATAACAAATAATACAACATAAACTATAAAAGTTATCCTTGCTACCCTCCAATCACTTACCCTATTTTGTCTTCCATTTTCATTTGACAGTTGTCGTTTCAGTCCTTCATTTTCCTTAGCTAGCTCGACAACTTTTCCTTTCAAGACATCTTCCATATCTACATATCTCTGGTTCACTTCTTCCAACTGGCTTACCTGATTCCTCAAATCCTCATTTTCATCAATTATGTGTCTCGCTGCATCTCTAGCCATGGGTGGAAGAGGAGCATCAATAAAGGCAAATACTTTATAACCACCTGGCTTCCCATATCTATCACACATGTAAAACCTTCTAAATGGATTTGTGGGGGTCCTGGACACATATTGGCAAGTAGGATTGTCGCAATCACAAATCTCTCGTATCACCCTATCTCTACTTCTTTGAGATTACGATGATGAACTTATAGTTGTAGCCATAAACCTTCAAATTATGTACTGTTATAAGGAAAATGGGTATATTCAAATGCAACACAACCAAATCAAGATACTAACCATCCAAACAATGTTAAGCAGCTGTGATGAAATTGAAAACAACAGCCTACATTTTTTTATGAGCTAAAGACATGTATGTAACTCTTACGAAAAATAGATTCATAGGAAACAATTACATCAAATATACTCAATCAATTCTAAAAAGCTACTAAAAAATATAAGCCACACATCTCATCCTTTTTTGTAACACCCCCAAAATTCACTACTGAAAAATTTTGTTTAGTTAAAAGAAAATTAGCGGAAGCAAATTAATAAACCGTGAACTTTGGGAGTATTACCGCCACACTTAGTACCAGACCGGCTCACTCATACCGTTCCGGTACCAAGTGCTAAGGCTAAAGGAGTGAAATCAAAATTTCCAAGAAACTTAAGCATAAATTAACCAGAGTAGCGCGGTAAATGATTTATCAGAGTAAAATCCACCAGTGGTGGTTACAAAACAACAATATAGTGAATTTATGAATTTTAAAGAGGCAAATTAAAAACTTAACAAGTCCGGATAGTTCCTTACGCTCATTCCCGAGACCCACTTGAAAGCATCGAACAAGACCTGCAAGGGGCACTGCCCATTGAATAGGCAGGGGCCCCACGAAGGGAACCCTTCAGTACTACGGTACTGAGTAACCCTTTAAAAACGCACTTAAAGACAGGCACGCAATGTCACACATGATATACTAGGATAACCGTACATAATGACATATGTAACTATAACAATCAGATCCATAAGTTCACGTATTCAACAGATCAACCAAATATCATTGGTGTATACATGACATTCATCTTTGTCCAATCACATACTTAACAAGTTGACCGAATATCACTAGGCCATAATGAATAATCGATACTTTAGGGCCTTAAGGCCATTAATCCATCAGTAATCAATCATCTCGAATTTTAAATGTCCATATGAGTGCGGGAGCCCCACTATTATAGCCGGTGGAACGGTCGCGAGGGCTATGCCCTACCACTATTATAGCCGGTGGAACGGTCGCGAGGGTAATATACCCTGCCACTATTATTTGCCGGTGGACCGGTCTGGCCCCGACTCACAAGGTATTCCACTGTAAACATTAGTATATTTCCATGTCTTATCACTTTTACGTTTGGTTTTTTGAGCACGAAATCCTCCACTATTATAGCTGGTGGAACGGTCGCGAGGGCACATGCCCTGCCACTATTATAGCCGGTGGAACGGTCGCGAGGGTAAGATACCCTGCCACTATTATAGCCGGTGGACCGGTCTGGGTTCGACTCAACATCTTTCTCTGAAAGTCGTTAGTGTTTTAATGTGTCTTATTCAAGGGCATTTCACCTTTGTCATGCATGGCCAGAGATCTCAACACATCACATCAAAACTGAAGATATATGCGTACTATCACATACAAATGAGGGCACATGTACACAACCCGATTCTAAGCCACGCCACACATGAAACAGTTAGAATAATGGCATTTAAGACCACGACACAAAAATCATATAGAACATCCATGGCACGTAGAACACATGTCACACATTCAGCCTTAGCTATATCCCTACTCGGTTTGGGTTACCGAGCTATCTTTCACATAAATTAAGCCACTAAACACCCTTGATAATCGTTACACTTAATATAATTCCCATTTAGTGGGTTTGATTATCAACTTACCAATTTCCTTTATTATAATTAACAAATCACCCATTAGTTGGTTAAATTACCCCCGTTCATTATCATAATTACCAAATTACCCCTCTAGTTGGTTAAATTACCAAATTACCCTTTTATATGATCATAATTACCAAAATACCCTTCTCCTTTATTAAATCATCAAATTACCCTTTAGTTATTTAAATTATTATTTTTACTCTTCTCAATTATTATAGTTACCAATTTACTCCTTTCCAATTTCCACTTTTACCCCTTGATTTACAAATTACCATTTTACCCCTTCACCTTCAAATTTACCATTTTACCCGCTTAACTTCCAAAAATTACCATATCGCCCTTTTACTTATAAAATTTCCATTTATCCTTAATTAGGAAATTACTATCTTACCTCTTTTAATTCTCAAATTTCCATTCTACCCGTTATCACAAAATTACTATTTTACCCTCTAGTTATAAAATTACAATTTTACCCTTTTATTACAAAATTACCAAATTATCCTTTTCATTACAATTTACCAAATTACCCTTTCGTTACAAATTTACCAAATTGCCCTTTTATGATAAAATTCCCATTTTTCCCATTTATTACAAAATTACAACTTTAACCTTTTAATATAAAATTACCATTTTGCCCTCTTCTTACAAAATTGCCATTTTACCATTTAATCACAAATTACTATTTTACCCTTTATTTACAAAATTACTATTTTTCCCCTTTAATTGTGAAATTACCAAATTACCCTTCTATTTCAAAATTACCAATTTATCCTTTCACTTACAAAATTACCGACTTGTCCCTTTTTATTATAAAGTTTCAAAATTGCCCTTTTATTATAAATTACCAAATTTCCCCTTTTGTTACAAGATTACCAATTTATCCTCCCACTTACAAATTTACCATCTTACCCCTTATCACTCCCCTTGTATTAAATTATTATTATTCCTACATAAAATATTAACTTAAATCTCTCATCTTCAAATCTTACAATTAATGTAGCATTATTAACACCCATATATATTCTAGGCCATAATCATGTACAAGATACATTAACAAAATTCACAAAGGCTCACAAAATACTAATCATGCAATAAAGATCACAATACCATAATAAAACGTGGATAATACTTAACATTTTCATTAATAACTAACTTCTACCTTAAACAATATCTCCGAACATGGCACATAATATATCATACTTCCTTTTCATCAACCAACTCAAGAAAACATATATAATATACTAGACAACATATATTAAACATAATACACATCAAAAATGCCTAATGTGCTAACATACGTTAATCCATATATTTAAGCGGAATTTAACGGTTACCTCGATTCCACGAAAAACAAACCATACCGGTATCCCGGTTTAAGGTTCAAGATTTGATTTATCAAAACCAATACCTAAAATAATTCAAGACTCATTATGGTAGAAAAATAAAAACCAAATCATAAGGCTTATAACACTTAATTACTCAAATAATTAAACTAAAATATTTTTATACCTCAAAAATACTAAATAAGTAAACCAAAGAGGGCAGCAGCTCATACTGCCCATGAAGCATGAGCTGCATGCAGAGAAAGCACAAGGAGGCTCGAAGGTGGCAAGGATGGAAGGAGGGAGAAGTGTTTTCGGGTTGGTGGTTTGGGGCTAAGAAAAGAGGGGTTTCGGGGAGGATTTAGGGCAAAGTGATGGTGCAGGAGTGGAGAGGGGGTGTAGGTGATTGTCGGGGAAGGGTTAACGGCGGCTAAGGGCGGCGGAGGTGGCGGCAGCAAAGCTGCGAAGGTGGCGGTCGAGGAGGGAGGTCGAGATGGGGCTGGCGAGGAAGGAAAATGAGGAGGAAAATGGAGGCTTTAGGAGGATGGTTTCGGCCAAATGAGTATTGGGGGTGGTAGAGGGGGTTGCAGAGAGCAATAGGGTGGCTCAATTGGCGGCGGATGCGGCGGGAAGGCGGCAGGACGAGGCGTTGCAGGGCGGTTGCCGAGAAGGGGGTGAACGGGAGAGAAAAGAAGAGAGGAGGAAGGATGGGGCTGCGGGGTGGCTCAACGGGGACTGTGATGGTTCGAGGGTGGGGCAAAGGGTGGCAGGAGGTGGTGCAGGTGGTGGTTGAGGCGGCGGGAGCGGCGGAGAGGGGCGACGAAACAAAACAGGGGGAGATGAGGGAGGAGAAGAAAGGGAGTAAGGAGAGGCTCGGGAGCATGGGGGGAAGGCTCGAAAAAAATGCAGAAAGGGCAGGGAAGGAGGATTAAATAGAAGAGGAAGAGAAGGGGAGTGGTAGGGCGGCTCGAGGGGTGTCGGTAGGGTGGTAGGGGAATGGAGTTGCAGGGAGGGGGGAAGGGTTATGGCAATGGCAGGGAGAGGGAGAGGGAGAGGGAGACAGGAAAGGCAGAGAAAACGACGCGAGGGAGAGAGAGAGAGAGAGAGACAGGCGAGTCAACGGGGGAGA
Organism: Tamarix austromongolica; assembly: GCA_039764185.1. Classification (NCBI taxonomy): domain Eukaryota; kingdom Viridiplantae; phylum Streptophyta; class Magnoliopsida; order Caryophyllales; family Tamaricaceae; genus Tamarix; species Tamarix austromongolica. The sequence continues at coordinate 82,137,039 of CM077814.1, read as the reverse complement.
GGGAGCTGCAGATCCGGCGGCGAAAATCTCGCCGGAGATGAGGGAGGAAGAAGACGAAGGAAGAAGGAGGGAGCGTCGGGGGGGCTATGCGACGGGCGGACCGGCCGAAGAAAGAAGGAGCCGGCCCGGTCGAAGAAGAAAGAAGAGAAGGGAGGAGGGCGGCCGGCTCGTGCGAAGGAAGGAGGCACGGGAACTAGGCCAACCCAGTCGCGCAGGAGGGAAAGAGGGAGAGGGCAGGCCGGCTGGCCGGCGGCCCAAGGAAGGAAAAAAAAGAAAAAGAAAGAAAAGGGAGAAGAAGGAAAAAGGGAAAGGAAAATTATTTTAATTAAAATAATTTAATTTATAAATGGTAAGGTAAAATATTTTTGGATAATAAGTTTATTTAACAATTTAATTGAAATATAAGGATTTAAAGGGATAATTTTCGTAAAATAATAATTTGGAAAATTATTTAAATAATGAGAGTATGATAAAATAACAAAATATTTATTTTAATTTATTAAAATATTTATACCAACTTTCAAACACTCAAAAATCCATAAAAAAATTAAATAAAAAAAATATTTAAAAGCTAATTTATCCAAAATAAAATTTATTTATTAAAATATAGGGTTTTAAAAATCCGGGGGATTACATTTTTAGCCAAAAAAAAAACATATTGGTAAAGAAAATAATTCATCTATTGAACAACTTTGTATAAGAGCATCCAAATTTCAATGTTGCTCCATTGAATTGGATTTCGCACGAAAAAAATTTCATTAATTAACATTGTTATTATATTATCCCTTTTCTCTCGTCAGTTAATAGTTAGTCTAACGTCAAATATACTCATTCAATTCTAACAAGCTACTAAAAAATAGCAGCCACACATCTCATCCTTCTTAGGAAAAAAAATATATATTGGTAAGGAAAATAATTTATCTATTGAAAAACTTCGTATAAAAGCATCCAAATTTCAATGTTTCTCCATTGAATTGTATTTTGCAGGAAAAAAATCCAGTTAAAAAATTAGGGTTTTTAAAAGTCAGATTCGAAGAAAAAGATTTCAGAGTGTAGGAAGAAAAAAATTATGCGTTTTACCCGTTGAAGAACAAAATTATGCAACAGATTCGAAGGTCAACTGGAAAGATACGAGGGGAAGAAAGAGAAGAGGAGGAAGAAGGAAGCAGTCTACAAATAGGGAGAACGGGCGAAGAAGATGAGAAGTGGATAATGAAGAAGAAAGAAAAAAGAATATTGACATACCTGATCAACGAAGAAGAAAGCTCAATGATCCTCTTTGTTTTTCTTTTTCGTTCCTTATCTTCTTCGGTTCTTCGTTCCAGAACTGGAAGGTGAAGTTTGAGAAAAATTATTTCTCTTTGCAGACCAAGGATAAAGCTCCATGGTTTTGATTGTGCTTAATTTCAATTTAAGAAGTTTTAATTTGATTTGGTTTAAGTTATAATGCCAGTGTAGTTGTGTAGTTGATTCAATTTAATTAACTGAATGAACAATATCAGTCTTTCAGTCAGTGTGGATTATAATTCAGTGAGCTGTTAGATTAGTTTCACTGAATTAATTAGGAATATATGTTTTTAGATTAGTTTTATTAACTTTAAAAACGATAATTTTTAAATTTGTATAAAATACATATTTATGTATAATACATACATATATTGTACTTAGTATGTTACATAGTATAAAATACAAAAATAATAATATTTTAATATTTTCTGGTAAGCTCAGGTTAGTATTTAGCCAGAAGTTCCTTATTCGGATAAAAGACTCAATGTATGTTCCTGAATTGAAAAATGAAAAAAGTTAGTTGCTTTATTGGAACGACCCCAAACGTTTATTCCTTCATATACATTTTTTTCTTGTAAAAAAATTATAATTATATAGTTATACTCAATAGATTTGTTATTCAATGATATATATAATTATATTATCATGTTATATTTAGTCGTATGTTTTTTACATATCCATTTGTCTTTTACTTATTAAATAGATAATGTTGTGTTTAAAATCAAATCAATATTATTTATGTTATTGTTTTCAAACCTTAAATTAAATATCGTACATCGTAAGGCTAAGATACTAAAAGGATTTTATAATAATGCAAGAAAAATGTACAAAAATGATAGTTATATATATATATATATATACATATATATATATATACATACATACATACATACATACATACATAGAATATCTCATACAATGCATGGGTATTTAAAAATTATGTTATATATACATTTTAATTCTTAAACATTGTCTTTTAAATAATTTATTAAATTATACTCATAATAACAATTTTAAGATATTTGATACATTTCAATTATGTGCTCTAATATTTGACGAGACTTGTAAACAACTCCATACAATATAAATTATTATAATACAAACAAAACAGTATTAAGACAAAGCTAAAACCATATTTGTATTGTAGTATAAACATTTTAGCCATGAGATGAACAAACAATAGTCCATATTAATATATAAAGAAATATATTTGAAGTTTTAATTAATCATAATGATGTAAGTTTAATGTAGCTATAAAATGAAGTTTTATATATTTAAAATGTTGCATATAACTTCAAAAAGTTTATTTAGCCAAAAGGTATGTATTAAGTATGAAAGAAAACTAGGAAATAAAATCATATAACAATAATATTATTATGAACTTATTTTGAGAATAATTTTATTATTATTATGGTAAAGTCTATTTATTATATTTTGAGATAAAATTGTATTTTATTTCCAAAAAAAAACATAATTAGGAATAACATACATTCGTCAGCTAGAAAGTAAATTTCGGTACATTCAACAATAATATTATTGTGAAAGATTTGTTGAGAAAATTAATGTTTTACTTTTGAATTTTGCATATTTATAAGAGATGGTAATTTATTAAGGTATTTGCACTACTAACTGGAAATATTAAGAATAGATAAAGATATATTTAATTAAAATAGCAATTAACAGGTGATAAATATTTTTGTATAGCTCCATGAGTGAAATTATCTATGACATACATCGAGAATAATACTAAGAATAATATTTTTAATCACAAAAGAATATGAAAGTAGCAAATGCATACTTGGGTATTGGAAAAATGTTAATTTATAGTCATAGCCCATTCTTTTTTGACATGTACATATAGATATTTTATAGTAAGATAAATTCCACTCGAGTACCTCCAATATTCAATCTAATATTTTTTTGGGTATCCTTTATTTTTAGTAATTCCACTCAAGTGTCTTCACATTTCAAAGCAATTTCACCTAATTGCATATCTACCAACTCTATTAAATATTGTATCATATTGCACTATTTATATCAAAAAGAAAATTATAACATTTCATTTTTCATTGTTTGAATATCTGTCCATAACTTTACTTTTTTAACTTAGATAAATAATAATAAATGATAAAATCAAAAGTTGAATGAGAATTTCGTCTATTAGATGCATTATGAGCACCTTATAGAGCTTCCTCTGCCTTTTAGGTTTACACATTAGTCCACAAAAAGGTGTTATTTGTTGTGGGGGCATGCAAGTTGAAATCCTAATTAAAGAAATTCTTCACAAAATAGTTGGGGTTTCAAATTGAAGTTTTGCATTTCAATTATTTGGGCCTTCTTGCCTCAAACTCTCACCTTTCTTCTCACCAAGTCTCATTGACAATATTATCGAGAAGCTCTGCCATTAGTCTATTGGAATTCTGCCATATGCAAGAAGACTTCAAATTATCAATAATTTGTTGTTAGGAACATAGATTTTTTAGAGCCAAACACTCCTTCCTAAATAGGCGATTCATTGAGTTACCGCCTTATGTCAAAGCTTCTTCTACATGGGTTGGGATTTTATATCTCATAAACCACCAGTTTTATGGGATTCCTCCTGCATACCAAGCAATGAAGTGGGATAATCATTTTAGATATTGAGAAATGGAACACAACCGCTATTGGGAAACACATATGGAATATTGATTAAAAAAAAGGATATTGTGTGAGTTAACTAGGTGCACATTCATTACCTTAAAAGGGAAGATATTTTCTTGGTCAAAGTATTGAACACGACTTCTTTGACCACACCTAATATTTTTACTCGTGGGGTGAGTTGTGTGATGCCTTGAGTGACCACAACGCATGGGACACTAACAAAATCAGCAACATATATAATAAGATTAGTCAGAAGGCGAAAAATAAGACTTGGCAGAGGAGTATTTAGACAAATCCAATTTTCATGAGGTGTAGGATCATATTGTGGTTAAAAACTCATGAGTTTCTAGCCACCAAGGGCTTCCTGCATCGCATCTCATTAGCCACCGTGACAATACCTGTGTCTTTATCACCAGATAGAAATAGTTCAATACCTCTTGATGGAATGTCTTGTGGCTGGGAATGGATATTTCTAGCTATAACAAAGGTGATGGGGGGTTTTGAGGGTGTCTTGGATGGCAAGACATGTTGCATTTGGTTTCCAAGGTGCATGGTCATGCATCACATAAAATGGACATTCTCATATGTTTAGTTGTTATTATTGTTTATAAAGTATGGAAAACTCAAAATAATGTGCTCTTTAGTTGTAAAAATGTTTCACTACATCGGTTAACATGGTTCATGTAACACCCAAACTTTTACTACTGAAAAATTTTATTTTACAACAGATGCATATAATCAAAATAACGAGTGTTATCGTCGTAACTGACGTAAGTCTAGTTTACCCTACCATCCTTACATCAATTACATGGCTAAAACCATTCAGAGTAAAATAGAGTAATTAGAAATGAGATAAGCTTTATAAATATAAATATGAGTTTGGAGATTAACTCTGGAATACAATAAAAAATACAAAAAAATGGATACCATGGATTGAAGAGTTTAAAAGGTATCCGGGTAAAAATTCATCCAGATAATATGACTCTTTTCCCAAACACCCAATACAGGAAAATTCACTCCTCTCTATACAATGCATCAAATGCAGACAAAATCATCTAACTAGTCCTCATTGACCTGCACTAAAGCAAAGTAGATGTACCAGTGACCACATCCAACTATTGATTAGCCTTTGCCTAGCAGTTGACATTCAGGTGCTCACCTGACTTTCCTCCATAGTATCTTCCATGATACCCTCTGAAACCTTGAGCCTGTCCTCCTTCCTTCTAAGAGAAAGGGCAAGGCCCTTTGGTCTCCCCTAAACCTCCTTAGGATGTCCTTTGGCCGGGGTAGGTATCGTCTAATGCTGGTGGTCGTGGTGGTAGGGTGGCTGCTAGTAGGTATGTTGCTAAGGTACCAATAGTCCTTGGTGCTAAAGTGATCATACTAACACTAGCATTCAAAATACTAGTTTCCTAACAAACCTCACGTCCTACATTAAATCGGTGCCCCTGGACATTCTCTCTCTAGATGATTCCATCCATAAAAATGACACAAGAAGAACCTTAATTGTACCAAAAATATACTATGACCACTCATCTGACCCTAGTAGCGAAACTAGCCACCCTGAGACTAGATTTGACACTATTGAATACCTAGAGGTCTGCCTCCTCAGAACTAGATCTTGCCTCTAAAACCCTATTTCTCTGGTATTCTCTTGCCCAAAATAACATCCTGCTTTTGAACCAATGTAGTGGGGACACATGCCCTCCCATATAATGTGGTCAAGTTCTGAAAAGCCACGACACCCATCATCCTTCATATGCTAAAATGGAGCCCCTAATCAAACTAATAGACCATTATTGACTCATTGAATGAGATCTATGGTGCAAACATCAATAACTCCGTGAATCGGATATGGTACTTCCTCACAATCATGCTTCCTTATGTCAGCTGCATGAACTTCTTCAAATTATCTCTCTTAAGGCTCTCAAGGTAAAATTTAACACAAATCATTGCCTTGAAGTCCTCCCTAGACATCGGCGGTCCTGGTAACGCACAACGGTTTATCCACTAGGTTTTGGTGACTTTTCGTAAAAAGAAAGCTGTAATGCTTACCTTCTGAGCAGGTGGGTAATCAACTGCCTCATACATCCTATCCATGTCCTGAATTTGTCCCTCTAGGATTATTGGGTCCTCATTACTGGCATAAAATGGAGGATGATGTCCCATAACCCTCCAAAGTTAGTCATCTCCAATACCATATTATGGTTAATGCGGAGGTGGTGATGATGGCTAAGGATGAGGTGGTGGCGGTGGATGCCTAACAAACTCGATGAACGCCTCAAAAGTCTCATCTAGATGATGAACGTGGTCATTAAGAGTCATGACAACTAGCTGCAAGACATAAAACACGTTTAGCAAAAATATTCCTAGTTTACTAACACATTATACACATAATAACATTCAAAGGTCTCCTAGGCTACCAGTTCTCGATTCCTCACAATTTAATCCAGGTTTTTGAAGAATCAGGTTTTTTTTCCAACAATATAAAATAGATCGATAAAATCAGATAAGGGATCATTTGAAAACCAAAATTTTGAAAATAAAATACTGTAATCAAAACCATAACTCTAATTCCAACTTATAACACCCTAAATTTTACTACTGAAAATTTTTATTTTACAGTGGAAGGATATAATCAAAATGCAGGGTGTTATCGCCATAATTGACGTAAGTCTGGTTTACTATAACATCCTTACATCAATAACATGGCTAAAACCATTCAAAGTAAAATAGAGTAATTAAAAATGAAAAAAGCTTTATAAATATAAATGTGAATTTGGATATTAACTCCGGGATACAATAATATAATAAAACAAAAAAATATCATGGATTGAAGAGTCCAAAAGGTATCCACATAAAAACATCATTCAGATAGCATGACTCTTCAACCAAATACCCAGTAAAAAAAATTCACTTCTCCCCATACAATACATCAAAGGAAGCAAATTCATCCAACTAGTCCTCATAGACATGCACAAAAGTATCAGGATCCTCTACTTGTAAAAATGAGCAGCACCTATAAAAAGGATGCTCAACACGCTACATACTGAGAAAGGTAAAAATGTTGGCGAGTAAAGAATATAATTAAATACATACATTCATAACATAGGATTAGTACACGTACAGAACACATAAAGTATCGCAAGGTAAGTACTAATCCAGGCCTCTTTATTAGATATAACCATTTTATTATTTAATTTACATTGAGTTCAATGACCCCCACTATTATTAAACCAATAGAATGATCTAAAGCACCTTTCATGGACAATACACTTGAGCCACTATTACCGTACGATTTAATGGACCAAACACCTCTCAAGGTAAAATTCTTCTGGGCCACTATTCTTAAACCGATAGAATAGTTTGAAGTACCTCTCAATGACAACACACCTAAGCCACTATTATCGTTTGGTGGAACTTACCCATAAACACCTTAGTCTTGACTCATGTACTATTCTACTTTAATTCATTAATATATTATCCATTAGGTAACTTATCTCAAATCATATTCTTATTTTCGATGAGTATAGGGCTCCACTATTCCTAATCCTATGGAATAGGCTAAAACACCTCTCAAGGATAAAACACCCGAGCTACAATTATCATCTGATGGAACGGACCTAAAAAAAATATCTTAGGGAAAAAAGGTCCTAGGCCACTATTCTTAACCAATGAAATTGCCTGAAACACCTCTCAGGGACAATACACCCGAGCTACTATTATTGTCTAATGGAATAGACCCATAAACACCTCGCCCCGACTCACGTGATATTTCACTTTAAATGATTAATATCTTATTAATGTTTGATTTGACAAGTACATAACATGTTTGAAATAGGTAAGGCACATCATGAGATCATAAGGCCATTCTCTAGGGTTAAGACCCTTATATTTCTCCAAAACCATAATTTCACACTTTTATCATATTTCTTCTTTTGTTACTCTTAAACCACCAAACTTAGTACCTCATCCTCAGTTATTATTATTATCAACATACTCAAATTTCAAGGCCTAAATCTAAGTTCTCAACAATTACTATTATCGAGGATTATAAATCCTAATTTCACAAATCTATCATAACTTTTTTTGTAGATCTCAAACAATCACCAAATTCAATATACACTCCCAGAACACAAATATTAACAAAATATTTGGATTTCATGGTCTAACTCTATAATCTCACACATTTGATAACATTCTTCTCGTTTTAGGATTACTATTCGTAAATCAAACTATTTGCATACTTTATTAATCATAAGTTATTCACAACTACTCTAAACACTTTATATAAATTTCTTATAATATTTTAGATCATATAACACCTTAAAATACCCTAATGCTCATACTAAACCCATATTGATCAAAATGCTCCTGCTGATAACAAAACCCTTATTTCTTGCAAATCTTATATGTTTGGTAACATTATTTCCAAATCCGCCATTTATCTCCATAGACCTTATTATTCTCATTTCAAACTTATTATACCTTGATAAACCCATGATGCGACGATATTTCACACCGAGGGTTTTCCACATAAAATAACGATATCACAATAAACTTCACTTGCTCATTATCTATCATATAATATTAACCACATATCATAGATTTGGCAAACATACATTAAATCACATGATAAAAATAACATGGTACAACAAAAAATCATACATGACACTTAGCAACCAAAAACCTTAGACTACGATAAGTATACTTACAAAAAACAACTTCAATCACTAAGCACGCAAATCCGATTCTGCCTCTTCTGAAACCTCAAAAAAATCACCTAATAAATCATAATAAAATACCGTTAGGATTAGACGATATGCTTACTGAAAGGAAATGGAATGGTGAAATAGAGGGGAAAACCAAAACAAAACATGGGGATAACTTACAACTTATGCAACCAAAGAGAAGAGGAACAACAAAGTTGTGATGAGCCAATGGGTGGTAGCAATGGCACAAGTTGTCATTACTATAGGTAAGGTTATTAGAATTGATATTCTACCTAAAATCAATAAGGGTCATCAGAATTAAATTATAGAATCGAATCGTAGGATCATAAGATCCTACAAATATCATAAAAATATGACCTAGATATACTTGTACACAACAAAATCCTATAATTAAAGTTGAAAAACAATAAAGATCTCATTCTTAAACTCTTATCTCATTCACTAATTAAGTTGTAGCAATACGAATTGTTGATTATATGCATAAAAAAAATATTTTTATATGGACTAAGCATACAACAAAGATAAAAATGCCACAAAAGAAAATAAAAAAGGGTAATTATAAACTAAATAGAAATTAGTTAAAAAAATCTCACAAATTTTATATATTTGGTTTATTCTAAATTTAGAGTTTGGACTTTTTGTAAGTATTTTTCTTTTCGACCATTGATTTTTCTATTGTCTCGCTTGTGCATTCTTCGTATTGACTAGTTAAGGCTTAGAGTTAGGGAAGAAATATGGTAAGAATAATATGAAAAATAGGTTTTAAGGTAAATCAATAAAACAAATTATACTCGACATGTAGAATTCATAAGATTCTACCAATCCTACATGGGATCATAAGATTCTACCATGATTCTACTACTTTAAAATTCTACCTAGGATCCTAGATTATTTAATGACTTTTGGATCGTAGAATCGTAAGATCCGGATCGGGAGTTTAACAACTATGGCTATGGGGTGGGGTGGTGGTGGAGGTCAAAATAAGGAGGGATGGTATTTTGTTGTTGGAGTCGATGGGTGATTATGTGGTGTGGTTGGAGATGCCGAAAAGAGGGTGATATGGTGTGGTTGTTGTTGCCAAAAATGGAGCAGGTTGTTGCGGTGGAAGTTGTCGAAGAGGGAGGTGTGGATGCAGTGAATGTGGCTACAACTAGGGATGGCAATGGGTATCGGACCCGACCCAGACCCGCTAGACCCGCCTTATTTTTAGCGGGTTTAGGTCTATGATTTTTGGACCCGACGAGTCTGGGTCGGGTCTGGGTCCATATATACCTTAATGGGTCTATATCTGGGTCCAGTAGTTCTAGACCCAGACCCGACCCGCCAGACCCGTTTAGTATATATATGTGTGAGTGTTTATATATATACATAAATAAATACATATTAATATTATGTTTGTCATTATTGTCATAATCTTATTTGAACTCCTTATTCATTTTTTAATTTTATTTTTATATATTTACTTTATAAGTAATATGTACAATATTGTATTCTAAAAGCATTAAAATACTATTTAAAAAGTTAATGTAACTATTTTAATATATTTATTTTTTCACATGGAGGATTTTTTTAACAAAAAATATATATTAAGTTATATAAAACATAAATGTATTTGTATTTACATAGATTATTAATGATTTTTTCAAAAAAAATAGCCGGACCTATTTAGGATCCGTTTACCCGCTAGACCCGGTGGATCTGAGTCTAGGTCTGGGTCTGAACTTTTGAAACCCGACGAGTCTTGATCGGGTCTGGGTCTAGGTAATATAAACGGGTTCGGATATAGGTATGGTTGGACCCGATCCATACCTGACCCATTGTCATTCGAATATGTATTACTAATTACCTTCATAAAAGAAACCCATACACCAATTTCATAAAAAGTTACTATTCATCAAATATTATTCACATTCAATGAAATGTGTAGAAATATGCCAATAAACTTCTATTTAAAAAATAAAAGTTTATTATTACCAAATTTTACTATATATGTTATTTCACTATTCATGTCAATTTATGATTCCTAGGGTCAATTCAATGGTCGTAGTCAATCATTAATCTTGAAATATATAGTTAAGGCCTTTAGGTGAAAATGATAAAATTAGCCATAATATGCCCTAAATTGGATAATTATATATAAAATATCATTTTTTATCTAAAAATCATGAAATTTACATGCCAGAACTTAGAAATTCATTAATGAAGTTAGGTTGCATATGAAAAATACCAAATTGCTCCTAAACCCTAAAAATAATGAAAATAACATAACTCTTAGGCTCCATTTTATTTGAGAAAAATAAGAAGGAAAATAAAATGAGAAGTAAAGAAAAATGAAAGAAAGAAAATAAGAGAAAACATTTTTTCCCCTTTCTTTGGTTGTTGGAATTTTTTTGTAGAAAATATAATTCTTGAAAAAGGTGTTATTGGTGTTTGGTTTATAAAAAAGAAAATTCTAAGAAAAGTTGATTATTATTATTGTTGAAATACTTTTATATATTTAATAAAAATTAATATATTATATTGATACATGAAAAAATCCATAAAGTTTCTAAAAAAATCATAATAACTCTATAAACCCAATACTAATTCCAAATTTTTTTAGAAACATTCTAAAACACTCCATAAATAACTTACAATAATTTCCAAAAAAATTGTAAAATATCAATAACCTTTAAAACACCTCACTAACACCAATGTAAAAATTCAAAGACCAAGACTCATGTGAACTAATAAGGCTTTCAAATATTAATATATCAAGATCCCAAAAGAAAAGAAAAAAAATTACAAAGGAAATAAAAAATTCATAGTTATTAGTAACTAATTTAACAAGTCAAAGCGATACATTAGAATCATAAAATATGTCAAAAACAAAATCCATGCACACTCATATATAGCGTTGTCCTCTTTAAGAAACTCAAGGCTATATTGCACCCAATGTTTGCAAGCATAGTTTTAAAAACCGAACTAGTATTTAAATCGATATTATGACTGGTTCACTACTTTGTACTTAGACTAGTGGTTTGGATGGGTTGAACCAGTGATATATATTAGGTCAAAAAATATGAAATACATATTAAAAAAAACTACGCATAAATTTAACCGGCTCCCAACTAGTTTTTTGACTGGTCTGACCGACCATTTTTTTACCGATTCATCAGTTTTCACTCATTCAACCAATTTTGATCGGATTTGAGCTATTGAGAACGGGTACATGGAATCTAGTCAATGATCTGACCGATTCACTGGTTGAACCATCCAGTCTGATCCGATTTTTAAAATTATGTTTGCAAGTGTTGTCATAACAAGTAAGGCATCAAGTGATATCCAATAATAGTATCCACCAAAATTTAGTCCATGAGCTTCAAGTACTTATTGCCCAATTATCGTGTTAAACAAAGCATATATATATATTTATAGGGACGAAAGGTGCATGGGACTACCGAGAAACATGTGTTGATCAAGAATGATATTGAGTTAAACCGGATACTAGATAAATGCTCAACTCGTCCCATCTTGGAGCCAGGATTTCGTTGATGGAAGCACCTATTTCATCATATGAGAATGAGGTCATCCAAAATGCCCACTTCAGCCAAACTATCATAGAGGTTGGATAAACACAAGAATAATTAAATCTTAATATACAAACCACAGTCTGCATCAATACCAATTTTGTGAAGCTCTCGATAAAGATCTTACATCTTGGACTATGAAGTCGCTGAAAAAGGAGTGGAATTGTTTCTTCTTATGTAAATTAACTAGCATTACATCCTCTACTTGGATCTTACAAATTATGGATGCCAAAAAATGCTATCAACATTGGTTAAAAATGAAAAACAAGACAACCCTAAATAAAAGAGTTCAAAGTAACCAAATATTTGACTAGACTTTCATCAAACATGTTAAGTGTGTTCCCTAACCCACAATATAACGATGATATATAAATCATTCCATAAAGTACAAACCCTAAAAACAAATCAAAATCAAACCTAAAAAACCCCAAACTAGAAAAAATTGAGATTTTGAAATTAGTTGAGTTCAAATTGGAAGAAAATTAACCTTACATGGAGTTGGTAGAGTGAGTAGATTGAGCGGAATTAATAACTGACATGTACATTAGGCCCTTGAGGAGTCATAAGATAAAAACTTAAAAGAGATGGATGAAAAAGAAGTTAAATGGTCTTAGAGGGGAGGAGCTCAAGTGATGGCGTTAAAGCACCATTAAAACTTTATCGATAAAAAATGCTTCGAGTCGATTTTCCACACTGCTTTCTTTTCTTTTTCGTAATTTTTTCCGAGGAAATTGGTTTAGTATAAATTTTCTAACATTTTCACTTTTATTTTGTTTCCTTCTAATTTTCTTACCAACCAAATTCAGTAAAAGTGGGATCCATCTGATTTTTTCCCCTTTATTCCATACTTTCATAAAACAAGACAAACTCTTAACATACAAATATGTAACTTCCAAAATTTTGCACACTAATAATTGAACCTCGTAAGAACACATTAGAACATAAAGACCAACCAAAACCTCAGTTTACATGTGAGGTGACTTGAATACCCTTTTTTTGCCCAAAACTTCAACAAATTCTTACACGCCCTAACATGATCAAATTTAAACATGGTATAAATAAAAAATTATCTAAACAAACTTAATAACATGCTTTTAAAATATTAAAGCATGAACACATCCACACTCCCAAATTATCCAAAAACCCAAGAACCCCAATCAATGCCAAAATGGCAAATTTCACAACAACTCATCGAGTAAATCTAAAACATCCAAACCGATACAATTTTACCAATCTCCTAGATCCAAGATTAATAAAATAAAATAAAAACGCATCCCAATAGCACCACTTTTCCACCTCTTGAAAACCCTACACCAAAAATCAATAAAAAATAATCAAAAAACACTTCTAAAATGCAAAAGAAACAGATAAAAAAGTAATAATCAAGGTTAAAATGACTCAATATTACTTTTAATGAATTATTAAATTAAGGAAGAGGTTATAAAAATTATCTTCAATTTATTATATATTTAACACTAAGTTGCGTAAAGAAAATAATAAAGAGCTAAAATTCAAGAATAAAGAAGTAAAAGTCAAGAATATGCGAGAAAAATGGATGAGGGAAGGAGGCCGAATAGGGCTGTTATTGGTAGCTATGGGCATGAAATTATGAACGATAGAAAAGTTTGAAAGAATGTTTGGTTTAGTTTAGATATTTAAATTGATAAAGGTACTTTAAATGATAGATTATCAACAAAAATTAACATGGGCAAGCCATTCTAATTTTTGACATCCCTTGGGTAAGTTTTTTTTTCCGCATCTTTAATAAGATATTTTAGGAAGATAGGATCAAAGTGACAATATATAGGGTAGGTTTTGTTAAGAGAAAGTCAAGTTTTGAGAGCTAATTATGTCTAAAATTGGCGAAATATATCTAAAAATTAGAAAAATAATTTTGGACCATTTTTATTTCATATTTAGCTTAAATATGCCAAAATATATGCAAACATCATGTTTCATAAATTTTTGTTGGCTAAAATGCTTGTTTTATAATTTAAAACACAAATAAGGGTGATAAAGGGTTGTGAATAGTATTTTTTTTTCTTACAAATCTACATTTAAAGTTTTGAAAAGGCATAGGAGACTCAAAAAGTCAAGAATTTTAAATATGATCAAATTATAAAGGTTAGAAATATTTCAATTGCTAAAAGTGGTACAAAAGTCTTATGTGACTCAAAACCATAAGAATGAATAAATGATTGAAACAAAACGTTTTAAAAAACTTAACAATAGTTAAAGGAATTTAATAAATCTAGATTTAACATATTTTTATCATATTTATAATAATAAATAAATTTTAGAAAAAATGAGGTATTAAACTTCTACACTTATGTAACTTGCTATAACTATGGGAGTAATAATAATAGCCTTTGCACAATTTAGCTATGGAAAGATCAAGTAAATGAAAATTCCTCTTTTATCAAACCCTTACAAAGAGAGAAAAATTGTGACCAATATTCATCCATAAAAAAACCAAATAAGTTGATATGGATAGGTGTGAATAATGAAGGGATTAGTTTAGGGTAGGAACCAACAAGAAGTGCATTAACTAGATTCAAACTAGATGTCTACATTTTATGTTGAATTTGAATTTAGAACTAGTTTCAATAAACATAACATTAAGATCACAAGCTTTAGCTTCTCCATCCTCACCAAAGAAAATAAGTTCATATGAACAAGATCTTCACAATTTTTCGATACTATTGTTGGGTTTGTAAAGAGAAATGGGTTTAATTACCAAATCATTATTATAACACATCAAATATTCGGGAAATTAGCCATTTGGAAAAGGAAAAAAAACATATGAGTGAAAGTAAACAATGAATAATATACCCTTCTTTTGAATTTATTAGTTAATTTGGATCTAATTTGCAAATAATAATTTGTTATTCTTCTAGTTTAGTATATGTAGGAAACACCCTAATTAGTTTGGTTAACACCATATCATTAGTTACAATGAAAACTAAAAACAATGAAAAAATCTTGAATGTAACTAACAAATATATTCAGACCAATGCATGTCAACATGAAAAAGAATTTAGGCATAAATATGTAATACCCCAAAATTTTGCTTAGCCTAATCCCGATCTATTAACGCCCTAATTTGATTCTAACCTCAATAAACCTTATGTTAGTCTTAAATTAACTTCTTAATCCCGAAACTTTAACCGAATCCAAAACTTTGACTTGGATAAACCGTAATTCGTAAACCAAAATCAAAACCGTTAAAAATTCCACTAATCCTAATTACTTATGGCTAATCTAAAATCACCTTAAACTAATCCCCCAACCCTTCTCTTTTTCCTTTTCTTTCTCCTTTTCTTTTCTTTCTTTCTTTCTTCTCCTCCTTCCGTCAACCTTAAGTCACACACATTTGAAATTGTTGCAACTTGCACCTTCACCCATCACCTCTCTTCTTATTTTCCTTCTTCCATCTTTGCAAACCTGCACACCCATGCACACACCCTGCCACTCTTCTTCCTCCTATTCCTCTTATCCTTATACAACACACCTATATACAACCATCACTACCCTTGCACTGCAGCTACTACCCTACTCCACACCATCCTTTGCAACCATCATCATCAACACCTTGTAGTTGCATAGTCACCATCATCATCGTTGCACGCCCCCTATTCTTTTTATTCTTCTCCGATTCACACCACACACAGACACATGTGTGTGTGTGTCTATATATATATATATATATACATACTACACACTCTTCTTTTAATCTCTTTGGTTTACCTCCATTTTGTCATTTTGTGTCTGAAACACTACCCAAGCACTCCCTCTTCCTTCTCTTTTCTTCTTCTTCCTCCTCCTTCTTTCCTTGTTTTTGGCCTGCGCACCACCATTCCACCACTGTGCACCACCTCGGCAACCACTCGCCACCCATTGGCCGATGGATCGATCACCAAGGTCACCCCAACCTTCTCCAACACGGTTGCCGACCATCACCCCCGACCGCCACCTCTTTTACCTTCTTCTTTCCCTTATCTATCACACATTTGCAAAGTGCACGACATGTGCACCGCCTACTGCACAGCTATGCAACACTTAAAATATCCTACTGCACAGTCGTGTAACCTTTACACCGCTTGGTCGTGCATGATATTTTCTCTAGGCCTAGTGTGCACCGCTGCAGCACAACCATGCAACTTTTGTATCACCTTGCCATGCATGATCTTTTCTCTCGACTAGGGATGCACTGCTTGCTGCACAGCCGTGTAACTTTCTATTTTTGGTCGTGCACCCTTCTTTTCACCCCCAAACCTTGTCCAAATATCACCAAAATTTTACCATATCTCTACCACACATTCCTCTACACATTCACACATCTCAAGCTCCCATTTGACTACGGTGGTATTCCAATAGCTTCGAAGGAGGAAGTCTAGGATTTGCATGCTTAGAGCTCAGTGTCCCAGTTGGTAAGGATATTATTCGATGTTTAGGGTTTTTGGTATTATTTACTTGTATGGTTATATGTGTTTTTCATGATATTGTTTATATATTGAAATGCCCCAAAAATTCTAATTTCATTATTTATTATTAAATAAGATTTTATTATGAAAATTAATTAAATAATTTATTTTTATTAAAATAAAAGGAAATTAATTAGGGTAAATTAATAAGAAATTTATAAGTATTTTAATTAGAGGAAATTTGAGTATTTTAACTAATTAAGAATTTTATTTTAAAAAAATTAATTAAATAAATTATTTTATTTAGAATAAGAAGGAGAAAATAGTTCCAAATTAATATTAATTTTATAAATAATTTAATTGGATAAAATTTGGGTGATTTGCTAATTAAAATGGAATTTATGGAAAATCTTTTAAAAATCCTAATTTAGCCTAAAAAGGAATTTAAATATTATTTTATTTAAATCTTATTATTTTTAAATATCCCAAATATTTTAATTAAATTAATTAACCTAGCCCACTATTTTTCTTTTTCCATTTTTCCTTTTTCCTTTTTCCTTTTCTTTCTTTCTTTTTCCTTCTTCTTCTTTTCTTTTTCTTTTTCTTCTCCCCAAACTGGGCCAGCCCAGTGGCCCAGTCCCCCTTTTCTCTTTTCCTTTTTTTCGACCAGCCCAGCCCGCGCGGTGTCTCCTTCCCTTCTCCGCCGCGCTGCATTTTATCTATTTCTCCCTCTAAACGCTGCGTCTTGTCCCCCCGTTTTAATGATCACGCCTGACCCGGTTCTTTCCTCCTTTTTCCTTTCTTTCTTTTTCTTCTAGACCGTCGGTCTAGCCCTTTCTTCCTCCTTTCTTCCCCCATCGTCGACAGCCTGCCATTTCCATCGACCATTTCCGCCGCCTTTCTCCCTGGATTTTTGCCGCCAGTTACTCATTGTTGACCGTCTGTTGTGTTCCCGCCTCTTCCCCTTTGTTTTGTCAACCCATTGACCCAAACCACTCCCCCACTCCTTGCACGATCTCCCTCTCCCCTGGCCACTTGCAGACCACGACCAGAAAAGTGCATCGGCTGTCCTCGTCGGCCGGTGCCCACTCCCCCCACTTTCCCTTCGACCCTAAATTCCTTTCAAGCCTATAAATACACCCCATAACAGTGTTGAGTCGAGTTTTTGGCTCGAGTTCAAAAAATGCCTCCCTTGGCACCACCACCCCTTTAGACACCACTTCTGCCGCCTCCAGCCAACACTGCCTCCTGTTCTGGCCACCTGTGCACTCCTTGCACCACCCCCTAACTAACTGTGTCTTCCTCCTCCTTGATTCTTCCTGCACGAGCCACCCCGGCTGTGCAAAGTTCTTTCCTCAACCAAACTATTTTCTGCCACCGCCGCCCTTCAAACCACCATTAGCCACCTCCTCTGCCGCTTCCGCCGCTTCTTTTACCTCTCAAATTATTCTGCAGACCACCCTCTACCTTCCCCTACCCTTATTTTCCTCTTCCTCCCTCTCCTCCTCCCTTTCTCTCCTTCTTCTCCATTCGGCCACGACCGCCGCTGCCGTGCGCCGCCACCTTTAGCTGCACCGCCACCTCCATTCTGCTCATCTCCCTCTAAGCATTCTTAAACATCCCAACTCCCACCTTCATTCTCCCTATCTTTTTCCCAGCATTCAACTTTTCCCTTTTTCTTCTCTTTTGTTGGCCGTTGCCACCGCCGTCGTGCACCACCGCCTGTGTCGCCTATCCCCGCCAGCCTAAGGTTGAACCCTAGACCCTCTCAATCCTTTTTCCTATTTTTACAAGCCTTAAATTATTTTATTTCATTTACTCTAATATAAATCCTATTATTATTATTTCCATTTTTAATATGTATTATTATTTTTATTAATATTAATGTTTTTATTATTATTCTGTTGAGGGTTGAAGACCTATTGTAATTTTTAATTCAATTTTAGCACTATTACCCTTATTATTTCTATTATTAGTATTATTAATATTAATATGTTATAAGTATAATTATTATTATTATTTCCTATTTCGAATTTCTATGATTCTTATTCCATTATTATTAATACAATTATTTTACCATTAGTGTTGTTAATAATGTTATTATTGTTATTGTTGTTGTTGCTGCTGCTGCTGCTGTTGTTGTTGTTGTTATATTCAAGTGTTAGTATTATTATTTTATATAGGGTTGAAACCCTATTGTGCTTATTTTAAATTTTAGTAGTAGTATTATAAATATCATGTCTTATTATTATTAGGGTTATTAGTATTTTTATTATTAGTAGTATTTATTCTTACTAGTGTTATTATTATTATTTATTAAGTTATTATTACTCAATATAGGGTGGAAACCATACTTCTTTTTAACTTCAAATATTATCCCTACTATTATTACCATAATGATTATTATTATTACAATATTATTATGGTTTTATCATTATTATTATTATTATTATTATTACTAAATTTGGTTATTTATTTTACTAATATTATTATTAGTAGTATTATTTTAGTAAAGGAGATGAATCCCTTATTTCACTTTGTTTTGAATAATGTCCTTGTAATATTATTTTTACTATTATCATTATTATTATTATTATTATTATTATTATTATTATTATTATTATTATTATCATCATTGATATTATTATTTTAGTATCATTATTATTATTATTAGGGTAAAGTTTTCAACCTTATATTATCAACTTTTATAATATTTCTATTATTTCTATATCTTTAGCAAAGTTAGTAATTAGTTAATGTTATTTTATTAATATATTATTATTTATTTAAAAACTTAGTCTTATAATAAGTTAGTGATTAATAGTATTTTTGATAGGAGGGAGTCTAATTTTAGCTTTTCCCTCATAATAGGTGAAACCAATCAAAGCCCTAAGGAGGCGTAGGAGCGTGCTCCAAGACCGATGTCGTTTTAGGTAAGGGGTGCTAATGCCATATGTGTAATATGTGATTTTATGCTACGCATGCCATGTGATATGAATTATAGTATATTTCATGTGTATATTGTATAATTGTTATGAATGCAACATGATATGGAGTTGAAGTATGTTGGTGTGAATAAATTGTGGCATAAGAATTATGTGTATAAGTGTGTTATTATTATGGTATGATATGGCCTTAAGACATGCATGATAGGGTTGTAAAATAATGATGAGGAGTGTAACAATGTGGTGTTAGGGTTTTGCATGGAGTTGTGGGATGCATGGTATTAGGGTTTGCATGGCGGTATTAATGGTTGTATGACGGTATTAGGGTTTGCATGGAATTGCATGGTGTTAGGGTTTGCATGGAATTGCATGGTGTTAGGGTTTGTATGGTGGAGTTAGGGTTTTGTATGGGAGTTAATTATTGCATAGGATTTAGGGTTTGTATGAAAAGTTCGAGAGGTTGCATGGGATGTGTAAAGTTTGCATGGGAGTGAAATTTACGTATGAAAGGTTGATTTAGGGTATAAGGAAGGTAATGTAAGTGTTATTTGGGTGTTTGAATATTTTGGATGAAAAATAGTATGTGGAGATTATATAAGGGTCCGTAGGAGACAGAACTAGGGTTTGCGTGGATAATTAGGGCTTGTTGTGGTTGCTTAGAATTTTTGTATTATCATGTGTATTTGGTGATTAAAGTGTAATTATGATGGTGGAATTTTATGATTTGTGATGTGTGAAGTATAAAGAGAATGATTTGTGTATGTCCATGGTGAAAGCTTTTGAATAAGATACTTAAAACATTAATTACGTAAAGTGGAAGATGTTGAGTTGGGCACAGACCGATCCACCGGCATAATAGTGGCAGGGAATGTTTCCCTCGCGGTCGAT
Source organism: Tamarix austromongolica (assembly GCA_039764185.1). Taxonomy (NCBI): domain Eukaryota; kingdom Viridiplantae; phylum Streptophyta; class Magnoliopsida; order Caryophyllales; family Tamaricaceae; genus Tamarix; species Tamarix austromongolica. The sequence goes on along the minus strand of CM077814.1, from coordinate 82,116,553 downwards.
CCACCGGCTAAAATAGTGGTAGGGCATGTACCCTCGCGACTGATCCACTGGCTATAAATAGTGGGGGATCCCAAGCTCGACAAAATCAAACCCTATATTGCTAAAACATGGGAAATACACTAATTACTTACAGTGGAACACCGTACGAGAAAGGGCCAGACCGATCCACCGGTATAAAATTGTGGCAGGGTATGTTATCCTTTCCACCGATCCACCTATTAAAATAGTGGCAGGGCATGTACCCTCACGACCGATCTACCAGCTAAAATAATGGGGTTTCCGTACTCATATGGACTTGATAAAGAGCATGGTATGAAAATATTTTGATAAAGGATTTATGAAGTAATTAATCTGAACTATATTGGATATTGGCATTTTCACCTGATCGTACATTTGCCATTATGTTATCATGATGGATTATGCTCTTTTATTTCTTTTGCATTATTTGTATGACTTTGTGTGTTGTCCTTAGTGTTCGATTACCTTACTCAGTACATAGCGTACTGATCACCCTTTTTATGGGTGTTGCTCATTTCCACGAGCAGAAGGCCCTTTCTGACTTTATGCAAGTGGGTGAGACATCCGGTGGGGTTGAGAGTTGAGCTTGGGGTTGGGGTTGGCTCAGAGTCCGAGAGTGTCGTGGCCGTATTTAATCTTTATGCAACTTATTCCCTTGGTATTACTTGTGTATCGTATTTACCCTTTTACGATTTATTATCTTGTATTGAGTATTTCAAATAAACTTCTATCGATTGTAAAATTATTCCCTATGAGAAATTTTGCTTTCGCACTCTGATTTCTATTTTTCTATTTATTGTAACTCGTATGCGTAATCTGATTTCTATGTTAATCTTTTTAATGCATTTTATGAACTCTCAGTTTAAGTGTGAAAATAATATTTTTAACCTTAGCACTTGGTACTGGAACGGTCGGAGAGAACCGATCTGGTACTAAGTGCGGCGCTAACATCCCTAGAATTCACGGGTTTTAATTTAAATATTCCTATTGTAGTTTCTTCCGTTTTTTTATATAAAAAAAAGTAATGAATTTTGGGGTGTTACATATATGATGTAACATGTGTTGATCATGATATTTTTTGATGATATGAATGTTATGTTGAAAGGGAGTAAGAATGGGTGAGAGGTACCATTATATTATGATTTTGTTGTGATAATGTCATAATTGGGGAAATATATCTTATGGTATGAAATAAGGGCTTAAGGATATTATTTTATTGAAAGAAAGTAAGAATGGGTGAGAGATACCATTATATTATGATTTTGTTGTGATAATGTCATATTTATGGAAGTATATATTATTGTATAAAATATGGGCTTAAGGATGTCATGTTATTGAAAAAAGTAAGAATGGGTAAGAGGTACCATTATTATTTTGTTGAGATAATGTCATATTTGCGGAAATATATCTTATGGTATAAATATGGTTTAAATGAGTTTTGATAAATGGACTTAAGAGTTCTCATGAGGTATGATGATAAATTGTGGATTTAAAAAAATTATATGTGTGGAAGGCATAAGATTTTATAAAATACAGATTATTACTTGTGCTTAAGGATAATTTGGTTATAATGGGATAATAAGGAAATTTTGGTACTTTATGTGTTAGGAGGATTAAAATATAATCATAATAGCATGAGAAATTATTGGAAGTATTATTGTTGCTTGGGGTCCTTAAACGATTTAATGGATAACTTGGGGTAACTATCTTATAATGATAATATCATTATTCCATGTATAAGATCTAGAGGTTATACGAATTTCCGAATACATTGTTAATATTTGACCTAGGTTATCTATTGGAATTGATAATCATGTAAATTTTATGGGAGGCGTTATGTCAAATCTATGGAATTTGGGTTTAGGATAATTCTATGAGTAATATATTGGGATGAGATTATTAATGTATGTGTATGGGAATTAGATCATGAATTTTAGGTATGATAATAATGATGGAATTTGGAAAGGATATAATAAAAGTTGTGGAATAACCAATATGGGAGAATGAATAAAGGCTGTGCAATTAGGGTTTAAAAGGAATTAAGGACTTGGACCTATGCTATATGTATATAGGTTTTAATGTGTTCTATGCATGAGAATCAATCTTGAATAATATACTAATCACTTAAAGTGAAATAGCACGTGAGTAGGCCAAGGTGATATATTTCTCTCTCTCTCTCTCTCTCTCTCTCTCTATATATATATATATATATATATATATGTATGTATGTATTCCTATTCAACCGGGGAGAATAGTGGCCCGGGAGCATTTTGCCTCGAGAAGATGTTTTTAATCTCTATTCCACCGGAGAGAATAGTGGCTCGGGAGCATTTTGCCCCAAGAAGGTACTTCAGTCCATTCCACCAGATTAAGAATAGTGGGGCCCCTACTCATCGTGAAATAAAAATGTATCATTATAACCTATGGAGGATACTGATGATTTAAAGTAGAAGAAAACGTGAGTTAGGACCAAGGTGATCTATTTTTATATATATGTTCCCATTCCATTGGGGAGAACAGTGGCTCGGGAGCGTTTTGCCCCGAGAAGATGTTTTTAATCTCCATTCCACCGGTTTAAGAATAGTGGGGTTCCTGCACTTAACGTATATAAAAGAATGAAAATGGATTATACTTAATAAAGGAATTTGGATCATATTATTTCTTATGATATGTTTCATTTATCTGGTTATTTCCTTATTATCTAATGTGAAAGTATGTGATATTTGTATCCCTTTTTGGATAGTATTGTTCCCTTACTCAGTATATAACGTACTGACCACCTGTTTTATAGGTGTTGCTCATTCCCATGAGTAAATCTGCCCTATTTTGCTGGTGATTGATGATTATTAGCTTGATGTGCTTGCCTTGTGTGAGCGCTAAAAGATTTGGTTATCCGGATATCACTATCTCTCTTTGAACTTTCAGTCCTCTGTTTTTACTATTTATTCCCTTCTCTCTATTTCTTATCCTGTATTGCAGTGGAATCAGGTACTTCCCACACCTAATTCCTAGGTATAAAGTTACAATTGCCTTGCACCCAACATAGACTGGGCATAGGGAGTGCCTCTTCTAGGTTGGATGCGGCGTGACACCCCCATGTTTTATGTTTTGACTTATGCTATTAACTCTTTAAAACGAAAATTTTTAAGTTCTAAAATTTAGGGATGTTACAAAATGTCATTTTCCACAACTAAATCATAATATAATACTCAACACACATAAGTCACGAAACATTAAACGTAAGTTATAGATACTAAAATTCATTCCTCTCAATTTTGATTCGCTTCACGGTCATGGACTAGGAGCCATTTTATTCAACTTATCAACATTCAACAACCTGGTTAGAGTTTTTTTTCTTTTCTTTTCTTTTTCTTTTCCTGAAAACATAGTAAGAGTATTTCTTTTTCCTTCTACCTTTTATTGTTGTTTTGCGAGTGAATTAGTTATATATATTTGGGTGGGAGAAACTATGGAATAAATGAACAAAAAGAAAATTACATGCGAATAGGTCTCATCAAGGTACCTTTTGTCAACAATATCAATTTCGTTCCCAATTAGGATAATGATAGCATCACTAAATTTTTTAATTCGAACCTCTTCGATCAACTTTGATATGTTGAAAAAATGTTAGCTACCTAGTCACACAAATTAGGGTTTGATGAGACTGCTAGAGATTAAGACCTCAAATTTAAATTATGACTTGAAAAAAACTCTACAAGCAAAGATGTGTTGATATAAAACTTCATGAAAAAATTGGTATAGATTTTGAATAAACAAAGTGAAATCTAAACTAACTCATCAAGATGCATGCAAAAAAAATGATCAAAGGGTTATTTGGAGATATTTTTCAAAAATAATTATGTAAGATAATTACTTATTATAAAAGAATACCTTTTTTTAATAATAAGTAATTATTAGGAATAATTACTTTTTATGAAATATATCTAAAGAAGGGGAAAAAGTAATATCTATAAGGCTAAAAAATTAGAGTTTATAAGCAATTGTGAATAGTCGATTCATTATCGTAACTTGCTACATCGAACATAACGATAGCAGCAAATGAATCTCTCATGTAGCTTGGTATTAGACTTCCGAATCTCCCTTATCCAAATACATCTCTACAAACAACCAATGTGTTCAACATCTAATGCACAAACATATATGATGAAACTTAAAAAATCATATTTCTCATATTGGCCATTATCCTGGGAGACACAACAAACATTAAATATAAAGGCCAGAGAAAAATGAATTGTTTCATGAAGCCATGTCTCAAATTTCAACATATTTTTTTGATATTAAGACAACATGGAAGCACCATAATTCATGAAAAGGGATTATGAAGATAGTCAAATGATATAAGAATAAAAGTTCTCAAAATAATTTGAACCACATACATGCATAAGTTTTTATATGTACAAATTCAAAAAAATAAATGAAAAATATTTCTTTTTCTTAGCATTGAACTACATTTTTCAAATTTAAGATGAAATATTTATCAATAGAGTGGACAAACAAAAATGGCGGATCTTTCCAGCATTAGAGTATTATAAATGCTATTCCAAATTAGTTACCTTGAAAGCAATAATGCAGTGCTCTAGGTCTTTCATACACATATGACGATGATTTGGAAAGTCCATATAGGCAAAAAAAAAACAAAGAAAGAAAAGAGAGACCCCACAAAATTTATACTTAACTAGCATACTAGCTCCATACCTTTATCTCCAAATAAAACATCAAATGTAGACACGATATGGGATATCATAGTTACATAAAGAATAAATTTCTTGTCTTTTAAATAATAGTTAGGAAAAAAATTGTATCCACTTCCCGCTATAATATCATGGTTTGTAAGGTTTTTTATGGCTCGCAATTTGCATGTCAAGTAAATAACTATTTTCACCTAATAATGAGCCTCAATGATACAAAAATGATTGAAATGTTATTTTGTTGATGTTTTTGATGCTGCTAATAATAATAATAATAATAATAATAATAATAATAATAATAATAATAATAATAATAATAATAATAATAATAATAATGAAACAAACATGTCGCCATAAATATGGGTGTAGGCATAAACAAGTATAAATAATTAGGCATATTGTTTTACCACAATTGCAATCATATAGTCTATTGGACAAAACTCAAGTTTGTTGGAGGATTTATTGTTATTAGCTAAACTTTGCTGTTAATTATTAGCTACACAAGTAATGGTTAGTTTTATTGTTTATATAAGTCATAATTATGACCTACTTTGTATTCATTCAACAAAGCTAAATACAATTCTTATCTCCTATACCTTTCATATCTTCAATTGTATTTTTGATAATACGGTATCAAAACAAGGTTCATCTTCCACATTCCATTAATTCAATTCACATTCACACATTAAAAATATGGCTCTAATATTCAATTAACTCTTGAAATCAATTCACCATTTTGAGTCATCTGTGAATTTAATTAAATCCAATCCACTTTCTTCTAATTCAATACTTTATCATATATTCAAGTAATAAAATGGAACCTCTAGTTACAGAATTAGCCAATGAGAGGCACTCAAATACTTTAATCGACCCTTCTAATCCACTTTATCCTCGAACCTTAGATCATCCTATAGTTGTCTTAATCTCAAAGAAATTTGATGGTACTAGTTTTTCCTCCTAGAGAAGAGCCATGCCAATTGCTATCTCAGCAAAGAAGAAGCAGTGCTTCATCAATGGCAAGATTCTAGAACCAACTAAGACTAATCCTTCATATAAGGATTGAAATACATGTAATTACATGATCATCTAATGGACATTCAATACACTGTCCAAAGAAAATCCTTATTCTAGTTTAGGGCTTGGAGCACGCTCCTCTAACTCCTTAAGGCTTTGGTCGGGGTTACCTATAAAAGGGGAAAATGCTAAGTATTAGTTTCCCTTGCAAGTACCATCAACCCTTATTCTAGTTTAGGATTAAGGTTCTTATCCCTAGAGGGGGTATTATACAAAAGCTAGGGTTTACATCTTAGATTTAGTATATTAAACCTTACTAGTCAAAATGTATTTATTTTTTATACTTATTATTATCCTTATTTTATTAGACCCGTTAGTTCTAATCTTGTAGTAATAGGGTTCATGCTAACTATAGGAAAATAGTGATAGTATTAATAATAGAATAATAATAGTGACACTAATGTTTAGTGATAGAAACCCTAGTGTTTTTAAGGCCAAGTCTATTAATGGTGTTAGGGTTGAAATAATAATAATACGAAATCACAACACTACAAGTAAATTATTCCTAAAGGTGATAATGATAATAGTTGTATATTCTTGAATAATACAAGGGTTCAAATGCTTTTGGTTACAATAATAAAGTAGTGATAGTAGTAATGATAGTAATAGCTAATAATGGTACCATAGTAATGAGGTTAGGGTTAAAGGCATTAGGGGTAATGTTAAGTGGTAAGGTAATAAGGTTCATGTACTCTTCTTATTTAACAACAACATGATATTCACTAACTTTGAGTTAAATAACATGGATAAGAACAAAAGTAGTATTACTATTAACAAAAATGATAAAGGTGTTGAGTATAATAATAATAATACTAATAATAATAATCATAGTAATAATAATAATAAAAATAGTAACAACCAAGTAAGGTTAAGCAATAATAATAATAACCATAATAATGATAATAGTAATAATAATAATAATAAGAATGTTAATACTAATAATAATAATACTAATAATTATAAAAATAAAACTAAAGTTAAGTATAATAGAAGTTAAGGTTCGAAGGGATGACAGTGTTGGTAAAAATGATAACTTTAATAATAGAGATCATAATATTAGTAACAATAATAATAATAAAAGTAATACTAATAATAATAATAAAAGGAATAATAATAATGATAATAATAAGTATAATAATATTAATATTAGTTAAACTTAATAGCAGCTATATAGAAAGGAATGTTAAGGTTTGGATGAGTGGAAAACCACCTAGGGTCGGTGGTGGTCCGGCGGTGGCGCGTGGTGGCGGCGGTGGAGGAGGAGAAGAGAGGGAAAGATTGAGGTGGAGGTTAGATGGAAGGAGAAAAGAAGAAGTTTGAGGTGAAGGAAGAGACAACAGGTGAGAGGGAGTGGAACGAGGGTGGCGGCGTGACAGGGGTGGCGGCTCGCGGTGGTTGACGCAGCGGCCGAAGGTGGAGGAGGGTGGTGGAAGATGGTGGAGGTTAGTGGAGAAGGAGGCAGGGGTTAAGGAGGGTATAGGAAGGTAGGGGAGGGCCTGCTGGTTATTTTGGAGGGTGGTAGGGGGGTTGATCGTGGCGGAGGTGGCGACAGAAGGTGGCGCGAGGGTGCGGTGGTCGTTTTTTTGGGGAGGGAGGTTCGCACGGCTGAGGCGGCACGTGCGGTGCAAGGAAGGGGGCGGCGATGGCTTGGTTGTGTGGAGGACGGTGCAGGGAAGGCTTCGGTGTGTGGCGGTGGTCATGGCGGTTCCTGGCGGCGACGGAAAGCGCGTCCTTTCTGGCGGCAGCGAGGCAGGGTTTTAGCAAGGTCCGAAAGAGAGAACTTGCTTTGGCCGTTCGGGGGGGTATTTATAGGCAATTGTGAAGGGAAAAACGACGAAGGAGAGGGATGGCACGCGGGGGCACGTGCGGCAGGCCACCGTCTGGGTGGCAGCCGGCGCATGCCCTGCGGTTTGGCAGGGTTTGTTTGGCTGGGTGCGGGAAAAAGGAAAGAAAACAGGACGTGTGAGGGGTAGGACGGGTATGTTGGGTCGAATTGGGAAAGAAAGGGACGGAAATGGCAGGGGAAGGACGGTCGGACGGCAGGGGTTGTCGGCAGTGGCAGGCTGCGAATTGCAGGCCTGCGCGAGGAAGAAGACAACGGGCGTGGGGTGGACCGGCGGTCTAGGGAAAAAGGAAAAGAGGGAGAACCGGCCGGTTTGGCAACAGTTATAATTTTTTTTAAACCAAACGCGGCGTTTCAGTAATTAGAGGAACAAAACGCGTCGTCGCGTCGCTAGATGGGCAACGGTCATAAGGGTCATTAAACGCGACGCGGCGTTTCGACGGCTTTGATGGGTGAAACGCTGCATTGCGGTCGCGCGACGACCAGCGAACGACGCTGGGCCGTGGGAAGAAGAGGAAGGAAGGGGGATTGGGCCGGGCGAGGCCCAAATCCGGCGGGGAAGAAGAAAAAGGAAAAAAGAAAGGAAAGGAAAAAGGAAAAAGGGAGAAAAGGGTTTCTTTAGGGTTTTGGATTTTTGTACAATTTATTTAGAATGTTTTTGGGTTATTATACATTTATATATATATATTTTCTTGAATATTTAAAAATTATTAAAATAATAATTTAATTCCCTTTTTAGATTAATTTTGACTAATTTATTTATTATTTTCTCCTTATTTTTCTCAATTAATTTCCTCTTTATTTAATGAAGTAATTTATCTTCTAAATTTTTTCCTAATAAATCACTATTTTGCCATAATTCCTAAATTAGGATTTTTGGGGTATTTCAACTTCTATATCCATGTCTTCCTTATCATTAAGTTCTTTCATTGGTAGATATTGGATGTTGGATTCAAGAGCTTCATATGTGTTCTAGTTGATATTTGTTCACTTCTTTTTCATCTCTCTGTGAACATTACACAATAACTTTACCAAGTGGTAATTAGGTTCATGTCACTTCAATAAGTTCTATTAAGTTGAATGGCATAACTCTCATGAATGTATTATATGTTCCTCCTTTCAAATACAACTTAATATCTAACAGCAAATAGCAAACTATTATATCAATCATTCAACTCCATTTCTTTCACTAATGACACATGTTACTTGCAGGGCCCTTCAACGAAGGGGCATGTGTTTCTTGGTAAGATGCACAATGGCCTATACCTATTGCATTCCAATCTTCAAGATAAGCAACCATTCACCATTTTAATTCCTTCATATCTTTTGAAAAGTTACAAACTCTTAGTGTGCTCTCATTTAAACATAATAAAAATGTCATTGCTCCTTATATTATCTATAACTAGGCAAAGCAAAATTTACTATATTTTCCTCATAGTAAAATGCATACCAAATCTCCCATTGATTTGATCCACATAGATATATGGGGATTATATCATATCCCCACTTATAATGGATAAAAATATTTTCTTACCATAGTAGATGATTTCACTAGACATGCATGGACTCATTTGCTTAACACAAAAGCAATGCCTTCACCTTTATTAAAGCCTTTATTGATGTGATCTAAACATAATTTCAAACCACTTCCAAAACTATTAGAAGTGATAATTCATCTAAACTAGGATCTAGTAAATAAACATTCTAATATCTCACACCTCCCTTGGCTTTAGACATCAAACATCTCGTGCATATACCCCACAACAAAATGGAATAGTTGAGAGGACATATAGACTCCTCTTAAAAGTGGCACCATATTTATTTTTGCAATCACATATCCCACCTAAATTATGGGGGGAGTGTGCCCTCCATGCCTCTTGCATTATAAATCATATACCCACAAAAATCCTTCAACATAAAACGCCATATGAAAAGCTATTTGGCAAACCTTCTGATTTTTCTAACTTTCACACGTTTGGATGTCTATGTTATGATTCCTCTTCTCCCAAAATTCTGCATAAATTATCCCATAGATCTCAAACATGTGTTTTTCTAGGATACCCCGCTAGGAATAAAGCTTATAAAGTTTTCAATATTACCACATAAAAAATGTAAATATCTAGAGAAATTTTCTTTTACGGTCATCATTTCCTTTATCATAACAATGCTCTTAACACCATATGTAACCACTATTACCCTTTCCTTGCCACTAATTGCCCACTATCTACTTTACCTTCACCATAATTAATCTCTGAAACTCCATCACATACTTTTTCCCCATTCCATTTTTAATACATTCACATATAGAAAATACTTATGATCTTGTTCAAATTATGCCAGATCCACAAGGTACTTCTCCACCACAACATAACTTACTTATATCATCTATTCCATCCCTTAGAAGTTCTACTCACCAAATAAAACCTCTTTAGCACCTTTATGACTACATGTGCAATGTTGTTTATCCTCTACAACCTCTTATTTTTGTCCTCATATACTCACTAATTCTTGTATCCGTTATTCTTCTATCCATTCCTCTATCATCACTCATTGTCATTCTATTTCCACAAACAATCACACACATATTTCAAAGCCTTATTCATATACTAGAGCTGACAATGATCCTAAATGGCAAGAGGCTATGGCTAATGAGTTCATTACCTTGGAAGCTAATAATACACGAGAATTCATGAAACTTCCTAAGGAAAAGAAACCCATCAGTTGCAAATGGGACTATAAGGTCAGATATGATATAGGCGAAAGTCTAGAGATATATAAGTCTATATTAGTTGTTCAAGGGTTCATTCAAAGGGTTAGTGAAGATTACACCGAGAATTTTTCTCCTATTATTAAAATGACAATCATTCATTGTGTGGTTGCTACTACCCTTAAGTTTGGCTGACTTTATATCAATTAAATGCTAACAATGTTTTTTCTGCATGGTGATCTTCGCGAAGAAATACACACACATATATATATATATATAACCACCACTTGAAATTTCTCTTCCCTCACATTCCTTTGTTTGTAGGATCAATAAATCTCTTTATAGCCTCAAATGAGCATCACAATAGTGGTAATCCAAAATCTTTGACTCGCTGCTTTTTGAAGGCTTCACCTAATCACCCAATGATTACTCTTTATTCATCAAGTTAGCTCCCACTTGTTTCATCATAGTAATTGTATGTGTTAATAATATTATAGTAACTATAAATTATCCCACAAAAGTTAATTCCTTGAAACCTTATCTTTATCAAATTTGTAGAACTATAGATCTTGGATCCTTACATTATTTCCTAGGTATGAAGTTTATTACAGTCCTTGAGGGTATGATTCTCATATGATGAAAATGCATCAATGAATTACTAGCATTTTTTCTTTCTATGGATGAAAATAAAGTTTAAAGTTTTCTTAAATTAAATATCAAATTACATCCCGACATGGGCAAGTCTATGGAAGACCCATATTTGTATCAACAACTCGTTGGAGAGCTTAATTTCTTACTCAACACTTGATCAAATCTAGCCTTCTCAGCTCAACAGTTAAGTTAGTTTATGTAACCTCTAGATTAAGCTTATTGGTCAGTTGGTATGCATGTCCTTAAATACCTCAAGGTCACACCTTATAAAGGCATTATTCTCTATAATTCTCCAAGATTTCACTTACTAGTTTACTATGACTTAGACTGGCCATTTTATCCTATAAGGAGGCGTTTTGTTAGTGAACATCTCATTATTTTATGAGGGATTCCATTCTCATAGAAGTTTAAAAAACAACAAACTATACCCCTTTCATCACCTAAAACAAAGTATAGATCCCTCAACAAAATTACAGTTGAGTTAGCTTGGTTAGCTAGCTTCTCCTGAACTTACCATTCCTAATATCACTCCCATTTATGTTAAGCGTGATTATCAAGTTGCAACATACATTACTACAAATCCTGTCTTTCACGAGCACATAAAACACATTGAGCTTGATTACCACTATATTCGAGAGCACCTTCATGCAAGTCTTATTTCCCTATCATATGCTCGTACCACCACTCAACTATATGGTATTTTCACCAAAATTATCAATGGTAAACATTGTACTTCTACTATTCCTAAGCTATGAATTGTGTCCCCTCCTCCGTCTTATAAGGGGTACGGGATGAAACTCAAGTTTGTTAGAAGATTTTCTTTTATTAGCTAAAATTTGTTGCATGTTAGTAGCTATGCAATTGTTTGTTAGTTGTGTTGTCTACATAAGTCAAAAGTTATACCTTACTTTGTACTCATTCAACAAAGTTAAATACAATTCACTTCTAATGAACCTTTCATATCTTCAATTGTAATTTTTATAACATAGTCTAACTTTCCAAATATATTATATCTGATTTCAAATTGATATAAAATGTGGCATGGCCACCAATTTATCAAAACATATATAGGTTCAACATAGATAAATTCATAACTCAAAAAAAAAAAAGAAGGCAAAGCATAATGGTAAATACGTGATAGAAGCTTAATGGAGATTATGGAAACCAATGCAATAGGGTTTCATGTGAATAACATTTGATATCCCACAATAGGAAATCTATATATCAATTTATATTGTAGACATGCGATTTCAATGTAATAAACATCCATAAGAACACAAATGGTCAATCATGTTTCCTTTTTGAGCTCAACAACTCACAAAGTAGCTTATGTTTGGAGCTACTTATTAAAAGTAATTATCATTGATAACTACTTATTTTAGAAATATTTTAGGCTAAAATTTTTATAAAATAAGTAATTATCATTGATAATTATTTTTGATAAGTAACTCCAAATAAACTATTAGTAATCTTCCAACCATCATTTCAACAAAAAAGTTAGAAAAACCATATCAGGAAGCCTATATGAAAATCACTACCTAACCATCCGATAACATATAATTCTTCATTAAAAAATTAACAAGGCATAGAAACGATGATAAACCATTTTATACAATTATCACCGTAACGATAATGCTAGTAGAAAAAAAACTCAAATTAACATTTCCATATGAGCATTTTGGTGAGATTCATGGGAGATCCTAAGGAAAAACCTATTAATGAAAATTTGGGACTTATGCACAGGAAAGGCTAAAAAGATTACAAAGCAAAATACGAATCAATACTCTTCTCAACAAGTGATACGTGTGAATGATCATTCCACTTTAAAATCAAGCTAGTTTAAGAAGAGAGTATGATCAATGTAAGAAGTTCATGCATGCTATATACCAATAGTGTATTCTTGATGCTATGAAGTATGATCGAGCACAAGTATAGCCTTTTTCAATAAAAGAAAGTGTACATATTTACATATGTGTGTAATAAACTTTTAACTTAACAATTGCGTTACTCGGTGTAAAGCAAAAGCTTTAGCTTGATCTATGACCTAATGTTTTATGCATGAATCAAAAGGGCACATTTACAAAGATCATTAGAAAGTCACATGCTCTACTTCAGAAAACTAACAAATATTAAATACATTTTTCCTATGGCTATGAGTATATTTGGTAAATTTGGTTAATAATCTAAGCAAAAGCTTCAAAGCTATAAGTTATTTGAAGAAGGTTTCCAAAAACTAACTTATAAGACTTACTAACAAAACATTCTTATATATATATAAACTAGATTTATTAACCTGCTAGCTTACACTTTTCTTTTTATCTTTCTAAACACACATCCTCCAATTATTTATGACAAAAACAAGCTCCATCATCTAGTTCCTTTCATTAATTCATCAAACTCATTCTTCATTCCATGTCCACAAGTCATATACCGAGCATCACAAGTACAAAAATGACACTTCTATATCATCAACATCTAATGTATCAACATTTTATTCATCACAAAAGTTGTCAAAAGTGACATATGGAGGAACCTAATATAATCACCATCCAAATCCAACATATCTCAATCGATCCTATAGTTTCACGTTGCTAATTCAACTAAAACAACCAAGGACTTGACAATTACACTACATTATTATTACTGCCAATAGCAAGTCAACATAATTACACATACATTTCCAAACTTCACGGACATATAATGCGACTAGATCAATTCACACAAACAATAAAGAGCTAAACCCCAAAGCAATGAAATGGGCTATAAGGCATTGATCAATCTATACATAGTGCAAGATAGTCTCATAATTACAAGTGTACCTAATATGTAGAGTCAAACTCATCATATGTAAATTGAGTGATACTACTTATTTTTTAACGCACTAGTCCCCTAAAAAAATGAGTTTGCATTTAGAAAAAGTTGAAACTAGTGCCATAGAACATAATTTTGTATATATAAAAAAAAATTCAAAGATAGCTTAGTGAATTTCAATTTTTCATGGAGGTTTGCTTTGTTCTTTACTTTTGAGGTGTTTCAGTTGATGGACAGAGAAATTAGGGGATGAGTGATGAAATTTTGGAATATTAGGGGAGGTTATCTTTTCATCAGTTTCTGTTTAGCATTAACAGTTGAGAGGGTGAAGGGAGCGAATGATGTTAGCGACAACCATCCTTTATCCCAATTTGATCTCAACAATTAATGAGTGCGATATTAATGATTTATTTATTTATATTTATTTTTAACATCGAATAGAGGTGGGGTTAGTGTCTAATGAAAATTGAAACGATAGTTACTAGTATATAGATCTATTTTCATGTGTTACCCATGATTGGAGGGTTTGTGTCACATCCTTTTGAGTAAACATTAATTTAATTTTGATTCACGAGTCTTTATTTTTCTCACCTTCAATACCTACATAATTCAAGAGCTACAAGCAAGCTATGTGCAATAGTCAAACTTATGTTTGAACTATGTATGAATTAATATAAAGATAAAATATAAAATTTATAACCCATATATTAATTTTTCCACGAGATATATGACATTGTCAAACAATTAAATGAATTTTTAAGCTAGTTAGCTATCTTAGCAAATGCCACCACTTATTTTGAAAAACAAAATATAACTACTTATGCTTCTTAATATAATTTACAATGCAACATTCTCAAATTATTCCATGTGTTTTGCCAATGTATATTTTGATCATTGATATTTCCCAATATATATTGATAAAAAATACTATAAAAGTATTTGTAAATATAAATATAGAAGTTGTATTTTTATATATTGATAAAAATAATTTTTTCATTTTTTAGTTTGAGATAATATTCAGCGTTCAACCGCAAAATTCATGTGAAACTAGTATTGTAAAATGGATGCAGCAATAAATTTTGATTCAAACAAATATTTTGAAAATTAAATACAAAACATTTTATTTTAATAGACTATTTTTATAAATAGTACCTAATAGGTTTTAGCTTTCAATGGGATATAAAGGATAAAGTTATCCTAACATAAAATTATTGGAAAGGATAATCTTTATAGTTGGGTAGACTAAAGAGAAAAAAATATATAGGTAAAGTTAGAAATATATGTTATATCATTTAAATTATGGTTCTACATATTAGGTTTTCAGATCAAGCTTAGATTGTTTGTGAATTTTCACTCTTACATTTTATATTAGTTTTAAAAGAATGAATAATGAGAGTTGATCAAATATTTCTTTTATTACATTTCATATGTGTTAGTAGTGTTACATCTCTAAGGTGTATTTGGCTACAATATTTCTTTTAATCTGACATTTATTTATATTCATTACAAAATTAATCTATACCAAGTTTTTTTTATTTATTAAACATGGTGCTACATAGTTTAAAATGTGTTAACCATGTTCTGGGTTTGATTCTCATGCAAGTTGATATAATAGAAGACTGTAATTTTTTATCCTTTATACTCGGGGAGATATTGTATATTACACTGTCATTGGAATTAGTATTTGGTGGTTAAAATCATAATAATTGAATTAATCATCCAATCACTTTGAAATTATTATTCATTTGTAATTGATGTGGAACAATAAATAATCAATATTATTGATGTCCACAAGAACAATAATATTAATTAGTTTGTAATTTGGTTATTCAATTAAAAGTTTCTTTAGTTTTACATCTGTCCTACATTAGGGTATTGAATTTACTTAGTATATATAATATATCTATTCAAAGATCTGGTTGGAAAGGCATTTCCTTACATTTTGTGATCAAGTTGTAGCTTCAAATATTATTATAAACAAAGATAAAGATTTATTTATTTTTCATTGTTATTATTATTTATAATACACTCTCACACTTTCTAGGACAACTTTATTGTAGTTACGCGTCCACTCGTGTCTTTTGATATTGAAGCCTTCAATATTGAGCTTGGTCTCTACTTCTATAGATGTTGATCCATTTTAACCAATAAGTTGGAAGTCTATGTCTGAACAAGATGATGACTAAAGTCTTGGTGAAATCACAACCAATGTAGTTGACAAAAAAAAGGTTGTGTAAGAAATTCATGGACCAAAATTTTGATATGACCTCTTAAAAAATCTGATCCAATATTTATGATATCGGATCCAGGTTTTATCAAAAGGATATCCGACCTTCAGGATATCATATTTTTGAGCGAATTATCTGGTCAAGAAAGATATTAAGTATTTTGTTATTTGTTTCAATACTATATTATAATTTTGTAGTATTAAGTTCTTTAAATTTATTTATTTTTATGAGATAAACATTAATAAAAATATTTTAATTCTAATTTTAGGTCAAATAAGACATTTATATAAATATAAACATGGATATTAAACGATATGCAATCCTTATTTTCAAGAATTTATTGTAAAAATGATTAAAATTGTTTAAATAGTATTTTCATATGGATATCGAATGTATTAGATATTTTATCCATATTCAATCTGTATTTTTTGATATTCGAATTATTAGATATTATATTTAAAAGATGTGAAGCGGATATATATAAATATTCTTAGTTGACATAGTTGTGATGGAAGATGAGGGGATGTAGGCCTATGTACAACATCACATACTCAAGAACACCAATTTAATTAGATTTAAGAGTTGCTTAATAACTTGAGTTTGAATGCCCACAATATACAAGAAGATGGCATGAACAAGAACAACTACATTTTAGGGAAATTATTGCGGTGAACTTGTAACCGGAAGAAGAGTTTTACATGCTTCGCATGCAGGTGGAAAATTAGCTTCATATGTTTTATGCATAGGTGTTGAATTCGACTATATTATTCATCGTTTAAAGAAGTTGCACAGACCTTACGTGTAAGTAAGTGTGTTCATAATATATTCGAAGCTGCAGACTAAATCGAACCAAACTATAATTTACAATTTGGTTTGGTTTAAGGTTTAAAAAATTACGATTTGGTTTAGTATTTATAAATAAATAATTTAGTTACAGTTTCAAAAATTAAATTATGGCTTATAAACTACAAACAATAGATATATAAATATACATAATTTTACATAATTGTTTTCCATAATCAATATGTAATTTTCATGTAATAAATTATAGCATATAACTCTATATATTTTTTCTTCTTATATCTTTGTATGCATTCATTAACTATTTTCCTGCTTATTGTGATTTGATATAAAACTTATCTAACATTCATATTGAATGAGACATTATAGTTATAAGTTAAGATTTGATGTAGATTTATTAAAATATATGTTAAAGTTGGGATTAAATAGTAAAAATATAGTTTTTATAATGTAAAATAAGTATTAAAATAAATATTAAAACCCATAGGTAATTTATCGCAAATCAAACCAACAAAATAAAAAAATTATAGTTTGGTTTACTTTGAAAATTTTTCAAACTGTAAAATTATGGTTTAATTTTGTTTGAAGCTCAAACTAATTTGAATCAAACTAGATACACTCTTATGCAAGTAAGTGAGAAGCCTCACTTGTTATTGGAAGTGTCGATTATGAAACTTTGGATTATGATGTTATCGTTGGTGATGCTATTTGCTTCCATTATTATTAATGAAGTTGACATTATTCGCCGAGATAAAAAAAAATAGGTTATGAAAAGAGATATGGCTAGTAGAAGATTGAAAAATATATGGAAAAGATAGAAAAATGAAGTTAGGACAAAATGAAAATGCTTAAGATCGAAATATTTTCTTTAAATTGCTTATATACAAAATTTACTCACAATTCAATTCATCTCCCACCTTTAAAATTACCATTATTAGATATATGACATACTTTTATAGATAGTTTCGATATGTATAAATTTAAATGAAAGTAAATACTAAAAAATTACTTTAGGTGAAATGAATAAAGTTGAATCAAAGTAAATATTTTAAATGTTATTTGAATGATACTAATCTAACTTAGATAATTCAGAGTGAATCTTATTTTAATTTTATTTGGAAAGAAGTAAATGAAAATTAAAAAATCAAATAAAATAATAATTATGTCTAAAGTCTCTTTTATAACACATATTAATGTAAAGATATTTTTATCTAATTAAATAAAAGTTTTTTTTTTATATTTTGCCCTTTACCTCAAATAAAAGGTTCATAAAAAATTTGAGATAAATACAGATTTTTTTTAACCCACAATAGGTGATTTTTTTTGCGTAGCTGTTATTTGGAAATCGTGTATTTACTGCGCAGAAAACATTTGCACAGTAAATACCGATTTTACCCCTGTCGGTGGAACATCGGTCGCTGCATTATTTAAACAACTTTTCAGCTCTCTCTCTCTCAACTCACACACGAACTCTCTCCCTATCTTCTCTCTCTCTCTCTCTCAAATTTCAGTGCAAACTCTCCCCGAGAAGAAATTTCAAGCAACGGGAAGGTAAGTTTGGTATTTTATTTTTAATTTTTAATTTATAATATATAATTATCTGTAAGTATAATATTTTATTTTGATTAGATCTAGTAAATTTTTTTTTTATTAATTAGATCGGGTAAGTAAATTATTTTTTTAGAGATCTGGGTAGGTTTCGGCAAATTAGACCGAAAGACGGGGCTGATTTCGGCAAAATGGAATGAAGGGAGGAGGGGTTTCGGCAAAATCGACCGAAGGAAGGGAGGGATTTCGGCTAATTTTGCCGATGTGAGGCGTGGGATCCGGTAGATTGGACCGAAGAGAGGGCTTAGTTTCGGCTATTTTTGCCGATGTAAGGATCTCAGTTCGGCAAATCGTGTCGATTCCCGGGATGAATTCGAGCGCTAGGGTTTCGGTTAATAATAATTTGTTAATTATAATTTAATTTAATAATATATTTTGATTATGGTTAATTAATTAAATTTAGGATGTAAAATTATATATAATAATTATAATTTATTAATAATATTTATTGTACTCCAATATTCTAATTAAATATAGATATGGTAAATTATATCTTTATTGTATAGTTTTGGTTATTTGTAGGATATATAATTATATTAATTATGGTTTATTAATTATATTGATTATGAACTAATATTTTAACTAAATATAGGTTCGGTAAATTATCTCTCTATTGTAGGGTATTTGCTATTTTTTGGAAGTGTAATTATATATATTAATTATGTTGTATTAATTATAACAATTATTCTCTCATAATTTAATTAAATATATATTTGGTAAATGATCTCTCTATTGTAGGGTATTGGCTATATATTTGATGTGTAATTATATGTATTAATTATGGTTTTTTAATTATATTAATTATGCTGTCATAATTTAATTAAAGATATGTTTGCGTGTATTATCGTTAGGGTATCAGCTTAATGATTATAATTATATTTATTAATAATAATTTTTTAATTATTAATTATGTTAATAATATATTTTGATTATGGTTAATTGATTAATTTTAGAAAAATATATTTTTAGATTTATTATACTCTAATATTTGAATTAAATATAGGTTTTAATAAATTGTCTTTCTATTATATGATTTTGGTTATTTTTAGGATGTAAAATTATATATATTGAATATAGTTTATTAATAATATTAATTTTACTCGAATATTGTAATGAAATATAGGTTTGGTAAATTATATATGTATTCTATAGTTTTGGTTATTTTTAGGATATATAATTATATATATTAATTATGATTTATTAATTATATTGATTATGCACTAATACTTTAACTAAATATAGGTTCGGTAAATTATCTCTCTATTGTAGGGTATTGGATATTTTTTGGATATGTAATTATTTATATTAATTATGTTTTATTAATTATAATAATTATGCTGTCGTAATTTAATTAAATATAGGTTCGGTAAATGATCTATCTATTCTAGGGTATTGGCTATATCTTTGAAGTGTAATTTGTATATATTAATTAAGGTGTATTAATGATATTTGTTAATTATAGATTTTAATTATGGTTAAGTTGATTAAATTTGTTTATTATGTTTATAGATTTGTTAATACTTTGTTAATTATGTTATTGTATTATTTATATATGATTAGATGTTTATTAGATTTAATTATATTTTCATTAAATATGTTAAATATTGTTATGTGATAGGGATTATTGGTGAATGTTTTTAACTATATTGATAGGATAATATGTTAGATTTGTTTAATATTTTTGTTAAATGTATTTATAATAGATAAAATGTGTTTATATTTGAATTATATTTAATTATGTTGCTAATTTTTATGGAATATATTTGGATAATTCTGGTTGAATTATTGAAAAAATAGATGAGGACATACCATAATTAAGTATACTTTAGTTGTTATATTATACTAAACTCCTACTAGTAAGTAATACAAATATTGTTGATATATTTAATGAATAAAGTAGAGGATTAATGTAAGAGATTATATTTGAGTTATATCATTGGGTATACAGATCTATTTGGCTATCATAATATGGGTTGATATTTATTAATGATATTAATTTCATGTATGTAATTAGGTTTTATTTATGTTATCACGTATTACCTTCAATTCATATACATAATTAAAATTGACTTTATGCATTTATTATTGAAATTCAGATGAGTCGTAGACAAGACAATGTAGTAGATAGAATCGATGGTCGGCATGTGACTGCATCTGCACGACGTAACATAACTGCTACTGAGTTACCTGTGCCGATGGCTCGTTTGAG
Source organism: Tamarix austromongolica (assembly GCA_039764185.1). Taxonomy (NCBI): domain Eukaryota; kingdom Viridiplantae; phylum Streptophyta; class Magnoliopsida; order Caryophyllales; family Tamaricaceae; genus Tamarix; species Tamarix austromongolica. The sequence continues at coordinate 82,095,894 of CM077814.1, read as the reverse complement.
AAATTTCGGCAGGAGTATTACCAAAGGATTACGACGAGGTAAGAAATCTGGAGAACAAGAACCGGAAGAAGCATCAGAACAACAGTGGGAGGAGGAGGAGGAGGAGGTAGAGGAGGAGGAGGAGGATAGAGATCATCATGTTAGGGATGTTGGTGATGCTGGTGACACTAGTGAAGATGAAGAGAGTATACAATTAAATGATGAATGGTACTTGCTTGGGCCATGTCCTAGAGGTCCAGTAATTTCTGATTTGATTCCTAGCTTTGGCGGTCACGCAGCTTTAGATTTATGGTTAGGGAAGGTAAGTTTAACATATTCATTATTTCTTAATTATTGTTTTATATGTAATCAATCATATATATGCATTACATTTGCTTATTGTATTCATCAGGATCGGGGTGTCCCAAGATCCACACGAGGTAGGAGGTTTTAAGAAGTTTTCTAGGAAGCGTCAATGATAGGATGTTCGCTCTGATACGACCATGATTATCACACCTTCCATCCTGCACATTTGAGCATGTGAACGTGCCGCTTATTTCAGCATTTATTGAGCGATGGCAACCAAACACAAATAGCTTTCATATGCCATGGGGGGAGATGACAATTACTCTTTTAGATGTACATCGTATATTAGGGCTATGAGTTGATGGTCATCCATTACATTTGGAAATGACAACAGACACGCGTGGGCAAATGATTGGTGCAATGGGTGCTTTATTTGGGGATGGAGGAAATGCAAGTGAATGAAGTCACTCGAAAGGGCGGGCTTCCATTTAAATGGCTGCAAGAAGTATGTGAATCATACTGGTTAGGGGAAGAGGAAAAAGCGATCGTGTATACATTATGGTTGATCGGCTTATCGTTGTTTGTCGATAAGACGGTTGATAAAGTTAATCCATACTTTATCATTTTTCTTCGAGATCTTAGCCAGGTTGAAGGTTATGCATGGGGTGCAGCCACACTTGCTTTTTTATATCAACAACCTGGTATGGCTTCTAGAGCCAACGCTGCTCAAATGTCTGGATTCATGACTCTATTACAGGTAATTTTATAATCAATATATATATACATATATTACATACTCTATATTCATTATGATGGCTAACAATCGAACATTATGACAGACGTGGATATATGAATACTTTCCCAGGTTTGGAGTGGAAAGATCTAAGTATGATCCAAACTATCCTCGTTGTATGAGGTGGTCTTGTGGCCAGGAATTCCAAAATAAATTGGAGACGCTTGAGTACTTTCGGGCAAATATTGATGTTATGTCTGCATCAAATGTATGCTAGAAACATTATGGAAATTACTATATTATGTTTGTGATATCCATAATCACTTGAATATTTTTGTGAAAGGTCAATTGGGATCCGTACGGAGTAGCTAATCCATATAGATATTTCCGCATGGCATTCTATCACGGTTGTATACACTGTTTGGAGAAAGTTGAACCACATATGCCAGATAGAGTGACACAGCAATTCGGTTATACACAAGTCATCCCTGAGGAGCCCATCAAGCCAACTAGAAACTCGTACAGAGGTCCTTCCCTCAAGAAGTACAAAGTATACTATGCACACATGCTCGGTCAATGGTTCTTGAGGTATGAACATATTTTGGGCCCGGATGTTTTTGGACCAGCGGTTGAATACCCATGGGATGTGGCCAATGATTATATGGATTGGTATGTTCCGAGAACGCATAGATATATATTGGCTACGACAGAAGAATATTTGGCTGAACATGCGAACGTTGATCATCATATACCAGCTGAAAAACGTCTGAACAAAGCACGTAAAACTATTCGTCGATTGTATTGGAGGGGAGAGCCATCTCCAAATTATGAGCAGTTAGTTACATGTATCGAAACCCTTGTGCGTGATTTAGGAGTTACTCCACCTCGGCGTGGCCATTTGTAATGAACTTCATGTATTACCATATTGTTATGTAAAAACATTAAAATATGTTTGTTAGAATTAATACCACCTATCCTTTTTATTTTACCATCGATGTAAAAACATTAAAATACGTTTTTGCATTGACTATTTGTGTTCAAATTTCATCAATATGTTAGTGAAGGTATAAGAGACACGATGGGATTGAGCTTCATAATAATGGCAACTGTGTTATTATGTGAGCTCAAAAAATCTCAGATTTCAAAAGTCAGCATTTAGCTAAGAATTAAAGAAAAAATTAGGAGGTCCAGTATTTTCCAACTCGAATAAAGTGTTACGAAGGATGTAAACACAAAAAAATGAAGAAAAAATTACAAGAATTCTACATTTAAGTTCAGTCCGAAGATAAAGGATGAGGGTCTTGTATGTCATCATGTACCAATGTGCGCCATTGTTCGAATCTTGAAGAATATTGGGTATTCCACGTTGAAACGTTGCTATCACGATATCTATTCCAATTGGTATGTACTGGTGGGAGTGGAAAAATTTCCAAAAGATATACCTGTAGGAAAAAAATTATTATGTCAGCCATTCATATCATATTGAAATGGAAAAATTCTTCATTAAACTTAGTGCTGACTGATATGTAGTGACTCATGTCTTGCAAGAAAAATATAGTGACTTCAGTTTTAGGACCTTGAATTCCGTTCATAGCCACTAAAGGTAGGAATGAGCTGCATGCATTCAATGAGTAATATGCGAACAACACACAGTAACGGGTTGCAATGACATGACCAATATCAGGCATTTCCATCCAGTGTGCCATCGGAGCAGGCCCTTCCCAGTGGGCAATAGTATTAAGAACTTGATCAACGCTTTCATATACGAACACATTCTCGTACAACCGTCTCGTGATACAAGTCGGTACGAATCTGAACCCATCGTTCTTCATCTCCTAGTATAATAGAAGTCAATGCTCTGAAACCACAATTCTCATCTCCTAAAACATTACACCAGCTACTAATATAAGGAACTATATGTCGATTCATTTGAGTCACATATGGAAATTGAAATTGGCCTGATGACAGAAATGTCGATTGCCGTCCTCGACCCCGACCCCGACCCCGACGTTGAGTTCATCTAGGACGACTACAAAATTGTTGTTCTGTATACTTCCAACTAGATTGTTTCCTTCTAGTGGAGTTCCTTGGCCGACCCCTGTGCTGCCGTACTTGTGGCTCGTGGAGAGGTGTTCTCTAGGGAACTGCAATATTAAATATCTCTCTGGCCAACTGATTCTGTATTTCTGGTGGCTGGTGCATAACAGATTCCATCGAAATATGGAGTAAGTGAGATGCAACATCTACTGGTTCTTGGGGTCTCGGTGGAGTAATGGGTCCATCCACGTCGAGTTTCTTCCAAAATGGATGAATAGCCGACAGGGGGATTGACATGTAGTTATGAATGTATGTTTTAATTTCATGCGTACATGGTATCCCGTGCGTACGACGCATGTAACATCCGCATAAATCATCATTCGTACTTACATGCTCAAGTCTCTGACACTCGTTGTTCACCAACTCCATTGCATATAAAGAAACACGGCCCCTCAAATTGGCATAAAGATCACTTGTAGCAAAATGAGGAGTGTTGAACTGAGACCTCTCCCGCGATGCTTTTATCTCATCATGTTGTAATTCGAGGAACATGTGCATTTGTTTGTGCACTGTATTGAAGCTGCCCCGTGATGTCTCCAGGAATCTTTTTAAAGATCCATGAGCTCCTTCAACCCTGTTCATAACAAAAAATTATTTACTTAACTTTATCAACATAAAAGAAAATAAATCAGCTATCACGGTTGCAAGAAAATATAAATCATACCTATTCGTTGTAAGTTGATGGATATGGAACACGTCACCAAAGAATGCTGCAACAATTTTATGTTTATAGGGTTGTAGCCAATTCGTCTTTAGATATGAAATTAGGCTGGGCATGCTTCTGTAATCTTCATCTATTGACAACAATCGTGCCTCATATGTTTCTTTGTTCGTGGCATCTATCAAAATTTTCCACCGTGACATAAAACCACGTGCGAACGATGAACGACCATAAAGTTTCTTACATTTTTCCTCGACATTCTTATTCACATGAAATCTGCATAATAAATGTTTTGAAGTAGGGAAAATATGTTCCACATCTGAAATTAGAGCATGTTCTCGGTCGGTAATAATGGTGGTTGGAAGCATATATGGATCCATTAAGCTCTTTAATCTCTCAAGTACCCAGAAATAATTTTCCTCTCTCTCAGATGACATGTATGCACATGCAAAATTGAAGTTCAATTGTGTTGGTGTTAGTCCGACAACTTCAAGTAAGGGCATTCCGTATCTATTTGTCTTATACGTGCAATCTATTTGTAAAACAAAAGGAAATACACGTAAAATGTTAACAGATACGGGATGTGCGAACATATGTTTACTTATTACGTTTGATTGAGGCTCACTTCGATGCCACTGAAAATAATGATTCTCAACCAACATACTCATAACATGCTGTAACATTGTTTGACCATCAATTTCTTCAGACCTAAGCTTCTGGCGAGCATTATAAATATGCCTTCTCATACTCACATTACCTTCAAATTGTTTTTGAAGAAGTGGTATGATTTGCCGTGGCGTTATGTTAGCTGTGATAAGTTCATCAACAAATTGAACTTCATTTTCTGTCAACTTACCAAGAACAGCATTACCTTGCTCATAATTAGCCAAATCGTGATTGTGTGTCCCGTTCCTGACTACCACTTGCCATCCACCGTTATTATTTTCAACACCAATAATAAAAAAAGGACAATCATTTTTTTTGAACAAGTATTACGTGCACCTTCGGTATCTGTTGGTCTAGTACAGACGTACGTATCACTTCGTTCACATATTATCGAGACTCTACCCGCCCCTATACCATTTCCTTTTCTAGAACCTTTGATAATCAAAATCATCTTATGAGTTCTACCCATTTTCTTAACCCATGTCACAAGTTCATCCCGATCCAAAAATATTTCATCCGTTACAAAAAATCTCTGATAATTTTCACTCGTAAAAGATGTATTCTCCATGTCCTGAAAAAAAGAGTTGACCATAATAATATAATAACAAAAAACTATAAATTTCATGTAACTAATTTGTCGCCACAATTTACAATACTTAAAAAATAATATTTTACCTCTTCGTTGAAGTTGTAATTAATATTGGGAGAATGCATTTGCATATCTTCTGCATATCCATAGCTTCTCAGTATTGTAAATCTATCATCGTAATACGATGGGGTTCTGACCCCATCTTCGTAGTTCATCGGACTTCCGAACTCATCGTACCCTATTGAAGTTTCAAACTCTTCGTAGTTTGAAGAACTTCCAAATTCATTATTCATTGTGAGTGTTTAACAAATATTGAAAAATTATATCTCAACCTTCACCTAACAAAGTTTCTGTAGAATGGAAATATTGAGTTGAAGAATAAGAATGATAAGCTATTCCTTTATATATAAGGTTTCCTGTTCCTAACTTCACGAGCTTGACATACAATCGTACAATTATTTTATTTACAAAGATATGCAACAGTATATTTATTCTACGTACCGTATACTATTTGCAAAAGCCACACACATTACATATCCCCACCATCAACCTTCAATTCATTGTATATGATAGTATAACTATCGACCAAACTTACCGAAACACCAACAACAAGATCTATTGCCAGATGATTCATTGTCAGGCAAATATTTTTTTGTCAGAAGTATGCATTACTTTACTGTTTCAAATCTTTTCGAATCAGATGATAGTATAAGGTTTTTGTTATTTGGAAAACAAAATTTTACTCCATGGAAAACATATTTTGTCCTAACCTCCATGTATAAATTTAATTCAATAAGTATTAAAATACTAAAATAATTGCTACTTTTAACAAAAACATGTTTGTTTCATAATAAATCATATATTACTGATTTAAAAATATTCATTAGTATAAATAATTTATATATTTTAGATATATTTATAATAGATATTGATTAAATTTATTTTTATTTGCAAATAATTTAAAGTTATTTAATGAATTTTTTTATTTGATTGTAAATATGTTAATTTATATTTTTGTACAAAATATTTATATTATACATCTAGATTATGAATTTTTTAAATTATAAATAAAAATTATTTTAAATTTGCTGAAAGAAAAAAAATTGGGGTGCTAGGCATCGGCAATTATAGCCGATGTATAGAAATTATTGAGGATGGAGCCAACTATTTATGATAGAGATGGGTCGGCAATTATTGCTGATTTATATTATGTTCGGCAATCTTTGCCGAAGATATGGGGTCATAATTTTTTTTTATTATATATTTTTCTCTTCCTATAATATGCATAAATTTACAAGTTTAATTAAAGTTATTTAATGAATTTTTTTATTTCATTGTAAATATATTAATTTATATTTTTGTACAAAATATTTAAATCATACATCTAGATTATGAATTTTTTAAATTATAAATAAAAATTATTTCAATATTGCTGAAAGAAAAAAAATTTGGAGTTATAGGTATCGACAATTATAGCCGATATATAGAAATTATTGAGGATAACCAACTATTCATGATAGAGATGGATCGACCAATTATTGCTTATGATTTAGGTAACATTCGGCCGAAAATGTAGAACCAAACCATATTAATACATATATATAACTAAACTTATCTTATATTTTTTTTAATTATAACTATGTTAATTTAAATTTTTGTATCAAATATTTATATAAATTCTGATTTTTTAATTATAAATAATAATTACTTACAAACATTTCGACCGAAGTTAAAAAAAAAATTGGTGAATCGGCAGTTTTTGCTGATGGGCTGGCCTGGTTTCGGCAATAATTGCCGATGGCTGGGCCAATTTCGGTAAAAATTGCCGAACGTCGTCCATTATTTCGGCTGAAATCGCCGATGCTGATGAGTGACTTCGGAAAAAATCACCAATGTTAAAGTTACTTCGAAAATTGTTTTCCACGAAGTAAAAATTTATTTTTCATATAACAATACTATTTTTTTTATTCTTTTGGCCGACCAGAATACATCTAGTTGAATCTATTTGAGGTATCCTAAACAAACAGCCTATTTGAGGTAAACCGCATTCGCGTCGTCGTCGACTCACGGCGCGCCCTCTCACTCAACTCCCTTAACGTCTGTCTGCTTAGTGCTTACATCACAGGACGCGAGCGCTTCTCTCCCAACTTTGTCGTTCTGTCTGTCCATTCTAACCCAATTCACCGAACCCTAACCCTAAGCCAATTATTTAATTACAATTATATTCGCCCTCCTCAATTTATTTCTTCCCATGTCCACAATCTGAACCCCAATCCTCATTAATATTCTGGTTCAATCAGTTATCAGCTTCAATTTCAATGGATTCCCACGCTAGCAACTTATACGAAACGGCTTCACAGCCCGACACCGGGAACGATGCATTCACTTTTCTAGAATTCAACACTCAGGGGGAGAATATCGGATATCCTGAATTTGACGAGCTCTCGCAGCCTATGCGGCCGTCGGCTTGGCCCACTCCTTCTGATGCGGTCGCAGTCGACCTTAAGGACCGTGACGGTGTCTCTTCTGATCACCAGTTGGATTCCTCTCCTGCCTCCTCAACTGCGCCAGGGGGTGCCATGAAGGCTCGTGGCGGGGGAAGTGGAGCTGTTGGGGATAGTGGTGTTGGCAGCAGTAGTATTCAGTTGGTAACTGCGGCGGCCGTAGATGAGTTGTCTGCAGGGATGAGCGGGTTGAACTTCGAGGAGACTGGGGATGACGACAGTTATGATCAGTATGGGAAAGGGGACTTTACTGAGCATGCTTGTAGGTATTGCGGAGTGCAGAATCCAGCTTGTGTTGTAAGGTGTAATGTGCCCTCATGCCGGAAATGGTTTTGCAATTCACGAGGGAATACATCTGGTTCACACATTGTCAACCATTTAGTGAGTTCAATATTACTTTCTCTGTCACTCAGCTTTTAGGATTTCGTGTCAAAGCGGAAATAATGTATTGTAATTGGCCATTCTTATGAAATTCGAATTGCCTATTGTATCAGCCGAGATTTTTTGTTAGGATTGGTTGAGCGTAATCAGCAGCGGGATGGGGTTGTGGAACACTGATGATTTAATCCTTAGATAAATAGCACAATTTAAAAAAAAATGTAAAAGTAAATTGTAAGCGCAAGAAGAAAATTTACGGTACTAGAAATTGAAAACCTATGAAGAATGAGAGAAAAATAGGAGCTTATGGTCAGTATGATCAAAGGGCCTTTTATACCTCCTCATCGTTGTCAAACACTCAACTGAACCATTGTTAGTGACAAGCTTAGTACAAGTTTGTACTTAATATCAATTAGAGTTAGAATAAAGTGTACAAGTTATCACTTAATGATTAATTATATGAGTTGCCCCTGTAAATTTATAGGTCATCCCTTATACTAAGGGATTTTCTAACTAGTCCCGTACATCCTATTTTCACTCTGTTTGTGTCCATGTCTTTTACCTCGGCTTTGGCCAATATGCCAAGCCTTCCTAGATGGGAAATTTCTCTTGGCCTTGGGCCCATGACTTGGCTGAACTTTTCTTAAGTCTGGTCTACCGCCCTTTGCCTGGCCGATGGCTTTGGCCTGGCCTGGCCTTGGGCGGCAGACACTTGTTTTTGATCGGTGCCCTTAACCTGGCTAATGCTTTGATCTGGTTGATGCCCTTACCTCTTTACTCTAGCTGACGGATTATATTCAGGCCTTATGTCTCTATATTAGGGTTCAAGACACTTCCTGGTCCATGAATCCCAACATGTAATAATTGGATTACACATTGATGCATATTATAAAGTTTAGAATTTTTTTTTGACTGCTTCATTTTATCTTGTTTCTAATTTTTCGGCTTTGTTCATGAAATTGGAAACATTCTTACATCTTATGGTAAGGGTTTTGGAGGCTGGTGCGTTAGAGTTGGAAACACCAACTTTTAGATAAGTTTGTAGAAGTTGTTCTCTCCATCTTAGATGGATTCTTTTTCCCCAAAACCAAAAATTTTATCGATCCCTACTTGGAACCAATGTCCTGGATTGCATGGAGAACTGCAAGTATTTGAGAAGATTATCTATTGTAAAGGTTGAAACTCACTATCTCTATATGAAAATGCGAGAGAGATTCTGTTATTATGTGTAAGTGTTGTCAGAAGATTCCCTTTCAATTGTTTGTGATGTTCTAGTTTCCATAAAGTATGCTGGTAACGCAATTACCATGGCAACATTGGGGTACTGTCCTCAGAAGGTAGGCGTTTTATGGAAAAATCTAAATCGAGTCTTTGTGGAACTACAGAATTTAGCTGCTGTGTTTTCTGTTCAAATTGGGCAGCAAACAACAATATATGAAAATAAGAAAAATAATAATTGCTGATATATTATTTTCTCCTGCACGAGAGTGGCTGCAGCAGTCAATAGATGCCTCACTCATGTTCTGTGGAGTTAATCTCCGTCTAGTGGATTTGTTATCTTTATATTTGGTTTTTGTCAAAGTTGAGTTAACCTAAAGGATCTGCTGCGCCCAAGGTGCTAAGTACGATTAAGTGTCTATTCTCTTTGATTTTGCTGATCTGAAAACAAAAAGTAATGTATTTTTTTTTTTCAGAGAAAATACACCATATAACCTTGCATTTTAGAGAAATTACACTCTATACCCTTTTACTTTCTGCACAGAATACCCCCGCCTGCACCTAATACCTGACGCCATTTGATTCTAACCTGAGATACCAAAATAGCCCTCATCTTCAACCTTTATTCATCTTATAATCAATCTTCAATTTATCTTCAAGATTCAATCTTAAACTTCTGCAAACTAAACCTAAAATTAGAATAATCCAATGACTCAATCTCAAGAGGATAATAAAAAAATAAACCATATGCATCATAAGAAATAAAGTTCATTAATTGAAACCATAAGCTTATCAATCTTTCTAAGTCCTTTCAATGGACTACAAGTTATATATAGAAGCAGCTAAAGTAATATGAAAAGTGGAGAAGAGCTCATCATTTCTACAACAAAAAGCAAAATAAAAATTATGCAATCTCAAATAAAGTTGCAGTCAACTGATTGTCAATTCTGTAGCTACAGTTAGCCAAAAGACCCAGGAAAAAAAAATAGTATGAATGCAGTATAGGAGCTTAAAAAATTATAATGTAAACCCAATTATATTCACTTCAAGACCCAGAATCCAAGATTAACTGTGTTTCCTCAATGTCGGGAACCATTGGAGGAAGAGAGGGGTGGGGTGGGGGTGGAAGAAATGAAGGGGTTTGGTTTCCAAAGATGGAAAATCACAGCAGTAGGCGGTGAACTGTTTGCCTTCTATTGGGGGGTAATCAAAGACTTGGGACTAGCCAGTTGATTAAGCACATAAATGGAGGATTTGTTAAAGGCATCAAAACATCATGCTCGACCATAGTCATCATCATCTAGTGACTCATTGAATAAGGAGAAAAGTAATCAACCATATGGTATGATTTCACACAAGAAGAATAATCAACCGTTGTTTGGCCACCGGTTTTGAGACTTCGAGGGGAGATATTGGTCTGAATTTGCTCAGATTTGAATACATTTGAGGTGAATCGCCCTTAAGCACAAAGATTTGGCCTCAAAACTCAAGCAATAGGACATCCCAAGAACCAAAACAAGCCAAGCTACTCAGATCTGACTTGTAACATGCGAAGAGGGCTTCATTTGTATTTGAGCTCGAAAACTTGAACAAGAGGAAAATTCAACGCAAGCATTGCTACCATGAACAATGGAAGGTAGAGGAATTAGGATTGGTACCTGATCTATATCTCGGTTGTACGAAGCTTTCATGCTTAACCATCTTCGCTGGCTCCCTTCACAAAAACGATGTTCAGTTTTAGTTTGGGTGATGCCGGGAGGTTGCTACTAACAGTCTTTGAAGGCTTTGGAAGCTTGATGGGTCGTGATGTAATTTGGGAACTCGATAATAGGAATTGGATGAGTTGATAGTGTTTCGTTTGTGAATTTGTTGTGATGGGTGGTTGGACATGGAGGAGGAGCAGGTTTTATTGGTGTTGCTGTTGTAAAAATAGTGTTGCGGTTTTATTAATGTCGGACATGGTTGGTTTTAAGTCATTGTGCAGTTTTAAAACTCGAATCTTCAACACCATCGGATCATGAACCATCGAAGTGGAGAGAAGAACGGGATCTCAGATCTGGAATTTAGTTTCCATCTTCAAGATTTGGGTTTTTTAAGTTTGATTTTACATTAATTATATAATCTAATCAATGATATTTTGAGTTCTTAGAAGGTTGAAGATAAATGGTAAATTGGAAGCTGAAGGTTAAATATGAATTAGAAGGTTGAGGAAAAGGGTATTTTGGTCAGATTAGGTCAAATGTTCATTTAAGCTAACAACTCTTAATGGAATAGTGGATCAAAGGGAATCTGGTGTAATTTTGTTAAAATACAGTGTAGTAAAATAGGGGTGGTGGTATATAATGTAATTTTCCCTAAATGCTGGGTTAAATGGTGCATTTTCCTTTTTTCTATTATTATCATTTGGGATATTTTTTTCCTCCTTCCCTGAACAGACCCTAAATATGAGTAAGATTGTTGATTCATATGGCTATGGATGCTGGTAATTATATGCTTTTTGGTGGGTGAGTGTGATTTTAGTGAAGCTTGGAGTTCTTGAATCTTCCTTGATTGGAGGTGAAGAATGTTATACATTTTTTGATAATGAAGAACGTATAAAACTACATGAGTGCCATTCTTGGAGGTGCTGTAATTGTGTAAGGAAAATAATGGATTTCCTTTCCTAGTGATCCTGGCAGAATTTGTTCATAGGCTATTTATGGCTTGATGTCTGTTTCCTTGCTCTTTTGGCATTAGATAGGTGGTCCCTCGCTGCACCTAAACGTTTCTTGTAATTTATGGTTTCAATATTATGCCATCTTTAAAAGGGTTTCAATATTATGTTCTCATAGCTACTTACTGGCTGTTTTATCTTTTTTCCTGGGTCATCAGGGATGAAAATTTCATCTTCTTTAATTCTACGGTCACTTTCCCCTCTGTTTCATTTCCAAATTAGTTCCTAAGTTGCAGCATCATATTCTTTTCCAGATTCTGAGTCTTTTGGTATCCTATTACCAGCATCATTAGTTTTATTGTACTTTTGATGTTGGGGACCTATGTGTATGTAGTGTTTCACTTTTGATTTGACTATTGTAATGGGGATGTAGATGAAAGTAGTTTCCTTTTTATTTTCAGAAGAGTTAATAGATGTTACATTTTTGGCTGATGGTTGACTATGGCTTTTTCTCGTTTTAGATGATCATTTTGATTTACTTCTTGGTTAACTTTGCTGCGGAATAAGCCGATAGAATACATTGTATTTCTTTATCGACGGATATCAGGCCATTCATGCTTGTTGGCTACTTTTCAGGTTCGAGCCAAGCATAAGGAAGTCTGTCTTCACAAAGATAGTCCTTTAGGAGAAACAATTCTTGAGTGCTATAACTGTGGTTGCCGTAATGTGTTCCTGCTTGGATTTATCTCAGCCAAGACAGAGAGTGTAGTTGTTCTTCTCTGCAGGGAGCCTTGCCTAAGTGTTAATGCATTGAAGGACATGAACTGGGACTTGAGTCAATGGTGTCCCCTCATCGATGATCGGTGTTTCCTTCCCTGGCTTGTTAAGGTAATTCTGTGGGCTTTTAAAACTTCTAATTTGCCGGAAGGGGTAAATATGTTGGCATTTTGGAATACTAACTAGTTTCATATTGCAGGTCCCCTCTGAGCAGGAGCAATTGAGGGCCAGACAAATAAGTGCTCAACAGATAAACAAGATAGAAGAACTGTGGAAAGCAAATCCTGAAGCTACATTGGAGGATCTTGAGAAGCCTGGTGTGGATGACGAACCTCAGTCAGTTGCTCTGAAATATGAAGATGCTTATCAGGTCCTCCTTTTCCTACTTAGCATCCAGAATATACTTTATAACCCTTGATTTGGTAACTATTACTTTTCCAAATTTCAAAATAAACTTTACTTGTTCTCATATATTACAGTAAACTGTTATGAACAAAAAGGTTAAATATATATCATTTTATTTTATTTCAGGACTTCAATTACCAAACAGAGTCTAGACTGCATGATAACTCATTCAGCTTATATATGAGAGCATTCATGTGCTTGATTTCTTAGCATTTGGCTATCTGCTCAAGAATTTCTATAAACTGTAGAGAAAATAAGAGTCATGCAGTTGCCTTCTCTTAGAGCCTTAGCTGTTCTTTATTGTCAATCTACGTATTTCAGATATTCAACCAAAAAACAAAAGAGATGAATTTTCATATCACTCATGTCTTTGTTTCAGCATCCAGATCTAGTTTTAGTTCAATAACGATACAGCTATCTTTCTTTGTTCGGCGAGGTCTTCCTTTATGTTTCTGGTCTTATCAAGGGACTTGGTGTATGATTATTTTGACTGCATTGATTTTTGGGATTTAAAGCTTAAAAGTATGCTGGATTTCATGGCCATATTTCTTCTTTGGCGAACCACAGTCAATGGAAAGGCGATATTTCATTTTCTAGATGCCATATCTTCACTTTTAAGTTACATGCTAGATGCGTATTATTGTTCCTACATGTCTGGATTTTTTCTTTGTTTAACCTACATTACAAGTTGGCAATTATTTAATGCAAAGCTGATGGGATATCTTGTTCTGGTTGCAGTACCAAAATGTGTTTGCCCCACTTATCAAGCTTGAAGCTGACTATGATAAAGTATGTGGCGACTGCTTTTCTGCCTTATTTTTTGTTCTTTCTTTTCTCTCCCTGCTTCTGTTCATGTGGTACTTTTATTTTGGTTGAAGAATGCTCTTATGCCAGTTGACTATTTTTGCCTAAGAGCTGCTTCTATTTGTTTACTTTGCTGCTATTTCTGGTGTAGACAGTGTCTCATGTTGCAAACCTCTTGCAGATGATGAAAGAATCTCAAAGCAAGGATAATCTGACCGTACGGTGGGATATTGGTCTTAACAAGAAGCGGATTGCATATTTTGTCTTTCCAAAGGTTCTTGTCTAATATTTTATTTATGCTCTTTTAGATCTCTTTATTGCTAATATTCTTTGGTTCACTTCAATGAAAGATTAACCAAGCATCTTCAGTTATATGTTATTCTGCTGTGTACATTTGCTTTCTGTTGATTGTTATTATATTCTGGATCTTAAGTTTTTTGTTGTTACTTCAGGAGGACAATGAGCTGCGTCTGGTACCGGGTGATGAATTGCGATTGCGCTATTCTGGAGATGCTGCTCATCCTGCATGGTATTCAGTTGGGCATGTGGTATGCTTTCTGGATTTTCTGCCACACATGGTTTGATTTTGGAAATCCCACCTTATTCATATATGTTGGGACAAAAATGTTGATTAGGAAGATGTTTTGGTGCTTTCTTTAATACTTTTTTTTATTCAATTTTTGCTTTGCCGACAGCGTAATAATAAATATATCATTTCAGATCAAGCTAACAGCTCAAGAAGAGGTGGCACTCGAGCTACGAGCCAGTCAGGTTTGTTATTTCTTTTAAAATTGTCATATAACTTATTTATGACTTGGATCACTAACCTCTTTTGTCAATGTTTGTCTCAGGGAGTTCCTGTAGATATAAATCATGGTTTCAGTGTTGATTTTGTCTGGAAGAGTACTAGTTTTGACAGGATGCAGAGTGCAATGAAAACATTTGCAGTTGATGAAACTAGTGTTAGCGGGTTAGTTTGCCTTTAGTGTTGATTGATCCGCATTCTGTAATGCAAGCAAGATGCAGGACGTCATCTAGATTCATATTTTTTTTTCCTGAAAGTAATTTGTTTTTGTAGCATATGTGATTTCTCTGATGCCTTGCCTATATTAAACTTCAAATTTATTGCTAAGGATGAAGGACTGGAATATCTTGTCTCAGTGTCTACAATCTTCCTTGCTTTGTATTTTTACTATGCTTTATGAAATTGGGTGTTTGAGTGGGCGCAAATCCTTGTGTAGATGTGTAAGTGATGAAAACTTTATTGGTCGTTTGATCTTGAGCGGTATGTTTGTTACAAACGAAAATTAAACAACTCAGACTGGGTTCATGCGTTTGCATACTTCTCTGCCTTGCTTTGCCTTGGTTCTGTGCCCTCCCCTATATATACATTATTAATTTAAAATTTTAATATTGCCGTTTTCCTTTCAGTTATATATACCATCACTTGCTGGGTCATGAAGTGGAGATGCAGATGGTTCGTAATACTCTACCCCGTCGATTTGGTGCTCCAGGCCTTCCAGAACTAAATGCTTCTCAGGTATTGCTTTCTTCAAATCTGTGCTTGTTATTTTTCAATTTTTTTATTTTTATTTTTATCATATTTGCTTCCCTTTTCTCTTGTTCTGCGTCCCTGCTTGTCCTTTCTCCTTTACAATATATGTTATTAAACATATATCATTTGCATGTCAAAATTCCTCATTGCAAGCTGGTATTTGTATCTATTGTGTCATTGTAAAGTTGTGCCTTGTGTTTGACATACGAATTATTTAATCTTGGTTTGATTGGCTTTGAGTGAAATGGATATCTTCTATGTGGATGTTGCATCCTGGTTTTCCAGCTACATCAGATTGCATCATTTATTTTTATTTCGTCTGTTCGCCCCCTATTATGAGGGAACTAAGAAACCACCTCACACTTGAATATACATGTTTTACTTTGAGTAGCATATCTACTCCTCTTGTTCATCACCTGTATCAACCTACCCTGCTTTCTCAACTGAGCTTTATTTAAGTTAAGAGATAGATGCGTGACAATACTTGAAGACAATATTCTCTCTTTTTTGAAGCATCGGCTTTGTCTTTAGCTCTGATCTATATTCTAAACTCTTTCAATTACCTCCTTTACACATGGCTAGGTTTTTGCTGTTAAGAGTGTCCTCCAAAAGCCTATTAGTTTGATTCAAGGTCCACCGGGCACCGGGAAAACTGTCACTTCTGCAGCGATTGTTTATCACATGGCCAAACAAGGCCAAGGGCAGGTAAATATACTTTCAATTTCTTTTTATAATACGTCTTTATGACAAAATGCTAGCTTAGTGGTTTCTGCTCTTTTTCCTGCCTCCAGGTGTTGGTCTGTGCTCCAAGTAATGTTGCTGTGGACCAACTAGCAGAAAAAATAAGTGCTACTGGGTTGAAGGTGAACTCATCATTTGTGTGTATAGTTGGCTGTTCTTTTTATTCCCATCACAACACTTGTTATTGCCGGTGTGGCCTATCGTGAAAGTTTTGGTGATGCATATGAGAAACAATTGGGACAAACTAAAGAATTGTGGTGGAGTTAGGGGATTACCACTGAAAGAAGAGGCAGAGAAAGAGAAGAGGAAAGGGAGTTTATTTGATCTATGAGCACTTCTCAAAATCAAATACTTACTATCACCATCCAAGGTTTAAACACCTTAGTTTTGTCTCAGTTTTTTGGAGAGAAAAATGGGAAATTACATCTGCCTCTCATTCAATTGTAAGCCTAACACTTATAAGAGGGTGTTAGGTCTAATTTAGTTACATTAAAACTCATAAAAAATAAAAAGGATTGATTTGATTAACTAATGAAACTAGTCTAGTTGTCAAAGAGACCAACCTTCACAATTTTAATTCTAACCAAAGTCAACCAAGTCTCTTGGTTTTTTTCAGACCTGAATGGTAATCTATGCTGTCTGCCCATCTGTTTTTGGGGTGTTTCACAAGTAAAAAGCTAAAGTTAAGCTAGGACTAAAACATCATTAAAAGGTAAAAAAGTAACCTAAAAGCTAGAGGCTAAAACATCATTAAAAAGTAAAAAGCAAAAAGTAATTAAGTACAATTATGGCGTTTTGCTTAACTTTTATTCCATAATCAGCTGTAGCTGATTAACCTCTTTATGTTCCTTCAGTCTGCCATTTTTGTGCCCAAAAATTATAAGAAGCTGGCCAGCCCCCCTGCTGTTGCTGGAGCCAGAAACTGAGCCATGCTAACCCAAAAGAGCCATTTTTTAAGCCACCTGAAATCTGTCAAAAGGTGATGGCTTGATTATGGCTTTTGCATGGCTAAGTAGCTCATAATTTGATTTATTAATTTTGTTCAAATTAGAAGGGTTTTTGGGAAAATCTATAGGTAAATTTTTCCCAGGGTCCCCTCTGTCTGAATTGTTATGGTAAATTAATTACTAGTCTCTGTACCCATGCGATGCACAGATACCATTTAAATATATAAAAGCATACAATATATTCCATTAAATGTTACAGTTATTATTCGTACGTTTATTCATTTTTAATTGTAAAAAAAATAATAATTAATGAAACAAAATGATACAGTATTGAGATGATGGTTATTTTTTTAGTTATAAAATTTTATTAATTGCCATATAATGTAATAAAAAATCGTAAAAGTTACTGTACATTTTATTTTGTATAAATTCAATATTGATGGAGATTGTCGTTATTAAATAGTGTCCAACTTAAGTATATAGGAGGAAATTTTAATCTAAATAGATATTAAATATCAATATAAAGTTAAATAAAGTCTTGGAATAGTGTCCAACATCATTTAGGATGTTAAATTGAAAAAAGGTAGAAAAGAGAAAAAAAGGTAAATAGCTTAAAGAAAAGGTGAACTCTAAGAAAAATCCTGACTTTCAAATAGTATAGTATAGATAGATTGGATGGAAGATGCCTTCTGTTTTTGCAGTCCAGCTGGGAATCTTTCTGTTCATATCTCTGCACATGCATTCTGTAACCCATTTTTGTTTGTTCCAGGTCGTTAGGCTCTGTGCTAAATCCAGAGAAGCTGTTAGTTCTCCTGTTGAGCACCTGACTCTTCACTATCAGGTTAGCTTGTGTATTAATTCTTAAGCACTGTCTGTCATGATGTCTCATGTCTCTTATATTGCACGACTCGCTTAATGCATTATTATGGTCTGCTTGTGCAGGTTAGACATCTGGACACCAACGATAAAAGTGAACTGCACAAACTACAGCAACTGAAAGACGAACAAGGTGATCTATACTCTATTATTTATTTGTCAATTAAAGGCTTTTGAGTCATTTATCTTGACATTGCTGGTATCCTCAAGACATTGAAGGTGTTTGTTATGGGCTGGTTTATAAAACTAGTCATGGGGTGATGTTAAGGGGTTCTGTGACAATGAGAAGTGGATGAAGGGGCTCTTTCTGGGAACCTATGGTGTCATCTGACATAATACCACACTTGTGTTGTAAGCACTTTGTCTAAAAATCTCAAGTTTGGGCCCCAAGCATCTAACTGCCTTGACCCCAAGGACCTCACCAAAGTAGCATGTGCCGCTGCTGCTGTGGCTAGGCTGGTGCCTTGCTGCGCACCAGTGGCTGCAGTCAGGCCTGGTGAGCCATGTTGGTAGCCTGATTGAGCTTGGCTATGGTACACCCAGCCGACATTCATGTTTGTATCAGTGTTTCCCTTTTTACTACTAGAATTTTACTCTAGTGGTCCCACACAACGTTCGCCTAATAGCATTCTATATTTTTCAAGTTTCAAACTTTCAATACAATTTTCTTGTAGCATATTTTTATTTAGAAATCCATCTCAAACTTTTATGTTTCACTTTCAGCTTCATGCGTCAATTAGTGGTCAAACCTCTATAATGGTGTTACTGTTGCCAAAGCATGCTGGTTTTCTCACTGGCGTTGTTATTTTTGGGACATCTTAATTGAATATATCATATACTGTTATATCTCTAGTTTATGTTCCAGAGAACATTTTAAGATCAACCTTTTAAAACGAAGAATAATCATCCTCCAAGCATCCTGTCAAGTTTGTTCTGTTGGATGCTATGTTCTATCGTCTATTTTCAGACTCTTTGATATTGTGGTTTTGTGATGTTGCCTTTTGTTTTCTTTCTTCTAGGGGAATTATCTAGCAGTGATGAAAAAAAATACAAAGCTTTAAAGCGAGCAACAGAGAGGGAGATTGCACAGAGTGCTGATGTCATATGCTGCACATGTGTTGGGGCTGGAGATCCTCGGCTGACGAATTTTAGATTCCGTCAGGTTGAGACATATCCTTGAGATACTGACTTATTAAGCCTGCATGCCCCTTGGTAATTATCTTCCCTTGCCCCTAGGTACTTATTGACGAGTCTACTCAAGCAACGGAACCAGAGTGTCTCATACCATTGGTACTTGGGGCAAAGCAGGTGTGTCATTTAAGCTGTGGACATCTCACTGTCTTGCTCAGTCAGTGATATTTGTCTGAGAACTGATTCTTGCATCAGGTTGTTCTAGTTGGTGACCATTGCCAGCTTGGTCCTGTCATTATGTGTAAGAAAGCTGCTCGGGCTGGACTAGCACAGTCTCACTTCGAACGCCTTGTGTTGCTTGGTGTGAAACCAATCAGATTGCAGGTGTGTTGACCCTGTCTTGGACTCTGTCTGATGGTCATGAACTGCATGCATTGCTTTATTTTAAAACATTGGTACGTGTTTTGCTTGTTTAGTACTTGTTTTGGTGGTACCATGTAAAAGTGTCCACTGTGTTTTTTTCAGTTTGACTATCCAGGTGTTAAATGTTCCTCATGTTTTCCTTCCAGGGGGGTTTGATGTGTTTGGACCATGTCCTATATTCATATGTAGTTAATATAGACTGCTAAAAGATAGTAAAGAGGGGTACCTTACAAGCCTTGCTTTAATTTTTTCTTCTGGCCTGCCTGACCCTTAAATCAGTTTTGCTGTTACCTATGAATTTGAAGAAATCGCTTGCATGGACCATTAATTTAGTGTTAAAGGAATGACTATTGATTTAATTCTTTTATTTGCTTAATTGTTTTACTTGCTGGAATCCCCAGGGCTTGTTTGTAGATCTTATTGATAGTTGTTGTCACTTGTCATGATGTGGAAAATTATTTGTTTAAGATGTTTGTTCCCCCCCTCCCCATATGTACGTGTTGCCATGGTTTCTTGTACAAGGGTTCACACAGAATTTTTGTTGCTATCTGTAATTCTTTTGTGTCTGATATAGCTAGCTATTTATTGAGGCTCAGATCACCTCATTTCAGCTGATCTGACGTATTACTCTTTGGAGAAAAAGAAAAACTGCAAATTACCTTTACTACAGTATTATCAAACAAATAAAGAAATATTAAAGTAGATGTCCAAAAAGTCAGTGCACAGCATATTCAATCCAGCACGCAAAGTCTGATTGTATATGTGATAAACTCTTGCACCTGACACAGTTCTGTATTTTGCTCTTTAATTGTAGGTTCAATATCGTATGCACCCATCTCTATCAGAATTTCCTTCTAACAACTTTTATGAGGGTACTCTACAAAATGGAGTCACCATAAATGAGAGGCAGTCTACCGGCATTGATTTCCCATGGCCTGTTCCAAATCGTCCTATGTTCTTTTATGTCCAGGTACATTAAGAACTGATCTTTTATGTTTTCTCATTTATCTATCTGCATTGGTTTTATGTCCTGCTTTGTGCAATGCTTTGCTGGTGAGATGCTTCTGGTTATGGTTACGATATCCTCTCTTTATGCTCTGTTTTGTTTGCATTTTTCATTTTCTGAGTTGAATGCAAATTAGCTGAATGAACCATAAAGCATTCCTGTATGATCCTTAGTTTCTAACTTGATTTCTCTCTTTTGATGCTGTATATCTCTGATTCTACCTGTTTGCCTTTTAAAGATGGGACAAGAGGAGATAAGTGCTAGTGGGACATCGTATCTCAATCGCACTGAAGCTGCTAATGTTGAAAAAATAGTAACTACTTTCTTAAGGAGTGGAGTGGTTCCAAGTCAGGTACTTCATCATTTTGTTTGTTTTTTCGATTATCTATTAAACTTTATATTGCTTCATTTTCATTTTGAGTGATATTTATAGATTGGTGTCATCACACCATATGAGGGGCAAAGAGCCTACATTGTGAATTATATGTCAAGGAATGGTGCGCTTAGGCAACAGCTTTACAAAGAAATTGAGGTTGGTTTCATGAAAAGTGTCTTTTGTTATATTATATTTTGTTCTTGTTCTTGATTTGTGAGCGAAACTCATCCTGGTTTGGATCAATTATTTGTACTTGAGAATATGATTCTTTCTTTGTAGGTTGCCAGTGTTGATTCATTCCAGGGCAGAGAGAAGGACTATATTATTTTGTCTTGTGTGAGGAGTAATGAACACCAGGTCAGTAGGCTTATCTTGTGAAATCTTTGATAACCAGATCGAGTTTAAGACTATACATACCTAGTTTCTGTGTTTTAGTTTCATGTCTGTATTTGTTGAGATTCGATTTTCGTTTATGATTTTGGCCTTCTTGTCCTGGGGTTAGACTTTTGTTCAATATGCTATCGAATTCTTGCATCTGTCTTCAGTTTCATGCTTTTAAAAATGTATGATTCCCAAGATGTCTTTCCACATTGGAGATTCAGATAAGTCTTCTTAGCATGTTGATGATGATGTCCAACAGCTGCAATACCAAATACCTTGATGGTATCTATTTATTGATTGCAGGATCTTGTTTATTGAAATACCAAAGATGTGTGAGTTCTTGCTGCAGAATCATATGTATAGAATTGGTCAGCTGAAATTCGTTGTAAAATTCTGGCCTGGGATATTTGCCCAAGAAGCTAATTTCCTGTACATCAGATACAAAATGATATCTGTTCTCCAATTTCTGGGCGTCGATGGTTTAACAAGTTGTTAAGGCTCTAATCCAGATATTTTTCTCTGCTGGAAAGTTTTAGAATTTGCACAAACCTAATGCTTCATTCTGTCTATAATTGTTTTGATTTGGTATCAGTATGTAGGCCGAAGAAAACAAGATCATTATTGCAGCTTTTCATGGATGATTGAAGAATAAACATTGAGCAAATCATATTCAGTTCTATTGTTGATTTGCACAATGGAACAGTTCGCAATTCACTTTCCTTTATTATGTTCCATCAGCTAGCATATGAATTAATTAAAAGACAGCAGATCAGATAACTGAAAGGAACCATTGTCCAACACATAATTTCATTTCTCTATCCCTTCCCCCCAGGAAGGATAAGCTCTCTGTTCTCAGAGCTATAGGTGCTTTGAACTTGTATGGATACAATCTTCCTGATGTCCATTTGCAGAGAAATTTTGTTCTGTCAGTCATTGCCTTTATTGACCTTGGAGAGGAGCTCTTCTTTTAAGCTATTTTTGTTTGATTATGCTTTGTATCGGCTGATTCTGTTAGCCATCATCCTAATTAATTCGTATGTTTTTCTCCCACATCTTCAATTATTCTTCTCAGTGTGGTGGTCATGTCTGGTTCGACAGGTCTTGATAAATAAGTCATAGGCTAGTTTGCCTATTCCATTGGCATTAGGGTTTTATTAAGCCGATGTTCTTCTATATGCATGGATATGTCAGGCTTTCAGATTTTACTATGGAATTAACTAGCTTTTGCCGCCTACACTGTAGCGTGATATTGTATTCTAATTTTGAGCTACTGTATTCTTCTTACCAGGGTATTGGATTTCTTAATGACCCAAGAAGATTAAATGTTGCACTAACTCGAGCTCGTTATGGTATTGTTATTCTTGGCAATCCTAAAGTTTTGAGCAAGCAGCCTCTTTGGAACGGTTTACTGACACATTACAAGGTATTTTTTATTTACTGGGTCTTTTTAATGCTATCTGGATGTTGGCTCATGTACTTATTTTCACATGAAGTGCTCAAGTTTGTGCTACTGTTTTAAGTTTGTTGTTTGATCAGCATTTTGTCTACAGCATAGTTTTAAAAATTGGACCAGCTGTCGGATTGGGGAGGTGGTGAACCAGCAGCTTGTTCACTACATTTATGTATTTTATTTCTAGCCAGTTAGGCAGAAAAACCACAGAAAACCGTATGAACTAGATGTTTTTTTAACATAACTACCAAATTACCAAAAACTAGCACTTGTGGCCTTTTATGTAGCTGGACTGGTTCTGTAAAACTACCGAATTTCAAAATTTCCTAATATATTCACCCCCCCCCCCAATATTTATAGAGGCATTTGTGTCCTTTTGGGGAAGAGTAGAGAGTGCTTTAAATATATATATATATAAACCCAGAAGAGTAAGCTTTTTTCTATGATTTTGACTTTGGATTAGAAAATTCATTTTTCTTCATTTAATGTTGGACTTGTCTTCTTTGATCAAGCAAAAGAGAAAATCATGATTACTGCCCATATTTGGTATACAACAACCTTCTGAATCTGTATATTGTGATTCACCTTCAACAACCAAATTAAAGACAAAATTGATGCAGAAGTTACCACATTTGTAAGATCACTGTCTTCTATTTTAAGAATGCTCATTTTATTTGCAGCAGCTCACCAAATCAAGAGAAGATTATGAGAACAAGAGATGGAAGTCAGAGAATCTAGATTAAAGAGAGCAGAGATGGGTAAAATCAAAGTAGAAGATTGGAAAAGTGAAGAGATATTAGTAGAAGATAGGAAATTAGAGCCAGAGATGAACTTGATAGAGCATTTGACTACAAGTACAGGCTATCAAGAGAGGATTGTGGGGAAAAAAAATATGATGGTGGGAGAAAATATGAGGGGCCATTATAGTCCGTTTGGATCGAGGTGAATATTAAAAATTAACTTAAGTGAAGGGAATGGAGGTGAATTGAAATTCTGTTTGGATGATATTAACCTAACTTGAGTGAATTGAGATGAATGCTTAAAAAATTCGTTTGGATTGAGGCTAATTGTATTGAATTTACTTATGTTTTCACCTTCACCTTCTTTAGTTTGAAATCAGATGTTAGCAAAAATGAGGTAAATTGGGTTGAATGGAGGTGAAACATTAATTCTGATTTACCTAGGGGTTAAAAATATCCATCCCAAATGGGGTGAATCAATTCATTCAACTCCATTAACCTCCATTCACCCCAAACCAAACGGAGCTTTAGGGTTTTTTGCTTTTTATTTTAAGTTAAGATGAGTTGGGCTTGGTGTAAAAATGGCCTAATACCAACTCTTAGTTTGAAAAAACTTTAAAATAAAAGTGGGCTTACCATACGTGTATTAATTAAATAATATGTTATTATTTTTTTGAATGTAAAATATTACTCCCTCTGTATAAAAAAGTAAGTAATTTTAACAATTTGCACATTTTGTTAAAGAACTTATAAATGTAGTCTTAAAATTATATTTACACTATTAAAAACTAGCAAAACATTGAATGCATAGATAATGAAACAAATGTGAGGGTAGAAGTGGAAAATAGGTTTTGCCTTTTCTAAAGTGAAATTATTTGTGCGATTTCTTTTTTGATACAGAGGGAGTAAATAATTTTTACCTTATAAAAAATTACATCATTTTGTATTTTATTAAAGGGAAACTGTATCATTCACTGGTCTAACTAGTTTGACCCGTTAAACCATTTTTCTGACTCCGACCTTTGAACCATTAAACCAGTAATGACACAGGTTCTACGACCAGTCTGGTTATTAAAACTACAGTCTATAGCAGTG
Source organism: Tamarix austromongolica (assembly GCA_039764185.1). Lineage (NCBI taxonomy): Eukaryota > Viridiplantae > Streptophyta > Magnoliopsida > Caryophyllales > Tamaricaceae > Tamarix > Tamarix austromongolica. The sequence continues at coordinate 82,071,403 of CM077814.1, read as the reverse complement.
TTAAGTTGTTAGTTCATTCTCATGATATGTGCTAAGGTATTGTCCTTGTGATGTTTGCTTTAGGATCATGAATGCTTGGTTGAAGGTCCTCTTAGTAACTTGAAGCAAAGCATGGTTCAGTTTCAGAAGCCAAAGAAGGTATACAAAGTCTTGAAGCTGTCTTTTGTTTTACAAGTTGTTGTCTAGCCTTTTTTGTGCTGGGGTAAGGTGATAATGTTGGTTACCTTGTTGATTTTTATGTTATTTTATTTTTCAGATCTACAATGACCGTAGACTATTTTATAGTGCTGTCACCGGAGCCGTATCTAATGGTAAATTTGGAGCTGGTAACACTTCAAGTGTTGATCATCGAGGCACCTGTGCTCGGGGTATTTTGGCTGTTTTTTTCTTTGATGTAATCAATATTTTTTGATTTATATGGATGATTGTGAATGTAACCTAACATTGAGGAATAAAATTATTGATTGGTCCATTTTTCTCACTGTCATCCTGTGATTTCTTATAACCTATAGGTTCTTATATGCTGCCTGGTACACCTAATGGAACCCATAAACCAGGTGTTCCTGGTGGATATCCCATGCCTCGGGTTCCAATGCCTTCTTATCACGGTTCTGCAACTTCTCATCCGTATGCCATCCCAAGTAAAGGGGGTATACATGGTCCTGTTGGTGCCGTTCCACAAGCCCCTCAGCCTGGAAGCCGTGGTTTTGGAGCAGGTCGTGGAAGTGCTGCCGCCATTGGTAGCCACCTCTCTCATCAGCAGGCCTCACAGCAAGCTTGTGGAAGTCTTGGTCCTAGTTTCAGTTTTCCTCTGGAAAACAATAGCCAGCCATCTGTTGGTGGTCAACTTTCTAAATCTGGTTTCATGTGCAATGTTCGTGTTGTGTTCTCCATTTTCTTTACCATGATTTCTTTATTAGATCTTTAAATTCTGGTATTGAACTTGCAATATGATAACAGATGCCCGTTCAAGGGCCAATTCAATCATTTCGTGATGGATTTTCCATGGGGGGCATGTCACAGGTATTTACGTAGAATTGATGTCTGAGGTCAACCTTGATATTTATCTTCCCCTCTCACTTGTAACTGTTTGTATTTTTAGGATTTCTTGGGTGATGATTTTAAGAGTCAGGGATCTCATGTATCTTACAATATTGCAGACTTTTCCACTCAGGTATTAGTTGCAGATCCGCTGCCATATTTGGATCCGCTTTGAAATCAGTTTTTTCTTTGATCTGAATTGTGGATTTGTGCTGTGGCTTTATCACGCTGCATGACTGGTTTTAGCTGCATGTTGTTTTTTTCAGAATGCAATGACTTATGTTTGATTACCATTTTGTTTTTATAAAAAAAAAACAAAAACTATCGTATTTGTTTTTTCCATTGGTCTTCTAGAAGCAGCCTCTATCGGTTTTGGATAAGGTACATTTAACCTTCCGTATCCTACCGGTGGGTATTTGTTGCACATGTATTATTTTTTATATTACTGTTGAAGAGATGCCTAAAGTTACTCAAATAATCACTCGAAGTTTATTAAAGGCAACCCACATCCATCCTTCATACATACCTTGTGTGCTCCTCCCCCCGAATTCTGGGTAAGGTTTGCATGTCCGTTGATATCTGTCATCTCTCACTTTCATCATCTCATGACTATCAAATGCACCTTATACATAGCAAACTATTTTTGATGTGAACTATTTTATATTCATACTTGCGGTTGAATTCTTTAACGTCTATCCACTGTATTCAGGTTCCAAAATTTGTGTGTATTTACCTCTGCTCAAAAGTGAATATCTTGGTTATAGGGTTCTCAAAGCGGATATCCAGTTGATTATGCGACACAAGGGGCACAATCTGGGTTTCCAGGGAGCTTCTTAAATCAGAGTTCTCAGACTGGCTATTCTCGTTATGGCAGTGGAAATGATTTCATGTCTCAGGTTTGTTCGTGTTGCTTCTCATCTGTTGATTTACTCCGTTTTGGTGTCTTGACTGCTTTATCTCCACCACTTCCCAGGACTACATGGCTCAAGGATCACAAGGTCTCTTTACCCAGGTTGGCTTAAGTGATCCTTCTCAGGAGGATGCTTCGCAGGGCCACTTTGGCATGGCAAATCCAAACCCACTTCAGTCTCAGGTTTGGGAGCTGAGATACTTGTTATCAAATTCCTTGGTTTTGTTATATAATTGAGAAACATAATGTTTATTTGGGCGCTACTCTCTAGCCTGTGCTAAGAATGGTTTATGTGATCACTGGAGTCAGATTGCTATGAAAAGAATAATGCTGTAGACCCAAATTTAAAAATCAAATCAAAACCCAAATTTATCTAAAAATATGTGTTTTAGTGGATTAATTTTATTTTTTATTGATAATTAGATAATATTAGCTAAAAGCAATATTAAATGAAAGAAAATTATGGCACAAAAAAGTATAAAAAATTAATATTATAATAATAATATAATGATGATGATGATGATGATGATCATGCTAATAATATATTTATAATATTATTTTTTGTAAAAAAAATATTTGATTTGATATTGTTTATTGTTGGTATTAGTTAATTATGAATAAAAATGAAATTAATGCATTAATATATATAATTTTTAAATATGTTTGGTTTTTAGTTTGGTTTTTGCATTTAGGTCAACAGCATTACTCCTATGATTAGCTATGTTTGGCCCCTGCTCAAAGGGTTCATCTATGCCACTCAGGCTTTTTGGCTTAACGATGAAAATTATTTGCGACTGAAAATAGCGATAAACTCATATATATGCGTCAAGTAGATCTGTGGTTAGTTGCACTCTGGATAAAATAATCAGTTGTGCTCTCTCTCTCTCTCTCTCTCTCTCGTTTCCTTTTTTGCTTGTTGCAGGGTTTGTTGAATCCCTTGTACTCTCAGCCCTTCAATCACTACAACTCCCAGCCACTGAATTTGCAGAATGCTCAGCAAAAGTAGGCTCAACAACAGTCACCTCAGGGCTCCCAGAATCAGGAAGTCCACTACAATGGTTAAGAAGTCCATAAATTGCTTTGTCCAAGAAGGGTTTATAGCCTTTGCATCCATCAGTTTGATCTGTGTCTCTTGCATGCCATTGATTCTGATCCCTGACGCTGAAGATTTTGGCCTGCTAGGTCATGATTGTTCTTGCCTCTCATCAATGCACAATATTTATACCGATGGGATGCAAATCATAAGAAATATCGCCAAGGAAGGACCAGCGATTGTGTATATCTGAACGTGGCATGTACAACACAGAATGAGGCTGAAGGAGGAAGGGAAACCCCTATATCAGCTCGAAAAACGTGGAAGTTGTTGCATGGGCGAAAGCATTTACATGGCATGGCCCATCGAAAGGGTTTAGGATCTCAAGGGACATATGATCTGAGTAAGCTGGTTGACTCCATTATTTATACATAATAACCCAAGCTCGGCTTAATCCTGTACAGTTTGCATAGCAAGTCTTTGAACCCTTTCAGCGTTTCCTGAAATGTATTTATACTCTTATAGGACTTAAAATTGTTGATAAATGATAGTGTGTGCGTTTTTTTTTTGGGTGCTAATCAGTTTTGGGTGGACGGTTGCAAGCACTAATATTTTGTGCTCTGACTTGACTGTGAATTATTGTAACTAAGAGGCCGGAGATCGGCTAATTTGGAAATTTGGCGTGGAATGATTGCTTTTGGTGTGCTTAACGTTTCAGTCTCGATACGTACTTAGTTTTGTTTTATTAAATCTATGAAATGCAAGGGGTCCCATTTTCGGCTCCGGCACTAAACGTTCTGAAAATATTTATTCTTTTGAAAAATTTTCAATTTTAAAATTTATATGAAAATTATTTAATTAATTTTTTTTATTAATGATTAAAATTAACTAATATAAATAATAATTTTAGAAAACTATATATTTTTCTTTTAATTTTATTAAATTTGTTCTAATTTTGTATACATATAATTTTTTTTAAATATTTTCTGTCGTTTTTATTTTTTAAATTAAAAAAAATGATATTTTTCTATTTATTTTTATTTTTATTTTTTTGTCTTTATTTTCATGCAACGCTGGGTACTATGCCCGGTAATTTGTATCATTTTATTTTCTATTCTACATCATCAGATTACTTGAGAAGCGAGAGCCTACACCTACATCCTTCTGCATAGTGGTCCAACTTCAATTTTCTTGATGGTGTACCCATCTTCGCTGGTCAGCTGGGGAGGGAGAGGGACACAATAATGCCGAAGATTACATGGCTCCCTAGTCTTGTAGTATCATTATGCTCGCTTTCTGTACAAACTCTTAGTCCAGGCTAATATCTTTGGGTAAAGCTGTCAGAGAACTAAGTGTCTTCGAAGTTTCAAATTACTATAATAGTTATATATATTTTATGAAATACTATAACTTGTATCCATTTTGTAATACGATTTCTATGTAAAAATTGAATATATATGAGAATCAATAATGTTATGAAGCTAGGGATGAGTTAAAGTATATTCAATTTAAGGTATGCGAACTAGTGAGTGACAAAATATTAAAGAGTTTTTTTAAAAAAATAATAATAATAAATAGAGAGAGAATAGATAATGTGCAGTCCTAACTATTTCAAAAAGGATGCAAAACATGATGAACGCGTGCGTCATGCCAGCTTTTATTGAAATCAGTCCTGTTCATTGAGTTACAAAATTAATTTTGTTTATTTATTTTATTTGCCGTCTTATAACATGCTTCTCTTATAATATGATATGTATATTTACCGTAGTAATCTTTTTTATTGCTCAGCACTGGGGACCTGGGGTGCACTTTATTGGCAACAAAGTGCAAGATATAAGTCATATAACCACTCCCAAAAGGATAAGCAGGAAGGGAAAAAGTGAAACTAAACATAATTTTGTTCCCTGCACAAATTCACATGTATCATGAAGCGTTCCCTCCATTAAAGATCTTTAATTATATCTACCATCGCTCATTGAATGAAGAAAATTTTCTGCAATAAAGTAAATTTATTAAAGTATCATTATATTAAGTCTAATATTTATAGGATGTCCCGAGTTATAAATATTCCTAAAAATATGGTCTTAGATTATATTTTCACATGGATTAAGAAATACTTTATCCGTAAAAAAAATAATTATTTTAACATTTTGTACACTTATCTAGAAACTAATAAACTTAGTCTTAAAATTTTATTTATACTATTTATTAAAAAATAGTAAAGCATTTAATACATACATTATGAAAGAAAAAATGCGAGGATAAAAATAGAAAATAAATTTGAACTTTTATGAAGTTTTTTTTATACAAAAATTTAGTGTTATAATGACTTTTTTTATAGGGAAATAATATAATTTTATGTCATTGGAAAAGTAAATATGTACATGCTTTTCAATTGTATCCTTAGTATAATTGCTTTAGTTAGTAATCTAGTTGTATGAAATGATATATCAAATGATGGTACATTAGAAAACTAATACATTAATTTTACTATTTATAATAAAATATGACTATAATTGAGAACATACAAAAATGAATCTAGGACTATCTTTGTTGGACGAATGTAATATCTCTAGTTTTTTAAGTACCATTGGTCTAATGTTGTCAACCATTTATTACTCCCTCTTCTTTACAATAGAGGTTATAATTGTTCAACACATAGACGAAGGAGCTATAAATTTTATGTAGTAAATGATATCAAAAGTGATCAAGATACTTGAAACTTGAACACCTTTATTATTCTCAAATACATTAATGAGGAAGGAGACAAAAGTAAGGGTAAATTTGATAATATAATATTACATTCCTCATCGTTTTCACAAAAGGACTTATATTATAAAAAAATGAAAAATATATATTTGTTAATGTCATTGCTAATATTTTATTTATCATAATTATTACATAAAAATATACATTTGTAAGGCCTATATATTTAATAAGTGACAATAATATCATGATTTAACATTGATAGTATAGAACTATCCTAATTTTCTTATCTTATAAGTTAGGTGGTGTAATAGAAACATCAATTTTATAAAATAATAAAATAAAATCATTTATAAAATCACTATAATTTAATTGGAAAAGGTAATTCAAAATTAACGAATTCACTATTAATTGAGGACCAAATGTTTGGGGGTTTGTTAAGAATAAACAAATTTGAATCTTACTATATCTAAAAAGAGAATACATGCATCAATTTTTTCTACTCAAAACTGTCACTTTCAGAGGAAAAAAGCTTCCAATGCACAATTAGGGAAACACTTTAATATTGATAAATTTAAAGAGAGATAATATAACAATATAGAGAGGAAGAAAAAAATGAGACTTTTCTTATTTATTCATCTTAATGAGTTCTTACTCATTTATAATTCATAATATCTCATATATATAATACCTATACTTATTACATCCATTATTAGGAGTTAGAGAATATAAAAGAAGGTGGGGGATATATAGAGTTGAGGGTTTATAATCATAATGGGAACAATTATTACAATTGATGGTACTAATGATAGTATTAAACATATAATTTAATATAATACAAATGTGTACATCAATAATATGTAAATAAAATATTTACAACACTCCCCCTTGGATTTATATCTTTTGATATTTACAACACTTTTCCTTAGAAGTATATCTTTAAAATAATGCCTAATTAAAAACCATGTCAGGAAAACCATATGGAACAAAATCATGACTGAGGAAAAAAGTACAATTTTCTTCCCTCAACTTAGTATGTCTCCATCATATGTCATACTACATATGATATTGTGTGTATGTACAATCACACTATAATAGTCTTACATTTAAAAACTTTGCCAGTAAAAATCCTATAAGGGATAAAAACCTGGATTTCTTTTTATAAAGATATCCATCAAAAAATTTAGTTTTCAATTATTTCTTCACAAACGCTCATTTATAGTCAATTGGTATAATACCTTTATATATTGGAGTTCTTATCCATATACATAACGCTTATTCAGGAGATAGATTTGACTATTCTAACTCATTAATCATTTATCCAATGATATTCCATAATGAATCGAGAATACTTCTCAATTTTATCCATTATCAACCACAATCGTTTAGGTAAAGGCATCACTAATGTCTACTTTATACTATCTTACACCGGTATAAGGATAATTAATGGATATTTCATTTGATGGTGGAATCTATTATCATATTTTATCCATATGGACATGTCAACTTAATATGACAAGTTTTCAATCCTTACAAAGGATTATAACTCATCATTTTTGGGTTTATCTATTTGGACTTATATTATACACTTCTAGCGTATTTGTACCATACTTATCATTAACATATTTGAAGTCACTAGAAGGACTTCTATGTAAATTGGAACTTTAGTCAAAACATATATGACTTTTATAATTTTTTTTGGCCATAATAAATAAAAGTTGTAGCTAAGCTATATGAAGTAAATATAAGCATCATCAAGTGCATTTTGACTTTTATTTGGATCCATATCTCATGAAAAATATCTTCTAAGTGCTTACTTGCTTTATACTCTCAATCTCCTCTTCTCCTCCTAAGGTTGTGGGAGAAAGATTTCTAACCTTCATTTGGGCTCAATTTCATATCCAAAGGAGAGTGTGGGTACACATAAGACTCATCCGTTTTTTTAAATAAAAAAATAAGCATAAGGTTCATCTTAATTAACTTAGATTAAGGGATAACATGATATGCATTTGGTACATACCAAAAATCATTGCATGCATATTAGCATATCACTTATAAACTTCGCTAACAAGGGTCTACGAATCAAACGTATAATCAACAACTCTATCATGTTATTTTGCTTCCAACTTGAAGCATTGACTGTATTTATATCCCAATTGGACGACTATCCACTTTTGTGCCAATACAATAATATTAGTTGCAAATATAACACGTGACCTTGAATTTATGTATCATTATATACCATAATATATTTAAATTATCCACATGTGTCAACTTGAATTCTATTAAGGATGCGGGAGATTTTACATTTTCTTGTATTAAAATGACATAATTGTAAATTTTCTAAGAATAATATGTCGTTCTTATGAGATCACCAATTAAAAGAATATTTAGGATTCTAAGTGGGTAGTCGTACAAGTTTCAATGATATTACCTATCATTGCTGCAATGACGTGATCTCATTTATTATGCCACAAAGATAATATTTTATGGTTTACTAACTTCTGATTAGTGACACCTTTTAGTTTTTCACATATGCCAAATGCATGTATTATGCATTTATCTTAGGTTTACTTCTAATCGATCTTAATGGTAACAAAAACATCAAATAATCATATACCATAATAAGTTCTCCAAGAACTTAGCTACAATATTGCACATAATTTTTCGATCCAATTGGTTCTTCATAAAATCTTTTAATAAGTTTAGCATACCGCATACATGTATACATTACTGTCAATTATAATCCCATAAAATACTTCATCATTAAAATAGAATGTACAATGACATTTCAGTCAGATAAATCAATCTTCTAGATCATATTCAAGTCTATGATACAGGAAGTCTTTAGCCACTACCGTCAAATTACTTATATTAAATGGAAAACTTTATGTTTTAACTATTACACTAATAACTGAATGGGAAAGCTTCAAACTTCGACCATCAAAATGCTTATTTGATAGGAAGCTTTAGGCTTCAACCATAAAAATATCTCTACCCACCAAAACTATAATATAATGGGGTGACTATTGTAAATAATTCAGCCACTGCAGTGGTAGAGGAGACTTGACTATAGTAGGTTTTAAAAACTACCAATAATGAAGTAGGTACATAATCTCATGAATAATTAGCTGGAAATTATACACAAAGCCATCATAGCTACTTTATGATTAAAATAGATACTTCAACTATTTTGAAAATTAAAACTGCGTAAACTAAATTACAAGAATTAAAATTACATAAATAGAAAGTGCAAAAATAGAATTAGTGCTTGGGTTTATAGATCACCAAACAGTAAAATCTTTTGGATCGAAAAGCACTTAAGGTATTTAATACTATCCAATATTCTTTATCAGTATTACATAAGTCTTGAAAGAATTTCAATTATTTAATCTCCTTGATCAAATTGCACATAAGGTTTTCATTACCTTTTAATCATTCGATCTTTAGGATCGAATTGTGTATAAGGTATTTAAAACAATTCAATCATTAGGTAAAGCTTTTGGCTTCCACCTCAATTGTATCATATCCTTCTACATCTTAGGTACATACTTGTAAATAATATGATTGGTTGGGGGCTTCATGCTTCTATCAACTCTTGTGCAATCACTCATCCATACCTTGGGTATGTGGAAAACATTTAGCCACTTCTGGTGGCCCTCCATTAATTTTGGGTAATGAAGTTTAGCACTATATTCTCTAATCAACTTTAGATGATGAGATATGTATATAGTAATAGGTGATGATGCCAACTATCCATCACTTTTATGCACACATTGATGGAAGATGAGACCACAAGTCCATTACTCTTAAATTGATGTAATTTTCTGAATGTTGTAGATTTAGATATCTTTTTATCATCTTCAAGTGATGGATATCTACATATGGTGATGGACGATGTGACCATCAATCTATCACTTTTGATCTTTTAATTGATTATATTAAATCTAATTTGATTGTACTAAACAAGAGACTTTTAACTTTCTACCGTCATCTATCTCTACCCTGCATTTCAAAATTGGAAGGGTGATCATCATACATATACTCAAATTAAATTACATATTGTCAATATAGCCAATTAAAGCTAATAAAAAAATCAATTAGCATAAGCTTAAAGTAAAGGTGGAGATAAAAATAAGATTCCCGTGTTCCGATATGATTCTAGAACCATAATATTATATCCTTCTTAAAATGCTTAAGCAATTCAAATTAAGTGGGGGATTGATGTTATTGAAATTTGCTTGATTGTAAGATATGTCACATATGTGACCTTTCATATGCCTACAAATTCGAGATCTCACTCAATAAATAAAAATGCTAGGTAAGTTGTATGTGACAACTCCATGATCATTTACTTATTGGCAACCCAACATCTCAGACAAGATGAACTCCATTGAATAGTCATTCATAGATTAGTCTTGGATATTTGATAGGAAGAGCCATGATAAATTTGAACACAAATGGAATTAATCTTTGAAAGATTATGCTAAGGAGACAGTGAGCAACATATAATGGAAATAGATAAATTAGAGGTATATCGTCTGATAATGTGTTGTAGTATTGCTAAACTCAAGGAGAGATAATATAACAATATACAGAGGAAGAGTGAATGTAACTTTTTTTATTCATTCATCCGTATGAGTTCTCTTTCCTTTACAATTTACAATATCTCATATATATATCTTACCTATACTTATTATAACCATTATTAGAAGGAGTTAGAGAATATACAAGAAAGTCGAGGATACGCAGAGTTGAGGGGTTATAATCAATATGGAAAACTACTATTATAATTAATGGTACTAATGGGATTATTAAACACATAATTTAATATAATAAAAATTCATAATGTGTACATCCATAATATAGACATAGAATGTTTACAACAAGAAAAAGAAAAAATCCCGCCTAAAAGTATCATATCACTGAAATTTTTTCCCTTGACAAACAAGCATACTAGACAAGTCACGAAGAAAGAATTTCATGACAAAAGCCAACATGAGAATCAAGTCGAAGATTAGAATCATTATTTTGCTATTTTAAAACAATTATTCCCTTTGTAGTTCAATAATAAGTGTTGTAATCAAAGAAATCTTTCATTCGTTTAATATTAATATAATTATGTAATGATTTGTTATCTTGAATATAAATAAATAATCCATTTTATATCAAGTCTTTTATTTTAAATTTATAAAAAGAAATTTTTCCTTACATTTCACGTAATTTTTCATACAAATACTCATTATTTCAATATAACACTATAAAAATTCAAACTATTACATTACTTATAAGACAAATTGATTTTCTTTATGATTATTCATTGTGGTAACCACAAAAATCAATGCATTACATTAGTGACAAACTAATTTTCTTAATGACTACTTATTTTAGTAATAACAACTAATACATTATGAATGATCTTAAATATCTATTCCATACATCGCATGGGTAGAAATCTAGTTTATAATAAAAACATAAACATTTGAAGTTTTTTACAATCAAAGAATTTTTTAATTAAAATAATATCATTTGGATATAAAATATAAATGCTATACTTATCCTATACAAAAATATACAATTAAATGAATTAATTAATATGTGATTAATATAATAATTAACTATATATTAGTCTAATACACAATTATTTTATTATTTATGCAATATTTTAATAGAATTTTTTGGTTTTTTATTTATAATCTATTTTTATTCTATACCAACCTTTTTATTTTATTTTATTATAAATAAATAATAAAGTGTAAATAAAAATTAGTTGTATAGAAAAAAAATATTTATGAGATTGTTAAATATATAATAAAAATAATTTTGTATTGGACTAATATATAGTTAATTAGTGCAGCAATCAAATGTTAATACATTTAATTGCATGTGTAAAAACCCAAAATTTCCTAACATTTGCTTTTGAGTGTTTAGCATTTTATTCAAAAACAAACTCTTAAACCATTGACTCACAACCCATATAAATTCTTAAATATTTTCCTTTTTTCTTTTTTAACAAACATATCCTAGACCGATATTTTTTTTTCAGGTTATTTTTTACTAACAAGTACCCTAACCAAACCAAACTAAACCCAAAACTAAATTAAATTAACACTATCCTACCCCTGCCATTTTAGCCCTCATGAATTGCCCTTTATTGTGTCTCCTTTCCTTCCACCAAACACTCCTCATGTTTCCCTCCTATTCTCATGCTGCACACACCTCACGTTTTTTGTTTGAACCAATTTCAATCGACTTCCTACATGTATACATATATACACTCCTTCCTTCTCAATTTTTATTTGAACCCAACTCTGCTCCCCTCCATTTTTTCCCTAGCTACCCACACCTTGCCCTTCTTTTTCCCCCCTTTTCACTTCTCTTTTCCCCTACCTCACCACCACCAAACCCCTTGACAGTCTTTCCTCCTACTTCTTTTCTCGACTCCGTTTGGTTTCGCACATCACCACCCTTCACCATTCTTCTTCACCAGCCTCAACCACCTCAACCTAACTCACCATCCAACATCACCATCACCACCATTCACCATCCAATCTTCACCTCCCTCAATTGCTGTCCATTTTGTCCCCTACGATCACAACTGCACAATGCCCAACCACCGCTCATGTGCCACCTCCAGCCAACACCTTCACCACTTACCACCCCAGCCTTCACCAACCTTGACCACCTTAACCTTCCATTTTCCTTGCAGCCCATCGCCTTCCCCTACCCACCATTGGCTCATGCCACCTCTACCCTCTCCTCCCCTACGTCCAATTTTCCCATCGTTTCCCTTTCTGCTTCTGTGTAACACCTCAAATTTTATAATCTTAATTTTGAACGTTTAGCCTTTTATCCAAAAATTTAACTTTTAAATATTAGCTTAATTAATTTCATTAACCCTTGATCCGCAAACCCAAATAAATTATTTGATAAATTATTGTAATTATTTTATCATTTTTCATTTATTTAAATAAACCTTAAATTGATAAACCTTACCCAGTTTATTTTTTTAATAATATACTTTAAATACAAATAAATTAATATTATCTTAAACCTAAATCTAACCTAATTCTAATTCTAATTCTAATCCTAAGTTTTACTTTTTTCCCTTTTTCTTTCTTTTCTCTTTTTCTTTTCCTTCTCGCGTCGAGTGCACATTTTCTTTTTCTTCTTCTCCCCTAACCTACTCATCCTATGTAATATCCCAAAATCCTAATTTTCGAAATTATGGCCAAATAAGGAATTATTAGGAAAATTAAGTATATAAATTCATTTATTAATATGAAGAGATTTAATTAATGTAGATTAAGAGGAAAATAATAATGAATTTAATTGGAAGCAAATTTGGGTATTTTTCCTAATTAGCATGGAGGTTGAGGAAATTTATCTAAAATAGTCTAAAATAAGGAAAAAAGGAATTTATTTAATATTTTATAAATATTAATATTATAAATAACCCAAAAATACCCCAATTTACCCATAAGTTATTTTATTTAATTTCCCCATCCTATTTATTACCTATTTCCCCTCTTTTTTTCCTTTTTCTCCCTCCTCTTCTTTTTTTTCTTTCTTCTCCCCCGGCTGGGCCAGCCCACCGGCCCAAACTCCTCTCCTCTCCCCCGTCTCGCGCACAGGTCCAGCCCTCCCTTTCTTTTCCTTTCTCCTTCCCGCGGCCCAGCGCCATGCGCTGGCCCTCGTACGCCTATGGCCGCAACGACGCGTTTTAACCCCGAGGACACCGAAACGCCGCGCCAAAATTAATGACCTTATAGCCGTTGCCAAACGGGCAACGCAACGCGACACTTTGTCCCCCATAACGTCAAAACGCCACGTTTGACTTGCGGATTAAATAAACCCCGCCGAACCGGCCGGTTCCCCTCCTCTTTCTTTTCCCTGGACCACCGGTCCACCCTACCTGTCTTCTTCTTCTTCGACTTGCCCCCCAACTTGCAAATCGACCTGCAAGTCGATTTCACCGGCAGCCACCAGCATGATCGTCCTTCCCTGCCTCTCTCCTTGTCGTTTTCTTTCTCTTTTCGACCCCGACCACGTCTCTCTCTCCCTTTTCCGCGTGCCATTCCCTTCCCTTTTCCTCTCCCCTTCCCCTTCCCCGACCTGCCATGGCAGGACCTGCACCACCTGCCATCGGCCAGCCACCTGCACCCCTGGCCGCACGCCTCCTTCTCCTTTCGTCGTTTTCCTCCCCCCTTGGCCTATAAATACCCCCTCCCGAACGGCCACAACAAGTCCTCCCGTTGGACCTTGCTGAAACTCTGTTCCGCCGCCGCCAGAACAGACGCCATGTCTGCCGCCTCCAGCCACCACCGAAACCACCTCTTCCCACCGTTATCATCCCTGCACTTCCCTCTACGAAACCAAGCCACCAGCACCCCTCCCCTTGCCCTGCACGTGCCGCCATAGCCGTGCAAAAGTCCTACCCCGAAAACCACCACTTCCAGCCCGTCGCCGCCTTGCGCCGCCTTTTGCCGCCTCCTCCGCCGCTACTAGCCACCCTTCCACCCTCCAAAACGCCCAGCAGACCTCCCTCTACCTTTCCCTGCCTTCAACTTTCCCTGACTCCCTCTCCTCCCTCCTCCCTCATCTCCCACCTCTCTCCACCACCCTCGGCCGCCGCCGTCGCCGCCGCGCGCCGCCGCCCCTTGCCACGCCACCACCCTCACTCCACTCCCCTTCACCTGCTCTTTCTTTACCCACCTCAAACTCCTCCTTTTCCCCTCCCATCTAACCACCACCTCCATCTTTCCCCCTCTTCTCCACCTCCACCGCCGCCGCCGTCGCCGCCACGCGCCGCCGCCGGACCACCACCGACCCTAGGTGGTTATCCACTCATCCAAACCCTAATACCCCTCTTATATAATTGCTACTATTTTCTACTAATATTAATACTAATATACTTATTATTATTATTATTATCCTTATTATTATTACTTTTATTATTATTATTATTATTATTATTATTATTATTACCATTATTATTGTCTTTATTATTAATGTTCTTATTTTCTTACTAATACTAACATCCCTTTTAAACCCTAACTCATATTATACTTAACTTTGGTCTTATTTTTATAATTATTAGTATTAACATTATTGTTATTATTATTTCTATTATCCTTACTATGGTTATTATTATTATTGCTTAACCTTACTTGGTTGTACTATTGTTGTTGTTGTTGTTATTATTATTATTATTATTATTATTATTATTATTATTATTATTATTATTATTATTATTATCATACTTAACACATTTATCACTATTGTTAATAATAATACTACTTTGGTTCTTGTCCATGTTACTTAATTCAAGCTAGTAAATATCATGTGGTTGTTAACTAAGAAGAGTACTATGACGCTATTATTAGCTATTACTATTATTACTACTATCACTACCTTATTAGTATAATCAAAAGCATTTGAACCCTTTTATTATTCAAGAATATACAACTATTATCATTATCACCCTTAGGAATAGTTACTTGTAATATTGTGACCTTATAATAGTATTATTTCAAATATGACACCATTAGTAGACTTAGCCTTAAAAAAATGCTAGGGTTTCTCTCACTATAAACATTAGTGTCACTAGTATTAGTTTTATTATTATTATTATCACTATTTTTCTATAGTTAGCATGAACATTATTATGATAAGAATAGGGCTAACGGGTCTAATAATATAAGTGTAACAATAGGTATTAAAAATAAACATATTTTGACTACTAATATTTAGTATACTAATTCTAAAGTAAAAACCCTAGTTTTTGTATAAAACCCTTTTTAGTAATAAAAACCCTAACCTTAAACTAAAATGAGGATTGATAGTAATTATAAGGGAAACTAATACTTAGCATTTCCCCCTTTTTATAGGTAATCCCGACCAAAGCCCTAAGGAGTTAGAGGAGCGTGCTCCAAGCCCGGCGTCGCCTTAGGTAAGGACGAAGCTAATGGCCTTGTGTTATGTGTGACATGGATGTGTTGAATGTTGTGTATGCCATGCTATACCATGTATTATATGATTTGTGGATAACTTGTTTTATGTGTAGCGCAGCTTGGAGATTGAGGTATGTTGTTTGTGCTTCCATGACATGAGCATGACATTTATATGTATGATGTTTATGATGTATTATGTTATGGCCCTCTAGGACATGCATGTTAGGATAAATGGTAATATGAGTTGGGAACCATCATGGGAGTCTTGAAGTTTGTATGATCGTATTAATGTTCTATGGCGGTACTAATGGTTGCATGGTGGTATTATGGTTGTAATGGTGGTATTAGGGTTCGCATGGTGGTGCTAGGGTTCGTATGATGGTATTTGTGATTTTATGGTGGTATTAATGTTGCATGGTGGTGTTAAGGGTTGCATGGTGGTATTATGGTTGTAATGGTGGTATTAGGGTTCGCATGGTGGTGTTAGGGTTTGTATGATGGTATTTGTGATTTTATGGTGGTATTAATGTTGTATGGTGGTATTATGGTTGTAACGGTGGTATTAGGGTTCACATGGTGGTGTTAGGGTTTGTACGATGGTCTTTGTGATTTTATGGTGGTATTAATGTTGTATGGTGGTATTAATGGTTGCATGGTGGTATTCATGACTGCACGATGGTATTAGGGTTGCACGGTGGTATTAGGGTTTGTATAGTGGTATTATGGTTGGTATGGTGGTATTATGATTCGCATGGTGGTATTAGGGTTGTATGGTGGTATTAATGATTGCATGGTGGTATTAATGGCCTATGGAGTAGGGGGTTGAGAGTGAGAATTCACTTATATAAAGGATGAGTATGGGTTTTCTAAAGAAGGGAGGTTACTTGGAGAGGAAGTAAAGTGCTAGGGTTGGTGTGGCCAACTAGGGTTTGGCGGTCACATGCGGAGTTGGGGAACAAAGAGATATGATTTGGGAATTTCTTAGTAGAGACGGGATGCGAGACAAGGAACAAAGTGAAGATAGGATGAGTAAGAAAGAGTTGGGCCATATAGGCCCAAATTAGGGTTTTCCAAGGAGGAGCCCTAGAGGGATGAAGACATACGGAGTCGATATCTTATGTGTTGGGGTAGCCTATGTTCTTGGAGATCGCGCCTTACTATATACCACTATACCTAAGTCAACGAGGGATGGATGTCGGGTGTGAGAAAAGGGTAAGTGTCTCAACATATGAGACATACCCGCTTGAGAGGCAGTGGTAGTATGTCGTTGGCATGCATGTTAAGGGTGGAATGTGATTCAATAAGACACGGATAAGACACTAATCATGTAAAGTGAAAGATTGTCGAGCTGAGCCCAGACCGGTCCACCGGCAAATAATAGTGGCCAGGAGCCGGGGTGCCCTGGAGACCGGTCCACCGGCAAATAATAGTGGTCAGGAGCGTTTTGCCCTGAGTGTATACCTCCGGTCCACCGGCTATAATAGTGGGGGATTTCGTGCTCGACAAACCGAAGTAAGTAAGTTAAACCATGGGAATTACACTAAGTACTTACAGCGAAACACTATGTGATTCGGGGCCAGACCGGTCCACCGACAAATAATAGTGGCCAGGAGCAATTTGCCCTGGAGATCGGTCCACCGGCAAATAATAGTGGTCAGGAGCGTTCTGCCCTGAGTATATACCTTCCGGTCCACCAGCTATAATAGTGGGGTTCCCGCAATCACATGAACTATTAAAGAATATGTGTGGATTGAACATGCTGTTAATGAAAATAAAGAAAATACACTAAGTACTTACAGTGAAACACCATGTGAGTCGGGGCCAGACCGGTCCACCGGCAAATAATAGTGGCCAGGAGCATCTTGCCCTGGAGACCGGTCCACCGGCAAATAATAGTGGTCAGGAGCGTTCTGCCCTGAGTGTATACCTTCCGGTCCACTGGCTATAATTGTAACACCCCAAAATTCACCCCTTTTTTTTAAAAAAAAAAACGGAAGCAATTAAATTAGAAACACTGAAAACCTGTGAATTCTGGGGATGTTACCGCCACACTTAGTACCAGACCGGTTCACTCCTACCGTTCCAGTACCAAGTGCTAAGGCTAAGAGAACAGCTCATAAAAAATCCAAATTCTTAAATACAGTAATTCGGAACGTATAAGTATTTATTCAATTCAAAATACGAAGGTAGTTTTTCAGGGAAAAGAAATAACTAAAATCATAAAATTGTTTACGAGGTTTCCAACATAATTAAAAGAAACTGGAAATGAAATCTCGATGGAAAACCAGCCACTCCACTCTGAAACAGATTCGGTCCGATCATCACTCAGCCCCACCTGATGTCCCATAGACATCTATCGCATCAAAGTAAACATCTCCTACCTGCAGCAAGTCAGATGGGCCTTCTACTCGTGGGAATGAGCAGCACCCATGAAAAGGGTGATCAGTACGCTACGTACTGAGTAAGGTAACCGAATACTAAGGCCAACACATTCACACATCAAATCACACAGATAATAGACATCATAAAATTCCAACTACACATGTGAAACATCAAAGCATATAATGAAATCCATAGTATAATATCAACAAGTCCACATATCAGGTCCAAAAAGATCTGGATTAATGGTTTAGTCTTTCTTTCATCGTAAGTCGATACACGTCATGCTATTTATTCAATCCATGCGAGTACAGGAACACCCCACTATTATAACCGGTGGGCCGGTCACACATAGAGCATCATGCCCTAACCACTATTATTACCGGTGGATCGGTCACACATAGGGTACAACCCTAACCACTATTCCTGACCGGTGGATCGGTCTGGTTCCTGCTCGCATGGTGTTCCACTGTAAGTAATTAGTATCTTTTAAGAGCTTTAACGATTCTGGTTTGTGTTTATTGAGCTCGAGTCACCCCACTATTTTTACCGGTGGGCCGGTCACATATAGGACCTCATGTCCTAACCACTATTATTACCGGTGGATCGGTCGCACATAGGGTAAAACCCTAACCACTATTCCTGACCGGTGGATCGGTCTGGACTCGGCTCAATAATCTTCCACTTTAAAAGATTAGTGTCTTAAATATTTTATTCATAAATATTTACCATGCACATACATTTTCCCATTCATAAATACTTGCCATGCACATACATTTGCCCAGACATGCATGACTAAACCCATGTAAACCACACCTCCATGTAACCCTAGCTCCCATGCAAACTCTAACTCCACGTAACTACACTTACATGCAAACCCTAGCTCCCATGCAAACCCTAACTCCACGTAAACATACTTCCATGCAAACCATAATACCATACCATATTACGCAAAACCAATACCCATACCATAACATGCAAAACCAACACCCATACCATATCATGCAACACCAATACCCATACCATATTATGCAAAACCCTAACACCATACCCCATTTTATGTAAAACCCTAACACCATACCATCTCATGCAAAACCCTATCACCACATTGTTACACTACCCATCATTATTTTACAACCCTAACATGCATGTCTTAAGGCCACATTGCATATCATCACTTACAAATAAAACACATCCCATATAACAACCCAAGATCATACATGAACTCCACATCATATCATATACAACATAATTAATGATGATAACATAGAATACATGGCATATGCAACACATAATACATATAGACATACAATGGCCTTAGTAAACCCTTACCTAAAATTTCACCGGTCTTGGAGCAAGTTCCTATACCACTTGAAGGCTTGGGTTGGGCTCACCTACTATGAAAAAAAATACTAGGATTAGGTTTTCTCTTAAGAATGCTATTATTTCTAACTTATCCCAAGACCTTATTTTTAATTAAAAATTATTATATTAAAATTAATAATGTAATTCAAAACAAAGAGGTGATATAAGGGTTTCTACCCTTCACCAAAATAATATTATAAAGATAAAATAATACTAATAATAATAATAATGATAATGACTAAATGTTATAATAAAGATAATATTACTAATGGTTAATAAAAGTAGACTTAAAAATTCTGAAACACCAAAGTGCGAATATTAATATAACAATAGGGTCTCATATTTTCCAGAATAAATAATAACATAATAATAATAATTATTCTAATAATTATAATATATTAATAATAATAATAATAATAACGATAATAATCATATAATAATTCAATTAATAACTTAAAATTCGAAACTAACAATAAAATTATTTTATTACTACTTCCTACCCTGCAAATAAAATTTAGTATAACTATTATATTAAATAATAATATTATTGTTAGAAAAGAAATAATTATTATAATCCACTAAATACAAATAACTAAAATAAAAACAGAATAATTTACAATAAATAGGGAAAAAGGGTTAAGATGGTCTAGGGTTTCACCTTGAGTTGGCAGGAAGTGGCGGCACCGGCGGTGGTGCACGGCGGTGGCCGGAAAATGGGTCTAAGAGTGAAAAGATGAAGCACAAGAGAGGAATAGCAAGGGAAAAATTAGAATAAGGTTATGGTTCGGTAGAGGAGGATTATAGAGAGTTTTTGGGTGGTTCATATGGCAGTGGAAGTGGCGGAAACGGCGGCGGACGGCGACTTAAGGGTTTCGGGATAAAAATTCAGGCGAGACAGGCAGTCAATTTGGCACGGCTATGGAGGCCCGTGCAAGAAGAATCGAGAGGTGAAAATGGTTTAGTTAATTAGAGTGACTTTCAGGGAAGAAAATGAAATGTTTCGGTGGCGCTGAGGTTGGCTAACGGTGGAGAAATCGGCGTCTAAAGTCTCGGTGGTGGCAGCCTTCGTCGAGGGTTTTCGGGGAAGAAAATCTTCCACAACTCCTACTACGAGGCTATTTATAGATTGAAGATGGTATAATAGGGTTTTGGGGGTTGGCAGGAAGCTAGAGGGTGCGAGAATTTGGGCAGCCGGCGGGGGAAAACGATCGGGTATCGTTTGGTATATTTCGGAATTTCGCGAGGCTGGGGAGAGGAAACGGGCGAGATTTAACGCCGAATAATTATGCAAATTTATTTCTGGAGTTAAGAGGAAGACAATGAGGCAAGAAACGGTCGGTATTAATCACCGTATCCGGAGATGCCATTGACGGGGTCGAAAGGTGCAGCAGCGTCGACGGAGGAGGAAGGAGGAAGAAGGAAGAAGGAAAGGAGGCGGACCGGTCGGCCGGGGAAAAGAAAAGAAAAGGGGAGAACCGGGCGGTTCGCTAGCCGGTTAGGCCCTCACTTATCGACACGCAGCATCTCGACATTAAATCGTCCAAAACGACGCGTCTGGGAGCACGCAGGAAGAAGGCCAGCGACGCTGGGCCGCGGGAGAAGAAGAAGGAGAAAAAGAAGAGGATTGGGCCGCGCCAGGCCCAATCGGCGGAAGAAGGAGGAAGAAATAAAAGAAAGAAAAGGAGAAAGGAAAAAGAAAGAGGAAAAAAGGAAAAAGGAAGAAAATAAGGATTTGGGTTTAAATAAATTAATTAGAATATTTTGGGTATTTAATATAAAATATTTGAATAAAATAATATTTAAATCCCTTTTTAGGCTAAATTAGGATTTTTAAAAGATTTTCCATAAATTCCATTTTAATTAGCAAAACCCCCCTAATTTTCTTCCATTAAATTATTTACAAAATTAACATTAATTTAAAACTATTTTCTCCTCATTATTTTAAATAAAATAATTTATTTAGTTAATTTCTAAAATAAAATCCTTAATTAGCTAAAATACCCAATTTCTCTTAATTAACATACTTATAAATTTATTCTTGATTTTTCCTAATTAAATTCCTTTTATTTTAAATTAAATAATTAATTTAATTAATTTAATTATAAGAAAACCTCATTTAAATATAATATTTAAGATTAGAATTTTTTGGGGCATTTCAATAATAGTGGGGTTCCCGCACTCACATGGACCTCTAAAGAATATGCGTGAAATGGACATATTATTAATGAGGAAAGAATGAATCATCGGAACGTACTCAGGCCTTATCTTGTGTGTTATCGCACGTTGCTTATGTGATTATGCTATGTATGCTATGTGGTATGAATGTATGCTTGGCCTTAGCGCACCAGCGCCCTTACTCAGTATTGGACCCGTACTGATACTACACTGATTGAATGAGTCCTGTGATGATCCACCAATGGTGGGGAGCAGACCTCCTATGCAGGTTTGATCGGTTACAATTGTGGGGTGGAAGGCTTGGCTTGAGTGAGTAGGCGATCCGGATATTGGTCCCTTGGGATTCTGTTTTATTTGCTATATTTTGTACCACGCTCCTCGCTTTGGAACCGTACTCTAAGTTGTATTCCTAAATGATATTTTAACTGTTGTTGACTCGTGGTTTCATGAATGGTCTATGCTAACTATGGACCTATGTTTTGATGACTCTTAATTAATGATTGTTTGGTTTAGCCTTAGCACTTAGTATCGGAACGGTAGGAGTGAACCGGTCTGGTACTAAGTGTGGCGGTAATACCCCCAAGTTTACGGTTTTAGTTCTTTCGCTTCCGCTAAACCTTTAGATTTAAACGAAATTTTTCAGTAGTAAATTTGGGGGTGTTACATCCTAGCCCACCTTCTCCTTTTCTTTCCTCTCCTCCCTGCCCTACCTAACCCAATCCATTTTTATATCTTTCCTTCTCCTTCTCCCTCGTCCGTTCTACCACCCAAACATGCCCCTACCCACTCCCATTTGCAACACATCCTAGCATACCCTTATAGTACGCCCAAACCCCTTGTGCATGCCTGCCCTCCTTTTTCTATTCTAACCAAACACACTTATGCATACTCCCCCCTCTATTTTACCATACCCAAACAACCACCCTACATTATCCCCTGCCTGCTCCCTACACTCCCACTTGTGTCCTCCTTTCATCTTCGAGCCCAAACCAACCCTGCCTTTCCCCCTTTACGCGCCTTTTTTCCCTTCCATTCATGGCTCCTACACTAGCCACCCCTACAACCCTGCAACATCCCTACTCAACAATCCTGCGCCACTAACCCTACCATACCCAACCATATATACATACATACACACACCCTCGAGCCCATACCTTCCTTCTTCCTCCTCTTTTGACTGAATTCCACTACCTCTTTTTTTCATCGACCACCACACCACCATTGCACAACCCTAAACCCCTACTCATTCTCTCTTCTTCCTCCTTTCCCTCCTCCTCTCCCTCTACTCAGCTCTCCCTCACCCAACTGCCTTAACCAATGCACCACCACCACCTGCCTTGTCCCCCTTTGCATCACACCTCCCTTGCCCATCACACCAACACTATACCACTACCACTGCCTCCCTTCAACTCCATCCCACGCATCCCACCACCACCTACTTTCCTCACCTCTCGCTGCCCTCTACCACCTTCTCCTTCCTCCTCTTCACCCTCCTTTTGCATCGTACAACACCACCACATCACCCTCGACCCTCTTTTTTCCTTTGTTGATAACCCAACCGTGCCTCTTTACCCTTCCCTTCCAGCTTGTAACCTCCCCTTGTCCCAGCTCCAACCAACCACCTATGTAACCCTCCACTGGACCACTACTACCTCCTCCTTACCGTAGCCATCGCTTGACCTCCAACACCCTCGACTCCTCCTTTTTCCTCTACCTGCAACCTATACACCACCACCTCATCCTACCTCTGCATCCCGCGCCACTTTTGCCCTTCTTGCCTCACCAACCATTACCATCATCAATTAGCCACCTTTGTGTCCTCTGCAAGCCAGCCTTGCCGCGGCCAGCACCACCCACCTCAGCCATCACACTCCCTCCTTTTTTCATCCGAACACAACCCCTCATGCCTTGCCTAACTTAAGCTGCTCATGCAGCGTGAGGATCCCAATGTGAGTTAGGTTATGTCTTTAAATTTTTTTACTCAATTTTCAATAAGGGCAATTTAGTAATTTTTTATTTAATAAATATTTAATAAAAAGTATTATTAATTTATTGATTAAATATTAATTTTTTTAATGTGGTATCATTTTTAGGCACAAAATTTTTATTAGTGGAGCCTAATAAATGTTAATAAGATACTGATGCTAGATGCCAGGTAATCATTATGATTACATTAAGATATTCAGATATTATATGATCATACATTAGGATTTTGATATATAAATTATATTACGTATGCTTGTCACGTTGAAAATTATTCGTCTAATAATGCTAGTATAAAGTTTGGTAAAATAACACATGTTAACTTTTGAAAATAATTATGTGTACAAAATGTATGATAACATGGTTTAAATGTTGGGAATAAATTATTCATGCTATGTATGTCAACTATGATAAGTCAAATATACCTAGTCATATTTTTAATATACATATTATTATCTTGTGCCTTAAGGGCAATTTGGTCATTTAAGCATATTGTAATATTATTTCGGTAAGAATATCTAATATGTCTTAGTTACTGTTAAGTATGGAAATGTGTTGATGTTTTGAAAACACATGTTTCAACATGACTATTATTATTTAATGCCATAGGGGTATTTTGGTAATTTTAGGTGTATCATGATAATTGTTATGATAAACATGCATAAAATGTATTATGTATTGTTGAGCATAAAAATTTGTCTGTTGGTGTTTTAGAAACATATGTTAGGATTTTACGTGCATAATCATGAATAAGGGTAAAATGACCATTTGTTGTATTTAGTAAATTATTTGCAGGTTATATAATTTAATTAATTATGTTTTAGCCTTTTCATGATAAATTAAGAAATAAAACGGAATATGTAATTGAAATGGATGACAATGTGGTAATTTTGGCCATAGAGGCATTTTGGTCATTTTTATCCTAAAGTACTTAAGTGTGAATAATTGAGCCTAAAATGGCTTTAGTAGACTTTTAATGATTGACATTGGTATTGACCTTGATTATGATGGTATTGAGTATTTTGAAATGAGTAAAAACAGTTAAGTATGAAAATTGGATCTATGTGATCAATATATATTTTCATGGTCACCTTAATTAAAATACTAATATTTAAAGTAAAAGACCACAAGATAGGGAATTGTGGCTTTTTAGGGGTCACTATCCTAAAGACATGGTTTAGCCCACAATTGGTTATGGATCATTGCTGGTGTGCCTTATTGCCCCAACTAGACCCTATATCTTACTTTATTTAGTTTTATGGACTTACAGAGGGTATGCATATTTATAAATTAGGCGTCCTTGTCAGTATGGTATTATGTTACCTTCATGTGCTAGTGCAACTAGGGTACTTTAGTGTCATTGATAGTCGGTAGGATATTTTGTTGCCTTGATGCACCAATATGACCAGAGTACCTTAGTATCTCTAGGTTTGATATGATCTCCCCTCAAGTAAATAAAAATAGAAATGATTATTATTGGATTGAAATGATCATTGGATTAGTTGGTAGTAGCCTTTGTGCCTATCTGTGGGTTGGTAGTAGCCTTTGTGTGTACCTGTGGTTCGGTAGTTGTAACACCTCCAAAATTCACTACTAAAAATTTTTGTTTTTAAAAGTTTTATGCGGACCAAGTACAATAAACTTTGGGGTGTTACCACCACACTTAATACCAGACTGGTTTCCTTCTACCGATCCGCTACTAAGTGCTAAGGCTAGAAAACATACTTTAATTAAATTCCAAGAAACATTTTACAAATTAGAGTAGTGCAATAGTTAGGAAGGTTAACTCTTCTTCCAAGGAAAATCCACTAATCGTGGTTATAAAGAAACTATTAATAGAGAAGAAATATAAATCATTTCATGAAAGATACACAAATACTTCCCAGTTTGAAACATAGGTCAGTGGCCCTCAGATAACCCTACGATCTCAATCTAGAAGATAAATCCTGAATATAACATGAGATCTAACCTACAAAGGACAGTGCCCATTGAATAGGCAGTGGCCCAAGAAAGAAATCCATTCAGTACTATGGTACTGAGTAACCCTTTATACTAGACTAACATATAAGGCCTGCATACAACACATTAGATGAAATACATTGAACATGTAATTATGGGAGTGCGCATACATCATTTGATATACCATAATCACTCGAATAGCTAACACACATCCATAAGACATATTAGTTCATTTGATCGTTATTGTATTTAAGCCATTAGTGTCTAAATTAGCCATTAGATCAGTCTTTACACATCTCTCAAATTATATTCACATGAGTACAGGAACCCCACTATTATAGCCTGTAGATCGAAAATACACTCTAGGGTAGAATGCTCTTAGCCACTATTAATTACTGGTGGATCGGTCTGGCCCCGACTCACAAGGTGTTCCAATATAAGTGATTAGTGTCTTCCCCATGATTTGTTTTCATCCAATGTTTGGTTTATGTTATATCCACGTGATTATAAGAACCCCACTATTATAGTCAATTGATCGGAATACACTCCAAGGCAGAATGCTCCTAGCCATTATTATTTGTCGGTGGATCAGTCTCCACGACAAAATCTCTTAACCACTATTATCGCTGGTGGATCGGTCTGGCCCTGACTCACATGGTGTTCCACTATAAGTGATTAGTATTTTTTCCATGATTTGTTATTATCCAAGGTTTGGTTTATTGAGCTCGGGATCCCCTACTATTATAGTCGATAGATCGGAATACACTCAAGGACAGAATGCATTTGGCCACTATTATTTGCTAGTGGATAGGTCTCCAAGGCAAAAATGCACCTAGCCACTATTTTCTCCGGTGGATCGGTCTGGGTCTGGCTCAATAGTCTTCCACTTTAAATGGTTAGTGTTTTATTCGTGTCTTATTCAATATGTAATTCCCCACTAGACATGCATGCCCCCAATGGACTTCCCGACTCATTATCATTCTTCCACCCCAGACTCCCTGAATAAACATATCCTATAACTTGGGACCTCTACACTCCTCAAGACTACAAGATCTCTTTCTCACCTTCCCCCCAATCACCATGGATCCAAAAGCCCCCACACATATGGGTCAATGCCCACTTTCCCATTTCTCTACCTAGGCTCACCATCGTCTACTAGGGTTTTCCCTTAAAACTCTAATTCTAGCCTATATAGCCCATACTCCCCTTTGATTCTAACATCATCACTCCACTCAGCCCACTTTAAACATCACAACCCTATTCTCCAACTTCCACTTGTGATAAAAAACACTAGTTGGTCACCCCAAAACCCTAATATTCCTCTTTTCTTTTACACCTTCCCTTCACACAAAACTCCACCCCTACTTTTCACTTGACTCTCACCCTTTTTATGGATCACTCATGATAGCAACCCCAAAATCCAACCAACCTCCATAAATTCTCCCATATCACCCCTATACTTAGGTTTTCCCCATAAAACCCTAATTAGGCTCCCATGTGCACTTCCACCGACCCACGTACTTTCTCCTTCCCAGATACTCCGATCACCCAAAATACTCTTTCTTTCCCATGTTTAAACCTCAAACTAACTTTTCCCATGTAAACTCCCCCCCCCCCCCCCATGCAAAGACTAAACACCCCATACAAGCCTCACACTTCCCATGCAAAATTTTACTCTAATCCTTCATTTTATTATTTTCTTCCTTTATTTTATCACCCATATGTCACAATATACTTAGGCTTTTCCCCACTTCTTCTTACTCACTCCACCCTCTTTATTTCTTTTGGATCCCCACCACCTCTAAAAACCACCTAAGGGCTCTAAGCATGCATGTCATACTATAACAACTGTACATAAGATAATGTCATAAATAACAAGTCATATCACCCATATTACACATATCATAAATCATACACAACATACCTTAACTCCTTGCAAAGCAAGCTGTACCATACACATATTTAGTCCACATTCACATATAAGTACACACTACATATCATTACACCCATAAGCACATAAATTATAGCAAACCTAAGCCTTAACTATTTCCTTACTTCCACACATAGTCACCCTTTAACACTTAGCATGTACATTTGCTAGTATAATAACCTTTGCACCTCCAAATTTACCAAAAGTACCCCTATTCCATATATATTACCACCATTTATACCCAAACATGAAATACTAGTCCCACCAAACCTTATCTCCACACATAATCACCCTTTAATATTTAGTATGTACATTTATCAGTACCTTCACCCTTACACCTACAAAATTACCAAAATACCCTACTCTATATATTTTACCATTTTTACCCAAACATGTATTGTTAACACCTTAACACCCCTATTTCCATACATAGCACCCCTCTACCTTTTATCATGTATGCTTATTAATTTGACTTCCATTACACATGTCAAACTACTAAAATGCCCTTAGGCTATAAAATACTAATATTCATACCCAACCACGTACTACCAAAACCACATTTATTCCTAGTACCACTTATTCCTTAACCATAACATTTATTGTAATTATCACCGTCATACCACGAAATTTACCAAAATACCCCTAGGTCCTAAAATATTAATATTTCCACTATCACATACATTTATAACCCACCAAACCCCTATCTTCACTCTTAACAACATTCTTTATATATTAGGCACCCCACTTAGGTTTAAACACTTGGAGCTATCCAAATGACCAAATTACCCCTAGGCTAATATTAACATTATTTCTACTACAAATGACCATATTTACTTATTATGACATATACATACATCTAATATACTTATTAGGAACAATGCTCCTTTATTAACCATCATTTCTACACATGACTCATTTCATAATGTAGCATGCTTTTCATTCCAACTTCTAATATACATTACAAATCATAATATCCTTAACATCACATAATATACACACAAACATATTCCAAAACCCTAATGTGATAGCACACTATATCTACACATTTTAGTAGGGTATAATGGTTACCTTATTATCAACCAAACCAACCTTAACCGGTATCCCTGGTTTAAAATGCTTAAGCTTCGTTTAGTAGAAATTTTACCTAAAAGTAATGTCACATGTAATGTATTAATACTAGATAAATAAAAGAATGATTTTTATTAAAAATATTTATTAAATATAACATTAATAAATGGTCTTATACCTTAATATGGGCTGAAATATACCAAGAAATACATGGCATAACTCACGTTGCCTATGCAGCGTGATCCATGCATTTATACAAAAGGGGGAATAAGAAGGGAGGGGGAGGCTTAGGTAAGGGATTGAGGAAGGTGGTGGAGAGTTGTGAGTGGTGGTTGTTGGGTGCAGAGGTGAGGGAGGAGGTGGTTGTGTGTTGGGGGTGTGGTGTAGGCAGCTTGAAGGCAGCGGCGACGGCGGCGTGGGCTGTAGGAAAGGAGGTGTTGAGTTAGGAGGAAGAGGAAGAAAATGATATGAAAAGGAAGAGAAGGGGGCGGCTGGTGCAAGGGGGCGTGTGGTGGTTGCGGGTGATGGTGCAGGGGTGGGTGGCTGGCAGAAAGTAGTGGGGAGGAGCTGTAGTGATGGAGGAAAGGGAGGGGGGAGGAAGGTGGTTGAAGGATGGTGCATTGAAGAGGAGATGAGGGAAAAGAGGCAGGGTTGTAGGGGAGGATGGGGTGCCTGCTGCTCGGTTGTGTATGGAGGATATGTGGAGGAGGAGCTGGCGACGACTACAGTGGAGGAGTGGGGGCCGCTGTAGGAAGAATGGGAAAGGTAGGGGTTGGTACACATTAGTGCAGGGAGAAGAAGTAGAGATAGGGAGGCAGAGGAGGCGGAGAAAGGAAGGAAGGAAGGAGAAATGGTGGTAGCTGACGACGGAGGTTGGTG
Organism: Tamarix austromongolica; assembly: GCA_039764185.1. Taxonomy (NCBI): domain Eukaryota; kingdom Viridiplantae; phylum Streptophyta; class Magnoliopsida; order Caryophyllales; family Tamaricaceae; genus Tamarix; species Tamarix austromongolica. The sequence goes on along the minus strand of CM077814.1, from coordinate 82,042,022 downwards.
TGGTGGTGGAAGCACTGGTGGTGGCAGATGGTGGTTGCAGACAGAGAAATAAGGAAAAATAGGGGAGGAAAAAAGGAAAGAAAAGAGAAGAGAGGTCGGCTAGGAGAGGGAGGGCTCAAAGGGGAAGTGAGGTAGAGAGGAGGGGAAAAAGAAGAAGAAGAAAAAGAAGAGAAGAGAGGGAGGATGAGCATGCATTAGGTGGTGCTAGAGGGTGGGTGATGGCTGTTGTCACCTACCGGGCATGGTAGGGCGACAGGTGTGAAATAAGGGGGTAGGTATGCTGAGGAAGGAGGGGACCATGGTGTTTGGGCCAGAAATGGAAAGAAGGACAGTAGGGGAGGGAGAAGGTGGTGCAGGCATGGTTGGCGGTGGCGCAAGCAGGGGTACAAGCACAAGGGGGAAAGGCAAGGGAGGGGTAAGGAGGTGTTTGGTTTGGGGGTGCAGGGGAAGAAGAAAGAGGGAAAAGGGTCGGGGAAAAAAGAAGGAGAAAGGGGGGAGAGCGAGCAAGCTTGCGTGGGAGAAAGAAAGGAGGGGGGAGAAAGGTGGGAGAGGGGGAAAGAAATGAGAAAGAAGGGGGGAAAGAAAAGGTGGGCATGGGCTAGCCGGGCGAGAGAAAGGAGAAATGAGGGAGGAAAAGAAGGAAGGAAAAAAAATAAAAGAGAAAAAGAAGAAAAAAAAGGGAAAGGAGAAAAGGAAAAAAAAGAAAAAAAATAGATTTAGGATTAGGGATTAGGATAAAATTAGTTTTTGAAAAAAATTATTAAATTAATTTATCTCAAATTTAGGTATTTATTTAAGATAATGCTTTTGGTAAAAATTATGGGTTTGAGATTTATTTAAATAAATGAATAAGGTAAAATGATAAAAATAATCAGATTTAATTTATTAAATAATTCCATCTACTTTGTAACTCAAGAGTCCCAAAATAAATAAATAAAATTTAATATTAAATTATCTTAATTAAGGGTTAAATATTTAAACTTTAGTTTTAAAAAATTCGAGGTATTACAATAGTAGCTTTCGTACCTACCTATAGTCTGGTAGTAACCTTCGTACCTACCTACATTTTAGTAGTATCCTTCATGCCTATTTGTATTTCGGTAGTAACCTTTGTGCCTACTTATGGTTCGGTAGCAGCATTTGAGCCCTATTTGTGAGGTTATGGATTTTATTAGTATTGTGCCTTTGAGCTCTGCTTATGGTATTATAGATATTATTGGTTTGATATTGAGATATGAGATATATTGTTAAGGTTATGGTTTTTGAGTTGAGATTGATTCTAATCATTATTTCATATAGCATATCTTGTACGCTTAGTAGGTAAGTTTTAGTATATTCTACATGAACGAGTATGATCAATACATAGCTTTGTTGTTATTGTATATCTGATATGATTGTCGTATCTCTATCATCATATGAATATTTCAATGTTTATATCAGATATTGTTGTATGGCCTTCATGTGTTCCACGTTGGTTTTTTATATTAATTTTATATAATGGGTTACTTAGTATCGTTATGTTGAAGGGTTCTTTTCCATAATCCCCTACTTATTCAATAGGCAGTGCCCTTTGTAGGTTCGCTTGTGAGATTAGTTGAAGGCTAGTACTTGGGTCAGGAGTAGGGTTATCCGGTGTTTTTCTAGGTGTCTTTTGATTTAGATAATTCCGTACTCTTATATTCTTGTGTATTTCTTTTCATTAAATTTTGTAATCATTGACAATTCATTTTATTTGGAATAATGTTGATTTGTTTTGATTCTCTCTTCTCTAATTTTTATAATTGCGTTATTAATTTAAGTTGAATAATATTTTTACCCTTAGCACTTGGTATGAGAATTGTAGAAAAAACCAGACTTGTACCAAGTATGGTGGTAACACCTCATGTTCTTTTGTTTAGCGTTCACAATTACTTATTTAAACAAAGTTTTTTGGTTCGTAAATTTGGAGGTATTAAATTTTGCTCCATCTACTGCAACCCCGTCCTATCCTGCACCACCTTCCAATGTATAACCATCCTAGCTTGTGTCATCCTCTATCGTAACCCCTCCCTCACTAAGTCCCCTCGCAACCACCAGCGGGCCACCTCGCCAACATCCATTTTCCCTGCCTTGCCATCACCCTCTCGTCGTTCTTCCTTTACATTAACCACCATCATCGCCAAGCATCCCCTTCAACCACCAACCCAACACTACCAAAGCTCCGCCACCCATCCGCCATCACCTCCACCTCCACTGTAACCAACCACCCAACACACCCCCTCGTGTGCCAACTCACGCTAACCATACATCTTGATGATTTGTTATAAAATTTGTTACCCCTTTTAACCATAGGGGTATTTTTATAATTTTATTTAATAAATATTTTAATAAAAATCATTATTTTATTAGTTAAATATTAATATGGTTAACATGTTATTATTTTTAGGCATAAAAGTTTGATTAAGATGCCTAATAATTTTAGTAGGTTACCAATAAATTGTGCTTTTGTTGAAAATTAGGTAATCCTTATATTTCACTAAAATAACACATATTTCATGATAACACATTAGGATTTTGGGGTATAAATTATGTTAAGCATGATTCATTACATTATAATGATGTGCCTATTATTGTTAGCATGAACATAGGATAAAGGAGAGCATGTTATCTTATATAAAATACTACAGATACAAAGGTATGACTAAAATAATTTTTATGTTGCGTAAAGATTATGTATGATATGTACATGAAAAATGATAGGTTGAGCATGTTTAGACAAATTTGTAGTATATTTAGTATTATCGTGTGTCCTAGGGGTAATTTGGTCATTTTAAGTATATTATGATATTTATCTCAACAAGCATGTCTAATATATAATAGTTATTGTTGAGCATGGGAATATGTGATTTTGGATGAAATAAAAAGTGCATGTTAAAGTTTTACATGCTATATCGTATGTAAGGGTAAACTAGTCATTTGGCGTGTCTTATAATTTAATTTCATGAAAAATGATTTAATTATTGTGTTTTATACTTTTTTATGACCAATTAATAAATAAAATGAAATTAGTTTTTAAAATGGATGATAATGTGATAATTGTGGCCTCAAGGGCATTTTGATCATTTTTGACCTAATGTGCCAAAATGTAAATAATTGAATCTAGGATAACCTTATTAGATTTTTAGTGTTGACCTTAGTATTAAACTTGACTATGGTTATCCTGAATAATTGAAAAATGAGTAAAATAGTTAAGTATGGAAGTTGGACATATTTGATATTATGTGATTCCGTGGTCACATTGATAAAATAATAATATTTAAAGTGAAAGACTTTTAGATCGAGAATGTTGACTCTTTAGGGGCCTCTACCCTAAAAATATGGTTTATCCCACATTTGATATTATAGATTATTTTTAACACCCCCAAAATCACAGTTGAAATTTTTGTTTCATCTCTAAAAACCATATACCACAAGAGGGGGTGTTACTGCTATAATTAGTATAAGTCTGGCTCTCAGCCAGCCTCATACCAACTATAAGGCTAACAGGATAAGAACTCAACCAAAATACCACAACAAGAAAACTTCATAACATAAAAGAGTTAAGTGTTGATATAAGAAAATACTAAAAATACAGAAGATAAAAGAGTTAAGTGTTGATGTAAGGATACACTGGAAATATAGAACATTGTTTAGCTACAAGTAACATAAATTGAAAATGGTAGGAAAACAAGTCCGGAAGACACTCTCTCTGGCTCAAACCCCAAAATACCACAACATCACTCTGCCTCGACCAAGTCGTCATATGCAATAAAGTCATCTATAGAATCATTTGTCAGCTACACAGACTTAGGAGGGATCATTGCTCGTGGGAATGTGCAGCACCCATAAAAGGAGTGATCAGTGCGCTATGTACTGAGTAAGGTGACAATACAATCAAGTAGGAACATAATAATGCATGGTAAAGATGTAATGCACACAAGCAAATTATAATAGATCGTTTGCCCCTATTAGGGCTTAAGGCCATTAGTGCAGTATTTGGACATCTCTCGAATTATATCCACGTGGGTTCGGGGACCCCACTATTCTCACTGATGTACTGATAATTATGTAATATAAGGCAATACGCTCCTGACCACTATTTTGATCGATGGACTGGTAAATATAATACAATATAGGGCAGAACGCTCCTGACCACTATTATAATCGGTAAGCTGGCAAATATCCTACACATAGTCTCAACCCATGTGGTGTTCCATTGTAAATAATTAATGTCTTTTCCATAGATTTTTATCATCTAAGGATTTCATTATTTGAGCTCGAAACCCCACTATTCTCACCAGTGGATTAGTAACTATGCAATCCAAGGCAACACGCTCTTGACCACTATTATAACTAATGGATTAGTAAACCTAATACAATCTAAGACAAAACGCTCCTGACCACTATTATAACCGGTGGACCGGTACATATGATAAACATGGACCCGATCTAAGGATCTTTCACTTTAAGTGATTAGTGTCTTATATGTTTAAATATCACACACACATCCACACATCAACTATGTAAGACTCTTGGCCTACTACCATCTTGGCCAACCTGGCCTCATGGAAATTCTAATTCCCTAAACCGAGGCATCCTCATTCCCTAATGATCCCTTGAGCCCCCAAAATTATCCACCAACCCCAAACATGCCATTAGAACCCTATCACTCATAAGTCATAGCCCGCTTTTCTTGTTCCTCACATGTGATAACCATAACCCTCTAGGGTTACCTGTAACACCCTCAAAATTCATTAGTGAAAATTTTTGTTTTATTTAAAAGAATCAGTGGAAGTAAAATAATAAACTGTGAATTTTGGGGATATTATCGCCACATTTAGTACCAGACCGGTTCACTCCTACAGTTTTAGTACCAAGTGCTAAGGTTAAAATTGTAAAGCACAATTTACGAGAAACTCAAACATATTTAAATCAGAGTATCGTAAATAACACTTTACAGGAATAACATCCACCAGTGGTAGTCACAAGAGTACAAGTTACATTAAAACCAAGAGTTAAAAGAGGGAGAGGTGAACCCTAAAGGATTCTGGATAATCCTTACACTCTTTCTCGTTGTCCACTTGAATAGCACCTAAAAAAGGACCTGTAAGGGACACTGCCTATTGAATAGGCAGTGGCCCCACGAATGGAACCCTTCAGTATTATGGTACTGAGTAACCCTTTAAAAACACACTTAAAAGTAGGCCCGCAATGTAACACATGATACATACATAATAAAATTTGCATACATAATATTCACATCCATACATTCACATACTTAGCAAGTCAATCAGATATTAATAGGTTAAAATGTACAATCAATACTTTTAGGGCCTTAAACCATTAGTCTATCATTATTCAATTATCCCTCGGATTTTGTATCCATGTGAGTGCGGGAGCCCCACTATTATAGTCGGTGGATCGAAATACATACAGGACAGAATGTTCCTGACCACTATTATTGCCGGTGGATCGTTCTCCAAGGCAGAATGCTCCTAGCCACTATTATTCGCCGGTGGATTGGTCTGGCCCCGACTCACATGATGTTCCACTATAAGTGATTAGTATTTTTTCATAAATTATTCACATCCATAATTGGGTTTATTGAGCTCGAGACCCCCACTATTATAGCCGGTAGACTGGGATACATATATACATCATCTAGGGTAACATGATCCTGGGCCACTATTATATCCGGTGGACCGGTACTCATAAACATCTGTAATGCCCCCAAAATTCACTACTAAAAACTTTCATTTTATTAAAAATAATTAGTAGAAGCAGAATAATAAAACTGTAAATTCTGGGGATATTACTGCCACACTATGTACCAGACCGGTTCACTCCTACCGTTCCAGTACCAAGTGCTAAGGCTAAAAGAGAAGAATACAACTTACAAGAAATTCAAACCAATGATTAAATCAGAGTAGCGCATGTAACGTTTCACAAAAAATACAATCCACCAGTGGTGGTTACAAAACAACAAATACATTGAAACCATAAATTTTAAAGGTGAAAGAGTACAACCCTAGGATTTACCGGATAGTACCTTACACTCTTTCCCGAGAGCCCACTTGAATAGCACCTAAAAACGAACTGTAAGGGACACTGCCCATTGAATAGGCAGGGGCCCCACGAATGGAACCCTTCAGTACTACGGTACTGAGTAACCCTTTAAATCACACTTAACAGCAGGCCCGCAATGCAACACATGATACTACATACATACATAATGAAAGGTAAATACTTAATATCCACATTTCTACATCCACATACTTAACAAATCAATCAGATATTAATAGTCCATAGGGAACAATCGATACTTCTGGGCCTTAAGCCCTTAGTCCATCCTTATCAATCATATCCGATTATAATTATTCGTGTGAGTGCGGGAACCCCACTATTATTCGTCGGTGGACCGGTCATGCAGGGAAAAACGCTCTGGGCCACTATTATTCACCGGTGAACCGGTCTGGCCCTGACTCACATGGTGTTCCACTATAAGTTATTAGTATTTTTCATAATTTATTCACAGCCACATCAAATTTATTGAGCTCGGGACCTCCACTATTCTGGCCGGTGGATCGGAATACAAATATACATCATCCAGGGTAACACGCACCTGGGCCACTATTATATCCAGTGGATCGGTACTCATAAACATCATCCAGGGCAAAACATCCTGGGCTACTATTATATCCAGTGGATCGGTACTCATAATACAATTTAACTAGACCTGACTCATTAATCTTTCTCTTTAATGATTAGTGTTTTCCCTTTTTAATCAACACAACAATTCCATTTATTTGCCTCGATAGGGAGATCAAGATCCTAGGATACAAAGGTGCACCGGTCGCACTGGTGCATAAAAGCTACTTAGTACCCTTCAACTATCAACCCAGGGACGCAAAGGTACTCTGGTCGTACTGGTGCATAAAGCTAACTCAATACCCTACCGACAAGGACACCTAATCCATAAGTATGTATACCCCCTAATTAGGTCCGTAGAGCTAGTTAAAGTAAGATATAGGGCCTGGCTGGGGCACAAAGGCACACCAGCAAATACTAGAATAACCGTCGGCTAAACCACGTCTTTAGGGTAACGACCCCTAAAGAGCCACCATTCCCGATCTCGATGCCTTTCACTTTAAGTATTAGTGTCTTAATTAAGGTGATCACAAAAGCACAATAATAAGATAATTATTCACTTTCAATCGTTCGGATATCGTTAGATATTTCTTATTCAAATGGTTGTCCACGGTAACACAGAAGAATCATTAAGGCCATCCTAAACTCATCTAATTCCGAATTAGGATTCATTCTCGTGGTACTTACTAATTATCAAATACCCTTATCTTGCTATTCAGCTACATTACAAAATTCCACAATCACAACGACATGTTAGGTACAAATTACTCATTTACCCCTTACTTATATAATTGCTAAATCATCCCTTCCTCACTTGACAAATTACCATATTACCCTCCTTGTTACATAATTACCAAGTTACCCTTACTCGATTTAGGTTACCAAGTTATCTCCAATACTTATTAGGTCACTAATCCTCCTTCATAACTGTTACACTTAATATATTTTTCATTTGGTTGGTTAGATTACCACATTGCCCTTTTTCCTTTATTATAATTAATAAATTGCCCTTGAGTTGGTCAAATTACCAAATTACCCTTCCTCATTATCCTAATTACCAAATTATCCCTTTATTTGGTTAATTTCCAAATTACCATTCTCTATTATCATAATTACCAAACTACCCTTCTCCATTATCAAAATTACCAAATTACCCTTTATATGATCATAATTACCAAACTACCCTTCTCCATTATCAAATTTACCAAATTACCCTTTAGTTATTTAAATTATCAAATTGCCTTTCTCTATTATCATAATTACCAAGTTACTCCTTTCCAATTTCTACTTTACCCCTTTTATTTACAAAATTATCATTTTGCCCTTTTACTTTTAAATTCACCATTTTACCCCTTAACTTCCAAAATTTACCATAATACCCTTTCATTCACAAAATTACCATTTTGCCCATTTAATTACGAAATTACCATTTTTCCCTTTAATTACAAAATTACCCTTTAATTACTATTTTACCCTTTATTCACAAAATTACCATTTTACCCCTTTACTTCCAAAATTACCAATGTACCCCTTTTTCATTTACAAATTACCACCTTACCCTTTTCATTTATAAATTACCATTTTCCCTTTTCACTTATAAATTACCATTTTACCCCCTCACTTCCGAAATTACCAATTTACCTCTTTTCATTTACAATTTACCACTTTACCCTTTTTACTTTCAAAATTACCATTTTATCCCTTACCTCCAAAATTACCATTTTACCCCTTGATCTTCCAAAGTTACCAATTTACCCTTTTCACTTGCAAATTACCATTTTACCCCTTATTACTCCACTTATATTAAATTATCATCACCATGTGAATTACTAACATTAATACCCCATTCTTATTATCCAACTCTCCAACTATTATATTTAATATAATACTCATTAACACCCATAGACATTAGGCCATATTCTTGTACAAGATATATTACTAAATACCCTTAAGGCTCACAGAAATATTAACTATGCATTAAAGATCATAATAACATAATACAACATGGATAATACTTAACACTTTCATTTATAACCAACCCCTACCCTAAAAAATATTTCCACACATAGCATATAATCTATCATGCTTCCTTTTTATCAATCAACACAAGAAACCACATATATCCTATTAAACAACATATATCAAGCATAATAATGTATTAAAAATCTTAATGTGCTAACATACGTTAATCCATGCGTTTAAGTGGGATTTAACGGTTACCTTGATACCCGCAAAAACGAACCTCACCGGTATTCCAGTTAAAGGTTCAAGCTTTGATTATCAAAACCAATACCTAAAAATAATATCAAGATTTATTATATTAGAAATAATAAAAATCAAAGTATAAGACTTTATAACACTTAATTAATCAAATACTTGAATTAAAATATTATTATACCTTAAAATTATTACCCAAATAAATCAAGACATGCAGCATGAGCTGCATGCAAAGAAATGAGGAGTAGGGGCTTGAAGGTGGATGATAGGAGGAGAAATAGGCTATTCTCGGGTTGGGGTTTTGGGGCTAAGAAAAAGGGTAGATGAGGGAGGATTTGGGGCAAGGGAAGGGTACAGGAGTGGAGAGGGGGTGTAGGTGGTGGTCGGGGATAGGTTGTTGGCAGCCAAGGGTGGCGGAAGAGGCGGCAGCGAGGCCGCGAAAGGAGGCTGCCGAGGTGGGTTAAGATGGAGGGGCTGAGGAGGAAGGAAAAGGGAGAGGGAAAATGAAGGCCTGCAGGTGGTGGTTTCGGCCAAAGGAGGTTTGGGGGTGGTAGAGGGGGTTGTAGGGATTAGCTTGGTGGCTCAAGTGGCTGTAGAGGTGGCGGAACATCTGCGGATTGACGCGGTGCAAGGTGGCTGCCGAGAAGGGAGGGAAAGAAGAGAAAAAGAAGAGAGGAGGAAGAAGGAGGCTACAAGGTGGCTCGATGGGTGTTGTGATCGTTCGAGGGTGAGGTAGAGGGTGGCAGGGGGTGGTGCAGGTGGCTGTTGAGGCGGCGACAGCGGCAAAATGGCGACGGCAAAGCAAAATAGGGAGGATGAGGGAAGGAGGAGAAAGGGAGAGAAAAGAAGGTTGGGGTATGCATGGGGAGTTCGAAAAAAATGCAGAATGAGGTAGGGAAGGAGGAAGAAAAAGAAGAGGAAGAGAAGGGAGGGGATAGGGAGCTCGAGGGCGGCGGTAGGGTGGTAGGGAAATGGGAGTTGCAGGGAGAGGGAGAAGAGATATGGCAGGGCATGGGGGAAGGGAGAGAGGGATGGTGGGGCCGGGATGGTGCAGGAAAACGACGAGAGAGAGAGAGAGATAGGGGAAGCAGTAGGGGGAGAGGGTTGCAGGTTGGGCAACGGAGATGGCGGGGTGGTAGGGATTTTCACCGGGGAAAGAGGAAGAAGAAGAAAGAAAGAAGACGGGGAAGGGGCTGGTGTAACGAGCGGCTGAAGGGAAGTGGGTATAGGTCGGCCCGGTCGGGGAGAAAGGAAAGAAAAGAAAGGAGGGAGGCGGGCCGGCGACGCGAGAGGGAGAAGGAGAGGAAGGGGAAGGGAGACGGGCCAGCGGCCTAAGGGCAGGGGAAAGGGGTAGGCTAGGCCAACCGGTGGCCCAAGGAAAGAAAAGGAAAAAGAAAGAAAAGAGAAAAAGAAGAAAAAGGAGGAGAAAAAAGGGAAAAAGGAAAAAGAAAAGGAAAAATGGGATTAAATAAAATAATTTAATTTATAAAATAATATAATATAATATTTTTGGGTAATAAATTTATTTAATAATTTAATTTAATATAATTAAAATATAAGGGTTTAAAAAGGATAATTTTAGTAAAATAATGGTTTGAAAAAGTATTTAAATAATAAGAGTGTGATAAAATAAAAAAAATATTTATTTTAATTTATTAAATATTTATGCCCAATTTTATATACTCAAAAATCCATAAAATAATTAAATTAAATAGATTTAAAGGCTAATTTATCCCAAATAAAAGCTATTTATTAAATTATAGGCTTTTAAAATTTCGGGGGATTACAACATCATCTAGGGCAAAACACTCCTTGGCCACTATTATATTCGGTGGACCGGTACTCATAATCATCTTCCAGGACAACACGCTCCTGGGTTACTATTATAACCGGTGGACTAGTACTTAATATCATAATTCAACTGGGCCCGACTCATTAATCTTTCACTTTCATGATTAGTGTTTTTCCTTTTTAATCAGCATAACAATTCCATTTATTTGCCTCGAATGGGAGATCAAGATCCCGGGACACAAAGGTATACCGGTCATACTGGTGCATACAAGCTACTCAGTACCCTTTAACCATCAACCTAGGGACGCAAAGGTACCCTGGTCGTATTGGTGCATAAAGCTACTCAGTACCCTACCAACAATGACACCTAATCCATAAGTATGCATACCCCCTAAATAGGTCCGTAGAGTTAGATAGAGTAAGATATAGGGCTTGGCTGGGGCACAAAGGCACACTAGCAAAGACCAGAATAATCGTGGGCTAAACCACGTTTTTAGGGTAGCAACCCCTAAAGAGCCACAATTTTTGATCTCGAGGTCTTTCACTGTAAATATTAGTGTCTTAATTAAGGTGATCACGAAAAGTACAACAATCAAATATTTATTCACTTTCAATCGTTTTGATATTGTTAAGTATTCCTTATTCAAACAGTTATCCAATATAACACAGTGGAAACATCAAGGCCATCATAACCTCATCCAATTCTGATTTAGGATTCGTTATGGTTATACTTACTAAATACCATTATCTTACTATTCAGTATTACTTGAGTCTTATTACAAAACTCCATTATCCCGTCAACATATTAGATGCAAATTACTGATTTACCCCTTGCTTGCATAATTATTAAGCTATTCCTTCCTTACTTGCCAGTTTACCATATTATCCTTTATGTTGCATAATTACTAAATTACCCCTTGTTCGGTTTAGGTTACCAAGTTATCTCCTATACTTATTAGGTCACCAATCACCCTTCATAGTCATTACGCTTATCATATTTCCATTTGGTTGGTTAGATTACCAATTTACCCTTCTCCTTTGTTATAATTACCAAATTGCCCCTTTGTTGGTCAATTTACCAAATTGCCCTTCTTCATTATTATAATTACCAAGTTACCCTTCTCCATTATCATAATTACCAAATTACCCTTTAATTAGCTAAATTACCAAATTGCCCCTTCTCCATTATCATAATGACCAAATTACCCTTCTTCGCTATCATAATTACCAACTTGCCCTTTAGTTGATTAAATTACCAAATTACCCTTCTCTATTTTCATAATTACCAAATTACCCTTCTTCATTATTATAATTACCAATTTGCCCTTTAGTTGATTAAATTACCAAATTTCCCTTCTTCATTATCATAATTACCAAATTGTCCTTCTCCATTATCATTTTGCCCTTCTCCATTATTATAATTACGAATTTACCCTTTAATTAGTTAAATTACCAAATTCCCCTTCTCTATTATCATAATTATCAAATTACCCTTCTTCGTTATCATAATTACCAATTTACCCTTCTCAATTATTATAATTACCATTTCACCATTCTCTATTATTATAGTTACCAAATTACCCTTTTCCATTATTATAATTACCACTTTACCCTTTTATTTACAAATTACCATTTTACCCTTTACTTCTAAGATTACCATAATATCCTTTTACTTATAAAATTACCATTTTACCCCTTTACTTCCAAAATTACCATAATCCCCTTTTACTTACAAATTACCATTTTACCCTTACCTCCAAAATTACTATTTTACCCATTGCTTACAAAATTACAGTTTTACCCTTTACCTCTAAAATTACCATTTTACCCTTTTCATACAAAATTACCGTTTTACCCTTTACCTCCAAAATCACCATTTTACCCCTTATTTCCAAAATTACCATTTTATCCTTTTACTTACAAAATTACCATTTTACCCATTTACTTCCAAAATTACCATAATACTCTTTTACTTACAAATTACCATAATACCCGTTTGCTTGCAATTTACCATTTTGCCCTTCACTTCCAAAATTACCATAATACCCTTTTACTTATAATTTACTATTTTGCCCTTCACTTCCAAAATTGCCATAATACCCTTATACTTATAAAATTACCATTTTACCCTTTTATTACACCACTTTTATTAAGTTTTTATCACTATATGAATATTAATATCACTACTCCATTCTCATCATCCATCTCCACAAACTATTATATTTTAATATAATACTCACTAGCACCCACACATAATAGGCCACATTATTGCACATAGCATATTACTAAAATACCCCTAGGCTTATAATAATATTACTCATGCATTAATGATCACAATAACATAATATAACATGGATAAATACTCAACATTTTCATTAATAGCCAAATTCTTTCCTTAAGCAATATTTCCACACATAACATATAAACTAACATGCTTTCCTTTTTATCAATCATCATAAGCAACTACATATAATATATTAAACAATATTTATATCATGCAAAATAACATATTAAAACCCTAATGTGCTAGCATACGTTTATCTATGCGTTTAAGTGGAGTTTAACGATTACCTTAATTTTCGCAAAAATCAAACCTTACTGATATCCCGGTTAAAGATTCAAGCTTTAAATAGCAAAATCAACACCTAAAAATAATATCAATATTTATCACATTAGAAATTAGAAAAACCCAAAAGCATAAGACTTTATAAAACTTAATTAATGAAATACTTAACTTAAATATTATTATACCTTAAAATTATCAACCAAATTTAAATCAAGAATGTAGCAACTCATGATACTCATGCAGCATGAGCTGCATGCAAAACAAGAGGGATAAGGGGCTCAAAATGGTATAAAAAGGAGGAGGAAGTGCTATTTTCGAGTTAGGATTTTGGGGTTAGGAAAAAAGGTAGATGGAGGGGGATTTAGGGCAAGGGAAGGGTTCAGGGGTGAAGAGGGGGTGTAGGTGGTGGTCGGAGATAGGTTGGCGTCAGCAAAGGGCGGAGGCGGAGGCGGTGGCAGTGAGGCTGCGAAGTGGGCTACAGGAGTGGACAGGGCTGACAAGGAAGGAAAAGGGAGGAGGAAAATGAAGGGGTGAGGGGGTTTGTTTCAGCAAAAGGAGGTTTGAGGGTGGTAGAGGAGGTTGCAGTAAGTAGTTTGGTGGCTCGGGTGGTGGTAGAGGCGACGGAACGACGACGCAAGGAGGGGTTGTAGGGAGGCTGCCGAGAAGGGAGAAAAAGAAGGGGGAGGAAGAAGGGACTGTAGGGGGCTTGAGGGGGTATTGTGGTGGTGTAAGGCGGTAGTATAAGGTGGCAGGAGGCACCGTAGGCGGTTGGTGTGGTAGAGGAAGCGGCGGAGGGGCGGTGGTGCACAAAATAGGGATGAAAATGGAAGGAGAAGAAAATGAGAGAAAGGAGGCTGGGAAAGGTAAGGAGCTCGAACAATGGGTAGGGAAAGGGGTTGATGAGGAGAAGAAAAAGAAGAGGGAGAATAGGAGGCAAGTGGCCGGTCGTTGGCAGCGTGTAGGGTGGTAAGGGAGGTGGTATGGTGGTAGGGAGAGGGAAGGGAAGAAGGGGAAAGGGAGGCCATGCGTGATGGGGAGTGCATGGCTGGTTGGGTCCAAAATGGTGAAAAAAGGACCGGGGAGAAAGAGGGGGGGTTGCAGTGGTGGCAGGTGGTGGCAGCTATGCATGATTGGGGTGGCAGGCATGGCATCGAAATTGGTGTGTGGTTGGGGCACGAGCTGGAAGAAGATAGAAGAGGAGAAGAGGGGCAGTAGCAGCAGGTCGGTTGGGACGAAAAAAAAAAGGAAACTAGGTCGGCTCGGGTAGGAGGGGGAAAGGAAAAGAAAGAAAAGGAGGGGGAGCTAGGCTAGTCGATGCGGGCAGGGGAGAGGGAGAACGGGCCAGCAGCCCAGGCGTGCATGAGAGGAAGCATGCCGGTGTTGGCGGCCCGAAGGAGGACAAAGGAAAAAGAAAGAAAGAAGAAAAATGAGAAAAGGGAGAAAGAAAAGGAAAAAGGGAAAAAGGAAAAGGGAAAATAGGAAAAATTAAAATAATTTAATTTATAAAATAATAGAATGTAATATTCATGAGTAATAAATATATTTAATAATTCAATTAAATATATGGGTTTAAAAAGGATAATTTTGGTAAAATATTGGTTTGAAAAATTATTTAAACAAAAAGAGTATGAGAAAATAACAAAATACTTATTTTAATTTATTAAATATTCCTATCCACTTTAATATACTCAAAAATCCATAAAATAATTTAAATAATTTTAAAGGCTAATTTATCCTAAATAAAAGCTATTTATTAAATTATAGGTTTTTAAATTTTTGGAGGATTACATTACCCCTCGAAAACCTAGTTTTGGTCTACATGGTTCTGACCTCTTATCCACTTCTTATTTAGCTCTAAACTCCTACGACCAAGCCTAAGTTGCCATGACCATCAATTCCCTAAATTCTTTCAGCCCAACCCCCTTGCCTCACACATATGATAACAACCTCCCCAAACGATTCCTCTGGAAACCCTAATCTCCCCTTTTCATTTGTACTCTCTCTTACACATCCTAACTAACCATTTGAATGGACACACATCCTCCATAAGGTTTACCCCTCATTACAACCCAGAGGCATAACCTAACCCCCTCATCTCCTACATGTGATAATGACTTATTCTTAGGGTTTGAACACCCCAAACCCTAATTTTTCCCTCATGTACTTATCCATCTTCCATAATCCAAAAACTCCCCCATGTTCACCAAGCTACCCAACAACACCCTCATCATCCCCTTAATGCTTTCTTCACAACTCTCTTTCCCTTAGTCACCCCTAGTCATAGCCATATTAGATAGGATCTACGCCTATATAGGGTTAACTTTCCCCATGTAAAATTTACTATAAACCCCCTTTTGTCATCACCATTCTTATGAATCCACATTTTCCCAAGGAATATTTGGGATAATTTTTCTTTTAGGCTTTTCCCTTATGCCATCCTCTATCATCTTGTCCCAAAATGCCCTAGGCCACCAAACCCTACCTAAGACCCATAGACTTAAATACACAATTTCTTAACAATTCTCAAGACATGCATTATCAAATAACATAACTTTACAACAACATATAATCAAGCAGTCAAGACCGCATATGCCCTTACCTTAGATCCTTGCAAGCCAAGCTACACAACAAACTTAGTGTGTGTGTGTGTGTGTGTGTGTATATATATATATATATATATATATATATATCATGCATGTATACACTTATTCTATAACTAAGGCACATAAGCACAAACCCTAGCTATACCTATATCCTTACCTAAATGGCTCTGATATTGAAGCAATAAGGTCTTACACCTCCTCATTGGTGATTACCGATTCAGTACCTGAAAATGAGAACACCTAACTTAGGCTAATTTATCATTTTTCTACCTTTTTCTGTTTTCTCTTTTCCTTAATCAAAATAATAATGTTAATAAAGATAATGGCAATAATAATAACATATTATGTCACAAGACTTAAAATAGCTAAAGAGGGGGGAAATATGACCAAGATAAGTAAGATGAGGGGAGGGTGGTGTGGCGGCGGTCATGGTGGCAGTGGTGGCGGTGACAGAAATGCAAAGAGTAGGGGATTTTGGGTTGGAAAAGGAGTGAGTTTGAATTCTTTGGGGTTGTGGGTGGTGCTGGCACTAGGTGGACCAGTGGGAGGGGTGGTGGTTCGTGGCGGTGGTGGCACAATAGAGAGGAAAGGAGGAGAATAAGGGAGAAATGGAGGGAAAAGGGTGGCGGAGAGGGTTGGCTACACAGGAGATGTGCTTGTGCAGTAGGGGAGGTGTAGGGAGAGAGGAGTGAGCCAGTGGTGGCGGCAATGGTGGTGTGAGGTGGTACAAGGTGCCGTAGGGTAGCTTGAGTTGCCCACTTTGCACGCTCGAGGAGAGGAGAGGAAGGGGAGGAAGAGGAGAGTGAGGGGCTCAGTGGGCGCAGGGGGTTGCAAGGAAGGGAGATAAGTGTAATACCCTACTTTTAGGAACCCTAATTATAATTAATAATTACATGTGATTAGTTATAATTATTATTTTATGAGGTTTAATAATAAAAGTGTTATTATTATTCGTATTATTACGAAGGTTTAGATATAAATTTAATCAAATTAAAATTCGATAGAAATTGGACTATTAATTTTAATCCTAGTTGAAAATCTTAGCCTAATTATTTTATTAATAACCTCGAACCGTAACCCGAAATAAATTCGTAATATTTATTTTTGATTATTCTATCTTTTTCCGTTCCATTAAACCTGTCCTAATCCGGATTATTTTCCCCGGATATTTTTTTCAATTCGGTACCCTAATCTACCCAAACTAAATCTAAAATAAAAATTTTAAATAGCTACTTTCTACTCTACCGTCTACTCTCCTTGTCTCCCTCGTTTCCTTACTTCACTCAACCCATCACCTCATCTCAACCCTCTACATTATATACATATACACGCTACACACGAACGTAACACCCAACCCCTGTCCCTTTCTGCTCACCCTTCCCCGAGCTAAACTTAGCACAATGCATTATATACATACACACGCATGCAGCTCACCAACCCGTTGTATAACCACAACCTCCACACGTAACCACCCTCACAACCCCTTCCCTTTCTCTGTTTCATTCTGATTTCCCAGTCCCTTCCCCTTCTATTCTTTTCGGCTCTCCCTCACCAACCAGCCTGCACCAACCACCGTCCTACACCGACCACCATTCTTCCAGTAGCTCTCCACGCTCACTGCACCATCACACATCACCACCACCAATCCAATCGGCCACAACCAGCAACCTTCTCCCCCTGCATTGCCCAACCTTGCACCATCCTTCACCATCACCACTCCTTTGCCTTGATTCCCTTTTGCTCGCACCAACCCTTCGCAACCTCAGCTAACCACAGTCGCAGCTCTAGCAGCCTCCCCCAGATCCGACATCACCTCCTTGTCACCCCAACCATCACCCAGCACCACCCCAGCAGCTAACCATCTCCACCCTTCCTCCTCTTCTTTCTCCTTCTCCTACAACACCACCGAGCAGCACCACGACCAGCCCACACCACCGTAGCCTGCACCGACCACCAAACCAATCTAACTAGCCTCCATGTGTTGCAACGTCACCCTCTAGCGCAACCTCCTAGCACCCGACCACCATCCCACCATCTCCACCAAGCCCTAGCCTCCTTCTTCTTGCCCGCAACCTCCCCTTCTCCATTTGCACATCACTAACAAGCCGTCCAACGCAACCAACCCACACTACACTAGCCTTGCAGCAGCATTACCACCTTTCTCGTAGCCAACCACCACCCACAGCTACCGCCAACCACTGACCAGCACCACCACTTCTGCCCTCTTCTTTCCTTGCCTCACCCGACCAACCCCTCGCCCGAGCCTTCTCCACGTACATGGCTCATGCTGCTATGTAGCGTGAGTTGTGTGTGTTATTTTAATAATTTTGGTACTCATATTAAATGTAAGGGTATTTTGGTAATTTTATAAAAATAAATATTTTATATTATAATTATTATTTTATCTGATAGAAATTAACTCGATAATTGTGGTATTATTTTTAGGTACGAAATTTGATTAGTAGAACCTAATAATTTTTAGTGGATACCGCTAATTTTATATTTTTGTTGGAATTCAGGTAACCGTTATACCCTACTAAAATGACAAATATTGCGTGATAACACATTAGGATTTTTGGTATATGAAAATATGTTAAGCATGATTTATTATGATATAATTATGTGTTAATTATTATTATTATAAAATCCGGTAAAACAAGTATGTTATTTGATGTAAAATATTTCGGGTACTAAAGTATGATTAAAATGATTCTAATGATTGAAAAATATTTTGTGTGATAAGTATATATAAAATAATAGGATGAGCATACTTAGATATAATTATGGATGTGTGCCCTAGGGACAATTTAGTCATTTTTAGTGTGTTATGATATTTATCCTAAAAATCATGTCTAATATGTATTATTTATTGTTGATTATGCGATCGTGTGTTTTGTATGTTTTAAAAGTGTATGATAGGGTTTTGTATGCAGAAATAGGTATGAGGGCAAAATAGTCTTTTGACATAGCTGATAATTTAATTTATATAATAAATAATTAAATATTTTTATCCTTTCCACGATAAATTAATAAATAAAATGGATTTCTTATTTAAATGGATGATAACTTGATAATTATAGGCCTTAGGGACATTTTGGTCCTTTCGAACTAATGTGCCAAAATGTGAATAATTGGACATAGGATGACCTTAGACTTTTAATATGTTAACCTTAATGTTAACTTTGACCTTGTTTTGGACTGTTGACCTTGGGGCTGACTTGGATAATTAGAAATAAAAGAAAAATTAATAAGTATGGAATTGAGAATAATTGTGCAATATGTGTTATCCGGGATCACCTTATTAAATACTAATATGTAAAGTGGGAGACCTCGAGTTTGGGAATGATTTCTCTCAAGGGGTAGCTACCTTAGAGAGGAGGTAGGAGTCCTCAATTTGTTTGGTTTTCAGGTGTGCTGGTCATGCCCTAATAAGGTTCTAGTCTACTCTATAGGTGACCTACGGGCTCTATAGGGGGTATCGATACTTAATGATTAGGTGTCCGAGGTGAGGAAGGTAGTGTGTGCCTCGTGCATCAGTATGGGAAGAGTGTTGTTATGCCTCTAGGTTGGATGGTTGGAGGGTACCATGATGCCTTGTGTGTCACTATGACCGGCACACTTTTATGTCTCCGGGTTATTATTGTATCTCCCTCGAGTAAATAAAAATAGAAATGATATGATTAGATTGAAATGATTATTATTGGATATTGGATTGATTTCTATAGTAGCCTTTGTGCCTACCTATGGTCTCGGTAGCAGCCTTCGTGCTTACTTATGGTTTCGGTAGTAGCCTTTGCGCCTACCTGTGGTTCCTGTAGTAGCCTTTGTGCATACCTGTGGTTTTGGTAGTAGCCTTTGTTCCTACCTGTATTAGTATTATGTTTGTGAGCGTACCTGTGATGTTATGGATTATATTATATTGTACCTGCAAGTATACCTGTGATATTATGGATTTTATTACACTGTATCTGTAAGTATACTTGTGAGGTTATGAATTTTATTATACTGTACCTGTAAGTATACCTATGACGTTATGTATTTTATTATACTGCACCTGTAAGAATGCATATGATGTTATGTATTTTATTATATTATACTTGTAAGTATACTTGTGATGTTATGAATTTTATTATAGTATACCTGTGAAAACACCTGTGATGTTATGAATTTGGATGGGATTGATGCTGAGGTATGAGTCATGTTGTGAATGTTATGATTGTTATGCTGGAGTTTGGGTTCTAATTATTACTTATGAGAACATTTTTGGTATGCTCATTTGGTAAGCTTTTAGTTATTTTAGACAAATGAAAATGAGTAATATGTGACCTTGATAGACTTTGATTGTCTAAGTAATTACTATATATCAATCCTCGTATGAATACTTAAATGTCTTGTACCATGTTAGTTGTATGTATTGCATGTGTTCTATGCTAGTTTTTCATCTCAGTTTGGTATAAAGGGTTATTCAATACTATAGTACTGACGGGTTCCGTTTCATGGTTCCCTTTCTATTCAACGGGTAGTCTTTACCTTGTAGGACTACTTTGAGGGTAGGGTCTGACGACTTCTAATAGAGGATTGAGAGTTAGGACAATCCGGTGTTTATCCTGACTTCTTTTGATCCGGATATTTCATGGACTCTTAAGTCCCTTGCTATTTCCCTTTATTATATTGCAACTCTTTGTCTGATCTTTTTGTATTTATCATAACAATGTAATTTATAATGAAATTTCTATCTTGCCTTCATTATAAATATTATTTAAGTAAAGTAATGTTTTAGCCTTATTACTTAGTATGAGAATGGTAGAGGATGCTAGATTTATACTGAGTGCGGCGGTAACACCAATTAATTTTGTAATTAACACTTCTGAAAAAATGAACATTTTTAGTAGTAAAAAATTGGGGTGTTACAAGAAGTGGAGCTAGGGCGGCGTCATCTAAACGCAGGACGGGGGGGGGGGAATTGTGTAGGGGATAATTTGGGAGAAGGAGGGTGGTGGTTTTATAGTCGATGGGGGAGGGATAAGGACAAGGGGAGGAAGAAGATAAATGATATGGTCATTAGGCGGCAGATGGTGGTAAGGAAGGACAACACATGGGGTAGGTAAAGGGAGGTGGTAGGGTGATAGGGCGCATGTGAGCAGGGGATGAGAGATGTCCAAGGGGACCATGTAAGGGCATGCTAACGTGCATACCTTGTATGGTCGAAAAAGGAAAGGGGAGAGGGGAGTGGCTGGGGTGCTGCGAAAATGGTAATGGGGGAGGTTGTGTAGGGGGTGTATGCGCGAGGTAAGGAACGGGGAAAGAAAGGGAAAAAGAAGAAAAATGGGAGGGAGAGAAAAGAAGAAGGGAAGGGCCGGCTGGTTCGTCGCCCGTGGGGGAAGAAAGAAAACAAGAAAAGGCCCTTGGGTCGGTCAGAGAAGGAAAGTAAGAGAGGAGAAGGGGGAGGTGTTGGGCCACTGGGGTGCAACCCGGATGAGGGGAAAAAGGGAAGAAAAAAGAAAAAAAAAAGAAGGAAAGAAAAGGAAAGAAAAAGAAAAGAGAAAGAAAAGAAAAACAGGAAGAAAAAGGGAAAAGAGAAAAAAAAGAAAGGAGATGGTGTGATCTTTTGGGTTTTGGGGGATTTATGGGTAATTATAAAAATAATTAAAATTAGTTAAAAATTACTTTATTTTTTTCTATAATTTATTTTAGGTTAGATAATTAAAATAAAGCTTCCAAATAATAATAAATTTTTAGATCCCATTTTGTTGTTATTATTAACATTATTATAATTATTATAATGTGCACCTATAATTTAATTTATTTAATATTTTATTATTCTATTATTTATTCTTAGAATTTTTTTTGAGGTATTACATTATTGTTGGTGTGCTTTAGTGCCCCATCTAGGCCCACATCATACTCTATTTAGATCTGCGGACTTATATAAGGTATGTATACTTATGGATTAGATGTTCTTATTAGTAGTATATTTTGTCTCTTTCGTATGCCAGTACACATAGGATACCTTAGTGGCCTTGGGTTGATAGTCGGTAGGAGACTATGTTGCTTTGGGTGCTGGTCTGACCAGAGTACTTTAATATCTCCTGTTTGATATGTCTCCTCTAGTAAATAAAAATAAAAATGATTATTATTGGATGGTTCAGTACTAGCCTTTGTGCCTACATGTAGTTTGGTAGCAACCTTTGTACTTGCCTGTGATGTTATGGGATTTATTGTTATTGATAATGAGATATGTGACCCATTGATATTTTTATGATATTGGGTTGATGTTGGTTCTAATCATACTTCATAGAGCATCTCTTGAATATTCGGTCGGTAAGTATCGGTATGTCCTAGATGAATGAGTATGAGCAACATGTAGCATTTGTGGTATTCAGTTATCTGATATGATTATCATATTTCGATCATCATATGTGTATCTCGATATTTTGTATCATGTATTGTTGTGTTGTTTTTTATGTGTTCCATGCATTTTTTTATATTAGTTCTGTATAATGTATTATTCAGTAACATTGTACTAAATAGTTATTTTTCATGAGCTCTATTTATTCAATGAGTAGTGATATTTACATATTAGATTGAAAGTTCAGTTGAAGGCTAGTATTTTGGAATGAGAGTAGTATTATTTGATGCTTTTTTTGACTCTCTTGATTTTAGTTGTTCTTGAACTCTTATGTCATCCAGTACTTTCTCTCATTTAAGTTTTGTAACGACTGATATTATTTCTATTAAGAACGATATTAATATTTTTGTTTTCTCTATGCTGATTCTTATAATTGTGTTATTAATTTAAATGGAGTAATAGTTTTATCCTTAATATTTGGTACGTGAATGATATAAAAAATTGAGTCTACACTAAGTGTGACAGTAACTCTTTATATTTTTATTATTTTAGTTTATGCATTTAACTCTTTAAACAAAAATTTTAAGTTCTAAAAATAGGGTGTCACAATTTATATGTATACAATAACTAAAATACAATATCTATGCACTAATAGTAGGGGTGTTCAAATGGGTGGTTATGGTTTAACCCAACCCATAGTATCTTAACCCATGTAATTTATATAACCCATGGTCTAACCCACGATGGGTTGTAGAAAATAATTAATAATTTTTAATCCAGCCCATCATAACCCATGGGTTATACGGGTTAACTATGGGTTAGCGTGGATTAGTATATATACAAATAAGCCTATCTTGACCTTTACTATCACCTTATCAACCACCATTACTACCATCCCTTCCACCACCATTACTAACACCACTTCCACCACCACCACCACCACAATTACTACAATTATTTTCCTTCTTTTTTTTCCCTTTTCTTCAATTCACAACCACCGCCTTCAATATAATAAAATAATTATGTCAAGTGTCAAACATATTATAAAAGAACGATGATCACATTTATTTAGTATATTTGTCTTCTTTATAAAAATTTCTTTAAAAAAGATAAAATTTTTCCGAAATCTTTTTTAGAGGAATTTCAAATGCTTTTAATACATAATTTAATTAACATAAATTCATAAACACAATGGAATATCACTGATAAGCTTAAACGTACGTTTTCGTATTTTTATTTATTATCACTTAAACGGTAAAAACAAATATTATCTAAAAAAATGTCGAACCAAATTATCAATGTACTGGGGGAAATATTTTTGTAAAAGGAAATAACAATTCATAATAATAGTTTCATGAAATCTATTTTTGAGAAATCATTTACGACATGAATCGAACGATATTCGTACATGGAAACAAGAGGATATAAACTCCTCGTCTTAAATTCCATGCACATGACATGATTAAGTTAGTCGGTCAAAGTGATTTTTGGATTTCGGAATCTCAATAAATAGAATAGGAGAATTTTTTTATTTTTTTTAATTTTTAGCAATAGAATACAAGTAGACTTAATTTTAGTAGATCTAATTCATTTTAATATATATATATATATATATATATATATATATATATGTATACATATATATCTTCATTTACTAGATTTTTAAAAAAATGACATTTTTGAGTTTTTTTTTTCTCATCCCTATATATAATTTTTTTTACGTTTCTTACCGTCTTCATTTTCTAGATTTTTAAAAAATGATATTTTTGCGTTTTTTTTTGTCCCTGTCTCCGTGCAATGCCGCTGTAACATAACTACTCGCCACATTCCTTCGCCGCCTGTGTTGCCTCCGACCTTCGCTACTCCGCGCAATTAATAGACTCGTCAAAGTTTTTTTCTCTTAATTTTAGTAGATCTAATTTATTTTAATATATATATATATAAATTTTTTTACGTTTCTTACTGTCTTCATTTCCTAAATTTTTAAAAAACGACATTTTTGCGCTTTTTCTCGTCTCCATATCTGTGCAATGCCGCTGTAAGATAACTGTTCGCTATATTCCTCCGCCGCCAGTGTTGCTTCTGACCTTCGCTGCTCTGCACAATTAATAAACTCGTCAAAGCTTTTTTTCTCTTAATTTTAATAGATCTAATTTATTTTAATATATATATATATATATATATATATATATATATATATATATATATATATTTTGACGTTTCTTACCGTCTTCATTTCCTAGATTTTTTTAAAAAAATGATATCTTTGTGTTTCTTCTCGTCCCCGTCTCCGTGCAACGCTACTATAACATAACTACTCGCCGTATTCTTCCACCGCCAGTGTTGCCTCCGACCTTCGCTACTCTACGTAATTAATTAACTCGTCAAAGTTTTTTTTTCTCTTAATTTTAGTAGATTTAATTTATTTATTTATATATATATATGTATATCATATGTATATATATAATTTTTTTTTACGTTTCTTACCGTCTTCATTTCCTAAATTTTTAAAAAATGATATTTTTCCGTTTTTTTTCTCCCCGTCTCTGTGCAACGTCGCTGTAACATAACTGTTTGCCATATTCCTCCGCCGCTAGTGTTGCCTCTGACCTTCTCTACTCTGCCCAATTAATTGACTCGTCAAATGTTTTTTTTTCTCTTAAATATATGTATATATATATATATATATATGTATATAGATATATATACATATATATATATATGTATACATACATATATATATATTTTTTTCTCTTAAATATATGTATATACATATACATATATGTGTATATACATATATATGTATATATGTATATATGTATATTTTTCTCTTAAATATATGTATATACATATACATATATGTGTATAGATGTATATATATATATATATATATATATATATATATATATAGATTTAGGCTCTTATACAAACCATTACTTAAAATACAAATGTAGGAACCTTTAATTACCATTAGATCTAGAAGATTGAAGGGTCAAGATTAAAATAAATTCAAGTTAGTTATTTACTAAATCTTGACTATTGATCAAATACTAATCTAATGGTTATGATTGGTTCCTACAAATGTATTTTAAAAATAGTGTGTATGGGACCTTCACCCTATATATATATATATATATATATATATATATATATATATGTATATATGTATATATGTACCATCTCTGTTTCCTAGATTTTTTAAAAATGATATTTTTACGTTTTTTCTCGTCTCTATCTTTTTTGAAATCAAGAAACCGGTTTCTTAGACGTGCTTCTCCTTTCAAATACCCCGGCGTTAGAGTCATCAGAGCCGGAAATATCGAATTCACCGACGAAAAATCCGAGCGGAATTTTGAAATCGGATGCGGAAAAAGCTTTCGAAATTTTTAAGTTCATGTTGTTAGATATTCTCAGCTTATGGGTTACCATGACAACCCATGACTAATTATACTTAAACCCAAACTAACCCATGTTTAAATAATATGTATATGGGTTCAACCCATAATAACCCATTTAAAATAATAACCCAACCCACTTATATTATAACTTAAGTTCATGGGTTGGATTATAGCTTGCCATGGCAAATCCAACCCATTGAACAGGCCTAACTAATAATAACATTATTTTAATGGATAATCTCTTTATTTAGAATAAATTTTATACATACATTACCTTATTGTAAATTAAATATATTTTCTAATTGAAATAAATTCAAAACATTTATTATTTTTATCCATAATAATAATAACAATAATATCTCCAAACTAACCTAAAAAATGATTTCCTATCGACTCAATTCAAATAATTCTTCGGTCATTGATTTTCAAAATTTCCTCGGATGTTTCACTCATTCTGCGACTGATTTAGTAAGGAAAAAGGGATAAAAGCGACAGCTGGCAGAGGAAAGTGAAAAAGGCGGGACCACAAAGAAGGTGCGTTTGGGAATTTTAACGACAAAAGCGTCAAAGACCAAAAGGCCGATATTGCTTTCAATAAAAAACATACAGAAATTGCGGAGGTTTACGAAGATAAATTATAACGGCAGCTGGCTCACGGTCAGAGTCTCCAGCTTCACAGACGTAGCTTGGACTCGTCATTGACGCCCCCACTCGATAGAGAGAGGAGGGAAAAAAAAACTTGTAAGTGAAATCGATCGGCATAAGTTGGAAAGCAACATATTTATTTTTGCTCATCAAATTCTGAGGGTAGTTCAACACGATTACTCTTGGGCGCACTCACTGGTTCATCAAATTCTTCTCAGCTTTGTCAAATTTCTACCGGTATTCATTTTCTAGGTATGTAATTTGCCATTAATTCTTCAATTTATATAACTTGAAGCTCAATTTCTGGTCGGCTATGTGGTTTGTAATGTGAAAATTAGTGATTGTGGATCTTCATTCTGCGGCTTATGATCATGCAGTCGATCGTCTTGTTTCATGTTGTATCTGAGTGATCATTGATCAATATTATAGAGTTTTTAGCCTAGAAATTAATAGCATGTTTCTGTTTTCTTATTTATCGCGTCGCTTGTCGATAATCCTTCGTTCTGTTTATCTACTGATGATGGTGCTGTGGCATTTCCTGACATGGACGAAATGAAATCGTTGCTGTTATTTTCTAAGTCTGAGTAGCATTTTGCTGGGGCAGAATATTCCATGTTCATACTATTTGGAATTGAGTGAAACATTATTGGTTTAGAAGAACACGTATGGCATACTTGCTTCTGGAACAAAATTTGATAACACTGAAGGTAGTGATCTCAGTGAAGTGTAAATTACATGGAAAATTCATTGTAGAATATAGAGTTTATGTCGAGGCAAACATAAGATCTTTCTTATGAGGGTCGTCAAAAGGCAAGTTGGTGTATCCTTTTCTATGTTGGAGCTTGGAAGTTTTGGTCTTTGAGGGTGAAGTTTCTTGCAAGTTTTCATCCAATTGTTGTTTGGAGCTACCAAGCAATAAAACTGCGCTTGTGGTTGTGTTTGCGGTGTCGGGGTGTCGCGTTATCGGAATGTCGCGAATGATATTTTATATATTACGGTTGTTACGGCGTGTTTTTTTTTTATTTTTTTTCACAATAAATATTAGCAAATATCGGTAAATATCTGTAAAATATCGGCCTATAACCGATATACTGCCGATAAATGCGTGAAATTTTAAAACCATCATGTATCGCTAATTTCGTATATCGACTGACCTAAAATCTGATAAATATTGTCCGGTATTGCATATTGGGACCGATATTTATTTGTATGGGAGCTACTGGCTTTATAAACATTCTAATGTGCTACTTTTTAGGCTGAGGTGATGTAGTTTAAATACTTTCTAAGATTTCTTGAACATATCCAAAATTTCATCAAACTCTCAAAACACACTTTAATTATACGACTATGGAATCATATATAAAGCAAAAATGCTGAAACTTCCTACCAAAGTTGTCTGCAGCTCTTGCTCTCTGTGTCTCTGCACCTTGTATATTTACATTTCCTAAATAACTCTTCCTCTTATCAACAAGGCTGGAACAACAACTGCTTCGATTTTCTATTCATCATGGTCTTTTTCTGCCTTTCTGACCTTGTTGAAAGTTGTTATTAAGGTCAGTTATGTCCAGGATGCTTGCTTGGAACCCAGATTCAGTGACCTTTTTTTTATTTGTTATGAAATGAAGTAGCAAGCTTCAAAATAAGGCACTCATGCTTGGTAATAATATAATAATCTATGGGGCATGGGTGGCTATGGAAAGAGTGATGCATTTTGAAAATATATAATGTTAGTTATACTGAATGCCCTTTGAAAGGGTGGTACATCAGGAGTAAAAAGAAGAAAGGTAAAATTCAGGATGAATTGGCCTACTTATAGTTTTTACTGTCTCTAAATATATGCAAAAATGTCATTTAACTTGGGAAAATCGGAGGAATCATCCCCCCCCCCCTCACTGTCTCAGATACTGAAGACCATGCCACTAAACTGTACAAGCAAGTCACAATTCAGCATTCAGAGGGCATTGCCTTATGAACTTGGTGAAGCATATTATGCCAAGTATTGCTTTTTTTCCTTTTTTGACTTTTTTACAAAGATGTTTCTCTAAGAAATGCTTTCAACTAGTCCAATTTTTCCTCTATGCTTCACGTTCTTCTTATCTGGTTGAAATGGTTGTTTGATGGATCTTATGTATCTCGTGAATTGTTTTCCATTGAAGGACTCTTTGTTTGAAGACCCCTGAGCAAACGAATTAATATTGTTGCTGCATTGCATTTATTCAATAAATTTCAATAATATTACTAAAACCTTAAGAATGATACCTAGTTTATTGTTTCTTGATAAATGAATGGCAGGATATTGTGAAGAATTGTTAAATTGCAGTACTACAGAATCTTCTTGTGGATATATGAAGATTTCTATTCCACGGTTCAAGCCAGTGGATTCCCTCAATTTGAGTTGCTTAGTTTTTGTGGTTGCTGATGCCCTCCGTGGTGGGTCATTGGTACTTATTTTACAGCATTATTCTGACATATCTATCACTATCAATATTCAATGTAACCCAAGGACATCATTCTATTGGAAAAGAAGAGGTTGAAGATTGGTTCAGAGCTGAAGCTCCGTCAGTCCTCTGTGATAGATTTGGAGACAGTATCTGTAATTATCATCAAAGACCAGCCTTTTCATCCTCATTATCAGAGATTTTATCTTGTGAGGATCTTGAAGGTGTTGGTTCATTCAATACAACTTGCCTTCTGACTACAGATGTATACTTGAATTCTAGTATATATGCATTTGGTACAGGGAACCTTGATATATTACCTCATGTTTCAATCATTTGTGAAATAGAAGACTGTTTGGTGAGCTTTAATGTGTCTGGCAATGTTAAATTGGGCCGTTATGCATCCATTGCTGCTAGTTCTATTATCATATATTCTCACAACTTAACTTTGGGGCATCATTCTTCCTTAAATACAACTTCGTTAGCTGGAAAACCACCACCTCAGACTAGTGGTACACCAGTTGGCTACGATGGAGCTGGTGGAGGACATGGAGGTCGAGGAGCTTCCTGTTTAAAAGATATCCATTCAAATGCTTGGGGTGGAGATGTTTATTCTTGGTCGACTTTGTCTAAGCCTTGGAGCCATGGGAGCAAAGGAGGCGGTACTTCTGGTCAATCTCTTGGGGGCAATGGCGGGGGGCGTATAATGGTTGTGGTGAGGGAATTTCTTTATTTAAATGGGTCAATAGCTGCAGAAGGAGGTGATGGAGGAGCTGGTGGAGGGGGCTCTGGTGGGAGCATCATTATACATGCATATAAGCTGTAAGTAGTTGCAATTCCATCAAATTGCATGACTCTGTTTTCAATTTGGTAGTCTAATGCTTGTTTGGACTTTGGATGCTAGATTTTTACCATATCTCTACCAATGATGATGAAGTACTAGTTGCCACCCTTTGCTGCCCCTTATGTACCAAGAAAATTTTTAATAGCTAACTTAGGGGTAGACAAAGCAGGGAGCATCATTTCAAAGCCAGGACATTGACATATCCCCATGTATGCTATCATGCAGATAGTGATGGTGTTTCTCTTGCTTGAGAGTCCGTGATAGTACATTAATGAATTCATATAGCATTTTCACTTCTGTGTGGCTTCCTGTTGCTGAAATATAATCCTGTCTTTTCATCACTGTGCTATTTAAGAAGCTATATAGATCTCTTACCATAGTGAAGTACTGTATAGTGATCTAGAACAACACATTCTTGTATGACTTAGAAATATTCAATTATTGTGTTAGTCATCAAAACACTGAAAACTAAACATGTTGCCAGTCTTCGCTAGTCACATGGGGCTTCATTTGGAACAATAACAAATTGAGATGAACCAAAATGAATTAATAATCTGTGATGATGTACGGAAAATTTAGATTGTCTGAAGATGAATGTTCCTAAAGCAATGGTTTTGTTTTAACTCTAGTTGAAATGAAATGTTTATGGACCCTTGTTTAATTTTTATGTTATAGTAGTTATCACTATAACTAAAATTTGTTACACTGTTATTGTTGTTGTTGTTATTATTATTATTATTATTGTTATACATATACATATACATACATACATACATATATAGAGGATATATCTAATGAGAATCACCCTATACTCTTTATGGGGAGAATTGAGAAATAAGAACCACGAGTTATTTACCGAAGGTTTTCTATATATTGAGGGTAGTTTCCTAATTTAAAATATAAATACACAATGTTTATAAAAATGCTACTTTTTTTTTTAATTTTAAAAAAAAATTTATACTCAAATACTATATTTTTTAAGTAGCGATTTCCTTTATCTAAGGAGGGTAGTTTCTTAACCTGAAACAAATAATTATAAAATACCACCGCCTTTTTTTTTTTTTTTTTTTTTTTTTCCTAACACTCTTACTATAGTTTGCCTAGCTACTAAGGGTAGTTTCCTCCACTGTAGCAGTATTTTTGATCTCAATCCTTTATTTTTAATCTAATGATTCAAATTGAAAGTTCTCAAGTTCTTACCAAATAAGTGATTCTCATTGGATATTCCCTATATATAATTTTAGTTATTTATTTTAATTTAGTTTAAATATTGACATGCTTTTTATTTTTCATTTTTAATTCAAAAGTTTGAATTTATTACTTTATTTATCTATATATAATTTTTCTTTATTAAGTTTAGCATTTATAATAGGTTTTTAAATTGTTAAAATAATGGAATATTGCATCACATAACTTGTGTTTTGATGAAATTCTTTCATATGCCTTTGCCTTTTAATTTTGTAAGTGAATTTTTGATCTATACGACAAAAATATCCTCATCTTCAGCCTTGTCGGTTTATTATATTATCAACCTTCTCATAAATTGTTAGTCTTCTCTATATCTTCTCCTTCTTCAACTTTTCTGAAATCAATTATCCAGTCCGTCTTCAATTCAACTGTCACACCATTTACATTTTTTTTCTTCAAAATATTTGGTCAGTAAATATCTGCAATAGTAATGCAATATCTGAATATTCAAATCATATTTCAAAATTGAATTCAAAGCTGCATTTTTTTCCCAATGGAGAAATTAAATGAAGGATATGAAGATAAGTAAATTGAAGTTGAAGAAGCAATCTAAGTAAGGTTTTGGTTTAAATGGAGAAGTAACTAAAAACCCATGAGGAAGCAGACTACCCAGAAGGAGACTTCCTCCCTCCTCTCTTTCGTCTTATATTTTGAGAAAAAAGAACATATTTTGTATGTAGGTGATTTGCTGATTGCTTTCCAATGTATATGCTTGACTTTCTTCACTATTTTCATCTCTCACTATTACTACTGTCTGTCCAAGTTTCGAACTTCTGAGTCTGTTAAGTTGATGACTTGCTGGTTATCTTTCTCTATTTATGTAACAAAAAATTTGCATCAGCAGCTGCAATATTATTCTACAATTAAGGAAAAAGAGCAAAATTGAACCCGAACGACAAGATATAAGATGAAAATTGTAGATTTTTTCTGCACAAGCTGTAGCCACCATCCTCCTTCGCTGTCTTAAGCCACAATCACCACCAGCCACTCTTTGTCCTCTAGTGTTGCCACCTTGTTTGGATGCAAAAAACCATGCTTTTTTTTGTGTGTGTGTGGTGGTGGTGGTGGGGGGGGGGGTGATTCTGGTATCTTTTAGTTTATTTGGGCCATTAGGAATTGGATTGAATGGTGTTTGAATCGATCTATTGAAATTAAGAACAGGGAACCAAATAAGCATGAGCACAAATTGAGAAAAATAAATCAAGAATACGGATTCATGTTGTTGGTTAATCGGCCTACATCCACGGGCGAGAAAAGTTGGATTGAATTTTATTATGTATGAGGGATTACACAACTAAGAGAATTACAAGTGGATGCACTCTTAGATCTCAAAACGAGTGTGTATTAGAGTGCGTACAAGTTGCTCTCTCTTTTACCTCTCTTTTGAACTAGAGGAGGTGTGAAATGTACAAAAGGAGGTAATCAAGAAGCCTCCCAATTAGAGTTGGCAAAAGTTGACCCGGCCTGATCCGAGCGAAACCCGACCCGACGTTGACCCGACTCGACATTGATCCGACCAGACATCAAAATCTATTATAATAATATAAATTACACATATTTTATTATTCATTTAAAGCTTTTAAAAATATTGTGTTTTATAAATTATACTTATTTTTCATACTTTTACCTTAGACATCCTTATTTATTAATGATTTCCTAATAAAATTTTCCATACAAAAATACGACATTAAGAAGTCATAATAATAATTTAATAAACAAGTAATCAAATAAATGATAATAAATGATAAATATCTTTGTTAGATTGAATCATGTAATATTTTTTATTGTTAAAATTTATAAATATCTTTATTATTTACTTGTGAAAATATAGCGCATCTAATATTCATATTCATTTATGTGTACTAGTAATCTTATGATTGTCTCTAATATTTACAATGTAATAAATGATAATTATATATTGTATAGTCATATTGTGATCGCTTTTATTTTATAAAATTATCTTTTTTTAAGTAATCAAATAAATGATAATAAATGATAAATATCTTTGTTAGATTGAATCACGCAACGTTTTTTATTGTTAAAATTTATAAATATCTTTATTATTTACTTGTGAAAATAAAGCGTATCTAATATTCTTATTTCATTTATCTGTACTAGTAATCTTGTGATTGTCTCTAATATTTACAATGTAATAAATGATAATTATACGTTGTATAGTCATATTATAATCACCTTTATTTTATAAAATTATCTTTTTTTAAGTAATCAAATAAATGATAATAAAGGATAAATATCTTTGTTAGATTGAATCATGCAATGTTTTTTATTGTTAAAATTTATAAATATCTTTATTATTTACTTGTGAAAATAAAGCGCATTTAATATTCTTATTTCATTTATCTATACTAGTAATCTTATGATTGTTTCTAATATTTATAATATAATAAATGATAATTACCTGGACCTGAATTTGACTCAACCTATCAAAACTCGACCCATCAAGTTAACCCTTAACTACTCAAACCTAAATTGTCAAATTGCATGAAATGACCTGACTCATCAAGTTAACCCGAAACAACTCGGACCCAATAGGACCAACCCATTAAATTGCATGAAATAACCCGAACAGACCGAGCCATACAATTAAATATCGGTCCCGATACGCAATATCGGCCGATATTTATCGGATTTTGGGTCAGCCGATACGCGAAATTGGCGATACGTGACGGATTTAGAATTTCACATATTAATTGGCGATATATTGGTTATCGACCGATATTCTACCGATATTTATCGATATTTGCCGATATTTACTGGTATTTGCTAACATTTATTGTGAAAAAAGAATAAAAAATCACGCTACGACAACCGCGGCATATAAAATATCGTTCGCGACGCTCCGATGCCGCAATACCGTGACCGAAACACAATCGTGACCACGACTGCGATTTTATTGCTTGGGTCGAGCCCACCTAGTCATGTTAACTAGAAAATGACCTGAAGCTAACCCAACCCTACCGGTCAAGTTAACTCGAAATGACCCGAACCCGAGTTTCTTAATCCGAACCCGACCTGACCCGACAAATTAACCTGAAATGACCCGACCCGACCCAAATAAGGCAATGACTCGAAACGACTTGAACCCAAAATGAACCGACCCAAACCCGACCCACCCGACCCGATTGCCACCTCGGCACCCAATAACCAAACCAAAAAACACATACAAACCAAAAACATGGATCGTCTGTGCTCTTGGGTTTTGTCAGTTTTGCAAGAAATCAAATGTTCAAAAGAAACATGGGCTAGAAACACATATCAGCTTCAAATT
Source organism: Tamarix austromongolica (assembly GCA_039764185.1). Classification (NCBI taxonomy): domain Eukaryota; kingdom Viridiplantae; phylum Streptophyta; class Magnoliopsida; order Caryophyllales; family Tamaricaceae; genus Tamarix; species Tamarix austromongolica. Next base: position 82,007,968 of record CM077814.1, on the reverse strand, counting down.
TGCACAGTGAGACCTACAATGGTACTCTATCCTCTGGTGATTCATTTTCATCAAAAATACTTCCAGCAATGATTCAAGGCAACAACTCAACATGGGCTATTCGATTTTGGCAAAAATTATGGCGGAGGAGGTGGCTCCTTACCCCCCTGCTTTGTGGACATTTTCTTGTGAGCTTCCTTTTTTTTTTTCTTTTATATGGTTGAAGATAAAGAATGTATTGTGAGGTGAAGATGAAGAAGGTATGGTGATGTTGAAGATGAAGGACAAAGAGGGATAAAAGGAATGTAGAAACTTGAGAGCAACACAAGGATAAAAAAATGGAGATAAATTTTGCTTTTAGCACCATTGGCCAAATTTCTGAAAGTAATGACTTAAATATAGGGTATATGCCTGTCAAAATTTAGGGACAAGAAGGATGTCGTGTAGCCATAGGGGTTAATGCCAGTATGTTGCATTGTTTAATTACATTGGTTTTTTTTTTTTTAGAATTTTGTGAACTTTAATTTTTATAATTTGAAAATTTTCAGAATTTAGGTTTTTCAGTATGTATTTTTTTTAACTATCATGTATTTTGATATATTAATTGTACAATTATTATTCGTAAATTAACTAACTATTTTTTTAATAATTATGTGATCACTTACTACATATTAAGTAATTAATCATTTAGGAACCAGGTAATTTTTATTTAATAATTTAATACCCGTCATAATAATTAAGTTTATTTTTATTTAATTATTAAATAGAAAAAATAAATAATTATTTATTCACTAAATGAACATTTTTTTTCCTAATTAGATAACTATTTACTTGTATATCTATTAATTATTACGTTGGAATAGTTGTCATTAATAATTAAATTATTTTTCAGTAGTGACTATCATTCTTAATTGTTATTATTCTTTGATTTCTAATTTATTGAATAATTAAGTTTAAAATTATCTATTAGTCAATTAGAAATTTATTTCATAATTAAGTAAATAATTAATGAATATTCTGTTACAGTTAGTTATTTGGTGAATACCTGTGGATTGATCACTGGTTATGCATTTAATTAATAATTAAGTAAATCGTTCTTTTTATTTTTATAATTTTTTATGGATACTTTGATCATTCTTTTTTGTAAAATAATAATAATGTGTCTTAAATAGTAAAAGGTAGAACCATCCTGGTGAATGTTAGGGCTATTTTGGGATTTAAATAGTATCCTGTTGATGATTGATTAATTTAGTGGAATAATCTGCTATTAGTCTGCTGAAATGGTGATGAGAACAATTTAGGTTACCAACATCTGCTTATTGAACGTCTGAATCAATATTCAGCCACTAATGACTTACTTGAGTCACCTAATGGAGCCCAGATGTCTATCCAATCTGACCTAGAGAATGTCCTATCTTATAAGCTAATGACTTGAACTTGATGATCATACATAGTTACCTATATAAATAGAATTCTGATATTTTGTGAATAATATTTCTATTTACATAAAAGAATGAAAATCCTCATTTCGATGTCTTTGGCCTTTTTTAGTTGTCTAATTAGCAACCGGAGGCACTCTTTTATTCATTGTAGGAGGCTCCTCAGCATGCACTCTAATAGAAGAGGTTCTCCGTTTGTCCCATTACGTTTTGGCGGTTTTTTTTTTTTTTTCTTTGGGATGTCTGAAATTTTGACAAGTCCTCTTAAATTTGAATTCTTACTTTCATCTAGAAAAGTCAAACGAATGATTTTCCATTTTAATTTTTAAGTGAAGTACCAAATTGTAAGGGAAATTTGAAGTTCCTTAAATAAGTATTGATTGATAAACTACTTATTTGATTACCATCTTAGATTTAACCATTGCAGATAGAATATGTGGATTTGAATATGAATTGGGAGTGACTCTTGGAAAACCACTCATAATTGAGATTAACTTCTGTATCTTTTCTTTCATTTCTATTTGTTACTATCCTACTATAATTGGATCATGGAAGATGTATTTTATCGCTTGTCACCATTATATAAATCCAAGAGTCAAATTCTTCTCTGTTATGAGATTTGCTGGTTATTGAGCTCTATTTTGGATTCTCTTATATTTAATTCACTGATTTGAAGGGAATTTCTCTTATAACATATGAAATTAAAAAAATTTATGATTATTTTATGGTAATTTATTTACAGTTTTGATGGTATTTCTGCTTTCTGATTATTTTGGCAATGTGCTGACGTTTATATGCATGAGTTTCCCTTCATATTTGTTGTTTTTCCTGCTTACATATCGACAAGCTGTGCTTTCCTGTTGATATAATATGTTTTTGTACCATCTATTATTCTTTAAAGGGCTTCATTTTTCTTAATATTTAATTTTTTTCCCGCATAAATGTCATCCAATAAATCTTTCTTCCTTACTTAAAAAAAAAAAAACTTATTCTAATAACTTTTATACCTTATTTTTGGAGTTAAATGTCAAAATTTTCTTTTCTTTACCAAAATGAGGAAAATAGTTCCTTGCCTTCTAAATGTCTATTTTTCCAGGTGTCAAGCCACTTCAACTTCTGAATTCCGTTAGATAAAAGAGTTGATTGGATACTGGGATATTTGTTGATGTAAAAGAAATTGTTTGCCTTATTGCACCGTAACTAGATTTCTAGACTGAACAGTGAATGCTTCCTCGGCGAGGCCAGATTCCTTGCTTGAATCTCCTTCTTTGCTTCCATTAATGATCTTCCAAACATGTGAAGGGATAATATACCAATGAACCTGTTAAGACAGTTCATTTCAGCCTCAAGTCTGTTCTCTGATTTTCTGAGCAAGGGCGATTCCTTTTTCTACAGATACCTTTAGCTTGTTTATCCTTATAGAAGGGTCTCTGTATACCTTTGTCCAAATCACTTATTCCTGTGATTTGATGCATTTACTTTTTATCTGACAGTTTGTTTCAGATTTCTCATTGATAATCCTTCTCTGGGCATTTACTGTGATAGTTACTCTTATTTTTTTGTAAGAGGATGTAATATTTAAATCTGCTTGTCTGACTTTTTTTAAAAACGAAAAATTCAGCTGAGGTTGTTGCTTGTTTTCTCTCTTAGCTTACTGAGTATAGTTTCCATTTCAATTGCTCCTTGGCCAACTTTGTTCAAACGTCCCCTCCTCCCTCTCTGTTATGTATCTGAAATTCAGAATTTTATCATACATTCAACTTCAGTGAAGTCACACACATCATTTAGCCATAAAGTTTATTAACAGTATCAGTCCAGTTCAGTTTTGTTTTGGTTCCTATTGCTCCTATGGATTTAAAGCTGCTGTTGAATTGCTAAAATGAATATTTTGGGTATCATTTGGCATCTAACTCCTGGCCTTCAATGTGGGCACTGTGGGAAGTCCTAATTTTATGCTAGTAAGCATATGAAGGCCAGCGAGGCCACACCCACCTTCATTTCCAGAAAATGCCGTTTTTCACTTCCTCCTTTTAAAAATGAAAATTGCAAACAGTGTCTGCTCTCTTCTCTATATTTTTTTTATTATTTTTTTCCTGAGTTGTAGCACATTGCAATGTGATTTATTTTGATAATATGCATTAAATTTGCTCTGACTCTGCAAATTTTTGGGTTTAGGCAGGGCTTTGGTTTTGTCAGTGCAGCAGGTGGAAGAGGGTGGGGTGGTGGCGGCGGTGGAAGAATATCTCTGCATTGTTACAGCATACAAGAAGATGTGAAAGTCACTGTACATGGTTCGTAATTTAAATTCATATTCTAGGAAAGTAATATTCTTCTGTTAACTTCATATATTTTTGTGAAAAAAACTCTGAATTCACAGGATGAGCTTTCTATGATAACAGTTAATTTTTAGAAGTTGCAGGAGGAATAATTTCGGCTAACAGGAAATATCAAACCAAACCAAACGAATCAGGCTTTTTTTTTATAACAGAAATGGTTGCTCCATTGGGTTTATTATATCTGCTCAATTGGGTGATCAATTCCTTCCAGATTTAGTAGTCCTTCAACCCTTTTACATCAAAAATCTTCCATCATTTGACTTATCCTCTTTAGTTCCTAGATAGTTTCTCATTGTGTGACCATAAAACCTGATACATGACCATTGTTTTCCCACATTCTTCCATTTGAAAAGTTGAACTTTGGTGAGAAGGCTGGATATCTCTGTGGGCTTCATCTTTTATGTTGCTATCCTCTAGCATGCAAGTACCTTTTTCTTTCCCAACAGTCTGAGCATTCCTGTTCAGTCGCAACCGTATAATCCTTGGTAGCTTTTGTATGTTGCGGTAATGAAGGGTCCCTTTGATATATTTGGGTGCCATACCACTTTAATTTGGTAAAATTGCTGCCACCCTTTTGAAACTATTGAACTAGGTGGTTGAAACAACCTTGCCTTGAATAATAGAATGAAAAATTTGAGCAAATTAATTTCAATACTTGCTGCAAATGGAAGAGTAAGCACCACCACTGCAAATCTGCAACTGTTATGCTGGTCTTGTTTTTCCACCTATGGCAACGTACAAGTCAGTGGAAAACAAAATTTTCTAACCATACCATCAAAATGGAGACTCTTTTCGTGTTGCATTTTTTTGGTTTTACCTTTTCAATCAAATGCAATATCTTGTATTTTGATATTTATGTGAAAATATTGATGCTATACCTCCCTGATCATCAGGATAGGAAAAAAGGAGGGGAGGAAAATAAGAAGGGAATTGGGAAGGAGTACTTAATGGATTCTCTCTCAAGAGGGAAGAATTTACTCAACAGTAGGTATCAATGGTCAAACCACAGATAAGGGCATATATAGGCCGTAATACTGCCAAATTACTAAATATGCTAAAAAACTACCTACTAGATATGGAAAAATATTTTATTTCCAAAAAAATATTATGTTCTACCATATATCTTAAATGCTAATAAAACTCTACGTATAATTAAAATTGTAATAAATATTGATGTAACATCTAAATCCTAAACTATGAAATAAATCCGGCTTGAATATTTTGGCCTCACAACTCTTCCCCTGTCAGTCCCTTTCCCCATCTTAGAGTTCAGTCTGGCTGCTGAAAAAACAAGGCTGCAGGTGCACAATTAGTATTTCTTTCTTGGGGGTGGTTTTTAAGGAATTGATCCTGTCTTGCTAAAGTTGGACTTAGGTGTGTAAAGATCTCAAGTTTGAATCATCCCTCATGTGGTATTCTCTGTGGTTCTTTTGGATGCAATCTCTTTATTATCCCACGACAAGTAGAGGTGAGGCTGTATATATCAGGACTTGGGTATGTCATGACTCATGAGTGTTTCCTTGCTAGAGTTGGTCCGCTGGGAGTTGGGTGCTTCGCCAGAGGATTTTTTTTTTTCTGAATATTTCAAAACCGTTACTTCACCAGAGGATGTTATTCTGAATATTTCAAAACCGTTATACTTGTGAAGATCATCAGTTAAGAGACTGCTGATGGTTTGGGAGATTATGGATCACCTCTTGAATGCTCCTTTGAAATTTTTTATCACAACAGTGTACTCAATGTATACCTTGTTAAAGGGTCACTTATATGGCTTATAATCAGGAAATGACCCTACTTTCTATGTGAGGATGGTAGTTAACTGCAACTATTTCAATCATGGCAGGTACTTAATGCTTGTTCAATATACTGTTGCTGAGTATAGAAAACAGAAAAAAGAGGGAAATTTGTGTTGAGTCACTATTAGTCAACATTCTGTTCTATGATCCATGATGTTTTCAGATCACAGTTCTCTTCATAGTAATGGTAACGCTTCAGTGAAGTATTTCATCTTATTTTTATTTTTATTTTTTTTAACTGCGACTTTCTGTTCATCTAACGAACAGGAAAAATCAACGAATTTTGATATTTATGGATTTTTCAAGCTCTTCTAATGTGCTAGAAGAGACTTGTGTTATCGAATCAATGGATTACTTTTAAGTCCACTTTATATGGACTCAACTCCCCAGTGTCGTTCTGCGCATGGTCCCTTGTATGTTGATTATCTTATCATTTGAGATATTATTTAATTTTCACTCGAAAAATGTGTCATGCTTTGTTTTTTAGTCATTAAGTTGATGCTGGAAAAGTGTCTTGTAAATTTATCTGCTCCTTTTTTGGTTTTATAAGTTGGGTTTTCTTGTAATGACAAAGTGGCATCATAACTTTCCTCTTATGGCAGGTGGCTTTAGTATTGGCTGTCCTGTGAATTCTGGAGCAGCAGGAACTTATTTTGATTCAAAGCTTCTCAGTTTACGAGTTAGCAATGACAATATAACTACTGAAACTGAAACTCCTCTGTTGGACTTTGCTACCAGGCCATTATGGTCAAAAGTTTTTGTGGAGAGCAGAGCAAAAGTTTTGGTCCCTTTGCTTTGGACTAGAGTTCAGGTTGTCGCTTTTCTTTTAACTTTTTCATGAGACTTTTCCAAAAGTAGATGTCAATCATTTATGTACCATAATAGTGGCCTGATAAGCCATGGCTATCTGGCCATAACCTGTAATGTATATTTTTCAACCTGTTAATTGATGCGTTTGTAAGGATAGCCTAATTTTTGAATGAGGAACAGTGGACGCCATATTTTGCACTAAATCCAAGAGTGTGCTTCAGTGTGATTGAGAACCTAATGTCTGAAAAATGAGTCCTCTATCTTCTGGCATCCATCCATCAGTTAATAGTAAATTTTATTAACTATAATTCTGGGGAATAGATTATTGTCTTCATGCATGATTCCCCCTTTCCTTTGCGAAAACTGTAGGCTATTTCATGTTTATAATGCCATGTTTTGCTCATCGGTTGATCTTGTGCAATAGCTGACTTAAATTCAGGTTGTTGAGAGTTGTGAACTTTTTTCACAACGATCAAATTTTATACCTTTAGTTGCCATGTTAGCCTGCCCTGCACTGAGCACTGTTTTACTTGTTGGTTGTGAAGTTGAGAGGCCAAATAAGTGTACTCTCTGGGGGAAGTATCAGCTTCGGGTTGTCTCAGCTGCCAGTGTCTGAGTTTGAACTTGTTGCTGAGGAACTTCTTATGAGTGATTCTGCTATAAAGGTATGCATACTAATAAATTCAGCTGTATCTTCCCTGGCTATGACATACTCCTTTTGCATTCATTTTATTTTTCAGATAGAGGTTAAATTAACTTCATTATCTCCTTATATCCAATTCAAACCTTAACACATTGGACTCTCATGTGCACAAGACTCACCTTGTTCATGAAAAAGTCAAGGCCTGTTAATCTTGCATCTATTGTTACTTTACTCCCTCTGTGCCGCAATGATTGTCCTAGATCCCATTTTCATATAGATTAAAAAATATAATTTAATTTTATTGAAAAAGTAAATATATACATGCTTTTGTTATTGTATCACTTTAGTTAGTATTCGAATCATATTAATTGATGTATTAAATGAGGTTATATTAAAAACTAATACATTGGTTTCACTATTTACAATGAAATAGGACTATAATTTGGGACAAATAAAAACTGAATCTAAGGCCATGTTTGTGTGATGGAGGAAATATTATTTTTAGAGACTTAGAGGCTATGGTTATTATGGTCTATCACATTGTGATCTGGACTTTGGGGGGTCCTGTAGAGATGATGATACCAAAAAAGACCTATCCTTGCCAGCTTTTCACTTGATGTAGCTCTTGAGCTGTAATTTTTAGCTTATGTTTATCATTTCTTCTGCTGTATCAACTTCTTTTCACTTGGTATTAGTTTTCATTAATAGACTGGCATCTGTGTTCGTCCTTTTGCTGTTGTTAAATTAACTACGTATTCTGAATGCAGGTGTATGGCGCATTTCGGGTGGCTGTCAAAATATTGCTTATGTGGAATTCTGTTATCCAGATTGATGGTGGAGGCAATAATGCTGTTGCTACTTCTATCCTGGAAGTGAGAAACCTTGTTGTTCTCAGGGTATGCTTGTTTGTTGACTAAAATTTGGTTCCTTTTATTGCTATCTACTCATTTTAATTTAATTACTCTGCTGTGCAGGAACATTCTGTTATTTGTTCGAATTCAAATTTGGCCTTATATGGTCAAGGACTCCTGAAGCTGACTGGTCAGGGTGATGCAATTAAGAGCCAGCGACTTTCTCTGTCACTGTTTTACAACATCACTGTAAGATCTATTTTTGGGAAGTGCTTTTTGGGTTTTACATGTGTCTAAGTGTGCATTTTGGTCAAAGCTATGAGACAAGGTTATATGGTTGGTTTCGTCGGCACTTTCTACTACTTTCAATGTTTCAAAAGCATTGTCATTTGAATACTGGGGCTGATGGTGTTGACTTTTCATGAAGCATGTTCTCCCCAGTTTGCCATTTTTTCATGGGAGACAAAGCTGATGCTCCTTTGTGTCTTACAGATTAATTTGTGTCTTACACATTTCTACTATTCAATACCTGGATATGCAGATTAATTTGTATAAATGTATCATTTTGACAAGCAAGTAAGAGGATGTGTGTAGCTTTGCTATGTTGCCATGTCCTCATTGTTGCTTTGTTGTCTTAGTCTATACTCTCTACTCAAAATTACATGCCATCCTTGTTGTGGCCCAAGGTTTCCTTTGGGTAGATATGGGCATACGGGTGGTACTTTTAAAACTGACCTGGAAATCTGTCAGCCAGGGACTCCACATCACTGGTTTGACCACGGTTAAATCAGTTCTGACTGCTTACTCTTTCTTACATTTCTTAAGGCTCCAGCTCCAAAGTCTTAAATTCTCATTGTGCACCTTTATCTTCAACCTTGTCCCAGTTTCTTTCCCTTTCCTTTTTCCCTGCCCCTTCCACTCATGTTCACTCCATTATTCACAGGAAAACAATGCAGCACTTGAAATAATTAAGCATTCAGAAGTTACCGCTTTTTTTGTTTTTCATTTCTATATTTTCACTTCTTATTTCCCATTCTATACTCTTTCCCCCCTTGTTTAAAATCAGCAGCAACTCCACGAACACATCACGACAACAACTAGTACGTATCAGCAGAAAATGGGCACTATCAATGGCAACATGCACCAATATGGAGTAGCAGTTCTTTATTATCTCTTCCTTTTTTTTTTCCTCCTTTTTTTTCATTTTTATTTTCCCCTCTTCTACCTATCTTTTTCTTGTTAGGTTATTAGGATAAATAATTTTACCTTAGTAAAGTCATATTACAGTAGTTAGTTATGGGTCAGTTTGTTAAGAGTCTGTTAGGGATTTTCTTAGCCTAGAATCTTTTAATTAATATTATAAATAGAGGGTTGAGGGATAAGCAGAGGGGGAAGAGTATCAGAGAAGTGTTTGAGAGAGTTCTAGGCTCTTGAATACCGGAATTAGGCGAAAGTAGTCTTCAATACCATAAATTGTCAAATGTTGCAAACAATATGTGACGGGCATAGTATTATCTTTTGAAATAAAAAATAATCATCTGTAGTAAGTGATGAATTTGCCAGAACTTGAAGAAAAAAGTTAAGATTTTCTAGCTCTTTCAGGATCTCTCTCTCTCTCTCAGTCTCGCTATTCCATAATATATTTCACATATTGAGATAACCTTGTTATTAGATTAGGGACCATAATATTATAAGAGCACATCTGGTATTTTTTTGCCCTTTTTTTGGATGATATTTTATTTTGTTTGCACCTTCCTCCTATACAATGCTGTTTTGGTCTTTCTTATATGCGCCCTTATGTATAGGTGGGATCAGGTGCATTACTTCAGGCACCACTGGAGAATGATGTCAGTAGAAGCATGTAAGTAACTGATTCCTTTGACTTAGCAATGTGAAACAATCACGTGTGATGCAATATTAACAATCAATATGGTGCTTTCCTCCCCTTTTCTGCAGGGTGATAAAATCTCTCTGTGAGAGTCATAGTTGCCCGATGGACTTGATATCTCCACCAGATGATTGCCATGCTAACAATACTATGTCTTTCTCATTTCAAGTAAGAGATTCTTAGCTTTGATTACCTCAGGATGACCAATGAATTTTGCATTTTGATTTCTGATATCTGTTTTATAATTTTCACTTGTCCCGGAACTTAAAATTGTCAGTTTTTCTTTATTATTATTCCCAACATCAAAGAGTGGGTGAACATCTGTATTTCCCAGGGCTGCACTTAGACGCATCAGGGCCCTAGGCTCCATCTGCATCATGCACATATATTCAACCTGATTTGGGGCCCCTGAGTTAAAAAATGAAAATAAAAATAAATAGTAAACAACCCATAGCAGATTCTTTGTTCTACTGATGGATATATAACTTTGTCAGATTGGATTTTTGTGTATATGTGATATGATGGATATATCACTTGGTGTGGGGCTGCGGATTGCATTTTTGTGTATATCATACCCACCCTGAGTGAAAAAGAGAAATATTTACCCATATTGGCTTAGGGATTCCATCACATGACCAGAATCATACATCTGCACACTGCCAATCAGTTAACCAACGGGACAGTTTTGTCAACAATATACAGTGTTTACACACACACACACACACACACTATATCTGATTCGTTTGTGTGATTTTAGCTTTATGCACACAAATTAAGAAGTAAAGCCAAATGATGAGTACATCCTTATTAATTGTTAAATATTTTATAAAAAATTTTGGGGACTATAAAAAGCTAGAGTGAAATATTTAATGATGATAGGATAAATTAAGAGAGGTAAATAATATTTTATATTGAAATCCTAAAGGGACTTGTTATTGATAAAATTAAAGTTGTTCAGTAAATCTTGGAGGCCTAGGCCTTGGTCTGCACCTGATATTTCTGAATGGAACGACTAGAGCTTCAGAATGCTGGTTGGACATGGGGTTGATACTAGAGCTGTAGGGATATTAAAGAAATAAAATTTGAGTGTTGCTACTCCAGCTAACCTATTCTTTAGAAAAGAGAAATTCAGGACATTTTGCAATTTTGAAATATCACCCATCTTGATACAGACATACAGTGGTCATAAGAAAGTTTCCTGCATGCTGAGGTGAAGAAATTTATGTGTATATGGTTACAGTGTCTTGTGAAATACACCACTGGATCTGCGACTTGCTCATTTTTCACATTCTGCTTGCTGTGGCTGGACTTGGAAATTGGCAGACATAGCTTTTTGTTAGGAGCTAGTTTAAATTTATGACCTACCGAAAACGCAGAATCTAGATCATTGGTGATTTAGGCCCTCGTTTTTGCCTTTATAATTTTCATTTCTATTAATTTCTGGATTAATTGTCGCATCCCTTTTTACTATCAATCATCTAGACTAGAACCTTGTCAGATAACCTTGTCAAATAAAATTTGATTTTTGTTATTGCTATTGAACACACAGATTGGTTTACCACAGTTCTCATTATTACATAATCTTTTTCTGTTTCTGCTTCGTTAGCTTACCATACACTACCATCTGGAGCTAAATCTTTCTAAGAGCTCCAGTCGTTGTAGAGCTTATTATATGCTGTGCTATGTCATTCATCACCATACAACTTCTTATATTTCTGTGTGTTTACATACTATGCATGTGTATATATAGCCATGATAACATCTAGATGTGGGAGGCGAGGGTGTCCTATGTCCCAAGTCTATGTACTATGCTGACTCTTCTATGCACCCGGGTGCCTACTATCATGCTTCATGGACATTTGCTGCACTGTTTATTTTCAGCTTACAGTTACTGGAGTTTTCTTCGTGGTTATAAATTTTTGGTCAAAAGCAGATGACTAGTATGGACAAATTGAACTGTGAAGTGGACAAATGATACTATAAAAAAGGGGGCACCATAACACTAAGAACTGCAAGCATGCAACTACCAAATGACCAATGGTGTGCTAGACAGTCTGGAAAAATGGTGCAATTAGTATAATGTTAGTACTTAGAAACAGCAACAAAGTATTTGAATGGTGCTTCTCAGAAACTGCACAGTATTTGGATAATGCAGTTATTATTGGTCTCACTTGTTTGCTATTGAACATAGCTGATGCAACTTGTTGTTAATTTCATTCACGTGAGTCCTTATATTGATAGATCTGTCGGGTGGAAGATGTTCTAGTCAATGGCCTTATAAGAGGAAGCATTATTCATATCCACAGGGCAAGAAATGTCATTGTTGGTGCCCTTGGCATGATAACTGCAACGAAGTTAGGTAATAACCCACTTGTTTACCTGCTTGTAACCACCATGGATTATTACTACATTTATAAAGTTGCTCATAATCCTGCCCTGTTTTTTTCAGCTTCTGTATCAAACTACTGTTGATACTATTGGCTTTTAATATAAGAGATGTTTCTTTAGGTTGCACAAAAGGTATTGGTAGAGGAAGATACTCAAATGGAGCTGGTGGTGGTGCTGGACATGGAGGAAAGGGTGGTTCAGGGATGTTCAATGGAAGGGTAAGTGAAGGTGGGGGTAGCTATGGTAATGCTGAGTTCCCCTGCGAGTTGGGAAGTGGATCTGAAGGCCCAAATGAATCTTATGGATATGTGGCTGGTGGAGGAATGATAGGTAAGGATGTTTCAGATCAACTATCTGTTACACTTCTTTTAAAACTGTCCAATATATTTGTCTTGGCAATGGGGCATTCTGTTTGCTAGCTACAAAAATACAGGTGAAGAAAATCTGTTGCTTCACATTCTTTAGGCATCTTTGAGTTCTGGTGCAAAGTTAGTTCTCTAGACTTTTGCTTCTGTTGCTATCAGCTTAAGTATCTCAGATCTATCATTTTTTTTGCCTTACTGGAGAACATACATTCAGGATTCATGATTACTGTTTATATGAGTAGTAGCTTTCATAAGCCAGCGAATACCGTATTTAGCACAGACAACAGCGCCAGCAAAGGACGTTCCTATTAGCTGTTATACACATTTCCCTTTCCAGCCCTTGTGCATACGTGTTCTAATTTCTATGTTGTGCCAGGCACAAACATGCATGTGCTCTATGTAGGCATTCATGTAGAAATTCCCTCACTTTGGCCTTCTCACTTTTTACTGTCTTCCTGGTTTTTGGAATTTCTGATGTTTTATAGATATGGGTAGAGGAATACCCTTGTCCTCTCATACATGATAGTGATATGTATTTTCAGATATCCTTTACTTTTGTATAAACATGTTTCAAGGAAGCTCTATGCACTGAGAGCCAATCAGTCAATGTTTCAACAGCTACCACGATTGTTTATTTATTTATTTTTTGTTGTCACAATATCAAGGCTGATTATTTATTTATTCTTTTGTGTGTGATAGATGTATCAACAAGAATTTTGTGAACGAAAGGTCACTGCTCCTTTACAATGAAACTATCTCTCATCTCTCTAACTTTGTTACATTTCAGTTGCTAGTCATATGGCCTTTCGCACATTGCTACTATAGAGGAACAACCTCCTTTTTTAGTTTCTTATGGAGTCACAGTACCTTTTCTAGTTTCTGATGGTTGGAATTCAACCTTTAAATCATTGTTGATTGAACTTAGGCCTCTTCTTTTGAACAGTTAATAGTATATTATTCATCACTAGGGATGACAATGGGTTCCTTATCTGACCCACACTTGTCATGCTTGTCTTATTTTTAGTGGATTTGGGTCTAAGATTTTTGGATCCAATGGGTCTAGGTCGGGTTTCGGTCCATATATACCTAAATGGATTCAAGACCTTAGGTTTCAGTTAAGTAGTTTCAGATCCAGATCTGACTCGCCAAACATGTTTAGTATGTATGTATATACAGGGGCGGAGCCAGGGCATTTCAATGGTGTCACGGGACACCATTGAAATTTAATATAAGTTTATATAAAGGTCAATATAGAGTAAAGGACTATGACATCACAATTGGTTGTACAGTTGTATGCACTTATACAATTAAAAACAAAGGGGCTAGGATCGAGGCCCTACTACCGTAAGTTTTTGTTTTTATTTTTATTTTACTCCAATGGAAAAGAGACCAACAACCAAGAGGATTAAATGCCTTGGATTCACTTCTATATTAAAGTTAATGAGGTATATTTTCTGGTTATTATATTAGCTTACTTTCTTTTGTTATTTTTTTTCATAAATTAAAGGTAATAAAAAGAAATGAATTATAAACACTATATCATGTTTGCTTGGCCTATAATATATCATAGGTTAAAGTTCTAGTTGTACAAATACACTTTCTTTTGTTATTGTATTTGCCTTCTAATGATTGATGGCCCATAATTTTTTTTTAATTCAATCATATTTTGACATAAATTTCTATTAAAAAATGAAAAATTGTTAAAATATTCAAAAAAAAAATTACGATAAGATATTTCATTTCATCATACAATTTATTAAATGTAGCTGATATTGAGTGGTGATAAATATTATTTTTATGTTAAAATGATTAGTGATCCATACTCATACAATTTATTAAATATGGCTGATATTGACTAGCGACAAATATTTTTTTATGCTAAAATAAGTAGTGACCCATACTATTAAATTTTTTTAATTTTATTAAATTTTAGTACATATGACTATTAAAAATTTAAAATATTCAAAAAAATATTATATAAATTACTTAATTTTATTATATAATTTATTACATCTGGCCAATATAATTTTCGAAGTTGGGACACCATAAATTTAATATTCTAGCTCTGCCATTGTGTATCAATTTTATTTATGTGTATTTACTTTATAGGCAATATGCAAGTTATTTTATTTCAAAATTATTAAAATACCATTTGGAAAGTTGAAGTGATTTGAAATGTTTATCTTTTCATTGGAGGATTTTATTTAAAAAAAATAATATATTAAGCTATATAAAACATAAATGTATTAGTATATTTATATAAATTATTTATTAAAGAAAAAATAGCTAGACCCATTTTGGACATGTTTACCTGCTAGACTGGATGATCCGGGGCTGAATTTTTATGACCGAGCGGGTTTATGTCTATGTATTGTAGACCCAATTCATTGTCATCTCTATTGATCTTATTGAATAATATTGTTGATATTATATGATGAGGTTTCAATTTTTAGATATCATTTACTAGATAGAATATTATCATCCAGGATATGTATTTCTGAGTTATGCAGGAACATCTTTTAATATATGATTCAATTAGCATTATTATCTTAGGATTTGGTGATATCATCTTCAAGTTAATATTTTTCTTTATTATGATTTGTATTTATTGTTTTGTTTCTTGGCCTATATATAGGGCCATAGGCTTGTGTTTATTCTTCGTTTGACTGTGTCTTCTCTTATCCCAGGATTGTGTTTGTCTCTCCTAATTTCCCTCTGGTCTCTCATCAACCCTGCATCAACACTTCAGATTTTTATCATGGAATAGTGAAAAGAAATCATTACTTTAAGAATATTATTTGACTGCATCCTGAGAAAAGACATTTTTTTGTTGCTTGACATGGTTTCTCGTACTATTGCTATTCATGAAACAGTGATGGGAGCTATACAATGGCCAATCTTGAAGCTAAATCTCTATGGATCTTTGAGGGCTGATGGTCAAAGCTGCTGTGAATCAGCCAGAAACAATAGTGATGCTTTGTTAGGCGGACTGGGTGGAGGCTCTGGTGGGACAATTCTTCTCTTTCTCCAAAAACTTATGCTCGCTGAAGAATCTCATCTATCTGTTGTTGGAGGGAATGGCGGCTCTCTTGGCGGTGGCGGTGGCGGTGGTGGAAGAGTTCATTTTCATTGGTCAAATATAAACACTGGGGATGAATACTCCCCAATTGCTGCAGTCAGTGGTTCCATCAATAGTAGGTATGTACAAATCTGACGCAAACAAAACTCACTTCTATGGTACAGATGTTCATGAATCTGAATAGCTCATGTAGCTGCAGCAGGATCAACAGTGATAAGAAATTGTCAGGATGTTCTAGAAATCTTGTTTGTTTCTAGTTAGAAAAAAATATGCCTCACTTGCTATCTCATTTTACTCTCAGTGTATGTCTTTTCTGTGAATCAGACAAATTTCCTATTCCATGGCCTAAAAGACAAAGACAGGTAAGATTCTTTAGATGCAGTTTCTTCATCCACTGAATGCGGTTGGAGGATCAGCACCTTTGATACCAAACTTGTCATGCATCTGGAATGAATTTTTGCATCTAATCTTAGTTCAAAAGACTGTTAGGCTAAAAACGAATGTTTACCTTTTCCCTTGAATGAACTTATTTCATTCTGCATATGCATTTCTTTCTCTATTGTGTATCTGCTTTGGTTAAACAATGTATGTCATCATGTCTGGCAGTGGAGGAGCTGGAGACAACCCTGGTCGTTATGGAGAAGAGGGCACTGTTACTGGGAAGAAATGTCCGAAGGGTCTTTATGGTACATTCTGCAATGTAAGTTCCAAGCTTTTGATCATTGGATCACCCAATGGTGCACCTGCACTTTAATTTTTGCTACCAAATTATTCTCTCTAAATTGGTATCGCCTTATGATTAAACATTGAATTGCATTTTTACCATGCTTTCATATATCAATAACTTTTGTATTGTTTGTTCATCATTGTTCGAATAATCCCGTTCTTCATTATTTTCCTTTTGCACTTTATATTTTAGTTTTTAGGTTGACATATATGCATATTAATAGGGGACTATGTTGAGATAAGAATTTTGTTGCAGCGTTGTTGTGATGAACAAGTGAATTTATGTCAGACCCGTGGACTTATATTGACATGAACAGTTAATCTTTGAGTCAAATAAAAGTAAGGTTTTACTTTTGATTCTCCAAATACATAAAAAGCTGGGAGTTCTCAACTTCTTAGCAAGTTCTTGCTATGTTGATTCATAACGTCACGCACAGAATGTGCCTATATGGCTGTGTAGTTGAATATACATAGTTGTGCTTAATACCTGTTTCAGTGTTAACCCTCAGTTTGAGTACTGTGGAGGTTTGGCATTGCTTTACCTTCGGAATCTGATTTGACCTATAAAAGTTTATGCATTTGATTGTGCAGGAATGCCCTGTTGGTACCTTTAAAGATATTGATGGCTCTGATCCAAGTTGTTGCACCCCTTGCCCTGCCGAGCTTCTTCCCCGTCGGGCAGACTTTATCTATGTCCGAGGTAACTTAGACAAGTTTGCTACAAAATGACCTTCTAAAGGTCTCATTAAATTTTAATTTGAATTTCTAACTTATTAGGTTTCAAATTTATATCTTTCTGTCCTGAATTCTGTAGGTGGAGTTAGTCAACCATCATGTCCATACAAATGTATAACTGACAAATATAGGATGCCACACTGCTTTACACCCTTTGAGGAGCTTATTAATACTTTTGGAGGCCCTTGGCTGTTTTCCCTTCTCTTGCTGTGCGTTGTGCTTCTCTTAGCTCTGTTGTTAAATTCATTAAGAATAAAAATGATAGGACCAATTTATGCATATCATGGCGCAAGTTCATTTGATGGTGATCAACGCCATCCACATCTTCTTTCTCTCTCAGAGGTATTTGATTGATGCCAAACCATTTCCTATTCAATTGTATGCTTTCTTCATGCTGGGGCAAACAATACTGATCAATTACTATATTTCATTCTTATATCAGGTACGTGGACCCAGTAGAGCTGAAGAAACTCAGAGTCATGTTCACAGGATGTATTTTATGGGTCCCAATACGTTTAGGGAACCCTGGCATCTTCCTTATACTCCTCCAAGCGCAGTTGTGGACCTTGTGTGAGCAACTTTTTCCCTTTTGAACCCTACAAGGCTAAAATGATTTTCGTTACCAAATGGCTCTATTTACTGTGATATTATGGCCTAGCTAATTCTACGACTTTCACTAGCCTTGATCAGAAGGCTATTATTCTCAGAAATTTTAAACAAGATCATTCACTCATCATTACAGATGAAGATTTTACTTCCAGCATTTTCTTGATCATTAAAAGATATCAGATCCATCAACTGTGGACCTATTTAGCTCTTAATGTCATAAAATATTAAACTGTATAGTTACCGCATTTCTCAAGGTGCATGTATCGACTGGTTTTCAGTCTATCCAGTAGTTTTTGATGAATAATCATGGCATGATTCCTGTATTATCAAATAAATTACACATGAAATCATGCATGCATTTACTCTATCAAGCGAAATCCTAATCACATGAATATGATCTTAATGCGAAATAGACTTAAATATACCTTATAATAAATATATATAATGTGTAGCTTCGGCCATTGATCAATTTGGTGACACTGAAACACTGTAATTTTGCACCGAAACGCAAAATGTGAATAAACGGTTCTTTCCTCTTTCTCCTTCTACTTGGCCTGTGTATCCTTGGATGGAGATGGGTATATGGACCTTTGTCACTTTCCTCAGTGATTAATTGCTTAATAATGGAGGAAAATTAAGCCTAATCTTCCTTTCTGCATACATGTGTGTATATGGAGACACATGAAAGGAAAAAGAAAAAATTTCTTAAGATGAAGGAATACATGGGCCTTTCTTGTAAACCTTCTTCTACCCACTGTCTCATTGTGTTGGTAATTATAACCAATTTGATTTTTCAATTTGAATTAATTAAGTAATTAAATGATAAAAGAATATCTTAATTACTTTATTCTCCATTAATCATGTGCCAATCACATGAATGCACATACACACACTTAGTCCTAATTCTAATCTTTGTTGCACGGAAACAGTAGGACAGGGCCGTTCTGTGTTTCTGAGTCGGCATTCCCATCTGTTTCCCGGCACAAGAGGGAAAATTTTGGGCCAAAACAACTAGTTTTGGGTCTTTTTTTTTCCAAAAAAATAAAAGAGCTACTTTACCTAAGTTGATAGTTGGACTCTAGAAACCTAAAATCGAACCCTGACTATCCCAACTGCTCCATCTCCTCTCCCCTTCGACTGTTCGTGTTGTAACCTATAGCAACTCGAGCTTCAACCTTCCTCTTCCTGTTCGAACCAGTAGAGGCGAAGGCAGTGATGGCCACTGGTGAGTCAGCATCAGCCACTGGCAAAGGCAATGACGACCACCTGTGATGCAACGATGGTCTCAATTGGTTGAAAACTCAATTTTCTCTTGGTGAGCATTTTTTCTGAACAATCAATTCCCCCCCCCCTCTTTGAGTGTCGGTTTTACAATGAGGATTGAGGTTGAGTTGAAGAGCGTCGGCAGTAGAATGAAGTCAATTTCATGAGTCACTTCATCTAATGCTACATGTGAAGTTAAAACACTTCGTTTGATTAAAATATATTTTATTTCATATAAGATTCAAGTAATATTTAAATTTCAGAGGTTAAAGTAAAAGTAGTATCTGATATAAATTCAATTATTGATGATGTGGCTATTGTTTTTCTTTTTGAAAATTAAAAAATGTGTGCTCACAATTGAGGATTTGTTTGTGGATAGGAATTATTTGTTGTGTATTATGTGGCTAGGTTGCTATCAAAGTCTTACTAGAGAGCCCTTGGTTTGTTGATATAAATCATGTTTATAATTCATAGAATAGAAATCTTTAATTTAATATTATATATATATATATATATGTATGTATATTAATTATTTAAAAAAAAAATGTCATTTCCATTTCCTTACACCCTTGATTTGAACCATCAAGATTTAGAAAAAGAAATAATTAGGCTGATCAACTAATATTAGACCATGCTAAATATATTTTATGGCCCACTTTTGGGTTAATATGTTTATATTTTATAAAATACTTTATTTATAAAATATTAATAACAATTGCATAAAATAGGAAATATGTTATTAGTTGGTGCATATGCCTAGAAGTAGAATCGGATTGGGTTTGGTTGTTTGCGTGTTGGTTGTAGGTTGGGTCATTTTAGGTTCGGGTTATTTGGGGTCATTTTATTGCTCAGGTGTATTTCGGGTTTGGGTTGTTATAAACCCAAGTTGTATTGGTTTAATTTTCCGGGTTGGGTCAGGATTGAGTTGAGCTAGTTTAGGGTTGGGTTTCGTTCGAGCTAGCTTGTGTTCGAGTGATTTTGAGTTTGAGTTAATTTAACAGGTTGGATTCTAGTCGAGTTAGCTCGAGTTGTGTTCATTTCAAGTTAACTTGACGGATTGGGTTGTTTCGAGTTTTGATGGGTTGATTCAGGTTTGAGATGAGCTAATTTCAGATCAAATTACTTCGGATTTGGTTCAAACCAGACAATGACCATCAAAATTAGTTCAACTCATTATCCTCGTAAGCAAGTATTAAGTTTGACTTCATATAATCATGTAATTAAAAATGTGTTGTTACTTGCCACTTGTTTATTATTATGACTTTTTAATGTTGTATTTTTGTATAAAATCAGTGAAATAAGGATATCATTGGTGTATAAAGATGTGCGCGGTAAAAGTAAGAAAAATAAGTAAAATTTATAAAACAATATATTTTTAAAAGCTATGCGTAATTTTTTATTATCATAACTGATTAATATCAAATTTGCTTTTTTCTAGTTGGATTAATGTCTATTTGGGTTGATTTTGGGGTAACACCGGGTGGGGTTTTGATTGGGTCGGGTTGATGTTGAGTTAACTTGGGTTAGAAGTTGGGGTTTGGTCGGGTTTGTGCTAGTTGGATGGGGTGGGGTTAACTTTTGCCAGCTCTATACTTTTTAATACAAATTGAGTCAAGTTTAGAAATGGATTATCAATGGGGAATAACCGAAAGTGAGGTGAGGAAGAGGGTTGAATATGATTCTTGGTACCTCTTTGAAGCATGAAATTACCTAAGGTTTCAAGTCTTTGATAAATCTTGTTAGATATTAGGATCATAAACTTCAAACTCATGCATTAAAGTAGTGTTCTTAGTAGAGAGAAAATAATGGCTGTCAAAATACGTGTTGTTTTTTCATTTCAATTCGAGCTTAACCCTTATATAGGAGAGTGTTAAACATGCCATTAATTATTGGTCCCGATATGTAATATTGGCTAGTATTTATTGGATTTTGGGTCAGTCGATGTGCGAAATTGATGATGCGTGACAGTTTTTGAATTTCGCACATTTATCAGTGGTATATTGGTTATCGACCGATACTTACCGATATTTGCTAATATTTGTTATGAAAAAAAAATCATGTCACGACAACCTCGATATATAAAATATCGTTCGCAACAACCTGATATTGCGACCGCAACCACAATCGCTATCGCGGTTTTATTGCTTGGTGTTAAGTTTCATTTAGTTACAATGCAACTCTACAAGATAAAAGGCTGATTTGGTTAGCAAATCAAACTAGTAAGAAAATAACTTTAACTGGTTTAATTTTAGTCAAAATGCGAACCAGGTTTGAGGGACTATGTGACTATAATTTCGCCCTTGACAGCCCTCCTATACCTTATACCAGACTTAAGTTTTTCTTTTTAATTTTTTTTATAATAAGTTAACAAGCTATTTTACAGGCTAAAACATCATTAAAAGGCAAAAACAAAGGTTAAAGGAAAAAGCAACAGTACTCTGCTGCAGACCTGAAAGTACAACCATGATTTTAGAGTTTATGTTTCTTCTAAAATCATAATAAAGCTTACTCTTTCTTTCATAATGATGTAAGGTTGAGAGAGGAGAAGAAGAAATTGAGAAGGAAATCGGAAAATCACTTGGGATTAATAATATTCATTCATTCGTGTCCCAAATAACAACCCTAAGACCCCTTTATATAGACTAAGGGCCACAAAATAATGATAGTAAAATTACTAATTACTAGCTAAGATGAGACCGAAATAAGATAATTACTAAGGTAAATAAGATAATTACTAAGATAAAATAGTAAAGAATAAAAGATAAGATAGGAATCTAATTTTTATTCCTACGTTTATATTTATTCCTATAGAAATCCTTTTTATCCACATCATTCTCTCTCACCGGAAAAGAACTCGACTCCGGCTAGTGAGATCGAAGAAAGTCATCAAGCAATGCTGGAGCCATATCTCGAAGATCATCCTCATGGACCCAGGTAGCATCACAATCCGGGCGGTTCTTCCATGTGATCCAAAATCGGAAAAAACCTCCTCGAGAAGAAGCAACATACTCCACATCATCAATAGAAGCAATCTCATCCTTGGGCAGCTGAACAAATGGCAACGTTGGCTCCTTCAGACCTGCAGACACACTAGAAGGCAAGATAGGAGGCTCAAAGTTGCCTCTGTAAGGTGACAAATCACTCACATTGAAAACAGGACTAATACCTAAATCATCGGGTAGATCTAGCACATAAGCATTCGGTCCTTGTTTTTTCAAAATCTCATACAGGCCCATGGCACGCGCATGTAAATTTTTAAAACATCCTTTTGGAAAACGTTCAAGACATAAGCGTACCATGACAAAGTCACCTTCATTAAAACCCTTATCTCTACGATGCACATCAACAGCAAGTTTATAATCCACATTACTCAACATAATCTTACGCCTAATCTCATCATGCAAGGAATGTATATGATTAGCAAATGACTCAGCAGACGCAGACACACATGCATGTGGGGACAGGGGGCCAAAATCAACAGGAGCACGAGGGGCATAACCATAAACAATTTCAAAAGGACTCTTTCTCGTGGACCGATTAGACGCATGGTTATAAGCGAACTCAGCTGTGGGTAACACTAAATCCTAAGTACGAGGTCGATCTCTGATAAGACAACGAAGAAGGTCACCTAAATCTCGATTAACCACCTCAATCTAACCATCGGTCTGGGGATGATGGGCAGTAGAAAACTTCAACTAGGTTTTACTAAGAGTCCAGAGTGTCCTCCAGAACCAACAGACAAACCTAGAATCTTTATCAAATACTATGGAAGAAGGAAGACCATGTAGTCTGACTACCTCACGAAAAATCAATCTAGCAACGTGAACAGCATCGGAAGTCTTACTACAGGGTATGAAATGGGCCATCTTGGAGAATCTATCTGCTACTACAAGAATCGAGTCATGGCCTCTGGATGTTTTGGGGATACCCAGAATAAAGTCCATGCTAAGGTCCTTCCATGGCTCATGAGGAACAAGTAAAGGAGTATATAAACCTGTGTTTTGCTTCTTAGTTTTAGCTAACTAACAAGTACGACACTGGAATATGACTCTCTTAACATCTTGTTGCCAAGAAGGCCAATAGAAACGATCACGGACCAGGGTGATGGTACGATCCATACCGAAGTGACCTGCAAGGCCACCGACGTGCAATTCCCAAATAAGAAAGTCTCTATATGAGGATTGGAGAATGCACAACCTAGAAGCTCTAAAAAGATATCCATCATGGATGACATAATCAACGAATTCCTTACGGTTACCATTAGAGACTTCTTCGTAGATATAACCGAAATCGGGATAAGAAGAGTAATCATCCTTCATTTTATCAAAGTTAGTAGCCCTAATACTCCATTGTTGAAGGATAGAACCTATCCTACTAAGAGCATCAGCTACTTGATTCTCAGTTCCTGAAAGATGTTTTAGGACGAAAGTATATTCTCCTAAGAATTCAAGCCATGTAGCATACTTCTTGGGTAATTCTTGCTTTGAATGCAAATACTCTAGTGTTAGATGGTCAGAATAGACTACAAAGTCTTGGGGTAAAAGGTAATACCGCTAATGATGGAGGGACCTAACCACAACATATAACTCCTTAAGATGGATGGTGTACTTCTGTTTAGACGTGTTGAGTTTCTTATTGAAAAATGCTATGGGATGTCCTTCCTGACCTAAGACTCCTCCTATGCCCATCTCGCAAGCATCACAATGAACCTCAAAGACCTAACTAAAATCGGGATGCCTAAGGATAGGGGCCTTAGTCATATATTCCTTAATTTCCTGAAAGGCTCTAGAGGCTTTAGGAGTCCACTGAAATGATCCCTTCTTTAAACAATCAGTGATGGGGACCATAATAGAGCTAAAGTTGCCGACGAATCGACGATAGAAGGAAACTAGACCATGGAAGCTACGCACTTCCGTAATAGATTTCGGTTCAAGCCACTGCTTAATAACTCTGACTTTCTCAGGGTCAGTAGAAATTCCCTGAGAAGAAACAATAAAGCGTAGGAAAAGAACCTGAGACTGAAGGAAGGAACATTTCTTGAGGTTAGCATAAAGCTTGGCTTCTCGTAAAGTAGTGAAGACTTGTCTAAGGTGGTCCAGGTGATCCCCCTTAGACTTACTATAGGTCAGGATGTCATCGAAATAGACAACGAATTTGATAACCTCATGGCTGTAGGATATGGGTCATAAACCTCATGAATGTGCTAGGGGCATTTGATAACCCAAAAGGCATAACTAACCACTCAAAGAGTCCATGCTGTGTCTTAAAGGCTGTTTTCCATGCATCCCCGGCCGAATACGAATTTGGTGGTACCCGCGACGTAAGTTGATCTTAGAGTAATAACTAGAGCCAGCTAGAGTGTCTAACACGTCCTTTAGTCTAGGGATAGGAAATCTATACTTAACCGTGATTTTATTAATGGCTCTACTATCCACACACATTATCCAAGATTCGTCCTTCTTGGGAGTGAGTAAGGCGGGTACTGCACAAGGACTTATACTATGTTTCACAAATCCCTTACGAAGGAGTTCCTCAACTTGCCTATTTAATTCGGCGCGCTCATTAGGGTTCATCCTATAATGGGGAATATTAGGTAACTGAGACCCAGGAATAAGATCGATGGCATGTTGAATGTCTCTTATGGGTGGTAACTCCTTAGGTAACTCTTCAGGAATTACATCAGAGAAGTCACCCAATAACTTCTGAACCTCAGTGGGAATGGGTGAAGTCGAGTTTGGGGAGACCTCTTGAGCGACTATGGCTAACAGGAAATTGGTTTTCCTGCTCTCCTGATGAAAGATACGAGGGGTGATGATTTGAACCCTATTCATAAGAGCTTCCTTAGGCGTAGAAGTGGGTTTAGGGGGTGAAGGATCAGATGGCTTTGCAGGAGTAAGAATGATACGCTTTCCTTTAATGAAGAAATAGTGAGTATTTGGTCGGCAATCAATCTTAACTAAATGATCATAAAGCCAAGGTCTACCTAAGAGAAGATGGGCTACATCCATGGGAAGCACGTCAAAATAAAGATCTTCCTTATAATGTGGGCCTAAGTGGAGGGGAACTAGGCATCTTTAGTCAATGGGAAGAGTGGTCTTGTTCACCCAAGCTACCGTAAAAGGATTAGGATGAGGCTTAGGCTTAAGGTTTAGTCTTTTTATGGCGGCTCGAGATACGACATTAAGGGTACTACCGCCATCTATGACCAACTTAGCAGATTTCCCATTACACCTAAAGAAGGTGCAGAAAATGGAAGTTCGTTTCCACTCATCGAGATAGGTGCCTTGCAATAGAACACATCTAACCACATTAGAATGCTTTTCTAGTTAAGGGTTGATAGTCCTAACAAGGCTACAATGTGGGGTGTCATCCTCTTCTAGTTCCTCATCATCACCTGAATATTCACATGGGTCAATTATAAGATCCTCAATAGGTGGCTCATCACCCTCATGCTCTAGGATCATAGTACGGCGGGGACAACAGGATGCAATATGCCCTCGCTCATGGCAGTTATGACATTGGGAGTTAGCAGTCGACTGAACGGTGTTTGATCTATTACTAGGAGTAGAGTTATAGGTGTTGGATTGGGAAGCACTTTTAGAGTTAGACTTGGAGGATGTAGGCGTGAAGGACTTAGTCTAACGTGAAACATTAGAATAAGAAGATGAATATCGTGTGGAGGAGCGTTTGAAGCGTCTTTCAAATTCAAGAGCCAACTTAAAAGCATCTTCGACACATGTAGGGCCATGGAGCTTAACATCTTCCCTAATGGACTCCCTAAGACCATTAATGTACCTAAAGAGGGTAATGTCGGTAGGTTCATGGTAGTCACACCTTACTGAATAATCTTCAAACTTCTGGGTATACTCAGAGACACTGGAGGAAGATTGTTTAAGGTTGTACATTTGCTCTAGGAGTTGATTTCTATGAAAAGTAGGAAGATATTTTTCTTTCAGCTTTTCTTTCATAACGGCCCATTGACAAATAGGTGGCTCTCCTAAACGATCCATCTGGGTCTGGACCATTTTCTAATACCGCTTTGCGGCCCCAGAAAGCTTCATCTTAGTAAAATGGACTCACTCTATATCACTCATATTATAAAATTTGAAATAATCCTCCATTTCTTCTAACCAATCAGTAAAAAGGTTTGGGTCAAGAGTCCCGTCATAGGAGTTCACATCAACTTTGACTTTTCGAGTAATGTCGTCCTCATATCTAGGATAAGGTTGTCTATCATGATAGTTGGAATTTCTACGATTCCTATGGTGAAGGGGTGCCACGTCATTCTCAGAGGTTTCATCATCTGAATAATTGAGATTAGGGGGGTCTATGGGGCCTTGAGACCTAAGGTTCCTATGGTGTGGAGGGATGTAACCAGGGGTTTGTTTGTAGGACCCGAGAACACTATGGTTTGAGTCAACTAAATTGGAATGAGGTAATATGGGTTGTCTAACTGATTTAGGGTCAAGCTCATCAATGGGACGTTTTTCCATCATCCTTTCCATATTTTTAGCTAGCTTAAAAACCAATTGTAGTTGGTCCATACGGGAAGGGTCGGATCGATCATCGGACCCTTGACTTTTAGAAGATGAAGGCATTTTTTTTTTAATAAAGAATGTCTGCAAACATTGGTAGAAGCTACAAGGAATCACTGCACATGTACGGCAGCACTTATGTGGTGACCCACGATTCCTCTTTTATTACGTTAGTCTTCGAGGTAAGAAGGTGGAACGAGGTTCGCTTAAGTACCCTCAAAGGCTCAAACCTTTCGGCAGTTTAGGCCTTGGTGACAAAGACTTTCGTAGGATAGCGACCACTTTGGTTCTAGTGGAATTAGTGTTTTTTTTTATCGTGAATAGTGCGTCACAATGAACAGTAGGGATCTGATACCAAACTGATGTAAGGTTGAGAGAGGAGAAGAAATTGAGAAGGAAATCGAAAAATCACTCGGGATTAATAATATTCATTCATTCGTGTCCCAAAGAACTACCCTAAGACCCCTTTATATAGACTAAGGGCCACAAAATAACGATAGCAAAATTACTAATTACTAGCTAAGATGAGACCGAAATAAGATAATTACTAAGGTAAATAAGATAATTACTAAGATAAGATAGTAAAGAATAAAAGATAAGATAGGAATCTAATTTTTATTCCTACGCTTATACTTATTCCTATAGAAATCCTTTTTATCCACATCAAACTGATGTAAGGTTGAGAGAGGAGAAGAAAAAATTGAGAAGGAAATCGGAAAATCACTCGGGATTAATAATATTCATTCATTCGTGTCCCAAATAAAAACCCTAAGACCCCTTTATATAGACTAAGGGCCACAAAATAACGATAGCAAAATTATTAATTACTAGCCAAGATGAGACCGAAATAAGACAATTAGTAAGGTAAATAAGATAATTACTAAGATAAGATATTAAAGAATAAAAGATAAGATAGGAATCTAATTTTTATTCCTATGCTTATACTTATTCCTATAGAAATCCTTTTTATCCACATCAAACTGATGTAAGGTTGAGAGAGGAGAAGAAGAAATTGAGAAGGAAATCGGAAAATCACTTGGGATTAATAATATTCATTCATTCGTGTCCCAAATAACAACCCTAAGACCCCTTTATATAGACTAAGGGCCTCAAAATAACGATAGCAAAATTACCAATTACTAGCTAAGATGAGACCAAAATAAGATAATTAGTAAGGTAAATAAGATAATTACTAAGATAAGATAGTAAAGAATAAAAGATAAGTAATCTAATTTTTATTCCTACGCTTATACTTATTCCTATAGAAATCCTTTTTATCCACATCACATAATCAGCTGCCCAATACTTGCCATCCCATGGACTTTTACCCCTTTATTTCTGTGTCCCAAAATACCCCACATGCTGAACTGAAAAGTTGTGGCAGCTTCTGCTGTTGCAGCTGATCCTTCTGTCAGCTGTGGCTACTGCTGCTGCTGTCTTAAAGCCTTTTGGCTAAAACTGAGCCATTTGTTGAGCCATTTTATAAGCCCCCTAAGGTTGGTTAAAAGGGGTGGCTGGATTGGGTTTGCATGGCTCTTCATGGCTTGAAGTTTTTTGTTAAATTAATTAGTCCAAATGAGGTATTTACGTCCTCCAAGTTTCGAAAAAATAATAACTACTAGATGCTTCTGCATCAACAGATTTTGCTAATTATTAGCTTTGTGCTGTGGTTCGCAGGTATGAAGATGCCTTTAATAGATTTATTGATGAGATTAATGCTGTTGCTGCATATGATTGGTGGGAAGGTTCAGTTCACAGTATTCTCTCGGTGCTTGCTTATCCATGTGCCTGGTCATGGAAACAGTGGCGTCGACGAATTAAAATTGGATGCCTTCAGGAATATGTCAAGTCTGAATATGATCATTCTTGTCTTCGATCTTGCCGTTCACGAGCCTTGTACAAAGGGATGAAGGTTTGGCCAGATATACCATTGAAATGTTGACTCAAATTTTTAAGTTAGTTTCTGGCACACAATACTGTGGTAGGGGAGATGTGGGGAGATTATAATATTTTTTTTCTTACTATGTTTTGGGTGGAATGATTATCTATAATTTTTTGCATGTATAAGGGGTTGAAATTCATAATGATCACTTATTTTGAACTAGAGACAATTGGCGCGCATGAGAAATCCACCCAACACTTAGCATCCACTTGCATTAGATATCATTTACCACATGCTTATTTTTTCTGCTCTGTTTTTTGCTCCCATAACAAAAGCTCCCTGGCACCAAATTGCTGAGGTGGGCATACACATGGAGATCATTGCTTGTATCTGATGTGGCAATTATTCTAACCATTGTGGATTGGCTTAGCTTTGATAGACCTGAAAGTAACAATGCGGGGCTACAGGCATGAAAAGTAACTTGAATTCAGTAAAGGACATCAGGATTATTTGTCAGCGATGGTAGTTTTTATGCACTATTTCCTTTGAAATGCTGACAATCAAGTTATGCTCCAAAAATATATATTTATACATAAATGAATAAACTAACAATCAAGTGAGTTGGACTGCAAACACGCCAAATTCTTTTAAAATTAAACACCTTTCCTCTCTGACGCTCAGAAATGTTCATCTCTCTCTAGATAAAAATGCAGAGTCCAATGATTCTGGATTGTGGAAAAATAATAAGAATATAGTATGGAACCTAGTGAGGAATGGGTAGGAAAATATATTCTCTACTATCTTCTGCAATGAAACAAGTTCTTCCGAGTTCTGATATCGAATGAGTAATATTACTCCAAATGATACAGGTTGGAGCAACACCGGATCTAATGGTTGCATATATTGATTTTTTTCTTGGTGGTGATGAGAAGCGGCTAGACACAGCATCCATAATGCAGAAGAGATTTCCCATGTGCATAATTTTTGGAGGTGATGGGAGCTACATGTCTCCATACAATCTTCACAATGATGCATTGTTGACCAATCTTCTAACCCAGGTATTTGAAAGCTGATGTCTTTTTATTCTCTTTTAATCCCAGATGACCAACTTAAAATTATGAATGTACTCATCAAGCAATTTATGCTCCCGTTTTTATGTATTTGTCTATTCAAAGTATGGCTCAAAGATGTTGCACCAATGGTCGCCTTTTCCTGCTCATACTTGGCACATAATAAATGTTTTTTTTTTTTTTTCTATTTCATGTGCCGTTCAAATATTAGCTCTCTGGGTTTCAATAATCTGCTTGTTCATCACTCCACGCTTTACCTAATAGGACGAGGACATAGATCACATGTCATTATAGGAAGCTGAAAGGATGGGAACAGAAAGTTCTATGCAATGGTGTGTACTAGAACTGATGACCAATTATCCTGAACCATTCATGGTGTTACAGTTGCAATTTGACCTTATTATCGGATAGAGAGATTGTAGGTGGTTTTTCTGGTGAAATGACTGAGGAAAGAAGTTTCAACTTAGCAATAATTATTTTCATTTGTTGAAAGGTTCCTCCGTTCTGATTAAAGCCAATACTGCTTTTTTTCCAGCATGTCCCTGCATCTGTCTGGAACCATATGATAGCTGGTCTGAATGCCCAGTTACGAACTGTTAGGCGCGGGTTCATTCATTCAACAATTGCTCCTGTGATCAATTGGGTCAATAGTCATGCAAATACCCAGCTTGAGTTTCATGGGGTTAGAATTGATCTTGGCTGGTTCCATGCCACTGCTTCTGGCTATTACAAACTGGGTATATTGGTGGTGGTTGATGATTATTATTTCCCTGACATGCCACAACCCATGTTGTCAAACATGAGTATTGACAAGTATCCAAGGTAAGTTTTGCTCGTCTGACCTAATATAGCTCCAGTACTTCGCTTATACCTGCTTGGTAATATATGGAAGATTTCATTTATGTAGCTGCCATGTAGGTTGTGAGATGATTATTTTTATTGCTATTGCTGTCATCAAACATGAGTACAGTTGTTGTGTCCACTATTGATATCGTTATCACAATAACAAGCAACGATGGAGTTTGTGCATGTTTACTTTGAATTCTGCAGTTTCATACGTTCAGACTTTATTATTTTCTGTGGATGTGGTCTTCAGTGAGGTTCAAAAATCATTTCTAGTCATTCTTTTGTCGATGATTTTATAGTCTGTTTGAAGTCCTTAACAAGTCAAAAGCTCAGTTGCTTTTGGAGTGTTACCCTATTATACATCTTAGGCCCTGATTTCCTCAGCTTATTTTCAGGACTTATTGAATCAAATAAGCAAACCTTTGATAATTGTAAAAGAATTATATTAATGATAACAATAGTAATAATACTAATAGGGAAAACACTAATTATGACATAAGTAATAGTAAAATTAGTAACGATAACTCATTGAAAATTTTAATTTAGATTAGATTAGATCACCAAAAATAAACTGATGAAAATAGGCCATTAGTCAAGGATCAGATTTAGCATTGTTCTTGTATGTGGAAAGATTAGTTGCAAAGATTCCTATCTACAGTAAAAATGTGTACTAGATGTGAGGTAGCCACAACCAAAAGGCTCAAGCCATTAAATGAAGTAAGAAACATAGTGTTATACTGTAACATATGCTATACCTGTTGTCCGTTGGAGCATGATATGAGCAAATCTTCACATCTGTCTATGAATTGAAGTTGTTCAGATTGATGAGATTCAACAGTTTGTATTTTCTTCCCATTTTGATTAGTAGATACTAGATAATTCCACCCCCCCCCTCCTGTTGTAAGTTGATAGGTAAGCATGGCCTTTACAACTTTAATCAAGAAAGGTGTCTCCTTGTGCATCTTGTTTGGATGACAACTTTAATCAAGAAAGGTGTCTCCTTGTGCATCTTGTTTGGATGAAGTTACCATGTAATGGGTTTATGATATTTTCAGATACCTTCACACCATCAGATGGACATAACATGCTCCAAAATCCAGTGTTTTACTTTTAGCATGTCCACAAGTTGCATGCTCCTAGAGTACAATAAAAATGGTGCCTATTCTTCTAGGCACTTGTTACCATTGTGCTAGGGTTGGCATATCAATTTTTAAAATTGTTTGCGGCTTTAGGGCAGCATGCTTTGTTTATAATACGTTGGGTGCTACCTGGCCAACAATCGCCCCACAAAGGGCCAAATTATACAACAAGAAAATTTAATGCTCCAACATAGTGTGTGCCAAGTCCATTGCTAAAATTCCTAATTTATCTGCTTCCAGGGATAGTGATAAAGCAATAAGGAAAATCCCTACGGGGATCCATGAATCCCATCCACAGACGAGTCAGGCATCATCATACAGGAGGACA
Organism: Tamarix austromongolica; assembly: GCA_039764185.1. Taxonomy (NCBI): domain Eukaryota; kingdom Viridiplantae; phylum Streptophyta; class Magnoliopsida; order Caryophyllales; family Tamaricaceae; genus Tamarix; species Tamarix austromongolica. The sequence continues at coordinate 81,976,261 of CM077814.1, read as the reverse complement.
AGTGGGGGAATCAATGCAGCTCTGATAAATGATGCTACGTTAAAAACCTTGAAATTCAGAAGAAATCTTTTCTTTAGGTTGTCTCTTTTTCTGCAAAACACCAGACCCGTTGGCTATCAGGTGTATATATGATCCACTTATTAAAAGGAATGTGAATTCATATCCGATTATGAGTCTGATTTCTTTATTTTATGATATCCAGGATACTTTGCAGCTTCTGATCTCCATCATGATTTTGGCGGATCTTTCTGTCACCCTCCTCACACTGCTACAATATTATTGGATGTCGCTGGGGGCTTTTTTGTGTGTCTTGCTTATACTTCCTCTATCTTTGCTTTCTCCGTTCCCAGCAGGCTTGAATGCCCTTTTCAGCAAGGGGCGTAGAAGAGCTTCACTTGCTCGTATGTATGCATTGTGGAACACCACATCTCTGTCCAATATTGTAAGTACATTGTGACTTTTTCCTCAACGTTTTAGTAAATTTCTTTCTGTGAATATTTTCCGTGTGGGTTTTGGAATCAATGAGCTAGTTTGTGAGCTCTTACCTTTGAACTGGTAATTTTCTGTTAGCATGAATTATGAGCATTCCATTCATCGATGCTTGTTCTCAATAGTGAAAGATTTGCAGTGGGTTGGTATTTACAGAATTAGTGGTCCACGTCTTTCTTATTATTGGTTCCCTAGTGTAAACTTTAACAGAGAAATTGAAGAATATAATTGTATAGTCAACTTGTGTCAAATGAAATTTAATTAATCTATTGAATATCTGTTTTTCTATTTTCAATTATAGTTACTGCAAAAATAAATAATGTTTTTCTACTGTCAATTATAGTTACTGCAAGAATAAATATGATCTAATTTGAAGTATACACAGGAATAACATTTTTATTTTTATCTAATGCATTTGCTGGCAATTTTCATTCTTAGATTAGGCATTGTTAGCTGTGCTTGGCATCAGATCAAATGCCGCTGACCATCAGTAAATGTTGTTATCGATCTCTGTGTTTTTCTTGTGCTGTTGGATTGCTGTAAAAATATTGATTTGGGGGGGGGGGGGATGAGAGGTCTTACGTTTAGGTTATGGGTTAGTACCAAGTGGTTGAAAGCTTTTTCACTAACTGGTCTGGACCAGTTCAAACCACAGGTCAGACCAATAAATCAGTTAGCTAATGGAGACCACTTTGTCAGCAGTTTGGTTTCAATGACTATGAAATTTACTGCAGTCATTAAGTCTCTGATTGGTAGATTTCAGAACCTGCCTTTTGCGTGTTTTGTGAATATGTAAACTTGATGAATCTCTATGTTTATGTAAAAATGTGACACCAAAATTTCAATCCATTGAGCTCTGAAGAGTTCCGATAAGTAAACCGAGTTTCGTGCTTAAGGCCTTTATTTGCTTTATGAAATTGATTAATTCTATAGGGGTAGGAAAGTTTGTTGTGTTACCTTTGGCCTTATGATAAGAAGGTTCTCTCTTGTTTGATTTGTCTTTCTCCCTCAATGTGAATAGATGATGATTGGTCATGGTGTTTCACTGCTTACAAAGGTAGAATGCTAAATCTATAGTTTAAATACTACTTGTTTGTTGTCATTTTCATCCTCAATTATGTGTTTGCTACTGCATTGTGTTGCAAACTAGTGGTCAGGGAGATTAGTTGGTAAATGAGCTGGTGCTTGTGCGGGCATGACCATCAGCTGTTCTTGATTGAGGCCTTTCATCTATTTGCAGGCTGTGGCTTTCATTTCTGGTATACTTTGCTATGTGTTCTCCTCCAGCCAACAATATTCTAAGAGAAATACTGCAAGTGTAGGGTAAGATCTTGCTGCATATTTTTTTGCTCATGCGCATCTGAACTCAATACTTTATCCATGTCTAATCCTGTGCTGATATAAACTTCATAAGTTAATAGCATTGTAGCTTTGTGAAAATAAAAGGGGAAAAAAGTCTTTTATGGTTCATTCTTTCCTGCTCTATTGGATTTTTTGTAAATGACATGGTGCTTTACTGACAGGGAATATGATGTCTGGTGGCTGCTACCTGCTATCCTTTTACTTCTGAAGTGCATACAATCTCGGCTTATTGATTGGCACATAGCAAACGTTGAAATACCAAATTCTTCTTTGTTCATTCCAGATCCTGACACTTTTTGGGCGCTTGAGCCGACACTTTGATACTGTTGAATCAGTCGGAACAACAGATGCACCAAGCTTACTTCTCTTATAGTGCCATTCATGCTAAATGGTGCCTGCTCTGCTGCAGCACTTTGATACTGATAGTGTTTATATTTGTTCATATCTGTATAGATGCATCTCCATTAGTTTGTAGTTTCTTCGTTTTTCTGTCACGTTGATGTACAGTGACAAGAGGATTAGCTGTAGTGGCTCCTGAAGTACGTGCATTTGTGTTGCATGGAGTTTTTGTAATTAGGTGGTCCTCTTTCACACTTTTGATTTCATTTTAGACCTTGCCAAGCAAGGTTGTTTAGGTGACTGACTGTAATTTCAAATTGGTTGTTGAAATGGTGGCTGGCAGGTGTTTGTGCATGTGAACAACCAGTCATGTAGTTCAAATTGATTGCTTACTGTGTGTGTTAACACTCTAGGTAGTTCATATTTGGAGTTGCAACTGCATTTCTGTCATTTTCCCATTTATATCTTCTTATGAAAATGGATGTTAGGTGCCGTTGTTGAGTGTTGTAACCTAGGTTTGTTATGGATATATGAAGCGTATTGAACAGTTTGAAGATTCCCAATAGGGTAGTTTGAGCATTATCTCACTTCTCACAGGCTTGGTCAGTCTCAAAATTTTCTTTCTTGTTTTCAAAAAGATTCAAACCTGGAGAGAGGTTGCTCTTCTTCTCATCCTTTCAGGTCAACAATTATTTTCTTAGTTTTGAAATGGGATGCTGAATATTTAAGCTATTTGTATACTTTAACACATTAATATGTATTAAAGTTCAGTATAAATATCATACATATTAAATAAAATGCCTATATTGAAATTTAAACAATTTAACTATTATGGGATATATTAATGAGGTAGAAGATGATAAATTAGAAAATATAACAGTAAATATATTTTGGAAATTAAGATATGATTTTATTATAAAACAAAAAAAGAAGAAATTATAAGCCCTCTAATATAAAACAGGGGGAGTGTTAGATTGGCTATTTATGTTTTCTTCTTATTAGGTTAACTCAAAATTTGTATCTTAAAACTGCTCTTCTGGAATACTGAGTCTATTATACAGTTTCGGAGATGCTATCATAGTCCATAAAAATACTATTCAGTATATGCTGGGATGAATAATAATTGTTCAGTTATACTATATTTAATAAGTAAACTTATTAAAAATAGTATATATTTTAAAAAAATTATGCTTGGAGCTTAAAATGCTCAACTAAATATACACCAAGCGACATGATATTTGTAGACAATGTAACTAATATTTATAATAAATTATTTTTCTTAGTGACTATATCTCATTTTTGTATTCTAAAGCATTCTATATCAATTGAACTATTGTTAGAAATAGTGATATACAAGAAATCGGTTGACCCAGCATTTTCGTCTAAAGAAGGTCTACGTTTTTTTTTTATTCCTATGTCACAGTTTCCGCACAACAACGAACATAAATATACGTTATATATTTCAGAATTATCCTTTTTTTCCTTCATATTTTCACATTCCCGTCTTCTATCTCCATCCATGTACGTGTGCGATATATAGGCTATAACCACGAGCTTGACAAAAATTACACATTTCGAACATTATAAATTTTGAATTTTGCGAAAATATTGAAGAAGATAATTCAACCTGACTTCTAAGCAACCCTCGTTCGTCCCATTTGCTTCCTAAAAGTGACAACAGATGACATACAGGGACGCCTGAATGGGGTTTCCTTTGGCTTTATTCGATCTCTCACCAGCTACACGGCCATGCCACCTTACTTGGCCGATACATATATGATACGGGCATCTCCGTTATTTTCATTTGGCCACGACATTTCCATTATAGGCAGCCGCCAGCACTTTCAATTCGATGGCGCTCTTGGCATCGATCACGCATCTATCATTGCAAATTCCTAGTGTTGGATATTTATTTAGTGCTTCGACATGCTAATCATGATTCTTACATATTTTCAGTATAAAATATACACTACTATGTTCCCAATATCCATTGAAGGTAGCAGCAGGACATGCACAGTTTGAATATAGTATGCTCCATTAATGGGGTAGGCAATAGCATAGCTCTCAAAATTATTGCAGAAAGAGAAGCTCATGCATCGGTCATCATCGATCACCAAGTTAGGTTAGGTCTAACAGGTGACAGGTGATCGACTAATTGAACTCAAATAAACATACAATGCACTTGAATTCTTATTATATGTATGAACAGCACGTGAAGTGTAATAAAGGAAATGGAAAGGAAACAAAAAAAAAACAAAAAAAAAACTGTTTGAATGTGAAATTGTATAAATGATTTGTCATAGTATATGAATAAGACCTTTGATTTGTTTGGCTCCGAAACGTTCCAACCTATTGAATTGGTTTATTGAACCGAACACTCTCGTTGATTGTGTTGAAAAGTTATCATGTGTTGTAGATGAATAGACGTATTATTATGTTTATTATTATTATTATTATTTTACATATGAATGAGATAAATTATTCCGTCCCTACAAATTCCTTGTAAATGAAATTAAAATTGAGCAAAAGAAAAAAAAGTTGGATCCCAAATTAACTGAAATTAGTCAAAACAATCTTTCATTTCTTAATCTATATTTGTACGCTTTCACAGTGATTGACTTGCTTGTATAAGTAAATACTACTCTGTTCGTATAAGTTTCCTATCAATCAAATAAAATATGTGCCTAACTTTCTCTATTTGATAATATTCTATCCGTATTAAAAATATTATCCCTATATTTTAAAAATAACTTTTGATTAATAGTATCTATTAATATATATTAATAAAAACAATAAAAAATGAATGTTATAATTTTTTTATAATATAAATATAAATATTATATTTTTACAGTACTATAATATATTATATTTAAAAAAAATTAACAGCCAAAATGTTATCCGGGGGTCTTTTTTTAATAGGAAGATAGGACGAGATATCAGCATCACGCATGGATTCTCAACAATTTCAAGGCTAACTCAGCCAGCTTCGATTAAAAAAGCTATTAGTATTCGCGGATAAGCACAATGACCGGACAGAGGTTTCTGGCAACTACCTAATTAGAAGATAGAGGCCCTAGCCTGCGGCTGCAATACAATTGGAGTTATTAGAATTTCTTGGTGTTCGGCGAACGTTGAAATCCTGTCATAGTTCTCATTCATTATCCTTTTGGACATATATCCCAGACTTCGATAAGCATTGAGATTCTTGATTAATGATCCAATTTTGATATTTTCAATCAAAGGTGCGTAATGTAATGTACGTAGTTCCGGACCGTCGAAAGAGATCGGGCCTTATTGGTAGAGAGATAGCTGCAAGGGAGTCCCGTCCCCACCGTCCCTGTCTGCCTCTGTGGATTGGGCAACCAGGCCGCTGATTTCAAATTAGTTCAAGTTTTGTCATCAGAACTAAATCTTAAGTTATGTCAATTTTTCTATTAATGCAAAGTATATTTTTTCCTCTTAGAAAGCTCCAAAACATTTCATTATCAGTGCACCAGTGCCATAGGACTAAAACAACTGAGAAAGTGACAGCATATAATATTTATCCCCATCCCTTTTTTATTGCTTCGCTTTTACTTCATTTATCCTCGACGGACGGGTAATAGCAAATTTATTGAACCAAACACGGCCTTCGCCTTTGACCTCTTATTGATCATCACTCATCATTAGCCACATATATTCTTATGTCAGGTGCACGTACTACCCCGCGGCTTCTTATAGTCCAAGTGATATCCGAGTAAGAACGCAAAGTGGATGAACGGAATGGGATACCTATTAAGAGTGCAACCCTTTTTATATGTATATATATATATAAAATCAAGCATACAAATACAGCAAGTTTAATATTTTTAAGGGGAAAAAAATCCAACTTTCTTACACATTATTATTTCATATCAGCTAGTCAGTTGATATAATCCATTCTTTTTATGAAAAGAGTACAAAGGTATTCTCAATTTATACGATATTTTGTTAAGAATGAATTTCTTCAAGCGATTAGAGATAGATTACAATATAACTCTAAGAATATATATGTATATATTTGTGTCTTCCTTTTTTTTTTGATAATTCGACATGAAAGATGCCAATACTCCTTCGAGGTCAAAAAAGGCCTAAGATAGAGGACACCTAATGTAAGAAAACATGAACGTTATGCACTAACTCCTCTATACTATAGGGAAACTTCTTACTGCTGTACTTCAACCAAAAGCCAATTCTCAACTTAATGGACAAGAGCATCCAGTTGATGCAGAACTCTTGATTGTCAAAGACCACCTTATTCCTGGATTCCCAAATGGAGCCAGTGATAACAAAAAAGGCTGCCTGCCAGATAACCTTTTCCCTCCCTCTGTTTCGGACCCCTAGCCAAGCCAAAGCATTCGTGTTCATTGTATCCGGCATTACCCATTCACGCCCGATCCATTTGCAAATGTCATACCACAGTCTCCCCGTCACTGTACAGTGTAAAAAGATGTGGTCGCTCGTTTCCTTCTCTACCTGACAAAAAGGGCACCTTGCCTCCGATTCTCCAATAATGCTCATCCGGACCAGTCTGTCTTTTGTATTGAGCCTGTTGTACACCGCGAGCCAGGACAAGAGCGCCGTTCGTGGTGGGGCCACACTACTCCACATTAAACTTGAGCTAGTAGGGCTTTGGCACACCTCCCCTATCCTTTGGTACCTAACCTGACAGAGCGATCTCACAGAAAAGGTACCGGTGTTGTCGCCCTCCCACCTGATCATATCCTGTTTACTTATGCTAAGCTGACACCGCTGAATGATTATCCTCAGCTGCTCTGCTTGGTCCACTTCCCAGAAGAAGAGGGCTCTTCTCCATTTCAGGTCCCACGTCCATCGTGTGCCTTCCCATTTTCCCATGTCCGCCACTTTTTTGTCTTGTTGATTCGATACCAAATAAAGCCTGGGGAACCAGTTCCTCAAAACTCCGTGCCCTGTCCAGTCATCGCGCCAGAAGCTAACCCTTTTCCCGTCTCCCACCTCGACCTTCAGCCCTAGATTAGAGTACTGAAGTTCGCAACCTGTGTTGGTGATGTCTCTCCATGGTGCCCATCCTTTGTTATGCTGTGGAGTCTCTATATATCCAAAGTGATCGTTCGGATAGATCGATGAAATAATGCTCTTCCAAGTTGCTCCCTCGACTGTGTAGTACCGCCACCACCATTTAAAGAGTAAAGCACCGTTCCTCATCATCAAGTCCCCCACTCCCAACCCCCCTAAGGCTTTGGGTTTCTAAATCACCTCCCATTTGACCAGTGGCAAAGCTTTTCTTCCTCCTGTACTACTCCAGAAGAAGTTCCTCTAGATACGAATGATCTCCTTGACCACTCCCTTAGGAATTTTAAACAAGCTCATGTAGTACAATGGTAGATTGTTGAGCACACTCTTGATCAGAATCAGCCTCTCTGCTCTTGACAGAACTCTCGCCTTCCATCCTGTTAGTCTCGTCTTAATCTTTTCCACTACCGGCTTCCACACTTCCTTCCTGCTTGCATTTGCCCCCAGAGGAAGACCTAGGTAACTCATAGGTAGCCTTCCAACCTTGCACCCCATAATTTCTGCCGCCTCCTGCTGAAAACAAGTGTCCACGCCTAGACCGATCAATTCTGATTTTTTGAAATTGACCTGCAATCCTGACAATAAGAAGAAACAGTCCATAAGCCTTCTCCAGTTTCTTACACTCCCCAAAGACTCTCCACAGAATACCATCGTGTCGTCCGCAAACTGTAGATGAGTAACCACACATCTATCCCTGCCCACTGTAATCCCCTGGAGAGATTCTTTTTCCACACCTCTTCTAATGAGCTGAGTGAAAGCCTCCACAGCTAATACAAACAGAAAAGGAGAGATAGGATCCCCCTGCCTTAACCCCCGACCCATCTCGAAAGGTTCGGAAGGTACTCCATTAATAAGGATCGAGATCCTTGGTGTCGTAATACTCTCCTGAATCCATCCTCTGAAGATTTTCCCGAACCCCATAATGCTGAGAATGTTATCCACAAAATCCCACCTGATGCTGTCATATGCCTTCTGAAAGTCCAGCTTAATCATTACTCCTCTCGCTCCTTTCCTCTTCTTCGTCCACTGAACTATCTCATTGGCTACCAAAGCCCCGTCTAGGATGCTTCTTCCTTCTATAAACGCCGCTTGAGAGTCACTAACCAGTAACCTGACTACCTGCTTCAATTTTTGAGCAATGATTTTTGAGATCACCTTATATATGCATCCCACTAGGCTGATGGGTCTGAACTGATGAGCTTCTTCCGCTTCCTCAACCTTAGGGATCAACGAGATCAGCGTGGTGTTGAGAGCTCGGGGCAGCCTGCTTGTCCTGAAGAACTGTAAGATAGAATCGGTGAAGTCCCTCCCTATAACGGCCCACATCTTCCTGATAAATCCCATGTGATAACCATCATACCCTGGAGCTTTATCTGGATGGCACGACCATACCGCCTTCTGTATCTCTTCCCTGCTAGGTATTCTATCCATCCCCCTACTCTGCTCTGTTGATAGTCTCTGGAACCCGTCGGCAGAAATGCTCACCTGTGGAAGATCAGATTTCTCATACAACTTCTTGAAGAAGGCCACAATACCATCTTTTATACCTTCCGGGTCCGATACCTCCTGGCCCTCTACTACCAACCTACTGATGGTAGCTCTCTTCTTCCTGACAGCAGCAATAGTGTGAAAGAATCTCGTGTTTCTGTCTCCGTCTTTAAAACCTCTGATCCTAGACACCTGCCTCCAATACTCTTCTTTTCTCCTATGCCATTTCCAGAGTTGTACCTGCAAGGCAGCCCTTCTAGCAAGATCAACATCTTGAGGGGCGCCTTCATTCACTATTCTATCCACCGTCTCTAATTCCTCTTCAAAAGACTTAATTCTTGACTCGACATCCCCGAACACCTCCTTGTTCCATTTCCGCAGCGATCCCTTTATCTCCTTTAACTTGCTTTGACAGGAAGCCCCTTCCATCTTGTTCCAACAATCTGCCACAAAACCTCGAAACTTGGGATGAGAGAACCACATATCCCAGGAACGAAAGGGCTTCTTCCCCCCTCCTTTAGGCTCTTCTTTGAGGCTGATTGGATTATGGTCTGAAAGAGATCTCCCTAGCCCTTGACAAAAGATCCTCGGGAACATCTCTAACCAAGCCGGACTAAGAAGAAATCTGTCTAGTAAACTCGCCGAACCTGCCCTCTACCAAGAATACTTCATGTTATTCGGCTTAAAATCAATAAGGCCCATCATGTCGATCCACCCATTGAAAGCGTCAACGCTGTTATGATCGATCCATCCCCCTTTTCTCTCATTCGGGCCCCTAACCTCGTTGAAGTCCCCCATAAAAAGTAATGGTCTATCACATTGTTGGCCAACCTCCCATAGCTCCTCCCATAAAACCTTCCTTTCTCTATTATCCGACGGCCCATAAACAAGCAACACCCCACACTCAAAAGCCTGCGGCCCCAGGAAACCTTCGATCAGGATCCATCTGTTCCCATTTCTAAAGTTGACCATCGAAAAAAACTGTGTATCCCAGCCAATAATCAGCCCTCCGCTTCTCCCTTGAGCCACCGAATCTCACCATTCAATTGCGTGATTTCTCCAGACCTTCTTCTTCCAAGCCTCCTGCAATGCCTAGTGTTTTGTTTCGACTAGGCCACATACCCACGGTCTTACCCTTTCTAACACTCCATTTATACTCAAGATTTTACCCCAAGCTCCAATCCCCCTCACGTTCCAGCTAACAATTATCATCAAATTAGCCTCTCCTATTACCCGCCACGATCCTCGTCAATACTTCCTACTCTTAATCTTCCTCTGACTCCTTCTTAAACTACACAGTCTCTCTTTACACACACTTTCCTCCTTAGAATGAAGCCCAATTTCTTTACCAAACTTCCAGGTTTCTTCTACTTCGGCCCAATCATCTCCCGCCTCAAGCTCCGTCGCATAATCCACTTGCTCATGTTCCAAACCGCCCTCTTCCCCGTTTACCCTCGGGGGAGCATTTTCAAACCCCGGTGGGAGTGCTATTGAAGAGTCCCGTGAAGCCTCTCCATCCTCCTTGTCTTCATTTTGTTGTTCCAAGCCTACGTCTCCCAATAAACAATCCAATCGTGTACTACCCTCCGCGTTTCTCCTCCGGCTATTAAACAAACTTACTTCTCCTTCAAAGTCATGGTCCACTCCCGCTATCTTAGTTTTTACGGACCCCGACTCCCCTTCTACTAGAGAACCCTCTCCTTTCCCTATACTCTCCTCCGCCACCTTCCTTTTCCAAGAAATAATATCTTCTTCCTCTGTTCCCACTCCTTGTACACTATTCATCTTTTCCCCGATTCCCTCCCTACCCCTCGAGACCAAGGACGGAGCTTGGACATCCGCGTGTCCTGGACACGAGCACCAGACGGGCTTTACCTTTTCCTTCCCGCATACAGGACGCACACCAGTGACGGTCTGCCCTTCGACGACACTTCCTGTAAGCATAAGCACGTCGATCTCACTCTCCTCCCCCACGCCTTGGGTATCACGCCTGTTACAAATATCAAACAACAGAGCTTTCTCGCCCCATTGTTCCTCCGCCGCCCTTTGACTAACGCCTGCCACCATGCTATTTCCACCCTCTGCCATTCTCCCCGGTCCCTTCCTACTGCCTTCGTTGTTGTAGACCTCACATCCCTCTACTCCTGTCATCCCTACAGCCTGCCCCCACCCTGATCACCTCGCGAACCCCCAGAACTGGCTCTGCACTCCTCCTCCTCGCTCCCTTGCCCGCCCGCCCATCGACTGCCGTCCTCGCTCCCACTTGCACCCTCTAAAAAACCCCTCTGTCCTCGATCGTTACCTTCCAGAAATCCTACTATCCTCCCTGTATTGCTGCCCCTCTCCCCACACGTAACCTCTGCATTTTGAATAAGCAGCTTCCTCCTGACAGGCTCTTCCGTAACCCTACCACCTACCTTCGACAACCCTACCATCTTCTTACCCCCGTTCTGCCTCATCGGTGCTTTTGTACTGCTCGAGGAGCTTGAGCACGTACCTGTCATGGTACCCTTAGCCGCCCAGCTGTCGACTACTCCTTTGCCATATCTCCGGCCGCCGGGCACAGCCATTGTTGGTGGTTGCCAAGGCAAATAGTTCTCCCCCACCTCTCTGATTACCACCTCTAACACAGCCTCCCTCACCCTAATTTCGACAGCCTCCCTCACATCTTCCATGCATGGCGTATCTATCAACACCCTGGTTGCCGCCATGCTGTCTCCATAATCTCCCTTCTCCTCCCAGCACACCCACGACCCCCACGGCGCCACCAGCTTGCGCATATGCTCCTCCCTCCAGAGCAACACAGGCAACCCCCTAACCTCCACCCAAGTTCTACGTAGCTTGCATGCATCCGCCCACTGCCAGCTCCTAACCACCGGGAAATGATCACGCATCATACTCTCCTCCTCCATAGCCTTACGGCATTCTTCCTTGGATTCAAAGGTAATTAAAAACTTAAACCGGCCAAGGTCACGTACCTTAGTTGCAGTACTCCAGTCTCTCTGCAGCTGAGGGACTACAATCTCCAGACACAGGGGTTGGAACGATTCTGCCACAACACTCCTCTCCATCCACTCCACCGCCTCCCTATCTTCTTCCAGCACCAGCGAGCTTGAGGGTGACTACCAAAGTGTTGTATGGTGGAGCTTGAGAAATCAAAATTCATAGAATTATGAACCTCGTGGAGGTGCCTATGGAGTTGTGCGTACGTGACTTTTTGAGTTGATTGAAATGTCATACGAAAAACATACGACGCATACACAGAAAACACATTGTGTTTTGAAACCAAAAGAAAAATACGGGTTGGATGTGATTGGAAGTACGACTATTCGATGACACAAACACGCGAAAGAGAAAAAAAACGTCTATCTTAGAAAGAGAACGGAGATGATATTATAAATTTAAATTTAAATCAATATTTATTTAAATCCATAAATTTATCAATAAATTTTGAAACCTTAGTCATGGATTGAGTAATTTTCGAACGACACAATATAAAATATTATGTAAGTGGCGTAATCATCGGTAAAAATATCTAAAGATGAACGGTTTAAATCCGAGAACTTACCTTTCTACTCCAAATATTACTATTTCACCACCACGCTATAATCTAATCTCACTGATCGAACAGTGTCTAATTAATGGGAGAAAGAAGTGGTTGCTTCGGGTGTCGGCCTGCCTTACGCCAAAAATATATAAATATATATATTGTAAAAAACAGGGGAAAAAAAAAAAGCGACAACATAAGGAGCCTACTGCATGCATGTGACGGGGGGAAATTTTTGGAAAAATGTTTCGACAGATTCACTATAGCTTTAGCCAGACAGCCGGAAGCAATGGATCGAGATCCTGTCACAGTTTTAATTTAATGATGTTATTTGTGCCAATTTTTCCGGCTTTACTTCGCCAATCAGTCGGTAGGTGGGAGCTAGAGACTGGAAAAAGGGAGATTTGAAATGGGAATACGTGCCAAAAAAAAAATAAAGGGAGACGGTCAGCAAATGGACAAATGCGTAAGAAATTAGGGGAGACGCCAGAGGGTGCGCAGGAAAGAAGGAATCGCGAATCATTGAAGTTGGGAACGGGACATACGCACATACACACACACACATACACGCACATAATGGCTGGCATGGAGGGGAAAGATAAGCCACCGGGACGGGGGAGGAGTCAAAAGAGGCTGATAATAATCAGGATTAAGAAACAGAAAGAAAACAAAACACAACGTGGAGGCAAAGGAAAGGAATGCTCATTGCTGACTACTTCGTTTACCACATGATTACTTACTGACTATAATTATATGCATACAGTGACTAACACATACTATTAAACTAAAAGTGGATGGATTGATAATGTTTGACAAAACTAATCGAAAAAGGAGTCGAAATTTGAAAATTTTAGCTCAAAGTTGGAAACGAAAATTTTGAATTTATTTAAAAAATTATTCTCACAAATTTATGGAAAAAAAAAATTATTGAATTCTATATTCAAACGCTAACAAACCTGACTTAAATTTTTTTTAAAAAAAATTATCAATTTTTTTCCAACTAACTGAAACGTACAACACGCTCAATAAATAATAATGTGGGATGATGCCTTAATTTGGATGCGCAGGGCGACTTTTGGTAGCTAGCGAGCCTTTGTCTGCCCCCTCTCCTCCTCCACCTTAATTAATTATGTTGTTTATTAGTTAAGCGGTCATGAATTGACCCAACCCAACACAAGCTACCACCACCGCCACCACCTTCCTATATATCCCACGTTTTATGACCCTGTGTATGTAGTCAGTGCAGCAACCTTATTAGATAGACGGACGGCCTGAACTACTAAGATTTAGTTTCGAAAAATTATTTAGTCGCTGATGATAATTGGCTTTCTATACTTTGTTTAATTAAAAAGTAAAGTTACTAAGATTTAAGTATAAGTTTTAAATTACTGTTGTTGAAAAGTTAAAACGGGAGTTTAGAATAATAAACTAAGCAAAAAATATACACCACATGAATCAAAAGTTAAATAACTCTTGTTCGAAATCAAAAAAATACTTCTGGCAAAAAAAAAAAAAGAGAAAGTATTATTCACTTTGGTTTCATAAACTACTCCCAAGTATGTACCATCAAGTATATTTACATAAAGAGAAAAAATATGGTAATACATACTTAACAATATATATATATATATCAATTCTTCTTATTTATTTCATCTTCATTTCGGATTATTTCTCTCTCTACGTAACCAAAAAAAATGATCTATATTTCTTCAAATATTTTCTCGTTTTTGGATGGACACTTTTGAAAACAAAAGGCATATTTATAAATATTCAGCTAAAATATTGCCATGACATAATAGTATCGTTATTATATAAGTAATTAAAACTATCTTTAAGCTTTGAGGAGAAGAGATTTGCATGACAAAATTTATTCGGTATAAGGCATCAATTTCTTCAAAAAAATTTAATGCATTTTTGCAATATGATTTAGATTGAATCAAATCCATGAGTCATAGTTTTTGGATGAATTGGTTTATTTCTATCAACTAAGAGGTATGTGAAAGGTTGCCATAATAGCTGTTAAACTTTGATAGAACTAGGTTGAAGGATCAACATGATAACGGTAAATGATTAGTAAAAGTAGGGTGGAAAATCACTATAATAAAGATTATTAAAACTAACGTGAAAGATTCTTGGAACTAGGATAAAAAATTGGCATGATAATGGTAAAAAGATTAGTAAAATTGAGGTGAGAGATTAGGAGAACTAGGGTCAACTATTAGTAGATTCTGGGTCAAAAATTGGCATGATAAATCATCAAATAGTCGGTGAAGGATATGTACACCAATGGTGAAACATATATACAAGTTATTATCATTATTTTTTTAAGTTAGAAGTGTATTAATTCAACCTATGTGCCTATTTATAGATAAAATTCTAAAAAATATTACAATATTTGATTTTATTAATAATCCTAGATTTTTTATTTAAAGAATATTAAAAAAAGGATGACGTGACACAATCACGACGGTGCTATAATATAGCATTGGTCATAACAAATACATATTAATAAAATATATACATAACACAAATTTTCCTGTAAGGATACATTTTTTCATAATCAAAATCATGATATGCAAAATTCTTAAATAACCCTAATCCTCTTGGGAAAAGAGTATACTCATGAGGGTTCATGTAAGTAGATAATTAAAAGACTCTTATGAGACTTTACTTGTAGCAAATTGCAAAAGTCTTATAATGATAGTCCTTATAGTTTTCCTATATTCTTGAAATTATTGGAATATCACGCGACTTCTATCTAGCCATATCTCATACTAAGTTGCCCTAAATATTGATCTTGATGCTTTACCTTGATTATTTTCTTTTCCTGTGGTATGTTTTGTTTGTTTGATGATGCAAAAGATGGGTTTTGGGTCCATATGGATTGGGCGGGTTATGGAATACACAACTTTGGCTAGTCTTTATCCTTGCCACGAGGTCACCCACCTAGTCATTTAGCACAGGTTGAGGGTTGCATTAAGCAGCTTGATCTCATCATTTCTTTTTATCATTATGGCATAGGGATGTAATTACAAGATGAAGAAGGCTATTTATGGTAAGTTGGTGGAAGGCATTGTAGTAAAAAGTCATAAAATCTAGCTCACTCACCTACAGTTCACTAATGACATGTTGATTCTCTCTAAAGTTAGTAGTCAATTCATTACCAAAATCATGAAGATCCTTCAGTGTTTTGCTATTATATATGGATATAGTGAGGCAAATTTGATCTGCATTGGCAAAGGTAAGTCATGGAGGACTAGAATGGTAAGGAAACTAAGATTTAGTGTGGCACATCTCCTACTCACATACTTAAGCATGACAATGAGAGCTAATTTTTTTAAGGGTTTATACCTAGAAGTTTGTTTTTAAAAGATATAGGGAAAAACTACATTCTTGGAAACCGACATGTCTATTGAATGCTCGTAGAATAGTCCTCATCTAGGTTGTGCTTTATAATTTATCGGTCTATTGCATGAGCATCTATAAAATTCCAAAAGCGACTATTAAAATTAGTAACAAACTAGAATGAAATTTCTTTGGTTTTGTGATGGTGGTAGTAGGAGTGATAAAAGGCTTAATTATCGTTAAGTAAGATTAGATTAATCTACCAAAAGAAAGAGGGAAATTAGTAGTTAGTGACTTAGTGATAAACAACATAGTTTTCTTGTTTAAGTGGAGTTGGAGGTTCATGAAAGAGTAGCAACCATTGTATAAATGGTCATTTGCTCAGTCAACAATAGAGATGATGGTTTAGCCTAGTTCAATTACTATAGCTTTCATGGAGAGAATTTATTTATTATATGATTGCATTATCAACAATTAATCCAATTCATTTGATATAGATACAAAGTCATTCATAATTCACAAAATACAATGAGTTTTATAAGTGAGTCACTTAATTACCACATGTATTAAAGTCCTAAACCCTAAAGAAATATAAAAAACCTCAAATAAATGAAATAAACCATAGGCCCAAAATAATCTTTAAAAAATATGAAAAAAAACTTTAAAAAATCTAAAAAAGTAAAAATAAACGGAATAAATTCTAGAACCAAAATAAGTTATTCAAAAAATAAAAAATAAATAAATGGAATATACTATAAATTATAATTTCTAAACAAATCTAAAAAAATAATTAAAAAAATGAGATGAACCCTAAACCTTAAAAAATAATAAAATGCCACAATCAATAAAATATAAACTATAAACCTTATACCCTAAACAAATCTAAGAACATAAAACAAATGGGATGAATCATAAACCCTAAAACCTAAGCATATATAAACAACATAAAATAATTGGAATTATCCCTAAACATTAGACAAATCTAAAATAAATGAAATAAATTTTGAAACCTAACCCTAAATAAATACTCAAAACCTAAAATAAATAGATAAACCCTAGACCTTAAACAAATCTAGACATATTATATAAATGAATAACCCCTAAATCCTATATCATGAACCCTAAACCCTAAAAAACTAGAAAACCCTACAATTAATGGAATAAACCCTAAACAATCTAAAAAACCTTAAATAAATGGAACAAAAGCTAAAACTTGAACCCTAAACAAATCTAAAAACTTAAATAAATGGAATAAGGCCTAAACCCTTATAAATAAATAAAAATATAAAATAAATGGAATATACCATAAACTCTAAACTCTAATGAATGGAATATGTTCATTAGATCTACCCTAAAACCATAGGAATTAACTAAATCTACAAGTGATTAAAGGGAGTATCAAGCAAATCCACAAATCTAACAATGTACTAAAGTGATTCTCATAATAGTTATCAAATGAGGAAATAATATCATTGAGATCCACTTCTATTCTTCAAATGGTACCTAAGAAGTTGAAGAATCCCAAGAAAGGTTTCTTACGAACATTTGAACTAATATAAATCATTGCAGTGGCTGGCATCTCTACTTTTCCAGGTCCCTCACCTTAGGTTATTTTGTTGCAAGATACTAGTGTTGATGATTGGGATTGGAGAGGAGGGCAAATAAAGTAGTTGTAGCGTGAGCTTGGGAAGAGGATGTTAAAAGATGAGAGTTGCATGAAAGAAAGAGTGAAGGGGTGAGTCATGTATAGGTCAAAATATCTTGTTGCTTGAATTAGCTACCATGATTATTCCATTACTTAACTACCTTTAAGTGCGGGTGATTTCAAAGATGACATTTTTTTGTCAGATACAAAGGAGGTTCCATCTTTTAACTGTCGTCATATGAATCAAATACCAAGGTACAGGGTTCCATTGATTAACCATCTTTAAATATGTAAGCTTTTAAGGTTGTTGTTTTATATTAGATACATAGGGGTTTCCATCACTTAACCATCTTTGCATGTATTTTATACCAAGGTGGTTTGGTTGATTAACCAGATATAAAAAGGGTTCCATCATTTAGCCTTCGTTTGATATTACTTATTTTCAATAATTACTTTTAGATAAAAATTACTTTTAGAAAATTACTTTTTCAGTAAAATATATGTTTGTTATTACTTTTGTTGAATAAGCGAATATTAAAAAACTACTTATTGTACCTCATTAGTGTTTGGTTTTTATTTTTCTACAAATTTACTTTTTATTTTCCATCTTCAATTTTTATCTTCTTATATCTATATCTTTTAGTAATAATTATTATATACATTCTTTAATATTAAACATTAAAAATCATATAAAACATAAAAAAATTATTAAAAACTATAAAATGTATAAAGATATTATAAAGTACTAAAATTTGTATAAATAAAAATTATAAAATTATAAAAAAAATTATAAAAATTTTTATAAATTTTTTATAAAATTTACTAACATCTAAAATATAAATAGCTTGATATATTAAAATAACTTGAATCAACCACGTAATATTTACTTACATAAAATATAAGTTTTTATTATCCAACTCCCACCATCCCACTCTCACCCACCAAAAAAAAAAAAAGAAGAAAAAAAGAGAGGAAAGCAACCCCCCATCGTCCCACTCCCACGCACCATAAAAGCCAAAAAAAATAAAATGGTTGGCAGTAAAATGGGTTGAAAGATAGAAGTGTTATAAACGAGTGTTTTTTTTTTTTTTTTTTTTTACAAATCAACGTACCCTCTTTATCAAAAGTTACTTATAAAAGTAGATGAAGTCTACCTATAGTTTATTACTTTTAGAAAGTAGTTTTATGCTAATTACTTTTTTATAATTTCTTTTTGAAAATAAAACCAAACACTTATTTTAATCTAAAATTACTTTTATAAAAAAAACTAATTTTTAAAAGTAAAATCAAACATGCTCTTAAGTGCCATCATATGTATTAGAAACCCAGTTGATTAACTAAATCCAAAGGTAGTTTCTTTGATTAACCATCATCATATTTTTCAAATTTTTATATCTTGAAAGGATAGCAATAAGTTCAAATTTTGCAATACTCTTGGTTCTTCAATTGTTTTACAATTTGCGTAGGCTTTGTTCCTTGTTGTCTCTTACTCTTGTATAATTAGGCCCTACAAGGTGTAAATACACGACCTAGGCTATTTTATCCAGTGAGATTCCTGCAGGGTGCTGGACAATTGGAGACGCTCCATAGAAACTCTAAGTCATCACACATCCACATGCACATGTTCTATTTCCGGCAGATAAAATCATGTTTCCACAAATAGATTTATAGTTTATCGCAACAATTTAAATCCTAGAACTCTGGTATCCAAAGTCCTAATTCCTAACATCAATTACAGGACTATTAATTTGGGTAAAACTTCTGGTTACTACTACCTTACGCGTGAATTTTTCATACTTTATCCGTACGTGATTGTTGCTGGTTTGTGTAAAACCTCTAATAATTTGTTTGATTCTTCTGGTTACGACTTACGAGCAAGGAGGTTGCTGGTGCAAAAGCAACTTTGAAAATGAAAGTGACGAGGGAATCGTTTACAAGTTTTTTCTTTATTTCGTTTTCTGCATCTTCTGCTGCGTGATCGTATTCAATGCAAATTTCAATTACCCATGGGGATAGTAGGGAGGGGGGGGGACCGATATTTACGTTCTTTTCACACGACTTCGTAATTTTTACACAATAGGAATCGTTGTACGTACCATATAAACCATGCGGTTCATTAGCATTGCCTATGCAAATGCAATTTTTTAGCTATATCATGATATTTTTGGCTGATTCGATGTTAGTTAATTAGTACACTAAAACAGTAAAATTATAATGATGCGATATGTTAAGTTTAAATATCTCTTCATATAGTAGTGTATTGTCAACTACTATATCTACATATTTATTGAATATATATATATATATATATATATATATATATACCTAGAGATTTTTACCTTGTCTAATTAATATTGTACAAAATTGCATCGGATACGTTCGTGTTCGTTCATACTAGAGTTGGCGATGACTCTTAAAACAAGTATTTTGTCTTTTGAAATACACTTAAACAATACAAATATCAAAAGATAAATATTGCATCGAACTATTAAAAGCTAATTCTTAATTGGTTTTGAAAATTGTATTCCTCTAAATATCTCTCCTAACTATATTTATATTTAAAATTTAGTAGGCATTTTTTTTAACGAAGAAAAGCTTAATATATATTTATGCATGAATTTAATAGAAAAGTTCACAATTTCTGAAATTTGATAGTACATATTTTTCCTTCAAGACACCAACAACCCCATATCTTATCACCTTTTCCAACACACCAAATAATACTAAAATAATATTTATTTCTCATTATTTTTTTTATCTCCACATTCTTACTCCTCCATCTAATAATAAAAATATACAACCTTATTAACTTATACTTCACCAACGTTATTTTTTTTTGTTTTTTGGTTTGCTTCTCATATTCGGAAGCTGCACGGAGCCTCAGAGTAAATGCAATGTTTTTTCGTTCCACTTGTCAAGTATGGATGGGGGTGTTATTTTTTGCCTCCCATCATAACCACAATGCAGGTTCTCTAATAATGGAAGGGGGCACACAGTGGAGCCTGCAGGTGAGGGTCGAACCTGGGGCGGCCATGAAACCATCAAGGCACGCGACCGCTAATCCATAGGCCAACTTCAAATTGATGCATATTGTTGTCAGGAAAGTACTGTTTCAGCAGAGGAAAAAAAAAAGGAAATAAAGCTGCGCCTAAAATTACTGATAATTCTGCTTTTTATTATTTTTATAATTTGTTTACAGTGTGGCTAGTTGGAGCTCTGCTTTCATTCAATAATTTCTCTTGGGGAGACACGTAGAAAGAGAGAAATTAAGAAAACCCATGCAGGATCAAGCAAGATAGGACCAATCCTCGACAGTCAGCGTCTTCGTTCTAATGGGGGCACGGTACTATTCAAAGGAGAGGCGAGCTTTTTTCTTTTACTATTTGCCCACGTACGCCGAAAGTCAAGCGGACGCCCAATTAAAGTGCCAATAAACCGCAAACACATAGAATTTCGCCAACCCCCATGGCTCTTTCGATCCTCGATTCTGTATCCCTTCCAGCCCTCACTTTCAATCTTTCCCATGTCAGCTACCTACGGCCGGCTGGCTCTCAACTAGCTAGCTAGGTAGCTACTCGATCGGTCGTCGGTCCCCATGCAATGCCATGTATATATATAATTTCCATCTAAGATAATATTGAAGGTTTGTTTATTTTTGTAGGCTTCTGTGATCAGATTTTTTTGGAAGAGGAGGGGAGGGGGGGGGGGGGTTTAAGATGTACACGAAGAAAGTGAGGAAATCAATCGCTTAGGAAAATCACTAGTAATTTTGTGCAAAGAGAATGAAGAAAAACTATCAATAATTTTGTGTGAATCTATTCTCCAAAATATTGAGGCTAAGGTAGAATATATAAGCATGTATAACCCATAAAAGATATATATAGTCGGGTAGCTAGCTTAGCTAGGAGAAAGGGTGGCTTCAAGGTTTTTTATTTTATTTAATAAATAAATGAATTACCCAACCACAGGTGTACCCTATGACTATATGTGGCAATCGGGTCAAGGTCCACGAATTGGGTTATAATGGATTGGATCGTTCTCAAATAATGTTATTTGCAGATCATTTTTCTTCGTGGATTGTAACGTATCATTTTGGATTACCTTATTATTCGTGTCAGGTCAGATTCGGGTCATTGCATATCTGGATTATATCAGATTAATTTACTAGATCAGGTTGAGTTTAGATTGAATTAGTTCAAGTTTGAATTAGCTTGTTAGGTCGGGTTTGAGCTAAGCAAACTCATATTCAGGTGACTTTAAATTTGAGTTAATTTGACGAGTCATAGGTGTGTGGCTTGTAGTTTACAAAAAAAAAAAAAAACTAACCATAGGTGTGCCCCATGATTATAGGTGGCAATCAGGTCGGGAAGGTCAAGGTTAGGTCGGGTTATAGCGGGTTAGGCCATTCTCAAGTCAAGTTATTTGTGATTATTTTTCTTTATGGGTTGGTAGTGGGTTGGGTTAGGTCATTTTGGGTCACCTTATTGTTCGTTTTATGTTGGGTTTAGGTTAGGGTAGTTACAGATCTGGGTTGTATAGGATTAATTTACCAAATCGGGTTGGGTTTGGATTGAGGTAGTTTGGGTTTGGGTTGGGTCGAGCTCGGGTTATTTTTGGATTAGCTTGTCGGGTTGGGTTGGGTTTGAGCTGAGTAAGCTCGTATTCAGATAATTTGATATTTGAGCTAATTTGATGAGTTAGGTTTTGGTTAACTTGACAAATCGAGTTTTCTTAGGTTTTTATAGGTCGGGTTGGGTTCGAACCAAGTTAATCCTAGATTGAATTATTTTGGATTTTGGTCAAATCGGGCATTGACTACTAAAATTAATCTAATTCATTGACCTTATAAGCAAGCATTAAGTTTGACTTCATAGGAGCATGTGATTAATAATGTATTATTAATTGTTAATCATTTATTATTATGACTTTTTAATGTTGTATTTTTATGCAAAATTTTTGGCAAAATTAAAATATTGTTGGTAAATAAGTACATTCACAATAAAAGTAAAAAAATAAGTGAAATTTATACAAAAATATATTTTAAAAAGCTTAAACAAATAATAAGACGTGTAATTTTTTGTTATTATAACCAGCTGATGTTGAATTTAGTTTTGTTGAGTTAAGTCAGGTTAATGGCGGGTCGAATTGAAAATGAGTCAATATTGATGGTAGGTTGGATTGATAGGGGATAGGGTTATTGTCAGATTACGAGTTGAGTTTAGGTTGGATTGACTCACTTATATTTGAATAAGCACTAGGTTGGATTATTTCATTATCGAATTTAGATCGAATTGAATTAATGAACCTTTTAAACTATATTGGATCAATTTTTTATGGATCGAATAAGCTTTTACCACCTCTACCCAATAGAATGGGGCCCATAGTAGAATAAGGAAAAAGACTGAAAGTTAATATGAAAGAATATTGCACCACATGCGTGCCACACAACACACCCAATCGTGGTGAATACCATAGACATTGCACCAATGAATCATAAAGATAGGTCATACATATATATAAATTTAGGAAAGGTTAAAGCCTTACATCATAAATATCAAACCTACTTTAAGACTGGGAGATAGGTAGATAAATGGACCCAAATCATAAAGATGAACCAACTTCTTTATTTTCCTTAAATTAAATCACTAAGTATATTTGTTGAGTTGGATAGATTTGAATTATGTGCTTGTATATTTATGTGAATATTAGTCTTGTACAACAACTTTATAGCGAAAAAACTTCGGATGGAGAATATAAAATTGCTCATATATATGTATAATATCCATTAAGAACTACATCATTTAGTGATAACTACAAAGTAATATTCTTATTTGAAAAACCTATCCACAGTAGGTGGTGGAAACTACTCTTAATAGTTAGAGGAAATTACTGTAAGTAGGTTAAGAAACTATAGTATTTGATTGTTATATAAAAAAAGGTGACATTTTTGTAAATATTGTGTTTTTATATTTCAGGTCTGGAAACTACCTATATTAGGCAATGGACACTATTTTCAATCGGTGAAAGTAACTACTATAAGTCTCTCAAGAAACTATAATATATAAGTGCTGACAATAAAAATAGTGTCTTTTTTTTTATCAATATTAACTATTTGTGTTTTAATTTAAGAAATTAACTATAGTAGGTGGTAGAAACTACCTATAGTGGGTAGAGGAAACTACCAAAACTTTCTCAGGAAACTATAGTATTTGAGAGTTAGAAAAAATGTAGTGACATTTTTGTAAATATGATATATTTATATTTCAAGTTAGGAAACTACCCATAGTAGTTAGTGGAAACTACTTGCAGTATGTGGTGGAAACTATTGTAAGTAGCTCAAGAAACTATGATGATTCTCAATTCTTACCATAAAGGGTGGTTCTCACTAGATATGTCTCATATATATATATGAACTCTTGATTACATCATATAAGAACTTGTTGATGAAAAATTAAGATGAAATTATACATTACAACGCCTATTAGTTATCGGAGCTCGGAAGGATGAATGCATTTTATTTAATACAATGTTTTATTAACAAATTAATATTTTTTTTTACCAGCATTTAACACATTTCGCCTACTTGAAAACATTTTTGACAATAAAAAAAATAATCTCCAATTAAGTTTTTTGATGTTTGGATAAGTTGCGTAAAAGCTCTTTTTTCAAAATCTTGCACTATATGATATATAGTCAAATAAGGCAATTTTAGAATGTTAAATATGATAATTATAAAATTGTACTATTATAGGTGATCAAATAGAGCAATTGTGTTTTTTCTAATTGATTTTAACAAATGGAAAAATATAAAACATACCCTATTTGATCTAATATAATAGGCAAATGAATAAAAATTCTCCTAGTTAATTATAATAAATAGTGCAATAAAAAATTCCCCCTTTATTCTCAACAAATAGGGTAATTATTTGATACTACCTAATAGGAAAATATATTAAAATACCTATATTTAATTCTATCTAATAGGGGATTATATAATAATCCACCTCTTAGTCTTATTTTTTTATTACTAAGAATAATTGTTTTTGGATATTGTATTATTCAAAAATGTTATTACTAATTATTGGTAATTATAATTAATATTAATATTATTCATATTTATATTTTATTTTTCATTATTAATTCTTTTTAATATTTATTTACAATTATTATAATTAATTATATATTTTATTATTAATTATTACTAATGATTATTATAAGTTATTTACTAAAAATAATGATTAATATTATCTTAGTAATACATTATAATATGTTGACGTAATATTACATATTTTTAAAAAATACATATGAGATCCAACTTGGATCTTGCTAGATGTTGGTGTTCTTGGGATGAAGAATGGCCAAAAAAATAAAAGAGGAAATGGGGGAAGAAAATTAGATAAAAGATTTATTCTCGGAAACTCTTTGAATTAATACTTGAAATAACCACCTAAAGTATACAACTCTTAGGATAAATATTCTAAGATTTAAACTATAAAACTTCAAACTATTGCACTTGAGGATGAAGAAGGCTCTTAGTTTTTAGATAGAAAAGTGGTAGCCAAGGTAAGTTTTTTTCCTCATTCTATAATACCTTAAATGGGATTAAAGTTTACAACTTAAAAAAAATAATACTTGTGTTAATGCCTAAAAAAAAGGACAAAAATCAAGCTTATACTCCAACCCGTGCATTTTGGTTTTGGGAGGGGGAGTATTTTAGCTGATTTTTGAATCCCCTAAATACTCCTTTACATGATACAAAAGTTACGACATCCACATATACAAAAAGAGAGGGACCGAGATCTCTTTCAACCTTAGAAGTAACAAAGGGAAGTAAAGAATGTATTCTAGCCTTTCTTACTCTTTTCAAAATCTGATATGCGCTTCCAAAGTGTTGAAAGTAACTTTTCATCCAAGGTAAAAGTGACTTGTGGCTTCTTTGTTGATCTCCTAAAAATGATATGCCATGGTTTGCTTGTGGGTGATGATAGTGTCAAAAATAGTGGAAAAATAAGGGCTTAAAATAAAGAAAAAATTACCTAGAGATTTTATTGTTCCCAGACAATTCAATTGTCCATATAAACCATCGATGTTATTATTGATCTCACGATTAAGACCTACACTCGGGTACCTTAGATTTCACACTTGAATTCTTCCTCATACGTATAAGTGATTATATTGACTTAAGACGATAACTAAGTTTATATGCATATTACAGTGGCCTCAAAATTTCCTGTCATTGAAACGTAGAAACTAGCCACATATTCTTTGATACCAAAATTATTTTGCCTACGACTCTAGATTCCTCTACTACGGGCATTGGAGCCTTTATTTTTCCATCTCTATAAATTTTTGGCATAATTTATATGATCATATGTATCATAAGTATGACAATACTATTCCAATATCATATTAATAGCTTCTTATATTGTTACTTATTTTGTGATAGGAGAACACTCATGTAAAAGATATGGCTTGTGCTAATTAAAATAATTGTTGAAACTCATAAGGATGTTGCGGGATTGTGCATGCTTTGGTTGATGTGGATCACTTGTATACTATTTAGTGTTAAGCTAGTATCATAAATACGAAACATGATACATTATCTCCATCTATTAGAACTCCATAGTCAACACTTTTAGGTTGATAATAATTGATTATATATTATTACATGAAAACCATTGATACATATACCTTGATGGTTAATGTACAAATATTATTTTTTTAATATTCAATATATATACTCCATTCTTATGTATGAGTAATTATGTCAATCTGTATAACTCTCTAGTTTATATGGATTTAAAATTTCAGAATAAAATAGAAAAAAAAGTTTAAGAAATATTCAAATAAAACAATATTTTTACTCTAATAGGTGGGTCAAATAGGGTAATGGCATAAAATTTGCTCTAATATGTTAGACTAAATAGGGCAATGATATAAAAATAACCCTAATAGCTTCAAATCAAATAAGAAAATAATATTGTCTCATTGATAACAAACAAATAGGACAATTAAAATTGTCCGTTAGAGTAAAAATAAATAGGACAATCTAAAAATATGTCCTTATAACCATAATAAGACGTAAATAATATGACAATTTTATTTTGGCTTAATAGACTAATAGGGTAATAATTTTACCAAGTAGAACCGCTAAAATTGTCCTATTTGATCAAGAATCTTTTAGGTTCTATTTGGTTTTTAAAAAATTTAAGGAAAAAATTTAAATCAAAATACTTTCTTTCAAACCTTCTTTGAAGGAAATTATTTAGTTGATGTTTAACCAATTTATTCCTTATTCTTATCTTATTTTATTATCTTAGATAAACCAGACATAAAAAAATTATTTTTTCTCTTTAAAAATTTTCATAAATCAAATGGAACATGAGTGTTATTAGAATAGCTTAATAAATAAATTCAACATTTTTTTTTCTTTGTAACTTTCAACTAACTTTTCAGATGGTCTTGCCAACACGTACCCTTAGGGCTTGTTTGGTATGAGGGTAATGGAAGTGGAAAAATTTCTCCTTTATTTTGCATATTTTATATTAAGTATTTAATAATAATAAATATATTTTAATGAAATACTCATTTTCGATTAAATTAATATCTAAAACGGGTATTTATTGGAATAAAAATATTTAATTTTAAATAGATTATATAGGATATATAAAATATAGGGGTAATTTTTCTACTCATATTATTCCGTACCAAATGAGCACTTAGTTTTTAAAATTTTCCTACGGAGGCTTTAACGTCAAAGAGCTCACCTCTGAGCTCCACTTGACCCATTCATTTTAAATGACTAAGTAGCGGTGGGACGAGGAGGGCAGAGGCAGGAAGGATTCGTTTGAATATATACCGAACACGCCTTTCGGTGAAAGTGTCTTAATAATGCACTTGAATTATTGACAGAAGACGTGGGGATAGTTAGATCGGCCCTTTGATTTTGGCCGTTCATAAGTTTTATGCGAAAGGTATTTATTGTTGGGCAGTTTCAATGCCGGTGTTTGTCATAGGGAGCCTCCTCGTTCGTGCATGTGCAGGAGGTGAAGGAACACGCAAAAGCAGGGGACACCCTGCTGGCTATAGTGACACGAGCCACGGACCAGCTAGTACTTTAATTTATGTAAGAAAGTTGTGATAGTTTGTTTTTGGTATATATAGCTTAGACTACTGTTGAGAAAGTTACACTGCATGTACACGTGCCTGTTAAGTAAACCTATTATCTTTATATTATTTTTGTTGTGGCACACCGCACATGAATTTCTACAATATATATATATATTTTTTTCTTTTTATCACAATTTAAAAAAAATAATTTTAATAATAATTAAAGTTTTTGTCAGCCAACCCATGTTGCGTTACCTTCTAGAAAGGATTCCCCCACTTGTCAAATACGATTTTGAAGGAATACGTAATCATAAGTATGGCAATTAAAACCAGGCAAGAAAATTAAAAGACGCCCCACTGTGCTGCTCACATGCATCAATATTTTTTTTTTGATAATTTGAGGATTACATCCAGTAAAACTATATCATGACTACATCATGAGCGAGCCGGATTGAAACGATTACAGTCAAATAAAACTAAGAAACACGAAAAGTAATAATAAAAAACACCCTAAACGCATGATCACCTCACAGAAAAGCTTGTACATTATGGATCACCTCTTCAATTCTATAAAAAAAATTGTCTCTTCTATGCTTGATCCAGAAGCCAATTCTTTGTTTAATGAGTAGCGCCAACCAATTCCTGCAGATCTGGATATTTTCAAAAATAACCTTATTTCTGAATTCCCAAATAGTCCCTATTATGGCAAAAAAGGATGTTGACCAAATTTCGCTCTGTAGACCTTTGTCTTTATCTCCAGGCCAAATAGCAGCGGTTTCTTCAGTCGATCTCGGCATCACCCAGGTCCTTCCAAGCCAATCGCAAATCTCGTACCATAATTTCCCTGTCACACTACAATGAAGAAAGACATGGTTAATCGATTCTTGAGTATCTTTGCAAAAAGGGCAACCTGTATCACTGACGTTTCCAACCCCAAGACGGATCAATTTATCTCTCGTATTAAGTCTTTGTTGTATCGCAAACCATGTGATCAGCTCAATTCTCGGTGGCGCCAACCCACACCACACCCTACTCCATATATTATTATTCAGATCCCCCCCGGGTGCATTCTGGTAGGAAGCTTCACAATAGGATTTGACTGAAAATATACCCCGCTGATCATATTCCCAACTAATCCCATCCAGTCTTCCCCTATGTGGCTCAAACTGAGAGACCAGATTCTCCATTTGCTCCCTTTGTCTTTCCTCCCATTCAAACAACCGCCTCCTCCACACGAATTGCCAATGCCATTGGTCCCCATCCCAGAAGCCCATATCCGCTATACTGTTTTCTTTCTGGTCAGATATCGCAAAAAGCCTTGGGAACATTGTCCTTAGTGGCCCATTCTCCATCCATTTATCCTTCCAAAAACCAACTCTACTGCCCTCTCCAATAATGACCTTTAAACCTGAGCTAAGAATAGGATCAATCCTGCCTGCATTCACTATGTCCGCCCACGGTGTCCATCCTTTCTTCTTAACCGGAATTCGTAGGGTACCAAAACGATCCTCCGAGTAAATAGACTGGATAACCTTCTTCCATGACGCTCCTTCCGTTGTGAAGAACCTCCACCACCATTTAAATAACATGCATCAATATTACCACCCTACCATTATCTTCTATTTTTAGCCATCTTTAATTACTCCACAAAAAGGTTTTTTTTTTCTTCTTTTGTTTTTGTGGGTCACTTTGTAAACGATATTTTGTGAGCCAGGAGTTAATGATGCACCTTACTACAAACAATTAAGACTCGAACAATAGTTGAATTCCACACCTTTTATTTATTTATTTTTTATTCGCTGATAGATTATTTTCATTTTCTCTCTGGTAGATTATTTTGATAAGCGATTATAATGATGACAGAGTACTTACTAAATAATTTTGATTTAATTATTAGTCTAGTTTAACGTACTACTCTATCAAACAAAGCTTACAATTAGGGCTGTAAATAAACTGAACCAATTCGGTACTCGGCTTGGTTTATTTTTTGGCTTTGATTCGTGAGTTCGGTTCGGCTCGGTTTGTTAAAAGTTCGGTTCGACTCGTCCGTTTAGTTAAACAAGTCGAGTCCAAACATTATTTTAGGCTCGTTTAACTAAACGAGTCGAATCCAAGTCTAGGAATATTCGGTTCGACTTGACTTGTTTACGGCCTTACCTACGATATTCATTTTTTAAAAAAAATAATAATTATAGCTCGTGGTTAATTTGTGTGTGTATGGAGGGGAGGGGATTGTTGTCAATTCGATGTACTTTATTTACATCGTAGGTTTTTCCTGTATCTATATCTCAGCTCGTGGTTAATTTGTGTGTGTATGAGGGGGGGGGGATTGTTGTCAATTCGATGTACTTTATTTACATCGTAGGTTTTTCCTGTATCTATATCTCACCATCATATTCATACGTACACCAATATCATATTAGCGGATGCCACCTCATCTATTCTCGTCATACCCCAGGGCTACCATTCCCCTAGAAGCCGAATCAAATTCCAGGATGTGCCTTGAGGCAACGTCCTAGCTAGCCTACCTCTAGGTACACGCACAGCGTACCTTGCTCCTAATCGCACAGACGAACACGGTAACAATGAATGATCGGCGAACCGTACTGGCGGGAAAGGTATAAGAGGCGTTCGGTCTTTATTCCGTAGCCAAAGGTGACAATGATGTTGCGATGAGGTTATTGGTACACGCATGCACGCACAGCCACGGTGCAGAGTGGGAAGAGGAAGAAGAAAGAAGGTAGTTCAACTTCAATGCCATTGTGATTTCTGCGCCTTGATCCGTTCGAATTGAGGAGATAGGGACCAGTTGTAGTAGCTACTACTGTAATTATTTATTGCATTTGTTCCCTTTTTTATTATTATTTATTTATTTATTATTTCATAGTATATATTTTGGTGCGATCGAACTGTCCGGACTAATTGTCCTTGTTTATATACACATATATATATATACTCCTATTACCGACAATTTTATGCACCTTATCGTGACTTGGGCGAAAGATATCATGCATACTTTTTTAAGCCACGTACGGGTCTTCGTGATTGTTGTATGTGAGCCATGTATATAGTAGGATCACACATGTCTCGTGAGAAGTTATTGTATCCCCGACGAGAACACCAGCTCATTTTAATAACGTCCTGCATCCAGTTTTGAAAATTTTATATAAAATTTAGAGTTTTTAACTTTAGACATATTTTCAGACACCAATTATTATTATTATTATTATTATTTGATAGTTGATAGTACAAAAAGTCAAAGAAATCCAACCCCTACATACATCAACTGTGCAACAAAAGTAAAATACTAGATAGATAATTCATGCCTACTTTAAAAGAGTTTGTACATTATGAATTACCTCCTCAATTCTACAGGGGAACTCATTTCTATTGTATTTAATCCAAAAGTCAATTCTCATCTTGATTGACATCGGCATCCACCTAGTACAAATTTTATGATTATCGAACGCCACCTTATTTCTAAATTTTCAAATGGTCTCCATAATTGCAAAAAAGACTACTTGCCAAAGTTTCTTTCTCATCAACTGACTCTGGTATCACCTAGTCGCAACCAACCCAATCACAAACCTTGTACCACATTTTCCCTGTCACTATATAGTGCAAAAAGATATGATTAACTTATTCTTCCTCTAACTCACATAAAGGACGCCCTACCTTCCTTTCTTCAATAATTCACAACCTGACCACCAATTTGTTGTGTTGAGCCTATGTTGGACAGCAAACCAAGACATAAGCGTCATCCACAGTGGTGCTATACTATTCCACGTTAATTTTGATATACTTGGATTATAATATTCCCCAACTGTTCTTTGATAGTACACATGACAAAACGATCTCACAATTTATAATTTTATATGAAGTTAAGAATAATGATTTTATTTTATTTTTTTAAAAAAATTTTATAATAGAGCGGGGAGTTTCCAACTACTACTTAATTATATAAATTAACCTACCATTTTATTACGTAAAATTAATTGTTTCATTATAAAAAAAATTATTCTTAAGCATATATAAAATTGTCAATGATACATGTCTAAAAAAGATATCAAATCATACAAAGCTACTCGTTTTATTATATAAAAAAATAATTACTTTATGACAAGCGCGCACCGCATAAAAAAAGTCACAGGATACTACTGTCTCATGCAATATTTTCTCTAAAAATAAGCCCCCTTACAAGTAGGGATCCGGTTGGGGAAAATAAAATAGTATTGGTAAAGTCGATTTGATATTTAAAAATTCAATCCAATAATAATAGGTTTCAATTTTAGACCTAATTATCTGAGCCAGACAAGTGTTCAATTTTTTGTTAAATATATTATTATACTATATTATAGGCATATTTTCTCTAATGCGCTGCCTGATATAGTGATACTATGTGCGCACAGTACGTCTATCTCCGCTCTCCACCTGCCGTCGCTCGGATCCTTCGCAGCAAAATAACAAAAGACCCACCAACACCACCTCGCTAGCTAGCTCCCATACTCCGATGTTCCCACCTCAACTTCAGCTTTTTCTCTGTTCCTTCTTCTTTTTTTATTTTTTTTTTATTTTTTCTATTCAATAAATGATTATTTTTCTGAATCCAATAAAATATTAAATGCCCTTGTGTAGGGATGGCAACGGGGCGGGTCGGGGACGGGGACCCCATCCCCATATCCGAACCCGATAAGGTAATTTATCCCCGAACCCGCCCCGATCCCCGTTTATTTCTTAACGGGGAATCCCTGACCCGATCCCCGCGGGGATGCAATCCCCATACCCGTCCCTGATCCCCGATCCCCCATCCCCGATCCCCGATACCCGATCCCCTATCCTCGATCCCCGATAAGATCCCCGATCCCCTATAAACTCCCAAATCCCCGATCCCCGATACCCGATCCCCGATCCCCGATAAGAGCCCCGATCCCCGATCCCCTATAAACTCTCAAATCCCCGATACCCGTTACCAGGTCCCCGATATTATGACTCAGTACTCAACACGATCTTATGACTCTAACACTGGAGAGAGTACTGTGTTTGTTACTGTATTCACGATCTATAATACCTAGGATAATTGAGGGGGGCGAGACCGCGAGTGGCGGAGTGGGCGACGACCGATGGGGAAAAATTAGGTTAAGGAGTAAGGACTTACAGGTTCTGAGCTGAGCTGCTGAGGTGAGGTGAGGGGCGACTCAGGCGAGACTCGAGAGCGGCGGGAGGCGGCCGGCGGCCTGCGTGCGGCGGGACTGCTGGTGCGGGGTGCCAACTGCCAAAGCAAAACAGGGTCAGGGAGTCGGGGACGACGGGGAAGAAGATCGAAGACAGGGACGACGGGGAACTGGGGTCCGAGGAAGAAGATCGAAGACTCTCACACTGTCACACTCACAAGTTGCAAGAAAAATTTGGAGTTGGACGGAGATGGCAGACCGCAGACGGGACTCGGGAGAAGGAGAACACTCAGAGTCTCAGACCAGTGTGTGTGTGACTTTGTGTTGTGTTTGGCATGGTGATTGGTGAGACTGAGCGAGTGCTGCGAGTCGACGACGGGGCGTGACTGGTGGCAAAATTAAAAAATTAAAAAATTTTAATTCGGGGCGGGTTCGGGGACGGGGACCCCAAACCCATACCCGACCCGTCCCCGAATTAATCCCCGAAAAAAATCCCCGACCCCGAACCCCATCCCCGAAATACATCCCCGAACTCCAACCCGAACGGAGAATCCCCGACAGGACCCCGAACCCGTAGAAAAAATTGCCATCCCTACCCTTGTGCAGACTTCCTGTGTCCGACGTACATTGCTATCCAAAAAAAAAAAAAGAAAAAGGAAAAAGGTATAGTGCTCCTACAATTATATACGGTAATAATAATAATTAAATAACACTGCAGCACCCACCTTCTTCGTACCGACACTTCCACCGATCAATACCGGCATTAGACGGTCAGCCGTACGTGATCCATCATGCTGATTTTAGTAGTTCTTATTTTCCTCGACCATCTCCATCTTCCGTCCGAATATTGTAGATACAGAGTTTTTTTTACTAAGCATCCACGGGTATTTCTTAAGATTATTAATAAATAAACAAACCATGTTTTTTTTTGATAATTGATGTTTACACAAAAGTCAACATAAGAATACAAGATAAAATGAAGCTTCGTAACTCATCAGAACCTAAATATTGTAAACCACTTCCTTTGACCTATAAAAAAACTCTCTCCTATCATTTTTAATCCAAAATTCAACTCTCATCTTTATAAACATGAGCACCGTAGATTTTGACTTTATCAAATACTTTCTTATTTCTAAATTCTCAAATAATATCCAAAATAGTAAAAAATGACACGCCAATTCTCCCCCCTCAAATCTTTGATAAACAAACGATGTTTAGAAATTACGTAGAGATCTGCAATTAGTTCACTGATTATATCTTAAATATTTATGGTCCGCAGGCAACCGACATGACGTCGTACGTAACGTAATATAATTTACTGATTTGGAACGAAGCGGACGCTGGAGTAAGTATATGTGTCTGATTGCTATTAGGCTAATCTGGACAGAAGCGATTTCTTTATTTCACGCGGTTTAACTTCATTTTGCGACGCGAAAAAGGCAGGGAGATACGGACTTCTTCGTGGCGTATGTGTTCAGTTTATTTTCATGATATACGCGGTGGATAGCAACGAATCAAAATGAATACTCTGAACAATTAGGTCCTGTCCGTCTCACCCGCGAAAAAGAGGGACGTGCACAAAGAAGGAATCAATGCCCTCAACGGCGCCGGGAGAGAACAAACAAACAAACAAACAAAAAAATCTTTGCGTACAGCAGAAGTGGGTTGGGGGGTGTGAGTGAAGGGACCGGTAGTTGGTGGGTACAGACAGGCAAAACCTTGCAGTGGTGTGGCGGAGGCGAGGAGCGGAAAGATAGTGCAATATTGCTCTTGGAATAGGCGAGTAAAAAATAAATTTACTGAAGCTCGAGAGCAGACATATTGATGCTACCTATTGTAATTTGTAAGGCTATTAGGATGAAGAAAAGAGCAAGTCCTGGAATAGAAAATGTAAAGGGGAGTTCTTGAAGTTTGTGGGTTCGGAAGGGGCGAATAGGCTCTCTGGACTGATATCGTGTGTTAGGCAATGTTGAATATAACTTATATCATATTAAAATTATTTTTTTTTAATGAAAAAATATATTTGACAACTAGTGTTTTACAAAGCTACTTTAAGTAGCTCATACCTTATAATTTTTTAGGGTTTTTTTTTTTTTTGATAAAAAGCGAATTTTATTAGAAAAGAATCGCAGAAATACTATGCCTTGCCAGCACTCCAGAACAAAGAGTGTAACATCAGGATGGATGCCTTAACCCAACTCCCGCAAGCCCCCTCCACCACGAAAACAGATTATCTATGCCCGAACAACAAGGCAAAGAAAGGAAAAGAGGAAAAAGACTCAAGCCCTCCCCCCTCCCCCCCTTCCCTTTTACAACAAGAGATGCCTCCTTCAGCGTCGGCGGTATTCCATTTAAGAAAATTAACCTCGCCTCGGGCAAGTCCACTCATCCATGTCCGCGCCATCTATCATCCCAGCCTGCGCTTGATTAATTATTCCATAGGAACCATCTTGGGGCACAAATAATATCATCTGCACAATAAGGAAAGTCTTCTTCCCAACATTATTATCCGCCACCCCAAGCCTATAAGAAACCATCATTTTAATCCTCTAGCTAATTTTTAATCTTTAAGTTGGTTTTTATCAGTTTCATCAAACGTACGCAAGCCTCTTTTCTCTCATCTTATTATTATATCATATTCGACCAAATCATATCACTACCAATCAAGTCATATTAGACCGGACAATAATAATAATCATAATTATAATATATACAATAACGTTATTATTTAAACCAACAATAACAATAATTTTTTTTTTAATATTACCAAACACTATCGATACTTCCGCTCCCCCTCATACCCATAGATTCTGTAGCTACCAAACCAAATAGTCCACACCATAGTACTATTTTATTATAGATTCAAATTATAAATTATTTTTTATCCAAACAAGACCTTAGTTATAGGCCGAACTTGAGGAGCCTAATTGTTAACAAACCTAAAAGCTCTATTTTAGTTTGTCGCCTGGTACAAAATAGAACTATTGCCAAATATAATTTCCTTTTATATTTTAATTCACGAATAATCAAATAGTTAGCACAAAAATAGCCGTTCCATATAGAATTATTGAAGGATTGACATTTTTTAACGATTCCTTACCTAATAATATTAATAGTAGCAACGCTTGATAGATCCGGTTCAAGACCCAATTATAATATCGTACTGCATTAATGGTCAGCACATAACTCATTATCCTAGTCGATGTCAGATTGATTTGAAGAGAATGGAGAAAGCTAAAGGAACAAAGAAGCATGCACCCATAAAGTAAGGATGATGAGTTTGAGAATATTGATCCCAAAGCCCCAATCAATTATACGATTGGGAGCACAGCTCGACGCGGCAGCGGAGTCGACTGTATCTTTCACGTAACTTTTAAGTTGGAATTTGATCTGCTTGAAGAAGTTAACGGATCAAAACCTTCTCCTACTACGGAAGGCTGTGGATTGTTCTGCTAACTCATTAAAAAAGCTTAGTTTGATGAATCTGACTTTTTTTTTTTGTTTTTTTTACTAATGGATTGAAGATTATATTTGTATATATCAGATCAGATGGTAAAATTCATCTACGAAATTATGGCGTCGATTCTCCATCAAATACAAGCATTTTAGGGACGCTAATTCCCCCTTCCTGTTATTTTACGTACTCTTCTTTAAACTTTCCTTCAACCAAAATAGAGGGATATATGCTATATATAAAGCTAACAAGGAAAACTCATACCCCCCCCCCCCTTCCCCTCCCCTCCCCCAATGAGAGGTAATTGATTAGATAGGTCATAGGGGATACCTTTATATATCATATTAATTATCAAGTAGAGTACTAAATGGAAGAAAGCCATGGATGGATGTGAGTTTTTCTTTTCTTTCCCCTCCTTATTGGTGAAAGGTAAAGAAGACAAAATTGGGGTGATGCCGTGAAATGAAAACCCAAAACAAACTACTTTTTTCGAGCAACACCGGGCCCGTCACATAAAGAACACGAGCCTTTCAAATGCACCAAATACATGTTTTTCTCCCCCTAGAACGAGGGCGACCCCTCTTTTTCTCTGCATTGGTGGATTTCCTTTCCACCTTTCTTCCTTTCTCTGTCAATCTTCCATTTATTCAGCTCAAAATCCGATTTGGTTTCGAGAAAGACGACCAACAACAACAAAATATAAATATATATATATATATATATCAATTAATTTTTTCTTGGAGTCGAAATTCAATTTTTATAGCTGCTGCGATTCTTTTATCGTATCTTTACATGATTAACGTCTTTTCATGGAGAGAAGTTCACATGAATTTGGTAGTTAAAGAGCGTTCATCGAATCTACTTTGTCCAAGTGCATGCATGACCCCCGATAATTGGTAATAGAATAGGGGTAACCGGGTGGAGTGGAGGTTTCGTAAACGAGCTAATTACATAAGCATCCATAAGAAAATACTATACTACTAGTATTTTATTTCATTTATAATACCTTCTTTTTTTTTTTGCCTATGAACATATATAACCGATCGACATCAATTAATGATGTTTAGTGGTGCCACGTATAAAGTGATATGTACTCTGCTCTAAACATTATAAAAAAAAAATAACTAAGTGAAACAAAACTTTGCTCTAAACATTATAAAATATAATTACTGACATATTTATTATCCGATTCTAGTATATTTTTCAATCTACAATAACTACTGGCTCATATGATCGGCATTTATAGACTGCCTTATACAACGACAAACAGATCATTTAGTTGTCTAAATTCTAATACTTCATCCGTTTTACATCACATAACCTATCATTTTCTTAGTTTAATAACATAACCTTATATCAATTATGTTTCTCTAATTACTGTAGTATTCTTTAACTTAATTACCAATTACCGGTGAGAATAGAGGGCAAAATATGTAATGAAGCATTTAATACTTTAAAGTTTTTTCTAAATTGCCATATATATATTACATAATAAAAAAATGGTCACTACACAATAAGCCACGTTCATAAAAACGATATATTTAAGGGGAAAGAAATATTTCCTTTCTTAATTTGATGTACCATTAATTGGCCCATGTATGTGAAAAAAAAAGACATTATCCATCACACCTACCTTATTTGGTTATACTTATCATGAATCTACACGACACGACACTAAGGACCGTGCAACGGACAAGGACGAAACTAGTAAACATATCTCAATTTTTTTTCCCAATTCAAACATAAATTCATTTTATTATCTACATATGAGCCAAAAATAATAAATATTTTGTCAATCAATGTATGCTTGAAATATTTTTTAGGATTGTGGTGGCATGACGGATTATATACGGACATGTCACAATTGGTATATGTGTAATTATTATACTGGTTAGTTAATTACCCTATTTTTTAAAAAAAAACTAATATAATTTAAAATATTTAGAAAATAAATTAAAATCTCAGCATGCGTCGTAGGACTCATGTTCAACAAACAAACCGGCCATCAAGACACGGACCTTCGAGTCCGACGAATAAGGCTCCGCCAATCGAAATCGAAGAGTAAAAGGAAACTAAGAGGGAATCAATACTTTCCTCCGACCTTATAAAAGTAAATGAATAAAAATAACAAATGATGAGTTAAATTTGAAAAACACGTACGCGGGGGAAATAAAACAATTTTCTGTGTTCAATTTTTCAATTGTTATTTTTTTTTAATTCAATTTTCTTCTATAAGGTCAGAGGAGAGCATTGACTCTCCTCTAATTTCCTTGTATTCTTCTTCAATTCCGCTGTTAATTACTAATCTAGAAAGAAAACAACTTGGAGAAAGTATTACGCTGGCCTGGCCGATCAATTATTATAAACTTTTTTTTTTCTTCGTCTAAAAATAAAACAAAATTAAACGGCGCATGCAAGCTTTACGTCACGCCAAGATTAGCGAGAATAATTGACGCCTAATGAAATAATTGACAATTATCAAATTAATTAAACTGTTGGCATGTTTAATCTAATCACAGGTTATAGCTAAGCCATACCATGTACCATTCACCTTTATTCACCATCATACCCCCCCCCTATCGATTAGACGACGAATGAGGAACAGTCAATATGTGAAATTGTTACATCCATTAAAAAGTTCAATCCAATAACCCTAATCCGACCGAAATAATTAAAAAAAAATTGTGACATTTTTATATTTTAGTAAATAAAAAGTGAATTGCAACTACCAAAAAAAAACATTAGATTAATTAATCTGAAAGTTTCTCGTAATTGTTAGTATTTTCTTGAAAGGAGGATTCTACTAAAATGAAAAATGAAGTTCCGATGAAGTGAATTTTGGATGAAACGAGAAGAGTGCGAGGGGAGATGAACAAGAGAGAATTGATCATCCAAAGCCCAACAACCGTGCAAATAGGTCGGAAGGAGGTGTTCTGTTCTTATCGATCTCTTTCTCTATTTTCGAAGATAAGAATGAGAATAAAAAGGAAAGATAGCAACTTCAGAGTTTGGTCAATCTTACAAAAAAAAAAAAAATTAATTAATAAATTCCTTTTCTTTTCTTATAAGCTTCCGCCAAAATAAAATCCGTCGAAATTCCATTTAGTGATGATCAATGCACACATTTTAACATGAACGGCCACCTGTGTCATGTATATCATTCTTCTTCTTTTTTTTTTTTTTTTCGTGGGGTGGGAATGGGGAAGGACACGTCATTTTCACCTGGTGATCAAGATTCATTTCGACAAACCACAAGTATTATACTAGTAAATAATAAATAACAACCCTCAATTTAATGTCTTTTTTTTTTGTTTGGTGGGCCCCCCGGGGGGGGGGAGACTAGAGGAGGGTATATATATTGCATTTACCCACAGGCCTCGTCTCGTGCAAGTTTGCAGCTTCCAATGTGGCTTGCTC
Source organism: Tamarix austromongolica (assembly GCA_039764185.1). Lineage (NCBI taxonomy): Eukaryota > Viridiplantae > Streptophyta > Magnoliopsida > Caryophyllales > Tamaricaceae > Tamarix > Tamarix austromongolica. The sequence goes on along the minus strand of CM077814.1, from coordinate 81,936,821 downwards.
ACCAAGCTTTCAAAAAGTCTCTATTATCCAGAAGTTCAAATAATAGTAGAGCCAGAGTGCGTATGTGACATTTCCAAATTTCGACAAAGGCAAAGCAAGCCACAGAACTGTGGCACCGTTCTAGGCTTCTAGCAGGGTTATATGGGGACGGGACCGAAAAATAAGAACGGACATAAATGTAAAAATATTATTTAAAAAAATTTAAAAATAGAAATGGAAGGAAATGATAAAAAAAAAAAAAGATTCTCTCTCTCTCTCTCTCTCTCTATATATATATATATAATTTTCTCTATAAATTAATACTCATATTGATATACTTTTAATTAAAAATTATATATATATACATTTAAATATGTTTCGCCACTATTAAACTAATATTTAATCATTACCGAACTCATTTTTCATCAGTATGGGAGTATCTACACGTATGCGGCCTCATATCTCGTAAATTGACGCTACCATGTAGCGCCCTATATTTCTTATTTTGCTTCTCCAAAACCATTTTAAAACAAAATTTTATTTAGTAAAACTCAGGGTGTTACACATTAGTATCAGAGCTTTGGTTTCAAAATCATAAATTGTTTGCCTTCCTCTTTTTGATCTTTGATGAATGTTTCCGTATTTTTACCAGATTAGCAATGAGGAGTGTTTGGGTAGCCTAGGTTGCCTTAGGCGTTGATATGATTACATGAATTATGTTATTATGTGCCTAGTAAGATAGGGTTTTTCTTAAAATGCTTTTATGTTTTGTAGTATGCCACGACCAATCTGTCACAAACAACACGAATTGATGATACCTTTGTGTCCATCATCATCCTCCTCCATCACCGCTTTAGCCGCAGTAGTATGAGGAGGACATGTAGAGGATTGACCCTAGAGAGTCACCGATCATTGCCCCCTACATACGCTAGTCAAGAGGCCCCTATACAGTTTGATGCTTAGATTTTAGATTTTAGATTTTGAGCGCACGTTTGAGGTAGTCAAGTATCCCGAGCATAACAAGGCTAGCATCATAGTGTATATCATCTTTAATCCTTTAGAGAGCACTGGTGGATGAATCATTAAGATCTAGGAGGACCATCGTTGACTTAGACTAACTTCAATAAGGCAATTCACCATCGCTTTTGCTCCAAGTCCCTAAAGAGGGATAAGCTAGAGGAGTTTTTGCATTTGAATCAAGGTAACATGACAGTTAGTGAGTACTACACCAAAGTTAGGGAGTTGTTGAGTTTTGCTATAGTGGTGGTAGCCAGTTCAGAGATGGCCATTTGTTACTTCGAGAGAGGTTTTCCATTTGTTGTTTGGAGGATGATGGGAGAAGACAAGTTTACAAACCTTTCTAGCCCTTGCAAGCATGTATGCACAAGTACAAGCTCATATAAGGACAATATGCATTAATGACTAAAAAGAGTAAAGCCGAGATTTCAAGCAGTTATCTCAGAGTTCATCCATGCATAGGAGGTTATAGTTTAAAACAACATAGACCTTATGAATAGTGTTTTTTAAATAAATGTTCCATTTTCCACGCACTAGCATGATTTTGGTATTTCTCACTATAAACATGTTTCTGTATGTGTGTTATGAGTATGCATGCTATTCCATACTTAGTACGTTTATTGTACTAATATTATGGTTTTTCGTTAGGTATTTATGTACATGATTAGATGTGAAAGTTTGTGTTGGGACGTGGACTGCGAGTGTGATATTGGGGTGCGTATAGAGTAGAATTATCTACATGTTGTTTTTCATTATGCCTATTTGCATTCAAATCTAACTTAATTTATGCTTATGAATATCTCTTTTTGTTACTTATTTTTATTCTATTTGATCTTGTTATATCTTTATATTTTGTTTGTGTACATATGTAAATACATACTAATATTATATTTATTATTATTGTCGTAATCTTATTTGAACTCCTTATTTATTTTTTTAATTTTATTTTTGTATATTTAATTTATAAGCAATATGAATAATATTGTATTTCAAAAATATTAAAACTTCATTAAAAAGGTTAATATAATTATTTTAAAATGGTTATTTTTTTACTCAAATGATTTTTTTAACAAAAAATACATATTAAGTTATATAAAACATAAATGTATTTGTATTTACATAGATTATTAATTTTTTTTTTCAAAAATAACAATACCCATTTGGGACCATTTAAGATCTATTTACCCACTAGATGTAGTGGATCTGGGTCTAAGTCTGAACTTTTGAGTTCTAACGGATTTGGATAGGATATGGGTATAGGTAATGCAAACGGATTCAGGGTTTGGGTTTGGCTGGACCCGACCCATTGCCATCCCCTACACATGATTACGCTTATTTATAGGTAAAAGTATATTGATAATCATAAATATTTTGAGTTGGTTTCTACTAAGTTATACATATTTTTAAATTTTTTTTTAGAGGCATAAACTCTTAGAATATATTCCCCTTAACTTTAAATTTTAAGCAACGCTGGTATTTTTATTTATTTATGTTTTCATATGAACGAAAGTAAAATGTTTATACCTTAATAATAACAAAAGTTAAACATTTACACTTTATTTTTTTAAATATATATATTTTTATGAGAATAAATTAAAAATTTATACATTTAAATACACTTTTATCTATTGACCCAAATGGGTAAAATATTAGTGCCAGTAATTATAACTATGTTTTTTTTTAAGAAGAGGAAGAAATATGGATATTGACTGCGATTGCGAACGAGACAAAGTTTTTGGTCAGACTGTTTGAAAATAGAAGGTGATGATCGAGAGATTGACGGTGAAGGAGGGGGAGAACAGGATGCCGTGTAGCATGCATGAGGCACGGCACATTGGCATTGCCGATGGGTCATGACATAAATGAGGGATCCTTTACAAGATAAGGATAAAAGTAGTGGGATTTAGCTATGAGTTATATCGAGGGCGATAAACTTTTGAATGAATTCACGAATTGATTATAATATCTTTTAACTTATTTTGAACATTATTACGCTATATGTTTGAATAATAATATATTTAAAAGATTATAATATATTTTTAAATTTGTCGAGAAAATAATAGGTTAGTACGTAATTGATGCATGTTAGATTCCATCTATTAAAAATTTTAAATCTGATTCATTTCTTTTGATAACGATATTACTTTCATCTCGGTTACTGATGGGTCCTTTATTTTTTTTCTTTCTATTAAGTAAATTTAAAATTAGTTTAAATGATCTTCCACGAAATAAGAAACGGAAGAAATGTAAATTAAGCGGGCTAGAATAGAGACTTCTCCGGGTCAAAAAAAAAAAAAAAAACTATAAAGACTTCTCCGTCCCTTTGGGTGGGGTAGATATTAGGTCGATGAATTTACCAAAAAGAAATAAAAAAAAAAAGAAAGGAAGGAGTTAGGTTGATGGCGGTAAAATTTGGTAGTTAATAGCAATTATATTATTTAAAGAAAAAATGGAGCCATCCGGACGAAAATCCACCCAAGTCTGAAGTCTCCTCGGCGGCCCACCTCTCGCTATAAATAATGGAAAAAAAAAATATGAAAAGGAAATAGTAGAAGAAAAGGAAAGGAAAGAAAAATACAAAAAGTCAGTAATTCTGGCAAATGGAGCGAGAATCACAGACTACCAAAAGGAAACGGAGGGAGAGAGCAAAGGAAGGAAGGCTATTCATCTCCCTCTCCCTTACCTCAAAGACACGCACACACATTCACGCTCCTCTTTTGCTCTGTTTGGACCGATTCCTCTCAATCGCATCGGTTGTCCAACTTCCCCCCTCTTTTATTGAATCGAATCGGCTAGATAATAATAATAATAATAGTTATAATAATAATGGAGTAGAATAGTAGCAATTTCAGATTCAGAAGCGCAGAGGGAGGCAGGGCAGCCAGAAAAACAGAGAGCGGGGGAAGGAAGACTAGTAATTGATTCTAGTTACAGACTTTGACTCCACCATCCACGCACTCATTTCCTTATTCTTTTATAAGCGGGTACTGATTAAAGTTCCTTTCTCTCCACACCCACCCTCTCCTCTCAATTGCCCTTTTACTCCCAAAAATCCATAACAGACAAATTTCTTCCCTTCCCTTCCATCCTTCCCTCACCCCTACCAATCTATCCCACCCTCCCTTATATTATTTTATTTATTTCATTTTAGAGATTTCTTATAATTTAATAATAATAATAATGCCAAGCTAAAGCAAAGCTACCTAGGCATCTTTCCTTGTTCATCCTATTAATCCCCGTTTCATTTTCTCATCCGTCCCCCCCTCCTCCGCCCTCCCTCTTTCTTTATAATAATACTGACAAACATCGGCCTACACTCTTCACTTTCCCTACTCTCCCTGTCTCTATACATCTAATCTCTATATATCTAATCGGCCTCTAAAATTTGAACCATTCTGGGTGCTGAGGAAGTTGGTCACAAAATTTCATACTTGTTTCAAACGTATTACTAGAAGAGATGGCAGTACAAGCTCAGTACCCAGCGAATATTCTCTTCTTAAACAATAGGTGAGAAAACCCCCCAACTCCCCCCCCCCTGCCTCGCCCATACAATACATTCACCTTTCTATTCTCTCCATTTATGTCGTCAGTAATTTCGGGATTTGATTGAAATTTTGAATGTGGCGCAGAAACGGGCAGGAAAATACTAAGAACATCCACAGCGACGGTTCTTTGCAGCATCAACTTGATATTGGGGGCGATGGTGTGGTGGGAAGCCATGGATTATTCTTTGACGGATCCCAGATGTTTTTCAATAGCAATGGCAATGCAGGTGACATATCTGAATATGGTATTTCTATTTATTTATTTTGCTTGTATGACAATAATAATTCATGATGAATTAATTGCAGCGGCTGGTGGTGGAATTTCAAGAAAAAGAGGGAGAGGAGAGATGACAGTAGCAGCGAATACCAGCGCGGCAACTAATGCAAATGTCAATACTAATATCAATCCATTCAATTTCTCTCTCCATAATCACCACCAGCATCAGCCTCAAATAATAGACCTCACTCAGCTACAAAATCAGAGTCACCAGCAGCAGCAACAGCCGCCGCCTAATGGAGTTTCCACGGGCCTCCGATTATCCTTTGGCGAGCAGCAAAAACAACACCACCACATACAACAACAGCGGCAGCAGGATAATCATAATCATAATAATCAAAATCTTATTTCATCAGATTCCTCTTTTCTCCAGTCCGTCGTCTCCGACGAATTCGCCAATGAAATCAAACGGCAAAACCATGACCTCAATCAATTCATTCAAGTCCAGGTACTTCCTCTTCCCAATCTTGAATGTACAATCGTTCCGTGTCCGATTCAGTTTCCTTCTCGTCAAAGGCAGCGTTGGTTAACGTGCAATCACATTCACATCCATTCTAATACTCTACTCCTTTTTTTTTTTATTGAAAGGGAGAGCATCTGCGTTCCACGTTAGCGGAGAAAAGACAGACGCACTACCGCGCGCTCCTCGAGGCCGCGGAGGAAATGGTGTGCCGTCGGCTGAGCGAAAAAGACGCCGAGGTACTGAGAGCCGTTCGTTGCAACGCCGAGCTCGAAGCGCGCGCCGCTCAGCTGACGGCTGAGGCACAGGTGTGGCAGGCCAGAGCACAGGCTCAGGAGTCGGAAGCCGCGACATTGCAGGCTCAATTACAGCAGGCGATGTTAGGAGGAGGAGGCGGCGGCCGAGCAACGGCGGCGGATAAGGATGGGGTCGAAGGAGCGGCGGATGATGCCGAGTCGGCGCACGTTGACCCCGAACGAGCGAGCGCGTCTTGGAACAGGGTGGGGCCGATCTGTAAGGGGTGCAGGAGGCGAGCGGCGTCGCTGGTGGTGTTGCCGTGTCGGCACCTGTGCGTGTGCGCGGAGTGTGATGCCGTCGTTCGAGCCTGTCCTGTTTGTCTATCGGTGCGGAGCGGGAGTATTCAGGTGTACCTCACGTGAGTGAAGCGCAGTGCAGGTTTTAGGCCCGTCCAATGTGTAAGGTTTAGCCCAAGCCTATTTGGGCCCGTCGATAGAGAAGTAGTTTGGTACTACGATTTTATCCGAGTTTCGGCATAAATAAATTGATTAAAAGAAAAAGGAAAACAAACGAAGGGGGTATTATATTATACTATAATAATAGTAATCCACAAGGAGAACACGTTTTAAACGAAGTTAATATGCGGTGGATGGATTGATCTTTCTACCTTTTTTTTTTTTTAAATAATAATTATTTTTTTACTTCATGGTGGAAGCATCCAGGTAATGCACCTGGCCACATGGTTAGGTCGTCGGTGGCCTATATATATATATATATATATAAATATTTCGGATTAATTCGTATATAAATTCTTTTACTAATGCATAAATATAATAATCAATCAATCATCAGTTTCATTTACTCCTGTATTAGTTGTAAGGGAGGTGTAAATTGTCGTGATAAATGAATTTGAGCAGTACTTCTTCTATTACTTTTAATAATTATTTGTTTTTTCTTGTATTAGTGGAGTCCACTCCACTAGCGCCTAGTGGTGGTGTGCATGGGCCGAGAATGAGAGGGCATTGAATTCTTTCGGTTAGTGAACACGAGATGCGACGTGGTTGGGTTGTGCAACAAAAGATGTGCATGCACTTTCTCCGCTCCAGACACTTCCGCCGGTAGTTGGTGAATTTTTGACTTTAGTTGTGTCGACCTTTCATTCATCCGTTGCTTAATCAGTTCAAACTAATATTCTCTCTCCCTAGGTTTTTTTTTGGATAATTTGCAGTTTTTGCAGGATTAAGACCGAGATTTTGCAGAGCGTTTTGTTTTATTAGGCAGGGATTTTATTAATTCCAAAAACAGACTCGGTTATAGATAGATATTGGCGTAATGCAAAAATAAATTAGTTGAGGAATTTTAATAAAATAGATCCCAACTATGAAACAATTACAAGCAAAAATATAGCTAGGTTTTGCTTGGTCTAACGATCATCAGTGTTGCACGGAAAACGGGAATGAAAAAAATTTTACAAACGGTATTTTTAAAAAATTTAAAAAATAAAAACAGTAGAAGACGTAAAAAAATAATTATACACACACACATATATATATATATATATATATATAATGGATTAAATCTACTAAAATTAAAAGAGAAAAATAAAAAAATTTAAAAATTATTATCTATATTAATTAATTTAATCATTAATAATTTTTTTAAATACAGTGATGAACTGATGATCATGACATAAGGTTTGAGTACCTTAGATCCCCATTTCGCATCCGTCTTCTCATGGTAGCCATGAAAAAACAATAAAAGAAAAATTCTCATATGAATAAAAAGATAGTTATTTTATTATATTACATACTTTATAAGAAAATAATAAAAAATAATTTTAAAATTATAGTAATACCATTTATTGAAAAAGAAAAAAACATTTAATACATATATAATTTTTTAAAAATAAGGATAAAAAAAATTAACCTTCAAAATGACTTTTTCTGATATAAAAATTCAATAATATAATAACTTTCTTTTCGATATAAAGATAGTATTAAAATTCAAGAACTACCAAAGTTTCAGATTAAACATCTAAATCAAGCTCGTGGGATTGAAGTTGTTTGGATTTATTATTATTATTATTATTATTATTATTTTCAATCGTGAAAGGTATACCACCCTCTTCAAATAAACTACAAAACAACAACAACAACAACAAAAAGAGAAGAAGATGTCGTTTATAGATTATAGAAAGAAGCTAGGCTCAATGCATGACTTGTTGTGACGTGTTTAAATTATGCATAAATAAATAATTGAGTGATAAAATGGGTCGTGGTCTGGTGGTTTAGGATTAATTTGCCGTTTTCGGGGATGATGGCACATTTAAAATATATCTCTCTCACGCAACGATATTATTGACTATGTTCTGTCGGAAACATCAAATCTGAGAGAGGGGCTGTTCACATGAAATTTTGGATCACTTTCAGTGGTTCACATGCGCTGCCCATGGACACTGAGGCCCTTAAATGAATTGAGTCTAATTGGCTATTTTTGTTTTATATATATATATATATAATTTAAGCTCGACTGTTTTAATTACTAAATGAATATAAAAGAAATTTTATTTTTTTTATATACGTTATGTAGAAAAGTTTCAGCTCTCATATAGGAAACAGAGAAGGCAGATAGCGAGAAAGAAAATATACTTATATGATTATTGGGGTACGTAGAGTCCGACAGACAAAAGTTACTGTCGAATTATCATTCAAACCAAAGTTAAAGATTTTGAACACTGACATGGTGTCCGCGAGATCAATGGCTGTGCAGATAGATTAGCACATCTACATCTAAGCCGTGATCTAACCACCCCCTTGGTGCTCAACCTGGCAAGTTGTAATGAGCCAGTTGCGGCAAGGGGCAAATCTCTGCTTCTTAGATTTATTCATTGTTCGTTAACGCTTTTCCAAAGTAGGTATTACCCGGTGACAAATTCAGCCTTTGGCTCCATAAAACCAATAACAATAGCAATCCGCTTTGCTCATCTTTAATATATATATTTGGATTTTTGTCGACTCTATCATGTTAGTTTTTATTTATTTGGAAAAGATTTATAGGATCAATTCATTTGTGTGAATCAAATCTTCTGGAAATGATATTTATTATTATTATTATTGTAATGTGGGGAAGGCAGCCCACTAGATTTGGGAGAAGACCAAATTAAAAGGTCCCCCGTGAAGCACAAAAGTGATTAGAAAAAAACAGGAGCATCGATAAAAAGAAAAGAAAAGAAAAGAAAGGCCCTCATGGTTTTTTTTTTAAATAAATAAAAGTAATCTAAACTCTCTTTTGAACTTATTTGAGCTATATATAAATGATCAATTGAAGGGATTGAGTTCTTAGTGGTACTTATCAACATAATACAGTCATTAATAAAAATTAATATATTACTGATTAACGAATTTAGATTTTGTTGAGAGCTATCAACTTTGATATAAATTTAATGATCAACAACTAGCGGTCAATTAGCTATTGAAAATTCTTATAATTTAGTACAAACTCCGAAACTTTTGTAAGCAATTTTTTTTTTCCCTTCTTCTTTCATTTTTCTAATAGTAGTAATTCATTGGGACGAACAATTATGTCGTACAAGCATGGAAACATAATCGATGTAGCTACCTCCGCCAAAGGCTTACAAGTCATAGCTTAGCTGGCGAAAATGATCACACAACCCTAACGGCTTACAAGGCATAGCTTTTGATCAAAGTAGCTGTACCGACAACCACAACCTGGTGTTCGATTTCTATTAGCGACTTATAATTAATTAGGAACCGACTCCTTGTACGTAGCTGGTAGTACTACCCATTCCAACCCTCGTCCCTCCGCCATCATATTATCCCAAGACAAGGATTGTAGGGACCCAGAACGAGAGTAGTCATCTTTATTGATTAAGCTAAATGTTGGTGGAAGCACTGTAGGTCGCTTGTGGCTCTGTTCGGTGGTCACTAGCTGGCCGACGACTATTCTGGCAAGCATGGGTGGAGGCACGACCACTTCAGCATAACTTTGGCCCGTGCTTTCATGGGGTTAGACGGTTGCGACTAGAGAATCGGGATTCGGATACATTATGGTAGTGTCCCATTCTAAGATGGTGGCCTGGCCGGTGGTGGGTAGGCGTGCTTTCAAGGTATCTAATGCCTGACAGCTCACCACCATATATCTAATAGCCATCGAGAGTGTAATTGGGCTGCCGATACCTCGGCCTCCAAAGGTCGTACTTACAGTTATTGTTTATCTTTCTTGAGCTGACCACCTCTGAATTAAGGTGGCGAAGGACCGACTCCTGCTATTCGATCTAATTGAATACCGCATTTCCGTTGTCTTGTGAGGTGAAACTTGAGGCTCGGTTTGAGTGTTTGAGTCGGATCATATGATTAATTAATTATAATTGATTGCCTCATATTGAAAATAAATGGACTTCTAAATGAAACCATATATATGATACTTTTGTAAGTCCGGTTATTTACCCTTCTTTTCTTTTTCTTTTTTTTTTTTAAAAAAAAAAGAAAAAGAAAAAGAAAAAGAAAAGAGAGACTTATACGTACTGTGATATGACTTCTTATGTATGTTACCCTGAAAACTCAGCGAAAATATTATCTCAGGGAATTTATTCCAATCAAGACATTGATGGCCTGGCTTTGAAGCATTTGTAGACAGCATGATAGGATATCAATTTTGCCCCTCGGCATGCTTCTTGTTAATTACTTTATTGGACACGAAACAATTTTTTATTCTAGTTGTATCAAGCATATATATTTCTCTCCACGCCAAAGCCATCATATTTGTTACCAATGCCGCTCAAATCGTATGAAATAGATAAAGTCAATTCAGTCGTATATATATATATAGATATTTTAAGACCCAATAAAACTAACTTTAAATTTTTATTTACACCCTTCAATAAAAAAATATTTAATATATATATTGTGAAAGAAAAAAAATAAGAATATAAGTAAAAAGTAAATTATAATTTTTTAAAAATAACTTTCTTTCTTATACAACTATTTATACCTGGAGCTACTACTTTTTTGCTCCGAAGGAAACACTTTATACAGTTTATTTTTCACTTTATTTATATTTATTCATTGGAGCAACAATCCATCCTCCGATCCTTGGTCAGCTTCCTTTTGCCAAAATTATATTACGTACTAATGCTAAATTGGCGTGGCCTGATTTTAAGGTACGTTTTCATAGATAATAATAATAATAATATAAACCCCCAACGCCGTTCGTGGCTTATTCTCTTTCCAAACAAGGCCTTGCTAGAACTACAAGGTCTCGTTGCCTGGCTATGAGGTCCCTCCAGTCTTAGCTGATGCTAATCGGATGTGGTTCCTTTCGGTGTGTGTACGTACTTGTTTTGGTATTCCTAGTGTTTTCCATAGGGTGTGTTAATTGGTTGTTCGTTCGCGCGCTTTGAGTTTTGATGTCTCCGCGTATGCGTAGGGCCGGGCGTCTGTCATTTCGGTGGTAGAGATGAGTTCGGTTTAATGGATGGATGCTTCTGGTTTGTATTATGTAGGAGTCCGGACATTTTGTAATAATACGAGGTCGTGTATTGCCTTAGATGCGTGACACATTATGCTCGGTGTTCCAAAGGCATGCTCGACTTATTTGCACCGGTCTCGTATTGGGACGTATAATGAATGAAATCATCTATATATATAAGTTAGCTAGTCCAAAAGGATGGCTACAATTCAAAGTATAATTAGCATAATAATCACTATAATAATGTTTAAATACCGAGAAAGTGACATATATAAATAAGTATGTTAGATGACTTATTTTACTCATTAAGATTAAAATAGCCTCATGGATTAAGTTCAGTAAGAAGACATTTCCCTATAGAATTGAGGAATTGGTCTATAATGTGCAAGCTTTTTTGTAAATTTGGCCGGATTCTTCGGAATTTGGTTAATTTATAATTATTAAAAAAAATGCGGTTCAATTTCTTTTCTTGTTTTGAAAATATTTATTATAAGTTGTAAAACGCAAAAGATATATAAATATATATATATGCCGACAGTTGCATGAGCCTATTTAGAACCATAGTAGCTTCAGAATAATCAAGCTACCAACAGTAGTAATGTCACGTCTAAAATTATAGGCGGCATAGCTGCGATCCATGATTTCCCATATTAGGATAGGATGAAATCCAAATAGTTAACGAGCCGATTAATTAAGTAGCTGGATAGCTTTTTCTCCTCGTCGGCTTATTAGATAAGTTGGAATCGCATCATCACACCACATGGGCTCTTCGGTCACCGCGATTTCGGAGGCGATTACCCAGATAGCTAATTAGCGTCGGTATGGCTCTTGATTCCTTCTCATGATTAATGCAAGGGTAAGAGGACTTGTCTGTGTCCGTAAACGTAAAAGAAATCTACACAGCTAGCTGCTTGCCTGTTTTTATGCTGCAAAGATTCTTCACTCTAATTGCTCGCAGTTGGGTTCCCTTTTTTTTTTTCTTTCTTTCTTTCTTAATGAATAAGCGCGCTGGACGTATATATTATAGACCGAGATTAGTGCGCAGGAGAGATTGGATGATGGAAAAAGGAACAGACAGGGCCGGACGAAAAGAAAAAGAAGGGGACCGAACGTGATGCCGATTGGCTTTCAGTCCCAGTAGCAATATTATTATACTCTCTACTTACTCCATATGAATTAGGGATAGCGTTGCCAAGGTCTACATACACTAATGGATTGGTCAGGTTCGGGTATCGTACGTATTGTATTTGACTGGGATCGATGAGAACGGTCACTTTCCACAAGGCAAGCAACAACAAAGAAGGACAATGTGCATGCCTTGTTCCCAGGGATCCCATCACATGACCTCTCTGAAGTCTGAACCCTCCTTGCTCTTTAATATGATGTTGGTGCGGTGTGTTTTAGTGGTTGTCTTCTTCCTCTACGTACTCGCTTTAATGATTTTTGGTTCTGCTGCTGTATTATTTACCATTGTAAACGGAATTTTTTTAGAGGGATTCGGTTTAATCAGCGTTGTACTCATAAAAAAAGTTTACCACGATTCCTGTTGGATACTCTAGCACGCACAACAGGTGTTGCACTACTATTTTTTTTTACTTCAAAATTTTCTTCCAATTAATTTAATTTGAATTTGGTTTATTAAAAAAATATAAAATAATTATACCATAATGTTGCTAAAATTTTACTTTGTAAATTGAGATCGATGTTAGTATACTTTAATATTAGTTTTAAGTATAATAATAGTAAAAAAAAATCAACTTACCGGTAAAAATTAAATACATTCATAGTGAAAGATCAGTATATCAATAGTAAAATATTATTCAAACACTAATAAAAATTTATTTGAAAGAGAAGAAAAATTGAACATGGATGATTTCTTTTTCTTTTTTTAATTAGGTAAAAAAGGGATGGGAGGAGCACAAATTGCTACGGGCAAAGACTTTTAAGAAATGCCACCTATCTTAACAATTATTTTTCGAAAAGTACGTTTTACTGTAAAGTTCTTAGAATGAAATTACCAAGACGATGATTCACCATATCGATATAAGTAGTCATATTAATCATTATAATATTCCGTTTAATTTGAGGGTATTAGTATTATAACCAAAATGTCATCGTCGAGGGAGGGGGAGGAACTCAAGAGTTGAGGGAGGCTTGCTGGCCAACTTTACACACAGCTATCTCTCATTCAACTATTTTTTTTTTGTTGCTTAAAAAATTATTTTGGGGCATTTTTGTTGAGGATAAATGTTTAATTTTTATTTAAATAATACATATTTTTTTTGCTATAAATAGAGGTTTCATTTGCATCCATTGGACACCATATCTAACTTTTATGTAATTTTCTACTTTCTCTCCATTTTTGCTCTCTTATCTCTCTTAAAATTTAGTATTTCAATATATATTAAGTTAAACAATCACGCACAATAGGTGTTGCACTACTACTTTTTTTACTTTAGAATTTTCTTCCAATCAATTTAATTTAAAATTGGTTTATTAAAAAAATATAAAATAATTATACCATAATTTTGTTAAAATTTTTATTTTATTAATTGAGATCCATATTAATATACTTTAATATGAGTATATTAATGGTGAAATATTAGTTTTAAGTACAATAACAATAATACTAATAGTAAAATATTACCTAAACACTAATAAAAATTTATTTGAAATAAAACATTGATGATTTTTTTTAATTTGGTAAAAAAAAGGGGGGGTGGGAGGAGCACACATTGCTACAGACACGTAGGGAAATGTATAAACTTTTAAGGAACGTCACCTCTCCTAACAATTACTCTTCAGAAACTACGTTTAGTTGTGAAGTTTTTAGAATGAAATTACCAAAATGATGACACCATTTTTTTTTGATAGTTTAGCAGTTAAACAAAAGCATCAAACATAGCTATGAGGTTTGAGCTAAGATACAAAGACTCGAAAGTCCACACAACCACCCATAAGAGAGAAAAGCCCCGAAGGAGACCAAACTACAGGTCGATCAAGATCAAATAAAGCCAACCTCGAGTGATCCTACACTCAGCCTAGGCATTGCAACTGATGTACAATATCATCGACCCTATAGTCACCCATATGCTGGCCGTCTTTTAACTATAAAGCCACCCTGGTCTTGACCAACATCGATATCCAGTTCATGCAAATATTTGCATTGTCAAACACCGCTTTATTTCGAAACTCCCAAATGGTTCCAATCACTGCAAAAAAGGCCGCAACCCAGATTTTCCCTTTTATGCCTTTCCATCTCACTCCTAGCCATGCTGTGAAGGCCATATGAGTGTTATCCGGCATTACCCAATTGTATCCCATCCAGCAACAAATGTCATACCATAATCTCCCCGTGAGCCTGCAGTGGAGAAATAAATGCGAGACAGTTTCCACTTCTGATCCACAGAAAGGGCATAATGTCTCCCTAATCATGATGAGCTGTAACTTTGCGAGTTTATCCTTTGTGTTTAGCTTTTGCTGAATCACGAACCAGGTCAACAGTTCAATCCTTGGTGGCGCTATACCAATCCAGACTTTTCGACCATTTTCCTTTGTTTCTACATCCCCTACATTTCTTCTGAAATGGGCTTCACAAAAGGATTTGACTGTATACACCCCACTGTTGTCATAATCCCATAAAATGCTGTCTCTCTGATGCTTGCTCGGTAAGGTCTGATTTATCAGGTTCATCATATTATGCTCCTGTTCCTCTTCCCATACAAACAGTCTTCTTCTCCAGATGATACTCCAGTTCCAGAACGCTCCGTCCCATACCCCCATGTTTGCCACTTTTTCGTTTTGCTGACAAGAAACAGAGAAAAGCCTTGGGAACCTTTCATGCAAGTTGCCATGCCCCGCCCAATTATCATGCCAGAAACTAATCTTTTTCCCGTCCCCTAATCTTATCTTGATGCCCTCCACAAGAAGCTTGCTATCACGGCCTCTATTGGCGATGTCCCCCCAAGTAGTCTTGCCTCTGTCAATCCCCGGGACTTCTATGATTCCATTCTGACCCTTTGGATACACCGCCTCGATAACTTGTTTCCATAAGGCTCCCTCGTCGGTGAAGAAACGCCACCACCCTTTAAAAAGTAAAGCATTATTCTTGATTGCCAGATCGCCACCACCAAGCCCATCCATACTCCGTGGTTTCTGTATAGTGCTCCAGCGAACAAGAGGCAGATTCTTCCTATCTCCATTCCCTGCCCAGAAAAAGTTCCTCTGAATGCGAATGATCTCCTTTATTACCCCTTTTGGAATGCTAAACATGCTCATGTAGTACAGGGGGAGGCTATTCAGAACACTCTTTATAAGAACCAGTCTTCCTGCTCTAGATAACGTTCTAGCCTTCCAGCTTTGTAGACGCTTTTGAACTTTCTCAACCACCGGCTTCCATGTTCCTCTTCTTCTAGGGTTTGCACCTAATGGCAGGCCAAGGTAGGTAATAGGTAAGTGTCCCACCTGACACTGAAGAATCTCAGCCATTTCCTTCGTCTGATTTATATTTGTACCTAACCCTATCACTTCTGTCTTGGAGGAGTTGATCCGGAGCCCTGACAAAATGGAGAAGCAATCAAGAACCCTCCTCCAATTTAACACATTATCCCTTGACGCTTCACAGAACACCATTGTGTCATCCGCATACTGTAGATGCGACACCTCCAGCTGCTCATGTCCTACATTTAGTCCCCGAAGCACACTTGCAATTAAACCCCTTCGCACAAGCTGGTTGAAACCCTCTGTAGCTAGGACAAAAAGGAAAGGGGATAGAGGGTCCCCTTGCCTCAGTCCTCTCCTCATCTGAAACGGGGTAGTAGGGGTCCCGTTTACAAGGATAGAAATACTAGCTATTGTAATACATTCACTGATCCAACTTCTCCAAATTTTCCCGAACCCCATAAGCTCCAGAATCGAGTCAAGGAAGTCCCATCTCAAGGTGTCGTAGGCCTTATGGAAGTCCAACTTGATCATCAACCCTTGAGTATCTTTATTCTTCTTAAACCAGTGCACTAACTCATTTGCAACTAGAACCCCATCGATGATACTTCTCCCAGCAATAAAAGCCGATTGAGTGTCACTAACCAGTGGTTGAATAACCTGCTTCAGCCGGTCTGCCATGATCTTTGCGATAACTTTATAGATGCACCCAACCATACTAATGGGTCTAAACTGTGTCACCTCTTCTGCTCCTTGCACTTTGGGGATGAGAGTGACTAGGGTCGTATTTAGGGAATGCGGTAATCGGCCCGTGATGAAGAAGTCCATCACCACTTTAGAGAAATCGTCCCCGATCACATTCCACATCTTCTTGATGAAGCCCAAGTGAAAACCATCATACCCAGGTGCCTTCATAGGATCACAAGCCCACACTGCCGCTTTAACATCGTCCTTCTTTGGGATGCTTTCTAACCATTGATTTTGCTCTTGAGTAATTGTTTTGAAACCATCTCCTGTCATTCTGATATCTGGTAGGTCGTGGTTGCCAAACAACTCCTTGTAATAAGAAGTAAGCACTTCCTTAATCTGCTGAGAATCTGTCACATAACTCCCCTTCACTTTTATTTTGTGGATGGCCGTCCTTCTCTTTCGAACATTTGCAGTCACATGGAAGTACTTTGTGTTCTTGTCCTTTTCCCTGAAACCCCGGACTCTTGATACTTGATGCCAATAGCTTTCTCTTCTTTTATGCCATAACCATAGTTGTTGTTGCAAAGCTGCTCTTCTAGCTAGAACCACTTCTGAGACAGGACTACTGGTAATAATATCATCCAGCTTCTACATTTCTGTTTCCAAGATCGAAATCCTCTCTTCAAAATTCCCGAACTCTGTCTTATTCCAAGCTCTAAGCGGTTGTTTGATCAACTTGAGCTTTTCATGGCAGGGCACCTCCCCCAAATTCCCCCAGTAATCAGCAACAAAATTCCTAAACTTCGGGTGAGTAAACCACATATCCCAAGCCCGGAAAGGTTTAGGGCCCCCCACAGTGGAAATAAGCACTAAGCGGATCGGGTTATGATCCGACAATGATCTCCTCAACTCTGAACAACTCAATTGGGGAAAGCAAGCGATCCACTCCTGATCAATTAAGAATCTATCCAGTAAGCTCGCCGTTCCAATTCTATGCCAAGTGAACTCCATGTTCTCCGGTTTTACATCAATGAGACACAATTTATCAATCCATTCATTAAAAAATCTCATGCTACGCGATTCAATTGTGCCCCCTTTTCTATCCCTAGGCCACCTAACCTCATTGTAATCCCCCATGACTAAAATCGGTCTGTGAACTCCCTGTCTTTCACTCCACACTTCTTCGAGCAATTGTTCCCTAGCACGAACCTCAGAAAAACAATATAAAAGTAACACCGCACAATCGAAATTAAACGGGAGAAGAATACCTTCTAGCAGAATCCATCGGTTCCCAGACTTAACATTTGCAATCTTCCACTTTCCCGTATCCCAAGAGCAAATCAGCCCCCCACTTCTGCCATCTGCTGCGACGTCACACCACCGTACATCATCATTGCCCCAAACCCTCCTTTTCCATCCTTCCGAAATCAAGCCGTGCTTTGTCTCCACTAAACCCAAGATCAAAATGATGACACCATATTGATATAAGTAGTCATATTAACCATTATAATACTCTGTTCAATTTGGGGGTATTACATAAGTGTAACATAAGGAACCACGTTTGGAAAAACAAAAAAATTTAGTGTTACACCTATATTATAATCAAAATGGCGTTGTCATTTTTACGGGAGAGCAAGGAGGGAAACTCAAGAGTTGAGGGAGGCTTGCCGCCCAACCTTACATGCGACTATCTCTAATTCAACTATAATTTTTTTGCTTAAAAAACTATTTTTGGGAATTTTTGTTGAGGAGAAATGTTTTATTTTTATTTAAAAAATACGTATATTTGGCTATAAATAGAGGGCTCATTTGCATCAATTGGACATCAAATCTAACTTTTATGTAATTTTCTACTTTCTCTCCATTTTTGCTTTCTTCTTTCTCTTAAAATTTAGTATTTTAATATATATATATATATATATATATATATGAAGTTAAACAATCACCAAATTAAGCATAAAACTATTTAAAAAGTGTTGTTATTATTGTTATTGTTGTTTTTAGTATTATTATAATTGTTATTAGTATTATTATTATTGATGCTATAGTTATTATTATTATTATTATTATTATTATTATTATTATTATTATTATTATTAATTTCTTCTTATTATTATTATAGTTATTATTATTGTTATTTTATTTATTTCTATTTTTATTGTTAATAGCATTAGTATTATTATATATTGTTGTTACTATTATTGGTATTATTTTTATTTCTATTATTATTGTTATTAGCATTATTCTTCTTCTTGTATATATTTTTTTAATTTAAAATTTTCACTAATTTGGGTTTAATTAATTTATTAATGGTTTCACATTTATTGTCCCACAAAAATAAAAACTCTCAAAATTGAGACACCCCTGTCCATCTACACCAAAGCAACTGTCCGCTCATAAAATTCTTCTCTCAACTTCACTAAACCAATTAGCTTACAATAGTTTCCCATATTTACAAAATCAACATCCACTATTGCAATTCCAATATTTTTCAAATGTTGGAGCTCCATCAAAGTGTTGAAGTATGCATGCTTCTTTAGGGGAGTACATCACACAATTATTCCCTCAAACATCAGTCCTTAGTATGCCCCCAACAAATCTTCCAATGAGATATGCCTTCACCCTCTAATTTGCCTCCTTTTTCAATACAACCATCACATTTCAGCCAAGTGTATTATCCGATGGGAGTTATGGAAAGTTCTTTTGCATAATATGTTGCTGGTAGGCCATCTCCTTTCTGATTTGCCCTTTTTCTTAACATAATCAAAACTAGACAATGACAACCATGTAAATGTTGAGGTGATTTGATTGATGAACCAACTCCTCAAGGTGGAGAATTATCAAGAACCTGGTGGATCGCACACGGGACTATCACTTTATGTAAGTTTGGGGAGAATGTAACTACAAACAATTATGTTGGGACAAATTAATCAAGCATGGCAAAATCTTTGGAAAAAATGACACATTACTACAATGAGCTTTGTGGTGAGGGTAATCTACAAAATTTGTGCCAATGTAACAATCATTTCCCCAATGTCTCCAAACAAGTTGTGAAGTTTTTTGGAGCCTACAATCATGCACTAGCTATTAAAGAAAGTGGGTGTAATGATGAGGATGTTATTAAAAAGGTATGTGGTATCTATAAAGGTGACAAGGGAAAATGATTCACATTAATGTGGGCCAATCAAATCCCACTACCACGGAAAGGGGTTTTAATAACGATTATTTTATAATTTTAATAACCGTTTTCAACCGTTATTGAATCGCCCGTTATTAAATCTTTAATAACGGTTCATAACTGTCATGAAAAATACACAAAAACCCGCGAATATATGCGTAAACTTCATATTTAATAACGATTCTGATGAAAACCGTTATTAAAACGTAGGTTTTAATAACGGTTCTTATGAAAAACTATTATTAAAAAGTGGAGTTTTAATAACGGTTTTAGAAGAACCGTTATTAAAACCTACGTTTTAATAACGGTTTTTATAAGAACCGTTATTAAACTCTACTTTTTTTCTTTTTTTTTTTGCAGTTTTGTTCCTGCCCACATACACAGTTGTATGTTAAAACAATTACCAAATCTGCAATGTAAAACAACATCAATTCATACCAAATCTGCAATCACACCATAATTTCAATCGATCTATAATTGGTATGCATGTCTCAATACAACAACTATACTTAGCACAACTATAATTAGTGGGCATACCACAACTTGGTAGCTCTACACCCCAAAGTAAAAAGTTCACAAATCTAGGCTGGTAGACGAAATACAAACCTAAAAATGCATGTCGAATATATAGATTGCTACCTAATACCGAATGAATGAGTGCATGTGCTTGGCTCATTGATCTCTAACTTCATCAATTTCATCAACATTATATTGCTGGCCTCGTGCATAGTCATCGGTGAAAAACTACAACACCCATGTTTCAATTAATATACAGTTAGCCATTAGGTATGTCATGATTCATTAATAGGAAAATATGGAAAAGCAAACATACATGGCTTGGATCTATGTTGACCAATCTATTCTAGACTATAAAATCCATTGCTCGTCTTCTTCACTTGAACCCTTAAAAACTTCAATTTCATCATCATCATCATCTAAGTTCCTTTGTCTCGAAGATCTTCAATTTTGGAGGTACCTAAAGCTCTTATCTCATCCATACTTACAATAGAGGATAAAGAGATAAACAATAACTGAAAACATGTATTACCCTACATACAAAATAATACAAAGGTAGGAAACATGTATTACCACTTTAATCAAGAGGTTATATAACACCATCATACCCTAGAATATGAAAAAGGTTTTCAGGATAGTCTAAATTAAAGGTTCAATTTGTAAAAAAGGCCCTAAAAATATACCCTCACTTGTATGTAACAAAAAAACCTCAATTTAGAGGCTCCGATATTTCCCAAACCGGCTCCGCCGATATTCCACGTCGTAGATCTCGAAAAAATACCCAAAATAGCCTCCTAGATCACCTAAATCCGAGGTCCCATGAAAAAGTTATGACCCTCCAAAGTTTACAGTTGAATCTAGCTCACCTCAATAATGTCTTCTCTTTTGTTTATTATGGTTGTAGCTCTAAATAATGTTGAATCTATATTCTCCATACAACAATAATATGTAAAGGTCTCGGCCAACACATGCATTTGTTATATATAACAATAACGCAACAAATTCAACAACAAACAGCAAAATTTTCAGCCAACACATTCAACAACACATTTTCGAACGAAACCCTGACGACATGCATTTATATAAGTAGATAAAAAAGTTACGAGAGGAAGAACAAACACATATATAAAGTGAGCTAGCTACAAACACGACGGTGAGAATGTTGAGAGAGGAAAGGGCTTCAAACACGACAGAGGATGAAGGTGCAAGTGCCGGCTAGCTTCGGAACAATGGCAGAGGCGTGGTAGAGAGTTGGCGGTGCGAGGGTTTCCTTTACTTGAGAGGAGCCTGGTGGTGCACGGTGTGGCGGTGTGAGGGTTTGCAAGGAGAAGGAAGGAGAGCAAGAGAACGAAAGTTCAGAGAGTCTGAAAATTTTGGCACGAAACAGAACCGAGCGAAATAAAAGTTTGATTTTGGGGTTTTAATAACGGTTCCTGAGAGAACCGTTATTAAAACATCTTTTAATAACGGTTCTTCCAGGAACCATCATTAAAAGCTTCTGACTTTTGACAATGGTTCTAATATGAACCATTATTAAATCCTCTTTTAATAACGGTTTATATAAAACCGTTATTAAAATATCCGTCCAAATTTTAACGTTGCCCTTTTAATAACGGTTTTTAACTAGAACCGTTATCAAAACTTCCTGCCGATTAATTTTCACGCGTTTGACAACGGTTTTCGAACTACCGTTATTAATGTCCCGTTATTATTTTCCGTGTTTGTAGTAGTGTCCTTAGAAAGATATCAAAGTAATGGGATAAACATGTTGAAACAAAATAAAATTTAGATAGCACTGCCTCAAAAAGAAGTTGTATAGCTAGTGCATATCCACTTCAAATTCCCTAAAGGAAATCAATAAAGAAATAATGAAAATATATAATTCAAAATGCTCAATATGAAGTGTTAAGTAGAATAAATTATATCTAATTAAAACTTAATGACAAGCTTGATCAATATATGAAATTTGCACAAATAAGGCTTGAGGAGGACCGAAGGAATTAAATGTTGAGACAATGATAGTGGTTGATGAATAAGGAAAATAAATCACCAGAAGAGGAAGAATATTGCATGGCATTATACAGTGAAGAATGTAGCATTGTTCCAAAATTTTCATTTACTGTTATTTAATTTCATGTACATTTTCATTTGCAATATTTTTATTTTGACTTTGCTTCCTAACTTTAAATCTTCATGTGAAGGAATTATCAAAGCCCATGCCTAATTGTTATTAGCACAATATGTTTGGTGTTTTTAGATGGGCATTTGCATCACCATTATCATCACTACACCAAAGGCATCATATCATAAAAGAATCTTCATGTGAAGATGTTATAACAATCCATGCTTGATTGCTATTATCTCACCTTTGTTTGGATTTTTTTGGATGTACATTTTCATCACAAATATCATCAACACACCAAATTCTTCTTCTCATCACAGAATCTTCACAGGATGACATTATTACTCATAAAGATTTCATACACGCCAACACTTAAACAAATACTCAATATTTCATTTCCTAACTACAAATATCTATTCAAGTTCTAGTTTGAATTCTCACAACCACAAGCACAATGACACTAATGAAGATGTCAATCATCACATCAATAGAGATAAGGAAATTCAAAGAAGTGTGGAAGTATATATGTTTGACCTCTTGGGTCATCAATGTTGTAAGCAACAAATTATGAGATGACTACTTATATATCGGCAAGTATAAAGAGAAGATCATCAACATATCTACATAGACATGAATCGTGTTGATGGTCATGAATGGTTGTATTCAAAATACTTTGCGGAAAATACAACATACACTAGCCAATAATTTCGCACCAGATTTTGGATGCCAAGGCTTGTCGTCCTCTGAATAGTAGGAGGTCTTGGTGATTATAGTTCATATTTTCAACAACGATTTTTAGCATGTGGGAGGCTTAGCTTATCACCACTACAAACATGCATAATTGCTAGAAGAATGATTGCCTGTGCAATGTCTGTTGATGCATTTGATGACTAGGTCCATATTGGAAAAAAAAAAACAATTGAAGGCGTGAAGAAGTTGGCCAAAAGTGTGATTAAGGTTTTAGGAAAACTAATACTTGAGAAGGTCAATAGAGGAGAACCTCTAACACTTGCTTCATGCTGGGGGAATAAGTAGTTTTCTATTATATTGGGTAGTATATGTTGCATGCACCGGGAGGTAGTTACTGTAGGAAAAAAAATTATGATGGTTTGTATCATATTGCATGAAATAATTGTCGAGGATGAACGAGATACGTACAGTTGTGGGCTAGATATATCCGACTATGATCTAGATTGACATTATAGATGGTAGCTTAGCATGGTAATATTTTAACGAGCATATTCCAGAGGAAGAGAAGTATCTTAAAATAAGGTGTGTCATTCAATATAGGAAAACACATCGCTGTCTGATGCATAATTTGATTGAAAATATTTGGAGAATTTCCGGTATCCAGTATGACGGTGTTCGACAAATCTTCGCTTTTATATAGCAACCATTGTATTTTGCTTTATTTTTGTTTTACTAGTTGTATGGTGTTTGTGTTTTCATTAGTTTTTGTTATGCTTGTAGCATTGTTTGACGAATCTTGTGGTTGTTTTATAAATCAATAGCTATTTTAGGGGTAATTAATAACAGTTAAGTAATAATCCACGAACAAATTAGCATTAAATTAATTAAATAAACTTATACAAAATAACAGATAGCTAATAAAAGTGTTTTTTTAATGATAGATAAATATAATATTTAAATTGTAGTTAAATAATTAAATATATTAATTTAACTTAAAGATTAGCAATATAAACTTTAATTAATAACAACCGATAATTAGTTCGATTTAATAAAACTAGATACAGAAAAATTAGTTATTATTGTTATTATTTAATAATGGTAGCTACAGAAAAAAAAATCATAAATTTGGTTTTTAAATTTTAATTTTACTTGAAAATTACTAAGCTCCTTAAGAGCTACCGACCTCTGGACGTGCTGTTACGAATGTAATTCTTCCCTGCAATATACAAATAAAATCAAAGTTGAGAGCGCAATTCAACCTCGTGGTCGTGGACCAACGAAGGTCCGAAATATTGAAGGTCGACTCACCCAACCCAAGAGCCTGAGGATAACGATCGTGACGTGGCGGCGGTGTGAATATGTAAAAAGGCGGTTCACCGCTTCAGGTCTTCAGTGTTATACCGATTATTATTAGTTGGCCTTCCTGGTGGACAGCCCCAAACAGTCACCTAACCAGCCAGGTACCTCAATTACTCGGCCATTTATCCCACGATTTCTTGGAAAACAGAGAAGGGGATGGCCGGATGGGAATGACGGTTTTGAATGCTAGTCAACGTTCAACCCGAGGCCTCCAATCCACCTCTCTGGAAGTTGAAGAAGGAGGACCGGGGGCGGGGGCATCGAAACGTAATCACTTGAATGCTCACTGAAAAAACCCTCAACAAAATATTCATAAAAAAACTATCACAGGCTTTGTGTCGTAAGACTTCATTCTACCTCCATGTACGGCGTTGTTTGGTAATAAGCAGGACGGTAATAGTGGATTATATTTAATGATCGGCTTACGGTTCATTGCATTAGCGTATTTCAATAACAGATAACAACAGTAGTTTGTGCATAGATGCGATGTTTGGTCAAATTAGTCGATAGCTATAATATCAAATATATATGGACCAGTTTACGATTAGTCATTTCTTGTGAAGCTGCATTTCTTCGTCCAATAAGTTCACTGCTTAAGAAATGTGTCCTATCCTAATAATTAGTCAATATCAAATCGTCAATATCATCGCTGGAAAGAAAACAATTCTATGAACAGAGTACTACAAATATATATATATATAAGTAGGTCTATCACGAGAGTTGAATTTACACAATAATTTCTGAGGCCGACTGCAACTTTTATGTGGTAGATTAAGTGTTACCAGACAGGTAATTAACTAGCTAAAGTCGCTTGTGTATTTAATTAGCGTGAACCTGTAATGAAAGGATTAGCTTAGTATCCCCTTTCCATAGGTAAAAATTAAATCAATATTATATGTGATCCACTTCTCGGTGATCGATATGAATTAAAAGTTAAATCAATATTAGTTGAAAGACCGCCAATCATCTTCATAGGCAATTCCTAAACAACAAGAAGTTCATTATAATTTACCTATAAATATAACCTGTACCGACAAGGGCCTCCATATAATTAAAAAGATCAAACTATTCTGAAAATGAACCGAGACCTGTGGCCTTGGTAAAATCAATTTAAACTGTTAACAGGTCGAGCCGAACCGAGCTTACGAACCTACGTTACAAATGAGCGAAAATGAGCAGACAACGAAAAATCAATACTGATAAGCAAGGATTGCCCACGTTTCTAGTGTCGGGTAAATCAACAAATCAGTACATAGCTTTTATGGATCGGCCCAAACCAATAATTTTCCCTTATTCTGAAACTAACCTTCGCATTGGATGAAGGAATCCAAAAGCGTGCGGTAGCATTAGCATAGCATATGAGTTGTGACCTGTGAGCTTTGGAAGGATATGAGAGTGGGGCGGCAGTTTTGACAAAGCACTCCCCATTAATTCTCGGTGTGACATATTTTGGACCCATATTTAATTTCTATCGAGCTAGCTTAATTATCCTAGCCAGTTTGGCACGTAACAGGCCACCATTCCCATTATCAGTTCCTGGCTGACAAATGACCGCCATGATTTTATTTTATTGTTTTAAATTGAGGAAGACAATCTATTTCTTCATTACTAAGTATGATTTTGTTAATTTTAGTAGGATTTCACGCGTCTGACTTTGGGGATTTTGTTTGAATCAATTGTCAAAATATGATGGTGGGTTTAGTGATTGGACATAATGGACTCGGTACGGGAATTGTTATCGAAGGCGATCGCAATGTGCGTGTTGACATCTAAATATTTTTGAAAAAGATTTATATTTTATTGACCATGATAATCTGCCGAAATATTTATGCACAAATCCATCGATGAGGTATTGATCTACTGATAAATAGAATCTACATTGACTCGGTCATTTTGTGTTACAACGCATCATCATAAAAGAAGAGCAGAGAATCATGAATATCAAAGAGGCATGGATCTTTTGCACATATTTATTGATATTCACAGATGATGTCTTAGTTTAATGGTTAAAAAACCTCAACGTCAGAGCCTTGATATCTTAAATTCTGAGCTATAACCTTTTCTCATGAGATATTATATTGGCCTATTTTGAAAAAGATTTAATTTCATATCAAAACCATTTCAATCCTATATTCTCAAACTTTATACTAATTTTAACAATTATGATTTGTAAATAAAATTAAACGGTCATCGGTAATAACTTTTTCAATTTATATCGTCACTTATTATGCCAATGGTTGAGTTTATATTCAAATTGTAGTGTTAGTCTTGAAGACCTCTATCGCATGAGCATAATAGAACATGTGAATGACATCTATATTTACCTAGATTCATTTTTGGTTGGTTTTTTACCTCTTCATATATACATATATTTACATATTTTATACCCTTTTAATCTTAACTTTTGGTCTTCTATTAATATATATATATATATATATATATATATATATATATATATATATATATATATATGAGACTAATTATAATGTTGTACTTAAGTGATAATAATATCATATATTTAATTATTCGAGCTAAAATGATAGAAAACTTATTGGTTTAAGTTATGAGATTATTTATTATTTCTTTTAATTTTATTTTGTAGGTATAATCGGAAAATAGAAGGAAAAAAGAAGAGAGAAGATGGCATGACATACTATCAAATGAAAAAAAGGGGGGTACATACCCACGAGAAGAGGAGCCCAGAAAAGAGAGAGAGATAAGTGAGGATGACATAGAGGGAGAGGGAGAGAGAGAGAACAATGTAGTTTAAAAGGCGGAGAAGAGACAAAGAGAGAAAGTAGGTAGAGAAAAAGAGAGAGAAAAATTGTAACACCCCGATTTTTACTATTGAAAAGTTTTGTTTTGCAACAGAAGTAATTAAGTAAAATAGTGGGGGCTTACCGCAGTGATCGACATAATTCTAGCTTATGCAACCATCCTTACATCAATCACAAGGCTAAAAAAATTTAAAGTAACACAAGGAAATTAGAAACAAAAGAATATTTATAGTACAATACTGAGTTTGGAGCCTAACTCCAAGTTTAACAATACAAAATACAAAAGGGGGATACCATGGATCAAGAGTCTAAAAAGGGTATCCAATTAAATACATAAACCGGATAATAATTACTCTTCACCCGACCCTAACATAGATGAACTCACTCATCCCCATATAAGGCGTCATAGGCAGCATAATCATATAACTTATCTTCTGAAACCTGCACATAATATTCAGAGCATTATGCTCGTGGAAATGAGGAGCACTCATAAAACAGGTAGTCAGTACGCTACGTATTGAGTAAGGGAACAATACTATCGAAGTAGGGATACAAATAACACATGCTCTCACATTACATAATAAGGGAATAGCCAAATAAATGAAACATCTCATAAGATAGAATATGATCCGGATTCCTTTATTAAGTATAATCCATTTTCATTATTTATATACGTTGAGTGCAGGAACCCACTATTCTTAAACCAGTGAAATGGTCTGAGACTCTTCTCGGGGACAATACACCCGAGCCACTATTCTCCCCGGTGGAACGGGAATACATATATATATAGAAAAATATATCACTTTGGCCCTACTCACGTGCTCTTTCACTTTAAGTAATTAGCATCTTATTCCAATTGATTCTCAGGCATAGGACACATTAAAAACAGATATACATATAGTATAGGTTTAAGTCCTTAAATCCTTTCGAACCCTAATTACACACCCTTTAGTAATCATTCTCCCATGTTGATTATTCTACACACTTATCATCTCCAAATTCCATCATTAGTATCATACCCAAAATGCACGATCTAATTTTCATACACATACATTAATAATCTCGTCCCGATATATTACTCCTAGAAATATCCATAACCTAAATTCCATACATTTGTCATAATGCCACCCACGAAATTTACATGATTACCAATTCTGATAGATAACCTTATAAGGTCAAATATTAACAACATATTCAGAAATCTGTATAACCTCTAGATTTTATACATGGGATATTGATATTATCATTATAGGATGGTTTGCCCCAAATTATCCATTAAATCATTTAAGGACCTCAAATAACAATAATACTTCCAAAAATTCCTCATACTATTATTATCATATTTTGATCATCCTAACATATAAAATACCAAAATTTTCTT
Organism: Tamarix austromongolica; assembly: GCA_039764185.1. Taxonomy (NCBI): domain Eukaryota; kingdom Viridiplantae; phylum Streptophyta; class Magnoliopsida; order Caryophyllales; family Tamaricaceae; genus Tamarix; species Tamarix austromongolica. The sequence goes on along the minus strand of CM077814.1, from coordinate 81,908,666 downwards.
ATTATCCCATAATGACCAAGTTACCCTTAAGCACAAATAAAAACCCTTATTTTATAAAATTTTATACCTTCCACACATATTATTTTTCAAGTAAACCATTTATCATCATACCTCATGAGAATCCTTAATTCCATTTATCAAAACTCATTTAATCCCATATTTTATACCATAAGATATATTTCCACAAATATGACGTTATCTCAACAAATCATAACATAATGGTGCTTCTCACCAATTTTTACTTTCTTTCAACATACCATTCATATCATCACAAAATATCAAGATCAACACATGTTACATCATATATCAACAATATCATGAAAACACATATAACCATACAAGCAAATAACATCAAAAATCCTAAATATCAATTAGTATCATTACCAACTAGGACACCGGGCTCCAAGCACGCAAACCCTAGACTTCCTCCTCTGAAGCTACTAGAATACCACCTACAAAAAATAATAAAATTCATGGTTAAGCTTGAAGAGTTAAATTGAATAAGAAATCAAGGTAAAGAGGGTAAAAATAGATATAATCGTAGTCAAATGAGAGCTTTAGATGTGTGGATGCATAGAGGGATGTGTGGTGGAGATATGGTTAAATTTTGATGGTGTTTGGACAAGGTTTGGGGGTGAAAATAGGGGTGCATGGCCAAAAATATGAAGTTACACGGCTATGCAGCAGGTGGTGCAGCTCTTAGTCGAGAGGAAGTATGATGCACGACCAGGTGGTGCAAAATTTGCACGACTGTACAACAATAGGTCGAGAGGAGAAAAGACGCATAGCTAGGCGGTGTGAAAGGTGCACGGCTATGCAGCGGGAGATTTTAAGTGTTGCATGACCGAGCAACAAGCGGCACATAGGTCGTGCACTATAAAATGCTGCAACGCACGAGAGGAAGAAGAAGGGAAAAGAGGTGGTGGTTGGCAGTGATGGACGACGATGGTGAGGGGAAAGGTTGGGGTGACCTTGGTGGTCTGTTCATTAGCAAAAGGGCGGCGGGTGGTGGCCGAGGTGGTGCACGGTGGTGGAAATGGAGGTGTGTAGGCCAAAAATAGGGAAAGAAAGAAGAGGAAGATGAGGAAAAGAGAGAAGGAGGAAAGGAGAAGGAAGAGGGAGCTTGGGCAATGGCTCTTTGCCACAAAGATGGGAAGAATGAGGCAAAACCAAAGAGAAAGAAGGAGAGTATGAAGTATGTATATGTATATATATATACATACATGTGTGCGTGTGTGGTGTGAGTCGGGGAAGAAGAAAAAGAGTATGGGGTAGTGTGCGATGGTGATGGTTTAGCTGTAAGGTGATGATGATGGTGATGGTTATAGAGGATGGTCAGGAGTAGGGTAGTAGCTGTAGGGTGAGGGTAGTGATGGTTGTATTTAGGTGTTGTGTAAGGATGAAAAGGATAAGAAGGATGCAGGGAGATAGGTTGGTGTGCATGGGGGTGTGCAGGTCTGCAGAGATGGGAGATGGAGAAGAAGAAGGAGAAAGGTGATGGGTGATGGATGAGGGTGTATAAAGGTGATGGGTGATGGTGCAAGTGGTATTGCAAGTTGCAACAATTCAAAAGTGCAGCTTGAGGTTGGCGAGAGGAGGAGAAGAAATAAAGAAAAGAAAAGGAGAAAGAAAAGGAAAAAGAGAAGGGTCGAGGGATTAGTTTAGGGTGGTTTTAGAATAGCCAAAGTAATTAGGATTAGTGGAGATTTTAGCGGGTTTTGATTTTGGCTTACAAATTACGGTTTATTCGAGTCAAGGTTTCAAATTCGGTTAAAATTTTAGGATTAAGGAGTTAGGTTAAGGCTAACATAAGATTTATTGATCTTAGAATCAAATTAGGGCGCTAATGATGTGGGATTAGGCTAAGTAAATTTTTGGGATATTACAAAAATGCAGACAGAGAGAGAGAGATAATAGGGAAGAAGTGAGAGAGAGAAGAGGGAGATAGGTTGTAACATCCTAAAATTTATTACTGAAAAATTTCATTTTATTTGATGCATAATATCAAAATAGTTGGGTGTTACCATCATAATTGACATAAGTTTAACTTATCATACCGTCCTTACATTAATTACAAGGCAAAATATCTAGAGCATAAAACATGCTAAACTAGAAAAAGAGAGAAACTTCATAAACTTAAATATGAGTTTGAATGTTAACTCCAAATACATTATCACATACATCAAAAGGGATACCATGGAGCTAAGACTCCAAAAAGGTATCTAAGTAAAGCTAACCATAGGATAACATGATTCTACACTCAACCCCGATACATAAGGTCACCCCTCCACACATAGGGTAGCAACAAAATCATCAAAAGGGTCCTTATCAACCTACACGAAAACATCTAAATTATCTACTCGTGGAAATGAGCGACACCTATGAAAAGGATAATCAGTACACTACATACCAAGTAAGGTAACAATGTAATCAAGAAGGATTACATGAGTTATATGATTTCACATCAAAGAATAAGCATACACGTGTGTTAACATAAAACGATGCAAGGTAAATACCAATTCTATCTCATTATTATATATAACATATTCCATTTTTTTTTATTTACATTAAGTTCAGGGGCCCCACTATTCTTAATTTGGTGGAACATATTGAAACACCTCCTTAAAAAAAATGCATTAGGATAATATTATTAAGTTGGTGTAACAAACTCTACACATCCCAAGACAAAATGCTTTTGGCCACTATTATTACATTGATCGAATGGTCTAAAGCACCTACCAAGGTAGAACACGCCTAGCCACTATTATTAAGATGGTGGAATGGATTCCTACACCTTGGTCCTGACTCACGCGATCTTTCACTTTAAATGATTAATGTCATATTCATCTTAGAAAAAGGGTATGATTACCTCTTATCGAAGCACATAATTAAATCAAGATTCACTCAATCTCCACTCAACCTCTTTCAAAACCCTTACTTCAACACACACATATATTAGCTAAACACTCTTATTTTTATAGACATAATACATGTTAGACATCATTATTTTCAAATCCTCAATTCATTACATCACTATAAATCTTAATTAAAATTATTTACCAATTATAATACTTTATAAAACCGATGTTACCATACCAATATCATGCTAATTCACTTAGGGCTCACAACATAAGAATTATCACTACGATATCGTATAAGTGCATGCTTTCTCATTCTCACAAACTTTTTATAATATGATCTACATTATCATAGAATAACATTAAATAAATTAGTTTAACAAAATAATACTAACATGATAATACACACAATCATTCATAAAATCTAACACAAAAATCCTAAACTATGACTTGTATCCTTACCGAAAAGGGCATTGGTACTTAAGCACATATATCCTATCCCACTTCCTCTAAGACCTCCATAGAAACACCTAAGAAATAATGATAAAATGAAATTATAAATTAGGGGCATAATCAAGGAAAGGCTAAGGCAATAGAGAGTGAAAGAACAGATCAAAACGAAATTGCAAGGCTCAAAGGTATGCCAATGGAACTTTGCACAACAAAGGGATGCTGAGCGAAAATAAGTGTCAAATCGAAAGAGGGAAGCAATGGAACTAGCTTCTATTTCTAGTGGTAGGGGTATGGAAACAATGGGTGTTTTTCAAGGAGAAGGAACACAAGTTTGGTCCAAAAGTGATGGTAGTTTCGTGATGATGGTCAAATGGTTGGGGTTGTTATGGTGACAATACCCAGAGTAAATGGATGCGAGGGAGTATTTTTGGTGAGAATGTTTAAATGGTTGGGGTGGTTGCTATAATAACGGGTAGTCATGGTAATTAGTGGCATTGATAGGGGTAGGGGAATAGTTGAAACAACCGGTGTAGAAGGTGGAAAACAGATGTGGAGGCCGAAGATGAGGGAAAGGTTGTAATGGTGGGTTTGTGGTGATGGCGAGGAGGAGGATGGAACTAAAAGAATTGGGCTTCACGATTGCTACTATTCTTCAAAAAAAATGGAGGGAGGAGAGGAGGTGGTTGGACATTAAATGAGGCTTCTCGGGAGGGTATATATATATATATATATGCAGACAGGTTGCGTGTAATGGAAGAAAGGGAGAAGGGAGGTGATGCAATGATCAGATAAGTTTGTTAGCAAAACAAATCAACAAAAGGGGAAAAGGTGAGGGGGTAGTTTTGGTGCTGATGGTTGAATGGTTGTGGGTTGTTGCGATGATAACAACCAGAGTAAACGGATGTGATAGGTAGTTTCGTTGATAACGACCAAATTGTTGGGGTGGTTGCTGTGATAAGGGGTTGCAATTATAGTTAATGACATTGCTAGGGGTAGGGAAACGGTTGTTGTAATAGCCAGTGTATAAGGGAGGAATTGGATGTGGAGGGAAAAGGTGAGGGAAAGGCTGTGTTGGTGGCATTTGTGGTGATGACGAGGAGGAGAAAGGAAAGAAAAGAATAGAGTTTCTCATTTGTTGCTACTCTTCAACAGAAACAGAGGGAGGAAAGGAGGTGGTTGGGACTTAAATGAGGTTGCTTAGGAGGGTATACACACACACACACACACACATAGAGGTTGCGTGCCATGGTAGAGAGGGAGAAGGGAGGCGAGGCAATGATTGGGTAATTTTGTTAGCAAAACACATTAACATAAGTGGCAAGAGTTAATGTGGTGATGATGAATGTAGTGTATATGACATGGAAGCATGGCAGAGGGGATATGGTTAGGGGGAGTGATTTTTGAAGGAGGTGGAAGGAGAAGAAAAAAATAAACTAGGCACATGGAAGAAAAAGGGAAAAGAAAAGGAGAAAGAGAAAGAGGGAAAACAAAAACGGAGAAAGGAAAAATAGGTTTAGTGTTAGGATTGGAGTTAGGCTAAAATAATTTAGATTAAGGTATTAGGATAAAATTAATTATCAACCATCCAAGGTTTAGGTTTAGGCTAAGAAAATGTTAATGATATAGAATAAAGGTTAGGATTAGGTTAAGATTTAGGATTAAGGAATTAGGGTAAGGTAGAAATATCAATTTTTTAAGAATAAAATAAAGTTAAGCTATTAATTACTAGGGATTAATATTAGATAAAATTTAGGGTTTTACATAGGCAGCATAGAGGAGAGAGAGAGAGAGAGACAGAGACAGAGACAGAGACAGAGAGAGACAATAGGGTGCTAGGCAAATGAGAGAGAGAAAAGGGGCTGAAGTTTTTGAAGAAAAAAATGTAATCGTATTTATTTTTTATTCTATCTTCCTTTATTTATGATATATATATATATATATATATATATATATATTTCTATATAATTAACTATTTTATGATGATTAGATAAATAATAATTGTTGGGAAATAAATTGAAGCCCTAGACCATGATTTGAGATGTAATAATAATTTTCTTTGTTTTATTGGGTTATCCATGGACTGTATCTTAATTGTTATTGTTTATATATGTAATTCTGTCAAGTATGATTTATATAGTGCATACTTCATCACAATTTTCTCATAGTGATAGTATGTAGAATTATATGTTTTTTAGGTGGATATATGAACATGCTGGAATTCATATGGACCAATTGCAACTAGTTTAGATAATAATTCACCTAATAGTTTTGATATTCTAATCGAAGTAGTGGAACATTTTGATACGTGTTGGTCAAAGGAGGTGAGTACAACTAGATATGCTTGAGATAATAGTTTGGGTAATTAGACTAACAACCTTCCATTTATCCTTAATGCTTTGAATCTAGTTAAATATAGGATCCACGTGTTACGGCTATACTGATAGAATTCAATAGGAATTAATATTGGTACTTTGTTGTATTAATCATTTAATGCAAGTAATATAAGGTATATAGACGTGATTTTAGCTTAGAACTTGATAGGTCACTTTCTTGTGATTAAAAGATGCCTTAAAAAATATTGTTATATTTTGACCTAGTTTAATGGTGGATTTTAACTTTCTTAGTACATTCTTTAAATTGGTATTCACCCATATTTGTTTTCTTATTTAATTTTTTTTTGTTTCCATCATTTTCTACTTGAAACCCCCATAATTGTGTTTTTCTTATTATTTATTTTTGTGTGATTTAGATTTTTATTTATTTATTTTTGTGCTTGCTAGATTTAGGCGAGTCATCTCAATCATCAGTCTAAAACAATACCCTTATTTACCAATATTATTATTGACAAAAGGAGGGCTTAAAGTAATATCGGTTATTTAGTTTAATGGTTAAAAAAAAATGTAACGTCGGAGCCTTGGTATTAATCAAAAATTTTGAGCTTGAGCCTTTTCTCACGTGGTATTGTATTGGCCTATTTTGAAAAAGATTTAATTTTAGATTTAAAACTTTTGGATCCTATATTTTCAAATTTTTTTGCTAATTTTAACAATTATATTTTCTAAATAAAATTAAATGGTAATTAGTAATAACTTTTTCAATTTATGGCATCACTTAGTATGTCAATGGTTGAGCTTATATTTAAATTGTAATGCCAATCTTGAAGGCCTCGGTTTCGTGAACATAATAAAACATGTGAACGATATCTATATTTACTTGGATTCATTTTTGGTTGCTTTCTTACCCCCTCCCCTCCATTTTTTCCAAATAAGAAGGTGTTATCACTACTACAAAATAAGGATTTAATAAAGGATATTTTAGGGATTTTATAATGGCTCTTAATCGTTATTAAATCACCCATTGTTAAAGCTTTAATAACTCTTACAAAACCATCATCAAAACTATAAAAGTGCAAAAAATTGGTCTTTTAATAATGCCTTTCTATAAATAAAAAAAACCATTATCAAAGATAATCTTTAGTGACAGTTATCAAGTCATAGTTTTGATAATAACCGTAATTGAAAGCCCTAAAATTTCATATGAATTCATGAATCTAACAAGCAATACACACAAAATTAACAAGAAGAACTATGAGGGATTTGAACCCTTATAATTTTTGATGGAACAATATACCACACACTTTATGGTAGAGTAGTTTCAAAATATTTGAAACTATGCTAGAATCTCATATATGGGAACAAAAAATGAATTAGTAAGCTCAAACAAATTTAAATATGAAAACTATATACCATACCTAAATTTGAAATCAACAATCCCTTACTTGAGGGATTTCAAATAATTATACACCATACCAGATCCCTATTCATATACCCAAGCTAAAATAACAACCATGCAAACTTAGTCTGAATACGTGGTGAGTAAGAGATAAGTCACACAAATAATAGGAACACATTAAAGTTGAATTCAGTGTGGATTCAAGAAAAATTGAATAAGAACATCAAATGGAGAATTCAAAATACATTGAATCGACAACCCAAAACACCACATTGGTTTATATATGAAATTATACATGGAAAATAAGAAAGAAAAACAGCTAACAAAACATTCAATTTGAACATATTTGGCTTCAAAAGATGAGTTATATAATTTATGTCAAATAGATGAAAGGGAAAAAAATTTCTAATCAAAAAAATGATTCAATTTGAACTTGGGCCTCATTGTCCTTTCACACCATCATTGGCTATACATTTTATTTAGCTCGCAAATCAAGTGAGAAGGGCGTGTTCATACGGATTCGATGAGTGCTTGATGGCTAATAAGGTGAATATTTTCTCTATTTTCACCTGCTTTACCTTCATTTTAAGACTTTATTTAGTCTCTAATATGTATTTTACTGTGGTTCTAGTCTATTTTTCGTGCTACTGCTCTCTTGATTTTTATTTTTCAGACTCTTGCACAAGAACACACAAATCCAAGAAAGTAGTGCATGTTTTCAAAGCAAAAGACCCAACATGAAAGGCATTGAAGGATCATAAATCAACCTACCATATTTATGGAGGAGTCTAGAAGCTCAAAGGGTTGAAAATAAGCCAAGAAGTCCAAAAGAAACAAGAAGATGGTGCTACACAGACCGTTGCACACCCAGCTACATAGTTGTACAACACTTATGCATGCATGTTCAAAGCAGAAGACACTGTATATCTAGGTTGTTCATATCTTGCATGGTCGTGCGGGATTTTATCAAAAGAGTCGATGCTACATACATCACAAGGCCAGACTGTACACAAATCGCACGGCCGTGCGAAATCCAAATTTCCCCTATTTCGAGAGCAAGAATGTTGCACGGCAGGCTGTGCAGACCTTGCACGGTCGTGCAACAACGGTTATCCCATGATATGTCGTGTGTGACATAGCCTGCATTGTGGGGAGTTTATAAGGCATTCTTCGGGGAATTCTTGGGTAGTTTTTTTGGGGGGGGGGGTAGATTTTAGAATACTTTTCCTCTCTTTTCCAAAGCAAAAGTTTCATATAATTTTTCTTGTTTTTATTAGTTTAATTTTTAGGAGATTCAAGTGCAAGTTCGTTTATGATCAACTCTAAATCGACTTTGTTATTCTCCGATTTACAATTAATTCAATCTAATTTCTCTTCTTTGTAATTTTATACTGTCATTACGTTTGTCATGCAATTTACTTCATTTATATTTATTGAAAATATGAGTGAGTAATCCTTTTTGTTAGGATTGAACTAAGTCCGCTTTGGTACTAATATGATGAATTAAAGTATTATGTTGTATATTTGGTTCATATGTGTTGTTTAATGTGTTAGGATCAATCGTTGTAAATTAGACTTGACGAAATCCAACCTTTTTAGGTAATGTTTGCAACTAAAAGGTTGAAATCATTATCGAGAATTAGCATATGAACAGGAATTTAAGAAATCATGAAAGTAGATGTTTAGTTCTTAGGGATTATAGAATTAGTGACACTAAATGTGTTTAATTTAATTTGGTAGTCACGAAAGTAGTTAGTAAATTAGATTAAATACATTCTTAGATCTCAAAAGATGCTAATGAGTATATTTAGACCGATTATTTATAGCCATTGAATTAAACCACGACATAGCGTTGTTTCATGCTTGATTACCAATTTAGAGATCGAAGTTCAATCCTAGGCTTTATATCTATTATTTTAGAGTTTACGTTCAGAAAGTCTTTATATTTATTTCCGCTATCCACCTGCATATTCTCACTCCATGTTGATCTAGATAGGTAAAATGATGAAGTTGGGTACTCAATTGCTAAGTTCTTATGGGATATGACCTTGAAGTGCTACAACAAATCCATACGCTTGCGGATTGGCACCATGAAATGTGCCTTCCTTCCCATTCTTGCAACGACATCTTGAAACTCTTGGTTTGTACTTCATCTTAATGTTTGTTCTTGCTTAGAATTTGGGTAGGTTTTAGTGGTGGATGAGAGGATAAGACCAAGTGCAAGCAAGTGTGGAATCGAAGTGGCGGAGGAAAGAGGGAGAAAGAACGGAGGGCGAGAGGTCGGAGCACAAAGGCATTAATTCAAAGTAGGTTTAATGCGGGCCCATTGAGCATGAAGTGTGGATTGATAGGGGTGTCATTTGAGATTTAAGGCCATTTTTAATGATGGTTATCTTTATAACCTTTGTTAAACAAGCAAAATGGATTTTGATAACGTTTTTTTAAGAACTATTATTAAATCTTTCCGCTCGATATATTTTTATGCTTATATCAACGTTTTCCGGCAACTGCTATTGATGTTACTTTATGTGGATATGTTTCTTTTATCAAAGGAGCTTGACTTTGAGAGTGAAAATTTGTCCATAAACTATTATACTTATCCCTGGAAAGAAAAATGTCAGATTGCATTACTCACAAAATTGAAATATGAACGCAGCAACGTCCGATGGACCAAAAAATAAAATAAAATATGTAAAAATAAAGTAGTAGCTCGCGTTTCTCTCGCCAATTTCACATGGATTTGATAACGAAAGATCGATAGTCATGCATCAGCAAACTGATGAGGCCACCAGCTAATAGTAAAGTCCATTCATAATTCTATGCTAACAGCGTCAACGTACATAGTGCATAATGCAATCTGTACTCATCACCCCAAAACTGAAGGGGCAGGATAGGCCGTAGCAGCCCACTTGATCAAAATTGATCATGAAGTCGACTCCTGGACCTCTCTAGCTTGCTACCTTTATGATGAGGTCAAAGTCATGCACTCAAACATTTGTTAAAATATTATGTGGAGATGCCCAATAACCGGCCTAGTATGTGGATCATCAAACGAGGCATAGCTAATAATTTTAATATATTACGTAATAGCCAGCGAGTTCGCTCAACTATCGTGATTTCAATTACTTAAAATAATTAAAGGCATCTTAGTTATAGGGCATTCTGCCTCCCTCATTATTCTCTTGCTTATACAATACAGTATGTATATGGGGAAGGAAGGCCGAGACTGAAGAGTTGAGCCAATGTTTGGCATGTTCATTTATTCATAATGACCGTAAACCTGAAGGGCTTGCTTCACCAAGAAAACTCAAAACTATGATTGTTCAGCTGCCGAGGATTGTTGAACTTTTCTCTGTTTCGTTGTAACGCATATAAGGGTATAGTATTTCCAAAAAAACAGAAGGATTTTTTTTTTCTTTCTTTCATTCGAGAAAGACTTTATAGACTAGCACCGTAAATATAATTCAATTATTGGCTTAAAACTAGTGCTACTATACAAGAAGAGGAAGATGATTTGAACACGGAGTTTGATGTGCTCAAGATTTCAAAGTTAAACATCAAGCAACTTTATATTAAATATTAAAAAAAAAAGGACCCAAAAAATTGTAAAAAAACACGCACACAAAAATATCAAATTACAAAGTACATTTCAGAAGACAATCGTATGATAATTGTTCCTGTACAAATGAATTAACAACAAAGATTATTTAAGACTCCCAAATATATATATATATATAAGCATTGTATTGTCATAAACTAAAAAAATTGTCATGCTTAACACATTGGCTTAAATATACAAACTATGAGTGAGTGTTTCAAATATGGGGGCCTGAAGAAAGATTATATGAAACAAGAATCGTGCCACAATTAATTACCCGCAGATATTGGTGAGCTGTACAATAATTGATTGCATGATACATATACATATATATGCAGATATTATCTACAATGAAATTGAGGGCCCCTCCCCCTTCGAAATGAAGACAGGCATATACTGTAAGTTAGGAAGATACAAGCCTGGAGAAAATTAAACCATACTATATGACAAGGAATTAGTACAACAGACTTATTTCCCCTGCTTCGCACTGCGCGGCCCGCAATTCCTGTGTTTGTTTGTTCTGTTAGGTAGGAGGAAGGTGCAATTTATTTATTATTTTTCAAATTCCTTTTCTTACCGTGCATTATTCTGATCAATGAATCAGCAATCAAACTCCGCCAGATTCTACCCTACAATGATGGATGATTATTTCGCGGGCTCGAGCGGTCTGCCGGTGGGGAACTGCTACATATATTATGCTACTGCATGCCTCGGCCGCTATTGAAATGAAAGTACTTTACTTATAGAAACTCTTGTATGTTTTTGTACGTAGTTTAATTTAGCTTTGTAGCGAGTCTTTGTATATTTTCCGTTAGTTGATGACGGTCATGTAGAGCGATGTGAACGAAAAGAGACGCCTTGCGAGTTTTCTAGGCTTAACTTGTTAAAGGTTCGACTTAATATGTTTATCTAGTTAAATGAGTTGATCTGAGTCATCTTGCTAGATTTTATGTTGATGATTTGCTTCATTTGAACTCATTAGCATAACGTCTCAATGAATGCTTGTCCAGCATAACTTCAATTAACAACCCCCCTCCCACCCCAAAAAAAAAATCAATTTTGTTTTAAACTAAGCCTATGGAACAGAAACTTATTTGAATTTTAAAGCACTCTAATTGATGAAGGCTTTTACAAAAGCTATATTTTCTTTTTAAACCAACACAGGTGGAGACCGATGAATATATGAAACGTGATATATACTAGAATTCCACAACACCCGATCCTCAAAAGTCTTTCATAAATCCAACCTCGAGCCCTTAATCAAGGTAGTTTATTTATATCATGCAACCTATGGCATGGTCTTATACGATGCAACAGGTTGAGACCGGAGACTATCTACGCGACGCTAGCATTCCCTAACTCATTCTCCTTGAAAGTCAATCATAAATCCAACTCCTCAACCCCCAAACCAAAGGACATCTGTGAAGCACGTAAACGGCATTGAAGTAGCGTTTTCCGTCTCTGAAAACGTCTTTTTACCAATTTCCGTTTCAAAAAGTTTTCTACGTCGGAATGGGTATCGAAAATAGTTGATCATTTTTGTTTTGAATTGTTTTAATGGTTTACATCAGTCAAGATAAGTAGTAGTTTTAAATTTTTTTTTATTTCTCTCTCTTAATTTTAATAGATTAAAATGTATATAATGTGTGTGTGTGTATATAATATATATTTTTTTTCATTTTATTTTGTCTCCATTTACTAATTTTTTTAAATATAAAGTTTTTCGGTACAACACTGAGACGGTTGATATTAACTTCCTTCTCAAAGGTTTGAGGAATTTATGAAAAGTACGTATACTGAGCCCTTACTTTACCACATACGGTTCCGAAATATAATTAGTTTACATTTCGGTGGAAATCACCATATATGCATGCCCGTACTACTCTGTCTCTACCACTAATGCCTCTTGTACAACTGCTGCTACCAACTCTCAACTATGAGTCCGGGGGGAAGGGCATAAGCAGATCACCACTGGAGAAGCCACAACCGGGCCGCTCTGGGAACTACGCTGCTGGCAAATTCGATCCATTTTGATGTGGGAGCTTTTATATACTTCGTGATCAGGACGGATTAGCAATAATGGGCTTCTTAGTCTCTAAATCTATAATGGGTTTCTTAGTCTCTAAATCTATAATGGGCTTGTACCTACAAGATCCATGCACTATTTTCCTTGGGTCGGTCGTTGTCCACGAATCGCTAGGTTCGGAAATATAAAGCAGTGAAGCACAGTACGTTAGTGAGGCACAACGGGCCCATCCAATCAAAACTGGTCAGGCCCAAGTTAAGACTTACGCCATGCACCGGGTGACTTCAAATCCTAATTAACATGCATTCTAATCAACTTTATACATACATATGTGTATATACATATATGTATATGTGTATGTATATATATATATATATGCAGTCACATAATGGAGAGCTTCCGTGACATGCACACATCACATTTCTGCAGAGAAGACAACAGGATGAAAAACAAGCTTGCTAATTTCGAGCAACTGCTCTTTATTTTTATTTTTATTTTTTTATGTTGTCCCATTTATATTTCATCTTTCATTCATGATGAATGCAAGGAAAAATGTATCCCCACAATGACTAATATATAATGTTAGGATTTAAACCAATACGCGGATGTCTTATAGGAAACCTAGAATGAAGGACAATGATGAGATTAAGGTATGTGGAGGCCAACATGGATGGGGAGTGTCTACAAATACAACCATGTCGACGAGGAACAATAAGGAGCACGAGTGCAAGGTCAGGGCTCAACATGAGGTGGCCGATATAAAAATTAATTCCTTAGTTTCACGGCAATATCTTTTATTTAATGTCTTTTCTCCATTTCTTCTTAGGGTGATCAGTTCCTAGTTCTATCTTTTCATTAGTTCTAAGCTATTCCGTAGATGATATAAAGGATTTTTATTGTATAGAAGTAGAACACTACTCATGAAAAAGAACATGAAAACATAGGAGATTAGGAGCGCAAGAGAAAGGGTCTCAACCTAAGACCTTGGGGGTTTGTGTTAAGATTACAACTTTGTGAAGAGTCTGAGGGTCTAGATTTCAGGGATAGATATAGAAAGACTCTTATAGGGAAATCTCATGCCATACTCTCTTATGAGAATATCTTATGGTTCAAATTTAGTGATTATATTAGGGAAATCTCAATTAAAAATGAGGTTTCTATAAATGAGTGGATCAATTAAAAGGGTTGTTCTTCATGATCATCTTTGTAATTACATGATATGATAGTAATAAAAATATCATGTTTTGACATTCTTAATTTGGTTCATACTGTTTTAATTTTATTAATATTTTGGTTTCAAGGTTCCTCGTTTATTATCTAAAAATTTTCGTACTGGGCAAATAAACATATCCAGATATCACAACACATAAATTACAAACCTTGTTATTTTACAAGTAAGATCTAGCGCTTTCTAGACAAACCAAGGCCAAGCCTTTTATATGTAAATGTAAATTATTTTTTTTCCTTTTTGTTTTATTTCATATGGAGACTTATGGCATTCAAAATGTGACGTTTAACTGCTTACTCATTTAAATATAACAATGGACACTAATTTATTTGCTATATATATATATATATATCTTTATTTTAATATTTTCTAAAGCTAAGTAAAATTATTGATTGGAATCTCGAATAAGATTAGGACGCCAAACATGTTTTACGCATGGCACTGTGTAAGTGTAATTACTTTACTCAATTATTGCTTTTCATTGTTTGCCAAGTTCCAACCCACTTTCATTAAGATATTCGTAAGAGAAGCAGAAGTTGATTGAAGGGGAAACAAGCAAATTCATTTTCTAGAACAATATTGTCCCCCCCCCCCCTCTGTTAACAGCTGTTGGCGTAAAACCCGGCTGCTTTAGAACGAAGTGATTCTATAATCAAATGAAGTTGTTGTAAAACTAAGGTATTAAAGCTGCTGTGCAGCCATGGATAGAAAACACAGAACTAGAAGTAGGAGAAGGCAAGAGGTTGTGTATTACTAAAGTTGAATCGTGGAAAAAAAAAAATCAAACGTACAATGGGTGCTAGAAGCTCTTATATTATGAGCTGTTACAACTTACACGTCAGTTAGCTATTGGGTGATCTGCTAGCTTAATAACAGAGTTAATTAATTTGAAATCTAACTGATTACTTAGTGGAACACTGACTAACTAGCACATGTAACTAACTAATCTCTATAGTTCATGGTTCTGCAGGCCTTGCTTGGCCTGTATGATACAATGATATGCATGCCGGTAGCCATTTCATGGGGACCTAGCTCCCATCAAAATTACACTTCAATAGGCCTAGGCGGTAGCTCCTAGCGGCGAAGTTGGTGATTGTTCACGTCTTGAAAATGTTGTGATTCTTCCTCATCGACTAAATTCTTCCGATCTTTACCCTTTTTTCAGGGCTCCCCTTTGTACCGTCAAAAAAGTCTTCTGATCATTTAGGTGTATGTTGATAATATATTACTTAATTGTTCTCAGCAACGTATGATTACAAACGATAATGAGGTGAAAGTAATTTTTGCCGTCTAATGGCAGGATGCTGAAATTTTTATTTAAAACTAGGGTCTTAAATGAACCGAATCAAACTGAGATTTCTCATTCACAAGCCGATAAGAGTTGAACTCAGTCAAGACTTATATGCTCAATTCATTCAATAAATGATTACTAAAATAAGACTCAAACAAACGAGTCAAGCTAAGTTTTTAATCGGTTCCGCTCGTTTATAACCCTAGATGTAATATGGTTAGATATGTAGATCTAAGTTATACAAGTTTCTCTTTGACATATATATATACATTTAGCTATATATACCCACAAAATTAATAAAATGAAGTTATATTCACACAACGCATAAAAAGAAAAAGCTAATATCTTTTTTTTTTTCAAGACGCTTCCTTTTTTTGATAGATAGTAGTGCGAAGCAAAAGATACAGGCACAAACGATAGACAACCAAAAAAGCCCAAAAGGCCTGGCAACAAAGCGACAGATGAAACTCTATCTTAACAGGACCTAAAAGTTGTGGACCACCTCCTCCGATCTGTATGGAAACCCCTTTCTACCATATTTAATTCAAAATCATATTCTTAGTTTGATAAGCATAACCATCAATCCCCTACAAACATCGATATTATCAAACACTCTTCTATTTCTGAACTCTTAAATGGTGCCTATAATAATAAAGAACGTGGCTCGCCAAATATCCCTCCTCAGACCTTCAAGAGGCTTCCTATTATTCAAGAATGGCCTCACTATTTGGCATGAGATACTGAAATAAGATTTTGGTTTATTTGATTAAACAAACTAGTCAAATTAAAATTTTAACCAGCTCCCATTATTCACAATCTTAAATATAATATGGTAAGATGCGTTAGTTATACAAGTAGACAAATATATATACATTTAGCTATATATAATTAAAAATTAATAACAGTAAGTTATAATAATGTATCGCATAACTGATTATAAAAAAAAAAAAAACACGAATATCTTTTATTTTTCCCTAGGCTTCCAGTAATTCAAGAATGACCTCAGCGTTTGTTATGAGATACTTAAATAAGCATGAATATTTAAAAATATTTCTCAGCAACTGATAGTACCCCTTAATAATAATTAGACACAAAATATTTCATGATATATGAATTAAATTTGTCCTATTCTTTTCTTACAGAATCGAACAGAATTTTATGCATGAACTCGATCGGTTCACCTAAATCCTTTCACATAAATTAACATTGGATCATACGCAGGTACAACTGTATTTTTATATATATGGGTGAATTATACTTCCGCGTCGCTTTCTAATTAGCGTCGAATCTCTTGTCCTGGTGCATACAATTAGACTCCGCAATGTCGACATTTTACACCTACCAATGTCTATTTGAGCTAAAATAAGTCCTCACCTATAGTCGACTATACGTCCATGACGAAGAAATTAAGAAAAGAAAAAATGCTAAAGTGCAGTAGATAGAAGCAACCAATATATATATATATATATGTTTGCTTTTTCAGATTAAGTGATGTCATGATTCATTTTCCTCCCCTAAATTATACTTTCCCGGCGGAGATATTATCATATATTATATAATCCCACGTAATGGAAGGAATTTCGACAAAAAAAAAACTCACCGAATAATACTATTATATTACTCATTACATAACCAACACTTTCTTGCCCTATTGTGTGGACTTGAGTCACTTGTCATGAATTATATCACCCATCAAGTTTTAGTTAAACTTCCATGATCTAAGTTTACCATCATGACAAATTTTATTATTATTATTATTATTACTATTACAAGGGGATGGATATGGTATTAAAAAGTTGCATGCTTTCTTCTAGATTTTCTTTTTCTTTCACTACTGGTCCAAGATGTATGGACATGATGAGTAAGGTTCCCATATTATTACTTTTACTATTGTACAAGTTGGATTTACCGATATATTATTATTATTATTATTATTATTATTATTTTATAGTCATTTATGATTATTGTTTAAATGCGTTTACCCTTATTAATGTGTCCATGTTGGTGATGTCCAGTTGTTAATTGAACTTAGCCATCAAATCTCGATACTAACTAATCAATTCACATAGTCATTTTGATTTGATCGATGTCAGTTGTTGGTTTAATTATCTATTTCACGAACTTGAAAGGCATGAAAAAAAAAAGTTGTATTTCACTCGTGGGAGAAAATCTCATCTTGCCCATGAGTTTTTTCAATTAATTACTAAAGCATAGCGTAAGGAATAATTCATGCACAAATGAAGATGCGCACATGCCTGCTCAATTATTTGGACTCCCCCGTTCATATAATTGACGAGAGAAATCTAGCTATGGAAACAACGAGAAAGAGAATCTTAAAAGTAAGTGGAGCGGAATAATAAATTTTATATAGCCAGCTAATTAGTTTGTCAAGTCATTTAAATATATGTTTTATAATGTAACCGCTTTGTCCATTGACATTTGTGCACCACATAATTTGATGGAAAGTAACTTTAAAAACATTAGGCATTGAGCTAGGTTATATTCGATTTTGTTGTTCTGTACAAGAAACTTCCTGTATATTAGGGTGCTTACAATAATGTTAAATCGTTAATAAAATGATTAAATTAAATTAATGCTTAATTTTACAATTTGGTAGGATTAATGGCTAAATAAATTATAAATTGATAAAAAGATTGAAACTTTGTAGTCTGAAAAATAAAATTTGTTTAATCAACCATGAACCGTAAAATTCATAGAACAATATTTTTTTTTTTAGTTTATTATGTTTTAACTAGAGCACAAAATTTTTAACTATAGCGGGATTGAATCAAATCGTAAACTTTTTAGTTTGATTAATTTTAAGAAATAATTTGGTTTGGTCAAGAAAAATATTTAATTGCAAAAATGAATTTTAGATATGTTTAACAAAATTAGCTGAAAATAGAAAGCTAGAACTTATTTCATAATATACTTTAACAAACATTTTGAAAAAATATATATATATTTAATTTATTATCCAAAAACTAACAAACTTGATTCAAGAGTTTTTTATCAGAAAAAAAAAGTTACAACTACATGAAGTATGCTATCAAACATGTTATTTATCTAATTAAGATATCAATTAAACAAACCATGTGTAACACATTAAGATAATTAGGTGTTACTGTCATACTCGACACGAGCTTAGCTTACCATACCATTTTCATATTGAATACAAAGCAAAATGCTTTCATCTTAAAATAAGATAAGCAAAGAACAAGAGAAATATTTCATAAATCTTAGATAAGATTTAGGGTATTAGACTCCAAGTAAAACATAAGTAAAATACAACAAAAAGGGATCCAATAGAACTAAAAGTCCAAAAGATATCCGAACAAAAACTAGCTACTGGATAACATTGACTCTACATCCAAACCTCCAATAGATAAAATCACTCCTCCATAGAAAGTGTGTCGTAAGCAACAAAATTATCAAGGCATTCCTCAATAGCTTGCACATTAAAGCTTGAGTCATCTGATTGTGGAAATGAGCAATGCCCATCAAAATAATGGTCAATACTTGTGTATTAAGTAAGTTAATCATACATTCATAAAAAAGGACATGCATAACATATACGATCAAGTGGAATAACTAAACATGCACATTAAGTAAAACACAAGAGAGTTCACAAGTGGAATCAAAAGATTTCTAAGATATATGATGATATGTTTCCATTTGTTTGTTACCTTGAGTTCATGAACCCCACTATTCATAATTGGTGGAACAATATCAATCAATACAACAAATCCAAGGCATAGCAATCCTATACACTATCATCATCCAGTTTAACGGATTAGAACAACCGTAAGAGATAAAGCTTATGCCCACTATTCTCATATACTGGAATGCGCTTGTACAATCAGTCCTGACTCGTGTACTCTTTCATTTTATATATTATTATCTTATTAGACTATTGATTATCTTGATATTGTAAGACAAACTTTACATATATATATTCAAGGCACATAAAACACAACCAAAAGATAATTAGGTAATTCTATAAGGGGGAAGGACCACAATACCCTTATGCAACCCTCATTTCATAGACTTGTGTAACTCCCTTTATAAGATTCACCTACCCACCAAATTTATTATACCATCCTAAAATGTCATTTATGTCTTACGCATGCGATAATGAGCATGACTTCAGCTTTACTATTCCCAAATTTAGACATTTTTAAATTTTATCAAGTGTATGCTACCCTATAGTTAAGCCAAGCATTTCACATAACATAATTAGCATGTTTTGACCCAATGATACTTGAGATTATGTCAAAATGTCATTTTTAACCTAATTACCAAACTACCTATATCTTGTTTAAATGCCATGCCTCAAAAACCTCTTCTTGGGTAACTTGCGTTATACTCAACCTGCCCTCTATCAAGTCAAAAAGGAATTAAATTATAAAATCCTCAATAATGACCATGCCATAATCATTTTCCCACAACATTCATAAAATGACCCAAATATCATTTGGATCAGAAACTACCCAATTATGTCACCAAACCCTACGAGTCCCAATATTATCAAATTTTCCTCCTTGACATATTTTGTCACGATAATACTTAATCATATTTGTAACTTATTCTCCATAATCAATTTAAAATAATAATTATAGTAACAAGCTTAGGGTTATCACTCAAGGCTTAAAATAAACAATGTCAAATAATGTTGATAATTTACATAACAATCATACTTTCATAATACAATAATATATGAACATGGTATAACATTAAAAATGTGATTTCAAGAAATGTAACTACTCAAGCATGAATAGCATAAAATTATCACATAACATCAAAACCAAATTCTAAGACATATATCCTTACCCAAATATCAACAATCTCTAAGAAAGAACAAATTCCTAAGTTTCCTCCTCTAAGACCTTTGGAAGTTCACCGAAAAGCCAAGGAAAAACCACAATTAGAACACAAGAAAACAAACAAGGAAAGGTGAGGTAAATGAGGACCAAAAAGAGAAAAAATCAGAGCAAAAGGAGAAGGTCGGGTGATGCATAAGGGATGAGCATTTAGAGGGCTCGATTGTGTAAGCTACTCACGTAGATGGAGGCGAGAAACGTGAGGTCCTCAAGTTGGTGAAGGGTTGAAACATGAGAGCTTGGTGGCAATGGTTTCTTATTGTTGTGTTAAGGTTGGGTAGTGTTGGTGGTGTTGCTATATGAAAAAGACCAAAGACGGAGATGGAATAGGGTGGTTGTGTGAGCTTCTCATGCTGCCAAAGTGGTGTAACATAAGGAGCTTAGGCCTAGGATGGTGGTGCAATGAGAGGTATGTCATGATAGATGGAGCTTGCTACATGAAAATGGTAGAACTTCAAAAAAGAAGATGCAAAGAAGATTTAGAATAGTGAGAAGAGATTGAGGCTTAGGTTGGATAAATGCTATAAGGGGGAGGTAGAAGGGAGTATATAGCTAATGGGTGGCATGTAAAATGGTTGGCATAAGTGAGTTGATAAAAGAGAAGATGTGTAGGTTTGAGGCATTGGAAAAACACAGGGAATGGGGGATTTGTCATGAAAATCCCCTAAATGAAGGTACGTGATTAGGGCTAGCCTTAGATAATATTGGGCCCTAGGCAAAAGCCAGCCTAAAATAATGGACATTATAATATGAATCCCTAGGTAAAAGTAAACCCAAAAAAATGAATAATTTAAAACTAGTAGTTAGTGGAAGGGAGATTTAAACCCTGATTTACACTTAGGAGGCAAAATCTTTTATCCATACTAGAAGAAAATAATGTATGCGTATTTGTATATGTTTTACATATAGGAAACTAGAGGCCTAAGAAATAGTTAGAAAATTTTAATGCTAGTATCTGGGATTGAACTAGGATCCTAAGGGAATAACTTTGGCATCTTCACCACACAACCAATGTTAAAGTTTTATATTTTATCTACACTTATAGTATATATCATTAAACAATTCTGAAAGCCCTAAGCTTGGGCCTAGTTGGCTTAGTACTTGGGTTGGGCCTAGATGTGATAAGGATGGAGTGAAGGTTTGATTATAGTTGGGTTTGATGGTTGGAACAATCAAACTGAGACAAACTTGATTGGGGAAAGAGGTCTCGTGAGGATGAAGACCCAAGGAAAAAATAAAAGAGAAAGGAAAGGAGAAGGGAAAGGGGAAATGGAAAAGAGAAGGAATAAGTTTAAGGTTAGAGTTAAAAGAATTAGGGTGAGATCATAATACTAATCACCTGAGATTAGAATTAGGTTAAATTCAAGGTATTACACTCCTATGTTTTTAATTTTAAATGGTATTTTAGCTATATGCATCCTAATTAATGATTAAATTAAAGTGTGAATATTGCACTTATTTATGAATAAACAAAAATTTTAATATGACACTAATTTATATATGGAATGATTTGTAAATTTAAAAATTCATTCAAAAAATATGATTTGCAAGCAAATTTTTCAACACAATCAATTTGGCGCAACTAAGTATCCTTAGAATAATCTATATCTAAAATTTTAATATATATTTATAGAGTTGATAAATTAAGTGGCATCTTCAAATGTATTTAACTATGCTAGCTATTCAAAATACAAATGATAAAAAAAAACACCTATAGCATTAGATAAACGAGTTCAAACTTAGTTTAGGATCACTCTTGAAAAAGAAAATAAAAACCAATAACTATTGCCATATGTATGGAAAGTTTGTAATTTTAAGTATTAAAAGTTAGTTTATTTTTTTATGAAATTCCTACTACACAAAGATTGTTAAATCAAGTCAGGAAGTGTTTAGACAAACTAGAGTTAAAATAAATAAATAAATAAAACTATAAGCATTCACATTATTACCGAATTGAAATAATAAAAAATGTAGTGTATTAAACATGCAACTTTTCTATGACAAACAAGTACGTATTTTTTTAAGGCTCTATTTGGTTCTAAAAAAGTTTAAGGGAAAGAAAATTAAAATCAAAATAGTTTTCTTCAGACTTTTTTCAAAGAAAATCATATAGTTAATCTTTAGCAATTTTATTCCTCATTATTTTTCTATTTCATTGTCTCATGTAAACCAAACATGGAAAATTATTTTCCTCCTTATTTTTTTTCTTTTCTTTAAAACTTTTCACGAACCAAATAGAGCATAAATGTTTAATTGAACAATTGAATTATAAAAATATCATAATACATATAGCATGTAATAAAAGTAAATTTATTACTAAAATAATTTTGAATGAATGTAATTATGTAGGAAAAAAGTACAAGAATGCCGTACTTAGAACATTATATATGAAAGTTTGAATAGACAACTGATTCTTACTGTTAGATTTTATTCATCCTTCTATTTAAGCAAACTTAATTAATAGTGAAATAGTCATGGACTCATATATAATACCCTATATCCTGACTTCTGAGCCAACCATATCGAAAACCTTGATCTGAAAGGCAAAATTCTTCTTATGAGAAAGGGATTGGAGAGGGCTGTATGGTGGGGGGTTTTGCGTTTTTAGTTGTAAACATGGGGTTGTAAATGAATCCAATTGGTTATTAAATCAGTTTGATTTAGTTAGTTAAAATTTAATTTGATTTATTTATTTAGTTAGTCAAATAAGTTTAGTTTGAATATTATTTTTAAATTTGGTTATTAAATAATCTAAATCTAGGTTTAAAATTTTTTTGTTGGATTTAAATATATCTTAAACTCGTGATGTCGACTTAAATTAGTTTGATAAAATTTTAATATGTTTTATATTCTTAATTATATAATTCTAATTAACATTTTATTTTAAATTTATTTATGAAATAAATTGAGTTAAAATAAATTAGATTCTACTCATTTAAGACTATTTGCCGGCTATTATTTGGTTTTATACGCATTGATGGAAGATGTATATATATAACACAAAAAATAGAGTGTGTACAGTAGGGAATGCCGGGGGGTCTCCGCTTCCGCTGACACAGTGACACGCATACGATGCAATTAGTGAAACATACGTGTAAATTACTGCATGGTTCACGTGGCCGGATTCTTGACCTGACAGCATTGTCGTAAAATTTATGCTGATTCTTCCCGTCGCTCGATTCAAGAAAGAAAGGAATCAATCAATGACGCCCATTGGCATTGCCGGTTACCTGCAAGGTGAGGTACACAGAACAAGGGATCAGTGCCGATTGCCGGTTGCCTGCAAACAGGGGAAAACACCACATATTTGGCCTCTGGCAAGTGGCCAAATGCTAACCAAGGCCGATCCAGCTACGAATATTACATTTTTTTTACAGGGATGTAGTTTTAAATTTTAACTAATATATTGCTGAGAAAAATTACTCTCTTTACATCTTCATAGATTGGCCAAAAATCAAAATTCATATCAAAGGGTATAGATGTAACATTACGTACATACCGTTTGTTTTGTGACCTACATGTTTTATTCGAAATAATAATAAGATTTTATCAAAATATCCTATTTATGTAGAAAATTTACTAAAGTAATAAAGGTTTTTAAATATTCATCTTATCTGAAATGTGTTTATTCATATTAATAATTTTTCACACGTGATATTTATGTTAATTTATAATTATAATAAGTGCTATTCTCATTAATAAGATATTTATGATTATAATAAATATTTTTTACATTGATTAGTTAGTTATACTTATGATGAAGACTATTTTTAACATATATTATTTTTTTCATGACAATAAATAATAATATTATTAATTATTTAATTTTATTATAATTAATATTATTTGTTTCCATTATTTAAATAAAAGTAAGGCAGTCATATTTTTATTAATTATAATTAATTATTATTAAAAATAATAATCTTGTTACAATTATTATTAAAATTATTATTTATATTTATGAGTAATATCAATCTTGTAAACAATTTATATATTATTAAAATTAACTTTATTTATATTGATTACTTATTTATAATCATGACTATAATATTTTCATTAATTATTAATTTATAGCTATTATAAATATTATTCTTATTAATTTTCCATATAAAACTATAACTAATACCTTTTATACCAATTAATAATTTATCATTATAATTAATTTTATTTTTAATTATTATTAATTTATCATTACAATTAATAATATAACTATTAATCCATTATTATAATTATAATTAATATTTTTTATTATATCATTACATTTATGAATATTAATAGTGTTGTTATTATAATCAATAATCATAACCAATAATATTCTTATTATTTATTTTTTATAATTATATTGAACTTTTTTTTTAAAAAAATTATTATAATTCAATTCAATAAAAACAAGTTATATAGCATTAAAATTAATATTATTGATATTGAATTATTATTTTATAATTATACTTAATAATAATATTGTTATTTATTAATTTATACTTAATATAAATATTGTTCTTATTAATTTGATATTTAATATTATAATAAATATTTATGTGATACCCCATTCTAACTTACCCTAATTATGTGTAATAATATGAAAATATATTATTTTATATAAAATTAATCACATAGATGATTGTAGAATATTTTATGACTTCAAGATTGTTTTGGGTAATTATGTAGTAATTGTAATTTTTTTGCTAGATGTACTTTACTTATAAAATATTATTTGTGCATATTAACTTTTAAGTTACATCTTAAAAAACTTTCTTGTAAATATTCATCTAGGTTCTAAATAGAATGAAATGTAAATTTTTAAGTTTTCTTTTGATTTTATTTGTGTTTGCTATCCTTTTTGACTTTTATACTTAAAATATGTCATTAATGTATACTACTTAAAAATCTTCTCAATTGTACATCAAAATTTATAAAAAAGGTATATGTACTTTGAAAATGATTAAATAGGAGGATTTGAAATTTTTCATGATTTTAAGAATACTTTTGATATTTATTTTTGTAATTACCTTGTATTGTATACTTGTTACTTCACCGTTTGGTCAAAATTTTATATATGAAACCTTGTTGTAAATTCATGAATTCTAAATGTGAGTTTATAATATTATTTTAAGGGCAAACATAATTTTTTGTAATTTCATGAGCTTATTTGTTGTTTTTCTTAATTTTAGTCACTTTATTGATCTTTCCACCGCAAAAATACAAAATTTCTGCCTTATACTTTCATGATCGGATTTTCATCAATTTGATTATTATCTCATTTTCAACCAAAAATTGATCTAAAGTCACTTCTTTACACTTCCTACCTATGCTAATTGTATCATTTTGATTGTTCTTGAACCCAACATTCTTCACTTGCCTTCCCCATACTTGAACTTAACCTTGGACCTTTACACCATCACTTTCCCCCGTCTATTGGTTGATTTCTTAGTTTTTATACCTTTATTCAACTTAAATACACTCTACCACTTGACACACTAACCACCTTATACTTTATCATTCAAGTGTACAATAAGTTACTTCTCCCCCTCTCTTGACTAATTTTTTTTATTACTCCTTCCCCTATTTATACTCCATTTCTCTTACTTTATATTCATTTATCCTTTCTCTCATTTTTCCTCTTGGTTACTCTCACCTCTCTTATCACTTTGATTAGTTTTGCAAAGTGTTATTGAGCTTGTTGAGTCTAAACAAAATCCAAACCTCTCTTATCTCCATTATACATGTCAGTTTTTCTTCTCTTGATCTTTTATCAATGCTACACCCAGAAATTTACTGCTAAAAATTTGTATTTTATCATGTTTCAATTGTTAATTATTTTTCCTCGTATTCGATGTAATGATAGTTTGGTAAACTAAATTTTTGACAGAGATTCATAAATATAGATAAGAGTTTGGAGATTAAATCTAATTACAATATCCAAAATACATCAGAAGATATACATCGGAACTAAGAGTCCAAAAGGTATTCGAACCAAAAGAGATAAATTGAATAACACAACTCTACATCCAAAGCCTTGAGGATATTATCATCACTCCTCCCTAAGCAAAGTATCATAAGCATTAAAATCATCCAAGGGGTCATCATTTACCTGCACAAATTTATCTGGATCATCTGCTCATGAGAAAGAGTGACATTCATTAAAAGGATAATCAGTATACTACATGATGAGTAAGGGAGTAGTAGGGTTACATAGAATATATAAAGTCACATATAATAAAAACATGCATATAGATTAACATAATGTGATGCAAGATAAGAATTGATTCCAAAAACCCATTATTAGATATAATCATAATCCATATTCTTATTTATGTTAAGCTTAGGGGCCCCATTATTCTTAATCCAATGGAATGGGTTGAAGCACCTCTCAATATAGAACGCTCCCGATCCACTATTACCATTCGGTGGAACGGATACAAAACTTTGGTTCTGACTTATGTAATATTTCACTTTAAGTAATTAATGTCTTATCTATTTTTTACCTTTTTAATATTATTATGTGAACACACATGTAGATATTTAAGGCACATAATCCAACTTAACATAATTTTTTAAAACACATAAAACATGCAGGTGTAGTGCATTGGCTTGGAAGGGAGAGAAAAGGAGTTATGCGAGAGGGGTGCATGGCTTAAGGAGGAAGGGGGAGAAGAAAGTTTATCTAGACAGGAGTTAGGGAAAAAGAAAAAGGAGAAAGAAAAAGGAATTTAAGGTTAGGATTAGAATTAGATTTAAATTTAAGATTAAGGAATTAGGAAAAAATAATTTATCAATCATCTGACGTTAGGGTTAGGTTAAAATATTAATTGATTAATATTAGAGTTATTTTAAATTTTGGGGTAGTACAATCTAGCTTTGTTATATATATTTTTTAACATAAGAGTGTTAGATTTGGGAGAAAATTTTAAGAGTTATATTTTCCCTTTTCTTCTTGTGGTGCGCCAATTCTTATATGGTACAATTCTCCTCCTTTGGATTTTAATTATTGTGTTGGCATATTATTTTTAAATGTGTTATATTTTAATTATGTTTGTTGGATTTTTTGTTTTTAAGTAGAAGGAATAGTAGTTAGGAACTAGGGCTTGTGGTAATTTTTTGTTCTTATTTTTTCTATTTTTCTTGGGAAGTAGGTAACCTATATGCTCCTATTAAAATTTTAGAAAACATGTGATAGCATGTTAGGGTTTTCTATATTGTGATTTACTATAATTTATGATTTATTATAATTTTATGAAAAATATGCATGCACCATATTGTTATTATCTTCTCTAAGTATGTGGCCATGTAAATTTACGTAAGAGCATGCTAAATTTATGTTTTTTTTAATATATGTATAGTAACATATTAGAATAGGGTGAAATATTATGAAATATTTAAGCATGTCTTGTTTGGGTGGTTTATCCAAGGGGTTTTTGTCCTCATAGAGCCATCTTCTTGTAATTTTGAGCTTGCCAGTAAATTCTTCACATGTTTTACATGAAGTTTGATACATAATGTGTTGAAATTTGAGCATGTTTAGATATACTTTTAAGGTATTTTATTTTTGTATGCTCTAACTATATTTTTTTCTTCTCACTATAGATAAGAAATTTTCCATCATGCACGCCCTCGATTTGGTTTAGTGGTTTTGTAGGATGCTTCAATATTTAGCTAAGGACCTGGTCTACACTATAGGTGATGTATAAGACTTATAAGGGATGTCGATACTTAATCATTAGGTGTCCTAGTATGGGAGGATACAATGTTGCCTTTTGCACCAAGATGACTAGAGTACTTGTACATCTTTGAATCAAAAGTTAGAGGTTTAATACTCTAAAATTTTATCTAGTCTAAATCCTGATTAATTTATAATTTTCTTACTCTTTTCCCTTTTGTTTCCCTTTATCCCCTTCTCTTTTTCCTTTTTTCCTTTCTTCTTCTTTTTCTTTTCTTTCTTTCCCTTTCCCCTAGCATGCACATAGCCCCTTACTCTTGTCCCCTTTCCTTTTTGGGCCATGCAAGCCTTCCCCACATGCAACCTTCTCTTTTTTCCTTTCCCTTCCCAACCATGAATGACCACCTGCTCCCCTACACAACCTACACCCACAACTTGCACTAGCCTCATACATTACCTTCCCACACCAAACCAATCACGTTGAGCCCCTTACCATTTGGTACTTCTAGCCCAACATCCACACCCTCACTTCATTGCCTATTGATTTCTCCCCTCTTATTCTCTCTTCACCTCCCTTCCATTCCACTATTTTTCATCGAGAATCCCAACTAGCAATTTCTTTTTCCTTCATCTCCCTTCCCCTACTCAGTTTAATCAATGCCTAGCACCCACACCATCGACAACCCAACACCACTATTTCCCTAACAACCAACTACTTGTACATCCCCTATCAACCTTTCTCACCATCTTCAAAACCTCACCTCCCAAACCATTTCCTTTTCCCCTCCCTAATTTACCCTATTTTGATTTTGGTTAGGAGCACAACCCGTGCACTATCCTTGCATGGCCTTACCCTCCCTCACACAACCAACGCACAACCTCACGCACCATCATTGGCACTTCTTCCAACCAATGTTGTAACTAAGGTGAAAATATAGCATGATTAGGGTTAATCTGTTATAATTTTTATTACAAATTCTCTAAGGTCTAAAACACTTCCTTTCAATTACAATGATATTTATTGTTATCTTAAATGTTGAATCATGTTATAAATCTGTACATATATGTTGTATGGTATACATAATGCGATATAAATGCATGATTAGGATTTGTACAAGTAAGTTGTAAAATGCATGCATAATGGAATGTATAATTAATTGCTAAAAGTTGCTTATATGCTAAAATATTATAAAATATCATATTTTAGACTTTTTCATTTTTAATAAAGGCTGGTATAAAACTTGATAAAATAGCGTAAGTAGGGTTTTAAGGGCATTTTGATCATTTTTGACCTAATGTGCCTACTAGGAATAATTAGGTATAGGATGGCCTTCATGTAATGATAGGTTGGTCTTAGTTTTGACTTTGAATTTGATTTGGACCATTGATCTTAGGGTTGACTTGAATAATTGGGAATAAAGGGAAATCAATTAAGTTTGGAATTGAGATCATTATGCATTATGTGATAATTTATGATTGCCTTCTTAACATATTAATATTTCAAATGGAAGACATTGAGATTGGGATTGATTGCTCTTTATGTAATACCCTAAATTGAATAGAGTATTATAAGGATTGGTATGGATACTTATACTAACAAGGTAAACCATCATTTTGGTGATTCCATCTTAAGAACTCCACGGTTAAGCATGCTGACTGTGGAGTAATTTTTAGAATGGATGAACCTCTTGGAAAGTTTTAAATTTTTTTGGGAAGTTATCAAGAAGCACGTGAGTGAGGACAAAGCAACTAATCCAAAATTGCTCCAAGGTAGCCTTGTGTGGTCTTATAAACTTGGGGTGGTACAAATGGTATCAAAGTGAAACCGCAATTGTGAGCTAATCTTGGATGAGCCAATCAACCACCGAATAGAACGATTCTTAGAATAAAACTGTATTGAGATAGTTAATGGGTGAGGCACAACGAGGATGTTACGTTCTTTTAGTGAGGGTGAATGTAATACCCCAAATTGAGTAGAGTGTTATAATGATTGATATGACTATTTATATCAACATGGTATTCCATCCTTTTGGTGATTCTAATAAATATGACTTTTGTATCTTATTCCTAAGGTTCATAAGAGTTTTTATCTCAAATTTCAGTTGGAATTCTCCCTTTTTATTCTTTCTACTACCTTTATGTTGTGAAAATTTGCAGGATCTCAATAAAAAAATCATGGAGGATGGAAAAACGAATAAGCTTAAAGGGAGAAGAAAGGAGAAAAAAGGAGTAAAAATTAAAGCGGAAAGAGATTTAGAGCTAAAATTTAAATTATGGAATAAAATAAAAGTAAGAATGCATATTTAAAGTATATTGGCATGAAAGAAGTAGAATTTAGACCAAGAAAAAATATGAATTTGGAGAATCTTTCAACATCAAAGTTGTATATTTTTTTAATAAATTTCCAACGCATCCAAAATCAGATTAATCAAAGTCTTGATGAAAAAGTTATGATCAAAATACCCATAATTGTCAAAGCTTACACGGGAAGCTCATGTTTATTAATATCCTAGGGAATTGAGAGGCGGTAGTATTTAAACTCTCATTCTAATTTCTCATTGGAGTAGCCTCCACTCCCTCTCTTCTCTCTCCTCCATCCTCTTCTGCAATTCCTCAAGAATTCTCTTGTAAATTAGAGATCTAGGTGCAAAAAGTTAAACACTTGTAAGAATCATTAGATTTCAAGGGTATTTTTATTTTCTCTCTTATGTATCTATGAAATCTGTTGTTATTTTTAATGTTCTTACTATGAGTTTGATTGGATAGATTTTTGTGCTAAGGCGAAGGGGATTTCCCCTAATCCGAATGTGTTGAATATTTGCATTCTCTTTTTTAATCAATTCATGATTCTTGCGTTGTGTTGTTGATTGATTAATGGAATGATGAAATCCGGTCTATTTTTTTATTTTTGGTGTGGGAAATATAGGCTCGATCGAGAGATAATCTGTTATTAGATCCAATAGCACAACTAGAGATTAAATTGTAGGTCAAGAGACAATTGATTTGACCTCTACAACTATAAAGGAGGAAACTTTGTGGAATTTAAAGGATTACACTTTATTAGACCCTAAGCTAGAGATAGTTAGGGCCACAAAGATGTAATAGGGTGTTTGTGGCTTGAGAAAGCACAACAATTTCTATCCTTGTTGGCATGATTGATTATGATTATTGAATCAATTTGTGATGTGGTGTTCAATTACATAGAGGATCAGGGGTAATGAACCAGAACCTTAGCTTTTTTATTTACTTGAGTCACTTGAGTGCTATTTTCCTTTCTTTTTAGCTTTGTTAGTTATTTTAGTTATTTTAGCTTACAACTCACTTCTTATCATTTCGTAGTTTAGATATGGCTAAGTTCCATAATTATTTTAGTGGTCATTCACCAATCCTTGTGGGATCGACCTTAACTACTACTCTAACCCGGTGTGCTTGTGGGTTGGAATGTGTTAGATTCCATCTAAAGAAATTCACAGTTAAACGTTCTAGCAGTGGAGTAAATTTTAGGATGAGTGATCCTCCTGAGAAGTTGCAAAATTTTCTAAAAAGTTCTCAGGAAGCGCGTGAGTAAGGACAAACTGCGTTGAAAGAAAATGTGTTGATTTATGGGGATATCCAGTTGATCCAAAAGTACTCTAAGGTATCCCATGCATGGTTTTATAGACTCGGGGTATTACATTTTCGGGTTAGATACCCTAAATATGGGGTAGGATCCATTGATTTGGTTTGGTGTTTTCATTGGATGCTTCAATATTTAGGCTAAGTCCCAAGTCTAACTTATAGGTGATCTATAGGTCATATAAGGGGTATTAATGCTTCAGGATTATGAGTCTTAAGATGGGGGATATTTTGTTACATTGTTGCATCGGTATGACCGGTTTACATGTATGTCTCTAGTATATAAGTTGAGAGGATATTATGTTACCATAGTGCGGCAGTATAATTGGTGTACTTTTATGTCATCAGATGATTATTGTATGCCCTTGAGTATAAAAATGAAAATAAGTATTATATAAAGACTTAAATGGATTGTTGTGGTTTATTGGTTTGGTAGTTGTCTCCACGCACTTCTTGGTTTTGGTATGTTGGTTTTATGGTTGCATCCATGCACTCTTTGAAGTTGGCATATTGGTTTATAATTGTCTTAATGCATTCCTATTCATGATATAAGTGATATAAAGGTGGTTATTATAAAATTCCTTAATTATAGCCCGGTGTTTTCCTTTATAGGATACCCTTAGTATAATTATCTTAATGAAAGAGTTTTAATATGGTTAAGTTTGATATGATAAGAATATACCTTAAGGTGTAGACGTGACACTTAGCTATGATATGTACTATTTAACATGTTTTGTCATGATACGCTGTGTTACCATTTATGTACCTCATGTGGTCTTTGCATGTCAGTATTATGTAGTGGTTTACTTAATATCATTGTACTAATAGGCTTTATTTTATGGTCTCCTACCTATCAAATGGGTAGTCTTTACCTTATAGGAGTACTTTAAGGGTTTGACTAAATAGCTTCTAGTAGGGGTTAAGAATTAGGATGAGCTGGTTTCTGCTCAACATATATTGATACGTATTTTCTTTGGACTATTATGTACCCTTCTATATTTTTTTTCTTACTAGATTGTAACTATTTACCTAATCTTTTATACTACTAGGACAGTGTTTTTTTCTATTGAAATCTATATTTTTGTCCTTATGGTTGTTATTTATTTAAGCAAAGTAATGTTTAGCCATAGCACTTAGTATAATAATAGTAGATGATGCCAGCTTTATATTAGGTGTGGCGATAACAACCATTGTTCATGTAATTTACGCTTATGTAAAATATAACTTTTAAGTAGTAAATTTAGGGTATTATTGGAGGATACTATGTTTCATTTGAGTAATTAAAAATGAAATTGATTGTTGTGTAAGGGTTTAAATGGATTGTTCGGGTTTATTGGTTTCATAGTTACCTATGTGCACTCTTTAAATTTGGTATATTGGTTGATAATTATCTTAGTGATTTTCTATAACACCCCAAAATTTACTAATTATAAAATTTATTTTGCAGAAGTGCTAATTACAAAAATAATAGATGTTACCACCACACTCACTATAAGTCTGACATCATTTGTCATTCTTATAGTAAGTGCTAAGTCTAAAGCATCAATTTACTTAAATGAAAGTTTTCAATGTAAGAATAAAATAGTAATTTCTTTACTAACTAACATTATCTTGATAAATACAAAAAGGATTAGGAAAAAGAGTTGCAACACAACAAAAAGAGAAATAGTAAGGGCCATAAGAGTTCAAGGAATATCTTGATCAAAAGATATTGGGGCAAGCACCTGATAATCCTAACTCTTAACTCTTAATGAAAGCCATCAAGTCAAACCCTCAAAGTATTCCTCCAAGGTGTCCATTTAATAGGCATGGAACCTAAAACAGAACCCATTAGTACTATGGTACTAAGTGATCCATTACATAACACTAACATGCAAAGTCATACGAAACACATTGGCCACAATATGACAAGGATACATTAAAGAAATCATGTGACACTAAAATGACCAACACTAACATAATCAAACTAATTCCAACTATCAAATATAGGGCACTAAGGCAACTACCAAATCAATAAATCAAAAATAATTTCAAATACCAAATTTTGGGCACTAAGGTAAATACCAAACTAGGTAGTGCATAACAATAGCTACCAAAATAATACTCAAATAAATCCATTTATATTCTTACACAATAGTTACTTCCATTTTTAATTAACTGAGGGAATACAATATAACTTGAATAAATAAAATTACATTCGTCATATTAGAGCACAAAGTATCACGATACCCTCCCAACCATCCAACCGAAAGGCTTAACGACACTTTGGTCATACTGTACAACCGAAATGAGAGGAATTATGGAAAAATATCCCAAAACTCTAATTCAGAGAATTATGGAAAAATAAGGATTTATTAAGAAAATTAATTAAATAAATTATTTTATTAAAATGAGAGGAATTAATTAAGGAAAATAAAGAGGAAAATAATAAATAATTTAATTGGAAAAAATTAGGGTGTTTTGTTAATTAAAATAGAATTAAGGAAAAATATTTTTAAAATCCCAAATTAAACTAAAAAGGGAATTTATTCATTATTTTATTAAAATATTATTATTTTAAATATCCTAAAATACCAAAATATTCTAAATACCCTACCCCATCTATTTTTTCTTTTTCCCTTTTTCCCTATTTTTCCTTTTCCCCCTCTTTTTTTCTTCCTCTCCTTTCTCCTTTTCTTTCTTTCCTTCCTCCCTGATTTGGGTTAGCCCTTCCCTCGCGGTCCTGGCATCTCCCTTCCCCACGTAGCCCAAGCCCTTCTCTCTTCTTCTTCCTCACCAGCCGCTGAGTCCAGCTCCCTCTTTTTCTTTCTTTCTTTTCCCCTGGACTGACCAATCTGCACCCCCTTTTTCTTCCTTTCTCCCTCGATCATCCTTCTTCCCCCAACCCCTTGACTTTTCCTCTTCCCCGTGTAGGCATACTGCCTCTGCAACATCGCACGCTGGCCTGCCACCTCGACTCTCTTCCCCATTTATCCCTCTTCCTTCTCCACCCAATTACGCTCTCTTTCTCTCCTCACACGTGCCTCTCTCTCCCTTCTGTTCTCCTTCCCTAAGGTAGCATATCTGTAACTTTGCAGGCTTGCACTGACGGTCGATGACCTACCACGCATGCTATCATCTTCCCCTCTTCTCCCTCTGTCATTTCCCCCATCAATGGCCTATAAATACCCTTCAACCGCCCCCCCCCCATTCAACCTTTTTTCTCTATCCAGAAATTTTATCCCTTTGTGCGTCGTCACCTTTTCAGCCATCCACTCTGTCGCTGCTATGCAGCACCTCCCAAAATACTATCTACACCACCCTCCACTAAACTACGTCCCTCATCACCCTTAATCCTCCCTGCATGAGTCGTCTTGGCTGTGCAAAGTTGGCCATTCGACCAACTTCAACTCACCTACTGTCGCCCTTCGCACCGCTATCCACTGCCATTCCAACCACAACCACCACCTCCTCTACCCCCAAAACCACCAGTAGAACCTCCTTTACCTCACTCTAAATTCTTTTTCCCCTGCCTCCTTCTCCTTCTCCCTTCATCCCTCTCCACCACCTTCGGCCACCATACCGCCACCTCCTGCGCTGCCGCCTTTGGTTGCGCCACCACCACCATTCCAACCCTCTCAACCTAGGGCTTCCTCCACCACCTCAAATCCCCATCTCATTCCCCCTCTCCTATCCTAAACAACCTACTTTCCACCCCTTTTTTCTCTTCCCCGCCACCGCGGCGTCACCACCAACCCTAGGTGGTACCCCACCCTTAAAACCCTAGTTATGATATCATTATCTCTTTTATTTATATTTATGTTATTATTATTATTATTATTATTATTATTATTATTATTATTATTATTATATCATGACTATTATTTTTATCATTATTATTACTAAATATAACCTCGGGATATTTATCCCATTATTATTTTAAAAGAAGTCAAAACCCTATTTTATTTATTATTATGACTATCATTATTTCTATTATCATTAATATCATTATTATTCTTATCATCAATATCATTATTATTATTATTATTACAAAATTTGGTATATTGTTACTATTATTATTTTTATAAATATTCGAACCCTTACCTTATCATTGTTTCGATTATTATTAGTATTAGTATTATCCTTAACAATATTATCATTATTACTATTACTATTATTATTATATTATTATTTTTATTAGTAACACTACTATTGACCTTAACCTTATTATTATTAAGGTTTCTATATTATGATTATTAGGACCCCTTTTAAGTATTATTCTAAAGATTAGAACTATTAGTATTAGTATTATTATTGTTATTATTTTTGCTACAACTATTA
Organism: Tamarix austromongolica; assembly: GCA_039764185.1. NCBI lineage: Eukaryota > Viridiplantae > Streptophyta > Magnoliopsida > Caryophyllales > Tamaricaceae > Tamarix > Tamarix austromongolica. The sequence goes on along the minus strand of CM077814.1, from coordinate 81,873,008 downwards.
TTAGTAGTATTAAAGCTATTATCTTTAATAATATAAATATGGCTATAAATACCTTAACATGAACATATTTTGACTAGTAATAATGTAGTTTGCTACTTTAAGAATAAAAACCCTATTTTTATTTGTAAAGCTTCTCTTAATAATTGTAACCCTAATATCAGGATAAAGTAGGAAATAATAGTAATTTTGGTAGGAAGAAAATTAACCCTTAGTTTTTTCCTCTTATAGGTAAACCCAATCAAAATCCTAAAGAGGCGTAGGAGCGTGCTCCAAGACTGATGGTTAGTATGAGACTGGCCGGGGGCTAGCCTTGTACTGATCACGGCGGTAATGTCTCCGAAATTCATAAGTTTTTTTTAACTTGCTTCCATTAAATCTTTTAATAAATAAAAAATTTTAGTAGTGAATTTTGGGGGTGTTACAAATACCTTCCACACCTATGCCACCTAATTCTCAAGTATCGATATCCCTATAGGGCTTGTTAGTCACATATAGATTAGATAAGGATCTAACTGTGGTATAGTAGCACACCAACAAACCACACAAACTAAAAGCTTATACCTTGTTTCTTGAATAGCTAGCCCTAGAGAGCAACCATTCTCAATCTCAAGATCTTCCACTTTAAGTATTAATAATTTTTAGGTGATCGTATATCATACATAGCACAACAATTTCCTTAACCATTTTCCTTTATTTTTATTATCAAGATAAACCCAAAGGTCATTGGTCTATGTCAAAGATAAAACTAAGACTAAGCTCATCCTATCAAAGTCTAAGGCTATCTTATTTCCTATTATTCACACATGATGCATTTGGTCAAAAATGACTAAAATTCCCTCAAATTCCTAATTTCACCATTATTATCCAAATTTTGTACCAAACACTATTCTTATGAGGATTTGTCATGAAAATATTAAGAGATAATGATTTATAATATTTTATTATGTAGATAATATTTATGATGTAATGATTGACTATATCTTCCACTTTTTATGTATTTAATGGGTTACGTTTATAAATCCTAATCATACATTTATAAGATATCATATATTCCATGGAACACATTCTTAGATGTTTATAGCATTTAACAAGGAAATTTAATATCATGGTGTATGTAAGGAATCATTTCTAACCCTAAATCATGTGAATAACAATTATTTTATTCTAACCCTAATCATTTGTATATACATTTATTCTATTTATATCAACCCTAGATACCATGCAATGATAATCATATAACCCTTAGCATGATATTTGCATCATATCTTGACAAGATCCCAAATCCTAACAAAACCCTAGATATGAATGTGTTAACCATTTAACATAATACACATGAATGCAACTCGTATTTAATGGTGAGTCAAACATACATAATAAATATTTACTAGCATATTATTATCTTTTCATGCATTTTGAAGTATATTGCATATATATATATTCTTTAAAAAACAAACCATGCATAAAATCATACCCTAAGCACATAAAAACTTTTATGTGTCGCCACATGATTTCAAATCTTAGTTAGAAGGTTATGGTTACTTCTTATCCGAGAAAAATAAATAAATTAAGATTCACAAAACTAATCTCCACTTAACCTCTTCGAACTTCTTACATCAACAAAGCCAAAACATATATTAATATTATAAATAACATCAACCAAAATTAACTAAAATCAACTAAAAAAAAGGGCTCTAAAATAATCGGCAAGGGAAGCTAACAAGGCCACAAAGAACAATAACACATCTCACAAAATAAGGGAGGAAGGCAATCAGGGGATGGAGCATAAGAGAAGTGGTGATCACTGTTGGAAAATGTCAAAGGGAGGAGGTAAGCAGCGAAAATATATGTCGTTACTTAGGGTGTAACTTCAATACTTTTGGTTAAAGCCAAGGAGAGGAAAATGGCGCCTTTAGATGCAGAAAGGGGGAGGGGATGGGAAAATTTGGCCAAATTAAAAGGTGGTGGATTTGGTGGGAGTGTTTGTAGCCAGGGGAAGGATAAAGAAAAGAGGGAGCTCAGTGAGGATGGTCGAATTAAGGATGGTGGTTATGGGTGTTTTTACTGAAGGGTAAGGTAGGGCTTTAGTTGGTTTAGTTAGTGGCATGGGGTGAAGTGCGGTAACTTTGGTTGGAGCCAAATGGGGTATAACGGAGGGAAGTTTTGCAGCTAGGAAGGGGAAATATTAGGAATGGTCAAAGCTAAGGGGTTGGTTTTGGTGGAGGAGAACATTGCTAGGTTGTGTGGTGGTTTAGAGGTGTGTTTAGAGATGGCGAGAAGGAGGGTCAGGAGGGAATAAGGATAAGCTTGATGGTATGTTTTCGATAAAAAAAAAAGGAGGGAGGATGAAGGTTGGTTGAGGCATTTAATGTGACACACAAACACCCTATAAGAGGAGGGGGATATGGAAATGAGGTGTGATCGAGCAAGCCAACCTACACGCGTAGAAGATAAGAGGTTATGGGGTAGGGTGTAGGTGATGGTATGGCAGAGGACATATCTGGAGGGTAATGTTTCATGCAGGAAAAAGGAGAAAAGAAAAAGTAGATTGGGTCGGTAGGGAAGAGAAAGGAAAAGAAAAGAAAGAAGGAGAAAAGGGAAAAGGAGAAAAAAGAGAAAGTAATTAGGTTTGGTTTTAGATTTAGAAATAAGTTTAAATAATTTAAGTTAGGGTATAAACTAGGATTACATTTAATAACCCAATTAATATCAAATTTTAATATAATGAAATTTATATCTAATATATTATAATAATACATTTAATACAAAACCTCCTAAAATAACTATTTTAGCTAATTAAACATAATTACCATTTTATAATTAAGGTTTCTAAAAATGAGGTATTAAATTTTTCTTATCATGTAATGAGTGGTATAGAGATGGTTATTGGAAAAAGGCCTTAATAATGGTTTGTTGTTATCTTTCATGGGACATCCTTGGTATAACTGAATTAATAAAATAGTCGTAATATGGAAAAGTTTGATGTGATCAGCATGTGACATATGGTGTAATATAAATTATGGCATGAATATGGCACATAGATATGATATGTACTACTTGATGTGTAATGTCATGATCATTTATTTTACCTTCTATGTGTTCTATATGATATTTGCATGATTAGTATTGTGCAATAGTTTACTCAGTACCATTGATGGGTTTTATTTTATGGTCCCTTACATATTCAACTAGCAGTATCTACCTTGTAGAAGTACTTTGAGAGTATAACTTGATAGTTTTTGGTAGGGTTTGAGAGTTTGAACTATTCAATGTTTGCTCTAGCATCTATTTTATTTGCATATCCTTGGAATTTTATGTCCCATTCTATAGTTCTTTCTCTTATCATTTTAACTTTTTTGTTAGTTATTTTGTTATCAAAACAATTTAATATTGTAATAAAATCTCTATTTGCTTCTTATTAGTGTTATTTTTAATCTAAATATATAAATATTTTAGCCTTAGCATTTGGTATAAGTAAGGTAAATGAACTAAACTTATACTAAGTGTGTCGGTAGCACCATGTATTTTTAATATTTTTGCTTCTATAATTCACACTTTTTAAATAAATTTTTAAGTCTTAATAAGTGGGGTGTTATAATTTATGAGTTTATCATTATCTTTAATATTATTAATATCAATTAAATGTTTATGATTTAAATTAATATTATTTGTTCTCATTAATTAGTTGCAATTGAGATTAATGGTATTTTTTTTATTAATTCTAACTATTAATTATTAAAATAATATTTTTAGTAATTATTTCATTATAATTATAGGCAAAATTATTATTTATAATTATGATTGATATTTATCTTATAAATAAATTATATATTATTAAGGTTAATAATTTTTATATTGATTACTTATTTATAATTAGGATTGATAATATTTTTATGAATTATCAATTTATAGATATAATAAATAATATCATCATTAATTTGTTATTTAAGATTATAATTAATATTTTTCTTATTGATTAATTAATTAAAATTATGATGAATAGAATTTTTTAATATTTATTAATTTATGTAGAAAAATAAAAATAATGGCATTAACTAATTCATTATAATTATAATTAATATTATATTTATTGAATATTTAATAATAATTAAGATTAGTTGGTTACAGGGGTAATTAATGAGGGCACAATGATGATAGTGTATTATTGTTTAGATATTTAGTAAAAAAATAATAATAATGCTACCTACTAATAATGTAATAGTTTAGTGAATAATATAGATAAGAAAATTATAAATATATATTTACAAAATGAACAACCGGAAATCATTATAAAGTAAGGGCATAGATAACAAGGTGTTTGCTAAACGCACGGCTTAATAGTCATAACAAACATTGAAATTCATCGAGGATAATTTACATGTTTCAAACCAAAATATTTTATACTAGAAATAAACATTTTAGCTTATAGCATTCATTCTACTTTACTTATCTGTCAGGATACATACTTGGTTCTCCTATAGGAACGTGTTAGCCAATTTATATAAATTTTAAATACATAAACTTCTTTGAGCTGTTCAACGATTGTCATACCACTATTGTAACACCTTGAGTTAATACGACCATGTGGGGGTTACCCCAGAACGCTTGTGGATTGATCGGCTTACCTATAGATTAATACGATTCCTTTCAGTGCGCTTTTTCCTCATTCACGTGCTTCTTCATAAATTTTCAAAAAAAAATCTAAAACTTTTCAAGAGGTTATCCATCCTAAAAATTGCACGCTTAACCGTGGAGTTCTTATGATAGAATCACCAAAAAGATAGTATATTATGTTGATATAAGTAGTCAGATAAATCATTATAACACTGCTCAAAATTGGGGTATTACATCTAATACTCCATTTTTATAAACCTTAATTATAAATTAATAATTATGCGTGATTAGTGGTAATTATTATTTTAGGAGGTTTAGTACTAAACGCATTATTATTATCTGTATTATCATGTTGGTTTATATATTAATTTAATCAGGTTAAAATTTAATAGAAATTGGGTTATTAAATATAATCCTAGTTCATACACATAAATATTATCCTAATTAGTTTACTAATAACTTTTGATCTGTAACCGGAAAATAATTTTCTAAAATTTATCCTGGATTATTTTTACTTTTTTTTAATCCTTTTTAACCTATCCTAGATCGGATTATTTTTTTCTGATTTATTTTTCTACATGATACCCTAATCTATCCAAACTAAACCTAAAAATAAACCTATTCTACCCTACTCTATATTTTTACCCTGACGTTACCTCTATCGTGCACTCTACCCCTCCCCCAATCACTCTCTGTGTCTCTATCATTACCTCACCCCTCTGCATTTTTATACATATACATGCACACAACACACTCCCTCCCCTTCTCTACCTCATTTGGTTTTTCAACCAAACTCCCCAATGCACCACCACCTTCCTCCCCCCTCTTCTTCCTACACACCACCTAACTCCAGCCTCCACAACTTCCCTACTCCCCTCCTCTACCTCGTTTTGTTCCCTGTTATAGCCCTTCCCATTTCCAGCTCCTCTGCCACTTTCCTCCTCTTTTTCTCCCTACATTACCTCAACCAACTCTAGCCCTCTATAACAACCATCCCAGTGTAAGACCACCCATCGCCATCCTACATTACCAACCAACTCGACCACCACCATTCACCACCCCCCCCTTTGCACTACCCCTTCAACTTCCAACACTGAGCCATCTCCCAGCCACCTTCTCCATTTTCTTGCACCCTCTATAGTAGCTCTGACAGCACCACAACTAGCCTGCACTATCGACCGTCCATCCAACACTAACCCTACATCACCTCCACTCCCAACGCAGTCAACCCACACCTCCACAGCCAACACCATCACCACCAGTCAACACCACCCTAACCTTCAACCACACCATCCCAACAACCACAACCACTAACCACCATCAGCTCCGTGTGCATCCCTTCTTCCTCTACACTTCCCATCCATTGAGCAGCCTTACCTATCATTGCCCATGTACCCTCTCCCTCCACCCGAGCCAGCCATATACAATACTATAGAAAGGGGTTTTAATAATGGTTTTGAACTGTTATTGAATCGTTCGTTATTAAATCTTTAATAACGGTTCATAACCGTCATAAAAAGTATACAAAAAATGTGAATATGGGAGTAAACTTAGTATTTAATAATAGTTTTAAAATAAAAAATGTTGTTAAAAACAAAGTTTTAATAATGGTTGTCACAAAAATCGTTATCAAAACTAGATTTTTAATAATAGTTTTTAAGTCAAAATTGTTGTTAAAAATAAAGTTTTAATAACGATTATTACAAAATCTGTTGTTAAAATATAATCTAATTAGGGTTTTAATCATTGATTATGCATTTATCAAACCCTAATACATATTAAATAAGTATAAATTTGAGATTAAATACAAACTTTTAATGACGATTCTTACTAAAACCATTATAAAATTGTATTAATAAAGGTTGTTTTAATCATGGTTCTTACTCAAAACCGTTATTAAAACTTCTATAGTAACGATTTTAGTAAGAGCTGTTATTAAAACTATATGTTTTTTTTTGTTGTGTTCCAGCCCACATACACAGTTGTATGTTAAAATATTTACCAAATCTACAATGTAAGACAACATCAATTCATATATACTTACATGTCTTCCTCCCAAATGATACTTCATATTTTCAATCAAGCTCTAATTAATATGTCTCAATACACTGGGCATACCCAAGAGTTAAAATTAGTAGGTGTACCATAATTAGGTAACTCTAAACTCCAAAGTCAAAAGTTTATAGGTCATAGCCTAGATGACCAAAAGACATAGATGAAATAGAAACCTGAACATACATATAGAATATAGATCCCTAGCTAATACCAAATGTATGAATGCACGTGCTTGGCCCATTGGTCTCTAACTTCATCAATTTCATCAACATTATATTTCTGGCCTTGTGCATAGTCAATGGTAAAAAACTATAATGCCCAAGTTTTGATTAATATTCAGTTAGAACTTAGATCAAGTACCAAATATATACGTTATGATTCATTAATGGAAAAATATGAAAAACCAAACATACATGGCTTGGATCTATGTTGACCGATCTATTTTGGACTATCAGATCTATTGCTCTACATACATAGTATTCACAATCATCGCCATTATTATAGAAACTGTTATTAAAGGAGCTTTTAATAATGGTTTGTCATATACCATTATTAAAACTACCTTGTGTCATTTTAGTGTTGGAGTTTTAATAACGGTTTTGAACTATAACTATTATCAAAACTATCCCCACACATTAATTTTCACGCATTTGGCAACAGTTTCCTAACCGCCATTATTAATGTGTAGTTATTATTTTCTATTTTTCATAGTAGTGCTACACCAACAATAGCAGCTCCGACAGTACTACCAACATTCGCCACCATCTCCACTGCCTGCCTGCCTCACCTTCCAGCCAGCCAACTACAATAATCGCCCCTATTTGTGCACTCCTCACGCTGCATATGCAGAGTGAGTGAGCTTTTTTTTCTTATAAATTTTGATACCTATTATTAAATGTAAGGGTATTTAGGTAATTTTGAAAAATTAATGTTTTAATATTATAATTATTATTTTATCTTATAGATGTTAATTTGGTGATTGTGGTATTATTTTTATGTATGAAATTTTGATTTGCGGGACTTAATAATTTAAGTAGATATCACTAATTTTACGATTTTGCTAGAATTTAGGTAACCGTTATACTCTACTAAAATGATAAATATTGCATGATAGTACATTAGGATTTTTGTGTGTGAAATATATTAAGCATAATTCATTATGTTATAATTATATGTTATTTGTTGTTATCATGAAAATTGGTAAATTGACCATGTTATCTGATATAAAATATTTGGGGTACGATAGTATGATTAAAATAATTCTAATGATTGAAAATTATTTTATATGATATGTGTATATAAAATAATAGGGTGAGCATGCTTAGATAAAATTATAGAATAATAATTATGGATGTGTACACTATGGGCAATTTAGTCATTTTTTGTGTATTATGATATTTATCCTAAAAATCATGTCTACTATATATTATTTGTTGTTAATTCTGTGATCATGTGTTTTGGACGTTTTAAAAGTGTATGATAGAATTTTGTATGCAGAAATATGTGTAAGGGCAAAATGGTCTTTTGGCATATCTGAACATCTAAATTACATAATAAATAATTAGATTATTTTGTTTTAGCCTTTTCATGACAAATTAATAAATAAAATGGATTTAGTATTTAAATATATGATAATTTGATAAGTATTGGTCTCAGGGGCATTTTGGTCATTTTCGACCTAGTGCACTCAAATGTAAATAATAGGACATAGAATAGCCTTAGATTTTAATAGGTTAACCTTAGAATTGACTTTGACCTTAGTTTGGACCGTTGACCTTAGGGTTAGCTTGGATAATTAGAAATAAATGGAAAATTGACAAGTATGGAGATAGGAATAATTATGCAGTATATGATATCTGTGATCACCTTATAAAATACTAATACGTAAAGTGGAATACCTCAAGTTTGGAAATGGTTTCTCTCTAGGGGTAGATACCCTAAAAATGAGGTAGAAGTCCTCGATTTATTTGGTTTTCTAGTGTGCTGATTGTGCCCCAGTAAGGCCCCAGTCTACTCTATAAGTGACCTACTGGTCCTATAGTGGGTACCGATACTTAATAATTAGGTGTCTTAGGCGAGGAGGGTATTGTGTGCCATCGACATCAATATGACTAGAGTGTTGTTATGTTGGATGGTTGGAGGGTATCGTGATTCCTTGTGAGTCGGTATAACCGGTGTACTTTTATTTCTTTGTATTGTTATTGTATCCCCCTTGAGTAAGTAAAAATGAAAATGATTTGATTTGATTGGAATGATTATATTTGGATTATTGGATTGGTTTAGTAGTAACATTTGTGCCTATCTATGATTTTAATAGTAGCCTTCGTACCTATCTGTGGTTTTGTTAACGGCCTTCGTGCCTATCTGTGATTCGGTAGTAGCCTTCGTGCCTATCTATTGTTTTGGTAGTAGCCTTTGTGCTTACCTGTGTTTGGTGTTTTGCCTTTGTGCCTTACCTATGATGTTATGGATTCTATTGGGATTGATGTTGAGATGTGAGTTATGTTATGAAAGTTATGGTTGTTGTGTTGGAGTTTGGTTCTAATTATTACTTCAGAGAACATCTCTGGATACTTGGTTGATAAGTGTTATTATATTCTAAAAAAACACGCATGAATAGTATGTAGTTTGGTGATTATTACTTATTTGTTAAGATTATCGTATTTGGATCATCTCGTGTATGTCTTAATATTTATACCATGTATTATTATGATACCTTATGGTTACTGTGTTGTGGTTGTTTTAATCATACTTTAGAGAGCATCTCTGGTATATTAGATTGGTAAGTTTTATTATGTTCTGGATGAACAAGTATGAGTATTTTGTGGTTTCGGTAATTATGATTTATCTGACATGATTATTGTATCTTGATCATCTCATGCATGTATTAAGTTTATACTATGTATTATCGTGATGCCTTATGGTTATTGTGTTGGGGTTTACTTCTAATCATACTTTAGAGAGTATCTCTGGGATGTTCGTTTGGTAAGTTTTGTTGTTTCAGATGAATGAATATGAGTAGTATGTGACATTGAGGGAATTTGATTATCTAAATGATTATTGTATATCAAACCTCGTATATATATGTATATGTCTTATACTATGTTAGTTGTATGCCTTATATGTGTTCCATGCTAGTTTCTCATATTAGCTTGGTATAAAGGGTTGCTCAGTACCATAGTATTGAAGGGTTCATCTTCATAGACCCTTGCCTATTCAATAGGCAGTGGACTTTGCAGGTTAACTTTAGAGTTCAGTCAAAAGATGCTAGTCAGTTTTTGAGAGCGTAGGACTATCAAGGGTCGCTTTTGCTATCTCTAATTCTGGTTGTATTTGGACTTTCAGATCCCCCTGTATTTTTCCTCTTGAGTTTTGTAGACTGTTGATGTTGTTTTTAACTAGCACCATACTTATCTATTATTCTCTATATTCTAACTTTTATAATCATGCTATTAATTTAAGTAAAGTAATGTTTTAGCCTTAGAACTTAGTGTAAGGATGGTGGAGGATGCTAGACTTATAATGAGTGTGGTGGTAACACCCATTATTATTATAATTAACGCTTCCACAAAATGAAATTTTTAAGTAGTAAATTTGGGGGTATTACATTATATTCACCCCCACTCAAAGAACACAATGTCCTTATTACGCCTCAATCACTAACTATTTCGATACAATTTATCTCAAGAATCGTCATGCTAGGCTGCTGACTGACTCATCCAAGTTCACCACACGGTCGCGGTTTCGTTCCAAGTTAATATGACCACGCAGGGGTTACCTCGGAGAACTTTCGGATTGATCGATTGGCTCCACATATCAAAACGAATCCTTATAGCGCACTTTATCCTCACTCACGTGCTTCTTAAGAAATTTTTTAGAAAATCTTGAAACTCCTCAGGAAGGTCACTCGTCCTAAATATTACTCCACGACCAACCTATTTAACTGTGGAGTTCTTAGGATAGAATCACCAAAAGGATAATATACTATATTGATATAAGTAGCTAAATCAATCTTTATAGCACTCTACTCAAATTGGGGTATTACAACTATAAGCACATGAAATTGAGGAGGAAAAAAAAGTAGTTTATAACTATGTGATTCCAGTAAGAGGATTAATTCCTTGATATATTATATAGACATTTTAGCACTTTATGTCAATACTTGAATTGGATAAAATCAAATTAAATGCAATATATGCTCTACGAGACATTAGAAATTTTAACTAATTGTTTTATATTTATGACAAACAATTGAACTGCAAGAATTTTGAAGTTTTCAAATTGAAGGAATCTTTATTAGTTTTTCTAAGAATGAATCAATTTGTCGTACGGAATCTTGTATAGTTTGCTTCTGTAGATTATTAGAATTTTATTGAATTGGTAAACCACTTGATGATGGAACCAACTCACAAGTCCTTTTTGTCGATTCTTATTTTAGTTTGATAAGTATTTCCTCTTACCACTAAACCTATTTTATAATCATAAAAAGACGAAGATATGAAAGAAAGAATTTTTAATCGAAAGTCTGAACAAGTACAACCACCTTAATTGATTTTTTTTATTTGTATATGTATATATATATTCATTCAAATGAACAGTGTCAATATCAGACCAAGACATAAATATAGCAAGTATCAATCACTGATGGAGGGGAGATAGATAGGCTTTTTTCAAAATGAGAATAAGATAAGCAAAATAAATGTAAGAAATGGCCGGACGATGAAGACCGAAAATGATAGGTTCGTAATAAATAAATAAATAAAAGGACTAAATATGGGAGAAACCGTGTTCTTAAATACGGGGATGAATCAATAAGGATGGCCCCACCTGATGGACCAGTGAAATAAACCTGTGTCTGTGGACTGTTCCACTTTCCATAATCCATGGGCACAGAGAATTCGTATACATCTCAAATTCGGCTTTCTTTGATTTGTTCATGTTAAAAATATAACAAAGGATGCGAAAAGATATTATTCATTTGGGGGATTGGTTGTTTTATTTTTCTCTGCGCTTAATCAATTATAAATAAGATTACTTTTCTGCATGCAAATTAGAGTTTTGATGGCATCAATGGTGAATAGATTACTGTCATGCATTAAGGTTGCGACGAATAAAGGGTTTAAGATTGGGGGCTTTAGAAATGTAAAGATTTTAGGTTCGATATTATGCTCATATGATATTTTAGGTATTTTAGATACCATTATTAGCCACCGGTATAAGTTATACTACTGGGTACACCTTAAGATTCTTTGACACTCAAAGATATATTCCCTTCGGCTCTGTACTGAAGAGGATAAAAAAAAAAGTCATCTAGGTCTAAATATTTGTATAAAAAAAATTATTTTGAAGAAGTAAGAATGCTTTTTACTTATATATATATATATTTTTAATTATTTGTACATTAAATATTTTGTTATTTTTTAACATAAGAATGTTAGTAGAATTTTAATGTTGTTTTTATTAGTTTTCTTTTTCAAAAAAAAATACACACATATACTTAGTTCTCAAATGCTATCCTTTTTGATGTGGTGGAAGGAATATAAAGTGTTAACTTTATTTATTTTTTTATCATCAATAATTATGATAGTAATCATTTTGTTTTTTTCATTGATCATATTTGACGTGATGAAGAAGTAAGATTGTGTATATCGATCAATTTCACCTCCTTAAGCGCCCTAAAAAACAAAAATGATATTGAGTATTAACTTTATGCGGACCTTAAAATCATCAACGTCCAATAAGCGTGAAGCAGCCGCGCATATAACTAGTGCAAGAGTATGATGGAACCGCTAATCATAAATTTATATGATGGTTAACCTTTTCTAATGTGTCAGATAAAATTAATTAAGGTACGGAAGTAGGGATGGTAATCAGTTCTCGATCTATTAAATCTGTCTTATTTTTAGCGAATCTTGATCTATACTTTTTGGATCTGATAGGTCCGGATCCATATATACTTAAATAGGTATGAGTTTGGGTCTCAGGTAGGGATGGCAATGAGTCGGGTTTGAGCCGGGTCCAGCCATACCCCTACCCAGATCCGTTTATATTACCTAAACTCAGACCCGACCCAGACCCGTCGGGTCTCAAAAGTTCAGACCCAGACATAGATCCATCGGGTCTAGCGGGTAAACGAGTCCTAAATGGGCGCGGCTATTTTAAAAAAAAATCATTAATAATCTATGTAAATACAAATACATTTATGTTTTATATAACTTAATATGTATTTTTTGTTAAAAAAATCCTCTATGTGAAAAAGTAAATATATTAAAATAGTTACATTAACTTTTTAAATAGTATTTTAATGCTTTTACAATACAATATTGTACATATTACTTTTAAAGTAAATATATAAAAATAAAATTAAAAAATGAATAAGGAACTCAAATAAGATTATGACAATAATGACGAATATAATATTAGTATGTATTTATATATGTATATATATAAACACACACACACATATATATTAAATGGGTATGGTGGGTAGGGTCTGGGTCTAGAACTATTGGACCCAGACCTAGATCCATTAAGGTATATATGGACCTAGACCCGCTAAAAATAAGGCGGGTCTAGCTGGTCTGGGTCAGGTTCGAGACCCATTGCCATCCCTATTCTCTGGTCTATTTAATATTATGTTTGTTATTTTGGCATAATTTTGATTGACTTCCATATTCATTTTTTTATTTTATTTCTAGATATTTAATTTATAAATAATATGCATAATATTTTATTCCAAAAACATTAAAAAATTATTTTCAAAAGTTAAAGTAATTATTTTAAAATATTTATTTTTTCACTCGGAGAATTTTTTTAACAACAAATACATATTAACTTATATAAAACATAAATATATTTATTTTTACATAGATTATTATTTTTTAAAATAAAATAGTCAGACTAATTTAGAATTCATTTATGATCCATTTACTAGTTATATATGATGGATTTGGATCTGAATATTTAAGAATCGACTAATCTGGTTCTGTTTTAGGTTAAATTAATGTAAACGGTTCTAGATCTGGGTCTGGTTAGACCCGATTAAAGTCTGCCTATTTTCATCCCTAAGTGAAAGTTACAAATAAAGTATTGCCTATTTTATCAAAGAGATCGATAAAATTTTCACTACGTGAGATGTTATTTGATAAACTAGATTCAAGTCACTTTGCACAAGAGTAAGGACATGTTCTTTTCTTAGAACTTGTATCAATCTAATTGGATCTTATCGTATTAAAAATATTATTTTTATTATTGTTGGTGTTTTCTATTTTTATGGTTAGTATTTTTTTTTACTATGGTCAATTCTATTATCCCTGATATCATTATAATAGTAATTATTATTACTATTATTATTATTATTCATTTATATATACTATTTTAAAATTTATCAAAATTATGTTGATTTAATTTGAATTAATTTTCTCTGAAAATAAGGTGAGGAGAAGAAAAGTGCATTTTTTGTTGTTGGTTGCCATATTTTATGCATGGTACAGCTAGGATAAACATATTTGTTTTTCCAAAGCAACTTGATTGGGATATTTGTGGTTGATGTGTCCACCATATAGTATAAATTAGGGTAATTATAAGCCAACTTGCCGTATAGCTAGGACATCCTGAAAATATCGTCAGCGGAAGTTTAATTAGGCGTGAGAAGGAAACTGTCCGCCTGTTGTGTAATGTGCATTTAGTTTGTAACAATACTTCATTAATAAGTAACAAATTTAATTTTAATTATCGCAAACTGCATTAATGTTTCACTAGTTGTTGTAACGTGTATTTATCGAGAGAACAACACAACTATGAAAACATAACCTGGTGGTATTTAAAAATAGAGTCGTGGGTCTTGTAATTTTAGATTCGAATCTCTCTTATCAGTCGCAATATGGTCGGACGAATTGGGTTCAGATAAGACTATAATAGGTATGAATGGTTTTTTAGTGAGGTTATTTGCGGATCAAATTATTTTTGTAGGTCGGTAGTAGGTTAAGTCGAGTTATTTAAGTTGGGATCATTTCGGATTATTTTATTATTAAGGTCGGAACGGGTTCGAATCATTGTATATCCAAGTTGTATAGAGTTTTTTTTTTTTTTTTTTTTGATAATTGGGATACAAACAAGAGAAAACAAGAAATGGCACAAAAATATAAAAAACCCTTGCAACTCAAAAGAGGACACACACATTATGCACCAGCTCAACTACACTATAATAAAAAACATCGCGACCATTCTTGATCCAAAACTCTATCCTCGTTTTTATAAGATGAGACATCTACTAAATACAAACTTGTTGATTCTCAAAGACATACTTATTTTTGAACTCCCAAATGGTACCCATTATTGTAAAAAATGCAGCATTCTATATTTTCACCGAGTTGTATAGAGTTAATTTACTGGATCGGATCAGGTTTGGGTTGAGTTATTCGAAGTCGGGTTATTTCGAGTTCGCTTGTCAGGTTAGATCGGATTTGGGCTGAGTAAACTCGTATTCGGGTGAATTCATATTTGAATTAATTTGACAAATCAAGTTTGAGTTAACTTCACAAATTGGGATTTTTTATATATTTAGATGGGTTTGTTTGGGTTTGAGTTGAACTAACCTTAGATCAAATCACTTTAGATTTGAATCAAATCCGACATTAACCACCAAAATTAATCTAACTCATTAACCTCGTAAATAAGTATTGAGTTTGACTTCATATAAGTATGTGATTAATAATGCATTATTAATTACTATTTATTTAGTATTATGACATTTTAATATTGTGTTTTTACTATAAAAAATTCATTAAAATTATAATATCGATGGGAAAAAAGAATGTTCACAATAAAAGTAAGAAAAATAAGTAAAATTTATACAATAATATGTTTTAAAAAGTTTTAAATAAATAATAAGGGATGAATATATTTTTTATTATAACCGATTAATATTGAATTTGATTTTATTGAATTGGATTATGTTGATAATGATTCTAGTTGATGTTAGGTTGAGAGTTAAAGTCGTGTCAAGTTGACATTGGGATATAAGTTGGGTTCGGATTAAATTTAGATCGAACTAGGTCACTTATATTTAGATTAATATCATATCAGATTAATAAATTTTTCGAATTTTGTGAGAATTAGATTGAATCGGATATATTAGATCAACTTTTGTCGGATCAAATCTCTCTTCCTCTTCCCTACAAACATAAAATAAATTAAAGCTATCAATATTTATAAATGCAAAGTATTAAACATAGTTCTAAGGACGATATATAGTTGTAAATACTGACAAAAAAAAAGGGCAAGATTTTAGAATCAAATTTTCGGAAGGATCGCGAATCATTCGCCGGACCAAAGTTCTTGTCTCTTTTTCTTCCCAAACCAAGAAAGAGGCGTATCTCACCATTTCCATATGCACGATCAAAACCGTGCCATTTAGAAGTCAAATGTATATATCGTACCTATAATACCTTTCAGGTCTCAACAAAGCTTACAATTTCCGGGTCAAAATAATAGTCACTAATTTTATAGGTAACGTGACGCTATCCTTTAGCTGAAAATTTTCTGTCTTTTGGTTGGCAAAAAAGTGTTATATACATTATGCAGCTGTAATTCTGTAAATAATATATAATATTACGTTAAGTCGCTTCAGATTTACAAATCAAACCATGCCACGGTGTAGAATGTTACTCCCACATTCATACTTTATTAATTTGTAGCTTATTCTTTTTTAAAATTGCCCCAAAATGTTTGCAAGTTTTTTAAATACGTTTGACAAATATTTGAACCTTTTTTTTCTTTTCCAGAAGCACCTATTTATTAAAGATTTTGTACATGTCTTTTAAGTTTCAATTGAAAAAAAAATTAATAATAAGAATAAATAAGAAATACAATTATATAGTTTGATTTTATTTTTCAAATATTGTATAATATTGGCATTGTTTAAAGCATATTGCAAGTAATGTGAAAGGAAGGGAGCGTCATATTATGATAATATTTCTTAAACTTAAGTTGTGATAGTATCATCCAAGTAACATAATTTAGTATAAAAGTTTAGAGTGGCCTAATGATTAGGATTTAATTTATGCAACTAAGCTACTATGCTATTGGCCCTTAACAACAATCGAAAGCAAGCCTCAATTTAATATAAGCCACAGGAAATAATAAATTGTTTGGTGTCAAAATATCCTCCATCCATCCCAGCCAAATCCTTCTAGTTGACCAAAGCGAAATTAATTATGCGCTTCGAAGTTTTCTTTGATAGAATGAAACTTATTGATTTAGTCTTATTTGTTTTATGCAACTGGAAATTAATTCTATTCAAAATTATGCTTGGCCTTATAGCGGGAGTGGGAAATTCTTCTAGCAGTTGTCGTAACAGCATAATGCAAAATTGTGCCCTAAATCCTCATATTTTGCTCACGTCAAATGGCTGCAATATAGGCAGCAACCAATGCACACAAAACCTACTTCTTAAACCTCAGTTGCCTTGTTCTAGCAACCACCGCCCACGTCTCACTAGCCCAATCTACCACCTCATCTTGTCACCACGATTGCGCCTCCAAATACCCAACGGAAAGGAACAATGCATGAACAGGCGCACCACTTACTCAATGACACAGCTGGTAGCATCCACAGGCACTATATGCGCCACTAATCACTTTCTGGTGGGCAGACTATTCTATATCACCGACCATAATGGGACGCAATGCCTAGGGAGGGTGAGCGGTTACTACTTCTTAGATTGTCTCGGCTTCAGCACCTCATATGCCCTCCAATGATATATAGCTAGCCATCCCATCCAATGTCCTACCAACCTTAGATGAGGTCTTGAACGCTATCCCTCATAGCAAGCAGCTGCTTGAGTATCCGCAACGTATGATTTAGTCTTATTATGTCTCCGCTGGTGTTTGTTTCTAACTATACGTTGTGATAATAATAATAATAATAATAATAATAATAATAATAATAATAATAATAATAAAACCCTTACAAATTATTTGATGTTTAGGAAACTTTAGTGTATTACGATTAATTATTAAATCCATATTTAGAGTATCAACTTTTAGACCAATAGAGTCTTCTTTATATAAGTACTTATATTACTAAGGCATCAATCAACAAGGGGGTGAAATATGCCAGTCCACGATAAGTACTAATTATAATAAACATATATCAATATTTGGTTCACCTTCTCTCCCACTGTTGTATCGTTGGATTTGTAACAAGATTATGGCTTTGTATCATTACTCCTATCTTTATATCCTAATATTATATTCCATCCGATATATGATATATTGGGTGAGGAGGAAGGACCCATATTATTATTATTATTATTATTATTATTATTATTATTATTATTATTATTATTTTTAGATCTTGGATGTATATATTTTTACAAATTTTATAATATATCTTTTATTTTTCCAATAATTAATAAATTTAAATATCTATAATTTTTTTATAAATTAATAATTATGTATAACTCTCAAAAATTAATGTTTTTAATCGCCACTAAATTATATAATCTTATTATAATAAATTAAAGCTGTCCTTTGGTATATGGTGTTCGGAAAGAATTTGAAAAAGTAAGCATCTTTGTTTAATCATAATAACTAGCTACTTGGCATGTTGATTACTTCAAATCGTGGATGTATAGGAGGGAGCATAGTGATATACTTGTAGTCCCAGATCGAAGGTGCATGAAACCCGGCCTTTAGAATTAATTTAGAGGGAGCAAGAGATATATTAGAAAATGAATTAAATTGATTAATATAAGTGGGATCGGTATATCCAATGGCAGAACATTTTCATGCGAATCCAAACTCACTTTCGAAACTTTTCTTTAATTTGTAGTGGTAAGACTTCATGCAGCACATCAATCAGGATGTAGTATGGCAAGATAAAGGACCGTGCATGTTTGTGCTAATGAAACCCCACCATAATATGTATGTGACCGTTATGTCTACGTTGTAAGAGAATAGAGCTGGCACGCGCAAAGGAGCTGGCAACATCTATCCCACGTGCCTTTGGCAAATTAATATCTCATCTCAATAGAATCTAAAGTGATATATATTTATTGTTGATACTTTTAGATGTATATTGTAATATTAATTAATTTATTTGACATTAATATGTAAAAAGTCGTGATAAAAAATGTTACAGTTTAATTTTTTTTTATATAAAAAGTCATGTGTCGCACCAGAAATAATATAGAAATTATACATAAATTATATAATTATTAAACAACATATAAATTTTGTCCTAACAGTAAAGTTCAACTCTTAGATACCAACGGTTTCAGATTTAAATGATATTTTTTTCTCGCCATAGTAATATTTATATAATATTTTTACTTACATAATATTTTGTACCACACAGGTTTTAAAAGGTAAAAATGCATGAATTCATGCTACATAGATATGACTTCGAGTAAAAAACAAAAACAAAACAAAAAACAGAAAGAAAGACTGACCTTGTTTCACCACCCTAATGTCAATCCCTGATTTGAGGAACAAGAAAACCTAAATCTAGAGCTGTTGACAGCCACTTAGACAACTTTTAGGAACTCCATCACCGCCGACTCCATAGTCCATACTACTGCAGTTATTCTCACCCCAGCTCAAGGAAAAACATTCACATCCTTGCACCCTTAATTACTAATCTCCTCCATCCCATATTGCACCGTCTAAAAAATCTGCATGTTACTAGACTGAAGAAAAAGGAATATAGCCCACTATGCTTTCTCTTTTCTTGTATCCTCCGACTCCTCTATAGTACAAGCATTAACACACTATCCATCATTCTCCACCATGAGCCCTAATAATTTACCAGCCCCTCCTCAGTTCAATTACAGCCTCTTGATCAGGTTCGGAGAAATTCGATCGTTCTCTCGATGCTAAATATGAAATCTAAAATTGTCAAGTAACTAATGATAATCACTTACTTCAATTTATGCACAAATATATATGTATTCTCGTATACCAGCTTCGTATATGATCAAGCTAATTAAACAGTTTATTAGGGATTTCATGATTAAGAAATGAAGTTAAATAGGAGATATTGTTGTGTGGTATCTGATATATTCTTTATTGGTTAGTTAGTCTTATGTTTTCTTAGTTAAGTATGAGAGTTGAGTTTACTGTTTTAACCTCTGTTTATTTACTTTCTGTCCAGAGTTTAAATGGTGGCTAAGAGATTAGCATATATTTAATCTTTTGTTAGTAGTTATCAGTAATATATGTTCAAAACATACGAAAGCTTTGATCAAGATAAAATAGAGCATGTTGAATTCATCTTGCTCTTTATAATTCGCTTAGCTTATCTTGTTTTTAGTTCTTAAACTTTTCTATGACCATTTTAATTATGTCCAGATCGAATTCAAGTTTTTCTTATATCATATATTTTGACTTTATGTCAATGGTTGATGTCTTTATATTTTAATTTTGATACCATGACGCATACTAGATATTGGTTTTTCATCCTCGCCTATGAATGAATCCAACTAATAGACATCGACATTAGCTTCATCATCAATTTCGGAAGAAAATTGATAGAGAGGGGGGAAAAAGTACAAGTCTACTCCTCAATGGATTAAAATCTCTATTTCAAAAATGAATTCCCTTTTTATTTGTTATTTTCTTAATGACTCGGTTCCGTATAAGAGCGGCTTGATGTGGACTTTCTGTAATTTTTTTAACCATCGCTTATTTCATGTATATGCTTCAAAGAGAAGATCAAGATTCGCAAATCTAGATTTATGGCAAAAAAGTATGTCGCTTTCTTTCAAATAGAAATTAAAATAAACTAGGAGTGTTGGTTATCGTGGTAAAAAAATATTAAATTATATTTTTAAGATGTTGATGTTAAGAATCTTGTGGTACCCGGACATTCAATTTACCATCGAAGTAAGAAATAGAAAATACAAATTTGCAGGCTAATTTGATAATTTGTAGAAAAGACCTTATTATAGCAAAAGAATTACAGCTACTCCCTAGACTAAGGAGAGTATGACTAAATATACCTCTCTTAGAATAAGAGAAAATGTATACAGGTATTAGGAGGGGCATAGATATTTTCTCTATCTAATCTCTACATTTCTCTCCCTAGGTTTTCTTTTTGCCTCTTAATTTGGGATGTATAAAATGAGGACAAAGGTATGTATATGTATGTATGTATGATTGTGTATATATAGATGGAGACAAGGCGGTCAAATTTTGGCGACATAAGCCTTAATTGCCATCCTTTCTAGCGACCATTCCTATCAACTTATAGTATGTTGTAGAATTACGTTGACTGAAAGGATTCAAACCAAAAACTAGAATTAACAAGATTATGAACAATTGAGTATTCAATTAGAAAACAAAACAATTGATGGAAAAGTAGAGATCTTTATTCATGCTCTTGTGTAATTACAAGATAATTAAACTAATCAATCAATTAATTACATAGATTTATAATTCTCTGATCAATGGATAATTCTATGAAGAAAAGAAGGTGGGTCGCATGACTTGACTGCTAGGGTTTTATCATGTCTCCTTTTATAGAAGATAAAATCCTACGAGGTAAAGCAACATGTTTTGGAAATAAAGGAAAATACGGTCCGTGTTTAGGAAACATAGAACCCTCGTCTTGATTTCTTTACTCTCGACTTTTTCCCAAAACACATATGAATATTCAGCGAGGAAACACGGTCCATGTTAACAAATACGGGACCCCCATGTTTCTCACATAATTTACCATTCTACACTAAATTTCTCCAACAGCTACACAAGTTAACACAATGTTTTATTGTGCTTCAAATACCTAGTCAAATCTCACATACTACTTTCATCCTTATCCACTTACTGATTTTTCTTAACTAGCCAAAAGTAACTCATATTGCCACAATCTCCCAAGAAAAGCCACTTTTTCCCATGTTGCTTACGTATATGCTAGGACACTAGAGGATCAAAATCACATAAAATTTCTTCTCACGTAGGAATTGATACTCGACACGTATGACCATGTTTTTGAGTGAAATGTTGGATTTTCTAAATGCACAATGTTTTGAGTATCACAAAATAGAGAAGTATTCTCTTGTTTGTATTCGAGCTCTCTAGTAGCATTTACAACCAAATTTCCACTTTGCTAGCATATGAAATTGTAACGTGTTATGCTTCTATTCACAAAGTAGCTAAATCGACAATAGTTTTGAAACTTAACATATAGTTCCACTGATAAGAGTAAACAAATGGCATATGGTGGACTTAATTTTTTTAAGATCACCAACCATATCTAAATCTACAAAGCCTCTAATAGTAAAATCTGATGCACCATTTAAGGTACCCTTGGTGTAACTCAAGATCCTCCTCACATCATTATAGGGCTCTCTAATAGGATTCATCATTTATCACCTAATTATTCCCACTGTATGTGCAATGTCTGGTCTTATACAAGCCATAATGGACATTAGGCTACCCTATAATAATGCATATGATACTTGAGACATCTTCATACTTTTTGCTTCACTTTTAGGGCCCATACTTGCGGATAACTTGAAATTAATGGGAAGAGGAGTAGAAATTGGCTTACAATCTTACGTATTGAACTGTGGCAAGATCTTTTTGAAACATTTATTCAAAAAAAGTCAGATCTTTCTATTACTTGTATCTCTATGAATTCACATTCCTAGAATCTTTTTCTAGCTAATCCTAAGTCATTTATTGCAAACACCCTAACCTGTTGTGTTTGAATCATTGTTGGTGTTTGGTACCAACACTTGGTGAACATATAACAACAGAATGTTAACTTCACCATCACCAAGTCTCATATGGTGAGCACAAAGATCTAAATTTAGTTTGTTGTCTCCAAGACTCATGTTAAAGGGATTAAATATCTTATACAAACATATTGGCACTTACACATGATAGGGTCCCACCATTAGGGAAAAAGCATAAGGTACTAATGGAAAAGAAATCTGAGATACACTCTTTCTAGCCCCGACCCAAGATGCCAAGGCAATCACTCTACCCCAAATAGGTCATCATACACAACATAGTCCTCTAAGGCCTCATCACCTACCTACACAAACTCAGGAAGGGTCACTGCTCATGGGAATGAGCAGCACCCATAATAAGAGCGATTAGTACGCTACGTACTAAGTAAGGTAATAATATAGTCAAGTTAGGGTACAGCAACACATAATACGGATATAATGCACATACTAAATTTTGTTAAGTCATTAAGCACTGTCAGAATTTAAAGCCATTAGTACCATATTTACACATCTCTTGAATTATATCCACGTGGGTTCCAATACCCCACTATTATTACCAGTGGACTAGGAATATATACTCTAGGGAAAAATACACTTGACTCCTATTATAACCGGTAGACTAGTAAATATATACCAACTCCAGGGCAGAACACACCTAATCACTAGTATAACCGGCGAACTGGTAAATATACTACACATAGTCCAGACCCACGTGGTGTTTCACTGTAAGTGATTAGTATTTTTTTCCATAAAGTATTATTATCTAAGATTTTTACTTATTGAGATCGTGACCCCCACTATTATAACCGGTGGATCGGTAAATATACTACCCTAGGTAAAATGCTCCTGACCACTATTATAACCAGTGGACCTGTAAATATCCTACATCTAGGACATGCTCAATGATCTTTCACTTTAAGTGATTAGTGTTTTATTTTTCAGGTATCACACACCCATCCATGCACAACTTATGTAACACTCCTAACCTACTACAGCCCCGACCAAACCAGACCTTATAAAAACATTAATCCCTTGACCTAGGATATCCACACCCTCCAATGACTTCTAGGACCTCCAACATGTTTCCACCAACCTAAGTGTAAACCTAGAAGCCTCATATTCATGGTTCATGGCCCTCTCTCCTTTTTTTTCCCCACCTATGATCTCTATCGCCCACTAGGGTTTCCCCTCAAAACCCTAATCTGGCCTATGTAGCCATTGCCTCTCCTCTTCTTACTTAGCACCCATCTTTCCTAATTCAAGTACCATCACCATACTCACCCCAACTCCAAACCTTGTGGTCCAACTCCTCAACTCACACATGTGATAATAACCTCCTAGCTAGTCACCCCTAAAAACCCTAATATCCCCTTTTTTTTACTTTCATACCCCCTTTCTTACACAACTCTACCCTCCATTTGGCTCGAGCCACGTCCTCCATGTGGTATACACCTCATCACAACTCTAATGTATAACCAACTTCCTCAACCTTTCCCCACAACACACCCTATCTGTAGGGTTTATCCCCCAAAACCTTAGTTTATGCCCCCATGCATATTCCCATCTTCCCACATACCAAAACTCCCCCTAGTAAACTAACCATGCAAAACACACTTTCCTCCCCACAGTCAACCCCCAAACAAGGCCCCGTCATGTAAATTTTTTCCCCATGCAAGCTTTTTCCCTAACCCCTCATATTATTATTTCTCTTTTTCATTACTCCACAATATTTCATGAGATAACTGGGACACTTTCCATATAACACTTTACTCACTCTACCCTCCTTATTTTATTTCATTTTCCTTGGCCACTCAAGTCTCACCTAATACATTTAGGCATAAATATATTATTATCCAACCATGTACAAGACTATATCCACCCATAGCAAGATTTAGCCAGACATATAAACAAGTAATGAGAATCATGCATACCATTACCTTAGATCCTTACAAGCCAAGCTGCACCACACACACTTAGTTCATATATACATACATTTACACATAACACACAAATACACCCATTTCACAATCGAGATTCATAGCACAACCCAAATCTTAACTATATCCTTACCCAGTTGGCTCCAAGCTTAAAGCAAGAGATCCTACGCCTCCTCAAAGGAAATTATCGGTTCGATACCTATAATAAGAGCATCAACTAAGTTATTTCACTTCTTTCCTACCCCTTTTTCCTTTTCTCCTTATTTTCTTAATCACAATACTAATAATAATAATAATAATAATAATAATAATAATAATAATAATAATAATAATGACGATGATGATGATGATGAGGACGACGACGACGACGACGATGATGATATTAATAATAATGAATTATTAAAATAAAATACTCAATAAAAGTAAAGGAGGGGAAGGTGTAACCAAAGTAGACCAAGTAGGTGAGGGTGGCGGCGGTGGTGGCGATGTAAAGAGGGGGTTTTAGGGTTGGAAGGAGGAGGGAAGGTAGGGTTTCTTGGGGTGGTGAAGTTGCTGACTCAAGTGGCTAGTGGTGGGGGTGGTGGTCTTGCAGCAGTGACGACAGTAGTGCTCACAACAGCGCCTAAGAGGAAGGGAAGAAGAGAGGAAAGAAAGGAAGGGGGAGAAGGGGTGGTAGAGGTGTTAGTGTGATAGGGGAGGTCCACTTATGTAGGAAGGGAGGCAGGAGGATGGTATGGTAGGTAGTGGTGGTGGAGGTGCAGGGCGGCGCTGGTGGTGCGTAGAGGTGTAAAAGGGCAGCTCGAGCTACCCACTTTGCAATGTTGGGGAGGGGAAAGGAAGGGATAGTGTAGGGTGATGCATGGAAGAAGTTGGGAGGGAGCTGGGACAATGGTGTGCCCTGGTGGCGGCAATGGCAATATATGAAGTTGTGATGGAATAAAGGGATATATGGAAATTAGGGTAAAAAAAGATGGAAAGAAGAGCGTGGGGGCTTTTATAGGCACAGAAAAGGAGGATAAGGACAAGGGGGAGAGGGTAAGTGGTTGTCGACCGACGATGGTAGGGCGATACTGCTGCCCAAAGGGGAAATTACAAAGGGTAGGGGCAGGTGAGGGAGAGGGGCGTGCAATGGAGGGGGATTGTGCATGGGATGTGCTAGCTACATGCCCTTCATGTTCAAAAGAGGAAAGGAAGAGGGGAGAAGGAAGGGAGACGCTATGAAAATGGTAGCTAGGCATAGGCTGGTGTAAGAGGGAGGTTGGGATGAGGGCAGAAAAGGAAAAGAGGGGGAAAGAATGGGGGAAGGGCAGGCATGTGTTTGGGTCGTCGCCTGGGGGAGAAAAAAGAAGAAGAGAGGTTTGGGCCAGTCAGGGGAAAAAGAAAAGAAGAGATGGAAAGAAGGAGAAGAAGGGTGAGTGGGGTGTTTCTAGGCTTGTTAGGCCCAGCCTAGTCCGCCGAGAGAAAGAAAAGATAAAAAGAAAGGAAGGAAAAAGGAGGAAAGAAAAGAGGAAAGGAAAAAGAAAAGAAAAGAGGGATGGTATAGGGTATTTTGGATTTTTGGGAATTTATGGATAATAATTAATAGTAATGATAATAATTAAAATACTTTTTATTAATCTAGAAATAGTTATAATTTATTTTATGATAGTTAATTAAAATAGTTTCCAATAACCATGTCTTTGTGTCATTTTGTATTGTCATTATCATCATCATCATCATCATTATTATTATTATTATTATTATTATATTAAAAAGGGTACATATATTTAAATTTTATCCAATAATTCATTATTTTACTCTCTATTCCTAAAAAAAAGATTTGGGGTATAACACTTTCTTTTTGAGCAAATTCTTTTGAATTCCAATCTAATTCTCTCCTTCCTGAGTTAACCATCGAACTTGAGGAGTTGAAAACTCATGTTGCCCTTTTTCTTCATGCTCAAGTGTTACTTCAAAAAAAAATATGGTAACTTCATGTTCCATTCTTTCTTCAACTTGAGTTGTAGTTTTTTGTAAATTTTCTTCCTCCCACACTTTATCATTACCAATTTTTACATCTATTCTCCTTTTGGGCATTAAGATCCCATAGGTGGTATCCCTTAACTCTATCAACATATCCTAAGAAAATAAATGTTTTAATGTTGGATCTAGTTTTGATATTTCTTAAGCTTTCTATATGATATATAAAGGACTTCAAAATGTATGTGAGCGAGAATAATCAATTGGCTAAGTGGTTCACATCTCATTTGGAGTCTTCAAATCAATTATTATTAATGTCATCTTGTTTATCAATTAATAAGCAATCTAAATTGCTTTAACCCATAATGACTTGGTTGATTTTATAGTTCTTAACAATGCTCTAGTTCATTGCAATAAGGTTATGTTCATTTGTTTTACTACTCCATTTTGTTGTGGAATATACGCTATGATGAATTACATTTTGATACATTCTTGTTGAAAAAGTTATTAAATTCATCACTATTAATGTCAACTAGTTAATCAAATAAAAAACTGGTCTAAGCTACTTCAACCTAGAATGACTTGGTCAATCTTATAGTGTTTAACAATGCTCTAGTTCGTTACAATAAGATCATGTTTATTTCTTTTGCTACTCCATTTTGTTGTAGAATATACGCTACAATGAACTATAGTTTGGTACATTCTTATTAAAAAAAGTTAATGAATTCATCACCTATGTTGTAACACACCAGAATTTATAACTAAGAAATTTTGTTTTAGAATAAGCTTAATTACAAATACAAAGGTATCTTCACCACATTTAACATAAATGAGGTACAGCTAACACCTAGACTATGTAAGGTGAAAGGCTGAAAAGTGATGCATACTGCTAAGCCCATGTGTAGCAAGCCCCCAATTCAATATCGATATAAGATTACAAAACAAACTTAAAGAATATCAAAAATCAGATCAACAGAACTAAGAACAAAAGATATTATTTATATAAACAACCATATTGAAAAAAAAAGAGTTAACTCCGAAAACAAGCCTAGAAAGAGTTAAAGAGAGTTTTGAGTACCAAAAATAGACTAAAAGTATCCATATTTAGATAACAGAAATGAAGACCAATACGTGTATTGAATACTTAACTCTAAGTATAGCCAAATTAAAAATGACATTTGGCATCAACGACCCACAACAAAATGTCATACACTCATTTAAATAGGTAGTGACCATAAAACAATAGGATTTATATAGTGATGTGTTGAATAAACATAAACTATTAAGAGTGATACCATGGATCATGAACGAAATAAAAGAATATACTTACATATGATCATAGATAATGTTATATAAACTCACTTAAACATACTAATTACCTTAAAACATTGAATCGTCTTATTATTACTAAAATAAGTCTAAAATAAACCACATAATATACTTATGACTTCATAATAGTTAAATTATTCATGATACTAGAAAAAAAAAACACTTTACTAGAATATAATGATGATACATTATTGCATAATCCACTTAACTTATTTACTTCTCCTTATCATAATAATGCTACTGAAATACTCTTACTACCATACTTATATCACTATATTGGTACACTTTCTACTAACTATTCATCAAATGCATGTATAGCTAAGCACAAATTGTACACATGTTAGACGTAATAGAAAAGCTTAGTATTCTTACTACTATACTTATATCACTACATTAGTACACTTTCTACTAACTATTCATCAGATGCATGTATAGGCAAGCACACATGGTACACATGTTAGAGGTAATAGAAAAGCTTAGTATTCATGATAACACAAAATTATAGAAGGATGTTCTTAACATATGAAAATAATGAAGATCATGTTTAACACACTAAATATAAGGAAGATTATGCTCAATACAAAATAATAAGAAAGAAACATTATATTACAAGCAACATAGAAGAATCATGAAACACATCCTAAATTTCACATTATTTATACTATTCACACTATCATACTTTCACAAGTTATTAATCAAGTTGACAATCACTAAAATATTCAACTTAAACATCCTTATGCAAATCCACTAAAATTGTACTTAATTTTTTCTCATATAATCACTTTACTTATTTCATGAATGCTTAACTAGTTCTTATAGAATCATTTACAGGCTTATTACTTTTACAGGCAATCCTTGAACACATGGCGTGATACTTGCTACATGGGTTAAGGATCCTACTAGCTTTTCACCTATGGTACTTATGCATTTGATTGTGATCCTTGCTACAAGAGTTAATAATCTTGCACATCCTTAAAACCCTCTAACCTTAAGTATATGTATCCCCTTATAAGGTTCGTAGGTCAGCCATAAAATAGATTGAGGTATTTATTAGCATTCTTGATATTATTTCAATTATGATATGCCTTGGAGATCATGATGATGTTAAACACAGTAGCATGTGCTAAAATATTGCAAGTATGATCCTTGATATAAGGGCAAATCATCATTTTAATTCTCAATTTTAATCTTTCACTTTGACTTAATAGCTTTATCAAATATATTATTAACAAACATCACATAATAGGCATATATGTCCTAAAAAAGTTACTAATCATAAACAACCAAAGTCATCATACCAAGAAAAAGTCAAAGCTAGTGGTCAACTACCTATGGATAATGCTAAAAGTTATCAAAATGTCTCAATTATCCAAAATATCTCATAGATGTTTAACAAATATCTTATCTTTTTATAAAATACCCATTTTGTCTATTTAATCATAAAACCTTATAACATATTAAACAAATATTTAAAAAAAAAATCCATAAATCATGAAAATTTAACATGAGTTCATTTGTATCATTTATTAGATCCTCAAACTCACAAATCAACCTAAAAAATAGATATATGTAAAATGAATTAATTGCCCTTAATTACCCATAAATTACAAAAATACTATTAAAATAGCAAATCACTATAGAATGTCATGAAAACTTAACACATGCATTATTATACCAATCATCACATATTAATATAAGAATTTTATCCCTAAAAAATTACCATATATGTGAAATGACCAATTGCCCCTGACCACTAAAAACTTCAAAAACTCATAAATCTTAACATGGTTGAAATAAATACATAAAAAAAAAATTGATTTCATATCATACAAAGCATGACGAACAAAATGGGACTCTTGAAAAAGTTTAGAAATCCCAGAACATAAGTAAAAATACCAAAACTACTCCAAAAAATGCTTAATCTTGCAAAAAAATCTATACATATTCAAATCTTTTCATATATTTTATCAAATTTGAATTAAAACACCTAATGAATCTAACAAAAGCATCAAATATCATTACAAATAATAATAGCCCAAAAATACATAAGGAGGACCAAGAGCCTCCATTCAAGCACCAAATGCTCAAATAAACTAATTTTCACACAAACGCATACTAACCCATTAGATTCTATCTACTTATAGTTTAGATAAGTTTACCTAACTCCCAAGCTCCCTCGAAAACAAGAAAATTAGCCACTTCAAGTATCCTACTCCATAATGGGATCTGGAACATCTTAGATCATGAAACACCAAAAATATGTTAAAACACTTCAAAATCTCAAACTAATGCAAAGTAAAACCAAACCAAATTAAAGAAGAAGAAGAAGAAGAAAGTAAATACAACTTTTTAAAAGAATATATGCTTCAAAGAGGAAAGGAAATAAGAGTTGGTCTTTAAGTTTCCTATGGTTTTAATTCACTTTTTCTAATTAAACACATCACATGCTTAAAGAAGAAGAATCAAATGTATCAAGAGGGGGAGAGAGTGATGGTGGTGTCAACAAAGAAGGAGAAGGGAGGAAAGGAGGAGGTGGTTTAGTTAAGAGATAGATGAAAAAAAAAGAATTATGACAAGTTAGGAAGCGTAAATTCTTTCACCATAGGTGTTAATGTTTTCCTCAACAAGTCATAGCCAACACATACATAAGGCTCACACATAATCGCGCATGATATCAAAAGAACACCATTATTACTTAACTATTTCACTTATAATGTTATCTTTTCTTAATCACCAACTTAATTTATCTCTTAAGGAAATTCAACTTAGAAAAGTCAAATGTCAACTATAAAAGATAAAATTTAGGAAAAATTCAACTAAAGCTCACCTAAGTCTAATTATTTCATTCCCATAAACATTTAATGCCACAAATACATTTTTTACCTAGGGTTAAGAATAATCTCTTTTAACACTTTTAAATACCAAACCCTTTTTTCTTTTCACATAAACTTAAATAGAGGTCATAGCACCATTAAAAAACTATTTTTATTTCTATTGGTAAGTTTAAAACTTCTTGAAATAACATGAATTTACTAAAATATTGTAATACCACAAATTTTAATCTACCTTAATTCTATGTAATTAACATTTTAACCTTATTCCTAATCCTTTAACCCTAACTTTAATTCTGATTCTAAACCTTAACACCACTTTTTTTTTCTTCCTTATTCCTTTTATATTGTCTTCTCTCTTCTGTAGTATGTCGTATTTGGTTCGGTTTAGTTAGGCAAACAAGAACCCCCAACTAAACCTAGATTCATACTCAATATTCCTCCACCCTTTTCATCTTTCCTTGTTTCCTACGTACCAGCCATCACCTAACCTCACTTCCAATCTCCCTCCGTAATACACTATTTAAAAGAACTCTTATTATAAAATTAGTGATTATGTGTAATTAATTTTAACAATTATTATAGGATTATATATATTAAATGTGTTATTATTATGTGTATTATGATGAAAAATTAGATATAGATTTAATTAAGTTAAAATTTGATTGAATATGAGTTATTAGCTTTAACCCTAGTTTAGACCTGAACATATATCTGTATGGTTTTCCCTACTTCAATTATTCTAACTAGCAATCCTACCCTATCAGTTGTAGTATTCTCCATATCCCACTTCCCCTGATGTGTATATATCCTTATTTGATCTCTCCCCTATTCACCCCATACTTTTCCTCTACCCTATGTTCTCCTCATCTATGTATACTTATCTATTCACACAACATTGTCCATGTAAGCACCCCTTCGCCCCTTATTTTTGTGTTTTGATCCAATAAAAACCAAATCCATTATTCTATGCCTTAATCCTTGTCATTCTGAGATTCCCTTTATAGAAATCCCCAAAGTTCTCCTTTGTTGTTTTATCATTATTGTTGAAACCCCCTTGTGTTCATATTGCTGCCTTGAGTCTTCACCACCTCCTTTTCTTGCATGAACTGTTGTTTTTTCTAAGCCTCTTTTGTGTGAGCCATGCACGTTACCTCCCCCCAACCTGTGTGAGTACATGTATTTCTCCCCCTCTTGGTGTGTGAGGTAGGCATGTTGTTCCTCCCCTTAGTTGTGACCTTCTCAAGTGTCTCTCTCCTTGTACAGTGAGTTTCTCCTATTATTACACTCTTGTTGTATTGTTGCCTTACGCAGTATTCCTTTTCCTTGGTTATTTTCTAACCCTTTTCTTTATTTGGGTTTTGTTAATTTTATTTATTCTTATGTTGTATTAGATGTTAATATGTGTATTATTGGGTGTCTTCTTCTTAGGTAATCCTTGAGGTGTTGTGGAGATGGTAGAATTTGTGTGTGAATGTGATAGTTTATTTATATATATAATCATGTTAGGGTTTTATAGTATGCAAGTGTTATAAAATTTATGATAAGATGACAATATGCTCTTAAATAATTAGTACATTCATTCGAATTACCATTAATTATGAGCTATATGTACTTGAAATGTGTATAATGGTTATTGTATGCATGTCCAGGGTTTACTAGGTTTTTAACCTTACCAAGATCTTATGTGTATTATATGTTAAGATCTCCATGATTATCATTGCATGAATAGTTAGGGTTGACTTATATAATATGAAAGCATACACACATGAATAGGGTTAGATTATTATAACTGTTATTCGCATCCTTTAGAATTAAAAATGTTTCCTTATGAGCACCATGATGTTAATTGCCATCTTAAATTCTATATCATGCCATAAAAATGTACACATGTGTTTCATGGAATGTATGACATGTTAGAAACACATGATTAAGGTCTGTACATGTAAGTTGTAAAATGTATGCATAATGGAAAATATAGTCCATCACTAAGTCTAAAAAGTTGCCTGCACGGTGAAATATTGTAAATTATTGTATTTTATCTTTTTCATGAAAAAATCTCATAGTAATAATGTTTAGTATAAAATTAGGTAATAATGGTGTAATTAGGATTTTGAGAGCATTTTGGTCATTTTCGACCGAACGTGCCTAATGTGTGTAACTAGACATAGATAGTCTTATACTTTTAATAGGTTGACCTTAGTGCTGACTTTAGCTTTGACATAAACCATCAACCTTAGGGTTTACTTTAATAATTGGAAATAAAAGGAAATGTTAAGTATGGAAATGGTAATTGTTATGTAAAATGTGATATGCGCGATCACCCTATAAAATATTAATACTTAAAGCAAAAAACCTCAAGATTTGGAATTGGTTTCTCTTAAGGGTTAGCTACCCTAGAGATTAAGTAAGTGTTCCCAATTAGTTTTGGTTTTCTAGTGCGTCGTTGTGCCCCAATAAGGCCCTAGTTTACTTTATATGTGACCAATGAGTCTATAGCTGTATCGATGCTTAAGGATTAGGTGATCTAGGTTGAGGATATTGTGTTGCCTGTGTGCATGAGTGTGACCAAGTGTACAACAATGTCACTGGGTTTTGGTGGTAAGGGTGTTGTGCTGCCTTTGTGCTCTAGTATGATCGGTATATTTTAGTGTCTCTGGGTTTAATGTATATTATTAAGTAATTAAAAATTGAACTAACTATTATATAAGAAATTAAATGGATTATTATGGTTGTGGTTTGGTATTTTCCTTTGTGCGCTACTTAGTTTTGGTAGGTTGGCTCGATAGTTGCCTTAGTCACCTACCTTTGGTATTTGGAATTGATATGAAATATTGGTTTGATAGTTGCCTTATAACACTACCCTAAGTGCTTGAAATTAACTTAGTTGATTGGTCTATAAAGCCTTAGGGTGCTACTACTTTGTTGGCCATGATTCACGATTTAGTGATTGTGTATTAAGCATGAGGTTTTGATGTCGTATACTTTCTCACATGATCTTTCGTATAACTCTATCATATGTGGTTTGTGCATTGGGTATGTTTTTAAATTTTTGTATGATTTCGTGGAATGTGAGCATGCTACCTATATTAAGATATTGTGATTTAGTCAATTCGAGGAAGTTATATTGAGACTTCATTTGCAAATGTTGGTGATGGCTATGGGGTGGCATGAAGCGTATAAGAGTAGCAAGGACAAGTGGCGGGCCTTTGGGAAGATATTTCATTCTCAGAATGGGCCTTTGGGTCTAAGTGTTAGGAAAAATATGTGTCATAAATTTGGGTGCTAGTGTTTATTATAATCAATTTTTATTATTATCTTTGTTGTAAAAAGAATATTTATCCATAACATTTATCTATGTTATTATCTCTTATTTTTATTACTTTTTTTGGACTTAGCCTATTTTGAGCCTTATCACTTTGCATAAAAAAGGTAAGAGAGCCTGACTTATACTAAGTGTGGTGATAATACCCATTATTTTTTAAATTAAAGCTTCTACAAAATAAATTTTTTAAGTAATAAAGTAGAGATGTCACACCCTCACACCTTCCTTTCTCTCACAATCAACCATGTATATAACCTCTCCCATTGTTTATTATTTATTACAAGTCACCAAACCTTCTCCTCCTTATAGCTCTGAAATTTATCTTACTAATTATTTGAGCACTTACCTAGCCACAACCCTACAGAACGTCACTATCATTATATTCCTTTTCCTTTACAACTCACCCAGCCAAACACCATCTTAACTCCTCCATCTCTACCCTTTTGTTCATCGTTCTTATATCACCACCACCACTACCATTCTCAACTTTGTCGCTCATCTAATGCCTTTAAGCTTATTGTGTTCCTCTCCCTTAGTCTTGGTTAATTTTGCTGAGCTTATTTTTCTTCCCTTAATTTGTGTGACTTGCTCTCTCTTATCTATACTTCTTGGTTCCACTTAGTCTTGGTTGGTAGCGTCGAGTAGGTCAAACTCACTAAGCGATATGATCTTGCCGATTAGGTTGTTATCCCTCAATATTGGTTGCATTGAAAATTGTTCTCCCTTAGTCTCAACTAGTTATTCTTCTTACTAAGTATACATGTGGATTGTCAAGTGCGCACCACTCCTTGTTGAGCCCATGTTAAGACTTTCCAAGCTTATTTCTTTCACCTTTGTTGAGTGTGAGTGCCTTTTTGAGGATGAACTATTCATTATCTAGCATGCCTCGTTCCTACTAAGAGTGCAAGCATCTTAACAATTATGCAGGCCCTTGCTGAGCACATTATTTGTCCCGTTCTCCTTAACCACCCTTTGGTTTCTCTTTTGTCTTTTTTCTCTTACCTTATCCTTCTTCTCTCATCCATCTTATTACCTTAACCATGTTTCATTTTCTTAGCTTTGAGGTGATCCTTCGGTAACCTTGGAGGGGGAGACTTAAGGTTTGTTATTGCTTATAGGCCGATGGTACTAGAGTAAGGATATATGTCTTAGAATAGGGCTTTAATTCTATAAGTAATTTGCACATAATTTCATGATAGTATCATTATATTTTGTGACTCGTAATTGTTGATGTCAAATTATGATATTGTTGTATTGTGATATGGAAAAGTGAGCATTTTGTGAAACATATGTGTGTTTTTCTCCATAAATCCATACCTTGTGAAATTATGGTTTCATAGGGGTATTGTGATCTTTTCTCTTTAAGGAATGACCCAAATATCTTTTGGTGGTGTTTTATGTGCCTTGCACATTTATGATAAGCTTGCATGATAATTTAAGTTAACCAAAAATCTTAAAGTAAAGAATCACATAAGTTGGGAATGAGTTTTATCAGTCTCTTCCACCAAATGAGAATAGTGGCGTGGAGCATTCTACCCTAGGAGTTATACATGTCTCTTCCATTATATGACAATAGTGTCAAAGAGCATTCTGTTTTAGGATTTTTACTTGTTTGTTCCACTATATGAGAATAATGGGATCCTTAAACTCAACATAATAAACTAATTGGATTATAAGTACACCTAATATGGAACTCTATTTTTGGTTCCTCTCTTGATCCATCTTATGATATAATTAAGGTTCATATTTAAACCTTCCATGTGACCTTATTTGTGTTGTTACCCCTTTATTATTACCGTATTGTTATCTTACTCAATATACAAGTATTGATCATCCTTTTCATGAGTGTTGCTAATTCTTATGAGCACATGACCTAGATTTTGTTGTGTAGATCACCAAGGATTGCCTTGATGATTTCAATTTTTATGATGCATTGCCTATGGATGAGTGATTTTTATATATTGGGTTTGGATATAAAGTTGACATTATCCGATAGCTAGTTTATTTCCGGATACCTTTTGGACTTTTAGTTCTATTAGATCTGTTTTTGTTATACCTTAATATTTTGTACTCAGACTTTAATCTCAAACCCACATCTAAGATTATAAAATTTTCTCTTGTTCTCTATTTATTATATTTTAAGTTCTAAATATTTTTCATTGTATACGATGCAAGAACGGTACAATAAACCAAGCTTATATTGAGTACATTAGTAACACCCAATTATGTTGATATTATGCTCCTATTAAAATAATTTTTTTCATTAGTAAATTTTAGAGCGTTACAAACATTCTTATACTTAAAATATACACTTTTCACACAAAAACCATAATATAACTAAATCCATTATACATTAAATGATATCAATTTTTTAACATTTGTTTTTTTTTTTAAAAAGATCAAAGTTGATGTAAATGGGGAAAAAGCCCTTAAACACTCTAAAATGATTTAAAACTTTCAAAATATATAAATAACCCTAAACCACATCAAAAAAACATATGAGAAATGCTACCTCAAAATATATTAACTACCTCAAAATTTTATTAAATGTTAATCTCTATTAATCAAATTTCAACCTAATCTAAATTCTAATTTCTAGGTCATTATATTTTATGTTAGTTATAGCCCAACCCTAATCCCAAATAAGTGATATGTGATACCCCAAATTTTAGCTAAACTTAATCCCAAGTAATTAATACATTAACTTCGTAATCCAAAATCTTAACTTAATCCAAATCTTTAGTCCTGGTAAATTATATTTTTAACCTAACATTAATCTTAGATGATTTTTACTTTAATCTTTCCTAATTTAGATCATCATAAAGTGATAATCTAATCTTAACCACTAACACACTCATCCTTTTCCTTTTTCTTTTCCTCATTTTATTTTCTTTTCTTTTTTCTTCCCCACCTAGTGGACCTATTTTTTTCTTTCTTCTCCTTTCCCTACATAAATTTATTCCCTGGCCATACCCTTTACCCCCTCCTTCTTATGATTGTTTCTCATTTCCACAAGCAGATAACCCAACCAATATTTTCTAGGTCGATGAGGACCCTTAGATGGCTTTACTGCTTATGATGTTTTGCCTAGGAAGGAGTGATCATATTATATTTGGTTTAGATGTAGAGTCATGTTATTTGATTATTAAATATTGGTATTGATACCTTTTTAAACTCTTAGTTCCAATGGATCCCTTTTGATATATTTTAATATTGTACTCGAGGTTAATCTCCAAACTCTTATCTAAGTTTATAAAAGTTTCTCTCATTCCTTGTTATCATGATTTAAGTTCCAACGATTTTGTCTTATATTCGATGTGAGGATGGTATGGTAAGCTAGAATTATGTTGAGTATGGTGGTAACACCCAACTATATTGTTATGAAGCTTCCGCTTAAATAATAAATTTTAGTAGTAAATTTTGGGGTACTACAGTATATTCTTCTCAATATAAAAATTCTATTATGTAGCGATTTGACTGTTATATTTTGAAAGAGTATTTTAAATTTATTTTTATGCATTTGTCTCTATTTTACTTCACAATACTTCATTTGCCTATGATAAATGTAGATTGGAAAGAGCATTTAATTTCACATCTTTACACTTGACAACAACTATTTCATCTAACCTTTATTTAATTGTTACCAAGAATTTATCTTTTCTTAATGTTGCTTTCATTCTCATTTTCCATAATGATGAATTATTCTCATCAAATTTCTTTATTTTTTACTTTGCTACCATTTTAGTAAATGTTTCATCTCCACTAGTTAGGGTTGTTTTAGTATTGATACACTCAATTTACAACTGAAATGGAAATAGAATATGAAAATTTGTAGGCTAATTTGATAATTTGTAGAAAATACCTTGCTACTACAAAAGGATTGCAACCACTCTTTAAACCGAGAAAAGTATAGCTAAAAAAAATCTATCTCAAGATAGGACAAAATATATAACTAATAATACTTAAGTATTAGAAGTGACTTTAATATTTTCTTTCTTTAATCTATACACTTCTCTCTATTGTTTTTTTAGCTCTCGAGTTTGGGATGAATCAAATGATCATGTTATGTATGTATATAGATGAAAACGAGGCAGTGGAAATTTATCAATTCTTTATATTAAGTTTACGTTATGGTTTGCCTAAAATATTAAATAAGTTCATAAAATTTATTTGTTTTGTTTTTGTTTGACATACATGCAAAAAAATCATTGCAAAATAATATATCTAAGATAATATTTTTGTAGAAAATACCTAAAAATATTTGTAATAGTTTAAATCTTTGTAATCCTAATTCTTAGGTGATTAGTCTCCTAATCCCTTATATAAACCTTAAAAATCATTTGTATACCTTACATATACCTCTCATATCCTTATTTTTATTTCATTCAATCGAGGGTTGATTGGGCATTACCTTTGATCGAACAATCAACAATGCCCAAATCCCTATCGCTTAAAGCCTCAAGGGGTTGAGCACCATCCTTCTTTAGTCAATCAGAGCTGGCTAATTTTCACCATTTTAGACTTTCTTTTTATTTAACCCTAAGTCAGTTCTTATGCCTATTTTTTATTTGGGTTCCTAAATTAATTCCTCGCATTCCTCTAATTTTTTCATAATTTTTAGAAATTATTTGATTTTTTCCCATTTTAAACTATTTATTGAACTTTCTACCTTACCAAAACTATTTTTAATCATTATTAACTTTCATGGTCATAAGGGCTTCATGAACCTTACTCAATTATACCCCATGATCAAATCCCTTATGGTCCTTGCTTATTCAACAAAAAATCTAACAATAATCACCTCAATTGCCTTCCACTAACTCTCTTACAATGTCTCTCTGATGCCAATCACTTCCATCACTCCTCTTTTTTTTTTGCAAGCAACCCCTCCTATCTAACTTCTCCCTTTATCTGCTACCATATTTTATAGATATAAGGAGGGACTGCCATTTTCTTGGTCATTACACACTTGGAAAAATTTCCAACTCCTATTTTATTGTATCCTCTCTCATCTCTTATTATTCTTCGTTAGTGTTGTACTTTGTTTCTCTTTGTGTTGCACCCCTCCCTTTTTCTCCTCTCCATTTCACTTTCATCCTTTAACTTCTAAAATCTTGAATTTTAACTCTTTAGTGCTTGTTTTAAGCAAAAGAGAGTTCAATTCACATATTGGTGATGTTTTGATTCAAACTTGTTCTCAAGCCCCATTTTTTAACATACTAAGGTTTATTGTCCTATATTTTAAATTTTCTCTTCTATTCTAACCCTTACTATAATGCTTTTATCTAATTATTGCATTTTTCTTATAGGTGATCAAAGTGTGGAAGGAATTAGGATTAATTTTACTAGGAGACCGGTGTAGCATTTAGGAAGGATACAAGTCTCTAGTTTAGGAATTTTTGTGACTATTTTTTAATGTATAATTTTCCATTATATCATGTTTAAAGTTAGAAACCATGCTAATATTTATTTTAAATTCATATCTATGTATTAATTGGTAAAATGTGTGATTTTATAAGAAGTTGTCATATTTTATGTCTTGCAAGGCTTTGTCATAAAATCCTAAGTATGATGGTATATTATATTATATTCTTAAGTATTGAGATGAGTAGTTTAAAATATGTCTAAGTATAGAATTTGGTGTATTATGTGGAAATCTCAAAATTTTGGGGTTTTGTACTTTTGGAAGGTCTGACCATATGACCCTTATAGTGTTGTGGATTGTTTTCATTTTGGTAAATTATGTCTTTAGAATGATAATAACGTAAATGGTGTTGTGTGTAAAATTAGTAAAATTTAGTAACTTGTAGATTTTTGTGAATTATGTGGGAGTTTCAACCATGGTGGTAATGAGGTCATTTTGGTGAGTTTTTGAAGAAAATAAATATGTCATCGTATTCATTGAGGTTCTTACAATAAATTTGGTATATGAAATATTAAGTTTTGGATGATGATAGCTTAAGTGGTGGGAGAAAAATATAATGGAGATGTTAAGGTGAACTAAGAGCATTTTGGTCAAATCTGAAAAAATTTGGTGTTGTAAAACTAATATATTATAATACCCCCAAAAATCACAATTGAAAAAATTCATTTAATCAAACAAATACAAGCACGGGGTGTACTACTAC
Organism: Tamarix austromongolica; assembly: GCA_039764185.1. Lineage (NCBI taxonomy): Eukaryota > Viridiplantae > Streptophyta > Magnoliopsida > Caryophyllales > Tamaricaceae > Tamarix > Tamarix austromongolica. The sequence goes on along the minus strand of CM077814.1, from coordinate 81,833,097 downwards.
AGTGATCAGTACAAGCCCGGCCTCCGGCCAGTCTCGTACCAACCACAAGGCTAAGGAAAAAATTTCACAAGATATTAGACATACTAAAAATAGATATTCAAAGAAAATTGAAATGTTCATGATAAGAGAATTAGAGTGCATGATAAAAAGTTTTTACACCCTAAATGAAGTACATAGTCAAGTTCCCTAAGGGGATAAAATGTATAATACAATAAAATGAAACATAAGTAAACAGAGATAAAAAGAGAGTCGGGTCTACATCGCTCTCGGGCCCCCATGCCAAGTCCAACGATCAACTCTTAGCCTCTCTTGACGCCTTATAAGTATCATAGGCATCGAAGATGGTGTCTCCTACCTGCACAAACTCAGCAGGTTCCTCTACTCATAGAAATGAGCAGCACCCATGAAACAGGTGGTCAATATGTTATGTACTGAGTAAGGTAACCATGCAGCTAAGGCCATACACAAAAGGCATATAATATAAGCAAGATCATACAGATAAACCATATAAGTAATATAGATAGTAGAGGATGTGATATAGTCTAGTTAAACTTAATCATTAGATCTCTGGTCAATATTCCCATTTCACAACATTCTTATCATCAATCCATGCAAGTATGGGAACCCCACTATTATAACCGATGGACCAAAAAACACCTAGGGAAGAATGCACCTGGCCATTATTATTTGCCGGTGGAATAGTCTCTAGGGCATAAGGTACCTGGCCACTATTATTCACCGGTGGACTAGTTTTTCCCCGACTCTCATGATGTTTCACTGTAAGTAGATAGTATCTTTCCATTGTTTAACATCATTAGGTTTGGTTTTGTTGAGCTCGGGATCCCCCACTATTATAGTCGGTGGACCAGAAACATATAGGGTAGAACGCTACTGATCACTATTATTCACTGATGGAACGGTCTCTAGGGCACCCCAGGACCTGGCCACTATTATTCGCCGGTGAATAAGTCTGGGTCCTGCTAAAAAAATATTTCTCTTTAAACATTTAGTATCTTTTTTGTATCTTATTCGATAAATATCTCCACCCTTAACATGCATGCCCTTAGACTACCAGCTCACACAACCCAACTACTCCTATTCCCCTAAAAGGGATACATCCCATATCTTGGGACCTCTACGCCTCCTAATACATCCAAGAATCATTACCCTCTTCTCCTCACTTATCACAAATACCCAACTCCTAAGGGTGTGGGTCAAGGCCCATTTCCTCATACCTCTAAATCAACTCACTATTATCCTCTAGGGTTTTTCCCGTAAAACCCTAATTTGGCCTATGTAGCTCATCCTTCCTCTATTCCACACAACTAATGCTCCTTTACCCCCCCAACTTATCACCTCACTTAGATTCAACCCCAAGCATTCCACTTTACTTCCCATGTTGCACATGTGACCACGAAACCTTAATTGGCCACCCCAAACCCTAGCACCTCTCTTTTCCCATATGTCATCTCTACATTACTCACCTACCATCCCCTCTTTCACATGACACACACACTCACCCTCCATGCGATCTCCTTCCACTCTTACACCATATTCCAATCCTCTCCATTATTTTTCCCTTCTACAATCTCCTCCGCTTAGGGTTTTCCTTCCGAACCCTAACCAAGTTCCCAATGCACCTTTATACTAACCTACATAATATTTTTCACCAATAGACTCTAATCACCCAAACAACTCTTCCCTCACCTTACTTAGACCTTAAGTCAACTTTTTCCACGTAAGGATTCTCCCCATGTAGAAACCATCCATCCCATGCAAACCCTAGAATTTCCCATGCAAGATTCACTTCACTATCTTATTTTATCCATATTTTCCTTTTATTTGTACCCTCATAGGTCATGAGACAATTAGATCATTATCACTTTCCTTTAATCAAATCATTTTCCCTTTTTTTATTTTCATCCTTTCACCCTATACCATATCATTAAAGCATCCTAGCATGCATGTTCTAGAGGGCCACATCATATAACACCACAAGTGCAACATACATATCATTTTACACATGCCATAGGGAGAACACATAAACGTACCTTAACTCCACGTTGCGCTACAAGTAAGTGGTCATAATCACATAAGGTACACAAATATATCATAACACATAGCATACAAAGCACATAACACACATAATAGGCATTAACTACATCCTTACCTAAAACTACACCGGGCTTGGAGCACGCTCCTACACTTCCTTAGGGTTTTGACTCAGTTCACCTATAAGAGGGAAATACTAGGGTTAACTTCCCTCTTACAAACATTATCATTATTTCCTACTTTACCATTATCATGGTCTAGTATTAGGGTTATTAACAATAATAGTAGCTTTATTAGTAAAAAAAAAGGGTATTATTCTTAAAGTAGCTAATCATGCTTCTACTAGTCAAAATAGGTCTAGGTAGTTATATTGGTCCATGTTAAGGTATTCTTAATAATATTGACAATACTAAAGATAATAACTTTACTAATAATAATAATAATAATAACTCAGATAATAATAATAATACTACTAGTAATAATAAAAAGAGTATTGATAATGATAATAATAATAACATAATAATAATGATAATAATAATACTGATAGTACTAATATTAATAGTGATAATAACAATAATAATAATAATAATAATAGCAACAACAACAACAATAATAATAATAATAATAACCATAATAGTTTGAATAACCTTAATAATAATAATAATAATAATAATAATAATAATAGTAATAATAGTGCTAGTAATGTTAATGTTAATAACAACAACAACAACAACAACAACAATAATAATAACACTAATAAAATAAGATAAAAATTACATTCATTATGTTTAAGGGTTAGAGAGGTTACGACACAACCTAGTGGTTGTGGCGGCCGCGGTGGTGGTGGAGGAAGTGGGGGTTGGAGAGATGGATTTTTAGGATAGAAGAGGGAGAGTGAGATGGTGGTTGTGGTGGTGGTGGATTCTATGGGTTGAGAGGGTTGGAATGGTGGTGGTGGTGCAACAAAGGTGGAGGCACAGGTGGTGGTTGTTGTGGTGGCCGAGGGTGGTGGAGAGGGAGGAAGGGTGAAGGAGAGGGAGGCAGGGAGAAAGGAAGGTAGGAGAGGCTTTGCTGAGTGGTTTGGGTGGTAGGAGAGGCAGTGGTTGTAGCGGAGATGGTGGCGCACAGCGACGATAGGGGCAGCGATGGGTGCAAAGTAGCAGATCGAGCAGCCAACTTTGCACGATTGAGGCGGCTCGTGTAGGGGGAACTAGGAGTGGTGAGTGGTATGGTTTGGTGGAGGGTAATGTAGGGAAGCTTTTAAGCAATGTTTCAGGCGGCAGCGTTAGGGATGGTGTCTAAAGTGGTTGTGGCACAAGGAAGGCTAAGATTTCTGGACAGAAAAAAGAGGGCCGAATAGGAATCAATTTGGGTATTTATAGGCCATTACGGGGAGGATAAGACAAAAGGGGAAGAGGACAAGGGGGCAGGTGTGGCAGAGCTCGCCGGCCAACAGTGGCAGGCAAGTACAAGCTTGCGATTCTACAGGTTTGGTTGGGTCGGGGAGGAGAAAAAGGAAAGGGAGAGAGACACGTGTGAGGGTAGGTATAGGTAGGTTAAGGCTAGAATTAGTAAGGAAAGGGATGGGGAAGAGAAGGGAGGTGGCAGGCTGGTAGTACAATGGCTGGCTGGTTGGCGGTGCAGAGTTGCATGTCGCCTGCAATGCATGGGAGGGTAGGAAGAAGAAGAGGTAGGTCAGCTGGTCGACCTAGGAGAAAAGAAAAGAAAGAAAAAGGAAGGGAACCGGGCGGGTGAGGCAGAGAGGAAAAAAAAGACAGGCGGGTTGGGCCACCTAGGGGAGAGAAAAGAGGGAATAGAGTTGGGCCATGAGGGGCGTAAGCCTAAACCTAGAAGGAAGGGGGGAAAGAAAAGGAGAAAGGAGGTAAACAGAAAAGAAAAAGGAAAAGGGGAGGGAAATGGGAAAAAGGAAAAAAGGAAAAATGGATTGGTTGAGGTATTTAGAATATTTTGATATTTTTAAATATTTTAAAATAATGAAAATTAGTAAAATAATTATTAAATTCCCTTTTTTATATTAATTTAGGATATTTTTGGGTAATTTTTCCTAAATTCTACTTTAATTTGCAAAATACCCCAATTTTCCCTAATTAAATTCTTTATTATTTTCCTCTTGATTTTGCCTTATGTATTCCCTTTATTTTAATTATATAATTTAATTAATTAATTTTCCTAATAAATCCCTATTTTAACATAATTTCCTAAATTAGGGTTTTGGGGTATTTCATATATTGGCTGAAATATAAAGATGATGAATTGTTTATTACCTTGATAAATGATGGGTGACATAAGGTTTGATTTTATGAGAAATGGATTAATTTGTAAATAATAAACAAAATAGTAACATCAATATTTTATGTGTAAAATTTTAGAGTTGAGTTATGATTTTTGCATATGATATTTTCAAAAATATTGTAGGTTAATGTGCTAATTTTGGTGAGTTGTTAAGCCTTATGGATGAAGCCATGGTATATTTGTGAAATTAGGGTTTATAAGAGTATTATGATATTTTGTTGTATATAAAATTCATTTATGTACTTAATAATTATTCTTATATTATGCCCTTACTCCTGTAACATGTTCAATTTATTATTAGTGTTACACTCTAAGTGTTAGATGTTATCAATTTTTAGAATAAATTCATAGTAACCAAGAATCATAATAAACAACTTTCTCATGGTAAATCAATGTTAATAAAGTGGAAGTATGATGGCATTAAGTAAATCAAGTGAGGCATTATTATATGTTAAGTGGTAGTTAATGATCCAAATAAAATACTACTACTTAAAGTGGAGGATCACATGAGATAGGACAAAAATAATTCCAAATATTGAAATTATTTATTTATTAAATTGATTGCTTGATCCTAATGGAACTTGAGGACCCTAGTCTACTCTCTTTGATCGATTCATCTACTTATAGAAGTATGCATACTTAATGACTTGAGGTTGCTAGTGGCTCAAGCGTATTATACCCTAAATGTAAGAGTATCAATGAGGTTGACTTCACTTCTCTCATTTAGAAGGAAAAGGGATAGTAAATGTTACATATCAGTAGAGTTGATTATTGTTTCCCATATGAGGGGAAAAGAAAAGAAGATTGATTGTGTTACAAGTTGCCCTCTAATCTTAATGTGACTAATTAAATGGATTGTGTAAATCACTTAATGATGACATGACACTTAATGATAAAATTTAACTCTGACTCTATCTTTCATCGTCTCGTATATTGAGCATCTATGCATGTATAATATCTATCTTGTCATTAAATTACTTGTGCCATGTAAAAAATATTTTTTTATGGATGTGTATTGTTACCTTATTCTATATATAGTGTACTAACTATTATTTTCATAGGTACCACTCATTCCCAATTTCCTATTAGCAGTTACCGTCTCGTTTGCCGGTATATGTTGATTTAACACTTTCATGGTGCTTACCAGCGGTGAGTAGTTATGGGTTGGTTCAAGTGTATAGTTGTCCGAATATCTTTCTTTCTTAAGGATTTTAGTCTTCTATTTTCTATCATATATGTTCTCTCTTTATTTTGTAGTATTATATCATTATGAAATCAAGTGTTTCCCACATCTAATATCTAGTTATTAATTACTTTTTCGCTTTACACCCGATATAGATAGGGTGTAGGGAGTACATCTTCTATGTTGCATGCAACATAACACCTAAAATTTTATTAGTAATGTTTCCATAAAAATAAAAAAAAATTAATAGTAAATTTTAGAGTGTTATGATATTATTAAGTAATATTTTGTATTAGTGCATCGTTCATCTTTAATAAACATTAGTAATCACTTGTAATAATGGGATTCCAAAAAAGTATATTATTAATAAATTTAAAAATAATGACAGATGAATTTAAATAGTCATAATTTAAGTAATTTCATTTAATTTTTCAAAATACTTTACTAATTTTATTTTATGAACATATTATAATTTAATATTAAAAATTTTTGACAAAAAAATATTTTTTAATACTCCCTCTATTTTCATATAAAATTCATATTAAGTGGGGGATAAAAATTAAGGAATAAAACAAACTTCCAAAATTTTCCTTCTTGTATTAAATCCCACGACAATTATTACTTCTTTGAACTTCTCTTGGTCCTTTAATTCTGACTACCTAGCAATTTCTTACCTATTTTTTGCTATTCTTTTACTCTGTATTAAAAAAAATAAATCATTATATTATTAAATTTTTGTATAAAGAAAATTTATCTTAGAAAAGTCAAAATCTACTTTCCATTTGTACCCTCATTTTTTCAATTTATTGTTACAATGACTTTCTTATTAATACGGATGAACTATTTCATGCCCTATGCTTCTTCATCTTCCTATTATTTATTCTAAATACTAATGAGAATTAAAATCATTATTATTGATGAAGATCGTAAAAGGTTATCTAATTAAATGGAATAAAATAATGTCTAAACTAGCAAAAAATTTGAAGAAAAAAAGTGATGGCTAAAAGGTACTAATGGAAATTAAGCAAAGAGAAGAATATTATGAAATGACAAAGATAGTAGTGATGCATTAAGTAGTATGGGGAAAAGAGAATTTCATTAATGTAACCATATTTAATGTTAGATTTCAAGTAATTAAGTATGAAGTGTAAAATGAGAAAGATAAACTAAAAATAACCTTGTGAGCATAAAATAACAATTTATTGTGAACAAAACTAAATTTCTAAAATGATAATTCCTTGAGAATGAAGGGATTATCATTTTATTGTACCCGTCCTTTGGCTCACTAGTTTCTATATAAAACGACACATTTATATAGTATCAAAAAAACTTGAAAATAATTGTATTAAAAAGAAAAATGATCAATTTAAAATATATATAGTGTAAAGTAGTATTTTCAAACTTGGATTTGCAATCAATTCAAATAAAGTTTGGGCGACTATTGAAAAGGTTCAATCGATCAAACCATATATTAATTACTCCATTCGCATCAAAAAGAAAATTATTATATCATTATATATATATATATTTAAGTTTTATAAAATTCAACATCTACTTTCTATTTTTACCCTAATTTAAAAAAATTATATATGCATTAAATGCATTATTATTTTTCATTGAAGGGTACAAGATTAATTGTAATACCTTAAATTTTATATAATATTAATCCCAAGTAATTAATATTTTAATCTAATCCTAAAATCAAATAATCTATAAATTTATTTCACCCTAATTCCTTAACCCTAAATTTAATAATAATCTTAATTATGGGTCATTTTTTAACCTAACCTTAACTCCAAAAATTTGATAAATTAATTTTACCCTAATCCCCTAATCTAAAATTTAAACCTAACTCTAATCCTAACCCATAATTCTTTTCATTTCTCTTTTTCCCTTTCCTCTTTCTCTTTTCTTTTCCTTTTTCCTTTTTTTTCCCTTCTTTTCCCCATCCTGATCGGCTTCCTTCTCTCCTTCCTCTTCATGCCATGCCAACAAATCCTCCACATGACCTCTTTTTTCCTTTCCCAGCTAGGCATTTCCCCTGCACCAACCTACCTACACTCTGCCCTGCACCACTATGTCATCCCTTTCTCCTTTGATTAGCTTCATTGAACCAAATCCATGCCAAACTCCTCTGAACTCTAACCAATTGGCATGTGCAACACCCCTCTCCCTATATAAATAGCCCCTCTCCCATCCTACTTCACTTTCTCTATTACCTACACAAGCCCCAAACCTCCCTCTTCCTTCCCTCAACATTTTTATGCTATTCACCATTTTTTCCTTCAATGAAGCTCTACGATTCTCCTTTTCCTCAAAATACCAAGTACCTTCAACGTGATTCACACACACTGACGAATATTAGCTTCGTGAACATCTCATACAACAAATATCGCAAAAATTTCCAAACCTCATGCTCCCCCCCACCAAGTGGGCTTAACCTCATGCTAAACCATCCACCAAAACACCACAACTTCACTCTACCACCACCCCATCAACATGATCTATTCACACCACCCACCCCTACCAACATGAGTGCCTCACATTGCAGCCCATATTTGTGTAAGAAGCTCTCGCAAGTTTCCATTTCATGTGCTACTTCCCCATACAGCAAGCTCCACTTGTGGCACTTCGTGGTGAGCTATATTTGCTTTAGTTTTGCTTCCTTTTCAACCCTCCTTTTCTTTAGATTTTCCTTGTTTATTTTCTTTAGATATAATGGTGTATTATTATTGATTTTGGGTTTTTTTCCTATGGTATCGAAGGAGGATTCTTAAATAATACTTGGTTAGAGATCGGAGACACTTTTAGTAAGGATACACGTGGGTTTTGTATGCAATGTGCATTTATTATGAAAACTCATGGTTGTTATTATTATTATGATAATGATATGATGATAATGTTATGGTAAGATGATGTTGTATCAAATCCATAAAAAGTGAGAATATGTGAAGAGCATGAGCTGATATGTTATTATTGCGATAAATCTCATTTTGATATCCTAAGTGTGTTAGTATGATCTATGGCATTTTAATGTAGTTTTAATTGGTATGGAAAGTGGTTAAATAATTTGGTCAATTAGGGTCATGATTATATATATTGGAAATTGGATATCATTCATATTAGGACTTATAGGATTTTAGTGAAATTATTGACATTTTGCTATCATAAGGATAATTTGGTTAATATGGGTTAAATATTGAATATTTAGTATTTTAATGTGTTAATTGGTTTGAAATAGGCTAAATATACTATGGGGAATATTTAGAGTAATTATAAATTTCCTAAGTCCCATAAAATGAGAAAATGGCTTAAACTTGGAATAGTAATTCTAGAGACGGGGTCATTATCATATATGTGCAACATTAGAGTTGGGCTATGATTTTTGGATATGTTGTTAATGTTAGTATTTTAGGAATATGTATTAAATTTGGTGACTACATAAGTCTTATGAAAAAACTTATGTCTAAAGTATAGTAATGTTATTAACAAAATTAGGGTTTCATAGGATTTGTGAATAGAAATTCTAGAAGCAAGACATTATCGCATGTGTAATATGTTGGATTTAAAACCTTTATTTTTATGTATGTTTTCAAAGTTAATATTTCAAGGATGTGAGTTAAATTTGGTAGTAAAATAAGTATTATGGAAGAAGATATGCTTACATTGTGAAATTAGGGTTTTTTAGGGGGAAATGCGAACATTTTTCCTTGGAGGATGTCCCGATATTCATGCAGTTGCGATTTATATGCTTCTTATAATTATGTTAGGCTGGATTGTTTGTCTTCATATCTATATGTGTGTTTGCATGATGATTTTGAGATAAATAGCTATGAATAAGATATCAATTACTTAAAGTGAAATATCATACAAGCCATGACCGGTTATACATATAACACCCCCCAAGTTGACATGACCACGTGGGAGCTACTTTGGAGCACTTTTGGATTGATTGGCTGGTCCCATAGATCAACACAAGTCCTTTTAGTACATTTTTCCCCCATTCACATGCTTCGTGAGAAATTTTAAGAAAACTTCCAAAACTTTCCATGAGGGTCACCCATTCTAAAAATTATTCCACGACCAGCACGCTTAACTGTAGAGTTATTAGGATGGAATCAACAAAAAGATGGCATACCATGTTGATATAAGTAGTCAGATCAATCCTTATGACACTCCGTTCAATTTGGAATATTACAGTACATGTCTGTTTCATTGGATAAAAATAGTGGCCAAGAGTATTTTTGCCCTAGGATTGTACTTGTCCATTCCACCAGACGAGAATAGTAGTTAAGAGTTTTTTCGCCTTGGGGTTATCTATTGTTGATATTGTTCCTCCTATTAAGAATAGTGTAGTCTCTAAACTCAATATGAATAAGATTATGGATCTTCACTGTGCCATAATATAAGACTTGAAATCAATAAACAATTTGGTGTCATCTTATTTTAATTTATATGCATGTTTATCCCTTCTCCTAACATTATGGTATCATGTAACCTCATTATGACTGTATTATTATCTTACTTAGTATGTAGCGTACTGATTATCCTTTTTATGAGTGTTGCTCATATTAATAAGTAGATGGCCCAGATAAATTTGTGTAGTTCAATGAAGAGCATTTGGATGACTTTGGTGCATATGATGTTCTACTCAAGGAGAAGTGACTATGATACCTTTAAGGCTTGGGACATAGAGTCAGGTTATCTAGTTGTCATTTATGGTTCAAATACCTTTTGGGACTCTTAGTTCCTAATGTTTCTCTTTTATGTATTTTGTCTCTTATACTCGGAGTAATGCTCCAAATACTTGTTTTAATTTATGAAATCTATATCGTTATATGTTTTACCATGTTTAAAGTTTTTAACTGTTTTGTTTTGTATTTGATGTAAGAATGGTATGTTAAGACATACTTATGTCGAGTACGATGATAACACCCAAATAAATTATTAATATGTTTCCGCTTAAACAAAAGAAAGTAGTAATTAATTTTGGGGTGTTACACTAATTTGAATATTACTTTTATTGCTTTCTTAAAAAGTGTATAAATTGTTAAAATAACTTCCTTTTTGATATGGATGTAATAATTTTTATTAAAATTAAAAATAACATAATGATATATAAAAATTATAAACTAATTATAACCAATTATAGATAAGGTTCAATTCAACTTTTAATTTTCTATTAAATTGAACATATTTTTTTTTGTATCGATTAAGTTGGTTCTTAATGTTAATTTTTTAATTATATCCAATATTTACACGACTTTACTCAAGTTTAGATATAATATTTTTCCCCCTTAAAATCAAACCGTTAACTAAATTAGTTACTACTAAAATGATATGTAGGGGAAGTGAAATTTAAAAGTTAGTCTAATTGATACAAAACATGGATTAATCTACTTGTAAAATTAAGAGTTTAAATGAATCTAATATGTAATTAACTGAAATAATTATAGTTTAAGTGATTGTATAACCAAAGAATGTAAATTCAGTTCTCATGAATTTTTTTTTATGAAAAGAAATACCAAAAACAATAAACAATAAAAGGGAAAAAAAACTAAATTAAAGATTGGATTTATAAAATAACCGTAACGAATGAATGCAGTGGTTTAACTAGTTAGTCCGTCATGTACTTGAACTGCCCCAACCTATTTTACTCTATTTTGTCTAGGCAGCTATATATATATGGGCTCCTAGCCGACGTCGGATTCAACCACTTCAATTGACTGCTTCGATCAGGTGTGAAAACTGTAAGGAAAAAACACAAAAAGGAGATGATTAAGAAGAGCAACCGCGCGCCTAATATTTTAGGCTGGTATATACGAGAGTTTTAAAAACGAGACCGATGATCAAACTAATATTATAGTTAGTTTGCTAGTTTATTGGTTTAGTGATTTAAATTGATTGAACGAATGGTATATATTAAATTAAAATATTTAAAATATATAAAAAATTAAACTATATAATAATTTAAACTACTTCCAATCGATTTTTTTAGTAGTTTAATCAATCATTTTTTTTACTGATTTATAGATTTTTATTGGTCTGATCAATTTTTGATCAATTTTTACTAATTTTAAACTTACGAGAATTGGTATACAAAATCTGATCAGTAATCTAACCGGTTTGTCATTTTACCAATCGAGTCGGTCGGTTCAATCTAATTTTTAAAACTATATATATATGTGGGAGGGAGGTATGATGAAAAAAGTAAACTTTAAAAAAAATTAATATTATTTGGTATAAAATAACTGAAAATGTTAAAAATAAATTGTGCTTCCTTTTATCCCCCTTCTACATTTTTTTATAAAGCCTAAGCGAGGTTCTTGTTTTATAATGTAGCATTGAAACTAATTAAATGAATTAACTATGTATTTTAGTGGCTGGAATATGTTTGTACTTTTGGTGGAGGTCATAAAATCAAATATAACTGGACTCATGTACTTTATTTTTTAATTGATGTTTATCTTTTTAGTGGTTGATATGTATCTTATTTTTAATTGATGTTTATTTTTCGCCTTAATGTTTATTAACCAACTGGAAAGAGTTTTTTTAGTTGATTTTTATTTCTCGGCTCAATGTTTATCAACCGATTGGAGAAACTTTATTCTTCTTTAGAAAATGTTGATGTTTATCATTCTCTATCTTGAATTATATTGTCCTCTAGCTTGATGTTTATCATCCTTTCTTAAGGAAGTTTATTTTTCTTTGACTTGGGTGGATGTTTATTCCTCAATTTCCATGTGTATTTCTCATGCTGGCTAATATTTTATCATTCTTCTCTTGATGAAATTTATATTTCTATGGGTTGGGTTGATGTTTATTTTTCTTCACCTCATTGTGTATCATTTTCTTCGTTATAGTTTAACCTTTTCTTAAGGAAGTTTATACTTCATTGGGTCTGGTTGATGTTTATTATTCTCCACTTCGATTTGTATTATTTTCTTGATTGATATTTATCCTTCTTTGAGTTCAAGTTGATTCAATTTCTATTAAATAAAAATATAATATAAATATTTTTAATGAGACTTGAACCAACGGTCGCGGAATATATGAAAGTAAGTCTATTAACACCTATCTTACAACACTATTTTGTTATAATTGCTATGTAGCATCTTATAACTCGTCTACGACATTCTACATCAGCAATCCACATTAGTCCCGACATACCTTAAATGATACACTTAGATGTATAATATTCATATTAAAAAAGGTTTACTCATTTTTATTTTATAATATGAATTCCTTACATAATTTGAGTAAAATTTTGACTCTATGTTTTATAGTATGAAGGTCATATGCAATTTAAGGTAAATTTTGATTTTTAATTTTTTTAGAAAATATAATAAATAGAACTATAAAAAGGTATAATTATTATACTTATATTTAAATTTTTTCTACGAGTTTTATTAATGCAGTAAATTAAATGATATTATTTATATAAAAAATCTTAAAATACTAGGAAGAAGATGGAATAATTGTGAACATGGCCCACTAATTAGTCGCTAGCGAGAAGGGCCCGGGACTACTGACTTCGGTAAACTCTATACTGATTCACATCTCAGAAAACAAGACCATTTCCCCAGAAAGAGAGCTAAAGGCAGGTAAGAATGATTACTGACCTGTACTTCAAGAACCAACATAATTAAAGAAATTAATAATCACCATTACTTATTGGGAGTGGTCACAACTCAAAAGACAAAATTATTACTCCCTTAATTTTTAAAAGTAAGCCCGTACAAATTTTGAAAACAATATTTTGTCATTAATATATTTTAATACATATTTTAAAATTTAATGAAAAAATATATAATATGTTTGGTACAAATATAGTAATTATATTTTTATATTATAATTATTTATTTATTAAAAAACATATTTTTAAGAGTGTAAGTAAATTTTTAAAATTATATTTATGATTTTTTTTAAAATTTATAGAAAGTATTAAAAAAAAATTTACGAGGAAGTGTCTTTTACTATATTAAACATAACTTTCTTTTAAGAGTACGATACAATAGTTTGCTAGAAACGAATAGTACTGCTTCGGTTTCAACAACGAGGCAGGAAGCACAGAATCACCGGCCTCCAGGCTCCAGCGGTAGGGGTACTCTTATTTTTATTTATGGCAATTTTTTAATTTGTTTGGCTTGTCAGTCATTCTTCAAACGTGGCGGCTAGCGGTTGAGTTAACTGCTCCGGTGGTAGATGAATTTATGGTACACGTGTAACTCTAGAATCAAGGACAAAACGGACAAGACGGAGAAGAGGGCAGCTAGAGGTATCTTAAAGAGCTGCCCGCACGGTCAGGGGGTCCTTGGTTGAGGCCTTGAGGGAACAAAAACCTGCGAACCTCTGCACCCCACTTAAAAAAAAAGGACCACTACTTTTTTCTTTTTCCACATTTTCTCTTGTGGCCCACGTTATGATGCAAAAGTGGGGTCCGCTTATAGAAAAAGTTTAGATTCCGGTGAAGTGGGTCCCGATTGGGCCCACACAACTCAGAGACGTGAAGGTGGAAGTAGAAAACGACAAGTGAATCCGGAGGTCTGTATGAGAGTAGTGACGTGTAATGGAGTGGAGGGTTGGGTGACCGGATCGAGAGTAAACAGCCTTGAAAACTGGTGAATGAATTATATATAAATATATATATATATAAATGGTAATAAAGGAAAACACTGTGGGTGTGAGTTGATAGGTTTTGGAAAAGACATTATTATAATGTGAGGTCACGGTAGGCCCCCTGTCTGTTTGGACGTTTGGGTCCTACGCGAAGGTTCACCTTTAGTGTTTTTTTTTTTTTCAAGTAAATGTTAATTTCCCGCTCTTTAGACCAGCTACGAAAGTTGACAGGACACATCTGACCAGATCCGATTAAATCCCCATTTAACCCAAATCTAATCGGTGACGCAACTTAAACTGAAACCAAACATCAATTTCGATCCAATTATAATCTAATCCCATACTAATCTGAATCAATAAAATTAAATTTAATATCATTTAATTATAATAATAATAAATTTATAATTTTTATTATTATTTAAAATCTTTAAAAATATTTTTTATATATATTTTAACTGTGTTTCTTATTTTCACTGCAAATAAATTTATTTACTAACAAAAACCTAATTTCACTCATTTCTCCACGTAAAAAGACAACATTAAGAAATTATAATATAACAAGCACTGATAAACAACACATTTTTAATTGAATGTTTATGTAAAGTCAAACTTAATGTTCCTTATGACGTTAATGAGTTGGAGTAATGTTATTGGTGGTCATTGTTTGGTCAGACCAAAACCCGTAGTGAACTGATGAGTGTTATTTTAACATACAAAATAGATATTTATTGATATATATTTTATGGATTTCGTTATATTTTATGCATAGTCCTAGCCATTTGTTCATGTTTACTGCTTTTGACTATCTTTTGTAGGTTTTCGGAGGAAAATCGAAGTCAAGAAAAGTTAAATATGGCGTTTGAAAGCTAGACGAATGCATGGAAGAAGAGAAGAGGGCAGAAGATCAATACAAGCATGTCGTGGTAAAGCCCACGGTCTAACAGAATGCAAACACAAGGAAGATGTGGTGTTGGTCGCGCCTATACTGTGCGATAGCCAAAGATATTATAAATTTGGCATTGACATATGGGGCGCATGTCGACCGAAACGCCTATGTCGATGCTAATTATCGCAATATCTATCGTTTTAACAGGCCTATTTAAAGGAGATTAGTGCGGGTTTTTAGGGACGTCTTCTTATTAACCCTTAGCCGCCAATTCAACATCTTATCTCTCTTTTCTTTCCCCCTTCCATAACTTTAATTTCCATTGTAATCTCTAGTTTTGAAGGTATTCATTCAAGATTGTACACAACTCAACCGTTGGCGGTGTTCTCTTTCCCTCTTTATTTGTTAAAAATGAATGCTTTTGATTTAATTGAGTTGTTCTATATAAGAATGAGTAGGTAATTTCTTTTTTCTTTTTTTTTGTACTAAGGTGACAGGAGATACCCCGAATCCTAATGTGATTGGTTGTTTTACCATTATTTTTTCACTTCAATCAATTGTGTTATGTTATTGTTTTTTTATGTTTGTGATTGGAATTTCAGTCAGGTTCTAGCATTGATTAATTTCGGTGAGATTCGAGAGAAAAAATTGGAATTATATCTAATAACGTATCTAGAGGTTGAGAGATATTGATCTAATTACTACAACATTGGGGAGGAATATTTTACAAGTATTAATGTGTCGGCTACTATTTGATTTCATTCTAGAGATAGATGAGACTGAGTAGATAGGGCACATTCGCTTGAGAAAGTATTGCGCTTTACATCCCTGTTGGCAATTTTGATTGATTAAATGTGATTCGGGAATCGGTAGGATATCAATTTCATTAGAGGGTCGGGGTTATCGAACGAAGCCTTAGCTAATTAATTTGATTTGAACTAAGTTGATGCATCGAGTCTTTGATCGTTACCTTACCTATTTAATATGTGTTAGTTTTTATAAATAGTATTCTTCTCATCTTTTGATTGCCTAAATATAGATAGATCTAATCTCGTTCCGACATCCGATCCCCGATCCTTATAGGATCGACCTTGATTGCTACTCTGATACTATGTACTTGCGGTTAGGGTACATCATGAACCGATTCGAAATTAGCTAGATCCATACCTTACCCAACTCATCAAAACCTAAAATAACTCAATTATTCTAGTTAACCAAAATCCGATTTGTTAGATTAACCATAATCCAAACTTGAAATCACTTGAGAGTGAGTTAAATCAACCCAAACACAACCAGCCCTGTCGAGTTAGCTCGAAATGACTCATACCTGAACCTACTCAACCCAAACTCAAATAGATCTGACAAATCAACCCGATATTAAAATTAAAATTTGCAATGATTCGAATCCCACATGTAACACCTCCATTTTTACTACTTAAAAATATCATTTTAAAGGGGTTGCTTGCGAAAACTAAGACATAAAAAACGCGAGCAGTTACATCACACTTAGAGTAAGTTTGGCTTCATCTACCATTCTTATACCAAATGATAAAGCTAAAATATTACCCCGCTTAAATTAATAACAACAATCACAGGATCACATAATAGATGTTATATTGTAGATTATCATTGTTCTAATAATTCAAGATTGAACAACAGTTACAAAATTCAAACAAAAAGAAATATAAAAAGGACACAAGAGTAAAAAAATATTCAGATAAAAGATATCAAATAGTCCTAATTGTAACCCCAAACCCTAATCATCAAGTATTAACCTCAAAGTAATCCTTTAAAGTCATAACTTCCAATTGAATGTACAAGGGACTATGAAACGAAAAGCCATCAGTATAATAATATTAAGTAAACCCACTACACAACATTAATCATGTGAATATTACATGGAGCATATAGAAGGTGCTACAAATGAAACATGACATAAACACGTCGAATCATACATACGAGAACATGACATAAATAATGAATATTTTTGTTATTTTTTCAATTTCATTTTAATTACAATCATTAATGATTTATTTTTGTGGTGGTTGTTGTTGTTGTTATCTAACATATACTATTAATGAATATTTTTATTATTAGTTTTATTACTACTTTTATAATAATAATAATTATTAATGATTATATATATTTTAATTATTATAAAATCTCATTAATTTGATCTTATCTAATAAATAATAAAAATAAACTAATAAAATATACCATAACAAAAGAAAAAAATAGAGCATTAAAATGGTTAAAAATAACTATAAAGATCGATCGTTATAACATACACTTAGTTACATCATGTAAATTGCATTCGACTGATATAGTAATGTTTTGTATGTTCATAAAAAATATTCTATATGATAGGACATGTTATAATATAGTAAAGAAAATAATTAAGGAAAAATTATATCAGATTTTATTGAGTAAAGTGTGGCACTACTAAATTAGCAGCATTAGGTTTGATTATTCTTATTCGAGTTAATAATAACCCTTAAGTAGGAAAATGATTATGTGGTATTTGTTTCTCTCACCTTTTGACCTCTTTTTATTCTTTTCTTGGTAATTAATTGTTATTTACCTTTATTACTCTTGGCGATTATTTATCCTTCGTTATGATTATTATTCAAGGTTATGACTATCTGTATTCAGGATATTGATTAAAAGGGGCGTGACTCTAATAGAAATTAAACACACAACTCTAGTTTCTAAGATCAGTGCCTCATCCAATCTTAACTACAAAATAACAATATAAAATATTTTTTCTATATATGTATAGTTTAAATTTTTTATATCTTTTTTAATCTTATTTTTCATTTTTTCTTAAATAGTTAAAATATAATCTATTATTGCTTTCCTCTAATCATATTCACTTTCTTAATGTACCCAATATAAATTGAGAAATAATCTCCAATGTCGTTACTTATTTCCTTCTTATGTTGTCGGATGTTCTAAATATTATACATATAATAGTATAAAATATCTACTGTACTTAAATCAATTAATAAAATACAACTATTATGTTCATGCAATAATGAAAAAATTCTAATGATTATTGCATGATAATGAAGTAGTCACATAAAATGAACCTTATAAGATTCTCAAGGTGTAGAATATAAATTGCGGAAAGAGTGAGAAGGGTGGTTAAAAAGGGGTAAAAATGAAGAAGTTATGTAACAAAGTTGAATGATGGAAATAAAAATGTGTTGTTAGTTTTGAGTACGACTAAAGAAAATAAGAGCTAGTAGTTCGTGAGATGTTATACTGTACTACTAAATGACCCATTATCAATAATAGATTGTTAAACTATTACTAATAGTGGTAAGTTTTATTTATTTTTTCATGTAAATGGGGAAGAATGAAAATCCAATGAAACAAACCCAGTGGATTACAATAATAATTTTGTGAGACTATATCCGCCTGATAGATTACAAAATAGCGTCTCTCTAATAGCACTAGGAGGTTCATCCAACACTTGGTACCCAAAGTCCACAACTTGGCCATGGTGTGCCATTATATTAGCTACACTATTCGACTAAGGAAAATCATGGATAATCTAGTAATGCTCAAATTTAAGAATGAGTTCCTTGATCAAATCAACAATGCTTTAATAAGGATGGAAATTTAGTCGGGTACCATTAACAAGATTAATCGCAGACAAGGAGTATTAGATTGTCCAAACTCGACGCCATCCCCATCCAAACATTTCATTAAACTTGTACCAAGTAGCCCAAATCTCTTCAAGGGAGAATCTATCCATTCTTATGTTGCATATAAACCCAAACTACAATCGGCCTAAATAGTCATAGGCTTCTCCAGTTGTTGAAATCCTACCAGGGTTGCCCATTACACTTCCATCTACATTGAATTAGATAAGATTGTTAGTAGAGCACCACCAAAAACCGACTTACATTTGTGCTTTTTGTGAAGGGAAGGGGGATTTATGATCAACTATTGATCACGACCGTCTAAAGAATGAAAGATTGAGGGGTTGGCTTGCAAGGGATTTGTCTTGGATGTCTTCATGCACGGGGCATGTTCTTCATTTTCCTAATCAATAAGTGAGACACTATGAATTTAAATGCTTGCATTAGTTTTTAACACATTTTTTAATGACTGGTTTCACTAACAACAATTATTATGACTATTAATACACATTTAATTTTATTCTCAAATAGTATTAATTTAAAAATCTATGCCAAATAGACAAGTAGATAGATGTTATTAAATGATAATAATGTATATTTTTAGTTTCTTATCCATAATTCTCAGGGATATTGTTAGCATTTTTCTATAACAATACTAGCGGTAATGTAAAACTTATACACAAACATAGCTTAGAGTTCCTTTATTACATTTTCCCAATATTATCCTCACTTTATGTAAAACCATAAATAACCCAATCAGTCTTTTTTTACCGGTAGGACTATAAATGAGTTGGACCGAGTTGAACACCTCCTTATTCAGGTTCGACTCATTTAATAAATAAATCTAAAATAAGAGTTAGATTTAACTCATTTAACTAAATAAACGAACTTGAAATAAAAATCGAGCTTGACTCATTTAACTAACGAATAAGACAAAATAAAATTTTAATGAACCAACCCGAATTGAGGTAGTGAACCTAAGCTATAATTTAGCTTAACCAAAATTTTTAAACTCGAATTCAACTAAGTTTTAATTTATTTTATTTAATAAACTAAGCTAAACTAAATAATTCATGAGTAAACTCGACTTTTTACGGTCATGTTCACACCTGCAATCTCGTGTGTGTGTGTGTGTTTTATTTTTTATTTTTTTTATATCATGTTTATATTTCCGACTAGAATCCCCGGTGTTTCAACATAATAGGCCAGTGGCAGTCTTGTAGTTTTACTGGTTATCCGAGGACTCTTACACACAAACCAGAATTTCAGAAACTGTCCGATGCTACTACATATTTCCAGCCAATGGATTCATTCGCCGTGGTTTATGGTTTTAATTTATTATTTATTCTTTTCTTTTTGCCTCTTCCCTCAACCAACCCATCTTTATAAACCACCATTCGAACAACCCCTCTCATCAGCCGCTACCCCTACGGTCTCACATTTTCTCCGTTCTCCCCTCATCCAATCCCTCTACTCTCGCAGGCGGAACTACAGAGAATCAAACTAATTGGCCTAACCAATCAAACGAGGTGGATTAATAGTTGATTGAACCTCCATTTCCATTTTGAATTTGTCCATCAATTTCTACATCCTCCATTTTTTCTAACCAATAAGAAATGGAATCGCCGCTACCACCGTCATCATTAAATACAGGAAAAGCAGCATCAGTAATTACAAGAAGGCCAGTTGGTTTTATCGAAGGTGATGATATTGGATTAGCATCTGTAGCCGAGATTTCTGTAGGGGTTCATAAGCATAATAATTATTACTATCAACAACCTCCTCTGTATGCAAGGATTTGTGGCGGTACTAATCGGAGGAATAGTTTAAAGAACTTAAGTAATGGTTCTTCTCTTTCGTCCGGAGTTGCTTCACCTAGATCGGGATACAACAAGTTCTATATTGATGCTCGATTTGAAGAAATTCATCAACCGTATTTTCTTGAAGCTTGTTATCTTTGCAGAAAACCTCTAAGTGGTAATCGAGATATCTTCATGTACAGGTCAGCTTGCGTTTCTTCTTCAACTTCGTTCTTAATTTCTCTCTCTCCCTCTCTGTTCCCCCCTTTCATTACAGAATCTGTGGATTTGTTGGTGTTTGATAGTTTTCTCACCATCCTGCAAATGAATTGGATCTTGATTTCAAGTTTCGACCTCAGGACTTTTTTATTTTAGCGGACTTCAGTGGTTGTAATGAACGATAACCATAATTACTAATCTTGACGGTTTTGACTTTTGACACTTAGATAAATAATCATCGGTCCTTAATCATTACTTCAGTTTTTTAAATTGTGGTTTGCTTGTATTTATCACTTCTCTATGATTATGTGACCGGTTCTGATTTTGAAATTGAAATTTTGTTTATGCAGAGGGGACACACCATTCTGCAGTGAAGAGTGCAGACAAAAGCAAATAGAGATTGATGAATCTAAAGAGAAGAACTGGAATCTCTCTGCAACTAGGAAAGCTTTGAGGAACAAGAATATAGAGTCTCAGAAATCAGCTTCTTCTTCTTCTTCTAGTAAAAACCAAAACTACGCTTACCGTGCTGCCGGGACTACGGTTGCAGCCGCCTAGCAGTTCTACCGCCGATCCGGGAATAAAGAAAGGTTGAAATGGTAAAGAAAGGATGGTTTACATTGGAAACATACTTTACCATTAATTTGCTTCAACAAAGCTCAAAAGAGCCCGGATGTAGAGGA
Source organism: Tamarix austromongolica (assembly GCA_039764185.1). NCBI lineage: Eukaryota > Viridiplantae > Streptophyta > Magnoliopsida > Caryophyllales > Tamaricaceae > Tamarix > Tamarix austromongolica. Next base: position 81,811,696 of record CM077814.1, on the reverse strand, counting down.
TTTGTACGCAAGAAGAGGCGAACATTCGAGATTTTTGAGAAGAAAATGAAAGGGGGACAAAAAAAAAAAAGAAAAGAAAAGAAAAAGAAGAGGATCTAATTAAGAGGGACTTCTGCACTCCCTGTGAAAATTAGGATACTGCTGCTAAATGCTAGCTACTACTATTTACCTTTTATAACTTTCTTTGTGGTGAATGTTAATATGAGATGGGATTATAAATAGTATGAGGGGTGTAAGCCTGTAATTAAATGGAAAATTATATATGCTTCTATGGCTATGTCTGGCTGTTGCTGCGGCTCTCTTTTGAATTTTGTGGAAGCGTGGAGAAATGGAACCCTTTTCTGTGGTCTGTTTTGGGGATGTAATTTCTTAGGAATGGGCTGGTCATGAACTCTATGTTAGTGCATTCAAACTTCCAATGATTGGTACTACAACTACTCGGAATGAAAGTTTTGTTCGACTTTACATTTGGTCTCTCTTTCAGCGCCCTTTTATCTCCACGATCTACTATCTTTTGCTCCTCTGCTTATCCCCGGCAGCTGCCGTAAATTCTATCATGGCTCCAAACGAGTGAACAGTAAAAAAATTTAGTTCAAGAAATAATATAAATTTCGTTGGGTAGAATTAGTTTGTCTTCACATGCCCTTAATTTACAGGGACAAAGAGACTACCTTTGGCAATCAATGATAGTGGTGAATTACATTGATTGATAATAGATTGTATTTAGTCTATCCAATGGGTGGAAAGTATTATTTATTTATAGGAAAGTGTTTCATGATATTGTTCGAAAACTGTCAGTTATTACTAGTTTTTTTAAATGCGTATATAGATATAAGTATAATTATCTTTCCTTCTTTAATTAATTTAAACAAGCATAGCTATTATATATTATCATATAGAAAAATTATTTCGATGAAAAACTATCTATTTTGGTCTACACCCTGGCTTCCCACCATACTTGCAATTGTTGTATAGTTAGTGCATTCATTTCTCATCACTTCTTTATCACGACACGCCAAATCTTTCCCTCGAGTAAAAAAAAAAAAAAAAGAATCTGCTAATCAACAATAAAAAGTTAACAGTTGCCATCCCAATTTGATGCTTAACCTGTAGTCTCCTTTAACAACTTATTCGTGAATTACCTAAATTTAATTGAACTCTACTAATTACAAATCACTTCAAATTCAGCAACTAACATAAAACTAGCCGCAATAGAAACCTCAATCCCTTCAAATATAATTAAACTGAAAGACCAGGATGGTGATTGAGAGGCCGCCATGAAGAATAGTGCGAGGAGGAACTAACGACACGGACATTTTTGTATTCGTCAAAAACGCTGTTCGGAAATGCTATTCCCAAATAGCCGATGTAGATGGAAAAAGCCCCGTATGTCCACTATTCACCTCAATGAGCAAATTATTCAGGTCAACTCGTTCTTGAAAGGCTTAACCTACTAAGCTCTAATAAAAAACCTATGTTTAGTGTCTACCGAGCTATGCCATAATGAGTGTGGGGGTTTGTGACAAACTACACCTTATTCTACCTACAATGCTGAATCTTATCTGTCGCCGAACAGAACTTAATAACTAGGTAATGTGATTTCTATTGAATTTTTAAACCAATCCTGAGACCTGCAAGAATCCTTTGGATAAAATAGCTTGCCTATGTCTTGTATTTGTGTCCTACACATCCTAGTTATATGAAAAAACACTTATATTTTTTTTCCTCACAGATATTAATCAAGAACAGCCGCTTGATAATCCATCCAATTAACATTTATCGCAAGAAAATACAAGAATCCCATTTTTAATTTCCAACTTGAACAACAACTCCATGCTCTCAATCAATTATTTCCCCTAGATCACAACACCACATCTAAAATAACTAACATAATCTTGTATATATAACCTAGTTCTCTACAAAATAAAAAAAAATAAATCCACCTATATATAGTCTAACATATTCAAATAACCGACAAAAAATATACATTTTAAAAAAAAGGTTGAAAAAATAAAGAACATCTTTCATAGAGATAGAAAATTAAAAGCTTGTTACATATCGATACATAATCGCCTCATTGAAAAAATTGAACCGACACAAGCACAAGCACCAACATGGGCCGCCCATGTTTATCAACACATTCGTGTTGATGATTTGCTTTGTTTTTGCTCCTATTTAACATAAAATTATAGACTGAAACTTCCACGCCATGTACACCTTCAAAGACCTTATTCTACCTTTTGTAGTTCTCTATTCTAAACCTCCTTAGCATTCATACCTGGGCTTGAATCTCATCAATCATTCTGTTAAAGCCTCATATGATCTCATCTATGATCAAGCCTCATATGAAGAGTGTTTGGTATTTGTACAAAGCAAGATCATATTCCTCCATCTTGTGACCTTCACCAAAACATATTTCACATGAATAACATAACCTAAGCCGCCCAACCTCCCCAAGTAAATCAGATTGTGGCCAAGTTTTAGAATATAGCTAACCTCCACTAACTTCCTAATCCTCCCATCATGGGTCTTGATATCAATCTCTATGCTTCCTTCAACTTTGACCTCCTCTTTATTAGTTAAAGACACTTACGTCCCATCATATGAATCCAAAGACTTAAATCAATCCTCCTAGCAACAAATGTGTTGAGAGCACACTAACTCTAATATCCAATCCTCTTTTCCTATATCCATCCCTTGCACTAAAAGAACATCACCATGAACCTTCACATATAATACAATCCTTATGCAATGTTTCTCCTTCAAGTCTTTCTTATAATCCGACAAATTTCTCTTGATATGCCTTACCTTGTCACAATGAAATCATCTGATATCTAGGTTAGAATTTTTCTTACGCTTCCTCGTGAATCATTTGCTTGCATATAGTCTTCGTTCATCCAATGAAGTAAATCCCCTTGTTACCTTATTATGCCAACTTTTCTACCTTGAGAAAAATGAAACATTACTTTTTACAAAGAAAGTTTCTTCTTCCCAATGAGCAAGCTTGTCACTATAGAACTATACCTCTTTGGACAAAAAGCTTATAATAAGGGAGTCTGATTTCCATTCTTAAAGGATTCATCTAAACTCTTTAGTTGGGTGATTAAGACATCTAATACATTTAGAAGATTTTGCAACTTGTCTTCTTCATCTAACTCAAGGGAGAAAATATCCTTCTTCAAGAACAACTTAATAGCCAATGCCTTTGATGCATACGTTTTTGCTAGCTTGCCTCGTAACTTTTTCATATTTGACTCCTTAAGAACATTGTACCTAATTTTGGAGCAACACTAACTGGATCGTACTCGTTGCATGTAGCTTCATATCTGACAACTTGAAAACATCCACATCTGTTGGTTTCTTATCCTTTAAGGTTCTATATATTCCTTGTTGAGTAAGGGCAACCTCAATCATACTTTGCTATAATAAAAGAATTATTCTTCCCATCAAACAATTTCATCGCAAATCTTCTCACCAAATACCTTATCCATCTTTCTCACTTGGACATACACATTTGGCATCTCACACAACTAACTAGATTCCAAATATTGTGATAAATGACACCTTAGTATGTATGTAAAAATGCTTAATCTTATCTACCAGAGAATACAATCTAATAGTTTGGTATTCTAAGCTTTATCATGTTTTGAAACCTTTCCTACACCCCATAGGAATTCTCTGTATAAAATAACTTAGATCATATATCTGTGCCTTGCAAGGCCTAGCTCTATCCCAAAACACAAATCAACAATGTGAAAAAATAAAGAAAAAATAATTATAATACTATAATTTTTATTACTATCATCTTAAATAATACAAAAATCATGAACACTCACCTACCTTTTTTTTCAACCAAAATTAACAATAACAACTTCTCATTAACTCACTTAATTAGAATCGTACTCCTAATTGATATTTAATTCTCTCATGAAAATATAAGGACATCACTCTTGATTTCTTATCTGAATAATAACTCCACGCTCTCATTCAATTTATTCCTATATCACGTTACTACATTTAAAATATGAAAATAATTGCTCATAATCCTTATTCCTTAAGTTTAATTCTCTAAAAAAGACCCCATTATATATAGCCTAATAGAATCCTAGAATCAAGAAAAGATAAAAAAAGAAAAAGAAAAAGAGTTGAATAGATAAAAAACCAATTTCCATTGATACATAATCGATGTGTTGAAAAAAGTGAACCGACACGAGGATGTCCATCAACACGAGCTACCTAAGTAAACCAATACAGGCTACCCATGTGAACCAACATATACCACCCATGTGCATCAAGAATACCATGTTGATGGACATGACCCCCATATGTCGTGTCCCAAATTCCCCTAGTTTGCTTCATTTTTTGCTCATCTTCAACATGGGCTCATACATTGACACTCCCACATTATGTACACCTTCAAAGATTGCATTCTACTAATTGTAGTTTCCTTTCTAATATAACCAAACAGAATCTAATATCAATTATTATAACAATATATTCCTTAGTATTTATGTGAAAGTGATGGATCTTATTTGTTAGAAAACATAACATCATAATGTGGTATTATGATCTTTGTTGTGCTTCTGTACTTGTCATGCATCCTATAGGAACCCTATGGATAAAATAGTCTAATTCCTATATTTGCGCCCTATAGTACCTACCTATATACATAAAAACACATCAACAAAGTAGATGAATAAGGAAATAAGAATCATAAAACTTGAACTTTTATTACTATCATCGCAAGCAATATAAAATTCATGATCACACACCCTATGTTTTTTCTCACTAAGATTAATCAAGAAAAATCTATTTATAATCCATTCAATGAAGAATCCTCATTTCCATTTAAGATTTCTCTTAAAAAAGGTTCAAAAACCTATTGTTTTTTTTTAATTTCCTAATTGAATAAGAACTCCTTACTGTCAACTAAATGTTTACCCAAACCACATTGCTAGGTCTAGAACTTAAGAACTCTTTCTCCTAATTCTTGTTCCTTATGTGTAATGATTTACAAAAGACACCATTATATATCGACTAACAGAATTTTATAACCAACAAAAGATAAAAAAAATCATAGTTAAAAGGATTAAAAAATTACTTTTTATAGTTAGTGACTTGAAATCTTGTTCTGTACTGGTATACAACCACCTTGCTGAAAAAACTAGATCAACACAGATGTTGGTGTGGTCATAGCAGACATTTAATTTAAATCCTCTTATTGTACAATCGTACCACTAGTGAATATGGGTATTATTCTAAGTTAGGATTGAGAGAACTGACCTAATGTCTAGCTAGCACACAAATAAAAATAAAGAAAAGACTAATTATAACTCTAAACTCATGAAAAATACTAATAATAAGAAAAAAAAACTCTAATAGGGGGTTTTGAAATTGAAAAGAATGACAAAAAAATAAAATTAAATAGCAAATATAGATGAATACAAAGATGATGGATGTGTTAGGGAATAAATTTCCACCATTAGATTATTCTAAGATAAAATAACTAATTTTTATGTCACATTTTCGTTATGAGAAAGAGATTAATGAATTTCCAAGCCAAAAATAAGTCTATATACCTTACATTACTTCCATAAAGTGATTAATACAACAAACTAGCAATATTAAATCATTTTGAATTATTGTAATGTAATCGCAATGAACAAATCCTATATTTAACTAGATTTAAAGTATTAGCCACAAGTAGAATGATATCAATTTAAGTACCCAAAATAGTACATCAAGTGTTTCTACTTGTATTCCCCACCTTTGACCCCCCACACACTTATCTAAACATTATACTACTTCAATTAGAATTATAAAATTATTAAGTGAATTATTATCCAACTTAGCAATTTATACACATGAATTCTAGTACAATTATATAGCCACCTCACATTCATATAATCCAATCATACTATTACTATGAGGAAGTAAGAACAAGACATACATTATATGATTCATATTTGAAAGAATCACACATATAAATGATAACAATTAAACTTTAGTCAAAGAGTAATCTTATGAAAATTAGGAAAATAAAGATACTATCACTAATATCTCAAACTACAAACCAAGGTTTCAATTTCACCCTTAACAACAAGTAAATTAGCCACTTTTGATGTCTAGATTAATTACACAAAACATATATAAGGATAGGAAAAGAAAAGACCAAAAATCAGAGTAAAAATTAGTTAAACAAGATGAGCTGATGAGGCTTGATCAACCGTTGGTCTTCTTCTTCATCTCATCGATACAAAAAAAAAATAGGTTGTTGATCATCTTTAAAAAAAAATTCTTCTAATTGTATGCTATTTGTTTTTGGTAAATTGAGTCATTGGATCAAAAAATTATGGATGTATGAAGGTGAAATTGATGATTTCATGGGTAAACTGAAGGAATTGAATCAAAAATTGAAGAAATTATGGATATGGTTACATTTGGGTGAATGATAAACCCTAGGTTGAAGATTTTATGATGAAGGCTAAATTGATGGATGAGAACCATTAATTTGGGGTATATGAATAATGAATTGAATGGCTAATGAAGGAATTGATGGTATGGAAGCACAAATTAAAGGATTACAAAGGTGGACGGAGGTTGAAGATGATGAAGAACCCTAATTATGAAACTTAAATATGGAGGCAATAATTTGTGAGTTAAGATTGAATATTAGTTAAGGGTGCTTTTGTACATGTGAAGATGGTTTAATTTTAGTTAAAGATTATGCATAAGGTTGGCAAAATAATAACAAAGTTTATGAAATATTGAGAAAATTTTCATTTGGAATTTAAGATCACCATTGGTGTTCCAGGTTCTCTAGATAACCACTATTAATTTGATGATTGTTAGTTCCTAGACAAAACTTAGTAACTTTGAATTGAGAATTTAAACTTCTAGCACAATTTTGACCAAGATTTAATGCGAATCAAAAAATGTGGTAGACATCAAAGTTGTATTTTTTTCTTAACGCTTCAACATAGTTTGAATTACCTCAATCGAAATCCAAATGAAAATATTATGCTTTATTTACTATAGGTTGTGTTTTTTTTTTCATTTCATATTAATGCTATGGTTGACATCTTTGCTTTTAAAACTCTCCAAAACACCTAAATCTAGCTAATTCTTTTCCATGATTGACCCCATATAGGTAATTATGGTTTAAGAGAGGATAAATTGATAATTTTTTTTAAAAGAAAATATATATTTTTTAAAGTGAGTGAATTAACACTATAAAAATAAAGCATAAAATGTACTTATCAAACGTGCCCATCAACATTGGCCACTTGTGTTCATCAACCTTGTCGTGTTGATGGACTTGGCGTAACACCTCAAAATTTTATAACCTTTATTTTCAAGCACGTAGCTTTTTATTTGAAACCTAATCCTTAAATTTTACCTTGATTATTTTTGTTACTTATTGACCTACAAACCTAGCTAAATTCTTAAATAAATTTATCATTATTTTATCTTTTTATTTATTTATTTAAACCTACCCTAAATGTAGTGCCTTTGTGTGCCTAAATACATCGTTTAGCCTATGATTGATTATGGATTTTTATGGTGTAACTTAGTGTCATATCCGTACCATATATCTTATTCTATTTAGCTATGTGGACTTATAGAGGATATGATTACTTATGGATTAGGTGCCCTTGTTGGTAGGGTATTGTGCTACCTTTGTGTGCCAGCGCAACTAGGGTACCTTAGTATCCCTAGGCTGATAATTGGTAGGATAACGTGTTGTTTTATTGTGCTAGAATGACCGAAATATCTTAGTGTCTCCATAATGATATGATATCTCATTAAGTAAATAAAATGAAAAAAAATTACTGTTGGATCTAAATGATTATTGGATTGGTTTGGTAGTTACCTTTGTGTCAACCTAGGGTTTGGTAGTAGTTTTTGTGCCTACATGTGGTTTAATAATAGCCTTTGTACTTATCTATTGTTCAGTAGTAGCATTTGTGCCTACCTATATTTGGTATTTTGCCTTTGAGCCCTCCCATGGTGTTATAGATTTTATTGGTGTTGTGCCTTTGAGCCCTACCTATGATGTATGGATATTAATGACTTTCACATTGAAATATGAGATCTATGGTGAAGGTCATGGTTATTATGTTGAGACTAGCTCTAAATAATATTTTTGAAAGCATTTCTTGAATGCTTGGTTAGTAAGTTTTAGCATTTTCTAAGAGAATGGATATGAGCAGTATATGGCTTAGTGATATTTGTCTATTTGATCTAATTATCATATTTTTATCATCACATAAATATTTCAATATATTATACCATATCTTAATGTGGTGCCTTTTTATGTGTTATATGTAGACTTCTTATATTAGTCTCGTATAATGAGTTACTCAATACCATTGTACAGATGGATTTCATTTCATGATTCCTTACTTATTCAATAGACAGTGGTCTTTGTACGTTAGCTCATGAGATCAGTTGAAGGCTAGTATTTTGGGTTGAGAGTTAGGGTTATTGTGTTTTATTTGGTATCCTTTGATTAGGATGTTCTCGTACTCTTATGCCCTTATGTATTTTTCTTTCACTAAATTTTGTAACCACTGATAGTTAGTTTTATTTAGAATTGTATTAATATGTACTTTGCTTTTTCTCTATTATGATTCTTACAATTGTATCATCGGTTTAAGTAGAATAATGCCTTTAACCTTAACACTTTGTATGATATTGGTAGAGGAAATCAGACTTGTATTTAGTACAGTGGTAACACCCTGTATTTTTATTGTTTTAGCTTTCACAATTAACTCTTTAACCAAAATTTTTTAATCCCAAAAATGAGGGTGTTACACTTGGCATGATCGTGTCATGCTTCAACATCTCCTAATTTTCTCCCTTTTTTTACCCTTCTTTGATGTGCACCTATACCTTAGCACCCCCTAGGTCATGCACATCTTCAAATGCCTCATTAGTAGTCCTTCATTTTAGAACTCCTTAGCCTTTACACACATACTTTAATTTTGATAAATATATTCCTGTCAAATTTTGTTTTGGTTTCATTTGATGATTGTTTTAAATTTTAGTTGATGATCACTTTATTTTCTATTAATGCTTATTTTAATTTTAATTGATGAAGTTACCCTTTTACTTGATGATTATTATGCTCTTAGTTGACATTTATTATTATTATTATTTTTCTAGTTGTTGATTGGTCCAAACACTAACTATAAAAAGAAATGCATAATAGTCTAGTTATGGCAAGCCAAGGTGAGTGAACAAAACCAACTAACATTGCACAACATTGCTTTGAAGCCAATGTATCTAATGGCTAATGATTGTATCCAAATATTTATAGGAGAGACTATCTGTATGTGAATTGAATTGCTAAATAGAAGAGAAATCCACCTCAATTAATGTTATAGACATAAGTGTGACTAATTAGAGCAAAATAAATTTTAAAAATTGATTAATCTTGAGATTTGATGAAAGGAAGCAACGCCTTATAAGAAATGAGATGACGGTGGAGTTTATAATTGATCGAGTATCGATGGAAGGAACGAGAAAGGAAAAACAGGGAGGGGCAGAGGAGAGTGAAGTCAAGGAGGAGTGTAGGAGGAGAGGGAAGTAAGAGAGTGAGGCGGTGGAGGAGATATAATTTATAGTGCTATTAGTTAGTATAATTATTGTAATTAGTTTTTGAAATAAGCTTTTTATTTATAATCAATAATTATTTTTTTAATATTTAAACATTTTCATTATGGATTATTATATATTTCATTTTTTTTATTAAAAAAATCCTCGATACCAAAGACAGATGAATAATATAATTACAGGATTAACAATGTTATAAAGTAGTAAATTAATGATGGTATCTGTTTTTTTTTTTCACTTTTTGATCATTCACGGGATAGATTGAATAATAGGGTGGAATGCTATTTAGTTCGTAAAAGAGGGATGTTTTTTTTTTGGGTATATTTGTGTGGGTGTTTATATACATACCAGACCGCCATGCGTCCATGATTCATGAACGCAAACAGCTTTCTTTTTTTTGGTGTTCTATCTAGTTTTTCCCGTATTTACACGGGCATATGACTCATGTCAAAAGGAAAACGAACAGGTAAAACTCATTTTTCCGGTCAGGTGGGAGGCGTCGTCACAGCTCAATGCCCTGATTCTCGGATTCATAGTTATGGGGATTAGCGGTGACGGGTCTGGTGGTGATTGACGGAGCACTGATGTGGAGTGAGGTATGATTAACGAGAGTCTCACTCTCAGCTGAGCTGTTTCCGATTCAGCCGAGGGACCCTTTTCTGTCTACAACATGGCCTGTCGTCACATCATCATTACATAAATAAATGGAGTATATATACGCATTCACTTTTAAGTTGTCATTCAATTATTATCATTATTTTGTTGCATATGATGATGTTACCGAGCACCCAAATTGCATGTTGGATGTATATCCAATTGGGTTCTTTTCATTATTCATGAGAGATAGGTCGAAAGATATTTATTTTTCGAATTTTCGAACGAGGGCACATAGAAATTTAATTAATGTAGTTTTTAAAAGATAAAAAAAAACATTCTGTAATTAAGGTATTGTTTTTTTTTTCAAAAAAATTGTATGCTATTTTAAAAAGTAATAAATATATCTATAATATTATAATTATATTCTTAATTAATAAATAATATAACAGTTAATGTATTAGGAAAAAAAGTAAAGATAAAAATAAAAAATAATCGTTAACTAAGCTAAAATATATATGCACATATATTTTAAATACAATATTTATCTAAAAGGAATTTTTTTTTATAAAATAAAGATACTAATATTTAAGATAATAAATTTAAGCTTTAATAAGTGTTCAAAAATACTCATTAGATTGCCCCTTTATGTTTTAGCTCAGGGTTTGGTTTCAGGCTTTCAGCCCTAACGAATGTTGAGTCCTTGCCCCATAATATGGTTCTAACTTAAGCTCCCCCTCCTCAAGATCAGTCTTACGTGTGTTGGGTCTTAAAAGATATACCCAAGCTCTAACAATACTGCTGTAGGGATTAAAACTGTCATACCACGACACATGAATGTGCACGCACCAATTGACCGACATGGATAGTTAAAAATAGTCAATTGAAATAATTAAATTTTGATTTATTTTATAGTACATCCGTGCTTCAACTACTAATCCAAATAAATTAGACAGAAAATGATGTCTACACATAATAATTATATAATTTTAGGAGCCCCGATATATTCCGGAGTTGTAAATTTTAGGCTTAGATGGCCTAGGCCTGTGGCTGGGCTAGCCCTTCCACCCTCCTATTCTACAAATGTTGGTTAAATGTTGGACACAACAGATATGAATAATGTTTAGTTGATAATAATGGCGGTATTACTTTGACAGCTTGTTGATATTGAGGGTTGCATTGACCTTAAATGTTGGTCATCTCGGGGATCATATTATATATCAAGATATTTAATAATAAATAGAAGTAAGTGTGAGTTATTAATATATATTAATAGTTTGTATAGGAGTATCTTTTGAAGTTTCTGAAATGATTAGATAATACCTCCCACTAATTTTTTACTACTAAATTTTATTAGGGTATACTGTAAACGTTAATTTTAAATCCTTCCTAAATGGTAGAGGAAGAGCAAAAAAAAAAAAAAAAGATATTATTACTTATTTTAATACAATATCTACTTATATAAAAAAAAAACTGTATATAATTTAGTGGATTCCTCCTATTTTTTATATGTTTTGAAATTGAACCTTTCTAGGATTTGTGCATATCTAAATTTTGGGCACCATACCTAGAATTTTTGCTCCTCATTTTTCTTCTTCTCCAATAATTGGTATCAAATCCTAAAGGTTTGCTAGTAGATTTGTCTTGCATATAGATTTAGTGGATTAACTATCCCATTGCTAAATGATTTTTGGGTGTTCCTAATAGTAATTATGTATATGCATGAAAATAAATTGACTTGTCATTTATTTTCATTTTTAACTAAAAATAAATAAAATAAGAAGTATCGTCGATTGTTCGTATGATCGTAATAATCGATAACCTGAAAAATCAGCTAAACATTTCCCAATAAACAATGGTAATGTACATCAAATTCAACTCAATGAATACAAAATATGTTTTGATGATCACAATTTTCAACTCTTGCTAACAATTAGTTTATACTCCATCTATTTTATAATAAATGACCTAGAATTTGTTATTTATTTTTGTTTCATAATATAAATTATATTTCAAATTCCAACTAATATTTATTATATATATATTTTTTTATTTAACCTCTTTCATTTGATGAATATTTTCATAACAATTAAATTATTTGAATTCCAATAAAAATATTTTAGGCAATTTACATACTATTTATCTTAGAATTTAATATTTTTTAATGTGTGTTAAAAATTAATAGAGGGAATAACAAATAGTTAAGACAGACAATGTTAATCTTATCATTAAATTTTTTGAACAGTAGGCATTATAAGAAATGATTTAATAATATATGTATTTACATATGAATAGTATTCCAAAGACATTGCCCCCGTGCTTATTGTAAGTGAAATTGTCAATTCCGCAAAATTGTCTCTTAGGACACCACTTTTCAACATTTCAACTACAATTGCATAAAGGCGCAACTTCACAGCTGGGTTTGATAGAAAATCTTGCTTTGTATTTTATTTATTCATTTTTTCTTTCTTGTCTGTATATGTAATTGTTTTTTCTTCAGAATCTTGTCTGGGAGTCCACATTTGTTTTATGTAAGAAGTTGTGGTCCTCTCTTCAGAGTCCACATTTAAGCCCGCATTTGCGTTATGTAAGGAGTTGTGGTCCTTTCTTCAGAATCTTGTCCGAGAGTTCACATTTGTGTTATGAGCCCAAATGATCAAGCAAATTAGCCCATAATACAAGACACTCCATCCAGAACAAAACTTGCTGAATTATGCATACATATGAATTCTAATCAAATACATATATGAAATAAAACAGTTGTTATATGAAGAATAAAGTTCACTTATGCACCATAATTTTTGGTCTAATTCTACTAATGATTTGTTTGGATTGAAGTAAAGGATAAATATTAAAAACAAACCTAGGTTAGAGGAATGAAGGTGAATTAGAGTGAATATTTTAAAATATTATTTGGATGATATTAACCTAACCTAGGTGAATCAGAGTGAATGTTTTAAAAATTATGTTTGAGTTTAGGTGAATGTATTAAATTTACTTATATTTTTTTATTCACCCCTATTACCACTGAAATCGAAGGTTAACAAAAATAAGATTAATTGGGGTGAACGGAGGTAAAAATTTAAGCTCGATTCACCTTGTTAAAGTTAAAAAAATCCGTTCACAAGCGGGACTAATCAATTGATTCACATCCATTAACTTTGATTTACCCCAAACCAAACGCACCATAAGATATTGTATGTTCTAAACAAATCCATTCAAGTACCACACGTTTTATAATATGTTTGCTAAAATCAGCTGAAATCTTAAAAAAATATATGAAAATTTGTAATTTATAAGCTATTTGAATTAGCTTTTCATAAACTAGCTTCTAAGCTAGTAAAAAATTACTTACCAAATATAATTTTTTAACATAAGAAAATTTTAATAAGTTAAAAGCCATCTTATAAATGATTTTTTGTTATGCCAAACACACACTTCATTTTTTGTTTCACTTCAATAAAATCTCATCAATGTTTTTAGTTTTATATGACTCAAATGATATATATATTTTTAAATATTGAATACTTTTTAAATATAATTCGGTAATAAGAGATTTTAAATATACTTTTTTGCTATCTTTTAAAAAAAATTAAAAAAGAAGCAACATGAAAATGTTTATAAATAAACAATCCAACAAATACTATTTTATTTTTTAAAATCAAATATTTAAAATTTATAAAGTTATATTTAAAATTTATCAAATATTAGAAAAGTTGTTATTTTAGACATCTAAAACTAAAACATTAATAAATTGATAAAGATACTATAAGAAATAGGGGATTTAGTGACCGACAATTATGGAAGTTGGTGGCTAAATTTTAGTTGCTAATGACAAAAGTAACAAAAACATGTTAGTCATTGCTAGTGCTCCATTGCTAAAGGTGTTTAAAACGAATTGAATTGTTTTGTCATTAATGCAATAGCAACAACGCATAACGTCGATTGCTAGTGCAATAACAATGACATACAATGTCAATTGTTAAAAGTTATAGAGACGAATAAAATACATTATCGCAAATGACAATATAATCAAATATATATATTTTTTGTTATATATACCAATTGCGACAAAATTTTCCATTGTTATATCATAAGTAACCACATAATCCATACACTATTAGTGATCGTATTTTTTGTCGCATAGATCATTTGTACTGGAATTCATTCACTTGTTTTAATTATAATCAACCATTTTTATTTGGCTGCATATGCTACAACTATATTCAAAAAAATAAAATTGTCAACTATAGCTTCTCATAGATAAAGTAGGTAAGCATTTAAAATTTTGTGAGCTGTACAAGTACTCTAGACATACCCAAATATGTAAAAATGTTTTAGGTTACCAAAAATTGGTAGCTATACTATTAAAATATGAAGCTTGGAATTAGATAGACAAAATTGTTCTTACAAAAGAGTCCAAAGAGGGCTTAGAAAACATGTGCCTAGAACTTATGTTTTACTATGAAATGGAAATAATCAAGCTAAACTACCCTTGGATGTTGGTGGAAGCCAATAAACACCTAAGAAGTAACAACTTGCAAAAAATACACCATGGTAGAAAACACCATGGGTAGCCTCCTCAACCCGTCAACAATAAAAGACAACTAGAAGATAATATGTCATACAACACTTCCATTTCAAAAATTACAATAATATAGGGCTCATATAATTCCACCAACACATAAGCATCAAATCAAGACCTATGTTACAACCCATCACATATGACAATAATAAAAAAAAAACAACATAAATCTTAGAAAAACAAAGACAACCTTAAAATTAGCATACGTATCCTAAACTTCCCAAAATCCGAAGTCAATCAAGCTAGGAAAGCAAACTTGGAGCTGCACATACTATATTGGTTGCTAATGGAAAATTTTTATTCTTACAATAACCAAGCTTAATAAACTTATGCACCAAATTATTATGAAAGAACATGGTTGATTATAATTTACACAAGAAATAATAATTTAGGTAACAAATATTTTTGTTGCCCTTAATTTAGATGACGAGAAATTTTTTTTTGCCCAAAGCTAATCTTTATGTGACAAAAATTTTTAGGGGCCTTAAACACTATATGCATGAAAAACTTATCTATAGTCCAAAATGCCCCTTATGCGACATAACAGTCCTTAGGGCAATGAAATTTATTTGTAGCCCAAACTACCTTTGTGCAATGGAAACTATTAGGATCCAAAAGAATTTATGTGAGAAAAAAATGTAACATATTCCTTTTAGTTACTGTTGTCAGCATGATCATACCTTGTATAATATTCATATCATCTAAATATATTCATATGGATAGTCTATAGTATTCATATCATGTATAATAAGTAATATCTATTCAAACTAACATTGTCATTAAATTTATATAAAATATCCAATGTTTGCCCAAATACAAATGTCATTCCAAATGATCGATAATTTTATAATTTTCCATGTTGGTGTATATATATTGACAAATTTTATGCTCAACAATGGGATGGTTAAGGGATTATCTATATACAAATTCTTTACAACTTATCAATGGATATAATCTTTTTGGTATGAATAGTTTATCAGTTTGGACGTGAAGGTTCTTATTTGAACATCTTGTTTGCACTATGGAATTTATGTTCTTAAAGGCATGGGTATTGTAAAATACCACAAAACACATATGTCAGCTTAAATGACCAGAGAGAGAGAGAGAGAGAGAGAGAGAGAGAGAGAGAGAGAGAGAGAGAGAGAGAGAGAGAGAGAGAGAGAGAGAGTAGAATGCTATCAACATTCCCATGTATTCAACTTCATGAAGCGTAGTTGTCGCACTACAAAGCTGCACCAAGTTAATTTACAGTTGATTAAAATCAATTTAAATAGGAATTATTGAGATTACTAATAAAGGCACCTACTATATAATAAGAACATTAAAATGAACCGGTAGACACATACATCTGAAGGACCTCCCTCTAAAAAAATTTAAATACATATTAATAAGGCTACTAAAGAAAGACCTACAAGGACACATACATTCATAGGACCTTCAAAATAAAGCCCAAGCTTGAAAAAGATATTGTTGCTGTCATATATTCATAACAAGAAACTCCTTTAACAATCGACATATTTTCATAGCCACTACATACCTAAGCATTCCTTACTAACATCCTACGACATCAACCTTATAACCCTTCAAAACCAAGAATTACAAAACTCAATTGATGAGAAAATAAAAAGATAATTTCCCTCGGCTAACTGACAATAACCCCCATCTCACTACACACTTATTAAAAATAAAATAGTAGATATTAAGTACAAAAGAATGATACTTTACGTAAAGAAAATATAAGAGATTTTTATAGAGTATAAAGATTTAGAGAAAATGGTATAAACTTTTATGTATCAACCTTCTTACAATGGGTAGAAGTACATTTTTTATATCCTCCATTTTTGGCCTACAAACGTAATAATTATTAATTGTTTGACTTATATAAATATCTAAATTGTAACTTAATAATTGAATCTATGACCGACTCTTGCCAACTCATAGACTATCTTACTAATTAGTGCTAAATCCTTTAAACTAAGAAATATTTTCATCACTCCTTGAAAATTAATCTTTTATCACTGGTGGTTGTTGCCCGTTTACATTTTGCTCAGGCTCTTGCCAGCAACCTTTGGTAGTGCTACTAGCCATCACACTTTATGCATGGTCCTTTGGTTTACAACATTTAGCCGACAACCTTGGATATTGCCCTTAGTAGACGCCCTGACAATTAACCATAGCTTGTGTCCCGTCATCAGTTTTAATCCATAATAATTCTTGGCTGAGCCCTAGGCGTATGGTCTTGTCCTTTGCTGACAGATTTGACTTGATTGCTTATGGTTATCGGTCTGACCATTCTCCTCTGTAAAAGAATCTCTAACATCAACTAAAGTAAGACTAGAACGTTCAAATAAAAAATTATGTAATCAGTTTGATTGCATCCCAATCACAAGGAAAAAGACATTAGAAGGCAAAATTGTAAATAAAAAATCAACAACCCTCCGATTGTGGGGGTGGCTCCTTGTGGGCGCCCTGACTCCGGACCTGCCATGAGTTCAACCGCTGGGTCACCGTAATTTACCTCCTCCGTAATGGTTGGCGGGCCGACTGGCGGAGGCCCTGGGGGCGAGGGTATCGCCTTTTATGGCTCTAAGTAAATAAAAAATCAACGAAGTGTAGCTACCTAAAGCAACTAGCCTAGACAGAAAAATTAGGCCCTGGAACACAACACCAATAATTATATACATTTATAAGAAGGAGCGAGTTGTTTGACTATAAAGTCCAAAAAATAGATTGTGTAATCTGTCCGGCAACATCCCAATGACAAAAAATACAACTAAAAGGTAAATTTCGCAAAGTAAAAATCAACTAGTCACCTAAAGCAACTAGCTTCGACAAAAGGCCAAAAAAAAAAAACATTAGAACACTACACTGAGATTTACATACATCTACAAGGAGCAAGCTCAGACTGCTCACTCCAAGCAACGAACCCTCATTTCTATGTAGGCTCTATTTGGCCAATCCAGACATAAGTTCATTTGTCCTAAAAAATATACTAAAATAGGCATTCCTTTTTTCTCACCTATAAGGGTGAGCATTTCATGAAGTATATCTTATGAGAATGTCTCCAAGATTTCCGATAAGCTCAACCTCAATGTTCTCTTCAACATTAGCTAGCTGCAACACTACATCAACTCAAACAAGTTAGCATTCAAATAAAAATTACAGAGCTCAAAAGATCACGGGAATTGACAATTAATTAGCACAACCAAGGAAGATACATAGGATTCATACATTTCCAATTCCTACATATAAAATTCATTTTTCTAAAACTCAAAAAAATAATTGATAAGTTTTGAAAAATAGAACTAATTAGATAGTAATACAATAATAAATTTAGTTTCAGTGTGAATTAAATGGATAGTAATTTTTTTATTCATACTCCCAACTCCGTGATGAATTAGTCTCCATTATTGCCTACAATTCTACTCATCTCTTTTGTGATTTTGGAATAAGGTTTTGTATTTTGGTTATATAATTGTCTATTCATATTTTTTTTTGCTAGTGGTGGGTTGTGGGCCCCTTTTTTGGTCCTACATCACATGAGTAAATTGGATTAAGAAATAATGATAGAAAAGTAAAAAATATGCAACAATATCTATTTTAGCTTCTAAATTGGCCTATGAGAGTCAAAATGTCATTTGAAATATAGTATCAAACATTTAGAAGGTACTTTTTTTTTTATCTTCTCTTTTCTTATATATATAGAAATATTAATTCATCATATCTTCATTTCTCAAAGACAGATTAGTTTAGAAAGACATAAATGTAGTGATGACTAAGAAGTCTAGTATTTTCATATGCAGATGGAGTTCCTGCCATGCTATGAGTGCAATAATGGTATAATTAAGCCTTTACTATTATCATTTGATTCTTCAAATACCTTAATTAGCTATTTCCTAAGATTATCATTTGCTTTTTTCTAATAACTCACAATAGAATAACATAGACAAATACTAAAACCTAATCAAACGTTCAACTTGCCCCATTATTCTCCTTAGAGACCAAAACGTTCCAAGAATCACAAGTTTCTCAAGCATAACAATATCAATTGCTACTTAGTTTGATTGCCCACAACTCCCAGCCCTCTTATATACCCAATTCAACATTAAATTCAATATTGCAACTAAATTTGGACCCAAGGATTACAAGATAGTAGACCTACATTAAAAATAGAAAATGAAGAGAGAGGAGGATGAAGAAGTAAATTTCCCGAGCAATGGCATTTTAGCGAAGCCGGAAGATAAATAGACCAAACAATGTGCATGATCAAATCAACCCAAAAAATATAAATGTCAAGATGGAAGAAGGTAACAGATAAAATAAGAAAGGAAGCAAAGGAAATAGAGAAAACCTAAGTGAAGAAGACAAACAAAACATAATAAATTAATTGAAGAGATGGAGGCACACAACGAAGAGAGGGAGAATGATGTATAACATGAATGGAAGATGAAATCCAGTCAAGCTCTAACTTTGATGAGGATGCAACACTTGCACCAACCATAAATAATAAACACATGCTAATGTAACTAACTAATACCAACCATAAATAATAAACACATCCAACAGACCTAACCACTGACCAAACTGAACAGAAAGGGCAGGGTTACTAAAAAAACTAGAAACATGCACAAGAATACTTCTCATATAAGCTCCTAGCTGTCTAGTTTTGTTCTGAAAAATTCTAAGATTTCTTTCATGCCAAATAACAGCTATATAAGCAACAAAAAGAGCTCCCAAAAGATACTTCTTCTTATGTGCCTGCCTTGTTCTAGTAAGCAAAGACTTAAGCTCTTGATCCCATCCTAAAATAGGATCACTTCTTCCAGCCAGCCTTCTAATAGTCTTCCAAATAATTGTAACAGCAGGACAAAAGAGGAAAAGATGATCCCTAGTCTCATCCTGTTGATTACAGAAAATACACAGAGTGTCCACATTCATGCCAATCTCCCTGAGCCTTGTTTTTGTCAAGAGTCGATTTCTGCATGCAAGCCAAGCAAGGAAACGTACCCTGGGAGTAGAGACTGGTCTCCAAATTAGTTTAGCCCAAAACATTTGTCCTGTGGAGTTCTAATGGCCTTATATGCTGATTGAATGGTGTACTCCCTCTGATTTGCTAGACAGTCTACTATGAACTCCTTCACAATAGATCTGCTTTGTAGAATCTTAAGAAAAAGCCATGAATTGTAAGATGATGGTGAACAATCCCAGACAGTACCTTGCTTAATGTACACTACATGCACCCATTTAACCTATAATGTATCCTTTTTTGCAGCTATGGTCCACAATAGCTTTCCCAAAGCACAGTAATTCCACAGCTGTAAATTCAAAAGTCCAAGTCCACCTTCCTGTTTTGGAGAACAAAGAGATTCCCATGCTACCAAAGCAGTTTTCCTGATCTGAACTTTACCTTACCAAAGGAAAATTCTACAAAGACTAATAAAACAGTTCAGCACTTTCTTAGGCAGGAGGATAATTTGACTAAAGTAAAGCTGTATACTGTATAACACTAATTTAATGAGTTGGACTCTCCCAGCATAAGAAAGAAATAATGTACTCCAATGCCTTAACCTAGCAGACATCTTGTCCAACAATGGCTACAATTGAGTAGCTGTAAGCCTTGCAGAAGATAAAGGCAAGCCCAGGTAATTGATTGGAAAAGTTCCTGCAGGATATCCAAGAAGATGAAGAATACTGAACTGGTTCTCTGCTGTAACTCCTCCAAAGAAAACTGAACATTTGGTAGGATTCACCATGAGGCCTGAAACTACAGCAAAATGATTCAATACTTCATTGAGACAGAGCACACTTTGCAGAGTTCCTTTACAGAACAAAAGAAGATCATATGCAAAGTTCAAATTTATGAGCGGGAGTCTTTTACATCTTGGGTGAGCTTGAAACCTTGGGTCAGCCCATAACTTCTTCAGATATTTACCGAAATAATCCATGACCATCACAAATAGATAGGGAGAAAGAGGATCACCTTGCCTTAATCCTCTTTTCCCAGGGAAAGGGGCAACCAACACACCATTAAAGGAGACAGAATAGGATACAGAAGTAACACATGCCATAATCAATTTAATAAAATGGGGAGGAAAGCCATAAAGATTTAGAATTTTCTGCAGAGAATCCCAATTTACCATGTCATAAGCCTTCTTGAGATCTACTTTGATCATGCATCTTGGTGATATGCCCTTATGAGAGTATCTCCTTACTAATTCATGGGCTAGCAAAATATTTTCACCAATGTTTCTACCTTTAATGAAGGCATTTTGTGAGGAATCAATAAGTTGAGGCATAAGGGGCTGTAACCTCTGAACCATGACCTTAGTAATAATCTTGTACAGCACATTACAACATGCTATAGGTCTAAACTCAATAACCCTATTTGCAGCTGGATGCTTAGGGATGAGAGTGAGAGATGTAATATTCAATCTTCTGGGAAGAAACCCAATAGAGAAAAAATCCCTTACAGCCCAAGTAATTTCTTCAGCAACAATAGGCCAAGAAGCTTTATAGAATCCAGTAGAGAAACCATCAATGCCTGGGGCTTTTGTATCCCCCATGGAAAACACAGCATTTCTTACCTCAAGCTCAGAAACAGGTGCAGAAAGCCCAGCAAAAAAATGAGGAGCAGACTTGCAGGACTCTGCTAAAGCAATATCTCCCTCCATAGCAACCTCAGTGCCCAACAGTTCTTGATAGTACAAATTGAATGCTGCATGAATATGTGTTGCACCTCTGATCTCATTATTATTAGAATCTAACAGCATAGTTACTGTCTTCCTTTGCTATCTCTCTTTGACCTTTGCATAAAAAAACTTATGGTTTGTATCACCACATGACAGCCAATGATTGGTAGCCTTTTGCTTATAAAAAAGCTCTTCACAGTACAGCAAATGAAAGTATTTCTTCTCTTTCTCCCGCAGTAATAGTCTATTGGCCTGCTTTCCAGGATGAGAGAAATAATGTATCTGTAGAGCTGCCACTTCCTCTTTAGAAACCTTGACTCTGTGAGAAATGGAACGATATTTATCCTTATTGAAAGATTTCAGTTCCTGCTTAAGCAAGCTCAATCTTTTGGAAACTTTTAGCAGCAAATTTCCTCCCATCTTGATCCTCCATATATTCTGTACCATAGGCAAGAAATCTTCAGATTCAGTCCAAAACTGAAAAAATTTAAAAGGTATTGGACCAGTCAAACAAGCAATATTAAGATGGATAAGAACTGGACTATGATTAGAGATAAGAGGACTTACAAACTCTGCCAAAGAATGTGGATAAGAAGTAAGCCATGGTAAGTTGACCAGGGCCCTATCCAATTTACACAAGACCTCCTCTTCTACCTGTCTATGGCTGGACCATGTGTAATGACAACCCTGACTTTGTAAATCACATAATTGTAACTCATTACAATAATCTCTGAAATCTTGCACATCAGAGATATTAAGAGATCTACCATGAAACTTCTCAGATTCCTGTAAAACCACATTGAAATCCCCCATGAGCAGCCATGACTCCTGCCCAGGTGAATTTTCCTTCAACCATTGCCATAAAGATTGCCTTTCCCTCCCAGAATTAAATGCATACACAAATGCCACCCAAAAACTGGATTTTGAGTGAACATTTGTAACATGACACAAAATAGCCTAATCATGTAGTTTATAAAGTCCCATCACCCAAACTGCAGGATTCCAATGAACCCATATTCTGCCATTAGGATGCTGAGAATAATTTGTAAGAAAAAGCCAGCCCTTAATAACTTTATTAATGATAACAACTGAATTTGATTCTTTTACTCTAGTTTCCAATAAACCAAACAACTCCACTTTATGTCTAGCACAAAATCTTTTGACTTCCTTATGCTTGGAAGTCTTATTTAGTCCTCTTACATTCTAGGCACTAATCATGACCAGCATGGTCAAAATTGGAAACCATTCCTCTATGATCTAATCCCTCTTTATGTTGAGTTGATCCTGGATTACCATCCATACAGTCTTGAAAGCCAGCCATATTTGCTTTGAATCTAGTAATCCTAGGTTCAGAAAAATGGACCTGTTTCTGTAGTGCCTTTTCCTTTCTTGATACACTTCCTTCTAGTAATCCTTCTTCAGCAGCATCAAAAGTGGCAGGACATGCAGGAGTTTTGAGGTGATCAACCAACTCAGAAGGTAACTGTTCCAGAAAACCATCTTCAGTTGTATTACTTGGAATTGCTCCATCACTCTTATCATTTCCAGAGTCTTATGCAGTATTGTCCTATGCTACTTCCTGCACATGAGCAGCATCAATAGGCCCTTTTCCTTTTCTGTTATCTCTAACTACTCTCCATTATCCTTCTGTTGTAGAGCCTATATTATTACCATGCTGTAGTTTCTTGCACCTCCTTTGATCATGACCATAGCAATCACAGAGATGATAATAAAAAGGCCTCCATTCATACTCAACTCTTTGTTCAATCTCTATCCCCTCTGGATCCAAAATCATGAAAGACTCCAGCAATGGTTTCTTAACATCCACCTCTACCAATACCCTTGGATAAGAGGCCCTATCTCGAGATGCAGTTATAGAATCAGTGCAGACATGGTTTCCTACTGCACTTGCTAATTTACTAAGTGAGCTCTTGGACCAAAATTCCAAAGGCAAGTTAGGAAATTTAATCCAAAGGGGAGGCACCTGTA
Source organism: Tamarix austromongolica (assembly GCA_039764185.1). Taxonomy (NCBI): domain Eukaryota; kingdom Viridiplantae; phylum Streptophyta; class Magnoliopsida; order Caryophyllales; family Tamaricaceae; genus Tamarix; species Tamarix austromongolica. Next base: position 81,788,221 of record CM077814.1, on the reverse strand, counting down.
ACTCATCTGGATTAATACCAACCAATTTTAGAGAACAAATAGGCATGTGGAAAAACAATGTAGTTCCATCTACATAAGCATGAGAAGTAAGAGTTGCAGATTAGTTCTCATTTTTGAAATTCAACTCAAGGTATTAATTAATAACAAATATATGCATAAATTTTTATCTTGATCTCTTTTTATTCAAATATATTGGGCACCAAAAGTGATGGAGCTATAAGCCTATTACAGATAACTATAATTTGCAAGAAATCATGGCATTGGTAATATAAAGTTTGTAGATGGTCAATAATAATAACATCCATAGTTTTGGAAATTGGAAAATAAACCAAGAAAAAACTAGTAGATGTAAACCACTATAAGATATATTTGTCAGCAACCAATGACCATTTGAGATTATATTGAAACTAATAATTATGTTGAAAGTACTAATTGACTCAAATTCACATCTAAATCGACAACTTATCATTTTTTTTAAAAGAGTCAATTATTCTGTTTTTCACATTTTAACATTAAATAATTCTACTTTTAACCTTTAAAAGTTATTGTACAAGTTATAAACCTTTAATAGTTTCTCTCTTTTCTTCCTTTAACCTTCCTCCACCACACCTATTTTCAGGTGCTCTAAAGTGATAAAACTAATAAAGTGTTTGATACAACTATTTTTAGGTGGAGCTCTTTGTGGATGTTAAATTTCATTAATTGGGTAATTTATCACATCTTTGTAGTGTTTGAATATCTTATTTGCATTTTTAAAATGATTTGTTTAGGACTCTAAGTCCTTTCTTACAAAACTTCTTATCCACTTTGGCCTCCAAACTATTTTTAAATTATTTTTTTGTGGATGTTTGATATTCTAATATTTGTATGTCTCTTGGGCCTTTTATAAATGCCAAATCAAGTTTTTTTTTTTTTCTAAAAAAATACTATTCATGCACCAATTGATTTAGTTTTAATATTTTGAGCCCCATTAAATCGTTTCTAATTATCTAAAGTTCACAAAAATTTTAAATTAATAATATTTTAGTATTATTTAGCTAAATATGATCATAAAACATTACAATAACATTCATGTCATTTTTGAAAATTCCAAATAGTTTTAGACTGTAAAAGTTACCAGATCACACTTTTCTTCCTAAAATATTATCCAAATCTCATGATACTTGATCCTAACCTTTCATTAATGTTTAATATTGATAATGAAATCTCGTTTGTACCATAGGAATTTTATGATCCTTGGTATATGATACAAACTTGGTTTTGTCTTCTCTAGTAGATATTTTGGAAAAAACATCTTAAATTAGCTTTTTTTTCTTCTTTCTTTCTTCTCCACTCGTTTCCTTTGTGGTGTGGATTAAGGAGAACCACTACTTTGCTTTCATTACATGTGGCACCACCCTTGAGCTTGTAATATCCAAGTTAGTTTTGGTTTTCTAGGTAAATTTATCTTTGTGGCCTCAATTCAAGTATTTTAACTTAGCAAAATTTGGTCATTTCTTTATCCTTTCTTCTCCCAACTTACACCACTTTCTCCCCTCAATATTTCGTGGCTTTCATGGATATATTCCACAAATTTTGAAGCTTGAATTTGCTTCCAACTTTAAGAATAAGTTCTTTATTTTTCAATCATTTCTCCTTTATTATTTTTATGAGCTTGATTACTCTAATCTCTTATATAGTTTTTCTAGGATGTATTTTGTTATTTTCTTAAGTATTAAGTTTGGATACTAAAGGTAAACCTCCAAAATACTACATAAATGGAATTGATATGTAATAATCTTTGGTTTCAAGATAACATGATTTTGGGTGGTTTCCGGTGGTTGCATATTTTTGGTGGATCTATGGCTTTTTAATGCTTGGGTTGTTTTGTTAAATTAATGATATTGCGTTATAGATATTAAATTGTAGATCAAATTTGATGTTAAACATGCTTTGATTTGATTTGGTTCTGATGCTCTAAATTATGCTCAAAGATTTGATAAGTTTAGATGAGTTTGAATGTTTTGATGGTGTTCTTGATGTTCTTGAGGGATTGTTATGATTTTGTGGATTTTTATGGTTGTTACCATTATAATATTTTTTATTAGTAGAAAAACGTTTATATATAACATATTAGCTAAAGAGTATGATTAATGATCTTTAATTTTGGTTGAAATTTTAATTGGTCTAGGCATATACTTCGTGTTCTTCGTAATATTCAAAATGTTCTTGGCTAATGATGCTATAATTACCATAAGTAGGGTTTAGTTTTATGTTAATTATGTATTTGAATGGTAAAACATAAAACTAACTAAAATACCCCTAAAAGGCCTTAGTGAGCTTTTAGAGTCAAAGGTTGACCATAACCTTTAGCCATTTTATCCTCATCAATAGTGATTTGATGAATTTCCATTAAATTTTAATTTTTGGTAATAAAACAATTTCATTTTTTAGATTTAAGCTTCTCCATATAAAACTACATTACCTTGGATTATGATATTGTAGTCCTCTCAAATTTAAGTTGAAATTATTAATTTGACCACCTTAATAAAGGCTTGGTAATGCAATATGGGTTAAGATTGATTATGTGGTTTCCTTATATTATCTTGGTTGGATATATTTTATTGAAATGTTTGTTATAAGCAATAAATACTAAGTTGAATTGATGTACCTCTAATTCTCTATGGTTTAATAATTTGGATTGGAATTAGAATTTTTACCCATGTTTTGTGGTTTGTCAATTGAGATGTCGGTCGGTAGTTGTATTATGTGCATCATCTTTGGTTATTATATGATTGTTTGAGAGAATTAGAGTTATTGCATGTGAATTGTTGGTTGTGCATGATTTCACACATTTGTATGTTATTTAATTGTTTGAGCATGCTATTTGCTCAAGATTATGTGTGTTTATTTTTTTTTATTTTTTTTCGATAAGTAAGAAATTTTATTACTTATGAAAAGGAGAAAGATTACAAACTAGATATCAACCTACCATACAGTCAACAAGACCAGCCCACTTTTGGAATTTAACCTTATAGTGTGGGTGCATTAAATGTCTAGCTACAGCTAAGACAATAGCTTGAATAATACTATCAACATCCCTATTTCGGTTTTTAAAAACCCTCAAGTTTCTCTCATACCATACATTTGCAATATAAGATGAAAAAGGAGCTCCTAGGATCTATTTTTTCTATCTATTTTGTCTAGATCTTTTCAACAATGACTGCACCTCCTGTTTCCACCCTTGAATAGGGTCCCTTCTATCAGCACATCTTTGAATTTTCCTCTATATATCCATTGTAATAGGGAAGTGGACATTCCATGTTAACCAGAGCCCTGTCCAATTTGCACATGACTTCCTCAGCACCCCCTCGTTTACTGGACCAAGTATAGAACGTTCCTTAGCCTTGCAAGTCAGATAATCCCAGCTCTAAACAACATTCCTGGAAATCTTTCATATCGGTGGAATTCGGCAGGTCGCCTTGAAAATTCTCCCTGTAAGAAAGGATCACATTGAAGTCCCCCATAAGAATCCAAGGGGAGACAAGAAATCTTTGCTATTTTAACCAATTCCATAGCCTCCTCCTTTCAATACCACTATTTAGAGCATAAACGAATCCCACATGGAAGGAATAATTCTCCATGAAGTGATTGACTTCACAAAGTATGGCTTGATCACACATGCTAATGGCTATGACCTTCCACACACATATGTCCCAAGTGACCCAAATCCTCCCATTTTGGTGCTGGGAATAATTATGGATGAGATTCCAACCACTACTTACTTTATTAAATACCCTACTACATTTATTTTCTTTTACTCTAGTCTCAAGGAAACTAACTAAGGATAACGTATTACTTTTGCAAAAGAGGCTGACTTCCTTGTGCTTGGAAGCCTTATTCAACCCACGGATGTTCCATGAACTAATCATGACCACCTGGATCAGATTGCTGGGCACCTCTCCTAGCATACTGTTTCTGCACAGATCTCGATAGACCAGCTGGGCAACTTGGAGCTTTCGATTCAGGTCTGTTCCTTGAGATGACTCTCAACTCATGGGGGAGAATATGGTCCAAAGAGACCCCAGAGGGGACAAGTTCTTGCAAACTTTGTTGTGTGCCGAAGCCTGGACCATTCTGAGAGCCTGGATCTTGAGGGATAGCCCTAGCTGCAGGGGCAGGAGGATTTGAGGGATGCCCACCAACCACATCATCGCTGCCGCTTGCCCTGCCATCATCATTCACAGGAGCACTCTCTTTACTTTTCCTGTGGTCTCTAACAATCACCCATTCCTCACCAGAATCCTTGGGGATCTTGTTGATAGCCCTGCGATACTTACAATTGGAAGCAGTATGACCAAAGCTGTCACAAAAATTGCAATAGATAGGTTTCCAATCATAATCAATTTTCTGAACTAGTTCCCCTCCCTCAGGATCAACAATCACCATAGAGTCCAAGAGTGGTTTTTTAATATCAATCTCCATAAATACCCTTGGGAATGACACACGTTCCCTGGAGACAGTGATAGCGTCCGTGTAGAGAGGCTTCCCCACTGCACTAGCTATACGACTCAATGAAGATTTGCCCCAATACTCTAGAGGCATGTTGGGAAATTTAATCCAAAGAGGAACAACCTACATCTCATTCTTATCAATCTTCATCCTCCTATGCCAAAGCTTCAAGACAAGGGGTTTGTTGAAGAACGTCCAATGCTGCCCAAGGATGAAATTTACATCTTCCATAGATTTGAATTTGAATAAAAAGAATCCTGAAGCATGGAGGATTATTTGTGGCAAAGGAACCTCTTTCCAATGTGCTTAAACATACCCACAAATCTGGCTATAAGATGGATCATCACCAAAAACATAACCAACCAGGGTGTTTGCCCATAATTCAGCTTCAGATTCCACCTCCTTCTTGTCTAGTTTAACCCTCAGTGAATTATTTTCCATGGCAGGTGGAACATAGGAGAGCTTTTCTCCCTAGCTAGGGTTTCAATTCCCTACCAAAATATCCCTCCAGGAGGGAGTAGGGGAAGGGGAGATCTCTTCTAGCCGATCCCAAACAGATTTCCTGTCATTCATGGCAGCAGATGGGATTTTAGGGTTTTCAGGATGCGCACCCCTTCCTCTGCTCAGATTTGCTCGGTTCGAACACCCCTTGTGCCCTGTAGATGGAGTCGCCACTGGCTCATAGGTATAGGAGGCAGTGTTTGGGTTTGGGTTTCTCAGCAGAGGGTCCTCCATTCCAATAGAGGCAATGTTCACGTTGAACAGTTCATTCTCCAAGTTCTTTTACAACAGATCTGCGTGAAGAGTAGGAAGATTTGGAGCCATCGAGCCCTGCGAAGCCTGCTATTGGGTCATTGTCTCAGTCACAGGGGCTGGTGCCTTCGAGACCTTCTTACCCGACACAGACGAAGGAGAGTTCTTCTTCCTGGCCATGGCGTGCCTCACTCGAAAACCCGAGGAGATAGGGGGGAGGAGACAGGCCGTGCTAGAAGTGGCCAGACCGGTGGCGTTGAACTTCTGCTTGCTGCTACGACCTTGTCACTTTTCCACCCTACAGTCACTTTTTTGTGTCTTCAAAGAGAAGTGTTGTCATCATTGTCATTGTTTGTTGCAGTAGATATGTGTGCTTATTTAATAATTTTGGTTGTGTGTTGCAGGTAATTTAGATACTGTTGGATCTTGAGTTAAAGACAAATAGTAAGGTTTTCCTGTGTCTTATTCCATTTTGGGAGTTTCTAGTTTTGACTCTAGTTAGTGTGATTTGACTTTATAACCTTGTATCATGATTTTTTAATGTAAATAATTTTACCTTACAACATTGTGATTGTTGTTTAATATTTTTTTTATACCCAACCTTACATTTGTAATGGAATATATGTAATGGTAACATCCTCATTTTTTTTTGTTTTAGCTTTGACATTGTTCTTTGAAAACAAAATTTTAAAATTGAGAAAAACGGAGAGGGGGTTCTTATATTATATTTATGGTATTTTAAGAAAGATTCTCACTTACAAGAGGGAACTAAACCTTACCTACCATCCAGAGAAAAGATGTTAAATAGCTTTAAATATTCATGTGCTTGAAGATGTTACACAATGGAAGGCGTGAAATTTCACCTACATACGCGTTTACTATTTGCCACTCTAGCAATGTTGGGAAACTTGCTACATGGATAAAAGAGTGTCCTCATGTATAGGTAAGGTTCTACACAAAAATCTAGAAAATTGGCATTACCCTCTTCATTTTGATATGAGATTTTGTTTCCACGCATTGTGAGAATGCTAAAAAAAGGAAAGCAAAAGTGAGAAATAACATCCTTAAAAAATTGCAAATTCAATCAAATGAATGAACAAAAATAGAAGAATCAAATACCTATGCTGCAAATCACCTTGAGATTGCAAAAAAAAAAAGAAAAAGAAAAATAATCATAGATCTCATCTATACAAGTTTTCTACAGATAATACCATTCTATGTGAAGTATATATCTCATATCACAAGGTTCCTTTTTGTATACAAGATGTCAAAGAGATCTCATCATATAAACATATCATAAAAAGGTTATGTGCCTTGGAAAAAATGTGCTGAAATTACCTTGAGAAGAATCATATAAACATATACATACAAACAATTCAATGACATTGTAACACCAAACAAGACAAGACAAAATCAAACATAAATATCATATATACTAGTTTTTCTCAATAGGTGAGAGTTTTCATGGGAGATGAATGGAAATTATACTTTACGAAGACACATTTTGATTCATATGCCCCTCCAGATTTCTACATCAAGGTTGGTATAGCACAAGTACCATCATATGAGATAATGAATAAAACCAAGATCAATAGAACCTAGTTTGGGATGAAAATGTAGTGTTTCCATTAAGTATCCCTTAGTCGGATTTGTTCTTGAATACAACATGATTGAACAAGATGATATTAGTGGACAAACTTTTATTCAAGATATAATTAAAGTCACCTTTATATGTACACAAGAATGTAGAAAAGACATGATCAAAGGCTTCCAGGACACTACTAGTGGATGAGAAGAAGTAAGAGTTAGAATACCTTGTAAGCAATCAACCCATGGTTGTTCTTATAACAAACAAAAAAAATATTCAAAATTGTAAGTTACACTTGGTGGTATGAATGATTTGTGTCCTATTAATCATCCAACAACTTAAAAGGTGGATTTATGAACTTTTTATTTGTGAATATGTGATTGATCTTATAGGCGGAGTTGATAGGAAAGATAGGAGAAGGGCATTGTTAATATAGCATAAGTGCATATGGTATTGACCCTAATATCAAACTTCAATGCTATTGGTTGGTGCTAATTATTCGTTGACGTATTCTGCGCCTATTTTTTTTTACCTTCTTTTTACTAAGTAACTATGGTTTATTTTACTCTATTTTTAAATGTATGTAAAAATGTCTTTTAACTACCATATATATACATTTAAGATAAGGAAATATAAGATAATTTTGGTGATTGGGTTATACAAAGAGAGTCTATCTCTCTAAAATTTTTTCGACCCCCTAAATGAATTCCTTTTTTCATTTTTATCTTCCAGGTTTATAACTTTTGGAAGGTTTAAAGTTTTGCCTAAGTCTATTGTTGAGGATGTAGAAGCATCATCATTTATACTTATGTTTTGAGTTCTTCTGAAACTTAATTTTATTTTTCCATCATCGAATTGAGTTATTTGTTTTATTTTTGTATTCGGGTTTGGAACTATTGGTTTTAGGTTTTCTTCCTGGGCTGATAAGACATTTTCTAATGTCCAATCCTTAGGTAAGGTAAGTTCATTCCATTTAATTGTCTTTGGGATGACTATGTTTGATTTTGAACTATCTGTTTGAAGTATTAGGGTTTCTCCTTTTATGCTTTTTGTTTTGCCTTTGGTTTTAAAGGCAGTTTTCATTACCTTATAATGGATCCTATATATCATAGCTACGGGTAATGAACCTTATAACATATCATAGCCATGGGTTTGGATTTGTAAAGTTAATGTATGCAGGATGTTTGGGTCATCCAAAGATGGTGAAAAATTCGGATAACAATTAAAATATATTGATCCTCCACAAAGGCTACTCTCTATGGTTCCTGTCATGGAATCATTAAAGTTTTTAAGTCTTCTATCCCACAGGATTGCAAGGAAGGACGTGTTTAAGCCTTCACAGGTTAGGGGTTTGAATCCTACTTGGACTAATCCTAAGTGGATGTATTTGAATCCATTTTTTAAATGTTTCTTAACATATTCTTTTGAAATTAGTTTGATTGTTTCAAAAGGTTTTGATAATTTTATGTCACATTCTTCAGTTTTGATGACATAGTTTGTTTGTAATAAACTCCAATTTGAGGTTTTGTAAATCATTTCCTTATTGATTTTGGGAAGTTTCCATTCATCTAAAGATCCTTGGAAATCTTCGAATTCATACTCTTCAGTGGTTTTGCTATTCTCTAAGTTCTCTAAGTAGTTCTTAATGCCAGAACTAGAGGAAGAAGATGATCGAAAAAATAAATTTATTTTCTCCTACCTATTCCTAAGTATAGAACCTACGCCTAAACCGTTTGGACTTACTGCCCTATCCGTCAGTCTTACTCCCAGAACACACAAGTAGAGACGCACTAACTTTTCTACACATAAAAAATCAAAAGGATAGATAAACTTACTTCCAATCACAACCTTTTCCCTCTTGGCTCTGATACCAAGGACGCCTAGGATTTGAGGGAAGAGCAAATCACCTGAAGAATAAGAGCAAAAATATTTGCAATAATGTTTAGATGATTATAAAGAATAAATATAAGATAAGGAAATGAAAAGAAAGAAGAAGGATTGGAGTTTTATATATTTGAAGTTTGGGATATAAGATAATTTTGGTGATCGGGTTATACAAAGAGAGTCTATCTCTCTAAAATTTTTTTGATCCCTCTAAATGAATTCCTAAGTCCCCTTTTATAGATGGAAGGGGCAACTTTTTAAAAGTGGTTTGAGAATAAACCACCGAAAGTAAATAGTAAAAAGTATACAGTAAAAGGTGTACTAAAAGGTGTATAGTAAAAGTAAATAGTAAAAGTAACCTAAGAAAAGTTAAAAAGTATCAATGTGCTGTACTTCGCTGTAGATTCCTTTGTCTTTTTCTTCTTTTTGCTTTCGGCTGCTTTTACCTTTGGTTAAAAGTTGCTATCACCGAAAAGCGTCATTATAGATTCTTTTTGCTTTTGTTGACTGCACTATTGCTTTTGGCTTGTCATCATTTGTTGGTAGAATATTCCTTGTCTGCCACCTGTCTCCTTTTGGTGCGTTCTGATGAGTACGCCTTTTGATGTAGATACGTATGAAACTATTAGGAGATACTTGGGAGTATCCCATAACAGTTATCTTCATTTTTATCTGCATAATTTGGAGTTGGTGCAGATGATGGTGAAGAACCTTCTTTGTTTTGGGATAATACTTGGTTGAGGATGGCCAAGCATTCATCTTCAGTCTTTGTAGCTGCAAGCTTTGCTGCCGTCATAGATTTATGGGCCACGAATTTTGATTGTGATGAACTAGCCTGAATCTATTTTAGAGATGGAGCCTGCCGCTATTTGATCCAGTTCTGGATGATTTGTTTTGAGACTTTGTCAAATGACTGGAACTTGTTCCACCATTTGACCTTGAACCTACGAACCAGTGTTGGTAGACCTTCAAGCTCATGAATCTCTGTAATCCATGCGAAGACCCATGGGTAGAAGAATCTAGATCAAAAATGGAAGATAGGGGGCAAAAACCTATTTTTTTGTGTGGGTTTGTAAAGGGTTTTGAAGGTATCAAATGATTTTGATACCTGAGGAGGAAGGATTTCTGGGATGGATCCGAAGTCTTTCCACCATTTTATGAACCAGAATGGTAATTCTTTTTGGGTGAAGTTTTGAAAGAAAATCAACCAAGAGTGTGATTTTCGGGAGTTTTCGGTGTAGAAGGTATTGTACCAGGCCTGTTGATAGTCCTAGTAATTGAATTTGGGATGATTTTGTGTGAATTAGGAAGCCATCGAGGTAATTCGAGACTTCTGCCCCAATCCACGAGAAGAATGACCTTATGTATTTTATAGATCGAATAGGCCAGCTCATTCTGGGTTTGGGGTAGAGTGAAGTGTTTGAATGAGGTCGACCTTGTAGTTTGAAGAATAGCTTCATAATAAACCTGGGTTTTGGTTAAGTCCTATGGTTTATAACACCAACCAAAAAATAATTTTTGTAAAGTAATGAAGGGGTCTGGATGTTAAAACCCTTCATCAAGGTTTGAAATCATTTGAAAGTGTGGTTTGATAAAATACTCAGATTTCTTTTGAAAATATGTTTGTTTCGAAACCAATTCTTTTGAAATCGGTTTTTGTAAAACTGGTAAAGGAATTTTTGAAATTTATTTTTATGAAGGAGTTTTTGGAGATGAAGATCCTCCTTCAATTTTTAAAACATATTTTGAGGACGTACCTGAGTGGCCAGGCAGATAACTCTGGACATTTTGAACCATACTTTGAAGTGCTTTTAACACTTCTAGCAATTTTGATAGGGATTCAACCCATTTTTGAACATTTTTCTGTGAATCTTCAATTTGAGAGGATGAAGTTGCTGCTTCATCTTGTATTGTTGCTTCGAACCACGGCCGAATTGGTTTTGGTGCAAGGATCTATTGAATTTTTTCCTTACCTTTCATTTTTGGAGTCATTTTATGTTTTGCATTGGAGAAACTCTCACGTCAGAAAGTCTGGCAATGAGTTGGATTCTCCCTTTATATACTCAATTTCGAAGTCAAAATCAAAAAGGATAGCTTGCCATCTGGTAAATATTTGTTTGGATGCAAGGTTCTAGACATCCTTTTTGAGAATTTCTTTGGCAAATTTGCAATCGATCTGTAATAAGAATTTTTGGTTAAGTAGATCAGATTAAAATTTGTTCATGGATTAGACTATGGACAGTATTTCTTTTTTAACGTCGAATAATTCTGTTGGGTTTGGTTCCAGTGTCAAGAAGTAAATTGGACAATGGATACAAATTGGATCTGGGCTTGTTTGGATTGAGCCAGATACTGTTCCAAATTTTGGGCCTGGGCCTATTTTAGAATACCACCATATCCGATTTCGGAGGCATCAGTTTCAACAATTTTGAGCTGGTTTGGATTGGCCAAGTACAAATAGGGAATGGACTGTACTTGGGCCTTGATTTGTTTTACGATATTGGTATAGGCCCGAGTCTAAGGTTTTGGGCTCTTTTTGAGGCAATTATGAAGAGGTTTGGCAATCTGGTTCAAATTTGGACAGAAGTCTAAGACATAATTTAGGCTACCCAAAAATATTTGGAGTTGGGTCTTCTCAAGAATTTGGTTTGGGAATTTGATGCAAACTCTATGGACCTTTCTATTGGGACAATAGTACCTGACTCGATATAATGTCCTAAGAATCTGATCCTAGTTTAGCCCAAAGATATTTTAGACTTAGACGCAACTAGCCCATTTTGTTTTGCGATACTAAGGAAAGTCCTAAGGGGCTTGAAATGTTGGTCTAGCCTATTTGAAAATACTAATACATCATAAATGTATACAATACAAAAATTTGAATAAGGATTAAAAATATCATTCATAATTTGAATACAGTGTTGAAGTTCAGAAGTTGTTGGAATCAAATTTTTTGATTTTTGTTATCTTTTGAGTATTAATGTTAAATCATAAACATTTGTTGGTTTTGCTGGAATCTTTGATGTTGAAGGTTTTACTTCATTTTGTTCCAATGATTTAACCAGTTTTTCTAAATACTCTTTTTATTTTTGTTGGTCAGGAATAATTTGAACAATTTCTAACATTATTTTTTTTCATTTGTCAACACATTTATTTGGTTTACAAAGGCATCTTCTTCTGGGTCAGAAGAGTTATATGAGGAAGATGATGAGGTTACTATCTCATCAATTTGAGGGTCATCAGTTTGATTTTCATTATTAGATTCATTTTTAGATGTTTCAATTAGGTGGTTTTGAATTTTCTCCATAATTTGTTCATCTAAATATAATTCTTTGATTTGGTTATTTAACCTACAATATTTTGAAATATGTCCTAATTTACCACATTTATAGCATTTTATGTTGTTTCTATTCCCTGGGGTTTTTTATGAAGAAACTATTGGTTTTTTGCCTTTTAATTTTGATTTTTGGTAATAAGGTATTTGTTTATGAGTTTGAGGTGCCGGTAAATATTTATGTTTTGATTTCTTATGATAAATAGGTTTGCAATTGCCAGAATATTTCTTTGGTTTGTTTGAGGTTCCTATTATATCAAATTGTTTGCAAAAAGAACCTAATTCTTGTTTTGTTTTGTTTAATTCCCATTTTAAATGTCTTTGAAGTTTTAAATCTTGACAGATTCTTAATCCTTCTTTTTGAGTGAGACTAATTAAATCACCATATGTGAATCTAAAATATGGAATTTGGTTGCCATGGGCTTCTTTGATTTTATTTCTAACCCTTTCGCCTAATAAAGGTGGAAGGCCGGCTAAGAATTTTTTTTTTCAAAAAGGTTGGTTTGAATCATCCCCAAGCATTACTCTAGTTAGGAATGTATTTTTGTACCATTGGAAACCACTAAGGTGTTTACACCTAAGGTTTTATAGTAATTCTGCGTTTTTATCTTTGAGGTGTGAAGGGTCACCTACAAAGTGTAGAGAAATGGATAGGATAAGGGATGCGACAACATCAGATATTGGTTCACCATTTTCAAAGACAATTTCATCATTTTCATCTACCTTAATGACGTTTAAGATTTGGTTTTTTTCTTCTGATGTTAAGTGGAAATCCCACCATCCTTTTAATTGTCCTGAAAACCCTACTATCAGGAGTTCTGCTATGGCTCTATCAGAAGTATTTGATTGGGTTTTATAGGCATTAGCTGCCATGGTCATTTGTTGTAATAAATTTAGGATATGATATTCAGACAATCCATCAATGTTCCATTCATGAAGTGAGGATGCCTTATAATTTGGCTGAACTAATTTGTTTGGTCTAAGCTCAAGGCTTAGATCAGGAGTAGTTTTTCTAGGGATTATTGACCTAGATGTTGAAGGGATATCAAGACGAGCCAGTAATGGTTCCTGGGCCTCATCATTATCAGTTTGGTATGTTTGATTCATCATATTAATTTGTGAATCTAACTCAGGGGTTTCTGGAATTTGAATTTGATTTGATGAAGTCGAAGGTGTTACCTGGTCAAGTTTTTCTTTTAAAGCTTGGAAGAATTATGTTTTTCTAGCTTGAATTATTTTTTGACTAGCTTTAGAAACTTCGAAGGGTTTGAATATTGACATTTTCTTTTACTCTGTTGTTAGGGGCATAGAAGCTATTTGAATCGTAAGTAGAATGATTTTCTGGATTTGTTTATCCAATTTTACCAATTGTGTTTAAATGGATATTTGTATAGTTATTTTGAAGAACGATGTTTTTAACATTTTCTGTTTGATCTTCCTTTGGCATTCTCAAAGGTTTTAATTCCAGAGTGTTTTCTCCAGAAGTCATTTTGACATTTTACAGAGGTGGGTGTTCTAACTCAATTGTTCCTTTGTCATTTTTCCATATTTTAGTTTTGTTTCGAGTTGTTAATGGATTTGTATGTTTGAATGGGTAATCAAATCCTTTTTGTTTGAAAACTATTTCTAGCCAGTTAAAGAATAAAATTTGACACTGGCGCTGACCTTAATTGTATAAAAGAAGGAATTATACCAAAACAATTCCTTTCCAAAACAAATGAAACATTGTCTGCAGCAAACAACTCCTGGCTTAAAATTAAAAATAAATGTGATGCATATATTCTATGCAACAATTTGCAAATCATATCAACATATGAAATAACCCTAGATATAGGCCATACCATAATTCTGGGTACCCCATTCATTAATTTGATCACCCCTTACAAAGTTGGCCTTATTGGAATTTCATTCAAAACCAAAGGAATCAAAAATATCCTTTCATTTTTAGAAATTCCCAGAACTAAGAATCTAAATTTGTTGAAAGCAAATTCAATTTACAAAAACCAAATCAATCTCCTTGTTCAAGGAAAATAAAAAGATTTGAATTTATTAAAACAAAACATATCCCTAACTAGGATTCATAATCAATTAGGAACAAAATTGATAAAAGATAAAGTCACTCAAATCTAAAACCAAATTGAAAATGAAATATGCTCTGACCTTGCAAATGCATTTTGGTCAAGGAAAAACCATATGGCCGACTTACGATAAGAAGAAAATTTCAATGAGAAAAATATACCAACAAAAGCCCATCCAATGCAAATGAATTCAGAATTAGTAGAACATTGGCAAAAGGAAATCCAAGACTTAGAATAAAAAAACCTGATTTCAAAATCTAGGTCACCCTAGTTTTGTGTAGCCTTTTATGTTAATAAAAATTCTGAAATTGAACGTGGAACACCAAGATTGGCAATATATTACAAACCCTTAAATGACTCATTAAAATGGATTAGGTATCCAATCCCTAACAAAAAGGACCTTCTCCAAAGATTACATTCTGCACTTATATTTTCAAAATTTGATTTAAAATCAGGATTTTGGCAAATACAAATTTCACCAAAAGATAGATAAAAAACTGTGTTCACTGTCCCATTTGGTCAATACTAGTGGAATGTTATCCCGTTTGGATTAAAAAATACACCATCTAAATTCCAAAGAATTATGAATGATATTTTTAATCCTTATTCAAAATTTTGTATTGTATACATTGATGATTTATTAGTATTTTTAAATAGTCTAGATCAACATTTCGGGCACCTTAGGACTTTTCTTAGTGTCACAAAAAGAAATGGGATAGTTGTGTCTAAGTCCAAAATATCTTTGGGCCAAACTAGGATAAGATTCTTAGGAAATGATTTTGAACTATCATTTTGAAGCATTAGGGTTTCTCCTTTTATGCTTTTTGTTTTGGCTTTGGTTTTAAAGGAAATTTTCATTACCTTATAATGGATCCTTTATATCATATATACGGGTATTGAATCTTCTAACATATCATAGCCATGAATTTTAATTTGTAAAGTTAATGTATGCAAGATGTTTGGGTCATCCAAAGATGGTGAAAATTTTGGATAACAATCAAAATATATTGATCCTCCACAAAGGCTACTCTCTATAGTTCCTATCATGGAATCATTAAAGTTTTTAAGTCTTATATATATGTCCTGAAATTTACATTGTCATTTGGTTTTACATAGGTAGAGATCAAACAGCGGGAACAACAAACTTGTTAAATTCCTTCAACACACGTATAATAATAAACGATCAACAACAACGACTATAACACTCCCATTTTTAGTACTTAAAATTTTTGTTTTGTGGAAGCGTTAATTACAAAATTAATGGGTGTTACTACCACACTTAGTATAAGTCTGGCATCCTCTACCATTCTTATGCTAAGGTTAAAACATTTCTTTACTTAAATAACATGATTACAAAGTTCGAATACAGAGAATAATAAATAAGTATGGTGCTAGTTAAAAGCAACATCAGTAGTCTACCAAAACTCAAGAGATAAATTACAGGAGGACATGAAAGTCTAATTACAATCGGAGACCAGATAGCAAAAGAGACATCGGATATTCCTACGCTCTCAAAACTGACTAACAACTTTTAACCAAACTCGGAAGCTAACTTACAAAGTCCACTGCCCATTGAATAGGTAGGGGCCTACGAAAATAAATCCTTTAGTACTACAATACTAAGTAACCCCTTTATACCAAACTAATATGATAAACCAGCATATAACGCATGCAAGGCATACAACTAACATGGTATAAGACATATACATACACATACAAGGATTGAGATGCAATACTCATTTAGATAATCAAATTCCATAAAGGCCATATACTACTCATATTCATTCATTTGAACAACTGGACTTACCAAATGAACATCCTAGAAATACTCTCTAAAGCATGATTAGAAGAAAACTCTAACACAATAACCATAAGATATCACGATAATACATGGTATAAGCTTAAGAAATGCATGAGATGATCAAGATACAATAATCATATTAGATAAATCATAATCACTGAAATCACATACCACTCATACTAGTTCATCGAGGTAATAGTAAAACTTACCAAACTAATATACCAGAGATGCTTTCTGAAGTATGATTAGATCAACCACAACACAATAACCATAGGTCATCGTGACAATATATGGTATAAACATTAAGACATATATGAGATGATCCAAACACAATAATCATAACAAATAAGCAATAGTCACCAAACTACATATTGTCTATGCGTGTTCATTTAGAATGTAATAACACTTACTAAGCATCCCAAGATGCTCTCTAAAATAATAACTAAAACCCCACTCTACATCATAATGATAACCTTCACAGCATAATTCATGTCTCAACATCAATCTCAACCAAATACATAACATCACAGGTATATTATAATAAGATCCATAACATCACAGATATACTTATAGGTGCAATATAATAAAATCCATAACATCACAGGTATATTTACAGGTACAATATAATAAAATCCAAAATATCACAGGTATACTTACAGGTACAGTATTATAAAATCCATAACATCTCAAGTATACTTACAGGTACAATATAATAAGATCCATAACATCACATGTATGCTCACAGACATAATACCAACACAGGTAGGCATGAAGGCTGCTACCAAAACCACAGGTAGACACAAATGTTACTATCAAAACACAGGTAACCACAAAGGCTCCTACTAAAACTACAAGTAGGCACAAAGGCTACTACCAAGCCACAGGTAGACATAAAGGCTGCTACCAAAACTATAGGTAAGCATGAAGGATACTACCAAACCATAAGTAATAACAAAGGCTACTACAGAAACCACAGGTAGGTACGAAGGCTACTACCAAACCACAGGTAGGCACACAGGTTGCTACCGAAACCATAGGTAGGCACAGATGCTACTACCAAAACCAATCCAATCCAATAATAATCATTCCAATCAAATCATATCATTTTCATTTTTATTTACTTGAGAGGGATATAATAACAATCCAGAGATATAAAAGTACATCGGTCATACCGGCGTACATGGCATCACGATACCCTCCCAACCATCCAACCCAGAGGCATAACAATACTATGGTCATACTAATGCACAAGGCACACAATACCCTTCTCACCTCAGACACCTAATCCTTAAGTATCGATACCCTATATAGGGCCCGTAGGTCACCTGTAGAGTAGACTAGGGCTTTATTGGGGCACAGCTAACATACTAGAAAACCAAATAAATCAAGGACTCCTACCTCCTTATCTTTAAGGTAGTTACCCCTAGAGAGAAACCATTCCCAAACTTGAGGTATTCCACTTTATGTATTGGTATTTTATAAGGTGATCACAGATATTACATTTTACACAACTATTCCCATTTCCATACTTATTTATTTTTCCTTTATTTTCAATTATCCAAGTCAACCCTAAGGTCAACAGTCCAAAATAAGGGCAAAGTTAACATTAAGGTCAACCTATTAAAAGTCTGAGACCATCCTATGTCAAATTATTCATATTTGGGCATATTAGGTCGAAATGACCAAAATGCCCCTAATACTAATAATTATCAGATTATCATCCATTTAAATACTAAATTCATTTTATTTATTAATTCATCATGAAAAAGCTAAAACAAAATAATTTAATTATTTATTATGCAATTTAAATTATCACCTTTGTCAAAAGACCATTTTGCCCTTACACCTATTTTTGCATACAAAACCCTATCATACACTTTTAAAATATACAAAACACATGATTGTATAATCAGCAGCAGATAATACATATTATACATGATTTTTAGGAAAAATATCATAATACACTAATAATGACAAAATTGCCCCTGGGGCACACATCCATAATTGTTATTCCACAATTATATCTAAATATGATCACCCTATTATTTTATACATACTTATCACACAAAATATTTTTCAGTCATTAGAATCGTTTTAATTATACTTTCATTCCCAAAATATTTTACATCATATAACATGCTCGTTTTACAGATTTTCATGATAATAATAATAATTAACACATAATTATATAGTAACAAATCATGCTTAATAGATTTTCATACACCAAAAACCCTAATGTGCTATCACGCAATATTTATCATTTTAGTAGAGTATAATAGTTACCGTATAACAATATACTTAACATAGATTGTATATAAAAATACAGATGTGCTAACATGCAATATCCGACATTTTAGTAAGGTATAACAGTTACCTGAATTCTAGCAAAAACTTAAAAATAATAGTATCCAACTAAATTTATAAGGTCCCGCTAATGAAACTTTCGTACCTAAAAATAATACCACAATTACCGAGTTAATATCTATAAGATAAAATATTAATTTTAATATAAAAATATTTATTTTTCTAAAATGACCAAAATACCCTTATATTTAAAATAGGTACCACATTTTTGTTAAAATAAAACTACCTCACGCTACACATGCAGTGTGAGTAGTGCGCACAAAGAAGGGGGGCTTGAGGCTGGCTGGGGTGGTGCTGTCGAGGTGTGCTGGCTGGAAATGGCAAGACATTGGGATGGGTGGCTTAGTTGCAGATGGCGGTGGTTGTGGGTAAGGTTATTGGGTGATGGGAAGTGGTGTAGAGGGCGGTTAGTGCTTCTCGGTGGTGGTGGTTCGCATGGAAAAGGGTGGAGGCTGGGGCAGTTATATCATATAGGGAAGGGTGGCAATTCTGCTGGGTTGGGGTGCTGCAGATGGTGGGTGTGGTGTTGGAAGTGGTAGGGTGGAGATGATTGGTTGGTGTTGGGAGATGGCTCGGTGGGGAGTGTAGAGGAAGAAGGTAAGGGCTGCCACGGGTTGGGGAGATGGGTGAAGAAAATGTAGAGGGGAGGAGGATGAGAAGGGTAGATGGTCAGGGGCTACGAGGGTGTGTATGTGTTATTATAATAATGAAGAGGGAGGTTGGTTGAAGAAGAAGAAGAGAACGAGGCAAAGAAGGGGAGTAGGGGGTTGTTTGGTTGGTGAGGGATTATTGAAAAGGAACAGAGGTGGAAGGGGTTATGAGGGTGAGGGAGTGTGTGTGTGTGTAGTTTGTATAAGAAAAAAATGCAGAGGTAGCACGAGGAGAGAGATTGGGGGAGGGGTAGAGTGTACGGTACAGGTAACATGCGAGTAAAAAAATATAGGGTAGGGTAGAATAGGTTTATTTTAGATTTAGTTTAGGTAGATTAGGGTATCAGGTAGAAAAATAATCTGACCTAGGATAGGTTAAAAAGGAACAGAAAGAGTAATAAAAATAATCCATGATAAATTTTAGAAATTGTTTCAAGTTACGGACCAATGGTTTTTAATAAAATAATTAAGCTAAGATTTATGGGCATAACTAGGATTAAAGTTAATAATCTAATTTCTATGAAGTTTTATCCTGATTAAATTTATATCTAAAACATCATAATAATACACATACTAATAATACACTTAATATTAAACCTCCTAAAATAATCATTATAGCTAATCTCACATAATGATTAATTTATAATTAAGGATTCTAAAAGTGGGGTATTATAACGACACTTACACCCCTTAAAAGAGTGATCGAACATGATGGGCATAATCATCAACCCTTTAATCAAAATTCCCATGCCCGTCCTTAATCTAGAAACCTATCATAGTCTTTATCAACATCATCGACCATTTAATGAGAAGCTTGTACCTTAAATATATTTTATAAACTTAAGACCTAGTAATGAAAGATTCTAAGATAACAATTTTTCCAAATAAGTAAGGAAAAACAATACGGAAGAGAGATTTAAAAGCTACAAAACACCCTCAACTACAATCCAACTAGCCTTAACATCTCCAATTTTGCAATAATTATACCCAACATTCATATTTCATATTTTTATTCCATGTATGATAAGCTCATATAACCTATAACATATAGTAGACAAAATCGATACAAAATTTGAACGTATAATAGAGGGAAGAGTCAATGCACAATATGATTTTAGTAGCTAGATAAGAGGAAGAAAGGTTACTTGAAACCTAGAAATGAATGACAATAGAAGAAGACAACACGGAGATCGCCTTCTTTGGCGGCTAACAAAGAGTGGCAGACATAGTGAACAAATGTGGTATGGCTATCTTCTTTAGAGGCCGGAAAAGATTTATTATTGGAAGGGATAAATGCTTAACTGCTACATCTAATGACAAATTGCTATTGTCATTCACAAATTTGTGGTAGCTATCCAGAGTTAGGGTCACCATGCAGTGTGCCAAATTTGAATGAGGCAACAAAGGGGATACTGATAAGTTCATATTTTGACATATTTTATACCCTTATAATCTTAGTTTTTGGTAGTTTATTTAACTAATATAGGGGAATAATTATTGTTTTATGCTTAAGTGGTAAAATTTGTATAAATATTATTATTTGAGCTAAAATGATATAAATTAAGTAAATTTAAAATAAAATATTATTTATTAATATTTATTGAATTTTATTTTACAGGTTTTGTTTTAAATATAAGAGAATAAAAAAAAAAGAAAAAAAAAACCTTTGGACCAACGGCCGAAGGCCGAAGGCCCAAAGGCCAGCGAAGAACGAAGAAGAGTCAGCTGGGCAGGGCTGACGTGGCAAGGCACAAAATTTTTATAAAAGAGGCAGCGAGTGTGCGACAGACAGTAGGGGAAGCGACGCAGAGAGCCGTCAGGCTCTGACATCGCGGCAGAGACGCAGGTTACGAGAGCCTTTATAGGCTCGGGAGGAACGACAGGCAGAGAGGGGCGAGAGCCTTCCTTCGCTGGCTCGGAGTGAGGCGTCACAGAGAGGAACGGCGCGGCACGGAAGGGAGTCGCACGGAAAGTGAGAGGCATGGCGTTCGAGGCGTGCAGCACAGCAGTTCGACAGCCGCCAGCAGGGAAAAAGAAGAAAGAGTTTTGCACGGAAATCAAAGCCGAGAGAGAAGAGAGAATAAGAAGAAATATTTATACCGGTAGAATTTATTTCAGATAAAATTAATTTTTATCTGAATAAATTCTTGATCTTTAATTCAAAATTAATTTCGGTTATTTATTTCTCTTATTTTCAATTTATATTTTAGATATATATTTCTGTGTAATTAATTCTTTAATTATGGTTGGCTGATTAATTATTGTTAGGGAATAATTTGAAACCCTAGATTATGATTTGAATTATAATTTTATTTTCTTTGTTTCGTGAGATTGTTTCTTGACTCTATATTAATTGCTATCGTTTATATGTGTGATTCTGTCCAGTATAGTTTATTTGGTGCATGCCTTGTTCTGGTACCTCATAAGTGACAGTATGTAGGATAAATTGCTTGCTAGGTGGCCATCTAAATATACTAGAATTTATATGTATAAATTGCAGCTAGGTTAGATAACAATTCACCTAATCGTTTTGTGATTCTAACCTAAGTGGTAAAACGTTTCGATACGTGTGGGTCAAGAAAAGGAAATACAGCTAGACATGCTTTTTGTACTAGTTTGGGTACTTAGATTGACAGCCTTCCACTTACACTTAATGCATTAAATCTAGTTAAATATAGGAGCCGCTTGTTGCTGCTATACTGCTAGTATTTAATAGGGTTAATATTGGCGCTTTGTCGTATTAATTTAATTAAGGGAAGTAATATAAGGTGTATAGACCTGCTTTTGGTGTGCAACTTGGTCGATCTCTTTCTCACGATTAAAATTGACTTAGAAATATATATTATATTTTCAACCTAATCTAGTGGTGGATTTTTATTTCCCTAACATATTTCTCCTATCTGCTAGTTTCCCATTATTTTTCATTATTTTCATTATTAGTTTATTTTATTTTATTTACTCATTTTATTATTATTTTGATAAACCCCCATTAGTATTTTTCTTATTTATTTATTTTGTGTTATTTAGGATTTTTATTTTTAGTTTTAGTTTAAGCTAGTTAATTAGAGGTGAGCCCTCTCAATCCCCGGTTTAGAACGATACCCTTATTTACCAGTGCTACATTTGACAACAAGAGGGTTTAAATTGCGTGCCGGCTACGGTCGCACCAATTTTTGGCGCCGTTGCCGGGGATTGGTAACTTCACCTTTATTTTGCTAGTAGTTTTAGTGTGTTTTTGTTTTTAGTGTTTTTGTATTTTTTTTTCTTTTAGTTTTGTTTTAGATTTTCTTAGGATTTTTGGTGTGTTTTGTTCTTAACCTTTTCCTTTGAAGTGTCAGTATTTTCAGGTGGCTATGAGAGGATCCTTTGGTTATGGACAACTTTGCTCGAATCTTAACGCAAGAGTAAATGAGGTAAGTATGAGTAGTCTTGAAGATAAACTTAATAAACTCACTACTCTTGTTTTGCAGGTAGCTGAAGCTAGAATTATTAGTACAAGTGGAGTGTGTCATACGCAAGGAAATCCATATGCCTACCATGAACAAGCTATTAGAGGAGGAGGATGGACACAATCTGGTGCTCAATCTTTCAATGGTTTTCAAGGACACGATCCCTATACAAGCACATACTATTCGGGAATGAGGCATCAACCCAACTTTGGATGGGGGATGAATGATCAGTATCAAGTGCCATATCAAGACCCATACATGCACGAATATGAAGCTTCAAAACATTATCAACATCCTCAACAAGATTCTTCTCCAGTTTCAGAACCCTCAAGTTCAGAAAAATTGGATAAGATTCTTGAAGAACTGATAAATGATCAAAACCAGTTGGCAGGAAGCCAAAATCAACTGATACAAATGAATGATCATTATTCAGTGCCATATCAAGAGCCTTACATATGTGATTATGAAGCGTCAAAACATTATCAATATCCTCAACAAGAATCTTCTCCAGTTTCAGAGCCCTCAAGTTCAGAAAAAATGGATAAGATTTTTGAAGCATTGACAAACAACCTAAATCAACTGGTGCAACGTCAGATTATGCAAAATGAAAGGGTGTCAGTGATAGAGGAGAAAATAGGTTATATGGTCAACCTGATGAATCAACCACAAGCACAAGAAGAGCTCTCTAGTACTTCAATTCCAAATTCAAGTGAGAGTTATGAGGGTGATGATATCATATCTGAATGTGAGGATGAGCTAGTTGAGGAGGTTTCCATGAAAAACATTGAAGAGCAAGATCAAGTGGAAGAAGAGCTTATCAAAGTAGAAGAAGAATCTCATCAAAATGAGGATCAAGTGAACAAAGAGAAGTATATGGTAGACAAGACTATCACTTTCACCTACCATATACCATCTTTGAACATTTATTCCCCACTTTTGCTTGGAGATGACCATGAGACACAAGGTAAGCCTTTGAACCACGTTGATTTTATTTATGCTAATCATACTTCTTGTTTTACCTCTTTTAGCAGGTTAGATGGATCCAAGAGTGAAGAGAGTAATCAAATCACCTTGGATACATTTAATAAGAAGCGTGATGCTCCAAAGGAGAGGTTATGTTGGAAGGACGTGTTTAAAGATTTTGAGATGGAAAAATATGTTCCTTCGATAGAGAGATCAAGATACATGGATATTGGGCAAAATATTCTCTCTCTACACACGAGCTTAAACTCTATGCTAAGTAAGTTACGTTCTTGCTGGATCAAATCTTTCATTAAATCTAACATTTTGTCTTTTTCTTCCTTGCAGGATAAAGATGATCATCACAAGGAAGGATTTGGTGAAGCAGCTCTCAAGTGGACGTATCCACCTTGAACGAGTAAACCAAGATCATGTCAGGCTGAAGACATAAAAACAAGCGCTACTTGGGAGACAACCCAATGTCATAAGGGAGTTTTCTATCCTTTATTTATTTGTTTTATTTTCTCCATACATTAAATTTCATGTTTCCTTAGTTGTTTACACATTGAGGACAATGTGTGATTTAAGTGTGGGGGTGCGTATGTTTTATGTGTGAAAAAAAAAATGAAAAAAAAAATTTGTTTTGATTTTTTAGAGTGTTTAGTATTTTTAGAGTCGTAGAACCCTTAACTAGTTAATGAGGAATATATCTTTGAAATTTAACGAACAGAGGATCATGAAATTGAGATAAAGTAAGTGGAGATTTTTTGTATTAATTTCGATATAGGGAACATATATCTATGTGCCTAAATGTGAATGGAGAAAGAATATGTATGATTGTCTAACCACCGACATGGCATGTTGAGATTCATCACATTCCTTAGTGAGCTTTTGAACCATATGTACCTTCTTTTTCTGAGCGAATTTACACAAAATCATCTATTTTTCTTGGCTTCAAAATTTTCTTTGTAAACCTCATATACGCTTAATTGTTTTGATCAAATTATTTGCCATAGATCTTGTAATGGACTATAGAGATTACTAGAACTTACTTTTGTGCTAGTCGAAGCTTATAATCAAAACATGCTCTGATTGAGAAAATGATAAAGGCAGCTTAGGAATTTTCCATCACATGACCAAGTAGCTTAACCTAATTTGTGTATCCATGATATACATCCTATAGAAACCCTTTTGAGCCTATACGTGGAACATGCATTTTTTCATTACCCACATTAAATAACCATTGGGCCTTAATATCTTTACCCTTGCTTCAAGCTAGTGGAAGGAAATCATATCATTATGGATATAAAGAGTGGTTGTTTATGTGTGTATGTGAAAGAAATATATAAGAAAGGGGATTGGTTATGTTTGTTGAAAAAAATGAAAAAAAAAATGAAAATTGTCAAAAAAAAAAATGAAAAAAAAAATGAAAATGAGAAAAAAATGTTAGGATATAAGGAAGAGGAGTTATGGAGATTATGTTGAGAAAGTCTATTCATGTTCTATTTTGGTGTTAAGTTGGAGAGGTGTATCATTAATCATTGATGTGGAGTTATGCTTACATTTCATCTAATTATTAGATTCCACTAGCTCTTGATCTTTTTAGCACCACACTCCTAAAACAATCCATACCCTTCTTTACCTTAAACCCCATTATAACCAATAAGTAAGTCCTATTTGATTCTTGAGATGAGCAGCCTTTGATCTGTTGGAGATTAGTCACAAGA
The DNA here is from genome assembly GCA_039764185.1 of Tamarix austromongolica. NCBI lineage: Eukaryota > Viridiplantae > Streptophyta > Magnoliopsida > Caryophyllales > Tamaricaceae > Tamarix > Tamarix austromongolica. Next base: position 81,763,145 of record CM077814.1, on the reverse strand, counting down.
GTTAAGCATATGGTTCGGTCCATTTGGCAAATATTTGGTATCTTTCATGAGGTTTTATCCACAAGAACATGAGCTTTCTTTGTTTATATATGTGAGTCGTTTGTTATTTTTATCATCTTAGCTCACATACATGAGTGTTTCTAAACATTTGTAGCCATGAATCTAAGAGAGAGAAAATAGAGGGTATCCATAGTGAGGATGGATCTTGATGTGACTAAGGCGTGGTAGATTTTTATCCATAATATTGATCTGTTCATACCTGTCATGTTTGTGTGTGAACCATATGTTGAAATTGATTCTTTAAATCTCCCAATGCTGAATTTTGATTGATTGCTAATCTTGACATTTGAAAGTAAAAGATTCTGAGACAAATATGGTTAAGGGTGTTAGGTATATGGTTTTATTTATTTATTTATATTTTATTTTTATTTAGGTATGTTTTTATTTTATTTTATTTTATTTTATTTTGTGTGTGATTTTGTGGGTATATCATCTGTGAAACCCTCACGAGACCTTACTCGTCCTCGATGGGTGACCTAGGGGTTTAAAGGGCTTGTTGCACATGCTAAGTGTAATCGTGAGACCTACGAAAGTGGCTAGTTAATTTAATTTTATCTGTTTAGAGCAATAACTTGCTTGAGGACAAGCAAGAAGCTAAGTGTGGGGGTGTGATAAGTTCATATTTTGACATATTTTATACCCTTATAATCTTAGTTTTTGGTAGTTTATTTAACTAATATAGGGGAATAATTATTGTTTTATGCTTAAGTGGTAAAATTTGTATAAATATTATTATTTGAGCTAAAATGATATAAATTAAGTAAATTTAAAATAAAATATTATTTATTAATATTTATTGAATTTTATTTTGCAGGTTTTGTTTTAAATATAAGAGAATAAAAAAAAAAGAAAAAAAAACCTTTGGACCAACGGCCGAAGGCCGAAGGCCCAAAGGCCAGCGAAGAACGAAGAAGAGTCAGCTGGGCAGGGCTGACGTGGCAAGGCACAAAATTTTTATAAAAGAGGCAGCGAGTGTGCGACAGACAGTAGGGGAAGCGACGCAGAGAGCCGTCAGGCTCTGACATCGCGGCAGAGACGCAGGTTACGAGAGCCTTTATAGGCTCGGGAGGAACGACAGGCAGAGAGGGGCGAGAGCCTTCCTTCGCTGGCTCGGAGTGAGGCGTCACAGAGAGGAACGGCGCGGCACGGAAGGGAGTCGCACGGAAAGTGAGAGGCACGGCATTCGAGGCGTGCAGCACAGCAGTTCGACAGCCGCCAGTAGGGAAAAAGAAGAAAGAGTTTTGCACGGAAATCAAAGCCGAGAGAGAAGAGAGAATAAGAAGAAATATTTATACCGGTAGAATTTATTTCAGATAAAATTAATTTTTATCTGAATAAATTCTTGATCTTTAATTCAAAATTAATTTCGGTTATTTATTTCTCTTATTTTCAATTTATATTTTAGATATATATTTCTGTGTAATTAATTCTTTAATTATGGTTGGCTGATTAATTATTGTTAGGGAATAATTTGAAACCCTAGATTATGATTTGAATTATAATTTTATTTTCTTTGTTTCGTGAGATTGTTTCTTGACTCTATATTAATTGCTATCGTTTATATGTGTGATTCTGTCCAGTATAGTTTATTTGGTGCATGCCTTGTTCTGGTACCTCATAAGTGACAGTATGTAGGATAAATTGCTTGCTAGGTGGCCATCTAAATATACTAGAATTTATATGTATAAATTGCAGCTAGGTTAGATAACAATTCACCTAATCGTTTTGTGATTCTAACCTAAGTGGTAAAACGTTTCGATACGTGTGGGTCAAGAAAAGGAAATACAGCTAGACATGCTTTTTGTACTAGTTTGGGTACTTAGATTGACAGCCTTCCACTTACACTTAATGCATTAAATCTAGTTAAATATAGGAGCCGCTTGTTGCTGCTATACTGCTAGTATTTAATAGGGTTAATATTGGCGCTTTGTCGTATTAATTTAATTAAGGGAAGTAATATAAGGTGTATAGACCTGCTTTTGGTGTGCAACTTGGTCGATCTCTTTCTCACGATTAAAATTGACTTAGAAATATATATTATATTTTCAACCTAATCTAGTGGTGGATTTTTATTTCCCTAACATATTTCTCCTATCTGCTAGTTTCCCATTATTTTTCATTATTTTCATTATTAGTTTATTTTATTTTATTTACTCATTTTATTATTATTTTGATAAACCCCCATTAGTATTTTTCTTATTTATTTATTTTGTGTTATTTAGGATTTTTATTTTTAGTTTTAGTTTAAGCTAGTTAATTAGAGGTGAGCCCTCTCAATCCCCGGTTTAGAACGATACCCTTATTTACCAGTGCTACATTTGACAACAAGAGGGTTTAAATTGCGTGCCGGCTACGGTCGCACCAGATACTAGGTGGGGGAAAATGATCAATGGGGTTGTTACAAATTTTGCTGTGGAGATAGAAAAGGTAGAGGATGGTGAAGTACAGGAAGTAGCATATCGAGTTGAAGATGGAACAACTAGAGAGGAAGATGTAGCGGCTCCCTTCAATCTAATTAATAATCTAACTAAATGCTATGTTTGATTGATATATGTAATGAAACATGCTTTAAGTAGTAGGTTCTGCTGTAACGCCATAGATCCATTGTAGCTAATCTATGCCTTGGCATATAACTATATCTGTTGCAACGTAATTTGGATGTTGATAAACCATTTTTCCAGCTTGTCTTCTTCCTTCAATTCTCTCTAAATTTGTTTGTGTTACTACCTTCTAATTCTTCTATGATTGAATTACTAGGGAATATCAGTGGTATCAAAGCCATCTCAAACTATCATGGAAAGAAATACACAAGAAGATAAACTACAACGAGAAATGGAGTATCTTCAATCGTCCATGGAAGAGTTGAAAACCTCATTTTAGAGCCATTTGTAAGAATCCTAGTATGAAACTTTAGTTGTCTTGCAAACCATCCTTTCTCAAATGCAAACACTCTAGATAAGAACATCGTCCAATTGAATTCCCTTTGGTAATGGCTCCACAACACTAGAGATTAACCTCCTTGAAAATCAAACAAACCAACTCGATATTGCGCCGCCCATGACACAATTTACCCCACTTGTGCTAGTATTGCAGAACTAAAATACTCATCCAATTCCTTACCACATAGCAATAATTGAATTCCTATGATTTGAGGGAACCAATGTGGAAGGATGGGTTTGCAGGGTAGAGCATTTCTTTACCATTGATGGATTGCTAGAGAATAACAAGGTGCAAATGGCATCCATTCACCTTGAGGATTTGGAATTACAATGGTATCAGGGGTATATGAAGACAGGATCTTATCCTATATATCTTCCCTGGCATGAATATGTTGAGGCAATCAATGCACGATTCTATTTGTATCCCTTCAATGATCCTATAGCTGAATTACTAACCTCAAGCAAGGAACCAGTTTGACCGAGTATCAAAATAGGTTTGATGCACTGCAGACTCGTCTAAACTTACCGAAAGAATATACAACGAGTTGGTTTTTAGGTGGCCTGCAACCCAATGTACAACATAGTGTGAGAATGTTTAAGCCATCCACTCTCAAACGGGCTTATAAACTAGCCAAATTGTAGATGGCTATGATACAAAGTAAAAAAAAAAATCACCTCAAACCACCATTATTACCCACACCTCAGTTAGACCCAAAAAACCTGAATTACAATAACGTTGGCAAAGGTCCTATATGGAGACATTTGAAGAAATTATCTTAGGAAGAGGTGGATGCAAAGAGGGTGAAGGGGGAATGTTTTTAATGCTATGAAAAATTCACTCCTGGCCATCGATGTAGCCAAAGACAAATCTTCATGATGGATGTTGTAGAAGAAGAATAAGGAATTTAGGGGGAAATCTTGGTAGAAGAAGAGGGAATGAAGGAGGTAGTAATGGAATAATACCCTCAAATTTCAGTACATGCAAGGAGTGGAATGACCACCTACCAAACCATTCGTGTGACTGGTTACATTAAGAGGTGAGCTATCAATGTGTTAATTGATACCGGGAGTACGCATAATTTCCTTAATATGAAGATTGCAAAATAGGTAGGGTGTCAATTGATATCCACCCAACCTATGATAGTGGTAGTGGCAGTGGTAGATGGTAGATCTCTTCAAGGGGTGTGCATTGTCGAATATCCGTATCCAACAGGATATTTTTTTTCGGATATCCAATCCGACCGGATATTCGATATCCCATATCCAAATCCGTATCCGAATACACCGGATATCCGAAACATCGAATATCCAATTATTGAAAAAAAAATATCCGATTATTAAATTTACATATATAATCTATACCTAAAAAAATTTTTCAGCATAAACACTTGTTTAATTATTCAGCTTGCATATAAAAAGATAAAATACATGATTAATCATATCCAAAAAAAATTAGCGATCAAGATTTGTGAACAATGGCACTCTAGAACTGTGGAACAACCTAAATTAAGAGGTTCAAAAAATTTAGGAGTTTTTTTTTTCTGGTTTGGGTGCTTGCGTGTGTGTAGGTCGTGACCTATTTGACTATTTGTAGAGTGTGGATGTTTATTTTAGACTTTAGTTTAGTAAATTATATTTGGACTCATGTACTATAGTAAAAAAAATGATCCAAACTTGAAGATTGAAAGAAAAAAAATCAGATTATAAATTATATTATGCCTAAATATATCTCACTTATTCTTAAAACCGGATATTTTTTACGGATCGGATTATCCACTAAAAAATCGGATCGGATATCCGCTCCGGTCAAACTTATATTTGACCGGATCGGATATCCGCTCCGCTTTTCAAAAACCAGATCGGATATCCAAAATTTTGGATTGGTTTTTTCAAATATCGGATCGGTTTTTCGGATCCCGATTTTTCTGCACAGCCCTAGCAGAGGGCTAGTTTGAAAGATTGCGGGGCATGAATTCACTAGTGGTGTGATGGTAATTCCATTGGGTGTGTGTGACGTGGTCTTGGGGGGTACAATGGCTAAGTACCTTGGGGTGCGTCACTCTGGACTATAGTGTGGAATTCTAGATCAATAACCAGAGGGTTAAACTGAGGGGTTCTCAATGGGTCAAGTCAGAGGGGGTTAGAACCAAAGAGATTGAAAAGGCTATGTCTAAACCTCTTGCACAGAACAACCTACAACTTTATGTTCTCCAATTGTGTGAGGGGGGAATTAAAGGAGGAAACAAGTGTTAAACTGACAAGTGTTGAGAACATAGAGAAAATATAGAGAGAAGTTGATGCCATCCTCTAGAAGTACTCCATTATTTTTGAATTGCCCAAAGATTTGCCCCACCTAGAACTCATAATCATCAAATTATTCTCAAGACAGGGTCAGGATCCATAGATGAGACCGTATAGATATTCCACTATTCAAAAGGATGTTATTGAATCATTAGTGCAATATATTGAAAGGAGGAATAATACAGCAAAGCACAATCACATATTCTTCACCGATAGTGGTGGTTAAGAAGAAAGATGGAAGCTGGAGGCTTTGCATTGATTATAGAGGGATGAACAAGCAGATAGTAAAAAGGAGGAGGTTTCCCATTCCAATCATTGAAGGGATGTTGGAAGAGCTTCATAGAGCTAAATATTTTTCTAAAATTGACCTTCGCTTAGGCTATCACCAGATAAGGACGAGGATGTGCACAAAACAACAGTCAAGACACACGAAGGGCACTATGAATACTTGGTGATGCCCTTCGGGTTAACCAATGCTCCTTCCACCTTCTAATCAGTAATGAGTGAGGTATTTCACCTATATTTGAGGAGGTTCATTTTGGTGTTTTGTGATGACATATTGATTTACAGTGCTAACTGGCCATCCCACTTGAATCACTTGGAAGCTACATTAGAATTACTTAGCAACAATTAGTCGTATGCTAAGGAGAGTAAGTGCTTATTTAGGGCTACAAAGATTGAATATCTGGGGCATATAATATCCATACAGGGTGGCTACTGACCCTAGGAAAATTGAGACGGTTAAATAGTGGCCTCTACCTAAAATTCCCACTCAGCTCAGGGGATTTTTAGGCCTAGCTAATTGTTATAGAAGATTCGTGAGGCTATGGTAGTATCATCAAACACTTAACTAACATGATGAAAAAAGACTCATAGGGATGGATAATGATGGCACAAGATGCATTTGAGAAGCTTAAGGTTGCACTCACCACAAACCCTGTATTGGCATTGCCTGACTTCAACAAAGAATTTGTTATTGAAAGTGATGCATCCAAGGGGGGATGGAAGCTCTTCTCATGTAGGAGGGCCATCCTATTACTTACATTAGTAAGGCCTTCTCCCTAAAACATGCAACCTTATCAATCTATGATAAGGATTTGCTGCCCAAAATTTTTGCAGTCGAAAAATGGAAGCAGTATTTGAGAGGGTGACACTTCAAGATTAAAACAGACCACCAACCTCTCAAATACCACCTCAACCAGCGAGTAGTCACTGATCTTCAGCAATCGTGGCTCACTAAACTAATGGCCTATGACTATGAGATCATATATAAGAAGGGTAAGGAGAATGTGGTAGCAGACTCACTCTCTAGGGTCACTAGAGGAGAACTACTTGCTACCTCATTGTCTACATTACACTTAGATCTCTTAGACAAAATCCAAATGGGCTGGAATACTAATGATAAGCTCAGAGTACTAAGGCAACAACTACAACAAAATTCATCGGCAATTATTCCTAGCACTTACTCAAGAGGAAAGGCAAGTTGACGGTAGGTAATGACTCAAACTTATGCCAGCAATTGCTGGAAATATACCATACCTCTCCAATAGGAGGGCACTCGATAGTACTAGCAACCTATCAAAGGGTGGCTGGACTCTTTTATTGGAAATGATTGAAGAAGGAAGTGAGGGGATATATAAGAAAATGTGATATGTGCCAAAGGAATAACTATGATATAGTGGCGTATCCAGGGAAGCTTAAGCCATTACCCATTCCTCAGATGATTTGGACTGATATTAATATGGATTTTAATGAAAGAATGCTGAAGTTGCAAGGAAGAGAGGTCATCATGGTCACCATCAATTGGGTAAGTAAATATGCCCACTTTGTGGCACTTAGGAACCCCTTTACCACCTCACAAGTAGCTAAGGAATTTGTGGATCATGTGTATAAACTCTATGGATTACCACAGACCATCATTAGTGATCGTGACCCTATCTTCTTGAGCAAATTTTGCCAGGAGATATTTAAGCAACAAGGAGTTAAGCTGTAGATGTACATAGCTAGGGATGTAAATGAGCTGAGCTAGTTCAGTATTCAACCTGGCTTGGCTCATTAAAAGCTTGGTTTGGCTTGTTTGTTTAGTTAAATAAGTTGAGCCTAAGCCTCACTTTTAGTCTCGTTAAATAAATGAGCTGAGCTTAAAACTAGGGGTGTTCGACTTTCCTTGGCTCATTTAAGGCTCATTAACTACTCATTTAAGGTTCGTTAACAACTCATTTAAGGATTATTTGCAGCTTGCTTAAGGTTCATTTACGGCTTGTTAACAAATTGTTTACCGATTCGTGAATAGCTCGTTTGCTGGCTCGTTAATAGGATCAAACTATTAAAAATATTTTTTATAATTAATTTTTGTACTTCATATGTAATATTTTATGTCATTTAATAATTTTAGGTATTATCATTATAGGTATTAGTATTAGTAATTAGTAAATGTCAACTTGATTATAATTAGCCATTAAAAGGACAATTTATATTAATTGTTGTATCATACTTTCTTGTATCATACACAACTTATATAGTTATATGATATAATATGGTATAAAAGGTGGTACAGTAATTCTTATTTTTCAAAATTTTATTCTAATTAATTCATTTTAATTAATGGTGAATTGGTGATATATATATATATATATATATATATATATGTATGTATGTATGTATGTATGTATGTATATATAGTTTTTTAATACATCTAATTTTTTTTAATATTTTTTTAAAAAAATATTACCTATTATCTTTATTCTTTAATAAACAAATAGGTTGCCTGCCTTAATTTCTACTTATTACTAATAAATAGTAACTTACTAATTAGTAATTGCTAATACTAGTATTATTTTTCCAACAAAAGGCTTATTAGTAGTCTACTAATACTATTACTAATATAATATTAGTAATATTACTAAATTATTAATACAGTAGTCTATAATAGCCTATTAATAAATACCTCTTTATAATGGGTACATGACTTTCGCACAGACTCTATAGTGCAAAGTGCCCCTTTGTTGCCAATTTGGAAGAATCGAGCCGAACTTCGAAGAGTCCCACTCCCAAGCACCACTAATAGGCTACTAGCCTCCTACCTCTATTCTCTCCTCTCCTCTTGTAGTTTTTATTTGAGAAATTTTGCTCGATCCATTTCTTCACCACTTACCAGCGCCATAACACCACCACACTAGTGCAGAAGTTCCCACCGTCGGTCACTATTTTTTAATTCAGACTTTGCTCCATCTCCAGCGTAGTAACTTCGATCTCAAATCTGGCCATTTCACCACCATTTCTATGCTCATTCATGTATGTTGTTGTTCTTTGTTAGTTATTTTCCTATCTATTTCATATATTCTTCAATCATTTTGGATTTCAGAACATGTGTATTGTTGTTTTAGGGTTTGTGATTATGGGTGTTCTGACTATTCAATATCGACTCATTTCATAGTGTTTAATTTTAGGCAAAAATAGTGGGTTGCTGTGTTCGATCTCAGTGTGTTTATCAAGCATTATTCTTCAGGTAATTTGTTATGTCGATTTATTGAGTTGTGCAAATTTATTACGCGACGGCTGCTGCCTGCTAGCTTATTAATTTAAAGTGGCCCGAATCCACTAATTAAAAGTTGAGATCAGACTAATAACACTCAAGGTCTATCTAGTTTAACAAAACAACATTTACCAATGCTTTGTAGTTTGCAAGAAAAAGTAGACACAAGATTTGGACATAAGGATTATTAGTTAAAACTTAAAAGTATAAGGATATAGGGTATAGCCTTGGTGGTGAAATCTGAATTCTAGTTCATGTCTTGTAAAACTGCTCTACGGGGCTTCTTTTGATAAGTTTTCATGTCAGTGAGACAAACGTTAGTATTCATTCATTAAGATGGCAATAGAAGGCCTTTTACAAATATAAAAAGAAAGATATAGCTCTATTTACACTGAGACGGTGCAGTAAATTGAGAGAATGGTAAGAAAAAAAAGCCTAATTTTTACATGGGTAAGTAAACTTGTCTTGCACCTGTATCAAATCAAAAACTTGTCGGGACTTCTTCTCAATTTAGGTCACCATCAATCGTCTTTGGGCATTCAATCACCCGATTCTTCATATTATTACTCCTACAATATAAAAGTAAATTTATGAATATAGAACAACCACTAAACACTACAATTCACTTGACAATAGGGCTTTTAGGTTGCTATGACCCATTTAAGACATCAACATTTGTTGGAGTAGGACCTCCATTGTCCATATCTTCTTATTATGGCTCTATCAAATATTATTTGTTAGTTGTAATGGTAGATAGAAAATCATGAGATACTGAATGTATCTCGTTTAATGTTTTCTGGTCACCCTATCTCCTTTACACCTTATATAAAATTAATAATATACAGAGGTTCATGTTATACCTAAAGTTCTATGCAAGCAAACAAGCATTGGTTTTAGAGTCATCTCCACTAATATCAAGTAGTCAATCCAAATATAGCTTCGTTGTGGTATCTTCTGCTTGTTTGAACTGAAACTTGGATCAGAAACCTGTCAAGACTTTGGTCACCTAAAAAATTTGTGGCAAATAGAATAGGGATGAAGAACTACCTATTTTGGGGTTTCTATCTTGTCTCTCCCACTATAGATCATATCAAAACCACCCTGATGATAGCATATATTGCAATATGTTCAATTCCTACTAAGAATATACCTACCATGGAATATAGGTACACAAGTTGGATAGTTATTATTAACTTGGAAGCAATCCACATGTGTTGATAAGTTATTGGAAGTTGGACGATAATTCCATTTGTTGTCCTTTTTTAACATAAATTTTGATAGTAAAGAGTTGAGAAATACATGTTGTAAATGTAGAGAAATTTAAGAAAAAGAAAAAGGGTAAGTGAATGAAAAAACTAAGGACATGCTTAAATAAGCGCAAAACTTGTTCCTTAGAATGAACTGATCATTTAAGCTGGTCAGACAACTATTATTAAAGAGGTTCTCAATGATAGGGTATGAATTGATCATTTACCAATGTTGACTCATACTCATCAATAATAGAAAAGAGAGACCCATAATAGTACCAACCAACACCTAACACCTCACTCATAAAGATAATATTTTAACTGAGCCAACACAGCCTAAAACCACCCAATACAACAGGCTTATCATCACCCTTTCCTCCTCACATGTACTTGAAAATGGGCCTATGATAGGTACTAATTGCAGAATTAGATGCGCATTTAAGAGAATAAAGGAGACACATATATATTTTGGTTTTGATATCACTTCAATTTTTGTGTTCATTACAAAGCTTGGGTAATATGTTGGGTTCCTGGAAAGTATATATCCATTTAATTATTTGAGAACCCATGATAGATATTCTTCTATTCATATATGTGTTGTTTATGACTCTACGACCTTACTGCTTCCTCACCCTACTAGTTGGTCATGGTAAACATTTTTTTCCTAGAAATCAAATAGGATTGTATTGTGTACTCCTATAAAAAAGAATCAAAAGTAGTATTTGTGTCACTTTTGTTGATAAATAGGTAGTCATTTGATTTTCATAGCCTATCTAAATATGTAAAAAAAAAATCTTCAATTAAAAATTATTTTTTCCTTCTTCAACTAGTAATAATTTTTTAGAATTCTAAAAATTCAATATAGAATTTACAAATTAGAGTATTCTTTTTGTGTCATATGTAATAACAATAAGCCAAAGTTAATGCCAAACAATGTTATAATGTTGGACTTATCTTTCAAAAGTTAGTATTTATCTATCTACAACTACAAGTCAATAGGATAAAAAAATTTCATATCTCACAATGATTATAGCTCTTAATTGCTATGGTTGTCATTTTTTTCCTCCCTAAAATTATTTAAAAATTAAAATGGGGCAGGGTAGTTTGGATAAATGGTGAGTGGTGATAAACATAAGTGTAATGTGCTGAATGTAACAAATCAATATCTACAATAATCAAATTTAGCATCATATTTTTAATTGTTTTCTATTTTCATTTTAAGTTGTTGATTAATTTAGGGTCACACCAAATATTTTCGTCGTTCTTTTGTATTCTAATTTTGATTGCCTATTTGTTAAATGATATATATATATATATATATATATATATATATATATATATATATATGTTTTAATATATTTTGATTTGGTTTTAGGTTGAACAAGTTTACACACTTTGGTGGTTGAAGAATTGAAGTCAAACAAATTATTGGTTAGTAGCTAGCATTCACAACACCTTATTTTTTTGAATTATGTTATTACTTTATTATTTTTTAGGTTTTTTGATTTATATGTGTACTTATATGCCATATGTTTTCCTCTTTAGTAGAACTGAATTAGAAGTTTGAATTTTTATTTTTAGATACATCATATGTTTTTCTTATTTTGAATCTTCTATGTAATTGATTAATAAAAAATATGATTTGATATGTCACCACAATCTATTTTTCTCAATATCCTTAATAACAATATTTTTTATGTATTATATATGTAAGTTGAATAAAATTGTTATAGTTTGTAATCATACTTATGCATTATTTGTTTTCATATCTTGAATAACTTACAAATTTGAGTTTTTTATAGTATTATTAGTTTTGTAGGTGCTTTTATTGCTTCTGCTACCAATGTTTTTTTGTTGCCTTTTACAATAACCATTAATAATTTGTGACTATGTCAAAATTGATATATTCCAAATCTAATTTTCTCAAAATTGATATATTCAATAACCATCAAAATTTTTGTTGCCTTTTTCTAAACAAGGATCAACCTCAACACATTTAAGATCTTCTTTCATAAGCAAAAATGTTGACAATATAAAGATAACATTGAGAGAAATTTTTTATGATTATGCCCGACATTATATCAGTAGTGTTCAAAATGCATTGGAGAAGGATAGTGGTGGTGATTTTGAGTCTGGTAGTGTCATTGAGAAAGGAATACTATCTAGAAAATCAAGATTTGAAAATTTTTATTAAGAGTGCTAGGACCTAAAAATCTAGCAAATCAGAGTTAGATATATACTTGGAGAAGGGTGTATATAGGTGTAAGGATGGTTTAGGATCTTCTTTTTTAGCATTCGATTGGTGGAAGAGGAATACCTTGAATTTTCCTATCTTATCTCAAGCAGCACATGAAATTTTATTTATTTCTATCACATCGGTTGCTTCGGAGGCTGCTTTTAGTGCTGGGGAGAGTAATTGATCCATATCAAGCATCTTTAGATCCCCAAATAGTTAAAGTGTTACTATAAGCTGGTGATTAGGTTCGTTCTAGTGAGAAGCTTAAGAAAAAGGTGACTGGTTTTCTATTTTTTATTTGAATTTAATTTATATAATAATTTATCCTTGTTTCAACCCAATTGAGAATATGTTTTATTGGCTTGCTATGTTTTTGATAGGAAAAAAGAATATGAAGGTATGCAAAAGTATGATTTGCCATAGTTTGGCTTGTAATGTTATCATATAAGGTACTTAACTCTCTACTGACTCCAACTTTATGCATTATATAGGCATTGTAATAGATTTTGCTGCTTATTTTTACACAACTCTCGCTGTTTGTTTTTGTATATACTAACCAAGAATATTTGCATATATATTATTTGTGTAGAAAGATTTTATTACTATTCTGATTATATTGTGCTTGGTCCTTTCAGGTATTTTAGAGTGTTTTGCTAGGGTTTGAAGGAGCATGGTGGATCATTTTTTGTTGTCTCAATATATTGGCATTTTTAGAAGTTTTATGTAATTTTGATGGATTTTCTGGCACTATTTTTTGAGTTTTTTTAATGATCATTTAAGTTATATTATTAGCAAACAAGGTGGACAAATAGGTCGCAACTTGCAAGGAAGCTTTTTGGCATGATTCTTTTGTTTAGTAGCTAATGGATGATGATGATGTGGTTTGATAGCTAAATGACTCTAGGTATTAATTACATCTAGATGGATATGTTATTTTTTTAATTGTTATATTATAGCCTGCTAGTTATTAATAATTACAAAATAAGAGCCAAACGAGCTCTAAACGAGCCAAACGTGACAAACACTCTATTCGAGCTCTAAATGAGCCTTAAATGAACTAGTTAAGTAGGATCATTTAAGCTCCGCTCATTTATAATAAATGAGATGAGCTAAATAGCTCGTGAGCCATATTTAAGTCAGATCTAAAGATCTATTATGAGGCTTGTTTCGAGCTTGAGCTGAGCTTGAACTACCATATTTTTACATGAGTCGAGCTCGAGCCCAATGTTATTTGGCTCAGCTCGTCTCGGCTCATTAATAAACCTATCCACATCATATCACCCCCAAACCGATGGTCAATCAGAGGTCCTCAATAGGTGCCTTGAGACTTACTTGAGATACATGCCATGTGATACACCCATAGACTGGTACAATTAGCTTCCAATAGTTGAATACTGGTAAAACACCACATACCATTCGACTATACAAACTACACCTTTTGAAGTCGTTTATGGACAACCTCCCCCTATACATCTACCATACTTCCCAAGAGACTCACTATTGAACAAGTGTATAGAGATCTCAAAACAGGGAGAGTGCTCTAGTGATTCTCTAAAACCATCTTAGGAGGGCACAAAGAATAATGGAGAATCAGGCTAATGAGCATAGGAGTGAGAGGGCATTCGACATTGGGGACTGGGTATATGTTAAACTACATCCCTATAGGCAGGTTTCCTTGGTCAATAGGACTGTGCACAAGTTATCCCCTAAATATTATGGTTCATATCAAGTATTGGACAAGATAGGTGTAGTTGCTTATAAGCTGGAAATTCCTCCTTCAAATTATGTTCATCATATTTTCCATGTGCCCCTAATGAAGAAAAGTTATAATGGGAAGACTATCAGTCATTTCTCAGCTTCCTACAATACTACCCTAGACCTCAACTATGAACCGGTGGCCATTTTGGATCAACAAACCGTTAAGAGGGGAAGTCAAGCAGTAACCAAAGTATTGGTCCAATGGGAATGAAGAGGATGCCACTTGGGAGTTTTACTATTATCTCCTTTAACGCATTCCTAACTTTGACCCTTGTGGATAAGGGTCAGCTAAGGAAGGTGGTATAGTTACGAATTTTGCTGTGGAGATAGAAGAGGCAGAGGATGGTGAAGCACAAGAGGTAGTAGTCAGAGTGGAAGATGCATCAACTAGAGAGAAAGATGCATCACCACCCTTCAATCCAATTAATGATCTAACTAAACGCAATTTTTAGTTGATATATGTAATGAAACATAGTTTAAGTAGTAGGTTCCACCGTAAGGATATAGAAACATCCTAGTTGATCTATGCCTTGGCATATATCTATACTAGTTGCAACATAATTTGGACATTAATAAACCATTTTGCAGCTCGTCTTATTCCTCCAATTCTCTCTGATTTCATCTGTGTTACTACCTTTGAATTCTTCAATGATTGATTCCCGAGGAGTATCAGGGGTATTGGGTAGGGGTAGTTGATCAGGTCAAAATTGAAATAAGAGGGGAGGGTGGGTGAATTAGGTCAGATAGGAATATATCATAGCCTATCTAAAGATAGAAAAAGCACACACACTCACACAGAGGATTTTTTTAAGTACAATATACAAATGTAGTCTACAAACATTAGTCTTTTAATTTCCTTCTTTTATTCTCATGCAAATTGGTGGCAATTTGTGTTTATCTAATCTCCAAACCCCAAAAAATGGGGATATAAGTGTCATGATCAAACAATTATTTATGTTGTATTAACGCTCTATTCAAGTATTATGCTACATATGTACATATTCATTGGCATTGTATTTGTTTCTCCAAATTCAAATTATATACCCCATCTCTTCCTAACTAAAGTTACAAGCAAATAAATTAAAATAAATACAAAATAATAATAATAATTGCTAACAAATAGATGCTACCCATAGTAATTGGTGATACATGTTATAATTATTAGTTTTCCATCATCTATATAGTTGCCAATCCAATATATTACTTATATTTTGAATTTGAAAAATATATACAACTTTTTCAACCAATGTAACCAACCAAAAGAAAATATATGCAACAATAGTTTTTGTTGCAGCCTCATTTTATGATTTTGGATGCTCAATTTCCTCTTTCTTCATCCCTTCTACCATTTCCTCTAATTCTATGCATATCTTCCTCTTCCTCTATCTCATTAGAATTTGTGTTTTGTTTCTCTGCCCATTATTCATTTGAATATAATTCAGTAGTACAAAAGCATATATTACAACAATAAAGAAGTGGATCTCGTCTTCCACAATTTTGTTGAGTAACCCAAATATTGAGGTGTATATAAATGAAGCAAGGTTAGGAGGCAGAATAAAAAATAGTAAATTTTATGTAATTTTTCTTTGTGAAAATGTAAGAATTGTAGAAAATTGGTGTAATTAGGAAGTTAAATTTGTTTAGTTGGTAATTGCAGACTAATTAGCTAATGAGTCGTATATGTTAAAATAAAATAAATCTGAAAATAATTTAGCTGACAGAAAGATCTTATATTCCATAATGCATGAGGGCAGAGACAGAAATGAAACAAAATACGAAAACATAAATTTTTGAAAAATTGGAAAACAGAGACAATATATATATATATATATATATATAGATAGATAGATAGATAGATAGATAGATAGATAGAGAGAGAGAGAGAGAGAGAGAGAGAGAGAGACTCACACAAACACTAACCCTACTGATTACCTTATATATATACTTTTTTGTAGTCAAACACAAAAATAAATATAAAAATTACTACTTATTATGTTTTTAAAAGAAAGTAGTTTCAGTCTTTTCCACACTATTCTAGAAAATAACAATTAAGCTCTTATTAATATGATCACACCAATTATTAAAATTAACATGATAATTAAATTATATAAGAAGACAAAAGGAAAGTAAAAATAGAAATAGAAAATACATCCCAAAATAACTTTATTTTTGAAATATTTTTTTTAACAAAAAGAACTTTTTTGTAGAAATGAAGGGAACTTAATGTGGCATGTAAAATTTGACAAATTGTCATTCCTTATTTTTTTCTCCAGAAAATAAATGAATCACTTAATCTATTCCTATTTTTTAATAGTCAAGCATAGAATGGAAAGAAAAAAGAAAAATAAATCAAAAGAAACAAAGCTGAAACAATTACTACCGCAAACAAATAGGTATTTGACATAAATTAGTTCATTTACAGTAGTGCTAGAAAGAAACATCAATTGCGGTTATAATGATCTAATATATGCTTTTACCATATGGCTATTGTACGTATAAGATGTAGCCCATTATATATTTTGTCATTGATATGGTCTTGTATATGGATGGTAATAGGGTGGATTCGGATCGGATATCCCTTAATCATATTTGAACCTGACAAAATTAAATTTAACCGTATTAGTATCCATACTCGAATGGGTATCCGTTATCTCACATATATCTGTATCCAACGGATACCCAATATCCAACAGATAATCCATCGCTTGATGGATTAATCTGTTACCCACAAAATCCGTTACTTGACATATTAAAATTATTTGATTAGTTGTTATCATTATCCGCTTATTTGTTTACCTGTCAAAAATTTTAATTATGCATAATTCACCTATAGGATTATTTTTTGGCATTAAAATGTATATATATATATATATAAAATAGAAAATGGCTAATGAATCATCAACTTGGTACCTAAAGTGGACAAGTCATCCATTAGCAAAGCAATCGTGCTTCTATTGTACATGAAGTCATGAACTATTCATACCGTCATGGTGAAAACTGTAAAGTGTTAACTTGTTAGACTTCTACAACTTATCTTATAACAAAAAAATTATACAAAATATATCCAACTAGCATAATAGAAAAATATAGTAAAATATTTCAACAATAATATTGTTTAAAACTAGTAGATAATGTCCAAAAAAATCATGAACTAATAGAACACAAATGCTATTTATGATAGGATAAAAATTTCAATCTTCATTCTTGAATCTTTAGACTTCAATCATCATACATCTACCTGGTACATCAAAAAAGTAAAAAAAAAACATATATATTAATATATATCATATTTACTAATAACATTATAAAATTTATAAACATCTAATTACCTCATCTAAAAATATTCAAAAAATTTATATCTTCATATATATTACCACATTTTCACCATCATCGAACTCATCATCCTCAAAAGAAGCATGACAAGAGCCACAATAATATGATATTTCATAATCATTATTATCTAGAAAAAGATTGAAATAATAAAATCAATAGATATAATAATGCATATTTCATAATTAAACTAAATTTTAACAATATAAACAAAATATCACCATTGTTACTCATCATTGTTGCCCAAAGCCAATCTCAACCACACATCAATGCTTATAAAGTCTTTGGTTGTAACTAATTACGGTGAGGAGTGATAAATTGACCGCTCATGCTAAAAGCAGATTATGAAAAACTATGTAAATATGAATAATAAGTATATCCCTAGTCATATTTTACAAAATTGGAAACTTAGTGTCTGTCTGCCACCATGACAAAATATTAAAGTTCTCCATCCTTGGTATAACATCCTCCTCCAAATAATAGTCTAACTTGTTCTTTTGTGATAAATTAGTGAGGCCATGGTTAGCTAACCACTTTTCATATATTTCTACTCGTCTATAACCCAAACTAGAACTACCACCATAAGAAGTATTACTAGAAATAGTTAGCCAACAAGATGTAGTTGTATTTCTCTTTATACGCTTCAGTTTCTCCTCATACTCACTAAATAACTCATAACATATTCTACGAACTTTCTCTACCTCATCATAAGTGGAGTCTAAATAAATCAAGGAATAATAACATTCTACCAACTTCATTTTAAATTGGGGATCCAAAATGGTTTCTATTGCCAAAATTTCATGAATTATTGTCATACCCTAAAACCCTATTTTAGGAGTTAAAAATAAAATAAGAATTATTAGGTAAGGTTTAATTAAATATACAATTTTTACTAAAACAATGATATAATAATAATAATAATAATAATAATAATAATAATAATAATAATAATAATAATAATAATAATAATAATAATAATAATAATGGCCATAAAAGGAGGAAAATAATGTAGGGACCAAATTAGTGGAGGCTAGAATTATTCACTAAACTAAAATAAATTTTAAGTAAATTATAATAATACTTTCTAAATTAATAAAAAAATTAACTATTTATTATTACTAATTTTATTATTCCTAAAATTTCAAAAAAATCTCAAACCACCCAACCACCTCACTTTTCTTTTTTTATTTTTCCTTTTTCTTCTCATTTTCTTCCTTTTCTTTTTTCCTTTTCTTCCTCTTTTTCATTATTCCCTCTCCCTCGCCGGACTGGGCCACGCCCAGCACGACCCAGTTCCTCCCTCCCCCTCCTCTCCTTTCCTTTTCTTCCTACAGCTCACTCTCCCTTCTTTTTATTTTTCCCTTGCATGGCCTAGAGCCCATGACCACCCCTCTTTTCCCCTTTTCTCCCTCTTTTTCTTTCTTTCTTCCCTTTCCACCCCTGTCTTCAACCTCCCCCATGATCAGCACTACAAACATGGCTACTTCACAACCCCATTTCTTTCTCTCCCATCACTCTCTCCTAGTCCTAACCTGCAAGGCGTGCAACTGACACTACCCTACATAGGTCCTCTCCCTCCTACGACCTTAACACCCCCACCTAACCACCCTACAACCCTGCCAAAATCCTTGCCATGTCCCTTGGTTGTGCAAGCTGAGCCGGCCTACAGCCAACCATCCCCTCTCCTTGTCCTATTTATCCCCTTTTCCACTTCCTCAATCGTCTCCCCTATATACCCCCTTGCGCCTCAATTCTCCCCTTTTTTTCTTCTACTATTCGAAATTAGCCCCAGCCCTCCTTGCTCTGCTTCTTCAATGGCCACTACCGCCGCCGTAGTGCCGCGCCACAATCTCCACACCCTCCCTACCTTTTCCCTGCACCACCCACCACTGAACGAGACCTTCCCCTACCCCTAACTCCCCTTCCTCTCCTCTCCCCACTTGTGCAAAGTGGATAGGTCGATCTGCCCTTTTGTTTCCATCTTCGCCACCTACACCCACCACCACCGTAGTAACCACCACCTCTACTACCTCCCTTCTTGCCCAGAAAACCTTCCCCTACCTTCCCACACCACCATTTCCCCTCTCCTTCCACTCCTTCCTTCTCCTTTTCTCTCCTTCTCTCTCTACCACCACCACCGCAGCATATAGTGCCGTCGTGAGACACCACCACCACCACCACGACCCCCTTTGACCCAGAATCCCTACCACCCAAGAAAATCCAACTCCTCTCCTCTTTTCCAAACCCAAAACCTCTTCCTTTCCATCACCACTACCACCACCGTTGTGCCCCGCCGCCCCACCTTTGCCTGCTATTCCCTTTTTGGTTGTGCCCTTAACCCTTGTATTTATTTAGTATATTTTATTTTAAATATTTTGCAACTATT
The DNA here is from genome assembly GCA_039764185.1 of Tamarix austromongolica. Classification (NCBI taxonomy): domain Eukaryota; kingdom Viridiplantae; phylum Streptophyta; class Magnoliopsida; order Caryophyllales; family Tamaricaceae; genus Tamarix; species Tamarix austromongolica. The sequence goes on along the minus strand of CM077814.1, from coordinate 81,743,353 downwards.
AACCTTATTATTATTATTATTACAAATATTTAGTAAGGAAAGTAAAAGAAAAAGTAAAAAGGAGTAGGAAGAAGGTTAAATAATTAGTGTTCCATTTCTTATAGGTTGTGAACAAAATCCTTCTCGTGAGGAGGCGTAGGTGTAATACCCTAAATTTTCAAAACCTAGAATTTAATAATTAATCTTCATTTGGGATAATTTTATTTTTAAATTATTAATTTAATTATTTTATGGACTTTCGATTTATAAAAATGGATATGATTATTTAATAACTTAAAATAAATATTTTGTTATTTTATCATACTCTTTTTATTTAAATAATTTTCTAAACTCATATTTTACTAAAATTATTCTCTTAAATTAATATCTTAAATTTTAAATAAATTAAATTATTAAAATAATTTATCCATCTAAATAATCAAATACCTTATTTCCAAAAAAAATTATTTTATTTTTATTTTCCCTTTTTTTCTTTTTCCTTTTTCCTCTTTTCTTCCTCCTTTAGCCGCCCAACCCACTTTTCCTCTTCCTTCCCTCCCTTTTCACCCATCTAACCCACCTCCCTTCTTTTTTTTCTTCCTTTTTCTTCCTCGGTTGGGCCAACTTAACCACCCCCTTCCTTTTTCCTTCTCCCTCATGCGCAAGCTGGCCCACTTTTCTTTTCTCCTCTGCTCGACCAACCTGCTCTCCCTTTCTTCTTCTTATTCTTCTTCCTTTGCCCTGCATATTGACCCCGCACCTACAATTCCACCCCCTCTGCACCTACACTGCCCAGCCTGCCTTCTCCCTCTCTCCCCGTCCCTTTCCTTTCCATTTCAGGCCAAAGCCCCCTGCACAACCCCTCTCACGTACCTTCTTCCTTCCCCTTTTCTTCCTTCCTACCCCTACCCCCTATGATCCTACACCTTATAGACTTGCACTGGCTAGCCACAGCTGGCTGGTAGCCGCCTGCCCCTCCCACTCCCTTGTCCCCATCCCCTTATCTTATTCTCCTCCCCTCACCTATAAAAATCCCCCTCACCCTCTTTCCTCTTCTTTTTCCTCTGCTTAGAAACTCCTAAACTACACTCACACCGCCCCTTCAAAAGCAGCCACAACTTCCGTCTAAACTACCACCCACCCTCTTCCCTGCATTACTCTCTATTAAATGAGACCCCTCCAGGACTCTAACTCTCCCTCCTCTGCTCTCCTTACTCGTGTAAAGTGGGCAGCTTGAACTACCCTTTGTACCCTTTTGCCGCCCCTTGCGTCGCCTCCTTTACCATAACCACCACCTCCCTCTCTACCCAAAAATACTCCCCTAACTCCCTATACCCTCCCTTTCCTTTTTCTCCTCCTCCTTCCTCCTCCTTTCCTCTCCTCCATATTTAGCCACCATCGCCGCCTGCACTGTTGCTGTGGCATGCCACCACCACCACTACAACTCTCTCTGACCCAAGAACCCTACCACCCACAAAAAACTACGTCCCTTCCCATTTTCCAACCCTAAAATTATGTCTTTCTAATCACCACCACCTCCACCACCCTTGTTCCACCGCCGCTGCTGTTACCTCCCCTTTGGTTGTGCCATAACCCTTGATTTTATTTAAGTATAATTTATTATAAATAATTTCTATTACTAATCTTACTACTACTACTACTACTACTACTACTACTACTACTACTACTACTACTACTACTAATGCTACTACTAATCTTTTTACTAATATTTAGTTAGAGAATAATAAAAGAAAAAGGAGCAAGAGGGAAGTTAATATTAGTGTTCCATTTTTATAGGTGAAACAAACCCTTCCTTTAAGAAGGTGTAGGATTCGTGCTCCAAGCCCTGTGTTATATTAGGTAAGGATGTGGTTAAGGCTAAATTGTATGTTTTATGTGTTCATGGGTGTTTTGGATATGTGCTTATATTATATGTGAGTATGGAATAAAATACTTGTAGTGCAACTTACTATGCACGGAGCTAAGGTAAGTGATGTATGTGTTATGATATGTGTGATATGGGTGATATGACTTGTATTTTATAATATGCCCTTATGTATAATTTCCATAATATGACATGCATACTAGGAGGCCTTAGGTGGTATGATGGGGTTGTGGGGAGCTAAAAGAAATAAAGAGGGTGGAGTGATTTGGAAGAAGTGAGAAAAAACCTAAATACCTTATGATTCATGGGTGGCAAAATAAAGGGATAATAGAAATAAAATGAAGGGTTGGAGTAAATCTTGCATAGGAAGTGTAAGGCTTGCATGGGGTGGTTAGCCTTTACATAGGGGTAACGTTTACATGGGAAATTGTGGTTTAAGAGTTAAGCATGGTGAGGGAAGAGTATTTTGGGTGATTAGAGTCCATGGCTGAAAAATAGTACGTGGGTTGGTAGAAGTGTGCATGGGAGGCTTAACTAGGGTTTGTGGGAAAAACCTTAAGTGGGGAAATGTGTGGAGGGGGTTGATGGTGAGTGGTTGGAGCAGGGGTTGATTCTAGGAGGGTGTCTTATGTAGGGGGATGAGTCAAGTGGAAAGGAAAGTGGAGTGTGTGGATGAAGGGATAATGTAAAAGAAAGGAGAAGTGCTAGGATTTGGGGTGGCCAACTAGGGTTTCATTATCACATGTGAGAGATGGGAAGTAAGGTTATGATGTTTGGGTGTGGGTTGAGTGGAGTGATGGTGTTGGAAACAAAGGGAGTATGGTCCATGTATGATAAGAAGATAGGGACACTTAGGTTAGATTAGGGTTTCTAAGGGGAAACCCTAGTGGATGATGGTGAGCTAAGGTGGAGAGATGGGAAAGTTGGTCTAGACCCACATGTATGGAGGATTTGGATATCATGGTGAGTAGGGGAAAGGGGCGCCAAAGGCCTTGGAGTCTTGGGGAGTGTAGAGGTCCCAAGATATGGGACTGGGTCATTTAGGAAGTTTGGGGTACGAGTCGAGAGTCCATTAAGGGCATACATGTTTGGTTGGGGTTACGTGTGGAATAAGACACGAGTAAAATGCTAATTACTTAAAGTGAAAGATGATCGAGTCGGGCCCAAGTTAGAGTATTTTTTGGTTCACCAGCTATAATAGTGCCTAGGAGCCTTCTTGCCCTAGAGTGTATTCCAGTCCACCAGCTATAATAGTGGGGGTTCTTAGCTCAATAAATCAAACCTCGTATGTAAACAAATTATGGAAAAGACACTAACTACTTAAAGTGGAATACTACGTGAGTCAAGGCCAGGTTGAGATGATTTTCGGTTCACCAGCTATAATAGTAGTTTGGTGCGTTTTTCCCTGGAGTAGTATTTTCAGTCCACCAACTATAATAGTGGTCAGGCGCATTTTACCTTGGAGTATCATTTTCGGTCCACTGGCTATAATAGTAGGGCTCACATATTTACGTGGATATAATTCAAGAGATGTATAAAGACAAAGTTAATGGCCTATGTCTTAATAATGATGGTAAATCTAAATGAAATACTGCATGCATCATCTGCCTTTTTATGTTTGCATGGTCTTAGCCATATGATTACCTTACTGATTACTCCTTTCATGGGTGCTGCTCATTTCTACGAGCAGCGACCCCTTTTAAGTTTGTGCAGGTAGGAGACGATGCCTTTGATAACTTTGACGTCTACTATGCTTTAGGTGGGACAAGGTGATGGCCTCATGTATATATCGTGGGATCCAAGAGGGTGTTCTCCAGACTTATTTCTAGCTAAGTTTACTATTGTTTTATTTACCGTTTTATCTCTCCCATACGGGGTGTTATTGTATTCACTTTCCAATTCTGTATTAACCCTAACAATTGCGCACTCTATTTTATTTATACAGTGTTGTAACTATTGTTGTTTTATTGATTACTCTCATTAATACCTTTAAATTTTCTAGCCTTTTGGTTGGTATAAGATTGGCTGGGGATCAATCTTGTGCCGATCATGGCGGTAGCACTCCTTATTTTTAGTGTATGGTTTTCTGCATAAACAAAAATTTTTAACTGTGAATTTTAGGGGTGTCATAGTAGGATTCGTGCTCCAAGCCTAGTGTCCTATTAGGTAAGGACATGGTTAAGGCTCGGGTTAGCTATGATCTATGTGCTTAGAGGTGTAAAGATATGGTTGTTATGGTATGACATGCATGCTTAGAGGCCTTCGGTGGACTTGAGTGGATGTGGGGATTTAAAAGAAATAAAGTCGGTGGAATGAGTAAGAGGAAGTGGGAAAAAGACTAAGTATATTGTGACATATGGGTCATAAAATAAACGAAGATAATAATAAAATGAAGGGTTAGAGTAAAATCTTGCATGGGAAGTGTGAGGCTTGCATGGGGTGTTTAGTCTTTGCATGGGGGGAACGTTTATGTGGGAAAAGTTAGTTTGAGGTTTAAACATGGGGAGGAAGGAGTATTTTGGGTGACTGGAATATTTGGGGAAGAGATAGTACGTGGGTTGGTAGAAGTATGCATAGGAGCCTAACTAAGGTTCTTAGGGGAAAACCCTATGTATGGAGTGTTATGAGAGAGTTTATAAAGGTTGGTTGCAATTAGGGTGGATATTAGGGGTGTCTCATATAAAAAGTGAGGTTTAAGTGAGGATGAGGGTGGAGTTTGTGTGTGAAGGGAAGGTGTAAAAGAAAAGTGGAGTATTAGGGTTTTGGGGTGACCAATTAGGGTTCTTATCACATGTGGAAGTTGGAAAGTAGGGTTGTGATGTTTGGAGTGGGTTGAGTGGAGTGATGGTGTTGGAATTAAGGGGGAGTATGTGCTATATATGAAAATGAGAGGTGAGGGCCACATAGGATAGATTAGGGGTTCAAGGGAAAACCCTAATAAGCGATGGTGAGCCTAGGTGGAGAAATGGGAAAGTGAGCCTTGACCCACATGTATGGGGGCTTTTGGATTTATGGTAAGTAGGGTGGAAGGTGAAAAAGAGGTCCTGGAGTCTTGGGGAGTGTAGATGTCCCAAGTTACGGGATAAAATTATTCAGGGAGTCTGGGGGTGGAAGAGTTAGAACGAATTAGGAAAGTCCATTTGGGGGCATACATGTCTAGTTGAGGGTTTACTTATGGAATAAGACGCAAATAAACCACTAATTACTTAAAGTGATATAATAATAGTTTTTTTCCATTCCATCGGCTATAGCCAGGTGTGTTCTATTCTAGAGTAGTTATTTTCGTTCCACCAGCCATAATAGTCGAGTTCCCGTACTCACGTGGATATAATTCGAGAGTTGTGTAAAGATGGTATTAATGGCCTAAATTCTAATAATGGTAATTAACTTGTTTGGTTTACTGCATGCATTATATTCCTTTTTCATGTTATGTTCTATCTTAGCCATATGGTTATCTTACTCATTACGTAGCATACTGATCACCCCTTTCATGGGTGCTGCTAATTCTCATGATTAGTGGCCCCTCTTGAACTTGTGCAAGTAGGAGATGATGCCCTCGATGATTTTGATGCATATGATGCCTTGGGTGGGGTAGAGTGATGGCCTGATGTACCTGGCGTGGGGTCCGAGAGGGTGTTATCCGGATTTGTCGTTTTCTATTTTTTTTATTGTTTTTATTTCCCTAGAGTGGGCATTGATTGTACTTTATTTTCATTCTGTATTAACACTGACATTTGCATACTCTAGTTTTATTTTTTCATGTTGAACTATTATCGTTTTTATTGATCCATCATGTTAATAATTTTTAGTACCTTTATTCTTCTGGTTAGTATGAGATTGGCCAGGGGTCAATCTTGTACTGATCACGGCGGTAGCACCCTCCGTTTTAGTGCATGGTTTTCCATAATAAATAGAAATTTTCATCTGTAAATTGGGGGGGGGGGAGGTGTTACAATTACACTCCAATATTTATCAAATATATCTAACATTTTTTCATCCATATGCTTAATATCATCATCTTTCTCAAATTCCCATTCAGTCAAAGCCAATATAATTAAACACATCTTAGGGAAATACAAGTTAGAAGTAGAATACTTATTTCCCAAAAACAACAAAGTAACCTGATAAAACAACGACAATTCCAAACAAATAATCCGAGGCATTTTCCACTCAGAACTAGGATAACATTTAAAGCTAGGCTCCAACCATGATAACCACTCAAATACATCTTCATACAACATTGCAACATCAAGCATTAATAAATTGGAGTTCCATATTTTCTTACAATCTTGCACTAAGGCGTTAGTATATGGAACTTCTTTTTGTTGAAAACCCGCTACAAGCTTTTCTAATCTTTTTGGTGTTGCCCTCCAAAATATCACTCTCACAAAAATTTTAAATTATCTTTTGGATTACATCCATCCCATCCCTAACAATAAAAATAAGAATATGCAGAGCAAAACCCATGTGAAAAAAATTTCCATGCAACAAAAAATGCTTTGCTTTTGATCTCCTTTTCATCCCATCAATCATAGCATCATTGGTAGTATAATTGTCGATGGTTAGTGTTGTGAGCTTTGTATCAATATTCCAATCGACAATAATAATTAGCAAAAAATCACAAAGAACTTCAGCTATGTGGGGAAAAAGAACATATATAAACCTTAACAAAGATAAAAGAAAACAAAATTTACAAAAAAAGAAAAAAAAAGAACAACATATTATCATATAGTATTAACATAAAAAAATTAGAACTTGATGATTATAAAGTATTAAAAGTACCTAAGTATTTGACTTTTTAAGTTCCATTGAGAATCAATCCAGTGAGTTGTTGGAGCCATAAAATCCTTCTTTTTTATTTTGAGCAGTCCACATGTTAGTAGTGATTGAAGTTCGACTCTTATTATAATGTAATAGGGACATTGTTTTGTTTTTCTCAAATTCAAAAATATTAAGTATATCACTCTTTAATGTATTCCTCAAAATCAACTTAAAATAAGGTTGAATACTTGACACAAACTTATGAAATTCTTCATGTTCTACTATAGTAATTGGATACTCATGCATAAATACCATATTACATAAGTCTTGCCTTGAAAATTCTTAATTGAATTCAATGATCATTATCTTTCCCTTTCCTTCCCCCTTTTGAGTGAATTGCAACTTGTCTTGCCTTACTCCTCGTATAACCATAAAACCTACACACTTATTTATATGCTCATGCAAATGAAAAGTGCCATTTCTATGATCCCCACTTAAAATTTTATTAAAACATCTACAAATGACCTTTTTCTTCCCATTAGTCTCCACCGCAATAAAATGTCCCCATACAATTAAAGTTTTTTTCCCCTAATAGTAAGTCGTTGCACTTCCCTATATTCCTCTTCCTTATTTGTAGATAGTTTTAGTAATACAGTTACTAGCTACAGTAGATGAATATGGAGGTATTTGACTTGGTGAATCAGTAGTGCTAGCTCTAGTTGTCATTCCTAAGCCTAAGGAGAAAATTATGAAAGCGCATAAAATATAAAAACATTGCATAAAACATTTGCTAATCCATTTTGCGTATCAATATTGATTCATATATAATTTATTCATGACAAATTTCTTATTTCCATTCATAATTTAAGTTTTACCTATATGAAAAAACAATGTCTTCATTTTTACCATGTTTGCAATATGATTGTCAACAAACAAGATCCAGATCAACAAACAATAATATAGATCTAGACAATGTGAACTTTACCCCTTAGTACCATGTATAGCTCACGAACTAGATTAACAACCTAATCACATGTATCAATATTATGCATTAATCATCATTAAAATTTAAAGATATTCAAAGATATAAAGAGCTTAATCAAAATCATCCAACCAAAAATAATACAAAATAGTAAATCCAGTAAGTAGTACATAGCTTTATTGTAGCTTGTAATTTATCAATTTCAAAAGGGTAGAAACTAAATAATAAAACTTTTCTCTCCCATGATTAGTGCCCCCTTCCACATTTAACATAAAAAAATTTATAAAGAATAAGAGAGCGAAGGAAATCTCAACAAACCTTGAAATGATGTTTTGAAATAACCCTCCACATATACTAATTTGTTCATAAAATGGCAAAGCATAGAAGTAATTACTAAAACTCCCATGATTACAAATATCTAATTCTCTCTAAGTCTCTCATCCTCATTAGTCATTCGGCCAAGCATGTAAGTAATTACTAATTAGGGCCTCCCTATGATCTGCTTAATGCCCTAAGTAAAATAAGTGTCTTCCTTTCCAACTAATATGAGTGGATTTAAGCCGATTAAAAGACCCTACGAGTATCATTAGATCTATGATTTTTACTACATGTGGGAGTCATAGGGTGTGTTTCTTAACAAATTTTCCACCTTTTGAGATCTTGCATGACTCCCTTAAGTTTAACTTAGAAAGAGCTCTTATATCCTATGAAAAAACAACACTTTCCACTCTTATGACACCTCATATGATTAATGATTGTACTCAGTTACTTTCAAGTCATGTGTAGGAACGACAACAATCCAGCGTATCAAAGCATATCTGCACCCTGTTAGGACTTCAGGAGCCACCACATAGGTTGCCATCATAGGTTTGCACACTGACAAAAGAAGAATGCACAATTTTCTAGAAATTGGTAGCATTCACCAGGGGAACAATATAGGGTACTGTCACCTGACACAATGTACAACTGCCTAACACCTGAGTACAGCTGACCATCGCAACACTAGAGGACATTTGTCCTATCTACACAGTTGCACATTATAAATACCCCAAGAAGATATTAAGCAAAGGCATGATGGATCATCGATGAATCATTATCATCAGTAGAGAGAGATAACAATATCAATGGAAGAATAGTAGAGAAAGAAAAAAAGAAGAGGAAGAGTCCTAGCAGAGCTCAACCGAGAGAGGAAAAAGAAGAAGGAGTGATTAAGCCAGATAGGGGATTGATTACTGTGATCTACCTAGTCCCTTCGCTTCTTTCTCTTCTTTATTTTATGTTTGGCTGGAAGGAGTTTAGCATCGGCTAAACTCCTTAGTGAAAGGAAAGGTTAGAAACCTTTGTTGGTGTAATTGTTGACATTATAGTCATGTTGGGTTAAATGATATTTTATTTTGTTGAACTGCATTTATCGAAGTGTTGAAGGTTGGCCACATTAGGCACTCGTTTGAATATTGTATCAATTGTGATAGTATATAGAACTTACGATAACAAATGGTGATAGGGTTGGCACCGAAAGGTGAAGAAACCTTGTCATTAATCCTCCAAACCTCACTGTGTGACATTGCCAAGGCCCATACTCCGTGACGGAGATGGCCTGAGAGTATGTTTCACCACTAAGTAGAACCTAGTGAGTAAAAAAGGATTAATATCCATTGAGCCTAACATGCTATGAATTGTCATAGGGTACATGTACTTAGTGTTAACAATTCTCCTCTCACGACTCTATCTTCTTATTTCCTTCCCATCTATCTTACATTGATATTAGCAAATTCTTGAGCATTTATTTTCTTCTTATTATTTTTATCATCACCCTACCAATTTTTTGTTACATAAGTAGGTTCACAGAACACTTGACTTTAGTGAAGCGTATTTCATTTATCTTTCCTAGTGGGATCGACATCCTCTCATCACTTTATTACTTGGATTGATTGTGTATACTTACACAATTGTGTTGTGCTTCATTATTATGATTACCCTACTAAACATTGTTTAAATAAGCACACACCAGCAACCATCTCAATTCTTACATCATACCGAATTAACAACCATCTACTTCAAGCCTTAAACAAACAACATGTTATAAATGAATATTTCAACAAACCACAGGCTAGATTCTTTACTAATCGCTACCAAACCAAAGTTCAACAAACTACAGGCAGACATGCTAGTTAGACTGTCCACAGCAACGGAGCAAAATTTTTTTTACCCCCGTTGCTCCGACGCAATACATTGCAATGGTGGAGCAAAAGGAGCAAAAAAGATATGTGGGCGCAATTTTATGCGTCGGGGCAAAAATTTTACTTCGAAAAAACGGTCGTATTACGCCTAAATTTTGTTCCAAATTATTTAAACTTTTAAAATATAAAATAAAATTTAATTATACCAAAATAAAATAAACTTAAAAGGTGTATTGATTTTTTTTTCACCTCTGTTGTGGATGCTCTTAGCTAAAGAAGAAAAAATTAAAAAGCCAACCTCAACTTATGCAACTTTCTTTACCTCTCACGGTGAATATGCTTGCCAGCGCGGGAGTAGAAGCTATTGTTTGGCTTGAACTCCTTGAAGGTCGTCTCTGCACTCAAAAGAAACAACAAAGCACGGGAACCTGAGAAAAAAAAATTTTATGGTCGACTCTGCACTAAAAAGAAAAATAATGGTTAAATGACTGAGAGAAGTAGGAGGCCATATGGATACTTAGTCTAATGGTGGTGGTGCGACGAGATCCAGCCGGTGAGACGGAGTCGACGATAGGGCATTCTACAGTGGTGTGACAGAAACCTCTAACCTTCGAATAACTAAGAGAAGGAGAGGCCAAGACCGAGAGGAAGATTGGAGTCACTAGACCGATGGATGTTGCAACTCAGTTGTGTAGTCGCCGTTAGTCACGCCGAATGCACACAACAGAGAGGAATATTGGGAATGCCAGCTAGACGCCGTTGATGGAAAAATGAGGTTTGATTGAGGGAGGAGAAACACGAGCAGTTGAGCATGGTTGTGGGCTGCACGAGTCACAGGGCACTATCGAGAGTGGAGAGTCAAGACTCGAGAATAGTGGTAATAGGTTATAGGGGCAATGACGGCAACCAGTATATTACAGGGGAAGGGACGACTGATTTTAATTTTTAAAGTTAGTAAATTTTAGTTATTTTATTAGATTTTTAGGGTTTTGTTTAATTTACATTTTTAACTTTAGTAGATATGTAGTGTTGTATTATTTAAATGAAGGGTAAAATAATATTTTTATAATTGGTAAATAGATGTAGGTATGGATATGGGTATATAAGCAGGTACGGATTTGGATACCCTATGCCTGTATTCATACTTAAATTCAATGAATTTTTTAAGTTTCCCTCTATATCCATTAGATAAAATCCGTTGTATTTCGAATAAAATCCATCTCGGTTCCATCCCTAGTCGTGCGCTAATGGAGGTTAATGGAATATACGAATCTATGTATAGAACTATAATAATAGAATAATTCTCCCATATATATTTTGTTCATTTCTCTTTCTCTCTGTCTTTGGTTTTCTTCTATCTTCTTAAGTTAATTAAGCTCTATCTCTCATCCATGGCATATAGCTCCACATTTAGAATTGGAGCATATAGTTATAGTATTTTTAGATTTTTCGTTCTCGAATTTTGGCAAACACTATGTATAGTATGAAATACTCCATGCTTGGCAAATGCACAAGTCTACTGAGTGCAAGCATACAGGCGCATCCCTCTTCTAGAAATTATTACGATGAATAACACATGCTTAAAATTAGATACATCATTTATATTTTTAGTATAATTATAGAAAATTTTGACATATATTTATAAAAATATACTAAATATATATTTAAATTTTCTAAAATTAGAGTATAATTATACTAAATGTATAGATGGTACATCTAAATTTGAATACACCACATATATATTTATTATTATGATGTAATTTTAGCACATTTTGATATATATATATATATATATATTCGGTACATTTATAAACATATAATAAATATATACTAAAATATACTATAATCATATTAAATATATAAGTGATGCACACAAAAGTAGGTTCACATGTCTTTCAGCCAACTTTAAATTAGGACTTATCCCTCCACCGTAATACCTTATTATTATATCAAAAGTAACCTAGCAATGTTATTTTACACCTGCATAGCAAGTTCTCTGCTACTTGGATTAGTTACTTAAAAGTTATGTCCTCATCTAATGTGAGGAAGACGAAGAAAACGTTACATTGGGAAGGAGGAGAAGGGTTGACTTAGGGATGCATTGGGAAGGAAGAAAGGGAGAATGAGCCTAAGTAAAGAAAGGTAACAGTATATGATACTCCTAGGAATTCAATCACAGAGAATTTAAAGGTAGTAATACAACATAATCAGAGTGAATTAGAGAGAATGGGAGGAGGAAGACGAGCTGGCATAATTTTGTTCATAACATTCAAATTCCATTGCAATAGATGCATATAAATGCCAAGGCAGAATTAGCTAGAGTGGCTCTATGGACTTATAGTGGAACCTACTACTTAACTTGTGTTTCATTACATATACTAATCAAACACTGCATTTAGTCAGATTACTAACTGGATTGAAGGGAGCTACTGTAGTCTTCCTCTTAGGTTGTTGCATCTTCAACACTAGCTACTAATCCTATGCTTCACCATCCTTTGCATCTTCCATCTCCTTTGTAGAGTCATAACACTACCCCCTTCCTTAGCTAACCTTTGTCCACAAGGGTCTAAGTTAGGAAAGCACCAAAGGAGATCATAGTAATACTCCCATATGGCATCCTCTTCATTACTATTGGACCATTGCATCAATACTCTGGTTGCTTCTTGATTTCCTCTCTTGATAGTTTGTTGATCCAGAATAGCCATTTGTTCATAGTTGATATCTGGAGTAGTCTTATAAGAAGCTAGAAATTGACTAATGTTCTTCCTATGATAACTCTTCTTCAACAGGGACACATGGAACATAGGATGAACAAAAGTTGAAGGAGGAAGTTCCAACCTATAAGAAACTATACCTATCTTTTCTAATACTTGATATGGACTATAATATCAAGGAGATGACTTGTACACGGTCCTATTGGCCAAGGAAACCTGCCTATAGGGCTACAATTTAACATATACCAATCTCCAATGTCGAACGCCCTATCACTACTATGCTCATTAACCTACTTCTCCATCCTCCTTTGAGATTGCTTGAGATGGTTTTTGAGAATCACCAAATCATTCTCCTTTGCTGTGAGAGTTATATCCATTTACTTAATTAGTGAATCTCCAAGAAAATAGAGTTGTATAGAGGGAGGTTGTCTATAAACAGCTTCAAAAGATGCCGTGTGTATAGCTGAATGGTATGTGGTGTTATACTAGTATTTAGCTAATAAAATCTAATTTTACCAGTCTATGGGTGCTTCACATATCATGCATCTCAAGAAAGTCTCAAGGCACCTATTGAGGACCTCTGATTGATCATCGGTCTAGGGGTGATAGGATGCAGACATCTGCAGCTTAAATCCTTGTTTCTTGAATATTTCCTGCTAGAATTTGCTCAAGAAGACAGGGTTGGGATCACTAGTGATGTTCTGTGGTAATCCATGGAGTTTATAAACAGGATCCACATATTCTTGAGTTACCTGCGAGGCAGTATAAGGTGCCTGAGTGCCACAAAGTGTGCATATATACTAAGTCAGTCGATGATGACCTCTCTTCCGTGTGACTTTGGCATTCAATCAATAAATTCCATATTAATATCATTCAAAATTATCTGAGGACTGGAAAATTCTTGAAGCTTTTCTAGATAAGCTATTGTATCATATTTATCCTTTGGCATGTATTGCACTTTCTTATATATTCCCTCACTTCCTTCTTAAATCCTTTCTAGTAAAAGAGTCTGACAACCCTTTGATAAGTTGCTTGTACTCCCAAATGCCCTCCTATTAGGGAGCTATAGTATATTTCCAGCATTTGATGGTGTAAGTTTGGAACATTACCTACCATCAACTTGCCCTTCCTCTTGAATAAATGTTGGGAGTAGCCGTATTTAGTATTTACTGAGGAATTCTGTTGCAACTGCAACCTTAATTGTCTAAGTTTATCATTGTTATTCCAACTGAGTTGAATTTTGTCTAAGAGGTCTGAGCGTAATGTGGAAAAGGAGGTAGCTAGTAGTTCCTTTCTTGTAACCCTAGATAGTGAGTCCACTGCCGTATTTTCCTTACCCTTCTTATATATGATTTGATAGCCATATGCCATTAATTTAGTGAGCTATAATTGTTGAAGATCAGTGATTACTCTCTAGTTGAGGAGGTACTTCATAGGTTGATGGTTTGTTTTCATCTTGAAGTGTCACCCTCTCAAATAATGCTTCCATTTTTAAACTTCAAACAATATGGATAACAAATCCTTATCATAGATTGATAGGGAAACATGTTTTGGAGATGAATCCTTAATAATGTAAGCAATGGGGTGGCCCTCTTGCATGAGAAGAACTCCCATTCCTCCCTTGGATGAATCACTTTCAATAAAAAAAATTCTTTGTTGAAATTAGGAAATGCCAATACCAAGGTTGTGGTGAGTGTAACCCTGAGTTACTTAAATGCATCTTGTGACATCCTTGTCCATCCCTATGAATCATTTTTAGCATATCTATCAAGGGTTTGTTGATAGTGCCACAGTGCCTCACGAATATTCTATAATAATCAACTAGACACAAAAACCCCTTGAGATCAATGAGAGTTTTAGGTAGAGGCCACTTTTTAACTGCCACAATTTTCCTAGGGTTAGTGGTCACTCCCCTTGAGAACCCCTTAGTTTAACCCTCTGGTTATTGATCCAGAATTTGCAACTTAACTGATTATATTCGAGAGTGATGTGCTCTAATGTGCTTAGTTACTATACCCCTAAGACCATGTCACACACTCCTAATGGAATTACCATCACATCACTAGTGAATTCATGCCCTATAATTTTACAAACTAGCCCTCTACATATATAGCAACTTTGAAGAGCCCGACCATCTATCACTGCCACCATCATGGGTTTGGTGGCAATCAATTGACACCCTACCTTCCTTGCAGTCTTTATATCCAAAAATTTATGCGTACTCCCAGTGTCAGTTAACATATTGATAGCTCTCCTATTGATGCAACTAGTCACATGAATGGTTTGATAGGTGGCCATTCTATAACACCCCAATTTTTACTACCAAAAAATTTCGTTTGCAGCAAAAATAACTAAGTAAAAATAATGGGGGTTACCACCGTGATCGACGTAATTCTGGTTTATGCAACCATCCTTACATCAACCACAAGGCTAAAGCGTTCAAGGTAATACAAGGAAATTAGAAAATGAAAGTACATTTATAGTACAAACACTGAGTTTGGTGTATTACTCCGAGTTTTACAATACCAAAATACAAAAAGGGGATACCATGGATCAAGAGTCCAAAAAGGGGTATCTAGTTTAATACATAATCTGGATAACATATGCTCTTCACCCGACCCCGAAATAAATGGAGTCACTCATCCCCATATAAGGCATCATAGGCTGCAAAGTCATCTACCCGATCCTCTGAAAACTGCACAAAAGATCTAGGGCCTTCTGCTCGTGGGAATGAGCAGCACCCATGAAACGGATAATCAGTATGCTACGTACTGAGTAAGGGAACAATACTATCAAAAATAGGAATAACAATTAGCACATGATTTCACATTAAATGATAAAAAAAAAACAACAAAGTAAATGATCATATTATAAGGCATAATACGATCCAGATCCTTTTATTAAGTATAGTCTATTTTCATTCTTTTATGTGTGATGAGTGCTGGAATCCCACTATTCTTAAACTGGTGGAATGGTCTAAAAATTCTCAGGGATAACAAACCCGAGCCACTATTCTTTTCGATGGAATGGAGGTGATAACATCTTTTCAGGGCAGAACGCTCTCGAGCCACTATTCTACCCTGTGGAACGGGAATAAATCATCTCCTCGGGCCATAACACACTCGAGCCACTATTCTACCTAGTGGAATGGGAATAAATCACTATGGTTGTAAATATATGTTTTATTTCACGATGAGTAGGCACCCTACTATTCTTAATGGTGGAATGGTTTGAAACATCTTAAGGACAACACACCCGAGCCACTATTCTTTCCTGTGGAACAAAGATTAAAAACATCATCTTGGGGCAAAACGCTCTTGAGCCAGTGTTCTACCCAGTGGAATGGGAATACATACATACATACATATATATATATAAGAAAAATAATCCTATGGCCCTACTCACATGCTCTTTCACTTTAAGTGATTAGTATCTTATTTAATGGTTGATTCTAAGTCATAGGACACAGTCAAACAGATATGTATATAACATAGATCCAAAACCTCAAGTCTTGTGAAACCCTAATTTCACTTCCTTTAGTATTCATTCTCCCATGTTGGTTGTTCCACACACATTATATTACGACATCTCCCAAATCCCATCATTAGTATCATGCCCAAAAATCACAATCTAATTCCCATGAGTTTGATTTAGTAATCTCATCCTGCTGTATATATACTAAACACTGAAGCGTCCAAGTCTAAATCCCATAAAATTTTCATAACACTTTATATAAAATTTTCATCATTCCTAATTCCCAATAGTTATTCTCTAATCCATGAAGATGGAATAATAATATTAACATCTCATAATGACTTAACCCAAATTTACTATTAAGCATTTATGAACCTTAAGTTAACGATCATATCCCCATGAATTACTCAAGTTATTATTATCATAATTTTAAGCCTCCTAACACATAAGTTACCAAAACCTCATTAATATCCCATAATGACCAGTTTATCTTTTAGCACAATTAACACCTTTATTTCATAAAATATTATACCTTCCATATATATTATTTTTCCAATTCCTCGTTCATCATCATACCTTATGAGAGACCTTAAGCCCATTTACCACAACTCAATCAACCCATATTTTATATCATAAGACACAATTTCACAGTTATGACATTCTCATCATTCAACCCATATTTCATATTATAGGTATAATTTCACAGTTTTGACATTATCATCCTTTAACCAATACTTCATACCTTAAGTTATAATTTTTATTAATATGACATTCTCATCTCTCAACCCATATTTCACACCTCAAAATATAATTTCACAAATATGACATTTTCATCATTTAACCCATATTTCATACCATGAAAATATTTCCACAAGGGCGATATTATCATCATTCAACCAGAGATATATTTCCACATGTATGATATTAACATCACTCAACCCATATTTCATACTATAAGATGCATTCCCACAAATAAGATGTTATTGTCACAATCATAATACAATGGTATCTCTAACAACCCATATATCCTTTCAACATAACATGCATAACATCACAAATTATCAATATCAACATATATCACATATTATAGCAGCAATATCATGTAAACCACATTTATTCAAATAAGCAAATATCATCAAAAGTCCTAAGCATCGAATAGTATCCTTACCAACTAGGACACCGGGCTCTAAGCATGAAAAATCCTAGACTTCCTCCTCTGAAGCTACTAGAAAACCACCTACAAAAAACAGTAAAATTACCGTTAGGCTTGAAGAGTTAAACCGAAGGGAGAAATCAATGTAAAGAGGGTAGAAGTAGGTGTAACCATAGTAAAATGAGAGCTTGAGATGTGTGGATGTGTAGAGGAATATGCAGTAGAGCTATGGTAGAAGTTTGGTGGTTGAGGTTTGGAGGTGAAAATAGGGAGGTATGACCAAAGAAGTGGGGTTGCACAGTAGTGCAACAGGTGGTGCAGCTTTTAGCCGAGAGAAAACAAGATGCACGGCCAGGCGGTGCGGATTTGCATAGTCGTGCAGAATCAGGCTGAGAGGAAAATTTTTGTATGGTCAGACCGTGTAGGGATTACATGGCTATGTAGCAGGGGATTTTAAGTGTTGCACGACTGTGCACTAGTTGTGCACACTGCGATGCTGCAATAAATGCGAGGGAAAAGGATGGAAAAGAGGCAACGGTCGGCGGTGGTGAGGGGGAAGGTTGGGGCGACCTTGGTGGTTGGTCCACCGGCCAAAGGTGGCGAGTGATGGCTGAGGTGGTGCACGGTGGTGGAAGATGGTGGTGCAAAAAATAAAATAGGGAAAGAAAGGGGAAGAAGAAGAAGAAAGGGAGAAGAAGGGAAGGAGAAGGGTGAGGGAGCTTCGGTAATGGCTCTTGGGCACAAAATATTGGCAGAGTGAGGTAAAACCAAAGAGAAGTAAGGAGAGGGTGAGATATATATATATATATATATATATATATATATATATATATATATATATATATATATATATATATATGTGTGTGTGTGTGTGTGTGTGTGTGTGTGTGTGTGTGTGTGTGTGTGTGTGTGTATGTGTGTGCATGTGTGTTGTGCGTGTGGTGTTTTGGGGGAAAGAAAAGAAATAGGGGTGTGTGTGATGGGGGAATGGTGATGGAATTGTTACGTAAGGGTAGAAAGGATAAGGAGGTTGCAGGGGGATGGGGTGTGCGACGGAAAAAGATGCAGGGATAAGGGTGCAGAATGAGAAGAAGAAAAAGAAGAAGAGGGAAGGTGAGGTGAGGTTGATGGATGATGGAAGTCTGCAGGGGATAAGATGGGAGATGGTGCAAGTGGTGGTGCAAGTTGCAAGTGCAACTTGCAGAAATGCAGCAAAGGGGTTGGCGGGAGAAGGAGGTGAAGGAAAGAAAATAAAAGAAAAAGGGAAAGAGAAAGGATTGAGGGGATTAATTTACGATGATTTAGATTAGTTACGGGTAATTAGGATTAGCAAAAATTTTAGCGGATTTACGAATTACGTTTTATCAAAGTTAAGGTTTTTGGAATCGATTAAAGTTATGGGATTAAGGATAGGTTAAGGCTAATATAGGATTTATTGAGATTAGTATTAGGGTAGAGTGCTAATGATGTGAGATTAACTTAAGCAAATTTTCGGGGTATTACACATTCCACTCAGAGCGTGTAATGAAATTTAAGGAAGTTCCTCCATTTTTGCCTCCTCCGTTCCCTCTTCTTTTGCCAAGAGTTCCATTGAGTTCCTTCCTCTTCTACATCATCTATCATGAAAATTTATCTTCGGCTACATCGATGGCTAGTTGTGAATTTATCATTGCACCAAAACCATTCCCCATGCTATAATACCCCATATCTTTACATTTAATTTTATTAAGTTTAATTATTTTCTTAGCGTAATTAGATGTGAACATGTAATTATTTTAGTTATGATTTGTTTTATGGATTTATCGATGATTTTGACTTCATAATTGAATTTAATTAATCGTTGTCATTGCGGATCATTTTAGATAAATCCGTTTACGACGATGATTTTATTATATTCATATGATTTCGATTTTTAGTTAAAAATCTATATTTGTATTCTTCCTCTTATTTTGATTTTTAATATTTTAGATTCGTTTTCGATTATAACTTCGTCGTGTGATTACGACTTTGTTTTAGAGTTATATTTCGTTAATGATATATATATTATTTAAATAATAAAATTTCCGTTTAAAATAGTCAAATTTATTTTAATAATTTTATCCGTAGAAAATATTTTCGACTTTGAATTTATTCATTTTCAAGGTCGCTAAAATATTCGAAAAGTTTTAAATTAAAAAGATCTTCAGAACTTGTTTATGAATTTCTTTTCGAAATCAATTTTCTTCCGTTTTGCCCTTTTAATTTGCGGAAGACCAATTTCAGAAATTATTTAAATTAGTCTCAGTTTATTAGAATTTGATTAAAATATTTTCTTATATTCTTTTAAATATTATGTTGATGTCTTATAATGTATTTCCGTAAATAATATCGATTTTTACATTCGTTGGTAAATTCTTCTGAAAATATTTCCTAAATTCTTTATAAAGCTCTTTTATCGATCTTAAGCCTTCGGATCCTTACAAAATGATTTTTTGTTAAATAAATTTTAGATAAATCTTCCAATAATAATTTTAGATGTTAGCATCTCCTTGTATACTTGTATTTTTTTTTTAAAAAAAAATTGCAGCTTCATTCCCGACTGGCCCCATCTTCTCTTCCTTTTCCTTTTCTCTCTTCTTCTCTCCCTTCTCTTCTTTTTCTCTTTCTCGTCGGGCTGCCTGTTCTCTACGTGAGCAAAGGCCCAGCCCAACCTCACCTCCTTCTCCCTACTCCTCTAGCCGACTGTTGCCTCGCCAGCCACAACCGGTGCTACTACAACAGCAGCTGCAACAACATCTACGAACACAACAGTAGCAGAAGAACGCACCAGCAGCCGCATGCAGCAGTAGCAACCGCAGCAGGTCATGCCGTTGTCTGGCCACGGTGAGCTTTGCCAGCTGCCGGTGAGCAGTCCTCGACCTCCAGCGCTTCTTCTCCGGCCTTCTCCCATTCTGATTTGTTAGTTTTGTTGGGTATAAATTTCTAAAAACCCTAACCCTTGTTTTGATTAATTGAGTATGAATTAGCTTATGATAAGATACATTGACTATGAGTGATTTAGAGTGGTTAATTGTAGTGTATTTGGTTGATTTGTGAAAATTGGATTTTTGGCCAGGTTATGCCCGGATTTTTTTAGATTCTTCCAATTAAGCTATTTTGGGTAAATTAATTTTATGTTATACTTTAAAATGTATCCAATTTCATATCGGAACCGTCAATTTGAGAAATTTATGTGGAATTAATCGGAATTGGATTTCTAGGTAAAAATTAGTGTGTAATGAAATTGGGTTGCAAAAATTGATTCGTTTCACTCAATTGATTTTATAATTTTATATCAGAAGTGTTGATTTGGGCAAATTATGTGAAATTAATCGGGATTGGATTTTTAGGTCAAAACTCTTGCGGGACTAAATTGGATTGTGTTATTGGGTTGTTTTATTTAATGGATTATATATTTTACATTAGAATACATTTAATTTCAATTTTGAACAGTCAATTTAAATATTTTAGCAATATTTGACCAGATTTGCGTTACGGGCTCAAGAACCAAATTATGCTAAATTGGGTATTTCTTTTATTCATTTTGAGCAATTAATTATGTGATATGTTATAAAATATGTCTAATTGCATTTCTAAACATTTAATTTAAGTAAATTAATAAAATTCAACTGAATTGCATGTTCAGGCCTAAAACCCTAAATTTCAAGTGAAATTATGAAATTGGTCATTTGTATAGTTGTTTTTCTAAAATTGAATATATAGAAATAGTTGAAATGGTATTAATTGCATTCTAACGCCTTTAATTGGAATTAATTGATTTAAATTATCCGAGTTGTGTCTTGGGCTTTGAAACCCTAGTTTTGGAAACCGATAGTCTTGAATTGGCTACTCGGAAGATTGTTTTTGTTGAAATTGATTATCTAAATTTATCTAAAATTTTTTTAATTGAGTTTTAAAGCTATCAATTTGGAGTAATCGAAGTGAATTTGTTGGTTTGTAGTTTGGAAATTCAAAATCCTACTTTTCGGAGATGGTTTTATAAAAATGATTTGATTATGTTTCTCTCACCTAGTATATTATTAGTTTTAATTTAAAGTCATTTGAATTGTATTCTTATGTTATCTGGTTAAATTGGTATTCTAAAATGGTTGGTTTGCCTCTTTAGTTGTAAAACCTAATGACTAAGTCATTTTCGATAAAATTAACTTATAATCTATTATTATTTCCCCGACTTTCCAAATTAATTTTAATTATACTAAGAGATATGTGTTTAATCTGATTTGATTGATATCTAATCTTAAATTTTAATAGAGCTATGCTTGCGAGTCCTAGGTTTTGGACACATTTCGAAGAAAGATCGTTTGTGTCCATTTATGTTGATTTTATTATAATATTTGAATTATTGGTTGATAATATAGTTTCTAACCTAGTTCTGATCTCCATCGGTGATCAAGGAAAAGTTTCTCGTGGATTGTCGAGCTCTTGATTGCTCTCCGTCTTTATCAATTTTCTTAGCTAGCTTCGAATTTCGATAAGTCATTACTTATCTTTACTTATGACAGAATCTCGATGTATGTCTGGTTGGAGTGAAAGGTGGTGAGGATGCTTATCGATTATTTAATCATGTCAAGCATATGCATTTTTTGTGGTAATTGTATGAATGTATGAACTTATAACCTCAATGCAAACGTGTGTTAATATGACGCTTGAACATTGTATGTATGTATGAGTTTTAGATTTAATGCGAAGGCATGTTAGTGTGCCTCTTGAGTATTTTATATGTTTGAGTATGTGAAGGACTGAGTATGATTATGTTGTTAGCATGTCCAGCTAATTATAAAATATTTGGTAATTTTGGAGTATGTTCTAATGTGCCTAAAATGTAGACGGTTTAGAAAACCGTATTCGTTTTTTAGTATAGATTGAAATTGTATGATACTGTATGCTGTATTTTATGTCATGGAATTATTTGGCTCTAACACCACTTGAAAGTATTCAGCTTTAATGCCGCATGAATTGGTTCGGCTTTAATGCCCCTGGAATCTATAGGCTTTAATGCCACTTGGGTTGGTTCGACTTTAATGCCACTTGGACCAAATCGGCTTTAATGACGCTTGAAATTTATCAGCATTAATGCTGCTTGGCTTTAACGCTACTTGAAATTGATATAATAATGGAAATTCATTGTGTTGATGGTTGTGAGCTAAGTGCTGCTATGTGGGCCTGATTTATGATTGGTTAAATCCTTGAATAAAATATTAATCACTTAAAGTGAAAGATCTTGAGTTGGGACTTGTATCACTCGGGGTAGCTATCCAAGTTAGATTTGGTATTCACTTGGTACTATTCCGATGTTTTTCTATTCTGTGATTTCGGATGCCTTACGAGGTCTAGAGAGTCCCTCTTCTACTCTATAGGTGTCTTGATATATTTCGGCCCTATAGGGAGTATGCATACTTAAGTGATTAGGTGTTCTATTTATTGGTGGTCTAGTTACATTTTTGGGTGGGCGAACTAGGGCTAGTACCGTTCGAGTACTAGATTAGTTGTTATGATCTCTTTGAGTCTCCGTCCTCAAGATAATACAAATAAATAGTGGTGATCACAATAAAGGAATATAATAATGAATTGTTTCTCGCTCACTCATGGGCTTTATATTTATGTTTCATATGCATATCTTCTGGTTATCTCTCTTACAATAGTGTTGCCATATGATGCATGCTCGTATTCATTTATCACATGATCTATTGTTTAAAATTGCATGTGGGTCTTATGTGTAGAATGATACCTTCTAGGGTAGTGTGTAGCATGTGATCATAAATTTCTTGTACGCTTGTACCTTTTGTATTCTTGTGCCTAGTCATGTATTATGAGCATGAGTCTGTGACCCCATGTTCTCTTGTATGTATCATATGTATAATCGAGCATGAGTTATTATATGAGTAAAATAGTATACGTATCGCATGTATAAATCGAGCATGAGTTATTATACAAGTAGAATAGTATATGTATCGCATGTGTAATTGAGCATGAATTATTGTATGAGTGGAATGGAATATGTATCACATGTATAATTAAGCATGAGTATTGTAAGTGAAAGATTTTCATATCTTATGTGTGTCCTGTTTCCTTCCATGACTTAGGTAGTCATGATTTATTCAATACTGGACTTGTACTGATGCTACCTTGGTTGAATGGGTCCTATGATGATCCACTAATGGTGGGGAGTAGACCTCTTGTGCAGGTTTAACATCAGATATTGTTTTTGGGTTGAAGGCTTGGCTTGAGAGAGTAGGCAATCCGAGGTTTGATCCCTCGGATTTTGTCCTTATTTATCTGTATTCATTTCTAGAAGTTTCCAAGTATTGTATTGAATTTTCAAAGGAGTTGTAATTGAATTTTAATTTCCCATTACTTTGATAAGCTTTTAAAATCTAAGATTATTTCATAGCTTCCCGCTGGTTTATTCAGCAATGAGCTTATCTAGTGAAATTATTCACTTTCCATCTACTTGTGGATATTTCTTTATGAGAGTTTATCCTCATGGCATAAATGTTGTTTGAATTTTTATTTGATAGGTTTTAGCCTTGTATCTAGCATGAAATAGATGGTGGATATTTATCTTGTGTTAGATGTGGCGGTAACATTCCCCAAATTCTATTTTAGCTTCTACATTATTCTTTTAAATGAAAAAAATTTTCAGGAGTGAAATTTGGGGGTGTTACACCTGCTCCCTCTTTGTATCCATCTCTTCTTGATATAATATCTTCAATTTTATCCCTAGGGAAACCTTTCCATCATTATTTTAGCTTGGATTTTTTGATCTGCTTGAGGTGTGAGTAATAATGGTGGTTTATGATTTTTCTTTTACTTTATATCACAACCATCTGCAATTTAGATAATTCATAAGCTCCCTTTAGAGTGGATGGATTAAACATTATCACAATATATTGGACATTGAGTTGCAAGCCACCCAAAAAACAACTTACTGCATACTCCTTTGGTAAGTTTAACTGAGTTAGCAGTGCATCAAACTTATTTTGATACTTGGCTAGACTAGCTCTTTACTTAAGGTTAGTTAATTCAACCACTGGATCATCAAACGGAGACAAACAGAATCGTGTGTTAATCACCTCAACATATTACTACCAAGTAATATACATAAGGTGAGGTTTGGTCTTCGTGTACCTCTAATGCCATTGCAATGCCAGATCCTTGAGGTGAATGAAGGCCATCGACACCTTGCTATTCTCCGGCATTTCATCAATGGCAAAGAACTGCTCTGCCTTTTCACATTATTTCCATCAAATAGTGAGAATTCAATTCTTGATGCATGGTAAGGAATTGGATGAGCATTTGGATTATATGAGATTGCCACAGGTGGGGTAAATTGTGCCATGGGCGGTGCAATATCGGGTAGACTTGTTTGATTTTTTGGGGGATTCATTTTTTGTTGTTGTGGAGTG
Source organism: Tamarix austromongolica (assembly GCA_039764185.1). Classification (NCBI taxonomy): domain Eukaryota; kingdom Viridiplantae; phylum Streptophyta; class Magnoliopsida; order Caryophyllales; family Tamaricaceae; genus Tamarix; species Tamarix austromongolica. Next base: position 81,718,780 of record CM077814.1, on the reverse strand, counting down.
TTTGCATTTGAGAGAGTATGGTTTGTAGGACAGTCGAAGTCTCCACTTGGGCTTCTCATAGTTAGCTCTAGGATGAAGTCTTCATCTCTTCCATGGATGATCAAAGATTGTTCATTTCCCACCACAATTCATATACCCTTGTATTGTCAACCATGGCATGTCGAGATGGCTTTAATACCATTGATACTCCTAGAAACTCAATCATAGTGAATTCGAAGGTAGTAACACAAAAAAATTAGAGAAAATTAGAGAGAATGGGAGGAGAAAGATGAGCTAGCATAATTTTGTTCATAACATCCAAATTCCATTGCAATGGATATAGATATATGCCAAGGTAGAATAAGCTAGAGTGGCTCTATATCCTTATAGTGGAACCTAATACTTAAACTGAGTTTCATTACATATACTAATCAAACACTATGTTTAGTTAGTGACGTGGTTTTTATCAAAGTAATGAAAGGTTGGATCAAAGATTGTGTTAGAAGCTTTCACCCACAAACTAATGTAAAAGAAACGAAATAATTTGCTGGAGTATAGGTGAAGAACTTGATTAAACAAGTAGGAGGTACTCGATAGATTTGTATAGCCTTCAAATGTGTCAAGGCTAAAGATAGGTTGAGGAAGGTTGAATCCCAGATTTTCCTTGCTCAATGTCAACCCAAAGGGAGGATAGATTTTAGCTAACTTTTCTCAAAGTTTGATCAAAATATTATGATTCATTTCATTCAATTCTTTTCATACAATCATGCGCACAAAAGGTATATATAGGGGAAGGAAGTAGTCGGTGGTTAGCTAGCCTAAAACAGCCGATTACTCCCTCTTAATCCAGCCCATTAATTATGGTTGAATTAAGCCCATATTAACCTTAATCCAAAGCATAATATCATTGGTTAAATGATGCTAAGGATTAATATTAGAAAGCTATACAATTGACTAAGATACATACATGAAATTATAGTAATACCCTAACTTCATAAAATACACTTAGAGTTAGAGTTTACAACAAGTTAATACAAATAATGAATATCATCACTTTATCTTCTTGTTGTAATGTATCATCCCATATATGCCATAGTCTTACGTGCTTTGAATACTTGTACACATTAAAGTGTACGAAGATCTTCTTCTTGCAAATATGTGACATACCTAAAAGAATAACTTGAATGTTTTTCAATGTCAAGCATATAATAATTAGTAAGAATATTTAACATGATAGGTTCCAACATTAAGAAAGATAAATCTTCCTTACCTTGAGGATTAATATGAACATAACAATCATTAGGTTCATTAGATGCTTCTGCATCAGTTAGATTACTAATTGGATTGAAGGGAGCTGTTGTAGTCTTCCTCTCTGGTTGCTGCATCTTTGGCACTAGTTGCTACACCTGTGCTTTACCATTCTCTGCCTCTTCTATCTCCATAGCAGAGTTTGTAACAGTATACTACCACTGAATTCATATAGACACTAAATTCCATTCCCCTAATATCTATCATCTCTATAAGGAACTTCCTGGTGATTGTCAAGTACTAGATGCATGCTAATGGTTATAGTTTTCTTAATCAATTATTATTACTAAGTTAATTTTATGAGATAAAAAGTAAAGACTTGCCTTTAAATTAAAACATTATGCTATTTTAAATTCATCATATTTTATGAAAGATTTGAACTTGTCTAATCATTTGCTAAGGAGAGGTCAACTTCAACGAAAAAAAAACTTAAGTGCTTACAACCTTCCGCCATTAGGTCCAGTACCTCATAATGGCTATGGTTATGACCAAGAAAAATGGTCCCCACAACTACCATACTATAGTGGCCCAACAAAACTTATACTGCACCACCAACCTCCCATTCTTAGGACAAATTTCAATTTGTTTTGTTTTGGTCACAAAATAAACCAAATTATATTTTTACATTTTTTAAAAGAAAAATCAAATTAATTTTTGAATTGTCCAAATCAAAGCATATTAATGGCTTACAATTTTTTTTTTCCGATTTTTACATCTTATATATAAAAAATTTATTTATTTGAAATCACTTTATTACTTTAAAAAAATTAAAATTAATAAATAGTCAATATAAAATTATAATTTTAAAATGTCATTTTTATGGTTATATCTAACATACTATAAACATATATAGATATTATTGTGTGTGTGTATGTTGAAGAATAACGTAGATTGAATAAGTAAAAAACCAATATTGAAAATAATAAGATAATGAATAATTGATAGTTCAATCAGAAAGCATAACAATTGAGGAAAAAATAGAATTCTTTACTTATATACTTATAAAATTACAAGGTGATTCAACAAATCAACCAACAAATTATACAAATCAGTAATTCTCTTACAATGGAGAACATTATGAAAAAGAAGAAGAAATTAACTCGCACAACTTAATGGATAGGGTTTTCTCGTATCTCTTTCATACAAGAAAAAATCCTATGGGACAAAAACAACGTGTTTAGTAAAGCAAGGAAAAAATACGGGTATCCAGTGTTTATTTCTTTACTCTCTAATTTTTGCCTAAAACTCATCCAAAACATTTTGTGAATAAAACATTAGGTCCTTGTGCTTATCACAGAATTTACAATCCCGAATTCAAAATTTCTCCAACACCTGTACAAACCAACACACTATTATGTTGTACAACAAATACCCTGTCAAAGCTCACAATATATATATAATTCATTTTTTAGTTACCAAAAAAATTTAAAAGAAACACAATTTAAGTTATACACAAATCATATAATATTGTTTAAGCAACTTTTTAACTACATCAGGTGTGTGTGTGTGTGTATAAAGGAACATTGATACTTTTAATAATATAATGAAATGCCCATTGGGTTTACTATTTTACAAAGGTAAATTTATTAAAAATAGTATAAATTAAAAACATTTAGAGTTGGACATTAATGACTGAAGCATGAAATGCTAAATCAAATATACTACTAAGGTAACTAATGTTGGTAAAGCTCATAATTTCTTGTTGTTAACATCATGAAAATTACTACCTTCTACCCGTAAAAACTTAGTAGCCCAACGTCCTAATCAATCTTGCAGGTCTGTGGCTTTTATCCATAGCCAACAGTTCATGACCAAGTATTTAGCTAAGCAAAAGGTCTTGTTTTTGTGCTAAAAATTTCATACTCTCTCGTTTATTCAACACCTTCCTGCTCTTACTCATTCTCTTGTGAACCCTTACACCACCACACCTCCTCCTCTCAACTCCAAAAAATCACCTCTTGTTTTCTTATGCGCCTTTCAACTTCGGGCAACCACCACTCGTTCTCTTGCACCACCACACCGCTACCATTCTTTCTGTTGCATGTCCTATCGTTCTTATGCACCTCTCAAGCATTTGGTCCTTCTTGATCCGCCATGTTCGTAGGTGGTTGCCACCGGTCCTCTTGCCCGCCGCTGCTCCTCTTGCTACCGCCGCTCCTTCTCTTACGTATAGTTTTGTTCTTCCATAGATTTTTATTTTCTGATAAATAAATGCATGCATGTTGATGCACGTTGCAGTGTTTGTTATTGAAAAATTGCAGTTTGTTGTTAGACAATGTTATTAATTGTTGTTGAATGTGTTGGTGAAAAATGTTATTGTTTGTTGTTGAATTTGTCTGTGTTATAAACATGAATGTGTTGCCCGACCTTACATATTTATACCATTGTAGTGCTTGATTATCGAGAGAAATAAAATACTTAAAAATATTAGTAATGTCACTTGTAAAAACTATACATACACACACACACACACATTTTCATTAATAAGTATAGGATACTAGGATGTTAGAAAATTCCATATAATAAAATAAAAATATAATTTACATATGTACATCATTAAATGAAAATTTCAATTAGAGTCGCAAGTTAAAAATTTTTATTTGATGAGGATTAAATAGACTTAGTAAATAATAAAGAAATAAAAGTGAAAAATTAAATTAGCAAAAATAACTATGTATAATAATAATAATAATAATAATAATAATAATAATAATAATAATAATAATAATAATAATAATAATAATAATAATAATCATCATCATCATCATCATCATCATCATCATATGTAAGATTTATTAGGGTTTAATTATAGTTAGCTATGTTTATGATTAGGGTTTATTAGGTTTAGGGTTAGTTTTTATTATGATTTATTAGGGTCAAGGTTAGGGTTAGGCTTAGTCTTAGGGTTAAGGTTTAGCATTTATTATACTAAATATGATAATTAATATGTTATTTTATAACAAAATATTATATACATTATTCTCAACTAAAATTTTAATAATATCATATTATTATACTTAACCTATATATATTATCTTATAAATATCTACTTGATTTTACTATGCTAAGCTTGAATGATTAGATGATAGTTTGACCAAGCTTGTTTGTTAAATAAATAAGTTAAGATTATGTCATTGTTTAATCATGCTGATTATAATAGGAGGAAGTATGATTCAGCTTAACTCATTCACAAATCTAGTGGGAGTAAATGAAAGGACAACATTATAAAATCTTAAACATCTTAAACATATAATAACAATAGAATATAGAATACTTCAGTAATTTATCTTTTCTTGATAATGAAAGACACATTTATATCAATAGAGAAATACATAAAAATCAATTTAAGATTATAAGTTTTATGTTGAGTATCTTATATGGGTAAGTTGTTAGCTTTACGTAGTTGGTTAAGATATAGTAGAATATATTTATGATTTGTCTAGCTAGTTGAAATGTTTACATATTTTGTAATTTAGATCCTTTCGAGACAACCTTAATGATAAGATTTAGTGGATATTCTAATTTTTTGGTAGTGAGATACCGCGCGCTGCTATTAAATACCCTCTACCATATCTATGCATGGCACCTGATGTGGATCTAAAAACTTATGTCACATGATTATACAATGATCTAGGTTGTTTGTTTGTGAGCGGCTAGTCATATAACCCATTCCATTTTAGATCATATCACCTACTGTTGACCCTACCTCAGACGGAGACATGGTCGTTGGCTACATCTAGTTTTTTGCATTGGTTTTCCCACCATACTAATGCACCACACCCGAGATTTGTTGAGGGTGAGGTGTTTGCCAGGAATTATGATCAGATAGCTAAAGAGTTGCTGATGATTGATGACGAGTGGAGGTTTTATCATAACTTGCCTCCGAGTATCCACCCCAATTATCCTAGAGTATCCATGACTAGACTCTATGTTGATGTTGTGAGAGAACAGATGACATATCAAGATGAATGGACTCGAAGAGTGATAGTTATTAGTTAGGCTTGACAAAGCTATTAGTGGATTTAGTATGATGGTTATGAGTTTTTCTTAGTTAAGTGTTTGGGCTTTAGCAACCTTTTGATGTATATAGTGCTGCTATTGCTTTAACCCTATAATATGTATATCTTTTGTAATTTGAACCATTGTATAAAGTTTTGCAATGTATGTATATATATGAACGCTTTCTAAGTATGAGCAACTTGTGTATTGATATATTTTTGGAAACGTGTTAGAATGATTTATATATATTTATACTGAAAAGCATGATACATTATACATTAATTCTTTCTAAGTATGGGTGGTTTGTTAATTATTTTTTTATAATTGAATTGATTTGTAATAATTACATTTGCGTGGGATACATCTAGATTAAAAACTATGGATAAAAAATGGTTGTCTACAAATCGTTTGTCTAGAGAATATAATGAAGGAGTGGAGGTTTTCATCAAGTTTGTAGTTAAACATGCTCAGGACTCTAGCAGAATAGTCTATCATTGTTTGAACTGCGCTTATATTCAACATGTCAATGGTGATGATTTGAGAGATCATTTATTTGTGTATAGAATTGATACAAGTTACACTCGTTGGATATGGCATGGTGAGACAGTGTCTAAATATGATAATGAGAAAGTTAAGAGGAAAAGTAGTGGATCACCATTTGAGAACCATGAGGGAGATTCGTCAGAGAAGATGACTCAAGATTCAGAAAAGTCTTTGGGGTTGTCCAAAAATGTTCGAGAAGATATTGAGTGACTAGAAGAAACCTTTGTATGGTGCTTGTAAGATGTTTACTCGATTATCAGCTATAAAAGCATGCAATGGATGGAGTGATAAGAGCTTCACGGAATTATTGACACTTGTAAAGGATATGCTTCCTAATGATAAAGTTTGATTCGATCGTACCTATGAAGCAAATAAGATCCTTTCATCTATGTGCATGAGTTATGAGAAGATACATACATGCCTTAATAATTGTATATTATTTCGCAATGAGAATGCGTCTTCGGTTAATTTTCCTAATCCTGAATGCAAAGTACCACAATACAAGAAGAACAAGGTGGCAGCTAAGGTATTATGGTATTTTCCTATAATACCAAGAATTAAGTGGATGTTTAATGATGTCTAAGATGCCAATAACTTGATATGGCATGCTGATGATAAGATAGATGATGGACTTTTTAGACATCCATCTGACTCTCCACAATGGGTGACAATTGATGGCTTGTTCCCTAAATTTGGTAAAGAAGCAAGAAACATGTGTCTTGCACTTTCTATAGATGGAATGAATCTGCACAATCAAGGCACCTACAGTATATGGATGGCAAGTTTGGTTATATATAATCTACCTTCGTGGCTCTACATGAAATGCAAGTATATAATGTTGTCTTTAATCATTTCAGAACCAAACCAACTGGAGAATGATATTGATGTTTATTTGACACCTTTAATTGATGATTTAAAGTTATTCTAGGACATGGGTGTTGAAGTATTTGATGCATAAATTGAAGAAAATTTTACTTTGGGAGCAAGTTTATTCTGTACTATAAATGATTTTCCAGCGTATGGCAACTTGTCAAGTTATAGTGTGAAAGGCCATTATACATACCCGATATGTGAGGATAATACTTTAGTTGTTCAGCTAACACATGGCTGAAAGACTCTTTTTCTTGGGCATCATAGATTTTTATTGAAGAATCATCATTATTGTAGGCAAATGAAAGCTTTCAATGGCTTCCGAGAAGAAGGGTAGGCACCAATCCGGTTGATGAGTCGACAATTATATTTGAAGATGAAACATTTGAGTGTCAAGTTCGGGAAGAAGTGTAAAGATAAGCCTCCATCAGTTTGGTGGAAGAAAATTTCTATATTCTTCAACCTTCCTTCCTAGGAATCTTTACATGTGAGATACGCTCTTGATGTGATGCATATGAAGAAAAAAATATGTGGCAACCTTGTTGTCACATTATTTAATGTTCCAAGAAAGATTAAAGTTGGCATCATTGCTCGAATGGATATGGAAGAATATTAGTCTAGAACTGGCATCGCGAGACAATAGAAGAAGAACATATTTACCACCGAAATCTCGTACACTCTCAAGAAAAGACAAAATTTCATTTTACAAATTCTTTAACAGGGAAAATTATTTAACATAAAGCATATTTGTCAAGTAGTCACTGTAAATATACTATTTTATTTAATCATTTTTGTGTATCATCCCCTATCCACTGATTATAATAGTGGTTAGGTGTGTTTTGCCCTGAAGTATATTTTGTAGCTGATCCACCGATTATAATATTGGGGTCCCCAAACTTACATGGATATAATTCGAAAGATGATTAATATTTAATTAATGACTTAAGTCCAGATAATGATGATTATACTATTATGACCTATTGATATGACATCGTAGTGGCCTTGGTGCCTGCCTCTGAGTTGAGTAGTGGTGTGTGTTGGTTGAGTATGATGTTGGCCATTTAATTATACTATAAAGATCTTCACTTGGATACTCTCTTGGTAAGTTATGTTAATGTTAAGTGAATGAGTCTTAATGACATTTAATCTTGATTTACGTGTCCATTCTAATGATTATTCGATCTTATTCTAAATATATGTGTAATTTATTGGTCATATGTTTTGATTGATGTGTTGCATGCGGGCCCTACCTTTTTGCTTCCGTTCAAGTTTTAAAAACAAAAATTTTTAGTAGTAAATTTTGGGGGTGTTATAATTATACTTAGGTAACATTTGGTATGGAAGTAATGTAGGTGAAAAAGGTACCCTATATTTAACGTTTCTTAGAAAAAATGTATGCCTTTTTATTAATATTCTTTTCACTTTGAATAAATTTTTGAAAAGGATATTCATCTGAAAACAATTTACTCTGATTCAAGTGTTGTATAAAAGAGATTAAAATTACACGTATCTTTTTTATTCCCATCACAACATGTTCCCCTTAAGAAATAAAAGATGGCATATGAAGAAAAGTAGACTTACAACTTACCACTTAAAAGTTATAAATTATTACATAGAAGATATATTTTACTAATATACACACAAAGAGAGAGTTTACTGAGTGTAAACATAATTTGATTTCCAAAATCATGACCAAACCATTTTATAATTTATTTATCAAACCCTGATTATCCAATAATAAATTGAATCAAATTAACAATTAGAGCATATTAGATTTATTTTATTATTTGGATCCTTAGTGGTGATGGCATTGATGGTAATGATTATAGTGGTAGTGGCAGCAATGGTGATGGATAATTATGCACCATTTGGGGGGGGGGGGGGACGACCGTGATGGGTCAATAAGTTAATATAGCTTCTTTATCTATTTCTAAATATTATAATATTCCCTCGTCCTTATCTTTTGTTTTAAATTACCTATAGTAAACAAAATTAAACAAGCTAGTCAATCTAGTTAGCTAGAATTTAGGAGAAACTCTAGCTAACCATTCATAGTATCAGTGGGTAAGATAATCTCCTCACATCTGTACCGCTCTATATATATGCTATTTGTCATCAATAAAATATCAACTAACACCACACGATCCTATGACTCTCAACAAAATATCCAGAAATTTATTAGTCGTTGCATAATCCACCAATACCCTTATAGATATCCAATTACCTGCCATTTCCATCAAACTTGATCGTAATAATTTTTATTTATGTAAGGAAAATATTCTCTTTGCACTCGAGGTCTTTAACCTTGAAACTTTGGTAATCTCATACTCGTGCCTGTACTATATAGTTAAAACTTCAATTGCAAACCTCTGCCAAAGGTAATCTCAACATCCTTGAGTATGTGGAAAAGAAATGGTCAATTGTTGACTCCTTTGCCTAGTGTCGTCATATTTTCCCTGAGGAAGGTGTTGCAACTTACATCCTCTATGGCTTAGACTCATTTTATGGCCCATTTAAAACAGTCTTTAGCATGTGTTCATAACTAGTTAGTATTGATGACCTCACTGGTTTACTGCTGCAAGAAGAGGAAAGATTGGAGGAAGAAACCCATGCTCTCAATCAAACCACTACTCTTCTTCCTAATCTGACCCACACAATATAATCCACCCAAATTATAAAAACCTATAATTTAATGAATAGCTTTTATTTAGGATAAATTAGCTGTTAAATTTATTAAATTTAATTATTTTATGGATTCTCAGGTATATAAATTTGGGTAAGAATATTTAATAAATTAAAATAAATATTTTTATCATTTTACCATACTCATTTTATTTAAATAATATTCCAAACAAATACTTTACTAAAATTATCCTTTTTAACCCATACATTTAATTATATTATATTAAATTATTAAATAAATTCATTTCCTAAAAATATTATATTATAAATTATTTTATCTTATTTTTCCTTTTCCTTTTTCCCTTTTTTTCCTTCTTTCCTTTTCTTTATCCTTTTTCTTCTTTCTTTCTTTTACCTTTTTTTTTTTCATTCGGGCCGCTAGGCTATGGCCTGCCCTTTTTCCCCTTTGCGCACATGGGTCGCTAGCCCTCTCCATCTCCCACACTGCGTCAGGCTTCTTTCTTTCTCCTCCTACGTCGTAGGCCCAACCCTGTTTTTCTTCCTCACCCACCCGCATCGACCAGCCTAGCGCCCCTACCCTTCTTCCCTTTCTCCCCCCCGACCGAGCTGGCTCAACTTTGTTCTCTTTCCCTTTGCATGGCCGACTTATTTTCTTCCTCTTCTTCTTTCTTTCTTCATCACCCATGCCCAACACCCCGAGCATGCCCGACCACCACCTGCAGCTGCCATCCCATCCACCCCTGCCTGTCCCTCTCTCTCCCCTTCCTTTTCTTTCCTATTTCGAACCAAACCAACCCCTGCACCCTCTAGCCACGCTTGACTTATTTCCTCTTTTTTCCTTCCCTCTCTTTGCCACCCGACCATTGCCTACCACCCTATAACCTACCTCGACCAGCCATATACTCCCCTCTACCCCCTCTTCTTCTCCTTCCCTCTGTGCCTCATCCTACCCCATAACGTCAAGCCTTCCTTCCCCTTCCCCAATTCTTTTCTCTCCCTTTCTCATCCTTTCACTCCCCCTATTTTTGCACCACCGCTGCCCTCCATCGCTTACACCGCCGCACCAACCCCCGTGCACCACCCCTGCCACCCTCTACCTTAGCCTTGCACCACCACAACACCCCTCGAGCCACCCTGCATCCCCCTTCTTCCTCCCTTCTTCTTTTTCCCTTCTTTTTCTCCCTTCTCAGTAGCCACCCTGCACCGCCTCCTTTCGCCGCCGTCCCGTCACCTCTACCGCCACTCAAGCCACCAAACCACTCCCTACAACCTCCTCTACTACCCCATACCTATTTTGGCCGAAACCAACCCTTGCAACCCTTCATTTTCCCCTCCCTTTTCCTTTCTTCTCAGCCATGCCCACCTCGATTGACCCCCTTCACTGCCTCGTCGCCGCCCTTGGTCGCTAATAACTTATCCCCGACCACCAACTACATCCCCTCTTCGCCCTTGCACCCTTCCCTTGCCTTAAATCCTCCCTCATCTACCTTCTTTCCTAGCCCCACAACCCTAACCCAAAATTGACTCCCTCTTCTTCCCCTTATGCCATTTCGAGCCATTACCTCTCTTATTTTGCATGCAGCTCATGCTGCATGAGTACATGAGTTGCTGCATGACTTGTTATATTTTGTTTACTATGTTTTAAGGTATAACAATATTTAAGTTAAGTATTTCATTAATTTATTTTTATAAAGTCTTATGCTTTGGTTTCTCACTTCTATTGTAATAAATATTGATATTATTTTTAGGTATTGGTTTTACTGATCAAAGCTTGAATCTTTAACCGAGATACCGGTAAGGTTCGATTTTTACATAATTAAGGTAATTGTTAAACCCCACTTAAATGCATAGATAAACATATGTTAGCACAGTAGGGTTTTTAATATCTTATTACGCTTGATATATGTTTGTTAATATAATATATATATTTGCTTGTATTGATTAATAAAAAGGAAAGTATGCTAGTTTATGTGCTATGTGTGGAAATATTCCTTCAGGAAAGAGTTTGGCTATTAATAAAAATGTTAAGTACTTATCTATGTTATATTATGTTATTGTGACCATTGATGCATGAATAATATTATTGTGAGCCCTAGGGGCGTTGTAGTAATATGCCTTGTGCAAGAATGTGGCCTAATATGTGTGGGTGATGAGGAGTATTATGTGAAATATAATAGTTGGTGGAAATTAGATGAGGAGAGTGGAGTATTAATATTAATATTCAAGTAGTGATGATAACTTAATAAAAGTGGTGTAATAAAAGGGCAAGATGGTAAATTTGTAAGTAAAGGTGTATTATGGTAATTTTGGGAGTAAAGGATAAAATGGTAAATTTGGATGTAAGGGGTAAAATAGTAATTTTATAAATAAAAGGATATTATGGTAATTTTGGAAGTTAAGGGTACTATGGTAATTTTGGAAGTAAAAGGGTGAAACGGTAATTTTAGAAATAAAGGGTAAAATGGTAAATTATAAGTAAAAGGAGTATTATGGTAATTTTATAAGTAAAAGGGTATTATGAAAATTTTGGAAGTTAAGGGCATTATAGTAATTTTAGAAGTAAAAGAAAAAATGGTAATTTTGTAAATAAAAGTATAAAATAGTAATTTTGTAACTAAAAGGATGAAATGGTAATTATGATAATGGAGAAGGGTAATTTGGTAATTACGATGATAGAGAAGGGCAATTTGGCAAATATGATAACGGAGAAGGGTAATTTGGTAATTATGATAATGGAAAAGGCCATTTTGGTAATTTTGATAATGAAGAAGGGTAATTTGGTAAATATGATAATGGAGAAGGACAATTTGGTAATTTATCCAACTAAATGGGCAATTTGGTAATTATGATAATGGAGAAGGGCAATTTGGTAATCCAACTGACTAAAGGGCAAATTAGTAATTATTTAACCAACTAAATGGCAAATTAGTAATCATGATAATGAAGAAGGGCGATTTGGTAATTTATCCAACAAAAGGGTAATTTAGTAACTATAACAAAGAAGAAGGGCAACTCGGTAATCTAACCAACCAAATGGGAAATATGATAAGTGTAACAATTAGGAAGGGTGAGTGGTGACCTAATAAGTTTGGGAGATAGCTTGGTAACCTATAACGAGTAAAGATGTGGTTAAGAACAACTATGTGTGGGTTACGTGCCTTGTGTGCCATGTGTTATGCCAGATTGTGTACTTTATGCTTAATCATTAATCATTTGTAGCACAACTTGGAGTGAAGGTATGATTATGTGACTTCCTTATGGCATGTAGATGATGTTTATATATGTTCTGCGTACGATGTTATATGATGTGCCTCTCTAAAATATGCATGCTAGGATGTTTAATAATAGGATATGGGGTAAGAGGATAAAAAGGAACAAATGGGAAGTGAGTTGACTAAGGGGACATGAGATTGACCTTATTATCTCATGATCCATGAGGGAAAAAAATAAAAGGAGGTTATGATCAAAATGAACGAGTGATGTGACTCTAGCATGGGGGATTTCTAGGGTTTGTATGGGATGGATGGATTGTGTAGGGGATGATCCTTACGTAAGAAAGGTGCTAGGGTTTTGAGTGGCCAACTAGGGTTTTACGGTCATATGTATAATTGGTAAGTAGAGTGATAGGATTTGGATTGAATTTAAATGAGATGAGGTATTGGACGATAAAAGAAAGGTTGGGCCACATAGGTCCGATTAGGGTTTCAAGGGAAAACCCTAGAGAGTGGTAGTGAGAGAATTTGAATGTCATAAGGTGATGGGCCTTAACCCACACCTATAGGAGTTAGGATTTCGTTATGAGTAAATGGAAGGAGGAATGGATGTTGGGGTATGATAAGTTGTGCAGAAGTCTCAAGATATGGGACGGGCCCTATCGGGAGGATAGAAGTAGAGGTCAGTGACATGCATGTCTAGGGTGAAATGCTTTCGAATAAGATACGAATAAGACACTAATCACGTAAAGTGGAAGATTATTGAGCCGGGCCCAGACCGATCCACTGGTATAATAGTGCCAGGTGCCAGGGTGCCCTGTAGACCGATCCACCGCCATAATAGTAGGGGATCCCGAGCTCAATAAACTGAACCCTAAGTTACGATAAATCATGGGAAAATACTATATAATTACAGTGGAACACCATGATAGTCGGGGCCAGACCGATCCACCGGCATAATAGTGGCCAGGAGCGTTATGCCTTGGAAATCGATCCACCAGTATATAATAGTGGTTAGGTGCGTTCTGCCCTGTATGTGACCGATCAACCAGTTATAATAGTGGGGTTTCCACATTCACATAGATGTATAAACCCAAGAGATGATTGAATAATGATGGATTAATGGCTTAAGGCCCAGAATGTATTGATTTCGCATTATGACTCACGGATATTTGATGGACTTGTTAAGCATGATCAATGTTAAATATGTGAATGCTAAGTATGTGAATGTTATGTATGCGCATCTCATCATATATGTATATACCTTTATATCATGTGTTGCATTGCGGGCCTACTCTTAAGTGTGTTTTAAAGGGTTACTTAGTATCGTAGTACTGAAGGGTACCATTCGTGAAGCCCCTACCTATTCAATGGTTAGTGTCTCTTATAGGTCCAATTTCAAGTGCTACTCAAGTGGGCAACGGAAAAAGAGCGTAAAGAAATTATCCAGACTTTTAGAGTTTCCCTCTTTCTCTTTTACTTCCTAATTTGAATGTACTCTTTGATCTTGTAATCACCATTGGTGGACTTTATTCTTGTAAATGGTTTAGTGTGCTACTCTGATTTCAATATGGTTTGAATTTCTAGCAATTCGTATTTTATTCTTCTAGCCTTAGCACTTGGTATTGGAACAATATGAGTAAACCAGTTTGGTACTAAGTGTGGCGGTAATATCCCCATAATTCACAAGTCTTATTATTTTGCTTCTACTAAATCTTTTAATAAGACAAAATTTTTTAGTAGTGAATTTTTGGGGTGTTATACACAAACACCAAACCAAATTATCAAGGCAAATTCTCTCCTTCATCTAGTCATTATAGTCACACCCACATCTCTGCTTCTATGAGCCATCATGGTACAAATAAAAATCACCGTAAATGATTCCAATATCAAATTTGCAATAAACCTGGCCATGAAGCTCTTAACTGCTGCAATTGCCTTAACAAGGCAGATTTTCCTCCACAACGATAATCACAAATGTTAGTGAATCTTGTCACTCCTTCTTCCATTGTTGACCCAAAATGGTACATGGACTCTAGAGCTATGAATTATGTCACATATGACTTAAGCAATCCCTCTCTCTCTCCAATTTGACTACAATGTAAAATATTAACTTGTTGTAGATAATGGAATGACTCTCTCTATTACTCACATTGGTCGACATTCAATACCCACTCCCTCTTCTTCTCTTTATTTGAATAATATTCTTTGTGTGCCTGATATCACTAAAAATATGTTGAGTGTCTCACACTGAAATAGAGACAACAACGTTTTCATGGAATTCCACACTAAAAAAAAAATGCTTTGTCAAGAATATGCAGGGCAAGTTACTTCTCCAAGGGACTATTAATGATGGCTTGTACCGGCTTCATCTGGATAATTCACTTTATCTCACATTGATCCTCCACCTCACGTGTTTCATGGTGAGAAAACCTCACTTCATGGCTGGCATCAATGACTTACACATTCTCATGAACAAATTTTTAGGTCCCTTATATTTAGATTCAAACTTCTAGTGTCTAATAAATAATTTCCCCCTATCTGTGAATCTTTCCAAATAAGCAAGAGTCATCACCTTCCTCTTCCCAGTACTCCCTCTTCATGTCATTCATCTTTTGATATAATTTATTCTAATGTATGAGGTTCCTCCTTAATTCATATTGATGTTTGTATGCAACAAACCTAGCCATGAAGCTCTTAACTCCTATGATGTTTGTATGTACTTTAGCAAGTTATCTAATGGCTCTTATATTTATTTACTACTTTATATTGATGAAATATTGACAACGTGTAAGCATAAGTTGGAGATTCAAAAGTTAAAGATTTTATTGGGTGCTATGTGTGAGCCAAAAGATCTTGGAGACTCTTGGGATGGAGCTATTAAGGGATAGCTATTTTGGGAAAGTGTATCTTACCCCTTTTTTTAAACTACTTATAAAAAGTAATTATCCAATATTATTATTATTTTTTCAGACAACTTTTAGAGACAATTTTTTTATAAAAAAGAGTTATTATCTTGGATAGTCACTCTTTTAAGTAGTTCCAAATAGAGAGTTTAGTCAACAGAAATATATTAAAAAGGTCTAAAACATTTTAGTATGAGACATGCAAATCCTAATTCTACTATATTGGCAAATCATTTCAGACTTTCAACTTAGTTGTCACCATAGGCTAAAGGTGAAGAAAAGTATATGGTTAGAGTTCCATATCTAAGAGTAGTTCGAAGCATGATGTAAGCGATGGCTTGCACACCTTCTCATACAGCTCAAGAATAAAGTGTTGTTAGGAGATACACGTGTCATTCTTGAAAAGGATATTAAAATTATATTAAATAAGGTATATTTGTGTTACTTTTCATGTATGCTTGGAGGAAGCTTGGCAAGATGTCTTGTGGACTTATGGAATAGTGTGATTTTGATTTTATAGGATACCATGACTATAGAAATTCTACTTGTGAGTTTTATTTTCTACTTTGATAAGATGACTATCAGTTGGCAATCTCTTATCTACAATAAGTGATTGCATTTTTAACCAAGGAGAGAAACTCAAAATTATACTACATACATCCTTGGGCTACTTTTATGGTGTTTTTCTTGATATTCAAATCATCACCCCTCTCTCCCATGTGTAGAGTATATCAAGTTGGAATTACGAAGATTATGTTGAAAGGACCATTTGTGAATACAAATCCTTTATTAGGTGTTGATCATCTAAGGAGAAAAAGGAATATTTCAAAGCATCCTCTTTCCATAAGTAAAATATTTGACTTAGAATGAATTTTTACATATCTATTATACCGACTAGTTTTTGGATACCGTGGATTTTTGGTGTTTGGGGAATACTTACTTCTCAAGAAATATTTGTTGCATCTTCATGTTGTTTGTTTCTATTACACGAGTACGTTTTTCTTTTTGTTACTTTCATACTTATCAAACAATAAATGCATTAGCATATTTAATGTATAATATATTCTATTACTTTTTGTTTTGGTAATACATTGTTGATTGTGATATTTCACATATTTAGCACAAATGTTGTTCATGCCAATATATTAGGGGAACCATATTTCCATAATAATATAACATTAAATATACAATCCTTTAATTACTTTCAATGATTATCATTATCTTCTTTATTAGACTTTTGAACTTAATTTTCATGTTGTAATAATCTACAAAGAAACAATAGGGCTATATATTTTTCAAATACAACCATGCTTTTTTTAGAAGTTTCAAAATCATGAATTACTATTTATTATAGTATTTTTTTACATTACAAAATATATTTCTCTTTAATTGTTTTTTTCTTCTTCTTACATCTGACTCATCATGATCAAAAATATATATTTTAGGAGAAAATTCATATGACTAGTTGTCGTACCATGGTTGATATGCTTTGTTGGTAGCTTATATATAAATAATTTTTTTTGAAATTGATATTTATTAAATTTTAGAATCATCATTTATATAATTTTATAACCTTTTGCAATAGTTATTTTTTTTTTAAATCGTTGAAGATAATTTCGATGAACTTCATTCGCATGTTAAAACCATTTTTAAATTTGTAAAAAATTCTCAAAAGCTTTTAAAAAAAATTGTAAGTTCTCTATGTATATACTATTAGACATTTATAAGATATCTTGTAATATTTCATGATGATTATAAATATAATATTAAATATCCCTAAACATCACATATTGTTTAAGCTGATCTAAAATTATTTAAGGCTTAAATACCAATAATTGAGCTCTCTTGCCTTTATAACTTTAAGTGCCTCTCAATTGGCGCATTAATAAAGATATCCCTTACTCAAACCAATGGGTTGGATTAAACTGATGTAAAAATATTTCACAACTTACATAAAAACTTATCCTTAGGCTGGCTGAAGACTGACCTATTCTTTCATCAGAATACTATTATGAGTGTCTATTGCTTCAAGATCCATTTCGCCTACTGCGACTGATTTGTTAGGTGGAAAGCTTGGAGATTTGGGCGAAGCAACAGTTTTGACGATGAAGGAATTGATGATCCGGTAGAGAGAAGTAAGGATAAAGTCTATTACTCGCCCAGTCACCTCCACCGCTCCCTAGCGAAAAATGGACATCCGTATGAACGCCATTTGATAGGATATGATGTTTGTCGGTTACATTTTCGAGGTAGATTATTGTTTGCATAAATTATTTAATTTTTTCTTTCTAAAAATTGGTTGATCGTTTTTAAATTTTTTCTTGTTGGTGCTGGATGAAGCCTTGCTGAAGAATATTTATTTTCTTATTCAATCTAGAATTTATCGAATAAGATATAGGCATTTCCGCTATGTGAATATCCAACAAAACAAGTAATGATAAGGTTTAGAAATGTGCAATCAACTATTATTGGTTCTAAATCGACAACCGAAGCTAAGAGATGGTATGATTAATATAGTAGCTCGGGAATAAATAAGAATGCAATTTTTAATTCAATGTTGGTGATAATATGGGTGGAATTATATGTTAAAAATAAAATCTGTTTAATAAAAATAATTTAACACAAAACACTAATTTTTAGTTTATAGGAAACTTTAAACAATGCCTCATGGATCCTTCCCATAATTTTTGGAGTTTAGTTACGGGTTCAAATTACTGTCCCTCTATTTCGTAAATAGAGAGCAGTATATCAAATTGGAATTGCGTAGGTAGTGTCTAAGGGACCCCCGTTCAAGGAATAGATATCCTTTATCATCATAATAATTTTATTTTTGATTAACCATGAATTTCTATTTTGAGAGTAACAAACTCACGTGGGCCAAGGCTTAAAATTACGACCATAATGTTTGGACATAGAAGACTGATTACAACAATGACATGTAAGGCCCAAAGTTATATTGCGGCTTCCAAAACAAACATTTTCCTACTCAAAACATACGAAATAATCAATTAATAGAATTATTACTATTATTACTAACGAATTATGGGATTAAAAAAACAAACACATGAGTGTGTACCAAAAGAAAAAAAAAATAGAGAAAATCCCAAGGGTTTATACCAAGAAAGATTTTATTACTAAAAGCATAAATCCTATATATATATATATTTATGAAAACTAAATAAAATAGGATATATAGAAAGGAATGAACAAGATAGCCCCAATGCTTGGAACTACTCAGCAACACCACCTTCTGCCTCTTCACTACTTAGCAAGAGACTCTTTGCACAACCAACTTAGTAGAAGCGCAACCAACTTCTTCAGTACTGCTCATTGATTAGTCATCTGATCCAGAGAAAGAAAATATCAAAGTAAAATATTTCGATTTTATAAATAAAACAAAATAACATATCACTTATTATAAAAAGGTGTTAACAAACATGCATAACTAATGATGATCTCGGGGATGTGTTCAATTTTGTGCTGATCCGTCACCGTGGGCTCCTTGCATCTTTCTTCTAGATACTCATCGCATCCTTCCAAAACAAACCTACGTAAGGACGTCAGGTCTCGAATTCCATCTGGCAGTGACTTTAATTTTTTGGACCAACAGGTTTTAAGGCTTTCGAGAGAAGATAGCCGGCTTATCCATCCCGGCAATTCTACCAAATTATCACAACATCTGATCCCTAGTTCTTCAAGGTTGGTGAGGTATTCGAGCCCTTTAGGGAGTCGTTCAAGAGATTTACATGCCACTTGGTCCTCCTCTTCATCATGAGTTGCTAAAAGGGCCACATCTATACATCTACTAATACAGAGTTTAGTAAGGCTTTGCTTCGGCAGATGATTGAGGTAACCGACGCTATCAATTTCTAGTATTTTTAATAGATGAGTTGATGGACAATAATTAGGACCTGAGGAGGACTAGGATGATATTGATATTGATGTTGATGTCGATGATGGACCCAAGGATGTAGCTAAGATCGAGTACTCTTCTATCTCTGTAATGATATGCAAATTCTCATTGAAGTTATAGAGTTCCAATTCTTCCAGATGAGGACTAGGGAAATTATCCATCATCATCCAACTAGGGAAATTCATCCCTCCATGATTAACCAAATTGAAGATTTTGAGATGATAATAGGGTTGTAAGCATTCAAACAATTCTTCATCTATGCTCGCATCATCTACTTTAGAAGGATTCAAACGTATCATTAAAAATATGAGCTTCCTCTTATTGAGCAAACAACTAGCTGCCTTCGTTCCGATTTCCATTCTATCACTAATTCCCTTTCTAAAAATATAAAATTCAAGAGACCCCCTCAAATTCATAAGGGGGATCAAGCCATTAAGCCCGCTAGCATTAATAATACGCGGCTTGGAATTGCAACAACAAGTGTAGGCATGATCAGCACTAGCAGGCTTACCCTCACCCACCACAAATATATTTAGTCTTTGTAGAAGAGTCAAACCACCCATTCGTGTGGGCATACAAGCCAACTCGCCGTAACCATGTACACCTAAATTCCAGAGGTTGACCAGCTTGCTGAGATCCCAAGGGAGCTCTTTGAGTTTTGTACACCAATTAAGGTTTAATGTTTCCAAATTGTGCAGTCTTGTGATTGATTTGGGAAGTACTTCAAAACTATTCCCAGATAGGTCCAGGTATCTCAGATGGATCAATTTTCCTATAGATTTGGGTAATTGTTTCATAGCGCTATTCTGCAAGTCCAACACTCTTATACATTGAAAGTTGTTGATTAAGTCACTAACCTTCAATGGTAGAAAATTATACATAGGCCAGAGAAAGGTTCATAGATGGTTTCGTCCTTGCACAAAGGAGCTTAAATTCTGCACCGAGGAAAATTCGAAGAAACTCAAATGTCGTCCACCCCTAGCAAAATTATTCTGGTCACCGCTATCATCTACAATATGGATCTCCTTTCCGACAACTTCTCTTGCAAGATCATGTATCAGATCGTGCATCTTAAAATGCGATGTCTCTCCCAACTCATTAGTTAAAATGATTTGGAAGAAGCGTCTATGTACCAATTCCTTGAAGCATTGTTCAGTGTTGTCTTCCAAACACCTCTCAATTGGATGCGACGATGACGTGATAAAGCCTTGTGCACTCCAAAGATAAAATAACTATATCTTGTTCATAAAATAGTCCTTTGGGAACAAATAATAGTTAGTGAAACAGTGTTTCAACTGCTGGCATAGGCTGTAGAAGCTCAGCTTTAGCAGAGGTATGATCCTGAAAGCGTCTATATTGACTAGATCACGATCTTTGAAACACCACCAATCTGTTTCATTTTCACCATATATGCAGAAGACTACCAATGATTTCGATAGTGAAAGGAAAATTCGCGCACTTTTTAACGATCTCCTTCCCTATCTGCACCAAGCGTTGCTCATTCCGCTGCTCTAGCCCTGTCATTTTCTCAAAGAGTGTCGAAGAGGCATCGTCGGAAAGAAATTGTAATTTCATGGGAGGAATTGTTCCGATCTTTCTAGCAGTGTCCTCGGACCTAGTAGTGATGAGGACTTTAGATCCTTTTTCTCTGAAGGCCAGCAATTCTTTCAGCAGTAAAAATTTAATAAGATCCTTTTCCCATAGATCATCCTAAACAAGGAAGTATTTTTTTCCCTCCCATCTTCTCACGAAAATTGCTGTGCAGCTGCTCCAAACTTTGGCCATCGGAACAGCTACTATCTGTCGCAGACAAGATTTTTCTGATAATAACTTTTATATCGAACTCCTTTTCCCATAAAGTCCCCAATACAGACCCATAACTTCAGCTCGAAATGCCCTTGCACAAATTTATCGTCAAATATGAGTTGAGCTATCGTCGTCTTTCCAAGCACACCAACTCCATATATCCCAAGGACTACCGTATGCGACTCTTGATCATCATGGTGTTCGTGCCTCACTAACACATCAACAATTTTCTCCTTATCATCATCTCTTCCTATCGCTTCTTCAGCGAGAACAAAGGAATAGGTGTCTTGTTCTATATCAGCTGATGATGGTTCATTGGAAGGCAACATGGAGGCAAACAGATTACGGTCTCCAACAATATTGTTTAGAGTCTTCCTAATCCTCTTGATTTATCTAGAAATTTTGAAGGTAATACGAACTTGGTTCTCTGGTGAAAAGAAAATTCGAAACTCCTTGGTAAATCTACCACTACGAGTCATCAGGAGCTTTTTCCGCTCAACTAAAGTGGTGAATTCATCAGTCAAATCATCAGCTTCATGAATTACATCTTTGAGCCTGTTGATCAGACTCTCAAAGTCACGGCACTGATGATGACCCTCGTGAGCAACAAGCACATCTCTAATGATTCTTATGGTTTCAGTGAGATTGTCGAGGTCGGATTTGAAGTGCCAGGTAGCCACTACTTCTGGGAGAGCTAAAGAAACCAAACTTTGGAGGGCCGCTGAAGCAAACATTAGAAATCAGACTAGCCATTTTTCCCAACTGTGAATGATTCAATGTATTCCGGAAAGGAGGTGAAAAGGGCCGGTGAACGGTGATGTTTTGGCAAGAAAAGGAGTCCAAGCGGAGAAATGAAGGATTGCTTTAAACTTTAAGAATAAGCAAATCGTAATTTGCAATGCATACGATCACGTGTTTACAATCTATGCTGTTTGGGTAACTCTCTTTATTTATTTTGAAGGGATGACTTGAAGGATGGGTAAACAGAGATATGTCTCTGTGCCATGAAATATATAAAGCAAATAGTATTTGGATAAATTTATTCTTCTATGTTTAAAAACAACTATGAAATAACTAACTATAGTTTTTGAAAAATATAAATTAATATTTGACGAGGAACCAAAATGAAGCTATAATCTCATACGTGTTTGTCTTATTCTTTTTATGATTGTTAATGACATTTATTGCTTATTGATGTTGACAATACTTTATTAATGTGATAATTTACCTTCTCTTATTTTGCGCACTACAGGAAATACGGCATATATAGATGTTTAATTAGGGACGGTTTATGGTACCGTTGCTTGCGGGAAAAAAACCATTAAAATTAGCGACGGTTTTAAACCGTCGGTATAATTTTAACCCAAAACATAACCCGCCCGATTGAAAATTTCAGCTACCCCCCCGTCTACGTTATTCCCTCCCCATTCTTCTTGGCTGCTGTGTGTCTTCCCACACCTATCTTCTTCCATCCCTGTTCCCATTTTCCTTCTTCCTTGCTCCGGTGAATAGTGAGACGCACAACGCCGTCCTTCTTCAGTCGCCGCCGCGCATCGGCGTTCCTGCTTCCGTTGCCACCGCGTGTTCGCCCTTCCTTCTGCTGTCGCCGCTCTGCTTCATCCGTTCTTCTCCCGTGTAAGGTAAGCTCGAGGCCCTACATTCTACTTTCTGCTGCAGTTAATTATTTAACAATAGCTGTTAATTATTTAACGATTGTTATTACTATTGTTATTAGTGGATACTTTCCTACAATTATTCCTGATTGTGAGCAGTTATGATTCCTGCAATTAGTTTTTGACCAATCTTGTTTTCCAATGCATGTCGGGATTGTGAGCCAACTATATTTTCATCCTCTTCTTCTTCCTTGTTTTGCAATTAGTCTTGATTGTTTTGCAATGTATAAACTTTCTTTGTTTGCTAATATGGTATAATTTATAAGATAGGAAGAACTTTGCCTGTGATTATATATAATTCAACACATTTATGCTATATATGTTAAAAAGTGGAGGCTTAAATGTTGATGTAATTAGGTTAGCAAGACTTCAATTAAGGTTATTTGGGAAAGTTAATAGTGCTAGTAGTGTTGCAGGGTAGAAGGCAACACTTAGACTGGAATTGGGATTTTTAATTTTTATTATTTGTGTGGCTTGATTCTATACCTTTTTTGATAATTATTTCAATACAAATTAAAGTAGTTCCAACTTCCAAGTGAATTACCGTGGCAAATTTGAGTATGATTTGTGGATGAGAGGACATTGGTCTAAGTACAACAGTGGGACAATTATATTGACAATGGCTTTCATATTTGAAGCCTTTTGATATGCAATATCATTGATACCCAAGGGAGTAGTGTGAAGATAGAAAAAACATAGGACTTACGACATGAAAACCCAATTATTATAGAAATTATGTTTTTTGGTTATCAAATTATACTTGTTGCAAATCCTAAACACAATCTTATTATACTGCAGTACCTTAAGTAATTAGATATTCTGGTTTGTGTGCAATTTTCAATTTTCCTCTTTACTTACTGAATTGTGAGTCCTTGTTTTATGTTAATTTTACTGAATTTTCCTCTTTACTACAAATTTATGCAAGATCTTCATCGACAATAAAATTACCTAGTGGAATACACTTGTAAGCTAAACATAAAAGACTTGTTAAGTTGCATTATGCTGGAATATTATGATGATAATTAATGTACTTAGTATAATTATGAATGTAAATAATATAATTAATTATTAATTTTTTATAATTATAAATATAATAATAGTAATGATTATTATTTAAATTATTATAATTATTATTAGTAGTAGTAATATAATAAATTTTATTCTCATATGCGAATCGAAAAATATATAGGACCAGTACTACAGCTGAACAATAAACAAAGATATCCAGAGATGCATTTCAACTATAAAAATGTTGCAAATGAAGGTGTAAAAGAAGTAATGAAATAAAGCTTCTTTTAAAATTATCTGAGGAAGATTAGGTTATACTATGAAAGAATTATTACATAACTCCAAAGTCGAGTTATAGCAACCAATACTGCACTCAGCAAAACATCTCCAAATGCAACCAAGAAAGTGTGACTTGGATGGTTATGGCTCACGATGCAGGGAGAAATTATAATACTAGAAATTCACAATGAAAACATAAATGAACATCAATTGTTTGTTTCCAAGATTTCCCTTTTTGTTTGTCATTGTTGAGTGACTTCAATCTTCTTCTCTACATTCTCAATTTGAGTATCATTTCTTGCATAATATATTTATATTAATTAATTGATATCATTTGAAATGCCCAGGTAAATTGGGAATATATTTTATCATGGATAAAAGTTGGATAAATTTAAATAGGACCAGTACCGAGTTTCTAGCGGGATTTGATAATTTTTTAAAGCTTGCAACTTCTAAGGCGGCTATAAATGGAAAGATATGGTGCCCTTGTCGAAAGTGTTATAATAGATATCGTTATCCAGCTGATTTTGTCACTGGTCATGTTATGAAGAATGGCTTTCTAAAAAATTACACCAATTGGGTTCTTCATAGGGAACCAATATGGGAACCGGCTAATGATGTGTCTACTAGTATGGATGACATTAGGCCAAATGTTGAGGATATAGATCAAATTCCTGCACTTGTGAGGGATGCATTTGGAGTATTAGATGAAGGAATTGAAAATCCTGCCATTGAATCTTCGAGTCCACTTTGACCAAGATTCAATGATGATTCCCATGGTTATGATAATTTACCTGAAAACCAACCTATGAACACTCCTAGTGATGAAGAGGTTCGCTATCATATGTTGTTGAAGCAGTGTGAGGAAGAATTATATCCTGGGTGCAATAATTATTCGAAACTATCATTCATTTTGCACTTGTGCCATTTGAAAAGCATGAACGGTTGGTCTTTGAAGTCTTTTACTATGCTTCTTGAATTGATGTCCAATGCATTTCCTATGGTGTGTCCGTTTCCATCTTCTTGGTATGAAGCAAAAAGGTTGATAAATGAATTAGGTCTTAGATATGAAAAGATTGATGCATGTCCAAATGATTGCATGTTATATTGGGATGATGGAAGAAATGATAGTACAATGTTAGACAATTGTTTGGTGTGTAATACTTCACGTTGGGAGAATCCGATTGAAATGGATTGCATCGATGAGGGTGAGCGAGATCCTAATAGAAGGAAAAAACCAAGGAAAGTTCTACGGTACTTCCCATTGATTCCAAGGCTGAAAAGAATATACATGTCATCGAAGATGGCCATGGATATGAGATGGCATGATAGAGATCGTGTGAAGGATGGAAAATTAAGACATCCGGCTGATGGTTTAGCATGGAAAGATATTGATGCTCGTTATCCTGATTTTTCTCTCGATCCTCGCAATATTTGTCTTGGACTTGCTAGTGATGGTTTTAATCCATTTCGGACATTGAGCACCAATCATAGCACTTGGCCTGTTATTCTAGTTCCTTATAATCTCCCGCCGTGGATTTGTATGAAACAATCCTCATTTATTTTGTCGATGATTATACCAGGGAAAAAGGGGCCAGGTAATGACATTAATGTGTATTTGCAACCTCTCATACATGAGTTAAGGAAGTTGTGGGATGGTGTAAATGCATTTGATGCAGCTTCTAAGCAAAACTTCCGATTACGAGCTGCTCTGATATGGACTATAAATGATTTTCCAGCGTATGCAAATTTTTCGGAGTGGAGTACAAAGGGTGCACTTGCTTGCCCATATTGTGGAAGTGCTACTTCATCAAGATGGTTAAAATTTGGTAAAAAGTTTTGTTATATGAGGCATCGGCGATGGTTACCAGATGATCACTTATTTCGGTTTCAACCTACACAATTTGATGGAACAATAGAGGTTGATAGGGCTCCACCTACACCTTCAGGAGTTGCTATTTGTAGGCAAATGGATGTTATAAATCATGTTTATGGCAAGTCATCAGATCGCCCTACAAGATCTGCTCAATCTAATCTCAGGCATCCACCAGTATTAGAGATTAATGAGGACATAGATGATGATGATGATGAGGAGGAGGAGGAGGAGGAAGTCTCTTATGATAGCCCTGTGCAACATAATTAGAAGAAAAGAAGTATTTTTTTTATCTTCCATATTGGCAACATCACCTCATCCGTCACAATTTGGATGTCATGCACATAGAGAAAAATATATGTGATAATTTTTTAGGAACATTTCTGGGTATTGACAGGAAATCAAAAGACAATTATGAAGCACGCATGGATCTTAAGGATATTGGGATACGAAAAAATTTACACCCAATCGAACATCCCAACAACAAGTATGTTTTACCTGATGCTTCTTATACCATGAATTCCACTGATAAGGTTCGTTTCTTGTCAGTTTTGCAGAAGATTAAAGTTCCTGATGGATATGCATCTAACATTTCAAGATGTGTTAGTTTGAAAGACAAAAGGTTGTTCAACCTTAAAAGCCATGTTAGTCATATCTTAATGTAAGATTTGCTTCCAATTGCATTAAGTGCATCTATGAGTACTGAAGTTGTTGGACTAATCTCAGAGTTATCAATGTTCTTCAAATCCTTATGTAGCAAAGAACTTGATTTACTAGAGCTTGATAATTTACAACAACACGTTGTTTTGACATTGTGCCACATGGAAAAAGTATTTCCACCAAGCTTTTTTACAAGCATGGTTCATCTAATTGTGCATCTTCCAGAGTAAGTAAAATTCACTGGTCCAGTTCACTATACATGGATGTATCCTATTGAACCGTAAGGACATTTGTAATATTCCATATCCACATGGTTAGTGCTTTTAATACTTCTATGGTTGAAGTCATATGGCCTAATTGTTTTATTTGGTAGGGCCTTAGTACGATTAAAATCAAGTGTCCGTAACAAAGCTCATCCTGAGGGTTCGATAGCTGAAGGATACAATATTCATGAATGTATGACATTTTGTTCATGTTATTTTGGAAATGTTGAAACTGTATTTAATCAAGGACCAAGGAATGATGAATTTGTTCAAGGTTTTAACAAGTATTTGTTCAACACTGGCGGACGATCAATAGGCAA
This sequence comes from Tamarix austromongolica, assembly GCA_039764185.1. NCBI lineage: Eukaryota > Viridiplantae > Streptophyta > Magnoliopsida > Caryophyllales > Tamaricaceae > Tamarix > Tamarix austromongolica. The sequence continues at coordinate 81,691,525 of CM077814.1, read as the reverse complement.
GATTCATCATCTTAATTTAGATGATTTAAGTCTCAAGTAAGCTCATCGTTACGTGCTTATCCAACATGACTATTTTGATGCGTACCGTAGGTAATATTGCATGTATTATAATAGTTGTGTAACTTTATTAGTCGAAGTTTTTTCTTATTAAATCTAATTATCTTATATGGTTTTAGTGAATTCATATGTGAAAAGCATCGGGCCAATAGGAATATTCGACCTAATGCGAATACTGAGAAAAAATGGGTGATTGAAGAGTTTTATGGATGGCTTCAATCAAAGGTAGTTTTATTAACATGTATAAAAATAATCTTTTATTTTGTATAAATGGTGTAATTTTTTTAATTTGATTTTAGGGACGAGACTTTGAAGACACTACAGAAGGTGGACAAATTTGGAAGGCTTTGGCACGAGGACCTAATAAATTAGTTAGATCAATGAAATATTTCATTACAAGGGGATATAGATTCCATACAAAAAAGAGAGATGAGAGGAGGAAAACTCAAAATTGTGGGGTGATGGTATTTGCTGATGGAATAAAATATATGGAAGGATTAGAGGCATTTATGAATTGGATTACTAAGGGAGTTGCCAAGTTGTATTATTTTGTTGTGATTGGGTAAATATTAATTCAAGTAGAGGCTTGAAGAAAGATAACAATGGCTTTACATTGGTAAATTTCAACCATTTGATTCATATGGGCAGAGCATTGAAAGATGATCCATTCATTCTTGCATCTCAAGCAACCCAAGTGTTTTACGTCAAAGATGGGAAGCAAGAAGAATGGTTTCACATTGTTGAAGTAAATCCAAGAGACAACTATCAATTAGGAGCACGTGTACAAGGACAAAATGATGCCATTGAAAACGATGATGAATTTGATCTTCTTTATCCTCAATCTGTTCCTTCTACTTCTATTAACACTTTTGATGATGTAACATATTTAGCTAGGATGGACATGGATGAGTAGTTATTTTTGCTTTTTTTGGTGTTTGTATTTGGTTTTCATTGCTATGTATTTCTGTGGACCATACTTATAATATTAGTTCGATAATACTTAGTGATTATAGCATTTCTATGGACCATACTTAAATTATTACCATACATATATCTAACCATATTTAGTGTGTTTAAATTATATTTTTTGTAGTCATGTATCGCTCAAAGAATGCAAGAAAGAGATTAATGTCTGATTCACTTGCATCTTCATCTCATCCTTGCACAAATGATAGTAGCTCACCCATTTCACCAAACACACTTGTTCGAGCTTTTGCTGATACAAGATCATCCGGCGAGGGATCTCCAAATGCACATTTACCATTCACACCTGATAGTGGTTTGCATATCCATGAGGAGCATGTCCAGGAGGAGCACATCCCCGATGAGCATGATACATCGGATATAAGTGGTAGTGTTAGTGGTAGAAGTGAAAATAGCATAACTATATTTGATAATGACTTCGTAAAATTTATTGGTAAGGATGATTCATTACAATATTTAGTGTTGTATTTCTTTGATGTAATTCCTACTTCCTTGTTTAACTAATTTATCATTCAGATGCTGAGGAAAAGATTACGCGAAGGCAGCGAAAAATTGAGCTGAAAGATATTTGGAATCTTAGGAATGGTGAGAGGATGATAGTGGATGTCAATGTAATGTTTCAACCAATTAGGAAGTCGGGGCATTACTTCCATCGTTGGTTGGGGGACTTAGCAAAAAAACCAGAATGGTGTCCTTATGATGAACATGATTGGCGTTATATCCATAAAAGATTCAAAGATGATTTGAAGAAATTAGTTCGGGTATTTCTTGGTTTTTATTATTATTCTTGAGTAATATTTTTTTATTATTTATTAATCTTATTCTGTTCATTATACAGGGGAAATTCCTTCTTCCTTCGGGAAAGGTGATGGAAAAATATTTCTTAAGTAATATTGGTGTAAAGGTAAGGCAAAGGAAGTATGAGTTGAAGGCTATTTATTGCCGTCCTGGTGAGACTAAAGATCAAGTGATTGATAAATGGGATAAGACAGGACTTCCTGAGGCTCAATGGATCAAACTTGTTGAATATTGGTTCTTTGATAAAGGAAAGGTACAATAGTTTACTATGTATATATTTATACTATAAATCAAATATAAACTCACCTAATTATTTATTTGATCTAGAGTGCTGCTAAGCGAGGAGAAACTGTGAGAAAAGAGGCATCTCATTTTCATACTTGAGGAACAAAAAGTTTTGCTATTGCTAGAGATGAATTTGTGAGTAATTCATGACAAACCAAAATATGATCTACAAAAGTGTGTTTTAGACTTCTTGTTTGATTTATTTTTATTTGATACTTTAGAAGAGACTGGAAGGAAGAGAGCCTGGTGACCTAGAAATGTTTATACAAAATCATAAAAGACGTGATGGGAGTTACTCGATGAATTCAACATCGAAAGAGTTTGTGGTATGAAGTACTGATCTATTCACACATTTACTCATTGGTATCCTAATTTTTTTGATCTATTTGATTTTGATTATGTGTATCTTATTTTTTTTATTTTAATATAGGATGATGCTATTGCTTATGTCAATGATAAAACTGGTAGTTTTGAGTTGTCGAGTTCTACCGTTGATGCAGAAAAGGAGGCCATCCTAGCCCTATATGGAAAAAATCATAGTGGTAAGGCATTTGCTTATGGGCACGGGGCTACACAGTCAAAGTTAGATATGTGTAATCAATATGTAGGAAAATCTAATGAAGAAGTTGAAAGGGTAAGTAAGAAATTAGCTGTTACTACTGAAAAGCTGACACGTTCCTACCCGCAAGTGCACGGGGTCAGAGTAGTAGTCAAGGTCGATCCCACAAGGATTGGTGAATGACCACTAGGACAATGATAGAACTTAACTATGTCTAAACTACGAGATGATATGAAATAATAAATTGTAAGCTAAAATAACTAAATAAGCTAAAAAAGAAAGGAAAATAGCACTCAAGTGACTCAAATAAATAGAAGAGCTAAGGTTCTGGTTCCTCGCGCCCCGATCCTCACATGTAATTGAAGATCACATCACAAAATAATTCAACAATCCTAATCAATCATACCACAACCACCCTATTACATATCTATGGCCCTAACTATCTCTAGCTTAGAGTCTAATAGAATGTAATGCATTAAAGTCTATAAAGTTTCCTCGTTTATTGTTGTAGAGGTCAAATCGATCGTCTCTCGACCTACAATTTAATCTCCCGTTGTGCTATTGGGTCTAATACTGGATTATCTCTCGATCTCACCGGTATTTCCCACACCGAAAATCAGAACCCGGCCGTGGTTCAAAATCCATCCATCAATCAATAACACAACACATATATTATGAATTGAATAAAAAAGGATGCAATAATTCAACGCATTAGGATCGGGGAAAATTTTCCTTCACCTTAGCACAAGATCTAGCCCATCAAATTCATAGCAATAATATTAAAAACAATAAGAGATTCCATAGATAAAGAAAATATCATTAGATAATACCCTTGATGTTCACAAATTCTTGCAAAAATTAACTTCTTGAACCTCCGTCTCTAATTTACAAGAGAGATCTTGATGAATTGGGGAAGAGGATAGAGAAGAGAGAAAATAGAGGGAGTGGAGGCTGCCTCGAGATATTAGAATAAGAGTTTTTATATTACCGCCTCATGGATCGTTAGGGTTTTGGTAATGATGGGCTTTCCGTGTCAGCTTTGACAATGATTCGTATTTTGACCATAACTTTTTTTATCATAACCCCGATTAAGCTGATTTTAGATGCGTTGGCAAGATATTAAAAAGATCTAAAACTTTAATGTTGAAAGCTTCTCCAAATTCAGACCTTTTCTTGGTCAAAATTTCACTTCTTTCAAGCTCATATACTTTAAATATGCATTCTTTCTTTTTCCACTTTAACTTGTGCTCCTTTTTTCTCCTTTCTTCTCCCTTTAAGGTTATTCTTTTTCTTCATCCTTCATGATTTTTTGTTACTTGATACCCTACAAATTTTCACAACACAAAGGCAGTAACAAGAACAAAAAGGGAGAATTCCGACTGAAATTAAAGGTAAAAACTCTTATAAACCTTAGGAATAAGATGTAAAAGTCACACTTATCAACTCCTCCATGCTTAAACATTTGCTTGTCCCCAAGTAAAGTAATACGAGAAACCCACCATGAGGAAAAAGAAAAGTAGTAGGATCCCTTTCTCATAAGAGTGTGTTTAGCCCTTTAATAGCACAAGAGTTAAGTAAGGAGCAATAAGACCCAAAAATATAACAATTAAAAGCTCAAAATCCTTTTTCAAAAGATATTTAGGTTGCCCCCACATGTGAGAAATGTAACCGTGCTATCGAGATCTAGGGATATGCCATGCAACAAAGGACATCCAACAGTGGACAGCAGGTAGCCATATACCAACTCACTCTTCCCTCAAATTTTCGAATTAGAATTCTCACTTTAGGTCTTGTGGACACACCTCTCATGTGTTTTATTTTATTTGAAGGTTCTGCTCTAGTCCTCTCACTCATGATCAAGATCATCCATATACTTGGAATGCTTTTCGATTCTCCACCATTAGAAAGACTTAGAACACACAACAATCAAGAGGTCTTATTAGGGTTGTAATGGGGCCATAGGTTAAAAGGTTAGGACAAATTTTTTTTTGAAAGTGGATTTAAAAGTCTAGTACCAATGAGATATGTTTTTTTTAATAACATATATTTTACCATCCCAACTTTTCATCACGAAACACAAGCACCCCAAACTTCTTATTGATTCTTCTTCTTCTTCTTCTTCTTCTTTTTTTTTGAGAGATATATCGATTTGCTCTTCATCATACACAACCATTTACTCTTTCACACCTCCCTCATGCTTAGATTACATCATACTCCCAACTTTCTTTCTTTTTTTTAAAAAAAAATTTCGCAACAACCATTGATTCTAGACTTAGGGAGGGATAAAGGAAATTGGGTTACATGTGTGTTTAGATCAAGAAAATGGCCATAAGCACAACGGGGTTAGCAAAGGATAAAATGTGAAGGTCAGGCTATTTGGCTAATGTAGGTTATGACAAAAAAACAAGTGCCTCTATCATTTTAATGCACGTCTAAGTCATATGTGGCTTTGAAGAAAACCATTACAAGTTCTAGTTTCCCAAGTCATGGTGGGAGACACACACAAAAGAAAAAATAAGAGACTGTAGTGATGTATTAGTCTAAAGGCTCAAAGTCTCACTAGGTCCAAAATTCTCTAATTCTAACACCTTTTGACAAAGAGTAAATCAGCATAAGTCAAACTACAATACCACAAGAATGTTAAGGCATATATAACCCTAAAGTTCTCAAACACAATTACACTTGTCTCATAACAATGCAACCAAAACATTTAAGCACATAGAAATCCATTTTCAAAAGATGATTTAAAGGGTCTTATCACACCAAACTAAACACTCATGCCATTGCAAGACAAAACACACTCTTTAATATCATAAATGAAGGGTCATTTCCTTTTCTTTTCTTTATTTGTTTTGATTTTTTTTATAGATAAAAATCCAAAAGAAATGACCAAGGAAAAATATAGTAACACTCATCAAAATAAAATAGGGAAGAATAGAATACTAACCAAATGACAAGGATAGGCCATCTTCTCCCCCATGCTTATGTATCACATTGTCCTCAATGTGAAATAAGAAGCACAAAAGAAAAGAGGGAAAAAATCAATAAGGAAACAAAGAGCAAACAAACCAAGCAAACCAAAATAAGAAAAATAAAAAAAATTAAATAGAATAAAAAAAATTGGGTTGCCTCCCAAGAAGCGATTGTTTATAGTCATTAGCTTGACTTTCTCACTTCACTTAGGATCATCCAAAAGAATGGTGGTTTTGAGGGCTGCAACCTCACCACCTTTATACACCTTCAACCTTTGCCCATTCACTTTGAATGGCTCTTTATCGAGGCTAGAGATTTCGACTGCTCCAGATGGAAAAACTTGTCTGATTGTGAATGGTCCTGACCATCGGGATCTAAGCTTTCCAGGGAACAATCGCAAATGAGAATTAAATAGAAGCACTTGTTGCCCCACTTCAAATGCTCATTTGGTGATGTGTTGATCATGAATCCTTTTCGTGCGCTCTTTGTATAGCCTAGCACTCTCATATGCCTTAAGCCGGAATTCATCGAGTTCATTCAATAGAAGGAGCCTCTTCTCACCTGCAGCTTGCATATCAAAGTTAAGGAGACGGGTAGCCCAAAATGATTTATGCTCAAGTTCTACAGGGAGATGACAAGATTTTCCAAAAACTAGATTATAAGGGGACATTCCAATAGGAGTTTTAAAAGCTGTTCGGTAAGCCCATAGAGCATCGTCAAGTTTCAAGGACCAATCTGTTCTAGAAGAGCTAACCATTTTCTCAAGAATTCTTTTAAGCTCACGGTTTGACAGCTCCACTTGGCCGCTGGTTTGAGGATGGTATGGGGTAGAAACCTTATGGTTAACTCCATACTTACTCAAAAGAGCATTAAATGCTCTATTGCAAAAATGAGAACCCCCATCACTAATGATAGTCTTAGGTGTCCCAAACCTTGAAAAGATATTCTTTTTCAAAAATTTAGTGACGACTTTTGCATCATTTGTGGGAGTGGCTATAGCCTCTACCCACTTAGATACATAATCAACTACCACAAGAATATATTCATTCACCATAGACTTAGGAAATGGTCCCATAAAATCGATTCCCCAAACATCAAATAACTCCACTAAAAGAATGTTTGTGAGGGGCATCTCTTGTTTTCTAGAAATATTTCCCATTCTTTGACACCTATCACAAGTCTTAGCAAAGGAGTATGCATCATGAAATAAGGTAGGCCAATAGAATCCACATTGCAAGACTTTTGCAGCAGTTTTGGTGGGGCCAAAATGGCCACCACACTCTTTACTATGGCAATGAGATAGTATAGAATGCATTTCATGCTCAGGGATGCATCTTCTAATGACATGATCAGCACAAATCCTATAGAGGTAGGGATCATCCCAAAAGTAATACCTCAGATCATGTAAGAACTTCTTCCTTTGATGAAAGGAAAGATCATTGGGTAAGATTCCACTTACAAGATAGTTCGCAATATCAGCATACCAAGGATGATTTATAATAGCGTAGAGTGTCTCATCGGGAAATGCGTCTTGAATAGGTGTAGCTTCCTGATTAATCTCGTAGGTAGAGGGTAAACGAGAAAAATGATCAGCTACTTGATTCTCACTTCCCTTCCTATCCCTGATTTCCAAGTCGAACTCTTGCAACAATAAAATCCACCGAATGATTCTGGGTTTTGCATCCTGCTTACTAAAAAGATACTTCAAGGCCGCATGGTCAGTATAGACAATGACCTTGTTAAGCAATAGATAAGAACGGAACTTGTCAAAGGAGAAAACCATAGCCAGTAATTCTTTTTCAGTTGTTGCATAATTCATTTGTGCAGAATTCAAAGTCTTGCTAGCATAATAGATAGTATGAAATTTTTTTTCCTTACGCTGCCCCAAGACTGCTCCTATAGCAACATCACTAGCATCACACATAATCTCGAAAGGTAAATTCCAGTCAGGAGTAACAATAATCGGAGCATCTACAAGTTTTTCCTTTAAAGTGTTAAAGGCAGCCAGACATGCATCAGAAAAGTGAAAGGGCACATCTTTAGCCAACAGATCACAAAGAGGCTTTGAAATTTTTGAAAAATCTTTAATGAAGCGTCTATAGAAACCTGCATGACCAAGGAAACTACGTATATCTTTAACACATGTGGGGGGTGGCAATTTCTCAATGACTTCAATTTTAGCTTTGTCTACCTCTATCCCTTTGCATGAAATCTTATGTCCTAAAACTATTCCTTCCTGGACCATTAAATGACACTTTTCCCAATTTAAAACCAAATTTATATCCTCACAACGCTTAAGAACAAGTTCAAGATTATTTAAGCATGCATCAAATGACGACCCAAAGACCGAAAAATCATCCATAAAAATTTCCATAAATTTTTCAATCATATCATAAAATAAAGCCATCATACATCTTTGAAAAGTGGTGGGGCATTACAAAGACCAAATGGCATCCGTCTATATGCGAAGGTGCCATAAGGACAAGTAAAGGTTGTCTTCTCTTGGTCCTTAGGGGAAATAGGTATTTGCATATAACCAGAATACCCATCAAGAAAGCAATAATAGTCATGCCCCGCCAAGTGTTCAAGCATCTGATCAATGAAGGGAAGGGGGAAGTGGTCTTTTCTAGTGGCATCATTCAACTTTCTAAAATCAATGCAGACACGCCAACCTGTAACAGTTCTAGTAGGCACCAATTTGTTATTATCATTCTTGACTACCGTGATTCCCCCTTTCTTGGGAACCACTTAGACAGGACTAACCCAAGAGTTATCAGAGATTGGATAGATCATACCTGCATCTAATAGCTTAATTACCTCCTTCTTCACCAACTCTTGCATTGTTGGGTTCAATCGCCTTTGAGGTTGGATCACTTTCTTGTGGTTGTCTTCCATGAGAATTTTGTGCATGCACATGGAAGGGCTAATCCCTCTAATATCAGTAATGGTCCATCCGAAAGCCTTCTGTCATTCCTTAAGCACTCTCATCAATTTTTCTTCCTGCAAATTAGTCAAAGATGAAGAAATAATGATGGGAAGTGTATCATTATGACCAATAAATGCATATTTCAAATGCTAAGGTAGTGGCTTAAGCTCTAGTGTGGGAGGTTCCTCAATAGATGACTTCAATTTTGGAATCTGGGCCCTCTCTAGCCCTTATAAGGGGACCATAGTGTGACAACCATATGGTGGATGCGCATTCAAGTACCGGACAACCTCTTCTTCTTTCTCTTCATTCTCCCACTCTCTTTGTTGAACCAAAAACCTTTCCAGGGGATCCTGCACAACACTTGCTTGAAAACAATCATCAATTACATTATCTAAGATATCAATACAATAGCAAGTGTTATCATCTAAGGGGTATTTTATGCTCTTAAATACATTAAAAGTGACTTCTTCGCCTTGGAAACGAAGAATGAGCTTACCCTCTTGGACATCTATAAGAGTACGTCATGTTGCTAAGAAAGGCCTACCAAGAATTAGGGGGACTTTGTGGTCTTCCTCCATATCTAGCACAACAAAGTCAACAGGGAAGATAAATTTGTCCACTTTAACTAAAACATATTCAATAATGCCCCTCGGATATTTGATAGATCGATCAGCCAACTGAAGAGACATATTGGTGGGTTTTGGTTCCCCTAGACCTAGACGCTTGAAAACAGAGAAGGGCATCAAATTAATGCTAGCACCAAGATCACATAATACCTTCTCAAATTTTAAATCCCCAATTACACATGGGATAGTGAAACTTCCTAGATCCTTAAGCTTAGGAGGAAGTTTGTTCTGCAAGATTGCAGAGCATTCCTCATTCAAACTTACTATTTCAAAATCATCCAGTTTCCTCTTGTGAGTGATTATATCCTTTAGAAACTTCCCATAACTGGGCATCTGTCTCACAATGTCAAGCAACGGCAAGTTAATGTGCACTTTCTTAAGCATATCAAGAAATTTTACAAATTGAGCATCTAACTTGCGTTGTACAATCCTACCTGGAAACGGAGGAGGAGGAACATATGCATTTACCTCTTGAGGTGAAGTGTGGATTGTCTCAGGTTGTGATTCAGGCACTTTCTCTTCAGGAGCTTTTTCTTTATATTCCTTGGGTTCTTGAGGGTATGGTTCAGGTAGTGGTTTCCCATTACTCAAGGCTATTGCATTAATTTGCTCTTTGTGGTTGATGATTGTATTACTAGGCAAAGTGTTAGGTGCTCTCGCTGAAATGGCATTAGCAAATTGTCCAATCTGTGCCTCTAGGTTCTTGATGGATGCATCCTGATTTTGGAGGCGGGATTCTTGTTTCTGAAGATGAGCTTGAATTTGAGCATCATGTTTTTGAAGGGTGCTCTCGGTGCGAGTGATGAACTTGGACATCATCTCTTCAAGGGAAGAAGATTGAGGTTGTTGGGGCGGTAAAGGAGTTGGAGGTGTTGGTTGTTGTTGTGTGAATCCCGGAGGCTTTGTAGGAACTTCATTTCTCCAACTAAAGTTTGGATGGTTTTTCCATCCAGGATTGTACACATTGGAGTAGGGATTGTTCGGTCTCCCATAACTATTTCCCATGTAGTTCACTTGATCATAAGATTGTTGGAAGGGATTCCCAACTTGACATTCTGTGCTTAAGTGTGATCCAGCACATAACTCACACATAGGTGCATTAGCTTGTACCTGCATACAAGAAGTACTACCAATTTTGTCAAATTTTTTAGCAAGCAAATCAATCTTAGCCTCTAATGCCGTGATGGAATCTAAAGAGTGAATTCCTGGAGTCCTTTGTATCGGGGCACGTTCGGAGTGCCATTGATGGGAATTCGAAGCTAGCTCCTCAATGAACTCATAAACCTGCTCTGGAGTCTTGTTCATAATGGTACCTCTTGCACCTGCATCTATCATAGAATGGTTAGTAGCAGAGATACCATTATAAAAAGTTTGCATCTGAAGCCACATAGGCAGGCCATGATGTGGACACTTCCTAAGCAAATCCTTAAACCTTTCCCATGCATCATAAAGCAATTCAAGGTCATTTTGCATAAAGGTAGTGATATCATTCCGTAATTTTGCAGTTTTTGATGGTGGAAAATATCTAGAAAGGAAAGACTTCATCAAATCGCCCCAAGTAGTAATAGACCTTGGGGCTAATGAGTGTAACCAACTCTTAGCCTTATCACGTAAAGAAAAAGGGAACAATCTAAGCCTAATTGCATCATTAGAAACACCATTTAGCTTAAAAGTGTCACAGATTTCTACAAAGTTAGCAATATGGGAGTGGGGATCTTCAATAAGGTTACCTCCAAATTGAACTGATGTTTGTAGCATCTGGATAATGGCAGGCTTGATCTCAAAATTATTAGCTTGTACGGCCGGTCTTCGTATGCTTGAGGTTGAGCCATCAAGGCTTGGTGTAGCCTAGTCCCGAAGTGACCTAGGAATGGGAGCTTGCTCTTGGATAGAAGCTTGTTCCTGGAGTAAGATGTGCTCTTGTGGTGGGATTTGTCCATCATGGGGTGGAGTATTGGTTTCCATTTCAATATTTGTGGTGTGTGACCTGCGTAAATGTGAGATGGTCTTCTCAATCTCGAGATGAAGTGGCACTAGATCACCCCCACTAGCGCGGGTCATGCACTAATGCACCTGCACTAAATCAAGAACTCCTACACCCAAGATTAGTCAACCACAACAAAAAGAATGTAAAAAGAAAAAAAATAAATGTCTAGATCACAATAAATTCTTTGAGTCCTAATTTCACTCGCTGCCAATTCCCGGTAACGGCGCCAAAAACTTGACACGTTCCTACCCGCAAGTGCACGGGGTCAGAGTAGTAGTCAAGGTTGATCCCACAAGGATTGGTGAATGACCACTAGGACAATGATAGAACTTAACTATGTCTAAACTACGAGATGATATGAAATAATAAATTGTAAGCTAAAATAACTAAATAAGCTAAAAAGAAAGGAAAATAGCACTCAAGTGACTTAAATAAATAGAAGAGCTAAGGTTCCGATTCCTCGCCCCCGATCCTCACATGTAATTGAAGATCACATCACAAAATAATTCAAAAATCCTAATCAATCATGTCAACAAGGATAGAAAGTGTTGTGCTTTCTCAAGCCACATCCACCCTATTACATATTTATGGCCCTAACTATCTCTAGCTTAGAGTCTAATAGAATGTAATGCATTAAAGTCTATAAAGTTTCCTCGTTTATTGTTGTAGAGGTCAAATCGATCGTCTCTCGACCTACAATTTAATCTCCCGTTGTGCTATTGGGTCTAATACTGGATTATCTCTTGATCTCACCGGTATTTCCCACACCGAAAATCAGAACCCGGCCGTGGTTCAAAAATCCGTCAATCAATCAATAACACAACACATATATTATGAATTGAATAAAAAAGGATGCAATAATTCAACACATTAGGATCGGGGAAAATTCCCCTTCACCTTAGCACAAGATCTAGCCCATCAAATTCATAGCAATAATATTAAAAATAATAAGAGATTCCATAGATAAAGAAAATATCATTAGATAATACCCTTGATGTTCACAAATTCTTGCAAAAGTTAACTTCTTGAACCTCCGCCTCTAATTTACAAGAGAGATCTTGATGAATTGGGGAAGAGGATAGAGAAGAGAGAAAAGAGAGGGAGTGGAGGCTGCCTCGAGATATTAGAATAAGAGTTTTTATATTACCGCCTCGTGGATCGCTAGGGTTTCAGTAACGATGGGCTTTCCGTGTCAGCTTTGACAATTATTCGTATTTTGACCATAACTTTTTCATCATAACTTCGATTAAGCTGATTTTAGATGCGTTGGAAATATATTAAAAAGATCTAAAACTTTGATGTTGAAAGCTTATCGAAATTCAGACCTTTTCTTGGTCTAAATGTCACTTCTTTCAGGCTCATATACTTTAAATATGCATTCTTTCTTTTTCCACTTTAACTTTTGCTCCTTTTTTCTCCTTTCTTCTCCCTTTAAGGTTATTCTTTTTCTTCATCCTTCATGATTTTTTTGTTGCTTGAGACCCTACAAATTTTCACAACACAAAGGTAAAAACTCTTATAAACCTTAGGAATAAGATGTAAAAGTCACACTTATCAAAAGCTATAGAAAACTGAAGAGAAGTTGCAGAAAACGGAAGAAAAGTTGCAAAAAACCGAAGAAGAGATGGCCACCACTAGAGAGGAAATGGCTTCTATGAAACAAGTTCAAGCAGCTTTTATGGAAAGAGTTAATGAGTGGATGAGAAGAACAAGCAACACACAGATATGTTTAATTCCCATTTGTGAGGATGTATCAACATATAGCAAACTAATGCTTCTATTGACAGGACCCTACAAGTGCAGAAGGATGAATTTGTGTTAGGATGTTGTCCTTCAAGATGATATCAGGTATCCCATTCAAATTTTAGGAAATCCTCATAACTAGTTGAATTACCCACGAAGGTTTAATGTTCCATGCACCTAGATTAATTAATCTCGTATACACACAATGGGCTTTGCATTTATTTGGAGGACAGCTGGGCCTCCATTCTTGTATGTGACAGACCATCAGCTAAAATCATAGTTTTGTTGTTGGTGAAGATGTCTGTATGTTGCACACTCTTAGTATAAGCTTTCTGGCCCATCAAGTTTTTAGTTAGCCTCGGCTCTGTTTGACAGAATAATCCAATCTAGTGAAATGAAATAATCCTCTTTTCATTATTGTCTTATCAAAATATAAATAATGATCAGTCAGTGGAAAAAATGATGAAAATAATATATCACATTATTAGCTTACCCATATAAGCTGCATGTCTGTGTGAATTTATTTCAATCTTATCCTGCTTCATTGCTTTTTCAATATTCTAAACATCCTAGACCCTGCATTAGTTAAATACTTTACAGCAAATTGTGATAAAAAGCAAGGATAGCTCTGAAATTTTACCCAAAAAAATGATTTACATCTGAAATTTTACTTAAATACCAGGAAAGAACATTGTTAATTGGGAGTCATAGTTTTAGATGCTGCTCTATTATGGCTTTCATGATGGGTCAGTGTTTTAGTTGGTGTAAATGTACTTTACATGATGCATTTTCTTCTTGAGATCTTCAATTATCACAGAACCCTGCCTTTTGATCTGTTGTTGTATTGCCCTGGTCAAGATCTTGCCTATGTCTGTGTAGGCAGTTGCAAACTTGTTGACTTGAATGGACTGCAGATGAAAATTCTGCAGAAGCCCATGCTGAATGTAATCCTGAAAATCACTCCTTGAAAATGAAAAGAGAGTAGCAGCTGTAAAAGATAAATTTTGATCCTAGACCTAATATGATCTATATTAATTTCATACTTATTGCTCAAATGCATGCTTTGATGCAATGTCTTAGCAGAATGTATGTCTGTTCTCACATGATTCATTATTGCAGGTCTTTGTCTTTCTTGCAGCCGAATATGAAACGCTGAAGAATGGGTTGAACCAGGTGAGCTTTACAAAAATAGTGCTCTATTTTTCTTGTCTGATTACATTTATTCTCCATATAAGATGACCTTCTTCTTTCTTGCATTCGGGTTTGATATGGATTTAAATATATTTAGGGCCTTTTTGGCAGAATTTGTCTTTCTGTTCTACCTTGGATCTGATCACCTGCTTCCCTGTTCCCCTGATTTGTATATTGTATCATCAAATGAAAATTAGGAAACGATTTATGGCTATGGGTTCTGAACTTCTGGTATACGACTCACCCGTGCTACGTATCAAATGTTTTTAGTTGGTCACTGTAGTTGTATTTTTATTTGGACTGCTTCGTAGATTTATTCATTTGTGATTCGATATATATTTGTTATATTGCAAAGAATATGTTGTCATATAATTTCTACCCATAAGTTTTATATGGTTCTGTACCATAGGGAATTTTATTTCGTTAATGCATATGTTGATGATTTTGCCACCCCTAGTTGGATGTAGACCTGGTCATTGGGTGGATTTGGGGTGGGTCAGGGCAAGCTTAGGTCGGGTCAGGAGTGGGTTGGGTCATGGCTTCCCCGACTATTTATTAATTGGCCTTGATTGGGCCTGGACCAACATTGGGCTAGGTCGGGGCAGGTTGGAGATGGACCAACATTAAACTCAAATTCCCAGAAAACAGCCCACACAAACTTCTTCATCAATGCTCTGCATTGTGGAGATGGACCCATCATTTTCTTCAAGTGATGTCTCCTCGCTATTTTTTCCCAATATCGAACCACTTTTCTTGTTGAATGGAGATGGCCTCATCCTCCTCACTTTCTTTTCGGGAGAAATTCCTAAAGGTTCTGAGGGCTTCAAGATTTCTGTTAGCAGCTGTTGACCAGATACTTGTGCCTTCTTGCTAGCTGGCCCTCTCTTCTTTGTTGCTGCTGCTGCTTTTCCACCTGCCTTGGCACCAACTGCAACCTTTCCCTTACCCTTCTTTCCAGCATCAACAGCATCGAAATCATCATCGCTTATATCAAAAACATCATTGTCTTCTTCACTCAAGCTATCTTCAACTGGCAGCTTTATTCCTAGCTTCCTGAATTTTATCCTTATTATTTAAAAGAGATACAATAGTTTCTGCCTTCTTTCGGACATTGATTCCCGAATCCTTCAAATTTGGTTCAATGTATTCAAAGCTTGTCAATGACTGAGAAGCAAACCACCGTAAGTTAAGCATCCCTCCAGTTATAAATAAAGGTTGTCCAGCCACTTTTATTAAGCATAATGATAAGAGAATACATACAGAAATCTGGAATGTATGCTCTATGATGTCATCAACAGCTTGTTCAGATCCATTAGCAATCACATATTCTATAACCGCCAATGCCTAGTCAAGAGACATTGGTAAGACAACTAAGACATTGATCTCATAGCAAAGCTTGTAGTAGTCTTATTCATTAAAAAGTAAAATAAAATCAGACAATGTGAAAATTCAACCTTGTACACATAACGCCAGTCTTTTCCAGTTTCAGCCAACCTAGTCCAAAGGACGTTCATAACCATCTGATGTTTAGTGCTGGACAACAGCACAACCAGACGTATCAGCTCAGATAGCCATATCAGGTTTTGAAAGATTAATAATATTTTACTTCATTAGAAAGGAGAGGATAGAAATAAGTGGTTCAAAAGAACAAATGAAATTTGATGCATTTACAATTTTTTAGTGGCTTGTGCAATCTCAGCCAAGGCAGTTCCATGAGGACCCCAGGGTTCATTATCCATTGCATCCAACACTTGTAAAACCAAAGATGCAAATCACTAAACATAAAATGATTGTGGATATGTCACTGACAACATAGATGCAAAAGGGACTCTACAAATTATTGCACCTAATAATATTCACTAGCTCTGATATTTCAGATATGGGTGAGCATGATATTTGCCTAAAATGATATGATCATATGTAATAATTAACATGCTAATCACAACAAACTTTAATATTAGAACACAAATGGAGTAAAAGTCAGTATTAACACCAAAACCTAGCAAAATATGTACACCTAACAATTTGAAACAGGTAATTGGGTCCGTATACAAACAGAAAAAAGAAATTCATGCAACAGCACACTATGTTTCTGTTTCCAGAACATAAATGCGAAAGTGAGGTCATAAATGCAAAGCCCCATTCACCAAAACTGAGATACTAGTTGTTGAAAGGCACTCTTTTATTCAAGTGATTAGTTTTTCTTTAACCTTGCTGGTAATTGATGTTTTTTATCTCTTAATCCTAATTTGCATGATTCTTTTGTCATGCTTCGATTCAAAGATAAGTGAAGAGTTAGGAGAACTTAATTTTTATATTCAAGTGCTACCTGCTGGGATGCTTTTCCTCTTCTGCAGTATATGATACCTATGTGTCCATTGTGATTTGGACATTGGTACTGTAGCTGTTTCGGGAGCTTGCATGGTTCATTTATTGATTTTCTTTGTGCAGGCTATAAGAGGGGTTGGGGAGGTTATACAATTTTATGATTATGACAGACGTTTCGCTGCATGGGGCTTTGGAGGTAGGTTGCAAGATCGCACTATCTCTCATTGCTTTGACTTGAATCCTTATAAATCTGAGGTCAAATGAGTTTGGGTTGTATTACTTGAGCTAAGCTTATTTTTTATCTTATTCTGTAGAGAAGTCTGCTAAAATCTTCCCTGACTGTAACACCCCAAAATTCACTATTTTTTTTTAAAAAAAAGCGGAAGCAATTAAAATAGAAATACTTAAAACCCGTGAATTCTGGAAATGTTACCGCCACACTTAGTACTAGACCAGTTCTCTCCGACCGTTCCAGTACCAAGTGCTAAGGCTAAAGAAGATATTAACAATCGATTAAAAAATTAATACAAACTAAACTCCAAATAATCATTAAACGGTTGTAAAACAAAATCAGAGTACGCATCAAGAAATGTAATTCATTTCCAAAAGAAAATTAAACTTACAATCGATAAAAGATTCATTAAAATACTCAATCGAGTACTGAATCAGAAAATGGTAAATAATATACCAAAGAAATAACAAAGGAATGAAATCGCGTAAAGAAGGAATACGGCCACAACACTCTCGAACTTCGAGCCAAACATGCTCAACACTCAGCCCCAACTGATATCTCGCCCACCTGCACAAATTCAGAAGGGCATACTACTCGTGGGAATGAGCAGCACCCATGAAAAGGGTGATCAGTACGCTACGTACTGAGTAAGGTAACCGAGCACTAAGGCTAACACACAAGCACATAATCCATGCAGAATAATAATAGGGCAATCCAACATAACAACATAAAGGTATATGAACAATTCAGGTAAAAGTACAGAGGCCCATATATAATCCAGATTAATCAATTAATTAATCTCTTATCAGAATTTGATTCACACCATGCCTTTTATCAATCCATGCAAGCATAGGAACACCCCACTATTATAACTGGTGGGCCGGTCACAATAGAGCATCATGCCCTAACCACTATTATTACCGGTGGATCGGTCACAATAGAGCATCATGCCCTAACCACTATTATTACCGGTGGATCGGTCACATATAGGGTAGAAACCCTAACCACTATTCCTAACCGGTGGATCGGTTCGGTTCCTATTCGCATGGTGTTCCACTGTAAGTAATTAGTATCTTTTAAGAGCTTTAACGATTCTGGTTTGTGTTTATTGAGCTTGAGTCACCCCACTATTCTTACCGGTGGGCCGGTCACATATAGGACCTCATGTCCTAACTACTATTATAACCGGTGGATCGGTCGCACATAGGACTACGCGTCCTAACCACTATTCCTGACCGGTGGATCGGTTTGGACTCGGCTCAATAATCTTCCACTCTAAAGATTAGTGTCTTAAATATCTTATTCAAAAGCTTTCACCCCGGACATGCATAAGTCATCACACATCACCAATCATAAAATTCCACCATCATAATTACACTTTAATTACCACATACACATGATAATATAAAAACCCTAATCAGCCACCACAGACCTCGATTAACCACAACAAACCATAGTTAACCACTCCAAACCCTATTTAACCATAACCACCATAATTAGCCACTCCACGCATTAGTTAATCATAACAAACCACAATTATCCACTCCAACCCTAATTAATCACAACAACCCAGAGTTCATTACTCCAAACCCTAATTCAATCTCTTCCATACCCTCATAATGCTCCACGTACTATTTTTCATCCAAAATAGTTCAACACCCGAATAATACTTACATTACCTTCCTTACATCCCAAATTAACTTTCCACACGTATATTTCATACCCATGCAGACATTAGTCTCCCCATGCAAACCTTCAAACCTTTTTCATGCAAACCCTAAAATTCCACGTGAAACCCTAAATTCAACCATGCAAACCCTAATACCACCATACAACCATCAATGCCACCATGTAAACCCTAATACCACCATACAACTATAGATACCACCATACAAACCATGATTCCGTCATACAAAATCCTAAATTCAATCCACACAAAACCCAAAGATTCACCTATACCAAACCTAAATTCAAACCATATAAAACCCAAAGATTTGTCCATACCAAACCCTACATTCAATACATACCAACCAAATATTCATCCTTACCAAACCCTAGATTTAAATCACATAAAACCGAAGATTCATCCTTACCTTACAATTGATTAGATTCTCCCAATCAAACAATAAATTCGATTCTCCCATATAACATCATAAATTACATTCTTCCAAATAACATCATATATATTATATTCTCCGCATAAAACCATAAATTATATTCTTCCACATAAAATCATACATTAGATTCTTCCTTATAAATCCATAAAAGTAGGTCAACTCACTTCCCTTAGTCAACTTCTTTCCCCCATTATCCCTTTTCATCATTTCTCTCACACAAACCATATCAACATACTCATATGCATGTCTTACAGGATCACAACACATATCATCATACATAAATAATACGCATGCCATACAAAAACATACTTCAACTCCACGTCATATCATATATGACATAATTAATAATCATAAACATAGAATGCATAGCATATGAAGCACATAATGCATATAAGCACACAATAGCCTTAGTAAACCCTTACCTAGAACGACACCGGTCTTGGAGCATGTTCCTACGCCTCTTTAGGGCTTTGACCAAATAATAACATATTAATAAAATAACTTTAACAAAATTCTAACTTTCCTAAAGACATAAAAATAATAGAGATATTATAAACCTTGTTAATATAGGGTTAAAGACTTTACCCTAATAATAATAATGATACTAATATAATAATATCAAAGATAATAAAACTAATATCAATGAGAATATAAATAACAATAGCAACAACAACAACAGCAACAATAACAATAATAATAATAATAATAATAATAGTAATAACAATAATAACATTATTAACAATACTAATGGTAAAATATTTTCATTAATAATAATGGAATAAGAATAATAGAAATTCGAAATATAAAATAATAATAATTATTATACTTATAACATATTGATATTAATAATAGTAATAAAAGAAATAATAAGGGGAATAATAATAAAATCGAATTAAGATATAATAAGGCTTCAGCCCTCAACATAAATAATAATAAAACAATAATACTACTAATAAATAATAATAAAACATATTAAGAACACAAATATTAAGAATAATAATAATGGTATTTATATGCAAATAATTGAAATAAATTAAAATCAAGGCTTATAATAATATGGAAAATGGTTGAGAGAGTCTAGGGTTCAACCTTAAGCTAGTGGTGATAGGCGGCAACGGCGGTGGTGCACGGCGGCGGCGGCGGTGGCCGGAAAAAGAGAAGAAGAAAGGGAAAGATGGATGTTGGAAAAAAGATAGGGAGAATTGAGGTGATACAAGAGGTGTTTATGGTTTCCCAGGAGGAGAGGGACAAAATGATGGTAGTGGTACAGCCAAAGGTGGCGGCGCACGGCGGCGCACGGTGGTTTAAGGTTTCGGGGTAAAAATTCTGGCTAAACGAGCAGCCAACTTTGCACGTTTATGGAGGCTCGTGCAAGAAGAATCGAGAGGTGAAAATGGTTTAGTTAATTAGAGAAACTTTCAGGGAAGAAAATGGAATGTTTCGATGGCGCTGAGGTTGGCTAACGGCGGTAAAATCTGCGTCTAAAGTCTCGGTGATGAACAGCTCTCACCGAGGGTTTTCGGGGAAGAAAATCTCCAAAACTCCTACAATCAGGCTTTTTATAGATGGTAGATGGGATAATAGGGTTTTGGGTGTCAGCAAAAAGGCATTAGATGCGAGAAATTGGGTGGCCGGTGGCAGAAAACGGTCGAGCATCGTTTGGTTTGCTTCAAATTTTCGCGAGGCTGGGGAGAAGAAACGGGCGAGATTTAACGTCCAATAATTATGCCAATTTATTCCTGGAGTTAAGAGGAAGACAAGGAGGCAAGAAACGGCCGGTATTAATCACCGTAGCCGAAGATGCCATTGACGGCGGCCAGCGTTGCAGCGTCGTCGACGGAGGAGAAGGGAGGAAGAAGGAAGAAGGAAGGGAGGCGGATCGGTCGGCCGGGGAAAAGAAAAGAAAAAGGGAGAACCAGGCCGGTCGGCGCGGGCGGAAGGAGTCATTAAATGAAACGACGAGTTTCAGTGGAAAAGAAGGCAAAAGGCTGCGCGGCACGGGGCAGAAGGAGGACGTCGCGCGGGCGCGGGCTGGGCCGAGGGAAAGGAAGAAGGGGAAAAAGATTGGGCCGCGGAAGAGGGCAGCCCAAACGGGGAAAAAGAAGAGGAAAAAGAAAAAGAAAGAAAAAGAAAGGAAAAAGGAAGAAAGAAAAAGAAAAAGGGAAAAAGGAAAGGAGAAAAATAATTAGGTTAGGGCCAATTAATTTAATCTAAAAATTTAGAATATTTAAAAATAATAATATTTAAATAAATAATATTTAAATCCCTTTTTAGGCTAAATTAGGATTTCTAAAAGATTTTCCATAAATTCCATTTTAATTAGAAAAACACCCTAATTTTATTCCATTAATTTATTTATAAAATTAATATTAATTTGGAACTATTTCCTCCTTCTTATTTTAAATAAAATAATTTATTTTGTTAATTTCTAAAATAAAATCCTTAATTAGCTAGAATACCCAAATTCTCTCCTAATAAAAATACTTATAAATTTATTCTTGATTTTCCCTAATTAATTTTATTTTATTTTAAATAAAATAATTTACTTAATTAACTTTTATAATCAAACCTCATTTAAATATACTATTTAAAATTAGGAATTTTTTTGGGGCATTTCACTGACTTCTGCTAAAAATCAGAAGTTATATGTTTATTTGCCTCAACATCGTTTCTATGATTTCAACTCTGGTGTCAGAATCTCCTTTCCTTTACTGATTTGGCCTCTGGACATCATTATTGCCTCGTGGCATGGTTTTCTTTTCTGTTGAGCCATGAGCATTTGTTAGGGGAGGTTAGTGTCTTATCAATTATTTCTTTTTTTTTCTTTTTCTTTTTTCCTGGGGTTAGTATTCATAAACTCTTGCCAGAAATCAATTCAGGTGGTGCATCATGTTACCAGTCAACCCGTCCATCCACAATTCAAATCCGTTTACTGTTGCTATAGTAAAATGCATATAAAAATTGAAAAAAAATTAGTTTAGGTGATGGAGAGGTACCTCCTGTTTGGAATGAAATCCATTAGAAATGGAACTAGGATTGGAAATCCATTTCTCACTTCAAAAGATCTGAATTCTATTTCTATTGTTTGGAGCTCTACGGAAAAGAAAATAAAGGATAAATGATTTGTATGAAATTTGTATCTTCCAAATTTTTTGGACATAGAATTACCAAATAATGTAAGTCACTATCACCATGTCTAAAAAAATCAATGTGATTTCTGTTGGTAATAGACCTATTCAGTTTTTTGGACATTTTTACACTTGTAGGAATAAAATTATAATTAATATCATTCTAGGAATGCATATGACTTTGTAACATTTCTGCTTCACTTTCTCAATTAATTTTAATTAATTAGAAAGTTAGATTATATTCATTTATAATGTTATTTAACTATCAATATATATTTTTGTGCTACAGTGAAGTATTTGAATATACTAAATGGGACACCAACATATATACACATCAACCTAGGTGTATATATACAACGGAGGCAAACACTGACTTATTTGGATCCGGGCGGCTATATTTTGTATTCGACATTTTGTAATGGATGACCTTAGGTGTTAAATTGATATATATGTACATTTCGAACAAATGTAGTCTAGACATTGATGTAGCTAGGATGTCATTTTGGACATTGTTGAACATATATCAGTATATATAACTTTCAATGAAATATTGTTAATGTAGGTTTATGAATTATATATACCAAATGTGTATTATTAGAAAAAAGTCCGATATAAATCATTACAGGTTAATATTAATATATTTTTTCACAGGTTATCTCATAGGAAGAGTTAAATATGGATGGATGATATTAACTTATATTTACTACCAACGGTTTTTAAAACGGTCGGTAAGACGGTTTTAGAGACGGTTTGTAACCGTTGGTAAAGCTTAATAGCGACATTTCAGAACCGTCAATAATAATTTTTAGAGACGGTTCTTAACTGTCGGTAATACATATTAGAGACGGTTAAAAACCATCGGTAATATAGATTAGCGACGGTTTATAACCGTCGGTAATATAGATTACCGATGGTTTTGAAAACCGTCGCTAATACATTAGCGACGGTGCAAATAGCGACGATTTATGTAACCGTCGGTAAATGTTTAGTGACGGTTTTTAACCGTCTCTAATATTTATTTAACCGTCGCTATTAAATGATTTTACTCTAGTGGCGGTTCATTGTTTCATTTTTGTCCATTATTATTTTAATTAGTGAATTGATTTTCATTTTTAATTTCTCAATGTTTATGTTATTTTTATTTTTACTTTTGATTTTGCTTCTATTCTGATTTTTAGTTTGATTTTTATCGTTTACTTGTAGCTTCTATTTAGATTGAGATTTATTACACTTACACTTTATGTGGTTTTAGTAAATATGTTTTCTTATTTTATTTTTATTTTCATGCATCTTTGGCATTATTTTACAGAATTAGCCGTATTAATTATGAACATAATTTTTCAATCATAATTGATAATTTTATCCAAGTTCTAAATGTTATTAATCTTATTTAACTTCAATATTTTTTTTGAATTTTACTCTTAACTATATTACTATAAAGTTCCTTGAGCGTTTAAAATATAAAGCTTTAAATACAAATAACAAATTAAAGTGATGAAAATGCTAAGAGATCATTTGCAATGATCTTTATTTCTTGATTTATGGGATAAAAATGTTATATTATCATAAATGATTGTATCAACAATAATAAGACCAACAAATAAAAGTAATCACCATAACAATTATAAAAATATTTTATTTTCCCCGATAATATTAAATAAGTTCATATCAACAAAAGTATAGTGAGGAGAATATAGCCTTTATGTGTTGATCGGATGTTAGAAAAGTCATCTTTAGGACCTTGCCCTCCTTCATTTTTAATTCTTTGTTTGTTTGTTTGTTTAAGGGGAAAAATTATTCATTCATAATACGTCAAGGATCCCGCACATCCATATAAGATGGCAGGGAAATAATCAAATGCTAAGAAAGTTGTCTTTACTCTTTAGGACCTTGCCCTAATTAAACTTTAGTGAATTAATTTTAACAACTTGTCAATACAACCTGTTAATATTTTTAATAAGTGCATTAATGTTTATTTATTGATTTAATCAATTTTTAATAACTTGTCAAGAATCGGGTCATACGATTCTCTCTCTTTACTCTTTATTAAACTAATGAATGTTAAGAGAGTTTTGCGCGTGCATGTGGTGATGCACAGAAACATCATGACCATTGTATTTTGCGTCCCTAAAACATTTCAAGGACATAAATACGTATTAAAATGTGAATCGTTGTCCCCAAAACGTTTCAGTCAGATTTTGGAAAAAAAAAATCAATAAGGCACTATAGAGAAAACCGGTATAGTATTAATTATTATTAAATGGACAAAGTTATTATTTTATGACTATAATATTATGTATTTGTGAATTTCTATCATTTGAGAAAGGCATACTCTTATAATTAGTGATCACAAAGTGAAGAAAAAAATGGAAGATAGAACAGGCTTAAATTTGTAGGAATTGCCGAAGAAATAATATTAAAAAGGAGAAGATGCATTTATCGATGAGGGGCAAAGTAAGTTTCTTAACACATCCGAAACACTAGTTAGCTCCAGCAGGAAACTTTTTAAGTTTTCTTTTAGCCACCGGACTCCTTTATAACTATGTATGTGACATCTAAGTTTTGTTCGCAGAGACAATGATGTAGGTAGCAGTGTCCGATGAAGAGAGATTGACAAATTTGTCGCCAAAATCATTTAAGCTTGAAGCGACGGCGCTTCGGCGACATATCATTATTTACTGATTGATTTATCTACTAAATATGTACATGACAAAATCGGTTCAACACCCATTATCACAGAAGCCATCAGCAACTAAAGAGCATAATTTTTGAGTTGCACAACACATTTAAGTCCTGCCATCTATTCAAATTTATTGATTGTAGTAACCGATGAATTCAATTTCAATTACAACGTAATATTTGAGTTGAAAAACCTCATCCACGATTCCCATAAATACCACTTAATTATTAATAGCACGTCTGTAATACTAGAAATTGCCCACAAATGTTGAATGCAAATAGAGAACATAGTAATAATGATATAATTAGGTAATGCCAGAAAACACATATCAGGCCTTTGTATCTTAGCTAGGAGTAAGACGGAAAGACACGAAAGGTAAAATCTGGGTAGCGGCCTTTTTTACTGTTATTGGAACCATTTGGGAGTTTCAGAATAAATTGGTATTTGATAATGCAAATATTTGTCTGAAATGGATTTTGATACTAATTAAGACTAGGGTAGCTTTGTGACTAAAAGACGGTCACCATAATTGTGACTATAGGGTCGATGATATTGTGCATCAGTAGCAATTCCTATTTTGAGCTATAAGATCTCTCGATACTAGCTTTTATCTGACTTTGATCACCCTATGTTTTGTCTTTCTTCGGGGTTCCTTTTTTACTTGGATGTTTGGACTTTTGGGTCCTTATATATTGGTTCAAATCTTGTAGCTGTAATTGATGTTTTTGTTTAATCAATGAACCATGAAAAAAAATGATAATATTATAATTGCAATACAAATGCAACAAACTAAGAGCCAGAATAACACCATCTTCTAAGTTCCCATATTGCATTATTAACTCCTATCCTTTGTTGGAACCGGTCAAGACTTTTAGAGTAAATAAGCCACTTAGTCATTTGTGCTACAATGTTGCATTTTAATTGTTCATTCAGCAACTAATTTTCCAATGAAATGATATTGAATACCATTGTGCTTTGTTCTACTATGAAAAGCTAGTTTTCTAACCATATTAATATGGAAGATATTGTATTTTTTTTAATAAGGATATATATAATACCTTAAATTAGTACGTGGTATATGATGGAAGCTTAAAAAATATGTATAACACTTTCAAATTTACTTTTTAAAAAATTTATTTTAGTAAAGTTAATTATAGAAAATAAATATAATAGTTCATGTCTACAAGCTGCATCTTTTTTGGTTTCACAGAATAACCTGCATGCATGTCTGCAGGTCTACAAGAGTCAGACGACTCATCCCACGTCTTGTTTTATAAAGACCTCATACATTGAACCAACATTCTATGTACAAATTATTTTTTAATTTAGAAGTATACTAATATGCGGTGACAATTTATATAATTTTTTTATAGAAAATTATAATAAAAAAAATTGACAATTTTAATAAAAGATATTTTAGTTTTAAAAAAATGCTGACATTGTGGAGCCTAGGGTAAGCCAAGCATTATGCGGTTCCGGCACATGAGATTAGACTCTGTAACCAGACGTCCTGTTCCATGATGCCACACAAATCTCAACAGTCGATTATTTTATCTCAACTTTATTAAAAAATAAAAAATAAAAAATAAAAAAAAAGGAAAAACTATTAGCTGGCCTGGCTTGGATTTTAGTTATAAGAGCCGTTCTTATTAATTTGTAATGCACGTGATCACATGTTCACCGTCTAAGCTTTTTTGAGTAAACGTATGCCCTCTTATTAATTTGTAGTGCACGTGATCACATGTTCACCGTCCAAGCTTTTTTGAGTAAACGTATGCCCGCGTGCCATCATAATAAATAAAACGAAAAACTCTCTTTGTTTATTTTGGTTCTTTGACGTGAAGGATGGGTAGTAAACATGTGTCTGTACGTGCCATGCAACAGAAATGTCACTCAATAGTAAAATGCAAATTGTATTCGGATAAGTTTAATCTTGTATGCTTAAAAACAACCACGAAGTAACTAACGATAGTTTTTGAAACGTATAATTTAATATTTAACGAGGAATCAAAATGAAGCACTATTCTCATACGTGTGTGTATTATCCTTTATGCGTTTGTTTATAATATTTAATGCTTAACTGATATTGAAAATATTGTATTGTACTAATTGACCTTTTATTTTGCAGTTTTTTTTTGTTTCATTCTGGTTTATTTTATTGTTATTTAGTGAATTAATTTTCATTTTAATTTTCCTTCTTAATTTCTTAATTTTTATGTTTATGTTTATTTTTAATTTTTTTACTTTTGAATTTTGTTTCTATTATGAATTTTAGTTTCATTTGAATATTTAATTTGTCGATTCTATTTATATTAAGATTCATTATAATCATACTTGAATTTGGTTTTAATAAATAGGCTTCATTTTATAGAAATTTCATTTTCTTTACAATATTGACAATATCATTTTTTTATGTTCATTTCTATTACTTTTAAATAATAATTAATTTTGGCATTTTTATATTATTATGACTCTTATTTAATTTCTTCTGAGTTTGTAGGATTTTTAGTTTAATTTTTATTTTATCTTAATTTAAGATTTCAGTGTTTTGATTTATTTGTAGTATTAGTCATATTAATTATGCATATAAATGTCCAATTATAATGGATATTTTACCTAAATTATAAATACTATTACTCTTAATTATTTAATTTTAATATTTTATTTTTAATTTCACTCTTACTATATATACTACTATAAAGTTCCTTGCATGTCCAACAAACTAAATTTTAATTTTTATATATTTTAAATTTGAGTTTAAATTTGTTGCTTTAAATTCAAATTGTTATCTTTATATTTCAGTTTCTCTGTTTTCAATAAAGTTGAATTAATTATTAACTTACTGGTGAATCAAATTATTTTTATAGTTTTTATTCATATGTAATATTTATTAGAAATCATGTAATTTGATTGGAATTCCTTTTTTAATTAATATTTAAGATCTTGTTTGTTTATGAATTGAATATTTGTTTATTTAGTAATCAAGTGTGTTTTGAAAGTTTCATCATTAAGATTTTATTTAATTTTTTATTTATTACCTTATAATTAAGATAATATGAATAACACATTGAACTAATGAAAATGTTAAGAGATCATTTGGAATGATTTTTTTTGGGTTAAAAATATTATGTTAGATAAGATCATATCAACAATAATGAAATCATATCTCAAATAAAATTAATTATCTTAATAATTATAAACATATATTAATTTTTTGATAATATATTAAATAAGTTTAGATCAACAAAAACAAAGTGAAGAGAACGTGGCCTTAGTTTGTTGAATTAATCAAATGTTAGGAAAGTCATCTTTACGACCTTACCTTCCTTAGGAAAAATCAAGGAAAAAATCACTTGTCCAACTTTTAAATAATTTATTACATTTATATAATGATTAATTATTAGATATTTGTCCAACTTACTCTTTTGTGTGTGTATAACTAGAAGGCTTAGTCTAAAAAAAAATATAGACATAGTTGTATTATTAAATAAATCATAGAGAAATATGATAGTCAAGTTGTTAAATGTTTGAATAAGGCCCTTATTTAGGGGACTCGAAACATGTTTTCTTTGGGGAAGACTTTTTTGGGTAGAAGTTCTTGCTAAAATGTGCTACTTCATAAAAAAAATCTCCTCATTCATCTCTTAACTTCAAAACATCCAAAGATGCATGATATGAAAAACCACCAATAATTTGCTAGTTGTCTTGCCTATATGTATGTTCATGATGGGAAACTAGTTAGGTCATAGGACCAGGAAGTGTGTCTTCTGATGATATAGTTTTGTACCAAGGGATATAGATTGTGGCATCTTAAATCTAGAAAAAAAAATTGTTATACCTAGATATATAACTTTTGATGAGTCACCTATGTCACTCTTATGAAGGAAATTTATATTTTTATTTATTCACATACGGGATAGTCTAGAGTCGCCTATGACACTCCTTTTATAGATTCTTATCCTATAAAAATGGGGATTTGGATAATGCTAAATAGATTTAAATATGAATATAGATAGGGGTTCAAAAAATTAGGTAGACTCGAGTACAGATATGGATATGTTACCTTAGAGAAGACGTCTATGAATAGTTATTTGCATCAAGTATGGTGATGTAGGGTAGAGTTATTATATTTGATCTACGTTTTACTTTTTTCATTTCTTACATAAAATTCCCACATTAACATCAAGGAAACATAGAAAAAAACAACATATTAATTATGTTTATGTTTGTTTATAATATTTAGTGTTTAATTGAAATAAAAAATATTGTATTGTACTAATTGAACATTTTATTTTACATTTATTTAGTGAATTAATTTTTATTTTTATTTTTATTTTATTCTTAATTTTTTAATTTTTTAATTTTTATATTTATATTTATTTTTTCCTTTTGATTTGGTTTCTATTCTAAATTTTAGTTTGATTTGAATTTTTAATTTGTAGCTTCTATTTAGATTAAGATTTATTAAAATTATACTAAACTTGGTTTTAATAAATAGGAATTATTTTATATAAAAAAAATCACTTTCTTTACAATATTGACATTATCATTATTTTTTCATGCTTATTTCTATTACTTTTGCCTAATGATTAAGTTTGGTATTTTTAAGGTTTTGTTTTAATTTTTATTTTAACTGAATTTAATATTTTAGAGCTTTTATTTATTTGTAGTATTAGTCACGTTAATTATAAATATAAAGTTTCAATTATAAACTATAGGTTTACCTATGTTCTAAATGCAATTACTCTTAATTATTTAGTTTTAATACTTTTATTTTTAATTTCACTATTACTATAGATACTACTATAAAGCTCCTTGCATGTTAAAAAATAAAATTTAATTTATATATTTTAAATTTGAATTTTAATTTGTAGCTTTAAATTCATATTTTTATCTTTATATTTCAATTTCTACATTTTTCACAAAGTTGAATTAATTTTTAACTTATTGGTGAATCAAATTATTTTTATAGTTTTATTCATATTTAATATTTATTAGAAATCATGTAATTTGATTGGTAGTCATTTTTTATTATTAATATTTAAGATCTTTTTTGTTTATGAATTGAATATTTGTTTATTTAGTAATCAAGCGCGTTTTCAAAGTTTCATCATTAAGATTTTATTTAATTTTGTATATATTTGCTTATAATTAAGATAATCTGAATAAGACATTAAAGTGATGAAATCATTAAGAGATCATTTGCAATGAATTTTTTTGGGTTAAAAATATTATGTCAGATAAAATCATATCAACAATAATGAAATCATATCTCAAATAAAAATAATCATCTTAATACTTATAAATATATATTATTTTTTTATAATATATTAAATAAGTTTAGATTAGCAGAAACAAAGTGAATAAAATGTGGCCTTAGTTTGTTGAATTAATCAAATGTTAGGAAAGTTATATTTATGACCTTACCTTCCTTAAATCAAGGGAAAAATCACTTCATTCAAATTACGTTAAAGATCCCGCACATCCATTAGATGGCTAGGAAATAATCAAATGTTAAGAAATTTATCTTTAGGCCCTTACCTTAATAATTAAATGTTAGTAAATTACTTAGCATCTTGTTAATATAACCTATTAATTTTTTTAATAAAAACATTAACATTTATTATTAGTTTAAATCAATTATTAACAATTTGTCATAAATCGTGTCATACACTTACCTCTATTTCCTCTATGTTAGACTAATAATGTAAGGAAAGTTTTATGTGTCCATGTGGTGAACCATTCAAATCCCTGGACAATCGTATTTTATGTCACAAAAACCTTTTAGGGTCATAAATATATATGGAAATGTGATCCGTTGTTCCTAAGATGTTGTGGTTAGATTTCAAAAATTAATGAGACATATAATAGAGAAAAACGATTACGCGTTGTCACATAGCTCATTTGGTATTATATCATATGGTTCTATTAAAAATTGAGATGTTTCATCAAATTGTGAGTTTGAATCTCATCCACATCTAGTTGTGTAGCAATTGGCTTCATATGTATTAAGGCACAAGCATCGATTTATCTCTTCTATATTGTCCTATCGGTATGGAGATATTGAATGCACTCTATCACTACTACGAAAATGGAAAATAATAATGAGATATTAATAATGGTGGTTCAAAAACCGTTGTCAAACGCGTGAAAATTAATGCGCGGGATAGTTTTGATAATGGTTATAGTTCAAAACCATTATTAAAAGGGCAACGTTAAAATTTGCACAGATATTTTAATAACAATTCAAGTAAAACCGTTATTAAAAGAGATTTTAATAAAGGTTCATACAAGAACCGTTGTCAAAATTTTGAAAGTTTTAATAACGGTTCCTGAAAGAACTGTTATTAAAACTCTAAATTAAAAATTTTATTTCACTCAGTTTTGTTTCGTTCCAAAAATTTCAGACTCTCTATACCTTCCTTCTCTTACTCTCCTTCTCCTTACAAACCCTTGCACCACCACTCCGTCTCCTCTCAAGTAAGGGAAACCCTCGCACCGCCAACTCTCCACCACCCCTCGGCCATTTTCGACTTGGCATGTGTGTGCTGTCATTGTTCCGAACCTAGCCAGTACTTGTACATTCATCCTCTGTCGTGTTTGTAGGCCGTTGCCGCTCTCAACTTGCTCACTGCCATTTTCTTGCTTGCCGCCGCTCACTTTACGTATGTGTTTGTTCTTCCGCTTGTAACTTTTTCTCTACATATATATATATATATATATATATATATATATATATATATATATATATATATATATATATATAAATGCAGGCATGTTGCTACGGGGTTACATTTGTTTGTTAGTAAAAAATTGCAGTTTGTCATTCGAAAATGTGTTGTTGAATGTGTTGGTTGAAAATGTTGTTGTTCGTTGTTGAATTTGTTGTGTTATTGTTGTATATTAACAAATGCATGTGTTGGTTGAGACCTTTACATATATATATAATATGAATGAGAGTGTAGAATTATATACATTTTCACTCATAAAAACTATATATATATATATATATATATATACACACACACATTTTCATTAATAAGTATAGGACACTAGCTATAAGATATAGGAAATGTCATATAATGAAATGAAAAAATATTTTACGTATGCACATCATTAAATGAAAATTTCAATTAGAGATGCATATGTTAATTATTGTTATTTGACGAGGATTAAATATATATAGAAAATAAGGAATATATAAAAGTGAATAATTAAATAGAGAGAAATAATTGTGTATAATAATAATAATAATAATAATAATAATAATAATAATAATAATAATAATAATATGATTTATATATTAGGGTATAATTACAGTTAGCTAGGTTTAGGATTAGGGTTTATTATAATAAATTATGGTTAATTAGGGTTAGGGTTAGGGTTAGGGTTTATTATGGTTAATTAGGGTTAGGGTTAGTGTTAATATCTTTTTGGGAATGTGTTAGCATGATTCGTATATATATATATATAGAATAGCATGATACATTTGAGATTAATTCTTTCTAAGCATGATTCATATCGATAATATAATGGTACATTATTCTCAATACATAACATTCTAATATAATTTATTTGTTGATTTTTTGTAGAGATATGACCAACAAAAACATTGATAGGGACAACAGTGATGAAGAAGGAAAAAGAGGACCTACAATTATGAGAATCATCACAGACATGAGGAATAAAGGAGAATTAGTCAAGTTGGGAATGAATATTTACAATCTTCCCATTGGCCCTTACGCAGACATGATCTTGACTTACATTTCACTTGTGACCCGTAACCGTGTTCCTATCTCCTATAATAATTGGAAGCAGGTTCCAAAGGGTCATAAGGAGTATATGTGGCAGGAAATCATGGTAAATATGCTATTTTATGTAATCATTTTGTATGTCAAATGTTATTAATTTTAATACATTAACATCAGTATACATATATATGTCTTCTTTTGCAAAGAGTCTTCAATGTCTTGGAGATGAGGAAGAAATGGTTTCTTAGACATTATGGTTTTATTGATTTAGGGTGGTCTTGGAAAGTAAAAAAATGTATAGAAAGAGGGGTGACTCTCTATGCCAGAACCCACCAAAACATTATGGTTTTATTGATCAAGAAAGTTAGAACTAATTTATTGCATATCATCTTTCAGAGGATTTTAAGGTATTTGTTAGATAATAATTAAAATTTTTGGTTAAGAATATTTCATTGATATTTAAATAACCATGTGCTTATATTTTGGCTTGTAACATAGAGAAAAAGTGCCAACAATAAAGATATTGCTAAGCATAATAAGTACCAACATAATATGGTTAGCAAAGGCTATGTAGGCCTTTAAGAAGATTTGGTAAGATATTTTGATTTATCTATTTACATGTAAAAGTCTAATGTTATAATAATATTCTTATTGAATGTTTAATTTTTGATTTACAGCTTATAGCACAGGACTTGGATCCATGTACCATCAATATTGGTAGATTATAAAATTAGGCTAGAACAACAAAAGATAGATATCTTAGTGAAGATGTAGAAGGTGCTGCTAAAAAAATTATAAATTTGTAGATATCCCGAACCCTACTTAGTTTGCTTTGAGAAAACTATTGTATTATGTTTATTCCTATAAGCTAAATTCAAATATATTACATACATTATAGGATGAACTTGAAACATCAGATTATGTGGAGGGTGTGGACCAATATAACATTATGTCACAGGCTACAGGAATTTTAGAATACTCTGAAAGACACAGGGGTCTTGTATTAGGGGTTACGAGAACGAGCGTATGTGGTCGATCTCGTGGTTCTCGTAGCACCAATGAGTAAGTGGCTATCCTCACCTAAAAATTAAACATAGCATTTGAATGGATGGCAAAAATGGATCAAGCATTGTCATTTATCAAATATTAAGTGTATAAGCCATCCGATTTAGTTGACCATGATCAGCTTCACATACCTAATGTAAATAGCGTTAGAGATAGTTGCAAAGCTGATGCACGTTATTAAATGTATTTGGTGTCATAAATAATTAAGAATTAGTAATATTTTATTTTAGGATTTACATAAATGTCACTTTGTAGCGAATGATCTTTCAACTCTTTTGGTAAAAGGAAGGGTATGCATCAATCATAGTACCCAAACACAAATCGTCCATGGGTATAACTTAGCCCTAAATATAAGGCCAGAAAGTATTGACACTCCAATCATTGGTAGTGCATCCTTTCCTTGTTATAAAGAAGATGATGAGGCAACCATAGTGCTAGAAGCTTTGCCTTGGCCTACGGATTAGATATGTCTCACTACTAAAGAAGTAATGACATTCGATATCATTATCAAACCATATTTGTTACTTACATTGTTTATACCTTTTTAATATATATATATATATATATATATGCTCATTACATATTTCATTTATTATTATAAATTAAGGAATCAAAAAATAAGAATGCTCCTAGGAGTAAAGGGAAGAAAGGTACTAGCATAACAAGCAACACAAAAGAGGGTGTTGCTAAAGGAAAGAGAGCTAAATCAGTTGCCCCAAAAAATATTCCATTTTTAGAGAAGAACCAACCGCCACCAACTCTAGTTGTTTTGTGTTTCGATGCCCAAAACTACTTCAGTGACAATGGTATTTTAATTGATAGTCATCTTGGGTATGTTGGAAGGGATGATGCTTCTTATATGGTATCAATGGTTGACATAAGTGATATTTATAATCAGGAATGGATGTAAACCATGAGTGTTTTTGTATATGTTACGTAAGTATTATTTTATATTTTAGTACTCCTTGTTGCATTGGAATTTTTATGACTTCATATATGAGTTATCAGTTATTAATAAATATGCATTATTATTGTCGTTCATAGGTTGGTAGCTAGTTGTGCTGCGGTAGAGGGAATGTTGTCCTCTATTGTGTTTGTGTGCCCATACTATATAGCTGAAGGTACTATAATAAGAGAGGGTAGACACATAAACTATTTAGTGGATCGTATTTTAAGTGAGGGATACAACAAGATTTATCTCATTCCTCACCTGGCAAATGAACACTGGGTTTTGTACGCTGTTCGACCTAATCATAATAATGTCTACATGTTTGATTCCCTTCAAACATATGATGTGTCTTTTGATGTCGCTCGTCGTGGTGGGAAAGAATTTATTGACATGTTAGTATACTTTTTTACTTCTTACTTCATTAGCTTATTTGTGTATATATTCTACTTTAATTATTTTTGTAATACCCCATTTTTAGAAACCTTAATTATAAATTAATAATTATGTGAAACTAGTTATAATGATTATTTTAGGAGATTTAATATTAAGCGTGTTATTATTATTTGTATTATTATGATGGTTTAGATATAAATTTAATCAGGTTAAAATTTGATAGAAATTGGGTTATTAAATTTAATCCTAGTTTATACCCGTAAATCTTAGCTTAATTATTTTATTAAAAACTGTTGATTCCCTAGTATTAAAAACCGGACCGGACCGGCCGGTCCGACCAGTGAACAAGTCGGGTCATCGGTTAAATTTTATGTACCGATTCTCGGGATCTCGGAACCAGTGAAAACCGGTCAAAAACCGGTCGGACCAGTAAAAACCGGTGAACCGGTCAAAAAACCGGTTGGGAGCCGGTCAAATTCATGTACAGTTTAATTTTTTATGCATTTTATATTTTTTGACTTAAAATGTACCACCGGTCCGACCAGTCCAAACCACTGGTCCGACCACTAAACCAGTGAACCAATTGTGAAACCGGTTCGATGACCTGTCCGGCTTTTAAAACTATGGTTGATTCGTAACCCAAAATAATTTTCTAAAATTTATCCTGGATTATTTTTACTCTTTTCGTTCCTTTTTTTCTTTTACCATTCCTAGATTGGATTATTTTTCCTAGATTATTTTTCTACATGATACCCTAATCTACCTATACTAAATCTAAAATAAAAATGTAAAATAAACCTATTCTACCCCACCCTACAATTTTTTACTCGTACGTTAGCTATACTGTGCACTCTACCCCTCCCCCAATCTCTCTCCTTATGCTTCCTTTCCATTTTTCTTGTACACGCTACACATGCACACGATACTCCCTCACCCTTCTCATCCTCCTTCCCACTCTCTATTTCGTTCAGTTTTTCCAGCCCGACTAGCCTCTCTCACCAACCAAATAGCCCCCTTACTCCCCTTCTCTGCCCCATTTTATTTCCCATCACCTAACCCCCTCCCTCTCCATGCATGTACCACCACAACCACCATAGCCTTCACCCCCTATTCCCCTTCTCAGCCCCATTCTTTTTCTTCAACCAAACTCCCGAGCCAACCATCTACACCAACATCCACCACCACCCTACCACTTCCAGCACCAACCACCATCGCCCTTTGCCAAACCAACCCCGTCCCTCACGTGCCCAACCACCCACATGTCCACTTGCACCACCGTTTGAGCCCCTACTGAACCGAGCACCAGCAACCAAACACACTACCACCACCCTTCCCTTACCCTTGTCCACTACAGCTCCAACCCTCCACCACAGCACACCCCAGCAACCAACCATCTCCACCCGACCACTACCACCATCGACTGTCAATCTAGCTTCTAGCTCCTGCCACTCCCTAGCGTGACCACCACCACCGAGCCACCTACCAGCCATTTCTTATACTGCTACAACCACCCCCAACCATCCTGCACCAGCATACACGACCATCGTCACCGAGCCATCTCCCAACCACCTTCTCCATTTTCCTGCACCCTCCACCGTAGCTCTGACCGCACCACAACCAACCGACCACCACCACAACTGCCAGTCTCCCCTTTGAGCCACCAACTAGCCATCACCATCGACCATCACCCCAACAGCCAATCTCCACCCCTACTGCCACCTCTCCCTACCTAACCCTCGCAACCAACCCCTTACCCAATAGACCCCTTATTTTTTCCTCATGCGAGTTCATGCTGCATGTGCAGGGTGAGGAATATTTTTGTTAAAAAGAATTTTTGGTACCCATATTAAATATAAGGGTATTTTGGTAATTTTAAAAAAAATAAATATTTTTATATTATAATTATTATTTTATTTGATAGATATTAATTTGATAATTTTGCTATTATTTTTAGGTACAAAATTTTGATTACCGGGGCCTTATAATTTTAATTGTATACCGCTAATTTGCGTTTTTGCTACAATTTAGGTAACTATTATACTTTACTAAAATATTGGACACTGCATATTAGCACATTAGTATTTTTATGTACAATCTGTGTTAAATATGTTGTTATATGGTAACCATTATACTCCACTAAAATGATAAATATTGCGTAATAGCACATTAGGGTTTTTGGTGTATGAAAATACGTTAAGCAAGATTTGTTACGATATAATTATGTGTTAATTATTATTATCATGAAAATAGGTAAAAACAAGTATGTGATCTTATGTAAAATATTACGAGTACAGAAGTTAAATTAAAATGATTCTAATGATTAAAAATAAGTTTGTATGATGTGTGTATATAAAATAATAGGGTGAGCATATTTAGAAATAATTGTGGAATAATAATTATGGATATATGCCTGAGGGGCAATTTAGTTATTTTTAGTGTATTATGATATTTATCCTAAAAATCATGTCTAATATGTATTATCTATTGTTGATTATGTGATCATTTGTTTTGGATGTTTTAAAAGTGTGTGATAGGGTTTGTATGCAGAAACATGTGTAAGGGCAAAATGGTCTTTTGACATAGCTGATAATTTAAATTGCATAATAAATAATTAAATTATTTTGTTGTAGCCTTTTCACAATAAATTAATAAATAAAATAGATTTAGTATTTAAATGGATGATAATTGAATAATTATTAGTCTTAGGGGCATTTTGGTTATTTTCAATCTAATGTGCCCAAATGTGAATAATTGGACATAGGATGGCCTTAGATTTTAATAGGTTGACCTTAGTGTTGACTTTAACCTTGTTTTGGACCGTTGACCTTAGGGTTGACTTAGATAATTGAAAATGAAGAAAAAATGGATAAGTATGGAAATGGGAATAATTGTGCAATATGTGATACCTGTGTTAGTATTATGTCTGTGAGCATACCTGTGGTGTTATGGATCTTATTATATTGTAAATGTAAGTATACCTATGATGTTATGGATTTTATTATACTGCACCTGTAAGTACCTGTGATGTTATGGATTTTATTATACTGTACCTATAAGTATACTTGTGATGTTATGGATCTTATTATTGTACCTATGAACATACCCGTGATATTATATATTTGGTTGGGATTGATGTCGAGACATGAATTATGTAACACCCCCAAATTTAATACTGAAATTTTTTGTTTAAATCAAAGGGATAGTGGAAGAAAAAGATAAAAACCGTAAACTTGGGGGCGTCACCGCCACACTTAGTACCAGACTGATTCACTCCTACCGTTCTCGTACTAAGTGCTAAGGCTAAATCCAGTCAAGATCAAGTGCGAAATATCATAAAACACAAGTCGACATTTAACATAAATCATTAAAGAAATACAAATCAAATAGAAGGTAGAATACGATTTTAGGATTACAACCCGAGAGTATGTTTTTCAAAATGGGAAACATAACACGAAGTACAACTGGATATGGAAATACAAAATCTGATAACAACAATAGAGTCTGGCCGACCCGCTCTCGGTCCCCAGGTCAGGTTAGGCTCAACACTCTGCCCCACCCGATGCCTCGTAGGTATCGTAGGCATCGAAGACATAGTCTCCTACCTGCACAAGATCAGAGGAGTCTTCTACTTGTGGGAATGAGCAACACCCATGAAACGGATGATCAGTACACTACGTACTGAGTAAGGTAACAAACGAGCTAAGGCCAGCACATAGAACACATGACACAAGGATAAGCACATAGGCAACATACAATAAGACACATGACAAGGCCTGGTTACTTTCCCGGTGACTTATTCTTTATTCTCATTAATAATATGTTTATTCCACACATATTCTTTAATAGTCCATGTGAGTGCGGGTACCCCACTATTATAGCTGGTGGACCGAAAAGTATACACTCAGGGCAGAACGCTCCTGACCACTATTATTTACCGGTGGACCGGTCTCCGGGGCAAAAAGCTCTTGGCCACTATTATTTGCCGGTGGACCGGTCTGGCCCCGACTCACATGGTATTTTGCTGTAAGTACTTAGTGTATTTCCCATGGTTTAACTTACTTACTTTGGTTTGTTGAGCATGAAATCCCCCACTATTATAGCCGGTGGACCGAAAATCATACAGGGTAATACGCTCCTGACCACTGTTGTTCGCCGGTGGCACGGTCTCCAGGGCACCCCGGCTCTTGGCCACTATTATTCGCCGATGGACCGATCTGGGCTCGGCTCAACAATCTTCCTCTTTAAATGATTAGTGTCTTATCCGTGTCTTATTAAATAACATTCCACCCTTGACATGCATGTCATCGATGTTCTACTTCTTTCCTCTCAAGGGGGCCCATCCCATATTTTGAGACTTGTGCACCCCTTATCACGCCCCGACATCCATTCCCCCTTACACTTACACATAATGAAAGACCAACTCCTGAGAGTGTAGGTTAGGCCGAACACCCTATGACATCAACCATCGCCTATTCTCACCCTCTAGGGTTTTCCCTCGAAAACCCTAGTTAGACCTATGTGGCCCAATTCCTTCTCACTTACACTATTATTACTTCATTCATCGCCTCGCATCTCATCTCTAATAGGTCAACCCCAAGACGTATCACTTTATCTCTCGACTTCGCATGTAACCGGCAAAACCTTAGTTGGCCACCCCAAACCCTAGTACCTTACTTCCTCCACAAGTAATCTCTCTTTTTCATCCCAAAGTCTCTTCTCTCATATGGAAACCCATACTCATATTTTATATAAATGAATTCTCACTCTTAACCCATACTCCACCCTTCCTTAATCGTTTTTACCTTTGTACACTTCCAAATTTCCATTTTCTCCCAAAACCCTAATCGAGTCCCTTATACACCCTTACACCAACCTACGTACTAATTTCTACCCCAAGTCTCCAATCACTCCTCAACTCTCCCATTCTCTTATTTACACTCTAAGTCAACTTTTCTCACGCAAGATTCACCCCCATGCAAGATTTAACCATTCCATGCAAACGCCCAAAGTCCCCATGCAATGTATAAGGTCCCCATGCATGGTCCCCATCTCTCGTTTATTTCGGTCATCCTTGCCTCTTAAACTTTCCCCTTATGGATCATGAGGTACTTAGATCAACCTCATATCCCCCTTAGTGAACTCACTTTCCATTCTTTCTTGTTATCCTTTTATTCCCAATTCTTATTATCAATTGTCCTAACATGCATGTCCTAGAGAGCCATATCATATCACATCATAAACATCATACATATATATACATATCATGCTCATGTCATAGGAAGCACATACAAACATACCTCAACTCCAAGCTGTACTACACATAAGACAAGTTATCCACTATTATATAATACGTGACATAGCATGGCATATACAACATCCAAAGCATACAGGTCACACATCCCACAAGGGCCTTAGCTTCGTCCTTACCTAAAGCGACGCTGGGCTTGGAGCACGCTCCTACGACTCTTTGGGACTTTGGCTCGATTCACCTATAGGAGGATAAGACTAATGGTTAGTTCCCTTCTACCCGAAAATACTATTATTTCTTCTTTTAGTCTAAGATTAGGTTTTTATTATTACACGAAGTTTTATAGGTGAAAACTAGGGTTTTCTTTCCATCAAGCTAGCCTACTAGTTATTACTAGTTAAAATGTATTTATGTTATTATTCATAACTATATTTATATTATCAACCTAATAGCTTTATTCCTTCTAATGATAGTACTAATACTTGTTAAAATAAAATAGTGCTAATAATAATAATAGTAGTAATACCCATGCTCTTAGAAATAGAATCCCTATCATTTTTTAGGTTAAGGCTAATAATGGTTCTAGGGTAAGATAATATTATAATAATAGTATTACTAACAAGGCACTACTATTATTAAAGATAATAATGATATTAGCTGTATTTGGGATAATAATAATATAAGGGTTTGAATGTTTTTATTATAATAATATTAGCAAAATAATAACAATAGTAATAGTAATAACTAACAATGATACCAAAGTAATAATGTTAGTAACAAGGGCATTAGGAACAGCATTAGCAAGGTTTGAATAATAATAATCGTAATAATACTAAGGTTGGGTATTCTTCTTCTATAGTGACCAAAGGGAAACATGCTAATTTTGGTTTCAATAACATTAATAATAATAGAAATAATGGTAATATTATTAACAATGCCAACAACAACCACAACAACAATAATATTAATAGTAATAATAATTATAATAATAATAGTAATAATAATAAAAATAATAATGACAATAATAATAACGTTAAGCATAGTAATAATAATGATAATAACCATAATATAGTAATGAAAATGATAATAGTAATATAAGGGTCCAAGTATCTATATTAATAATGAAAGTGATAATAGGTAAAGTTAATATTAACAATGTTAAAAAGATAATAAATATAATAATAATAATAATAATAATAATAATAACAATAAGGATAATCATAATAATAATAATGGTAATAATAATAATATAAATAATACCATTAATGTTATTAAATAATTAATATTTGTACAAAATGAGTTTAAGGTTTGGGGAAAGTTGGAGGACCACCTAAGGCAATGGTGGCACCGGCGGCGGCGCACGGTGGAGGCGGCGGTTGTGGAGGTTTGAGGTGGTAGAAGAAGAAGAAAGGAGGGAGGAGGATAAGGAAGGGAGGAGGAAGAAAGGGAGGTGTGGGGAGGTAGAGGAGGCTCCCCTGGTTATTTTGGAGGGTAGAGGTAGTGCTGGTGGCGGGTGGCGGTGCGAAGGATGGTAGGGGCTAGAAGTGTGTTAATTGGGTTGGCGGTTTTGCACGGCCGGGGTGGCTCGTGCAGGGCAAATTGAGAAGCAAGGAGGGTCTAGTTAAGTAGAGGGTGGTGCAAGGGTTGGTTCTGGGGGTGTTTTGACCGTCGGCGATAGGCGGCGGTGGTGGACGACTCGTCTAATGGGGCGGTGGCAAGAATGGAGGATTTCTGGGTTTCGAAATCAAAACCCTAATTAAGGATGCTCATTATGTATTTATAGGCCGATTGAGGTGGGCAATGACAAGGGGAAGAAGACAAGCGGTGGCAGGTGCCAGGCATGCCATCGGTGGTGGCAGTCGAGGCGGCACTGCCATGGCAGGGGCGACAAGCTCCAGGGAAGATGGAAAAGGAAAGGGGCAGGTGCTCGGGAGAGGGGAAAAGGGTCGATTGGGGCTGAAATGGTGAAAGAAAGCGACGGGAGAGGGAGGGAAGGATTGTGGCAGCGGTGGTGGCCGACGGAGCGCTGGGTTGCAGCTAGAGTTGGCAAAAGTTGACCCGACCCGAAAAATCCGACGAATACCGACTCGATCCGCCCGAAATCCGATCCGATTTTATCCGAGTAATAAAAAGCCCGAAACCTATCCGACCCGATCCGATACATATCCGATATCCGATACAACCCGAGAAATTATAAGCCCGAAATAAACCCGACCCGACCCGCTATTCACCCGAAACCCGATATAACCCGAAAAACTATAAATCCGAAATGACCCGACCCGATCCATTATTTATCCAAAATCTTATATTATTTGAAAAATTATAAACCTATAAAGATTCAACTTGGTACTACCCAAAAATTAACATTAACACATAACTCAAATTTTTTTAAACTTCATAAAACATGAAATAATGTAGATGTGCAACTAATCCATACTAGCACTTACATCAAAATCTAGAAACAATATACTTTCATAAAATTTATATCACTTATGTATATACAAATACAATATCCATTGATACCAATAGAAATAAAAGTAGAGAAAAAAATAAAAACACTACTATGCCATTTAAATATTAGTTCACTTTCATTATTCTATTTAGTACCATAAGATAATAACAGTGCAGCCTTGAACACTATATGTTAGTATCTATATGACCATACCTTATAATATAGCACCTACAACATCATAGGAAAGTAGGAAAAATTTGGAGTGAGAATGTTAGTTATTCATTATAAAAATTGAAGATTAATATTTTTTATTACATCAACAGTGTTAAATAGTAAGAAGTCAATATTAGTTGGTCTTTTGTCAATAATAGTCATTATTACTTATTTTATCTAATTTTTATCTTATTTAGCTTGATATGATCTAATCAAAATATATAATAAAAAAACTAATATGTTGTTATTATTATTTTTGCCATAATTGATATTCATTGATTACTATTATTATTGTTATCATTATTTTTGTATTACTATTATTATTATTATTATTATTATATTTATTAAAATTATGTTGATATGATGTGATCAATCTCTTTTAAAAATAATATGAGAAGTAAAACCTTAGAAGTCTTCATTTGTTATCAATTATCAATGACTATTATAAGTTAATATCATGTAAGGAGCGTATAAGATATAAATATAATATAAACTTAAAATAATACTAGAACTCAATATGACCAAGCTAATAATGGAGTTTAATTATAAGTTATACCTTAACATAAAAAGAAAAGTTATACGATTTGAAAACTTTTGAATTTG
This sequence comes from Tamarix austromongolica, assembly GCA_039764185.1. Classification (NCBI taxonomy): domain Eukaryota; kingdom Viridiplantae; phylum Streptophyta; class Magnoliopsida; order Caryophyllales; family Tamaricaceae; genus Tamarix; species Tamarix austromongolica. The sequence continues at coordinate 81,648,234 of CM077814.1, read as the reverse complement.
AATCGTCAGATACATCTCCAAAGATAAAATAATGACAAAAAATTCTAAGGCCCCAAAACAATTAATATAAAAATTCACTTTTAATTGAATAAGATAAATTAAAATAAATGATCTCAAAATAATTAACTTTTAATAATATCTTGGAATAAAAAGAAAGAAAGAAAATGACACAAGCATGACTCATATATGAAATGACCTAAATCCAATCTAAATTTGACCCGAAAATATAATAATTCAAACTCAACCGAGCCCGATCCGAACCCGAACCGAAATGAGAACAACCCAAATTTACCCGAATCCGAGTCCATCTGATCTCAACCAGACCCGACCCGAGAGCTTAGAATGACCCGAGATTATCCGATACTTAGTTGATCCGAATCAAACCCGACCCAGCCCGACCCGACAAAATGATCCGAAATTATCCGAAACCGATATGACCCGATTATCATGTTACCCGATCCGATAATGACCCGACCCGCCCGATTGCCAGCTCTAGTTGCAGCTCCTCGGTCGCCGCCACGCCTCGGGGAAGAAGAAGGGCTCGGGACCGGGTGGCTTAGGGAGAAAAGAAGAAAAGAAAAAGAAGACCGGACCAGCCGGGGAAGGAAAGAAGAAAAGAAAGGGGGAACGGCGCGGGCTTGGGCTACGCAGAGGAGTTGGGCCGCGCGACGGGCTAGCCCAGGTCGAAGGGGAGGGGAGGAGAAAAGAAAAAGGAAAAGAAAGGAAAAAAAGGAAAATATGTGGATTGGGTATTTTGGTATTTTTTTATATTTAAGTTAGATATTTAATTTTAATAATAATTATTTTAAGTATAATAGTTAAATTTATTTTTAGATTAATTGGGCTATTTTGGATAAATTTTCCTTAACTTCCATTTTGATTAGTAAAATGTCCAAAATTTTCTAAAGAATTTATTTATTATTTTCTCTTCACTTTCCTCAATTAATTTCCTCTTTATTTAATAAAATAATTTATTTTCTAAATTTTCCTAATAAATCATTATTTTACCTTAATTCCTAAATTAGGATTTTTGGGGTATTTCAAATTATGCTATGAAGGTTATAATTGTGGTGTAGAGTTGGGTTTTAATTATTTCTTTAGAGAGAATCTTGCGATGCTTAGTTGATAAGTGCTATTACGTTATAAATGAACACACATGAACAATATGTAGTTTGGTGACTACTGCTTATCTGTTATGATTATTGTGTTTGGATCATATCATGTATGTCTTAATATTTATACCATGTATTGTCATGATGTCTTATGGTTATTGTGTTGTGGTTGATGTAATCATACTTCAGAGAGCATCTTTGGTATATTAGTTTGGTAAGTTTTACTATGTCCTCGATGAACTAGTATGAGTAGTATGTGCTTTCGGTGATTATTAATCATCTAAATGATTATTGTATCTCAATCCTCGTATGTTTATGTATATGTCTTATACTATGTTAGTTGTATGAATTACATATGTTCTATACTGGTTTATCATATTAGTTTGATATAAAGAGTTACTCACTACTGTAGTACTGAAGGGTTCATTTCCATAGGCCATTGCCTATTCAATGGGCAGTAGATTTTGCAGGTAAGCTTCCGAGTTCAGTTGAAAGTTGTTAGTATTTTTTGAGAGCGTAGGAATATCCAGTGTCTTTTTCGCTATCTAGTCTCCATTGTAATTGAACTTTCATGTCCTCCTATAATTTCTCTCTTGAGTTTTGGTAGACTATTGATGTTACTTTTAACTAGCACCATACTTATTTATTATTCTCTGTATTCCGACTTTTATAATCATGTGATTTAAGTAAAGTAATTTTTTAGCCTTAGCACTTAGTATAAGAATGATAGAGGATGTCAGACTTATACTGAGTGTGGCGGTAACACCCATTAATTTTGTAATTAAATCTTTCGCAAAACAAAAATTTTAAGTACTAAAAATGGGGGTGTTAAGATTTTAGGTATATATAGTTACAATATTGTATATCCAAATATATTTATTAGGGCATTAGAGACAGCATATTCGATGAGAGGTGGGAATATTGTCCCAAACCCAAAGAGTCTTGAATATAAGAATGTAATGGTAAGTAGGAAGATAAATATTTTATATTTTATTTTAATTCGAATTAATATCTAATAGTTAGAGAGCTAAGTGAATTTATTTAGCAATGTCCACAACAACCGAACGGCGATGATTGTGGATACTATATTTGTAGAGCAATGTATCTGAAACTCCAAAATAGATCGGTTAACATTGATCCAAGCCATGTATGTTTGTTTTTTCATATTTTTTAATTAATAAATCATGACATATATATTTGGTACTTGACTTAAGTACTAATTGAATAATCAAAACTTGTGAATTTGTAGTTTTTCATAGGTGGATATGCAAGAGGCTAGAAATACAATGATGATGAAATTAATGAAGTTAGAGACCAATAGGCCAAGCATGTGCAATCATACATTCGATATTAGGGACCTACATTCTACATGCATGTTCATGTTTGTATTTCATCTACGTCTTTTGGTCATCTAGGTTATGATCTATGGACTTTTGACTTTGGAGTGTAGAGCTACCAAGTTGTGGTAAGCCTACTAATTTTGATTCCTCAGTATTCCCCGTGTACTGCGACATACCAATTACAAATTGATTGAAAATATATATTATCATTTGGGAGGAAGACATGCATGCACCACCCTAGGAAGGGGTTTTAATAATGGTTATTTAATAGTTTTAATAACGGTTTTCAACCGTTATTGAACCGTCTGTTATTAAATCTTTAATAACTGTTCATAACCGTCATAAGAAATATACAAAAACCCACAAATATGTGCGTAAACTTCATATTTAATAATGGTTTTCAAGTAAAAACCATTGTTAAAAAAGGTTTTAATAACGGTTCTTTAGTAAAATCATTGTTAAAAATAAGGTTTCAATAACAATTTTCAAGTAAAAACTGTTGTGGAAAACTAGGTTTAAATAATAGTCATTAAAAAAACCATTGTTAAAACATAATCGAATTAGGGTTTCATTCATCGATTATACATTTATTAAATCCTAATACATATTAAATGAGCATAAATTTGAGATTAAATGCATAGTTTTAATAACGTTTCTTATTAATAACGGTTCTTATGAAAACCTAAGTTTTAATAACGGTTTTCATACGAACCGTTATTAAAACTCTATCATCTAATTAGGATTTTGGTGATTGATTATACATTTATTAAACCATAATACGTATTAAATGAGCATAAATTTGAGATGAAATACATGGTTTTAACAACGGTTCTTATTAAAACTATAGTTTTTTAATGTTTTTACCGTTTTGTTCCTACCCACATACATAGTTGTATGTTCAAATAATTACCAAATTTGTATTATAAAACAACATCAATTCATAGCAAATCTGCAATCACACCATAATTTCAATAGATCTCTAATTGGTATACATGTCTTAATACACCGGACATACTCAGGAATCAAAATTAGTAGGCATACCACAACTTGATAGCTCTACACCCAAAAGTAAAAAGTTCATAGATCTATCTTAGAAGACCGAAAGACATAGACGAAATACAAACCTGAACATGCATGTAGAATATATAGATCTCTATCTAATACCGAATGAATGAGTACACGTGCTCGACCCATTGGTCTCTAACTTCATCAATTTCATCAACATTGTATTGCTGGCCTCGTGCATAGTCATCGGTGAAAAACTACAACGCCCAAGTTTCGATTAATATACAATTAGCACTTAGGTCAAGTACCAAATATATATGTCATGATTCATTAATGGAAAAATATCAAAAAGAAAACAAACATGGCTTGGATCTATGTTGACCGATCTGTTCTGGAGTATCAGATCCATTGCTCTACATACATAGTATCCACAATCATTGCTGTTTTGCTGTTGTGGACACTATCAAATGAATTCAGTTAGCTCTCTAACTATTAGATATTAATTTAAATTAAAACAAAATACAAAATAGTTTTCTGCCTACTTACCATGACAAGCTCATATTGAAGATTCTTTAGGTCTGGGATACCATTTCCACCTCTCCTTTGATATGTCGTTCGTAGTTCCCTAATAAATAGAGTTGGATACACAATATTGTAAGTATATATACCTCAAATAATGAAAGTAGAATATATATATATATATATAAGCTAATGAAAAAAGAAGTAAAAAGTATAGTAACATGTCGATAAATTCCTTCCCATCATGACGAGCGACTTCAAAAGGCAAGTCATAGGTTCGAAGGAAATCAAACACATAGAATTTATTAAGATCAGGTTGGACGGTGTACAAAACCCAATGTTCACTTGCAAGGTGAGGAATGAGATAGAGTTTGTTGTGTCCCTCAATCAAAATGCGATCCACTAAATAGTTTATGTACCTATCCTCTCTTATTGTACTAATGTCAACTATGTAGTATGGGCACATAAACACAATAGAGGACAATATTCCCTCCATCGCAGCGTGATTAGCTACCAACCTATGGATGACAATAACAATACATATTTGTTAATAGCTAATAATTCATATAAGAGGTCATAAAAATTCCAATTGTACAAAAGTACTAAAATCTCAAATATGAAATAATACTTACGTGACATAGACGGCGACACTCATGGTTGACATCCATTCCTGATTATAAATGTCGCTTATGTCAACCATCGATGCCATGTAAGTAGCATCGTCCCTCCCAACATACTCAGGACGACAATCAATAAAAATATAATTATCCCTGAGGTAGTTTTGGGCATAGAATATAATAAAGCTATTACTGGTGGAGGTTGGCTTTTCTCTAAAGAATGAATCTTTTATGGGGCAACTGATTTTTTAGATTTATCTCTCTTTCCTTTAGCAACGCCCTCTTTTGTGTTGCTCGTTCTACTAGTACCTTTCTTGGTTTTACTAACAGGATCATTCTTTTTTTTTATTCCTTAATTGATAACAATAAATAAAATATGTATTGAGCATATATATATGTAAAAGGTATAAACAATGTAACTACTAAACAAGGTCTAATGAAGATGTCGAATATCAATACCTCTTCAGTAGTGAGACATATCTAATCCGCAGGCCAAGGCACGAAGCTTCCATGAGCTTCTAGAACTATGGATGCCTCATCACCCTTTTTATAACAAGGTAAGGGAGTACAACTAATGATTGGAGTATCAATACTCACCGACCTTATATTCAGGGCTAAGTTGTACCCCTGGACTATTTGCATTTGGGTACTGTGACTGATGCAGACCCTTTCTTTCGCCAAAAGAGTTGAAAGGTCATTCGCTAACAAGTCACATTTATGCAAACCCTAAATAAAAATATTACACATTATTAATTATTTATTATACCGAATACATTTAATAATAATTCATAGTTTGTAATGCTTACCTTAGGAAGAGTAGAAAGACGTGCATCAGCTTCAAAACTATCTCTAATGCTATTTACATTAGGTATGTGAAGCTGATCATGGTCGACTGAATCGGATGGCTTATACCCTTGAGATTTAATAAATGACAACTCTTTCTCCATTTTTTCCATCAGTTCAAATGCCATGTTCAATTTTTGGATGAGGATTGCAACTTGCTCATTAGTGCCACGAGAACCACGAGATCGACCACATACACTCGTTCTCGTAACACCTAATCCAAGACCCCTATGTCTTCTAGGGTGTTCTCCAATTCTTGTAGCCTGGGACACAATGCTATATTGGTCCACCCCGTCCTCACCATCTGACGTTTGAAGTTTGTCCTATAATGTATATAATATATGTAAAATTAGCTTATATGAATAAGTATAATATAATAGTTTTCTAAAAGAAAACTAAGTAGGGTTTTAGATATCTACAAACTTACAATTTTTTTTGCTGCAACATCTACATCTTCATTAATATATTCATCTCTTATTGCTTTAGCCTTCTTCCACAATGTACCAATATTGATGGACGAGGTACATGGGTCCAAGTCTTGGGTTAGGAGCTATAAATCAAAAAATATTCTTAATTAAGAATATTATTATAAAATTCGACATTTACATGTAAATAGATAAATCAAAAAATGCACACCAACTCCTCTTCAAGGCCCACATAACATTTGCGAGCCATATTATGTCGGTATTTATTCTGTTTCACAATCTCTTTATTTTTGGCACTTTTTTTCCTATGCGACAAGCCAAAACATAGTCACATGGTTATTTCAATATTAAGCATAATACTGGGATCGATATAAAAAGTTTAATTGTTATCTAAGAAATACCTTAAAATCCCCCATAAGATAATATGCAATAAATTGGTTCCAACTTTCTTGATTGATGAAACCATATCATTTGGGTGGGTTCTGCCGTAGAGAACCATCCCTCTTTCTATATATTTTCCTACGAGCTAAATATGACCTAAATGTTCTTAGACGCTCCCCACAATGTCTAAGAAGACATTTCTTCCTACTCTTTAGGACATTAAACACTCTCTACAAAAATAGGCATGTAGATGTATACCAATGTTAATGTATTAAAATTAATAACATTTGACATACAAAAATAATTACACAAAATTGCATATTTACCGTGATTTCCTTCCAAATATGCTCCTTATGACCCTTTGGAACCTGCTTCCAATTATTATAGGAGAGAGAAACACGGTTATGGGTCACTAGTGAAATGTAAGTCAAAAACATGTCTTCGTAAGGGCCAATGGGAAGATTGTAAGTATTTCATCCCAACTCGACTAATTCTCCTTTATTTCTCATGTCTGTGATGATTATCATAATAGTAGGTCCTCTTTTCCCTTCTTCATCCCTGTTGTCCCTATTAATATTTTTGTTGGCCATATCTCTACAAAAAATCAATAAATAAATTATGTTAGAATGTTATGTATTAAGCATAATGTACCATTATATTATCGATACGAATCATGCTTGGAAAGAATTAATCTCAAATGTATCATGCTATTCTGTATACACACACACACACACACACACACACACACACACACAAATCATGCTAACGCGTTTCCAAAAAGATATTAATACTCAATGAAACTAATCATACTTAGAAATAGTTCATATATATATATATATACATGCATGCATACGTAGCAAAACATTGTACAATGGTTCAAATTATAAAAGATATACATATTACGGGATTTAAGCAATAGCAGCACTATATACATCAAAAGGTTGCTATAGCCCAAACGCCTAAAAAACAAAAACTCATATCCCCAGGTAGCCTCGTCGAGCCCGACTTAAAACTATAACTCTGAAAGTCCATTCATCACGATATATCATCTGATCCCTGACATCATCGCAAGAGAGTCTACTCACGGATACTCTAGGGTAACCGGGGTGGATACTCGGAGGCAAGCTATGACGAAACCTCCACTCATCTTCAATGACCATCAACTCTCTGGATATCCTATCATACTCTCTAGCAAACACCTCACCCTCAATAAATCTCGGGTGTGGTGCATTAGTGTGGTAGACAAACCACTACAAAAAAGTAGACGTAACCAATGCCCATGGCTCTATCTGAGGCAGGGTCAACAGAAGGTGATATGATCTAAAATGGAAGGGGTGATAGGATGAGCCACTCGTGTACAACTGACATAGCTCGTTGTATAACCATATCACATGAGTCCGTAGATCTGTATGTAGTGCCATATAAAAATATGGTGGAGGGTATGGCATCTCACCACTTACAAATGAGAACCACTAAATCTTATCATCAAGGTTGTTCTCGAAAGAATCTAAATTACAGAATATGTAAACTGATCTTCAACTCGCTGGACAAATCATAAATATATTCTACCAGATCTTAACCAACTATGTAAAGCTAACAACATCAAAAAATTTAAAATAATGACATAATATTTAGTTATATATTTAACAAACTGGCTGAACATCAAACTATCATCAAACCATTCAAGCTACGTATAGTAAAATCAAGTAGATATATATATATATAGTAAAACCTAGCTACCTATAATTAAACCCCAATAAATCCTATATTATTATTATTATTCCTGTCTATTTAATTTTTCACTTTTATATTTAGTATAATAAACGATAAATCCTAACCCTAACTCTAACCTTAACCCTAATTAACCCTAATAAATTATAATAAAACTTAACCCAAAACCTCATAAAACCCTAATCCTAAACCTAGCTAACAGTAATTAAACCCTAATATATAAATCCTATATTATTATTATTATTATCCACAATTATTTCTCTCTATTTAATTATTCACTTTTATATATTCCTTATATTCTATATCTGTTTAATCCTCATCAAATAACAATCATTAACATATGCATCTCTAATTGAAATTTTCATTTAATAATGTGCATATGTAAAATATATTTTCATTTCATTATATTACATTTCCTATATCTTATAGCTAGTGTCCTATACTATTTAATGAAAATGTATATATATATATATATATATATATATATATATATATATATATATATATATATATATATATATATATATATATATATATATATATAGTTTTTATGAGTGACAATATTATTAGTTCTTTAGCTTCATATATAATTTTACACTCTCATGCATGTTATATATCTATATATGTAAAGATCTCGGCCAACACATGCATTTGTTAATATATAACAGTAATGCAACAAATTCAACAATGAACAACACCATTTTTCACCAACACATTCAACAACACATTTTCAAACGACAAACCGTAATTTTTTAATAACAAACAAACGCAACCCTGTAACAACATGCATGCATATATATATATATATATATATATATATATATATATATATATATATATATATATATATATATATATAAGTAGAGAAAAAGCTACGAGCGGAAGAACAAACACATACGTAAAGGGAGCAGTGGCAAGCAAGAAATCGGCGGTGAGTAAGTTGAGAGCGGCAATGACCTACAAATACGGTGGAGGATGAATGTACAAGTGCTAGCTAAGTTCGGAACAATGACAGCACGCACATGTAAAGCCGACAATGGCAGAAGGGTGGTGGAGAGTTGGCGGTATGAGGATTTCCCTTACTTGAGAGGAGCCGGAGTGGTGGTGCACGGTGTGGTGGTGCGAGGGTTTGCAAGGAAAAGGAGAGTAAGAGAGGGAAAGTGCAGAGAGTCTGAAATTTTTGGCACGAAATAGAACTGAACGAAATAAAAGGCGCATTTTGGGGTTTTAATAACGGTTCTTCAAGGAACCGTTATTAAAACTTTGAGACTTTTGACAACGGTTCTTATATGAATCGTTATTAAAATCTTTTTTAATAACGGTTTTACTAGAGCCATTATTAAAACATCCATGCAAATTTTAACGTTACCCTTTTAATAATAGTTTTGAACTATAACCGTTATCAAAACTATCCGACGCATTAATTTTCACGCGTTTGACAACGATTTTCGAACCACCATTATTAATGTCCCGTTATTATTTCCCGTTTTCGTAGTAGTGATGTATATATGAATTAATGTTATTTTACATTGTAGATTTGGTAAGTATTTGAATATACAATAGTGTATGTGGGTTGAAAAAAACAACAAAAATATATTAAAAAAATAGATAAGTTTTAATAACAGTTCTTAATTAGAACCATTATTAAACCATTTTTATAAGATGTTTTAATAATGGTTTTACATAAGAACCGTTATTAAAACCATTTTTAAGAATAGTTAGCTCTAAAAACCGTTATTAAAAGTTCCATAAAATACTCATTTAATCTGAATTAGAGTTTAATGAATGCGTAATCAATAATGTATTTTCAAGTTTAACTAAAAACTATTATTAAAAGATCCATTTAATGTGTATTTAATATGTATTAGAGTTTAATATATGCACAATCAATTATTAAAACTATAATTCGTTGTATTAGAGTTTAATATATGCATAAACAATTATTAAAACTATAATTCGTTGACGTTTTAACAATAACTTTGGGATAAATCGTTATTAAAATATTATTTTTCAACAACGGTATGTACAAACTGTTATTAAACTCAAATTTAATTCAATATTTGAGATTTTTAAAAATATTTTTTATAACAATTATTAACCGTTATTAAAATTTTAATAATAAAAGATTCAATAATGTTTTAAAATTATTATTAAATTTGACCGTTATTGAAACTTTTTTTATGATAGTGTCAACAAGTCCGCACCACGCTAACATAACACATTTTTCCTTTGCTGTTACATCTGTTAGCATGGACGTGGAGTGATTTTCAGCCGCACAGTCATTGAATATTTTAAAGCAAGCTAACCTGCCGGCCTGGCTACCAGGACCTATTGTTGCACGGAGACGGAACAGGGACAGGGATGGGGATGAGGAAACGGAGATGAAATAAAACGTGGAATTATTATTTTTTAAAATTTTAAAAAATGAATACGGTAGAAAATATTAAAAAAATTATATATTTATATATTATATATATTTTTAATTTTTTAAATTATTATTTATATTAGTTAATTTTAATTATTAATAATTATTTTTAATAAATAATTAATTAAATAATATTTTTTTAATAAAAATATTAATAAAATAATTTTAATAAAAATTTTACCCTGAAACGCAGAAAACGTTTGGGGACGTGACTGCTGTCCCTGTGCATCGGTGCCAGGACCACGCTGGCGTGTATGTTTCTTTCACCGTGTGAATTTGTGGCGTGCAAAACTCGTGCGAAAATAAGGTGTTTTCATCGGACATGTGTCGTTGGCCTAGCATTGAATATGAATGTAAGGACAGAGACTCCTTTAAAGGACGCTGTTCGCATAAAAAATGTAGGTGCTTGTACCCTTCCTGTCACAATACCTAGGACTATGAATGAGATCAGTCGATTTGATACTTGACTTGATTGAATTTATTAAAAGTTTGATTTAATTTATTTATTTAATAAAATAAAATAAGTTTGAATTTTATTTTTTAACTCGTTTATTAAATAAATTAAGTTTAAGTTTGAAAATGTAAGGTTCCGTTCATATTTTAGTTTTAGTTTATAAATTTAATTCGATTTATTTATTTAATTAAATAAACTAAAATTAAATTTTATTTTAGGTTCGTTTATCACCTGCACTCACGTGTTGATTGACCAGGAGGCCAGGACTGTCACTGGGTGGGCACTGTAGCAAAAGAGATCGATGCTGACATTGTCCTTTAATTAATATAACTCTATAAATAACAGCCTACATTGGCATTGCAACACACTACTCCTCTCAGATTGGTAACTAGTTAACAAAAGAATAGCATACTTTTCAAGCCACAACAAAGTAATTCCTCAAGAAAAGTACGTTTACTAAGCCAAGATGATGTTCAATGTAGCAAGGCAGGAACCTGAGCTGGTTACACCAGCAAAACCAACACCGTTTGAATCAAAGTACCTCTCAGACATTGATGACCAAGAGGGCTTACGTTTCCGGACTCCGGTTATCATTACTTACCGTAAAAATGACCGCATGGCAGGTGTGGATCCGGTAGCTGTGATAAAAGCATCACTCTCTCAGGCGCTAGTGTTCTACTACCCATTTGCAGGCAGGCTACGCGAGAGGGGTAATAGAAAGCTCATGGTAGAATGCACCGGCGAAGGTGTGCTGTTTATTGAAGCTGATGCTCGTGTTACGCTCGACCAGATTCAGCATGCACTACTTCCTCCATGTACCGTTTTGGAGGATGTTCTCTTTGATGTTCCCGGATCTTCTGGAATCATTGATTCTCCTCTACTCTTGTTTCAGGTAAATTGGTGTGCCAAAAGGATAAAATACTAGGGGTTAAGGTAAGGGGGAATTTAAATAAAATATGTTGCCATCAATGATTTTAAAAATAACAAAAGGTAGCACTTGACCGTCCTCACGATTGATTGGTTTTGAAGAAATTTGCAACAGAAAGTTTTGACTTTATATTAAAATTAGTGTAAATTTTAAAAATAGAGTACGGTTAAAAAAACTATTATTGGAAAACAAAATGTTCAACCAAACATAATCATAATAATAAGTGTGTCTGAATATATATAATGTTTAGAAATAAAAAACAAAAAAAAAAACCTTAAACGGAAACTAATGGACTTAAAGTTATCTTACTGAGCATGAATATTTATTGTGTACTCCCTTGTTGTCAACTTAAGCTTTGATTCTTGTTTCTTCGTTGCTTGTTATTTAGAAGAAAAAAAATAACCTTACATAGACGACCGAGGATAGATTGAAAACGCAAATGATTTAAAAAAAAAAAAAAAAGTTCACAAGCTTACTCTATAATCTATACATGTGCAGGTAACTCGATTAATTTGTGGCGGATTCATCTTAGGAGTCCGGTTTAACCATGCGTTCTGTGACATCAGTGGAGTGGTACAGCTATTGAATGCAATGGCTGAACTCTCAAGAGGCGCTAACAGGCCAACGCTGCAACCTGTATGGCAAAGAGATATCTTTAAGGCGAGGGATCCTCCTATTATCACACACACGCATCACGAGTACGATGAGGTATACGTCATGAATAATGATGACGGATGAAATCTGAATGTTGTGAGCATATTCGTAATAAGAATCAATGTCAACAAAATCTTAAGACCTCTAGTGGGACATATTCTTTTCATTTTATTTTCATAAAAATAGATTATATTATTCATTATTGAGAAAATAAAACAAAATCACATATCACCAATAATAATATAAAAAATAGACTAAAAATTTTCAAATATATATATCTTTTAAAGTTATTTCAGATCAACAAAAACTATACCATAATTTGGAAGCTCATTATTTTAATTATTACACCATAATTTGGAGTACTTGAGTTAATGATTCCCAATTTTATTTTTATTTTTATCATAGAATACCCTTAAAGGCTTTCACAATAAGTATATTATAAAATTCTAATAGTTAGGAGAGAATTCATTTCTTAATAAAGTACTCAACCCCATGTTACCTACATACTAAACCAAGATTTTGTATGTCTAAATTATAAATTTATTATCCCTTAGTTAGCGATGTTCTTCATATACAACAACTTAAAGATCCCTGGACGAATTTGAGCATTAGAATATCTGATTGATTTCTTGACAATTAACTCGCCTTCTAATTGACAGGGAATTTCAGCCTCAAAAGCCACGGTACCAGACCATCTTAATTCACAAGCCACAGGCCAACACTCGTTGTGCTTCAGCCCCAAGGAAATTCAGTCCCTCCGCAACAACCTCTCCCCCCATCTCCGCCGCACCTGCACCAAGTTTGAGCTACTAAGTGCATGTGTTTGGAAATGTCGCACCATTGCTCTCCAACCAAACCCTGAAGACCTCGTTCGCTATTCATGCGTCACCAGCCTAGGAAACAAACGCGGCACAAGCATACCCCCTGGATTCTACGGCAACACCCTCGTCTACCCAACCACCATCACAGAGGCAAAGCAACTAATTGAAAATTCATTGGATTACGCACTAAAGTTGGTCCAAGAATCAAAGGCTAAGGCTACCGAGGAGTATGCAAGGTCGGTTGCTGATTTTCTTGTCTTGGAGGGGAGGCCAAAGTACGTGGAGAAGCTTCATTGGATTGCTTCCAATACCATGAGCCCGGTGATTCGGAACATGGATTTCGGGTGGGGAACGGCCGTTTTTGTTGTTGTTCCTAGAGGGCTTGGGATCATAAGCAACTTTTCAACTTTCAATATGCGCGGTGTAGAAAAGGAAGAAGAGATCGTTGTTGTAGCTTTGGAATTGCCAACGAGTGCTATGATTAGATTGCGAGAGGAGGTGAACAAGATGTTGGTCACGGAGCAAGCTGAGCCGGAAGACAAGATGATTTGTCATAAGGATGTGGAGAAAGCAATACGATCAAGGCTTTAGGTTTTGGCAAACGGAGCTGATGTGCAAGTTCATACAAATCCTTATCTTCGCACGCCTTATCCTTTCTCTATATGTTTTGCTACCACACAACTTAGAAAGTAAATTAATATATATAATTTTTTTTAAACTATTTGTATCTTTTTTATCATAAATTGTTATAAAATAATTTTAAATTAATTAATTAATATTAAAATATTTATATTCAAAGATACAATTATATAACTACCATATATGTGGAATCATTGTGATTTTTCTATAATCATTTACAAGGATATATCTCACTTTTCTTCTTCTTCTTCTTCTTCTTCTTTTTCGAATATAGATATCATATAACTAACTCATTGAGTAGAAAATTATTTAATTTTGATATTAATAGTAGATCCTTATTATGGTCTCTTAGATGATATGATTGCAGAGAATGAATGAATGGCGAAAATGAGAGAGGGAGGGAGAGAGAGAGAGAGAGAGAGAGAGAGAGAGAGATTGAGTTTGAATGATTTTGTAATGTCTTTATTTCAGTGCGGCAAATGTACATTTATACAAGGAACAAAAATTATGCCTTATACAACTAAGTTTTTGTCCAAACAAGACTTTAACAAGATAGTCCTTATTTGTCTTTCTTTAATTCTAACACCCCATGCAAGCTGGAGTAGGGGAAAACATGCCCAGCTTGGAAAGAGTTGAAGAATGATGTTTGCTAGGAAGAATTTTGGTGAACATATTAGCCAGTTGATCACTTGTAGGAACGTATGATAGGGAAATGAGTCCAATGTTTAGTTGTTTCCTAACATAATGACAATTAAGTTCAATATGCTTCGTTCTTTCTTAAAGACAGGATTTCAAATAGTGTAGATCGCTGCTTGATTATCACACTTGAGAAGTATAGGTGTGATATTAGGAACACATAATTCTTATAGGAGACAACTAAGCCAAGAGAGTTCAGCAGTAAAGCGACGCATGGATCAGTATTCAGCCTTAGTAGAAGATAATGAAACTACCTATTGCTTCTTAGACTTCCAACTCACAGGACTACCTCCAAAGAAAAAAAGAAATCTACTCACAGATCTACGGGAATAAGGGCAAGAAGCCCAATTAGAATCACAGTATGCTGTGAGCTTGAAGTTGGGAGAAGAATTAAGTAATATTCCTTGTGATGGTTGCCCCTTGAGATATCTTAGAGCGTGTTGAGATGCTGTCCAGTGAGACTTCCAAATATGTTGCATGAATTAACTTAAAAGATGGACAAGAAAGCCAAGTTTGGATTAGTATGAAGAAGAAAGTTTTGTTTACTAATGACTTGGTGATACAGAGAAGGATCCTTAAAAGAATCATCCATTTGTTGTTTGAGTTTCAAATTCATATCCAAAGGACTGACAACAGTGGAGGCATCATGTGGTAGGAATTGGTATTGTAGATCGTTGAGAAACTTCCTTTGGGTGACTACAATACCATCAGTAACTGGAAGAAATTCCATGCTAAGAAAATAACAAAGAGAACCCGGATCCTTGATTTTAAATTTGTCATCAAGAAAAGACTTCAAAGACTGGATTTCTATGTCATTATTACCAGTAAGAAGAATATCATCTACATAAATGGCCATGAAAACAAAGTGAGCAGAATGTGATTTAATAAAAAGAGAGTAATCGTTTAGGGATTTAAAAAACCCTGGATATAAGAGCCTCTAATAGTTTTGAGTACCATTGCCTAGAAGCTTGTTTTAGGCCATATAAATATTTCTTGAGCTTACAAACAAATGAGTTACTTTCAAATCGGGAGGTGGTTTCATATATATATATATCATCATGAAGATCACCATGTAGAAAAGCATTATTAACATCAAATTGAAAAAGAGGCCAACCTTTCTTAACTGCTATGGTAATCAAGCATTGAATGGTTGTCACCTTGATGACAGGAGAAAAGGAATCTGTGTAATTTTCTCCTACTTTTTGAGTGAAAGCACGAACTACCAAGTGAGCCTTATATCTTTCAATACTACCATTTGCCTAATATTTGACTTTGTATACCCATTTTTTGCTTATAGGCTTCTTTCCTTTTGGAACTTTCACCATTTCCCATGTGTTATTCTCAGTCAACACATTGAATTCCTTTCTCATTGCTTCCTGTCAATGAGAATCCATTGCAGCTTGGGAATAGGCATTTTGTTTGGTTATATGTACATGAGTAGAGGAGGATGTAGAAAAAATAAGAGGAAGACTTTGATGAAGGACAGTGAGAAGTGAGACAAGAATTTGTAAGAGTATGAGGACAATCCCAAGCAGAAGACTGATGCATATATGAATTGTGCAAAACAGAATTGCAAATGTAATCATGGAGGTAAGAAGGAGTCTTAGTAATTCTGTTGGATTAGCGTGTGGAACAAGGAGGATCACCTATGTCTGTAGTATTTTGAGAATTAGGGAGGTCAACTATTTCTATAGGAAATCAGGGGAAGATAGAGATGAAGTATTATTTTCCATTGTATCCTAAAGTAGAGAATTGACAGAAACAAGCACATGGGGGTGAAGATGATTCAATGGATATACGGTTTGATGAAACAGAAGCGTGAAGGTATAAAATAGGAAATGGAATGTATGAAGAGTCATTTGATGCAATGTGATGAAATGGAAAAATGGATTCCTAAAACACTACATCTCTGGATATCTAAATTTGTTTAGTGGATAGATTATAAACTTTATATGCTTTCTTATTCAAAGGGTATCCATTAAAGATTCATATTTGGGACCTGGAGGAGAATTTATTAGTGGGTTTAGGAGATGTGCTGGCATAGCATAGACAACCAAATGTTCGAATATGTGAGTGAGATAGTTTAAATTTGTAAAGAAGTTCATAGGGAGTAGAATATGATCTAAAATGGAAGGGGTGATAGGATGAGCCACTCGCGTACAACTGACATAGCTCATTGTATAACCATATCACATGAGTCCGTAGATCTGTATATAGTGCCATATAAAAATATGGTGGAGGGTATGTCATCTCACTACTTACAAATGAGAACCACTAAATCTTATCATCAAGGTTGTTCTCAAAAGAATCTAAATTACAGAATATGTAAACTGATCTTCAACTAGCTAGAAAAGTCATAAATATATTCTACCAGATCTTAACCAACTATGTAAAGCTAACAACATTAAAAAATTTAAAATAAGGACATAATATTTAGTTATATATTTAACAAACTGATTGAACATCAAACTATCATCAAACCATTCAAGCTACGCATAATAAAATCAAGTAGATATTAATAAGATAATATATATATATATATATATATATATATATATATATATATAGTAAAACCTAGCTACCTATAATTAAACCCTAATAAATCCTATATTATTATTATTATTATTATTATTATTATTATTATTATTATATATCTGTTTAATCCTCATCAAATAACAATCATTAACATATGCATCTCTAATTAAAATTTTCATTTAATGATGTGCATATGTAAAATATATTTTTATTTCATTATATGACATTTCCTATATCTTATAACTAGTGTCCTATACTATTTAATGAAAATGTATATATATATAGTTTTTATGAGTAACAATATTATTATTTCTCTAGCTTCATATATGATTCTACACTCTCATGCATGTTATATATCTATATATGTAAAGGTCTCGGCCAACATATGCATTTGTTAATATATAACAGTAATGTAACAAATTCAACAATGAACCAACACATTCAACAACACATTTTCAAACGACAAACCTTAATTTTTCAATAACAAACAAACGCAACCTTGTAGCAACATGCATGCATTTATATATATATATATATAAGTAGAGTAAAAGCTACGAGCAGAAGAAAAAACACATACGTAAAGGGAGCAGTGGCAAGCAAGAAATCGGCGGCGAGTAAGTTGAGAGTGGAAATGACCTATAAATACTGCGGAGGATGAAGGTACAAGTACTGGTTAAGTTCGGAACAATGACAGCACGCACATGCAAAGCCGACAATGGCAGAAGGGTGGTGGAGAGTTGGCGGTGCGAGAGTTTCCCTTACTTGAGAGGAGCCGGAGTGGTGGTGCATGGTGTGGTGGTGCGAGGGTTTGCAAGGAGAAGGAGAGTAAGAGAGGGAAGGTGCAGAGAGTCTGAAATTTTTGGCATGAAACAGAACTGAACAAAATAAAAGGCGGATTTTGGGGTTTTAATAACGGTTCTTCAAGGAACCATTATTAAAACTTTGAGACTTTTGACAACGGTTCTTGTATGAATCGTTATTAAAACATCTTTTAATAATGGTTTTACTTGAGCCATTATTAAAACATCCATACAAATTTTAACGTTATCCTTTTAATAACATTTTTGAACTATAACCGTTTTCAAACTATCCGGTACATTAATTTTCACGCGTTTGACAACGGTTTTCGAACCACCATTATTAATGTCTTGTTATTATTTTCCGTTTTCGTAGTAGTGATGTATATATGAATTAATGTTGTTTTACATTGTAGATTTGGTAAGTATTTGAACATACAAGCTAGGGTTGTGCAAAAAATCTGTAATCCAAAAATCCGATCCGAGTTTTAGGATATCCGATCCGGGTTTTAAAAACCGGAGCGGATATCCGATCCGGTCAAAATTTAAAAATTTTCAGAGCGGATATCCGATCCGATATTTTTTCGGATTATCCGATCCGATTAAAATATCCGGTATATAACAAAAATATTTTTTAAACATAAAATATATAAATATTTTTTGATTAAATAAATTATATATATATAATTATTTAACCCAAAAATTATGAATTTATGGACTTTAGATTATTGTTGTATTTACGTTATGGACTTTGGACTTTGGATTATCATTGATTTGTTGTATTTGTTATGGACTTTGGATTTTTAGAATTTATTTTAATTTAATTCTATCAGGTTAAAATATCCATATTTGGATATTTCAATGCAGATATTTGGATTATTATTTATTTGTTATGAAATTTGGATTTTTAGAATTTATTTTAATTTAATTCTAGCAGGTTAAAATATCCATATATGGATATTTCAATACGGATGTTTGGATATCGGATATCAGATATCCGAATTATATTATCAAATTTTCGGATATCCGGTCATAAACAAGTCTTTTTTGTTGAAAAATAAATATTTTTCGGATAATCGGATATACCGGATATATCCGATATCCGTATCCGATTTTTTGGATATCCGACTATTCGGATATCCGCTATTAATGGATACAGATACGGATATAGGTTACTAAATATCCGATCGGATCGGATATCCGAAAAAAAAAATCCGACCGGATACGGATATCCGGTTTTGCACAGCCCTATATATAAAAGTGTATGTGTGTTGAAAAAAAAACAACAAAAATATATTAAAAAAACAGATAAGTTTTAATAACAGTTCTTAATTAGAACCATTATTAAACCATTTGTATAAGATGTTTTAATAGCGGTTTTACATAAGAACCATTATTAAAACCATTTTTAAGAATAGTTAGCTCCAAAAACCGTTATTAAAAGTTCCATATAATATTCATTTAATCTGAATTAGAGTTTAATAAATGCGTAATCAATAATTAAAATCATAAATTGATGTGTTTTCAATTTTAACTAAAAACTATTATTAAAAGATCCATTTAATGTGTATTTAATATGTATTAGAGTTTAATATATACATAATCAATTACTAAAACTATAATTCGTTGTATTAGAGTTTAATATATGCATAATTAATTATTAAAACTATAATTCGTTGACGTTTTAACAATAACTTTAGAATAAATCGTTATTAAAATATTATTTTTCAACAACGGTATATACATACTGTTATTAAACTTAAATTTACTTCAATATTTGAGATTTTTTTAATATTTTTTATGACGATTATCGACCGTTATTAAACTTTTAATAATGGAAGATTTAATAATATTTTAAAATTATTATTAAGTTTGACCGTTATTATAACTTTTTTTGTGATAGTGTCAACAAGTCCGCACCACGCGAACATAACACATTTTTCCTTTGCTGTTACATCTGTTAGCATGGACGTGGAGTGATTTTCAGCCGCACAGTCATTGAATATTTTAAAGCAAGCTAACGTGCCGGCCTGGCTACCAGGACTAGAGCTGGCAAAAGTTGACCCGACCCGAAAAATCCGACGAATACCGATTCGATTCGTCCGAAATTCGATCCGATTTTATCCGAATAATTAAGAACTCGAAACTTATCCGGCCCGATCCAATATATATTCGATATCCGATATAACCCGAGAAATCATAAGTCCGAAATAAACCCGACCCGACCCACTATTTACCCGAAACCCGATATAACCCGAAAAATTATAAATCCGAAATGACCCGACCCGATCCATTATTTATCCGAAATCCGAAATTATCCGAAAAATTATAAATATATAAAGATTCGACCCGATACTACCCGAAAATTAATATTAACCTATTACTCTAATTTTTTAAAACTTCATAAAATATAAAATAATATAGATGTATAACTATTACTTACATCAAAATTTAGAAATAAAAGTGTGTAAGTAAACCTACTATTGAAAGAAATAAAAGAAAATAAATATTAAACAAGTTTCTTGTTTATTTAAAAATATTCAAATAAATTTGCAGTTACAAATTATAGTGACAACATGTTACATATAAAAATTTTATTTTAAAAAAAAATGTTTGAATTGTCTCATGAGTATATACCAAAATAGCACCGGAAATGATATGACATTATTATTAATATTATTATTAACAAATCAGCCAAATTTTAAAATTTGTCATTATGACAAATATATCTAAGGACAACCGACAACCTATCATTATTATTAATTAAAAAGTTTTAAAAAGTTAGATAAAATTTAAAATCTATTCAGGCCATAAGGACGTTAGCAACAATAGAATTGGTCGCTCTAAGTTTTAGAGCGAACAATTTTTCCATCACCAAAAACATTTCTTGCTATGGATTTACAGTATTGTAATAATTTTTTTAGCTAACACCTATCAGACTTTTAGCAAAGATAACTGTCGTCGCTGGAACCTCATTTTATTGCAGTGAAAAAGATGGTTGCTTTAATTGTTAGTCTTACTGAGTTTTTTTTTCCGATTATACCAGCCAACCCCCCCGACCCTTTCATCTTTCCCTCTTTTGCTAGTTGGGCAGTGTCTTATCAAACCCGACATTGGTTGAATAGCCAACGGATCTGACTTTGAGATTAGGCTTAATATTGATGGGAGGTTAGGCTTAATTATGATGGGAAGTTAGGCTTAATTTTGATGGAGTTAATTAACTGAATGGAGGATGTAATTAATTTAGTACACACGGTATTATTATCAATAATACTATCACTGTATATAGCTAACTAATTAAGAAGGTAGGCACTGACCAGAATAGAATGCATGTGAAATGTCCTCCAGCACAGGCACAACCGCACAAGTAAAGAGATGAGAGATTGTGTTTCGCCTTTGAAGTTGTCCAAGTCTTGATCTTTGGACATGAGAAAGTTTACGAACACTTTGTTGTCAGGAAGCTGCAGTAGAGCTACCCTACTTGTAGAAATTACGTACCAAAAATTCATTCAATCAGAGTATTAATTTAATTTAACTCGAAAGTTCCTTTCGGACAAATCAATGAATCGTGCATTCGTACTTTGTCATGCTAGCTTGCATTAATAAAACAGACTAATCGTGCATTTGTACTTTGTCATCCATCCATGCCAGGGCTTCAGTGTCGCGTTGTAGGAAACTTCCAGCTCTCAATTCTCAAAACCTTATTCCCGACACACAATGCAGGGAGAAGAAGAGGAGGAAAGTGGTGGAGAAGCTGCAAACTGGGAGGGCTGCGACGGGTCGGGGAGATGGATGTTGAAAATGCAGAGGGGAGGAGGCCGGTGGAGGACTGTTTGGTGAGGGAGGTTGGCTGGAAAAAAAATGCAGAAAAGAATGGCGCACAGTCACAGACTCACAGAATGGAAGCACTGGAGCAGAGGTGTGTGACGGGCGTTTGCTTGTTTCACTCTTTGGCTCGGGGATGAGACATGAGAGGGTGAGGCTAAGGGAGTGTGTGTCGGCGTCGTGCAGGCGTAGGCGGCGTAGGCGGAGTAGCTGAAGCTGAGGCATGAGGTGATGCCCGTGACTTCGTGAGGGTCTTCTGTCTGCGTGCTACTATGGCATGCGTATTGGCTATTGGGTAATGGCGTGTATAAGAAAAAAAATGCAGAGGCAGAGCATGCTTACTGACTTATGTGCTGTAAAAAAATATATAGTAGGTTAAAATAGGTTTATTTTATATTTTTATTTTAGATTTCATTTAGGTAAATTAGGATACTAGATTATAGAATAATAATTTAAAAAAATAATTTAATATAAGATAGGTTAAAAATAATTGAAAAAAGTAAAAATAATTTAGGACAAATTTTAAAAAATTCTTTTACGTTACGGATCAACGGTTATTATTAAAATAATTAAGATAAAATTTAGGGGTAGAAACTAAGATTAAAATTAATAGTCTAATTCTATCAAGTTTTAATCTAATTAAATTTATATCTAAACCATTGTAAATTCGTAATAATAAACCTTCTAAAATAATCATTACTACTATTATTAATTAATTAATAAATAAATAATGTCAATTAATTTTAAGATATTATTAATTACTAAACATCCTATCCAAACTCACTATATTATTATTATTACTGGAATTATTATAATAATAATTATTATCGTTGTTGTTGTTATTATTATTATTATCATAAGATTATGATGATGACGACGATGATGATGATTATTATTATTATTATTATTATTGTTATTATGATTGTTATTATTATTATTATTATTATTATTATTTTGATTATTGTTATTATTATTGTTGTTGTTATCCAACCCTAGTTTAACTTACACTTAATTATACATGTAACATGTGCATATTGATCTAATACCAGAAAAAAAAATTAATTTATTGAAAAAGTATATAGCTATTTTGATGCTTAACTAAGAAAGTAAACTAAAATTTACTTACACATATCTAAGTATTAAGATACAACAATAACATATAAAATATGTGAAACAACTTTAGGTTTCTAATTAAACTATTAATTTTAGTTTATAATGAAACTACTCATTTTGATCTATAAGACTACTATAAGGTTCTAATGAAACTACTAACTTTAACTTATGAAACTAGGTTAAGATTATAATAAAACTGCATGCTTTAACTTATGAGACTATCAGTTCGGCTAATGAAATAACTCGTTTCAGCTTATAAAAGTATTCTATGTTTCTAATGGAACTATTCTAAGTTTCTAATAACATCGCTCATCTAATATTATGAAACTAGTCATCATAGCATATTCATAATACTCTAAATTTCTAATGAAACAACTTGTCTTGGCTTATTAAACTACTTAAAGTTATTAAGGAAAATACTCATTTTAGTTGATGAACCTAGTGTAATAGTTTTATGAAGCTACCATAATTGTTCTATGAAACTATTAGTTCTAAATTCTCATTAGAAGTAGAAGTTTTTACTAGATATACCCTCAATATATATTCTTATCAAACATGGATGAAACTACTCAAGTTTACCAACTTAAATGATATATTCTTATCATCTATTCAACTTGGGAATGTCAAGGGATTATGATTTATGAATGCTTGAAAAGCCAACATCATAATCTGATTTATCAAATATTAGAACATACTTGTAATAATATATATGTGATATAACTATTGTTAATATGCTTGTACTGATGAACATCTCTAAAGGAAAAACCACAAATATAACTATTGTTAAAAGTAGTATTATTTCGCTTACAAAACATTATTAAAAAAGAGACGAAGAGAATAGAGAAGAAAAATCAATGGTATGTAACCTTCATTAACTAAATTGAGTGTATAACTCTGCCAAATCTAAATGGCATAAGAAGAACAAAACTTTAATATAGAGCTTCAATATATAGTTTGGGTTGAACCAAATACATATGATTTCTTTCAACCCTAGGTTAACCAAATACAAAATATATAACTTTAATCCTATGCAACATAATTTGGTAAGGAGAATTTTAGCTTATAAAAGAACAATATAATACATAGTCCAACTAAACAGTTGAGACCAACTAAATACATTAACCTAAAAAAATAAGCTTGAATTATCAATTATGCTAACTAATTAATAATACAATATGATGTTTGAGTTAGAAACTAATCATTAAGCTTAGTGAATATAGAATATGCCCCATGGGCCACAAGTGATATGATATCGAACATATTTCGATTGATCAAGTCTACCAAAAGTTCTAACAAAGTCTTCAATTCCACGATCTAGTAACCAAAACCCAAACAACAACTATGATATGAGCCAATTGCCATTGTAGCTTAAAACGAATATTACATAATCATAATATATTCAGTTATTCAAAATATAGTTATCAATAATACTAATTCTAATATTTGAAATATTTAGGAACAATTTTGTAAAGGTATATATATATAAAGAAAGATTGTATCATAAGTAAAATCCAATCAAACAAAGGAAAAGTTTTATCAATTCTATTATAAGTATACATAAATAACAATTTTTAGCCTTAAACACTATATGTTAGTATATATACCTTACAATATAATACCTATAAGGCTATAACATCATAGAAAAATAAGAAAAATCTAATGTGAGGATATTAATTATTCATTATAAAAATTAAAGATTAATGTTTTTGTTACATCAACTATGTTAAATAGTAAGAAGTCAATATGAGTTGGTCCTTTATCAATAATGGTCATTATTATTTACTTTATCTAATTTTTATTTGATTTAGCTTGATATGATCGAAATAAAATATAGAAAAACTAATAATGTGCTATTATTATTATTTTTCCATATTTAGCTTGATATTATTATTATGATTATATTAATTAAAATTATATTGATATGATGTGATCAATCTATTTGAAAAATAATACGAGAAGTACAACCTTAGACCTTCATTTGTTATCAATTATCAATGGTTATTGTAAGTTAATATTATGTACGGACCGTACAAAATATAAATATAATATACACTTAAAATAATATTTGAACTCAATATGATATGATAAAGCTAATAATGGAGTTGAATTATAAGTTATGCCTTAACATAAAAAGAAAAGTAATCCGATTTGAAGATATTTAAATTTAGAACATCAAATAAATCTTCAAAGATAAAATAATGACAAAAAATTCTAATGCCCCAAAATAATCTATATAATAATTTGCTTTTAATTAAATAAGATAAATTAAAATAAACAATATTAAAATAATTAGTTTTTAATAACATTTTGGAATAAAAAAAAATAGCACAAGCATGAGTGCATGACTCGCTACTGAAATGACCCGAATCCGATCCAAACTTGACCCGAAAAATATAATAATTCGAACTCACCCGAGCCCGATCTGAACCCGAACCGAAATTAGAATAACCCAAATTTATCCGAATTTGAGTCAATCCGATCTCAACCCGACCCGATCCGAGAACTTAAAATAACCCGAGATTATCCGATACCAAGTTGATCCGAATCAAACCCGATCCGACCTGATCCGATAAAATGATCCGAGATTATCCGAAACCGATATGACCCGATTATTATTTAACCCGATCCGAAAATGACCCGACCCGTCCTATTGCCAGCTCTAACCAGGACCCATTGTTGCACGGGGACGGGACAGGGACAGGGACAGGGATGGAGACGCAGAAATAGAAATGAAACGAAACGTAAAAATATTATTTTTTTAAAATTTTAAAAAATAGAAATGATAGAAAATATTAAAAAAATTATATATCTATATTATATATATATATATATATTTTAAAATTTAAAATTATTACTTATATTAATTAAATAATATTTTTTAATAAAAATATTAATTAAATAATTTTAATAAAAATTTTATCCTGAAACGCAGGAAACGTTTCAGAAACGTTTGGGGAAGTGACTGCTGTCCCTGTGCATAAGTGCCAGGACCACGCTGGTGTGCATGTTTCTTTCACCGTCTGAATTTGTAGTGTGCAAATTTCGTGCGAAAATAAGGTGTTTTCATCGGACATGTGTCGGCCTAGCAATGAATGTAAGGACAGAGACTCCTTTAAAGGACGCTGTTCGCATTAAAAATGTGGTTGCCTGTACCCTTCCTGTCACAATACATAGGATTATGATTGAGATGAGTCGATTTGATCTTTAATTTAATTTGGTTTGTTAAAACTTATTTATTTAGAAGTAAGGCAAGCTTGAATTTTATGTTTTAATTCATTTATTAAATGAACTGAGTTCAAGTTTGAGAATATAAGGTTCGATTAATATTTTAGTTTTAGTTAGTAAGTTCGATTCGGCTTATTCATTTAATTAAACGAGTCGAAATTAAGTCTTATTTTAGGCTCGTTTACGGCCCTAGCAACACCTGCCCTCACGAGTTGATGACCAGGAGGCCAGGACTGTCATTGGGGGGGGGGACTGTAGCAAAAGAGATCGATGCTAACATTGTCCTTTAATTAATATAACTCTATAAATAACAGCCTACATTGGCATTGCAACACACTACTCCTCTCAGATTAGTAACTAGTTAACAAAAGAATAGCATACTTTTCAAGCCACAACAAAGTAATTCCTCAAGAAAAGTACGTTTACTAAGCCAAGATGATGTTCAATGTAGCAAGGCAGGAACCTGAGCTGGTTACACCAGCAAAACCAACACCGTTCGAATCAAAGTACCTCTCAGACATTGATGACCAAGAGGGCTTACGTTTCCGGACTCCGGTTATCATTACTTACCGTAAAAATGACCGCATGGCAGGTGTGGATCCGGTAGCTGTGATAAAAGCATCACTCTCTCAGGCGCTAGTGTTCTACTACCCATTTGCAGGCAGGCTACGCGAGAGGGGTAATAGAAAGCTCATGGTAGAATGCACCGGCGAAGGTGTGCTGTTTATTGAAGCTGATGTTCGTGTTACGCTCGACCAGATTCAGCATGCACTACTTCCTCCATGTACCGTTTTGGAGGATGTTCTCTTTGATGTTCCCGGATCTTCTGGAATCATTGATTCTCCTCTGCTCTTGTTTCAGGTAAATTGGTGTGCCAAAAGGATAAAATAATAGGGGTTAAGGTAAGGGGGAATTTAAATAAAATATGTTGCCGTCAATGATATTAAAAATAACAAAAGGTAGCACTTGACCGTCCTCACGATTGATTGGTTTTGAAGAAATTTGCAACAGAAAGTTTTGACTTTATATTAAAATTAGTGTAAATTTTAAAAATAGAGTACGGTTAAAAAAACTATTATTGGAAAACAAAATGTTCAACCAAACATAATCATAATAATAAGTGTGTCTGAATATATATAATGTTTAGAAATATAAAAAATAAAAAATAAAAAAACCTTAAACGGAAACTAATGGACTTAAAGTTATCTTACTGAACATGAATATTTATTGTGTACTCCTTTGTTGTCAACTTAAGCTTTGATTCTTGTTTCTTCGTTGCTTGTTATTTAGAAGAAAAAAAATAACCTTACATAGACGACCGAGGATAGATTGAAAACGCACATGAGTAAAAAAAAAAAAAAAAAGGTTCACAAGCTTACTCTATAATCTATACATGTGCAGGTAACTCGATTAATTTGTGGCGGATTCATCTTAGGAGTCGGGTTTAACCATGCGTTCTGTGACATCAGTGGAGTGGTACAGCTATTGAATGCAATGGCTGAACTCTCAAGAGGCGCTAACAGGCCATCGCTGCAACCTGTATGGCGAAGAGATATCTTTAAGGCGAGGGATCCTCCTATTATCACACACACGCATCACGAGTACGATGAGGTATACGTCATGAATAATGATGACGGATGAAATCTGAATGTTGTGAGCATATTCGTAATAAGAATCAATGTCAACAAAATCTTAAGACCTCTAGTGGGACATATTCTTTCCATTTTATTTTCATAAAAATAGATTATATTATTCATTATTGAGAAAATAAAACAAAATCACATATCACCAATAATAATATAAAAAATAGACTAAAAATTTTCAAATATATATATCTTTTAAAGTTATTTCAGATCAACAAAAACTATACCATAATTTGGACGCTCATTA
Source organism: Tamarix austromongolica (assembly GCA_039764185.1). NCBI lineage: Eukaryota > Viridiplantae > Streptophyta > Magnoliopsida > Caryophyllales > Tamaricaceae > Tamarix > Tamarix austromongolica. Next base: position 81,620,259 of record CM077814.1, on the reverse strand, counting down.
TTTTAATTATTACACCATAATTTGGAGTACTTGAGTTAATGATTTCCATTTTTTTTTTATCATAGAATACCCTTAAAGGCTTTCACAATAAGTATATTATAAAATTCTAATAGTTAGGAGAGAATTCAAACCTTAATAAAGTACTCAACCCCATGTTACCTACATACTAAACCAAGATTTTGTATGTCTAAATTATAAATTTATTATCCCTTAGTTAGCGATGTTCTTCATATACAACAACTTAAAGATCCCTGGACGAATTTGAGCATTAGAATATCTGATTGATTTCTTGACAATTAACTCACCTTCTAATTGACAGGGAATTTCAGCCTCAAAAGCCACGGTACCAGACCATCTTAATTCACAAGCCACAGGCCAACACTCGTTGTGCTTCAGCCCCAAGGAAATTCAGTCCCTCCGCAACAACCTCTCCCCCCATCTCCGCCGCACCTGCACCAAGTTTGAGCTACTAAGTGCATGTGTTTGGAAATGTCGCACCATTGCTCTCCAACCAAACCCTGAAGACCTCGTTCGCTATTCATGCGTCACCAGCCTAGGAAACAAACGCGGCACAAGCATACCCCCTGGATTCTACGGCAACACCGTCGTCTACCCATCCACCATCACAGAGGCAAAGCAACTAATTGAAAATTCATTGGATTACGCACTAAAGTTGGTCCAAGAATCAAAGGCTAAGGCTACCGAGGAGTATGCAAGGTCGGCTGCTGATTTTCTTGTCTTGAAGGGGAGGCCAAAGTACGTGGAGAAGCTTCATTGGATTGCTTCCAATACCATGAGCCCGGTGATTCGGAACATGGATTTCGGGTGGGGAACGGCCGTTTTTGTTGTTGTTCCTAGAGGGCTTGGGATCATAAGCAACTTTTCAACTTTCAATATGCGCGGTGTAGAAAAGGAAGAAGAGATCGTTGTTGTAGCTTTGGAATTGCCAACGAGTGCTATGATTAGATTGCGGGAGGAGGTGAACAAGATGTTGGTCACGGAGCACGCTGAGCGGGAAGAAAAGATGATTGGCCATAAAGATGTGGAGAAAGCAATGCGATCAAGGCTTTAGGTTTTGGCAAACGGAGCTGATGTGCAAGTTCATACAAATCCTTATCTTCGCACGCCTTATCCTTTCTTCATATGTTTTGCTACCACGCAACTTAGAAAGTAAATTAATATATATAATTTTTTTTTAATCTATTTGTATCTTTTTTATCATAACTTGTTATAAAATAATTTTAAATTAATTAATGAATATTAAAATATTTATATTCAAAGATACAATTATATAACTACCATATGTGTGGAATCATTGTGATTTTTCTATAATCATTTGCAAGGATATATCTCTTCTTCTTCTTCTTCTTCTTTTCCGAACATGCATATCATATAACTAACTCATTGAGTAGAAAATTATTTAATTTTGACATTATTAGTAGATCATTATTATGGTATATTAGATGATATCATAGTAGAGAATGAATGAATGGTTAAAATGAGAGAGAGAGAGAGAGAGAGAGAGAGTTTGAATGATTCTTTAATATCTTTATCTTAGTGCGGCAAATGTACATGTATACAAGGAACAAAAATGATGCCTTATACAACTGAGTTTTTGTCCAAACAAGAATTTAAAAAGATAGTCCTTATTTGTCTTTCTTTAATTCTAACACCACCCCCCCCCCAGGCGCAAGTTGGAGCAGGGGAAAACATGCCCAGCTTGGAAAGAGTTGAAGAATGATGTTTGCTAGGAAAAATGTTGGTGAACACATCAGCTAGTTGATCACTTGTAGGAACATATGATAGGGAAATGAGTCCAGTGTTTAGTTGTTCTCTAACATAATGACAGTCAAACTCAATATGCTTCATTCTTTTGTGAAGATAGGCTTTCGAGCAGTGCAGATCGCTGCTTGATTATCACACTTGAGAGGTATAGGTGTGATATTAGGAACACATAATTCTTATAGGAGACAACGGAGCCAAGAGATTTCAGCAGTAAAGCAACGCATGGATCAATATTTAGCCTCCATAGAAGATAATGAAATTATCTGTTGCTTCTTATACTTCCAACTCACAGGACTACCCACAAAGAAAATAAGAAATCTACTTATAGATCTACGGGAATAAGGGTAAGAAGCCAAATTAGAATCACAATATACTGTGAGCTTGAAGTTGGGAGAAGAATTAAGTAATATTCCTTGTGATAGTTGCCCCTTGAGATATCTTAGAATGTGTTGCATGAATTAACTTAAAACTTGGACAGAGAAAGCCAGGTTTGGATGAGTATGAAGAAGAAAGTTTAGTTTGCCAATGAGTTGGCAATACAGAGAAGGATCCTCAAAAGAATCATCCATTTGTTGTTTGAGTTTCCGATTCATATCTAAAGGACTGACAATAGTGGAGGCATCATGTGGTAGCAAGTCAGATTGTAGATCGTTGAGAAAATTCCTTTGTGTGACTATAACACCATCAGTAACTAGAAGAAATTCCATGCCAAGAAAATAACAGAGAGAACTCAGATCCTTGATTTTAAATTTTTCATCAAGAAAAGACTTCAAAGACTGGATTTCTGTGTCATTATTACCAGTAACAAGAATATCATCTACATAAATGGCCACAAAAACAAAGTGAGGGGAATGTGATTTAATAAAAAGAGAGTAATTGTTTAGGGATTGAACAAAACCCCTAGATATAAGAGCCTCTAATAGTTTTGAGTACCATTGCCTAGAAACTTGTTTTAGGCCATATAGAGATTTCTTGAGCTTACAAACAAGTGAGGGATGAGTTACTTTCAAATTGGGAGGTGGTTTCATATATATATCTTCGTGAAGATCACCATGTAGAAAAGCATTTTTGACATCAAATTAAAAAAGAGGCCAACCTTTCTTACCTGCTATGGTAATCAAGCAACGAATGGTTGTCATCTTGATGACAGAAGAAAAGGTTTTTGTGTAATTCTCTCCTACTTTTTGAATGAAACAACGAACTACCAAGTGAGCCATATATCTTTCAATACTGCCATTTGCCTGATATTTGACTTTGTATACCCATTTGCAGCTTATATGCTTCTTTCCTTTTGGAAGTTTCACCATTTCCCATGTGTTATTCTCAGTCAACGCACTTAATTCCTTGTTCATTGCTTCCTGCCAATAAGAATCCATTGCAACTTGGGAATAGGAAGTTAGTTTGGTTATGTGTACATGAGTAGAGGAGGATGTAGAAAAACAAGAGGAAGACTCTGATGAAGGACAGTGAGAAGTGAGACAAGAATTTGTAAGAGTGTGAGGACAATCCCAAGTAGAAGACTCATGAGTATATGAATTGTGCAAAACAGAATTGCATATGTAATCATGGAGGTAAGAAGGAGTCTTAGTAATTATGTTCGATCAACGTGTGGAACAAGGAGGATCAACTATGTCTATAGTATTTTGAGAATTAGGGAGTTCAACTATTTCTGTAGGAAATCGAGGGGAATATAGAGATGAAGTATGATTTTCCATTGTATTCTGAAGTGGAGAATTGATAGAAACATACATGTAGGGTGAAGATGATTCAATGTATATATGGTTTGATGAAACATAAGAGTGAAGGTCTAAAATAGGAAATGGAATGTATGAAGAGTCATTTGATGTAATGTGATGAAATGGAAAAATGGATTCCTAAGACACTACATCTCAGGATATCTGAATTTATTTAGTGGACAGATTGTAAACTTTATATGCTTTCTTATTTAGAGGGTATCCAATAAAGATGCAGATTTGGGACCTGGAGGAGAATTTATCAGTGGGTTTAGGAGATATGCTGGTATAGCATAGACAACCAAATGTTCGAATATGTGAGTGAGATGGTTTAAATTTGTAAAGAAGTTCATAGGGAGTAGAATAGTGTAAAATTTTGGAAGGAAGTCTATTAATTAGATATGTAGCATAGAGGATACATTCTACCTAGAATGACAAAGGCACCTTCGATTGAAAAAATAAGGCTCTTGTAGCTTTTAGGATATGTCTATGCCTTCGCTCAACAACACCATTTTGTTGAGGAGTATAAGGACAAGTAGTTTGATGAAGAATACCTTTGGTGTTGTTTCCAATAAGGACAAAATATTTGTAAAGAATATAGTTGCTTCCCTACTGGTCCCTAATTCTAGTGCATTACCACTATGAATCATTTTTACAGATGTATTGAATTGAATATAAACCATAAGAATAAATTCTTTCAAAAATAGTGAATGTATTACTCTTTGTGGTGAGAAGATAAGTCCATGTTGCACAAATGAAATCATCCACTATGGTTAAAAAAATATTTAAAAACATTGTGTGCAGGAAAGTGTTAAATTCCCCATATATCAATGTGAATGAGATCAAAACATGATTTAGTACATATGGTGCTGTGAGGAAAAGACATTCGATGTTGTTTTGCTTGGGAACAAAAAGTGTAGGGAATAGTATGATCTTTATTATAATTGTCAGAAAGAACATCAAGCATTTTTAGCTTGTTGAAAGGTACATGACCATAATGTATATGCCAAAGAATGCTACGGTGCTCGAATACATTGTAGGCTAAGCTATGATGTATTTTAGTCTGTGCAACTAGAGGAGGAGAATTCTGAAATTTGATTGAATATGAGGAGTTGGAAGTAGATAGCAAGTATAATCTAGTATGATGATTACCAAGGACTAGAGGCTGACTCATGGAGGGGCTCTGCGTATAGAAAGCATGATTAGTAAATGTGATGGTGCAGTTCAATTATTTAGTTAATTTATTGATTGAGATCAAATTGTATTTGAAATATGGAACATAAAGGACATTTGTGAGAACAATATGGTGGAACCTGATTGTTCCTATGTAGTGAACCAAGATGGTGTGACCATTTGGGAGAAATATAATAAGGATGACAGATGGATGATAATGAGTGAAACAAAGATTTTGTGGAACAGATATGATCTGAAGCTTCACTATCCAATATCCATGAGTTTCCAATAGAAACATTCAAAGATAAGAAAGATGGAGATAAAAGGTTACCAGCAACAACATTTGTGTCATTTGTTCTACATTGATTTAAGAGTGACATGAAGCCGATAGAATTTCTCTTTACTGTGTCCTGGTTTCTTACAGTAAGAGCATGTGACATTTGGTCTCTTGTTTTCTTTGCTATCTTGTCGATTAAATTTATGGCCATAAACATTAAAAGAAGCAGATTCTTGATTCACAAAAGGATGGCTAATTACCTCTCATTGTCTTTCATATAACAGCACAGAATATGGTTTATTAAGGGAAGGACATTGTTTAATCATCATGATCTATCCTCTAACTATGGTTTATGCTTCATTGCAGCCCATAAAAAATTGGACTAACTTATGTTCATCACGATAACACTTAATTCCTTTTACTGCTTCACGCGTAGGTCCATAAGTAGGAAAAACATGAATTTTGTCGATCTTATCCCAAATTTCCCTGAGTCAAGTGTAATATCCTAAAATGTTATCAGATCCCTGTGTTGCATTAGAAAGTTCTTTCTACAACTGGAACAAACTCACGTAATTGGATTGTCCAAATCTGGTATTTAAATCAGACCAAATACTATAAGTAGTAGTCTTGTGGATGACACTGTTTGAAATTTCTTAAGACGAAGAATTCAAGATCTAAGAGATTATCATGTTGTTACATCTTTTCCATGCCAGGTAACATGGATTTGTGACAGGTGGTTTGGGAAACTCTCCAATTAGAAAATCATCCTTGTTCTTAGCTGTTAGGGCAAGATGTATGACCCTTTTCCAATTCAAGAAACCGGTTCCATCAAAGGGCTTTGAGATTAATATGGACCCTGGATTGTCTGATGAGTTGAGGTATAAAGGATTGGAAGGATTGGCATTGAATTCTGTTAATTGCTTATGAAGGTTAAGAATCTCTTCTTCATCTTTGGTATTTTTCGAAGCCATAGAAGAGTGATCAAGAAAATGATGAAGATGGAGAAATAGAGAAAGAATGACAAATGCAGAAAATAAAATGTCAAAGAAGAATAATGATTGGAGAAATGATAGAATTGAATCACTTCTTTGATACCACGTTAGATGATATGCTTGTAGAGAATGAATGAATGACGAAAATGAGAGAAAGAGAGAAAGAGAGATTGTGTTTGAGTGATTCTGTAATGTCTTTATTTCAGTGCGGCAAATGTACATATATACAAGGAACAAAAATGATGTCATATACAATTGAGTTTTTGTCCAAACCAGACTTTAACAAGATAGTCCTTATTTTTCTTTCTTTAATTCTAACATAGTCATGGACCAAGGATGGTAATCCTTGCTTCCTTATGCTCTTTTTATGCCCTGGACAACTGTCGTTGCTTCAAGATTTCCAATACGAAAACCCCATTTTTTCACTTATGGTACCAAGAAAGGGAGAAGAGTGAAGTAAGTTATCGATCAAGTATGCTTCGCAATATATATATACATATATATATGGTCGTCAATTAATAAAGATATGGAAAATATTTTAACAAATATCATTGTGTTGTTTATTTTTCTTCGTCTGAAACCATAGTACTGCAATTTTCCTCGTTAATTTTGACGGCATGTGCATAATCAATTAAAACAATTCAACAAGCAAAATCTTTGAAGCATAAACTCCTTCCTATTAGTCGGTGGAGTTAGACCCCCACCAAACATAACAATCAATAGAAATTACGTGATCAGACTCTAGAGTCAGAATAATTATTACGTTCTATTTCCTCTTCAGGGAAGCTACTAGAGAAGGTTTGTTGGTAAGACTGTAATCATATGAGTGAATGAAAGAACGAGAGATGAAAGTACTATTCAAATATAGAAAAGTAATTAAAGAATGAGAATATTTATTATATTATTAGAAGAATGAACCTTCTATCTCAGCACCAAACAAAACTAAAAGTTCCCCTCAAACTTTTACTTACAAAGAGAAACAACTATGATCATATATTGTGATGATTAAACATAATCATATCACACAGGTATTTATATGCTAACACACTGGTTATTAGTTAATCATTTTAATTAACTTAACTAGATGTCATATTACTAGTATAATAACCTCCTATAAAATCCTAACATCATAGTCAGTCCTATGTAATAGTAAGTCATTCTAATTTACTAACTACATGTGGTAAATATGGCTAACATTCTCCACCTTTAACTACATTTTCCACCAAGTATCTCCCTAATGAAATGAAGTCCAACATCCAAATGCTTAGTTTTGTCTTGATACACTGGGTTATTGTTGAGACAAATTGCACTTTGTCTATCACACCATACTACCAAAAAGCTCAAACATTTTAATACTCCACTTTTAGGGTCTTCAATGTGTACTAATCTATTCTATTGATGGTGATCTGAGTATGTTTGATCTTATTTTAGAGGTGTGTTTACGATTGTTATGGTTTTTGTTGAGCTTAGTTTAGATTTTGGAAGATAATTTATTTTATCGGGAAACCAGTCAACTATAGGTTGGAGTTACCAATTGACTAGTTTGTTCTTTATATTTTATTTTTGAAATCCGATGAAGTATCGACTCATTTGGGGTATCAATCGACTGGTTCAACTGAACTGGTTATCCTTCAGACTTGAGTTTCACTATGAATCTTTCCCTCAATCTTTTTGAGCATTAGGATTATGTTTTGAGTAGTCTATTTACGATTTTTATGAAGCCTTTGAGTATGCCTAACCTATGTTATTGATTTACAATGGATTCACGAAGAAGTAATTCATGAGGAGTCACTTTCATGACTTTAACTCATGTGTCTTTTTCTTCTATATTTTCCCTTTCTTCCGTAAGGTTTTTAAGCGAATTATTTCCTCATGCAACCTTTGTAGATTGCTTAATTTGAATTCCCTGCCCTTTATTTCATTATTCCTTTCTTGTATTCAAAATTTATAAGGTACATTACCTAGCACATTGTAGTTTCACCAATTAAGCTCAAAGGTAGAAATGTCAGCTTGAACCTTCGTAACTTGCACTTTGCAACTTGGATTTGGGATACGGTATAGGGTCTCAATTTATACACTCTTTTTCTCTTTTTGGTATGTTGATCAGATCTTTTGAGGTAAATTATTATCCTCCCTGTTTTGTAGAAAATGGTATGGGTAACTATAGTGCATGTTCTATAAGTAGGTGATATTCTAAGTATTAGGGATGACAATGTTCCTACACTAGTTAGGATGAAAAAAAATGATATAATTGGTATGAATCTTACCGTAAAGTATTGTATGCATAAACCTCATTAATATGATTTTAGATTCATAATTACTTTTGATATTCTGAGTGTCTTAAGTCACAATGGTATGTGTGATATATTGGATAGATTGTTGCATGATGGCTTAGCAAGAATAGACTGTGATGCATGTTTTCTTATTTTTATTAAGATTAGAAAGTGAAAGCATGATTTTATTTAAATTCCCCACATGATTTTTGTATTTCATATGTCAATTTATGAATATTGATTGTTAAAAAACTTTAATGACCTGAAATTTATGTTCAAATCGATAGAAAAAATATTATAGAATTTAATTATGTGTAAGTGTGTTTTGTTGGGGTTGTTTTTTCGCTAACCGATCAACCGGTCTCTAGGACTGATCAACTGGTGTAGTAGAGCCATCGACTAGTTAGCTTGTGACATTAGTGGTCTTGGTCTCGAGTTAAACCCATAAGTTGGTTTGACCAAACCAATCAACTGGCTCCTAGAACAGTCGATTGGTTGGGTTAACCACTTGAATGGTTGGTCTATAACCCTAGTAGTCTTATCCTTAAGTTAGACACATTGACTGGTTCTTAAACCAGTTGATTAGTGAGCTTAACAAATCAACTAGTTCACCACCATTGGAAAGGTTGGTAGCACCTGATCAATTGTCTAGTACATGAAGCCGATCGACTTATCAATGAAACTCATCGACTAGTCTTAGCCAATTTTGGTTTCTTGCCTATTTCTTCTTGATTGTGATGTTTTGATTTTTCTCATATTAGGATAATGACCTAAGATTCTATTAGCTATAAGTTTACCTGGATTAATGAAATTTAAATAATGGATTAAAGTTAGTAAAGAGGAATTCTATCCATGTTCACCAATGTTGACCTTAATTTAGCATGTGGGCTATTCTGTAGACCATAATATGAGTGGTTGATTATATGGATAAAAATAAACCATTACTATGGTTGGTTAGTATTTATATATGAAACAAAATGATGGACAATAAACCTCTAGTGACTTATATCATGGCCTTAAACATGTTAAACCTTATAAATTAAATGAATTAGCAAGAATAGAAGAAAATATCATGGACTTATATGGTGGCCTTAAGTTGAAGTTGTCTATAAACAATGACTTTCACTTAGTTGTCGAAATAAATGGTTAAATAACCATGGGTTTATAGTTCCACTTCTTTGCATAATTGATCATGTAATTGAATGGTCACTTAAAGCTACCCTAAATGGAACATTTCATGACGTGGGATCCTTATATTGGTGCATTGAATTGAAATGGCTTATTATTTAGTGTGAAATTGTTTGTCAGAATTTATGTGATATGGCATCCCAATATAATAAGATATCAATCACCTAAACTGGAATGAGCATCATGATAGATCTGGATTTTTTTATCATCGATTAACTACTGGGGTTAGTCTATCTATGGCATTTTACCTTCATGTGCCTTTGGGTGGGATCCTAGTTTATCTCGGGATCCTGGTTTATCCTGGGATCCTAACTGATCCTAGTACCTTTTTTATACTAAATACTAATAATGTACAAGGGGGTATTGATACTAAAGGGTTTGGTCACCATAGGATGGTTATTTGGCATGAGCTACGACATATTTCCTTCATGTTACTTTAGCATGAGCCAGTACTTATGTTCACTAGGTTACTTTGGCATGAGCCGAGAATTTATGTCCATTTATTTGGTTTAAATTATAAGGTATAGAGTGACCACGGGGAATAATCCCTCCTATTGTTCAATAAATTGGGGTCAAATAATTCTATGATTGCCTATTGCTCAATAACTTAGGCTAAATAATTCCATGATCGCCTATTGCTCAATAACTTTGGGTAAAATAATTATATGATCAGTTATTCCTCAAAAATTTTGTAAAGGAGTTCTATATTCACCTTATGCAAAATAATAACTAAAATAAAACCTAAAGAGGTATTAATTGGCCTTATCTTGTGTTATGCTCGACCTTGATATGATACTTGCTTTTGCTATGAGTACTTTAAGAGATAACGTCTCACCTAAGTATGAATATATTGTGTAACTCATGTTTACCTTCCTTAAATTCTATTCCAATCATATGTTTCCCTTGCATGCCCCGTTGTGGTACATTTCTATGTGTTCCAGCATGTTTCCATGAATGATCGTATAATCTATTATTGTTTTAAGCTTGATCCACCTAATGTAAAATCCATGGTTGGAAATTCATATATGAATTCTGACTTTACATTACACTCTAATTTATACTTTGAACACCACTGTGTGGATAGTATAAGTAATCCATATTTCTTTAGAAGACTGTATGTATGTTATAATCTATATACCTTTGCATTCTACTATGATTATGTTTAAGCATGCTTCTATGGATCCAAATATGTCTTATAATACCTTTGTGATTGTACATGAATAAAGCATGTGGTGTGGGTCTTGCTTGTACTATGACCTACATGATAATGATAAATTGGTTTACTCAGTAGGTATGCATACTGACGGGGTTGTTGTTGCAATCCCCTACTCAATACCCAAGTCTTAAGTGCCATATCATTGCTTTACTTAATGACTTCCTCCCTGTGTTGTTATCAATTATGCTTGCACAAGCACTTTTATCTTGCACCACATATAAGCCATTAACTAAGCATCCCTTCAAATCCACCATTGAACCCTTACATAACTTAAGAGTTCTTTATTGGATTTTAATGAAATAACCCTCACTATCTAGGGTGCCCAATGAAATAATATTTCTTTACAAATCAAGGGCATGCCTTACATTGTGTATTACGAACTAACCACTTGTTCCAATTTTGATATGTACATCTCCAATGCCAGCTACAAAACAAGATTTATTATTACCCATTAGAATGTGTCCTCTAGTAACCCTTTTATAGCCAATAAACCTAGACATATAGAGGGTCTTATGATAAGTACATCTTGTATTCAACATCCAACCTTGATTAATCTTGGTTGAAGATACCATTAGTACCTTAGCACTATCATACCCATTTGAGACTAAATCCACATCACCTTGTTCCATTGCCTTCCCATAGTCTTTCTTGTTTGGACCATGATTCGAACCTTTTTCTAAACACTCCTTCTTGAAGTGGCCCCTTTTATGGAAAAATAAACACTTCTTAGATGCTTCATATTGAGATTGGGATTGAGAAAAGCTTAGTTCTTCTTCTTCTCTCTTTTGTCCCTCCTTCTTGAGAATAGGACTTCAACAATTGTTTCTTCCTTTTATGCATGCTATCATTCCATCTCTTTTGAATTCAAGGTAGTGATAACATTTTTCAATTTCAGAGTCTCATGTCCATACATCATTGTGTCAATAAAGTGCTCATACTTCTCCATTGGCAATGAGTTGAGTATGATAATAACTTGATTCTCTTCCTCCACCTTGACATCGATATCCTCATGATCCAAGATAATTATATTAAAATCTTCTACATGATCTTCAATCAATTTTAAAAGGTTCATCTTGAATAATTAGAGCCTCCATTTGAGTATTTCTCTCTTTGTCAAAGACTTTGTCATTATAAGACTTCAAGATTCTTCTATATTGTCGCAATAGATGTTTCTTTGGACACTTCTCTAAGAACTTTGTCACCTAAACGCAAAATAAGTGTGTTGTGTGCTTTCTCAAGAATCTATACTTTTGTTTTGTCATCTTCTTTCTCCAACATCTTCTTGTCATCACTTAGTGTAGTCTGAAGTCCCTATTGAATAAGAAGAGCCCTCATCTTCACCCTCCTGATACTAAAGTCATTTATGTCATTGAATTTCTCCACATCAAGCTATCTAGCTATCATGATCTTTGATCGTCAGCTTTGATACCAATTGTTGGGAATCAAATTAGCCTTTCCTTGATCATAAATTAATGAACCACACTTGAACGAATGAAAGAACTAGAAATCAAAGTACTACTCAAATGAAATAAATGTTATTAAAGAACTAGAATCTTTATTATATTATTGAAAGAATGAACCTCTTATCTTAGCACCATACCAAAACCAAAAGTTCCTCTCAAAATTTTAATTAAAAAGAGAAAAAACTATGATCGTATATTGTGATGATTAAATAAAATCATCTTGCGCATGTATTTATAAGCTAACACATTGGTTACTAGTTAATCATTTTAATTAACTTAACTAGCTATCATATTACAAGTATAATAAACTCCTACAAACTCCTAACATCATAGTTAATCTTATGTAACAATAAGTCATTGTAACTTACAAACTAAATGTGGTAAAGCCACCTAACAAGATTATACACTCCGATCCAATTTCAACACCACTCCCAACAACGTCCTGTCAAGAGTCACAAAGAAAGAGACATTAGAAGAAAATAAAAAGCTATCTGGATGAGAGAAAAAAATTATGGCTTGACTATATATCATAGAAATTTTGAACAGAGAAGGGAAAATAATGACAGTGATAAATCAATAACACCCTAAAGACCACAACTAAGCTGACAAAAAGAACTATACAAGCACAAATTTTTAGATGGGACCGAATCACCATAAACTTGCAGTTATAAAAACATATAAATAGTAAAGGGGTATATATTGCTTTGTTTTTTATGAACCAAATTCAGAGATGAAATTTATCCTACAGGAGAGATTGTCACAGAAATTGGGTGGACTCCACCGTAGAGGATAATAAAATCATCACAAAATAAAAGGTTTAACCTTGCTGTAACACCCCCAAAATTCACTACTGAAAAATTTCGTTAATTAAAAGAAAATTATCATAAGCAAATTAATAAACTGTGAACTTTGGGGATATTACTGCCACACTTAGTACCAGACCGGTTCACTCCTACAGTTCCAGTACCAAGTGCTAAGGCTAAAAAGGTAAAAGACAATTTTACGAGAAACTGAAGCATATAAAAATCAGAGAAGCACAGTAAATAATTTATGAAAGTAAAATCAAACAACGGTGGTTACAAGATAACAAATACATTGAAATTAAAAGAGATAAATCAAAACCTTATAATTTACCGGATAGTACCTTACGCTCTTTCTCGAAAGCCCACTTGAGTAGCACCGAACACGACCTGAAAGGGGCACTGCCCATTGAATAGGCAGGGGCCCCATGAAGGGAACCCTTAAGTACTACGGTACTGAGTAACCCTTTAAAAACGCACTTAAAAGCAGTCACGCAATGTCACACATGATAAACTAGGATGTCTGTTCATAACGACATATGTAAATATAACAATCAGATCCATACATTCACGTATTCAACAGGTCAATCAGATATTAATGATGTATACGTAACATTCACCTTTGTCCATTTGCATACTTAACAAGTTAATAGAATACTAATAGGCCATAATGAATAATTGATACTTTAGGGCCTTAAGGCCATTAATCCATCATTAATCAATCATCTCGGATTTTAAATGTCCATGTGAGTGCGGGAACCCCACTATTATAGCCGGTGGACCGGAATTATATACAGGACAAAACGCTCCTGGCCACTATTATTCGCCGGTGGGTCGGTCTCTAGGGTAGAACGCTCCTGGCCACTATTATTCGCCGGTGGACCGATATGGCCCCGACTCACAAGGTATTCCACTATAAGTGATTAGTATCTTCCCCATATCTTATTGATTTTACGTTTGGTTTTCTGAGCACGGAATCCCCCACTATTATAGCCGGTGGACCGGAAATATATACAGGGCAAAACGCTCCTGGCCACTATTATTCGTCGGTGGACCGGTCTGGGCTCCGCTCAGCATCTTCCTCTTTAAGTGATTAGTGTCTTAAACATATCTTATTCGGAAGTATTTCACCCTTGACATGCATGGCTAACTATATCCACACTTATCCTCCTATGAGGGCCCGTCTCATATCTTGAGACTTCGGCACCTCCTAACTCGGTTTTCTCCAAAAACCCTAACTCGGGCCTATGTGGCCCATCCTTCTCTGTCGTACACATCCCGACTATTTTAACACCCCACACGCCACGACCTTGAGATCCAACCCTCACTTTCTACCCCACTCATTCTCGTTTATTTTTATTATTTCCTTTTTCTTTTCCACCTTCTCACATTAGGGTTTCCTCCCAACCCTAGATTAGTCTCCTACGCACCCTTATACTATCTCACGTACTATTTTTCGCCTGAAGCCCCCAGACACCCAAACGACACTTATGTTACCTTCCTCACGTCCCGAGGCAACTTTCCATACGTAAAGTCTACCCCTATGCGGACTCTAACTATCCCATGCAAACCCTAGTTTCTCCCATACCTACATTAGCCAACTTACTTCCCCTTGGTCATCTTTCTCTCTCATTACTCTTTTTCATGCCTCTATACCCGAATACCACATTAATTATCCTAGCATGCATGTCCCTAAGGGCCACATCACATCACATCACATCACATCATAAAATATAGCATATCCATATCAGCACATACCAAAAGGGGCACATGAACACACCTTGGTTCCAAGCCATGCCACACGTGAAACAATTAAAATAATAACATATAGATCTCGACATAAAAATTATACAGGGCATCCAAGGCATGTAGGACATATAGCACACATTCGACTTTAGCTACACCCTTACTCGTTTTAGGTTACTGAGTTATCTTTCACATAAATTAAGCCACTAAACGCCCTTTATAACTGTTACACTTATTATATTTCCCATTTAGTTGGTTAGATTACTAATTTTCCCTTCTTCCTTTACTATAATTAATAAATTATCCTTGAGTTGGTCAAATTACCAAATTACCCTTCCTCCTTATCCTAATTATCAAATTAATCCTTTATTTAGTTAATTACCAAATTAACCCTTTATTTAGTTAATTACCAACTTACCGTCCTCTATTATCAATTATCAACTACCCTACTCCGTTATCAAAATTACCAAATTACCCCTGGTTGGTTAAATTACCAAATTGCCCTTTTATATGATCATAATTACCAAACTACCCTTCTCCTTCATCAAATTTACTAAATTACCCCTTGGTCATTTAAATTACCAAATTGCCCTTTTTAATTGTCATGATTACCAAACTACCCTACTCCATTATTAAATTATCAAATTACCCTTTAGTTATTTAAATTATTATTTTACCCTTCTCAATTACCAATTTACTCCCTTCAAATTTCCACTTTTACCTCTTTGATTTACAAAATTACCGTTTTACCCATTTACCTTCAACTTTACCATTTTACCCCTTAACTCCCAAAAATTACCACATCGCCCTTTTAATTATAAAATTTCCATTTATCCTTAATTATGAAATCACTATCTTACCTCTTTTAATTTCCAAATTATCATTCTGCCTATTAATCACAAAATTACTACCTTACCCTCTAATTATAAAATTACAATTTACCCTTTTATTTCCAATTACCAAATTGCCCTTTTATTACAAAATTACCAACTTGCCCTTTTGTTACAAATTACCAAATTGCCCTTTTACTACAAATTACCAACTTGCCCCCTTTTATTACAAAATTACAAAATTGCCCTTTTATTATAAAATACCAATTTATCCTTCCACTTACAAATTTACCATCTTACCCCTTATTACTCCACTTATATTAAATTATTATTATTACTATATAAAATATTAACTTTAATCCCTCATTTTCAACTCTTATAATTAATGTAACATTATTAGCACCCATATATATTCTAGGCCATAATCTTGTACAAGATATATTAATAAAATCCCCTAAGGCTCATGGAATACTAATCATACATTAAGATCACAATAGCATCATACAACATAGGTAATACTTAACATTTTCATTAATAACCAACTTCTACCTTAACCATATCTCCAAACATAGCACATAATCTGTCATACTTCCTTTTCATCAACCAACACAAGAAAACATATATAATATATTAACAACATATATCAAGCATAATACATATTAAAAATGCCTAATGTGCTAAAATACGCTAATCCATGAGTTTAAGCGGGATTTAACGATTACCTCAGTTTTCGCAAAAACGAACCTTACCGATATTCCGGTTAAAGGTTCAAGCTTTGATTATCAAAACAAATACCTAAAAATAATATAAAGATTTATCACATTAGAAATAATAAAATCAAGGCATAAAACTTTATAATGCTTAATTAATCAAATAATTAAATTAAAATTATTATTATACCTCAAAATTTTTACCCAATTAAATTAACAAGGGCAGCAGCTCATACTGCTCATGCAGCATGAGCTGCATGCAAGGAAAGTTGGGAGAGGGAGGCTCGAAGGTGGCAAAAGAGGGGGAAATAGGCATTTTCGGGTTGGTAGTTTGGGGCTAAGAAAGGAGGGGTTTCGGGGAGGATTTAGGGCAAGGAAATGGACTAGAGGTGGAGAGGGGGTGTAAGTGGTCGTCGAGGAAGGGTTAACGGCGGCTAAGGGCGGCGGAGGCGGCGGCAGTGAAGCTGCGAAGATGGCGGCCAAGGAGGGAGGTCGAGATGGGGCTGGCGAGGAAGGAAAATGAGGAGGAAAAATGGAGGCTTTTGGGTGACGGTTTTGACCGAAGGAGGATTGGGGATGGTAGAGGGGGTTGCAGAGAGTAATAAGGTGTCTCAGGTGGCGGTAGAAGCGGCGGGACGGCGGCGGAATGAGGCATTGCAGGGCTGTTGCCGATAAGGGGGTAAAGAAGAGAAAAAGAGGAGAGGAGGAAGAATGGGGGCTACGGAGTGGCTTGATGGGACTGTGATTGGTCGGGGAGAGGCAGAGGGATGGCAAAAGGTGGTGCAGGTGGTGGTTGAGGCGGCGGAAGCGGCGGAGATGGGTGGCGAAACCAAAAACAGGGGAGAGAGGGAGGAGAAGAAAGGAAAGGAGAGAGGATCGGGGGAAGGAATTTTGGCTCGAAAAAAATGTAGAGGGGCATGGAAGGAGGAATAAATAGGAGAGGAAGAGAAGGGAATGGATAGGGGCTCGAGGGGTGGCTATAGGTGGTAGGGAAATAGAGGTTGCACGGAGGGGGAGAAGGGTTATGGTAATGGCAGGAAGAGGGAGAGGGAGACAGGAATGGGCAGAGAAAACGACGCGAGGGAGAGAGAGAGAGAGAGATAGGGAGTCAACAGGGGAGAGGGAGCTGCAGATCAGGCGGCAAAAATGGTGGAGGAAGGCCGGGATTATCGCCGGTGATGGAGGAAGAAGAAAGAAAGAAGAAGAAGAAGAAGAAGAAGAAGAAAGGGTCGGGGGTGCTGGGCGTTGGGCGAGACGGGTGGACTGGCCGAAGGAAATAAAAAAAAGAAGCGGGCCGATCGAGGAAGAAAGGAAAGAAAGGAGGAGGGGCGGCCGGCTTGACGCAGGAGAAGGCAGGGGGCTAGGCCAGGCCCAATCGCGCAGGGGGGAAGAAGGGAACCAGGTCGGCTGGCAGCCCAAGGAAAAAAAGAAAGTAGAAAGAAAGGGAAAAAGAAGGAAAAAGGGAAAAAAGGGAAAGGAAAAATTATTTTAATTAAAATAATTTAATTTATAAATAATAAGGTAAAATATTTTTGGGTAATAAATTTATTTAATAATTTAATATAATATAATTAAAATATAAGGGTTTAAAAGAATAATTTAGTAAAATAATGGTTTGGGAAATTATTTAATAAAAAGGGCATGATAAAATAATAAATATTTATTTTAATTTATTAAATATTTATATCCAAATTTATATACTCAAAACACACAAAATAATTAAATCAAAAGATTTAAAGCCTAATTTATCCAAAATAAAATTTATTTCTTAAAATATAAGCTTTTAAAATTTCGGGGGATTACACTTGCCTAGTACTAAAGGTCTTAAGTTTAAACACTTTTTTTTCATCTTTTCATATTGTAATATTTTTATGATCGTGAAATCTATATAGTAATTTTTATTTAACTTTATAAATACTTATGTGTAAAAAAAGAGTTTGGCAAAGTTAAACTTCGGTGGGTCTCGATTATTATGATTTATCCAACAACATTAGCAATAAAATAAATAAAAGAGAAACTAAGTTCCAAACAAAAGGCACGTGAAGAAGTCTTGGGCGGATAACCAAGGAAAAGATGGGACAAATGACAAAGGAAATGAAGGAGGTGGAGGAAGTAAATGAGCCTGAACCCCCCTCCATTTTGGTTTTGAACCATAAAACCAGTCACCAATTATGTACGAACCTTTGGAGGCATACAATGAGATGGTCGACCCAAATCAATTAAATTAAAGAAAAAAACATAGAGGGGAAGGAAGCTAGGATGGAGGTGTTATCTTGGCTTCGTAAGTGTATCAAAATTTGATTCTAAGAAATAGCTGTGTTGGTGGCTAGTTAGAAGCATGCAAGTCCCCTTTGGTATTGGGAATATAGTTTTTTATGATACCTAATGATCCAATCCTATATTTTGAGTCTATCCGATCTAAAAAATTAAATAACTGATTCAATATCTATTTTTACATCAAATAATAGATTAGATCAATAAAAGATCAAAAAAATTAGATATTGAATAAATTATAAACATATATACTATAAACACTATTTATCTTTTATAACATTTTATTATATATAATCATGTATGTGGGGGTGTGTGTGTAATTTGAAATGAGAGAGTTTATTGTAAGTAATTTTTACACATTTTAATTATTATTTTGTTTGGAAATTTAAATATTATTCAAAATTAACAATCACCAATCTATTATAAAGTAGTTTAAGACTAAAATTAAATTATCAGATCATATCAGTTCAAATTGGATCAATTTATTAATTTAAGTTTGAATAAATTTTTATCCTATGTTTATCATTTGTAGTTTTGGATATCTAATCTTTCACATATCCAAAACTTTTTATTGGATATCTAAAATAATGAATATCATATCTGTGAACACCTATAGTTGGAATGTTGCCATGATAATATGATATTTTTAATAAGTTTTTAATAGGGGGAGGAGTTGGCATCAATTTGATTTGAGATATACAATTTTGTGTGTGTTTGGAGGATCAGATCACCAGCAACAAGTTGTTGTGTATTCATTGAAGAATCATACCATTGAGGACTCAAGCTCAAGCTCATCCAACAACATGATTTTATGCACATGTATGATCTGTCATGGTTTATTCCACGCATATTAACATTTTGCTTTATTCTTTTACCTTATCCTACTTTATCTCATACTATTGAATAAATCAAGAACACCTTGACTAATTACCTTGTACTTACCATAATAAGCAATAGTAAAGAGTTACTATGGTAAAGAAAAAGAGAAGTTTTTTTGCTTTGTTGAGTGCATGCTTCATGCACTTGCAGTATATATATTGCAATCCAATGGAGAAAATATTATTAATATATGACTAATACCTATTAGTTTCTATATCTTCTTCTGTTGATTCTCTTTAACTTTCAATTGGGGTTTTCCTTGACAAAGGAGAATCCTTTGGCTAATGGACATCAGATGGTGGTTAGAAAACATTTTTAATATAAGAGATTTAGTACTCATCAATATGACTACCTATTTGTTGATAGGGGTCAACTTATAGGATCGATCATTAAGTTGTAGCATATATATTTTATTGTATAAGTCAGATAATCAATGATGATTGGGTGTTCCAACAAAAAAGGATGAGTGAGTGTATAAAAGGCACTTCCATACCCTATTGTATGTGTGTGCAAACTCCAAATTTTCTCTAGATCTTTATACTAATTAAAGGCTCCTAATTTCCTTCTCCTACAAATTCTCATTTCTTACTCTTGCAATTTGGTCTTACATTTTTCTTATAATTATGATGTTGGTCGAGAGAATTTTATTCATTTTCCCCAACACTTTCAACACTATTAGGGGCACTATGCGTGATAAATGTAGAAAGAGGACATTCATGGTGGTGTGTGTATACCTCTCTCTAATTAATATGTCGAATGGAAAAAATAGAGGTTTGGGATGAGCTAAGGGCTTTAAAAGTATAAGGTCATCAAATCGGTGACTCTAGTAGGGGGTTCGACGAGGTCAGAAGTCCCCACTATGGAAAAAATTGGGAAGGAAGACTTGGAGCCAAAGTATGAGAGAGTTCAACAAATAGATTAAAGATATGGATAACGGTGGAAGTAATGAAACTTTTGATTTAATAATGAAGTAGGAAACTTTGATTGAATAAAGTTCCGTAGAAATATACTAGCATTCATAACAAATATAATAATGAATCTGTTATGATAGTATAAGGGCCATTATAGTGGGGTGAGTAATAATTAACGAAGCCTTGGGGCAAAAACAATATATGATGTGATTCACTTCACTTAATTTGGGGTTTGAACCAATGGTGCCCTCGCCACCTGAAGCCTTTTGTTGCATGCTGTTGTAGAATAATATAATAATTACATGAGATTCTATGGTGCCTTCCCATGCCACCATAGTGGACTGCCTAGATCTACCACTAGCCCTTGCTACACACCTGATAATGAGACTGAAAACTGGATGGTAGACAAGAACATATCATGCATGATGATTGCTTATACACATCAAATGACCTTGCTTTTAAGCTACGAAATGGACAAGAAGAAAAATTAAAAGATAAATTCAGTGGTTGATCTTGTAACGACATTTTGTGTATGTGCACCGAAGTCTCTCCCACGAAGCCGATTTTATTTTATGTCTCACGCACTGCTGGGATAAAAGGTGGAATCAGGTTTGATCTTTTGGGGTTCCTTATTGATAATGGTATATTTAGGATGATGGGAGGAATAAAACTAATATTTTTTAATACTGAACTCTGGTGGTAGTTTTTATTTTCAATTCTCCCTTGTTATTTTTCTTTTGGTGGACTGTCATGTTGTAATAGGTTGATAACTTTGTTTCCTATCTACATCAACAAATTATTTCTTATGTTACCTTAAAAGTGATGGAGTAAAAGATAAAAACTCACATACAAACTTATATACTAGTGATCGAGGACTGTTTCTTGGATATCGATCCACATAAAAAAATGTGAAGAAAATAGTGTACATAGAAGTAGATATGATAGTAGAGATAATAATAGTAGTATATTCATAAACTAAAATGAAGGATGTCTACTAGTATAAGAGATATTCATGAGCTAAGACCATGAGATCCTAAATTCTAGGAAATTCAACCACAATTGTCAAAGATGTTAGATACATTCCACTTTTCAAAGGATTTGTACATAATTTTCTATCAATTATATTTATTTTCAGGATTGTCACAACATTTAATTTTTTAACAATTTTTACATAGGATTGTATCAGAGCAATTGATGGTATACACATATCAGTTATTACCCTATAGAAGGAGCAATTATAATATAGAGTAAGAAAAGGTACCAACTATAAATGTTATAGCAACACGTGACTTTGATTTACTTTTCATATATGTGCGAAGTGGGTGTGAAAGATCAATACATGATTCATGAATTTCTCTAGACACAATTAGGAACCTAAGTTTGAATTTTTCCAAAGCCACTTGATACTTTCTGCATTTTTTTATACTACTATTATTATTCATAAAATTCTCTAATATATAAATAAAGTAACTCTAATTATATGAGTGTTACATATACACAGGAAAATATTATTTGATGGAAAAAGGCTACCTAGAACGTGACAAATATTTGACACCATACCAAAATATTAAGAATCACTTATCTGAGTTTCATAGTGCACATCCAAGGGGAGCTAAGGAGATCTTTATTCAACTCGTTCTTCATTAAGAAGTTATATTGAGAGGGATTTCAGTGCATAAAATGCTTGTTGGAAAATACTAGAGAAAGTACTTAGATATTGGATACAAGATCGATCAAAATAGAACAATTTATGTAACATTTATATTACACTATTTATGTTCGGATTGACAGAAAAAAAAAAAGATTATGGAATTTAATTGTGTGTAGCTGTGTTTTTTTGGGTTTTTTTTTACCCCAACCGATCAAATGGTCTAGTAGAGCCATTATCTAGCTAGCTTGTGACTTTAGTGGTCTTGGTCTTGGGTTAAACCTATTAGCTGGTTTGACAAAATCCATCAACTGGTTCCTAGAATAGTCGACTGGTAGGGTTAATCTATTGACTGGTTGGTCTACGACTCTAGTAGTCTTAGCCTTAGGTTAGACACATTGACTGGTTCTTATAACAATTAATAGGTGAGGTTGACTGATCCACTGGTTCACCACCATTGAAAAGGTTGGCAGGGCCTGATCGATTGACCAGTACATGAAACTGATCGACTTGTCAATGAAACTCATCAGTACAAGCAACATACTTTACCTCTGTGTTTGAGAGACTAACCATGCTTTGCAATGTTGCTATCAAGCTTATTACATGACTAGCTAAATGAAAAAAAACCATAAAATTAACCTTCTCAAATCTTTGTCTCCAGCATAATTAACATCACAAAACCCTTCCAACATTTATTGTTCCTAACTTGAAATTTCGTAGATCAAACCAACTCCTCTAGTGCGAGCCAAATATTTGATAACCAATTTAGTTGGTCTCTAATGTTCTTTCCACGGTTTTCCATTAACCTACTAATAACACTGACAACATGAGATAAATTTGGTCGTGTACATATCATTAGATACAGGTGGCTTCCAACTACACTACATCAGGGAACCTTCTTCATGTACCTAACATACGTGTGTTTAACGACTGGTGAAAAATTTCTTTGTAATAAACTCCTTCCTATTGAAAGAAGCCTTTAGTAACTAGTATATCCTTATATCTAGGCTTGTATCCTGTGTGAACTCCTTCTTTCAATTTAATCACCCACTTACACCATACTAGCTATTTATCTTTAGGTTTAGAAACTTGATTCCATGTTTCATTTTTCTAAAGTGAATCAATTTCTTCTTCCATAGCCTTGATCCATTCAAACCTATCACTGCTAGATAGAACCTCTTTACATGTTAAAGGTTCATCATTAACTATACTTGATGCATTCAAGGTATATACCACAAGATCGGCATGTGCCACAAGATCAACTTGTTCAAATCTCCCATGTTGTCTAATAATCCTCCTTTCCATGTCCCTTACCAAGTGATATCCAGCCAAGTCATCTTGTTATGCTACCATGTCCACTTGAACATCAAGATTTTCATCATCGCAACGCTGTATTTACATAACATGATTATCTTATCCAGCTTGCTCCACCTGAAGCTCAAAACTATCCACTCTATCAGCTAGTGTCTTCACTTGGGAAATCATGTAACCCAAAAGTTCAGCATGAACATAATCTAATATGGATTTATATTTATGTATGCTTGAACCAAACTTTAACTAATAAGACTTCCCAACATGCATTGCTCATTGAATCCAGTTCTTACACTTTATCATCTCCAAGAGATTCCTCCTTACTTAGTACTTTGAGTCCCTTCTCACTAATATTTCCAAGTCTTAAGTGTCATATCATTGATTTACTTAATGGCTTCCTCCATGTGTTGTTATCAGTTATGCTTGCACAAGCACTTTCATCTTGAATAACAAATAAGCCTTTAACTAAGCATCCCTTCAAATTCACCATCGAACACTTACACAACTTAAGATTTCCCTATTGGATTTTAATTAAATAACCTTCACTATCCAAGGTGCCCAATGGAATAATATTTATTTTCAAATAAGGGCATGCCTTACATTGTGTAATAAGAACTAACCACCTATTCCAGTTCTGATATGTACATCTCTAATGCCAGCTACACAATAAGATTTATTATTACCCATTAGCATGTGTCCTCTAGCAACCTTTTTATAGCCAATAAACCTAGACATATCAAGGGTCATATGATAGGTACATCTTGTATCCAACATCTAATCTTGATCAATCTTGCTTGAAGATTCCATTAGTACCTCAGCATTGTCATACCTGTCTGAGACTAAATCCACATCACCTTGTCTCATTGCCTTCCCATTGTCTTTCTTGTTTGCACCATAAATCAAACTTTCTCTAAATACTCCTTTTTTAAGTGGCATGCTTTATGAAAAAATAAACACTTCATAGATGCTTTATGTTGAGATTGGGATTGAGAAAAACCCCATATGTTCTTCTTCTCTCTTTTGTATGTCCTTCCTCTTGAGAATAGGCCTTCAAAAATTATTTCTTCCTTCTATGCATGTTGTCGTTTCATCTCATTTGAATTCAAGGCAGTGATAACATTTTCCAATTTTAGAGCCTCATGTCCATACATCGTGGTGTCAATAAAGTGCTCATACTTCTACATTGGCATCGAGTTGAGCATGATATTAACTTGATCCTCTTCCTCCACCTTGACATCGATATCCTCAAGATCCAAGATAATTTTATTAAAATCATCTACATGACCACCACAAACTTATAATCATAAAAACATATAAATAGTAAAGGGTTATATATTGCTTTATTTTGATGAGCCATATTCAGAGGAGAAAATTCTCCTATAGGAGATATTGTGATAGAAATTGGGTGGACTCCACCGTAGAGGAGAACAAAATCATACCATATAAAAAGTTTAACCATTGCCTGGTACTAGAGGTCTTAAGTTCAATTATTTTTTTTTTACCTTTTGATATTGTAATATTTTTATTATGCTAAAAACTATGTAGTAATTTATATTTAACTTTACAAATACTTATGGATAAAAAAAGAGTTTGACAAAGGTAAAGTTCGGTGGGTGTTGATTATTATGATTTATCAGATGAAATTACGCCCCTATATATTCCCGGTAAAAAACAAATAAAAGGGAAACTATGTTGCAAACAAAAGGCAAGTGACGAAGTCTTGGGGCAGATAACCAAGGAAATGATGGGACAAATGACAAAGAAAATGAAACAGGCGGAGAAAGTAAGTGGGCCTGAAGACCCCTCCTTTTTGGTTTTGAACCAGGAAACCAATCATCAATTATGTATGAACCTTTGGATGCATACAATGTGATGGTCAACCTAAATCAATTAAATTAAAGAAAAGAACCGTAGAGCAGAAGGAAGATAGGATGGAGGGGTTATCTTGGCTTCGTAAGTGTCTTAAAATTTGAATCTAAGAAATAGTTGTGTTGATGGCGTGTTAGAAGCAAGCAAGTCCCCTATGTTGTTTGGAATTGCGTTGTTTATGTTATCTAATGATCTAATCCTATATTCAAGTCGATTCGATCTAAAAAATTAAATAATAGATTCTAAATTTTTTTTCAAATCAAATAATAAATCCAATCAATAAATGATAAAACAAATTGGATATCCAATCCAATAAATTATATATATATATATATATATATATATATATATATATATATATATATATATATATATATATATATATATATATATATATATATATATATATATATATATATATATATACTTTAAACACTATTTATCTTTTATAACATCTTATTATATATAATCATGTATGTGTGTGTCTGTGTGTAATTTCAAATGAGAGTGTTTATCGTAATTTTAATACTTTTTAATTATTCTTTTGATTATATATTTAAATACTATTCAATATTCAGAATCAATAATATAATAGAAAGTAGTTTAACACCAAAATCAAATTATCAGATTATTTCAGTTCAAATTGGATCAATTTATTATTTTTTGTTTGAATAAATTATCCGATGTTTCTCACTTGTGGCCTCCTCAAAAGTTTGAGATATCCAATCTTTCAAATATCTGAAGCTTTTTATCGAATATCTAACATAATGAATATCTGATCTGTAAACACCCCTAGTTGGAATGTTGGCATGATAATATGATATTTTTAATAAGTTTTTAATAGGGGGAGGAGTTGGCATCATTTTGATTTGAGATATACAATTTTGTGTATGTTTGGAGGATCGGATCACGAGCAGCATGTGGGTTAGTATTCATTGAAGAATAAGACCATTGAGGATTCAAGCCCAAGCCTATCCAACAACACGGTTTCATGCACATGCATGATCTGATGTGGTTTATTCCATGTGTTTTAACATTTTTCTTTATTCTTTTACCTTATCCTACTTTATCTCATATCGCTGACTAAATCAAGAGCAACCTAAATAATTACTTTGTACTTATCATAATAAGCAATAGTAAGTAGTTACTATCGTAAAGAATAGGAGAAGTTTTTCTGCTTTGGTGACTACATGCTTCATGCACTTGTGGTATATATACTGTAGTACAAGGGAGAAATATTAGTAATGTACGATTAATACCTATTAGTTTCCATATCTTCTCCTATTGATTCTCTCTAACTTTCAGTTGGGATTTTCTTCGATAAAGGAGAATCCCTTGGCCAAGGACTAGAAGAAGAAATCTTGGGGCTCAGCCAAGGATGACATACAAGCCAAGAATACAAGTGAAATGCCTCAGCGAAGAGCGACATACAAGGGTAGTCAGCCAAGGGTACAGGTGAGGACCAACTGACAAGGCTGATATTCCAAGGGTATGTTAGTCTGCCATGAGCACCAGTTGGTTGAAAATAATCTATAGCTGAGACTGAGGAAGAAGAAGTGAATGAATAATGGACGTTAGATGGTGGTTAGAAAATATCTTAATATAAGAGATTTAGTGCTCATCACTATGACAATCTATTTTTTACATGGGCCAACTCATAGTATCGATCATTAAGTTGTAACTAATACATTTTTTGTATAAGTCAAACAACCAAGGATGATTGGGTGTTCCAGCGAAAAAGGATGAGGGCATGTATAACAGGCACTCCCCTAACCTATTGTATGTGTGTGAAAACTCTCAATTTTCTCTAGATCCTTATTCTAAATAAAGGCTCCTAATTTCTTTCTCCTACAAATTCTCATTTCTTATTCTTGCAATTTGGTCTTACATTTTTCTTGCAATTGTGATGTTGGCTGAGAGAATTTTATTCATTTTTCCCAACACTTTCAACACTATTAGGGGCACTATGTGTGATAAAGGTAGAAAGGCAACGTTCATGGTGGTGTGTGTATGCCTCTCTCTAATTACTATGTTGAATGGAAAAATAGAGGTTTGGGATGAGCTAAGGGCTTTAAAATTTTGTGGTGATTAAACCGGTGACTCTAGTAGGGGGGTCAACAAGGTCAAAGGTCCCCACGATAGAAAAAATTGGGAAGGAAGACTTGGAGCCAAAGTATAAGAGAGTTCAACAAATATATTAATGATACGGATAATAGGTGTATACTTATCTATTTAGGGGAGGAATTTTACTCAGGCAAGATAAAATTTAGCTAGCTGAGATCATCTATAGAATTTTCTCTTCAGGGGAGAGATTTCACTTGGGTAAGATAAAAATCAGTTGACATAGCCATTTTTGACAGAATATGGCCAAGTCTTGGACCAAATCTCTCATTATGGGGTTTAAGTAAGGAACTTTTAGGCCATAGCTCTCTCATTATGGGGGATTACGAAGACTGAAAAAATTTGGGGATCTTGCACTCATGTTCCAAAATCATGAACTTGTGGCTAACTCATCCGTAATTCACCAAATTTTTACCTAACCTTTGAGTTAAGTTGGGGGATGATATTCCCTTCAAAGATAAAATCAAGCTTGTTAGACAACCAATCGGGTGGAAGTAATGAAAAACTTGGTTTAATAATGAAGTAGGAAACTTTGATTGAATAAAAGTCCTATAGAAATATACTGGCTTTTATAGCACATATAATCATAAATTTACCATAACAGTGTGAGGGCCATTCTAGTGGGAAGAGGAAAAATTAATGAAGCATCGAGAAAAAAACAATATATGATGTAATTCACTTCATTTAATTTGGGGTCTGGACCAATGGTGCCCTCGCCACCCGAAGCCTTTGGTTACGTGCTGTTGTAGAATAATATAATAATTACCTAAGATTCTATAGTGTCTTCCCATGCCACCATAGTGGACACCCTAGATCTACCACTAACCTTGGCACACACCTAATGACGAGACTGAAAACTAGATGGCAGACAAGAACATAGCATGCATGATGATTGCTCATACACATCAAATGACCTTGCTTTTACTGTTGAAGTAGCTACGGAATGGATAAGAAGCAAATTAAAAGATAAATTCAGTGGTTGATCTTATAATAACATATCGTGTATGTGCACCAAACACTCTCCCTCCAAGTTGGTTGTATTTTATGTCTCACGCATTTCTAGTATAAGAAGCAAAATCAAGTTTGATCTTTTAGGGTTCCTTATTGATGATGGCATATTTAGGCTGATGGGAGGAGTAAAACCAATATGTTTCTAATACTAAATTGGTGGTAGTTTTTCTTTTTGATTCTCTCTTGTTATTCTTCTTTCGGTGTACTATCACGTATTAGTAGGTTGATAACTTCATTGGCTATCTACATCAACATATTATTATTTTTTATGCTACCTCAAAAGTGATGGAGAAAAAGATAAAAATAAACATACACACTTCTATACTAGTGACCGAGGATTGTTTCTGGGATATCGATCCCCATAAACGGATGTGAAGAAAATAGTGTACATAGAAGTAGATATGATAGTAGAGATATAATAGTAGTATATTCATGAACTAAAATGATGGATGTCTACTAATATAAGAGATATTCATGAGCTAAGACCATGAGATCCTTAATTCTTGGAAATTCCACCACAATTGTCAAAGATGCTAGATACATGCCATATTTCAAAGGATTTGTACATAATTTTCTATCATTTATACTTATTTTAAGGATTGTCATAATGTTTAATTTTATAATAGTTTTTCACATAGGATTGCATCAGAGTAATTGATGGTATACACATATCATTTATTACTATAAATGTTAAAGCAACACGTGACTTTCATTAACTTTTCAAATATGTGGGAAGCAGGTAGGCCGGAAAGAACAACAAATTATTCATCTATTTTTCTAGACACAATTGGGAACCTAAGCTTGAATTTTCCAAATGCACCTGATACTTTATGCATTTTTTTATGCTACTATTATTATTCATAAAATTCTATAATTTATAAATAAAGTAACACATAAAAATATTATTTGATGGACAAAGGCTACCTAGAACACACCAAATATTTGACACCATACCAAAATAATAAGTATCACCGATCTAAGTTTCATAGTGCACCTTGAAGGGGAGCTAAGGAGGTCTTTATCCGACTTATTTGTCATTAAGAAGTTATATTGAGAGGGATTTCAGTGCCTAAAAGGCTTGATGGAAGATACTAGAGAAAATACTCAGATATTCGATACAAGATCGTTCAAAATAGAACAATTTATGCAACATTTGTATTACACAATTATATTATAAGAAAAATAATGTGTGGCCCAACTTTTAAACTTATTGATGAAGATCTTAACTTCATACCTTCTTAAGTATCTGTTGATTCCCATCATGATTCAACAAGGAAAAAATGGAGATTCCAAGAATTTTGTGCTAACATTGCTCCCAGTATGATGGCATAAAAAAGAAGTCATTAGTAGGGCATTATTGTGTTTTTATGTTCACTTATTTCGTTTACATGTTTGGTTGTAATAAAGTTTGGAAACATTAATATTCTTGGAGTGATATATTAAAAAACTACATACCTTCCTATTATACTCTTACTTATTTTTTCATCATACCAATATATATATTTTTCTTCACTTGCTTCATATTTTCTTTTACGTACTTGTTTATTACCCATAAAAAATGCTCTAATTATTTCTTAACCACCAATAAGTTAAAAGATGATCTAGAATGAAGAACATCAGAAGGGGTATTCAATGGAAACATATATAGGTTGTTGTAAGTTCCGTTTAGGATTCATACTTGGACTACCAATAAGCTTATCTCTCACCCACAAGACCTCCTCTGTGCTTGGAAGATCAACTAGCTAGGAGTTCCTAAATTAATAGACAAAGACTCCATAAATATATTATATTACCCATTAAAAATAGACATTTATCATTATTTAGAACCAATTTCATTTAATTGTACAGCTTTTTTTAACACATAATACTTACCCAAATAAATAAATAAATAAAAGAATATTTGATTTTTTGTCTTGCAACTATAGCTCTTTAAGTAAAGCATTCTTTATTTATCCTCAATAGTTTATAATATTTTTTTCATAATTTTAAATAAAATTATTTCTAACTTGGGTCACTAAAAAAATTACACAAATAATATTCTTATATTTTTTTCTATAAATAAATACTCATATTAATATATTTTAAGTATAAAAATTACATCAAAACTTTAAATAAAATATCTGGGAACTCTCACAAGGTGAGTATTCTTGACTTTTGAATGGTTTGGGAGAATAATAATAATTATTCAAGTTTCGTAAATCACAAGTTCTTTGATAGGTTTATCTTCAGTTGTTTTTTTTTTGAAATACAGTAAGGTTATGCATGACACTAACACTCATGACAATAATGACAAAAAGATTAGGGTTTGTTTTGGTTTAATATAAATCGAAGTGATATTAAATATGAATATTTTATTTAGATAAAAAAATTGAGGTCTATTGAGATAAATATTTTAAAACATTATTTGAAAAATATTAAGTTTTCTTAGTTGAAAGTTAATTTAATTGTGTTTGAATTGGGTTGAATAAACGTTATATTAGTTATATTTTACCTTTCAATCTAATTACTCTAAAAAATTAGAGTTAATAATGAAAAAATAATTCATAATAAAATATTAATATTTACTAATGTAGGTGGATATTTTTAAATAAATTTATCAAAGAATTTTATTCATCCGATTTAGTCCAACCCGAGATTAAAACTATTTTTATCAAAGAAATGTTCTTAGGAAGCTAGGACAAAACTACTTTTATCAAAGAAATGTTCCTAGGACGATAGGACAAGATCCTAGGCTAGTGCCCGACAAAATACTTGAAACTAAAAACTCAGCAGGTCCACATCGAATAATGTTAGATCTATCCTCAAGTAGATGATCTTGTGGAGGTGGTAGCTTATATACAAATAATAAGTTAAAAACATTACAATTTTATTATTGATATTTCTAAGGCTTACACAATTAATATCATCATTAATTAATTAAGAAGTCTTATTCTTTAAATTTTTATCCAGAAAATAAATAATATTATAATTAGTATTATCCTAATGATAATTAATACTACAATAATTATAATAATCATAATAATAAAGATAATAATTATTAATATAGCTAATTAATTATAGTTTATGTAAATTATTATTTTTCATGATGATTAAAAAAGATACAAATTATATTAATAAAAAAATAATATATATTAAAATAATATTAATTATAATTATAATTAATTAATTATGGCCATCTTCCTGAGATAGCTCTAACATTCTCCGTCCACGCCAGGCTAACAATTCATTCTCCTTTCGTTGTTTAGTTCCCGTGGACACATAGAGCTAACCGCCGCCAATGCTTTGATATTCATTGGATTATCTAAAGCTAACCGACCGGCCTACCTAGTAGCTATATATATGGACCACACTGGTGTGGCGTGTCTTTCTCCTCCGTGTGAATTTGTGGGGCGCAAAACTCATAAGAAATTAGTATCAGTACCCTCTCTCTCACTACACCTGCGCACACGTGAAACGGCCTAAGTCACAAAAACTAATTAGTCATTATTGAGAAAATAAAATAACATCATATATCCCCAATAATATCATAAAAAATAGGCTAAAAATTTTCAAATATATATATCTCTTTAAAATTATTTCAGATCAACAAATTTTGCACCATAATTCGGATGTTCATTATTTAAATTATGACACCATAATTTGGAGTGCTTGGGTTAATCATTTCTATTTTTTTTATTATCATAGAATACCTTTAAATGATTTTACAATAAGTCTATTAAATTCTAATGGTTAGGAGAGAATTCAAACCTCAAACATAGAGTACTCAACCCGATACTACCTACTAAACCAAGATTTTGTATATCTAAATTATAAATTTTATACATGGAGAACTCTATTGATAGATCTTCCATTACTATATTGCACAAATTCATACAAAAAAAAATTGCATTCAAATCAGGCCATGATCTCCGGTTGCATTCATACTCCAATTCAAGCAAAAAAATGAAGATTGGCCAAACGAATGGAGGATGTCGAACTCTATTACAATATAGGGAAGCAGTATTCAAATCAATGGCACGAAAATTACAACCAAACAAGGTAACAACATTCTAGCAAAACGTAGAAAAAATTTAATCAAACAAGGCAGCAACAACTGAGCAAAACAAGTGAGTTGTTTGTAGGATTACTGTTGGTCGTTTACGGTGCATTAATATTGGCTAGTACTTATTACACGATTAAAAATTTATTGATTTTCATTGAGGAGAATGCTAATCATTCTTCAATTGAAATATAGCAATAGTATTATTTAAATAAGATTTCTTTGGTTCACAAAAATATTCTTTAATTACAAGTTTCAATCTTGAAATCTTGAATATTTCACTATTATTCAAAGTAACTATGCACAAAGTATTAAATATATGTCTAGTGAGATCATTTCTATAGCAGTTGATTTCTCATTAAAAAAATATAAAAAGAAAAAAAATTCACAAGATAAATAAATAAATATATAAAACATACATTATTATATGTTTTTATTGGCAATATATTGAATTTATTTATTGTAAAAATTCCAATTAGTTTATAACAGGCTAAAATTCTATTTAAGGGTTTCTTTTTAAACATTTGGTTCAATATCAATCCGGTGTCCTATATATTTTATAATTTCTCTTAGGTTTCTTCACATTTATTACAACATCTAAATGGGTATCTATAAGGAATTAGAAATGTAATTTATTTTTACTA
The DNA here is from genome assembly GCA_039764185.1 of Tamarix austromongolica. Taxonomy (NCBI): domain Eukaryota; kingdom Viridiplantae; phylum Streptophyta; class Magnoliopsida; order Caryophyllales; family Tamaricaceae; genus Tamarix; species Tamarix austromongolica. Next base: position 81,587,366 of record CM077814.1, on the reverse strand, counting down.
TTGAAGTATTCAAGTAAAAATAAATTTAAATGTAATGGTATCTAAGTGAAACCGTAAAAAACATAAAATAATTAAAAATATTATGCTAAATATCAATGTGTATAGTAAACAATAGTTTAATAAAGATTAAAAAAATAAATAGAACTACTATACCAAACTAGTACTCCATATTTATTGATAAGTTGTAACACCCCCAAATTTAGTACTTAAAATTTTTCGTTTTGCGGAAACGTTAATTACAAAAAATATAGGTATTACCGCCACACTCAGTATAAGTCTGGCATCCTCTACCATCCTTATACTAAGTGCTAAGGCTAAAACAATACTTTACTTAAACAACATTTATAACGTTAGAACCAAATAGAAATTACAAATTTATTTTGTCTTGATAAATACAAAAAGATCAAGCAAAATAGTTACAATATAATAAAAGGGAAAATAACAAGGGATAAAAGAGTCCATAAAATATCCGAATCAAAGGATGCCGGAGCAAATATCGAATAGTCGTAACTCTCAACCCTCTACTAGAAGCCATCAAGCTGAACTCTCAAAGTACTCCTACAAGATCATCACTGTCAATTGAATAGGTAGGGGACCGATAAACGAAATCCGTCAGTACTACGGTACTGAGAAAACCATTACACTAATACCAACATATAAGGCCACATGAGGCACAAAATGGACATAACATAGGTATATCAGGGAAGCATACGATCATAAATATGTACAGCTGATATAGTTAAAAGAAATCCAAATATCAAGGTAGGACACTAAAGCAACTACTGATACAACCATCCATATAAATTCCAATCACCAAAGAAAGCGCAAAGGCAACTACTAAACCTCATATCACAACATGTAGTGCACAACGGCAACTATCGAAAAACATTAAATCCAGAACAACCCATTAAAATCTTCACATAATGATTATTTCAAATTTTAGTTACTTGAGGGGGATAAAATAATAACCCGAAGACATAAAAGTACACTGGTCATACCGGTGCACAAGGCAACAAGATACCCTCCAACCATCCAACCCAGAGGCATAACAACACTCCGATCATACTTGTACACAAGGCAACACAGTACCCTCCACACCTAGGTCACCTAATCCTTAAATATTGATACCCAAAGGTCACCTATAGAGTAGACTAGGACTTTAATGGGGCACAACCGGCACACCAGAAACTAATAAATCGATGACTCCTACCTCATCTCTAGGATAGCTACCCCTAGATAGAAATCATTCCCAAACTCGAGGTCTTCAACTTTACATATTAGTATTTTATGGGGTGACCACAGATATCACACGTTGCACAGAAATATTCTTTTTATACTTAGCCATTTCCCTTTATTTCTAATTATTTAAGGTAAACCCTAAGGTCATATCCAGTTATTCACAAAAGATGTATTAATTTGAAATGACCAAAATGCCCATAAACCCCAACTTTTATCATTTTATCCAATTTCATATCAAGCAACATTATTACGAGCCATTTGTCATGAAAATGTTAAAGGATAATTATTCATGATATGGTAGCATGTGAATAATCTTTACGTCTTAGCGACTGACTATATTACCCATTTTTCATGCATTTAGTAAATTATGTCTACAACCCAAATCATACATTTCTAGGGTGACATACATTCCATATAACACATACGTATGAATCTATAGCATATTATGTCATTCAACAGGGTAATTAGCATCACGATGTAAGAAAGGAAATACCTTAGCTCTAGAACATGCGATTAACATTTATTACATACTAACCCTAATCATGCGCGCATGCTTTATAATATTTAATTCAACCCTAGTTATTAAGCAAAGATAATCGTAGTACACTTATCATGGTAAATTACATTATAAGGTTGTAGGGTTTTAAATCTAACAATCCTTAGGCATGCACATGTAGTTTATTCAACAAAGCACACATGCGTGTATTATCGATCAATTAATATGTCGGAATATGCTAAATATTTAGAATTACGCCATTTACATTCATGCCTAATCATAACACTTGCAATTTCATTCTAAAAATTTTAAAGTAAAATACATACATATATTTCTCTAAAAATGAGGCATAAATAATACCCTAAGCACAACCAAACTTTATGTGTTACCACATGATCTCAAATCTTAGTAGAAGGGTATTACCTCTTATCCAAGAAAAATGAATAATAAAGATTCATCCAATAGTCTCCACTCAATTTATTCAAGCTCCTTACATTAACACAACCAACACACATATTAGCATATAACATAACGCTAAAAATAATCCAAAATTAACTAAAATTTAAATGGGACAGAGGTTAGAGAATTAACCAGAGTCAAATGGAAGCTTGAATTGTATGTAAGTGTAGAAGAATGTGTGGTGGAACTATGGTTAAATTTTGGTGGTGTGTGGACAAGGTTTGGAGTAAAAATAGGGGTGCATGGTCAACAAGAAGTTGCACGGCCAAGCGGTGTAAAAGTTGAATGGCTGTTCAGCACCAAGCCGAGAGGAATTATGACGCACGACCATGCGGTGCGAAAGTTGTACGGCTGTGCAACAAGGGATTTTACTTGTTGCACGACCGTGCAATAGTCAGTGCACAAGCCGTGCACTCTGCAACACTGCAACGAACGAGGGGAAAAAGGAAAAAGAGGTGATGGTTGGTGGTGATGGTCCGCGACGGCGAGGAGGAAGGTTGGGGCGATCTTGGTGGTCTGTCCATGGGCCAAATGGCTGTGAGTGGTGGCCAAGGTGATGCACGGTGGTGGATCGGGTGGTGCGAATGCCAAAAATAGAGAAAAAAGAAGGAAAAAGAAGGAGGAAGGAGAAGGAAGAAGATAAGAAGGTCGGGGAACTCAAGCAATTGATTTTTAACACAGAAAGAATAGATTGGAGGCCAAACAAAGAGAAAAGAAGGAGAGTATGGTGTGTGTGTGTGTATATTTATATATACATGGTCATGTGTGTGTATGTAACACCCCAAAATTTACATATTTTTTTTAAAGCAATACTCATAAATTAAGACCGTAAATTCTGGGGATGTTACCGCCACACTTAGTACCAGACTAGTTCACTTCTACCGTTCTGGTACCAAGTGCTAAGGCTAAGAAAACACTATCAGTAATACCATACCAATTCAAATTTATAAAAACGGGAATCAGAGTACGCGCAAGTCTTACATAATTCGAAATACCAACTATTGTTTTTCAAATAATAATAAAATAATATTAATAAAGTTGTTTCTACAACTTAAACATAATAAAAATAACATGAGTCATAAATTAAAAAGAAAACGGCCACGTCTCTCTAGAAATCGATCCAGCCCAGCTATCACTCTGCCCTTCTTGATGTCCCGTAGACATCGATAGCCTCAAAGTAGGTGTCTCCTACCTGCAATAGGTTAGACGAGCCTTCTGCTCGTGGGAATGAGCAGCACCCATGAAACGGGTGGTCAGTACGCTACGTACTGAGTAAGGTAACCAAGTACTAAGGCCAGCATATAACACATTAATTCATGTAGGATAATGATCAACATACATTTACAAGCCCACACATATGATACATAGAAGCATAAAATGAAATCCATAATTTATAATCAACAAATCCACACATAAGGCCCAAAATATCCAGATTAATCATTTAATCTTTCTTTTATCATAAGTCGATACACACCATGCCTTTATCAAGTCCATACGAGTATGGGAACCCCACTATTTTTGTCCGTGGATCGGTCTCCAGGGCACTTTGGCTCCTGGCCACTATTATAGCCGGTGGATCGGTCGCTTAGGGTACATGCCCTACCACTATTATATGCCGGTGGATCGGTCTGGCCCCTCCTCGCACGGTGTTCCATTGTAAGTAATTAGTATCTTCACATATATTAACAACATATATGGTTTGGTTTGTTGAGCTCGGGATCTCCCACTATTTTAGCCGGTGGATCGGTCACTAGGGTAACATACCCTACCACTATTAAGCCGGTGGATCGGTCTCCAGGCTACCACAGTACCTGGCCACTATTATGCCGGTGGATCGGTCTGGGCCCGGCTCAACATCTTCCACTTTACATATTTAATGAGTTAAGTATCTTATTTAGATGTTCATTACAAGACATGCAAATTAGATTTCTATCATGCTTACTCCTCAACTCAGGTTAACTACTTCAACCCTAGTTAATCATCCCATCATACTTAATCCTGACATACCCTAATATCCCAACAAACCCTAGCTACCATGCAAGCCCTAACTCCACGTAAACCACACTCTCATGCAAACCCTAGTTCCCATGCAAACCCTAGCTCCACGTGACCCACGCTTCCATGCAAACCCTAGCTCCCATTCAAACCCTAACTCCACATAGACATGCTTCCATGCAAGCCCTAACATCATGCCATTTCATGCAAAACCCTAGCATCATGTCATTCCATGAAAACCTTAACACCATGACATTTCATGCAAAACCCTAACACCACATTGTTACACTCCCCATCATCATTTTACAACCCTAATATGCATGTCTTAAGGCCACATCATACAATAATAATAACATAAACATACACATAATCTTCATGCCATGATTTATTCATACTAACATACTTCAACTCTATCATCATGCCACATACGAAATAATTAATAATAATAAACATACAATACATGGCATATGGAGCACATAATGCATATAAACACACAAATGGCCTTAGTAAACCCTTACCTAAAACGATACCGGTCTTGGTGCACGCTCCTATTCCACTTGAGGGGTTTGACTGAGTTCACCTATTATATAAAAGTATACTAGAATTAGGCTCCCTTATAAAATTTTATTATTCTCTAACTTATTCTAAGATTTGGTTTTTAATTAAGACAATACTACAAAATAATTAACTATGCAAAATATTACTTAAAAATACAAATAAATTATTATTTTCATTCGAAAGGGTGGTGATATAAGGGTTCTACCCTTCACCAAAATAGTAATAATAATAATACTAATAATAATAATAATAATAATAATAATAATAATAATAATAATAATAATAATAAAAGTAAAACATTATTAATAATACTCTTATTAGTAGAATATTAATATTAATAATACCATAATTCTTAAAATTACAAGGTGGCTTTCAAAACCACACCATTTAATAATAATACTATTCAAAAATGTAATAATGATATTAATATTATATATATACTTATAATATAAAAGTTAATAAAGATAATAATAATAATAATAATAATAATAATAATATAATTAGTAATAATGTTAAAAATGTTAATAATAGTAATAAAAGGCAAAGGTGCAAGACTTAATTAAATTTTTAGGTTTCTACCCCTCCTAAAATAATTACAATATTAAATAAATAATTACACTAATAATAATAATAATAATAATATTATTATTATTATTATTATTATTATTATTATTATTATTATTATTATTATTATTATTATTATTATTATTATTATTATTATTATTAGTAAACATGTAATAATTCCATTAAATAACCAAAATTTGAGAATAATAATTTATCTAACTCAAGAATACTCCCAAACCTGTCAACAAAATTTAGCAATTAGGATTTAGTTGATAACAATAATAATAATAATTAAAATTGAATTAAAGTTAAAATTTAGGATAAAAGCAGAATAATTATCAATAAATTGAAAGGAAGTGTTGAAAAGGTCTAGGCTTTCACCTGGAATTGGAGGGGATGGGTGGCACCAGCGGTGGTGCCCGGAAAAGTGATCTAATAGGGGTGAAAATGAAGAAAAATGAGTAAGGGGGAAGGAGAAAAATAAAATAAGTTTATGGGTCGGTGGATGAGACTTAGCAGGAGATATTGGGTGGTTTAGAGGGTGGCAGAAGTGGCAGATGTGGTGGTGGACGGTGGTTTAAGGTTTCGAGGTAGAGATTTCTGGCGAGAGAACTAGCAAACTTTGCACGGTTATGGAGGCCCGTACAAGGAGAATCGAAGGGTGTAGATGATTTAGTTAATTAGAGGGTGTTGCAAGGAAGAGTTTGGGAGGAAGAAGAGGCGGCGAGGTTGGCTAACGGTGGAGAACGGGGCGTCTAAAGTGGCGGTAGCGCACCGATTGCACTTAGGGTTTTCGGGAAAAGAAAACTTGATTTCGAGCCATACGAGGGGTATTTATAGTAGTGGAGGGTAGGCTTGAGTTGTGGAGGTTACCAGAAGATCAATTTCGGAGGAAAAATGGGTTGGTTATGCCGTTGATCAGGCGGCACAAATTCAAAATTTTGCCCGACCTTCGCGAGGGAAATGGGGGCAAACGTGGGGAAGAAATGGAGAGTGGGGCATTTCAAATCGAAGTGTGCGTTGAGAGGAAGAGAATGGGCGGGAGAAAAGCCGGTCACGCCACATGTGGCCGGCGGTGCCATTTTTGGGGGAAGGAGGAAGGTTGCGGTTATGGCGTCGGGCTGGAGGAGGAAGAAGAAGATGGGGGAGGTTGGACCGGGCGGTTCGGGGGAGAGAAAAGAAAGAAAAAGGAAGGGAAACCGGGAATTCGACGCGAGGGTTATGTCTATTAAATAGAACGACGAGTTTGGGGAAGGAAGAGGCAAAACTCGGCGTGCTAGCTGCCGAGGAAAAAAAAGAAAGGAGAAGACGGGTGTGGGCTGCGGCAGGAGAAAATAAGGAAAAGAGGAGAGTGGGTCGCGCCAGGTCCAAACAGGGGAGGTAAAAAAACATAAAGAAAAAGAAATAAAAAGGGAAAAGGGAAAAAGGAACAGAGAAATAATTAGGGAGTTTGGGTTAAATAAATTAATTAAAATATTTGGGATATTTAAAATAATAATATTTAAATCCCTTTTTAGGCTAAATTAGGACTTTTAAAGGATTTTTCATAAATTCCATTTTAATTATCAAAGTACTCTATTTTTCTCAAATTAAATTATTTATAAAATTCATATTAATTTGAAACTATTTTCTCTTTCTTAATTTAAATAAAATAATTTATTTAAATAAATTCCCAAATTAAAATCTTTAATTAGTTAAAATACCCAAATTTCCTCTAATTAATATATTTATAAAATTTCTTATTAATTTACCCTAATGAATTTCCTTTTATTTTAGTAAAAATAATTTATTAGCTTAAATTTTCAGATAAAACCTTATTTAAATATAATCTTTAAAATTAGAAAATTTTGGGGCATTTCAGTGTGTGTATGATGTGAAATGGGAAAAGAAAAATAGAGGAGGGGAGGCATGCAAAGATTGCAAGGTTACTATGGTGATAGTGGAAGTGATGGTTGAGTGTTGTGATGAAAAATACAAATGATGGCAATGGTTATGAGTATAGCTTGCATAAGGATAAGAGAAAGAAGATGAAGAAGAAGAGTGGTAGGGAAAGTGATGGTGGTGTGTGGGGTATGCGGCGGAAGAGAAGAAGAAGAAGACAGGCATAAGGGATGATAATTGGTATGTGAGGGTGGTAGGATGATGGTGAGAGGATGCATGTGGAAGGGCAAGTTGATGGTACAAGTTGTAACAAAAAAAATTTTCAAACCTTGCGGCTTGGACTGGCGGGAGAAGAGGGAGGAAAGAAAGAAAAGAAAAGGAGAAAGAAAAGGAAAAAGAGAAGGAGATTTAGGGGATTAATGTAGGAGTCTTTTTAGATTAACCATAAGTAATTAGGATTAGTGGAAATTTTAGCAGATTTTGATTTTGGTTTACGAATTACGATTTAATCCAAGTCAAGGTTTCGAATTTGGTTAAAGTTTCGGGATTAAGAAATTGAGTTAAAGCTAAATTAAGATTTCTCATAAGATTAGAATCGGATTAATATATAATTTATGCGGTATTAGGTTAACTAAAATTTGGGATAATACATAAGTGGAATACACAAACACTTTAAAATAAAAATATATACATATGCCATTTGAAAAATATAATTAATAGATTTTATAGTCTTATTATATTTCATAATTTTTTTATTCATACATTTCATAATATAAGAAAATAAAGAATAATAATATAAATTATATGATATTAGAATAAGATTTAGAAAATAATATTGCAAGAAGAAAATTAAGAAATTTATAATATTAATGTATTAAAAATATTATTCTATAAATTAATAAACAAAAATAATAAAATCAAGTCTAAAATTTAAACAATTCATTATACAAAATCATAGAGATACATAGAAAAATATATTATTGGCGAGCTAACTTTTAACTTAAATAATATTTCATTTTTTGCAAATAGTATATGAATTTCATCATCAAGCAACTCATTTTTTTTTAAAAATAATTTATATAAAATATAAAAAAATGTGTACAATACATCTGTGGTTATTTTCTAACAAAGAGTAAAAATAAAGAAGATTGAGGTTTTTTGAAAAAAAGTGTAAACACAAGCCTATAGTATTAAATAAAATAATAAAAAAATTTATTAATGGTGGACTTCAAGCACGAAGGGAAGATTAAATCAAAAGAAAATATAAAAGAAAAATATATAATTAGTTTAAAACGAATAACGTCTAACAAAACTATTACTATCAACTAGCGCCAGGCATCAATATAGCTTATTAGTTTTGTCTATATATATCATCGTCACATAGTTATTTAAAATTAACATAAAACTAATTTTTTAAGAAAAATAATATTTCTATCATGAAAACAATAATATGAATTTCATCATATAACTTATCTTTTATTTATTTAGAACAATTTATATAATTTTAAAATATTAAAAAATATGTATCCCACTTACTTGTGTTTATTTTATATCAAAGGGTGAGCAATATGGAAGTTTGTGTTTTGAAATATATGTGTGTGTGTGTGTGTGAATGTTATCATGTAATGTGAAAATATGAATCATGTAAAAAATATTTTATTTAGAATAAGTTATGCTAGTTTAAAATATTAAAATATATTTTTCCCATTTACCGGTGCTTATTTTCTATCAAAGGGTGAGAAATATGGAAGTTTAAGTTTTGAAAAATACACACACACACATACACATACACATACCATAAAGTTAAATAAATGTTCATATTATTGTTTTCATGATTGAAATATTTTTTTCCTTAAAAAGTTAGTTTTAATTTTATTTTAAATAATTATGTGACGATAATATATATAGCTAAACCTAAATAAGCTAACTATTTATCTATCTATCTACCAACCTACTTATAACTAGTTGATAGTAAGAATATTGTCGGACATTACCCTATTTTTTTAACTAATTATATATTTTTTCTTTTGATTTACTCTTTCGTTCATTGTTTAAGTCCACCTTTAATATATTTTTTAATATTTTATTTAACACTATGGTTTGTGTTTCTAAAATAAAATAAAATTATTCATCCATATTTTTACTCTTTGATAGGAAAAACCAACAATAAATTATACAAAAGTTTTTAATTTTTAATTTTTTAATTTCATATAAAATATTCTTAAAAAATGATTTATACAATGATAAAATTCATATTCTCTTTGTAAAAAAAATGAAAGATTTTTTTAACTTAAAATAATTGTTTTAGTCCAAATACCTTATACTTTTAAATACCTTGATATTTAACTCAATATTGTCAAGTATCTTATATTTTTTACAATTTCACTTAAGTACCACCACATTGAAATTTATTTTTACTCAAATACGTAAATAGTACAAAAAAGTTGTGTATATAATTTTATATAGGTGTCTATTTGGGTATCCTAGTAAATGTGATGAAACTTAAGTAAAATTGTAAAATATATAGGACAACGGATAGTTATTGGGCTAAATGTAAAAAGATAACAAAAAATTAATGGATTTTCTCCTTGTTATAAATTAATTGGGTTTTTTACAGTAATATATTTATATTTAATTGATTGCCAACAAAAACATATAATAACGTATGCTTTATTTATTTATTTATTTATCTTGTAAAGAAGTTGATTTCTTTATCATTTTTTAACAAGAAACCAACTACTATAGAAATCATTATATTAGGCATATATTTAATAATTTTTGCATAATTATTTTGAATAATAGTGAAATATTCAAGATTGCAACTTGTAATAAAAAATTATATCAGTGAACCGTAGAGAACTTATTTATATATCAGCTGACGGCAGAACCAACTACTATACAGTAGTAGTGCCTGGTCTATCAAAACAATTGAAACTAAAAAATCAGCAAGTCCGCACCAGGCTAACATTACAATTCATTCTTCCTTTGCTGTTACCGTGGAGGAGTGATTTTCAGCCGCACATGCTTGGATATTCTAAAGCAAGCTAAACTGCCGGCCCAGCTATCTGGACCACGCTGGCGTGCATGTTTATTACACCACATGAATTTGTAGTGCTCAAAACTAGAGCAGATAAAAGTTGATCTGATCTGTCCAATCCGACTCGATCTGAGCAAAATTTAATTCGATAAAATCTAAAAATTTTAACAACCTAATCCGATCTAAACCCGACCTAACATTGACCCGACCTGGCAATGACCAGATAAAAATTAATCCGACCCAACTTGATGCCAACCCATGACCCGATAGCAATCCGACTCTCCTTCGACCTGACCCGACGTTAACCCTATCCGACGTTGACTCTACCCGACATTCACCCGATCCGACCCGATATTGACGAAACCAAACATTAAAATATATTATAATAATAATAAATTACATATATTTTATTATTCATTTAAAGCTTTTAAAAATATAGTTTTTTTATAAATTGTATTTATTTTTCATACTTTTACCCTAAAATTCTATACAGTATCATTTAGAATAAAAAAATCTCATAGATCCAACTTTTGATGCATATTTTTAAAACAACAAATATTATATTAATTTATATAGATTATAAGTTTATAACAAATAAAAAATCAAACTCAGACTCTGAAAATATATTTATAGTGGTTACTGGTTACCTAATGAAATTGTAATTATAATTGTTACCAACTGAAAATTACTAACTCTTAACACTATCGTACTATAAATCATGTCTATTTTATAACATATTGTATACTTACTTGACTAAAAACTATTAAAGAATTACCTGATTTAACATAATTAGGGTTTGAGTCCGAAAAACAAATCCGATCAAATCATTTTCAAATATTTAAATTAACGGTTCGAAATTGAAATTAGAACTATTCTAAAACATATTGTATACTCAATTGATTAAAAATTATTAAGGAATTACCCAATTTAACATAATTAGGGATTTTGAGCCTAAACGGCAAATCTGGTCAAATCTTATTCAAATATTTAAATTAATAGTTCAAAATTGAAATTACACATATTCTAAAACATATTGTATACTCAATTGATTAAAAACTATTAAGGAATTACCCAATTTAACATAACTAAGGTTTTCAACCAGAATTACAAATCCGGTCAAATCTTAATCAAATATTTGACAATTCAAAATTGAAATTAGACATATTCTAAAACATATTGTATACTCAATTGATTAAAAACTATTATGGAATTACCCAATTTAACATAATTAAGGTTTTTGAGCCCGCATTGCAAATCTGATCAAATCTTAATTAAATATTTAAATTGGAGGTTCAAAATTAAAATTAGATATATTCTTAAACATATTATATACTCAATTGATTAAAAACTATTAAAGAAATACCCAATTTAATATAAGTAGGGTTTGAGTCAAAACTACAAATCTGATCAAATCTTATAAAAATATTTAAATTGATAGTTTAAAATTGAAATTAGACATATTCTAAAACATATTGTATACTCAATTGGTTAAAAACTATTAAAGAATTACCCGATTTAACATAATTAAGGTTTTTATGCCTGAACTGCAAATTCGGTTAAGTTTTATTCAAATATTTAAATTGATGGTTTAAAATTAAAATTAGACATATTATAAAACATATTGTATACTCAATTGATTAAAACATATTAAGGAATTACCCAATCTAATATAATTAGGGTTTTTGAGACCGAATTGCAAATCCAGTCAAATCTTATTCGAATATTTAAATTGACGGTTCAAATTTGAAATTAGACATATTGTATACTTAATTGATTAAAAACTATTAAGGAATTACCCAATTTAACATAATTAAGTTTTTTTAGCCCAAACTTTAAATCCGGCCAAATCTTATTCAAATATTTAAATTGGCGGTTCAAAATTGAAATTAGACATATTTTAAAACATATTATATAATCAATTTAAGAAAATAACTCAATTATACAATGTAATTTAAATCCACAAGAGTTTTAACCTAACAATCCAATTCTGATATATTTAATACTATTTTCCCAATTTAACAATACCAAAATGAAATTAAGTACATTTCAAAGTATATTGCACAATCAATTTATCCAAAATAGCTTAATCGGATGAATCCGATAAATTCGAACATAACTGGGTAAAAAATCTTTTTTATTTACTTGTAAAAATAAAACACATATAATATTCTTATTTCATTTATCTGTACTAGTAATCTTATGATTGTCTCTAATATTTATAATGTAATAAATGATAAATATACACTATATAGTCATATTTATAATCACATTTATTTTATAAATTTATCTTTTCTTAAGTAATCAAATATTTTAAATACTCAAATAAATATAATGTATGATAAATATCTAATATTTTTACTTGTAAAATTTATAAATATTTTAAGTAATCAAATATAATATTATTAAAACTTATAAATATCTTTATTATTTTCTTGTAAAAATAAAACACATATAATATTTTTATTTCATTTATCTGTACTAATAATCTTATGACTATTTCTAATATTTACAATGTAATAAATGATATTTATGCATTGTATTGTCATGTTTATGATCACTTTTATTTTATAAAATTATATTTTTTAAGTAATCAAATATTTTAAGTAATCAAATATATATAATATATGATAAATATCTAATATTTATACTTGTGAAATTTATAAGTATTTTAAGTAATCAAATATAATATTGTTAAAACTTATAAATATATTTATTATTTACTTGTAAAAATAAAGCACATATAATATTCTTATTTTATTTATCTGTACTAGTAATCTTATGGTTGTCTATAATATTTACAATGTAATAAATGATAATTATACATTGTATAGTCATGTTATGATCACCTTTATTTTATAAAATTATCTTTTTTAAGTAATTAAATATTTTAAGTAATCAAATAAATCAGAATAAATGATAAATATCTTTGTTATATTCAATCATGCAATGTTTTTTATTATTAAAATTTATAAATATCTTTACTATTTACTTGTAAAAATAAAGCACATCTAATATTCTTAATTCATTTATCTGCAATAGTAATCTTATGATTGTTTCTAATATTTACAATATAATAAATGATAATTACCTCGACCCGAATTTAACTCAACCCATCAAAACTCGACTCAACCCGACCCATCAAGGTAACCCGTAACTATTCAAATCCAACCTATCAAATTACACAAAATAACCTGACCTATTAAGTTAACCCGAAATAACTTAGACCTAACGGAATCAACCCATCATATAGCATAAAATGACCCGAACGGGTCGAAGCCACCTAATCATGTGAACCAGAAAATGACCCGAAACCAACCCAACCCTACCAATCAAGTTAACCCGAAATGACCCGAACCTGAGTTTGCTTAACCCAAACCCGACCCGACCCAAACAAAGCAATGACCCGACCCGACCCACAACTGACCTACCAAAGTCAAATGACCCGAAATAATCGGATCCGATAGTAACCCGACCTGCTATGACCCGACCCACCCAACCCGATTACCACTTCTACTCAAAACTAGGATTGTAAGGTGTTTTCATTGGACATGTTCGCAAGAAAATTGTGGTTGGTTGCTTATCCATCCTAGTACCGCTCCTCTCACGAGTTCAATGCCCAGGAGGCCAGGACTGTCGGTTGGCTGAGCACTCTAGCACAAGAGATCGATGCTAACATTGTCCTTTAACTAGTATAAGCCTATAAATAAATAACATTGGTATTGCAACACACTACCCATTGCAAATTGGTAAGTAGCTACCGAAAGAATAGCAATATACTACGCCAACTCCAGCCGAGATGAGATTCCATGTAGCAAGGCAGGAACCTGAGCTCGCTACACCAGCAAAACCAACACCGTTTGAATCAAAGTACCTCTCAGACATTGATGACCAAGAGGGCTTACGTTTCTGGCCTCCCGTTATCATTACTTACAGTAAAAATGACCGCATGGCAGGTGTGGATCCGGTAGCTGTGATAAAAGCATCACTCTCTAAGGCGCTAGTGTTCTACTACCCATTTGCAGGCAGGCTACGCGAGAGGGGTAATAGGAAGCTCATGGTAGAATGCACCGGCGAAGGTGTGCTGTTTATTGAAGCTGATGCACGTGTTACGCTCGACCAGGTTCAGCATGCATTACTTCCTCCACGTCCCGTTTTGGAGGACGTTCTCTTTGATGTTTGGATCTTCCGAAATCATTGATTTTCCTCTGCTCTTATTTCAGGTAAATTGGTGTGTCAAAAGGATAAAATAATAGGGGTTAAGGTAAGGGGGAATTTAAATAAAATATATTGTCATCAATGATTTTAAAAATAATAAAAGATAATACTTGATCATCCTTATGACCAATTGGTTTGGAAGAAAGTTACAACGGAAAGTTATAACTTTACTAAAATTAGTATAAATTTTAAAAATAAAGTACGGTTAAAAAAAACTATTATTGGAAAACAAAATGTTCAACCAAACATAATTATTATAAAATATTACGCTCGACCAGATTCAGAATGCAGGACTTCCTCCATGTCCCGTTTTGGAGGATGTTCTTTTTTATGTTCCCAGATCTTCTGGAATCATTGATTCTCCTCTGCTCTTGTTTCAGGTAAATTGGTACGCCAAAAGAATAAAATGATAGGGGTAGGGGGAATTTAAATAGAATACGTTCTCATCAATAACTTTAAACATAACAAAAGTTAATACTTGGTCATCCTCGTGATTGGTTTGGAAGAAAGTTGTAGCTGTAAAACGGAGCTACTTTTTAAAAATTATGTTAATTTTAGTAAGTTTATTGTTTTTAAAGAGGTAAAACAGCCATGACGAGGGTATTAATAAAAACAATAAACTTATTAAAATTTTATTAATAAGATAGTTTATTAATATTTATGTAGCAATTTATGTGAGAAAATTTTATATTTGTTGAATGAAGTTGACTTTAATTTAAATCAAGTTTAAAATTATATTGAATATGAGCAGATACTAGTTGGATCATTTTAGATTGGATAAGTTTTGATCGAATTGTTTCTTAAATTTCTGTTTGGATATGAGTAAAACTTTTAACAAGTTGAATTTTTTTGGTTAAGATCATTCAGATACAGGTAATTATTAATTTCACATTGGTTCAATTTTAGTTTTTGTTTCAAGCAGATTTTCGAATCCATATCAAAATAGCAGGCAAAATCAGCGCACCTAGCACACAGCATCCTAGTATAGATCAATCAAGAAGATGGAACAGCAAATTAAAATTGCGAACAGGGCCCCTTGATCTTCAACTGACCAAAGCTACGTACAAATACAACACAACTAATCAAATACAGTGTCTAAGATCAGTGCACTTGGGCGCCAACGTTTTGAGTTCCTAGTTTTCACAAGTTAGGCGTTTGAAATTTGCAAGCTCCAACTTTAAAGAGATTTTTTAGGAAACAAGATATTTATTTTATATGTCTCTGTGTGTGTCTATTCCGTTGATAACTCATCAATTACTATCCTGGATATTAGGAAAGTCGTTGACTAGGAAATATTCGGCATCACTATTAAGGAGATACATATATTAGGGGTTATTATGTTAGGTGCATCATGTATGAATGAAGGCAGAAATATTCATCTCTGAAAAGTCCTTTCTATGCTGTAAGTTAAGAGATGATCTAGAATGAAGAACATCAGAAAGGGTCTTCAATGGCAACATATATAGGTTGCTGCAAGTTCCGTTAAGGATTCATACTCGGACTACCAATAAGCTTGTCTCTCACACACAAGACCTCCCCCATGCTTGGAAGATCAATTAGAAGTTCCTAAATTAATAGACAGAGACTTCATAAATATATTATCTTACCCATTAAAATTTGACATTTATCATTATTTAGAACCAATCTCATTTAATTGTATAGCTTTTTTTTTTAACACATAGTACTTACCCAAATAGTTAAATAAATAAAAGAATATTTGATTCTTCGTCTTACAACTATACCTGTTTAAGTAAAGCATTATTTGTTTCTCCTCAATAGTTTATAATATTTTTTCATAATTTTAAATAAAATTATTTCTCACTTGGGTCATTAAAAAAAATTATACAAATAATATTCTCATATTTTTTTCTATAAATAAATACTCATATTAATATATTTTAAGTATAAAAATTACATCAAAACTTTAAATAAAATATCTGGGAACTCTCACAAGGTGAGTATTCTTGACTTTTGAATGGTTTGGGAGAATAATGATAATTATTCAAGTTTCGTAAATCACTGGTTCTTTGATAGGTTTATCTTCGGTTTTTTTTTTTGTAGTATACAATAAGGTTATGCATGACACTACCACTCATGACAATGGCAAAAGGCTTAGGGGTTTATTTGGTTTAATATAAATCGAAGTGATATTAAATATGAAAATTTTATTTAGATAAAAGAAAATAGAGGTCTATTAAGATAAATATTTTAAAATATTATTTATAAAATATTATGTTTACTTAGTTGAAATTTAATTTAATTGTGTTTGAATTGGGTTGAATAAATGCTATATTAGTTATATTTTACCTTTCAATCTAATTACTCCAAAAAATTGGAGTTAATAAAAATAAAATAATTCATGATAAAATTTTAATATTTACTAATCTAGGTGGATATTTTTAAATAAAATTATCAAAGAATTTTATTCATCCGATTTATTCCAACCTGAGATTAACACTACTTTATCAAAGAAATGTTCCTAGGAGGCTAGGACTAAATCCTTGGTTTAATTCACTGAATAGAATAGTGCCTGGTCTGACAAAATACTTGAAACTAAAAACCAGCGTGGGATGGGGGATGGAAAACGGAAAGACAGAAAACATTAAAAAAAAAATATATATATATATATATATATATATATATATAATTAAAAAAAATTAAAATTATTATCTATATTAATTAAATTTAACTATTAATATTTTTTAATAATAAAAATTAATTAAATAATTTTAATATAAATTTTTATATTAAAAAATATTTTCGAAACTGAGATGATACTAAAGTGTCATTTCCATACATCATAGCTAAAACTCAGCAGGTCCACTCCAGGTTAACAATTCATCCTTCTTTTGTTGCTTAGTTCCCGTGGACATAGAGCTTACCACGCACGAAAATGACACTTTGATGTTGTCTTTCATCCCAAAAATATTTTGAAAATATTTATTCTTTTAAAAAAAATTTAGTATTAAAATTATTTAATTAATTTTTTATTTAATAATAATTAATTAATTTTTTATTAAAAAATTATTAATAATTTAATTTAATTAATATAGATAATAATTTTAAATTTTTTTTATTTTTATCTCTTAATTTTAATAGATTTAATCTATTTTTAAATATATATATATATATATAATTTTCTTTTATATTTTTTATAATCTTATTTTTAAAAGTTTTAAATATAATATTTCTACGTTTTTTTCGTTCTCATGTCCTCCCGCCCCTTGCCGCCCCCGTCCCGATCCCGTGCAACGCTGGAGCTAACCGCCAACGCTTTGATATTTCATTGAATTATCTAAACCTAACCGGCCGGCCTACCTATTAGCTGTATGGACCACACTGACGTGGCGTGTCTTTCTCCTCCGTGTGAATTCGTGGTGCGCAAAACTCATAAGAAATAAGTGGACGTAGAATTGTAGTATCAGTACCCTCTCTCTCAAGCTGGCAAAAGTTAACCCGACCCGTCTAATCCGACCCGATCCGAACGAAATTCAACCCGATATGATCCGAAAAATTTAACAACCTGATCCGATCCAGATCCGACCCGACAATGACCAGACCTGGTACTGACCCGATGATAATCAATCAGATCCGAACCCGATCCGACCCGATCCCAACCCACAACCCGTTATTGACCCGACCCGATAGCGATCCGACCCGTCATTGACCCAACCCGATCCCAACCCGACCCGCAATTGACCCGACCCGCTTTGACCTGACCCGAAGCCGACCCGATCCAACGTTGATCTGACCCGACAATCACCCGATCTGACCCAACATTAACCTGATCAGACATCAAAATATATTATAATAATAATAATAAATTAAATATATTTTATTATTCATTTAAAGCTTTTAAAAAATATAGTATTTTATAAATTGTACTTATTTTTCAAAATTTTACCCCAGACATTCTTATTTATTAATGATATCCTAATAAGATATATTATTAATAAATAAAAAACCAAAATAAAAAAAGACAAACATCCAATTATAATCCTATAAAATGATTTTCAAAACGTGTTCATTACATCTACTAATCCACCTATTTGAAGAAACTCTTAATAGAAGAGTATAATAGTATCATTTATTAGTTATCAATTTATCACTTATCACCCACAAAATCCAACAAATAATAACTATACCCCGTATCAAGAGTATCTCACGTTACAACTCTAAATTTAAAGTTTTAGTTATATTTTTTCATTTAATATTATTAATTTACTTTAAATATAATTTAGTATTCTACGTTCATCAATTTTAAATTTACAATATCTAATTATTTTTGTTAATTATAATATTAATATTAATATTTTACATTATTTAATTTTTAATTTATATATATAATAATTAATAATTAATGAAAATATATAAAATTATTATTTAATTTAAATTATGTTTAAAATAACTTATTATATTTTTTTACTATAATAATAATAATTAATAAAAATATTACAATAAAAATATAAATATAATAATGTTAATAAAATAAAACACATATAATACTCTTTTTTCATTTATCTTTACTAATAATCTTATGATTGTATCTAATATTTACAATGTAATGATAAATATCTTTGTTTGATTCAAAGCGCAATATTTTTTATTATTAAAATTTATAAATATCTTTACTATTTATTTGTGAAAATGAAGCGCATTTAATATTTTTAATTCTTTTATCTGCAATATTAATCTTATGATTGTCTGTCTCTAATATTTATGATTTATGAAATGATAATTACTTAGGCTCGAATATGAGTAAACCCGTCAAAACTCGACCCATTAAGTTAACCCGTAACTAATTGAATTCAACCCGTCAAATTGTATGAAATGAGTCAAATGACCCCACCCATCAACTTAATTCGAAACAACTCGGACATAACTAACCCGTCATATTATATTATTACATGAAAATATGAAATGACCTAAACCGGCCGAAGCCACCTACTCACGTGAACTAGAAAATGACCTGAAACCAACCCGACCCTACCACCAGTCAAGTTAACCCCGAAATTATCAGAATCCGAGTTTTCTTAACTCGAATAGCCGGACCTAACACAACCCGACAAATTAACCCGAAATGACCCGACCCGAACCGACCCGACCTGACAAATTGACACGAATGACCCGACCCGTTAATGACCCGACCCGCTATGACCCGACTCGAACCCGACCCGCCCGACCCGATTGCCACCTCTATCTCACACTACACCTGCGCACAAGTGACACAGCCTAAGTCACAAAAACTAATTAGTCATTATTGAGAAAATAAAATAAAATCATATACCCCCAATAATATCATAAAAAATAGGCTAAAATATTTCATATATATATATATATATATATATATATATAACTATTTCACATCAACAAATTTTGTACCATAATTCGGATGCTCATTTTTTAAATTATGACACCATAATTTGGAATGCTTGGGTTAATCATTTCTATATATATATATATATATTTTATAATAGAATACCTTTAAAGGCTTTTACAATAAGCCTATTAAATTCTAATGGTTAGGAGAGAATTAAAACCACAAACATAGAGTACTCAACCTGATGATACCTACTAAACCAAGATTTTGTATATCTAAAGTATAAATTTTATACATGGAGAACTCTATTTCTAGATCTTCCATTACCATATTGCACAAATTTAGGTAAAAAAAATTCCATTCAAATTAGGCCATCATCTCCAATTGCATTCATAATCCAATTCAAGGAAAAAAATGCAGATTGGCCAAACGAATGGAGGATGTCGAACTCTGTTATAATGTAGGGCAGCAGTAATCAAATCAATGGCAGGAATATTGCAACCAAACAAGGTAACAACATTCCAGAAAAACGTAGAAAAAATTCAATCAAACAAAGGCATCAACAATTGAGCAAAACAAGCGAAACAAAGGAGTTGCTTGTAGGATTACCGTTGGCCGTTTATGGTGCATTAATATTGGCTAGTACTTATTACATGATTAAAAAATTTTTTATTTTCAATGAGGAGAATGCTAATCATTCTTCAATTAAAATATATCAATAGTATTGTATAAATAAGATTTCTTTGGTTCACAAAAATATTCTTTAATCACAAGTTTCAGTCTTGAATAATTCACTATTATTCAAAATAACTATGCATAAAGTATGAAATATATGCCTAGTGAGATTAATTATGTAGCAATTGATTTCTCATTAAAAAAATATATAAAGAAAAAAATTACAAGATAAATAAATAAATAAATAAATAAAATATACATTATTATATGTTTTTATTTGCAATCTATTAAATTTACTTATTGTAAAAATTCCAATTAGTTTATAACAAGCTGAAATTCTATTTAAGTTTTTTTTTAAACATTTGGTTCAATATCAATTTGGTGTCTTGCATATTTTATAATTTCTCTTAGGTTTCTTTACATTTATTAGAATATCTAAATGGGTATCTATAAGGAATTGGAAATGTAATTTATTTTTACTATTTAAGTATTCAAGTAAAAATAAATTAAAATATAATGGTATCGAAGTGAAATTGTAAAAAAACATAAAATAATTACAAATATTATGCTAAATATCAATGTATATAGTAAAAAATTATTTTTAATAAAGATTAAAAAAATGAATAGAACTACCATACCAAACTAGTACTCCATATTTATTGATAAGTGGAATACAAAAACACTTTAAAATAAAAAAAAATATATGTATGACCTTTTAAAAATATAATTAATAGATTTTTATAGTCTTATTATATTTCATAATTTTTTTATTCATGCATTTCATAATATAAGAAAATAAAGAATAATAATATAAATTATATGATGTTAAAATAACATTTAGAAAATAATATTACATGAAGAAAATTAAGAAATTTGTAACAATAACGTATTAAAAATATTATTCTATAAATTAATAAAAAATAATAATAAAATAAAGTCTAAAATTTAAACAAGTCATTATACAAAATCATAGAGATACATAGAAAAATATATTATTGGGGAGCTAACTTTCAATTTAAATAATATTTCATTTTTTTGTAAATAGTGTACGAATTTCATCATCAAGCAACTCATTTTTTTTAAATAATTTATATAAAATAAAAAATGTGTATAATACAACTGTGGTTATTTTCTAACAAAGAGTAAATATATAGAAGATTGAGGTTTTTTGAAGAAAAAAAAAGTGTAGACACAAGCCTATAGTATTAAATAAAATAATAATAAAAATGTATTAATGGTGGACTTCAAGCACGAAGGGAAGAGTTAATCAAAAGAAAATATAAAAGAAATATATATAATTATTTTAAAAAGGATAATGTCTAACAAAACTATTACTATCAACTAGCTCTAGGCATCATAATAGCTTATTAGTTTTGTCTATATATACCATGTAGTTATTTAAAATTAAAATAAAACTAAATTTTTAAGAAAAAATAATATTTCTATCATGAAAACAATAATATGAATTTCATCATATAACATATCTTTTATTTATTTAGAACAATTTATATAATTTTAAAATATTAAAAAATATGTATCCCATTTACTTGTGCTTATTTTCTATCAAAGGGTGAGCAATATGGAAGTTTGAGTTTTGAAATACATACATACATACATACATACATATATATGAATTTTATCATGTAATGTGAAAATATGAATCATGTAACAAATATTTTATTTAGAATAATTTATGCTAGTTTAAAATATTAAAATATATTTTTCCCATTTACTGGTGCTTATTTTCTATCAAAGGGTGAGAAATATGGAAGTTTGAGTTTTGAAATACACCCCCCAATAGAGTTAAATAAATGTTCATATTATTATTTTCATGATTGAATAAAACTAAATAAGCTAACTATTTATATATCTACCTACCAACTTACTTATAACTAGTTGATAGTAAGAATATTGTTGGACATTACCCCTTTTTTTAACTAATTATATATATTTTTTTTCTTTTGATTTACTCTTCCATTCATTGTTTAAGTCTACCTTTAATACATTTTTTAATATTTTATTTAACACTATGGTTTGTGTTTCTAAAATAAAATAAAATTAATCATCTATATTTTTACTCTTTGATAGGAAAAAA
Source organism: Tamarix austromongolica (assembly GCA_039764185.1). Taxonomy (NCBI): domain Eukaryota; kingdom Viridiplantae; phylum Streptophyta; class Magnoliopsida; order Caryophyllales; family Tamaricaceae; genus Tamarix; species Tamarix austromongolica. The sequence continues at coordinate 81,564,832 of CM077814.1, read as the reverse complement.
CCAATAATAAATTATACAAAAGTTTTTATTTTTTATTTTTTTAATGTCATATAAAATATTCTTAAAAAATGATTTATACAATGATAAAATTCATATTCTATTTGCAAAAAAAAAAAATGAAAGATTTTTTTAACTTAAAATAATTGGTTTAGTCCAAATACCTTGATATTTAACTCAATATTGTCAAGTATCTTATATTTTTTACAATTTCACTTAAGTACCACTACATTGAAATTTATTTTTACTCAAATACTTATATAGTAAAAATAAGTTGTGTATATAATATATATAGGTGTCTATTTAGGTATCCTAGTAAATGTGATGAAACTTAAGTGAAATTATAAAATATATAGGACATCGGATAGGTATTGGACCAGATGTAAAAAGATAAAAATAAATTAATGGATTTTCTCCTTGTTATAAATTAATTGGGTTTTTCACAATAATATATTTATATTTAATTGATTGCCAACAAAAACATATAATAACGTATGCTTTATTTATTTATTTATCCTGTAAAGATGTTGATTTCTTTATCATTTTTTAACAAGAAACCAACTACTTTAGAAATCATTATATTAGGCATATATTTAATAATTTGTGCATAATTATTTTTGAATAATAGTAAAATATTCAAGATTGCAACTTGTAATAAAAAATTATATCAGTGAACCGTAGAGGGCTTATTTATATATCAGCTGAGGGCAGAACCAACTACACTATAGAGTAGTGCCTGGTCTATGAAAACACTTGAAACTAAAAAATCGGCGAGTCCGCACCAGGCTAACATTACAATTCATTCTTCCTTTGCTGTTGCGTCCGTTAATACGGACGTGGAGGAGTGATTTTCAGCCGCACATGCTTGGATATTCTAAAGCAAGCTAACCCGCCGGCCTAGCTACCTGGACTACGCTGGCTTGCATGGCTATTTCACCGCGTGAATTTGTGGTGCTTAAAATTAGAGACGACACTTAAATCCAACCCAACATTGACTTGATCCGACAATGAACCGATAAAAATTGATCCGACTCGACTCGATGCCAACCCAAGATCCGATAGCAACCCGACCAACCTTGACGTTGACCCAATCTAACCCGACATTGATTCAATTAGACATCAAAATCTATTATAATAATAATAAATTACACATTTTATTATTCATTTAAAGCTTTTAAAAATATAGTTTTTTTTATAAATTGTATTTATTTTTCATACTTTTATCCTAAACATTATATTCAATATCATTTAGAAGAAAAAAATCTCATAACTCCAACTTTTGATGCACATTTTCAAAACAATAAATATTATATTAATTTACACATATTATAAGTTTATAACAAATAGAAAATCAAACTCAGACTCTGAAAATATAATTATAGTGGTTACTGGTTACCTAACGAAATTGTAATTACAATTGCTACAAACTGAAAATTACTAACTCTTAACACTATCGTGCTATAAATCCTGTCTATTTTATAACATATTGTATACTTAATTGATTAAAAACTATTAAGGAATTACCCAATTTAACATAATTAGGGTTTTTGAATCCAAAAAACAAATCCAATCAAATATTATTCAAATATTTAAATTAACGGTTCGAAATTGAAAGTATAACTATTCTAAAACATATTATATACACAATTGATTAAAAATTATTAAGGAATTACCCAATTTAACATAATTAGGGCTTTTGAGCCTAAACGCAAATTCAGTCAAACCTTATTCAAATATTTAAATTGATGGTTCAAAATTGAAAGTACACATATTCTAAAACATATTGTATACTCAATTGATTAAAAACTATTAAGGAATTACCTAATTTAAGATAACTAGGGTTTTTCAGCCTGAATTACAAATTCGGTCAAATCTAAACCAAATATTTAAATTCAAAATTCAAAATTGAAATTAGACATATTCTAAAACATATTGTATACTCAATTGATTAAAACTAATAAGGAATTACCCAATTTAATAAAATTAAGTTTTTTTTACCCCGAACTGCAAATCTGGTCAAATCTTATTCAAATATTTAAATTGGCGGTTCAAAATTAAATTTGGACATATTCTTAAACATATTGTATACTCAATTGATTAAAAAATATTAAGGAATTTTCTAATTTAATATAATTAGGGTTTTTGAACCCCAACTGTAAAGCCGGTCAAATTTTATTCAAATGTTTAAATTGATGGTTTAAAATTGAAATTAGACATATTCTAAAACATATTGTGTACTCCATTGATTAAAAACTATTAAGGAATTACCTAATTTAACATAATTAGGGTTTTAAACCCGAACTATAAATCCGGTCAAATCTTATTCAAATATTTAAATTGACGGTTCAAAATTGAAATTAGATATATTCTAAACCATGTTGTATACTCAATTGATTAAAAACTATTAAGGAATTACTCAATTTAACATAATTAAGGTTTTTTAGCCCGAACTGCAAATCCGGTCAAATCTTATTCAAATATTTAAATTGGCAGTTCAAAATTAAAATTAGACATATTTTAAAACATATTGTATAATCAATTTAATAAAATAACTCAATTATACAATACAATTTAAATCTGCAAGAGTTTTAACCTAACAATCCAATTCTGATATATTTCATACTATTTTCCCAATTTAACAATACCAAAATGAAATTAAGTACATTTCAAAGTATATTGCACAATCAATTTACCCAAAATAGCTTAATCGGACGAATCCGATAAATTCAAACATAACTGGGTAAAAAATCTTTATTATTTACTTGTAAAAATAAAGCACATATAATATTCTTATTTCATTTGTCTATACTAATAATCTTATAATTGTCTCTAATATTTATAATGTAATAAATAATAAATATACACTATATAGTCATATTTATGATCACATTTATTTTATAAATTTATCTTTTCATAAGTAATCAAATATTTTAAGTACTTACATAAATATAATATATGATAAATATCTAATTTTTTACTTGTAAAATTTATAAATATTTTAAGTAATCAAATATAATATTATTAAAACTTATAAATATCTTTAATATTTTCTTGTAAAAATAAAGCACATATAATATTCTTATGTCATTTATCTGTACTAATAATCTTATGACTGTCTCTAATATTTATAATGTAATAAATGATAATTATACATTGTATTGTCATGTTTATGATCACCTTTATTTTATAAAATTATATTTTTTAAGTAATCAAATATTTTAAGTAATAAAATATATATAATATATGATAAATATCTAATATTTATACTTATAAAATTTATAAATATTTTAAGTAATCAAATATAATATTATTAAAACTTATAAATATCTTTATTTTTTACTTGTAAAAATAAAGCACATCTGTACTAGTAATCTTATGATTATCTCTAATATTTACAATGTAATAAATGATAATTATACATTGTATAGTCATATTATGATCACCTTTATTTTATAAAATTATCTTTTTAAGTAATTAAATATTTTAAGTAATCAAATAAATTAGAATAAATGATAAATATCTTTGTTAGATTCAATCATGCAATTATTAAAATTTATAAATATCTTTACTATTTACTTGTAAAAATAAAGCGCATCTAATATTCTTAATTCATTATCTGCAATAGTGATCTTATGATTGTCTCTAATATTTATAATATAATAAATGATAATTACCTAGACTCGAATTTGACTCAACCCGTCAAAATTCGACTCGACCCGACCTGTCAAGTTAACCCGTAACTACTCAAATCCAACCTGTCAAATTACACGAAATAACCTGACCCGTCAAGTTAATCTAAAACAACTCGGACCCAATGGAATCAACCCATCATATTGCATGAAATGATCCGAATGAGTCAAAGCCACCTAATCACCTGAATCAAAAAATGACCCGAAACTAACCCGACTCTACTAGTCAAGTTAACCCGAAATGACCCGAACCTGAGTTTGCTTAACCCGAACCCGACCCAGAACTGACCCGACCCAAATAAAGCAATGATCCGAAATGACTCGACTCAACCCACAACCAACCTACAAAAGTCAAATGACTCGAAATAATCCAATCTAATAATGACCCGACCCACCCAAACTGATACCCACCTCTACTTAAAACTACGATTGTAAGGTGTTTTCATTGGACATGTGCGCAAGAAAAATGTGGTTGGTTGCTTATCCATCCTAGTACCGCTCCTCTCACCTGTTCAATGCCCAGGAGGCCAGGACTGTCGGTTGGTTGAGCACTCTAGCACAAGAGATCGATGCTAACATTTTCCTTTAACTAGTATAAGTCTATAAACAAATAACAGCCTACATTGATATTGCAACACACTACTCATTTCAAATTGGTAAGTAGCTACTAAAAGAATAGCAGTATACTACGCCAACTCCAGCCGAGATGAGATTCCATGTAGCAAGGCAGGAACCTGAGCTCGTTACACCAGCAAAACCAACACCGTTTGAATTAAAGTACCTCTCAGACATTGATGACCAAAAGGGCTTACGTTTCCGGCCTCCGGTTATCATTACTTACCGTAAAAATGACCGCATGGCAGGTGTGGATCCGGCAGCTGTGATAAAAGCATCACTCTCTAAGGCGCTAGTGTTTTACTACCCATTTGCAGGCAGGCTACGCGAGAGGGGTAATAGGAAGCTCATGGTAGAATGCACTGGCGAAGGTGTGCTGTTTATTGAAGCCGATGCACGTGTTACGCTCGACCAGATTCAGCATGCATTACTTCCTCCATGTCCCGTTTTGGAGGACGTTCTCTTTGATGTTCCCGGATCTTCCGAAATCATTGATTCTCCTCTGCTCTCGTTTCAGGTAAATTGGTGTGTCAAAATGATAAAATAATAGGGGTTAAAATAAGGGGGAATTTAAATAAAATATATTGCCATCAATGATTTTAAAAATAATAAAAGATAATACTTGATCGTCCTTATGACTGATTGGTTTGGAAGAAAGTTACAACGGAAAGTTATAACTTTACTAAAATTAGTATAAATTTTAAAAATAAAGTACGGTTAAAAAAACTATTATTGGAAAACAAAATGTTCAACCAAACATAATCATTATAAAATGTTACGCTCGACCAGATTCAGCATGCAGGACTTCTTCTATGTCCCGTTTTGGAGGATGTTCTCTTTTATATTCCCAGATCTTCTGGAATCATTGATTCTCCTCTACTCTTATTTCAGGTAAATTGGTACGCCAAAAGAATAAAATGATAAAGGTAGGGGGAATTTAAATAGAATACGTTCTCATCAACAACTTTAAAAATAAAAAAAAAGTTAATACTTGGTCATCCTCGTGATTGGTTTGGAAAAAAGTTGCAGCGGTAAAACGGAGCTACTTTTTAAAAATTATTTTAATTTTAGTAAGTTTATTGTTTTTAAAGAGGTAAAACAGCCATGACGAGGGTATTAATAAAAACAATAAACTTATTAAAATTTTATTATTAAGATAGTTTATTGATATTTAATGGGGATAAGGCAAATTTTTATTTTTTATATAAAATTTTATTAATAAGATAGTTTACTGATATTTATGTAGCAATTTATATAAGCTAAAATGTTAAATTTGTTGATTGAAGTTGACTTTAATTTAGAGTAAGTTCGAAATTATATTGAATATGAGCAGATATTAGTCAGATCATTTTAGATTGGATAAGTTTAGTTTGAATTATTTTTTAAATTTCTATTTGGATATGAGTAAAACTTTTAACAAGTTGAATTTTTTTGGTTAGGATCATTCAAATACAGGTAATTATTAATTTCACATTGGTTCAATTTCAGTTTTTGTTTCAAGCAAATTTTCTTATCCAAATTAATTTTTGTTCGGTTATTCAGGTTGGATTAATTTTGTTAGATTTAGTTGGGCAGCCCATCTCATCTTGGCCGTCTCGTGACGGGTCGTGATTCGAGTCCCACGGGATGCATGGGTATCCCCAGCTTCCAATTCCCCCTTTTCCCCATTCATACTATCTATTATCAAAAATAAAATTTAAACTTAAAAAAAAAATTAAAAACAACTTATTACAACAGCTATTATCAGCTATGTTTTTTCCCCTCCAAATCATATCATAGCACATATAAAAGCAAAGGATATAAATAATCGATTATCGAACTAAAACTACGAATTGCTTCTTCTTTTTCCTTATGCGGTTTTAAATAAGATTATATAGATATATATGTTACATATAAACAAGTATCTTTTATTTATAAATTAAAGGAGAGTGAACTTAATTAAATTCTAATTTTATTTTTGAGCTTGTTTGGTATGGGAGTATTAAGAGTGAAAAAAAATTCTTCTAATAATAATTTTTGTGTCATTTATATCAAATATTTTATAGTAATTTTTATGATAAAATATTCATTTTAGGTTAAATTAATATCTAAAATGGATATTCGTCTACAAATATATATATATATATATATATATATATATATATATATATATATATATATATATAATACATCGGTAATTTTTGAACTCTTATTACCCCTATACCAAATGGACACTTAATCAATAATATCATTATAGGACATGTTTGGATAAGCGATAATTGTTGGCCATTGATTGTTGTTATCAGATGTTTTATTATATTTTAAAATTAAATTTACAAAAATTAGTATAAATTTTTAAAAGAAGTGCAGTTGAAAAAACACTATTTGAGAACAAAGTTGTCCCCCAAACAAACTCATAATAAGAAGTGTGTTTGAATATATATAATTTTTAGAAAGAAAAAAAATTGAAACCGAAACTAATGGACTTAATATTATGTAATTGAGCATGCATATTCATTATTATTATTATTATTCCCTTGTTGTCAACTTAAGCTTTGATTCTTGTTCCTTGCCTGCAATTATTTAGAAGAAGAAGAAAATGAAAAAAGGTGCATAGAAGGTGATGGAGAGATTGAAAACATGAAGAAAAAAAGAAGAAGAAAGGTTTACAAGCTTACTCTATAATCTATACATGTGCAGGTAACTCGATTAATGTGTGGCGGATTCATCTTAGGAGTCCGGGTTAACCACACGTTCTGTGACTTCACTGGACTGATACAGTTCTTGAATGCAACGGGTGAACTCTCAAGAGGCGCTGATGTGCCATCTCTGCAGCCTGTATGGCAAAGAGATATCTTTAAGGCGAGGGATCCTCCTATTATCACACACACGCATCACGAGTACGATCAGGTATGGGCCATGAATAATAATGACGGATGAAATCTGAATGTTGTGAGCATACTCGTAACACGCCGGAATCAAAGTTTCCAATGGGTGAACCAACATTCCCTCTCTAATATGACCAAGAGGATGGGCCCTTCATTAGTTCATAATATGAAATTAAACTTGGGGCTTTTATTATTATTTTTCTTTCTTTTTGAATGCTCATTATTTATATTATTAGTGCACCTTAATTTGGAGCACTTGAGCTAAAATTTTCTATTTTTATTATAGGGTTCCTTTTAAGGCTTTTACACTAAGTATATAATTCGAATAGTTAGCGATGTACTACGTATACAACAAGTTACAGATCCGTCGACGAATTCGGGCATTAAAATATCTTATTGATTGCTTGCCAAGTAATTCCCCTTCTATTTGACAGGGGATTTCAACTGCAAAAGGCACGGTACTAGATCATGTTAATTCACAAGCCACAGACCAACACTCGTTGTGCTTCAGCCCCAAGGAAATTCAGTCCCTCCGCAACAACCTCTCCCCCCATCTCCGCGACATCTGCACCAAGTTTGAGCTACTGAGTGCATGCTTATGGAAATGCCGCACCATTGCCCTCCAACCAAATCCCGAAGACATCGTTCGCTATTCTTGCGTGACCGACCTACGAAACAAACGCGATATGGACTTACCCTCAGGATTCTACGGCAACGCCATCATCTTCCCAGCCACCATCACAGAGGCAAAGCAACTAATCGAAAACCCATTGGATTACGCACTGAAGTTGGTCCAAGAATCAAAGGCTAAGGCTACCGAGGAGTACGCAAGGTCGGCTGCTGATTTTCTTGTCTTGAAAGGGAGGCCAATGGCCGTGGAGAAGCTGCATTGGATGGCTTCCAATACCATGAGGCCGGAGACTCGAGACATGGATTTCGGTTGGGGAAAGGTTGTTTTTTTTGTTGTTCCTAGAGGGATTCGGATTCTAAGCAACTTTTCAAAGTTCAAAATGCGCGGCGTAGAAGAGGAAGAAGAGATCATTGTTGTAGCTTTGGAATTGCCAACGAGTGTTATGATTAGGTTGCGGGAGGAAGTGAACAAGATGATGGGCGCGGAGCAGACCGAACCGGGGGATGTGATTGGTCGTAAAGATGCGGTGAAAGCAATACGAGCAAAGCTTTAGGTTTGGCAGCAGAGCTGATGTGCTAGTTCAAGCAATTCCTTATCTTCACATGACTTGTTCTCTCTCCATATGTTTGCTTCCCTGCAACTTAGAGCAGGGAGTATTGACAGCCTATATTATTTGTTGATTTGAGACATAATGCAACCTTTTTTTTTCTTTTTTTTATCATACCTTGTTATAAAATAAATTAATTTATATTATAATATTTATATTCAAAGGTACCATCATACGTGAGTTCGGAACAAATATTAATCGCCCGCACGGGCTTAGCTCAAGTGGTCGAAGACCCCCTCCTATTGGTAACAAGGAGAACCAAGGTTCGATTCATGGCAGCCGTAGTGTGGGAGTTTCAACCCTCCAATGTGGGGGTGGCTCCTTGTGGGCACCATGGATAACCGGGGGGTCCCAAAGCTACTGAGTCACCGTGATTTACCTCCTCCGGTGCTGTCGGGCCGGCTGGCGGAGGCCCTGGGGGCGAGGGAATCGCCTTTTGGTAACAAGGAACAAATATTAATCTACCGCATGCGTGTAATCATTGTCACTTTCTATAACCATTTTAAGTACAGATATAGCTAACGTTGCACGGGGACGGAGACGGAAATATAAAAACGTCATTTTTTAAAAATTTAAAAAACATAAACATAAAAAAATATTAATATATATATATATATATTGTTGAGCAATCAGAGTTTATTGCAACTTACCAAGATGTTAACTTTGGTCCTCAAGAATGCACTATTCTTTAATAGAAAACACAAAGGAACAATTCTAACTTAATCTCTGCAATACTCTAAGCAATCTTGTATAGAAAAGATGAGATCTTGATTTAAGACTGACCGGAAGAACTGAGAGAAAAGAGTAATCGAAACAATGCACAATGAAAGAGAACTCAGAAAAAATTTCAAAGCTGGTCACCAAGGGAGTTTTATTAGCTGTGATTACACCATACAATTAAGCATGCCTTGAGTATTTATACACAAAAGATTATAGGTATCTCGGACTATACCTTATACGTGTGCATGCCCTCCCTATCTTTCCTAACAGCCTGAACTAACCTCTTCTAACCGTCAAAAAACCAGCCTAACCACAAGAAATGGTCATAAGCTGATTAACGGGTAAGAGGACTCCTTCAAACTATTATCCTTAAGTACAAATTGTAGGCATACTTAACATATATATTTTTAAAATAGATCAAATTTACTAAAATTAAAAGAGAAAAAATTTAAATTTCTAAGATTATTACTTATATTAATTAGTTTTAATCATTAATAAATTTTTTAATTAAAAAATTAATTACTTAATTTTAATATAAATTTTGATACCAAAAAATTTTTTTAAATGAGAAACGTTTCCTTAACGTTTTCGGAACGGAAATGGCACCTAAGTAACGTTTCCATGCATAAGAGGATATAACTAATTCATTTAGCAGGAACTTATTTAATTTGTACATAATTAGTGGATCCTTCTATATGTTATATAAAACAATAAATCAAAGCAAGAATCTCATATGCACATGTTTGTCCTTTGTCAAAGCTCATAGCCATTTTGGCAGTGGCTTAACGATAATCATAAGCTTGTTCCCAACATTTTTGAAGCATGAATCCCTCTCTTATCTATAAGTGGGTCGTAGCTCTAAACCGTCAAGTCAGACCCGCACCGAACATTACCACTCAATAGAAATTGGAAATATCTGTGGGAGAAAGGTACCGGGAAAAGGTTACAAAGTCCGATCCAATTTCTGCGTGACCCCCGACGGTGATGCGTCAAAAGCCGGTGAGACATTGCAAGAAAACAAAAAGTTGCCAGCACGATTGCAAGAAAGGACGACTTGACTATACACATACGGAAATTTTTAACAGTGGGACCGTGAAAACGAAGAGGCGGAGAAACATAAAACCTTTTTTTTTTTTAAATTTAAGAAACGAAAATAGAAGAAAATGATGAAAAAAAATAAAATATATATATATATATATACATATTATATATATTTTTAAAAAATAGATTAAATCTATTAAAATTAAAAGAAAAAATTTAAAAAAATTCTAAAACTACTATTTGCCTTAATTGATGTAAATAATTAATAATTTTTTTAAAAAATAAATCAAATTCTTTCATTATTAATTTTAACATAAAAACATTTTCAAAACAAAAAATAGTTTTGATACGAGGAGGGGAAACGACAACCGCGCGCTTCGTTGATTTTGAACGAAGGAGAAAGAAGCAGACGAAAAGTACTGTGTAAATTGAAAATTGTCAGGTGACCCGACCTAACATTAATTCATATTTATATAAATTATAAAATATATTTATTATTTCATTTTTATACGATAGGGTTTGTAGTGAGCTGATGTTATCTAAAAAAAATCCACAAAACCAGGCGGGCCCCATCGCAGAGGAGAAGAAGATCGTAGCAAACAATGAGTTTGATATTGTCAACAAATGTAGGGTATTTAAAAATAAATTATTCTATTATTAAAATTTTATATTAAAAATAAAATTATCTTTAAAATATTAAATTTTATTTTTTATTCTTACTCTTAATTTTGTAATACATTAAATATTTTAGTATATTTTAATAAAGGATATAAATAAAAAAAATTAAGATTATATTTATTAATTTTTAAAAAAGTGTGTAAATTGTTAAATTATTTTTTTTTAATAAAAAGAAAATATGATTTATACTGCTAATATTATTATGTTATGTACTCTCAGGAAAAAAAAAGGAGGCATGTGGCGAAGTCTTAGGCCAAAAAAACAAGGGAAAGATGGGCCAGATGACAAAGGAAATAAAAGAGGGGTAGGAAGTAAGTATAGGAATGTCAGATTTATCCGAAATCAGACGAATTTTATTGTCGGATATGTAAACGGATATGGATATAGGTATGGAGGAAGGGGAGAAATATTCGCTGGATTTGGGTATGGATATGGGTAAGAGATCCTCAAATCCGTATCCGTACCCGCATCCGTTTATCTAATATAAAATTATATTTTTATCTTCATTTATGTAACCTTAAGTATATTTTCTAAGGCTAAAAGTAGAGATATGATTAAATTTTAACAATCTAAGTATATAATTCTAACATTAAATAATTTTTACTTTATACTTAATGAGTTTTACCCAAAACCCGATGGATATTTAAACGGATATGGATATGGATATGAATGAAGAAAAAAAATACCCGTCGAATTTAGATATAGATATAAATATAAATTTTCTTATCAAATTTGAGTAACGGATAGAGGGTACACGCTCCGTTGTCACATCTAAGCAAGTAACCGGCGTAAACACCCCCACCCCCGTCCAAAAAAAACAATCACCAATTATGTCCAAACCTTTGGAAACGTACAATGAGATGGTCGATCCAAAGCAATTAAATTAAAGAAAATAAAAGAAAAGATGAAGGCCTAGAAAAGTGCGGCTGAACTCCCATCCGGTAAATAAAGATAGAAATCGACGGAAATTGAAGATAAGAGCGGATTGTCACGGCCCGCTTTGAGCACTTTTATTTTTGCGGAATATTCTAGAACATTCTAGAATAATGTGGATATGTGTAGATAATTGTAGAAGATGTAGGAGGCTTCTACCATTGTATAGATGGTTCTAGAGGGGGATGTCTCTAGAACCATCCTCTTTTGTACACACTTGTATGGAAGCCTCTAGATTATCCTAGTGTGTTCTAATGGAGCATTCTAGAGGGAACATGATCTAGCCCACTCTAGAATGTTCCTTGGGATGGAGGGAGGAGGAGGCCTCAACTATAAATAGGGGATGAGGTGTCTCATTTCCACCATCCACAAGTTGGAATCTCTCAACAATTCTCTCAATAAAGCTCTCATTCTCTCAAACTCTCTTGCGTGGTTCCTTGTGAGTGCTTAAGGCTTTGTGCTAAGCAAAGTTCTCTTATTCAAGAGTGAAGTCTCTTGAAGTGAAGGCTGACTTAGTCATCCAAGGAGGTGGAAAAAGACTAAGTGCCGCACTCAGTTGGCTTAGAAAGAAGTCAGGGCGTGACAGGTGGTATCAGAGCACGGTTACGAGAAGGAGTAACCAAGAGGTGTTGCTATGGCACAAGTCCTCGATAGCTCACAAGTCACTCACGTTGCCGATGTTGAGAAAAAGAAGAAAGGCAATGGCGCCTCTAAGGTTCCTACTACCAACTTAGAGGACGTCATGGAGAGGATGGATAGATCCATCCAAGCTTGCCAAGAGGATGTGACCGCCTTGGAGGGAAGAGTGGATGGGTTGGAGAAGGAAGTGGAGGCCTTACCCAACCAAGAGAATGTACACGGGTTGGTGAATGCTTTTGCCACCCGGCTCCGTGAGGAGATGGTAGAGTCCAACAAGAGACTTATGGACGAGATGTTGGACCGAATCCATCAACTTGTGGCCGAGAACCTTGAACTAAGGGAAAGGCTCACGAGTGTTGAGGCGGATTGTGCTCGTTGCAAGGAGGCAATCTCGGTCGGTGCGAGAAGCTCAAGGGGGTCTATTCCTATGTTGGATACACCCCGGCCTCACAAATACAAGGGATCAAGGAATGCAAAGGAAATTGACAACTTCCTTTATGGCATTGAAAGGTACTTTTCTGCCACTCATTTACTTGATGATAGCATGAAAATTACCCAAGCCACTCTCTATCTTGAGGATGATGCCATGTTATGGTGGTGTGCCCGCCACCGAGATGTTGAGAGGGGTGCTTGTGTTATAAACACGTGGGAAGAGTTTAAGGCGGACCTCAAGAGGCACTTCTACCCGGCTAATGCTGAGTTGGATGCCATGAGGAGACTAAGGAATCTCAAGCACACGGGAACTATCAAGGAGTACATCAAGGCGTATAGCTCGTTGATGCTTGAGATATCCGACATGCCGGAGAAGGAAAGGTTGTTATACTTCATGGATGGGTTGCAATCGTGGGCTGAACAAGAACTAAGGAGGAGGAATGTTCAAGACCTCCCCGCAGCCTATCGGGAAGCGGAGTCCTTGATCGAGTACAAGTTTGAGAGAAAGGACAAGGGCCGGAAGGATGGTTCAAACAAAGATGGGGGAGGCAAGCCCCACAAGGCCGGTCCTAAGCACCATGACTCCAAAGGCAAAGACAAGGAGAAGGAGCATGGAGGTAAGGATTTCTCTAAATATAAACATGAATGTTTTATGTGTGGTGGAAACCATTTCTTGCGAGATTGTCCGCAAAAGAAAGCCTTGAGTGCCATGGCTTCCACCGAGATGGAGAAAGATGATCAGGGTGAGACTCACATGGGGTCTCTAACCCTACTTAACTCCATCAACTCCAAGCCGAAGGTGCAGGCTAAGGGGTTGATGTATGCGGAGGTCCAAGTGAAGGGTGTCACAAGCAAGGCTTTAGTTGACACCGGAGCGTCACATAACTTCCTTATCCCTAAGGAAGCAAGGAGGATGGATCTCAAGGTCACTAAGGAGCCCGGAAGAATGAAGGCAGTAAACTCAAATACGAGGCCCATTCTTGGAGTGGCATATGGAGTTCCCATCACCCTCGGCTCATGGGAAGGAAGGATAAATTTCACTGTGACCGAGATGGATGACTATGATATGGTGCTTGGGATGGAGTTCATAGATGTGGAAGCTCCACTTACATTCCCAGGGGATAGCACCATGCACCTCACGAAGGGGAAGCAAAGTCATGTGGTGCCCTTAGCACGAGCCAAGGTAGAGTCCCGCTCTCTTTGTACTATGCAATTTTCTAAGGGATTTAAAAAGGGAGAAGTCTGCTACTTGGCTTCGGTGGTTGAGGAGGAGTCCCCACCACCCATGGAGGTACCTAAGGAAGTACAGCAGGTCCTTCATGAGTTTAAGGATATGATGCCCGCCGAGCTACCCAAGAAGCTTCCACCAAGGAGAGAGGTGGACCATGCCATCGAGTTGGAACCAGGAGCCAAGCCACCCTCACGAAGTCCTTATAGAATGAGCCCGCCCGAGTTGGAGGAATTGAGGAATCAACTAAAGGACCTACTCGATGCTGGGTTCATCCGTCCCTCAAAAGCTCCCTATGGTGCCCCCGTGCTATTCTAGAAGAAGCAAGATGGCTCTCTTCGTATGTGCGTGGACTATCGGGCGCTTAACAAGATCACGGTGAAGAACAAGTATCCTTTGCCCTTGATAGATGACTTGTTTTATTGGCTTGGAAAGGCAAGGTACTTCACCAAAATGGATCTGCGATCGGGGTATTGGCAAGTAAGGATTGCCGAAGGAGACGAGCCGAAGACTACATGTGTAACAAGGTATGGCTCTTATGAATTCCTTGTTATGCCTTTCGGTCTCACGAATGCCCCCGCAACTTTTTGCACTCTCATGAATAAAATTTTCCATCCCTACTTGGACAAGTTTGTGGTGGTATATCTAGACGATATAGTGGTCTACAGTGAGACCTTGGAAGACCATGTTGAGCACTTGAGGAAGGTCTTCCAACTTCTAAGGGAGAACGAGCTCTACGTAAAGAAGGAGTAGTGCTCCTTCGCTCTCACTGAGGTGAAGTTCTTAGGCCACTATATCAAGGATGGGAAGATAGGGATGGATACGGCCAAGGTTCGGGCTATCCAAGAATGGGAAGCACCGAAGAATGTGTCTGAACTCCGAAGCTTCCTTGGCCTAGTAAACTACTATCGGAGATTCATTCAAGGGTATTCGGGAAGGGCCACACCCCTCACAAACAGATTAAAGAAGAAGGTCCCGTGGAGTTGGGATGAGGAGTGTGCGAAGGCTTTTGAAGACCTAAAGAAGGCCGTGATGGAAGAGCCAGTCTTGAGCCTCCCCGACTACTTTAAGGATTTTGAGGTACACACGGATGCCTCCGATTATGCTATTGGGGGAGTTCTTATGCAGGAAAGGCATCTTATCGCTTTTGAAAGCCGCAAGATAAATGATACCGAAAGGCGGTATCCGGTGCATGACAAGGAGATGACCGCCATCATTCACTGCTTGCGGGTATGGAGGCACTACCTTCTCGGAAGTAGGTTCGTGATCAAAACGGATAATGTGGCAACGAGCTACTTCCAGAACCAAAAGAAGATGAGTCCCAAACAAGCCCGTTGGCAGGACTTCCTAGCAGAATTAGATTACAAGATGGAGTATAAACCCGGAAGTGCTAACGTGGTGGCTGATGCACTAAGTCACAAGATGATGCTTGCCAGTATAAGCGGTCCTACGGGAGACATCCTAGAACAAGTCAAGGAAGGGATGGTGCATGACGCCTTTGCCAAGAGCTTAATGGAGATGGCAAAGGAAGGGAGGACTCGGAGATTCTGGGAACAGAATGGAGTACTATACACTGTGGGAAACCGTCTCTACATACCCAGGTGGGGAAACTTGCGAAGGGACTTAATGAAGGAGTGCCACGATTCCAAATGGGCTGGACACCTAGGTATGAAACGCACCCTCGCTCTTATTGAAGATGCTTACTATTGGCCGCAGATGCGGGATGATGTGGAAGGTTACGTGAGGACTTGTCTTGTTTGCCAACAAGACAAGAATGAGCAGAGATGTCCCGTAGGATTGTTGGAGCCCTTACCCATTCCCGAAAGACCTTGGGAAAGTTTCTCGATGGACTTCATCTCGGCACTCCCAACGTCTGAAGGATATGGATCGATAATGGTGGTGGTCGATAGATTGAGCAAATATGGGACGTTCATCCCTGCCCCAAGAGATTGTACGGCAGATTTGTGCGCCCAGTTGTTCTTCAAGAACGTAGTGAAGTACTGGGGGTTGCCTCAATCCATCATCAGCGATAGGGATCCCCGATTCACTGCCAAGTTCTGGAGGGAGTTATTCAAGATGATGGGGTCCGAGATCCACTTCTCCACGAGTTTTCACCCGCAAACGGATGGGCAAACCAAAAGGGTGAATGCCTTAGTGGAAATGTACTTAAGGCACTTTGTGAGTGCAAATCAAAAGGATTGGGCCAAGTTGATTGATGTGGCTCAATTCTCTTACAACCTTCAAAGGAGTGAGTCCACCGGGCATAGCCCATTCGAGTTGGTCATGGGACGCCAACCCTTCACTCCGCACACGGTGGCCAAGAGCTACAAGGGGAGTAGTCCAGCGGCACACACCTTTGCGCACGGATGGCAAGAACAACTTGACCTAGCCAAGGCACACCTAGAGAAGGCTTCGAGGAAGATGAAAAAGTGGGCAGACAAGGATCGAAGGCCTTTGGAGTTTAAGGAGGGAGACTTGGTGATGGTGAAGTTGTCACCGCAGGTGTTCAAGGCATATCGCCAAGTCCACAAGGGCTTGGTGAGGAGATATGAAGGGCCTTATCCTATCACAAAGAAGGTAGGGAAGGTGTCCTACCAACTGGAGTTACCATCCAATCTCAAGGTACACCCGGTCTTCCATGTGAGCTTACTTAAGCCTTACCATGAAGACATGGAAGATCCTTCAAGAAAGGAGTCCAAGCGAGCTCCTCCCGCGAATGTGACTTCCTTTGATCGGGAGGTTGAGAAGATCCTAGACGATCGGATAGTCAAGAGGCGTGGCATGCCCAACTACAAAGAATACCTAGTTCGATGGAAGGGACTACCCGAGAGTCAGGATAGCTGGGAGAAGGCAGAAGATTTGTGGCAGTTCAAGGACACAATTGAGCAATACTTGTCTTCTCTCATCATCGAGGTCGATGATGGCTCAGGTGGGGGAGGTTGTCACGGCCCGCTTTGAGCACTTTTATTTTTGCGGAATATTCTAGAACAATCTAGAATAATGTGGCTATGTGTAGATAATTGTAGAAGATGTAGGAGGCTTCTACCATTGTATAGATGGTTCTAGAGGGGGATGTCTCTAGAACCATCCTCTTTTGTACACACTTGTATGGAAGCCTCTAGATTATCCTAGTGTGTTCTAATGGAGCATTCTAGAGGGATCATGATCTAGCCCACTCTAGAATGTTCCTTGGGATGGAGGGAGGAGGAGGCCTCAACTATAAATAGGGGATGAGGGGTCTCATTTCCACCATCCACGAGTTGGAAGCTCTCAATAATTCTCTCAATAAAGCTCTCATTCTCTCAAACTCTCTTGTGTGGTTCCTTGTGAGTGCTTAAGGCTTTGTGCTAAGCAAAGTTCTCTTATTCAAGAGTGAAGTCTCTTGAAGTGAAGGCTGACTTAGTCATCCAAGGAGGTGGAAAAAGACTAAGTGCCGCACTCAGTTGGCTTAGAAAGAAGTCAGGGCGTGACAGGATGCTGAGCAGATATGGAGCGTCAGAGAAAAGGTGGACCTTATCCCTAGTGACATAAATGCCTCTACCGCATTGATAGGACTGCTTCAATTTGTTTTGAGGGGGGAAACAAACTGTAGGGGAAAACGAAGCCAGGATGTAGGGCTATCCTGACTTTGTAGATGGGTGTCTAAACATTTGATTCTATGAAATTGTTGTGCTGGTGGAGTGGAGTATTGGAGGCGTGGGAGATCCATAGCACTCCAAATTTAAAATCTAACATTTAAATTTTAACTTAATTAATTTTATTAATTTTTGATCCACAAACTTAAATAAGTTATTAAATAAATTTATCATAATTATTTTATATTTTTTCTTTTTATCTAAAACTATCATAAATCGATAATTTTGGCCTCAAATTATTTTTTCCAATCGGATACTCTAAATCCAAATAAATTAATTTTATCTTAATCATAAATCTAAACGTTATTCTAATAATAACCCTAAATTTATTTTATTTTTCCTATTTTCTTCCATTCTCCCTTGTTCCCTTTACTTTTTCCTTCTCTTTTTCATTTCCCCTTCCCGACCAGCTCACCACACCAACTCTCCTTTCCCCTTTAGGCCAAACATGTCCTTCTCCTAGACCCCCGGCCTTTCCTTTCGCCATCAGGCCAAACAACCCTCCCATGCGCATGCACCCTTTCCGATTTTCCATTCCCTTTCCGGCTCTAGCGCCCTTGCACCATGCAGCCCTACATTGTCCTACCTACACCATGCCCAAACCTCAAGATCAACCTGTGTTGAACCACCTCCCTTAACCATCTGCATGTATATACCCTTTACCCCTCCATTTTTATTCATCTGAACCATCCCTCACTTCCCTAATCCTTCTTCTTCCTATTCCCTCCTTATTCCTCATCCAAATTTTCCCTGTGTCACCACCACCCTCAACCCCCCGCTGTGCCATTTAGTGTAACACCAACTCTAGCACCACAGTACACCCTCACCCTTCCCCCACCATCATCTTCCTCGTGCCAGCAACTCCATCCCCTATCCTCACCTTTTAGGCCTTGGTCTCTCCTCGTCAACAACAAGCCATCACCAACAATCACCACTACCCTTCTCCTTGCAACGTCACCCTCGACCGCTACCCTTTCTTTGTTGAGTCGCAACCGCATGTTACCCTCACCACCACCAATTTTCCCCAGCCTTGGTCACTGCCTCCAAAACCACTAGCCAACCTCCTCGCCACAGTTGTCGCCACCACCACCCAGCCATCTCTAACACCTCATACCTCATGCAGCCCTGCCACCATCGTGCACCTACCTTTCAACTATCACCTCTAGCAGCTAGCCAACCTCCCATCCAAAGCCTTTATGCAGCTCTTCCCTCATGCTCGGGCTTGGGCTCGCACTGCCCATACATATTAAAATAGGTTTAATGCTAGAAATAAATTATATATGTCATATATGTCCAATATGATAGGTTGTGCATGCCTAGACATAATTTTAGCATAATTATTACTATTGTATGACCTAATGTAAATTTAGTATTTCAAGCGTATCGTGATATTTATTCTGATAAAAATGCCCAATATATCTTAATTATAGCTAAGAATGGACGTATGCGATTTGGTATTTTAGAAACGCATGTTTCAACATAATTATTATTATTTTATGCCATGGGGTATTTTGGTTATTTTAAGCATATCATGATATTTGTGCTAATAAGCATGCATAATATGTATGTTCTATTCCTTGAGCATGGGAATATGTGATTTTAGATGAAATAGATACACATGTTAGGATTTTATGTGTTATATCATGTGTAAGGCTAAAATAATCATTTGGCATGTCTTGTAATTTATTTGCATGTCAAATGATTTAATTATTGTGTTTAAGCCTTTTCATGACAAATTAATATATATAAAATAGAATTAATTATTAAAATGGATGATAATGTGGAAATTATATTCTTATGGGCATTTTGGTCATTTTTAGCCTAATAACCTCCCGAAGTAAAGTTAAAAAAAACATGAGTTTACATCAGAGAATAAGTACAAACATGTTAATTTAAAGTGATGCAAGGTAAATACAAATTCCAGATGTCAATATTAGATATTAATACAATCTATTATTTTATTTATGTTGAGTTTAGGGATCACATTATTCTTAATCCAATGAAACAAATTGAATCGCCTGTTAGGAAAAAACACACCTAAGCCACTATTATTATTTGGTGGTATAGACCCAACATATACCAAGACAATACACTTCCGACCACCATTCTTAAACTGGTGGAACGGTCTGAAGCACCTTTCAGGACAAAATACACTCGAAACCACTATTATCATTCTGTGGAACGGACACAACACCTCGGCTCTGACTCACATAATATTTTACTTTAAGTGGTTAACGCCTTATCTATTAATATGTATCTTATTATCATATTCTCATTCATGTTGGGTATAGGACCCCACTATTCTAAATCTAATAGACTTGACTCAAGCATCTCTTAGGAAAAAATACACCTGAGCCACTATTATCGTCTGGTAGTACAGACATACAAAGCACCTCAGCCTAACTCACATGATATTTTACTTTAAATTATTAGTATCTTATTCAGAGTTGTTTATATCTGATTCATCATGTAGGTTTCATGTAGATATGCATAATAAACAATTGAAAACACGTAAAGCATGCACGTATAGTTATCGAATAATTTTCCAAGATAAAGGTCCATAATTTCTCAAATATTTGGAGTATCATAAATTAGCATATTTAAATTCTAATCCCCTTTTAAAATCATTAAAATTAAATTTTAAACCTTATTAACCAAAATGTCATCTTCTTACCGAAAACCTCATAATCTCATATTAGGTAACTTGTATCTTACTCGACTATCATTTAATCACATCACTTATGAAATAATTAATAATACCCTCAAAACTTATTAGGCCATTATTATTTTCCATATTACTATCAAATGACAATAATACCCTTATAATAATTAAAATACTCATATTTTTCCAAAGGCCTCACGAATCTCAATATTAATACATTTTGATCTTCGATACTTATATGAAATACATAATCCCAATTATATACATAGATAACACATATCCAACATTATACCCAAATATGTATTTTCACATTTTCCTCACTTTCAATATATTATATCATAGCATTATCATAATCAATATTATCCACATAACATTACCAAATAGGATTTCATATACAAATACACATTGCACATACAAGTCCTAACTATGGCATTTATCCTTACCAACAAGGACACTGGTCTCTAAGCAAAAAATCCTAAATTCCCTCCTTTGAGATCACTAGAAGATCACCTACAAAAATGAGAGGAATCCACAACTAGAACTTAAGAATAGAAATTGAGGGAAAAGTTAAGTAGAGGAAGGTGGAAATGGGGATAACCGAAACAAATGGAACCTCGGTCTACGTGGAAATATAGTGGTGTTATATTGGTGCTGGAGGGGTATTAGAGTGGTGTTAGAGTGGAGCATGGATGTGCTAGAATGGAATAACGACTGTACCAAAGGAACGACACAAGCATGGCATGTCACACATGCACATGATAAGAGGGTGGAACGCGCACAGGTGGGGCATGCGAGGTTTGCGTTGTTGTGTGCAAAACCTTGTGTGGGATGTTTAATAAGAGCATGGCTGAGGCATGTGAGGGTGAATGGTTATGTGCCCTAATGAAAATGAATAGAGAACGACAGGGAAGAGGGAAAAAGAGACGGTGTGGGGTGGCGATGGTTTGGCAACGATGAGGGGGAATAATGGGGTGGTATTGATGATCATTTTCCCATTTAAATGGTGATGCTTTGTGGTTGGTGGTGGTTAGCGGTGTTCATGGTTGTGGACAACATCAAGATAGAGCAGGAAAGGAAGAAGAAGAAGAAGAAGAAGAAGAAGAAGAAGAAAAAGAAGAGGGAAGATGATCGGGGTTGGTTAGCTCGACAGAAAAGGAGGGAGTGAGAGTTAGGTGAGGTAATAAATGAGGCAAAGAGAGACTGAAATGGGTACACACACACACACACACACGATGTTGGATTTCAACAAGAGGAATGGTAGAGAAGAGATGACAGGTGATGCACGTGCAAAGGGGATGAGGCAAAATAAGAGGTGGTGGGAAAAATTCAACAGGGCATATCCCATTGATTTATGGGAGATGATGGTTGACATGGTTGTGGTGTGTTGCAAAGGTTAATAGGAAAACACACAAGGTAGGAAAAAGAAGAAAGAAAAATTGGTGGGAGAAGAAAGGAAAAGAAAAAATAAAGGAGAAAGAAAAGGAAAAAATGAAAAAGGAGATAAGTGTGTGATTGTGGTTAAGATTAGGTTAAAATTGTGATTAATAAAATTCGGTAAGATGAAAATATCAATCATCCACATTAGATTTTGGTTAAAATATAAATTATCTTGAATAAATATTAGGATTAGGTTAAGCTATTAATTACTAGAGATTAAGATTAGATAAAATTTTGGGGTATTACACTTAGTATCCTAAGGTTGATAGTCTATAGGATATTGTATTGCCTTAATGTGCCAGTATGACTGAAGTACCTTAGTGTCTCCTAATTCATTTGATCTCCCCTTAAGTAAATAAAAATGGAAATGATCATTATTAGATTGTTATGATTATTGGTTTGGTTTGGTAGTAGCATTTGTATCTACTTATGGTTCGATTGTAGCATTTATACCTACCTATGGTTTGGTATTAGGCATTGTGCCTACATGTGTTTGGTAGGTTCCCTTGAGCCCTACTTGTGATCTTATAGATTTTATTGGTATTGTGCCTTTGAGCCCTATATGTGGTGTTATGGATACTATTGATTTTTATGTTGATATCTGAGATATATTGTGAAGGTTATGGTTATTGCGTTGAGATTGGTCCTAATCTTTATTTTAGAGAGAAACTCTTAGATGCTCGGTTGATAAGTTTCAGTATATTCTAAATGAATGGGTATTAGATGTATATAGGTTAGTGATATTTGTTTATCTGATATGACTAGTGTATTTGATCACCGCATAAATATTTCAATATTTCATACCATGTCTTATTATGATACCTTCATTGTTTTCCATGCGGCCTTTTATATTTGTATTGTATAATTGATTACTCGTTACCATTGTACTAATGGGTTCTGTTTCATGCGTCCTTGATTATTCAATTGACAGTGGTCTTTGCATGTTAATTTGTGAGATCACTTAAAGGCTAATATTTTAGGTTGAGAGTTAGGGATATTTGATGTTATGCCCAATATCTTTTGATCTAGATTATCTTTTACTTGTACTCTTATAATGTATTTTCCTTTCACTAAATTTTGTAACTGCTGATAGTTGGCTTTATTTAGAATAGTATTAATATATGCCTTGATTTTCTCTATTTTGATTCTTAAAATTGTGTTATCGGTTTAAGCGAAGTAACATTTTTAGAATTAACAATTGGTATGAAAATGGTAGAGTAAACCGAACTTGTACCAAGTGTGGTGGTAAAACATTATATTTTTACTATTTTAGCTTCTACAATTAACTCTCTAAACGAAAATTTTCAGTCCTAAAAATGGGGGTGTTATAAGCTCGCTATGATGTTGGGGAGTTGCTACAATGAAGCAACATTTTAAATAAGTTGTGAATGAGAGGGGGAGGAGCTGACATCATTTTGATTTGGGGTATGCAATTTTATGTTTGTTGAGGATCGAATCGCCAACAGTAGGTGGCTCTGTATTAGCGGCACCATACGTGATGTAGGTAGAAAGGTAGCATTAGTGGTGTGGTGTATATCTCTAATTAATAATGAGTCGAATGCAAAATTAGAAGCTTGGGATAAGCTAATGTCTTTAAAAGTCTATAGTGATTGAAACAAATATTCTAGTAAGGAGGGGGATTTCAATGAGGCTAGAAATCCTGAAGACATATAGAAGAAATGAGAAGGAATACTTGGATCTAGATATATGAGAGGTTACAATAAATGAATTAATGATATGGTTGGCTGATACAGACTTAAGTAGGCACAGAAGATGCCCATCCAAGCTTCATTACCTATAAGACTATTAAAAAAATTAGGTTTGACCCATGTAGTCATCTGATCCAATTATATGCTATTCTTGAATATTAGTAGTCTTCTAAAAGGGGTATATTTCTGTTATGATTAGATATACCCCTATTATTTTCCTATCATTACTATTTTTTCTATTGAGTCATTAAAGAAGTTTAGGAAATTTTCCTTATTTGTGTTGTGTTGGTTATAAACATATGCATGTACTTGTAAGGAAGGGTACAAAAATGAGAATATAGCTTGAAAAGTCTTCCTTCTAAACCCCATTTATGGAGCTCCAACTACTTAAAAGTGGTTTATTGTGATAACTCTTACATTTTTGGTGCTTCCATTGAGAGTGTCGCCATGAGCAACGGGAGGTAGACTCGAAATAGAGTAGTAGATGAGCAGCTCTAGCAAATAAGAGAGAGCGCCGAAGCCCCCCAATTTTCCATTACCACCCTCAACCAGAAACACGACACCCTCCAGTCCACCCTTGATGAAATACTTCGCCGATTGTCTCCTACCCCGGTAATCACTTCACCAAGTACTTCTCGTACACCCCCCAAATAAATTCTAACAACTACTCACAATACCACCCACTTAACTGAACCAAACCTCAACTCCCCCTATGGCCATAACATCAAATGTGAACTTACCACCTTTGATGGCTCTAATCCCTTTGACTTGCTCTTCCAAAAGGAGAGGTTTTTCACTTACCACCAAAATCCCCATGAGGAACGAATTGACTTTACCAACTTTTACATGGTGGGACAAGCCTTCTGAACCAGTGGATGCATCAGAACAAAAAATTATCCTCTTTATCATCCTTGGTGCACACCATAGAATAGAGGTTCGATTTTTCTTCTAACACTAATTATCAAGCTGCATCAGACATAGGCAATGGTTAACTATCAATCCCCATTTGAGAACCCCTACAATCAAGTCTCAGACATGTCTCTCAAGCCCATCCTCAATAGTCTTATTTTCAGGCAGAAGCAACCCATCCAGTAGGAGTTATCCATCCTAAAACTGACCTCCATCAATAATGACATCGCCATAGCCAAAATTGTTGAAGAAAAACTACAAGATTTCCGTGCTCCCTTCAATAGACCCTACAACAACAAAACAAAACAATCCCAACCACAAACTCCAATAGCAACTTGAATTTTATATTCATAATCATATTGATCATATTTGATGCATTGTCCATATTCATGGTAAAAACACCTTTTTTTCAATGCCCCAATCCATTATCAATGAATGTAACAAATTATATATCTCTACACCAGTGTGAGAAGGAGGACAATGGAAAAAACTTAGCACCTTAGAGATCAATTTCCAATTATCATCAACATAATGTGTAGTGAGAGTCAGATAATCACATCTTGTGCACGTTGTCCATATGTCACAAGTTAAACAAATCTTACTAGAAATTTTTCTTAAATCTTCTTTAAGAATATCCTTAAATTTAGTGTGCTTCTCTAAATAAATTTTATTTTCAGTATTTCTTCAAATAGGTTCGTTATTCAGATTTAAATACCAATGGACTTTTCTCTCTCCTTTATACTCAACGTGT
Organism: Tamarix austromongolica; assembly: GCA_039764185.1. Lineage (NCBI taxonomy): Eukaryota > Viridiplantae > Streptophyta > Magnoliopsida > Caryophyllales > Tamaricaceae > Tamarix > Tamarix austromongolica. The sequence goes on along the minus strand of CM077814.1, from coordinate 81,539,652 downwards.
GCAAATGGTAGCCCATGTTTCATCATGGACTCACAAACCAACTCACTATATATTTTTTGATCAAATTGAGAAGTAGTCATGTAGGACCTGTCAAGATTTTTGTACTTTGAACAACTTACTAAGTGCCTCTTAAAATTAGATGTGCCATCTTTTGATTCATCTCTATATGATACCTTTTGGCAATGCTTACATACACCCTGCAACTTTTTCTGAACATCTTCATAACAATCATAATTTTTCCATACCTTGACCTTTCCCTTTAGATTTATAGGGACCCAACCATCACCAATTGCATTGGGGATTGAATTTGGTGTTAGCACTTGATCATTTTCAATATCTTTAGAATTAGGGGCTATAATTTTGAAAAATGTGAAAATAATAAGAGACAATATAATTCATCAAAAAATAATAAGTAACAAATATTACTAATATTAAATATTAAAGGTAAATCAATAAATTTACTAACAACGGATGAGAAATTGTAATTCTCAAAATGCCGTTCTTGTGGAGTCCTAAAATTTTCCTCCATGAATTTTAATACTACAATAATGACATAGCACCAAAAATAAATCATAAACTTTTTGTTGCTCAGTTTTGTTGAGTTGGTCGTTGATTTGTGAAAAATCTATACTCATGGTTGCTAAATTTCTAAACACAAATTAAGTTTATTAAAGCAACAAAAGTTAGCAACCAACTCAGCAAAAATACAATAGCTATCAACCTAACAAAATTCACTAGTGAATAATTGATGGATGAATCAAGCATACCAACTTGCAACAACAACAACATAAATAAAATGAAGTAGCACTTAGCAGGGATGATCATCATAGAGCAAGTCCAAAACAATAGCCACAAACTTCATCTGTAAGATTTCTAATCTGTATGGAGGTTGAATGTATCATATAGAAGCTATAGTTCAGTAAGAAAAAGAAAATTTCCATCTACATATAATAATTATAGGAAAAGCGGAGATGATGTGGTGTGGTGCACTGATGGAGTGCAGACTTAAGTGCACTAGTGAGTCAGACAATGATGTGGTGTGGTGTGGTGTGCTAGTAGAGTGTGGCTACAAAGTTCGATTCACTACCGCTCAATGAGACACCACAGGCATAGCTGGCGAAAATTTGAACAATGCAAGAGAGAGTTCGACCTTTCACTACTCTATGAAACAACACAAGTTGCAAAGCAGGGGAGAGGATTGAGTGGAGTTTGATGGAAAGCAAAATGTTGAGCAAGGGGACTTGGGCTGAGCGACGATGAGGACAATGGAGCACAACTAGACATAGGCTAAGCTCAATTAGAGAGAGGTGTTTCAGTGGTGGTGAGGTACGACGTAAGTTGGTTGGTGATGTCGTCACACAGTGCAAGCCACCGCATGAGAAAACTGTGAAGTTCAATCTACTATCGATTGACGAGACGACACATGCACAACTGGAGGCCTTGGAACAGTGTAGGAGCTAAATTGAGTCAGTTCGACCTTCTATTGCTCAACACCAAGTCATCCCTAGTTGCAAATGAGTTCAATGCTCGAATACATCAAGAGGTAGGAGGAGAAAGAACTGAGGTGTGGCATGCGTGTGTTTAGTAGAATAGAATTTTTCTTATAGGGGAAGGTAAAGGCGTAAAGCACGAAGGTTAGATTTTTCAATTTAGATTGGGATAGAGGGATCCAAATAATTAAATAAAATAAATATTTCCCTCTAAAGGAAATCAAAATAAAATATGATATTAGTTTATGATAATAATTATATGTTAACATGTAAAAAATCTTTTAAAATGGTAATTATGGTTAATAAGTTTAAAGTAAATTAATCAAATTTTATTTCATAACTAAATTGTTGTAAATAATTTTGTTATTAACCAAACAATAAAACTTTATTGTGATCTAATTTTATAGTTATGGTTAATAGGCTAAAAAGTAAATTTATTAAAATTTTAATAACGATGTCCTATTAAAAGTTAAAATCAATTTATTATTATTTTTTATTTATTAACCAAATTATAAAATTTTAGTCTAGTCTAATTTTATAATTTTGGTTAATAAGGTAGAAAGTAAATTTATTAAAGTTTTATTTCATACCCAAAACTAATTAATGTTTTTAACCAAACTTTCTTTTCCTATTTATTTAATGCGAAACTAAAAAGTAATTTATTGAAAAAGGATGTCGCTATTTTGATGCTTCAATAAAAAAGTAAAACTTGATTTTACTTGTAAAATATATAAGACAACTTTTGATTTCTAATGAAACTATTGATTTCAATTTACTAAACTAAGCTAGTCTTTCTATACTACAAATGAAACTACTTTAATTTCTAATTGAACTAATCCACTAGGTTTATAAAACTATGAAACTACTCTATGAATCTATGGAAACTACTAGTTTCTATCTATGAAACTCATCTAAGTTTATAATGAAACTACTAATTTCTATCAATAAAAGCTACTCTAAGTTTATAATGAAACTACTAGTTTTGATCTATAATACTATTATAAGGTTATAACAAAACTACTCATTTTAGCTTATGAAACTAGGTTAATATTCTAATAAAACTACATGTTTTATCTTATGAAACTATCAGCTCAAGTAATAAAAGTATTCTAAGTTTCTAATGGAACTACTCTAAATTTCTAATGGCATTGCTCATTTCATATTATGAAACTAGTCATTATATCTTATAAAGTTACTCTAAATTCCTAATGAAACTACTTGTCTCGACTTATTAAACTACTTAAAGTAATTAAGGAAAATACTCATTTTAGTTTATGAACCTAGTTTAATAGTTTTATGAAACTAGTGATTCTCAATCCTCATTATAACTAGTGGTTTTTACTAGATACACCCCCATGTATCTTCTTATCAAACATGGATGGCACTATTTAAGATTACCAACTAAATTGATATCTTTTTATCATCTGTTCAACTTGGGAATGTCAAGGTATTATGAATGCTTTTAAAACCAACATCATAATCCACTTTATCAAATATTAGAACATACTTGTAATGATATGTATGTGATATAACTATTGTCAATATACTTTTAATGATGATGATCCCTAAAAGAAAACTCACAAATATAGAAAAGATTTATCAAATTCAACTCACTACCAAAGTGAATTGAGAAAAACATTGAAAAATTGAAGATAATAGGAAGAGAAATCCTCCACTATAAACATTTCTCAACTCAAGCTATGGACTAATATTGAAGGTAGATATCTTTTTCAAGCATTATTGGCATTATTTCACTCGCACAACATCGCTTACAAAGAGATGAAGAGAAGAGAGAAGAGAAACCAATAGTGTGTAACCTTCATTCATTAACTTAAGTGCATAGCTCTACCAATTCTAAATGATATAAGAAGAACAAAGCTTTGCATATGATTGTTCTAACCCTAGGCTAAACCAAATATAAAATATATAGCTTCAATCCTATGCAACAACAATTAGTAAGGAGCATTTTAAATCATAAGTCACAATATAATACATAGTCCAACTAAATAGTTGAAACCGACTAAATACATTAACCTATAAAAATAAGCTTGAATTATCAATTGACCCAACTAGTTAATAATATAATATGATGTTTGGGTTGAAAACTAATTATTACAATATTAAGCATGGTGACTATAGAACATGCCCTATGGGCCAGAAGTGATATGATATCCAACACATTTTGATTGATCAAGTCCACCAAAAGTTTCAACCAAGTCTTCAAGTCCATAATCTAGTGACCAAATCCTAAACACCAATAATGATATGAACCAATTGTCGGCTCGTTGCAGCTTAAAACGAATATTATATAATCGTAGTTTATTTAGTTATTCATAATGTAGTTATCAATAATACTAATTCTAATATTTAAAATATTTGGAACAATTATATAAAAGTATATATATATATATAAGGAGATTGTGTTATAAGTAAAATCTAAAATAAGGAAAACATTTTATCAATTCTATTATGAGTGGACATTAATAAAAATTTATAGCCTTAAACACTATATGTTAGTATCTATATCTTGCAATATAGTACCTACAGGCTACAACATCATAGGAAATGTCTAGAGTGAGGATGTAAATTACTCATTATGAAAATTGAAGATTAATGTTTTTTATTACATCAATTATCTTAAATAGTAGGAAATCAATATTAGTTGGTCTTTTGTCAATAATAATCATTACTTACTTTATCTAACTTTTATCTGATCTGGCTTGATATGATCTAATCAATTTTTTTTAAAAAAAACTAATGTGTTGTTATTATTATTTTTGCCATAATTGATATTGATTTGTTAATATTATTATTGTTATCATTAATTTTGTTTACATTGATATGATGTGATCAATCTGTTATAAAAATAATATGAGAAATATAACCTTAAAAGCCTTCATTTATTATCAATTATCAATGATCATTGTAAGTTAATATTATATAAGGATTGTACGAAATATAAATATAATATAAAATTAAAATAATACTCAAACTCAATACGACCAAGCCTATAATAGAGTTGAGTTATAAGTTACACCTTAACATAAAAAAGGAAAGTTATCCGATTTAAAAAAAAAATTTAAATTTAAAACGTCAAATACATCTCCAAAAATGAAATAATAATATAAAAAGTTCTAAGGCCCCAAAACAATGAATATATTAATTCGCTTTTAATTGAATAAAATAAATTAAAATAAACGATCTTAAAATAATTAACTTTTAATAACATGTTAGAATATAATAATAAAAATTAGCACAAGCATGGCTCAAATATGAAATGACTTGAATCATATTCAAACTCGACCCAAAAATATAATAATTCAAACTCACCCGAGCCTGATCCGAACCCAAATCGAAATTAGAACAATCTGCATTTATTTGAATCCAAGTTCATCCTATCTCAACCCGACCTGATGTGAGAGATTAGAATGACTTGAAATTATTTGACACCGGGTTGTTCCAAATTAAATCCGACTCAATCTGACGTAGGTTTAAATTATCCGATATTATTTTATTCGATAGTGATCCGACCCGTCCAATTATCTGCTCTATTCATAAGCATTAGCGAGAACGATACTAATCAAAGGCGGGGAGTCGGGACGGAAGATGATGACATAGACGGGAAAACAAGGATATGCACCCTATTTAAAATTCATTGTAGCATAGGACATCATCACCTTCCAATATAAAAGATGATAAATATATTTTAAAAATTTTTAAATTAAAAGCTTATTTTATAATAGAAATAAATAAATATTTTTAAAAAATTATGGAGAGCTGTTTTGTTAATTTCGTTAAAATAAATATATATTTTTCAAACTAAACGTAACCTAATTTACTCTAAAAAATAATGATCTAAACTAGGTGTTCTCCGACAAGATTTTACTCCCCCACTACAAATATATTAACAACAGACGGAATGCATGATTTATGTTCTCTTTCAGTCTTCCGTACCGAGCGCCCCTTAGCTGTTTCGTTCCCTTGTAATGATTATTTGAGCGGACATGCTTGATATTTCCCTTCATTTCATCTAAAGCTAACCGGACCAGAAATAGACAGCCCAGCACTCAATTTTAGTTTATTTAAATAAAAATAAAAACACACTATACGACATTGCTGTCGACCATTCGGTAAAAAGAAAAGGATGACCGCGCAAACGCGTCGAGTAAGCTTCAGATATTTTCTCGCTTGGCATCATATCAACTGTTGCAAAATATCCCACAATAATCCTTCGGCAACAGATATTTTCAGTCCGCCTTTTGCAAAATATCATTAGGAGAACATAATCGTAACAAGCACGTTTCTTCCTTTGTTGTGTCGTGTGGGATATATATTTTCTACGCAATTGTAACAACAAGAAGTAGACCACGCAATTAAAAGAGAACTCCGTTGCGGGTCATTCACCTGACCTTCCTCCGGATTTCCGAAATCTTACAATATATATATAAATAAATAATATATTGTAGCAATTTTTTTCCATCTAAAATAAGCTACATAATAAAAATAATAATTTTTTACAGTTATCTTTGTCTGAACGACAGTACATAAGTCCATAGTAATATTCGTCCGCTGTCGTCGTTCTATTAGTTTGTATGCTGAGATAGTTGGTCAGCTTTCTTAATATATCATCGATCCTCGATTTTAATTCGATGATCATTATTCCTCTTTACCTTTATCTTCAAAATTGATAATCTTTAGATAGAATCAGATATGTTCTATAAATATGAAATCAGTTTACACACAGCTCATTTAAAATCCATTAACAACGAGCATTTATAAAAATAAACTTTCTACTTTAATAATTATTATTAAAAATACAATGTTTGTTTGCTTCCAAGAATCAACTAGATCTTAAAACAACTTTATTTGATGATGATTGATTTCATACATTAATGCACTTATATTTTGATATCTCCTTTGGTAAGAAAGAAGAAAATTAATACAAACTCATTAATAATATAATATTTAAATATTACAGAGCTAAACAAAATGACAATGTTGAACGTCCTCAATGATATACACTCGTACATATTAAAAGCTTAACGAACGAGACCTTCCTCTCCCCTACTTGGACGAAGTATCAGAGATGCATAAACATCCCACTCGTCTTGTTAACATATATCCTCCTTGCCTTACATTTTCCTCCTCTAAGGACATGACTCAGGTTCTAAGCTAATCCTGAAATGAAGCCAGGCTAAGGTTCAAGTCCGCCCATCTATTAGACATACTGTGTTTCCTACCCATAAAACCAAAGCTCCCCAACACCTATGGCTCCAATTTGGTAACCAGATTATTCAAAAATTATCACTTTGTTTTACTTAGTGTGACCATTTACTTTTGGACCAACAAAAATTAAAATTATCGTTACTATCACAATTAATTTTGAATAATTGGTTTCAAATATACCATAAATAGTTAGTGGTCAAACACACCCGTAATGACCTTATATCTGCTCAGAAGACATCAAGAGAATAATGCCACGTGAAGACACAGCCAGAATACAAAAGACACAAGGGTCCAGCTTCCCATGCGTGCCGTCTTAACCTGGCAATTCTACACTGATTTGATTGCTCCCTTCAAAGATCCCTCAGGCCCCTATTCCCTTCGGTGGTAGAAGGCTGAGTCATCGACGAGATAAGTTCGCTTCCTTCCTCCACATAAATTGGCATCAGTTAGGTGACAGCCATGCGACGAACGCGCAAGCACAAGAGCAAATACCAATTCGTAACAATCGAAGAAATTTATGTTCGGATACTAGCTACGAATAGATCCCTTGCTCTTTTCATTTTTTGTGTTGACCGATCGTGGCCGATGGATGGAGTCGGTAAAAGTTGATCCGACCCGTAAAAGTTCAATTCAGTACACACAAAATCCTATCCGATTTAATCCGATAAATTTATCAATCCGACCCAATCTGAAAATAACTCAATCTAACGTTAATCTGAATATAAGCTATCAAACTCAACTCCAACCCGATCTGACCCCAACCCGTAACCTGTCATCAATCCGACTCGACTCCACAAAATCAAATTCGATATTAATTAGCTACGATAAAAAAAAAATACATATGTCTTTTTATGTATTTAAAGCTTTTAAAAATATATCATTATTTAATTTTTACTTATTTTTCTTACTTTTATTATAAACTTACTTATTCACCGACTATATTTCAATTTTACCTATTTTTGTTCGTAAAAATACAATATTAAAAAGATATAATAATAAATAAATAGCGATTAATAATACATTATTAATCCAATGCTTACATAAAATTAAATGTTTGTCTACGAGATTAATGAGTTAGATTAATTTTGGTAGTCAATATCCAATTTAACCCAAATCCAAAGTCATTTGATCTAAGATTAACTCGGTCTGAACCCAATCGGACCCATCGAAACTTAAAAAGACCCAATTCGTCATGTTAACCCAAACATAATTCATCAAATTAACTCGAACGTGAAATCACCTAAATACGAGCTTACTCGGTCCAAACCAGACCCAATATAGATGTAAACATGGCAAGTTTAGGACAGGTACGTCCATACCCATACCTGATAAAAAAAAAGTCATACCCAAAGTCATTCGATCCATCAACACATTCATATCAGTATCTGTTGAATATTTGTTACCCGATAGATAATCCATTTACTAGTTAACGAAAATTATCCAACGTATAAATTCGGTTAGAGTTAAGTCATATGACAATTTTAATATTAATTTATACTATGTTTATTTTAAAATTAAGGATAGAAGGGTAATTATACATCTGATAAATGAGTACGAATATGGATACGAGTATAGGTATAGATATTACATACCCGTATCCGTACTCGAACCTGACGGACAATTTTTCCATCCTCCATATCCATTTATCCATATCCGTTTAAATATCCGACAAATAAAACCTATTGAATTTTTGGTAAAATCCACCCTGTTTACATCTATAGACCCAACCTGATCCTACCCGATAAGCTAATCTAAAATAATTTGAACCCGACCCGACTTGAATCCAAACTATCTCAATCTAAATCCAACCTGACCCAATAAATTAACCCGATATAACTCGAATCTACAATGACTCGAAGTCGAACCTTATCCTAACCCAACCAGAACAATAAGGCAACCCGAAATTATCTGAACTCGAAATGACCCAACCTAATCTACAGTCGACCAACAAAGAAAAATAACCCAACCTAAAAACTATCTAACCCGCTATAACTCAATCTAAATTTGATATGTTCGATGCGATTGTCACCTATACTAATGGGCACAACCATCATCCACCTGTATTACCATTAATTTTGGACATTCTAAAGCACTTAGCCCCTAAAACCCTATCGCAATAACTAAGAGGACCCATTGGAACTACAATAAATTCAGCAAACCACAAATAAGGCAAATTTCATGAGAGTACAAAGGCAAATTGACGATGGTTTAGAGACCTCTTCTCATTAAGGAGTCATGTATGATTCAATGATTTTAACTTTACCTTATTATGTTCACACTCTAGCAAAAGAGAATATTGATGCTTCTACCAAAAAAAAGGCCAAGGCCCATAACAACATAAATATACGTCTTTAGTCACTTTAAGGTGTAGTGTAATGCTCTAAATGAAGCACATATCTCCAATGTATATACCTGGGTAGTGGCCAGATCTTTGATAATTGAAGTCTTAATAGCTAAGTGTTAGGTCACTTTCTAAAGGCATTGCTCCAAAGAAACAATATCCAAAGTAATTTTCTCTATTTATATGATAATTTTCATGACCATATAAATAGAGAAAATTGCATGGGCATTACGTAAAGACTAAGGGATAGGTTAACATATCTATTGGAGCCCTAACAATGGGCATTTAAATGATTGGTGGCTCTTTTTTTAGTGTGTGAGTGTGTGTGTTGGGAACAATGGAAAATTAGCTTTGTTCCATTTCATTGTCCCACATTAGTTATAGACAACTTTTAGAAGGAGATAATATTTCTCCACTTTCAACACTTGGCTTGAATTGAATAATTTGATTGTTTTGTTAGGGATTAGGTTGGTCCATTTATACCACACACGTGCGCACACCGCCCACCTATCTGGTCTGGGTATGAGTGTGGGCGTGGGTCATAGATCTAGATGAGCCTATTCTTTTTGCTAAAATTCTTATTGTTTAATTTTCCCCTTTTCTCTACTCTGGCTTGGTAAATAGAAGACCTATTCTTCCTCCACTTCCAAACATTTTCAAATGTGCGGATATGGGATCCGTTCTTCCAAGTCATGAGGTTTTCTTCATCGGTTTTGCTTATTTAAGAAATAACTCCGCCTTCGCTTTTAGATGATGAAAAATCATAGCTGTTCTTCCTTCATGTTCAATTCGTGAGTTGTGGGCAAAGTATCTGCATTTTCCAGGCTTTCATTCTTGAGTGCACAAGTGCAAAGCCAGTTGTGTTAACCTTAGGAGTGATTCAGAACACTCGATTAGCACCATGGTCGAGCCATATTTTGCTTTAGGGCAGTGAGATTCTTTCAGAACACAACCAATCTGATTAGTTGAATTTTATGCTCATTTTTTTTCCAGTCATATCAGCGTATCATGCTTTTACATGAATTTAGTTACTTTCCAATAATATGAAGCGAAATAGGTTGGAATATTTAAGTGCACATGCTATATTAATTTGTTGTCTATTTGCTTCCTGTTGTTAACCTGTTAGACTTTGTTGCTTCCTAGTTTTGTTTTATTGGGTGTTCTTATTTTTGGTGTTATATTGAGTTCGGTATTATTTATCGTTGAAATCTTCGATTCGACTAGGTGATTTTATTGATGTTTGACTTACAGTCTTCTAGCCTTTCATTTTATACTGAAGCCAATCTGCACCATTGTGTTTATCGGGGTTTGTTTGCAGTGCTACAAGACTTAATTAGATTAAAAGTTTGGTTTTTTGGATTTAATTGGTTAGTTGATACAGTTCTCAATCTCTGTACTACAACAGCAAGGAATTGTAGCATGAGATTGTATTCATTTACAGATACTTGTTGCTGCCATTAGATTTTGACTACAATCTATAGTGCTTGGTTGCTTTTTAATATGGCTGCAAGTATTCCAAGGATGATCCCGGATATGTCTAAGGTTGAACCATTGAATGGTTCTAATTACCATAGATGGTCTAAAAGGTTGTTAATATTGTTTGAGGCTCTTGAAGTTGAGTATATGATATTGATCGATCCACCTGTACGGAAGGATACCAACACATCTCCTACAACACCTACTAAAATCTAACTCCTCTATTGGCTAAGAAAGCGGATGACACTATAAAAGAAAAATACGAAAAGGATAACAAGATTGTTCAAGGTCACCTTCTACAACATATGAACAATAAGTTTTTTTTGACATGTTCTTCAACATTGAGTTATTGAAGGAAATTTGGGATACTCTGAAGAATAAGTATGGTTCGGATGAAGCTGGAAAAAAGAAGTATGTTGTAGGAAATCTAATGAAGTTCCAAATGGTTGATCATAAGTCGATGATAGATTAGATCCATGATTATGAGCTAATTGGTTGCCAAAGTCCTAGGCAAAGGAATGAAAATATGTGAGACAATCTAGGCTAATATGCTGATAGAGAAAATTTCACCATCCTAGAGTAACTTTAGGAACCATCTGAAACAAAAGAAAAGGGATTTGACAATGTCAGAACTAATTAGTCATATGAGGACAAAAGAGGCAAACCATCGAAATTACAAACGCATATTTTATGCTTCTAGGTCAGTCATTACAAATGTCGTAGATTTTGTTGTTGTTAAGGATAAGTCCAAGGGTAAGGGGAAAATACCCCAAAAGAAATGTCAGTAGAAGAACCAGTTAATTTTCAAGAAGGGCAACAAGATTAAGAAGAAGAAGTTGACCTACTATGTCTGTGGGAAGATGGGTCACAAGGCATATCAATGCTATAAGAGGTAGGGTCAACAGAACTAAAACTGGACTAAGCAAGATGCTACACAGGCCAATGTTGAGCATGTGAATGTGACTTCCATCAATAAACTAAAACGTATGAACTTAATTAACGTAATAGACACTAATGATTTTGAGAAGTGCCATGTGTGTGTGGAATCCAAATTTGTAAAGAAGTATTTTAAACCAGTCATAGCGAGATCAATAAAATTACTTGAATTAATTCACATAAACTTAGCAGATTTTAAGAATACCTAGAGTAGAGGAGGTAAATGGTATTATGTGACATTTGTTGATGATTACTCGAGATATATTAAGGTTTACCTCCTTAGGTCTAAAGATGAAACCGAAGGTATGTTCTTAAAATATAAAGCAGAAGTCAAGAACCAATTATACCATTTAGACCGTAAGATAAAGAGGCTTAGGTCTGACAGAGATGGTGAATATGGAACTAGTTTCCTATAGGAATTTTGTGATAGTTATGGTATTGTCCATGAGACCGGTCCCCCTTATACCCCACAAAAAAATGGTGTAGCTAAAAAGGAAAATAGAACATTAAAAGAAATGATAAACGTTGTGCTATTATGTTCGGGTATGTCTGACCAAATGTAGGAGGAAGCGGTATTATCTGCATGTTATATTTTGAACAAAGTCCCTCATAAAAAGCTAAATAAAACACCCCATGAACTATGAAAAGGTTTTGAACCTAACTTTAAAAATTTTTAAAGTGTAGGGATGTCTAGCTAAGGTTGGCATACCTGATTTTTGAAGAACTAATGTGGGAACAAAAAATTTTGATTGTACATTTATTGGTTTTTCTCATAATAGTGCTACATATAGATTCTTATGTTTAAGTAATAACTCAATTTGTGAATCTAGAAATGAATACTTCTTTGAGTATGTGTTCCCTATGAGAAAGAATGTGTTTGATATTACTAGTTCTTTTAATGCTTCTTCTGTGCCTTTGTCTATGCCTTTTTCATCTGATGATAGTAATGATAATGTGCATGAACTTAGGAGAAGTAAAAGACAAAGGATAGAAACTAGCTTTAAGCCTGATTTTGTTACTACTTTCCTAGTTGAAAATGATGACCTTGATAAGATTAATTTAGACTTTGTGTCTGCTTATTTAACTGATGATAATCCTAAAACCTATAGGGAAGTTGAAACATCTATTGATGTTAGTTTCTAGAAAGAGGCAATTCATAATGAATTGGATTTTATTAAGTCATATCACACATGGAACTTAGTGGATTTACCTAGAGGATGTAAGCATATTAGGTGTAATTAGGTTTTCAGAAATTAATTGAAAACTGATAGAAACTAGATTAGGGCCTAATTTTGTTATTTCTTCCTAATTAAAAATGATGACCTTGATAAGATTAATTTAGACTTTGTATCTACTTATTTGATTGATGATGATCCTAAAACCTAGAGGAAAGTTGTAACATCTATTGATGTTAGTTTCTAGAAAGAGGCAATTAATGATGAATTGGATTCTATTAAGGCATATCACACATGGAACTTAGTGGATTTACCTAGAGGATGTAAATAGGTTTTTAGAAAGGAATTGAGAGTTTACGGGACCATTGATAAGTTTAAGGCTCGATTGGTAGTTGTAGGTTATAAATAAAATAAAGAGGTTAACTTTTCGATACTTATTCTCTTATGACTAAGATTGTCACTATACATTCTTTGGTTGCCTTAACTATAATCTATGGACTTGTAGTCCATCAAATGGATGTTAAAATTATGTTTTTAAATGGTGACCTTAAAGAAGAAATTTATGTGGAGTAGCCTAAGAGTTGTATGGTTGAGGGTCAGAAGAACAACGTGTGTAAATTGATAAAGTCGTTATATGACCATAAACAGGCTCCTAAACAATGGTATGAAAAAATTGACCAAACTTTAGTGAGTGATGGTTATGTGATAAATGCATCTAATTTTGTTTACTCTAAGATCGTTGGACAAGAGTGTGTGATTTTTTGTCTATATGTTAATGACATGTTGATTCTTGGCACCAATATGATTGTGGTTAATGAGACCAAATCCTTTTTGTCTAGTCATTTTAATATGAAGGATTTAGGAGAAGTTGATGTGATTCTTGGTGTTAAAATGAGAAAAAATGAGAATTAATTGTCCTATGTTAGCCACATTATATTGAGAAAATTTTGAAAAAGTTTGATTGTTTTGATGAAATGACTATGAAAACTCCATATGACTCTAGCTTGTGTTTCACAAGTTGAATATTCTAAAATCATAGGAAGTATGATGTTCCTTATGAACTATACTAGACCTGACATAGATTATGTAGTGAGTAGACTGAGTAGGTATACTCACAACTCATGTAGTGATTATTAGACTACACTTCATCGTTTACTTAGATACTTTAAGGGTACTAAGGATTAGTTTTTGCATTTTAGTAAATGTTATGTTGTGTTAGAAGGATTTACAGATGCAAAACTGAGTTTCTAATAATAATGAGGTCAGTTCCACTAGTGGTTATGTGTTTATCTTGGGTGGAGGAGCTATTTCGTGGAAGTCTACTAAGCAGACTTATACAGCTTGCTCTTCTATGAAGTCAGAGTTCATTGCCCTTAAGCTTGCTAGTCAAGAGGCATAGTGGTTGAGGAACCTCTTGGCAAATGTGCCTTTGTGGAGGAAACCTTATGTACCAGTTTCCTTGCACTGTGATTCACATGCAGCTATCAATGTTGCTAAAAACAATATATATAATGGTAAGAGGAGACACATCTATATAAGACATAGTTCTATGAGACAATTGTTGAGGAAGGGTGTCATCTCTTTAGAGTTTATCATATTAGAGAGAAATCTAGCATATCCTCTTACAAGTTATAACGGTTCTAATAAGGATAGTTATCCTTGAATTGTCGAGGGGGATGAGGCTTAAGCCTTTGAGTTGAGGAAAATATGGCGGATACCATTTGTGATCAAACGAAGCCATATGATTACTCTATTACACTACATTCTCATCCCTATGGCATGTGGTAGTGCTATGTGGACAGGTTGAGCTTAGACTTTTAATGAGTTCATAGCCCTATTCTTGGGTGGTCCTAGTGAGATGGACTTGATGAGCTCACTGCTTGACATATAAGAGGTTGAACAGACTTTTGCTTTTAATGAATCCATAGTCAGGTTTGGTGGTGCTTGTGAGACGCACTTAATAGATTCACCTAGATGAGTGTAAAGGTGGACCGTCTTCTATAAAAGACCCGAGCAATCTTTCTAGAGCACTCATAAGTACCCAAGGTGTGTGCATGGCTATTAAAAATAAAATTTGTATATCTTAGTGTAAGACATATATTGTGGGGGTCTCAATCGAAGTTTAGGAAGTTCAAGATTCGTTCACTCCCTAGACACGATTGTTAACTCACCTCACTATGTATAAATTCAATCCTCGTGATATTAACACTTAAGTGTCAAGCCTTATTTCCCCATATCTTTTATCGTTGTTTGTGTTATTTTTCCATTGATGGAGGATTGTTGGGAACAATGGAAAATCAGATTTCTTCTATGCCATTATCCCACATTGGTTGTAGATAACTTTTTTAAGGAGTTCATATTTCTCCACTCTCAGTACTTGATTTGAATTGAATACTTGGGTTATTTTATTAAGACTTGGGCTAGTTTATTTATACCACGCACATGCGCCCACCCGTCCAGTCCGGTCTGGGCTAGGCATGGGTATGAGTCATAGATCCAAATGGGCCTTTTCTTTTGCTAAAATTTTTATTATTTTAAAAAAATATATATTTTCTCTACTCTAGCTCGGTAAACAGAAGACCGATTCTTCCTTCACTTCCAAACGTTTTCAAACATGTGAATATGGGATTCGTTATTCTAGGTCGGCAGGTTATCTTCATTGGTTTTTTTTATTTAAGAAATAACTCTCCCTTTGTTTTTAGATGATGAAAAATCACAGTTGCTCTTTCTTCATTTTCAATTCGTGAGTTATGGGCAAAGTATCTACGTTTTTCAATATTTCGTTGAGTGCACAAATGCAGTACCAATTGTGTTAACCTTGGGGGCGATTCGGAACATTAGATTAGCATCATGATCGAGCCATATTTTCCTTCAATATATTGAAATTCTTTCGTAGCACAACCAATGTAATAAGTTAAATTTGTTATTCATTTTTTGTTTTCGATCATATCAGCATATCATGCTTTTACAAAAATTTAGTATATCTCCAACAGAGTGTGTGTGTGTGGGAGATATATAAGAAACAAAGCACAAATTAGGGTTGGCAATTTTCACTGCAGGTTTGGGGGCCAACAAGGGATTTTTCGTCCGGATTCGGGTTCGGGTTCAGGAATTGATTTTGGGGATCGGGTTCAAGATTGAGAATTCTTATCGTAGATTTTTTTAAGAGATGGGATGGGGATGGGTTTGGAGTCTCCATCTCCGAACTCGTCCTGAAATTTTTTATATTTTTTTATATTATCATATATAATTTTTTATATAGAATATAAATTAAAATCTATTATAAACAAATAAGATTAGTTATGGAAGACTAGGTCAAATTTCAGATATCTTATCAGGTTTTAAGAACGGAATTAAATCGGAAATGGAAAATAATTCGAAGATCAGATTAAATATGAAAATTTGATTCCGCAAAAATCAAATCAAAAATTTCCTAATAAAAAAATAATCAAAATATTCAAAATAATTGTATTTATTGAATTCGGAGACGAAAATAAATCGCCGCCTCTATCCCACCCTGTGCCATTCCAGGCCCAGATTATGTCTGAACCACATGCTTTAGAGGAGTCTCAAGTCCCCTTATCTACATCCACAAGCCATCCACGACCAATAAAAATACCGAATTTTGTGCGACACATAAATTTATGCGCGGAAAAAATGTAAAAGAAAAAAGTAAAGCACATATGGTGGCTGTGCACTTAGCACAACTGGTGAGGTTAGGAGGATTGTGGCAAAACGGCCACGCTACAATTATCATGACACGGGACGTCTTTCTGTACAAAAATAGTATATTGTAAAAGTTTCATCTTAGGCCAATCGTCGTCGGTTGCAGCAATCACATTTTTCAATCTCGCTGCCTCAGCATCCTGGCTTAATTAATTAATTATTTTATAACGAAAATGATAGTAAACCACAGATTTCAACAGGTAAGAAGGGAGCCCCTTAGCTTTACTTATGAGTTAAAACGAGATAGCACCCCATTTCCCTATATTTCATTTATAAGAAAGGTGAATATGAATGGACCGACGGATGATAAAATTTGCTAAACCAACCGAGAGGAATTGTTTTGGTATTGTTTATGCTAAGATCGTGTCTTCTTGTCATTGCACAACTTCACAGGGATGGATGACAATATGACAACTAAGAAAGCCTCAGGCTCAGCATTTTGACGTTACCCGAGTAAATTCAGAAATTTTAACCGTTTTTGCCTCACCTCAAGCTTTGACGACCCAGCACGGAATTTCATGAAACAAAATGATTACTTGTACAGAATTTAAGATAAACTAGGCATTTCTACTACTTCTGCTAAACAAGAATAAATAAATAAATAAATAAATAAATATCCAATAAGATCAGATTGCCAAGTCCTCAACACACGATGCAAGTGTTTGAATTTGATGAAGAGATGCAGCGAGTTTCGATAAGAATGAAAAGCAAATACGCGTATTTTGAAAAAATCTTTGAAAAGTAACGCCGACCAGTGATCTTTTTGTGCAACTTTTCCAATGAGTCCGGGTGCCACCACTTTTGTCCTTTTCAACACCTGGTGAAGGCTTTCATTATAAATCATTCACTTTCTTCATCTTATCTTCTCTCATATCCCTCCTCGCTCTCCTCATCCCTCTAAGCAGAAAATGACTTTAACATTACAATCTTCTACTTCCTTTACCAATACAAGAGAACCAAAATGCTCTAAAACCCTAGAAGATCTACCCCGTATGATATGTTTTGCACGACTCAGGCCTTCATCCAGAGTTCAGGCATCCAGTTCGGCACAAACAACAGAGATCTCACACGAGAAAACTGCAACTGAGGAAGGCAGCAGGTATGAAAAATGGGAGAAGCTATATGAGCAGATCAATCCGCTTGTGGACGATAAAAAGGTCCCGGTGTTTGTCATGCTGCCGCTGGATACAGTTACACTCGGCGGGAAGTTGAATAAACCACGGGCAATGAATGCTAGTTTGATGGCACTGAAAAGTGCAGGGGTGGAAGGAGTCATGGTTGATGCCTGGTGGGGGCTGGTGGAGAAAGATGGGCCTTTGAAATACAACTGGGATGGTTATGCTGAACTAGTGCAGATGGTACAAAAGCACGGCTTGAAGCTGCAAGTGGTAATGTCATTTCACCAATGCGGAGGAAATGTTGGAGACTCTTGCAGGTATTAAAAGTCGAGCACAAGATGTAAAATATTCTTTCTTTATTCATAAAGTTAGTTACATTATGCACTAAATATTTACACTACAATTTGCAGCATTCCTCTACCCCCTTGGGTGCTGGAGGAAGTAAACAAGAACCCTGATCTTGTCTACACAGATAGATCAGGCAGAAGGAATCCTGAATATATCACTCTAGGCTGTGACTCGTCGCCCGTGCTCAAAGGAAGAACACCTATTCAGGTCTACTCTGACTACATGAAAAGCTTCAAGGACAGATTCCAGGATTATATGGGCACCGTTATTGTGGTAAGACAGTAACATAAGTACATTACGCGTATATATAGATATATCACAGTCAGGTTATTGATTATATCTTTTTCGAATATCCAACCTCATCTCTGAGATAAAAGTCCATGAGGCAGTACTCATTCAATACTATAACGAGGGGGAAAAAATATTATATGCATGTAGGAAAGCATACCATACAAGAAAATCATTGCTTGTACTCGAATTAGGACTTAGGAATACAAGTGTGCCTTCCCTGACACCTGAGACCCGTTGAATTTCTATTTAATAAAAATCTTATTACTAGCTTAAAATATACTTCAAGTAGCTTTTTGCTAGTTTTGCCAAAAATACTCTTAACCATAACAACCACCCTTCCCAAGTCGTGGCAAATCCATCCTTCCCCAAACTGCATGTATAATATGCAGATACCTTTCCTGCAAAATTATAGCAAGAATCATTCATTTAGCATGATCCCCATCCAACTAACGGATCTCGATGATGAATTTCCATGGCAAGGTCATAAAATAGATACCCCGCCTTGGTATCAAAGGCGTCTCGGGATTAAAATATTGAATCAGATTGTCGAAAATTAGAATATATACCGATAACATATTTGTCCTCGATAATGAAGTTAACATGCCACTCAAATGGAAAAACATATGAAAATCAGCGATATACAACATTGCTGTGACTCTACATCTTACATGTAATATGAAAGAAGAAATATAATACATGCATACCCGACCAATTTATATGTCCACATCTTATGTCAAAATAAATATCAATATTGATAGAGATGGCAGTTCATTGCCATCTTTACTCAATTAGCAAAGATATAACAAAATGTATTAAATTATATTCTCCTTGGTCTCTAACCTTTGACTGATTACCATTAGCATTAAATGTGCACAGGAACATCAAAACAGGCAGCTTAGTAGAGCTTAACAATTACATGACCTTTTAATAAATTAGAGCAGAATACCATTAAATTTAAAGGGCTATAATTTTTGGAATGAATAGGGATCAGATTATTATAGGAGCAAGCATTACCAATAAACATGATGGCCTCAGAGAAATTATATGCACCAACAATGTTACAACTTAAGAATTTAAGCTTCAGAGATTACAAGTCTAAAGATACCCATACCGGAATGTGTCAATAAGCTTGCTTTCAGTTATAAGTAATGCTTAGCAACCTTTTCTGAGAGAACTACTGACAAACAAGCATAAATTCACCTCAAGGTATAACCTATTTTTTGAGGAGCATCTCGATGAGCACACATTTGGCTTATCACACATTCTATGCAATTGGTCTAACTAGCTTTATGATTAATAGTGGTTAAGAAACATTTGATTATAATTCAGAAAGATTAATCAAAATCTACTGCAGGAAATGCAAATAGGGATGGGGCCTTGCGGGGAGCTGAGATATCCGTCCTATCCAGAAAGCAATGGCACATGGAAATTTCCAGGCATAGGAGAATTTCAATGCTATGATAAGGTAAAATATACAAAGGGTTTTAATTTCACACACTTGTACAGCATTCATCATTGACAAAGGGGAAAATGTTCATTAATATAAGCAAATCATCTGGTATATTAATCTGCTGAAACAAAATAAAATGATGTGTCTTAACTTTATTAGACATTTACTTTAGTCTTTCTTTATTGTTTATGATACTTTATTATAAATTGTGATAAAAAGCAAGAGCATTTTTAAATTTTTCCAAAAGGTAATGGATCAAACAACAGAAATGAACTAACAATCTACAAATAATCAATTTATCAAATGAGGCTTTTAGTACTGGCAGAAACTAACATGGTGCAGAGAAGACGCTATTACATCCGTAGTATATTATGAGCATTGATAACCTCATCAACACGCAAAAAAAGAAATGGGAAAATGAAGAAGGAATAAATAGTGTTCCATTTGGAAAATTTGTTTATTCCACTTCTAACAAGCTTATATGTGAAAAAACAGTACATGCAAGCTTCATTGCAAGCAGCAGCAGACGCAGCTGGAAAGCCAGAATGGGGAAGAAGTGGACCCCATGATGCCGGCGAGTACAACCAGTTCCCTGAAGAGACTGGGTTCTTTCAAAGAGATGGAACATGGAAACAAGAGTACGGAGAATTCTTCCTTGAGTGGTACTCAGGAAAGCTCTTAGAGCATGGTGACAAGATCCTTGCCGCTGCAAATGGAATATTCCAAGGAACTGGAGCAGAACTATCTGGAAAAGTAGCAGGAATTCATTGGCATTACAGAACCAGATCACATGCAGCTGAGCTAACTGCTGGATACTACAACACTAGACTCCGAGATGGTTACATTCCAATAGCAAGGATGTTTGGTATACATGACGTCATATTAAACTTTACTTGCATGGAAATGAAAGATAGGGAACAACCAGACCATGCAAACTGCTCTCCTGAAGGATTAGTCCAACAAGTAAAGATGGCAACAAAAGCAAGTGGGATAGAACTCGCAGGAGAAAATGCACTGGAGAGGTATGATGCAGGTGCACATGCACAAGTTTTAGCCACAAGTAACTCAGATTCTGGAAACGGATTAAGTGCATTTACATACCTCCGAATGAATAGAAAGTTGTTTGAAGGGGAAAACTGGCGGCATTTCGTGGAATTTGTGAAGAGCATGTCTGAAGGTGGTCAACGCAAACGACTGTCACCAAGCGACTTAAGCGGGTCGGATCTCTATGTAGGATTCCTCAAAGAGAAGAGGCATCACCAGACCAAAGAGGTTGCTCTTGTGTAATATGTCGAGTGCTCATTGTGTATAGTGAATTACAGTGCTCTGATACAAAGGAGAAAGAAACATTATGCCATCCTTCGTTTTTCCATATATAGCTAGTCCAAACCACAAAGGAATATAATGTATATATAATACATGATGACCCATACACTGCGTTTGGGTCACGTCACTGGGGTATGTTCGGTAATTTAAGTGTTGAATTAAGATGAAAGGAATAAATATATATTGACATTTGTGGGATGTGTTTGAATCTTATTTTATTGTTTACAGAATGCTTAATTGTAAATTGTGGCAAAGATAGTTTTAATATTTCGAGAAAGTATCACGTCAAATAAGCAGAAATGAATGATTTAAGTGAAAAATAAGTTGATTGTCAAACACTCCCTAGACAATTTGTACTTCAATTTTACATAAGAATCCCCAACAATATAATAGACACTAAATTAATTGAAATAAGTTGCTGCCATTCATCATCAATTTCAAAGTACATAAACTTCATAATATAAAGTAGGGATAGATAAACCTTTGAAATTTACATAATAATAACACAAGTCAACCTACACCCGAATTGATTAAGTAAATCAAGTAAAATTGAAGGTAGTGTGGAGTCAATAAAGTAAAGAAAAACTATAATAAAGCAAGGGACTAATGGGGCCAGATGAGAAGGAAAAGAAGAGCGAGGGATGGCTCATGGCTGCTGCTGCCATCTCCATCAATGAACCGCCAAATTCTAGCTTGATTTGTCACGCAGCCAAGTTGCTGTCACCATTGTTGCGGATGTTGCCACTTGCTTCTTAGTTTCATTGTTATCGTCTTGTTGTGTTGTCATGCATGTTGGTTGTTGCTGTAGTTGATGCAAGTGCAAGGAAGAAAAGGAAGGAATTTAGGAAGCCACATGTAGGCAGGTGAGTGAAGAAAAGAAAAACATTCTACCCAACATAGAAGAAAGGATGTAGGCAACCGGCACGTGAAAGGACCGTAAATATATAGTCAATAGTCAAAGTGAATAGTGAAGTGTCGGCCATGTTAGATGCACATCTAAATTCATGAGTTCACACACCTCAAAATCTTTTTTTTTTCATTTTTGACCATTTTAGCTCTTTCATTTGTGCACTTGACCAATCAACATCTCTTGTTTCTCTCTCTCTTTTTTATCTTCTCCTTAATTAAGTACATAACATCTAATTCTTGCAACATTGAATACAATGAGTGTTGATGAAGATTATAATTCCAACAATTTTTTTTAGCAAAAATGAACTCGATAAAATAATGGTAATTTTTTTTCCCTAAATTTTTGGTTCTAACGGATAAGTTACCCAACATAATTCATATATAACGGGCGATTCACCGGTCCAAAAGCAACTTTGATGGGTAAAACACTCGTTAGAAGATTACTCTAACGGGTGAGTTTCCCGTCAAAGATAACTTCTGACGAACCTCTTTCCGTAAATTTTTATTATTCATTTTTGTTTTTATATAGTCCTTAAAATGTCATATTTTGAATATTAATTACATAATCAAGATTTAATTAATATTGATTGGAGCAGATTATTTGCTATGTATGAGATTTTAAATGATTGGGAGTTATTAATTGGTTGGGTTAAAGAAATTGAAATGCCACATAATATGGTTTTAGGTATGGAGAGGTAAAAAAAAATGTATTTTTTGGAGTCTTTGTGAAAGAGGAAGTGCTTATAGAAGATAACCTTTAGTGAATCTGGAAGTGTTTGATCTATTAGGCCCAAAAAGTGTGGTTATAAATTCAGAATTCGTGTAAGGGAAGATACTTGCGGTGATTGGAGACTAGTGGTAGAATGTGGAATGCATGATCATATATTAGGTAAGTACTTGCAGGGGAATTTGTTTACTTGTTGATTATTTCCAAAATAATGTAGGTTGGTGCATGCGCTAACACAAATAAATGTCAAACCAAGGAAGATTATCGACAAGTTGAAACGGGGTAATGGGGATAATATCGCAATACTTAGGACAATCTACAATGTTATATATAAATTCAAGGTACAGAGCTTGATGGGACGTACAATCATACAACAGTTATTACAATTCATGGAAACCAACGAATATCATTCATGGCATCATCGGTTGCCCGAATCTGATGTGGTTAGTGATATTATATTTACGTACCCTGATTCTATTGCTTTGTTGCATGCATTTCCATATATCATTTGTTTGGATTACACATACAAAACTAATAAGTACAACCTTCCTTTCTTAGAGGTTGTTGGTTATGTGTCTAATGGGAAGAATTTTACTACTACCTTGGCATTTATGACAAAGGAAAAGGAAGATAACTACGAATAGGTGCTTGATAAGGTAAAGAGATTGATGGAGCCCCATGAACCAAATATGGTGATCACTAATAAGGACTTGGGACTGACACAGACAGTGCCAAAAGTCTTTTCTAATGTAACGCCCTTCTTGTGTAGATGGCACATTGGTAAGAATGTTCTCTCACATGCTATAAAAAAGTTGGGAAGTATATTAGCGGAAGTTTCCTAGAAGGTTGGAGAAGGTTGTACAAGCCACTACAATTGAGACATATAAGGACGGGCTTCTACTTATGGGTGATAAAAGGGGCATATTTCTACATCTTTTACAATATGTGTACGAGACCTGGTTGAATCCATATAAGGAGAGGTTTGTTTCAATGTGGGTTGACAAAATTATTCACTTTGGTACTCATACGACCAACAGGTATAATTTATTTGTCATAAATATTCAATGTCTTTTAACTTGTTTGGTGTGTAATAATTAACCATTACTTATATTTTGAAATTATAATTGTAGGGTGGAAAGTGAATATGGCAAGCTAAAGAAATATATAGCATCATAAAAAATGAGTTTTGACACATTATACCCATAGATCGACACATTGATAAGACTCCAAATTAATGAGGTGAAAAAAGATCTAGAGCAACCATAGGTAATTGTTCCACATTATTCTATAGATAACATATTGTTCAAGGAACTCACATCTATTGTATATCGTAGAGCATTAGACTTGATTGAAGAGGAGAGTAAGAGGTCCAATATGGTTGGTCCCAAATCCTTGGGATGTGGGTTTTACTTGAGGTTGACACATAGTCTACCGTGTGCACACGAGATATTTCATTACAAATGAGATCATTAACATATTCCTGTAGCGGCAGTGCATAAATTATGGAAGACTTTCACTTTTGTCAAACCACAAGAAGAAAGGTTTGCGTTTGATGATTCAATTGCCAATCGATCATACATCCATTTTCTTCTAACATTATACCTAAGGTGAAAATGATGATTAATCATTCAACATCACGTCTACGTTACTATTCTAATCTTATTTATGAGATTCTCAAACCCGCACAGCCAAATATGGTAGAACCAAATGTTCAACAAAGCAAAGGATGCCCTAGTAATTGCACACAGAGGGAACTATCAGAGTGGGAGCACACAAAGCGTGTTTATTCAGAATCACCTGTGGGGTGAGGTTGATTGGGTCAAGGATGTGGCAGAGGTCGCTCATCCCCTAGTCGATCGGAACGTGAATCTCCTAGTTGAGGTCGTTATTCCCCTGGTCGATCGAATCGAGGAAGAAGTTGTAATACCCCATTTTCAGAAAACCCTAATAATTATAACTGGTAATTATGTGTATTAGTTATAATAATTATTGTAGGGTGTTTGTACTAAAAATAATATTAATATGTGTAATATTATTACGACTTATTAGTTATAAAATTTATTAGGCTAAAATATTTTAGAGGGTGCATATTAAAATTTAAACCTAGGTTTGGATCGTAACTGGTATCCGTTTTTTCAAATAAACCTGTTCCGATAACCGGATAATTTTTACCCGGATACTTTACTCAGTTTTGTACCTAAATAAATTACCCCTACCCTATCCTATTTTTTTTTACGTCACCCTACTCAACCTATACCCCGACACACCACCCTTATGCCACCCTCATACAATACCCCTACCCCATCAATTCCCAGCTCATGCGGTTGTGGGTTGGGGTTTGAAAATTTTGCCCGATCGCAGCCCCCCTCTTCTTCCTCTCTATGTGTGTGTGTGTGTGTGTGTGTATATATATATATATACATATACCTCATTAATGCACCGAAACACTAACTCATTATTCCTCTAATTTTCTATCAAAAAAATCACCCCAAACACACTCCTTATCTCCCCTCCTTACCGTCGTGAAAACCGCCCAAAAACACCCCTAATAACTCACCTTCGGCAACCATTGCCGCACCTCATCCACCACCACCAAAAAAACCTTACATTCCCTCACCCTTAGCTGTAGAAAAACTCACCTAGATGCAGCAAAACCACCCATTTCTACCCCACAAGTTGCAGCAAAACCAACCGAAGACAACCCCTAACCATCAGTAAAACTCACCAAAAATACCCCTACCCTTCGACAAAATCGCCCAAAACTCCCCCCATATCTTTGGCACAAATTGCCGAAGCCTACCACCCCCTTCCAGCAGCCCTCACCATTTCTGGCCCCTCTCTTTCAGCCTTCCTTGCCATTTCCCATTCCCTAGCAACAATAATTTGTGCCGTTGCTAGCCCTATTAGCCGGCAACATTTCTTCGAACCCGGTTTGGTTTTTTTTTTTCATTCATTTCTCTTACATTACATTAAACCTTCATTAATTATATTATTAATTCTAATTATATTTTTTAATTATTATTAGGTGATATTCCTTAATTTTTGAAAGAAGCGGATTAGGATAAGGATGCTTAGCGACCAGAGCCTTATTTGTAAGGATACTAGTAGATGTTTCGGGTTTTGTATTAAATGCTTGTATGATTATATGTGTTACCATGTTATTTTTATTATATTATTAAAATTCATGATGATGATGATATGATATGATATATTAATATGAATTATATGATAGAAAGGAAGTGACAATATCGAAAGACATGTTGATACGATGATATTACGCTAGGATGTATTTTTATAGATAAGTATAAATTGTGGGAGAGTAGTATGGGCTTAATAAATTATTATAAGTTGTAAATAATTATATTTGAGATGTATGTTGATAAAATGAGGATTTGGAAATAATGATATTAAGGATATGAGATTTTCGTAAAATAAGGGTTATCGGCTACCTTTAAGGGCATTTTTGTCAATATGGGTTAATATGGGAATTTTGGTATTTTAATGTTGTATATGAATTAAAATATGCTAATAATATCACATGAAGTGTTTGGGAGTGATTATGAAGGTCATAAGTTCTTCAAATGATAAAATATCCTAATTTGGGAATAGTAGCCTTAAAACGATAATATTATTATCACATGTATAAAATGTTAGAGTTAGGCCACGAATTTTGGATATGTTGTTAATATGGGTATTTTAAGGAAATAATATTTAATTTTGTAATTATATGAGCCTTTATGGGATAATTATGACTTACTTGTGAGATTAGGGTTTTGGGAGCCTTATGAATAGTAACTTCTAAAATAGGACTATTATCGCATGTGTAAAATGTTAGAGTTAGGACACGAATTTTGGATATGTTTTTAATATGGGTATT
This sequence comes from Tamarix austromongolica, assembly GCA_039764185.1. Lineage (NCBI taxonomy): Eukaryota > Viridiplantae > Streptophyta > Magnoliopsida > Caryophyllales > Tamaricaceae > Tamarix > Tamarix austromongolica. Next base: position 81,513,236 of record CM077814.1, on the reverse strand, counting down.
TTTAGGATTTATGTTTAATTTGGTAATTATATGAGCCTTATGTGAGAAGTTATGGCTTACCTATGAAATTTAAGGTTTTGGAAGCCTTATAAATAGTAACTTTTGAGACAGGTCTATTATCGCATGTGTAATATATGAGATTTAGAACTCAAAATCTGGGTATGTTAATGATACTATTATTTGAGGAAAATATACTAATTTTGGTGGATAAATGATCAATATGGGGGAAGTTATGCTTAAATTGTGAATTTAAGATTTTTGGGAAAAATAAGCATGTTAATCTTTGAGAACTGTCTTGTTATCTATATGTTGATGTCATTGCTTGCATTAATAATGTCTCGTACTCATAAACCAATCATGAATAAGACACTAAGCATTTAAAGTGAAAGATCATGAGTCAGGACCGATTGTATATGTCTGTTCCACTGGACAAGAATATTATCTGGGAGCGTTTTACCCCAAGAATGTATATTATTAACCGTTCCACCGGTAAGAATAGTGACCGGATGGTTTTTCCGGGATTGTATATTATTAAACATTCCACCGGTAAGAATAGTAGCTAGGAGTGTTTTGTCCTAGGGTGGAATAATCGTTCCATAGGTTGAAAATAGTGGGGGTCCCTGAACTCAATTTAAAATAAATCCCAAGAACGATTATAATCATTGATAAGACACTAATCATTTAAAGTGAAAGACTACGTGAGTCAGGACCAACTGTATATGTCTGTTCCATTGGACGAGAATATTATCTGGGAGCGTTATGCCCCGAGAATGTATATTATTAACCATTCCACCGGTAAGAATAGTGGTCGGATGTATTTCTCGAGGTTGTATGTTATTAACCAGTCCACCGGTAAGAATAGTGGCTAGGAACGTTTTGCCCTAGGGTGGGATAACCATTCCACTGGTTGAAAATAGTGAGGTCCCTGAACTCAACGTAAATAAAAGAATGGATCATAATATATTCTAATAATATGAATTCGGGCTAGTAATTACCGTGTATTGATTTCTATATCTCGCATGTATAATACTTTCCGCTGTGAATGTATGTAATTATATATTTTTCCGATTTCGACTGTATTGTTACCTTACTCAGTACGTAGCATACTGATCATCCTTTTCATGGGTGCTGCTCATTCCCACGAGTAGATCTACCTTGTTTTGTAGGTGATTGATGATTATTAACTTGATGTGCTTGCCTTAGGTGAGCGCTAAATGAATTGGTAAAGGGTATGGTCATCCAGATATCTCTATCTCTCTTTGGACTTTTAGTCTTCTGTTTTCACTACTTATTCCCTTCTCTCTATTTTGTATCCTGTATCACGGTGAAATCATGTGCCTTCCACACCTGATTCCTAGGTATAAGGTTACTTTTGCCTTGCACCCAACATAGACTAGGCATAGGGAGTGCCTCTTCTATATTGGATGCGGCATGACACCCCTACGTTTTGTGTTTTGGCTTTCACTATTAACTCTTTAAAACGAAAAATTTTCAGTTATGAAATTTGGGGGTGTTACAGAAGTAGTAATGGGAGGCATAGTACTAGGAGGAATCATAGACCCATTCATGATTTTCAGTGGTCCTTTGATATTGAGTCGGCTATGCTCCTGTAGGTGGAATCATGATGTGATGTTTTGGGCAATGGAAATTTTTAGTTTAGAGCAATTGCACTACAACTCTTTAGCAGAGAATTAGAATGGTCAAATGTTAGAGCCACAATGTATAGACAATTGGTGAAACATAAAGAGCTATATGATCTTACCTTTATAGATCTTATTACTGAAAATATGCAATGCTTGGTACGTTAGAAGGGATCAGCTCCAATGGAGAAATGGTGGCATTAGCCTAAATTTGGCTTTCTCTTTGCAATAATATACAATGTCATATTTGTTTGCTTGAGCATTCATGAGTCGATTACATATTTACTGCATAGAACTCCACCTAATGGTGAACAATCTGCTCATATCATCACCAAGTGTGAATAATTTATCGCACTACATATTGGTATGTCTTCTATTCACACTAACTTTGTATAATGTTTTCATTATATTATATATGTTTGACACTCATTTTATGATACTTATATGATTGTAGTTAACCTTGATGGAAAACATAATATTACCACCTATATCTAATCAATGGTACAGACATATTGTTTCAAGTGTATCTTAATAAGATGTGCCATATTGTGATCATATTTAGCTATATCAGAATTTAATAAGTATGGGTGTTAACTAATGGGGAGACTTAGGTTGATGATTTTTGCTTAAAGTAACAAGTTTAGCATTTGACTTTTTGTACATTGTTTTATTGCATTTTCTTAAGTATTATGGTGCAGAACTTCATGTACTTTGGTTCACCACATTGTCTTAAGTATTTTGTGTAATATGGTGTAAAGACAGTCATGGTGTAACGTGGTGTAATGTGAAATTAAAATTAGCATATAAATAAATTGTTCTGCTAACATAGTCATAACAACCTTAAGAAAAAATTAAAATTAAAGTGTAAAAAAATATATATTAAATATCATCAACAAGGGGTTGGTCAGCCTTCTCCTCTTCACTAGAGGAGAATATGAGCCCGCCCATGGCAAGGTACACCTCCTTCAGCCTATCAAAACCTTCATCCTTACCAATTCTATCATTATTTTCTTTTTTGAACCAGTAGCGGAATCCACCCATGAATTCATTATTTATCTCCACTTCTATTATAATGTATGGGGCATCACTCGGCCCTTTATCTACTGGTACAATATAGGCTACTAGATGGGTTCAAGGATGATACCAAGGAAGTTATTCAGCTAAGGCATTGTACTTATATGTTGAGCAATGAAAATGGGAGCTGAAGTCCAACCGGTGGTGTGGCCAAGCCTTTCAAAATGATGCACAACTGGAGTAATCTGCCTTATACTTCTTATTGTTTGCACTCTGACAGAATCCATGTGTTGGAACAATAAGAGAAATCGGGATGAGTTGGGGGTAGCCAAGTTGTTTAGCAACTCAATCTGACATATAAGGCTCCATGACATCCATAAAGCACAAGTCTCCTTGGTACGTTGACTCGGGATGTTTCATACTCAGATCTTGGTCGAACGGTAAGAAGCCAAACTACAAACACATGTAAAACAAATTGGGATATCAATTATGAAAAAAATTATACAATTGAAAGCTACTTACAAAAAAGTATATCACCCACCTATTGGGCCCTTAGAGAATCTAATTGCCTCCTGTACTCAATTACGTCATCCATGAACTCGAGGGAAGTGTGTGACAAGATGTATCCCACCTCATCACTATAGCATTCTATGATGGATTATACGTACAAGAATAACTCCGCTGAAAGTACGGGAAATACTCATAAATATAGGCATATGCGCAATTATAACACAATTTAAACAACTTTTGTCAAACCAAAAAACACAATAAATAATTACCTTTAATAATGTCGTGCAACCTCTCATTTGCATGTACCCAGTTCTAGATGTTATCCCAAGTTTCTTATATAAATATGCTAAAGTCTCAGCTCTAAGGGTGTGATCGCCTAATGTACTCAAATCAGCTAATAATCTAAGAGTTGATAATAGAGCATGGTTGATGGACTTGTCAACAAAAAGTGTACATGATAGCAGGTACCACATACAAAATTGGGCATAAGACTCATCATCCTCAACATGGTCAACCATAAGCTTATAAAAAATATCATCAAGTGCAAATGTGCTTCCCTTCACAAAATCTTACCTAACCAACACCTCGAGTTCACCCCACATCTTGGCTAAAAGCTCCAACATATCACCATTAGTAGGAAAATGCTCACTAGTACACTCATAGCCGTGACAATTAAGATCCATAATGTAAATCAAGTCATGTAGAATAATAGTCATCTCACTTAATGGAAGGTGGAAGCTTTTAGTCTCGGGGTGCCACTTTTCAACAAAAGTGGATATGAGCGAAGCATTATGATGGTAGAAGTATGTCGAACAAAGATGTTTTAGGCCCGTGGTCTCGATGTAGTCTTAAGCAATACCCATGCCAGCATCATTACCTGGTAATCTTCTCAAGTTTTTCATCCTAGACTGAGCCCTTAGCACAAAACATAATTCCTACAACAAAATGAATATTAGAATAATAAATTGCAAGGTAAAAATATAGAAACCAATATGTATAATAATAGCAATTACCTTAGCATCATTCCATATGGTGTATGTCACATGATCCTTAAAACTGGGGAGAAAATCAAAAATGAGTGGACCTCCACCAGTAGGTCCGGTCAATCTCCAATCATCATTTGATGTCGATGAGGAAGCAAAACCTGTTGCGTGGGCAAGAGTGCTAGTGCTAGCGAAAGCTCCCTCGTTGGTATAATCACACTCCTCCACAAATGGCATGTGTTGTGCGTCTATAGTACGTGGAGCTTTGCCACGCTCCATCGCAGCTCATCCTCTAGCACTGGCAGTAACTATAATCTTCGCCACCCTAGAGGTAGGGGGAGTAACATGTCTCAGATGCTTTCCTTTGCCTCTTCTACCATCCATCTGCTAATTATAACAAAAAAAAATCATTATTAAATATTATGCATTAGCTCATCAATTATTTATAGTTTAGGGTTGGGGTTAAGGGTTAGATGGTGTATGGTTAATGTTTAGGGCTAGAGGGTTTAGTGTTTAGGATTAAGGTTTAGGGTTATGGTTAAAGGGTTTAGGGTTATGGTTCAGGGTGTAGGGTTATATGGTTTTTGGTTTAGGGTTATAGGGGTTATGGTGTAGGGTTTAGAGTTATGGTTTAGGGTTAGGGTTTTATGGTTATAGGGTTTTGGGTTTAGGGTTAGGGTTATGGTTAAGGGTTATAGGGTTTATGGTTATGGTTTAGGGTTAGGGTTAGGGTTAGGGTTTACGGTTACATGGTTTTGGGTTTAGGGTTAGAGGGTTTTGGGTTTAGGGTTAAGGTTTAGGACTATAGGGTTTTGGTATATGGTTAAGGGTTAGAGGGTTTAGGGATATTATTAAGGATTAAATGGTATATGGATAGAGGGTTACAAGAGAGGGTTTGGGGGGTTTAGGGTTTTCAACGGGTGAGTTATCCGTTTGAAACAAAATTTGACGAGTGAACTACCCAGTGGAGGTCATAGCTAACGGGTAAACTATCTGCCATAAGAAGTATGTGATAGGTGAGTTACCCATCGGTTGGGACTCCTAACAGGTAAACTGCTAGCTAGCTTATTACTGCAACAGGTGAATTTCCCGTTCCTAGGTATGACTGATAGGTGAAACACCCGTTGACCATACTATTTCGACCCCGACCTCCATTGATATGGTTCGAAGCTCGAATTTTAACCTAAAATTATAGCTATTTTACTAATATAAGGTCGATCTATGTATAAAAACATTAATTTTAGTTAAAAAAACACCTAAAATCATAATAATGCAATAATTAAATTTTACATATGCAAATACTTTGAAAATGGTAAAATTTCACAAAAAAAAAAAAAGGATGAAATCTTACATACCATTAGATGTAGAATGTATTAGATTGTTGATTTCAATATAATTTGACCAATTTATTAAAGATTTGAGATGAGGGAGAAAAGAGAAAATTTGTTAGAGAGTTAGGAGGGATGGAAAAATGAGAGGGGCAAAATTAAAAATGATAAATAAGCTGAGGGCATATGGGTATGTATTAAGTAAAAAGGATGTGTAAAGAGATGTGAGGTTTTACTTCATAACAAGTTTCTACCTAAATATCAATAAACTATCTAAATAATAAAATTTTGTACTCAAGCATATAATATGCAACACACAACTATAAATAAAACTGAAGTAGTGAAAGTTTTATATTTGAGATCATTAATCATTCGCTAGCTTCCCTACGGTGGGATCACCAAAATATAAAAAAAAATGCAAAATATAAGAAAATTATCACATTATAAAATAATAATTAAAAAATCAGTTATGTTTAACTAACCATATAAATGATATTCACTCCTTTTATTTTAGAATAATGAACAAGTAATATATGACAATAAATGTCATCAAATAAATTAGGTTAATCATAAAATAAATAAGATTACAATGTTTTATATTTTATCTTATATTTAATTTAAAATATTAATTTCTTAACAGCATAAAATTTATTTCAACATTTTAATTGGCTCCCATATTTCAATTATATAGTAAAAATTAAAGAAAACCTCATCTCTAATTACAGACAATGTGATCCAATTACAGACGTGTCATAAAGATATTATATAACTCATGACATTTGTTATGACGAATCAAAAACAAAAATATCAATATGAATTTTGAACCGCGACTTCAAGTTCAGGTGTCATACCATGGCTAGACCGGAAGGGGGGACAACGAACCTCCTACCAAGAGGTCATCCTACCTCATACCTAATACAACAAGAACCATATAGACTCAAATTAACCCCAACCTATAAAATATAAAATAATAATAAATAAATAAAAGCAAAAGACAAGCTACATTGACCTAATCAAGTATCCAACCAAACCAACATTTGACCATAGCCAAAACTAAAATCAAGCCATTGAGCACAACATAAAATAGGCTCAACATGAAGTAGGCCCGACACAAGCAAGCTCAAACCAAAATGACATAAACCTATTTTTAAAGCAATCCAAAAGTATACAGATTGAAATTTGTTCGAGAAACCCGCTTGTTACCTCTATTTACCAACATACATATGATATGGATCGATATTTACTATAATAAATCATACAGCAATAGTTGAGACATTTAATATACAAAATTCTTTGACATGGCACACTATGATTGAGATTTTATTTCTACAAGCACCAACCACCACAACACATATAAGTCTTACAATCCCATTGAAACTTCAAAGAGATTGAGTAAGGACAAATGCTAATAGCATAAACAAAGGGACAAGTAAAATTGAAGGCTTGTCCTAGATCAAAAATGTCAGGATCCATCAATCAACAAAAGCAATTCAAAGTGAACTACCAAGGATTTTTGTAGGAACAAGATATAATAAGGTATGAATAGTGTTTGAAAAGACCTAAGGTGCACTTAGACGATAAGGGTCCTAAAGCTTAGGCACTAGGCAAAGGTAGGTGCCTAAGTGAAGTGAGGTGTCAATCTTACCAGTTTAATACTACTTTAGATCTTCCTAAAATATATAATTTTTTCTAAAAATCATGTCTATTTGTCTTCCCGTAACCCTTTTTTCTCCCCATTTCCTTCCCAACATGAGATTTAATTATTACATTTATGAAAATAAAGTCCAAAAATAACTAAATAAAGTTTTTTTTCTCTACACTAAATCTTTCCCATTTGAATTTGCAACAATTTCTCCCTTTCCTTCCCAATTGATTGTATATTTTTTTTAAATAAAATTAAAGCTTAAAAAGTAGCAAATTTTTAGTAAGGAGCGCGCCTTAGAGCCTTGTGTACCTCAGTGCCTAGGATGCACCTAACCAATGTCACCTTGCCTAAGATGGGGGGGGGGGGGAACTCATGCCTTACACCACCTTTTCAAACACTAGGCATGAATATAAATCATAAATCTTAGTTCAAGCACCGATAGTTTAGACTATAGTTTTCATAACCAGATCGGTCATCAAATGGTTTAACTAATTAGACAATGGTTTAACACTGGTTAATTAAATATAAAGCCAATAATTGGATAGGTTGGGTCAGATTTGGGTCGAGTCATATGATAATTGAGCCATTTCGATTTTGGATAAACTCACGACATTTTATCGAATTGGGCTAGACTAATTTTAGTTCAGATAACTTTAGCGTCGAATCATCTCAGGTTATTCTATTATCCCAGATCAGGTCAGGTTGAGAATGGATGGATTTGGATTCGTATAAATTTAGATTATTTTACTTTTTGTTCAAGTGTAAATCGGGTTTTGATAAATTCAACTTACTCCACTTTTGGATTATTCTATCATCCCAGATCAGGTCAAGTTGAGAATGGATGCATTTGAATTCATATAAATTTGGATTATTTTACTTTTTATTCAAGTGTAAATTAGATTTTGATAAGTTGACTTGTTCCACTTTTGGGGTTGGGTTTGGGTCCAATTTAGTTGATTTCAAATTTAAGTCACATTAGTGGAATTTTCTCCTATTTCAATATGTTCAAGTCTAATTATTTCAAGATTGGTTATTTTTTATTTATTTTATTCTTTGAATTTGATAGTATCAGACTCAGTAACTCAAACCCTTGGAATTTGTTATCATTATTTTATCTTTATAGGTGTTATAAACTTGTAGTTGCCATGTTAAGTTTAAGTCATTTCAATTAAATTATTTACTTTTTCATTTTAAGTTATAACTTATAATTTATATACATTATAAGCTACATTATATCGAGTTCTAGTATGATTTTAATTTTATGTTAAATTCATATTTCAATTTATATTGACCATTGATAATAGATTGATCCCATCATTTTAGCAAAATTTTAACCATAATAATAATAGTACAAAATTAATGATAAAAATTGTAATAATAATAACAACAATAACAATAGCAATAATAGTAATCAAATATATGGTAATAGTAATAGTAATAGTATAATAATGGTAATAATAACAACACAATAATTTTTTTTTAATCTTGATTATATCATATTAAATCATATCATATATGATAATAATACTGCAAGATATTTTCCAATCAAAAAGATGTATATTGTTTAAACTTGGGTAGATTGTTCTGTTGCTATTAAATGAAGAAATTTGTGGTTAAGATGTATTAATTTATCTTATTCCATTAATACTTAATTGAAGGTAAGGCACCATAACTTTCTTTGTTGAGTGCATTACTCCATGAACCTTCTTTATAATAATGTTGATACGAATTCAAACTACTATTGATGCATAAATCTTATTAGGACCTATTATTTTCACCCTATATCCAAAATTTATAAAAATAATGACAATACTAAAAGAAAAATATTAATTATAGCATTAATCATAGTAAAATAGTAATCATAACTTATTCAAAATTTCATTTAAATTCAAATCACATTACATTAGAAAAAATAAGTTGATGAGAAGAAGTTTAACTTTTTCTATGTTTTCTCTCTTTTGATAGTACAACTGCCAACTTGAGCTACCAGTCTATGTTTAGCCTATTACTTTATATTACCTTAAGCAAATATTATAAAATAATATTAAAAATTAAGATTTAAATAAAAATCTCTAGTTGGGTCTTTTTGGATTTATAGTTTTCGAGTTATGTCGTATTTCGAATTAGCATTGGATTGAGTCAGGTCGATTTTAGATTTATAATTTTTCGGATCATATTGAGTATCGGTCGGATATCAAGTCAGGTTATATAGATTTCGGATTCATAATTGTTTGAATCATATCAGATGTCGGCCACATATATTATCCAATCGAATAGATTTAATATTTATAATTTCTCAAATTATTATGGTTAAATGTTTGGACAGGTCAAGTCGATTTCTATTAGTGATCTCAGATCAAGTCAACTTTTGCCGATTCAAAATAAATATAATAAAAATAAAGAAAATGATATAACATTCTATGATAAAATAAATGTTGTTATACTTTTTACATCTTGTGAAGCCCACTTTCATATAAGCTTTTAAAATATAAGAGTTGGTCTTGAGCCATCTTATACTAAGCCTAGCTCGTCTTCTTAACCTAAAATAAAACTAAAAAACCCTAGTGTTCACTCACATGTCAGTTTTTGCCTAATATCACTCACTTTGGTTGGCGTTCTTTGTCGACTCTCCAACCAGTTTTCTAGCAATCTAATTTTCCTTTTACAGTTTTTGTTCATTCTTCCAAGTTTAATTAGTGATTTGCTTTTGTCCATCTCTCAGCCCTTTTTCCCATCACTCTCTCATCTTTTACTCTTATAATCCCTCTCTACGCATATAAACTAAGAATTGTGTTTGAATTAAAGAACAATGATCTTGCAAATAGTGAATTCAATTTTTATTTTGTCTAATTCTGTTGTTGAAGTTGAAGTGTAATCTTTGTTCTGTGAAGAAAGACAAAAGATGTTTTTTTTTTGATAATTATGGGAGTAAATCCAAGAACAAAAGCAACATTATAAGAAAACTTCCACATTGTGGACCATTTCCTGGACTCGATAAGAAAACTCACGTCGATTCGCCTTAATCCACGAGCATATCCTAACTTTAATAAGCAGGAGAAGCCACCTATCACACACTTTGTAGTTATCAAACACGACTTTATTTCTATACTCCCATATGACACCAACTATAGCAAAGAAAGCCGTACGCCAGAGATCTCGCCTCATGCCGACTCCTGTGAAGCCAAACCACGCATAAGCATGCGTATCAATAGATCCTGACAATACCCATGTAACACCAAGCCACTCACTGATCGCATACCACATCTTCCTTGCTATAATACAGTGAATAAACACATGGTCCACCGATTCCCTTTCAAGCAAACAAAAGGGGCACCCTGTGTCCTCCAAATCCACAACATGTAATCTAGCTAACCTATCCTTGGTGTTAAGTCTCTGTTGGACCGCAAACCAAGCGATAAGTTCAACCCTTGCAGGGGCAAGCCCGCTCCAAATGAAACTAAGATCAAGGTTATTAGGTCTGTCCCCAACAGTCTTCTGCATCGCTACCATACAAAATGATTTGACGGAATACGACCCGTCCTCCTCGAGAGCCCATCGAAACTTGTCCTTCCTTTCTCTATTCAATGGATGACGGTTTATGGCCCCTTCCATCTGCACCACTGCCTCGCTCTCCCACTCAAAAAGAGGTCGTCTCCATCTGAAGATCCATATCCACTGATTCCCTTCCCATCTCCCCATATCGGCAATATTCCCTTCCTGTTGGCTAGACACACTGAAAAGTCTAGGGAAGGTCGCGCTGAGTGCTCCTAATCCTGTCCAATCATCGAGCCAGAAGCTTACGATTTTTCCATCTCCAACAACTAAAGACAACCCCTCTCTAATGACGGGGTCCCTACTGCCCCCCTTAATAATATCAACCCACGGTGACCACCCTCGTTGATTCTCCAAGCAAAGCCCACTACCACTTCTGTCCCCATAGTGAATTGAAGATATCACATTCTTCCATGCAGCTCCGTCAACCGAATAATACCTCCACCACCATCTAAATAACAAAGCATTGTTCATCATGGTGAGATCCCCCACGCCAAGACCACCCAAGGCTTTGGGTCTTTGGATCACACTCCATTTAACCAACGGTAGTCTTTTTCGATCTCCATTCTGCCTCCAGAAGAAATTACGCTGGATGCTAATAATTTCTTTGACCACGCCTTTCGGAATCCTAAACAGACTCATAAAATACATGGGGAGGCTGTTAAGGACACTCTTAATCAGAACCAATCTCCCTGCTCTAGAAAGAATCTTCGATTTCCAGCCTGCAAGCCTCTGTTTCACTTTATCAATCACCGGCTTCCAAGTCTGACTTCTTCCCCCTTTTGCCCCCAATGGAAGCCCCAAGTACATAGTAGGTAACTTACCGATGGTACATCCAAAGATCTCCGCGGCCTCCCTCTGGAAAAGATCATCTACACCGAGGCCTATAAGCTCTGTTTTCTCAAAATTCACCTCCAGGCCCGATAATAAGAAAAAGCAATCCAGCAGTCTCCTCCAATTTCTTATATTCTCAGAATTAGCCCTACAAAATATCATCGTATCGTCGGCGAACTGAAGATGAGTAACATGACACTTGTGCCTACCAACTTCCAAACCTTGAATGTTGTCATGGTCATTGCTCAGCAAAATGGGACAAACAAAAATAGACAATAATGACTAACATATGGTGATCACAAGTCAGTCAGAAACTTTGAACCTCGAAGAGCAAGGAAGCTCTAAAATTTTGAGAAGTGTAAAAATGCCCCTTTAAAAATAAGACTCGAGGGTAAATATACTACCAAAATTGGAAATTTGGAAGTGAAACCACTGTTTCACCGGCTAATTTATAAAACGGTTAGTTTTAGTGGATTGACAAAACTATGGTTTGGACACCACCATGCGAGACCATAGGATCTCAACAATCAGTGGCGTTAAGCACTAGCACTATGCCTCACAATTCCTGAGCAATAAAGCCAACGAAATCATTTGTTGTCGGCCAAGCTAATGGAGATAGGATAGTCTACAATGGTTGATTTGACAGGGTACACGTAAAACTTGCAAGGCACTACGTTTTTAATCACCCTCTATTCTCCTCCACTAGCAAGGCTTGGTATCATTCATTGGCATCCAATGGCTGGAGATGCCCGTCACTGAAACTGGAAAATAAATGACCATGGACTCTGACTGAGATGATCGAGCAAGCAGATTACAAGTAGTTATTAATCAACCCATTCAAGCAACCTCTTGGAGCTGCTACATGGGAAGATACTAAATTGTTGCAGCTACATTTTCCCACAGTGGACCTTGAGGACAAGGATCCACTTGGCAGGGGAGGTTTTGATGGACAAATGTGGGCAAGAATCCACTCGAGGACTAGAATCCTATGATCTAAGCAACAAAAGAAATCCCACAATTTTAGCAGCAGAATTCCATAATATTAGCACCATAGACCTTAAAGGCTTATTTGGCATAAAATCCAATAGAATTGGAAATGGAAATCCATTTCTAATTCCAAAATATTTGTGTCTTTTAAAAGTTTCTAAGAAAGTTATATTTATTATTTGATTTGACATGTCAAACAAGAATTCTAGAAAAGATAGAAACAGAAATCCATTTCCATAATTTACAAGCAATCCAAATAATTGGTAACCTTTTAGAATCGCGCACAATTATAGCAAAGACCTTAGCCATGTACTCTATTTTCTGCATTGTTTTATATTTGTGCTCCTAGAGTTTGGGCTATTGTGTTGCGCTTAAATCTTCTTTTTTTCCTTTTTTTTTAAATGGGAAAGGAGGGAACTTCCAAACAATACTTAGTAAGGAATCATACAAAAATGAGGAGAGACACCTCTAATATGGTAAATAAATAAAAAATTGATTCCTCTTCTCTGACCAATGAATAAAAAATGGGACCAAACCAGCCAATTCAACCGGTCCGACTTGGTACCGGAGTGTCCACCAGTACAAAAATACCCAGCTTCAAAAATAGCATACTGACCGAAAAAAACCGAATTAGACCGTGAACTTGGGTTGGATCAGATGAAACATTTTGAACCAATACGCACTAAGCGTCGTTATTTCAGTTGTAGGAAGAAAAAATTTAGTAGGCGAATGACCAAGTTTGACCCAGCTAGATCAGTTGAACCAGGATCGAACCGGGTTATATCGGGGTTGTACCAATTATTTTTGAATAAAAGTAATTTTTGATCAAATCACAATCAAACCAATTGGACCATATACCTAGAGGTCCACCATGGCAATTTTCGGTCCGATTTTTAAAACACTATCTCTAATGGGGGAGCTTCTAAACAAAATAGTCAAAAATCCTTCAAAAGCCCCATACGAGCCAAACCTTCCTAAAATGAATTCGGTTCTCTATACTCATGCATGACTAGACACAACTGAAACTCCTTCATGATGCCTTTCTATGCTACCACTAAGCTAGAATGAGAATTGAAGGGAGTTTCCCTATCATGTACCAAACGTACTAGTTACTACCATAGCTGAATCAAAAGAAATAATTACAAATTGATATTCCCCTTCCTTCGCTTGAACTAACCTATAGAATAGCACCCAAAGTTCATCCATTTGTATGCTCCCATATCCAACTTTCGTCATGAAACCAAAGAACCAATGGCCTCACTAGTTCCTTGCTACACCTCAACATATGCTATGGTATGCAAAGGATCCAAAAATACACCATCACCAAAGGCACACCAAGTGAGGATGTCAACCTCGGTGCCATGAGCTTCCATCCAAATACTAGCAATGTTAGTAACAATATGCCAAGGGAGAAAACCAAAGAACCTTCCCCAATGTCATCCCACATTGGGAGCTCTGTAATCCACCACCAAATTAAAAACTTTCCCCTATGGGATATCCTTTGTTACAAGCTCTATCAATGGTTGGTCACCCACCCACCAATCGATCCAAAAACGAGCCTCCAATCCATTACAAATCACTCATCAAATGCACTTTCGGACTCCCAAATTTGCCACCATAAAAGGGAGCAAGAACTTGGTTTGGAGGTGTCCAATAGCAAAGACGATCGATCATATTTTTACCATAGCACACGAACCCAGAGCATATTCTTATTTTGCAAAAGGTTACACTCATGTATCATGAAGACAACCAAGTTCGTATTATAGAGCTTTTTCTTTGGCAATCCCCCTTTTCCTTTGGCAAGCACGTCGTTCCCAACGTCAAAAGATGCATCTTTTTCTTGTGAGTCATCGTACCACAAAGGAAGGAACGATTCAACTTGTCAAGAATTTGTGTCACTCTTTGGGATCATTTAAGTTTGCATGGAGCACAAAGGAATAGCTGAAGACACTAACTAGATCAACATAGCCCATCCCACAAGAGAGAAACTATAAGGTGTCCAGGATAAAAACGTCTTTTGCACCCTTTCAACAACATGAGATAAAAGGCCCTTGGTAATCCATGTTTCACATATCCGAACACCTAAATAACGTCCCAAAGAGTGTGTGCATGGAATAGCAGCAATACTGGTAATACTTACAATACTAGTAATACTTCTAGCTTCCATACATATCACATTATTCGAAAAAATAATATTGGATTTCTCGGGACTAACTCTTTGGCCCTAATCTAATGCACGGATTCCTTGGCAAAATGCAAGAGACCATCAACAAAAAACAAGTCGAAAACCTTTATGCCACCACAAGCCACCAAATTGGACAAGCTAACTCTTTGGAGGATAAGATGAGACAAGCGTTCCATGTATAAGATAAAAATGTCCGAGGAGATGAAGTCCCCTTGTCAGATACCTCTAGTTGGACGGAAATTGTTCCCAACCTTCGAGTTCCAACCCACCCACCCTCCAAACAAAACAACAACAAAAAACACACACATCCCTAAATGGCACACCAAACCAAAGGTAAATCTCAAATTACTATGAACTCTTATGCTGATAATAATCCATTTAATCAGTTAAACTTGCAATTAAGTAATATTCAGCTTGGACAAATAGCGATCTCGTCCATCCCCAGAGCACAAGCGTCTCAAGCCCCATATTTCACAGAAGAAATAAAACAAAAGGGGAAAAAATGATAAAGCATGGAAGATTTAAGATAGTAAGCACATACTATAGAATCATCCAATGCTTAAACAATTAAATTTCAGAAACACGTAAAAATGCTATCATAATTTACAAGTGGAATCGAAGGGGAGAGAGCGGGATAGTACATAATCAAGAATGAGGAGGTGGAGGGGTGGAGCTGGGATTGCTGCGACGAAGATCTACGATTAGATCACCGAGCTCCTTACGCGCCGATTCTCTGCCAAACATGAAACCATACCTTTAAAAGCATCAATCAAGCAATGTCAATAACCCTAATTTCAAAATGGAGGCGGGCAAAACAGAGATTAGAGATAAAGAGCATAACCAGAAGGATACGGCAGAGAAGAGACCAGCAGTGGCGATTGTGTGAATGAGAGTGAATTTTTTCTCCATCATTCATGAATCTACGAATTTTATCACAGTGGTCTGCGACTGTGAACAAGCTTGTTGAGCGGAGTGGACGAGTAGAGGCTTTCCCAGGGTGTAAAGATCGCGGAACAAATAACGCTTCGTCATTTTATAATTAAATCACTTCAGATTAAATAAATTTAATTACTGTAACTATTATTATAATTTTTAATATCAGTAATATTATTAACACTAATATAATTAGTATAATAAATTATTAATATTATCATTATTAATATAACTGTTGACATAATTTTATTTATTAAAACAATTAATATAATGCTATTTATTATAACTATTAATACAATTATGTTAATTATTATTAATAATATTATAATTATTAATAATTGTGATTAATATATTTATTATACTTATCAATATAATTAATTATAATTATTAATATATTAGTAGTAATTGTCATTACTATTAATTTAATTATTATAACTAATTATCAATATAATAATTATCATTATTAAATTTAATATAAGAATTTTTATTTTCATCAATACTAATTAGACAAGATAATTCAAAAACTCAAGTGAGAAAAACAGGGTCTATCATAACATATAAGGCACGTTTTATTTTTTAGTATACCCAAAATACATATAGCATTTATTTATATATTTTGTTTATAAAATTTTCATAATTTTAATTTTATTTATATATTATTATATTTTAATATTTTTTGTACAAGGTGTTGGAATTTTAATGAAAATAATTATTAAGAGCAAATGAATAATGTAACTACAAAATTAATGACATAATATTTTAGTTAAAATAGCTAAACTATTTTTTAATAATTTGTAAACTTTATAAATAATATGGGATGATGGAAGTAATAAACATATAGAAGCTCCTCTCTTGATTTTGAAATGTATTCTAACAAGTTTTTAAACGAAATACATTGTATATTAAATGTGTTAGATAATACTTTATTATATAATAAATAATATCAATTTTCATTTTTTTTAAATGATTAGTCATGCCCATATGACGTAACTAAAGTGATAATTCACACATATTTACATATTTATGTATATAAAAGCAAGGAACAATTAAAAGTTAAAAAAAATCTCCTCCAAATACAAATTTTTCTTTGATATAAAATACATTATAAATACACTATACATAGATCAATTGCTCTCTTAAAGTATGATCATATATGAATCTAATCAGATCCGTGTATTTGTAGGTTTTACGTTAACTCTTAAATATGATATAAAGACGATCATTCTATCTTAAAGAAAAAATGAATCATTAAAAGACTAATTGGGTATTTATTACTACATTGAGTGAAAAATTATACTTTTAATAGTAAATACACATAAATGTGTCAACTATTTATTTTTATTTACATATGACTATAGGCATTCCTGTACATGAAATTTAGGAAAGAAACAACAATTATATGACTATAGGTATCTTTGTATATGAGTGTTGTATGGAAGATAATACGGTTTTTATTATTATATATTAGCAAGCTTGCAAATTGAATGATATATTTTAATTATTCTAAATATATTTCATTCAACCAACACATATATAATTATAATAATTAAATAACAATTTAATATTTGAATGTATGCACAGGTGAGTGACTATTATAAGTAAACACAAGACGTAATGTTTTAAAAATAGTTTGATGGACCTATCGGTCAAGGTCATTTTATGATTGGATTTCACAACTTTATAAAATTTTAGATCGTTGAGGTAGTTCTATGTGTAGGATTACAAATAAACTAAGGTTTAGTTAACTTTAATTAAGCTTGAGTATAAACGAATTTGTTTGTGCATGAAACAAAAGCCTAATAAAATGTCTGAACAATATTCCTAAGATGCCTTGACACTAGAAACTAATGGATTCATTCGATTATAGTATTGTGTTAAGCAATTGACAAAACCAAAAGTAGTTTATGATCTAGTATTCGGCTTATTGAAACAAAACAAAAATAGATGGTAAGTATTTTTTTTATTAATTTATAAACTAAGTTTTAAAACTACTTTAAGCACCTTTATAATTTTTAAACCTTTTAGTTAATTTTATCAAACATGATACAAGCTCAATTATTACCTCAATTAATTTACAAAGAATTTTTTTCAATTAAATCTAAAAGTCTATAACCATTATAAGAAGACATATCTTATTAATTTGACTAAAAATATAATTATATTCAACTCCATTATTGACTAAAACTAATAAATTGAAATGATTAAGATACATAAATACAACATGTCACTACAAATGAATAAAAAATGCGACCTAACTCGAGTCAAATTTAATTCGTTTAATAAACAATTCTAAATTATATCTTTATGAAATATTTATTCATCCTCAAAAATATGTTATTATAATTTCCACAATACTATAAATACTAGTATCTCTGTAACTACTAATAAATGTAATTCTAAACTTTTGCACATTTATTAAAAAAATATACAAATTGCCATCCTTAGTAATAATGCACATCATTAAATGATGCTTTTAGTATAAAGCATTAAATAAGTAGGTATAACATGGAAAAAATGTCACTTTTTACATTAAAAATCTAACATAGCAAATATTTTTTAATTAGAAAAACCTTTTTAAAATAGCACATAAAATATGTTTTCCTTAGCTTATGTTAACAACAACAAAATTCAAACCAGTAAAATTTTAATCATAATAAAAGAAATATAAAATTAATGATAGTAATTATAAAAATAATGGTAAAGATAATGATAGACCAATCATTAAATTCACCTATGTTAGAAAAGGAAGGAAGGCTAGACCAGGGATGGTCGGGGCTGGATAATTAGGGAGGGGCATATTATCTCTGTTTTTACCTCTGTCCTTTTTAGTTTTTTATGAGTCTGTTATGCGGTTATACCAGGTGTCGTGTCATTGTTAGTATTTTCGGTTACAAGAGCGAGAGTTGGGTAGAGGTAGGGGACAGAGAGGGATATATATATGGGACAGGAAGGTTTCGGGGGAGGGGAAGGAAAATTTTGTAAGGGAGGAGTCAGGACCTCAAATTCCTGACATTTTGGCTCTTGTTAATCAAATCATTTCCTTAAATTTCCTGCGATTGCATTCCTATTGCAATAGACTGAGTGGGGTGCGGTTGAGAATAATTATATTTGAGAGAAATACAGGAAGTCATATCAGTTTGGTATCAGAGTGAGGCTCGAGGCTGAGGGATGGAGGCGATTGAGGAGAGGATGGTTTGCTTGAGGAAAAATGGCGTTGGTACAGGAAGAATGGCAGAAGGAGATAGACACTATTAAGGGAGATACAGGGAAGATACCTCAAATGGAGAGAACCATGACTGAAGTGTTGAGCCAGCTGGATCAATTGATGAACCAAGGAGGCCGCGCATCATCTTCTAGGATCATGGGAGTGCAGAGAACAGAAGAAGTGGCGGTCCCGGGGAGCAGAGTCACCTATGGTGGTGGAGGGGCAGCGAATGGAACATCAACCGACCCGACAGCTGGAGTTCCCGCTTTTCAATGGAACGGATCCTGAGGGATGGTTATTCCGTGCGGAGAGATACTTCAATATCAACTAGCTCACTGAAGCAGAGCAACTGGAAGCTGTAGCCATGGCTATGGAGGGAAGAGCATTGGTGTGGTTTCAATATGTAGAGGAGAGGAAGGGATTCACCACCTGGAAGGGATTCAGGGAAGCTTTCTTAATCCAATTCCGTCCGAAACATGAGGGATCACTGTGTGAGAAGTTTCTGGCCATTCGATAGCAAGGGACGATCGAGGAGTATTTGGAGCTGTTCGAGCTGCTTGCTGCCCCGTTGCAGGGAAGAATGTCGGAGGAAGTACTAGAAAGTACTTTCCTCAATGGGTTGAAACCGGGGGTGAGAGCTGAGGTTCGGTTGTTGAGGCCCACTGGACTGATTGAAATAATGGAGGCAGCCCAACTGGTGGAAGAAAAGAATCGGATCATCCGGAGCCCAGGGGGAGGAGAGGGGTTAGGATCGAAATTAATGGGCCAAAGTCAAGTACTGACTAGCCCACGACAAACTCCAACCCCTAGCTCAATTGGACCAATTTCCCCAAAACCCAACGCTTGGACTGTTTGGACAAAATCAGGAGGAGTTCGAACACCCTAAATCAGGTTGCTGAGTCACAGGGAAGCCGGCGAAGTTCGGGATTCAGGAGATTATCAGACGCCGAATACCTTCACCAAAGGAAAAATGGGCTATGTTACCGGTGTGATGAAAAATTCGAGCCAGGTCATGTCTGCAAAAATCAAATACTGCAGGTGCTACTCGTCGATGATTCAGTTGGTGGTGACGAGGGAGAGGAGGAACCAGAGGAGGAGTGCAAGGAAAAAACAGAGGAAGTGGAGGGGGCTGTCGAGCTGTCCATGAATTCTGTGGTGGGGTTTACTTCACCCAGAACCATGAATCCGAAGGGAAAAATTCGAGGAGAGGCAGTGGTAGTCTTAATAGATTGCGGTGCCACCCACAATTTTGTGGCCAACGATTTGGTGGACCGACTTCAACTACCAGTCACCACCACCACCTCCTATGGAGTGCTTATGGGCACCGGAAATTCTATGCAGACCCAGGGCATTTGTAAAGGAGTATTGTTGACCCTACATGAGGTGGAAATAATTGAGGAATTTCTGCCCCTAAATTTAGGAAGTGCGGATGTGATACTGGGTATGCAATGGCTGGAAAGATTGGGCGAAATGCAGGTGGATTAGAGGAACCTAAAGATGAGGTTTATGTTGGGTAAGACTCGGATCACACTTGAAGGGGATGCCGAGCTGAGTAAGGAGCAGGTCTCACTTAAGTCCATGACCCGAACCGTGATAAAATAAGGACAAGGGATTCTAGTAGAGTGTTGTGCATTGAATCCTGAAGATGACAGCTCACTACCCATAGAAATTCCGCCACAGCTTGAAGTGGTAGTGCAGCAATTTCCTGAGGTAACTAAGGAACCCCAGGGCCTTCCCCCTCCACGGAGACTCGACCACCAAATTCCTCTGCTACCCAGCACTAAACCAATGAGTGTTAGGCCTTATAGATACCCGCAAGTGCAGAAAGATGAAATTGAAAGGCTAGTGGGGGAAATGTTAGCAGCAGGGATCATTCAACCCAGTCACAGTCCATTTTCAAGTCTAGTGCTGTTAGTGAAAATAAAAAGATGGGAGTTGGCGATTCTGTGTGGACTATAGGGTATTAAATAATGTCACGGTCCCAGAAAAATTCCCTATTTCGGTGATCGATGAGCTGTTAGATGAATTGAATGGGGTTGCGGTGTTCTCGAAATTAGATTTAAAGTCTGGATATCATCAGATTCGAGTGAACCCAGTTGATATTCCAAAGACTGCGTTCCGCACACACGAAGGACATTATGAATTTCTGGTTATGCCGTTTGGGCTTACAGACGCCCCAACCACTTTCCAGGCCTTGTGAATGAGGTATTTAAACCTCTCCTTTGAAAGTGTGTGCTGGTGTTCTTTGACGATATACTTGTATATAGCCTAACCATGGAGGAGCATCTTCGACATCTCACATGGGTCTTTGAGGTACTACGTGCTAGTTCTTTAACTATAAACATGAAAAAATGTGTGTTTGGAAAATTAGAATTAGAATACCAAGGACATATTATATCTGATAAGGGGGTGGTTGTTGATCCGTACAAGTTAAAATGCATGAAAGATTGGCCAGTACCGAAAACGTTGAAGGAATTAAGGGGATTTTTGGGACTCACAGGCTATTATCGGAGGTTCGTGCGACACTATGGGCATATTGCAGCCCCCCTCACAGCCCAATTGAAAAAAGATAACTTTAAGTGGAATAAGGAAGTGCAGGGGGCTTTTGAGAGATTAAAACAAGTTATGCTTACTATACCGGTCCTAGGGCTGCCAGATTTTAAAGAGCTGTTTGTGGTGGAGATAGATGATTCGGGGGTGGGAGTAGGGGTAGTACTAATGCAAAAACAGCGACCCATAGCATATTTCAGTCAAGCTTTAGGTCAACACACGCGAATGAAGTCAGTCTACGAGCGGGAATTGATGGCCATAGTACTGGTCGTACAGCGATGGCAACATTACCTTCTAAAACGGAAGTTTACTGTAAGAACAGACCAAAAAAGTCTAAAGTACTTACTAGAGCAACGGGTCATTCCAGAGGAACACTTAAAGTGGGTTGCGAAGCTGTGGAGCTATCAATTCGACATTGAATATAAACCAGGCTGCGAGAACAAAGTCGTTGATGCCTTATCAAGAATGGGGACAGACACTGTCCTTTCCGCTCTTACAGCAATGTGGATGAGTGATATGAGCTCTCTTCAATCCAACATTGTTGTTAACCCCATATTGGGACCTATACTCCAAAGAATCCAACAAGGAGATCAAAATTGTGGTGGATACAGCTTGGTTTGAGGGAAATTGATGTACCATAACCGGATAGTGATACCGGCACTGTCCCCCTTAAAGCACAAGCTATTGGATGAGTTCCATAGAGGTGGAATAGGGGGACACTCAAGGGTGCTCCGAACCTTTCACAGGCTAGCATGGGAGGTATATTGGCCAGGAATGAGGAAGGATGTGCAGGAGTACGTGGCAGGTTGTGCGGTGTGTCAGCTAAATAAAAACCAAGCCTTACGTCCGGCCGGATTGCTACAACCTTTACCTATATCCCAGCAGGTCTGGGAAGATATCTCGCTGGATTTTATTGAGGGGTTGCCGAGTTCGGATGGTTTTGATTGTATCATGGTAGTAGTAGACCGCCTAACAAAGTACGCGCATTTTATTCCCTTGAAGCATCCTTTCAATGCGCAAACGATGGCAGCTACATTTGTTAAGGAGGTCATCCGCTTACATGGGGTGCCCAAATCCATAGTCTCAGACAGGGACAAAGTATTTGTGAGTAATTTCTGGAATGACCTATTTAAATTGCAAGGCTCCTCATTGAAGTTCAGTTCGGCTTATCACCCAAAGACCGACGGGCAAACGGAGGTGGTGAATAGGAGTGTGGAGACATACTTGCGTTGTTTTGCCGGAGATAAACCAAGAAATGGGCCAAGTGGTTTCCCTGGGTAGAATTTTGGTATAACACCTCTTTCCACTCAGCCATCCAGACTACACCCTTCACTGCTTTGTATGGAAGAGACCCTTCCCCCCATTCTGCGTTATGAGGTGGGGAGTACACCTTTTGCTGATGTGGATCAAGACTTACGGGATAGGGATGCCATTCTGGAAGAGCTGAAGTATCACCTCCAACGTGCACAAACCAGAATGAAACAACAAGCAGATAAAGGGCGTCGTGAGCAGACATATGCAGTAGACAATTGGATGTTTGTGAAACTCAAACCATACCGACATAGGTCATTGGCCAAGAGGCTGAATGAGAAGCTTGCCCCACGATATTTTGGCCCGTACCAGGTGGAAGCTAAAGTGGGAGAGACTGCCTATCGACTCAAGTTACCAGATTCAGCATCCATTCACCCGATTTTTCATGTGTCAATGCTCAAGCCAGCAATAGGGGATAGCATCCATGCATAGCCTTTCACCCCGATCCTCTCAGCTGATATGGAGTGGAAGGTGGAGCCTGAGGCAGTTCACAGCTTATGCTACAACCAGTAGGGAGCATTGGAAGTCCTAGTTAAGTGGAAGGGTCTGCCAGAGTTTGAGACATCTTGGGAAGAATTTGATGCCCTGAACCAACAGTTTCTAGCTTTCCACCTTGAGAACAAGGTGAAGCTCCGGAGGGAGGGAAGTATTGATAGACCAATCATTAAATTCACCTATGTTAGAAAAGGAAGGAAGGCTAGACGAGGGATGGTCGGGGCTGGATAATTAGGGATGGGCATTTTATCTCTGTCCTTTTTAGTCTTTTATGAGTCTGTTATGCGGTTATACCAGGTGTTGTGTCATTGTTAGTATTTTCGGTTACAAGAGCGAGAGTTAGGTAGAGGTAAGGGACAAAGAGGGATATATATATATGGGACAGGAAGGTTTCAGGGGTGGGGAAGGAAAATTTTGTAAGGGAGGAGTCGGGACCTCGAATTCCTAACATTTTGGCTCTTGTTAATCAAATCATTTCCTTAAATTTCCTGCGATTGCATTCCTATTACAATAGACTGAGCGGGGTGCGGTTGAGAATAATTATATTTGAGAGAAATACAGGAAGTCCTATCGGATAATAATAAACCAGTTATAGCTATACTAAAAAAAATATTAATTACGATATTAATAATCATAAAATAGAAATAATGATTTATTAAAAACTTTTGATCAAATCAAATTAATAAAAATAAGTCAAAGAAAATAATAACTTAATAGGTAGAATGGATTTTCTTTCGCGCAACATTAAAGAACTAGAAAGTAAAATATACCAACTAACGATAGTAAACACCTATTCTCCCGGAAGAAAAATATCTATCTGCTTCATAAAACATTAAAATGACTGAATATTACATGAAAATGATACAAAATCAGAGTATTGCTCAATTAGATTGTACAAGAGGCAAGGATGAACTACATGACTAGTGAAACGCACAGCTTTATCTCTCAACTCAAAATGTATCTGAATCTGATCACCAAACATGATGAGAAGAATGTAGAAGAAAAATGATACAAACATCAAACTGGCTCTTCTGAAGGGATAAAAATAATGTAGCAGGATCTGACCCAATAACCTGGAAAATCTGGTGCACTTGAATGGTCTGGCGACGAGGGTTGAAACCGGTCGAATATATCAACTCTAAACAGCTAAGTGTCCAACAGACAAGTGCTTCCACCTTCTTTACATGCAAACCATTAAGGGAGTGGAGAGGTGGAATGCAGATTATCACAACAGGTGCTTCAGATTTCTGATATCTTTAGTTTGGAAGCCAAAGCAGTTTTCTTGACTGAGCAGGTGGTGCTAATCCAGGAATGTCCGCTATGTCCTTGTTATTTGGGTTTACAAGCTGAAGATGTAAATGAAAGGGGGGAAACACACTATTATGATTGCCCTCGTTTTCTAACCTTGCGATGCACAAAAATGCAACCAAAATGCAGTACGCAGCAACCGTGCACGCAAATAGACACACAAACAAGCACATGGGCACACACACAAGCACACATCAAATCTTCGTGCACAGGGGGGAAAAAATTCCGATGTACTCTTTCTCAAAAGAAATAAGCCTTCGGAAGTTTGTCTGGCTCATCTCAAGGATATCAAGCAGTATATGGTTCTTAATCTTCATAAGCATGAGTGCATTCAACATGGAAATTTATTGACAATATTGTCACTGAAACGTGAAATTTGAATATACGTAAGATTCTGTGGTGTTGAAAGTTAAAGATCAAAAGATACAGCTTCACAACTGCATGAAGTGACTGCAAAAATATGTTCTTCCGAACTGCCGGAGTGTTGATCAGAGTGGTTTTCACATCTTTTAACTACAATGGCACATTCAAGGCAAAATGATGGTGGGATTACCCAATAAAGCTTACATACTCTTTTCCTGAGCAATTCAACACACATGCACACCAAACCAATCAAAGAATATACTCCTACATACATGGCAGGAGCTGAACTCGCCAATCAGAGGGAAGTTAGATTTCAACGAAAACCCTCAAACACGTAAGAAAGAAAAACTTCAGGGTAGCATGAACATAACAAATTAACACAGGAATGCATAAACACTAGTGCAAAAGAGAAGGAAATAGCAAGAAAAATAAAGTAACAGCAGCCTACCTTCACAATAATGATAGCTATGACTCCCAGTACAATGATAAAGAGCAAGGCCATGATACATTTATCAGTAGCAACCTGTGGATATTAGTTCAGTTCACAAAAATGAAAATATAATAACACTTACAGAACAATCAATATAAAAGTAGCTTGATTGAGATCACAAACCTGCCGACCAAGTTCCTTAACCAGCTTAGAAGCTTTCTTGATTGAAAAATTAATGGAGTCCAGCTCATTGACAACTCTACTCATTTGTTCAGTCTGGACATTCAGTCATACGTAGAGTCAGGACAGGATAACAAGTACTTAGCAGTTGGATATTAACAAGTTGTTAATCAAATTGATCATACACCTGTGCTTTTAAAGCTGCTGCAGTCTCTGTCCCAACATCCACTGTATCTTGAACAATCTGGGGCAGATGGAAAGAAAAATATGTCAAGATTTAAGTGTATACAGACTGCGCCATCTGTTAGTCATTCTTGCCACAGAAGTCAAAAATATGAGTGAAGCAGGGAAAAGGTTTGAGAATGTTATTGAACAAAATATGTGACAAAACTTAAGTCTAATTTAGGTAACAAAACTACTGCAAGAATTATAGCAGATATCACCTAGCAAACTCGAAAGCACCTTGTCATGTGACGTGGCCAGCTGAGCTCCGCAGAGGCAGCAGCTGCTGCTTAGTTCAGGGACTTAGCCCATGAGTTAGGGGTGTGCTTCGGGCTCGATGAGAGTATGTGCTTGGGCCCAGAACATGGTCTATTAAATAAGTGTTTGTCGCACAAGAGATTATTAATCTTAAGAAGAAATAAGTCTAGGATATAGAGTAAGATATATGATCTAGTAGTTGTTTCATTTAAAGTTATTATATTAGTATCTTTGGATTACAATATTAGGACAGCAAGTCGGCGACGTTATTTTATGATAGACCTAAGTTTGTGAGCCCTACATAAAGGGCCCTCTAGTTATTGAAAAAGCTTAATAAGATAATTCCCTAGCCACCCCAGTCCCCAAATACTTTGCAATCTCCTATCATCCCGTGACAAAATCCATGACCTACAGATTGAGGATTCCATTATCAGCACATCACTGACCATAATCAGTTTAATGATTGATGAACAACGTGAATGCAATAGTGAATTCAGCAGAAGGCTGACCAAATGGAGTAAAATGGGTCCAATGCCAGAATTAATGGGTTCCTATATGAGTGTTAGCACAGAATATTTATGAAGGGGAAAAGGAAGCGCTATATCTAAAGAAAGAAGATGCAAAGCAGAGTCATGCCAAGCAATTATGTTAAGGTTCAAGAGATATACACATCAGAACATTCTTCAACCTGGTCATGCTGTAGCACTTTTCAACCTAGTCATGTCATGTAAGCAGGCAGATTCTACATCGTAATAATCAGCAACATGAAAATGTTTCAAATCCTAAAAAAAGTAATAAAAATAAAAATAATGGGCAATGGCTCTTTAAAATTTACCTTAGCTGCAAACATGTCCTAAATAGCATATATCAGCATCAATAATAATAATAATAATAATAGCTATAATCCCCAGGCAACAATGATTAATATATATATATAGTTTATCTCAAAAGTTTAGCCTTTTTTGCCGATGGGGAGAGTCTAGAGTTGTGGTCCTGTTTTCCTATGGCTCAATATATCTGGCCTCGCTGTCCCCCGGAGGGGGGGGACACAAGGTGAAAGATGAAAATAGACAATCTCCAACACAAAACGTTTCTGAAGCATGATTATTTATCAGTACTCAATATGAAATTTAGTGTGCATATAGAACAATAAACAAGAAACAGGGGAATAAAAAATAAAGAAAGCAACCTTTTTCCCCCTGTCAATGGCCTGATCTGTCTCATCCATCATCTGGTTGCCACGATCAATCAGTTGATGATTCGACATAGCTGCACACATACCTTACATCAGTCAAAAGAACACAAAGATATTTCTTAGTTGCATGCTTTTATCTCTAATATCCATTTAAGGTTCATGGAAGATCATGATTTATGAAGAATGCATGTTTCCCTGCTCTTTCCTCTATGTTGCTAAGATTCATGGCTCCATTCTACACTAGGCTAACGGTTCCCCGGTACCTTCCCACACTATCTCACCATTACCAGAGTTGTAGATCCTCCAGATTCTTCTTTGGTAGCTCAGATTCATGAGAACTAAGAAGCCTCAACACAAAGCTCCATTTGAAATCGTATTAGGCTAATTTTCAGCTACTACAGGAGAAATTCATGATAATTTTCTGCAACACAATTGCATTGTTCACAGAGTGCATTATCCAAAGTGATTTAAGGAAACGGAATCAACACCTTGTAAGCTCAAGAATCAAATAGATGTAAAAAAAACCTGCTCTAAACATGAAAAACTTAAACGAATTCATACACGGAAGACACTTCACTAGAATTGGTACAAGCATAATTCTTGCATCCTTTAAATCAAAGGAATGAACCATGGAAGTGACTCTCTTCAGTGCAGCCTACTAAACTGTCCTTCACAAGAGAGACCCCAGGATCCAAGATTCTCATGCTAATTGGTCTTCTACATGTGTCTTATATACATCCAGTGTTTGAAAAGAACTAACATGCACCTAGGCGATAGGAGTCCTAGAGCTTAGACGCAAGGTGAAGGTGCACGTCTAGGCTAAGGCACCAATTTTACCAATCTAATACTGCTTTTGATTTTCCCAAAGTATATAATCTTTTCTCTTCAAATAATATTTATTGGTCTTCCCACGATCCTTTTTCCTCTCACTTTCCTTCCCAACATGAGATTTAGTTATTGTATTTATAAAAAATAAAGCCCTAAAATGGCTAATTTCTACACTAAATAAATTTCTTTCCTTTCCCATTCGAAATTACCTCTAATAGTCTTCCTATGTCCTTTTTTCCCACCTCCCTTTACTTCCCAATTGCTAGCAGATTTTTTTTTGAATGAAACTAAAACCTAAAAGTAGCTAATTTTTAGTAATGCACGTACCTTAGAGCATTGAACACCTCAACACCTTAAATGTGCCTCGCTAATGTCGCCTCGCCTAGGATGAAAAAAGTCAAATACCCTTGCGCCTTGCCCCATATCACCTTAGGCTCACCTCAGGCACGCCTTTTCTAACACTATACATCTAGCTGATTGCAAGTAAAAATTGACTTCTGAGAAATTATAATGTCATGGCATATCACACTGTTATGAAACAGGTTCATATGAATTACTAAAACTGCATGACTATAAAAGGTCATAGGAATAAACCTTCCACACAAGTGGTTCCAATCCCAACCATAGAAATGTAAACAGACAGTGACAAGCAAAAAGATTTCAGTATTTCTGCAAGCTTATGTACGCAGCACCCTTATAAATAGAGTTGTTTATTACACAATTTTGTTGAAAACATACGAAGACTGGACAGACATGATATGACGGGAAATATACAGAAACGAAAACCAGATGTACAAAACATACAGAATATTGCTGTTGGTTAGTTCATTATCTACAACCTAGATAGAAGCATCCATTTTATATTATTCAACAGACACAGCAGGCTGAATGCCTTTATTTCAAAGTGATGGTGCTGTTAAAAGCATGATTTGATATGTTCCTAAGATATAGATCTGATAATAGGACGACTGAGACATTGATTCGGGGTAGAAGAAGAGGGATTCTTCCTCCTACCTATGGTGGAGGTAGGTGGCGGACAGCAAGGAAAGGTTGTTGACCACTGTTAGGCTGGCAGAAGCCCGCGGCAACAAACAAAAACAGGGAAAGGGGAGGGGGAGGGGGGAGGGGGAGGGGTTGAGGAAGAGGAGAGAGCTCGAGAATGAGCTTTATGCCCATTCTCCAAACTATTTATTTTTTAAGTTGAGCCTCTTATTTGTAGGGGAATACAGTTTGGGGAACAAGTGAACGTTTCTAGCAGGCATGGGTTTAATAGGCCTCTAATATTTAAGACCTATTAAATCCTAATAACAAAAACACCTAATAAAATAGGGCTCGCTTAAAATTAACCCAAGCCGAAGCCTATTACTTATTAATGAGACCGAGCCTAACCCATTAACCCATCGAGTCGGGGCCTAACTATAGGCCCAGCCCACAAAAAGCTTCTACAACATTACTCCCCTCCTCCAAAGCAAGCTTTTCCTCAAGCATGAAGGTAGGAAAGAAGCGTCAAAAGTTGTCCAAGGTTACCAAGAGGCATCTTTGGGGATAATCCAAACCATTATATTTCTACTAAAACATCGTGCAGACTCTAATTGAGAGGCCAATAGAGCACATTAACAAGACGGGGAGCCACATTGCTATCCATGATTGGCATCAAGGACGACACCATACACAAGTGAAATGATAAAGGGCTTCAACTAAAAGGCATAAAACACAAGAGGGAGACGATTGCCCTCAAGAAAAGCAAAATGATACATGATTGTGTTGATGTTTGCCGAGACCTCGGACAACCCATAGAACTTGGATGCAAGTTTTTAGCTTAGGCAGCAAGCATCAGAGAAATGACACTAAGGTCATAGGCAAACCCCAACTAAGTCCATGAGTTGAAAGATAACATAATGTCAAGCCTGGTCGTGTAACTATTTAAAATGATTCTATGCTTGTAAGCACCACGCAAGACGGTGTTCTATTGGGTAAGGAGATGGTCTAAGGCATCCACCTTAGTAATGCTCGAAGGGTGAGGGAGCAACCGAGGAGGATTGCGTTCATAAATCAATTGGAAGGGGTTGTCAGCAGCGATGTCTTGATAGGAAGTATTTTAGCGATATTCTACTCACGAAACCCATCTAACCCATTCAGGAGGGCACCATGCAATTCATGGCCTTGTCAGATTGTGGTTGGTAGGCAAAAGATAAGGCCAACCGAGTACCACTCAGTTGTTAGAGTTCCTTCAAATAATAGTTGGTGAAGACCAAGTCTCTATTGCTAATGATTGATCCTCACGTGCCATGCAGTTTCACAATGTGGGAGAAAAATACCTAGGCATGAATAGTGCAATATGGGCGGCTTAGAGGAATGAAGTGCATTAATTTGGATAGACAATCCATAGGTAAAACACCTTTGCCTTGCAACTTAAAAAGCATGTCGATGGAGTCCGTAGAGATGTTTACCCAAGTTTGTGGGCGAATAAGTAAGGGGCTGTAGAAGATTGGCTACGAGAATATTCCTAACCTTATATTGTTACCTTGAGGACACCCCAATAAAACACAACCCAAACATGGTGAATTACCTTTTGAACTCCTTCACAATTATGGTCATGGAAGAGGGCAACAATGGTCTAGATGTGCAAGGAAGTAAGTTGAAGGTATATCCTCCTACAATTCTAGATGAGTCCATACCAAACTTCTCAATGAGTCCCAAAGCTTTCAACAAATATCATTAATAGGATTTTGTAACTCGTGTGAATCTCACACCTCCTCTCCTAGATTGACACTTTCATTACCTGGCCAACCTTTTCATCATCTGCTACTCAATTAGTCCAACCAAATTTATATTATATGTGGAAATCTAAACCAAACCCGTTGTTGTGGTGAGTTACTTAGAGTCTGCTCGAGTAAGTACTTTAAACTACAATGGTCGTTAACGAACTATTGAACCAAGAGATAGGGGTGTCGGTTCTTCATCACCTTGGCGAGCCCAATTAACTCTTGCTCATAGGTAAGCAACTTATTATGGTTTTCTACGAGTTTCCAACTGAAATAGGCAATGGGGTGCCTTAGGCGTCAAATTCCACTATTAATGCTAAACGTTGTCGTAATTGGGCCAAAGTCAAGTTGACATTCAAAGCTGTAAACACAGATTACGCCTTAGGGGAGCAAATAAAGGCATTCTTATAGGGCAAGTCAAAAGGGCTGTTGTAAATTATCCATACCCCTTAATAAAATACATGTACTAGCACCTTTGAAGTGCTCAAACAATTTTGGGCTTAGGTCATTCAGAGACTACCTTAAGTTGGAAGGGTTGGTTGAGACTCCTTGGTCATAGACATTGTGTCCCAAGTAGCCTACTGAATCTATGCCAAACTGGCACTTAGACTACTTGAAAAGTAACTGGTGGACCCTCAATATTTGAAATATCATGCAGAAGTGGGCTATGTGTTCTGCCCATGTACAGTCATAGATAAGGGTCCCATCAAAGAAGGCTAAGACAAACCAATGCAACTCATTCTCGGGTGCTTGGAATATGGAGGAGGTGTTGTTTAATCCAAAAGGCATCACTAGGAACTCAACGTGGCCATGGCAAGGGCAAAAAGCCATCATTTCCACATTTTGTGGGCCATCATATATGGTGATAATCCGATAGAAAATCTAGTTTACCAAAGTACTAAGTCTCATGTAGCTCATCTAGAAGTTCATCGACTACTAGGATTAGAAACTTATCATGGATGGTTCGCCTATTAAGCTCTCAATAGTCCACACAAAAATATCATGTGCCATCATGTTTCTTGACTAAAAGAACAAGCGAGGATAAAGGAGATTAAATGTACCGAATGATTCCCATCTGCAACATTTTTTACACTTTTTTTCAATCTCTTTTTGGATGGATGGAGCTATCGATTTTATTCCAGCATATAGAAGAATATGATGATCATGGCAGCAGGGAGCTATAAAGGTAGAAATTCTTCGAACAATTCTGCAAAGTCCAAACATCTTTTCGAACATGTGTTGACCATCATCAAGCCCTAAACTTCAAATTTGGCTGTGTTTTAAGGTATGCCCATACCATATCACTCTTCATCCGCAAATATCAACTATCGTAGTCGGGCCAAAAAATCCCAAAGTATGGGCCTTAGGGTATAAAACCACTTCGCCTTAGCACAACATCAAATCCATCTAGGGGGACAGCCAAGAGTTTCATTGTTAAGGTGTAGTCATCCTATATGGTTACAAGCCCACTTGCGCCGAGAATGGGAACCTTTTCCCCATTGGCTACCAAGGCATGCATCTCTGAATGTTTGGTCAGGGTGAGGTCCCCTTGTTTTGCCACGCCAATGCTAATGAAGTTGAGTGCTCGCCTCTCAGAGTCAACGAGAACAAAGATGGGGGCCCACTAGTGAGGGCTCGCAGTTGCATCGTCTGTGTATTTTTAATAGTGGTAATGGAGCACAATGATATTTTTACCGCTTTCTTAGTAATTATGGAGTAATGGAGTAATAATTAGATCCCTGGCTACTTCCTTCATATTCATCCGCTATGATCCAAAATAGCATCTTACACTTATATATTCAAGAGTGATGCAGCCATCACAATGGAAAGACATTTTTCCTTCTATCCAAGATTTCGGCCTTATTCGACCTCCGGGCAAAGAAGGAAACCGTTGAGGGTTAGGACAGACTGTAATACCCCTTCCTAAAATCTTTTGAATTGTATTTAAATTTATGTTGATACAAAATAAAAGAATTTTGGTTTTTGGAAAGGACTTAAAATTCTAATAAAGTTATGAATTTCGGGCGCACCGATCAACTGATTTTCCTAAAAGATTGACCGATATGTTCAAGAACTAGCAATTTTATTTTCTAATAAACCAGTCAACTAGTTTGCTCAAACCGATCTACTAGTTGTCCAACGATTTCAAATCCTTTTCTGAATTTGACTTGAATCTCCTTCCAATGCTTATGAAAACTTCTAATTAAAATCTATTTGTGCTAATAAGTATATTTTGGTGCTTTAAAATTATTTTTATATTATTTAGATTATTTTATAATTTTATGTAGCTAATTTTTTTCAAAAGCACTTTTGAGGCATTTCTTACCTTCTCTCTCTTCTCCTTCACTTTCTTCTCTCTTCTGGCAACCATGGTTGCGTATTTGTCTTTCCACACCCCTTCTCTAACTTACCAACCCTCTGTGATGTCTCTCCCTAGTCACACTCTACCTCCCTTACCTCATCATGTGTTTCTCTTACACCTTAGTTGCCCACACTTAACCTAAGTCAGACATCTCTCTCTCCTACTTATGTATGTCAACCAACACTCTCTTCTATACACCACATTCCTAGTTAATTGTCACTCTCTATCACCTGCACTTGCTCACTCTCCTATTTCCTTTGTGAGAAAGTTCCTAAGTATTAGGCATCCTTCATTTACTTCCCTTTTCTTCTCTACTAAGAAAATAAAGGTTTGCCTCTTATTTCCTCATCCTTTAGTTGACTTCTTGTTCTTTCTTTCTTCTCCTAATCTTAGCTTTAATTCTCCCTTTTCTCTTTTAAGCAATGAAGGATTAAAGTTTTGAGAAAGGTTGAAATTTTAACTTCATTCTCCTTGAAATTTTATTTTGAGAAAAGGTTGAGTTATAGCATTATTTTTCTTCTTCTAATTTTGTTTTATTAAGTTTTGGAAAAAGAATTTTAATTGTTTTGATTCTTAATTCTATTAGGAATTGAGGTCTTGGTAGACAGTGGTAAAGTTAGGAGTAATTTATACTAGAAGATTTAAATGAAGGTAAGGCAATCTTATCTCTAATATCAATAAGGTCTTTTGTGGTCTGTTGTAATTTCACGTTCTTGGTGTATTTTTGTGAAATGTATGAGTTAATTGAGTTATTAAATTCGAACATGTGGTAAATTTTCATTTTTCATCTTTTAAGTTTAATTATGTTTCGAGTTCTTTGTTATTAGGCATGATTTTAGTAGTTTTGAGCATGATCTTGTTAAGTGTTGATTTCACCATAAACTCATGCGATTCTATGCGTGTAGTATGTCTTTTTATGTGTTTTATAACATAGAAGCATGTTATGATTAATATGGTAAAGTTGGGTAAATTTTTGTTAAGTAGATCGCAAGTATAGGTGTTGTTTCGCATAGACCAATTGATTGGTTTGATGGACCAATCGACTGGTGGTGTCGCTCAATTTAGAATTTTTGATCAGCTAGTTGCAAGAGAAATCGATTGGTTTGATGAACCAGTCGACTGATTCCCATGAACAATCAGTCAATTTGTCAAACCCATCAACTAGTGGTCTTGTAACCAAAGTGGTCTAGTCTCTCTTAAGACCCATCAACCGATTTCTTCTCAGGTTTGATACAACCAAACCAATCGATTGGTCCTAGGGACCGATCAACTGGTCCGCTTGTATTTGGCCATGTTTGTTTGATATTTAATGTTCTTTCTTTAGGCATTCTACATTAATATTTCTATGTAATTACAACATTTTAATCATGATTTCAACCATACTTAATATGAGTTTAATATGGATTAAAATGATGATATTATAGTGACTTGATTGGTTAATTTTGGTGTCACCTCTAAACACCCAATTGGTGGCTTATATGCCTTGTGATGTGTTTAATGTTATTACTTGATGGAATTAAATTGTGATTTGTGATAATAATAATGGATTAAGATTTCAGTCAAGTCTTTTTCTTCAACTCTTGGGATAGCTAGCCTAGAGTTAGTGGGCAGGTCGTTCTGTCTCTTTATCTGTTCAATCAGTACTTATTTCCTTCTTTGCCGGATTGTTGCTAATAGGGGGTCTACGCATATCTTTAAGGTATAAGACTATACTATGGTATGTCGACGTGATATCTGTGTCCGGTTCAGGTGAGTGAGGTCTCCTAGTACAAGCCCCTTGACACTTTGTATTGTTCATTGCTTAGGTAGGTGTAGTATTCCAACTTTTGTAGCCCTTGCGGCAGAGGCATTTAAGGTATGGTGGGTGAGGTATCTCAGTACAAGCCCCCTTGATGTACTTCAACTACATGAGTTGGGTGCGGTATCCCATTGTGTGTTATCCCTCGCGGCAGGTGTATTCAATATGTAGTGGGTGTAGTATCCCCAGAAAAAAGCCCATTTGATATATCCTAACCTCGTGTGATGGATGTGGTATCCTAATATGTGAGTATGCTACCATAACTTTTGTTCATGATGGAGAGTTGGGTGTGGTTGAATAGATTATTTTAATAGTTGAAAAATATGAGGTCATTGTACTGATAGTACATTTGTGTGGTCACTGTGATAATCCAACTCACGGTCTGGTGAGTAGAAAACAATTTACAGGGCAATGATTCTCAGCTAAAGTACATTGAGGATGATACCGTGAGTCAGTAGCTGACCATTGCTTGGGGTTTGAGAGTTACATTTTCTTTTAGTTAAGAGTAAACTAACCAGTTAGATGTATTTTGCCCAATGCGTTGGGATGCTTTTGATTTTTTCCGATTATTTAAACTTTTGGTTTTGATTCCTTTATTTGGATTTTGTAAACTTTCTCTTTTATCAATATTACTATTATCAGCATTGTTATTATAGAATTGTTGTATTATTAGTAGAGCACGCATTTTTTCATTGTTGTTCCGTTTTGCATCGCATTAGGCATGGATTAGGTGATGACCACACCTCTCATGGTTGATGTGGCGGTAGCAATCCCCGGTTTTGCTTTTATAAACACTTTCGCATTGTTTTTAAAACGAAATTTTCATATTTAAAATTTGAGGGTGTTACAAAAACTCCATTGGCCTTCTATTCGGTTAGCATTAATGGGTAGTGGTTGCCATGGAGGTGTCGAGATCCACAGCCCTTAACCTCCTCCTAGATATCTCCTCAACTTTCTCGAGCAAGACTCATTGTTTCAACCAAGTTCTCGGGCTTGGCTAGTTCCACATAATTCGCAATGGTTTAGATAGCCTAGATGTAAATAGGTCTACTTGCAAGTTTGGGCAAACCATAGTGGCACCAGCTAGCAAGGACATGAATCGTCGTTGTCACTCTACTATAGTTCTAGTCTGTGTTAGTGGCACCCATTCGCTCACAGCGATGAGCGTTACTATCTAATAGGGATCTGAACCCTAGATTGTAATGGTACGTAAAGAACTCTCAATTGAGTGTAGGTTCCTCTAATTTCAATGTGTGGTACCATAACTAAGACTCTTGATCAAGTGGTATGAAGCTAACCTAGCTTGTCCTCTTCCAAGATGAATTGATGTTGGAAGAACAAGTCACAATGGTTAAAAGCCCGCCTAAGGAATCCTCTATTCCATCATAGGTTGGAAACTCCATCTTAGTGTACCTAGGAAGGTTTCATTGGTGGTACAGATCGGTAAAGGCTAAGGTTGAAGATTATCCACTAATTAAATTACTAGGGTTTAGATGGGTATCAGGTCATTAATCAACGACAGAGGGGCTCGTATCCCTACATGGTGGTGCCAGGCTAAGTGGTGCCCCAAGATTACACAGTACTACACTCTTGAACAGGTTAAATCTGGGGTTGATTCTCATCTGTCATAGATTTGGGTCAATTCCACAGTTTGTTGACACATAATTTCTCCCAATTTTGATGCCTCCTATGCTTGATTGTAGGCTTCCCTAGCAATCGTAAGGGATTCCTTCACCTCCTTAAGAGCTTCTTGAATCTCGTATTGCATTTGATGATTTTGCTCACAATCCTTGCTATATTAGCAATCAATTCTTACATTTAAGTGCTGCAATCTCTTAATTCAGCCACTTGGGCAAAAATTTGATCCAACATGTCCCTTAGCTTTGATAACAATTTGGTATGTTCTTGGG
Source organism: Tamarix austromongolica (assembly GCA_039764185.1). Classification (NCBI taxonomy): domain Eukaryota; kingdom Viridiplantae; phylum Streptophyta; class Magnoliopsida; order Caryophyllales; family Tamaricaceae; genus Tamarix; species Tamarix austromongolica. Next base: position 81,476,445 of record CM077814.1, on the reverse strand, counting down.
AATGGAGCGGGTAATAGAACATTTGAGGGATTGATTTGAGGCAAAAGAAGAGGACGCCTTCCTCCTACCTATGGTAGAGGAAGATGGCAAACAGTGGGGAATGATGCATATGCGAAATAATTGGGTCAAGCTAAGAGAGGTGGTGGGTTTAGGGTGATTACCACCAAATAGAAAAAGAGATGAGGAAAATGGATAGTTATTTGATCTAGGAGCACCTCTCAAGATCAAATACTCATTATTACCATCCAAGGGTTTAAAACAGAATCCTTCACTTGAATTCTGAGTAGGGATTCTCAATTCCACCAGAGGAAAAATTAACATCCAAAACTATCTCATTCAAACATAAGCTTGACATTTTATAGGGTGTGTCAACCCTTTACAAGCAAAATTGCTAACTTATGAAACTGATTTAGTTGAAATCAAACTAAATAGTTATCTAATAGGCAGAAAACTAACTAGTTAGATTCTAACTTAAAGTAAATCAGTTCATAAAGCCTACTAAGTTGACTTTTCTTACAAAATGATGGCCTAAAGACACTCCCCATGCTTGCAAATCTGACTTGGGGTGTTTTACAAGAAAGATAAGCTAAAAACAGCAAAAAGCAACTTTTCTGAATGCAGGCCTAAGTGCAATCATGGCCAGTTTGCCTTAGTTTTCCACTATGACAGCTGATGCTGCATCAGTCTTTTCCCTGACAATTATACCTTCATTTTTGTGCTCAAAAATACACTGAAGTATGGCTAAGACTGTTACTAATCTGCTGCTATTGCTGCAACTTATATTTGGTTGATACTGGAATTTAATTCATTAATTTTATCCAAATTAGAAGGATTTTTGAATCTTCTTTGTTAGAAAATTAATAAGTAAATTATGCCCATTTGTGGTGGATGCTCCTGCATCAGGGAAGAGCCAAGGACCACCAAGAGGCCGGCAACGGGGAGTCAAGAAGTAGAGGGAAGAAGGCCAACTAAGAGGAAAGTAGATAGAGCTTGCTAATTAGCTTTATACTAATTACCATTGAACCTCTTCTTTATAGGGGAGTACAGTTTGGGGAACAAATCAGGGGTTTTTGGTAGGCCTGCCTTAATTACAAAATCACTAATTGACTAAGGCCCACTTAATATTAACCCAAACCAAAGCCCGGTAGTTATTTATTAGATCGATTATAACATAATACTAACCCAAACCAAACCTTATATGTTAACGTCACGATTGTTGCGATGTAACTTTTTTTTTTTTTTGAAAACATACATCTACATATCATCAAAAATCAACAAATATAGATAAATGTCGTAATATATCGACCAAACTGCATCACATCGGCTAATATGCATGTGATTTTATTTCTACATAGTGTATCAGACATTTCGCTTATGGCAGGACAAAATTCAATGTATATTAGGGATACATCGATGAACTGGACTCCATGAGTCTAACCCATTAGAAATGAGATTGTGCAAAGCTCACGTCCAAATGTAGGCCCAACCCACAAAACACATTTATTATTTCAAACATGTAGAAAAACTATTACATTCCTGCTTTTCTTTTACTTTAGCATAGGAACTTGCAAGTTTGTTATTCATCCAGTCATAAAACAATTTAGTTAATCCATTTCCAATTTCCACAATAAACATCACCAAAGAGAACTAACAAATCACGCCCAAAGGATATATTCTTACACGAGGCTAGCAAGACATTTTCTTCCTCCATAGCTTCACTAGGCCCTTCAAATAGTTCCACACGCTTGTTCTCCAGATTGGTTGCATATCTGTACAAAGGGAAAAAAAAATCCATCAAAACAGAGCATTTTACAAAAGGTAATTCAAAGGGTTTGACCTAATTCTACAAAGAAACAAGCCTTGGGGGCCCTAGCCCCTGGGGACAACTAGCCTAAGTAACTTAGTACTTGTGCTAAAGTACATATATGATGATTTTATTATCTCCCACCTATGTAAGATATTCTGAGATTGCTAGCTCATATAACACAAGGTCCTCATTGTGCCAAGGGTCAAAGATCCTTTTAGGAAAGCATGGGCTTCCCAGAGCCAACGCCCACCACACTAATGTCATTGTCCTTAATTCCACCACCAATTATTTCCCTTTCCAAAACCAAGGGTGCACACAACATACTAGCATCACAAACTCATCAGATGTTCGGTTTAAATCGAAAAAAAGAACCTACCAAACCAAAATTAAACAACAATGCCCTTTGGGCCCTTTAGGCCAACCAGCCCAAAGGGAGAAATCCTACTTGAGTAGTTGGGCTATTTGGTCATACTTCCTATGGAAGTGGGATAGCACTATTAAACCAATAGAAGAATAAGTAACTCAAAACAATACAACGGAGAGAAATTGATATCAAAAGAAAAAAACAATAAACATTTACAAACAATAACCTACTCAAATGATATAAAAGCACTGAAAATACTCTAAAATCTCTGTTAGAGTCTCAACAACTTAAGATTGCTATAAAAGAAACTAAATTCCAGTTCTTAACAAAACTTGTATTTTTAGCCACACCTTAAAATTAAAGAGTATAAATGAGTGCATGAGCATACCATTTCACAATTTTCCCTTGCCATTCTTAACAAACAATGCCCATCTAATACTATCCCTTATTCCATTTTGGAATGCCTAAAATTATGCTCCTAACCTTTAAGAATGTGTTACTCTCTCTGTTGCACAATAGGAGGCATAAATTATTATTATTTTGTTTCATAATTTAAATCATTTTACAAAAATAATAAAGAATTAATGCTTCTCTATTCTTTCTTTCTTATTCTCTCCCCACTTTATATTAATTTCTCTTGTTATAATAAAATTATCCAAGTTTCAACAAATATGTTTTAGTAAGTTTTGAAATTAAGGAGTGGAAATTGATTTATTTATTTTTCATTTCTATGTTTAGTATGTAATGGAAATAACTTGAGAATAAAACTTTATTGTATTTGGTATGTGAGAATGAGATTAGGAATAAAGCGGTAAATTTATAGAAGTGTCCTTTTAAAATTTATAATATTTCTTCTTATGGTTATATAGAGGGTTATTTTAGTCTTATAGCTACTTTTATACAATTTTTGAATGTGAATTACCAACCCCCCTTGATAACAAATCTTAAGGAATATAAAGCCTTTTTTTCCCATTCCCCTTCTAATTCATATAATGAAATATCAGTACCGTAATTGTGTATCGGCCGCAATTTTGTGGTTTTTGGGTCAGCCGCGACGTAAAATTTTTGAAATGTAGCCATTTCAGAAAATCACATATTTATCGCCATGATATAGGCAAAATTTCAGATATCGGCCCATATTTTACCAATATTAGCCAATATATACTGATATTTGCCAATATTTGTTGTGAAAAAGAATTAAAAAATCACGCCGCCACAACTGCGACATATAAAATATCGTTCCTGACACCCCGACCGCAACTACCATCGCGACCGTGGTTTTATTGCTTGTTCTAATTTCCATTCTCCCTAAACAAACATAGGATATTTTAAATTCTATTTTCTATTCTTATTCTCAACTCCTTATTCCCACTAAATAAACACCCTCTTATTATCAAATAAAGGTAGCATATACTCCCTTCATTAAATATATGCCATTTTAAAGCTTTAAACAGATTTTTTTATAATAGAATTTTAAACACATTAAGAAATTGTATAAATTATCAACTAAATCCTTCACTAAATAATATTTAAGGGACAAAAGACTTTTATGAATGAGGGTAATTTGAGAAAAGTAAGGTAATTAATACATTGGAAATGTAAAGCAACAAAAAATATGGATCAAGTTTTATTTTATTTTTTAGTAAAACAACATATATTTTGTACCAGATGGAGTATTATTTGACAACTTTTTCCCTGTTTCAAAACCTAATGATGCATTAAATAACAATACCTATTCAATATTTTGGTGTATTTTAATTAATAGCAACCTTTTTGCAGTCCACAAATATTAAAGTGGGGAAGTTTGGTTTGATAATGTTGAATATAGAATTATATATGCCCATAATATGCATGAACTTTGATAGGATATATAATATGATATGGAGAGATTGTCCAACAGAAAGACAATATCCAGACTTCTTTCATGTTCATATAAAAACAGATACAAGTACATATGTCTGGTTTATAAAACAAAAACAAATTATGTCAGCTGAAACACGTTTGATAATACACCAGCTATATCCAGTGAACCAATTAAGGTAATTTAATTCCTTAAGAAGAAGGGGGAGATAAACAATGTAAGGAGGAGGGGGAGGTGTGCAAGCAAACTTACTGCTTCTTTAGAGCAACATATGAATTCAGCTCTTTGATCTGCAAAAAAAAAAAAAAAAAAAAAAACGAGAGAGAGAGAACACCAGTATTTTCAGCAAATAAATATGCAAGGCAAACCAGCAATAGTTGGCCATCTGGATTATTGCAAACAATATATAAGTGAAGGGCGCAACCATCGACTGCTTTTTTTCAGTGAGCATCTTGTTTGTGTTTGGATCATTTTGACTTTCAAGACCTTTCACTTCAAGATCAAACTCCTTGATAAGCCTGGGTCAAGAGCAATTGTTAAGGCAACCTTGAAACAAAGTACATAAGACAAAATATCAACCTTTCCATTTCCCTACCGAGTTAGCAACAGATAAGAAACACAAATAGCAAAATGTTTTTGTGTCATAAACATCCCATAATATGCCAAACAAAATATGGACCCAGGATATTCAATGTACAAGGGGATATTATTAAGATGATGGTCATAAAGAGAAAAATAGAATAAGTAACACGAATGCACAAGGCCATCTGAGTCAAAACACAACATACCATTGTAGTGCATTGAATTACTTCATTTAAAGCTTTGGAAAATCCTCAAGTGCCCAGTTTGGAAATATAGAGGGAATATAAACATGGCCCAAAGGATTTGTGAAGTAAGAGAGATTCTACCCTCCGTTGTGTTCTACTCTAACAATCATCTTATTGCTACTTTTCCTACATTGTTCCCAAATGTCATCACCCCCCTCCTCCGGGCATGAAGTAGTGGAGCAGTGTACAACAAATGTAAGAGATGAATCAACAGAAAGGGGTGAAAAGGGAGGGTTGACTCTGCCACCTTCTTTTCACCAACTAAACAACCAACAGATGTTTGCATAAAATAAGTGCAGCCAACATGACCATAGTTGTTAAACTTTTGATTCGGATATTACAATTCTATGATCCAAAAATCACTAAACGATCCAAGATACTAAGAATAATCTTAAAATAGTAGAATCGTGTCAGAATCTTACAATCCTTCATATTGATTATAATTTTTTATCTATTTAACTTAAAATCTATTTTTCTTTTTATTCTCATTATATTTATTTCCTAACTCTAAACCTTAAGCCTATTATTTTGTACATACTATATATTGAGCACCAACCAATACGAAGTAAACATGAACAAGATATTAACGAAGTCCATTATTGGAAAGAAAAATACTTGTGAAAAGTTCAAACTCTAAATGCGAAGTAAAGCAAATATATTGAATTTATAACGCTATTTATTTACTAATTTCTATTTATTTCAAATTTCCTTTTTATTGTCTCTTGCGGTGGTTTAAACTTTGTTGCATGCATATCCCATATAAAAACCTTTTCTGTATGCATATAATCGACAATTTGTGTTATTTGTTACTTACTACAACTTAATTAGTACCAAATAAGAACTTATGAAAGAGCTTTTTAGTGTTTTTTATAAGCATATATAGGTCATACTTTTGTGTATTTGTAGGATTGTAAACAATACAATTCTACAATTTGATTTTGCTGACCCCTATCAATCCTAGGTAAATATCAATTCTAACAGATGTGTAATGAAGTGTCATTGTGAGCAAGAACAGAAAAACATATCAAAGACACATGCGTGCAATGCAATAAGTTACAAAGTAATAGATGTGTAGTAAAATACCTCTTACACTCGCGCATTTTATCAGTGAGCTCTTCCAACTGTCTGCTCTGCCTACTAGTATCCTTGATCTTCTCCAATTTCTGGAACCCATTTCTGGTATGCACAGTAACAAAATATACATGATAAGAAGTTTATGCCATTAATAATTTGCAAATAAAACCAAATAACCAGATGATGCTCCTAAATCACTATCCCATACAGGCATCCACTAAGAGGTGCAACAAGCTAAATGCAGGTCTTGAGTCATGACAGAAAAATATATTCAGCGCCCTGTAGAGATGGAACAAACACAAAGAAGACATGTGGTTATTATAAATTAGAACATCAAAAAGCATTGCAGTTACTTGCGATCTTTCTTGATACAAAGAGTTTAGAATTTGTTCATTCATCACCCGGAACTCACTATATAGCTCACTATGCTAGTCTGGTTAGACCAAAATGTACCAGTTGAGTTTTTTAGGGTTGCATGTAACCAATCAGCTTCTCTTAACTTGCTATTGAATAAAAAAACAAAAAATGTGCCAAGATGTATAGATATCAGTTTATATCAATAAATATAAAGATTCTTGCTCCCTCATTCTTCCTATCATTTTTTTCTATTTTTCCCTTTTACTTTCAGTTTCTCATAGAAACTTCTTGTCATTTCTAACATGGTATCATAGCTTCGATCCCAGTTTTTCTGCACTCAATTTTTTCTTTAGTTTTGCTATTCTCTTCATCCATTTTGCTATTTCATCAGCTTCAATTGCCATGCCATCAGATGCAAAATACATTTATTGCTAAGTTCCAATCTGTTACACCTTCACTCATCACCTAGGCACCTTAATTGTCTCCTGAAAGTTTGATGGCACTGGTTACATCCCAAGAATGAGCAATGATTCCAACAGAAGATCTTCCTAAACCATCCTTCCTTTCAAGCTTGGAACCTGTGCAACCTCATGGTGATTTCACGGCTCTTGAATGCTCTATTGAAGGGCATATCAGGCAGTGTGCTTCACATCTCCACTGCTCATGGCATTTAGATGAAACTGCATGACAGATTTGCACAAGTCAGTGGCGTCTTCTTGTTTCAACTGAAGAAAGAGATATCATCCACTGCTCAAGGGTCAGGCAATATCTCTTCATAGTTCACATGCCTCAAGAAGCTCTGGGATGAGCTTCATACCTTGTGTCTACCTCTGTCTTGCTCAAGTGGGTTTGTGATAGCACTCTGACAATACAGCAAACAAGAAAAACTTATTCAGTTTCTGATGGAACTGACTGAAACTTACTCATTTGTGTGTGGGAACTTTCTGATGCTCACACAATTACCAAGCCTTAGCCAAGCTTATTCCATGGTCCTACGGAAAAGTCTCCTCCCATCCCTTTATCAATTAAGCTCTGTTTCCCTCAATGTCCACATGGTAAAGCCTGTCTCACAATCCATAACCTCAGTAATGTGAAAAGACCGAACATCACATGTACATACTGCAAGAAGCCAGAACATGCGAAAGAGAAATGTAATAAGTTGCATGGTTTATCAGTTTCTCAGTTGATTTCAAGATCACCCGGAACAAGAAATTATCAACAGCAGTTCATGGTGATTCTCAAGATAATGCCATGTATCCATCAAAAACAATTGTTACCCATAAAGGGGGAAAACAGCTTCTAACCTTGCTCAGTCAGTGCAAGCCTGGTCCCAAATTCCAACAGTTGTCCAGCAGGTAACGTTAACTATTTGGCTTCTTTGTCCATTGTTTGTCTGTGTAATACTCTTCGACCTTGAACAATGGGGCCACTAACCATGTGTGCAGCAATACGTCCTTTTTTACCACAATTTCCCAAATTTCCAGGCCTTACTCTATTATTCTTCCCAATGGACACTCAATCCTAGTCACATCAGTAGGCATTGTGTGCTTTCACCATATAACCCCTAATCATGTACTATGTGTTCCTGATTTTTTATACAATATTTTATATGTTGGTAAATTGGTCACACAGTTACAAACTTACAATGTTTGCTCCCTCTTTCACTAATACATCGTGTTCCATGAAAAGTCCCTCAATGAGGAGGCCTCTGGTCCTTGGTAGATCACATGGAGAACTATATCTGATGCATTCACTCAATTCAAGCCTTCCAAACTCTCCAGAACACACATGCATCCAGATAATACAACCATCCCTTCCGGATTTTGTATCTAGATCGTCTTGTAATTCTGTTAATTCTAGTTACCTTGGGCATTTATGTTCTGGTCATGTGCAGCTTCACAAAGTACATTTACTTTTTCTGCTTACACCACCTAGCAATAAATTTTGGATTTTTCCCGGTATTGTTTGCTCCCAAGCTTGCCAACAAATAAATTATTTTCCACTTAGCACATATATTGTCTCATGTCTGATCGCATAAATGTTGACCTGTGGCTATGGGGACTCTACCCTACACCTTATATTGATATAATAACCATCTATATTTTCTCAACATATTTGATGATTTTAGTTGGGCAACTTGGACTCATTTATTTGGCACATAGAGAAATGCCTTCACAAGCCTTAAATCCTTTATTATCTTAGTGCAAACACAATTCCACAAAGCCATCAAAATAATGCCTTTAAACAAGGTTCAAGAAAAGAGCCATAATTTATCAAACTAGTTGTGCCTACACCTAATAACATGAGGTTGTTGGGAGGAAACATAAACAAATCTTAGAGGTCGTATGTGCCTTCATGTTCCGGTCCAAAGTTCCGATCAAATTTTGGGGCAACCACTTACATCATCATTAGACTCTCATCCAAAATCCTGCACCATGCATCAGCTTTTGAAATCCTCTTTAGCTACAAACCCACCTATTCCTGCATTAAAACCTTTAGGTGCCTTTGTTACATATCAAACTTCCCTAACCCAAAGATATTTAAGCTCCACTTCACCTTGCATCCTTATAAGATATCCGTGGGAAAAAGGCATATGAGATCTTTGAGTTGGAGATTTAGCAAGTTCATACAGCGAAAGATATCATTTTAGATGAGCTTTCCTTTTCATTCACACCAGAATTCTGGTCACTTATACATCCTTGAGTATTTCATATTTTTCTTCAACTCATAAATCCATCACCACTAAATCTTCCTCTTTGTCTCCAAGTCCACACATCACCTACACATAAAACTTCCTGGTCCACTTGTTTCTTCCCGTTTAAATCATGATTAAATTACCATGATTCCATACACCTGCACACTTCTCCCAACCTCCTCTTTGCATGTCTACTCACACCTTGATGATTTTGTCTGCAATTTTGTTTTTCCATAATCATTCACAGAAACAGCTATGATTATTCCATATTGCTGCTGCTTTCATACACTCACAAATTCATGTGTATCAAATCAACCCTTCCTATTACCTTTCAACGTCTTCCCAATCTGATGCTTATATATCAGAGGCCTCTTCCAACTCAGAGGTTGCCATAGATCCCCCACTAGCAAGAGTGCATAGAGAAAGAGTTCGTTGCTTTTGACTCTAACCATACTTCAAACTTAGTCAAGCTTTCCAAAGAGAAAAAGGAAAGAAAGGGAGAAAAAAAAAACATAAGTTGCAAAATGGGTGCACAAGTTTACATATAAGTCTGACGGAAGCCTTGAGGAGTACAAAGCAAGGCTAGTTGTCCATGGCTTTACTTTGAAGGAAGGGAAAGACTACACAAACTTTCTCTCCAATGGTGAAAATGACTTTTATTAGATGCTTTGTTTTTGTTGCCTTAAAGAATGAAAGGTCTGTCCACCAGTTTCATGTTAGTAATGTATTTTTACACTGAGAGATTCATAAAGATATCTACATGAAACCACCTTTTTCCTCCTAGCTTGTGTGCAAACTCAAGAATTCACTTTATATGCTTCAGCAAGCAGTGGTATTCTAAGTTATCAAAGGCCCTTTTGTCTCGTGATTCCATACAATCACATAATGATAGCATTTTTCCAACATTGGTAATGAAGTGGCTCATATGGCAGTTAATGTGGATGATTTGAATATTAACGGGACCTGAGAATCACAGCCTTAAATATTGGCTTGATGACACATTTAAAATAAAAGACTTGAGCTCCCTGCATTACTTTCTGGGCTTGGCATTCATCCATCTTCCTAAAGCTATGGTTCTCACTCAAAAAAAGTTCATAAAGGAAATTTTCAGCAAAATTTGGTGGTGATAATTTGACGCCTACCATCAGCCAACCTCAAGCTAAATCCTGAGTCTTGATATGGCTTTACTTATGGTTGATCCTTCCATGTGCAGGAGGCTCATTGGTAAGCCTAATTTCCTCCTGCCTTCTCTATGAAGTTGTTCGACCAATTTACATAGTCCTCTAATCAAGCTCATGAGTAAGTGGCCTTACAAGTGCTCAAATACCTTAAAAATAACCCTACTCAAGGTATTCCGCTGAATTCGGTAGGATTTATTGATCTCCAAGCCTTTTGTGATTCAGATTGGGCTTCTTGTCCTTATAAAAGATGATTAGACAGTGATTTTCTCGTATTCAGGCAGCCCCATCTCCTAGAAATCAAAAAATCAGGCCTTGTCATCTACATAGACCAAGGCCGAGTAAAGGTCGGTGAGGAGAGTCACTTCTTATTGCCCTCCATTGTGATAACTGGGCAGCTATTTACATTGCTAGATTTTTAGTCTTTTATGAGCGGACAAACCATATTGAATTGAATTGCTATTTTGTCCGGAGATACCTTTGCAGAGGCCTCATCTCCTTGTCTCACGTTCCCACCTTATGACAACTTGCTGACATATTCACTGTAGTACTCTCAGACAAGGCTCATCATTCTATCCTACCCAAACTGGGCATGTTTTCATCCGATCCAACTTGAGGGGATGTTAGAATTTATTCGCTCATCGCCCGCTGCTCACTAGAGCTCACTGTATCAGTAGTTCGTTTTTCAATTGAGATTGTTAAGTTTATATGAAACTGATCGGCTTCTCTTAGCTTGCCGTTGTATATAACTAAAGTGCTGAAACGTATTGATATCAGTTCATATCAATAATAACAATAATAGAATATAAAGAAACTTTCTCCCTCGTTCTTCGTTTCATTTTCTTTCTACCACCTTCAGTTTATCATGCCAACTTATTGCCATTTCTATCATCTCTTTAACACAAAGACTAAGAATCTGACACAACAAATGCCTTATGTTTATCAATTATTATGACAGAGAAAGAAGTTTATCAGGTCAACATCCAAGTGAGACGCCAACTGAATTTTAAGAGATACTATCACTAGTTAATGAATAAAGTGTCATAATTACGTTGACGCAAAAAATAGATAAACACTTAGATTAGACGATTAGCATGCCTACTGATCCAACGAGCATCCGAAGACTTGGAAAGGTGATAGGGAGTCGATCATGAGTCTAAACAATCCAAGATTTTTCAACCTAAAAACTCAATCACAACAAAATCTGAAAAGAAGAGGTGTCTTGCAGCCCTGATTATCAACAGAATACTCCATCCATAGCAAAATATTTTTACCACGTCTTCAAATGCAGCTTACTACAACAACAATCTAGGACGACGACAATATGCAATGCTGAGCTAAACTTGAACCAATAAAATACTATCGCTGTAGCAAATTTTCAAGCATCCTGAAAACTGAAGAAATCAAGTAGCATTAGATGAATCTTACGATAATGCACGGAAGATATCGCTGATTTGTCCGTCAAGCTGTTCTAGCTCGTCGCTAATCGCCGGTGACGACATATTTGAAAATTCCCTCAAAAATGTCAAACTTAGCTCCTTCTCCCTCGGGATCAAAAATCCTAAAATATCATAAAATATATGCAGGCCGCAGCAAAAACGCCGATTATCCGGACTGAATCAGCAATGTACTGAAATTGAACAAGGACTAAGGAAACAAGAGAATTCGGCGACGCTGAAATCAAATGGATTTCAGATTCTGTTGAATTGGCCTTGCTTTCAAGATCCGGACAATGTCGGATCAGGAGCACAAAACTTAGGACTTTTTGCGGATCTAAAATGGAATTCAATAGATGATGTTCTAGGATTGAATTCCTAGATGAAGCTGTGAGATTTTTGCGGTTGGTTTCTCCTGAGTTGCAGACGTTTTTTTTACCCGCTTGCTTCCTCTCCCTTCTCTATCTCTCTCCCAAAATCTAGTAGTTTTTCTATTCACAATAATGGCGATGTTTCAGCCGTCTAAACCGCGCTATGCAAAGCGATGAAGTATGAACTGACGGGTGGGTCCGGTGATCGTGATATTTCCTTTTTTATAGTTTGTATCGGCGCCTAGGAAGGTGACAGACCACATTGACTGCATCAGCACTTAGCATTGGCAATTGAGCACATGAGCTTGATTTGATAAAATGAAGCCGGAGAGACACCTAAAATAAGATGGGACCCAGATCTAAATAATATTAAGAGTTTGGGTTATTGGATATCGATCTGGCCGGACACGGCGTAAATTTGATCTTTTGTCATTCCTGCTGTCTAATACTACCTAGTTTATTCATCGCCAAATACTCACCAAATGCAGCTGGTAGCCTCTTTTTTTTTATAGAGTCAATTACATAATAATTTTATTTAAACTTTTATCTTCTTAATTAACTTTATCATATTTGTTTGTATTTATAAGTTATATTATATGATCTAAAATAATAATATATTTTAAAAAAAGGATAATTGGTAGACATATATTATTTATATATGAAAGTTGACAAAATAATATTAATACTTGATAAATTATGTGATCTGAAATATATTGATGTATAATAAAAAATTTGAAAAAATTTATACTAATAAGGTATGTCCATATAATATTTTTTATTTGTTCATACATTTAATTATAATAAGATATTTTGATTAATAATAATAATAAAGTGTAATGATAATTAATATTCATAAATAATAATAAGAACAATTAATTAATAGTAATATTAATAATTAATTTTATTAAAAATAATTAATATGAATCATAAATTATTATGAGGAATCATTATATTATTCGTGTTATGAATAATAATTATATAATAATTAATAAATAAAAATGAAAAATATTTCTAATTATTAATAATCAATATTATTAATCATAATTAATGTTAGTAATTAATAATAATTAATATAAATAAATATTAAAAAGTATGAATTAATGTTAATAATTATACCTACAAAAATAATTAATACTATTAATTATTTGTAGGTTATAATTAATGATAGTTAACGTTAATAATCATAAATAATTAAGAATAATCATTTTTACTAAATAATATGGTGATTGAAACATTTTAACATGCAGGTAAATTACAAGGCAAGATAAATGACTATTTTGTCCCTATATATGTATAATCATATAAGACCCTAACATGCAGATTTAATTCATCATAAATAACATACTTCCATATTTGACATTATGTAATACATATTAGGCATATATATTGGAATAAAATCAACATGGTACACTTTAAAAGATCAAATTACCCATATGAAAAAAATGATAATAATCATATGAAAATACACCTAAACATATTCAACCTAGTATTAGACATATACTTCATGCATAATTTATTCATGACATTAAATATATACTAGCATGCTTTTGCACACATAATAATTCAAATAATTTTGCATGCTCGATTATACATAATTTTATACTAGTATTTTTAGAAAAATAACTACAACATAACAAGACATGCTTAAGACAATATACATATCAAAAACCTAATATGCTATCATATGGTATTTAACATTCTAATAAGGCATATGGGTTACCTTAATTCTAGAAGGAAAAAAAAAGAGCAAAAATATAGGCAACCTAATATAAGTATTAGCCTTCCCTAACCATCCTCTTTTACCTAAAATAAAACCAAATAAAACACATACATTAGAATATATCACGAGTAAAACAACACAACAACTATCAAACCAAACTAGACAAACTACCCGACCAAGGCTGCATGGGTCACTTGTGTGAAGGCTTCAAGCAACACGGGAGGATTTACATGGGGTAAATCACGTAAGACAAGGGAAGATACTAGGAAAGGTCATGTAGCCAAGGAAGGGTAAGGTGAGGTCTCAACACTAAATGGTCATTGATGCTATGAGCTAGTGTTGAAGCTCGAGTAGACAGGATGGCAAGGGCAACACTAGGGAATAAAAGGATGAAGGAAGAAGAAAGTTGGGTAGAGCCTTGGTGTTGGTGATCAGCATTGCAAGGCACACCACATGTTTGCTCATTGAATAAGTAAGAGACACTAAACAAAGAAATTAGCATCAGGGGCTACGCTAGGGATGGTTACATGAGTTGCTGGCAGAGTAAGGTAGTGGGAACCGTGAGGGATTAATGCAACTATAAGGTGATTGCATAAGGTGTTATAGAATTTGGGGATGCTGCATGAAAAAGGAAGGCTATGGGTAGTGTTTGATTGTGAAACGGGTAATGCAATGATGGGAGAAAATGCATAAGGGTTAGGGAGGTTGCTAAGGAATAGGGGTGGTTGTTGGACTAAAGAAATGGGGCAGCAATGGAGTGATTGGTGGCACACAAGGGGTAGTGTTGTAAACAAAACCTAAAATAAAGGGTTGTTTGGGCTTGGTTGAATAAAAGTAAAAAGGAGGAGGGTTAAAGGAGTATGTAGGGAGGTGGTGGTGCACGGATAGAAACAAAAACCAAAATCCTAGTGGGGTTAGCTGGAAGCTTTAGCCAAGAGGAAAAATAAGGTCTAGAATGGTGGGGGAGGTTTGCATGGGAGTTGAAGGTTAAAGGGGGGAAACGTCCAGAAGAAAGCATCGGTGCCAGCTAGAAGAAGAAGGTTGTAGGCGATCAAAAAAGGAATAGGAGTGATAGCCAAGCTGTATAAAGGCAAGAAAAAAAGAAAGAAGGAGGGAGAGTTGGTGTTGCAAACAAAACCGAGAGTAGAGAGCACTTCAGCTAGGTTGAATGAAGAAGAAAATAAGGAGGGATAACGGGTTATGTAGGTCATAACACCCCTATTTTTTAAAATCAAATGACTAGAAAACCAAGAAAAAATATATGTGAAAGCTAAATACAATGAGGATATTACTGCCACAATTAGTGTAAGTAGATGTCAACATCCCACTTACACTAGTTGCTAAGGCTACTTATAAAAAGGATAAAAATTTATTTTTACCTCAAGCTAATATAGAATATAAATTTATAGTAAACTTAATGGAAATCAAAACCAAACGAAAAGACAAAAATGAAAATATCAATTACAACTAAAAAGTATGAAAGTAGATATTGAAATAAATGATGACAAGTAAATATCTGAAAATGGTCGTCACTCTCACTTTTCCCCATTGTGCATATCATCAACACTCTAAATAGGTATGCACTCAATATGTACTTGTTCATCTACTCACGTGTATATCATTGATCGTTGAAGCTATGTTTAAAACACGTAATGAGTTAGGTAAGAAAACAATTAAGTAATATACTAGTACAATGGAATATAATATAGACGTGTATATATATACATTGAGTCATATAAGAAAACCAAACGGAAATAAATAAAACATCTAATTATTAATCTTTAATTTAGGTGATCATAGCCTCTAATTATTTAAGTGGGTAAACCAAACCAACCAAAGGGTCACCTGACAAAATAAAGTCTGAAGACCTACCACCAACGACAAGAGGATTAAAAATCACTCACATGTCATCCCAGCAGTGAACTGCCCCAAAAATTTTAATTTTATTATTTATTATTAAATAAGATGTTATTATGAAAATTAATTAAATAAATTATTTTATTTAAGATAAAATAAAATTAATTAAGGCAAATCAAGAGAAATTTTATGAATATTTTAATTAGAGGAAATTTGGGTATTTTAACTAATTAAAGATTTTAATTTGGAAATTAATTAAATAAATTATTTTATTTAAATTAAGAAGGAGAAAATAGTTTCAAATTAATATTAATTTTATAAATAATTTAATTGAAGAAAATTAGAGTGATTTGCTAACTGAAATAGAATTTATGGAAAATCTTTTAAAAATCCTAATTTAGCCTAAAAAAGGATTTAAATGTTATTTTATTTAAATATTATTATTTTTAAATATCCTAAATATTTTAATTAATATAAATACCCAACTTAATTATTTTTCTCTTTTCCTTTTTCGTTTTCTTCTTCCTTTTTTTCTTTCTTTTTCTTCCTTTTCTTCATTTTTCTTTTTCCTCTCCTTTTCCCTCGATTGGGTCAGCCTTCCCGCGGCCCAATCTTTCTTCTCCTTTCCTTCGGCCGGCCCAGCCCACGCAGCCGTCCCCCTTCTCCTTCCTGTCCCAGCACTACGTTTTAATTATTTTAACCATCGCAATGCGTCGTTCGATTTAAGTACCTTAGCCCCGCGCCGAACCTCCCGGTCTCCTCTCCTTTTCTTTCTTTCTTTTATGTGCCGAACCACCGGTTCTCCCCCCTCCCATCTTCTTCTTCCTTCTTCCCCAGCCACGTTCGACCTGCAACCTCCGCCGCCGCCTCCGAAAATCTCACCGCAGGTTATGCCCGTTTTGACCGGCCGTTTTCCTTCCTCTCTCTTCCCCTGACTCGTCGACCATTTTGAACTAATCCACTCCCCCATTCCTCCCACGATCTCCCTCTCCCCTAGCCACTTGCAGACATGATCGGGAAAACATGCGTCGGCTGCCCTCGTCGGTCGGTTACCACGCCTGCCTACCACTCCCCCACTTTCCCTTTGACCCTAACTTCCTTTCAAGCCTATAAATACACCCCATAGTAGCGTTGAGTTGAGTTTTTTGGTTAATGTTCAGAAGATACCTTCCTTCGCGCCACCGCCCCTTTAGATGCCACTTTCGCCGCCTCCGGCTAACACCGCCGCCCGTTTTGGCCACCTACGCCTTCCCTGCACTTCCCTCTAACTAACTAGACCACCCATACCCTTTGATTCTTCCAAAACAATCCACCCCGACCATGCGAATTGCCCTTCGTAACCAAACCATTTTCTGCCACCGCCACCCTTCGAATCACCCTTAGCCACCTCTTCTGCCGCTGCCGCCACTTCTTTCACCTCCCATTATCTTCTGCAGACCCTCCTCTACCTTCCCCTACCTTTATTTTCCTCTCCCTCCCTCTCCTCCTCTCTTTCTCTTCTTCTCCTCCATTCGGCCACCACCGACGCCGTCGTGCGCCACCACCTCCATTCTGCTCCTCTCCCTTTGGACATTCTTAAATAGTCCAACTTCCACCTCCATTATCCCTATCTTTTTCCCAGCATGCAACTTTTTCTTTTTTCCTCCTCTTTTTCCGATTGCCGCCGCCGCCGCTGTGAACCACCGCCGGTGCCGCCTATCCCTGCCAGCCTAAGGTTGAACCCTAGACCCTCTCAACCCCCATTTTCCCTATTTTTACAAGCCTTAAATTATTTTATTTCAATTATTCTAATATAAATTCTATTATTATTATTATTATTATTATTATTATTATTATTATTTCCATTTTTAATATGTATTAGTATTATTATTATTAATATTAAAGTTCTGATTATTATTCTGTTGAGGGCCGAAGCCCTATTATACTTTTAGTTCGATTTTATTATTATTAGTATTATTATTATTGATATTATCTTTATTTTTAAGATTAATGTGTTGTTGTTGTTATTATTATTATTATTACTACTACTACTACTCCTAATTTGAATTACTATTATTATTATTATTCCATTATTAATATTACAACTACTTTACTATTAGTTTTGTTATTATTATTATTATCATCATTATTATCATTATTACTATTACTATTACTATTATTACTATCATTATTATTATTTTCAAGTGTTAGTATTATTATTTTATATAGGGCTGAAACCCTATTGTACTTATTTTAAATTTTAGTATTAGTATTATAAATATCATGTCTTATTATTATTAGGGTTATTAGTATTTTTATTGTTATTAGTATTTATTCTTATTAATGTTTTTATTATTATTTATTAAGTTATTATTACTCAATGTAGGGTGGAAACCCTACTTCTTTTTAACTTCAATCATTACCTTTACTATTATTACTATTATGGTTATTATTATTTTGTAATATTATTATGGCTTTTATCATTATTAGTATTATTATTTCATCGTTATTATTATTACTAAATTTGATTATTTATTTTAGTAATATTATTATCATTATTATTTTAGTAAGGGGGCCGAAGCCCTTATTTCACTTTGTTTTGAGTAATGTCCTTATTATTATTATTATTATTATTATTATTATTATTATTATTATTATTATTATTATTATTATTCTTTATATTATCATTGATATTATTTTTAGTATCTTTGCTATTATTATTTTAGTATCATCATTATTATTATTAGGGTAAAGTTTTCAACCTTATATTCTCAACTTTTATAATATTTCTATTATTTCTATATCTTTAGCAAAATTAGTAATTAATTAATGTTATTTTGTTAATATATTATTATTTATTTAAAAACCTAGTCTTATAATAAGTTAGTGATTAATAGTATATTTGATAGGAGGGACACTAATTTTAGCTTTTTCCCTCATAATAGGTAAAACCAGTCAAAGCCCTAAGGAGGCGTAGGAGCGTGCTCCAAAACCGATGTTGTTTTAGGTAAGGGTGTTACTAAGGCCTTTTGTGTGTTTATATACATTACGTGCTTCGCATGCTATGTATTCGATGTTTATCATTATTAATTATTTCGTATGTGGTATGACGTGGAGTTGAAGTACGTCTTTGTGTATTTACATGGCATGTGTACTATATGTGATAAAATATTGTGGTATGTGATGTGACCCTATAAGACATGTATGTGATGATGTATAAAAGTGGTATTGTGTGGGAAAAAGGTTGGAAATGGAAAATGGGAAGTAAGTTGACTAAAGGAGAAATGAGTTGACCTAAGTATTTTAATGATCTATGAGTGGGGGAAATAAAAGGAAGAATTTAGGGTTTCGTGTGGAAGAATCTGATTTATGGTTCTATTTGGGAGAATCTAAATTATGGTTTTGTGTGGGAGAATATAATATATGGTTTTATATGGGAGAATCTAATTTATGGTTTTGTATGGGAGAATCTAATCTATGGTTTTGCATGATTTATTTGGAAGAATTTAATCTATGGTTGCATGGTGGTATTAGGTTTTGTATAGTGGTATTAGGGTTTGCATGGTGGTATTGAGGTTTGCATGATGGTATTAGGGTTTGCATGAAAGTATTAATGGTTGCATGGTAGTATTAATGGTTGCATGGTGATATTAATGGTTGTATAGTGGTATTAGAGTTTGCATGGTGGTATTGAGGTTTGCATGGTAGTATTAATGGTTGCATGGTGGTATTAATGGTTGCATAGTGGTATTAGGGTTTGCATGGTGGTATTGAGGTTTGCATGGTAGTATTAATGGTTGTATGGTGGTATTAGGATTTGCATGGTGGTATTGGGGTTTGCATGGTGGTATTAGGGTTTGCATGGTGGTATTAATGGTTGTATGGTGGTATTAGGGTTTGCATGGTGGAGTTAGGGTTTTGCATGGGAGTTAATAATTACATGGGATTTAGGGTTTATATGAAAAGTTCGAAAGGTTGCATGGGATGTGTAAAGTTTGCATAGGAGTGAAATTTATGTATGAAAGGTTGATTTGGGGTATAAGGAAGGTAATGTAAGTGTTATTTCGGTGGTTGAACATTTTGGATGAAAAATAGTACGTGGAGATTATATAAGGGTCTGTAGGAGACTGAACTAGGGTTGAGTGGACAATTAGGGTTTGTTGTGGTTGCTAACAATTTTTGTATTATCATGTGTATTTGGTGATTTAAATGTAATTATGATGGTGGAATTTTATGATCTGTGATGTGTGAAGTATAAAGAGAATGATTCGTGCATGTCTATGGTGAAAGCTTTTGAATAAGATACTTAAGACATTAATCACGTAAAGTGGAAGATGTTGAGCTGGGCCCAGACCGATCCACCAGCATAATAGTGGCATGGAATATTTCCCTCGCGACCGATCCACAGGCTAAAATAATGGCAGGACATGTACCCTCGCGACCGATCCACCGGCTATAATAGTGGGGGACCCCAAGCTCAACAAAACCAAACCCTATAGTTGCTAAGACATGGGAAAGACACTAATTATTTATAGTGGAACACCGTACGAGAAAGGGGCCAGACCGATCCACCGGCATAAAATAGTGGCAGGGTATGTTACCCTCGCTACCGACCCACCGGCTAAA
Organism: Tamarix austromongolica; assembly: GCA_039764185.1. Lineage (NCBI taxonomy): Eukaryota > Viridiplantae > Streptophyta > Magnoliopsida > Caryophyllales > Tamaricaceae > Tamarix > Tamarix austromongolica. The sequence goes on along the minus strand of CM077814.1, from coordinate 81,456,293 downwards.
ATAGTGGCAGGGCATATACCCTCGCGACCGATCCACCGACTAAAATAGTGGGGTTCCCGTACTCGTATGGACTTGATAAAGAGCATGGTATGAAAATATCTCGATAAAGGATTGATGAATCAATTAATCTGAAGTATATTGGATCTTGGCATTTTTCACCCGATCGTTCATTTGTCGTTATGTTATCATGATGGATTACGCTCCTTTATTTCTTCTACATTATTTGTATGATTTTGTGTGTTGGCCTTAGTGCTCGGTTACCTTACTCATTACGTAGTGTACTGATCCCCCGTTTCATGGGTGCTGCTCATTCCCACGAGTAGTATGCCCTTTTGACTTTGTGCAGGTGGGCGAGACATCAGTTGGGGCTGAGCGTTGAGCATGTTTTGGCTCAAAGTTAGAGAGTGTCGTGGCCGTATTTTCTCTTCATGTGATTTTATTTCATTATGTTATTTCTTTTATACCGCATTTGTTCTTTTATGATTTATTACCTCGTATTGAGTTTTTAAAATAAACCTTTTATTGATTGTAAGAATATTCCCTTTGAGGAATTTGGATTTCGCACTCTGATTCCTATCTTATTATTGATTATAAACTTTTATACGTACTCTGATTTCTTTGTTATGATCTTTTAATTCATTTTATGAACTCTTTGTTTAAGTTTAATATTAATCTCTTTTTAGTCTTAGCACTTGGTATTGAAACGGTCAGAGAGAACCGGTTTGGTACTAAGTATAGCGGTAACATCCCCAGAATTCACGGATTTTAATTTAAATATTTCTATTGTAATTTCTTCCGCTTTAAAAAAAATAGTAAATTTTGGGGTATTACAAGCGGATATAGTCTAAAGGGGACAACAAAAGTCCAAAAATATACCACCAACCACAGGAGGATTAAAAATCACACCTGGGTCATCCCAGTGGACATAGTCCAAAGGAGATAACAAAAGTCTAAAGATATACCACCAACCATAGGAGGATTAAAAATCATATGCGGGTCATCCCGATGGATATATTCCAAAGGTGATATCAAAAGTCAAAAGACCTACCACCTCGATCATACTATCCTTACGTGTGATCGCCCTCTAATAAGGTCTGAAAAAGCCTATAGAGTATACTTTGAGCCTTAAACAGGCATAGCTAACATATAAACAAATATCTACGAGAGAAAAGAGTAAGGCTATTGTCGATCTCAACTTCAAGAGGTCAACCTTGAAAGACCTAAAGTTAACTTATTCCACATAAATTATTAATGTCTAATTATGGTGATTACATAATACACACAAGAGACTATTCCTTATTAAATCACTTAATTTTGTTATCCACTTTATAAACATGGAAACTTTCCAAATGAGAAACTTTCTATAAAAAAAAGTAACTTTCTAAAATATAAAGGTCCGACTAAAATAACAGACTTTCCAGATCGAACTCAAATCTCTAACCAAAATAATGAAACCATATATATATATATATACAGTTCAAGCTCAGTAACCTAGATCAAACATTAATATTCAGTGTTAACATAACCACCAAAATTCAAGCATTGGTCACAACCATCACAAAACACCAAAAAATTAGTTTTGTAAGTTATACTAATTTTCCATATTCAACCAATCACTACTATAACCCCACCTATTTTTTGCACATAACTCAAAATGAAAAACATATAGTTTTTATGAAAACTAAGCCTTTGAGACTTCAATTTGATATATACTACGATGGGTTAACTCTCATTATTAAATTATGTGTGACTTTTTGTAAAATAGTACAAAGTTGCAGCCAAATTGAAACTACCATGAATTTAACATAAAATCATATTTTTCTTAGGCTAATACTATTACATATCATGATACATAAAATATATTCATAAGAATGTATAAAATTATATAACAAATAAAAAATACATACTTTATAGACATCATATTTCACACACATATAATATAAGTATATAAGTTTAAAAGAAATAATGTTATGGAATGTGAAATCAGTATATATAGAATATAAGGTCTTAAAGCTTAAAGAATGATCCCGTGACACCCAAATAAATCCAGGTTTTGATGATCTTAAAAGAATAATCATTCCTTGAACTCAAACGAAGAAGAAAAACAACAAAAATTAGATCTTGAATATATAATATTGAAGATGGTTTAATATTTTGATGAATCAATGAAAGGCCTTGATGAATTAATTAAAGATCTTAATGAATTGCTTGAAAGTATTGAATAATATTAGTGGGAGGTATATTATGTCATCCACTACAATAGAGGAGAAAGAAAGTCATAGGTTTGGTTATTGGGGTTTCATTCGGCTTTTAAAATAGAAAAATATAATAAAATATTAATTGATATTTTTCACTAAGTTAATTTAGATGTTATAAAAATTCAAAAGAAAAAATTTGTAAATATTGAAGTTGTCTTTCTAACCCAAAAACAATTGTTTGATTTAGTTATCAAATGAAAAAGTTATGGCTAAATTACTAAATATTGGTATGTTTATCTACGAATTTCGAAAAACAATAAAAATAAATATAAGTTATATAATATCATTTAATATAATTATTACATACTAATTAAAGACGCTAAGGAATAAATAAAAAGATAAAATGTTATCATATATAACCAAAAAAATGTGTCTCTCTCCAAAATATTTTAACTAACTATGACAATAATGTAAGATTTAATCATATAAATATTGAAAGGAAATTCCACATTAATAAATTAATCTCACTAACTAATTAATTAAAAATAAAATATTTTAAATAATAATAATATAGCATCCTATTTTAATCATAAGTCAGACATCTTATTATTTTAATGACTTACACTTCTTGTGTTCCAAAAATTGATTGTTTAGAAAATTATCACTTTACCCATTTACTAATTTATGCAAAATAAGGGTTTAAAACAACATTTAAAATTGTAGAAAAAGTACATCTACTAAAATAATAATCTTTAAAATACTTTCAAAACAGTATCATATGAAAGTAACTATTAATACTTTTAGGTTACCAAAAGCATTCTAAAATAGCATCTTTTTTTTTCTTTAGACTTCTAAAATAAAAATGAAAGTTTTTTCTTAACATTAAAATGAAAAAAAAATATAATAAATTTAATACAATTTAAATTCCAAATATAAGATAATATATAATCGTAAAAACTTAAAAAATGATCACAATAGAAATTAAAGGGTTTGATATTAAGGGGTATTAGTACATAGGTGGTGGTGGTGATGCATGAAAGAAAAAGGACGGGGAAGGGGTTGTTGCATGTGTAAGAAGAGTAGGTGAGATGGAGATGGGTTGGGTGCTGGTGAGAAAGGGTAGCAAGAGTGCAGTGTTGGATTAGGATTAGTTTGGTATCTATTTAGCTAGGTTGGGCTAATTTAGTTGGGTTAGGATTTCTGGTTAGAAAATAAAATCGAGAAAAAAAATAAACAATCAAGGGTGAGGATTAAAGAAAAGGAATAATGAGAAAAATAATTAAGGTAAGATTATTTAAGAAATGATCTGGGTTACAGTTTAAGGGTGAAGAGATAATTAAGCTAAGGTTCATGGTTATATTTCAAATAAAAAGCTAAGCACCCAAAAACAAAGGATTACAAAATTTTAGGTTGCTACAATTAGTATATGGGTTCAAAAAATAAATGGCATTGTGATTAGCAAGTGGGAAAATAAAGTTATCATAATAAAAAATTACATATAGAATGTTGAGGCGTGGTTGTGGCTAGTAGTTGTTCTGTGGCTGACTTAAGTTTGATCCTCATCAATGTGATGCATGAGTTTCCCCTTTATCTGAATGCCCTCATGGCCCTTTGTAAAAAAAAAACATATTCTAAATATCGCATCACTTTATTCTATTCATCAATGATTTCATAACAATAGGTTTTTATATCATGTTAGTCTACCTCGCTTATGTTTCTAAAACACAAGTCAACATATTATACTAGTAATTGGTCCTATGATGAATTCATTGTCTCTCCCTACTTACAAAAATGTAATCCCCCTTTAGTATTTATGATGTATATTGTTGGGGGTCTTCATAACACCCTAGTTTTTATGAATCAAAATTTTTATTTTTATCTAGAAAATTTTAGAAGTGGTAGGTAATCGATTTGATCTGCATGAACATCCAAGTAAATGTAAGTGGATGTTATTAGTGCATTTAACCTACATCGAACTTCTTCTATCTTTATGATACAAGTGCTGGGTTTCAAATATTTTCCAATCTACTCACAATACTTGAATATAATGAAGACTCCAGTGACCCATAAATAGTAATGGAGTTTAAAAGAAAGGATAACTTCCAATACATCACAAAATCAAAACAAACTTACGTACACGAAATATAAGATAAGGAAATTAAGAGTCCAGTAAGAATATTTAGAGTACAAAAGACACTACAATAATCTAGTACTAGATAACCCTAACTCTCGATCCCAAAAACCAACCAAAAGGATCACTCCGAAGGGTGAACCAATCACTCCATGCATTACACATTCTTATCTAAAAAATTATAGTATTAGTACGGGGTATGTACTAAACATACCACCTCTATTCTATAGGAAAGTCATGTTCACATAACACCTCTGATACATGGGTTACAAGGATTTCTCACAATAACAAGGCTAGAGTAGTATGTAATCACAATGGAACATAACTATAACATTAAACATATGATCATATTTAACTCATACAATACAATAACACACATGATAAATACAACAATGAAGGTCACACACGAATACACTTTTGTCATTATACTTTATCATTTTTCCCTTTCAAGATCATGATCAACCAAACCAATACTAATTGGTGTTGAGAAAGAGGTATGTATGGATATAATGCAATGTTCGCCACAAGAACAATATCACATGTCACACCATCTCAGATACCTAGTCCTTAAGAATGAATATCCCTTATAAGATCCATAAAAAGCCTATAAAGTATATGTAAGTTCTTGATATGAAGGTCCATTATAAATAGGGAAAGTTATAGCTAACCCGTCCTTTGGGGCTAATCCTTGGAACATACATCATATTCTCAACTCATGTTCTCCTTTACTTTATATTTTGAAAGTTTACCACAAAATGACAGCAAATAAAAATACCTAACCATATATATAAGTCCATGAATTATTTGAATTGGCCACAGATGATCGCAATATTAAATTAGGCTAGTGAACCCGACCTTATCCTTAAGGCAATCAAACTTATATAACCGAGTAAGCCACTACAACCAATGTCTAGGATATAACCATAAGGCAAACATCATATTATTTCCGAAGAAGTTAATAAAGACCAATTTCTATGCTATATATTAAGACAATCAGTTTGTTTAGATTACTTCAGAAGTGAATTCAAGCCAAATATCAAATATACGGAAAAGGGCTAGCTTAGGAAAATCTATATCTAAATTATTCACACTTACACATATCTAGCCAATTACAACCAAATTACCCTTATAGGCTAATTTGATTCATTATTTACCATTTTAAATCCAAACACTCTTATAATTAAATAAAACTCATGTCAAGGTCATAAATCATAAAAAAAATCATTTTAAAATAAATATATAGTTATGGGAGTTTTTTAACACTTAAAAGTTACCAAAATACCAGTTTAAACCTTTAATACTTATTTTACACATAAAACTCTAGCCATATATGACATGCTTACTAGAGAAATCACATAATGTAAGTAAAAAGTTTTAAAAAAAATACCCCCAAACATATTAAAAATTACATATATCATAACATACTCTAAATATGCCCAATCCTAAGTATATTATATATGAAAAATTCCCTAAAAAATTAAATGAAACACAATGGAATAATCAAATTGAGTCAAAAATGGATCAGAAGCAAAAAAAAAAAAAGAGGTTGGTAAGCGCATAATATTCCATATTTTATTTCCCTAAAATAGTATCTTTTGTTGATCTTTATTGGTAAACATGGGTTTATTTGTAAACCATTATTTTAGGCCTAAAATTATCAATTTAAAATTATATTGGTAAAGAAATTAATTTGTATTTATTTTTCTCTTGTATGTTTATGGACTTGTAAATGAATAAAAGAACCAAGGGAAGGAAGATGATTAGCCCATGGTATATACATACACCACATGCACTCGAGAACTAAAAAGAAGGAGAAATTTGAAGTCAAAATCTCCAAACACCTCAAGTAGCATATGTTCATGTGAGAAGATCAAGCCAAAAGAGAGGAAAGAAAAAGAAATAAATGCCTGTGGACAAAGCCTCCATTTAGGAAAAGAAAGCAAGTTAGACTGACAAATTACAGATTAACTAGCGTGATTTCATATACACACCTAACATACACAAAAGAAAAATAATAATAAGAAGAAATGATATGTACTAGGGAAAAATTAAGTAAAAAAATCCAACAGACTTTGTTTATTCCACATAAAATATCGTAGCTTCTCTAGATCTCAATCACCTCACAATATTGCTGGAGAGAGAATATATTTTAGTAAATATAGAAGATATAGTTAATCTCATTAGCTAAAAATATATGATGATATTCACAGAGAGCACAAAGATACAAAAAAATGAGACCATATTGAAGGTTGTATATTGGAGAAGCAAAGATAGCAAATGAGCAACAAGCAAGCAATTGATGGAAGAAGTCGATTTTATCTAAAAAATAGGAGTACTTGAACAAAAGGGCTAGAACAATGAGGTGTACAAGTTCAAAGAGGGATACAAGCCATTGGAATTGAGTTAGGCCATGATCATTGGAGGAGGATTCTGAAGCTTAACACATCAAATGACATTGGTATACGAGTTTGCAATTCCAGATAAATTAAATGAGTCTCTCTTCTCCCTTTATCTCTTTGTACCCAATTCCCTAGTTCAATTATATTTCTATTATACAATTTTAGTTTAGGAATTATGATGTTGATGAATTGAGATAATACTTTCAATTATATATATTTGACCCATAAGTTAATTTTATTAGTTATGTATTGTTTGAGTCTACTGATATATGATTTGTATTCCATATATAGTTGGAGACATATTTCTATGTTAGCTGTGAACTTACTTGTATCATTAAATCTTTAGTCCATAATTGCTATTGAGTTGATTAAGCTTGCATGACTAATTTAGGTTTAGTCAATCGTACAACTAGGTCTTCTTTGGAGCATTGCATAATCTAAGAAATTTTATTCTTGTTATCTTGGAATAAAATTTCATAGGGTTAATGATATCCTATTGGTGTTGTTTATGTCAATGAGTGTAGACCAAGATGGTTTGGGTCAAGTTAGTAAAAATAGCATAGGGAGAAGGTTGTTGGTAGGTTCTCTACAATTAACCTAATAAATTAACTTTAGTGGAAAGGAAGATGCTAATTTGATATTTGCTATCATGAGCTTAATTTCAATGCTAGCTCAATTGTAAATATTCAGGTTAGTTTAATTTATGTTTAACATATTTATAATTAATTTAATTCCTTTAAAATAAAAAAACACTTACCCCTTCCACATCTAGATTAAAAAGGATAATAGGAATTGTATATGATTTTTTCTTGAGTTGGTATGATAAGTGTAGTTACTTGCTCTTAATTATATTTTGACACTTGTAGATACTTGAATAGCATGTGTTAATGTCTGAAAAGTGTTATGACGTATATCACTAATTTATAGACATGTGAAGCATAGATTAATTGGAAAAAAAATATATCTGCTACTAAGCATAAAATGAGAGTAATATATGTCTTAATGAACTATGGATAGGTTGATGCGAGTTTTATCCATTATATTAGCTCCATGTGCTGGTTTGATTATGATAAATCCACATTTCAGATTAATTTGATGTATATGGATTGTTAATAGACAAGTTTAACATGCCATTTGGATATTAAAATGCATGTTTAATCATCCTAAAGTTAGGTTCTAATGTTACAAGTTAAATTCTATCATATTTTTTTAATTTATTTTATAAAGGGGTTGGTGTGATTTAAATTGGTGCCTCCTTGGAGTGTATTAATATTTTTATTCTCTTATGTATTTTAAAAAAATGTATGCCTTATGATGAAGACAACAAAGTTATAAATCTCATGAATATAAGCATGTAAAGAATAATTGATTATATGATGTGTATGTAACCTGAAAGATAGCTTTATGTTTTGGTTTTTCAAAATTTATTTCATAACCAAAGTGTTTTTTTAATGCATTAATAGAATGTTTTTAGGACAAATATGATACTAAAGGACAAGGGAAAAAACTTAGAAAAGTGTAGGTTTAAGAGAATTGAGCACGATTTGTTATAATTAGTTGTGTATGATTTATGATTATGCCTTTTCTATTGTTTTTCAAATATAATTCCAAGTTTCTTTCTTTTTTGTTTCCCTATATAAATGCATGTTTATGAACCTAAAAATGATGGAAAATTCAATGCATTTTTGTAGGTTTTCATGCACTATAGAAGCTTATTTATTCATGTTTTACATTGATTTAACATACACTGCTATGATTTAATAATTGAATTTGTACTAATTTCCACACTAAATGCATTATTATATAACATTAACATAATTGAGAATGCATTATACAAAGTGATGAATCACGTTATATTAGCTTATACAAGTTCTAAGCACTTTCAAAGGTGATTTCTCCATATTTGGAATTGATTTTTGTACCTAATTTGTAGACTTGATTTTAGATATGAAACTAGGTTGTCTTCACCTTTTAAACATGTTTAATACCTTTAATATGGTTGGGAATACAACACATTAAAAGTAGAATCAAGTGGCATAAATCTAGCTAGATTTTTCAGCATTTTTGAAAATAAAATTTTCAAATTCTTAGTTGAATTCTACAAGTCGGTTTTGGATATTTTCTTTTTTTTTTTGTGTGTGTGTGTGTGTGTGTGTGTGTGTGTGTGTGTGTGTGTGTGTATAATCCATTGCTTTTACATTGTTTAAAGGTTGAAACTTTTTATAACTGAGTGCATAAGCTTTAGGACATATCAGATTATGTTAGGGTTGAGTTTAATACCATTTGGACATCAAAATTGATATTTGTACATATGGTTTAAGTGGATGTATTTCTTTAGAGGAAGTTTATAAATGAATTTGGACTTAAAAACTTTACGAGAATAAGAAAATTTTATAGAAATGATATGTAATTTTTTTGCTAATTCTATTTAATTATAGGTTAACACGTGGAATGCGCAATGAGCATCACATTCTACTTGTGAATTTATAAATACGCTTTCTTTATGGGATCAACTCCTATTCACCACATGCTACTTGTTTATAGTATATTTTGGTAAAAGATCGTTGAATTTATAGCACCCAGTGATACGCTATTAAAAGCTGAGAGCTACACAGGATTTAGAACAAATATATTTCTTACCTTTTCATATAATAGAAGCATGTATTCTTACACACATTTAAGTACACTTCAAAACATAAAATAGCTTGCTAACATGCATATCAAGATTCAAATATACATGGCATAACAATTAAATATACATATCATATATTCTATTTTAAAACACTTGAAAATAAAACACATTCATTCATAAGTTGAGAGATTATCATGCATTCTAACATAATTAGAATAAAAGAAGCCTAATATGCTTTCACACAATTTCAATCATCTATAGCATGTGTTGGATTTACCTAACCTATAAAAGCTCAACACACAAAAGAAGATAAAAACTCTTTCCAAGCTCAAAATTCAAAGCCTCCCAAAAAACCTTTCAAAAACCAAAATAACACTCAGTAAAAATATGTTTTCACATGTCAAGTATTAAAGCAAATAAAGGAAATATAATAATAACAATAATGCATACTCTATTGGAAAGGAGGATGAACTTATATCAATGATTACAAGACTTTCTATCACGCCCCAACCCCACAATGGACGCATGTAGTTACTTAGAGCTCTTTCAATGTTGACAATTGACCCTATAAATCAACACAAGTCATTTCAAGTGTGTTTTGTCCTTAGACTACTCTAAGCCAATCATGCTTAACAATGGAGTTCTCCAAAGATATACTTTCCAAAAAGAATGTATAACTTACTAATATAATTATTATTCTCAATCATATTAAGCTACTACCATCCGCCACTAATTTTGAGTATTACACTTTCTCTTCATTTTTCTCTAAACTTTAATCCACGTTTGTTTAGGATCAAACATAAATGAACTAAATTTTGAGATTTAAAAGTAGAAAGGGAAGAAAATGAAGGAGGAGGAGGAGGAATGTCCAAACAAGCCAAGAACAAAAGGAAAAGGATGCGTTATTTGCATAGAAAAATCAAGAAGACAGTGGAGAGAACATAAGGCATAAAATAGAGCTAAAAGGCTTAAAATTATACATGACCAAGGGCCTCCAATATGGTGAGATCAAGAGAGATCAAGAAAACAGGGGGATAAATTAAATTATGCAATAATTGAGTGTTAAACATGAGGTTTAAGAATATGCTGAAGCGTGTAAATAATAATGTTTAATGAAAATGATCATTAAAATTGAAACAAATATAAGAGGAAATGAGGGGACTAGTGAAATGCCCCAAAAATTCCTAATTTTAAATATTATATTTAAATGAGGTTTTATTATAAAAGTTAATTAAGTATATTAATTTATTTAAAATAAAAGGAAATTAATTAGGGAAAATCAAGAATAAATTTATAAGTATTTTTATTAGGAGAGAATTTGGGTATTCTAGCTAATTAAGGATTGTATTTTAGAAATTAACTAAATAAATTATTTTATTTAAAATAAGAAGGAGGAAATAGTTCCAAATTAATATTAATTTTATAAATATTTTAATGGAAGAAAATTAGGGTATTTTGCTAATTAAAATGGAATATATGGAAAATCTTTTAAAAATCCTAATTTAGCCTAAAAAGGGATTTAAATATTATTATTTTTAAATATCCTAAATATTCAGATTAATTTAATTGGCCTAATCTAATTATTTTTCTCCTTTCCTTTTTCCCTTTTTCTTTTTCTTTCTTCCTTTTTCTTTCTTTTTCTTCTTTTTCTTTTTCCTCTTCTTTTTCCCCGAACTGGGCCAGCTGCGGCCCAATCTTCTTTTTCTTCTTCCTCTTCGGCCCAGCCCGCGCGGCCTCCTTCCTCTGACTCCTTCCAAGCGCCACGTTTTGCATCCGTTTCCGGCTGAAGCTCGTCGTTTCATTTAACGCCTCCTCCTGCGTCGCCCGAACCGCCCGGTTCTTCCTCCTTTTCTTTCTTTCTTTTTCCTTTCCCGGCCGACCGGTCCCCCTCCTCTTCTTCTTCCTTCTTCCTCCTTTCTCCTCCGTCGACGCCGCTGCAACTCCCTCCCCCGAAAATGGCATCTCCGGCTATGGTGATTAATACCAGCCGTTTCTTGCCTCATTGTCTTCCTCTTAACTCCAGGAATAAATTGGCGTAAATCCCGTCAGTTATCTCTCGCCCGTTTCCTCTCCCCAATGTCGCGAACCTTCAAACCAACCCAAACATTGGCCGATCGTTTTCTGCCACCGGCCACCCAAATTCTCGCATCTAATGCCTTTCTGCCGACCCCCAAAACCTTATTATCCCATCCACCATCTATAAATAGCCTAGTTATGGGAGTTTTGGAATTTTTTCTTCCCCGGAGCTGCCGCCACCTCGACTTTAGACGCCTCTTCCACCTCCGTTAGCCAACTTCAACGCCACCTCCGCATTCCAAGTTCTTCCCTGAAACGCCCTCTAGTTAACCAAACTATTTTCACCTCTCGATTCTTCTTGTATGGGCATCCATAACCGTGCAAAGTTGGCTGCTCGTTTCGCCAGAATTTTTACCCCGAAATCTTAAACCACCGTCCGCCGCCGTGCGCCGCCACCTTTGGCTGCACCACCACCATCATTTTGTCCCTCTCCTCCTAGGAAACCATAAACACCTCTTATATCACCTCAATTCTCCCTATCTTTTTCCCAACATCCATCTTTCCCTCTTTTCTTCTATTTTTCCGGCCACCGCAGCCGCTGCCGTGCACCACCGCCGGTGCCGCCTATCCCCACCAGCCTAAGGTTGAACCCTAGACCCTCTCAACCATTTTCCATATTATTAAAAGCCTTGATTTAATTTATTTCAATTATTTACATGTAAATACCATTATTATTATTCTTAATATTTATATTCTTAATATGTTTTATGATTATTATTAGTAGTATTATTGTTTTATTATTATTTATGTTGAAGGCTGAAGCCTTATTATATTTTAATTCTATTTTATTATAAGAATAATTATTATTAACATTTTATTATTTATTTTGGAAAATCTTAGGCCCTAATTTTGTATTAACATTCGCACTTATGTATTTTAGTATTATTATTTCTATTGTTCTTATAACCATTAATAATATTATTATCATTATCTTTATTATTTCAATATTATTATATATGTTATTAATTTTATTATTAATATTAAATAAAGGGTAAGTCATTAGTTATAAGTAGGGTCGAAACCCCACTTTAAATTTTAAAGCTTATATATTATTGTTATTATTATTATTATTATTGTTGTTGTTGTTGTTGTTGTTTTTATTTATATTCTCATTGATATTAGTTTTATTATCTTTGATATTATTATATTAGTAGCATTATTATTATTAGGGTAAAGTCTTTAACCCTATATTAACAAGGTTTATAATATCTCTATTATTTTTATGTCTTTAGCAAAGTTAGAATTTTGTTAAGGTTGTTTTATTAGTATGTTATTATTTGGTCAAGCCCTAAGGAGGTGTAGGAGCGTGCTCCAAGACCGGTGACATTTTAGGTAAGGGTTTACTAGGGCCATTGTGTGCTTCTATGCATGATGTGCTTTATATGCTATACATTATATGTTTATGATTATTAATTATGTCGTATATGATATGAAGTGGCATTGAAGTATGTTTTTGTATGACATGTGTACTATGTGTATGTAATAATATGTGTTTTCATGTGACCCTAAAAGACATGCATGTGAGGATGTTATATGGGAAATGTAGGGTTTCGTGGGAGACAATATAATTTATGATGTTATATAGGAGAATTGAATTTATGGTTTGTTTGGGAGAATCTAATCTATGATGTTATTTGGGGAGAATGTAATTTATGATATTATATGGGAGAACCTAATTTATGATTTGATTGGGAGAATCTGATTTATGATTTGTTTGAGGAAATCCAATTAATCCGGAATATGGTTTTGCTCGGGAAATTCTAACTTATGATTTTATGTGGGAGAATCTAATTTATAGTCTTGTATGGGGGAATCTAAATTGTGGTTATGGAAGGGGAGAATCTAATCAATTGTATTATGTGGACAAATCTTGGGTTTTGCTATGGATTGAATTTAGGGTTTTATATGGCAGAATCGTGGGTGGGATGGTGGTACTAATGGTTATATGATGGTATTAGGGTTTACATGGCGGTATTAGGGTTTGTATGATGTTACTAAGGTTTGTATGGTAATAATTATGGTTATATGGTGGTATTAGGGTTTGTATGGTGGTATTTATGGTTTGTATGGTGGTATTTATAGTTGTTTGGTGGTATTAGGGTTTACATGTTGGCATTGATGGTTGAATAGCGGTATTAGGGTTTGCATGGTTGAAATTAGGGTTTCACATGGAATTTTAGGGTTTGCATGAAAAAGGTTCGAAGGTTTGCATGGGGAGATTAAGGTCTGCATGGGTATAAAATTTACGTGTGGAAAGTTAATTTGAGATGTAAGGAAGGTAATGTAAGTATTACTCGGGTGTTGAACTATTTTGGATGAAAAATAGTACGTGAAGCATCATGAGGGTATAGAAGAGATTGAATTAGGGTTTGGAGTAATGAACTCTGGGCTGTTGTGATTAATTAGGGTTGGAGTGGATAATTGTGGTTTGTTATGATTAACTAAGGCGTGGAGTGGCTAATTATGGTTGTTATGGTTAAATAGGGTTTGGAGTGGTTAACTATGGTTTGTTGTGGTTAATTGAGGTCTGAGGTGGCTGATTAGGGTTTTTGTGTTATCATGTACTTGTGGTAATTAAAGTGTAATTATGATGGTGGAATTTTATGATTCGTGCATACCCATGGTGGAAACTTTTGAATAAGATACTTAAGACACTAATTATTTAAAGTGGAAGATCGTTGAGACGGGACCAACCGATCCACCGATTCGGAATAGTGGTTAGGGTTTATACCCTATGTGTGACCGATCCACCGGTTATAATAGTGGTTAGAGCAGGATGCTCTATGCGTAAACCGATCCACCGGTTATAATAGTGGGGGTTCCCGAGCTCAACAACCGCAAACCAGAGTTTGCCTAAAAGATACTAATTACTTACAGTGGAACACCATGCGTGCCGGAGCCAACCGATCCACCGGTTAGGAATAGTGGTTAGGACGCGTAGTCCTATGTGTATCCGATCCACCGACTATAATAGTGGTTAGGGTATGATACCCTATGTGCCTCCGATCCACCGGCTATAATAGTGGGGGCTTTCGTATTCGCATGGATTTAATAAAAAGGTATGATGTGTATCGAATTCCGATAAAAGATTAATTAAGTAATTAATTTGGACTATGATTGGGCCTTTATGTATGTACCTGAATGATTGGTCGATATGATGATATGATGATGGTCTTTATGATCTTTTATTCTTATGCATGATTTTATGTGCTTATGTGTTGGCCTTAGTGCTCGGTTACCTTACTCAGTACGTAGCGTACTGATCACCCCTTTCATGGGTGCTGCTCATTCCCACGAGTAGTATGCCCTTCTGAATTTGTGCAGGTGGGCGAGAGATCAGTTGGGGCTGAGTGTTGAGCATGTTTGGCTCGAAGTTCAAGAGTGTCGTGGCCGTATTCATTCTTTACGCGATTTCATTCCTTTTATTATTTCTTTGGTCTAGTATTTACCATTTTCTGATTCATTACTCGATTGAGTATTTTAATGAACCTTTTATCGGTTGTAAATTTAATTCTCTTTTGGAAATGAATTACATTTCTTGATGCGTACTCTGATTTTGTTTTACAACCGTTTAATGATTATTTGGAGTTTAAGTTGTATTAATTTTGTAATTGATTGTTAATCTCTTCTTTAGCCTTAGCACTTGGTACTGGAACGGTCGGAGAGAACTGGTCTAGTACTAAGTGTGGCGGTAACATTTCCAGAATTCATGGGTTTTAAGTATTTCTATTTTAATTGCTTCCGCTTTTAAAAAAAAAAGTAGTGAATTTTGGGGTGTTACAACTAGGCCAAGCCTAGTCAGGTTAGGGGTCTGATTTTGGGTGATCATAGTTATGAAATATTAGAAGAGAAAGTACAAAGTGTTAAAAGTATATAAAATTGGTGATAAAATATATTTTAATAATAATTTTAGGCCTAAAAATTACTTTAAATAAAATTAAATAGAACACATCACAAATTGTGATTAAAAAGTGTGGGAGTTATTTTTGTGCTTCCGGAATATTTTCTAGATGAAATGAATTTTAATAAAGGAAATACCATTCAAGAATATTTTATTAGGAAAAATATTAAATAAACTCCAAAGCCTATAAAAAATTTTGGAAACCTTTATAACAATAGTATAAACCCAAACATAAATTTTCATGAATTTATCATAAGAATTATAACATAAAATATAATGCCAAATATGGAAGGTTGAGTTTTAAAGGAAAATTTAAAACAAAATATCTAAGAATTAATAAAACTTTCTGTATCAGAATTTTATCATAATTGAAACTTTTTTTTTAAACATCTTACATAAGCATTTGATGCATGTTTAAGCTAAAATTCTTAATATACATATTTTGATTATGAAATCAAAGAAGAACAGTAAAAATAACTATGAATTAATCAAAACTTTAATATCTATAGTTTTAGACATTTGGAACCCAAAAATATTTTTTATTTGAAACCTTGGAGACATGAATAGTAAATAATAAGGAATGTGCGTCTGAGAGCAAATAAAAAAATATTATAACAACTTCGCATTACCTTAAAGACCTTAATACATTGCAAAATAATATTTGAAAGTGAAATATACTCATTGTACAAAAATATTAAAACTTATAATAGTTGAAAGTGGCTTAAATAGCCTTACAAAAATAAAATTGTAAACGAGATCTTACAAGACCCTAGAAGAACTATTCATTCTCAAGCTTGTATTCAAAATTAATACCTTTCAACATAGGCTGATTTATTTTAAATAGAATGTGTTAGAAAAATTCTCAGGGTTTAACTCGCATAAAATATTAGATTTATTTTTAAATAGACTAATGTTTTAAAAAACAAGATATTGTAGTATAGATCCAACCTTTGAGGTGGTACATTTCCCTTTCATTTAATCTCAATTATGAAGACCAAAATAGAGACCCAACTTGATTATTTTATGCATTATGTCTCACTGGTCTACTCTCTGTCAACCAATATTATAAATAGATGGTTTTCACTCTTAAACAAATAACGGGTACTCATTTTTAAAACTTTATTTTTTTCTCTAACCTCTATCTGACCCTTTCCATGTCATCCCTGTGCACCTATCAACATATACGATTGAACTAAAAATTGATAAATTTTTCATGGTGGACCTCATAACTTGAAAACAAGCACAAGAGAAATTGCGGATAGATCGAACACCGAGGAACAACAACCAAAGGTTATCTAATGTTCAAATCATTAGTATAACAGAACACAGGTGTAATTATGGCACCCCAAAGTTACTAATTAACTTTTTTATTTTATCAAAAACATTAAACATAGAAAATATTGAGTTTTACTACCACATTTAATACTATAGGAGGTATGACCAATACCTATTCAATGTCGAATGTAAGTCCAAAACAAAACAACTCAGGCACAAAAAAAGTAGGTGTGGTTAACATTTAATCTAAGCTTTCTACAAAAATAATATAAAACCAACAAGAGTGAAAGGGAGAACATGAATAAATATAATAGGAAAACATTTAAAAACACTTAATGTCCTAATAGGCGACAATAAGGACAAAACAAGATACAATCTCAAAGTAGGACCATAAGACTATACTAGAACAACCTTAAACTCTTTGACCAACTCAAAAGATGCCACCAAATCTATAAGGTCCATAATCCCCTTTGAATAGGCAAGTGATTATGAAATGGAACACATTAATGCACCATTGCTGAGTAAACTAATACAAATCTAAGTAGACTAAAGTACCATAAAACACATAAGGATAAGGAAAAATTCGACCATGCTTATATAACAATAAATTGCATGCGATAATAATAATATGGAAGACATTGCATGTGAATCATATATTTATAAATTGAGGGGAATGTACAACATTTAACCATCAACCAATCCATTAATCAAAATTTATATCAAAAGGGTAGTACTTGAGGGTAGCTACCAAACCATACTTAAAACACTTTCATAAAACAAGGGTAGTGCATTGGAGCAACTACCATACCACCACACCAATACCAATTCCAATAAGCCAAAGGGGTATTGCACGCAGATAACTATCAAACCCATATATCAAAGATGTATCTAATAAACCAAAAGATAGTGTACGTAGACAACTATGAAAAAAATCTAAATAACCAAAGGTCTAATACGCCATTCTAAAATCCTTTAGAATGTATTTAAAGTTATGTTGATATAATATAAATTAGTTTAGGCTTTGAAAATGGCATGAAACTTTAATAAAAATATGAATTTTAAGCTTACTAGTAGATTGGTTACCCAAATCGATTGATCGGTAGACTAAAAAACTAACACTTTTATTTACAGGATAAATGTGTCAACTGGTTGCCCAAACTAATCGACTAATTGTCCTATGATTTTTATATCATTTTCTATTTTGGATTCAAATCTCTCTATAATGTTTATGAAAAAAATCCTAAATAGAATCTATGCATGCTAATTAATGTATTTTCGTATGTTGGGATTATTTTACATTAATTAGATCGTTTTGTGATTTTATTTAGCTAATATTTATCCAAAAAGTAGTTTTGATGTACCTTCTCACCTTATCTCCCTCTCCCTTACTTTCCTCTCTTCTTTGGCAGCCATGGCTGTATGCAGGTTGAGCCGCACCTTCCCTTGACTTACCTATTCCCTGTCATCCATTTGATTTCACTCTATCTCCCTCACTCTCATCATCCACCTTCTTATACTTTGGTCCCCCACACTAAACCAAAGTCAAATACCTTCTCTTTCCCCTTCATATGTCAACCCTATTCTTCTCCACACTCTATATTCCTGATTTATTTTAACTCCATCCCTCTTCATTCACTATTCTTCTCTCTTTCCCTTGGTTAAATATTACTAAGTGTTGAAATATTCTTCATTTTTATTCTTTGTTTTTTTTTTGTTTCTACTTGGAAAAATAGAGGCTTGCCTCTTGCCTCATCATCCTTTGGTCAAAATTTTATATCTTTACTCTTCTCTTGATATTATATTAGTTCTATCTTATTTCTCTTAAGAAATGAAGGATTAAAGTTTAGAGAAATTTTGAAGGTTTTAGCTTTCCCTCTCTTTGAAATTATATTTTGAGAAAAGGTTTGAATGTGCTTATTTTCTTCTTCCTTTGTTTTCAATTTAAATTAGTTTTAAAAAAATAGCTTTAATTGTTTGATTATTGATTCTGTTATAATAAATCAAGGGTCTTGGTTGAGCCATAAAGTTAGGAATATTTTGTGCTAGAAGACTTTCTTAGAGGTAAGGCATTCTTATATCTAATATGATTAAGGTTTGTGGTGTTGTTGTGGTTTCATGTTCCAAATATGTATGTATGATGCGTATGTATTATTTGAGCCCTTGGATTCAAGCATGTGGTAAGGTTTTAATCACTGAAGTGTTAGGAACATATTTTAAGTATTTTGATATCATATATGAATTTAGTGAATTTATGCATAACAGCATTGATTATCAAATTTCTACTATATACCCATGTTATTCCTCGTGTGGAGTATACATTTGTATGTGTTTAATAACATAAAAGCATATTAGGATCAAATTGGGAAAGAAATGTGATTTATGTTATGTATGGATCGTGGGTCTAGATGTTGTTTTATCTAGGCCAGTTGATCGATTTGTTGAACCGATTGACTAGTTGTGTGAAGAGTCACATGGTTTGGTAGCCATAATTGACTGATTGCTTTACCAATAGATTGATTAGATGAACTGGCCGACTAGTTTTCTTGAGCAGTCGATTGGCTTGCCAAACCCATCGACTGATTCTTTTGTGACCATAGTGGTTTTAGCCTCTGCTTAGACACATTAACTTGTTTATCCAAACTCATTGACTAGTTTCTACAAACAGCCTATCAGTTGGGCCAACTAGTCAATTGGTTTCACTGTATATTATTTGTCCTCAGGTCTGTTGCAAGCAAACTAGTTAAATGGTCCTATGGATCGATCAACTAGTTCCGCCATAATTTTCCATATTTATTTATTATTTATTACTTTCTCTTTAGGGCTTCTATATTAATCAATCCATTTAATATCAACATTTAAATCATGATCTTGCTCTTGCATGAGTGGAATTAAGGGAAATTAAATCGATAACATTGTGGTACTTTGTTTGGTTTGTGTTTGGTGGTAACACTTAAAACACCCAATTGGTTTTATCTTATAATTTAATAATGGAACCTTAGAGGCCTTCTCCGTATGCATAATTTGAGTTTGGTTATCTTGTCGGTGCCTTCTAACCTTAGAGAGCAAGTGTGGTGGATGCTGAAGATTCCTGAGAAAGCCCCCTGGCATTAGTGTTAGTGTGGTGGGTGAGGCATACCCAAAATTTAGTGTATGCCCTTTACCTAAGTGATCAAGTGTGGTGGATATTGAAGATCCATAAAAAAGTCCTCCAACATTAGTGTGTAGTGGTAATGGGAGTTGCAGTCCTACATTAGTCTCAATCTTGGATATAGACGATGGTTTAATTATATGGATGTGTACTTCGAGTGAGGTGGAACCAAAATTTAGCTATGTAGTGGTTTAATTATATGGTCAACCATGTGTAGTGAATGCTAAAGATCATGAGAAAATCCCCTTGGAACTATTGTGTAGTGGCGGTGGGAGTTGTATTGCTACGCTATTCCCTTCGTGGATGTTAATATTATGTGGTTTTACCCTCGTGGCTTGTTTTGGAATTCATGGCTGAATGGTTATTTGCGCTTTATATACCTTGCTATGTCATATGTGCTATTCACGATCCTATGTGTTGAGATTTTTAATCATGTTGTGTACTATGATTTTACGTGACCTCAACGTGCCACATGAATCCTTACCATATTTTAGGTAGCTTATTTTATCAGTACTTTACTATACTGTGATACATTTGTGTGGTCACTATAATTATCCAACTTCTATTCTGGTGAATAGAATACATTAAGGATGATGATATGCGCTAGTAGCTAGTTATTGTTTGGGGATCGAGATTTATATTTCCATTGGTTAAGAGTTAAACTAACCAAACAAATATGTTTTACCCACTTTGTTGGGATGTTTTCGTTATTTTCGGTGATTTAAACTATTGACTTTGGTTTGTGTATTTGAATTTTGTAACTCTCTCTCTCTCTCTGTCTCTCTCTCTCTCTCTCATTCATGTTATCCACGTCTTTATTATTATCATTGTTGTATTATTGTTATATGCATTCTTTTGCTCATCATTCCATTTTAAATTGCACCGAGCATGAGTTCTAGGTGATGATCACACAACTCTTGTTGTTGATGTGGCATTAACACTCCCCAATTTTGTTTTAACACTCTTCTGCATTGTCTTCAAAATAATTTTTTTTGTTCAAAATTGGGGGGGATACAAAAGGGTAGTACACAAATGCAACTAACAAACCAACATACACAATTTATTTCCTTTTTAATTACTCAAGGGGATATAAGGCAACTCGAAGACACTTATGTGCCTTGGTCATATCGACGCACAAGGTAACACATTGCCCTTAGCCTTTGCAACTAGAAGATATATAAAGTACTCCAACCATACGAGCATGCCCAAGAAACACAATACCCTCAATCTTAGGTCAACTAATCCTTAAGTATTGATGTCCTTTAAGAAGGCCCGATAACTAAATAAAGTGGATGTAGGGCCTTGGTCAAAATACCAAAGTACCTAACAAATTACTAGACCAAATCAAGGGCTCTCGCCTCGTCTCTACGGTAGTTGACCCCATAGAGTATCCCATTCTCAACTTGAAATCTTCCACATAAGATATTAATGTTTTATTGAAGTGATCATCAAACACAAATAAGCACAGCAGATAAGAATTCCAAACTTAACTATTTTCCTATGATTCTAATTATTCAAAGTTAACAACCAAGTTAAGTAAGGGCCAATACTAAGGTTAACCAAATGTTCACTAAGATCACCCAATGACCAATTATTTATACTTAGGCACATTTAAACCACAACGACCAAACCGCCCCTTAATTTTCAATTACTCCATTAATTTCCATTTTAATTACCAAACATTGAAGTAAACATTTTAACATAAAGTTACAATTTTGGAAAAATATAGGAGTGACAAAAATTATCATTTTTTCTTTATTCCAACTTAAGTCCAATTAGCATGTAAAACAATAATCGTGCATATCTAATATACCATATTTTGGATGCTTAACTTATACAACATAACATAGCTCATACATGGCATACATGTATGAAAATGACACAGATTCTCCTAGAACACACACACATTAATCCTATCAATTCTATGCTTGAACATGCTTAAAATCAAACACACCACATATCAAATTATAAATAAAACACCTAATGAAATCAATGGAATATATGATAAAGCATGAAAAAGCCTCGATCGGATGGGAATGCCTCCTCTGAGAGTCACACCTAAATAATCACATAAAATATTATGATTTCATTTATTATCACATGTATAGTTTTACATATTTAACTACAAATAATTAAATACATAAAATGAATATAAAAATATGGTCTTATAACATAATTGAAAATCATCAAATACTCATGCCAACATAATTTCATGCTTTTACACAAATAAAATAATCTAGCATAAAATAACCCTAGCATGATCCATGTAAAATAATAAGGAAAAATAACTCATGCTTATAACACTTAGGCACAAAATCATATATGCAACCATACATCAAAACCTAGCATACAAAGAGAAGGATTAGTTCACCAAGACTCTAAGCTGAATAAAAGAGAAATAAGACCATTCCGGGCTAGCTTCAAGATTCACTTGAAAAAATACTATGAAAATCATATTAAAAAAATAAACACATAACAAAATGTAGAAGCTCGAAGAAAAGACTCGTATCCTCTAAATCAGTGAAAATATTTACAATTAACCAATAATATAATCCTCTATACTTAATTAAAAGTAAACAAGTGCTAGATAAAATGAATTAGAAGAGATAAAAAGAATAAGATGAGAACAGGGGATGAAAGGGGGTTTAGTTCTTGCTCAAGAACAAGACAACGCAATTAACAAATAATAAAGAAAAGAGAAGCGGAAAAAGAGCCCCAAATAGAGGAGGCCAAAGTGTGAATGACCAAATGAAGCATGAGACAAGAAGGAGGGAGATAGGGAGGATTAATAGTCAATCAATGAGGGCGGGATAGGGTAGCTTGTGATGCACTTGAATAAAATCATGGAGGTAGATTGTGCGCGTAAGATAAATATAAGGTGGTGGGTGTACTTATGGAAGGTTTAATGTTTGAATGAATTAGAGAAAGCCAATGTAACATCAAATCTTATTTTGGGGGTAAGATTCATGAGAATCAAGGTCCACCATGACCAATGATGGTTAACAAGGACTTTTCAATAATTTACTTGAGTAGGAAATCCAATAAATAGAAAAAATACCAAATAAATTCCAAAAAATGCCAAATTTTCATGGAAATGTGCAAAATGACTTTAAGAAACCAAATATATAACAATACCCAGCATGCAAATCAAATTGGAACTAAAAATAATCAAAACATCCATAAAACACCAAACTAACATTGGACAGTCATCCATCATTTCTCCCGGAACAACCCGCTCCCTACCACCATCTCTGGTCCATAGCCACCCCAAAACCTTAATATTTAACCATTTAACCATAATTAGTCTCAATAAAATATTACCCTACATACCAATACGCATAAAATCACACATAACAAATATAATATTTGCTTATAATTCTAGTAATTAATTTCACATAAAATAGCAGGTTATACTTAACGTATTCAAGTATGGTTAATTAAAAATAGGGTATTACATTGTGTAATACTCCTAAGGCCTATCAAAATGTTTTAATATAAATAAAATGGGATTATTTTGAAAAGAGCTTAGAAATGTGTAAAAATGTATATCCCTAAACGACCAATTGACTAGTCATACCAAAAACTAGCTGGTTGATACACGCTTAAACTCTTATTTTCATCATAGGAATGTCATTAGGCTTGTGTAATACCCCAAAATCTTCTAACCCCAATTCCTAGGTGATTAATCTCCTAACAATTCAGGAATAAGAAAAAATAGCGATGATGTAAATCATCAATAATTAGAAAAAGTTAATTGCTAATAACTATTATCGATGATGTTTTATCGATAATAAATTATTGCTACAAGTATATTGGTAATAAGCTTATTACTATTGGTTTATAGATTGCCGGTAATAAGATGTATTAACTAAGATATTTTTGTCAGAACTAAGTTTATTACTAACAATTTGAAGTTGTCAACAATCTAAAAATTTTAATTTAAGACTCTTTTTACTGATGATTTATTGTCAAAGTTAAACTTATTATTGATGATAATATTTTATAATTTAAAAATATTTAAATTTATTTGTTTATTACCGATGATTTTATCCTTCATGATAAGCTTATTACCAACTATTTCAAGTATTTTTTTTGAATAAAAAAAATCTTATTACAGATGATTTTATCCTTGATAATAAGCTTATTATCATCGATTTTAAGTAAATCATTTTTTGAAAAAAAAAACTTAAAACCTTATTACCAACAATTTTATCATTAGTGATAAGTTTATAATTACAGATAATTTTAGGCAATTTTTTTTTTAAAAAAAAACATGGGATATCTTATTACCAATAATCTTATTCTTGATAATAATAATTTTTTTTATGAAAATTTTAATATACATAATAATAATATGAATATATCATATGTAGTAAAAAATGGTTAGAAGTACTTATTTTAAAGTTGAATGTTGTCATAAAAACATAATTTAAAAAAATAATATTATTGCATCTAACTTATTTGAACTAGCATAAAACCTAAAACATATCTTCATCTTGATATTGATTAGATGGTGGAGGTGAAAGACCCTTGGCCTATTTGGCCATAAAATCTCTCAAATGTCCTAATTATTTGTCCTGACGCTCAAATGCTAATTGTTGTTTAGTTAAACATTCATTTGATTATTTTTGGTTTTCCTCTACCTGAGATTTTCATTCATGATCTTCTAGTAGATTAGTCTACACCCAACTCGTACAAGACGATGAACGACTTGAGCTATAACACCACAAATTTTACCACTAAAAAAATTTATTCTACAGTGGAAGCATGTATCTACAATATTGGGCGTTACTACCATAATTAATGCAAGTCTAGTTTACTATACCATTCTTACATTAATCGTAAGCCTAAAGCCATTAAACGTAAAATAGAGTATCTAAAATGAGAGAAACATTATAAATATAAATATGAGTTTGGATATTAACTCTGGAGTATAATAACAAAATACAACAAAAAGGGATACCATAGATCAAATAGTTTAAAATGTATCCAAGTAAAAACATCATCCGGATAACATAACTCTTCGCTCAAACACCTAGTATAGAAAAATTCACTCATCCCTATACAATGCATCAAAGGTAGCAAAATCATCCACTCGGTCCTTAAAAAGACCTGTACAAAAGCATCAGGGTCATCTAATCATGTGATCAAGCAACACCCATAAAAATGATGGTTAGTATACTACGTATTGAGTAAGGTAACAATAATGTCGAGTTAGCAATATAGTTAAATACATACATTCAGAGCATATGATAAGTACACATGTAGAACACATTAAATATCATAAGGTAAGTATTGATCCAGGCCCTTTATTAGATATAACTTTTTTTATTTTTTTATTTACATTAAGCTCAGGGACTCCACTATTCTTAAACCAATGGAACGGTCTGAAGCATCTCTTAGGGACAACACACCTGATCTACTATTATCATTTGGTGGAACAAATCCAACACCTCTCAGGGTAGAACCCTCCCGAGCCACTATTATTAAAATAGTGGAATGGTCTGAAGCACCTTTCAAGGACAACACACCTAAGACACTATTATCATCTGATGCAACAGATCCAATACGTTGGTTCCAACTCACATAATCCTCCACTTTAAATCATTAATATCTTATCCATTAGGTCAATTATCTCAATTCACATTCTTATCCATGATGAGTATAGAGCACTGCTATTCTTAATCCAATGTAAAAAACTAAAGCACCTCTCACGGAGAACATACCTAAGCCACTATTATCATCTGGTGGAACAGATGTATAAATTACCTCTTAGCACAAAATGCTCATGAGCCAATATTCTTAAACCAGTGGAACGGTTTGAAGTACTTCTTAGGGACAACACACCCGAGCCACTATTATCATCCGGTGGAATGGATCTATAAACAACTTAGCCCGACTCACATCATCTTTCACTTTAAATGATTAATGTCTTATTCATGTTTGATTCAAAGTTACATAAGACATTTAAAGTATTTAAATCACGTCACAGAGAATATCTAGCGTTAAGATGCCTATATTTTCTCCAAACCCTAATTTTACACTTTTATCAAGATTCAAAGTTTTTCTATACATTTGTAGCCATGAATCTAAGAGAGAGAAAAAAATAGAGGGTATCCATAGTGATGATGGATCTTGATGTGACTAAGGCGTGGTAGATTTTCATCCATAATATTTATCTATTCATACCTGTCATGTTTATGTGTGAACCATATGTTGAAATTGATCCTTTAATTCTCCTAATGCTGAATCTTGATTGATTGCTAATCTTGACGTTTGAAAGTAAAAGATTCTGAGAAAAATTTTTTGTTAAGGGTGTTAGGTTTGATTTTATTTTATTTTATTTGTGTGTGATTTTGTGGGCATATCATCTGCGAAACCCTCACGAGACCTTACTCGTCCTCGATGGGTGACCTAGGGGTTTAAAGGACTTGTTGCACATGCTAAGTATAATCGTGAGACCTACGAAAGTGGCTAGTTAATTTAATTTAATTTATTTAGAGTAATAACTTGCTTGAGGACAAGCAAGAAGCTAAGTGTGGGGGTGTGATGATTTCGTATTTTGACACATTTTATACCCTTATAATCTTAGTTTTTGGTAGTTTATTTAGCTAATATAGGGGAATAATTATTATTTTATGCTTAAGTGGTAAAAATTGCATAAATATTATTATTTGAGCTAAAATGATATAAATTAAGTAAATTTAGAATAAAATATTATTTATTAATATTTATTTAATTTTATTTTGTAGGTTTTATTTTTAAATAAAAGAAAATTAAAAAAAAAAGAAATTGGACCTTTGGACCAACGGCCGAAGGCCGAAGGCCCAAAGGCCTGGAAACAAAACAAACGAAGCCAAACGAGACTCCGGCGTAGATGAAGAAAAGTCAGCAGGGCTGACGTGGTGGCACGGAAGCAGAGAAGAGCGCCGCACGAGGTGACGCGAGGAACAGCTCGACGCACGACAATAAATATAGCAGTAGTCCGTGCGGTAAAAAAAGGTAGGCAGCAAAGCCTTCACAGGCTCGGCAGAGGAAAGAGAGCCACAGGGCGCGTCACGTGAAAGAGGCTCGGACGCAGAAAAGGAAGCCGCCGCATGGACTTCGAGGTAGGGCTTGACGCACAGAAACAAATAACCAGGCAGAGCCTCCGTCAACGTCAGCCGAGAATAAAAAAAAAGAAGGAAAAGCAATTATTGCACAGAAATCAAAGCGCCGAGAAGGAAGAAAATTAGAGGAAGAGTTTAATACCGGTAGAATTTATTTCAGATAAAATTAATTTTTATCTAAATAAATTCTTGATCTTTTATCCAAAATTAATTCCAGTTATTTCTTTCTCTTATTTTTAATTTATATTTTAGATATATATTTCTGTGTAATTAATTCTTTAATTATGGCTGGCTGATTATTTATTGTTAGGGAATAAATTAAAACCATGAATTAGGATTTAAATTATAATTTTATTTTCTTTGTTTCGTGAGATTGTTTCTTGACTCTATGTTAATTGCTATCGTTTATATGTATGATTCTGTCAAGTATAGTTTATTTGGTGCATGCCTTGTTCTGGTTCCTCATAAGTGATAGTATGTAGGATTATTTGCCTGCTAGATGGTCATTTAAATATACTAGAATTTATATGTATAAATTGCAGCTAGGTTAGATAACAATTCACCTAATTGTTTTGTGATTATAACCGAAGTGGTAAAACGTTTCGATACGTGTGGGTTAAGGAAAGGAAATACAGCTAGACATGCTTTTTGTACTAATATGGGTACTTAGATTGACAGCCTTCCACTTACACTTAATGCATTAAATCTGGTTAAATATAGGAGCCGCTTGTTGCTACTATACTACTAGTATTTAATAGGGTTAATATTGGCGCTTTGTCGTATTAATTAATTAAGGGAAGTAATATAAGGTGTATGGACCTGCTTTTGGTATGCAACTTGGTCGATCTCATTCTCACGATTAAATATTGACTTAGAAATAAATATTATATTTTGACCTAATCCAGTGGTAGATTTTTATTTCCCTAACATATTTCTCATATCTGCGGTTTCCCATTATTTTCATTATTATTTTTATTATTAGTTTATTTTATTTTATTTATTCCTTTTACTATTTTATTATTTTTACTTTTATAAACCCCCATTAGTATTTTTCTTATTTATTTATTTAGTATTATTTAGGATTTTTAATTTTTAGTTTAAGCTAGTTAGATAGAGGTGAGCCCTCTCAATCCCCGGCCTAGAACGATACCCTTATTTACCAGTGCTACAATTGACAACAAGATGGTTTAAATTGCATGCCGGCTACGGTCACACCAATTTTTTGCTCTTATTCTATTACTTTTTTAATCACCAAAATTAGTACCTCTAAATAAAATATTATTTTTATCAACATAATCGAATTTCAAGGTATAATGCTAAGGTCTTGCACATACGATAATAACCATATTTCAAAAGTTAATATTCATATAACATATTACAAATCCATCATAACTTTTCCTATAGGGCTCAAACAATCACTAGCTTCAATATACAATCCCATAATACTAACATAAATGACATATTTAAATTTCATGGTCTACCCCTACCTAGGGTTGTAAGTGAATAGAGCTGGCTCAACTCGACTTGTTAAAGGCTCGACTTGGCTAATTTATTTAGCTAAACAAGCCAAGCTTAAGCAACTCATTTATTAAATGAGTTGAGCTCGAGCTTAAGCAAGCTCAGCTAGTGAGCTCATGAGCTAGTTCATTTATGGACTCGTTTATAAAACTCGAAGTTTTATCACTAGTTTTGGGATGTAACATAATAAAACTCAAAGTCTTAGTAACTCACATAAATAATAATAATAATAAATAACTATTAACTTTAAAAAAAATGAAAACTATTTCTTAGGAATCTTAATAGCCCAAGATTAGGGTATTGGCCTATTGGGTGTCTATAATATGTGGTTACTATTTTATATTTACTAATAACTTACTACTTTTCTAGAAGTCTAGTATTCCAATGTAGTAGTAGTAGTCTGATAGTATCGCTGAATGTTGTCTACTTTATATCTTGACCCAATCCTGAGTCTCGAGTACATAACGTCGTTGGGTTACTTGGGTACATAACCAACCCAGTCCCGAGTCAACCCCTACCCTCACACTACTTTATTGCTGCTAATATCATACAACATACACTCATACAATAATACTTTACTAGTATTAGTCTCATACTCTCGTAGTTTGTAGCCTATCATTGGTCGTGGCTATCCCAAGCCCAGACCCTAGTCCCCACATTGTCTATCAGTCCCCACTCCCCACCCACTTTATCAAAGTCTCACAAACTCATAGCCGTAGTTTATTAAACTATTTACTAATTAAAATCCCCACTTGATCTTGTAATCTTGCTCGAGCCTAGACCCCACACCCTCTCTCCGACTCTCTAAAATAGTTACGGTGAATCTGTGAGATTAATTAAAAAAAAATTCAAGAATCATCTTATAGACTCATTCTATCAAGAATCAAGGTGTAAATTCTTTGACCAAGCTTCGAATCTTCGAGACTATAACTAGGTAAGAGCCACAAGAGACTTCAAGCATTTTTGGTTCATCACCCAAAATGAGCCCTCCTTCTTCCCTTCTCCCAGCTCCTCTTTTATTTTTGTTGTACACAGTTTAAAACCCTAGCCTCTAATTCCCGAACAACCTAACCCAGCGGCTACAGTTGAGTAGCCTGAGCTAAGGTTTCGGCTAATCGGCGTCCACCACCCAGGGATAAATCCACCGAATGTCTGTGACTCTACATTCCTTCTACTCCATGCCCATCCCAACACCTTCTTCTTCTTCTTCACTATCCATTTTACTGTTGTCTTTTGTCTTATGATTTTAGGTAAGTGATTTCAATTATTTATTGTAGTTTTTTCTAGTTATTTTGATTTTAAGTACTTTTTTTACTGATTCTATAGTCTTCTTGTCAACATGTATGTAACTAGCAGTAGGAGTCAATATTTATGTCAGTCTACTAATCATTCGAGTTTAGGTCAATATTTCCGTATGTTGTATGATCTGCCTTTTTTTGTCCATCTGCTCCATTTTTTTATTTTTTTGTATAGTTTTTGCTTATATCGTGTGTTATATAATCTTCCTTTTGCTGTTTATTTTGAGGTTTAATGTTTGTTTAGTGGTTGCTTTGGAATATAACATTGTATATTGAGTTGTTGGTTTTCGGTGTCCTGATTTTCTTGTATCTACTAGGAAAGAAGTATGCCCTACAGGTTGCAACCCTAGAACTTGGTACGTACTTAGTTATTAATTTTGTTTGAAGGGTTAGTGTGCTTAATTAGTGACTTAGCTATGCCTTTTGTAATATTTTTTTTGTTTGATGGTTTTGAATAGGTTGTTAGAGTTTTTTTAGAAGAATTTTAAGATTAGTACTTATACAACTTAGAAATTTCTCTAAAGTTAATTAAATGAAAGCTATCTAATTTAATTATTTTAGTATTGTTATATTTTAGGATGGAAATATTTGGAAGCAATTATAATCTAAGAACTTAAAAATAACTTGGTCAGTAGCTAGCACTTAGCTGCGCCTATGCTTTTTTAAATTTGATTAACTAGCACTTTAAGAAGTAAAATGCACGGTATAATTTGATGGTTTTCTATTGTAGTTATCATATTTGGTGTTTTTATCAATAAAATTGTTCTATAGTTTTTACTTGTATACATCACACTTGTGTTATTATTGTTGCTACCTTTGTGTCTCTTATTTTAAAATTATTGTAGTTTTGAATTTTATTTTTAAAAACAAAAATAAATAACCACTTTTTAGGCATTTTAATTTTATAGTTGGGTGTTGTTATTGTTGTTGCCTTTGTGTTTCCTTTGGGAATTAAGATTTTTTATAATGTTAAAATTGATAACTTTAGACTTTTCTTCTAAATAAGGATCAACTTCATCAATATCAGTAGAATCTTCATCTTCAGCGATCAGTCCAAAAATAGCTAAGGTAGATGGCTCTAATATATTTGAAGTTCTAGCAAATGCTTACATTGATTCATTTGATTTAGATAATAAGGAAACCCAAAACAATGATGAGGAGGTAGATGAAGAGGCAAATGAGGATGCTAATGATGATGATGATGCAAATAAAGATGACGATGACTTTGCACTTAAAAAGAAGGTTCGCAAAAGAACTTCCATTGTTTGGGATGAATTCAAATAGGTTATGTTGAAAGATGGGACAAGAAAGGGAGAGTGAAAGCAATGTCATAAGATGCTTACACTTTCCACAGGAGGTGTTACCACACATTTAAGGAGACACTTGTTAATATGTCCTTATCGTCCTTCAAAGAAACAAAAGTTATTATGTCTTGTTAAGTCAACTAATGTTAGTGCTGCTTCCAATTTTAGTTATGACTATCTTAAAGTTGGGGAAATTGGTGTTGAAATGGTATCGATGCATAAATACCGTTTCAACATATTTGAGCACGTTGGGTTCAATAAATTTTGTGTAACCACATCTGATAAGTTTCAAAAAAATTCTTGTAACATGGTTAGACAATCTTGTTTTAACGTGTATGAGCATAAAAAAAATAATATTAATAAAATTTTGGCTAATGTAAAAAAAGTTAGCATAACAAATGATTTATGGAAATCAGATGCCCAAGAGATCCACTACATGGTTGTTACCGGTCATTTTTATTAATGATGAGTGGATGCTACATAGGCATGTTTTCAACTTTTTTCATTTTCCCCCTCCTGGTACTGGTTTGAACATATATAATGTCTTGTATAGTTGTTTGATTGATTGGGAGATAGAGGATAAGATTAGCTCTATTACTGTTGATAATGCCTCAGCAAACGATATTGTTGTGAGGATGCTAAAAGATGCCTTCAACTTTAAATGAAAGCTATCCTTTGCTGGTATGATTTTCTATGATAGGTGGTGTACTCCTATCTTGAATTTGT
This sequence comes from Tamarix austromongolica, assembly GCA_039764185.1. NCBI lineage: Eukaryota > Viridiplantae > Streptophyta > Magnoliopsida > Caryophyllales > Tamaricaceae > Tamarix > Tamarix austromongolica. The sequence goes on along the minus strand of CM077814.1, from coordinate 81,424,578 downwards.
TATTTCAAGATAGTTTTGGGGAGATTAAGGATGTGCTTAGCAATGTTCATGAAACTGCAAAGTAATTGCAAGATTCTAAATCCTATTTCCTAAAGTTTAACGAGATTGCTAAACAATTGAAATTGCCTGCAAAAAAGTTGGTGTTAGATTTTTGTATTCGTTGGATTACAACATATGCAATGTTGGCTACTGCACTAGAGTTAAAAGATGTGTTCCCTAGATATGCACAATATGACCCATCATATATATGGTTACCTTCTAATGAATAATGGTGGCAAGCCAAGATAATGTGTGGCTTTCTTGATGTTTTCAGTGAGGTGACCTATATTATATCTGGGAGTCATTATCTAACAACAAATTTGTATTTGCTGGAGATATGGAGGGTTAAACTAGAACTAGATGAGAAGGTAAATTATTCTGAGGCATTTATCTAAAACATGACATCAAGGATGAAAACAAAGTTTGATAAGTATTGGGGCAATTGTGATCTATCAATGGTTGTTGCATGTGTTTTGGATTCTAGATATAAAATGGAATTCTTTGAATACACATTCCCTATTATTTTTAAGAATTACGATGTTGAAAAGAATATTGAGCATGTTATAGATACACTTTGTGAGATATTTAATGGATATGCTCAAAGTTTTGCAAGTATCTTGGAGAAGTCTTTCATGTATTCTGATAATGGTGATGGATCTTCCTTGGATGACACTAGTATGAGAAAGAAATACTTTGGTTCTGAAAGGTCAATATTTAAGCAGTTTTTGAAGAAATCTAACACACAAAAACCTGCAAAATCAGAGTTAGATACCTATTTAGAGGAGAGTGTATTCATTTATGATGATGATTTGGAATTATCTTTTAGTGTTATAGAATGGTGGAAGGAAAATACTTTAAAGGTTCGTATTTTGTCACAAATGGTACATGAGATATTGTCAATACCAATTACCACGGTAGCTTTGGAAAGTGCTTTCAATGCTGAGGGTAGGGTTATTGATTCATATCGAGCATCATTGGCTACAAAAATAGTGGAGATATTGCATTGTGTAGGAGATTGGGTTCGTAGAAAATATAGACTTATGAAAATGGTAATCATCTCCCCACTCTTTTCTCTATGGTTAGTCGCTATGATGGTTATTTGGATTTTAGTTATATAAGTTGAAATCTAATCATTTTTTAATTAAGCTTTCCTCATCATGAACATAGCACATATAATGAAGTTGAGATTGTGAAGACAATACATCTCCCATAATTTGCTTAAACCTTGATATAGTATTTTTAATGTTTTGTAGAATCTATTGGTTTTCACCACATATTCTATTATGGAGTCTTAGATATGTATGTGTATTTCTTATTCACTCTTAATTCTTTCAAGTAGAATTTCTTGAACCAACAAAAATCTCATGCAACATTTAGAGGTTCATCTTGTAAGTGTTATAAGTAGGTCATTTACTTAGTATTTGGATAACATTCAAGTATGTGAATGTAGACATTTCATTTGACTTAATATGCGTGCTCATCAAACTGAATGACAATGTGATGTGATGTTGGATTATATAGTAGTTGTTAGTTGTTAGTTATTAATATTATTTTTGGTTTTCGTTGGGTTGATAGTGTATGCTTGGGCTAATTTGTTTTGGGCTACACTGTTCTTAATGAAATACATGTTATGTTTATGCTTTATTATTCAATTAAAAAAATAATATTGTCTAGTTACTTACTAAAATCATATTTGTTTTGCTTAGGTTGATGTTTTAAAGCCCTTTTGATCAAATTAATTGAGATTTAGGAACACTAGCTTTAATTATTAATGATTAATACTTAAAATAGAAGCTCTTTTGATTCGGCCGTGTTTTGTAAATTGTCCTGGACTATTTTTTTAGAGTATGGATCATCAACAAGGTATATTATCTTTTAAGTATAAGCATGTTTTATAGATTCAATATTGGAATTTTAATTATTCTAGAATTTCTAGGTTTGGATTTTTTTTGTTTCAGTTCTATGTATGATTTTGTATAGGTTTACTATATATGTTTCAGGTTTGTTGAGAATTTTTCAAGTTGGAGGGGACAATATTATGAAAAGTTAATTATAATTTTTTATTTTAGAACGAGTTATTAGAGCCTTTAAACGAGCTAAAATGGCTAATGTAAAAAATATTACTTGAACGAGTCTATAATCAGGTGAACTTACAAACGAGCCGATCATATATTTAAACGAGCTAAATTGGCTCATGTAAAAAAAAATTCCATAAATGAGCCCATAATTAAACGAGCTTATAAATGAGCCAAGCCGAGCTACTAGTGAGCTTTCTTCAAGTTGAGCTCGAGCTTGGTTGTGAAAGCTCGATTTGAGTTTGAGCTTAAAAGCTATAAACTAGGCAAGTTTGGTATAGCTCGGCTCGGCTTATTTACAACCCCACTTCTACCATTTTATAAATATGACAATAACCTTCTCATTTTAAGACTAATATTCCCATATCAAATCGTTTCCATACTTTAATAAACCTAGGTCATTCACAACTACCCTAAATGTTTCATATAAATTCCTTAGAGCTTGTTTGGATGATATAGCACCTCAAAATACCATGACTCTCATACTTAACCCGTATTAGCCAAAATTCCCTTATCGGTAACAAAGCCTTTATTTCATGTGAATCTTATGTGTTTAGTAACATTATTTCCAAAGCCACATTTTTCTCCATATACCTTATCACACTCCTTTCATATTCATCATACTATTAACAAACCCATGATACATCCATATTTCACACTGAGGGTTTTCCACATAAAATAACAATACTGTATGATCTTTACTTACTCAATTTCTATCATATAATACCAACTGCAAATTATAGTATCAACAATCATATATTAATTCACGTAATAACAATAACATGGTACAACAAAAAAACATGCATAATACTTAGTAATCAAAAATCCTATACTACGACAAATATCCTTACTAAAACGACTCTTGTCTCTAACCATGCAAATCATATTCTACCTCTTTCGGAACCACGGGGAATTTACCTAAGAAAATCATAATAAAATACCATTAGGATTAAACCACATAAATGTTTAAGGAAATGAAAGAATGAAAGAAGGGAGAAAAACCATAAAGTAAGGAGGTGTTTGGGAAAAACTTTGCGCAACCAATCAAAGGGGAATAGTAGGTTGTGTCGTGGAATGGTGGAAAATCGATACAAGTTGTATTTGCTAAGGGGGCAATAGTAGTTGAGGCTGTAATAATGAGGGCTAGTGTTCGATTATGGGAGTCGAAGGGTGGTGGTGTCGTGTGGATGTCAAAGGGTGGAAGGTGTGGTTTGGATGGAGATCCCAAAGAGGAGGGAGTTGAGCTTCAGTTGAAGATGACAAAGGGAGGGAGGTGGGTACAATCTTCTATGTAGCAACCAAAGGAGAAAAGGAAGAGGAGGTTGTGGTGTAAAATGTTGAGGGTGGAGGAAGGTGCATCGCATGTTGGTGTCGTGGCCAATGAATGAAAAAATGGAAGGGATGCAGTGTGTTTAGCCGGAGGTGGAGGTTGTGTTGTGATGGATTTAGCTGATGGTTATATGGGGGTTTCAATGCAGGTTGACGCGGGTGGTGGAGGTGCCTCGATTGCTCTCACCGGTGGGTTCTTTTTTAGGTTGTTTTGGCGGGGGAAAGGAGGTGGTAAAGGAGGGAGACACTGTGCTATTATTAGAGGAACTAAATGGAGAGAAGAGAGGGTGGTCGATCTGACATTTAATTCCAAACATTTATATACATATATGCACATGTAGATGTAGAGACAAAAGGCGGGAGGTACAACGACCTAAATACAAAAGTATAGCCCCAACCCATATTCGTAAGAGCTAGGAGATGATAGGGGTAGGGGATAGTTTGGTAGGTGATAGGGGAGTGATGGGGTGTGTAGGCATTGTCTATGGATAATGTTTCACGCAAGAAGAAGGGGAAGAAGAAAAAGGAGAAGGGGTAGACCGACCAAAGGAAGAAAAGAGAAAGAAGAGAAAAGGGAAAATAGGGAAAAGAAATAGGGAGTTTAATACATTTAGTTTTTTAATAAGTAAATTGAATGGTATATTACTAGGAGAAGGAGATTACAAAAGTTCAAATCATTACAAAAGGAGTGACAAACTTTAAGCTAAAGCACCTACTAGACCAATAAAATCCCTATAAGATTTATATTGGTGAAAGAATTCAACCCTCATTGCCATTTCCCACACTATGGCTTTAGTAATCTGACTTGGAGACTGCGTTTTTCTTTGAACATTTATTCTATTCCTTTCTTGCCATATATGATATACTACTCTTGTTGTTAAGGCTCAAAAAAATTGTTTACAAATTATTGGTCCCATTACCCCTTTTATGAGCCATTGAGTAACTTTCTCCCAAGTAATTACATGTTGTGAGCTTCTTATTTTTTCATAAAAGAAAGGCATATTTATCTTGAGAATATGCACTCAAAGAAAAGGTGTGCAAGTGTCTCATCTTGTTGTTGGCATAATTCACATATGGAAGATGTGCTAAAGCCTATATGCAGCATTCTGTCTCTTATGAATAACTTACCTTAAATGGCTAGCCAAAGAAGGAATTGGTGTCGAGGAAGTGAAAATCTATTCCATACCATGTTGGACCATGGAAATTTTACTTTCCTTGGGTGTAATTGGTGATAGGCTTTGGAAATGCTATACTCTTTTGTCTTCAAGCAGATTTTTGGGATGTAGACTGGATCAAAAAGAGGATGAAACACTACTCTTGTCTCCATAATTTTCTTAAAGACCCATGAGGTACTGGCAGATGGAATGATATTCCATAAGTCTTGGCCTTTAATGTAATATGTGTGAATCCATCTGATCCACAATACTTCTTTCTCCTATAAAATTGACCAAAGTAGTTTGCCACCATTGTATATTCAGGATATCTAATCCCCATTCCCATTTAAGAGAACATATTGTTTCTTATGCAACAAGGCTTTTGGGGAATTTTCCACTCCTATCCAAAGGAATGCTCTACAAATAGCATTGATATCATATAGATACTACTTAGGTAGCATGAAAAGGAGGCTCTAGTAGACCTGTATCCCCATAAGTACATAATTTATTAGTTGAAATCTTCTTACATAGCTAATAATTCTATTTTGCCATTAATTAAGCTTTCTAGTGAGCTTCTCCAGCAAAGGATTGTAATGTTGCTTTCTCAGGGTAGATCCAAGTAATGGTACCCCCAGATACTTAATTGGGATCTCTCTTGTTTGAAGATGAAGTGCCGAATGAAGAGATATCTTAGTTTCTGCAAATACTTTTCCCCCATAGAAAATAGTGCTTTTAAGTACATTAAGTTTTAGTCCAAAGAGGGTCGAGAAATGGCTGAAAGTGTTCATTAAGGCCCTTACTAAGTTGATATCTCCTCGACTAAATAGCAGTAGGTCATCAACAAACATTAGGTTAATCAACTTCACTTTATTGCACTTTAGATGAACTTTATATTCAGAATTTTCTGACAATCCCAATAGATGTCTCTTGAGATACTCCATAACCATAATAAATAGATATGGGGAAAGTGGATTACCTTGCCTCACTCCTTGTTTGGCTTTAAAAGGGGGAAGAAGTGTGCCATTTAGCTTTAATGAGTAGCTCATTGAGGGCACATAGGTCACGATGAGCTTGATAATGTGGAGGGGAAAGTGTAATGCAAGTAGCATTTGTTCTAAGAAATTCTATTCATATTGATTTTATCATGCATATTGGGGAGAGATTATGTTGATTATAGCCTTTTATCAACTCAGTTGCAAGGATAGTATTTTCACCAATCCCTCTTCCTTTGATAAAACGTGATTGGCTCCTATAATCGATGCCATTATAGATTGGTGCCTTACAGTGAGGACTTTTGCATTGATTTTGTAGAGGTGTGAATTCTACATTAAGAGTCCAGATATTGAAGAACCAAAAAGGTTTTGGTCCATTGTTGTGGTGTGAGGAATGCTTAACACCATGGAGACATAATCATAAATAATGGGAGGCTAGAAGGTGATATTTGAGTAGGGGAAAGTATCCGGCCATAAAAGGTTACCCATGACTCTGTCAAGTTTGCAATATATTCTATCAAGTCCTTCTTGTTTATTGCACCAAGTATAGAAGACACCTGTGTATTTGATATCAAAAAGCTGTAACCTTTTGACACACTGTCTAAAGTCTTCAACATCATGAGAATTCATTTGATTACCTTGCAGCTTCTCAATTAGGTTTAGGAAAGTGTTGAAATATTCCATCACCACCCAAGGAAAATTACTCTGGTTGCTTTTAAGCATCTAATCCCAAAGTTCTTTCATTCCCATCCCAGCATTCTTTCCATAGACAATACTAATCTTGAAGGTAATGTCCTTATGCATATCTGTAACCACACTTGAAATACCCTTAGCACATTGATTGATAGCATCAATTCTCCAAATTATTGAGTTCCATCCTGGCCATACTCTTTTATAGTGATGGGTTGTATAGTTACGATTCCAATGCCAGTCAAGGGGAAACTTATTAACCACATCCGCTACTTTATTTTCTTTGATATTTTTTTTGACTAAACCTACTAAATATAACTTATTACTCCTTATCCAATATTGACTGTCTTTTTGTTTTGGGCGGTCATTCATCCCCCTAAAATTCCAGCAGCCCAATTTCATTAGAGGTGGATGTCAAAGTCAGGAATATGTTTAGTTTTTTTATTAGAATAAGATTAATATAATTTAGGATAGGATATTAAGATAGTTTAATTGTCAATAAATCAAGATTAGATTAAATTCTAGGTTTAGAGAATGAGGGTAAGGGATAAATATAAATTTCTTGAGATGAGGATTAAGTTATAAGGTAAATTACTCAGGGTTTGGATTAACTAAAATTTAGGATATTACATGAGCCCCCCTATAAACCTTCACACCCTACATTTTCTATGCCCTACACCACTACCTAGGACTTCATTGAGTATTTGTTCTCCATCAAGTTTTGGAGGCGTAGAATTGTTTACAACGAAACTGTTAGAAGCCACGTGTGTTAGGGTTTCCTACTTACAAAATTCTCCTTAGCCTGGGGAGTGGCCTATTTATTATTCTTAAAATACATTTCCCTATAGGTCTTGACCACATGTAATATTTTTTGTTTTGTTTTAGTATTGACCTATATAATTTTAAGAGAAAAAGATACTACATTATAATACATTACTAATGACAGAAATAAGAATGAAAAGTCCAAATGCCTTCTTATAACAATACTGTGACAACAACTATGTATCGTGACAAGACAGAGTGGTATGTTTTACCCTATTTACAGTATTTTTTTTCTTACCAAAGCCTTCACCAAAAAAAATTAATTTTTGCATATTCTTTTTATGCAATTTTATCCAATTTATATACCAAATTTTAATATTACATATGCATCATCTGGATTCCATAGATCGATACATTTTTGCTACATGTCTAGCTCAAAAAAAGAAAGTCTATAATCATCGTAACAATCTTTGTATCGATCAATCATCATTCGATCAAGACCTAATTGAATTCTGAGTGAGGGTGAAGTTGCCCTCCATAGAGATAAATCAAAATATGTATGCATATATATACAAACATGTGTTAGAAATTGCATAATTTATATACGTTTACTTTATTATAAAAGACAATAAATATTTTTTACCATAACTTTGGGGAAGATCTTCGCTTTATCTTTAGGAGGGATATGTGACCACCTATTAAATATATATTTTGTATTTTTAAATTACACAAATATATTAGTCGTATGGTTTCTTAATGGTTTAATTATATAGAATTAATTAATATTAAACAAGTAAAAACAAGTAAAAACAATTTCATTTATCTTCATTAATTAATCTCTAAGGTGAATGTTTCTATATTTTCATATTTTTTTGATGTGTTGGTATCATTATTTTTATTATTATAATATAAGAAATGAAAATGACATTTTCTAGTAATTTACCTCTTATCTTAAAATTATTTATCTTATTTTATAGAATTTAATTTTTCATACATCGCGAATCATCATTATATATTCACATCTTCTAACTCCTTAATTAAGATGATAATTAAATAATCTAATATGTTCATGATACTAAGAACCTAATTAAGCACATAATCTAACAAGTACTAATCAAACTCTAACATGCTCACTACAAAAATTATAATTTGATATCACCAACTTTAATTTGTACTAACATTCTACAATAAAAACATAAACACTTACTAAGGTGCATACTCACACATATATATATTAATAGCAAAAGTAACGAAATTTTTTATTATACTCTAACATACTAATATTTATTCTAATATAAAAAACACACTAAAAACTTCATAAAATAATGTAATTTTCCACATAACCTAACTACAATGATCTAATTACCAATTTATAAAAAAATATAAGTATAATAATCTAATTAAATAATTATACCATACCTAAATACAACAATATAATTAAGAAAATTATTTCCATTTATGTAATACACAACAATTAACATAAAAAAAAACAAATACATAATAATATTTCATTCAACAAACTAAAAACCCTTAAATCCTTATAAACAATATTTCAAAAAATATAATAAAATCTAGTAAAATTGGTAGCCCTATGGAATCAATGGTGGCACTTTGGTATCTCCTCTTATAAAATAATAATTAGTTAATTTCATACAAAAAAACAAAAAATAAAATTAAAACTAAAATAAACCCTAAAGAGGGAAAGGAATTTATGGAGAAAGGTTGAAAGGGGAAAATAATGGAGGAGATAGAGGGAAAATGGTGGAAAAGGGTTGGAGGTAAAAGGGGGAAACATCAAAGGTAGAAGAAAAAGCAGAGAGACAAGGGGCTAGGTTTAGGGATGACAATTCTATTTGTGGGTTTGGGGTCTTGTCAAGGATTCTTTGTTCATGTTTAAGGGAAGATTTTGGTGATTGATTCTTATTGAAATTTTTTTCAGGGATGAGGTAGTGACAGGTTTGGGGTCCCTTCATATATATATATATATATATATATATATATATATATATAATTTGAATTAATAGTATATTATAAAAAAAATAGAATTGGGTATTGAAGATGGGGTTGTGTTTTAAAATTGGGAAATGAATAAAGGATGGGGAATAGATCGGGTATCGGGTCAGGTATTAGAATTTGATCCCCGTGAGGATTAGGTCGGGGATTCCTTACTAAGAAAAAATCAAGGATTGGGGTAGGTTTGGGGTTATTTTACTTATCGGGTTTTGGTATGGGAATAAGTTCCCCATCCTCGCCCAATCCATTGTCATCCCTAGCTAAGGTTCATGTTTGGGTTATAAATAACCCTTAATATCGGTGATCTAAATCGTCGTTAATAAGCCATGTATCGTCGGTATTAAGAGAATAAATGAAATGACATTATTTTATTTTAGCTCTAGAAAAATGAAAATTTCTTAATGTTGAGGAACAAGTTGTCACCAATAAGGAACAATTGTTAGAATTAAGGCCAATTATTTACTCTTTGTTCCTTAGCTGTGATTTTATTTCCATGAAATTTTGGTAAAATATATATCTTATTATTGACAAACTCATCATTAATATTAAGAATTTATATTCGACAAGTATTTTTCTCATCAATTTTTAGGAAAAGGTTTTGGGGGAAGTTTTGGGGCCAACTTAATACCGATAATAAAATTGTTAGTAATAAGTATCACCTGCCAACTTTTTTAACCAAAAATAGATTCATTCCCATTAATACCGATGAATAATCATATGAGTTAAGTCTTATTATTGATGATATATAATCATTGGTTTTTAACCCTTTTCTTATAATATAATCCCCTCCTTAACCCTTAATCTTTGTTTGAACACCTTACCCATACCCTTTAAGAAATAAACTTTGCATTTATACTCTTAAAACCCTTATTTTTTCAATTTAGCTAACCGACAATTAGGGTTGTAAATGAGCTAAGCTAAACATCCCTGAACTTTTGCTCAACTCGTTTAATAAAACAAACCTAAAATAAGGTTTGGGCTCAGCTCCTTTAATTAAACAAATGATCCAAACCAAACTTTTAACAAATCAAACCGAGCCAAATACTAAGCTAGCTCAACTTATTTACAACCTTATCAATGATCAACCAACTAGCAACATTCCAGCTCCGTTTATCTGAGGTATTCAGTGGTCAACTGCCAACCTTAATCGGTCAAATGTATCTAGATAATTATCACTATTATTCATTTTTCTAATTTATTTTGATCTCAAAGAAATTTCTAAGTCTAATATTTATATATATACTGGTTCCTATATTAATTCCACACCTTTCTCTAATTTTTCATGATTTTTATAAATTATTTGATTATTTTTCCTATTTTTAGTCATTCATGGGACACTCTACCTTACCTAAATTATTTTTAAACCTTGTTGACCTTATTGGGCATGTTGAATTCAAAAACATAACCCCCACATCCCATGATTAGATCATATATTTTTGCTTATTCAACCACAGTTGTGCCCATATTCATCTCAATCACCTTCTATCAATGCTATTACACCCTCTCACCCATGTTAATTACTCCTCTTGCTTGCAAGCAACCCACCCTCTCTTACAATATTTTCCTCTCTCTCCTACCTTGATCGATAACCATAAAGGGGTGTATGCCCTTTGGTTGATCATTTTACACTTAGCCAAATTTCTATCTTATACTCTACTATCTACTCTCTCCTCTCTCTTTATTCTTAGTTAGTGTTTGTTCTTAGCCTTTTGCCTCATGACCAACCCCCTTCCATTTCTCTCATCTTTATCTTTCTTTCATCTTCAACTTCTAAAATATTAAACTTTAACTCTTTTATGCCTTTTCTAAGAAACATATAATTAAATTCATAGATTGATGAAAGACTATTCAAACTTGTGCTAAGCCTTATTTTTTAAAGCCTCGAGGGTTATTCTCATTTCATTTTTATTTCTATTAAATCCTTGTGCTATTCTTTTATCTAATTTATATTGTTTTTGTTGTAGGTGATTAAAGTGTGGAATGGGTAATTAGGAGTATTTATTGCTTAGAGATTGGAGTAGCATTTGGCAATGATACATGTTTCTAGTTTAAGGCTTATTTGTTGATATGTGTTAATTTTTAAGTAAACACATTTTTTTTTGTGTGCTATAAATCACATCATGCTTTATTTTAATTCATATTCTTCTATTAATTGGTAAATTTATGATTTTGGTGAGTTCATGGTTTTATGTAACTCATAATAGTTAGGCTTTGATATAAAACCTCAAGCATGGTGGTGTTTTTATGTTATTTTGATAAGTCTATAAGTGAGTAGATTTAATCAAGTTTAAATATTGTAATTTGTGAAGCATGTTGATGTTAGAAGAATTGGGTTTTTTGGGACTTGGGGGGTTGGCCATAGGGTAATTTGAGGCATTGTGGTTATTTTAATTAAAGATAATTACATTTTTTAGATGTTAACAATGTAGGGGTGGTTGAATGCATTTTTCATGAATTTTGGAAGCTTGTAGAATTCTGTGGAGTTAAATTTGAATAGTATTTTGGTCTTTTTTGTGAATTTTTGTGGAGAATGAGTATGTCGTTATATTTCTTTGAGACTTTACATCAATTTTGATATATAATATGTTAGGGTTTTTATAAGTATGATTTAAGTTATGCTAATAATAAGTTTTGAGGAATTTAAATGAATTAGGGGTAAATGGGTGAAATCTAAAAAAATGAGGTTTTCATAAGCATTTTTGGATCATAAATATATTAAGCGTGCTATGTGAAACATTAGGGACAAATAGGAGTAGCATAAGTACAATATTATAAGAAAATGACTTGTTTTAGGAATAATGACAAAATGTTACTATTGATATTTTCTATGTGAAATATTGAAATTAGTTCATGAATTTTGGATGTGATATAATATGTTAAATTTTGTGGATTTATGAACTTTACGGGTGAAGTCATAATGTAATTGTGAATTAGGTTGTTGTAAGGATGTTATAGTCTTTTTTGTAGTTTTTTTTTTGTACTTGTCGTCTGCTTTTATGCTTTACCTTTGCTTCATGTGACCATAACATGTCCAATGTATTCAACTATGGTGCATTTCTAATCTATAGGCTCCACATCTAATTTATTAGCTATTATGAACCATATGTAGGGTATAAATACTTAAGAATTGGGTGACCAAGGAGTTTTAACTTGGTAAGTCCTTGGTGTGATTGCCCTGCACATGTGTATCATTTTGGTGGATAATTGGTGCCATTATGTTTGATATTTATATCATTGTAGTGGGTGCTTGGTATGATTGCCTTGGATATATGTATTATTTTGGCAGGCCCTTAGTGCGTTTGCCTTGACCATATATATCAGTTGGTGGGTCCCTAGTATGATTGCCTTGAAGATGAGATACATATCATCATTCTCCATTAATTAAAATAAATAGAAGTTGTGTGAGTAATAATATGAATCCTCTTTAATGCTTTTAACGAAATATTGATGTTATATGTCTCCTATGACTGTATACACCATGTTGGTGGAGTATACCATATTATTATATGATTAATATTGATGTTATTGCATATATTATCCTATATGATATACCATGTATTACGTATTACGTCTTGTATCTTTAAGATAGATTATGTTTCTTAGTATGTAATGTACTGATACTACAATTTTTAGATGACACATAAGAAGACTTGGTTGAGGGTGATGTCATCATTAATGATGTGTCCATTGAAGAGTGACGGCGTTGGGGTTGTAGATGTAGGGTTATAGCTATTCGAATGCGTACACACATCGTATCCTTTTTTATTTTACCATATCTTTTGGACTCCCATATTTTTCCTTTTGTGGTTTTATCTTTTGAGCCGTAGTTTATCTCCCAGCTATCAATCCTCACGTCTTTATATATACACATTCCACTAATTTTCTTTTTCATATTCGAGTAATTGTTAAATTTAAAACTATTTATCTTTGCACTTAGCACTTGAATGATGTGCAAATAATACTTCTACTAAGTATGACAGGAACATATAACACCTTTGTAGTGATATTTTTGCAAATCTTTAAAAATGAGTGTTATTATAATAGTTTTATCTTTAAAAATGAGTGTTATTATAATAGTTTTACTTTGTTTTACTGATATAATATTGTCTAACTTTTTTAATATAAAAATAAGTGTAAAAAATGTATATGATGGTAACATAAGAGATATGGAAAGTTTGCTTGGAAAGATAGCAACAACAAAAATGGTTCTCGATCTGGGCTTAAGAACAAACGCAGTACCCCCCTCCCCCCCCAAAAAAAAACAAATGCCTTTTTAATGAACGAGCTTATAGCAGAATGTCCGAATGGAAAACAAGATCTGGCCCACTGGATCTGGATCGGGTTTGTCTAAGGACGCGATGCAAACCCAAAATCATTCCCAGAGCGTCAAGCCCTTATATAATCGCCTAGGGTTTTATTTTACGATCGTTCTCTCGCTGTCCGCGACTCAACGCCTTTCTGTTTCAGCCCCTCCCCTCTCCCCTCGACTGTGAGGCCAAGGCGCAAAAATGGTACTTCCCATTTTCTCTTGCAAATTCCTAAATGGTTGGTTCGATCTGAGAAATGCTTCTATGTGTATCGATGTTATATGTTACTCATGATTCTAGGGTTTATTTTTCATAAGTTTGGTCTCATTAATTTCAATTCAATTACTAATAGTTATGTCGATTTAATTATTCATTGCAGACTAAGAGAACGAAGAAGGTCGGAATCGTCGGGAAGTACGGTGAGTTCCAGTCTATTTATATATTCTAACAGCTTAAATCATTGTAATTGTTAGATGAACTCTTCCATGATATGTACATCAGACTGAGTTATGTAATTATGTGGTTTTCTGCCATTTGTATGCTGTGTTATTGTGTATTTTAGAAAAGTACTTATGTCTCCTTTACTGCCATGCGTTTTTACTGAGATTTGCTGAACGACTGTAATGTCCTTAACGAATAGCCCATTGCAAACCATTGTATCAATGGACCTGATGTGTCTTTAAGCATTTTTATGTCATGTATATGGCGTCAATTTCGAACGCTGCCCTCTGTGCAGTGGGTGCTGCGTATGATCCGACGCCAAATGTATCTCCGATTCCGGGACATTTATTATAGAGGAATGCTGCTATAACTAGTGCTGTTTCTGTTCCCAGTTCGGTGAAATTGAATAATTTGTTTGAATCCTGCTTCTTCTAGAGCAGCTGGTAGGTTGCCCAGCTTGTGATGACTGAAGTTGGCAAGTTCTTGTTTATAGTGTATTTCGCTTTTTGTATTGATTTGTTAGCCGTTTATGTTTTTAGGTACCCGTTATGGAGCAAGTCTCCGTAAGCAGGTCAAGAAGATGGAGGTTTCCCAGCACAGCAAGTATTTCTGTGAATTCTGTGGGAAGGTATACATCCGTCACGGTTTAACTGAATTCTTTTGTGTTAGCCCAACAATACACTTATATGTTGCCGCTATTCTAACTAGATGTTTTGGTATGCTGTAGTATGCAGTGAAGAGGAAAGCCGTGGGCATTTGGGGTTGCAAGGACTGTGGTAAAGTCAAAGCTGGAGGTGCCTATACCTTGAACACTGCTAGTGCTGTGACGGTTCGGAGCACCATCCGTAGGCTCAGGGAACAGACAGAGAGTTAAACAAGCCTACTTGTTCCTCGTTTGATCTCATTTTAGTTATTGTAATACTTGCACTTATTTGCTTCACTTCCAGTGTTAAATCTGTACTCCCTTGAAGAGGTATAATTTCGGTTTGTTAGATTTGGATGATACAATTTTGTGCGACGATTTGACTTGATATTCAAGGTGTCCATTGTTTTCTATTGTCACCTTTTACTCCGAGAAGCTGAGAATCTGTTGTTAGAATCTAGATTCTATTTTTTAGAATTAATAGGCGTCATTAAAATTAAATATTAGAATCAAATATTGTAAAATCAAAATATTACATAAGTATAAATTTAATATATTTGTATGTCATAAAATCCTCTAGTTAGAAGTTTAAAAATATTAGAAAGTTTTTTCTTAAGTTCTGTTAGTTATTAGTAAAGTTGTAGCTAGTAATAGTCCGTACGAAATTTTGATTTATATGTACATGCACTATGCATACGGGAAAAAATAAAGACTTACGACCACAAATCAAATTAAAATTTTAAATATGGATAAAATAGAAATTAATTAAAAATAATGTTATAAAATTTAATATATTTTTTCCTATATATATAGAGTTTGATATCTTTTATAATTTTTTTTCTTCCAACAATTGTTTTTATTGTTATATTAGTATCTTGCTTATACTTATTTTATAGTAATTGGCGCTCAATATAAAATAAAAGTGGTTGAGATTTAAAATTAGGGAAGAAAGATGGTAGGAATAGAAGAAAAATAGATTTTAAGGCAAATGAATAAAATAAAAATGGTTGGGATTTAAATTTAGGGGAAAAAATTATATTAGAAATAGAGGAAAGATTGAATTTTAAGGCAAATGAACAAAAAGGTTAATAGTTAATAGATTCTACTAATCCTATATTGGATTGGAAGATTCTACTACTTTAATATCTAGATCGGAAATTTAACAATGTAGTTGAAAGTTTTTGGTATTTTACTGACTTTTTAGCCTGATTTTAGATTGTGGAACTCGAAATGCGAACTTAAGGTGGAAGGCTGTTTGACAAGTTGAGAATCTGCGGCAGATTGCCGGTTGAAAGATTTTGCTATTTTTATTGTCTGCACTTGCAACGGAGTGCCTTGAATTTTTTGCATTATTTTAGAACGTAGAACTCAAAATGAGAAAGAAACATGGCTGCCTGTTGCCCAGCTTGTGGTAGCTCTGATGACCGTCGGAGTTCTAGTGAAACTAGTGATTGTAATTTTCTAAGAATGTGGAGAAATTGTTGCGTCTCTGCTCTTCTCTTGGTGAGCTTTATGCTTTATGTTCATTCTCTACGCCAAGATTATCGTATTCATTCTTTCTGTCTGGTAAATGCTTGCTACAAAAGCAGTACATAGGCATAGGACGCAGTATGCAAGTTGTTGCTCGTTTTCTCATCAGCTGCTGTATGATGCGTTTACAAGGGCCACTCATAACATATAATGCTCTACTATATGCATACACTGCCATTGGGCGTGGAAATCCAGAAACTACTCAACCTGCTCCTCATTCAGCCATTTAGCCGAGAGAGGTTCCAGGCCAAAAAAGTTGGTTTGTCCCATCCACATCTATATCATATATTGATATATACATACATACATACATACAATACGCATGGGTGAATTCAGAGTGCAAAATCCCCACATAACATATTGGGCGGTTGCTAATTGAACTCCTCTTCATTGCTTCTATCTCACACCGCTAGGCAGAAGATAAACAAAAGGCATCCTTCATGCCTCCACGCCGATTGCTCTGGATCAGAAATCCGGAACTGCTATTTGGTAATGGCCCCTGACGTGCTTCTAGTGCACTTGCTTCTGCACAGCTTTCACAGCTGCCACTCTTGCTGCATTGGCCGCGCGGTTCGCAGCAGCTAAGGTTTTCTTCACCATCTCATCCACCTTTGTGGGATTTTCCGCTTTAGCTGCAGCTGACTTTGCTTCCTGTGTATTATAATAGTCATGTGCACAATTAGTGGGGGGGTTATCGACTTCGACACCTAAACGCAAACGTCCGGTAGTCACTCACAACTCACGAGGTCTAATAAAAGACGCATCCATAACAAAAATAGATCCAATATGTAAAAGCCGACCATTTACCTGAACCGCACGAACAACTTTGGCCGAGTCAACTCCTGTGGTTGTAGATCCCATCTCTACAGTAGTGCTACGAGCATCAAGGCTGCCATTTTGCCAGTGCCCAGATTGCGTCTCCCCATTTCTGAAGGTGTAGGAACCAAGTCCTTGTCTTCTTCCTTCATGCCAGGATCCCTCGTATCGATGACCATTCTTAAATCTGTAGACGCCGAAACCATGAATCTTGTCCCCAAAGTATTCGCCAGAATACATATCCCCATTCCTGCATCAAAAAAATGCACGGTTAGAGAGACCAACTTAAGCTAATATTCAGAGCAACTTAAAATCCATAGCTACTAATATTTCGAAGGGAAAAGCGAAAATGCTATAATTCTGTGCAGTTGAATCAAGTAACGTCAGAATTGAATTCGGCAAAAACTTGCATGCATAAAAACAAAGAACGAATGATTTCATCCCATATTTCTGCTTTAAATTTTCTTACCTATATTGGTAATGCCCAAGTCCATGCTTGGCGCCCCATTTGAAACCACCAACATATCTGCTTCCATCTCGACAGGTATACACACCGCAGCCATGACACTGTCCGTTATACCATTCCCCCGCATAGACATCACCAGTATAAAACCTATAAACCCCAATCCCATGTCTCATTCCTTGCCTGTACTGCCCTCTATACCGACTCCCTTTCGCCCACGTCTCAACACCATATCCATCATACTTCCCATCAATCCAATCCCCTTCATACTTCCCTTTCATGAAATAGTTGTAAACCCCGCTCCCGGAACACCTGCCTTTATGAAATTCTCCCTCGTAGGTGTCTCCATTGCTGAATACTTGTACCCCGGTCGATCCCGAATCTGAGATTCTCTCGGGCTTGGGATTCGAGCCAATGGACCAAACCACGGGAGGAGAAGGCCGGGGGTTGCGAGAGGAGGAGAGCTTAGGGGAGAGCCTTGATCGGAGTAGGTGGAGGTGAGGAAGAGCGAGGTTATTGAAAAAGAGGATGAAAGCGATGACGAAAGTGACACCTGAGATGGAATCTAGGAAGAAGATCGGACGTCGAGGGTTGGAGGTGAAGAAATAGAGTGAAGAGAGAGAGAGTAAGATGAAGAATCTAATTGGGAGCTGAAGCGTCTGAATACGACGAAAGTGATGACAGACTCCGGAAACCAGAGATTTGAGAGACGAGCGGCGAAATTGGGAGAGAGGAGATTGAATTTGAGGATGAGAGAGTATCGAGACTGTATGATCCATGAGGAGATTTGTCGTCTTCTTTTTTTCGCTGTTTTTGTTTTTGGGCTGTACACCAAGTGCTCGATTATATGGTCATGTATGAAGAAGCGAACAGGGTCACATACTGAACAACCTTCCAGTACGGTGTGGGGATGGCGAACGTGTTGGTGAGTTGGTAGCGACACTGGTGATGGCACTTGGACGAATTTCGAGGGAAGTAGCAGTAGTTGTTGTGGTGTCGTCGTAGTGATAGGTGGGTAACGGTGCAGTAGTTGAAAACCAACTGATTGGTTGAAACGTTGAGCGAGGGCTAGAATTCGGGCGAAAGGAAATCAAATCAGATGAATGATAATGGCGGAAAAGCGTAACGACGCAGGTGGGAATCGAAACCGGGCTCGTGTTTCTGGTACGGAAGAGAGAGCGGTTGACCTACGTCCATCACAGGCTGCCGGTATAAGAAGAGACTGATACGAGCGGTGCGTAGCTAGATCGCACCGGGAAAATCAGAGGGGGCCATATAGATCTTGTATCGAGCGAAGGTCTTCGGTCTTCTTCGCGCAACAGGGAACTGTTTGCTGGTTCGGTGTTCTTTTTTTTTTTTTGGTTTTCTTGTTCCTCTTGCAGGTCAGATGGTAGTAGTGAAGCAGTGATGGTGGATAGGGTGGAGAAATGATATCATACGATAGAATACGGTCGTTGCTCACGCTTCCAGACGAGATATAATGTGACTATTTCATTCTTCAGACACCGATCATCCTGCAACATGATATTCTTTTAATGTAAAAATATTCTTAATAATAATGAAAAATAAAATAATGGGTATTAGAATTTGGAAGGAATGAAATTTGGTTAAAGGCACCCCTTGTCCTGCAACATGATTGAAATTTGTAGAAACAAAATATGTTTTGGTGTTCTTATCTGTTCTGAATAACTAGTATTATAGATTAAATTAAAATTTAAAATAAATATTTTTTAGAATTAATATATTTAATTTTAAATAAATTATATAAAATATTTATATATAAAATAAATATAATTTTTTATTGGTGCTCTTATCTGTTCTGAATAACTCCTATTTTATTTTATCAGTCATATATACTAATTTAGGTAGGGCCTATAGCCTACTCGTCTTCCGACTCGATACCGTCACGTCATTTTTAATCAATCGCATAGCGTCCACCCAAAAGCCCGAAGGAGCAACCAAATCGGCAAATCCACTAATCACGTACGTAGTAGATTCAGATTGTGTAGAAAAATTAATTATAATAAAAATCCCTTTCGCAGAATTCAACGTTACAAAACAAAAAAAAAAGAGAAAAATAAAAGGGAGGAATAAAATCGCCAACTGTTATCGAGACCTGATATTTAGGACGCTAATTAATTCGGCTGGCGTTGTAAGTATTTGACTTTTAGCAAATGTTCGAAGAAGGCATGCTCCGTGGGAGCTGAGCCAGCAGACCGCAAGTTGATGGCCTTATCCTAAACGAAGAAATTTTAGGAGGAGGAGCGAGAGTATAAATAATTGCACGCAACAATGACGTGGTGATGGAGACGACTGATGATACCCACCCGCGTATGGATTGGAATATCTACAGTCCGGACCCATGACCTTTTACTCTGTCCCGGCCGTCCGTCCTCCGGGATGGTAAAAAGATACCCAATTGAATATATTCCTATCTCATTCCTTCGTGTGTGTGCGTGTGTATTTTTTTTTTTATAAATAAGACGGATTCGTATCGAAATTATGTATAATTAAATAATTTTGTTTCTGAATTCAGTAGTTTTAGACTTAAATATAATGCATTAGACCCGTTTAGTACCTGTAGTATATATATACATTGATAAATCAATGAATATGAATGTACATACTAATTTCACAACTTTTTGGTTCCTATTTTTTTTAATTTTATTTTTATGTGTCTATTTTATAGATAAATGGTAAGATATTTAAACGTAAAAGTATTAAAATATTATTTAAAAAGTTAAAGTAGAATATATATATCTTTTTATTATATGATTTATTTCTACTAAAAATGTTATAGTAAGTTATATATAACATAAATGTATTTGTATTTATCTAAATTATTTATAATTTAAAAAAAATATTTAAACTCATTAAAAATTTATTTACCTAATAGACTTAATAGATCTAAATCTAAAATTTTTAAATCCGATAATATCTAAATCTAAATACCTTAAATAAATTTAAATTTATCAATTTAAATCAAATCCATTATCATCCCAAATCCTATTTGCATTCGGCCCCTTCCACGTCTTTGGTTTCATGCATATCTTTTGTTTGGGCCACAAAAGCGAAGCCTCAACGAATCCACGTCGACAGCGCTGCTTTACGGATCGGATGGCTACTTGGTTTGTCAGTCCTCATCATACTCGGATTTCCTCTTTTGTCTTTTCCATATTTTTGGATGGGAAGGGGCGGGGCGTTACTGTGTCTGCATCAATCCTATCTCATCTCCTGTGAATCTCATCCCTTACATTCCTGTTACCATCTCATCTCGCTCCTTCACGTCGCCGAGATGGATAAGAGAGCAAACGCCTACGATTTAGGATTCAGTTCTTGTCCCAATCGTCGGAAGAATATATACGAGCGACCCATGCTGCTAAAGAGTTCGACAGATATCACAAACTGTTGCATTTATACGTCGAAGGGTAGAAAGCAGAGTGACACTAGCCATTGCATTCGCCTTGTCTTTCTCATTACTCTTGAAGGTTGACGAGTGTTTCGTGAGCCTCCTCCGGCCTACTCGAACACGCCATTTGGCCCGTCACTTATCACCATCACCATCAAGGAAAATCAAATATTATCTGCGTAATCATATAACACCATAAGTTTCAGATAAATATTGTACACTATATAAACAAATCAAACATAACTAAATTAATAATAATTGCATTAGAAATTAAGATGCTCGATCGAAAATATTATACATAAAAGAGTCGAACGCGTTACCTAAACAATAGAATTGGCTATACTTATTTTAATTATTAGAGTGGGCCTGGTTACTACATAAATTAAGATTAAACTAAAATTAAACTTATTTAATAAATAAATTAATTTAACTCAACTCATTCATTTAAATAAATTCAATTTATATCCGGTTGACCTAGCTCATTATTAATTTAAGATGATGCTTGTTCTTTCTATACTCCAATCGTAAATTGCTCCTCTAAATCCCGCAAACAAATTTAGCATTGAAAATAGATAAAGGCTTCGATGAGCTCTATTCGATTAGGGTTACGTTGACATGTTCGTTTATATCCGTTCTTAACTCATTTTGATATCTCTACTAAAAAATAATTATCTACCCCTCAAACACTAATTTAAAATACTAAATTTTTAAATGCTTTTCTCCATGTATTTTAAAAATAAATTTTAGACATTAATTTTATTTTAATATATATATATATATATATTATAATAAAATTATAAAATAAAAATTATGAAAATATTTTTTAATATAAATATAATAATTATGTTTTTATATTATAATATACTCCCTTCTATAAAAATATGAAGTCACTTTAGGTATAAATATTGGTATAAAAAAAGTCATTTTATAAAATTCAAAATATACTTTTACTTTTAACCTTATTTTTTTATATTATTATTTGGGCATTAAATGTTTTACTATTTTTCAATAAACGATGTAAGTATAATTTTATGATTGTCTTTATTCATACCTAAAAAATTTACAAATTTACTAAAATAAATTTAGCTTCATTTAACACCATCCTCGTCACCTATATATTTGATTCAGACATATTTCAAACCATTTATTTTACATATTACTTTCATAATCTCGTTATTTATATTATTTATTATATCATTACTTTATTATAAGAAGTAATTCTTGGGTGAACTCACCTTACCGTTTCATCATGATGAGGTTGTGTACCCAAAAAATAAAATTCAAACACTAGTATTATATTTATTGTATTATTAATTATTAGAAATTGATTTAAATCACAGTCTTACCGTTTAACTAGATTTAAAAGAATGTATTCTAACTAATAGTACAATAAATATAATATTAATCATAATTATAATTAATTAATCAATGTAAAGAATATTAGTTATGGTTTTACGTAAAAAATTTTTAACAAGGATAATATTTGCTATAACTATGAATTAATAATTATTAAAATTATTATTTAAAAAATTATAAATAATTAATATACCTAATATTAATTTTAATGATATATAAAATACTTATAATGATAATATGAATCATAATTATAAACAAATATTAATTATAATAATATTGAAATAGTTAATAAGAATATTATTAGTTATACTTATTAATTATAATTAATAAATTATTATTATTTATGGTAACTAAATAATGAAAACTAATAATATTATTTATCATTAATTAATAATGATACTATCAATTGTAATGATATATTAATAATTATTTAAAATAAAAGTAATCATAATTATCAATAACTAATTAATATAAAATAGCTATGGATAATCTTAAATAGAAAATTAATAAGCATAATATTTTTTATGACAAAAATTAATAATTAATAATATAATATCCCGAATTTACCCTAACCTTAATTCTAGGTAATTAATATTTTAACATAACCCTAATAATAGATAACTCATATTTTAATCTTATTTTCATTCCTTAATCCTAAATTTAAATCTAATTCTAATACTAAACCTAAATTCCTTTTTCATCTTCCATGTCTCCTTTTCCTTTTTTCCATTTTCTTCTTCTCCTTCCCGGTCTCTTCTTCCCCCTTTTTTCTACTTGTGTTGTTCCCTCCCTCGACCAAATCCCCCTACTAAAATTCCACCCCCTAAGCCTAGCTAGTCTAAATGATCATCACCATTGTCCTATCCCTAATCTCAAGAGATGTATCATGTGGAATTTTTACCCAAGGCCCCAAATATTTGTTTACCCATACCCTCTTTGCCTCACTTTTCCCTTATCAGCTTCACACACATCACCGCCACCTCTCATATATGTACCCCTCTATCGTCGCTCCTTACCTCATTTATTGCGTAAAAAGACCATGCAACTCTACATCACCTACATCAACTTCTCACACAACACACTCCGAGCTACATTTATACCTCACATAGTCTTCAACCTTGAGCTACTTTCTTCTCCAACCAACCCACACCTCACGCCATACCCACCCAACTTACATCACCCATTAACACAAAGCCCACTTGTCCACAACAACTACCCATGCAATAGACCCTACATCGCGTTCACATCTCACGTAAATCACCATCACTCTCAGCTGACCTTCACACAACACCCTCTAAGCTACATCAGAGTCTGACGTAGCACCCCTTAGCTGCCTCAAAGTCTTACACAACTTCCCCTTAGATGATTTAGAGTTTGATGCAACTCCCCCTTAGTTGTGCCATCATCCCACACAACTAGCTTAACTTTGTGCCACATTTTCTACAACTCTACTTGCTTCGATTTTGGCTCTTTTCCACCCTCATTTGGCTTAGATTTTCCTTGTTTGTGTTCTTAATTTCTAACCGTGTATTACTCTTGGTTTCCAAGTAATTTTCTAGTAGTCTCGAAGGAGATGTGTTAGGATTATTCGTGCTTAAATACTAGTATCATTTGATAAGGATACATGACGTAGTTAGAGATTTTTGAATGTTATATGTATTTTATATGTAATCACATGTTTGGTATTATTACATTAATAATTCATGTTTTTAAAGTTATTATGTGATAATGTGGTATCATATGATGAAAATTGATAAAATGAGTAAACATGAGCTTATACTATATTATTGCGATAAGTCTTATCTTTGTGGCAGTATGACCTTTGGATTTGATAAAGCATGGAAAATAGAAAATGAATTTGGTTAAGATGTATGGTGATGTAATATATTGAAGGTGGAAAATTAATGATGATTGTAGGTTTTGTGGAAATTTGGTATTGTGGTTATCGTAAGGGTATTTTGATCATTTCATGATAATGTAGAAAATAATCATGGTATGATAATCTATGAGGGTTCTATAAATTATTTCATAAATAATATGATCAAATGATGGTTGAGTAAAGCAAAACTTATCAAAAATGAGATTTTGAGGCTTTCGGTAATATAGGGTTATTTTAGTCAATATAGGTTAAATATAAAATTTTGGTGATTCTAAAATAGAATGGAATAAAAATATACTAAGATATTGGGGGTAATTATGAATAACGTAAGTATTGTAAAATAAGAAAATAGCTTAAATCATAATTTTTAATCCTAGAAGCAAGCTCGTTATCACACGTGTAAGATGTTGGAGTTAGACATTGATTTTTGAATATGTTTTTAATAATGTTATTTTAGTTCAGTGTACTAAATTTAGTGATGAAATGAATCTTATGGGATAATTTATGCTCGTCTTGTGAAATTAGGGTTTCTCAAGAGAATTATGATATTTTTTCTTGAGTGATGTTCAGATCATTATGGGGTTATATCTTATGTGTCTTGTGTAATTATGTTATATTTGGATTATGTACCATGCATATTTATATTTATGTTTGCATGTTGACATCAAGATAAACAAGAAGTTTAATAAAGCATTAATAACTTAAAGTGAAAGATCATGTGAATCAAGATCAAGGTGATGTGTACATTTCACCGAACAATAATAGTGGCTTAGGAGAGATTTGCCCTAAGAGGTAATTCATATCATTCTAATGATTTAAAAATAATGGTCAGACGCGTGTTGCCTTAGTAGATGTTGTACCCATTTCACCAGATAATAATAGTGGCTCAAAAACGTTTTACCCTAAGAGGTGCTTTAGTTCATTTTAACATATGAAGAATAGTGAGAATTCTTGAACTCTATGTAAACAAAAAGATGAAATGTGATTATATTTAATAGTGGGATTCTGGAAATAGTTATTCGCATGCTTCGTTTTTGTTCAATGCATGCATTTTCTCCTATGTGGCCTTATGTATTTGTATGCCCAATTTATAATTGTATTATTCCCTTACTCTATATGTAGTAGGCTGATAATCTATCTCATGGATGTTGCTTATTCTCACAAACAAACAAAGAGAATTTAGTTATACAAGTTAATGATGACCGCTTGAATGATTTCTCTACTTTTGATAATTTACCTACGGAGAAGTGATATTTATTATCTTTGGGGTTGGACGTAGAATTATGCTATACGGTTATTAGTTTTTGTCTAGATACCTTTTGGATTCTTACCTCCCATGGACCCCCTTTGATTGTATTTTGTTATATTATAATCGTAGGAAGTATTCAAACTCTTATACAAGTTTATAAAAATTTTACTTATTCTTTGTTTATGATATTTTAAGTTATAACTGTTTTACTTTGTAATTAATATAAGGATTGTAAAGTAAGTCAGACTTATATTGATTACGGTCGTACCGCCTATTTATACTATTAAATACGCTTTTGTTAAAATAAAAATTTTCAATAATAAATTTTGCGAGTTTACAAATAAAAATTATTTATAAATAAATAATCTCTATAAATAATTTTAATTTTAATAATATAATAATTTATAAGAATATTATTAACCATAATGATAAACAATAATAATAATAATAATAATAATAATAATAATAATAATAATAATAATAGTTATAATTATTAATTATAATAGATAAAATTATTAATAATATTAATTTTAATGAAATGATAAAAACAAATATTATTAATTATAATTATATATAATTAATTAATAATGATACTATTAATTGTAATTATGAATTAATAATTACTAGACATTAACTGAAAATATTATTAATTATATTTATAAATATCAAAATTCCAATATAGCTAATATGCACCAATTCATTTTAA
Source organism: Tamarix austromongolica (assembly GCA_039764185.1). Taxonomy (NCBI): domain Eukaryota; kingdom Viridiplantae; phylum Streptophyta; class Magnoliopsida; order Caryophyllales; family Tamaricaceae; genus Tamarix; species Tamarix austromongolica. The sequence continues at coordinate 81,398,725 of CM077814.1, read as the reverse complement.
ATAAGATGAGTTAATAAATATTATTACTATTATTTTAGAGACAAATAAGACATGTCTAATAAATATTATTACTTTAAAAAATAGGACATGTCTATTAAATATTATTACTTTAGACATTATTATTTTTAATAATATCAAATGAAAAATAAGGTTACTAAATGGACAGAAGAAGTGTTATACTTTCATAGAAAATAATTGTTCAGATTTATTTTTAAAATCCTTAGTGATAAATGTTCCAAAAAGAGAATTACCGTATATTTTAAAGATAAATTTTAATCACTACTACTTATATATATATATATATATATATATCTAATTATTTCTCAATAAAAAAATAATAAATATATTTATATTATAACTTATTATATTAGAAAAAAATAATCAAAACTTATTCTAATTTTTTTTCACAATAACTTTAATTAGTAAACGGATAAGATATTTAAAAATAACCGAGTATTAATTGACCTCACCTTTATGCGTAAGTTCAACTACACAAACACTTAAATCGGGGAACCTCGGTCATGATAGAATGTTGCCTTCACCGTACCTTTTCTGTCCTTACTTTTCACTTGTGGGAAGCTCTGATGCACGGGGACGGCTGATTGGAGCCGTTTCGCGTCCCCGAAACGTCCCCGGGACGGGAAACGGATCCGAAACGTTGAAACGTGCGGGAAACGGCCGAAAAAAAAAGACGTCAAAACGACGTCGTTTTGAATTAGGGTACCAGGCCAAACACAACGTCCCGTGTTCCTTCCTCGCGGCCTCCTTCCCTCCGGCTCCCATTCGATTTCTGAAACACTCCTCTACCTCTCCCAATCTCCAGCTCTCATCTCCGGCTCTCCTCTGCACGACGACGACGACCCGAGCGTGGCTGTGTTGGTAAATCTCCTTCGCCATTCGACCTGAGCAGCAATTATCTACGCTCATCCAGCGTCGCTCGTCGTCATTCGACCCGAGCAACCACCACCAACCACCGCCGATTCAGCCATTATCGCCGGTCGCTGCTCCCTGTCGGCTGCCGGTGCTTCACCCTGCTCCTGCTTTGCGGTCGTGAATCTCAATCTGGTATTGCTTTAATAGATAATTATAAATCCTCCATTGTCGCTATTTGTTTGATTTATAAATATTCCGTTTGCTTGTTCTGTTTTAATTAATTGTGGTTAGATATTCTGTTTGCAATTTAGCTAATAATCCATTAATTATATTCAGGTATTGCTTGTTCGGACTATGGTTATTGATAATTCGGTGGTCTGCGCTACGACTAATTCGTTGTTGATATCTGTCGTGTTGGTGTATTGCGGAGTTGGTCTATTGCTGTGATCCAGTGCTATATCGCTAATGTGTTGTTGTGTTGCTGTGATCCAGTGCTTTTCGTTGTTGTTGTGTTGATAAGATTCGGTGTTGTGTTTCTGTGTTGATTCCGATTATTCGTTGCTGCTTTGGTTTGAATATTGACACAATTGGTATTGATTATTGGAATTGTGCTGTGATCCGATGCTGTGGTATTGTTTTGGTTATTAGAATTGTGTTGTGATCCGGTGTTGTGATTCGGACTGTGGTATTGATTATTGGAATTGTGGTGTTGTTTTGCTGCGACGACCGTCTCATGGCTTCTAGTGGTAGTGGCAGTGTTGGTGTTAGTGTATCTTCTAAGGATGAAAGTGATAATCCTCTTTGGAAATATGTTACTAGAGGGGAAAAAACTAGCGGAGGGGGGACTATTTTATGGACTTGTAACTTTTGTAATCAAACAAAGCAAGGAAGTTACACTAGAGTAAGGGCTCATTTATTGAATATTCCTGGGAAAGGTATTGTAACTTGTAAGAAAGTGAGGATGGAGGATAAGATTGAAATGGAAAAGTTAGAAAAAGAGGCTGTGACAAGAGCCGAAGATATGCTTCCAAAGAATGTGCCTTTACCTCGTTCAAGTGGTTCTAATTCGACAATGGATATGTCTTTTTTTAGGAAGAGAAAGGTAATTGAGAACAATCCCATTAAGAATGGATTCAATAGTCAAGCACGTAATGAATTAGATGCATTGATTGCTAGAATGTTTTATACTGGTGGTGTTCCATTTAATTTGGCACGGAATCCTTTTTTTATGGAAGCTTTTACTTTTGCTGGTAACCATCATTTACCTGGTTATGTTGCACCGGGTTATAATCGTTTGAGAACAAGTTTGCTTCAAGAAGAGAAGGCAAACATAGAGAGGTTAGTACAACCAATCAAGAAGACATGGAGGGAAAAAGGTGTTACTATTGTGTCTGATGGTTGGAGTGATCCACAAAGAAGGCCATTGATAAATTTTATTGCGATTTGTGATACGGGTCCTATGTTTTTAAAGGCCGTTGATGCTTCAGGTGAGATCAAAGATAAACACTTTATTTCTAAGTTGATAAAAGAAGTCATTGAGGATGTGGGTTATCAGAATGTTGTACAAGTCATTACCGATAATGCATCAAATTGTAAAGCGGCTGGTGAGATCATTGAACAGATTTATCCTAATATCTATTGGACTCCTTGTGTTGTTCATACTCTTAACCTTGCATTGAAAAATATTTGTGCTGCAAAAAATGTAGAGAACAATATTGATACATATGAGGAGTGCCATTGGATAACTGAAATTTATGGAGATGCTATACAAATCAAGAATTTTATAATGATGCATTCCATGACATTATCTATCTTCAATAGATTTTCTGCATTAAAGTTGCTTGCAGTTGCTGATACTCGTTTTGCTCAAGTTGTTGTTACCTTAAAGAGAATGAAGCTTATAAGATCTAGTCTTCAAGCAATGGTGATCAGTGAAGATTGGTTGTGTTATAAAGCTGATAATGTTGGAAAAGCAAGGTTTGTGAAAGAAAAACTCCTTGATGATTTATGGTGGGATCAAGTTGATTATATTCTTGAGTTCACACGACCTATTTACCATATGATTAGAGAGTGTGATGCTGATAAACCAACCATTTACCTTGTTTATGAAATGTGGGATACAATGATTGATGAAGTGAGAAATGTCATTTATAAACATGAAGGCAAGGAACTTGGAGAAATATCTTCTTTTTTTCAAGTAATATATGTCATACTCACAGCTCGTTGGACGAAAAGTAATACACCTCTTCATTGCTTGGCATATTCATTGAATCCAAGGTAACCTTAACTCTCTAATTCAATAATCTTTTTCAAATATTTCTTTGTTTCTTCAATTTGGCAATTAATATTTAGTTTATATTATTTTGTTGATTTTCTCATTTCAATGAAGGTATTATGGTGATGCTTGGTTAGATGCTAAATCAACTAGAGTTGCTCCTTCTAGAGATGAGGAGATTTGTATCGAAAGAAACAAATGTTTTAGAAGACTTTTTCCTAGCCAAGAAGATCGTTCAAAGGTTAATTTGGAGTTTGCTAATTTTTCTCTTAAGTATGGTTCATTTGGAGAATTGGATTCTCTTTATGATAGAGATGTTCTTGATCCAAAAGCTTGGTGGGGAGTTCATGGCTCAAGTGCACCATTGCTTCAAAATATTGCTCTTAAATTGCTCGGTCAAGTATCTTCTTCTTCATGTAGTGAACGTAATTGGAGTACATATGGTTTCATTCATTCTATGAAGAGGAATAGATTGCTTCCTAAACGTGCCGAGGATTTGGTGTTTGTTCATAACAATCACCGTCTTCTATCAAGAAAACTTCCACAATACAAAAAACAAAAATCAATGATGTGGGACATCTATGGTGATGATTGTAGTTCTTATGAAGACATTGCATTGCTTGATATCGCTTCCTTTTCTCTTGATGAACCCGAGTTAGAGGCGGTGATCTTTGAAGAAACAAATGTCAATGAGGATGAAGTAGAAGTAGTTGATGACACTCATGAAGGAGAGTAAAATTGTTGAATATTTTATCTAGCTATTTTGAGTGTATGGTTATTAGTAACTTAGTATGAAATTGAGATATGTTTTGGTAATGTAAACTTTGAATATCCTTGTATAACTATTTTGGTTTAGTTATGTAAACTTTAAATTTCTATTTAAGACTAGCTTGGTTTGGTTATGTAAACTTTAAATTTCAATTTATGACTAAACTTGGTTTGGTTTGGTTATGTAATTATCTCATTTCATACTGTTTTGGATGCGCGTAAAATCTTTTATACTTTTTATTACACTCTAGAATTTACCAAAAATGCAAAGAACTAGATTTTCTTGAAGTTTTTTTTTTATAACTTTCCTAACTTTGAAATATTCATTATTCAACTTTTAGAGTTTCCATAATATTTTCATCCATTTTTGTGCATTTGGTAATTTAATTGACATAAAAGATTATAATGCTGCATTTAGAAATAATATTAATAAATTTATTATTATTTAAAATAGCAAAAATATTGCTATAAACAAAAAAAATTGTGGTTTTGTACTATATTAAGTCAATTGTTGTCAAGTAAAATTAATCTTAAATATTAACATATCCAAATAAAATAATTATAATAATAAAGTATCTATATATTTGTCGTTTCCCCGTTTCTTCCCGTCCCCGTCCCCGTCCCCGTCCCCGTCCCCGTGCATCCATGGTGGGAAGTGGGATCCTCCTAACGACCCATATGGCCATCTCACGTAGGCTATAACTTCGTGATTTGGAATCAAATGCTCGGCATCTGCCTCACAATTGGAGATGACGAGAGGTTTGCAGCACTAATCTAGAAGCCGACGTCTATCATCACATCTAAAACCGAGCTTCTTTGTTTTTGTTTTTTTTTTCTCCCTTCTTTTTGTTCCCTTCTGGTGCTTGATAATGAAATAGAGATATACTGTCAGAAGTGAAAACAACTCTCGATCAAGCTCTAGCCTCACGGGGTTTCGGGATTGGCATAAATAAGTTGGGGGTCCAAAAACAAGAATAAATAAATAAATTAAAATTAACTTACAGATACAAAATGAAGAGGCAACGTGAGAAGAACTAAGAAGGTTTCACACTGTAACGAAGGAGGAAAATGGGAGGAAAAAAAACTACAAAATGAGTAAACAGCTTACACTTCATCAGTAAATAGCTTAGAGATGTTCTCCATAGGCAAGCTTTATATGTATTAAATAAGAAAAGAAAAGCAGCTTGAAATAGCTAAAACCCCTTTCCACATCCTCACGGAAATCATTGTGACGTTAATTGAACTATTTTTCTTTTCTGAAACCCTGAAACCTCAGGTTTTACATGCTTGCTGGAAAATTTTGGCATCCAAAACAGGGATGATACATGCCACGACAGACGAGCAGCAGCCGCGTAAGGCAGAATGCAAGCGCTTCACCTCTAGTATCAATCATGGCTTGTGAAGCTTGAAACCAAACACCCTGGGAACAAAGTTCTGTGCAGGTTTTTGAGGCTTGAGGTGAGGGTACGTCATGAGGTACAGGTGAGGAAATGTCGTCCCAAAGTAAGCACCGTCAATATCTAGCAAAGTTAAGATACCACAAGTACGAATATCGACATGATCACCAGATTAACAAGCATAGTGATAACAAACCAAAATAACACTGCATTCTGCATAGTATCAGACCATTCTCACGTCTATATCCATTGTGATCCAAATCCTTGAAGCACTGGGCATGACAAAGTCTAAATTATCCCGCCGGCTTAACTATTCCCTTCCTTGGTATTACTTATAAAAAACAACTATCTTATATAACTGCTTATTCAAAAAAACTTATTATCCTCTAAAGTTTCCCCCAAAAAAATTACTTTTTGTAAGTAAAATCAAACAAACTATTATTACTAGGCCACTACAAATTACAGCTATTATATAAGTAAAAAATGTTTTATGAGGCAATGAAAGATATCTCCATCTCCACCATCAAGGGCAAAGAAGAGCAAAATAAAGGCAACTATTCCCCAACGTCTATCTACCAATATTTTTTTTTATGAAACGATGGATGGCATAGGAAATCAATTCACTTCAAAAAAGTGACACTAGCCGTTCGTAATTGAACCCAAAAAAAAAGGGGTAAAAAAAATAATCATCCCGCCTACAGATATTATTTGAAGCCACTCTTGACTCCACATTTTTATAAACTACTAAAGTAATGGCAAATTGACTGTCACATCTCTAAAGTAGTGACTGCATGTTCATCAATGTCGGCTAGACCACCTGACCAACCATGAAATTCAAGGTAGCCATTAGTACCACTAGGACTATTAACGAGTCGAGCCGGACCGGGATAGGCTTGGGCTCGGACTCGGCTCATTTACTAAACGAATCTAAAAATAAAGCTTGAGCTTGGATTGTTTATAAACAAGCCGAGCTTTTAACAACCACACTCGCGAGCTTTGTTGGTAAACGAGCTGAGCTCATGAGCTTTTGCACTGTAAATGAACTCGAGCCTAAATTTATTGTGCTCAAGCTTGACTCGTTTAATAATCGAGCCGAGCTCGAGCCTAATTTTTAAGCTCGTTTAGCTAAATAAGCGAGCCGAGCCGAACCTTTAACGAGCCAAGCAAAAAATCCTCGCGAGCCAGCTTGGTGTGTCAACAACCCCAGACAACAGGCAATCATTAGTGCTCTAGCAGGCTAGCACAATATCATTGAGCATATGGCAATAGGTAACGAAGTTAGATTAAAGCCTCCTCTTTGCTATATATAAGATATATAGAAGCTATATATTTCATAAGTTTGATTGAATAACATAAAGGATACTCCCTTGATATTTGGACCTGGGATAGTAAATGTCTTCGCACTTTGGACAGTAGATCTTTACAGTGCTTGCCCGAGCAATATCTGATTGGCCAACAGGCAGGCATGGTTGACCACAGCAATAAACCCTTGGGCATCTCCCGAAATCATAGGCCTTGTACTTCTCAAGCTGTGGACGCCCCAATAACAAAATGTAGAGCTTTTACATGCCACAAATGAAATCTGGCTTCCTGATTCAGAGTATATTAATTGGGATATTTTTACTCACCATAGCAGCCATTCCTTTGCTGGTCAATATGTATCGAGCGTGAATTAAACCATAGAGCATTTCCGCAGCAGATTCAACTAATTCATTCTGTTCTTCAGTAAACATGTCACCTATGCATCAGAGACGTTCTTAATTACCTTGAGCAACAAAGATATGAAATAATGAAAGAACAAGTATACGAACCCACAACACTGGTCGGAAAGAGTATATATATGCTTGTATTAAGAAAAAGGGCATAAACGAATATTATTAACAGTCAAATTTAATTCTCAATTACAAGGATAAAAAAATATCAGGTGACACTAAATAATGAAACAAATCCAAGCTTGCTACCCAGTTCTCCATCCGTCCCTCACCCTTCACCATTTTGACTTTACTTTTTTCTTTTTCTTTTTCATGGGTTTTTTTGGGGGGAGGAGGGTACTCATGAACCTAAAGAATTAAGATTGCAATTGGCATCAGTTAAATGACTAAAAAAAAACATCAGCAATTCTCAAATGCAACAAGCTAACAGTCTTGGACCCCCTTCCAGAGAACAATAACCCAGGCTATAAACAAAAATAAAAATAAAAATTGGGAACCTAGAACGAGTAGTTGATGATCAGGAATGAAATAAAATATCGGTTGATATATGCCCACAAGGGACCCAATATTTATAGGATTTTTAGCCTATTGATACATAAAATGTCCAACATGCAGCACTAAAATGAAATTACATTTGTTTTGTCACCTCCGATACTTATCAGCTGGTATTTGCTGAGAATAATAACCCACATTTACTGTTTTTTAATGTGAAGGAAATGAAATATCACACCAAGCCCCGACAACCACGGCATATTATTTATCCATTCACGGCACTCTAGCACTGACACTGACGTTGAGACCACAATTCTTTTGCCTGAGTTCAGGTCTAGCAAAGCCTAAATAAGATAATGATGACAACCAACATGTATCATATACTTCTAAAAAGTGACACAAAGGTGAAAAGATGCAACAAACACTACTTCTATGCCAATGTGATTGGCAGGGCAATATAGGTTGTAGTTGTAGGTCATGAAAGGCAAGCTCAAAATTGACCACAATGCATATAGGTGGGCATTAAATTCTCATGCGCACCACTATCTAAGAATCTCATAATTGCAAAAGCATCATACACCACCTTTGTTGCTTCCATCAGTTGATAAGTAAAATCCTCAGGAAAATAACAGATACTCACAAACAACAATCATAACTGTCAAAACAATATGTATCATTCTTTCAATGAACATGATTCTCTGATAACTATGTGATAGTAAAACACATTTTTGATGGTGCAAAAATGAATATCTTTATCATGGAAGAAGCTTACCATGACACATACTGATCAAGTCATGTTGAACCTGTCATTCCCCCCCCCCCCCCGGGGATCACTCCTTTTATAATTAGAGGAAAGAAATTGAATGCTCTTTCGTTCTCATAAAGGCCACAAATTTCCTCATATAATCCAAATAATAAGGTAAGTAGAGCTAGCCCTTAGGTGGACTAGCAGGTCAGATATTCTAGTAATTAGTCACCAAAAATTAGCCTTTTTCTCTACATCGCCAAATCTCGACTTTTCATAGACAGTGTGCAAGTCCTGCAGTATTGAATTTATCAACCATTGGTCGTTGTAATCGACTTCAATCACCTATTGGGCTAAGTATGTGGAACAAGTGATGGCAGTTTAGGTTGCTCCATCACATACTGTCATATATGGATGAAACAAGTAGCTGTCATTGAATTGAACCCTTTTCCTTCATCACATAATTTTTGATAGACAAATATGTTCTCAACCATATTAAACCATTCAAGAAGTTTATTTTAATCATCCTCAAAGTCAGAGTCTAGATGGACAATAGTCACACCATAATTGGAATGAAATTGTGTCTATAAGCCCAGTTGGTGCACAAAAAAGGCAAGGATCTCCCTGACATAGTCCTAAAGTGCACTAATAGGCTTACCATGGATTTCTAACCTCAGACCTTGAGCGTAAGGCCTAAAAATCAACGTTCCTGATCCACATGGAGCTAGTACAAAAGAAGAATCAATTTTATTTTATTTTTGACTCAGATTTCTTTTCTCCTTTTTTTCACCTAAAGTCTAAGCATCGTATTCTTAGGATCCCAAACCTGCCTTCTGCTCTTCAACTTGCTGCTACACCTTCATTCAACAACGGCTTCAGCACAAGCTAGAACTATTGATGACTGGTTCAGTGAATTATGGCAATGATCAGGAGTGAAGACTGAAGGGGTGGCTGGACTTAGACAAGCAATTAGGTTCAGCGACAGTAAGACTGACTTCCTTTTTCTGGTTTTTCAGTGTAGGGATAAAGTTTTAAATTTTGAGAATGCCAATATAGGAGCAGCAGATCAAGTTTGATCCTGATACCAAATTGATGCAAAGCTACTCTAGCCTCAGATTTCGCACAAACCTCACATATACTCAACTCTGAAAACATTGAAGTTTACCGGGGCTATTTGTAAGCAAAATGATAAGAGTTAAAATAATTAAAAAGATAAACCTAAATATCAACAAAGAGAACAACTCACCATGTGAGGATTCCACATCCAATATCAAATCCAAAGCATAATCATAATATGGAACTTGACTGCTTAACCCACAAAGGTTGAAGTCATCTTGGATGTAATCATCGTCAACTTCACAAAAGAACTCATTGCCACGCAAATTGCAAAACCATGAGATCCAGGAAGTGTCGTCACCTTCAGAGCCACTAACATCGGACTCTTCACTATCAGTTTCAGATTCTTCTGAAATTTGAGAAGGAACCTCATCAGAGAATTGCCCAAACAAGTGCAGCAACAGAGCGGACAGGAAATGTAGAATAGAAAAGGAGGCAGAGGATGAGTAAGGGAGCAAGATAAGGCAAAGTTTGGAAGAAAAAATCAGATCCCAATGCTGATCGCCCACACACAGTGCACCAACAATATCAAGACTTATGCACCAACAACAAACATGGACCAATGAAAGATTTTCTAACAAAGGGAAGACTAACACAATCAAACAAACCATTGGAAAAGAAGGATGTTGATTATTGGTGAACTAAAAGTATACTGACATCAGCATATATTAGGATTCTTACAAACAACAAAATTACACCTTACATCAGAGGATCATATAAGTGATAGCTAAACTTGAAACACAAAACTGAAAGATACACCGGACCATGTTGCACATTGAACCCTACATGTGTTATACTGTATATAAAGCAATCCAAAATCTTTCATCATACAGAAAAAATTCCCTAGGTTGCAGAGAAAATCTTGAAGATTCTTGTTAGTCTAGGCAGAGTCATAGACAAATAATACAAACGTCCACAAAAAGATAACATTAACATTATTCCATGTAGCTTATTTGGAAGTCCTTAGATTTTCTGGGAATTAAATATATTTATTATTTATTTATAATTTTTTACTGAAAAGGAAACAAGGAAAACTATACAAAGAAAAATATGCAAACTTCGTATAATCAATTTTAATATATATAATTTTACCAAATTGAACCAACAAGATCACAGCCATCAGTCAACGACATTTTATCCAATGTCATTAAACAAGAATAAAGTGGAGAACATCATATGAAATTGCGAAAAGCAATCACCTACCTTTAGTACATAAGTATACAGACATTCAAGTAAAGCAACTCTTGCAGTGCCAGAGGACTGCTCAAGCAGAAGAATCACTCACGTAATATTGGAAGAATCTTAAGCAATGATACATGACAAATAAGTTTCCCTGTTTTACCAACCAAACAAACAAACCATTGCATAGCATATGATCCTGGGACCTGATTTTACTATCATATTATCGAAATTAAAAGCTTCGGGCCTAATCACCAATGCAACCTTCGGCCCCAAAAAATAAATTAAGAGAAAACTCCAGTTCAGTTTAAAGTGTAGACATCTTTATGCGACAAAGTAAATACAGTTAACTGGAAAAGTGTTCTGTTGCATGCAGCAAATCATCTACCAATCAGCAAACAAATTAGAGTTCTTTTGGAAGATGCTCTACGGATCAATCAGGCCCAATAAAATGAAGCATCTATCCACCAAAAAACTACATTATTTCAAATAGGCCTCCAATTTCGTCATCTACTTCAGCTCCATTTCAGTAATTTTGTAAAATACAAGCTTTACGCACAGATATCAAAAACAAATAGAAAAGCAAACTTTACAGTTGCTCCAGGACTACTATCAGATGTATTACATCAAATCATGACGAACAAAAGATGTTTCGACTGCTACCACAATGCGCACCTTCAAGAAATCTGAACTGCAAGCACTACAACCAATAATAATCAAACATTTCCAATCAAAGAACCCAAAGTGCACTCACTTAGCTCATAACTTCTTAAAAAAAATACGACTGCCATCTAAAGCTGGGGAAGTTAAACCACATCACTTATAAAACATAGCTTATCTTTCTACATCAGACGGATAAGCTGAGTTTCCAAAAAATACCTCAACTAATATCGACACAAACTAAATTATACCTTCATCAAGCACGAGGAAAGCACTCGTTTCAATAAGACATGACGAAAACGAGCAACAGAAATAAACGAATTAATAAACGAGGTAGCAGAAATCACACCGTCAGAGCATCTATTCTTAGAAAGGGATGCAGAACGAGTGTCTCTCTGATCGGAAGGCTTCTTGCCGCTACCACCCCCACCACCAACACCGCTAATAATCGAGTGAGCTGATAACCTATCCTTATCTTTAACATTCAATCCTTTAGAGGTAGACGGAGAAGATCGTTCCAGCTGCTTATCCAAAGCTTCGTTGATTCTCTTGCGATCCACTGTTCCCATCTCCGCTTTCGATCCTCGATCCCTGTACATCCTTATTCGTCCCCTAACTATAACCCTTTGACAAGCGGAACCAACAATCGGTATGACAAAACAAAAGCTCGAACTATTTGTCAAGAATCTTCACACGTCATAGTATAAAAGCAAACCTAAAATCGAGCAGAAAAAATATGCTAGATTTATGCATTTGATGCGAAAAATTAAGGTATTTCGAGTTGATATAAGAAACGAAGGAAGATGGTTGCTGATATTACAAATTGGAGATGAAGGAAGGTTAGGGCTTCCGGTGATTAGGAGAAAGGATAGTGAGGAGAAGAACGGAGAGCGAGGGGGCTGGTGGAGGGGGATAGCTCTTTCATTTCAATCTACTACCATCGGGGAATTTCCTTTTTCCCTTTTTCTTTTCTTTTTTGGAATAGAGTTCCTTTTTCCTTTCGTGCTCCGGCTTTTTGGCCGGGCTAATTTTGGGGTACGGCAGGATAGAGAAAGTAGAAAAGGAGAGAGATAGAGTGCGCAGTGTACTATGGAGAGAGGCCTGGCCCGAACAGTGTTGGCCTGTTATTGTCGATCAGCAATTTAGCGGAATAAAAATTGGTAAGTCCACGACCAAATTCTTTATAGTTTGTTTATAGCTGTCCATTTTCATGTAAAATCTCTACATATGGTTAAAAGTTGTAACATAGTGATAGATATTAAATTGAATAAATTGGTTTCGGGTGCTTATAGCTAAAACTATTTAAAGTAGGCTGGATATCTTTTCATAATATTTGGATCCAAGAGTATTTAACTTTATATCGTATTTGTATCTTTTTAAAGTAATAATAAAGCTGAAGTTTGATTGTTAGTGTGTGGGTCTATATATATTCTTTTTATTTAGTTGTACGCTAAATTTTCATCTTTTATTATCTTACAGTTTATTTTTTACCTTAAGTTATAAAAATTATAGAACAATAATATTGTTTATAATTAACCGGTAGATTTTATGTTATAACTTATATTTTCTAAGAGTATATAGTCATACCTTATAGACCAATATTATTATTATTATCTTAAAGTCTATCTCGTGCATAGATTATAAAAAAGTTTATGATAATAATATGACTTATAACTAACCAATGGAGTTTATATCATACTACCTAAGGATTTATTCAGTCATATCCTAGAGTATATCTTTCACTATCTTGTGGTTTATCCCATACCCAAGTTATAAAAATTATAAAATAATAATATGGTCTATGAATCTATTTAGTCATATCCTATAGTCTATCATTTGCTATTACGGACTATCTTATACACAAAGAATAAAAAAAACTGTAGGATAATAATGTGGTTAATAATTAACCAGTGGAGTTAATGTCATACTACCTCCAAATCTAGCTAATTATACCTTAGAGCCTAACTTTCATTATCATGGAGTCTATTTTGTACCAAAGTTATAAAGAAAGAATGTGTAAGGGTAGTTTACATAATAATTTTGAAAAGTATATCAATATGGATAGTTCTTTATAGAGGGAATAAAAAATATATAATTTTTTAATAGTCCGGATTAACCATAATTCATTTTAAAACAAAAGGAATAGTCATCCATTGATAGGTTCAAATGACATCACTAGTGATATAATAAGTATACGAAATACCAAGTTAGGTGTCTAGTTGATAAATATTTAAGACATCACCCCCTAAGATCAATTTCCCCTAGCAAATATAACATTACCATTTAGCAAGTAGCTTATGGGCACCAGTAGATTGTGTCAGGTTGGTAGCTTACAATCAACTCACTTATAACATGATGCTTTTGTGTAGGTATTTGAGGTCCAATTGAATAATTTTGTTGCTTTTGATGCATTGTGTGGGGACGAATAACATTTTATCTATATTGGGTGTTTGGGTGAAGAATTATGTTATCCAGGTGACGTTTTTATTCGAATATCTTTTGCACTCTTCAATCCATCATATCCATGGTATACCTTTGTTGTATTTTGTTACTGTATTCCGAATTTAACCTATAAACTAATGTTTGTATTTATAAAGCTTCTCTTATTTCTAATTACCTTGTTTTACTATAAATAGTTTTACCTCTGTGATTAATGTGATGATAGTATGATAAACCAAACTTATGCCAATTATGACAGTTACACCTAATAATTTCATTATATACTTTTGTTGTAACTCGAAATTTTTCGGTAGTAAAATTTGTGTTGCTACAAGTTGGTATCAAAGTTTTGGTTTTGATTACCGCGTGTTGAATTCGGTTTTCAAACAATCCCTCATTTGATTTTATCGATCTATTATATATTTTTGGAAAAACTCAATCATTCAAAAACCTGGATTAACTTATGAGGAATTGAGAATGGGTAGCCTAGGCAACTCTTAAATGTAATTATGTGTATCATGTGTTAGTACGAAAGGAATATTTTTTCCCTAATGCGTCTCCTATTTTATAATTAGTTCATCGTTGCACTTAGTAGCTGCATTAGTCATTTGGAAGAGACCTTGAAGGTGTTCGTTGAATTTGTTCAACGCCCACCTCAACCTCAACTGCTACCACTGCCTCCTCATTACCCGTAGAAGGGTATTGGAGAAGACTGGCTTCAGAGGGCTATAAGATATCCCCCAACCTATTGTAATACCCCAAAAATTTGCATAACCTAATCACACATCATTAGCCCTAATTTGACTCTAATCTCCAGAAATTTTATTGTTAGCCTTAACCAAATTTCTTATCCCGAAACTTTAACCAAAACCAAAAACCGAAACAGCTAAAATTTTCACTAATCTAGATTATTCGGCTAATCCCAAAATTCTTAATCTAATCCTAAATTCCCTAAACCTTTATCTCTTTTCCTATTCTTTCTCCTTTTCTTTTTCTTCCTTTCTTCCCTTCTCGTCTTTTTTCTTTTCTTTTCTTTTCTCTTCTTCTCTGCGCTCAAAAAACTTTGGCGTGAGAAGCTTTGCTTCTTCTACACCACCACCATCCATTTGCCTCTCACATGCTCCTCTCACCATCACTTGACATCCCTCATGCCTTCCTTCTTCTTCTTCTTCTCTTCCCCTACGCACACCACCATCACTTGCCGCTGCCCTGTTTTTTGCAGCCATCACCTGCCAGCCTGCCACCCTTCCTCTTCTTTCTTCTCCTTTCTTCTTCTCCCTGGCTTCTCCTCCCTTGCACGTCCCCTTCTCCATCATCACCCCACACGCCTCTTCTTGACTCCCATCCATCTCAACCATCACCATCCTCTATCCTTTTCTTTATTCTTTCTTCTTCTCAACAGATTTTCCTTCATCATTGTTGTTGTCACTTCTCTGCTTGTTTCTCCTCCTTAGCACGCCACCTACTAGTATAAATACCCCCAACCCTCCATTTTATTACCATCCATCAACTCCCCCAGCCTTCTCCTTTTCTTCCTTCTCCTTTCTCCTTCTTCTTCCTCCACCATCCCTGTTTTTAGCACCCCGCGACACCAAATCCACTACCGAGCACCACCCAAGCCACCACTAGCCGTCCTTTGGCAGGTGGACCAACCACCAAGGTTGCCCCAACCAACCCCTCGTCGTTGTCGGCCATCGCTGCCAACCGCCGCCTCTTTTTCCTTATCTTTTCCCTCGATCATTGTAGAGTTTTAGATTGCACAACCTATGCACGGTCGTGCAAACACTCAGATACCCTGCTACACAGCCGTGCAACCCCTGCACCGTCTGACCATGCATAATTTTTCCTCTCAACCTGATTCTGCATGGCTATACAACTTTTGCACCACTTGGTCATGTATATTTTCCTCCTTCAAACTGTTGTGCACTGTTACTCCACGGCCATGTAAATTTTGTGCCGCCTAGCCTTGCGTTTTATTTTCTTTCGACCTCTTGTGCTCTAGTGTTGCATAGTCGTACAACTTTTGTACCGCGTACCAGTATAACTTTTTTCTTGGTCGTGCACCCCTATTTTCATCCCAAATATTGTCCAAACACCACCAAAATTTAACCATAGCTCCCCACACATATTTCTACACTTCCATACAATTCAAGTTTACATTGAACTTTGGTAAATTCCATTTTTACCCTTCTCTACGATAATCTCCCTCTTGATTTTTAACCTCTGATCCTAATCATATTTTATCTTGTTTCATAGGTGATTTTTTTGGTGATCTCAGAGGAGGTATAGGATTTACGTGTATAGAGCCCGGTGTCCTTGTCGGTAAGGATACATGTCATAGTTAGGGTTTTATGTGCTCCATGTATTTTCCGTGTATTGTTAATGTATAATTTTGTGTTGAATATGTGGTATTGAATAATTCAATTATGGAAATGCCATGAGATGATGTTCTTAGGAGTAATGAAATTATGTAAGTACATGTTTGGGTATAATATTGGTTACAAAATATCTATGGGAAACTAAGGATATGTACTTTGGATACTAAGTGGAAATGTATATACTTTAGGTTTTATAAAACTTTGGGAGAATACGATTGTCTTGATTTTCCTGGGGCTATTATGGTCTTTTAAGGATAATTATGTGGTCGTACTTATGTGTTTAAATTATGTGTCTTGAGTTTGGCATGATAATACACAATCAACTCTAAATAATATATTGATCATGTAAAGTGAAATATCACTTGGGTCAAGCCGAGGTGTTTATATGGCTCCATTCCACCAGATAATAATAGTGGCTCGAGTGTATTGTCCCCTAGAGGTACTCCAGTCCGTTCCACTAGATTAAGAATAGTGGGGACCCATACTTATTGTGAATGAAAATACAATTAAGAGTTAAATTATAAATGGAAATATACTAATCATTTAAAGTGAAAGATTACGTGAGTCAGCACCGAGGTGTTGAGTCCGTTCCACCAAGTTATAATAGTGGTTTGGGTGTCTTATTCCCGAGAGGTGCTTTAGACCATTCCACTGGTTTAATAAATAGTGGCTCAAGAGTACTTTTACTCTGAAAGGTGTTGGCTCCCTTCCACTGGATAATAATAGTGGCTCGGATGTCTTGTCCCCGAGAGGTGTTTCATACTGTTCCATCGATTTAAGCATAGTGGGGTCGCTGAATTCAACGTAAATAAAAGATTGAAATATGGCATATCTAATGAAAGACCTGGAATCAGTACTTATATGGCTTTCTTCTATTTGTACATGTATGATTTTCTTATGAGAATTCTTGTATTATGTGTAATCCTGTTTGGTTGTACCGTTATGTATGTAGCATACTAATCATTTGTTTCATGGGTGCTGCTCAATCTAACGAGTAGACGACCAGATGTTTATGTGCAGGTCGATGAGGACCAGGTTGATGATTTCACAGCTTTTGATGTGATATATGTGGATGAGTGATTCATTCATATTAGGGTTGGATGTAGAGTCATATTATTCGCATAATAGTTTTTACCTAGATACCTTTTTGAACTCTTTGTTCCATGAAATCCCTTTTTGGTTATATTTTGATATTGTAATCAAAGTTAATTTCCAAATACTTATTTGATGTATAAAAAGTTGTCTCGTCTCTTTCTAATCATGTTTTAATTTTTCTAATCTTTTTGCCTTGTGATTGACGTAAGGATGGTGGGATAAACCAAACTTATGTCAATTACGGTGGTAACACCCAGATATTTGATTATACGTTTCCGCTTAAAACAAAATTTTTTAATAGTAAATTTGGAGGTATTACACCTATGTTTGTGGTGAATACTTGATCATTTTATAGGGATAGATTCAGGACATGGATAGTACGTATGAGTAGGGATGGCAACGGGGCGGGTCGGGGACGGGGACCCCATCCCCATACCCGAACCCGATAAGGTAATTTATCCCCGAACCCGCCCCGATCCCCGTTTATTTCTTAACGGGGAATCCCCGACCCGATCCCCGCGGGGATGCAATCCCCATACCCGTCCCCGATCCCCGATCCCCGATCCCCGATCCCCGATACCCGATCCCCTATCCCCGATCCCCGATAATATCCCCGATCCCCTATAAACTCCCAAATCCCCGATCCCCGATACCCGATCCCCGATCCCCGATAAGATCCCCGATCCCCGATCCCCTATAAACTCTCAAATCCCCGATACCCGTTACCAGGTCCCCGATCCCCGATAAGATCCCCGATCCCCGATCCCCTATAAACTCTCAAATCCCCGATACCCGTTACCAGGTCCCCGATCCCCGATAAGATCCCCGATCCCCTATAAACTCCCAAATCTCCGATATCCGTTACCATATCCCCAATCCACTATAACCGCCCCAATCCTCGATACCTATTTTCCAATCTCCGATACCTGCATCCTGTAACTATAAGCTGAAGAAAAAATAAACAAGGAATAATTTTAAACCATTCATAGCTCGATCCGCAACCGCAAACAAGTAACAACCATGAATAGTTGTAACCTCAACGGCTCAACCAGTCAACCTGTGCAATTTCTAGAGTTCCTAAAAAAAATAATTAATTCTAAAACAATCCTAATTCTAAAACATAAGTTAATCAACCTAATTAATAATTAAAAATAAAAAATAACACAATAACTTTAACTTATACAATCCAGATTCTTCAAGCATAATGTATCCGTAAAAATCTCATACAACGGATAACTCGCAAATTACAATGGATAATTGATAAATGACAACACTTCAAGCAATGCTAAAAATAAATTAGGTTGAGTCGTTGAGACAATGATAGACATCTTCATTCTTCTTCCATCACAAATATTTTGCACTGCATCCGCAATTCTACATCCTGTATTCATGTATAAACAGTACGATATGCTCACAATCATTAAATGACTAAAAAAAATATCTAGGATTGTACATTTTCAGCAATATAATTAGTTTACAATTTAATAGACTTACATATTCATAATGGATTTAGAAATCCATAAATCACGTCAAATCACTCCCCGCGGTGTTGCTCTTATCAGTATACACCTCTGTTGCCTACAATTTGTATTGGAGGTTAAGGTTATACACACACACACACACACATATATATAATAGACATATATATATATATATATATATATAAATATAATAGACATATATATATAACAAAACGGTAACTCAAAGCTAAACAACAATTTGTCTTTCGGAAAACTAATTCTTTAGAAGTTTAACAAAACAATAACCCAAAGCCAAAGAACATTTTGTTTTCAAGTGGATTAGGTTGCTCACATTTTCTCAAAATATTCCTAAAATCTCATACATCCATCTCAGCCCATAATGTACATGTATGTATATATGTGTGCCTATATATATGTATATAGATAGATAGATAGATATTATATGATTTACATGATATAACAAGACCAAGAAATAAATCAATTACGAATTACCTCCATATCAGCATCAACATCATCATCAAATTTTTGACACTCCGAAGTAGCTGTAGAGTTTGAAAGAAAAAATAAACAACAAAATAAGCAAATAATAATATTTACAATAAATAAAACTTACAGAAATAACTAAAAATATAGGATAATACCTTCAATTTCACTCCATAACCAATCTCGAGTACACATCAAAGCTTCTATGGTGTTAGGATGAAGCCTACTTCGATGAGCACTTATAACCCTCCCACTAGTGCTAAATGTTGATTCAGAAGCAACAGTTGTCACAGGAATAGCCAACACATCCTTAGCAATATTTTGCAAATTGGGATACTTGTAACCATCCATCTTCCACCAATATAAGATATCAAAATTAGCAACAGTCCTTGGTGCAAGAGGATCCTCCAAGTATCGATCTAACTCCGACTTTATAATTTCAATACTAGAATTGGATTCCATGAATCTTTCTAGTCTACCACCCTTAGGAATTGGAGGCTTCGAAGAAGAACAATCTTGTGACCCTTGGTGGACAACATGATATTGCTGAGATTTCTTCTTATATTCTTCAATTAAGTCACTTGCTACCTTCTTTACATCATCAATCTTCCTCAAAGACTCATCACCATAAACAAGAGGGTAATACAATTGAATGGTCTTTAACTTATACCTAGGATCCAAAATACTTCCAATCGCAAACAAGCAATTTATCTTATCCCAATACTTGTCAAATTTCTCTTTCATATTACTTGCCATACTTCTCACCCTAATCTCATTTGAATTGATCCATTCATCAATTGCCAACTTAATCTCACACATAGTAGGGAAGAATAAATTCATGGTGACATACTTAATCCCAGAAAACAACTCCGTTGCATCATAAAAAATCTCTAATTTAGAAGCTATATCAGTCACATTTTGCCAATCTTCTTCGGTGGGAACTCTCTTATACAAAGGCTCACGCTGCTTCAAACGATAAAACACATCTTTATATTGAATTGCAGTGTTGAGCATTAAATATGTAGAGTTCCACCGAGTCTTACAATCAAGTTCTAGCTTCTTATTGCATTGAATTTTCATATGCTTAGCTATTTCAACAAATTTTTCATCTCTTTTTGGAGTTGCTGTCCAAAATGCAACACTGTAACGAACATTTTCAATAGTTTCTGTAATTAATTCTAATCCATCCTTCACAACTAGATTCAAAATGTGTGCAGAACAACGCATATGAAATAATCTGCCTTCTAAGATGAGTGAACTCGGATGAAGCTTTTCCAAAATAATATCAACCATAGCGTCATTGGAGGTGCAATTATCGATTGTCAAACTAGAACACTTACTATCTAGGTTCCAATCAAATAAGCAACCAACGAGACAATTTGCAAGCACCTCGGCCGTATGCGGACATGGCACGTACAAAAATCTAATAAAACAACAAAAACAAAGTTTAGTAATTAATTTAGTTTATGTGTTGATTTTTCTTGTAAAACACATAGAGCTTACCTAACAAGCCGACTTTGAAGCTTCCATGAATCATCAATAAAGTGCGTTGTGATAGCCATGAATCCCCTTTTCTGATTACTTGAAGTCCACATATCGCTTGTCAATGCTATGCGGCTTGCATTTGTCTCCAACAACTTCATAGTTCTCTCTTTCTCAACATCAAACATTTTCAGGATATCACTTTTGATTGTGTTCCGAGAAACCACTTTAAATAATGGTTGTAAAACATGAAGGAACCTTCGAAACCCTACATGTGTAACCATAGACAATGGGTACTCATGCAACACAATCATTTTACCAAGCTCCTCCCTTGCATGATCTTGGTTAAACTGATATGTACTAAGTTTTGATGACCCATCAATGGACTTTGTTGGATTTAAAAGACATTGTGTCATGATTGATTGCTTTTTGTGTACACATGTCTTCAAGTGATCATGTAGATGCTTAGTACCATTCTTACTCTCTCCTCCCAAATGCTTCTTACAATAGTTACAAACTGCTTTCCATTTCCCTCCAACTGATTTTCTTTCGAAATGATCCCATACAATTGATCTTCTTTTTCTTTTTCTGGCACTATCCGCATCCATGATTTCAGTGTTTTCATCATCAGAATTCTGGTTTGACACCTCCACATTAGCTTCAATATTCTCATCTTGAAAAGTATGTGCCCCACTTTCTCGAGTTGGAGCACTTTCCATAATACTATCAACCTCTTTTTCAATGTTTTCCATCTGTTTATTAAAAATAATAGATATTAATAACCCATACATCTCTATAGATTTAAACAAAAATACATGATATATATTAACTTATATTGTAGAGAAACAAATCATTAGGAGAGATTAGGAAAGATTGATGATTTGGAAAGATTATGAGATATTGACGATTTAGGTTTTTCACTTGGTTAGTTGGTTTTTCTAATTTTCAAAATGATTTCAACATATATTTTATGATTATTTGTTTAGGTTAAACCTTTCAAGTGCATCTGTTTTGAAAGGTATAGCTATTATTTTGCATATTATTATTTTGCTGTTTTCCATATTATTGTTTTACTGTTTTGAAATGTGAGACAGTTACTTGATACCCATCTATTCTCACTTGGTTAATTGGTTTTGTTGTTTTCACTTGGATAATTTTCTAATTTTCTGTTTTGAAAGGTAAGACATGTTATTGTCTTATTGTCTCTTTAAATTGGATCAAATTTAATCACCCCTTTACACATCAAAGCTCTTGATGTAACATGGGTTTGCAGTTTGAAGAACTCCCCAACATAAATTAAGTCTACAACATAACTCTAAGCCAATCCTAATCCTCTATCATAATTAGCAATACAATCTACCATCACCTTATTCAGATAAACGAGAGCAACAACTTAGTAAGGTCACATATACTTTTATAGATAACAATAACTTATTTACACCAACATGCACAACATAAGGAGAAATGGTCTCCTCCAATCTCCATTTTAAAACAACATGAAGCAGATTAATATATGAAGACACATGTAAGCAGCACCCACAGCATATGAATCATCGCCCTATTATATATTCATAGAAGAGTAGATAATTAAGAGTTAATACCTATCTAGGTTACAAAAGTTG
Source organism: Tamarix austromongolica (assembly GCA_039764185.1). Taxonomy (NCBI): domain Eukaryota; kingdom Viridiplantae; phylum Streptophyta; class Magnoliopsida; order Caryophyllales; family Tamaricaceae; genus Tamarix; species Tamarix austromongolica. The sequence continues at coordinate 81,376,528 of CM077814.1, read as the reverse complement.
GACTCAATACCTTGTAGACTTCTCTGAAGAGAATAGGGAAAGATGAAATCTGGAAGAAGATAACAGGGAGTCGGGATATTATTGTTCAGCTTCTCTGGCTTTTGATGCTAGTTCAGAGCCTGCTGCTATGGCTGGTAGCAGATGAAAAATAGTCCTCCTGCAGCTACTGATCATTTCCATGGATCAGATTTCAAGCATGCAAACAAAAGGAACATTTAAAGTATTTAACAGACATTGTAACAGAGAAAAAAACATATGATCATTAGATTGAAAAATTTAGTTGCAACAAAACAGATGCATGAGTAGGAAGCAATTGGGTAAAGCCAAGAATTATTATTCATATTCTATTATGTTTTTTCATATTCTGGGATATTAATTATTATTTATTAGTGAGAATGAGATACTGAGATGACAGGGAGAGAGGTGTAATATTCTAATTCATATTCTATTCTGTTTTTTCATATTCTATTCTATTTATAAATTCTATAGCAAGGCATTAAAACACATATAGATATAGAATAGTAGACCATACTGATCGACTAGTCTATAAAATAGTAGATCATATTAATATTGTTTCTTCTATCTACAGTTTGCTGCAGTTAAGTGACTGCATTTCTATTTTGTTTGGGCATTAGGTACATTAACCGTGATGGTATTGACTTCTCAGATGCTCAAAGTATGCAGCCTGTTCAGGTACCAACTGTTTGATGCTGGTTAGTGTTAGGATCATGCGTCCACAGTCAATACTTGGTCTTATATGACGTGTCTTGTTATGGATTTAGGAGTGGGACTTGGCTGAAAATCTACAAGGAGTATTGGAATATCAGACGAGGTAGTAATTTTGCTCTTCTATTTGTACCCATGTAGTTTTTGTTGTCGTTCTCCTTACGTTTATTAGCAAACTATCGTCGAGATTCTGCACAGTTATCAGAAGTTATATTGTTTTAAAAAGATTTGGTTATAAGGTTTCTTTGATGAACACTATTTCTATTGATTGATTTCTGTAATAAATTAAATTTCCAATATTTTCTGTAATTCTGTAGTCAACATTAAATACGTGACAAGCTCCAACCCCACACCACCAGCACCCAAATCTTTTTTCAACGACCATACTGATCGACTAGTCTATAAAATAGTAGACTGGGAGGCAAAATTGATAAACTGATTTATCAAGCTGGGTATGATTTTGAAACTCAATTTTTCTGAAAAATGTTATTATATCCAAATGGAACTTTGTTAACACATGCAGAATTGTTCCTAAAATATTCTTTGCCCTTTTATGATGCATTGGCTCAGAAATACTACATTTGATCTGTCTAAGAAGTTAACTAGGATAATTGAGGGGGGATAACCTCAGCTTTGTCATCTTCCATCCCTCTCATATGCACATTTCTGGGATCACTTCTTTGATCTCAGACTCAATTCTGCTCAATTGGAAGATTACTTCCATGTTGACCTTCCATTTCCCCTTTTGTGTATTACATTTCTAAACCAATTGATCTCCACTCTTCTAAAATCACCATTTAAGCTTTGGATGATAGGTCAACATATCGTAAATGAAACCAGTACATTTAACTCAAATTTGAATAGTATGAATTAGGGTTTTCAATCTATTCTTGACCACACTAGTAAAATTTATTGATTTGTTAGCTATAAATAGGGTTAAATGTCCCTTTTATTCACCTTTCTTTTAGCCATTGAATTACTTAACTCTCTAACATGCATTTTCTCCCTTTGCACTTTGATCTTTGCAATCAAATTCCTTTTACTCTTTTGATCCTTTCTCTTACTCCTTATTTTAACTATTAATCAAGAAAGAGTTAGATTTACGAAAAAGATTGAGTGATTTAGTTGAATTACCCTATGGTTTTGAAAACCTTGTTACATTTAACACAAATATAGTTTTCTGCCCCAAAGTCCAAACAATTGAAACAACATCACCTTGCAACAGAGAAAGTCAAATATGAACGAACACTTACCTTAACTATATTTGTGTGCTGCTCGCTGCTGTTTCTGCAATTCTGCCACAGAGAATTTCAAAGAAAAAATCAAACAAAACAAAACAACTTTCAAATGGTATATATTATGATTAATAAATGAGCAAATAATGACTAATGAGGTATATCAAATTCAAACGGTTTCAGGGGCTGGGAGTCAGGGCGAGACCGCGAGTGGCAGAGTGGGCGACGACCGATGGGGAAAAATTAGGTTAAGGAGTAAGGACTTACAGGTTCTGAGCTGAGCTACTGAGGTGAGGTGAGGGGTGACTCAAGCGAGACTCGAGAGCGGCGGGAGGCGGCCTGCGTGCAGCGTGCGGCGGGACTGCTGGTGCGGGGTGCCAACTGCCAAAGCAAAACAGGGTCAGGGAGTCGGGGACGACGGGGAAGAAGATCGAAGACAGGGACGACGGGGAACTGGGGTCCGAGGAAGAAGATCGAAGACTCTCACACTGTCACACTCACAAGTTGCAAGAAAAATTTGGAGTTGGACGGAGATGGCAGACCGCAGACGGGACTCGGGAGAACACTCAGAGTCTCAGACCAGTGTGTGTGTGACTTGTGTTGTGTTTGGCATGGATTGGTGATTGGTGAGCGAGTGCTGCGAGTCAACGGCGTGACTGTTGCGAAATTGAGATTCGGCCGGCCCGCCCAAATATCAATTTGGCAAAATTAAAAAATTAAAAATTTTTAATTCGGGGCGGGTTCGGGGACGGGGACCCCAAACCCATACCCGACCCGTCCCCGAATTAATCCCCGAAAAAAATCCCCGACCCCGAACCCGATCCCCGAAATACATCCCCGAACCCGAACCCGAACGGGAAATCCCCGACGGGGCCCCGAACCCGTGGGGAAAATTGCCATCCCTACGTATGAGGCAGTTGACTGTCCATCTGCTCGGTGGGCAAGCATTACAGCTTTCTTCTTACGAGGAGTCGCCGACACTTGGTGGATAGTTTGGTGTGCACAGGGAGGGCCACAGATGTCCTAGGAAAAATTTTAAGCAAATTCATGCTAAGTTTTACCTCGAGAGTATTAATATGGATATGCTGAAGGAGTTTATGCGGCTGACTTAAGGGAGCAGAATTGTGAGGCCTTTATCGAGTTACTAATGTTAGCGCTAGGAATCGCAACTAGTGAGTTGACGGTGGTCTATCAATGTAAGTAGGGGCTCCACTTTAGCATTTGGAAGATGATAGGTGTTGTGGATTTTTAGTACTTAACCATGTTATACAATAGAGTGAATATTAAAGCTACACTAGTTCAAGAGCAAGCTTCCATTTTGGACAAGAAAAAGCTGGAGACGTAGGGTTCTAGAGGCAGAATTAAGTTTTGGGGAGGCAAACCTCCAAGGCTTCAGCATCGAGGCCAGATCTAGCCTTAAGGAGGTAAATTCCAACACCAGAATCAGTCGGGAAGTCAAGGTAGATCTTAGGGCCAGCTGAGGCACTTCATGTGCTGATTCAGTGGTCAAATCATCTGAGGCGAGGTTGTCGGGGCACTATAATTTGATGTAGGATGTGTGGTCAGTTGAGCCACCAATCTTTTGAGTGCCACCATCAGCAGGGTCGACATCCGCAACAGGGACTATTAGTCCCTCAACAACAAGCCTATCAATAGCTACCCTACCAACCACAACAGTAGGGCACATTCCCCATCCCCTGGTCAACTTAGGGAGACTAAAGGGATATCGCAGGGGTCTTACCCATTTTATTAGGGAGGAGGATGTTTCCAAGGTTCTGGAGGATATCGTGGATGATACCGGGAGGACAGTTAGGCAGGCGCTTGAATGTCATTAGCTAGGTAGAGGCTGATAGGCAGATGGATGTGGTCACTGGTACGTTCTCCACCTTCTCGCTACCAATTTATGTGTCATTTGATTCGAGGGCTTCTCTACCATTTGTATCTTCTACTTTTATTGCTAGAGCTACTTCATCCCTATCTTCTTCTGTGTCTATTTCTATAATGCTTCCTTCTAGGGATGGACTGGATTGTACTAGGTTCTACTCAGACGTGGCCTTAGTAATAGGTAAGGTAGACTTCCTAATAGACATAGTTGATATGGACTTTAAGATTTTTGACATTATCTTTAAGATGGATATATTGGGGAGGTATGAGGTGATGATAGATTGTTCGCAAAAGCGATTTGTGCAATGTGGACCTCATGGTGCTAGGGTATGCTACCGAAGATGCAAGCCTAAACCTACAAAGAAGGTCGTATTTGCCCATACATTATATTCTTTGGTGCAGAGGGGTTATACTATGTATTTGTGTGGGGTTTAGGAGCTGAACAAGGACGTGTCAGTATTACAGGATATTTCAATTGCCCAGGAGCTTCTAAAAGTATTTCCCAAGGAGATCCCGGGCATGTTGCTAGTACGTGTGATAGATTTTACTATTGAGTTGGTACTGGGGGTCGAGTCCATCTCAAAGGTGTCCTACCAGATGATACTAGTAGAGTTGAGGGAACTGAAGGCTCAGTTGGAGGACTTGTTGGCTCACGGATACATCTGTCCGAGTGTGTCTCCATAGGAAGCACCAACTTTGTTCGTAAAGAAGAAGGATGAGATCCTTCATTTGTGCATCAATCTATAGGGATTTGAACCAGTTGACAACGTATTTGACCAGATTCGGGGTGCTTCAATCTCCTCAAAGATCGACCTAAGGTTGGGATATCATCAGTCATTGCCAAGGCATACATCATAAAGACGACCTTTAGGACATAGTACAAGCACTATAAGTTTACAGTGATACATTTTGGGCTCACCAATACGCCTGTTGTCTTTATGAATTTCATGACGAGGATTTTTCGGCCTTTCCTCAATTAGTTTGTTCTGGTTTTCATAGACGATATTTTGGTTTACTCGTATAACAGAGATGAGCACGAGCAACACCTGCGTACTACATTGCTACCCCTTAGAAGAGGAGGAGGAGGAGGAGGAGGAGGAGGAAGGGGGTCAATTTCACTTTGAAACACAAAACAAGAGGAGAGGAAGACTTATATGGACGATGGTGTGTGTGAACGAGTGGGGAAGGATGAGGAGAACACGGTGCAAGTGATGACATGAAAAGGGGTAAATTTATGTGAAGGAGAAAATTATGCTGGGGAAAGAGGGTATCGAGTATACTGCACAAACTAGGATAGGGTGTTATATGGAGAAAGTTGATTTGGAAAAACTATCCGGTTAATGGAATTAAGGTTCTTTAGTAAAACAGATACGGGTTAAGGTCCTAACTACGATCCCATTCATGGCCCAAGGTGGTCCAAAACCTTAGAAACACTTCAAGAATTCTTTACTTCCACTTGGAAGGAGTTAGAGGCTGTTTCAATAAGCCATTCTCTCTCTCTCTCTCTCTCTCTCTCTCTCTATATATATATATATATATATATATATATATATATATATATAATCAAATAATATATAATTCAACTCTTTTGTTTTGCCTATTATTTTTAGATTCATCGACATATCCCACCTATTTCAACTAGATATCTAAAAAGAACGTATAATACTTTAATTTTGTTACAAAAATAACATTCATTAATTAAAATACTACATGTTTAAATTTTTTCATTATACAACAATTTATTTCAGCTCAAATAAATTATCAAACAATATTATTACTTCAATAATGTTTACATATAAATAATTTGTATCTATTAAATACTCTACTATATTATTATTTTAAAGTGGATATTAAGTTATCCAAACAAGATAAGATTATACACAAAAGTTAGGATGTGAGTACCATCAAGGAAGTTATTCATGTACCTCTCTCCAGGTAAATACCACAACACACCCATGCCTTTTATTTTCTTTGGAACAAGTACACTAATGGAGAAGGGAATAATGGAGAGGGGGAAGCATTGATGCATTTTTTGGGAATTTATTTGGGGGAAATTCTCAACCGTCAAAACATGACTAATGAGAGACTCCAACAAACCCATGTGGTGAGATGCTCACATGTTTTGTTGACGTACTTCATATAAAATATATGTAGCTTTTAGAGAATTTAACAGATATTTGAATTGATCAAATCCAAAAAAAGGTAAATAACTTATTTGATGTTTTTTTAGGCCAAATAATCAATATGGCGAACAAAAGTCAGATAAATTAAATATCCGATTAGATAAACATAAATAATATCGTATACGAAAATTTGAAGACACATATATATATATATATATAATAGATAAATAGATAAATAGATTTTACAAATAATGTATTTTTCATACTATTTTATTATATATAATAACACATACACTCACCCATCACAATTTGCCGTTGAACTAGTTATTTTATTTATAATTGGAACATTTTATGTTTAGATATATATTTTTATTTTTGCTATTGATTTAACTATTATCAAATATTTGAAATTATTAGTTTGATATTATACAATTTAGGATTAGAATCGAGTCATTATTATATCAGTTGAAATCAAATTGTTTATGATTCATTAATTGTGTAATGTTTTATCTTATATTTTTTATTTTATGATCTGATAAAAAAATTAAATATATTAATAGGCCCAGTAATACTATGTCTACATATCTTGGAGCTTCTCCGACTAATAAATAGAATAATTAGTCAAATTCAGCTAAGTAATAGTTATTGTCGTAGATAGCTCTGTACCTTTGTAAGTTTGTTAAACATTATCCATATAATTTAGAGTGATACACACACACACACATCAGTAAAAATGTGACATACACAATTTTTAGTTGATTCATAATTGGCTTACATTTATATCGTATCAGAGCTGCAGACTAGCAGTCATTGATCCTGCCCCAAACAACGCTTCCTCTATCTCTCCCTTTCCATTGTAATCCACGACATTAAATGAACCATCTTCCCAACTTATAGGATCAACTATGAGTGCTCAAAACACAGCCTTTAATTTTCCCAGTATCTCTCTCAAACTTGATAAAGAAAATTATCATTTATGATCCTCTCTAATTCTCTCTGCCCTTGAAGCTTACGACCTTGACCACCTCGTGACTGTCGATAATGCTGCACCGGCAGAATTTACACCCTCTAATGATGGCAATCAAGTTCTGAATCCAGAATATACCATATGGAGGTGCCAAGACAAGCGTATTCTTCTATGGCTTCGGTCACTTATCGCCAAACACTGTATCAGTCATGTTAGTCGTGCCACATCTGCTCGCCAAGCCTAGGTAATGTTAGAACGTACTTTCAATACTCAATCAAAGGCTCGTACTATGTATCTCAAGATGCAACTTTCCAACATCAAACAAGGATACCTATCCATATTTGACTATGTTGAAAGGAAGCGGTTGATTACCAATTTGTTATCCTCATCCAATGATCCAATCTCTAAAACAGACCTAGTACATAGTGTACTCTCTGGTTTAAATTCAATATATAATCCTCTAATTACTTCTATCTCAGTTCTTACAGAATTACCAACCATGGATGCTCTATTTGGAATACTTCTTCAAGAAGAAGCTAGATTGGAAGCAAGTCAAGGAGCTACCATTCATTTTGCTTGTGCAGCCCAAAAGTCTTCAGGGTCTTCTTCATCACTTAATTATGGAAATTGTGGTGGGAACTTTCGTAATCATGGAGGTCATAGTAATCATCATAGCAATTGGGGGTCTCATCAATCTAATCCTGAAAAACGGACCCACGATACTAATTTAGGAAAAGCTAAGGTGACATGTCAGATATATTCCAAAGTTGGCCACACTGCTATAGAGTGTTACAATTGATTTAATCATAGCTACACCAACAATAAAGTTGACTCTCTCCCTCCAACAACCATGATTGCTACTACTAGAAATTCTGATGCGAGTTGGTATTTAGATTCCGAAGCAACAAGCCACTTAACAACAAACTTGAAAAATCTTCACATGCATAGTGAGTACACTAGTGGAGATTAGATTCAGATGGGTGATGGTAATTTTATTCCTATTCATCATGTTGGCTCCTCTCAACTTTCTACTTTCCTACTAAATCTCTTCTTCTTTCAAATGTTTTTCACACTCCTTCTATTACAAAAAATCTTCTTAGTATCTCCCAATTCACAAAAGACAACAACGTTATAGTTGAATTTCATCCTCATGTTTGCTTTGTTAAGACCTTTCAAGGCAAAGTGCTACTATGGGGAGTGCTTGATCGTGGCCTGTATCGCCTACCTATCTCATCATCTCGAGCCGTTGCTCAATTTTCTTCCCAGTTACCTCTTATTTCTCAAGTGCCATCAATTCCAATTGCCTATGTTGGTGAACGCACAACTCTACATGGATGGCATAATCGTCTTGGCCACCCCCATGAAAAAGTTGTCTGCCAGATCTGTTCTAGTTTTTACCTACCAATGTTAAACAAAAGTTTTGGTATTCGTAGTTCCCGTCTGTTAGGCAAGAGTCATCGTTTTTAATTAGAGTCATATCATGCACAGTCTAGTTCTCCATTTGATCTTATTTATTCTGATGTCTGGGGTTCTGCCCCAGTTTCTTCCCTTAATGGAAATAAATACTTTGTTAAGTTTTTAGATGATCATTCCAAATTTATATGGATTTATTTCTTATCTCACAAATGTCAGGTGTTTGATATCTTTAAACATTTTACTGCCATAATTCATACTCAATTTAATGCCAAAATTAAGCAACTTCAAACTGATTGGGGTGGCGAATATCGATCTCTTGCTCCATATCTGCAATCTCAAGGCACCTACATCGTCATCCCTGTCCTCATACTCATGAGAAGAATGGTTCCCTGGAATGGTGTCATCGGGTCATTGTTGAGAAGGGACTCTCACTTCTTTCTCATGGTGACCTTCCTGTCAAATTTTGGGAGCAAGCCTTTGGTTTTTCTGTTTACTCAATCAATCGCACTCTCACTCCTATTCTTCACCACAAATCTCCATTTCAAACTCTTTAGAATCGTGCTCTAGATTATCACCTCCTTCGTACAATTGGTTTTCTTTGCTACCCTTATCTTCGTCCTTATAATACAAATAAAACGGAATTTCATTCTAAGCCATGTGTGTTCCTTGGTTACAACTCACGTCATAAAGGTTACATTTGCTTTCATCCTCCTACTACTCGCACTTATATTGCTCGCCATGTCATATTTGATGAATCTAAAATTCCATTTTCATCTTTTCCTTCCACCGAGTCATCTTCCACTCCCCTATCTCTCCAACTCCTATCTCCATAGCTCCTCTTTCTTATATTACTAATCTTCAACCTTTCCTACCTAATTGTCCAACATCTTCTCCTACTCCCTCTTCTAGTATATCTAGTCCGATTGTCTCTATCTTTGGGCCCTCTAATGTTGACTGCCCACCTAATCTCCCACACAAGCCAAACAATTTATCCCATCTTCGCCCATCCACTCAATCTACTCATCAATGCAAACTCGTGCTTGTACCAACTCTTTAAAGCCTTGCACCCTTTATACTACTATTCATCATCTCCCACATCCATCTTATGCCTTTTCCAAGGAACCCACTACCTATAAGTAGGCTTCCCAGCACCCCGAGTGGAGTGATGCCATGCAACCTGAACTTAAGGCCCTTTATCAAAACAACACCTAGACCTTTGTTTCTCCTCCCCTCGATGCTAATATTATTAGTTATAAGTGGGTCTACTGTATCAAACGTTGGTCGGATGGTTCCATAGATTGTCTTAAGGCTCGCCTTGTTGATCAAGGGTAGGGCTATTGACAAATCAAGCCGGCTAGCGAGCTTTTTGGGCTCGTCTCATTAATGGCTCGACTCATCTCAGCTCGCTTATTAAACAAGCTTAACAATTAAGCTCGAGCTCAACTCGATTATTAAACGAGTCAAGCTTGAGCATAATAAATTTGGGCTCAAGCTCGTTTACAGTGCAAAAGCTTGTGATCTCGGCTCGTTTACTACCAAAGCTCAAGATTCAACTCGTTAAAAGATTGGCTTGTTTATAAACAAGCAGGCTCAAGCTTTATTTTTAGGCTCATTTAGTAAATGAGACGAACCCAAACCTACCTCAGGTTTGCTTGACTCGACTCGTTAATATCCCTACTCAAGGGTTCTATCAAGAGGAAGGGGTTGATTATTTTGATACTTTCAGTCCTGTTGTTAGGTCGATTTCTATTCGATTGGTGCTTGCCTTAGCCATTTCCCATGGTTGGTCAGTTCGTCACTTGGACATCAATAATGCCTTTCTCAATGGTCATCTATCTGAGAGGGTCTTTATGAAACAACCCCTGGGTTTCAAGGATGCTCATCATCTTAATCATGTGTGTTTGCTACAAAAAGCAAGCTATGGTTTAAAGCACGCACCTCGGGCCTGGTTTCGTTGGCTAAAATATTTTTTACTTTAGCATGGCTTTAAGGGTTGCTATTCTGATTCATCATTATTTTTTCGTCATTCGGGCTCCTCTATCTCCTATATTTTGGTTTATGTTGATGATATTTTACTAATCGGAAATGATGCTCAGTATTTGTAGCATTTCACCTCTGTCCTGGACAATGAATTCTCCTTGAAGGATTTGGGACCTATTTCTTATTTTCTAGGTATCCATGTTACTCGTACCTCTGGTGGTTTTCACTTATCTCAAGAGCAGTACATTTGAGATTTGTTAGATTGCACTCACATGGCTGATTGTAAGCCCATTTCCACACCGTATGCTCCACGTACTCACTTATCCAATGATGGCTCTGTATTTTTTGATCCTACATTGTTTAGCAGTGTTGTTGGTTCTCTTCAATATGCTACTATTACTCGTATAAAAATCTCATTTTCTATTAATAAAATTTATACATCGCCCAACCGAAGTTCATTGGTAAGCTACAAAGCATATCCTTAGGTATTTAAAGGGGAGTGTTGCTCTTGGGCTTACTATTCGGCCTTTTGTCTCACCCTCCATAACTATCTATTCTGACGCTGATTGGGCGGGTGATTCCCTTGATTGGTGCTCTATCTATGGCTTCTGTGTTTATTTTGGTGGCAATCTTATTAGCTAGACTTCTCGCAAGCAAAAAGTTGTGGCACGATCTAGCACAGAGGCTGAATACAGGGCTTTAGCCATTGCTGTGGCTGAAGGCTCATGGCTACCGCATCTCTTACGTGAACTCTGCATCTCTCTTCCTCGAGCTCCTCTCCTTTTCTGTGACAAACTTTCTACCACTTATCTCATAGCAAATCCAGTCTTTCGTCGTAATTCGAAGCATATTGAAGTTGATTTTTATTTTGTTCGTGAAAAGGTAGAACGTGATGATCTTCGAGTTTGGCATCTTCCGTCTCATGCTCAAATTGCTGATATCTTAACCAAGGGTCTTCCTCTGCCTTCCTTTCTTCATTTCCGATCCAAGTTCAACGTGGCTTCGCCTCCATTGAGCTTGAGGGGGCATAATAGACCAAGTAATACTATGTCCACATATCTCGGAGCTTCTCCAACTAATAAATAGAATAATTAGTCAAATTCAGCTAAGTAATAGTTACTGCCGTAAATAGGGATGGCAATGGGTCGGGTCTAGCTGAAATGCCTCAAAAATATTTATTTTAAGAAATATAATTAAATAAGAATTTATTAGGGAATTAATTTAATTAATTATTTTATTTGAAATGGGAAGGATTTATTTAGGGTAAATTAATAAGGAATTTACAAATATTTTTATAAGAGAAATTTTGGGTTCTTTTCTAATTAAAAAGTAATTTAGAAAAAATCTTTTAAAAACTCTAAATTAGCCCAAAAGGAAAATTTAATATTATTCAAATATCTAAAATATTCTAATTTATTTATTTGACCCCAACCTACTTAAACTTTTCTTTTCCCTTTTTCAATTTTCTTTCTTTTATTTCCTTTCTATTTCTTTTCTTTTTCCTTTTCTTCTTCCTTCCGATTGGGCCTGTTGCGGCCCAATCTCTCTTTTCCTTCCTCCTTTCCGTGGCCCATCCGCCGCTTCTTTTCTTTCCTTCCTTCGGTAGCCGAAACGTTGCGCTTTGCGTCTTTTCTCCCTGGAACGCCGCATTCCATTCAAAACTTTATAATTGTTGTCGACCGGCCCGGTTCTTCTTCATTTTATTTTCTTTCTTTTTCCTCCAGCCGCGCGGTTCACCTCCTTCTTCCTCCTTCCTCCTCTGCCATTGATGTGCACCTTCGAAGCTCCAAAAATGGCGTTGTCGGCCACACTAGACTTGACCGGCCATTTTCCCTCTCTTTCTCTTCCCCTTGAATCGCAGTCTGACCCAGCCTAACCCACTTTCCTTTTTCCTCGTGCAAACTTCTCCTTTTCCTACGTGAAATGTCAACCCCAACCTAAAATTGTGCCAGTAGATTAACACCGCCAGCTGTCCCAAACCCTACCTGCATTATCCTCCTACGGACCCCTAGAACCCTACCTTCCCCTCCAAACTCTATAAATACCCCTTGTTTGGTTGATTTCAAAACTTTTTCCCCGAAACCCTAAGAGCCTACCCTGTGCACCACCATGACTTCAGACGACCTTTCCTCCACCGTTAGCCAACTACGTCGCCACCTCTGCCTACCTAAGTCTTTCCCGCACCGCCCTCTAACTAACTGAGCCGCCCATCTCCCTCGATTCTTCTCGCATGAGCCACCACAGCCGTGAGAAGTTCCCTGCCTGTCAAACCAAATTTTTACACCCACAACCCCTCGCGCTGCCGCCCACCACCACATCTGCCACTATCACTGCCTACTACACCACCCAAAAGCTACTACTAATCTTCCTCCACCTAGCCATAACCTTCTTTTCTCCTTTCTCCTCCTCCCCCCTCTCTTCTTCTTCTCTTCCTTTCGGCCGCCACCTTTGTCGCCGTGCGCCACCGCCACTTGCTGTGCCACCACCGTCACTTTACTCCTCTTATCCTAGGCTACCACTAACACCTCAGCCTCCACCCTCATTCTCCACCTTTTCTTCTCAAACCTCAACTTTTCCCTTTTCTATCCTCTTTTCTAGCCACCACCGTCGATGCCACCCATCTCCACCGACTCAAGGTAAAACCCTAGACCCTCTCAGCCCTTTTCCCCTATTTATTTAAGTGTATTCTATTTTATTCCAATTTTTATCATTTATTCGATTATTATTATTATTATTATTATTGGATATAATATTAATGTTATATTTTCTTGGCAGGGTCGAGGGTAGGAATAAATTATTTAAGTTGGTAGTTTCAAATTATTGTTATTAATAATATTATTATAAGTTTTATTATCATTATTAATATTATTATTATGAGTAGTAGTAGTAGTATTATTATTATTTTATTATTACTATTATTTATTTAAGGAGGGCCGAAGCCCTATTTTATGTTAATGATTCGCATACTCATATTTTATTATTATTATTACTATTTCTACTACTATTATTAATAATATTATTATAAGTAATATGTGATATTCATATTATTATTATTATTAAATGGTACCTTCAATCACTATAGTAATATCGTTTAATAGCGACGGTTAAATAAATATTAGAGACGGTTAAAAACCGTCACTAAACATTTACCGACGGTTACATAAACCGTCGCTATTCGCACCGTCGCTAATGTATTAGTGACGCTTTTTAACCATATCTAATATGTATTACCGACAGTTAAGAACCGTCTCTAAAAATTATTATTGACGATTCTGAAACGTCGCTATTAAGTTTTACCAACGGTTACAAACCGTCTTACCGACCGTTTTAAAAACCGTCGGTAGTAAATATAAGTTAATATCATCCATCCATGAGATAACCTATGAAAAAATATATTAATATTAACCTGTAATGATTTATATCAGACTTTTTTCTAATAATACACATTTGGTATATATAATTCATAAACTTGCATTAACAATATTTCATTGAAAGTTATATATACTAATATATGTTCAACAATGTCCAAAATGACAACATAGCTACATCAATGTCTAGACTACATTTGTTCGAAATGTACATATATATCAATTTAACACCTAAGGTTATCCATTACAAAATGTCGAATACAAAATATAGCCGCCTGGATCCAAATAAGTCAGTGTTTGCCTCCATTGTATATATACACCTAGGTTGATGTGTATATATGTTGGTGTCCCATGTAGTATCTTCAAATACTTCACTGTAGGACAAAAATATATATCGATTGTTAAACAACATTATAAATGAATATAATCTAACTTTATAATTAATTAAAATTAATTGAGAAAGTGAAGCAGAAATGTACAAAGTCATATGCATTCCTAGAATGATATTAATTATAATTTTATTCCTACAAGTGTAAAAATGTCCAAAAAACTGAATAGGTCTATTACCAACAGAAATCACATTGATTTTTTTAGACATGGTGATAGTGACTTACATTATTTGGTAATTCTATGTCTAAAAAATTTGGAAGATACAAATTTCATACAAATCATTTATCCTTTATTTTCTTTTCCGTAGAGCTCCAAAGAATAGAAATAGAATTCAGACCTCTTGAAGTGAGAAATGGATTTCCAATCCTAGTTCCATTTCTAATGGATTTCATTCCAAATAGGAGGTACCTCTCCATCACCTAAACTATTTTTTTTTCAATTTTTATATGCATTTTACTATAGCAACAGTAAACGGATTTGAATCATGGATGGACAGGTTGAGTGGTAACATGATGCACCACCTGACATAGGAAAGATTATGCTGTAAGAATCTAGTTAATATAGTCATTTCTTGTTTGGGGGGGTGTCATGGTTTTTGGTTTAGATATCATTACCTCAGAATGTCATTAAGCAAGTCCAAGCCATTTGCAGATCTTTCTTCTAGACTGGGTTGGGGGCAAAGAGAAAGAAACCATTGATAGCATGGAAGACAATCTGCCTCCCATAAAAAGGAAGGCGGATTGGGCGCCAGGGATGTTTATAACTAGAATAAAGTAGCTATAGGAAGCTATGTATCACAGCTGTTGGTCAGGAAACATAAGACTATGGATTATATGGGCACATGGAGCATTCCTCCAAAAAGACAATATCCGAAGTTACACTCCTAAGGCATCTCAATCCTGGATTTTTAGGAAGATTATGAGCCTGCAATCAACCCTTCCTCCTCTGATTGAAGCTGGACTCTGCATGAGAAATGGAAACTATTGAATTCAAGCAGCTTATGAGCACATCAGACCAAGAGAAGACCTTAATTCCTGGAGAATGGAGTGCCTAGACATAAGGTGATCATGAGGATTTTCTGCCATAGCGTTGCTTTAACCAAGGAAATGGTATATAGGTGGGATGTTGCTGAAGATAACCTATGCAATGTCTGTCTTTTTGCAGTCAAATCTCTGGACCATGTCTTAGCTGAATGTCAAATAACTATGAATTGCTAGTTTCTCTTGATGAATGGGCTACGACTTGTTTACAGGCCCCAGTGTTGGCATCATATTCTTCACTGGATATTGAAAGGTGCAAGGAGAAAGAATAGCTCAGGGGGAGTCATGCGTGTGGCAGCTTGTGATCTGATCTATAGAATTTGGTGAGGCAGAAACATTACTACTTTTCAACAAAAAATATTCTTCCTAAGCGTTTAATCTCTGATCTTGTAAAGGACACATTTATATGCATTCACCAAAGTAATTACAGTAGGAAGCACAGGGGGGCTCTTGTAAACTTAGATAGGCTGCACAATTGATTTCATGCGGGAAGCCGGGAATAGATTTGGGCATGTACATATTGCTCTTTGGTATTGATAAAATCCTTTATTAATTACCCAAAAGAAAAGGATGGTCGAAATCCTAACCGTGAAAGGAAATAGCTCAAAAGATAATGCGAAACATTGACTTGATCCAATTACTAACCAACACTCCTAGACTTTAGGGACCTAAAAAAACAGGTACATGCATGGCACATCATAGATAAGGAACTACTTTCCAATGGGCCAACAAAGGACAATATAGGCTAGGAGTTCAGTATGATGAGGCATATATATCACATCACCATGTTGACTGTAAAACTTCTGCATCAAGCTGTCAAGAAAGCAGTATATGATATCATCATTTCAAGCAGAGATAATCCATTACTCTCAGAGCCTTCAAAACCCATTGGATATTTTTGGCTACAAGCCTTTAAATCAATTGAACCATGAAATCCTGCTCAACGTTCAGAGAATGCTAAACACCAGCCACAAGTATCAGATTACGTAATAAGACCAAAGATCAATTTACATTGCAACCAAAGACCAGCCACAAGTAAAGATTTCAACTCAACAGGGTAGGGAATAGGGGGCATCAGGAAAATGCGACACGCTAGCATTTATATTGTTTCTCCTTTTTTTTGGGGGGGGGGGAAGTGAGGTAGAGGAACATTGCAACATAAAATCCAAGTGAAATTGATGAATGAAAAACTAGGACTCAAGTGACCACTCAACCTGCAGTCCATTCAAGTCAACAAGTTTGCAACTGCCTACACAGACATAGGCAAGATCTTGACCATGGCAATACAACAATAGATCAAAAGGCAGGGTTCTGTGATAATTGAAGATCTCAAGAAGAAAATGCATCATGTAAAGTACCTTTACACCAACTAAAACACTGACCCATCATGAAAGCCATAATGGAGCAGCATCTGAAACTATGACTCCCAATTAACAATGTTCTTTCCTGGTATTTAAGTAAAATTTCAGATGTAAATCATTTTTTATGGGTAAAATTTCAGAGCTATCCTTGCTTTTTATCACAATTTGCTGTAAAGTATTTAACTAATGCAGGGTCTAGGATGTTTAGAATATTGAAAAAGCAATGAAGCAGGATAAGATTGAAATAAATTCACACAGACATGCAGCTTATATGGGTAAGTCAATAATGTGATATATTATTTTCATCATTTTTTCCACTGACTGATCATTATTTATATTTTGATAAGACAATAATGAAAAGAGGATTATTTCATTTCACTAGATTGGATTATTCTATCAAACAGAGCCGAGGCCAACTAAAAACTTGATGGGCCAGAAAGCTTATACTAAGAGTGTGCAACATACAAACATCTTCACCAACAACAAAACTATGACTTTAGCTGATGGCCCGTCACATACAAGAATGGAGGCCCAGCTGTCTTCCAAATAAATGCAAAGCCCATTGTGTGTATAGGAGATTAATTAATCCAGGTGCATAGAACATTAAACCTTCGTGGGTAATTCAACTAGTTATGAGGATTTCCTAAAATTTGAATGGCATACCTGATATCATCTTGAAGGACATCATCCTAACACAAATTCATCCTTCTGCACCTATAGGGTTCTGTCAATAGAAGCATTAGTTTGCTATATGCTGATACATCCACACAAATGGGAATTAAACATACCTGTGTGTTGCTTGTTCTTCTCATCCACTCATTAACTCTTTCCATAAAAGCTGCTTGAACTTGTTTCATAGAAGCCATTTCCTCTCTAGTGGTGGCCATCTCTTCTTCGGTTTTTTGCAACTTTCAACTTCTTCATTGGATTTTCCTACATATTGATTAAACATATCTAAATTTGACTATGTAGCCCCGTGCTCATAGCCAAATTCCCTACCACTATGATTTTTTCCATATAGGGCTAGGATGACCTCCTTTTATGCATCAACGGTAGAACTCGACAACTCAAAACTGCCAGTTTTATCATTGACATAAGCAATGGCATCATCCTATATTAAAATAGAAAAAATAAGATACACATAATCAAAATCAAATAGGTCAAAAAAATTAGGATACCAGTGAGTAAATGTGTGAATAGATCAGTACTTCATACCACAAACTCTTTTGATGTTGAATTCATCGAGTAACTCCCATCACGTCTTTTATTATTTTGTATAAACATTTCCAGGTCACCAGGCTCTCTTCCTTCCAATCTCTTCTAAAGTATCAAATAAAAATAAATCAAACAAGAAGTCTAAAACACACTTTTGTAGATTATATTTTGGTTTGTCATGAATTACTCACAAATTCATCTCTAGCAATAGCAAAACTTTTTGTTCCTCGAGTATGAAAATGAGATGCCTCTTTTCTCATAGTTTCTCCTCACTTAGCAGCACTCTAGATCAAATAAATAATTAGGTGAGTTTATATTTGATTTATAGTATAAATATATACATAGTAAAATATTGTACCTTTCCTTTATCAGAGAACCAATATTCAACAAGTTTGATCCATTGAGCCTCAGGAAGTCCTATCTTATCCCATTTATCAATCACTTGATCTTTAGTCTCACCAGGACGACAATAAATAGCCTTCAACTCATACTTCCTTTGCCTTACCTTTACACCAATATTACTCAAGAAATATTTGTCCATCACCCTTCCCGAAGGAAGAAGGAATTTCCCCTGTATAATGAACAGAATAAGATCAATAAATAATAATAAAAATATTACTCAAGAATAATAATAAAAACCAAGAAATACCCGAACTAATTTCTTCAAATCATCTTTGAATCTTTTATGGATATGACGCCAATCATGTTCTTCATAAGGACACCATTATGGTTTTTTTGCTAAGTCCCCCAACCAACGATGGAAGTAATGCCCCGACTTCCTAATTGATTGAAACATTTCATTGACATCCACTATCATCTTCTCACCATTCCTAAGATTCCAAATATCTTTCAGCTCAATTTTTCCCTGCCTTCGCGTAATCTTTCCCTCAGCATCTAAATGATAAATTAGTTAAACAAGGAAGTAAGAATTACATCAAAGAAATACAACACTAAATATTATAATGAATCATCCTAACCAATAAATTTCATGAAGTCATTATCAAATATAGTTGTGCTATTTTCACTTCTACCACTAACACTACCACTTATATCCGGTGTATCATGCTCATCGGGGATGTGCTCCTCCTGGACATGCTCCTCATGGATATGCAAACCACTATCAGGTGTGAATGGTAAATGTGCATTTAGAGATCCCTTGCCGGATGATCTTGTATCAGCAAAAGCTCGAACAAGTGTGTTTGGTGAAATGGGTGAGCTACTATCATTTGTGCAAGGATGAGATGAAGATGCACGTGAATCAGACATTCATCTCTTTCTTTCATTCTTTGAGCGATACATGACTACAAAACATATAATTTAAACACACTAAATATAGTTAGATATATGTATGGTAATAATTTAAGTATGGTCCATAGAAATACTACAATCACTAAATATTATCGAACTAATATTATAAGTATGGTCCACAGGAATACATAGCAATGAAAACCAAATACAAACACCAAAAAAGCAAAAATAACTACTCATCCATGTCCATCCTAGCTAAATATGTTACATCATCAAAAGTGTTAATAGAAGTAGAAGGAACAGATTGAGGATAAAGAAGATCAAATTCATCATCATTTTCAATGGCATCATTTTCTCCTTGTACACGTGCTCCTAATTGATAGTTGTCTCTTGGATTTACTTCAACAATGTGAAACCATTCTTCTTGCTTCCCATCTTTGACGTAAAATACTTGGGTTGCTTAAGATGCAAGAATGAATGGATCATCTTTCAATGCTCTGCCCGTATGAATCAAATGGTTGAAATTTACCAATGTAAAGCCATTGTTATCTTGCTTCAAGCCTCTACTTGAATTAATATTTACCCAATCACAACAAAATAATACAACTTGACAACTCCCATAGTAATCCAATTCATAAATGCCTCTAATCCTTCCATAGTATTTTATTCCATCAGCAAATACCATCACCCCACAATTTTGAGTTTTCCTCCTCTCATCTCTCTTTTTTGTATGGAATCTATATCCCCTTGTGATGAAAGATTTCATTGATCTAACTAATTTATTAGGTCCTCGTGCCAAAGCCTTCCAAATTTGTCCACCTTCTGTAGTGTCTTCAAAGTCTCGTCCCTAAAATCAAATTAAAAAATTACACCATTTATACAAAATAAAAGAGTATTTTTATACATGTTAATAAAACTACCTTTGATTGAAGCCATCCAGAAAACTCTTCAATCACCCATTTTTTCTCAGTATTCACATCAGGTCGAATATTCCTATTGCCCCGACGCTTTTCACGTATGAATTCACTAAAACCATATAAGATAATTAGATTTAATAAGAAAAAACTTCGACTAATAAAGTTACACAACTATTATAATACATGAGATATTACCTACGGTACGCATCGAAATAGTCATGTTGGATAAGCACATAACGATGAGCTTGCTTGAGACTTAAATCATCTAAAATTAAGATGATGAATCTTGCCTATTGATCGTCCGCCAGTGTTGAACAAATACTTGTTAAAACCTTGAACAAATTCATCATTCCTTGGTCCTCTATTAAATACAGTTTCAACATTTCCAAAATAACGTGAACAAAATGTCATACATTCATGAATATTGTATCCTTCAGCTATCGAACCCTCGGGATGAGCTTTGTTACGGACACTTGATTTTAATCTTACTAAGGCCCTGCCAAATAAAACAATTAGGCCATATGACTTCAACCATAGAAGTATTAAAAGCACTAACCATGTGGATATGGAATATTACAAATGTCCTTTCCGTTCAATAGGATACATCCATGTATAGTGAATTGAACCAGTGAATTTTACTTGCTCTGGAAGATGCACAATTAGATGAACCATGCTTGTAAAAAAGCTTGGTGGAAATACTTTTTCCATGTGGCACAATGTCAAAACAACGTGTTGTTGTAAATTATCAAGCTCTTGTAAATCTAGTTCTTTGCTACATAAGGATTTGAAGAACATTGATAACTCTGAGATCAGTCCAACAACTTCAGTACTCATAGATGCTCTTAATGCAATTGGAAGCAAATCTTGCATTAAGATATGACTGTCATAGCTTTTAAGGTTGAACAACCTTTTGTTTTTCAAACTAACACATATTGAGATGTTAGATGCATATCCATCAGGAACTTTAATCTTCTGCAAAACTGACAAGAAACGAACCTTATCAGTGGAATTCATGGTATAAGAAGCATCAGGTAAAACATACTTGTTGTTGGGATGTTCGATCGGGTGTAGATTTTGTCGTATCCCAATATCCTTAAGATCCATGCGTGCTTCATAATTGTATTTTGATTTCCTTTCAATACCCAGAAATGTTCCTAACAAATTATCACATATATTTTTCTCTATGTGCATGACATCCAAATTGTGACGGATGAGGTGATGTTGCCAATATGGAAGATAAAAAAATACTTCTTTTCTTCCAATTATGTTGCACAGGGCTATCATAAGAGACTTCCTCCTCCTCCTCCTCCTCCTCATCATCATCATCTATGTCCTCATTAATCTCTAATACTGGTGGATGCCTAAGATTAGATTGAGCGGATCTTGTAGGGCGATCTAATGAATTTCCATAAATATGATTTATAACATCCATTTGCCTACGAATAGCAACTCCTGAAGGTGTAGGTGGAGCCCTATCAACCTCTATTCTTCCATCAAATTGTGTAGGTTGAAACCGAAATAAGTGATCATCTGGTAACCATCGCCGATGCCTCATATAACAAAACTTTTTACCAAATTTTAACCATTCTGATGAAGTAGCACTTCCACAACATGGGCAAGCAAGTGCACCCTTTGTACTCCACCCCGACAAATTTGCATACGCTGGAAAATCATTTATAGTCCATATCAGGGTAGCTCCTAATCAGAAGTTTTGCTTAGAAGCTGCATCAAATGCATTGACACCATCCCACAACTTCCTTAACTCATGTATGAGAGGTTGCAAATACACATCAATGTCATTACCTGGCCCCTTTTGCCCTGGTATAATCATCGACAACATAAATGAGGATTGTTTCATACACATCCACGGCGGGAGATTATAAGGAACTAGAATAACAGGCCAAGTGCTATGATTGGTGCTCAATGTCCGAAATGGATTAAAACCATCACTAGCAAATCCAAGACGAATATTGCGAGGATCTAGAGAAAAATCAGGATAACAAGCATCAATATCTTTCTATGCTAAACCATCAACCGGATGTCTTAATTTTCCATCCTTCACACGATCTCTATCATGCCATCTCATATCTATGGCCATCTTCGATGACATGTATATTCTTTTCAGCCTTGGAATCAATGGGAAGTACCGTAGAAATTTCCTTGGTTTTTTCCTTCTATTAGGATCTCGCTCACCCTCATCGATGCAATCCATTTCAATCGGATTCTCCCAACGTGAAGTATTACACACCAAACAATTGTCTAACACTGTCCTATCATTACTTCCATCATCCCAATATAACATGCAATCATTTGGACATGCATCAATCTTTTCGTATCTAAGACCTAATTCATTTATCAACCTTTTTGCTTCATACCAAGAAGATGGAAATAGACACACCATAGGAAATGCATTGGACATCAATTCAAGAAGCATAGTAAAAGACTTTGAAGACCAATCGTTCATGCTTTTCAAATGGCACAAGTGCAAAATGAATGATAGTTTCGAATAATTATTGCACCCAGGATATAACTCTTCCTCACACTGCTTCAAAAACGTATGATAGCGAACCTCTTCATCACTAGGAGTGTTCATAGGTTGGTTTTCAGGTAAATTATCATAACCATGGGAATCATCATTGAATCTTGGTCGAAGTGGGCTCGAAGATTCAATGGTAGGATTTTCAATTCCTTCATCTAATACTCCAAATGCATCCCTCACAAGTGCAGGAATTTGATCTATATCCTCAACATTTGGCCTAATGTCATCCATACTAGTAGACACATCATTAGCCGGTTCCCATATTGGTTCCCCATGAAGAACCCAATTGGTGTAATTTTTTAGAAAGCCATTCTTCATAACATGACCGGTGACAAAATCAGCTGGATAACGATATCTATTATAACACTTTCGACAAGGGCACCATATCTTTCCATTTATAGCCACCTTAGAAGTTGCAAGCTTTAAAAAATTATCAAATCCCGCTAGAAATTCGGTACTGGTCTTATTTAAATTTATCCAACTTTTATCCATGATAAAATATATTCCCAATTTACCTGGGCATTTCAAATGATATCAATTAATTAATATAAATATATTATGCAGGAAATGCTACTCAAATTGAGAATGTAGAGAAGAATATTGAAGTCACTCAACAATGACAAACAAAAAGGGAAATCTTGGAAACAAACAATTGATGTCCATTTATGTTTTCATTGTGAATTTCTAATATTATAATTTCTCCCTGCATCGTGAGCCATAACCATCCAAGTCACACTTTCTTGGTTGCATTTGGAGATGTTTTGCTGAGTGCAGTATTGGTTGCTATAACTTGACTTTGGAGTTATGTAATAATTCTTTCATAGTATAACCTAATCTTCCTCAGATAATTTTAAAAGAAGCTTTATTTCATTACTTCTTTTACACCTTCATTTGCAACATTTTTATAGTTGAAATGCATCTCAAGATATCTTTGTTTATTGTTCAGCTGTAGTACTGGTCCTATTTATTTTTCGATTCGCATATGAGAATAAAATTTATTATATTACTACTACTAATAATAATTATAATAATTTAAATAATAATCATTACTATTATTACATTTATAATTATAAAAAAATTAATAATTGATTATATTACTTACATTCATAATTATACTAAGTACATTAATCATCATCATAATATTCCGGCATAATGCAACTTAACAAGTCTTTTATGTTTAGCTTACAAGTGTATTCCACTTGGTAATTTTATTGCCGATGAAGATCTTGCATAAATTTGTAGTAAAGAGGAAAATTCAGTAAAATTAACATAAAACAAGGACTCACAATTCAGTAAGTAAAGAGGAAAATTGAAAATTGCACACAAAACATAATATCTAATTACTTAAGGTAATGCAGTATAATAAGATTGTGTTTAGGATTTGCAACAAGTATGATTTGACCAAAAAACATAATTTCTATAATAATTGGGTTTTCATGTCGTAAGTCCTATGTTTTTTCTATCTTCACACTACTCCCTTGGGTAATTCACTTGGAAGTTGGAACTACTTTAATTTGTATTGAAATAATTATCAGAAAAGGTATAGAATCAAGCCACACAAATAATAAAAATTAAAAATCCCAATTCCAGTCTAAGAGTTGCCTTCTACCCTGCAACACTACTAGCACTATTAACTTTCCCAAATAACCTCAATTGAAGTCTTGCTAACCTAATTACAACAACATTTAAGCCTCCACTTTTTAACATATATAGCATAAATATGTTGAATTATATATAATCACAGGTAAAGTTCTTCCTATCTTATAAATTATACCATATTAGCAAACAAAGAAAGTTTATACATTGCAAAACAATCAGGACTAATTGCAAAACAAGGAAGAAGAAGAGGATGAAAATATAGTTGGCTCACAATCCCGACATGCATTGCAAAACAAGATTGGTCAAAAACTAATTGCAGGAATCATAACTGCTCACAATCAGGAATAATTGCAGGAAAGTATCCACTAATAACGATAATAATAACAATCGTTAAATAATTAACGGCAATTGTTAAATAATTAACTGCAGCAGGAAAGTAGAATGTAGGTCCTCGAGCCTACCTTACACGGGAAAAGAATAGATGAAGCAGAGCGGCGATAGGAGAAGGAAGGGCAAACACGCGGCGACAACGGAAGAAGGAACGCCGATGAGCGGCGGCGACTGAAGAAGGACGGCGTCGTGAGTCTCACTATTCATCGGAGCAAGGAAGAAGGAAAATGGGAACAGGGATGGAAGAAGATAGGTGTGGGAAGATACACAACAGCCGAGAAGAATGGGGAGGGAATAACGCAGACAGGGGGAGGGTAGCTGAAATTTTCAATCGGGCGGGTTAGGTTTTGGGTTAAAATTATACCGACGGTTTAAAACCGTCGCCAAAATACAAACGGTCACTAATATACTGAAGGTTTAAAACCGTCGCTAATATACCAACGGTTTAAAACCGTCGCTAATTTTAACAGTTTTTTTCCCGCAAGCGACGGTACCATAAACTGTCCCTAATTAAACGTCTATATATGCCGTATTTCCTGTAGTGACTATTTGGAGGTAGGGTCGAAAACCCTACCTTATATTATCTAGGTTTAAGTTATTTTTTTTATAATTCGCGTATTATTATCAATATTATTTTTATTAATAATGTTTTAATGATATTTTTAGTATTAATTTGGTGGAAGGTAGAAGCCCTTATATCACCATCCTTTTTGAATTATATTAATATTATTATTAGTATTGTTAATAGTATTTTGTATAGTTATTATTAGTATAGTATTATTTTATTTAAAAACCAAGTCTTAGGATAAGTTAGTAAATAATAGTATTTTTAGGAGGGAACCTAATTCTAGTTTTTCCCTTATAATAGATGATACCGGTTAAAGCCCTAGAGAGGCATAAAAGCGTGCTCCAAGATCGGTGACATTTTAGGTAAGGGAGTACTAAGGCCGTTTGTGTATTATGTGTTTTATATGCCATGCATGACATGTGATGTGAACTATAATGTATTTTATGTGTATTTGTATAACTTTCATATATGCAGCATAATATGGAGTTAAGGTAAGATTGTGCATTAAATTGTGACATGTGTATTATGTGTATGGGTTGTGTTATTATTGTGGTATGGTGTAGCTCATAAGACATGCATGATAGTTTTTATAAAAAAATGATGGGGAGTGTCATAATGTGGAGTTAATGTTTGCATGGTGTTAGGGTTGGCATGGAATTATGGTTTGCATGGTGTTAGGATTTGCATAGTGTTAGGGTATGCATGGAATTATGGTTTGCATGGTTTTAGGGTTTACATGTAGTTGGGGTTGCATGGTGTTAGGGTTTGCACACGAGTTAGGGGTTGCATGGACGTTAGGGTTTGCATGGGTGTTAGGTTATGCTATGGTTAACTTTGGTGGTGGTGGTTAACTAGGGTTGGAGTGGTTAACTAGAGTTGGAGGATAAGAATAGTAGAAGTCAGTCATGTATGTCTGGGTGAAAAGCTTCTGAATAAGATACTTAAGACATTAATCATTTAAAGTGAAAGATTATTGAGCCGGGTCCAGCCGATCCACCAGTTAAGAATAGTGGTTAGGGTTTTTACCCTATAAGTGACCGATCCACGGGCGAATAATAGTAGTGTGGACTATTGTCCCGCATGTGACCGACCCACTTGTAATAATAGTGGGGGATCTCGAGCTCAATAAACACAAACCAGAGTTGCTAAGACACTTAAAAGATACTAATTACTTACAGTGGAACACCATGTGAGCAGGAACCGGTCGATCCACCAGTTAGGAACAGTGGTGTGGACTATTGTCCCGCAAGTGATTGATCCACCAGTGAAAAATAGTGGCGTGGACTATTGTCCCGCAAGTGACCGTCCCACCGGCTAAAATAGTGGGGTGTTCCTGTACTTATATGGATTTGATAAAAGGCATGGTGTGTATCGACTTCCGATAAAAGATTAATTAAATAATTAATCCAGACTTTTTGGGCCTTTATGTGTGGGCTTGATCATTTATAAGTTGTATAATTTTCAGCATGACCTTACATATTATATATGTGGGTTTGAAAGTGTAAGTTGAATATTATCCTGCATGATTTTATGTGCTTATGTGTTGGCCTTAGTTCTCGGTTACTTTACTCAATACGTAGCAAACTGATCACCCTTTTCATGGGTGCTGCTCATTCCCACCAGCAGAAGGCCCGTCTGACGTGTTGCAGGTAGGTGATGCCTTCTTCGATGCCATTGATGTCTATGGGACATCAGGCGCGACCGAGTGATGATTTGGGTTGGATTGGGTCCTGGAGTGGTGTGACCGTTTTCCATTTATGAAATTATTAATCCTGTTCTCTTTTAATTATATTTGAAACTTTGGAAACAATCTTATTATTGTAGCTATTTTTCTTCTCTAAAGAATTATCTTTAGTATTTCAAATTATGTAAAATTTATGTGTACTCTGATTATTGATTTGCGAACTTTAATTCATGTATTAATGTGTGATGATGGAAATGTTTTTCTTAGTCTTAGCACTTGGTACTGAAACGGTAAGAGTGAATCAGTCTAGTACTAAGTGTGGTGGTATCATCCCCAAGATTTATGGATTTTAAATTTAAATATCTTATTTAAAAAAAATGTGTAAATTTTGGGGTATTACACTAGCCATACCCAGACCCCAATCCGTTTATATTATCTAGACCCAGGCCTGACCCATATCCGTCGGGTCTCAAAAGTTTAGACCCCGACCTAGATCCACTGGGTAAACGGGTCCTAAATGGGTCCGGCTATTTTTTTTAAAATAATTAATAATCTATGTAAATACAAATACATTTATATTTTATATAACTTAATATGTATTTTTTATTTAAAAAAATCCTCCATGTGAAAAAATAGATATATTAAAATAGTTATGTTTACTTTTTAAATAGTATTTTCATACTTTTAGAATACAATATTGTATATATTGCTTATAAAGTAAATATATAAAAAAAAATAAAAAAAAATAAATAAGGAGCTCAAATAACATTATGACAATAATGATAAACATAATATTAATATGTATTTATATATGTATATATATAAACACACACACATATATATATTAAACGGGTTTGGTGAGTAGGATCTGAGTCGGGTCTGGGTTTAGAACTATTAGACCCAGACCCAGATCCGTTCAGGTATATATGGACCTAGACCCGTCGGGTCCAAAAATTATGGACCCAGACCGGCTAAAAATAAGACTAGTTTAACAGATATGAGTCAGATCCGAGACACATTGTCATCCCTAGCCGTAGATAACTCCGTACCTTTGTGAATTTGTTATACATTATCCATGTAATTCGTAGTGTATCTACTATATATATATATCAGTAAAAAAGTGGCATACATAATTTTTAGTTGATTCATAACTGGTCCGCGTTTATATATATGATCTATTATTTATGATTCAATCCAAAATTTTAAATATCTAATTTTTATCAAATATTCTATAACTAAATATTTAATACATTAAATATTAGATCCATAAACATTCATATGTCATAAATTTCAAGCCCAAATCATGCGAGTTTACTACCGCAATTCTAAATTCTAATGTCACCTTTAGACTTTTGCGGCTCCTCAATGCACGGTGCACCTATCCCTTTCTCTAACGATCCATCAGGGTCATTTATGGACACAAGGAATTCAAAACTACCAAAAGCATAAACTTCTGCAATGCCTTTTCAAAGTAAGAGCAATAACATCACTGGTTAAAATTCTACAGAGTTATAATTTTGAAGTGTTTAAATTTCGTGCTTACCGATGCAGGTTGCCCCAAAAGGTACTGCCACATCAGACATTTGAAAGCGTTGCGAACTTGCAAGTGATGTTCTGAACCACCAAACGACAGGACTCGCTTGAGAAAAAAAGAGGATGTGGTCGGGGGCGTGTGCCGCACCCAAGAGCATCAGGGAGCCCATGCCTGATTGATGAAGAAATTTTGGCGCTGGGCTCACTTGTTGATGTCGTAGGCTCGTAGCTCTCCTCATTTGTTCTGGGATGAAAGTTTTGGTAGGTAAAGTTTCGTTTGGTTTATGAAAAGTTTTTGAAAATAATAATAATAATAAATTATATTTATTTTATGTAAGATAATTAAATAAAAAATAAAAAAAGTAAATATTAACTTTTTATTTAAAAAAAATAAAAGAAGGTATTTTAATTTTAATTTTAAAAGTTACCATGATAATATTTTATTTTTTTATTATTAAAATTAAAGATGCAATGGCAATAATAATAAAAAGTCTATAAATATCTTAATTTTCACAAAATAATTTTCATGCTATCTTTTTTTTTCTCAAGTTCAAATTATACAGACATCTCCAACTTTCATTTTTCTTTTTTTATAAAAATGGATCCGATTTTATTTAATTTTAAAATATATTGAATAATTTAAATTCAAGTAAGCAACCTAATAAAAAATTTTAAAATATCCAAAAACTTCTGTTATTCAGAAAACATAGATTATCTAAATATCCAAAATTACCGTTTTCCACAAAATCAAAATTATCAAAATATCCAAAATTTTAATATCAACATAATTTCAATATTCATAATATGCTTATTGTTGTACTCGCTTGTGTTATACTAGTTTTTATCATTGAGTTGATCTAGTTACAACTATCATTATTAGATTATGTTGTATTCGTGTTTTTGTTCTAATATTTAAGGAATATCAACACATATATTTTTTATATTAAATATTAAAAAATATCAGGTTATTTTAAAAATTATTCAGATCCTAAATATTTTTTAATAATCCTATAAAAAAAATTTAAGTACCAAAATAATCTTTAAAATAATTTTTAGGTCTATATTCGATTAAAAAGTCTTATATGGAATTAGTAATTAACATATATTGATTGAAATAAATTAAAAGATAAATGATATAAAGTGAAAATGACTGATGATGTAATTATTAAAAGTAGCTAAAAGTTATAAATATAGCATAATTGATGTAGAGTAGAGAATTAAATTTGATCATTATAAAAAAAAGTAATACAATTTAGGGTTGCAAGTTTCTAGTTTATTTGAACCAGAATAAATTTGGATAATAGTTAATATTAAAAATTCATCTAGCATGGAAGTTATTTAATTCTGTTTAAATTGGAGGGAATTAAGATGAATAAATGTTATATTATTTGAATTTTTTTTCTTTCACATCTATTATCCCAAATATAAGATAAATAAAAAGAAATTAAATTAAAATAACCAATTTACTCGGATTAACTTGGGTGAAACTTTTAAAATAAGTCCCTAAACAGGATATATAAAGATAGAATAATTTTATTTATCCGTTAGACCCAAAACCAAACCTTAGTGCATGCACATGTGTTTGCAAAGGCTTCGACGTTTGTAGTTCCCGTATTGGTGCGTACGAAATTCCTCTTTAATCTTATTGAAGTTTGTCTTCATTCACAGTAGCTACAATCTCTCTCTCTCAGGTCCTACACCCAATTCACCAACTTCTTGCCAGCACCTCTGGTATACTAGGCTCTAGCCGTAAAATACAGGCGTCGTAAATTCAAATCCGCCTCCACAATTTTCTAAAAGCCCACTACAATAAGATAAAATAAAAACCTTTTGGAACTTAGGATCACATGGCTATACAGGAATTATTTTACTTTCATATACAGTACCCACCTTTAGAGTTGTAAGATAAAAACTTTCCATAAAAAATAACTCATGGAGATTCATTCCTTTCAAACGAACTCTTCCGATATTTCAACCCTTACATCAGAGGTGTACAAGTGTCCAAAACATATGTCCGGTAAGCACGATCCCTGTCCAAGTGACCAACACATGTCCTTCGATCCGGATGACGGGAGGAGAAAAGGGGCTTCGCAATTACCTACCTCATCATAAAGGACACAATGATGCAGATTACAAAATGTACACATCCCAGCTGTTTCATTTTGACTCCGAAAACTAGCAATTATGACGATTAAAGCCCTACTCTACAGAACTCTAAATTGTACACAAAAGGATCCAATGGTCCGCCTACGATGTGAACAGGATAAATATATGTACAGCGCTCATCACTGGCAGAGTGCAACAACGCCACCTGCACCAGATTCTACGACAGACAAACATAACCCACAAAGCAGTTCCCGGATCCTACGACTATTGAATGAATTACCTTAAAGGTCAATCCGTCTTATTATTGTTCCATCTTTGGCCCGACACCAGAACCAGAACGCTTTCCTCCACCAGCGTATCTTCTCGAAGAGCTACCGCCGACATGGTCGAGGCCTGTTCGTGCTCGAGCTCCATTGCAGCACCTTGCCGATTCTTCCTTGCGAATCCAGTCATCCATCAAATAGATATCATCGGCTCCGATATCGAAATTCCTTCCAGTCCTGGTTTGCTTCAGCTGCAGGTTGCAGTGAACATATGCAAGGGCAGACTGCTCAAGACAATCTGGTCCTTTTAACAGGAGTTCTTCAACAAAATCCCTTTTGAGCCCGTAGGATTCAGCACCACCACAGGTCTGGCTTAGGACTTTAATTGCAAGCTTCTGCAAATCTGGACAGTGACCTCCAAAATGGTACCACCATGCAGCTGTAGTCATTAAGTCAGGTCAGTCGTTCACGATGTCTGATTACAGTAGCCAGGAACAGAGATGGAAAAAGAGAGAACAAACCTGGATACCCATCATTGTTTCTTCCACCTTCAACTCCCCTCTTGAAATCACCTTGACATCCACGGTAGACATCAAGCTGCTGAGAAACCAAGTCCTGCCCCTGCTGGTCTTCCACCATTCGAACAATAGTCTTTAGCAACCCACCGGCAACTTCAGAATCGGAATGGAAGTCTTCAGTATAATGAAGACTTGGGTTCAGGAAATAGCCTGCTGCATGAAGAGGGCTGTGGAGGATGCAGTTCCAGATGTCATCAATGATAGACCAAATTGGCGAGTACAGGGATTTTTTTCCATCAAGCTCTTCGCTAATCGTTTCCTTGATTTGATCCATAGTTTCGTAAATAAGCCCCATATTTGGTCTACCGTCGCCATGGATCAAAGATATAGCTTTCACCAATGGAATAGAGGCTTTAACAGCGACGGTAGCAGCACTCCAGAAACCCTTGTCGAATACCAGGTTAACGACCCTTTTCCCTTCTATTCTCGATGCCAGTGGAGAGTCGGTCCATTCGGGGGAACTAAACATGCCTTCCAAATTCGACTTCTCCAACAATATATTCTCCAACGTCAGAAAAGGAGCAGCAGCCTTAATCTTTGAGGATTTAACCAGATCAGATCCTGAAATGCATCTCCTCATAAGCGTCCGTGTACTAGGAAAGCTATAGATAAATCTAGTCATGACTTTAGATTTATCCATTACCCGTTTCACAGATTCCATCGCACCAATCTGTTCTAACATCAGAGATATACAGTGAGTTGCGCTCACTGTCCAGAAAAGCGATCTATGTTTGTCCATCAACTGTCTGCCTAGAAAATCCATGAATTCAGATGTTGTGTGGGATATCACCTGAACAACATTCTGAAGTCCCACTTCCTCTACAACACTTCCAATCAATGCTTGCCAAGCACCGACATCTCCGTCCATTCCGGAGACGTCAGCGGAACGCAGGTACACTGGACCAAATGGACAGTCGGCGATAAAGTTTATCAGGTTCCGTCCTCTGATATCGGTCCAGCTATCCAGGACAATACTACATCCCGTGACGGACCAAGATTTCCTTACATTTTCTACGTACTTCTGTATTTCATTGAACTCGTCGGAAAGGACAGAGCCCTTGAGCTCACTGACACTAGGGAAATGACTGGCCACTATCCTACTACTAACACTAAAGGCAGCTTCCATCATCTTCTGAAAGCTGTAGGACTCAACGGCATGAAAATCGATACCATTTTCGAAGAAGAATGCGCCAATCCGCTGCTTCATCACAGACGCGGGAAGATCAACGCCGTCCCCGTTAGAAAAAGGTACGCGCGAAGCACGATTTCCAGAGGCTATAAGCTCATCTAGACTACTTCTACTAACTGAATCAACATGCACACGTTTCCCACTAATGGACGCATCACCACTATTCCGAGCATTTACCGCATCAGCTTCGTCCTTGGCATCCGTCCCTCCTCCGAAATCAATATTCATACTTCTTTTCGATGGAGTGGTATCCGAGAGGGCCGAAACTTGAGTCGCGGTCACTACATTTTGTCCACCTTTTACGTCCGTTGAGCAGCTGCTCCGGAAAGAGCCCCTGACCTGCAATGGAGCCTCCAGACAAGCTGCTACGTTTCCTCCGGTTCCACCCAAGTGGCATTGAAGACGAAAAAATCCGGAGACTACTTTGCCACAGTAATTGCACTGAACTCTTCTACACTCCGGATCGAGAGCCATGCCGTGTTGGTATACTTCTGAGGAGACCTGATTGGAGGCCATGATAACTGAACCAAAAATATTGCATTAATTAGAAACCAAGGAGATGGAGAATTCAAAAGTCAGTCTCCTACATTCAACATTCGCAAAAATTGTATGAAACCGGAGCATAAGTGAAAGGAAATCATGGTATAAAAAAGACTTGGCTACGAAGAAAATCACACGGCACTACATTATAATAACCCCATAGCCAAATTAGATGTCAAACCAACAACATATATACCATGCGCTAGAAACAGGGGCACCATGAAAAACAGGAAAAGAAAAGTCCATCGTAGAGCAAAGTCATAAGCCGCAGGAATTAAAGAAAACTTCAATATTCTCAATTTCCCCATCCCGTCCTAAAATCTCGTGGTTAAATCAACATCCACGTCGTTGCATGAAATTGTATGAAAAGACGGATCTTGGGACCCAATGAACGGTCGGTACTCATGTCACTTCATGCAACTTCATAAAACATATATATAATCAAAAAGATTAATGACAATGGAGGGCAATTCATGAAGTTCTCAAATATACTAGTGGGAATTCAACGCACCGGAGAAGAGGGATGCGAGTTCAAGAACGGTAAAGATTCCCTTGTTTTTTCACCCTTTGCTTCTAAAAATATATGTTTGCGTGTGTATCTATATATACATATATATATATATGTATATATATACTTCAGCAACAATTTTCATAAAAGATATCGGAATAAAATCCCTACACAAATGGCGGCTAACAAATGACAAAAGTGAAAATTCCCTGTCTCTCTGCAATCGTACACATTCCGGCGTCAAGTTTAACAAAAGTAAAAAATTCACAGGCTTTATCAAAATCCAAAACAGTTTAACGAGTAGAATGAACCCCGAGACCAGAAAATCTAGGTAGCCGTTTGACAAATCTAATTTTCAGGTGATCCTCACTCCTTGGAGGATCTATTTAACCCAAGTTCGATCCAAAGTTGTTAACCTACCCCAGGCTGATCCCAACTTTACTAACCTAGGTTGATCCCAATCTGTTAACTCATGAATCGGTGATTAAAACAACGGGTTGCTAAAGTAAGTCAATGCCAATATTTTAATAAAATTTCATCATCGTTGAATGATTTGCGCTTGAATTTGTTTCAATTCTTGATTAGTATTAGACTACATTAGCAAAGCTCAAATCCTTGGTAATCCAAATAATATCCAAACAATATTTCGATACAGCCTAGGTTCCCCCTGCCTATTTTACCATGACGTAAGTCCACCTCAATCCTTCCAAACAGTCTAAACCCACCAATTAAATGATTAACAAATCAGGACTCAACCTAGGAAAACGTTTCCCATACTTTTAAGTCTTAACTTGCCCTCACCTCAGAAATCGATTTGCCAAAGGTAAACTAAATCGTTAGGCTAGGTTTTAAGTCGATCCAACAATACAATATTCCATAGTGAGATATGGGCAACTCCATACGTGTCTGGTATAATCATCATAAACACACACAGATAGAGAGGAACCATGCGGACCGGGGAATTCTTGTGAAAAGTATCCCGACCTTTTTCGTAAATAGTATCCCGACCTCAACCAGCAGACTATCGCCTCGCCGGTCGAAACAATACACACCAGAAAAACCCATAGACAACCATCGATTCTCAAGATCAAAAGTAAATGCAGAAGCCAAACTGCCGTCAGACTTTTGATATTTATCTACCAACCATAACAACAATACACCCATGTCCAATCGATAAAAGCAGCCATGGAAATGATTCAAGCTTTCAAGCTGCATGTCTTTTCTAGGTTAAGAACTGCCAATCCCGCCTCAACCCAGAATATTTCAGAATTGATTCATCAATTCATCAGAATCTGGGCGATCAATCTGGTTGTAACAGACGTGCAAATTAATTAAACAAAACCTAATTTTCAATCAAAGTAATTAAGCACTGATGAGAGAAACATAACGAGGTAAAGAGAATCTTACCTGTGCATGAAACACAAACAGAAAGAGAGAGAGAGAGAGACAAGGAGGTAACTTTATCGACAACTATCGAACACTAGAATACTTAAGCTCGTTGATCTTCAAATTGAATCCGTGGGGTGGCTGAATCCGCTGCCCAGTATGCTCTATGGGTAGCGCACCTTATCGCTTCGTCGGGCGAAACTGTGAAAGGAGCGTCACTTTACCATTCCTTTTTAACTTAGAGCATTGACTGTCCCTTGTGCTGTGTTCCGACAACGGTTTGTCTCATAGAATTAACCCTAAAAATTCTGTTCCAACCCAAATATTGCATCAGCTTCGTTTGGTATGCTGAATTATCTGTAAAATATTTTATCAAGTTTTTTCTTATTACTTTAGAATAGATGTGACTTTTATTGTTAAAATAGATTATTATTTTTTCTAAAAATTATTTTATAATATTTTTGAAACCATTAATAGTGAGCGAGTCCCACGTGCATATCAGGATATGAATGTGACTTGTAAATCTATCATTACTTTATTTAATAAGATAAAAATAAATTTAAAGGTATAAGTATTTTAAATTTATTTTTATAAAGACATATATATATATATATATATATATATAATTATTTTAATTTTCAATAAAAGCATAAATTTTTAGATGTTATTTTTACTAAGGGATAAACATATATAAAATAAAATTTTAAAGTATAATTGTTTATATATTGATTCCATTAAAGTATTAATATTTAAACTTTTATTCATTAAATTATAAGTAAAAATGATAAAAAAATTACCTAATTTTTTAAAAAAATATTACGGCTTGATGGAAATAAAATCTAATCATTTATACCTTTATGAAAAAAATTAATAACGCCTATATATTTACCGGAACAATCCCAAAATAATTATGCCTTTAAATATGTTTTTATCATATTTAATAGTGATATACTTCCCATTTTCATAATAGATGAGCTATATTTTTCACGCACATATTAAGAAATGATAGATTTTGGAACTTTGACATTTTAATGCACAAAAGTATATCATTATATTAACTGCAGTCCTTTAATTAGCACTCTAACTTAATTAACATTTACCAATAAGAATAGATGACAAAATAAGTAGTAAAATATCTATTACTTTGTGCTTTTTGCAAATAGACTTATATTATGAAATAAATATATAAAAAACTTACAGGCCATCTATTATGAAATAGATAATTTATTTAACAATCTACATATGTTCTTGATATCTATGGAAATGTATGCAATGCTTATCATTGGATGCAATATTCACTTATCCAATGCACAAATTCCATGTCTATATCGTTGTGTTTCAGGAGATTATTAAAAATCATAGATTTAATACGGCATGTACTTAATTCCAATGCACAAAACCAATAAGGTAATTTAGCGGAGTACAATATTTCAAGGGTATATAATGAGCTGAAAATTCCTGGTGAAATGGTAGAATAGTATAAGGTGGTGTGAAATCCTATCTCTATACCTAAACACAAGCTCCACCTATGATTTACAATTTACAAAATATTATCTACTAAGGATAGAATGACAACAATGGGACTCAATGTGGATAATACATGTGCATTGTGTGAAACCGATAAGGAAACAATTGAGAATTTGTTCTTTGATTGTTCTTACTCTAAATAGGTGTGGTTACTTTTGGCTAGGAATTTTGGGTGTGCTCATGATACTACATCTTTCAATCTAGTGCTGAGATGGATGCTACGAGGTGGTTGAGGTTTGGTTTATAGGAGACAGGTGCTTCGTTATTTGTATGCAATAACTACCTATCATTTATGGTATGAAAGAAATCAGAGAATCTTCTATTAAAAGAAATGTGAACTACAACATATATGTTGCTTGATTGTCAAGGAGTTAGCCACTTGGATAGCTAGTATGACCCATTATAAATCGTATAGATTATTAGTGGCCCATGTTGGTAGCATGAGATAACTTCTAGTTGGTATTGTGACTCTTCTAGTGTTGTAATACCCCAAAATTTTTATTTTTTGATTAAAGAATAAAATAATGAATTATTGAATAAAATTTAACTATATGTACCATTTTTAATAAAATAATAATAATAATAATAATAATAATAATAATAATAATAATAATAATAATGACAATAAAAATGATACAATGACATAGTTATTAGAAACCAATTTAATTAACTAACCTAACATGAATTATAATAATTTCTAAATTAATAAAAATTGTTATTATTATTATTCATTCATAAAACTCCCAAAAACCCCAAACACTGTACCACCCTATTTTTCCATTTTTTTCTTTCTTCATTTTCTTCTTTTCTTTTTTTTTTTCTCCTTGTCCAGCTGGTAGGGCTACGCCCAACGGCAGCCCAATCCCCCTTCTTCTCCCTCTTCCTCTCTTCCTTCCTTTCCCCTTGATTGACCCAATTCCCTATCTTTTTTTTCTCTCCCCCGAGTAGCGGCCCAACTTGCATACGCCCTCACCACTTTTCCCTTTCTCTCCCTCTCATTTTCCTTCCTTTCCTTTTCTGCCCTAATTCCCTACCTCCCGTCTGTGCTCCACCTGCGCAGTGTTGCAACTCCGTAGCTCCCCCTCCCCTCTCTCCCTCCTTATTTCCTCTTTCAACTATGTAGGGCGTACAGCTGGCACGTCCCCTACACAGTCCCCCTCACCTACGAGCTCCCTCTCCCTCACCTGCTCCCTTACCCCCCATGAACCTGCCCCTTGCCATTATCCCCCTTGTGCAGCACCATCTGCCTACACGCTAGTCGGCAGCCACCAACTCCTTCATTTTCCTCTTCCTTTCCTTATCCATTTTTTCCCTCCCCTGCGCCTATAAAAGCCCCCCACTCTCTTCTTCCCTCTCTCCTTTCTACCTGATTTTCCCTATCTCCCTTACTCCAGTCGCCCATTTACATGCTGCCACCATCGCCACTAGGTCGTGTTGTCGTCTCCACTCCCTCCCATCCTCTTCCCTATATCACCTTGCGTCCACCGAGTCCCTTCCCTTCCATTCCTTCCCTTTCCTTTCCTCCCCACATTTGTGCAAGGTCGACAGCTCGAGCTACCCCTTTTACACCCCGCGCCGCCATCAGCGTCGTCGGTCACACCACTCTCCATACCTCCCTTCCTACACAAGAAGGCCTCCCCTACCACACTAACACCTCTACCTCCCTTTCTCCCCTCTCCTTTATTCCCTATCTTCCTCTTGGGCATCGTTGTGAGACCACCACCATCACCACTGGCCACCTGAGTCAGGCAACTCCACCACCCCAAGAAACCCTACCTTCCATCATCTTTCCGACCCTAAAAATCTCTTCTTTACATCACCATCGTCGTCGCCGTCGTGCCGACGTCACTACCACCCTCACCTCCCTAGTCCCTTCTGGCTACACCTTTCTCTCTCTTACTTGTTTAGTGTATTTTACTTTAATAACTTATTATTATTAACATTATTATTATTATTATTATTATTATTATTATTATTATTATTATTATTATTATTTTGGTTAAGAAAATAATGAAAAAGGAAAAAGAGGTATGAAGAAGAGAAATGATCTAGTTGATGCTCTTATTATAGGTATTGAACCAATATTTCCCTGTGAGGAGGCATAGGATTTCTTACTTCAAGCCCGGAGCCAACTAAGTAAGGATATAGTTAAGATTTAGGTTGTGTTATGAGTCTTAGTTGTGAAATGGGTGTATTTGTGTGCTTGTGTAAATATATGTGTATTGAACTAAATGTGTGTAGTGCAGTTTAGCTTTCAAGGATCTAAGGTAATGGTATGCATGATTCTCATTATTGGTTGTATGTATGGCTAAACCTTGCTATGGGTGGACACATGCTTGTATATGGTTGAATAATAATATATTGATGCCTAGATGTCTTAGATGGGACTTGAGTGACCAAAGGACATGAAATAAAATAAAAGAGGGTAGAGTGAGTAAAGTGTTATGTGGAAGGTGTCCTAGTCATATCATGAAGTATTGTAGGAAAATGGAAAAGAGGAATGATAATGTGAGGAGTTAGGGCAAAAAACTTGCATGGGGAGTGTGAGCCTTGTATGATGGTGTGTACTTTGCATGGGGAGAAAGATTTACAGGAGGAAAGTATATTTTGGGTGGTTAGTGTACTTGGGGAAGTTTTGCTATATAGGATGATGAGAAGGTGCATGGGAGCATAAACTACAGTTTCAGGGGATCAACACTAAGGATAGGTTGTGTTATGGGGAAAGGATGAGGAAATTGGCTGAACAACAATATTGTGATAAGGGATGTACCACATGGAGGGTGTGAGTCAAGCCAAATGGAGGCTAGAGTTTCGTAAGAAAAGATGGTATGAAAGAACAAAGGGGGAATATTAGGGTTTTTGGGGGTGACCAACTAGGATGTCATTATCACATGTGTCAATTGAGGAGTTAGGCTTTGAGGTTTGGAGTTGGGCTGAGTAGGGTGATGGTGCTTGAATAAGAGAAGATGTGCACTAATTAAGGAGAGGAGAGGCAAGGGTTACATAGGCCAGATGAGGGTTTAAAAGGGAAACCCTAGTGGGCATTGGTGATCATAGGTAGATAAATAGAAGAGCGGGCCTTGACCCATGAATATGAAGTTTCTAGGGTCGTTATGAGGTTGGTGGAAAATTTTTGGGGGTCCTATGTGTATTTGGAGGGTGTGAATGTTTCAAGTCAAGGGATTCGGGTTTCATGAAGTTTGGGTTGGTCGAGAGGTAGTAAGTTGGGAGTGTCCCTTAGGTTGTGCATGGATAGATTTTTGTTACTTGGTAAATAAGATATGAATATAATACTAATCGCATAAAGTGAAAGATCATTGAGTTAGGTCTGGATGTAGGATATTTACTAGTTCACCGATTATAACAGTGGCCAGGTGCATTTTTTCCTAGGGTTGTGTATATATTTACTCGTCCATCAGTTATAATAGTGGCCAAGCGCATTTTATCATGGGGTAGTTATTTTTGGTCTACCAATTTTAATAACGAAGGTCCCAAGCTCATTAAGTAAAACCCTTGGATGATAATAATCTAGGGAAAATACACTAATCACTTACAATAGAACATTATGTGGGTCGGGATCGGATATAGGATATTTACTAGTCCACCAGTCATAATAATGGCCGGGTGTGTATTATCCTGGAGTTTTATATATCTATCAGTCCACTGGTTATAATAGTGGCCAGGCACATTCTGCCCTGGAGTAGATATTCTCGGTCCACAGATCATAATATTGGGGTTTCTGTATCCACATGGATATAATTTAAGAGATGTGTAAACATGGTATAAATGGCCTAAACTTCGAGAGGGGTAAATGATCTAACAAAACCTATTGTGCACTTATATATGTGTTTTTGTTTTGTTGTGCCTTAACTTGACTATATTTTTACCTTACTCAGTACGTAGTGTACTAATCACCCTTATTATGGTTGTTGCTCATTCCCACAAAAAGTGGCCCCTCCTGAGTTTGTGCAGATAGGCGATAAGGCCTTAAAAGACTTTATTGCTTATGATGAGCTGGTCGGGGCAGAGTGATGCCTTGGTGTCTTGGGATTAGGCCTGAAGAGAGTTTATTACGGATTGTTTTCCATTCGTACCTTATGTTTTTATTTCCCTGTAGTGGGATTATACTTGGTATGTAATTTCTCTATTATACAGACATTTGACTCTCACTTGTTCTAGCATTTTCTGTAATTTAATGTTAGACTCCTTTATGTTTTAATTATTTTCTATTACGGTTTCATATTTGTGCTTATCTTTTAACCTTGTGATTAGTATAAGGCTGACCAAGGGTCAGACTTATACTAATCACGACAGTAGTACTCTTTTTTGGTGTGTGTTTTTTCTTAAACAAACGAAAATTTTCAAATGTGATTCTTAGGAGTGTTACAAGTATAATTAATGCTGGAATTAATAATATTTCACTTACTTACCAAAAAAATTCACTTACCCCACATTATTTAAGAAAATAATTAAAATATAATTGAATTTATTGTTATTATATTTTTCAAATGTAATCGTTATTAATGACTTTCTTCACTAAAACTTAAATAACATATATAAAAATATTTAATGAATAAGAGTATATGAAGAAAGTACGTATATATCCATCTATTTATCTATCTGTCTATACATTTGTCTTTATCTGTATGTCTTTCTATATATCTATGTAATACCCTAAATTTTGTAACCTTAATTTAGAACATGTAGCATTTTATCCAACAAATTTAACTTTTAAATATTCATTTAATTATTTTGTTAGCATATAACTCATAAATATAGATAAATTATTTAATAAATTATTATAATTGTTTTATATTACCTTTTTTTATTTAAACCAACTCTAAATTGATAATTTTACACGGTTTATCTTTTTTCTTAATTAGATACCCTAAATTGAGATAAATTAATATTATCCTAAAAATCTAAATTTAACCTAATTTGAATTCTAGCCCTAAATTTATTTTCTTTTTCTTCTTTTATCTTTTTCCTTTTCCCTTTTTCTTTATTTTCTCCTTCCTTTTTCATTGTCCCCATCCAACCTACTCTTCTTCCCTTTCTTTTCCCTCCTCTCATGCTTGACCCAACCTTCCCTTCTTTTTTTTCTTCTTCCCTAGCTTGCCTAGCCCGCTCGTCACCTTCTTCTTTTTCTTCTTCTCCTTCTCTTCCTCAGGTTGCCTTGCCACTCTCAATTCTCATCCTCCCTTTCTTTTCATTCCTCATGCCCTGATAACCCAGTCCACCTTACATTTTCCTTTCTTCTCCTCCCTCGCCCGTTCTACACCCCTGCACATCAAACAGTCCCTAACCCCCCTCCACCTCCTTTGCATGCAGCATGCCTCTGCCATGAATTCTTACACCCGATCTGTGTCCCTTTCCTTTCCTATCCAAGCAGCCCTATCCTTTCTCCCTTGCGTGCCCATTTCCCTTTTATTTCTAGCTCCTACAATCCCTCCTCCATCCTCCATCGGCCACCCTACACCCTTTCATTTGCCAACCTCCACCGACTACCCTGCACCCTATCACCTACTAGCCCCATCGACCCTACAACCTTCCCCCTACACCTTCTATCCCTGCCTCACCCTGCACCCTTTTCCCTGTAATTTCTACATGCCCTGTTGCTCACCTAATCCATCAACTACTCTTCTTCTTCTCTTCTTCCTTCTCCCTCGTGCCCTACCTTTTCTTCTTCTGTCCTCCTTCCTTTCTTTCTACTTCTCTCCCCTACCTCTGCCTTCCTTTTTTTCTCCCCACGACCAAAGCTAACACATCTCTACACCGCCACCACCATCCTAACATCCATTGTCGACCACATTCTTCTTTTCTTCTCCTCTCCTTCTTTCTTCTCTCATACAACCTTATTTTCCTTCCTCTCTATCCCTGCAGTAACTTCTACCGATCCCTGCCCCTAGCATTAGCAGCATCCCCTATTGCCTCCCAAGACCCTTGGCCCTCCTACACCAACCCACCCAGCCACTGGTACCTTCACCTTCTACTACAACCCCTGAACCAATCGACCAAACCAACACCACCCAACCACCATCTCCAACATCAACCAGCTAGCCATTGAGTCTTCATTCATGCATGGCTCGAGATATGCACGCAATGAGTTATGTTTTGATTTTTAAGTTTTTTGGTAATTATTAATATGTAAGGGTAGTTTAGTAATTTTATATTTAATAAATACTTCTAATAAAAATTATTATTTTGTTGATCAAATATTAGTATGGTATTTGTGATATTATTTTTAGGTATAAAAGCTTTATTAGTGGAACCTAATAATTTTTAGGTAATTACCGGTAAATTATGCTTTTGCTGAAAATAAAAAAACCTTTATTCTCCACAAAAATGTTTGGATAATGTATGATATCATATTAGGATTTTGACATATAAATTGTATTAAGCATGATTTGTTACGTAAAATTATATGTTTATTATTGTTATCATGAAAATCGAAAAAGGAAGTAAGTTATCA
This sequence comes from Tamarix austromongolica, assembly GCA_039764185.1. Lineage (NCBI taxonomy): Eukaryota > Viridiplantae > Streptophyta > Magnoliopsida > Caryophyllales > Tamaricaceae > Tamarix > Tamarix austromongolica. The sequence goes on along the minus strand of CM077814.1, from coordinate 81,333,776 downwards.
TATGTAAAATATTAGATGTACAAAAGTGTGATTAAAATGGTTCTAAAGTGGGAAGGAAATTTTGTATAATATATATAGGAGAAAACATTAGGTTAAGCATGTTTATAAATGCCCGTAGCATGATTATTATTATTCATGTGCTCTAGGGACAATTGGATTATTTAGGCACATTATTATATTTAATCTAAATCATAATGCCTAACATGTTCTAATTATTGTTAAGTATGGTGGTACATGATTTAATGTTTTAAAAACACATGTTTTATTATGATTATTACTATTATATAGCCTAGGGGTGTTTTAGTAATTTTAAGTATACCATGATAGTTATTCTAATAAATATACCAATATGTATTATTTATTTTTAAGTATGAGAATAGGTATTTTGCTATTTTAGAAACACATGTTTCAGTATGATTATTACTATTATATGGACTAGTGGTATTTTGGTAATTTTAAGTGTACAATGATGATTACGCTAATAAATATGCTTTATGCGTATTATTTATTGTTAAGCATGAGAATAGGTGTTTTATTATTTTAGAAACACATGTTTTAGCATGATTATTGCTATTATATGACATATGATGATTATTCTAATAAACATGCCTAATATGTATTGTTTATTGTTAAGTACAAGAATAGGTGTTTTGTTATTTTGAAACACATGTATCAACATGATTATTATTATTATTATATGGCCTAGGGGTAATTTGGTAATTTTGATTGTACAATAATGTTTATTCTAAAAAATATGCTTGATATGTATTATTGGTTGTGAAACATGAGAACGCTGTTTTGATATTTTTGAAACACATATTAGGGTTTTACATGCAAAATTATATATAAGGGTATAATGGTCATTTGACATGTCTAATGATTTAATTACATGATAAATAATTTAATTATGGTATGTTATCATTTTTATGTCAAGTTGATAAACAAAATGGACTATGTAAAGGAAATGGATGATAATATGGTAACTTTAGCATCAGGGGTATTTTGGTTAGTTTTGACCTAAAGTACCTAAGGGTGAATAATTAAGCCTAAGATGGCCTTAGAAGATTTATAATGTTGACATTGGTAATGACTGATGTAGGAGCATCTAATAATAATCATATTCATCTTGATTCTCAAGGTAAGGAAGAATTAACTTTCTTAATATTGGAGCCTATCATATTAATTATTCTTGATAATTTATCTATGCTTGGTGTTGAAAAAAATTCAAGTTGTTCTTGTAGGTATGTCAAATATTTGGAAGAAGAAGATATTAATACACCTTAAAGTGTATAAGTATTTAAAGCATGCAAGACTGTGGCATACATGGGATGATACTTTACAACAAGAAGATATGGTGATGATTATCATTAGTTGTATTAACTCGTTGTAAACCCTAAGTGTATTTTATGTAAGCTAGGGTTTGATGTAATTTCATGTATGTATCATAGTTAATTGTATGGATTTGTAATGTTAGTCATTAATATCATTTAGAGAATGATATTGTGATTAAGATTAGGCATTATATGGGCTTAATTCAAGCGAGTTAAATGGGCTTGAATTGCTGGTTAAGCCTTGATTGTGTTGTCTCCTTCCTCCTATATATACCCTTGTACACGCATGAATGAAGATGGAATATATAGAAATTTTGAAAAAAAAATGAACACAGCAAGGCCTTTTGAGTCTCCTTTGATCAAGGAAATCCTAGGGCAAATTCCTTCCTACATTGATCTCATTCATTCAAATATTGAAACCTGCTTCAACCATTCAAACCCAACCAGCATTCAACCTAATTTCTTTCGAGTTTAATCAACATTAAACCCATTGTTTTTGCTACATAATCTCTTGATTGACACCACCAAGCAACATCAACCGATCTAAACCTTCCTTCCACTTTGATTACACATCATTTTTGGTATCAAAGCTTCAACTATTTTAGAATATGTCGATCAAAGCCATGTACAGACAGGTTATCATATGTCTGTGCTCTTGCATCAAGAAATCACCGATAGCTTGTTATTTTCATTGAATTATTTCATCTTTATAATCTTCTTAAATCTTCCTTGAAGTTCTTGGTTGAAGATCTTGAAATCTTGCAAAAATCTTGTTGCATTTTCTCCAGCCAAATTGAATCCACCTTTGACCAGTAGCTTCATTTCTGACACAACTCCCTCTCTGTGTGTTGCCTTGTTCTGCTACGAGTTTGGTTATTTCCACCGATAATTTCCATCTTATTTATTATCCCTATCCATGCATTTATCCTATGTTAATCCATTCATTTCATTTCCCTTTCGCATACCAATCCTAGTAAGGGAAAGAAAATCCGAGACCTGGTATTGCATCAAGTTCACGGGCTGAGCAAGTGTGCGTATCTCCCGGCTTACCCAATTCATTTTCTCTCCAAATACCACTCTATACTCTTCCTCTTTGTCTTCACTACATCTCCTATGGTGCACCACGTTCGAATCTTCAACTTGAAGACATGCATGTGTTGAAGAAACTCTCGGCATTCTATGATTTTATGTGGCTGAAATTTGGACCACATAAGAAGAATACTTCCAACCTTTGGTTCCTGCATGCATGTTATGATCTTGTGGCTACATTTACCTCATTGGTGACTAATCAAATATTGAAGGTAGTTCTCTACAATTTGGTTGTGAATTAGCAAAAAAATTTGTGCCTTGTTTGGTTGCAGGAAAATTTCCAGCACCTACACACTTGTGGAATCCTTTTGTGCAACAAAAAGAGGTGTGTGTCACCCTTCACCATGGCTAGTAAAGAAGTTCGTGCCTTGGTAGATTCTATCAAGAGCCTCACCACACGAATGGATGCTCAATTGCAAAATCAAACCACACTTCAATATCAACTACAAAGGGTGGAAGCTAAGCTAGTCAAACAAGAAAAGCATAAACCATGGCAAGTTCGCATGGAGACCACACATGATAGTGTGGAAGGAAAGATGAAGCCTATATATCATGCAAAAGGTGGACACGGACATTCCAACATACATCAAAATGAATATGGAGAAGATGAGATGAGCTCCTTTGGCTCAAGAAACCAAGGAAGACCACCTACATTTCAAGTAAGACATGCCTACCATGAAGATCAAGGTATTAAATTTGACCTTCTAAATTTTATGGTGATTTGAATGTGGAGTTATTTTTTAAATGGTTGTATGAGATTGAAGCTATTTTTGAATTTAGAGAGTATGATGATGAGAGAAAATGCAATCTAGCTACTCTTAAGTTCAAAACGTTTGCTCGAATTTGGTATGATAATTTAAAAAGAACAAGAGAAAGATAAGAGAAATCAAAGATAAAATCTTGGGAAAAACTTAAGAAACACCTAAGAAAGAAATTTGTGTCTAGAGAGTATGAGAGAGATATGTATGTTAAAATGACTACTCTAAGGCAATGTTTATTTAGTGTAGAAGAATACACTAGAGAATTTAAAAGACTAGCCCTTATTTGCGATGTTCAAGAGAGAAAAGAGCAAAAGTGTGCTAGGTACTTAGGTGGCTTGAATAATTTGATAAGAGATAAAGTTGAAATTTATTCTTATGATTCTCTTGATGACTTGATTAAACTGGATTTAAAATTTGAAAGACAAACTAAATCAACTAAAGCCTATGTTAAGTCTAATGCTTCAACTTCAACTAAACCCTATTCTAACACCTTTACACCTAAGTCAACATCTTCATATGATAAAAAGAATAATCGATATGATAAAGGTAAAAATAAGGTATTTGAAATGGCAAATAAACAATGTTTTAAATGTAAAGGATATGGACATTTTGCTAGAGATTGTTCTAACCAAAGAGCCTTAACCTTGCATGAAATAGAAAACATGGAACCATGTAGTGATGATGAAAATTTAGAAATTGAATCTCCTAATGAAATCTTAACTATGGATGGAGAATAAGGAGATCCGTGCTTTTTAATTCAAAGAATTTTAAAAATACAACCTAGTGTTACACCTACTCAAAGAGAGAAAATTTTTAAGACTAACTGTAAAATAAGTGACATGGTTTGTAGACTCATGATTGATAGTGGTTCATGTACAAATGTTGCTAGTGAAAAAATGGTTAAGAAACTTGGTTTAGAGACTACTAATCATCCTAAACCCTATTCTTTACAATGGCTAAATAAAGATAAAGGAGCTAAAGTAAACAAAAGAACCTTAATATTATTTTCCATTAGAGATTACCATGATGAAGCTCTATGTGATGTTTTGCCTATGGATTCTTATGGATTACTTTTAGGTAGACCATGGCAATATGATATAAAATCAACTCATGATGGGGTAACTAATGAATATGTGGTGAAGAAAGAAAAGCAATTGTATATATTGACACCTTCTTTGTATGATCATATGCATTTGAGTGATGACAAAAAGAGATTATTTTTACATGAAAATGCTATGGAAAATGCATAGAAGAAGAAGGAATTTGTTATGCTTTAGTTTCTAAAGATTCTAACCCTGAAAAGCAACAAATTAAAAATCCTAATCTAATTAATTTGCTTGATGAGTATAATGATGTATTTCCTAATGATTTACCTCCTGGATTACCACATAAAAGAGGTATAGAGCATGTCATTGATCTTATTCCTAATATGCCTATTCCAAATAAACCAGCTTATAGATGTAACCTAGAGGAAGCTAAGGAATTACAGAAACAAATCCAAGAGCTTATAGACAAAGGATTTGCGAGAGAAAGTATGAGTACTTGTACACCTCTTCCAAATACTGCTTATGTTAAGTTTATGAGTTATTTTTGGAAAACTTTATGGCATATGCTTGGTACTAAATTGTTATTTAGCACTTAGCATCATCCACAAACCGACGGTCAAACTGAAGTAACTAATAGAACTCTTGGTACATCATTAATAGGTTTAGTTAATAAGAATACTAAAGATTGGGATGTTAAGTTAGCTCATGCAAAGTTTGCTTATAATCATAGTCCATCTATTACTACTCAAACTAGTCTGTTTGAGGTGGTGTATAGAGTGAATCCTCACATGCCTATTAATATGATTCCCTTGAAAAAAGGTGGATTACAAAATTATGAAGCCAAAGATAGAGTAAATTTTTTTCAATAGCTTCATAAGAAAATCAAAAACAACATTGAAAAAGCTAATGCCAAGTATAAAACTCAAGCAAATAAATATAGAAACTCTTATGTGTTTTCTACTAGTGACTTAGTTTGGTTACATTCGCGTAAAGAAATATTTCCTAATTTACGTAAAAATAAACTAATGCCAAGATTTGATGGTCCATTTAAAATATTAAGAAAGTTTGGGGATAATGTTTATGAAATTAAACTTCCAGATCATTATGGTGGAATTTCAAGAACTTTTAATGTTGGTGATTTGTGTCCTTTTGATGAAAATTTGAGGGCAAATTCTTCTCAACTTGGGAAGAATGATGCAGGAGCATCTAATGATAATCATATTCATCTTGATTCTCAAGGTAAGGAAGAATTAACTTTCTTAATATTGGAGCCTATCATATTAAATATTCTTGATAATTTATCTATGCTTGGTGTTGAAAAAAACTTAAGGTGTTCTTGTAGGTATGTTACATATTTGCAAGAAGAAGATGTTAATACACCTTAAAGTGTATAAGTATTCAAAGCGTGCAAGAATATGTCATACATGGGATGATATTTTACAACAAGAAGATATGGTGATGATTATCATTAGTTGTATTAACTCGTTGCAAACCCTGAGTGTATTTTATGTAAGCTAGGGTTTGATGTAATTTCATGTATGTATCATAGTTAATTGTATGGCTTTGTAATGTCAGTCATTAATATCATTTAGACAATGATATTGTGATTAATATTTGGTATTATATGGGCTTAATTCAAGTGAGTAAAATAGGCTTGAATTAAGGGTAAGAACCGGCTGGTTAAACCTTGATTGTGTTGGCCCCTTCCTCCTATATATACCCTTGTACACGCATGAATGGAGATGGAATATACAGAATTTTTGAACAAAAAATTAACATAGCAAGGCCTGCATTTTATCCTATCTTTTGAGTCTCCTTTGATTAAGGAAAGCCTGGGGCAAATTCCTTCCTACACTGATCTCATTCATTCAAATATTGAAACATGCTTCAACCATTCGAACCTAACCAGCATTCAACCTGAGTTCTTTCGAGTTTAATCAATATTAAACCCATTGTTTCTGCTACATAATCTCATGATTGACACCACCAAACAATAACAACCGATCCAGTCCTTCCCTCCACTTTGATTACACATCAATGACTTTAATTATAGATGCCTCATAATTTTTGGAAACGAGTAAAAATGGTTAAGGATAAAAAATTGGATCTATGTGATTAATATGTGGTTTCATGGTCACCGTTATAAATTACTAATATTTAAAGTGAAAGGCATCGAGATTGAAAATAGTGGCTCTTTAGGGGTCACTACTCTAAAGATGAGGGTTAGATCACAATTGTAATGGATTTCATTTGTATGCCTTAGTGCCCTAGCCAAGTTGCATATCTTATTCTATTTAACTTTACGAACTTAATAAGGAGAATGCATATTTATGGATTATGTGTCTTTATCGGTAGAGGACCATGTACCTTAATGTACTAGTGTGACTAGGGTACTTCTGAATTCTTAGGTTGATAGTCAGTAGGATATTATGCTGCTTTTGTGTGACAACATAACTATAGTACCTTAGTGTCTCCAGGTTAATATGATCTCCTCTTAAGTAAAATAAAAATATAAATGACTATTTTTCGATTTGGAATGATTATTTGATTGGTTGGTAGTAACCCTTTTGCCTACCTATGGTTAGTTAGTAGCCTCTGTGCCTACCTGTTGTTCAGTGGCAACATTTGTACCTACTTGTGATGTCATGAGTTCATTTACGTTGGTGAGCCTACCCGTGTTATAAGAGTTGTGGGTTTTGATAATGAGAATTGTGAACATGGTTATGACTTAACAATGATGTTGTTTTCTAATTATAATGTAAAGAGCATCCCTTAGATGTTCCATTGGTAAGGTTTTGCGTATTCCATATGAATAATATATGAAATTGTTGGTATATGGTTACATGAATGATTATCTATTTCAAATAATGTATGTATAGTTAAATGTTTTATATCATGTATTATTGTGATGTCGTTCATGTGTCTCATGCGGGCTTTTTATATTAGTTTGTATAATGTGTTAATCAGTATCGTTGTACTGAATGGTGTCCTCTTTGGGCCATTTCTTATTTAATGGGCTGTGACCTTTTCATATTAACTTACAAGGTCAGATGAAGGTCATTATTTGGTTTTAGAGTTCTATCTAGTGTTTGCCCAATATCTTTTGATCCGGAAGACTCTTTACTCTTAATGTATTTCTGTGTTTCCTTTGACTAATATTTTATAATCACTAACAATTGGTTCTGTTTGAAATAATATTAAATTGCTTTAACTCTCTTGCTAATCTAATTTATAATTGTGTTATTGATTTAAATGGAGCAACGCTTTAGTCTTATCACTTGGTAACATAACGGTAGATGAAACCAAACTTGTACCAAGTATGGCGGTAACACCTCACGTTTAACTACTTTAGCTTCCGCAATTAGCTTTTTAAATGAAATTTTTTTACTCATAAGTTTGGGGGTGTTACAATCTCTCTCTCTCTCTCTCTCTCTCTCTCTCTATATATATATATATATATATGCAATAACGAGCAACAATATTGACACTAAACGAAACCTATTAGTATAATAGTAATGAGCAACTCACATTACAACATTAAACATGCAAATGTCATATGGAGCACATGTAAAGTATCACAGGGCAAATATGACATAAACACATAAAAACATAAATGTGATAACAAGATATGATAACATGCCATAAAATATACACCACCAATGCCACATGCTCATCATACCATTTCAATTAATTATAATACAAAAACTGATAAATCAATTTATGTGAAGTGCGTTCAATGAAGGGAAGACACCAAATCATTGTTAACAATTTACAAAATAATCATGTCATTTTTCATAACTTTAGGGTGGTACACTAAGTTAGCTACCAACCAACCATACTAATTGATTCCAAACCACAACTAGGATACAAAGACAACTACAGAACTTACTTCATTATTTATTTGAGGAGAGATCATATTAATGCAAATACATTAAGGTACTCCGATCATACTAACAAACATAGGTAGCACATTATCTTATCAACTATCAATCTAATGACACTAAAATACCTTAGTTGCACTGGCACACAAAGAAAACACATTACCATATTGATAATGTATTGCCTAATCCATAAATATCCATACTCTCTAAAAAGTCCAAAGAACTAAGTAGAGTAAGATTAAGGGCCTGACTTGAACACTAAGAGTCCAAGTTATACTATAAAAAAGATAATCCAAACCGAGGGTTAAACCTTATATTTATGGTACTTTCCCTTAAAGAATCACCATTCATGATTTCAAGGGTTTTCACTTTAAATATTAATTTCTTAATAGGATAATCATAAAAGATAACACTAGGAACAACAATTCCAATAATTAATCTTTTTTTTATTTCAAATTATTCAAGCCATCTTTAAGGTCAACAATCCAAACGGAAGCCAATTCAATCAACTTAAGAAGTCACTAAGACCATCCTATGCCTTATTATTGACACTTGAGCACATTTTACTAAAAAAATGACCAAAATGATCTTAAGGTTATTTACTCATTAAATCCACATTTTAATATCGAATGTATTTGAATTATATCAAGTTGAATAAGTAAATAACACTAAAAAAGGTATTTCATTGTAAAATTGTAAATCTAGAAAATTTTAGGAGTGAAAAAATTACTATTTTCCCCCAACACACACTTAAACCCAATTATAGTACATAAATTCCTAATTATGCATATCTAACACACCACATTCACATGCTTCTGATGATAAACATAATAATAACGCACACCATGCATAAGTGTTAGAGAATTATTGAAATACCCCAAAAATCCTAATTTAGGTATTATGGCAAAATAATGATTTATTAAGAAAATTAAGTAAATAAGTTATTGTATTAAAATAAAGGAAAAATTAATTAAGGAAAATAAAGAGAAAATAATAAATAAATTATTTAGAAAATTTTGGACATTTTACTAATTAAAATGGAAGTTAAGGAAAATTTATCCAAAATAGCCAAATTAATCTAAAAAGGAATTTAATTATTATTACTGTAATAAATATTATCAATTTTAAATATTCAAAAAATATATAATAATACCAAATACCCAAAATATCCCAAGCCACTTATTTTCTTTCTCCCCTTTTTTCCTTTTTCTTCTTTCCTTTCCTTTTTCCTTTTTCCTTCTTCCTCTCCTTTCTCCTTTCCTATTTTTCTTTCTCCTCCCCTGGAAATGGGCCAGCCAGCTGGCCCAAATTCCTTCCCCCTTCCCCGTCTTACGCGGCCCAAGCCGCGAGCCTTACCCCTGCTCCCAACCGCCCGGCCAAATCACCTCCCTTTTTCTTCTTTTCCTTTTCCCTTGGACTGACCGGTCCAATTGTCGTCTTCTTCTCCCCCAAATCCATATCCCGATCTGCAACTGCTGAAACCCTGTAACCCTACCGTCGACAGCCGCACGCCGTCTAGCCTCCCCTCTCTTCCCCTCCCCATTATTTTCTTCCCGTTTTCAACCCCGACCAACCCCATCTCTCCCCTCCCAACGTTCCCATCTCCTTTCCTTTTTTTTTCTCCCGACCCGACCTAACCTACCATGGCAGGACCGCACCGCCTACCACCATTGGCCGGTGGTCCTGCCACACTTGCCCCTCTTTTCCTCTTCCCCTTCGTCATTTCCCCCCTCAATTAGCCTATAAATACCCCCTATTAGTAGCCTGGGTCGAGATTCCTTTTCGAAGCCCAGAAACTCCAGCCACTCGCTGCCGCCCTATCAGCTCCTTATTCCGCCACCGTTGACGACCGCCGCCGCAAACCCCGCCACAAAAACCTTCCCTGCACCTCCCTCTACAAAACTGAGCCACCACTACCCCTATCTTGCCTTGCACGAGTCGCCCCGACCGTGCAAAGTTGCTAACCTAATCAGCCCACTCCAGCCTCTCGTTGCCCCTCGCACCGCCTTCCGTTGCCAACCCCGCCGCAACTAGTACCTCCTCCACCCTCCAAAACATCCAAGGGACCTCCCCTACCTCCCCACACCTCCATCTCTCCCTGCCTCCCTCTCCTTCTACTTTCTCCATCTTCCTCCACTTTCCACCACCTTTGACCACCGCACCAACTGTTGTGCACCACCACTCCTGGCTGCACCACCAGCTCCATTCCACCCCTCTCCACCTGTTGGACCTTCCACAACCTCAAACACCCCTCAATTTCCTCTCTCTTAGTCTACATATCCATCTTTACACCTCTCTCTCTCTCCTCCACCGCCGCCGCCGCAACCGACCTTAGGTGGTACTCCAACTTCCCCGGCACCTAAACTATTTTCTATAAGTGTTAATAATTTTTAGTAATATTAATAGTATTGTCCTTAATATTACTATTATTATTATTAGTGTTGTATCATCATCATCATTATTATTACCATTATTAATATTATTATTATGTATCACTCTTATTACCTTACCTAATTTCAGAAATATTTATAATTATGGTATACTAATTAAAAGGCTACAACCTTAGCATTAAAATAATTATCTTTATTAGTATTATTATTATTATTTCTATTACTATTACTAATACTATTATCATTATTATTATTATTAACAACTTTAGTATTAGTATAGTTATCTTTATTATTATCATCATTATTATTGTTATTATTACTACTACTATTACCACTACTAATACCATTATCATTATTATTATTATCATTGTTCTTACTAAACCTAACTTGGCCATTATCACTAAGACTACCACTAAGACAACTTCTAGGACCACCATTAGTATTAACCCTAAGACAAAAGCTATTACTAATATTATCACTATATCTATTATTATTATTATTATTATTATTATTATTATTATTATTATTATTATTATTATTATTATCATCATCATCATCATCATCATCATCATCATCATCATTATTAATACTAATATTATTTAATACTACTACTACTATAAATAGTATTATTGCTAACTTGCTTATTGCCCATATTATTGATACTAACCTTATTCATTATCACTTTTTATTATTAGCATAAATATTTGGACCCTTATATTGTTATTACCATTTTGGTTGCTATTATTATTATTATTATTATTATTTTGTTACTATTATTGTGACAAAAATATATTGAACCCTTATATTATTATTATTCAAATATAACTATTATGATTAGGAATATTAGTACTTTGTCGGTATCACTACTATTATATTATTATTTTAACCCTAACACTATCATTAGTCTTAGCCTTAAAAATGCTAGGGTTTCTATCACTATAAGCATTAGCACTACTGTTATTATTATTATTATTATTATTATTATTATTATTATTATTATTATTATCACTATTTTGCTACAATTAGTATTAGTAATATTATTAGAAGAATAAAGCTATTAGGTTTAATAATATATGTATAGCAATAAATATTAAAATAAACATATTTTGACAAGTAATGTCTAGTAGGCTAACTTGAAGATAAAAATTCTAGTTTTCACGTATAATGCTCCCTTTAACAATAATAACCCTAATCTTAGACTAAAATAAGGAGTAATGGTACTTTTGGTAGGAGGAAAACTAATCCTTAGTATTTTCCCTCTTATAGGTGAATCGAGCCAAAACCCTAAGGAGTCGTAGGAGCGTGCTCTAAGCTCGGCGTCGTTTTAGGTAAGGATGTAGCTAAGTCCCATGTGTGTGGTGTGACTTGTGTGTCTTGGATGCTATATATCATGCTATGTTGTGTATTGTATGATTGTCATTAACTTGTCTTATGTGTAGCGTAGCTTGGAGTTGAGGTATGTTTGTATGTGTTTTCTTATGACATGAGTATGGTATGTATATATGTTGATCATGATGTGATATGATATGGACCTCTAGGACATGCATGCTAGGAAAATTGATAATATGATATGGGAATGAAAGGACAAAAAGAAAGAAAATGGGAAGTGAGTTCACTAAGGGGGATATGAGGTTGACCAAAAATGAATGAGAGAGGGGAACCATGCATGGGAATCTTAAAATTTGCATGGGGACTTTGGGTGTTTGCATGGGATGGATAAAACTTGCATGGGGTGATCTTTACGTGAGGAAAGTTGATTTAGGGTGTAAATAAGTTAAGGGGAGAGTTGTGGAGTGATTGGAGAGTTGGGATGAAAAATAGTACGTAGGTTAGTGTAAGGGTGTATAAGGGACCCGATTAGGGTTTTGGGAGGAAGTGGTAATCTGGAAATTGTGGAAGTAAAAATGATTAAGGGAGAGTGGAGTACGGGTTAAGAGTGGGAATTTATTATGTAAGGGGTGAGTATGGGTTCCATGGGAGAAAAGAAACATTGAGTGAGAAATAGAGAGGTTAGTTGTGGAAGAAGAAAGGTACTAGGGTTTGAAGTAGCCAACTAGGGGTTTTCCGGTCACATGTGAAGTCGAGAGGTAAAGTGATATGTTTTGGGATTGGATCTAATTAAGATAAGATGTGGGGGGATGAATGATATAATGGTAGTGTAAGTGAGAGAAAGTTAGGCCACATATGTCCAATTAGGGTTTTCAAGGGAAACCCTTAGAGGGTGATAGTAGGTGGAGTTTGATGCCATGAGGTGTTGGGCCCTAACCCACACCCTTAGGAGTTGGTTTTCGTTATGTATAAGTGTAAGGAGGAATGGATGTCGGGGCATGATAAGGGGCGCAAGAGTCTCAAGATATGGGGAGGGGCCCCTTGAGAGGATAGAAGTAGAATGTTGGTGTCATGCATGTCAAGGGTGTAATGATTATTGAATAAGACACAAATAAGATACTATCCATTTAAAGACAAGGATTGTTGAGCAGGGCCCAGACCGGTCCACCAGCGAATAATAGTGGCCAGAAGCCGGAGTGCCTTGGAGACCATTCCACCGGTGAATAATAGTGGCCAAGAGTATTTTACCCTGCATGATTTTCGGTCCACCGGCTATAATAGTGGGGGATTTTGTACTCAACAAATAAAAGTAATGAAGCTAAGCCATGGAAAATACACTAAGTACTTACAGCAAAACACCATATGAGTCGGGGCCAGGCCGGTCCACCAGCGAATAATAGTGGCCAGGAGTATTCTGCCTTAGAGACCGGTCCACCAACGAATAATAGTGGTCAGGACGTTCTACCCTGTATGTATTTCGATCCACCAGCTATAATAGTGGGGTTCCCGCACTCACATGGATTATTAAAGAGTATGTGTGGAATGAACATATTGTTAAGGGGACTAAAGAATAAGTTACTTGAAAAGTAACTTGGCCTTATTACATGTATTATTGTATGTTGCCTATATGATCATTCTTATGTTATATGCTCTATGTGTCAGCCTCAGCGCATCTGTTACCTTACTCAGTACGTAGTGTACTGATCACCCGTTTCATAGGTACTGCTCATTCCCATGAGTAGAAGACCCATCTAAGCTTGTGCAAGTAGGGGATGATGTCTTCGATGCCTACGACACTTACGAGGCATCAGGTGGGTTTGAGCGTTGAGCCTAGACCTGACTTGGAGATCGAGAGTGACTCGACCGGACTCTGTTTCTTTATAAGACCATGTATTGTTTTATTTTAGTCATGTGGTATCGAACAATCCTTTATGTTTTGAAAAACTCTAGTTACGTACTCTTTGGATTGTAATCCTAAATTGCACTTTGATTTCTGTATGACTTGTATTTTACTAATGACTTGTGTTTTATTAATGACTTGTATTGGATGTTAACCTTGTTTAGCCTTAGCACTTAGTACTGGAACGGTAGGAGTGAACCAATCTGGTACTAAGTGTGGCGGTAATGTCCCCGAGTTTACGGATTTATCTTTTCACTTCCGTTAAACCCTTTTTATTAAACGAAATTTTTCAGTAGTAAATTTGGGGGTGTTACAATTATAGATTTAAGTGAAATAATAAGAAAACCCCTAAAGCATATGCCAATACACGCTTAAATCTCAACATATCATATATCAAACTTTAAATAAAATATCCAAGGGTACTAATAGAAAACTCAAAAATATAATAAATGAGTTTGATAATGGCCATCATAGCCTTGGTTGAGCCTCTCATACAACTCATGCATAAATATTCTTCAACATTCAACCTTATTCTAGCATGCTATTGTATATACATTAAAAATATATAAATAGCATACTCTTACACATTATCTCATGGTTAGCATATTTAAAGAAAAATTCAGTCTAGCATGGTCCATGCATTTATTCCATTAAATTACAAGCAAGTTAAAATTCAAATTCAAACATAATTGAAATCCTAAATATACTAACACATAATTTCCACACATTTAGTAGAAGCATATGAGATACCTCTTTTCTAAATAAAAAAATAAGACATAAAGAAGCACTACATACCACGGTTTTCAATTATTCTTTTTTCTTCTTAAAAATACAAAACCCTAATAAAATCATTAGAGTATACTACAATAAAATAACAAGATAATGATAGTAATAAAAAAAAAGTCATACCCAAGTTATGGGTAGTGCAACAAGAGGAAAGAAGGATGGAGAACTATTCACATTTTCCTAAGCCTAACACCCTTATACTTAATAAAATATAATGGGGCTAGATAAATGATTAAAGGAATAACAACTAACAAAGAAAATAGGAGAATTAGAGAGAAAATGTTTGGTTTTTATAGCTAAAAGAGAAATAAGTGTTCTTCAACACTTTAGCAAAACTCAAAGAAGAATGGAGGAGATAAGAAATAACAAAAATGCAACAAGGGTTGAATAATGAATGAACCAAGCAAGAGAAATCCTAAATATGAGAGCTGATGGCTGAAAGTTAGCATAGAAGAGAGAGAGAAGCTACCTTAAGTTTGCTTCCTCAATATTTTAATGAAAGTTTGAGTGCAATTACAAGGTTTAAGGGAATGGGCGAGAGGTGAAGTAAAGTAATAATGACCAAGATCTTGGGCAAAGGTAAGAGAAAAAGCAACAATATAATTCTAAGATGAGGGAATGCATGCAAGGATAAAGAAAGGGCCCACAAAACAAAATAGAATAAAAACACACATACAATAACTTTAGTTGATTCCCGATCAACAACTAGTTGTCCGCCAAACTCTTTAATGCTACCATTCTACCTCAATTCCCAATCATTCAACCCTAAGGCCTCGGTCGATTGTCCAACACCAAAAATCCTAATCTTCCATTTTCACCCTATTTAACTTAATTGATCTACTACTCCATCTTAAACACATATAATTGACACATCTAACACATATTGTTTGCCTATAATTGTTATGATCATATTCACATAACATCTCAAGTTACAATTATGTTCGTAATTAGGGTTTAGAGAAACAAGGTATTATAATTGTAATACCCCAAGTATTACTACTAATTTTTATTTTTATTTTTATGGAAGCTAAACATAAGATAAATGAGTGTTACCGCCTTAACTAATATGAGTCTGGTTTACCATGCTATTCTTGCACTAAGTAAAATGCAAAACATTATGATAATTTAAATAAGATAAATAGAGAATGAGAGAAGTTTTTTAAAATAGAGATAAAAGTTTCAAGATAAACTATGAGTACAATGCTAATTTAACTACAACAAAAGGGAAACCCATGGATCTAGGATTCCATAACGTATCCAGAAAAAATATTAACTATCAGATAACCTAGATTCTACAACCAAAACCCACAAATAGTCACTCTTCCACAAGTGGAGCATTAAAGCTAGCAAAATCTCCAAGGTGGTCATAAAAAACCTGAGTGTTAATAATAAGATCGTCTACTCGTGGGAATGAGCAATACCTATGAAAAGGATGAACAATACATGTGTATTGAGTTAGGTAACAAATATATATCACTAGGGTAATTCATGCAACACATAAGGTCACCAAGAGAAAAATCCACATACTTACTACTCAAGATTAGGAACTACTAAAGATGTAGCCATATTAAATATCCATAATCAAGTGATTAATGAACCCATTTTAGTAACCCATTGAGATCAATGAATCGATAGCAATAATATTCTCCTCTTATCTCCACATATGGAATAAAGGTAGCCAACCTCACTAATGCTTCCACATCTATGGTAAAATAGGCATAAGCTACTAGTAATTAGTAAACATCAAATCTTTTAACTAAGCATACCCCTATAAGCCGGTAGATTTGTAAAATAGAGTAGGCTAGGGTCCCATGGTTTTAGTAGATTAAGAAATTAATTTTAATAATTCTAAAGTACTTGAATCTGACTTATGTGCTTTTCTATTTTAAGTATTAATGTCTTATTATTACATTAGCCAACACTTAGCTCATAACACATGTATTACCTGAGGTACTTAGGCTATTTCACTTCCACTTTTAATATCATTTTCTTATCACGAAATAAACTACTTATCACAATCTCTAATTATCATAAATTTATTCCAATAATTGATAACATCCAACACTTAGAGTGTATCGCCAACAATACATTAAAAATGCTATATGAAGTAAAGGCAACACATAAGAATAATTATTAAATACATAAAATAAATATTTCACAAGGTAAATGATCATAATACCCTTATAAACCCTAATTTCACAAATACACCATAAATTTATCCAGAAAGCTTTCCAAATCACCAAATTTAACGCAATTCCTAAAATATTATTAAAATATCATATCCAAAAATCATAACTTAAATATAAATTTATACACATAAAATATTGATAACCCTTTTAATTATCATTCCTAAATTAAGCATTTTCTCATAAAATCATTCCTTATTCTATTCATAATTTATCAAGATAATTCACAACTCATCATTATCATATTTTGGTCTATACAATACTTAACCAGCACCAAAATTTTAGATTTGATCAAAAAAGCCCAAATGCCCTTATTTCACCTAAACATCTATAATTTTATTACTTTCATAACTTGAGTCATTCCCATCCAAAAATCAACACATTATATATCATATTTATTATAAAAACCTCAAGGAACGTAATGAATTAATTTTCTTCAAAAAATTACAAAATGAAAAGTTTACCCTTAAGGCTGAGACTCTCCAAAAATTTACCCAATCCTATAAGTCTAAAATTTTACAGACAACTACATTTACATTATTTTCATCCTAAAAAAATAAGTTGCAGAGATTAAGACAATCCACAACACCATAAAGGCACATGGCCGAGACCTCCCTAATTCATAAAAGCTCCAAATTTTGAGACTTTAACATATTACATCGATCTCCATACTTAGCCATAATTTTAATCTACTCAACCCAAGACTTAAAAATATAACATAATATACTATCATGCGTAGTATATTATAGAAAAGCCTAGCAAGACACAGAATATATAAAATTCTCATAAAATCACTAAACTTATAAAATCATGCATTTTACTAAGTAATACATGCATATAGGTAAAATTAAAGCCTACAAGTGCTTTCTAACATGAAATAGGAAAATTATGCAAATCAATGTATGAATGTAAACAACCCCTAATGTAGAGATATATATATTCCTTAACAAAGCTGATTCGGTATAATTGCACAAAAATACTCTTAAAGAGTTAATGCTTTCTAAAATTTCCGCTAATCCTAACTACCCTTAAATAATCTAAAATCATCCTAAACTAATCCCCTTAACCCTTTATGTTTTCGTTTTCTTTTCCTTTTTCCTTTTATTTTCTTTCCTTCTTCTCCTTCTCCCGCCAACCTCTTGCTGCAACTCTTGCACCATCCACTTGCACCACCACCCATCACCTTTCTTCACCCTCATCCATCACCCATCACATTTCCCCTTCTTCTTCTCCTTCTCTCATCTCTGTAGACCTGCACCTCTCCTGTCACATACCCCATCTCCCTTCACCCTTCTTATCATTTCCATATTTACACAACACTTTCATCAACCATCACCACCCTCACCTTGTAGCTACTACCCTACCCTAGCCATCCTCTACAACCATCACCAAAATCATCAACTTGCAGCTGCAACATTACCATCCTCCCACAACAAGAAAAGTGAGTTTGGGTGACGATTTCTATGATAATAGGGCAACGACTATATATTTTGTCGCCCATGGTACTCTTTTCCCTGGCGCGCCCAAATTTTTACCTCTACCGCCATACTTCCCTCTGTATTTTGGGTGACGAAAGTATATGGTTGCCCTTTTTCTTTAGGGAAACAAATTTTTATAATCGTTGCCCTTATTTTATTTAGGGCAACAAACTTTTATAATCGTTGCCCTTTGTTATAGTGGAAAAATCTTTGGGCAATGATATTATTTATTGTTGCACATAATGTAGTTAATGAAATATATTATTCAAATTACGGAAATTATGTTTAATTAGTTAAATTTATTTTACTAATTCTATCCGTGGAAAATATTTCCGACTTTAAATTTGTTCGTTTTCAGGAATCGTTAATATTTTTGGAAAGTTTAAATTAAAAAGATTTATTTATTTATTTTAAGCGTTCAGATTGTTTCGAAATAATTTTTTTAATAAATTTTAAATAAAATCTTCCAATAATAATTTTTAAACTTTAGTATTTTGTTTTATGTGTTTTTGTTATAAAAAAAAACGCACGCAGCCTGCCACCCCCTATCTTCTCTCCTTTCTCTTCTCTTTCCCTGTCCAGACACTCCCATCCCCTACGCCTGCCTTGCTCCTGTTCGCAGCCCCACGCTGCAACCACCTCTTCTCCCCAGCTCCACTAGTCGCTGCCGGCCACAACTCTGACCGCCACTGCCAGCCACCGCAACCAGCAGCAGCGTGCAGAAGCAACATCGGGCAACAGCAGCGGGCGACAGCAGCAACAGCAGCAGACCGCGGCAGCGACGAGCCGCGCTGGTTGCGCCGCCGTCCGGCCACGGCAGGCCTTGCTGACCACCGGCAAGCTGTCCCCGTTCCCCGACGAAGCTTCCCCGGCCTTCCTTTGTCCCAATTTGTCTGTTTCGTTGGTATAATTTTCTGAAAAACCCTAATATTAATTCGTTTAATTGAGTATGATTTAGCTTGTGATAAGCTAAATTAATTGTTTGATAATGTATATATGTGCTACGAGAATGATTTGGATAGGTTAATTGTATGGTTATGTTGGAATTTTGGAAAATTTGAATTTTTGGCCGGGTTATGTCCAAATTTTTCGGATTCGTCCGATTTAGCTATTTTAGGGAAATTGATTATACAATATGTTTTAAAATGTATCTAATTTCATTTTGGAACCGTCAATTTGAGAAATTTATGCAGAATTTATTGGAATTTGATTTCTAGGTCAAAATTCATGTGTGATCAAATTGGGTCATATAATTGAGTCGTTCCACTCAATTGATTGTATAATATCGTTTAAAATGTATTTAATTTTATATTGGAAGTGCTGATTTAGAAAATTGTGCGTAATTGATCGGAATTGGATTTTTAGGTCAAAACTCCCGCAGGTTTAAATTGGATTGTGTAATCGGGTTATTTTATTCAATTGACTATATAAATTACATTAGAATATGTTTAATTACATTTCCGAACTGTCAATTGATATGTTTTGGCAAGAATTGATCGGATTTGCGTTCCGGGCTCAAAAACCCTAATTGTGCTAAATTGTGTATTTCTTTTATTGGTTTTGAGTAATTGATTATTTGATATGTTATAAAATGTGTTTAATTGCATTTCTAAATATTCAATTTGATTGAGTTAATAGAATTCAACCGAATTGTATTTTCGGGCATAAAACCCTAGATTTCAAGTGAGATTATGAAATTGGTTAATTGTGTAGTTGTTTTTCTAAAATTAAATTTATAGAAGTAGTTGAAATGATCCTAATTGTATTTGAAGTGATTTGGTCGATTGATTATATTTGAAGATAGTCATTGATTATATTTGACCGATGAACATTTCCTAATATATGTTTTCCTATTTGCTTTTGCATGTATAGTCATTGTTTCAAAAATGCCTGGGGATAGAAGTTGGATGAACCATAAGGGAATAAATGATAGGAGAAAGCCAAAGTATATTGAAGGTGTTAATGAATTTTTAGAATTTTGTTTTGGTGGAAAGGAAGAGGGAATTTTGCTAAAATGCCCTTGCTTGAATTGTAATTTTATTTAAGTTGAGTAGATATTTAAGTTCCTTCTTTTTTTGATGTGATGGTGCATCTAACTGTGCATATTAGTGAAGTGAATCGTATAAATAAATCAAGACAAATTGAAATTCCTAGGAATGGAGGAAAGTCAACAGCGCGCTATCTTCATGAAATTGTAAGTATATTAATGAAATTTTTTCTATTTTTTTTTTCTATTTTTGTTGCTACTACTATTGTTCTATCAAAAATACAAAGGTTGGTCAATTCTATATATTTGTATATGAAAAGTATTACAATAGAATAAGCTATTATTGTTAAAGCAAAGGCTTATCTTCTTTGACTCTTGATATCTTGTTCTTTCAGATAAATATTCACATGGATTTATTATATGTAGGAACATCAACAATCAAAAGAGCCTTCTATTATAGCTGAAAATGCCGATGAGTCGATTGAGGAGCCAGAGCAAGAACCAGATTATATTAGATTATGGGAAAAGACCAAAAGGTGTGTTTGATATGAAGAAGTATGTAAATATAAGTTAATTTACACAAATTTGTAAGGGTTTTTTATTATTATTTATTTTATATTATTATAGGAAAAAAGATGGTCCATGGGAAGATGGTGCATATGCAAAATACCAAAAGTTGACTGAACTTCATGCTAAGCAGAAAGAGTTGTATGGAGTTGATAATCTTAGTGTGAAAGAAGCATATACCCAGGCATTTGAGCATCGTTCTGGCTATATTAGAGGGCTAGGAGCTGGACCTATGCCTTTAAGGAACAAAAAGGATAATGAAATTGAGGCTAGCCTTCGTCAACAAATTGAGGAGCTTAAACATTCAAATGCCTTAAGGGAGGAAAATTTAAGGCTCGAAATGGAAAAGATGAAGGAAATTGCTGAAGAAAGAGAGATAAAGTTAAGAGAAGAAGCGGAGGAATGAGAAAGGAAACTTAGAGCAGATGCTGATGAGGCCACGCAGAAGTTGAAGGCCGAAATGATGCAAGTTGTGAGAGATCAAATTGCAGGCTTTCTAGGAACACAACAATCTTCACAACTCACTAAATTAGTATGAGGTATATTTAATCCATTCAAAATTTCCCACTTTTAATGGTTTGAACGTTATAACTCTGCACTATAAGTGTGGACAAATTATGGAACTAAAATTTGTAGTTTGTACCAATGTTAGACATGTGATATTCATTGTCTTGAAATTGAGATGGATGAATTTTTGCATCAGGTATTCTAACTATACTATTTGTTCTCTTTTACAGCTGGGAGTTCTAATTGGACTTAGAAAATGACAAAGACTTTTAGAGGCAAGGATCTTTTTTGGACTTATGAATGTAAGTTAGTTCTTGTATTCATTTTTATAATATGGCTTACAACTTTTTTTAATTGAAGGGAATTGGAAAATTATAAATAGATACCATTGCATATCTCTTTATAATCTTAATTTATATTTTTTATTTCATGAATTGCAGATTAACTTGAAGCATATTTTGTGACGCTGCAATATACTTGATGAAGCTAAGTATGCAGAACTATAGATAACATCATCCATTTTTTTATGGTCCTTCAAGCTAGATAGCATAATTGATTTTTATAGTACCCATTAGGCATGACTTTTGGCAATTTGTATATTGCAGTATCATATACTTTGAAATTGGAATGACATTTGTTTTTGGACAATGATATCGTAATCTATGCATGGTTTGAATGATATATGATTTTACAAAGTAATGAAATATGGTGGAGTATCTATATGAATGATACTGCATTACAGGATGATTTATTATTATGAATACATAATACAGGTCTTTGGGCTACAAAATATTTTTGTAGCTTGGAAGAAAGACTAGGAATTGATTTTGTTGCAAAACAAGTAATAGGGCACAAATGAAACAACTTCGTCGCACAAAATTGGGTTTAGGCAACAAAAAATATTTGTTGCACAAAATAGGTTTAGGGCGACAAAACATATGTGTCGCACAAAAGAGGTTTAGAGCAACAAAATATCTACGTCGCACAAAAGAGGTTTAGGGCGACAAAACATATCCGTCGCACAAAAGAGGTTTAAGGCGACAAAACATATCCGTCGCACAAAAGAGATTTAGGGCGACAAAAAATATTCGTTGCTCAAAAAGAGATTTAGGGCAACAAAATTTTCTTTTCGTCGCCCTAAGCAAGGGCAACGGGCTTATGGCGACGAAATTGTGACGAAATTTTTTTGTCGCCCAAACTTTGGGCGACAAATTTTTTTTGTTAGGCAAGGAAATAATTTGTTGCCCAAAGTAATATTTCTTGTTGTGTCCCCATCGCACGCCACCCCTTGTTCTTTTTCTTCCTTCCTCGAATCACCACACATGCACGCGCTCGCAACCATATATATACCTCACACTCTCCCTACTTCTCTTTGGTTTTAGCTCATTCTACTGATATTTTGTGACAAAGAGCCATTACCGAGCTCCCTTACCCTTACCCTTCGCCTTCCCTTCTTCTCCCTTTCTTCTTCTTCTTCTTCCCCTCCTTTCCCTGTTTTGGCTTTTTCACCACCATCTCCCCCATTGTGCACCACCTCGCCCACCACTCGCCGCCCTTTAGCTGGTGGACCAACTCCCAAGGTCACCCCAACCTTCCCCCTTGCCGTCGATTGCCGCTTCTTTACCCTCCTTCTTCCTCTCATGTGTTGCAACGTTGTAGAGTGCACAATCGGTGCACCAATTGCTGCATGGTCATGCAACGCTTAAATCCCCTCCTGCATAGCTATACAATCCCTACATCGTCTTACTGTGCAAAAAATTTTCTCTCGATCTGATTTTGCACGGCCGTGAATTTTATTTTCTCTGTCGTGCATTTTGTTTTCTCTCGATCAGAAGCTACACCGCCAGCCACACAACCGTGCAACCCCATTTCTTTAGCCATGCATCCCTTTTTTCATCCCCAAACGTCAACCAAACTTCTACCATAGCTCCACCACAAATTCCTCTACACATCCACACATTTCAAGCTCTCACTAGACTATGGTTATACCTTCTTTTAGCCTCTTTATCTTGATTTTTCCTTCTGTTTAACTCTTTAAGATTAATCGTAATTTTATTATTTTTCGTAGATGGTTTTCCAGTAGCTTCGAAGAAGGAAGTCTAGTATTTTGCGTGCTTAGAGCTTGGTGTCCTAGTTGGTAAGGATACTATTCAATGCTTAGGACTTTTGAGGATAATTGCTTATTCAAATAAATGTGTTTTTCATTATATTGCTACTATAATATGTAACATATGTTGATATTGATAATTTGTGATGTTATGCATATTATGTTGAAAGAATATAAGAGTTGTAAGAGATACCATTATGTTATGGCTGTGACTATAACATCTTATTTGTGAGAATACAACTTATAGCGTGAAATATGGGTTGAGTGATGTTAATATCATACTTGTGGAAATATATCTATGATTGAATGATGATAATATCACACTTGTGGAAATATATTCATGGTATGATATCTGGGTTGAATGATGAGAATGTCATATTTGTGAAAATTATAACTTAAAGTATTGGTTAAAGGCTGATAATATCAAATTTGTGAAATTTTATCTATAGTATGAAATATAGGTTGAATGATAAGAATTTCATAACTGTGAAATTATGTCTTATGATATAAAATAATGGTTTAATGAGTTGTGATAAATGGGCTTAAGGTCTTTCATGAGTTATGATAATTAATGGAGACTTGGAAAAATAATTTGTATGAAAGATATAAGATTTTATAAAATAAAGGTGCCAATTGTGCTTAAAGGGTAAGTTGGTCATTATGGGATATTAAGAGAGTTTGGTAATTTTTGTGTTAGGAGACTTAAATTATGATAATAATAACTTGAGTAATTTATGGGAATATTATCGTTATTTTGGGGTTCATAAATGTTTAATAGTAAATTTGGGACAAGTCATCTTGAGTTGTTAATATTATTATGCCATCTTCATGGATTAGAGAATAACTATTGAAAATTAGAAATGATGAATATTTCATATCAAGTGTTATGAAAATTTTATAGATTTAGACTTAGATATGTCAGTATTTAATATATATATACATTAGGATGAGATCACTAAATCAAACTCGTGGAAATTAGGTTGTGCTTTTTGGGTATGATACTAATGACGGGATTTGAGAGATATCGTAATATAATGTGAGTGGAACGAACAACATGGGAGAATGATCACTAAAGGAAGTAAAATTAGATTTTGACAGGACTTAAGGGTTCGGACCTATATTACATGCATACTTGTTTGACTATGTTTTATGACTAAGAATCAATCTTAAATAAGATACTAATCACTTAAAGTAAAAGAGCACATGAGTAGGCCCATGATGATTATTTTTCCTAAATCTATATATAAGTATTCCCCTTCCACTAAGTAGAATAGCGGCTCGGGAGCATTCTACCCCAAGATGATGTTTTTAATCTCCGTTCCACTAGAAAGAATAGTGGCTTGGGTGTGTTATCCTCGAGAAGTTTTAAACCATTCCACTGGTTGAGAATAGTGGGGTGCCTACTCATCGTGAAATAAAACATATCTTGAAAACCTATGGAAAAGATACTAATGACTTAAAGTGGAAGAATGCATGAGTTAGGACCATGGTGATTTATTCCCGTTCTACGGGGTAGAATAGTGGCCTGAGAGTGTTCTACCTTGAGGAGATGTTTTACTCCCGTTCCACCGGATAGAATAGTGGCTCGGGAGTATTTTTCCCTGAGGAGATGTTTTTACCTCCATTCCATCGAAAAGAAGTTTTAAACTGTTCCACCGATTTAAGAATAGTGGGGTTCCTGCACTCATCGTATATAAAAGAATGAAAATGGACTATACTTAATAAAAGGATGTGGATCGTAACATGCCTTATGAGATGTTCATATACTTGGTTATATTTCCTTTATTATCTAATGTAAAAGCATGTAATACTTATATTCCTATTTCGATAGTATTATTTCATTCCTCAGTACTTAGCGTACAGATCACTCGTTTTATGGGTGTTGTTCATTCCCATGGGTAGAAGTCCCTAGATCTTATGTGTAGGTTTCAGAGGATCGGGTAGATGACTTTGCGGCCTATAATACCTTATGTGGGGATGAGTGACTCCATTTATGTCGGGTGAAGAGTATCTGTTATCTAAGTTATTTATTAAAATGGATATCCTTTTTGAACTTTTGATCCACAGTATCTCTTTTTTGTATTTTGGTATTGTAAAAATCGGAGTAATACTCCAAACTCAGTATTTGTATTATAAATTCACTTTTTATTTCTAATTTCGTTGTATTACCTTGAAACTTTTAGCCTTGTGATTGATGTAAGGACAGTTGTATAAACCAAAATTATGTTGATCATGATAGTAACCCCCACTATTTTTATTTAGTTATTTCCAATGCAAACGAAAAATTTCAGTAGTAAAAATTGGGGTGTTACAGCAAGAATGACATTATGTGAAAAACACAACACACCTCCAATCAACAATTAAGCATTTCATTGTAGGATGATGATACATTTTGATGAAGTCTTGATTAGTCAAAATTTGTACCGTGATTATTTTTCAAGACCCAAAAAGTTAATGTATATATAAGACATGAGTACATAGTGTAACACCCTCATTTTGAGTACTTGAAAAAATTTATTTTAAAGATTTATTTGCATAAGCTAAATTATTAAAACAAATAGTATTACCACCACACTTAATATAAGTGTAGTTTTCTTTACCATTATTACATTAAATGGTAAGACTAAAGCACTACTCCAATTATTTTAAGAACACCATTAATTAGAAGAAGACAAGATATTATATTAACTATTAACATTCTTATTATATAAAAAAATAATGAAAAAAGGATGCAACCACAAAAGAAAATAAATACAAAAAGGGGCATAAGAGTACAAGAAGTATCCAACTAAAAAGATGGCAAACAAACACGAGATAGTCCTAAATATTAACCCTAAACACTAAGCATCAAGCAAATTCCTCAAAATAATCTCGCAAAGTCACAATTGCTCATTGAATAGGTGGAGAACCATAAAATTGAACCCATCAGTACTACAGTATTGAATAGCCCACTACACAACACTAAACATGCAAATATCACATGTAACACGTAGAAAGCGTGACAAGGAAAACATAGTATAAACATACATGCGATATGAAATGTGATTAATCATATCCGAACATAAACATCACCAAGGCCACATGCTCATAATACCATTATGCTTAATCATATTATAGAACAAAATGAATCAATCCATGCTAAGTTTGTTCCACAAAGGGAAGACACCAAACCATTTCCAAAACAATCATAATATAACTTTCAATCACAAGGATAATATACTAAGGCAACTACTAACCAACCACTCCATCCAATTATAGTTACCAAGGCACAACATAAGATTAATTTTCCTTTTAATTACTTGAGGGGACATAAAAGTCAATATGAAGACGTATGAAGCACTCTAGTCATACTAGTGCACATAGGAAACACAATAACCTCCCATCTATATAATCTAAATATGTATGAAGTAAAATAGCTATACCGATGTACAAAAGCAACACCATATCCTCGTGCCTAGATTACATAATTCTTAAGTATCTGCATCCCTTATAGGGTTCATAAAATATCTATAAAGTAGACTAGGTCATTAATCAAAATACTAAGGCATCTGATGAACCCACCAAGCCAAAGTGAGGACTCCTAACTCTTCTGTAGGGTCGCTAACCCTAACGAGAAAGTTATTACTAGTATCGGGGACTTCCATTTTAAGTACTAGTACCTTAATAATGTGATCATCAAATATCACATAATGTACAATAATTCAAATTTAATACTTAACTATTTTTTCTTTATTTCTAATTATTCAAGTCAAACCTAAGGTTAATTATCCAAGCCAAATTTAATTCAACACTAATGTTAACATAAGAGTTGACTAAGGTCTTTCTATGTTTGATTATTCACACCTAGGCAAGTTTTAGTTAAAAATAACCTTAAATGTTATTTACTTGATAAATTCTCACTTTAATCCCAAATGTTATTATAATTGAGTGAAGTTCATAGCATAACTGAATACAAACTTTAACATAATATCATAATTTTAGAACTTTTTATAAGTGGAAAAATTATCATTCCCCCTCTAAAACACATATAAACCCATTTTACACATAACACCCTAATCATGCATAACTAACATACCATATTTCATATAGTTATCATGATCAACATAATATAACAAATACTAGGTATATATGCTAGAAATCTTTAGATGTGGATCTTGATTCTTCTTAGTTGTATTTTATAAGTTGTTATGTTATGTAAGCTATATAACTATTCCATGAACTATTCCTTTGATATCATGTTTGTTATTGTGAATGTAAGTGGTTGAATTTTGTATTGGTAATTATATGTGATGGTTGTTAAAAACATTTATGATGTTTTATGTATGATGGAATAAGTGCTTATGGACATAAAATATAAATAATTCAAGTGATAAGTGAAAGAAATGAATTATGGGAATTGTGCTATAGATTACCATAGTGGCCACAACTTATGGTTGTATGTATTTTTTGTTATTTTTTATGTTATTGGTTGGTTTGCTTTTAATTGGTTGTGATTTTCAACACTGACTTGACATTTCCATACTCATTTTACTAAAAATGTATAGATATGATTTTATACCTTAATTTCAGATGATTTCCACATTATAAAACTTGCTATAGACCTATAATATAATTAGGGATACGGTATACAAAGTGCATGCACACTACTAGATCAAGTTAGACTAGATTGGTTAGGTTTATAAGCATTTTTTGAGGTGATTCCTTCAAATTTGGGATTGAATTCTACAATAACTTTACAAATCTAATTTCTGATCTAAAATCATCTTTGTTTTCACCTAATAAACATGTAAAAAAAACCTTTCAAATGACTGAGAATTCAATAAATTAAAAGCATAAACAAGTGGCATAAGTTTACAAGAAAGGTTTAAGCATTTTTAGAAATAACGTCTTCAAGTTTTGAGTTGATTTCTATAGTAAAACTTGCAGGTCTAATTTTTTTTTTATGTTTTTTTTTTGCATGATATTAAGGGTGAAACATGGCATAAGTTTTGGAAAAAAAGTGCTAGATATATATTTCTAAGTTTGGATTGAATTTAAGGTCATTTGGGCATTAAAATCTTTGTTTTTGCATGTAATTCAAGCGAGCTATATTTTTAAGAGCTTTTGTTGGTATGGATCATTTTTTTCTTAAATAAATTTGAGCTCAAATTTTAGATCTATTTTTTTAATGATTTTTCATTTTATTAAGGTAATTTATGAGCTCATGTTGGTATGAATCTATTTTTTTTTAAATTTAATTTCAGTTCAGATTTCATATCTGATTTTTGGCCATTATGCTAGTTAATTACATGTTCACATACTTGAAATATAAGGAAAATTTTAGTATAGCTACTGAAGAATAATGTTAGCTAAGTTTTTATAGGTTTTTATGCACTATTGAAGTGTTGTTTTAACGTGTTTGTTCTAATTTTACTAAAAATGTACAAGATTTGAACTTTAGATGATTTCTACATAATAAAATTAACTACAGACCTATCATGTAATTAGTGATGTAGTATATAAAGTGTTAAATCAAGTTAGACTATTTTTCACACTAAAAATGATTTTAGATTATCCGAAAGTGTACTAGAGTATCGGGATCACTTAAAATGTATGCATGGTTCAAGAGTGGACATCATAAATTAGACAACATACATACCTCTAGCCCAACAATATCCTTTGAGGTATCAACATTAATGGAGCGAGCTAAGACAACTCATTTTTTCATTCCCCCAAAGCATATAATATCCTACTCCCTGCAAAATGAAACCTATCATTCTATTAAATACAAGACACATGGAGGAAGATTATATGCTGCATGCGAGCTAAATCATTGACGAGCTATAATGTAGAAGAAAATTTCCATTTAGCTATCTCTACCCTCAATCCTATTGTAGCGAGGATTCTATTACCAACTTGAAGATTTGCTCCTCTAACAAGTTAAATTTTCATACCAAAATTAGAGATGAAAGTAGGGAGAGATTAATTTATCACAACTTTATAAGAACTTAGTAACTATTTATGAAGTAGATAAGTAAGATCCATCCAGGACGTAACTTACAAAAGAAAACCAACATAATCCACCACGGAACAATTTTTAAGTCGGTACTATAATTACCAAGCCATTACAAAGGCCAATCATTTCAACATCATTAATCAATCTATATCATTGTTTCCTAGAATAGAGACCTATAGTTTTAGGCACACAAATTAGGGAGTTTTGAATGAGCTAATAGCTAACCCAAGAGCAAAAAAATTAAAGAAATTCATTACCCACGTAATTTCAACATAGACATATTACCCATGTAATTTAAACATAGACATATTTAGGCTAAGTAATGTAGTACAATAATACTTTGATGCTAAGGAGAAGCCAAATAGAAGTGGAAAAATACACAATATGGGGATGAAGAGGAGAATTATAACTTTTAAGTACAATAGATCCACAATATCAAGACCAAGAGCATTTTATTAGCCAAATCTACATAAACTAACCTAGCGACTAGGGAACATAACCTTGGTATCTCTAGACCAAGGCAAATGTGCTAAACTACATAAGATCTCCAATACCATTCATTAAAACGGGAAAATAAACTTCCTGTACATACTCACACCATCTAAAGTGATAGATAACAATTTTACCAATGAAAGATGAAAGAGCATCTTTATTGTTTGGTGTGATGTTTTTTATTTTCTTTTGATATAATATGTCATTATTTATTTGATACTTATATTAATTATTATCTTTATATTTTTGTTGTTGTAGATTCAACTCATTTTGACAAACTAATTAATTCTATTATGTTCGGTGAATAGAATGATTAGTTTTTAGATAGCTATTTACCATGATATTTTTGCAAAGTAAAGGTATCATGTAATTCTTTTGTAATATATTTATATTTGATTAAATATTTTGTTGTATCAAAAATTTGATACAAACTATTTGTATGAATATTTAGTTGAATACTTTCAGGTATGTATTTAGAAAAGTATATCCATGTGTTTAAATAGATATATATGCATATGGGTACAGGGCTTGAGAAAATTAAAATGGATATATATAGGTGCAGGGCTTGAGAAGAATATTGAAATACCAATTATATTCTTGAATATATAATTTTCTCATTTGCAACCAATAAGTATGTAGCTAATAGTGAATGGATTTTAGTATTGACTGAAAAATTAGTCGTTATTAGTGTGAGAATTTTATTTATTTATTTAATCATGATAGAAAAATTGGGTGGTAATTTTATTTATTTATTTACAACAAAAAAATTGGTCGCTAATATTATTTACAATGGTGTATTTTGTTTGGTGCTATTACTTATAGTGACCAACATTATACGTTGTTGTAATTACTTTTAGCAACCAATATGATACACCGACGCTATTTCTTTAACGACCAACATTATATGGTGTTGCTATTGTTTTAACCAAAAAAATTTTCAGTTGGTTGTTAAAGCCCTTAGCAATTGAAGAAGCAATAATGACCACTGATGATCAATAATTCTTTTAACCATCATTGACATTAGCAACCAAAATTTAACCATTAATGACAAAAATTGCTAGTTGCTAAAATCCTAATTTTTTGTAGTGTATATAAGATCATATCACCATTAATAAGATCGTATTAAATTAACATAATAATTAATAATTTGATTTTAATAATATAAAAAATAAATAGTAGAAAATTTAGAGAAATAATAATAATAATTAATATAATTATTTTAATATTTATCTATATTCATATACATAATAATATTATTATAATTTTTATAATAATAATTAATATATTCATTATACTAATTATAATTAATAACATAATTAATAATGAATTATTATATTATTTTTTAATAGCATAATTAATGATAATTATTTATATAATTATAATTGATATGAGTATTTTCCGAATAAATTCTTTTGGACTTAGGAGGCCTTCTGGATGTATTTTATCTTAGTTTCATATTCGATTGGCCAGGTGTAGGACTCATGATTATCCTGTTAACTGTCATCACGTTATATATTTTCCCCTTTCCTTCTTCCCCTTGTTCCACCAATATATTTATTGGATCATGTTATCATTTTTGAGATCTAAAATTATTAATAATGAATAATCTTATTTTTACTCTCTTCTTTTCCATATGAACTTTTCCTTCAGTATCCTTTAATCAACAAACACCACCTCTAAATTCATAAGAACTTATCTGTTTGCAAAATACCAACAACAATAATGACTACTATAATTATTAAATTTATTATTAAAATTATGAATATTATATTTATTTATTTATAATAATATAATTATTATACTAATTATTATTAATAGAATTGTTATTGTAATTATTATTGTGTTTGATTATAATTACGAATATAATTATTATTTTTATTATAATATAATAATAAGTATTATACTAATTATATTATTATTAATAATTATTATTATAATAAATATAATTATTATTATGCTTATTATTATTTATATAATTGTTATAATTATAATTTATATCATAATTAATACAATTTGTTATTATGATATTTATTAATAATATTATTGTTATGAATATAACAATTATTATAACTATGAATTGAATTATTATTATAGTTATTTTTATTATCATGATAAATTATTAATTAAATTATTATCATTATCAATATAATTATCATACTTAATAATATTATTCAAATAATAATAATTATTATTACTAGCACTAATTAGATCAAATTTGATCTACAACAATCAATTTAAGTCACAGATTAAAATTAGATCACCGAAAATAAGTTTCGGAGAACATACTTATTTTCCTTTCGTTCTTGTTGTTCGTTAGGTCATTAGGAGTTGAGAAGTATGCTCTACCCCAAGCCCGAGGCCAGTCATCGGGCCTTCCAATTGAAGGCAGCACCGCCCCGGCTTAATTGATTCGGCGTCGCGCTATTCTTGGTGCCATTTTTTAGCCACTGAGTTCTGTCCTCCTCATCGGCGTGTGACGGCTACCGTGACGGCGGAAGTGATTACTGCCACCATCCATATCTGACCGAAGCCCCAAAATTTTCAGTCGTAGAATCTTCTTCATATGTGTGTCGAAAATTGAGGGAGGTTTGGAAATGACGCGATCCCGCTCGTTGCTGCAGGCTTCGTTCTATGCTAATGAGAAAGGTACCCAAATTTTTTTAGTTGATAAATGTAGAATTTGCATTCGTTCTTAATCTTTGCTCAACTTTCCCTATCTCAAAATATAATATTGTCCGAATTTTTTCGCTGACTTAAATTATATCCATCAAGCGGGATTCCTAGTGGTTGTGAATGGTTCTACGTTTAATTTGGCTCTATAATTACATTGGCCTTAAGTTAGCGCATCGTTTTACTGTGAGTCAGCAAATTGGACTATGTAACCTGCATCTATCTTGAAATTTTATGAAGTATTGAAGCTTTCTGTTGTAACAGTTTTTATTGAAGTAGGTCGATTTAATGGAAGAAATATTTCATAGAATTTGTATTAAGTGTATGGAAAATTTAAGTGGGTTACTGATGCGTAAAATATTGAAATGAGGGTAATGAGTGATGCCCAACTGTGGTCTCCCGAAGTTTTGGCGAGAACTTTGGCGGTCAGCAAACTCTGCACGCTGTTCTGAGCTCAGAAGTAATGAAATGTGTGCCAACATGCCTGAATATACGGAACATGTCATTCTAGATGAAATGCCTTCTTGGTTCTTAGAATCATTTTTCTGTGTGAAGTGGTTGCTACTATTGTTCCTTACGTGTTCTCTATCGATGCTCTTGTTGAAGGAGACATGAGCGCATGGCAAATTGTTGGGTCATGTCATTCTAGATGAAATGCCTTCTTGGTTCTTAGAATCATTTTTCTGTGAGAAGTGATTGCTACTATTGTTTCTTTCGTGTTCTCTATTGATGCTCTTGTTGAAGGAGACGTTAGCTCATTGCAAATTGTTGGGTCATTAAAATTGTATTTGGATAATTGGCGGTTTCTTGACTGTTATTTTCTCTGATGTTTTGGGTGGGGGGAGGGGATGATGTTATCGTTCTGTTTGATTGTTATTCAGGCTCATGCTTATGTCAATTGTGTTGTTTGCTTTTATTTTTTTATTTTTTGGTTTCTGTTTTCAGCATGTTTATTTATCAAGGTTTGGATTATCTTCATCGTTCAAGTTCTTTTTTTACAAGCTTGGATCCATATTTCAATTTAATGCAAACAAGTGTGTTTTTCCTTATCTTTACTCATTCTTTTTGACATTGGAATCCCATCTGCCAATGCAATTCTTGTACCATCTTTTCAAAGGCTGCTGGCATTTGACTAAATATCACCCTACTGGTGCTGGTGGAGCTCAGTTGTTTCACAATGCTATTAGCACCATCACAGAGTCAGAATCCCTGTCTGAGTCACCAGAGCTTCCTACTTGGGTTAAGTTCTGCGAAAATGAGAACTCTGCTACTAATGATTTGGAAGATGATTTTGTGCCACCAAACATTTCTGATTGGGCCAACACCAGGAAGTTGTATGGTCATCACCATAAGCATGTGAAGGATATTCCCTGTGCAAGTATGGATGGTGATATTGTTAGAATAAGCAGGATTTTTGAAAACAGGCTCGAGTCTATGGAAACGTCAGATTTTAAGTTATCTGACAGTCTAGTGGAGAAGCTTTTGAAAAGATTCAGCAATGATTGGGTTTGTTCTCATGAGTTTTTCACTTGGGCAAAATCAGAAACAGGTCATAGACATTCCGTGAATTGCTACAACATGATCATAGATATTCTAGGGAAGGCCAAGAAGTTTGGGTTAATGTGGGAGCTGGTTGAAGAGATGCATCAATTGGAGCACGGGTCTATTTCCATGGTTACAATGGGACTAGTAATGAGAAGGCTATCACGGTCCGGCAAGTGGGATGATGCAATTGACGTGTTTAGAAAGATGGACCACTTTGGACTAAGCAAGGACACTCAGGCAATGAATGTATTAATGGATGCATTGATGAAGGGGGGTAGTGTTGAACATGCCCAAAAAGCATTCCTGGAATTCAGGGGCGAGATTGCTCCAAATTCCCACACTTTTAATATACTAATAAACGGATGGTGCAGGGCTAGGAAATTGGATAGAGCAAAGCAGGCTATGACAGAAATGGAGAAACATGGATTTTACCCTGATACTATATCTTATACTTGTTTCATTATGGCCTATTGCCATGACAAGGATTTTCGCCAAGTGGAATTACTACTTAATGAAATGCAGGGAAAGGGCTGCCTTCCAAGCATTGTGACTTATACTGTTATTATTCTTGCTCTTGGAAAGGCAAAGGAGATGAATGAAGCAATGAATGTCTATGAAAAAATGAAGCAAAGTGGATGTGTTCCTGATGCTTCTTTTTATAGTGCCTTTATCTTCATGTTGAGCAAATCTGGCAGGTTTAAGGATGCCCATGATATATTCAAGGATATGCCAAACCAAAATGTTACCCCTGATTTGCTGACATACAATACCATGATTTCTGCTGCCTGTATGCATTCTCAAGAGGAGGTTGCTCTTGGTTTACTCCTAGAAATGGAGGAGAAATCCTGCAAACCTGATCTCAAAACATATACGCCGTTGCTGAGGATGTGTTGTAGAAAGAAGAGAATGAAACTGCTCCATTTTCTGCTAAATGACATGTTCCAAAAAGATGTGAGTGTTGATCTTGGAACCTACACACTATTGGTTCATGAACTGTCGAAGATCGGAAAACTAGAGCAAGCTTGCTCCTTCTTTGAAGAATTGATATTGAAAGGAATGACTCCCATGGAAAAAACATATAATATGTTGTCCGAAAATCTTGAGAAGAAAGGTATGGGAAAAGCTAAGCAACAAATAGAGAAATTGGTGTTGCTGCTGAAAAAGGAAGATAACCCTGCGGCGATTCATGTTTGAGCTTCTCATTCTTCAATGTGTTAACGAGACTGGAACACAATGAAGTAAGTTGTCTATGTACCTAAAAGGCGACTGGTATAATGCAAAGGCAAGTTCTCTTGAACGTTTGATTTTGAAAAGTGAATAGTATAATCTGTTTCATTGCAGAAGGGGTGCGCTTGTTTAATTCTCTGCTTGAAAACTCCTTTGCCATTTTAATATATCTTAATATCTGACAATTATCTATCTAGTTAGCCACTGAATGAGAAAGGATAAGTTATCACTATCCACAACAAGAAAGTTTGAGAGGTACATAATTTGACACATTTTCTTTAATTCATTTCGTATTCCTTCTGTTGTCATGTAGAAATAGGGATAGTCAGCCACCCAATTTGAGGACTATTAAAAGTTTATCCTGCATGTTAATGAATTGAATAGGCGGCCAGAATCTACCTTTGTGGTATCAGTTACGCTGATTCACCAGGAATCTTGTCATGCCATGGGAGATTGTGGGTTACATTTGGGATTCAAGGTAAGTTTATACGACAAATTGACGACCCTTGTGGTGCACCAATTTTATTATTATTTTGTAGAAAGTAGCATAGTTCCCCTCCTGCATGAAAATTTTATTATTTGTGGTTTTCATTTTTAACATTTGTTCTCTTGAGTCTTGTCTAGACATTTTTAACATTAATGTCCTTTAAGATGTGCGGGATATATTAATTTGACCTGAATGTCTGAATCATCCTCTCAGACACACTATTCAGTGGTTAATTCTCGATATTTACCAACTTGGAAGGGCAACAATGTAAATCGATGTGCAGCTGGAATTGAATCCACCTCGGATTGTTGGTTTGTCGCTGTATGTGAATGCTGTAGGGGGGCGCTAGATCTAGACCTGCTGGTTTCCGATTGGAACTTTATCGGATCAGAGCAATTATTGTATTTGTACAATTGATTGTATGATTGCTGTGTACAACCATCTCGGTAGAAATTGTTATGTATATGATCACTTGATTCAAGTTAATCAGTGACATGCTTTATGACCGGGCAAGTATCATGCTTGGTTTGACCGCAAGAATAGTGCTTGAAAGTGCGCCTTACATGTTGTCGGTCTCTCTGATCGTCCCTATTCATTTCTATGACCAAAAGCAGACGATGGGGCGACTTTTCACTTTTCTTTTTTCTTTTCTGTTCGTTTTTCTTTACAAGACTGCGTGGGCATAGGCATCAGGGCCGGCCCTCACTAAAATGAGGCCCTGTGTGAATATTTAGCAGTCATGTCTTATTATTATTTATTTTTTTCTATTCTTCTTTGTCAAAATTTTTAATTTAATATGTTTGACTTTTATATATTACTTTTTATTTGCTAAATAAATAGCTAGATGAATATACATGATAGTCTAAATAATATATGATTTTCCAGAGTATGCTAAATTACTTATTGAATCAGCAAATACTATCAATTCATCGCACATAATATTGAATTATTAAAATTTTGAGCAAATTGTAACACAAAACAACTAACAACACCTCAAATGACAGATGACACTTTTCGAACTTAAACGATCAGCAAAACTAAGTAAGACCAGTCAAGTAGTACGACACCAACGAACCAACAAATTTATCAGAATTATGCCCTCTTTCAAACTTTGTTGGGCGATGCAAGAATCAAAACCAAGTTTAAGAAATTACCAGAATTAGGAAGGGATGAAGACCGATGACAGAAGATGATAGGCGACGATGGCCTGTAGACTAGGTGACTAGGAAAAGCGAGCCCCGCCGTCCAATGAATGGCAAGAGGGTGCCTGAGTGAGGGATTAAAATTGGAATCTTGAGTTTTCTACAAACATAATTAATATGAGCTGCAATTCCAATTTCCAAGTTCTTATTGTTCGACCTTCATTTAGCAAAGCCACAACTACAATAGCAAAGAACAACCGAAGAAGTTTAAGAAATTACCACTTCAGGCACGATGAGCTGGCAACCGGTGGTAAATGACGGCAAGCGAAAATAACGATTAGCTAGCACCATCATTATCCCGTTGAATCTATGGCCTGCGGGTAAATGTGAACTTTTGCTTCTTATTTGAACTTCATTTAAAAAGCCACAACCGCAAGAGCGAAGAATAACTAAAGAAGTTTAAGAAATTATAAGGCGCGGTGAGTCGTCACCGGTGATAGATGGCGGCATGCAGAAATAGCGACCAGTGAGCACCATCATTGTCTCGTAGAATCTATGGGCTTATGTGTGGGAAATTGAAATGTACATTGGACTTTTGCTTCATGCGTTCCATATATTTAATATATTAGCTAAACACCAAAAATTCAAGGCCCTTAGAAATCGGGGGCCATGATACTCAACAGGAGGCTATGCTACTATTGGAAACCAAGCTCCCATACGGCCACATATGCACAAAGCCGTAATCTGTTGCACAGCTTTAAAAAAGGATACCACATTGGTGAATGCATAACACCGCTTGCCATAGACTAGACGCCAGCAAATGCACAGTAAAATGAATGTCGAATAAATCCCAAACTGCATCTCAGCTACGGAGATCACATACAGATGTCCACTTTCTTGTTCGATACAACGCTGTGGTGGAAATCTCCTTTGCAGCCGATACCCAAATCACTGACTCGAGCATGAGGAGGCACAGGCAATAGTGTGTTTCTCACCCAGGTTTTCACTCTGACTTTGGATCAAACTTTCCAGCTTCAACAAGTAGTAAAGAAAACACCACCACATTTGCTGAGAATAATAGCTCAAGCTGGCTTTTTTCTTGGCCTGAATTTGAATAATCCCCTCCTCGAAACCCTCAGGATTCACCTCAGTAGCACCTCGCCGCAAAGCCAGCAGCATGCCTGCCCCCACACAGACAGTTTTAAGCTGTGCACCGATAAAATCTTTAGTAGACCTGACCGACTATTTAAAATGGGCGTCAGGATTCACATTCCTCTTTCTCGAATGAATCTGCAAAATTTGAGGTGTTGCCTCTTCAGAGGGATGAGGAAACTCAATTTTACAGTCTCTTCTCCCAAAACAAAAATGAGCAGGATCAAAAATATCAGCTCTTGATGTTGAAGACCGGAAATAAGGGAGGGAAATATCGAGTTTTAGATTATTAACCCAAATGAATATATATATATATATATTGAGGTGTGTTTGGCGACAGGAATCCCAAATTCATCTCCGTCATGCGGCTCCTGCCCCCA
The DNA here is from genome assembly GCA_039764185.1 of Tamarix austromongolica. NCBI lineage: Eukaryota > Viridiplantae > Streptophyta > Magnoliopsida > Caryophyllales > Tamaricaceae > Tamarix > Tamarix austromongolica. Next base: position 81,295,341 of record CM077814.1, on the reverse strand, counting down.
AATAAATCTTCGAATAATTTATCCAAACCTAAAAAGAAAACCCCTGATGGAACCCTAAATCTGCAGAAAAAACGACATGCCATCCAAACAAACAACTAAAGGAGGTACCGTCGGGAAAAGCCGACAGAACTCTCAGCTACCCCAACTAAAAGACACAAGCAATTTGAGAGCTAATGATCGCATAGAGATGATCAGACACGCCAAAAAAATGCCAGAAGACAAGACCAAAAGACCAGACTCTCCACATCCATGCAGCATAATCTTCACTCCTGAATTGACAGAGCTAAGATCTCGGAACAACTCACAAGAAACAATAGGAACCATCGGAGAACCAAAGAGTGTACTCTCAAACTTATGAATCTGACCTGTAACCTGCCTTAAAATCCTAAATATCACCGTTCAATTCTCTGCTCAGGCTAGCATCCACAGCAACTATGCAAAGCTCCCAGCAATCAAAAGTCCACCTGCAGCCACGCCCTGCAATCCTCTTGTCAAAGCAGTCCCTGATTAGCTAAATTACAAGAAACAATATTGCTTCCTGTGCCCTAATAGCTGATTCGCAGCCCTTTCCAGGATCTTCACAATTTTGCATTTTGTCGTTACTCTTGCCTTGGTCTTTCTAGGCATAACTTTTTATGTAGAAAATTTATTTTTATATAAAAAGGAAGATTAATTTTATACTTTATGTATTGATTACTCTGTTATTTCCAATAAACGGTATAAATAAAAATTTTGATATTAATTTGACTAGTTCTTACAAAAAATATACAATTTGATACTGACTTCATGCATGTGCTTTAGTAGCAGCGGTATGTTTTTCTTCATGAAGGCTGCCAGTGGGGTTGCATTTCACGAAAGACCATCGGGACTTAGTTCGATAATCTTGTATTATGTTCCAGAAAGCGCACCGAAAAATGCCACAACAATCGCAATCACGCCCGGGTTTAACACATGACAAAAAAGTCACAAAAAGGCGCAAACTCAGGAATAACTACTTTGCATAGATATCGGTATCTTTTTTTTTTTTTTTTTTCTGTTTACATGGCTACACTTCACAATTAAGCGAGAATATATTAAAAAAGGAAAGAGGAAAAAAGAAAGGGGAAACCAAAGCGCAGGAAAAATACGTCTCCTACACCGGAAATAGAATATGTTAAATTCTAAATCGACTCCATAGCCATAGGCCCTTTTCCGATGTACTAGTAATACTTTCTACGTGGCCGTCTCGTCAACCTCAGAGTGGAAAACAAAGCTTGGAAATGTTGTAGTTACATCCCTACAGTTTAAAACCCAACCAATCAATACAAGCTTATTAAATATAAATCTAATGAAGCACCCCCAACAAAAGAGAAGACAAAGTTAAAGAAGCGAGAGAAATTTGCATACCTGAGATACGGAAGAGTCATTATCTTCAACAATGCGGGGTTTTTCGATACAAATTGATGCCATTCCGTTCTATCGATCTTTCCGTCCTGATTTACATCCGCCTCGAGAAACGTCTGTTTAACAATAACACACTATGTATGAGTCACCGATAGCAATGTGACAGTAACCATTATTCCATATTAAAAAAAAAAACCATTATGCAGAAGTCAAGCAATAATTTGTAGTTCAATTAGGACTCGACATCTCACTTTATCAAGTATAATCTCTAGTGTCTCATCCGCCAACTTCAGGTCAGATTCACAAAGTAACGCAATCAACATTTGCTTGACCTGAAAACATCACACAATCATATAGCCAAGAATTATTAACTCCTCATATGTGGTCTGAAGCATACTGGTTGGATAACAATTCAACAAATCACATGGTAGCAACATCCCAAAACAATTATGACCAGCACCATACATAAATATCCTTAACAGTAACACCACCGTCCATGACTTGATGACCATGGATTGAAACTACCGCTCAAATCGAACCACTGAAAGAAGATTGGTTGGGAGTGGGGTGAGAATGGGGAAGTGGGTGGTACGTCAGAAGAGACAAGCATAGGAATCACTAGCAATGGAGAGAGGATGGTACTGTCTGCCACTTCAGGCTAATAACCCATTTCCGAACACTTAATGGACAGTGCACAAACTAGAAGGGAAAAAAAAGTAACAATCAAATGTGAGAACACGTGCAAAGGCAATAAATAGTTGGTGCTGACTGATTAACCTAAGCACATGCAAAAGCAAAACTAGATGCATCACATTGTTCAATCAATGCGAGATGTTGCTCACTAAGAATGCAAGGAAAAGGTAAATGGGACCACCCATAACGCAATTTGATTCATGCCAGTTTAGTATATATATATATATATGTATGTGCTACTGCATCTTGACATTTCATGACCAAATTCCGTTGAATTTTGCCGTATGGGAAAATTTAGGTTGGCTCATTGAACTAGAGGTGTGGGATCAACTGGATTTCTCCTCCCCTTTCCCTCATTTAGGTTTTTGGATCAGGAGTTGGAGCAACAACATACCTCTTGCCGTTCAATAAACCCTGTACTGTCCAGATCATAAAGCCGAAACGCAACTGCAGTATTAGATGCAAAACTTTCAGACAAATTTGGATATAGAACAACCAAGTAGCAGCCTCAGATTGATAATATTGTGCTTTCAACTTACAGTCAATTTTAACTTCCTGAGACACATTTGGATGGAATACGTTCAGGGCTCTAACAAAGTCGCCAAAATCAATGACCCCTCTGTGCTTAATATCAAACAGATCAAAGACCTGAATACATAGAAGAACTTTTGCATATCAGGACCCATAGAAGACAATACACTAAACAGAAAAGGTAAACTGTTAAAATGAAAACATGCATGATGAATAAAGTGCATGATGAATAAGAATACAGTGAAGTCACAGTGTTGGTGTACATACCCGGTTGGCAAAAAGATTTTCCTTCTTTTTGTTCTTGAAAAGGGCCAAAAGAAATTCTTCCTGCAGACACAAGCATAATTGATTAGTGATGAACCTTGGAAAACTAATAACCAAAGGGGAAAATTATTTTAAAGTCCAACTAATTCAAACTATTTAAAGTTAAACAATCTATTTGGTGTTTAGGACGCCTTTAGTAGTATTCAATTTGCATGTACATATAAATAATATTATTTTTACATTGTGCATAATTAGGTGTACATATTGACATAGTTATATGTACATAATATTTTGTACTTGGAACCACATACTTTAGGTCCATGTTGATTTTTGTCCTATTAATTTCCCTCAAGTGGCCCTCCAACTAATTTAAAGTTGATTTAGGACCATGTTTCCATCTAACAGAGCTACATGCATCACTAGAAAATCATGGCCAGGTCCTCATTACCCGTCTGAGACATCAGAAAGAAATCATCAAGGGGAGCAGTGAGGGGACAGAAATTGCAACACAAAAAAGGTGAATTGTAACTCTTCCGGGCTAAAAATGTAAGATCTGGCTGAAGGAAATGCATTAAAAATGTAAGATCTGGCTGAAGGACATGCATTGATACCTTGCTTATCAGCCCATCATCAATCACGGAGCTGCTTATAGTTTTGAATAATTCAAAGAGAGCTTCAACTTCACTGACACTAACTACAGAAAAAGGAACCACAAACATGTCAGCAACAACATTTCCACATCAACATGAGAATAAGGAAACAAATGAAATAAAACTCCCTTGAGTTCTAACAAAAATTGGCACCAACAGTCATAACGCAGACTATTAACATAACTAAGCAAAAAAATATAATAGTTGAAACCCAGCCCTGGGCCACTGCCCTCCGAGAAAATCAACATAGCTAAATAACCCTATACATCAAACTGTAACTGATAAAGCAAGAAACCATAGCCTTCCCCTACCCCCAAACAGAAAAATAAAGAATAAATGTTTAATATGAAACATACAAGCACTCTCTGAAGCAAGCTGAATAGGGTCTTCGTGGCCGGGCCAATTTTTCCTCACGGTTGAGTGAAAGCAGCCCATTTATGGAGGAAGAAAGCCGACAATGGACTGCCGATTAGGCTTCACTACAATATATCATGAAATCATCTTAACCTTGCAAATTAAAGACCGAAACCAAATCGATAATGCACAGAAATCAGTAAAACATATCGTCAGCAGAACCGCATAAGCCAAATGGCACATAGATAATGTTAAATCAACTTTCAGAAGAAAAATCATACACCAATCTGAAACGTGTGGTCCTAATCCTATGGTAGCCCACATACTTTCAAAACTCAAGAGATAATGCAAGTATCCTCAGAATAGGCCAATCTTAAATCTTGAATCAAAGATGAGATTCCCCACAGTGAGCAACTGATTACAAGCATGGGCCTCCTCAAGCTTGAATAAAATTCAACTTAAAAGACAATAATTGACACTTTCTGTAGCTTTTAATAAGTCCTCATACAAAAATGATTCGGTATTAATTATATCCTATCATAAATAAAAGTATTAACTTTTTCTATTATTACTACCTTCATTAATCTCGCTGAAAAAGGAACAGAGATAAATGTAACCTGCACTCGGAGATAGCCTTGCCTTAATATGAAGGATACATTACCCACGGTTTAATTTCACTATGTTATGATGTATTTAAACAATTTCATTAAGGTATTATGTGTTTTAAATTTACTTTTACTTTACTATTTGTAACCTTAGATTACCAAAATGATAAAAAAAAAATACAATATTTTTCTAAGTTGAGTTGAAAATTTCTGAATGTTTTAAATATATAAAAAATTTCGAACTTTCTAGATTTTTTTCATGAATTTCGTAAGATTTCAATTTTTTTATAAAATAAAAAATATATATAAAGTTCCAAAAACATGAAATAATATTCTAAACATTTGGAAATTTTCAATTCAGCCTAGAAGGTTATGTAATATTAAAACTTTATCATTGTAATAATTTAAGACCGAATACATTAATAGGATGGCACACAACTAAAAATAAATTTGAAACACATTGTATCTAGCTAGAATTGTTTAAGAGAAATTATGTCAAATGTGTTGCTAACTAAATAAAATCTATTCTAAAATGAAACTGAAAAGAAATTTTATGAGAAGAGTTACAATATCCAATTCAAACTCCTATAAACTTCTGACCTCTACATAATCATCCCAGACTGGATTCATTAACACGAAATTACCAGGGACATCACATAAATTTGCCAGCACACATATGATCGGAACAAACAAAGAGAAAGGACGGAAATTGTAAAAACCGAACTGCTTCAGAAAATGTTGCCCTTAAGCCATTCAAGCAAACATATTCAACTTTTTTTTTTTTTATAAACCTGCAGTTTTATATACCATAAACAAAGGATCGTCCGACAATAATATTACCACGAAATCATGATTTCTAAGTTACAAGATCGAAAATCGCCAATTTTTCGGTGAATCAAAAGCATACCGCTGGAAACAATTCTCAAATTCGAATTTTCGAATTATTAATTGCTCTTCCAATATAAGTAAACCAAGCAACAACAAGAAGTCAAGGCACAAATAATCTCTTTTCTACATAGATCTTTAACAAATTAAGATAGGAGGAAAAGAAGAATACCTGAAATTAGGCCGCCGGCGAGACCGCCGATGGACGGACTCCCCGAAGTTTAGGAAATAAACAATGAAGAAATTTAATTAAGGAGGAGTGGTGGAGAATATTTTCCGCTCACCACGTACACGTGTAAACAGAAGCGGCGAATAGAGAAACCGGGGAAGAGGGCATAGGGTATTTTATGGAGCGATTCTCGAATTTAAGGAGATGGTGCCATGCCTGGCAAGGATACCAGTAGTAGCTATAGCACTACAGAAAAGGGGAGGGAGGGAGGGAGTAAAATAAATTTCTAAAGAGGTGCGGTTTATAATTTTATTTTTGCGCTGATGATGTTGCTATATTATATAGACCGGGGAATCCTGGTAAAAATGGAAGAAACAAAAAAAAAAAGAGTTCTAGAACAGTAGAAGAACAGTGCCGTTGGGAAGTTTATTAAACTATTACATATACTTATTTTAATGTTTAATAATTTTAATAAAGTTATTTTTATTTAAAATTAATGTTATTTTAGGTTTTCAATATAAAATTTAATGAAATATACTATGTAATAAGGTTACAATTGATAATTTATATAATTTCTTAATTGATAAACATACAAAAAACGAAAAATTATAATACCTATTTAAAATTAGGAATAGTATATATCAATAAATGTACATAATTGTTTATACCAAACATATAGCACTTCTCGTATAAAAAATAAACATACAAATAATTTTTTATAAAAATAAATAAAATATCATTCAAATAAAATATAGTGTTTTCCTTAAAATAAAATATCAAAAAAACATATTAGTGCTTCCTTTAAAAAAGCATATAGTACTTCTCTTATAAAAATAAAATAAAATATCAAACAAATACTGATATTTTGTTTTAAAATAAATATAAAATAAAGATTCATAGAGAACAAATCAAATGAAAAATATATATTCATAAAAATAGATTTATAATGTCACTACAATTTTGTTTGGTATAAAGTATTTGAGATGCTACTTGTTCAATAAAGATGCCTAAATAATATGTGGATGAGGTTTAATAAAATTTAACCGAATTTAACTATTTCATATTATAAAAAATAACATTTCGGATGAAGTCAGTTAAAATTATTACATATTTAATTTTTATTATCTTTTCTAAGAGTATTTTATTTCTTTGTTGAAGGAGTAGCTAGTCAAGAACTTTAAAATTTTAAAAGTAGCTTACTTAATGTGTTATTATTGACCAAAAATATATAAGTTGTCCAATTTTATTATGCCAACGCGTTTTATACAAAACTAAATGATTGGTATTTATTTTTATATTATGTTATGTAACATAACCAAGTTTATTTAATATCAAAGTAGTGCATTTTTTTCCAATTTTAAATCATCATTGTATATATATTTATTAATATAATGATATATACCTTATTACTCCGACTATATTAAGTTAGATATTCTACTCAATAACATATTCTATATTTTTTTTTCTCATTTTTATGAAATTTTTATTACTCCACTCATATATAAATATATATAATGTGAAAGTCATAGAATATATTTTAATAAATTATACATTATCTTTCTATATCTCTCACATAAAAATATTAAATACCATACTCTAAGATTATTTGTTACTATGATCATCAGTGAAGCACTAGAAATATTTAGATGTTAAAATTGTTATTATAAATATTTAATTAATTTTTTTTAAAAAAAATAATTTACATCAACTAATATAGAATAACAGTTTTAAAATTTTTTAAATTTTCTTTCTTAAATTTAAGAGATTTGATCTATTTAAAAAAATATAATATACATATATATTATGTTATTTTCTTTTATTTTTATTTACTTAAATTTTAAAAAATAACATTTATTTATTTATTTATTTTTATCTCCGTTTCCATTACTGATGAAGTGATGATCATTGGGGGGGGGGGAATCAACATATAAGCACTCAAGCAAGATAACGGCGCGTCGGCACCCATGTGCCGTTCATTTCAAAATTTTTGTAGTATCGAATTTATCTGATTAATTTTTAAAAAAAAATATTAATGATTTATCTTAATTAATGTAGGTAGTAATTTTATTTTATTTTTTTATTTTTTTTCTTAATTTTAATAGATTTAGTATATTCTAATATATATATATATATATATAATTTTTATTATTTTCTTTCGTCTTTATTTTTAAAAAAATAATATTTTGACTTTTTTTCGTCTTCATTTTTTTTTTCGTTCCGGTTCAACACTCCATCGAGGTTGATTTTTATTTACGCTATGAAGTACGAAGTTTCAGTTGGTTGGAAAAAAATATTGGCCACGTATTTTATACTAGGGACTGTTGTTATTATCAAAATGCACGTGATAAGCACTGAGCAGAAGAAAGAAACAGAAAATGGCTGTCATGAAGAGCGATGTTCAAACGAAAAGCGTGCATGTGTATGACTATGAGGTGAGAAAGAAAGGCGGACAGAGTGAGTGGTGAAAAAGAGTGGCCGGCACCGCAGGCATTTTGGTTGGAGGCATGAAGGAGGAATATTCGCCCTTAATTATAACTTTGATTTGGTTGAATTTGTTTTGAGTGTTCATCTCCATTACTCTTTTTATTTTTTTAATACAAATATTGACGAATTTTAAAATTAAATGCCAATTATTAATATTTTTTATTATATACTACTAATAAAAATTATGTAATAAAAGTAATCTTTTAATATCTATCCATCTAACTTTATATAACCCGTACTCATATTTTAGAACCTAAAATTTAATTTTTAAATAAAACGATACTTATGTCTGTAGAGCCTAAATCATGAGATAATAACTAAATTTACTCTATAATAGTTGTTTGTCTAAAGGATACCTTATTAACACTTGGTTAAATATGTTATAACTATAACATTTATTATGATAATTCAAGTGGATTGTTGATAATAAATATTAATTTTCTTTCTTACTCTTAATAATGTTAACAAGTGTCTATCGACCCTTGCTAAACAAAATCTTGATAATAATTTAAAAAGAAAGAACATTAAAGAAATTATTTAGCACCTTCTTAGCTAACCATATACTTTTCTTATCCATTTTTTCTCATTATAAATTATAGACAATTCAATTCCTCTTTTAATTTTCTAGATTTTTTTCCCGAATTCCCTAATTATCAATTATCAAAACAAATAGCTTCATTGATCCCCTCAAATCGGCAACACACAAACAAGAAGAATATCTGTAAAATGAGAGATTTTCTAGATGTGTACCCTCTCGTAATTAGTAGAGTGAAGGTAACAATTGAATATAATGCATTTTATACTTCTCCATGCCTTCGCTTTCTTTATATTTTGATAATTGGTTTATGTAAAATATATATTATTCCAAATAATTTATTCATGTATTAAATTTAGGCTTCATTTGGATTAATGATTTCTAGGAGAAATTTTATTTTTAAAAATAATTTATAAACATATCAAAAGTTTTGAAGTCCATGCTGAAATTTCACCGAATAAAATTTCAAAATGAGTTTATAGTGTATTTACATAGTTATATATATATATATATATATATATAAATTATTATAAATAATTTATTCCAATTTCATATAAAAAATATCCAAAAAGAAATTAAAAAAAAATTCTATCCAAACAATAAATTTTTAACTCTAGAATTTTAAAAGTGAAGCACTTTTGAATTCCATCATTTTTAAAATTCTATCATTTGTGAAATTATCTATCCAAACAAAACCTTAATAAATTTTTTAAAGTTAAGTAAAAAAAAAGGAAAGGAAAAAGTGATCATGCTATTGGCTAATAATTTGTGAAATTCTATCCGTTGATGATTAGGTTTTATTTTCTATTAGTTGTTCAAACAAGTACAATTTTTTCCATATATTATTATTAATTTTATCATATAATAAAGTACAAGCACATTAGATTATAAAATAATGAATATCCATTCATTCAAAGTTGTTAAAACCGAGATTCTACATAAAATCGATATGGGTCATTAGAATTAAATTGTAGAATCAAATCGTGAGATCATAATATTTTATAAATACCATAAAAATATGAACTTAGTACACTTATATACTCCAAAAATATCATAGTTGATATTTTTTTAAACTCAATTTTATAGTTGTTTGGTCACAAATTAAGTTGTAGCTTTCAAAAAGCAACAAAAATTGTTGAATTACATGCATACAGAAAAGCTAGTGTGTATCATACATTAAAAAAAACCTAACAGGTCCAAAAAATAAAATATATTGGATAATTATGAACTAATTAATAGAAATTAGTAAGCATATAACATACAAAATTTAATATATTTGGTTTACTCTTATACTATTTCGCAAGTCTTTCCCCACTCAATAATTGGCATTATTGCCATATTAATATCTTGTTTATATGTATTTCGAATTGGTTGTGCCTCAATATATAGTATAAACAAAACAATTGTGGTTTAAAGTATAATATCCCAAATGTAGCCTAACCTCAATTTTGGGCAATTAGTATCCTAACATTTTTTCTAATCCTTTAATCCTAACTCTAACCTTAAACTCTCCCTTTTCTCTTTTCTTTCCATTTCTCTGTTTTGCTAGCTCTCCCCTCCCAGTGTAGCTTTTCCTCTTTCACCCCAACCAAATTTTAATTTGGTTATGCAAACAAGAACCCCCAACCTTTTTCTAAACCTACGCTCAATCTCCCTGCTTTCTCGTGTCCACGCCACTATACCGTCCCCATTTTTTATCCCACTTATTTTACGTGTCCTAGCCCTGCCACTTGACTTCACTTCCCAAATCCCTCATGACATTCTAGTCGCACGCAACCACCAACCATATAAGCCTTCTCCTTCTCACCTCCTAGTCATTTATTGCAATCTAACTAAACCTCTCATTTTCCTCTGCGTTCTGAATTTGGTCATTGCTACAAACTTCTTCACCGTCCCTCTTCACGCACCTTAGCCTTCTGAATGTCTGACATCCACGATCAATCCAACCTTTTGCATGAACTCTTCGTGTAACTAAGCCTCCCCTATGCCCTTAGCCTTAACCAAGATTTTGTTGTTTTATCAAGCTTGTACAACCCTTTGCCAAGCTTGTAATTGTATTTTTCGAGCTTGTGCGGATCTTATGTTACCTTAGCCAAGGTTGTGGTTTCATTAGTGAGTTCATATTGTCATTGTTGAGCTCGTGCACTTTACGTGCTATGAAGCCTACCTTTCACCCTTCCTTGTGTGGGCTTCTCTCGTCCACCTTCCCTTATTGTTGTATGCATTATTCACACTAGTATCCCCAACGTCGATTGACCCTCATGAGCCGGTCTTGACTTTGATTCTTCCCTCCATTCTTTCCTCACTTTTTCTTGCTTTTTTTCTTACATTTCTAATCATAGATTTTCTTAGATTTTAGTTGATTATATGATGATTCTTGAGGCGAGCGATCAAAATTATTTTTATTAGAAACTAGCATCGCATTATTGTAAGAATGAATGTCTTGGGATAGTGTTTTGATGCTACATGTTAATTGTAAAGAATGTCATGCTAATATAGTTACATTTATTGAAATCATGTGGTCAATATTATACTATGTTCTTGTTGTATTGCATTAGGAATTATGGTCGGTATGCAAAGTATGAGCTTGCATGATATTGCTTAGTTGGGTCTTGTTTTGAAACCTTGGTATATTGGCATTATATATTGTCTTAATTGAGTTATGAGGAGTGGGTTGTGAATATGGTTAAGTGTTATTGAAATCAAATATGTTGGAGGTTGGAAGAATGATAAAAATGTGACTTGTAGGGTTTTTGTAACATATCTAGGTGGGTTACTATATTTTAATCTCAATTAATCAATATTTTAATCTAATATAAATTCTAATTTTTGGATCATCTATATTTTTTTTCCTAACCCTAACCCTAGATAATTGATAGACAAATTTTTAGCTAAATTTTGTTAAATCTAATCCAAATCCTAAAATTTTCCTTCTCCTCTTTTCCCTTTTTCATTTCCCCCCTCTATTTCTTTCTTTTCTTTCTCCTCCATTCCTTCTCGACCTGCCACAAGCCTAGTCCCTTCCTTTCCTCTTTGGGTCAAACATGCCCTTCCTCCACACACCCATGTCGCTTTCTCCCTTCCCCTTCCCGGCCATGCACGTACCACTAACCCTCCTATTCCCTTGCACAACCCTCCCAACATAGCACCTAATCCCACCACTATACACTGCCACCCTCCCTACTCCCCTTCACAACATGCACCCCTTGCTTCATACACCTGCCCCATGCCACACCTAACCCCAAGCCCTCCATACCCATATGCTCCTCCACTCCCTCACCTCTTTGTAAAAGTATTCTAGAAATTGGGTGCATATTTTTGTCTAATAAACAATATGGTATGGTTCTAGTGTGCATTGGACACTTTAATTTAAAAAGGGAGGGGGGATTGGAAGTAGTTATATAATAGAACTACGGTATATATTGACAATACATTGTGTTTCTATAATACAACTAATGTCTATTGTGTTATCCTACAGGTTTTTATTACACATATAAGATGTATATGATGATTTTGATTGATAATCGTCATGTATAGTGACTTTATAAGGCCATTTTTTGACATACTTACCATTTAATTATTAGCTACCTATAACTCTAGAATTTGTTCAGATAAGTTTATATATGATGACATTTACCTAAAATTGACGTCTAAAGTTTGTGGATTAAAATTTTTGAGCCATTTTTATGACTTTATACGGTTAACACTGCCATATATAGTATACATGATGGCATATCAGGCAGCAAATCAAATTGGTCACGTATACCCTTATTTTAATCATCGTTTATTTCATTTTCTATAGCGGTATATAAATACACATCTTATTGAAATAAATATGCATCTTATCCAATAAAGTATACATCTTTCGAATATAATTACATCACATTTATTTATAAAACAACTAGGGACGAATAAATGTATTATACATACACACACTATATATGTTGACAATAACACACATGCTTAGAAAATAAATGCATATCTTATACCGACAAAGATATATTTTATATTGATAAATGCACATCTTACATTAATAAATAAATATTTTATATTAATTAATGCACATCTTATAGTTATAAATATGCATTTAGTAATACATATGTTTTAAATATCCTGGATATTTATTTTACCAATCTAAGAAGTGTATTTATTTTATAGACCATGCAGCGGTTGTCGGTCCAGTGCCCACCATCATTAACAAGGTTCCGTTTATTTTGACAATTAAATCAGAAATATAAAATTGTATGATAGTATGTATATATATATATATATGTAGTATATCTTGATAATTAATAGTACTTGACTACGTACAATGGATTAGAAAGCAAAGTCAAATGGTCCGGTTACTTTTGTGCTATCTTTTCACACGAATAAAGTCGTTGTATTAAAACCATCTACGATGTATATGCATCGTTTATTCTAAATACAGCCCGTGGACATATTTTAATTTTTAACTGCAATGGAATACGATTATCGGTGTTAGAATTATTTTAGTAGGTATGCGATCGCTACGTGTAGAGCCGGTAACGAAATTGATGAATTGTAGCCACATTCCTATGTTACTAGAATTCTAGCATTAGATGATGATGATGATGATGATGGATGGTTTCTGGAATCCTATTCTTCTAAAAGTGATTATGCTTGGTGCCACTGAACCAACCCGAATTTTCCTTGCAACGCTGCCCTTTCACGAGCAGTCTCTGTCGTAGTTTCTGACCAAGCTTGTTTGGGAAGAAGTTTTGTCCTCAAACTATAAATTCTTATAATTTATATCAATTTTAGTAAAGTTATTTATCTTTTGAACAGAATAAAATATAAAAAGTCGACCTCATAAATTAATGGAAATAGTTTTCCCAACCACATGTAAACAAGAAGTATATATAGATACTTAATTTGAAAATAATTTACAAATAGATTTACAATATGACGAGAGATTAAAAATATTAGATCACTTAAATTCATGTATTATGATAAATTAATAAGAATGTTGAACCGAAAGTAAATAAATAAATAAATATATAGGGTGAATGTCTCTTACAAACGTAGAAACCCTTATCATTAGATATAGAAGATTTAAAAGCCGAGATTAAAATAAATTTAGATTAGGTATTTATTAAATCTTGACCGTTGATCAAATACTAATCTGATAGTTATGATTGATTCCTATACATATATCTTAAAAAGAGTGTGTATGGAACATCTACCCTATATATATATATATATATATATATATATTAATTAGATTATGAGTCAATAAACTATTACGAAATTAATAGAAATCAAATGCATTATTTTAATTCGACGTAAAAAATGTAGATAAAATTATATAGAAAGAGGCTAGATTCTTCCAATCTATATCTTGAAGTAGATTTGAATGTCTGTCAATAGCTACTAATGAATTGAGTAAAGATCGGCAATTAGGATGTTCCGTTCCTTTTTAGAATGATGATGAGCAAGGTTCGTTGACTATGCATCATGGGTTCTATATTATTAAATTCTGAAAAATAACGGGAGCGACGTCGTGTTTTAGCTTCGGTGCCATATTTATGCTAGTAAATGAAATAACGTGGAGATCGGAATTGTTAACATTATCCGTCACACCAGATCCTGATAATTTACGTCGAGATGGAAAAATATAGTAATTGCCGGGATGACCTAAGAAGGCCCTACACCTGTCCCATAATCATTTGGGTTCATTGTATTTCGCGTGTGAAGTTTTGTCTTTCTATTCATTTCCGTTGCAATCGTTGCTCTTTAATCTGATTCCCCGCGACTTCCGTTGCGTCGACTAAAAGTCTAAAATACTATACTATTATATTCCTGACGATGTGTTATGAAAGCCTCCGTCCACGTGTTTGGTCCTGCCTTTTTATGTCTAATAAAATGCCCATGTGAATCAATTTATTAAAAGTAATTATATAATATAATTATTTAGTTTAAAATAATTTTAAAATAAATAATTATCTTAGATAACTAATTTTAATAAGTAACAATTGAATCCGAATTTAATATAAAATTTAATCGTTTCCAAAATTAATCCGAAAGTAGTTAATCTAGTGATGATTCGTATCTCGGTCAACCCAACCTAAACAAGAAAATACGGCTTACACTTGGATTAAATTATTTGATTCACAAAGATAATAGTTTATCTTGTATTAAACTCTTACCCGAATATCAATAAATTTATCTTCTCAACAAAATCTTTTTATTCAAAAAGAACATGTAAAGGTAAAGGTAGGTACAAATTAAATACTATAATAATACCATAAAAATATTATCAATACCGAGTAGGAGAAGATAGATATTAGAATATGAAATCTCTAGTATCCAGAATCAGACATTATTATTATGTCAAACCTCATATAGTGTCTTATAAAAAAAGATATATAAGAGAATATGTTACTTAATCTATATAATAATAAATAAAACTAAAACAATAGCACAATATACTCCACATTCTAATTTCATATAAGATCAGCAACAATTATATTAGATTAGAATAATTGTTATTATAATAATAACAATTATAATTAATACTTTAATTATAGTAATATTTATATTTCAGAACTACTACTAACAATAATAATGATGATGATGATTATATAAATACTTATATATATAGAAAATAATAACAATTAATTGTAACAATAACAACAAATGTTCCAATTATTATGATAATTTTGTCACTATGGATTAGATCGAATTCACTTGACTTAAACTTAATTTAATATAAAATTTATAAATTCAAATTATACCTAATCTTTAGAAATTCAATAAGTCAAAGTTTGATCCAACCTAACATTTGAACCGAATCATCACTATTTATAACAAATTGAGATAGAAATATAATTCGTTTAAATTGAACCCGATCCAATTTCATGTCAAACCTTATTTTAATCCATTTGAAATGATCATACTCAAACTCCACCTACCCGATCTAGGCAGGAGAATTGAGCAAATTAATCTAAAAGTTGTTATAGTCTTGGAAATAATTTGTCGTAAAAACGAAGGCAAAGCTAAATTTGTTTTTGGCGACTGAATATTATAAAATTATCATGCACGCCCCTCCATCGCTACGCATGAGATGAGACCATCTATGAAAGACTTGCTCACAACGATATATTACGTGGCGTCTTGCTCTTGGATGATGGAACTTGTAACATCTATATCCATTAATTGTAAAACAACTTTTAATTCTTTTTCTTTTTATTTTTATTTTTTTGTTTTTGATAAAAAAAAAATATCAAAAAACACTGTATTTCATAAGATTTGTATTAGCATACAGTACAAAATGAATTATATTTTTATATAATGCTATCATATTGGAATTCACTCGGCCCTCCCCGTCATTTATAAGTTCCGTTTTAGAAAATAAATATTTTTTTTATTAATGAAAAAAAGAAAAAAGTAAAGCCCACGACAAAAGGAGAAATAAATTATTACTGCACTTTTAGTTCAGGAAATGCCGCGGGGAGGGAGAATGAGGGACGTGAAATGAATAATTAAAGTTCCGCAATTAAAGAACAAAGGAGGAAGATTGAACATAAAGTGTATTATTGCCACCTTCTAGCTTCCCCGTCAGGCGGGATTCAACATCCGCAGACAGGTTGGTCGGGACCAACCATGCCATCGCCCATTGATAGAGAAAGAAGGGTCATTCCATTGGGTGCATGTGGGAGACAAACCGTGCCATTAACTTTTTTAAAGTCTTTTGATTAGTACTAGTTTAAAATATTTTAAAAATGCATATGCTATCTTAATTTGTAAGTTTAACATTATCTCTTAGTCAATATGAGAATCATTTCATTAATATCTATTTTTATTTATTAAAAAATCATATAAAATTTCTAATATAAAAAATATTACTTTTTTAAGTTGTCGGTACTCATTTATGTTTTACACTTTAAGTAATATTCTATTCATTTCGGAAAGAAAATATTTTAAATAAAAAAATTCAAAAAAATATTTTAGAAAAGTCAATACATATTTTTTTATCACTACCTTTTCTCTTCTTCCTTGTATATATTAATTATAATGTTGTTTTCTAATGAACAGTGTATATATATATATATTCAATGAGGGGATTACAAATTCAAGAAAATGACGATCCTAAAATAATTTCTTATAACGACGGGGTAGTATACCCTATAACCCATCAAACATCAAGGTTGAACGAACATTCTGGAAATAGGCATCATATGCCTCACAACCAAAATGAAAGGAGTGACCACTACGATCAAGTCTACCTCGTACAGCATTCGTCTCTCTTTACTCATGAAAGATAACACATATCTCAAAGCTATTGGTTAGGGAATGACAAGCTCCCATCGCAAAGGCATAAGCTTGGAAATGTAAGATTCTATATGCACATGGCAGGGTAGCCAAAGTGGATTCGCTACTGATCTTCATCCTCCAATAGCTCGGATCACATGCATGAACAAGCCCATAATATATAGCTTGAATTTCATCCATTAAAGTGCAACCTAATCCAATGTTCACAGAGAAACCAAAAAGACATTACCTAAAATTCTAATACCCTTAATTAGCGGTTGATGGTAAAAGCTTAAATGGATTTATATAACTATCTATATCAATAAGGTGCACCTTCATTTTTAAAAACCCAATACTATATAACCCCACAATTAAGTGCGTTTGACTTAGAGTAATCTAATAAGATGTGACCTCCTTGGAAATTTTCTAAAAAACATGTGGGTGAAGACAATATTCACTGAAAAGGGCTTGTGTTGATTAATGGAGGATGGCTAATTATAAATCCAAAAGAATTCGAGGTAAATACCCATAATCAGTGTGGGGTTGGGGTGTTACAAATAGTATCAAAGTAAAACTACTATCGTAAGTTGAAATTTGGATTAGCCAAGTTTGCTGCCTAGTAGGGAAATTCTCGAGATAGGTTGTATTCATACAGTTAGTGGTTGAAGCGCAAAAAATACTTTATATTCTTTGAGTGGGGATGTATGTGATGCTCCAAATTAATTGATGACAGTATAACTAACTATATCAACAAGGTATAACTTCCTTTATGAAAATTTATCACCGGAGAACTCCAAAATTTAAACATACTTGGTTTGGAGTAGTCTAAGGATGAGCGACCTCCTAGGATATATTATGGGAAGCATATGAGTGAGGACAAAGTATGCTAAAAAGGACTCGTGTTGATTTGTGATGATCATTTTCAATCCCAAAAGCACTCTAGGTAACTACTCACGGCTAGTGTGAGGTTGGGGTATTACAAAGATGATCTCTTGTCATGCCTCTAGCATGCAACTGAAAATTTTCATTTTTGAAAATAATACTTAATCATAATAAAACAAAAGCGGATGATGTTACCACCACATCAACCATGAGAGATGTATAATTATTATCTAATAGATGCTTGATACAAGACAAAATGAAACAAAAAATGAAAGATTGATGTGCTAACAATACAATAATAATGAAGATGATAATAATATAGAAGGGGGAATTTTACAAAATCCAAATACATGAACCAAAGCTAATAATTTATATAGCTAAAAAGAATAAAAGTATCCCAATGTAGTGGGCAAATAATCTATATCAGTTAACCTAACTCTTAACTAAATATAAATGTAAATCTTGATCCCTAACCAGTGACTAGCTACTAACTAATGTCATCATCCTCAACAAATTCGAGCTAAGAAACATAACCGTGCAGATTATCCTTTAGTCATTAGAAAAAAAAAATTGAATCATCTAGGACTGCACAAATGTAATATCAATACGGTGAAGTAATAGTAAAATAGACTACCTAAAACATGGTAAAGACTCGTGCTAAACATTGAGATCACATAATAGCATGGTATACAACATACTTAGAAAATTCAACTTCTAAGCTCATGATTATCATATAATAAAGCATGATCACACAAGAATCATGAAGCAAATAAGAATATAGATCATTCATAAACTCATATAGAATAAAATATATTATTAATCCTCCGTTAAGTGACCACATACTTTCCAATTATTAAGATATTAGAATGGCTACACCCAATTCTCCAACATGAACAAAAGTCACGGTAGCATAATTCACATAATGGAATATCACACCAACCACACAATGTCAGAATACATTGATGGGGTTTTCTTAGGGGATACCACACCTACTACATCTTGATTGCATCTATTATGAAGGCTAACAAAAATTGGGTTATTACTTCCACTACACATGGCCAAAATATTTCAAAGAGGCTTTCTCAAAGAATGCCACATCCGCTTAAGCTATGGACATAGAAGTGCCAAGAAGCTTATACAAGGATACAACACCCACTTTAGCCATAAATCGATTCCATGTTGGTCAGCCATAGTATTAACCAAATACCTTATAAATATGTGCATAGCCCTACTAACCATAACCGGATAGAAAATAAAAATAGGTAACAAGTGAAAATATAAAAACAACATGGGTGACCTGCCAACTAATTCCTAATTAACTACTTCGAGATTCGGAGAAAAAGCTTCAAACAAAATATTCATTCCATTATTAATTATTATTAGGTGATATCACAAATCATAACACAGGGCATCCAAGCTACCAAATTAGGTGTTTAGAGATAACATCAAACTCAACCAATCAAAGCTTTCAAGCCACATCACAATATTTATCATTTTACCTTTTTATTAGTTACAATCATGCACGACCAATATCATGATGTAATGTCACAAAATAATGGAAAAGGTTAAAATAGAATCCACAAAGTAAAATAAAACAATAATAAATGAAAATGGTGGGACTGGTCAATGGGTCATTTGAACTAGTCAACTTGTTTAAAAGTACTAAACCTAAGAAAAAATAAATAACACATCAAAGCTAGTTGATTAGTTGGTCCAACCAACTAACTATTCATAAAGATTAGCTAATGGGTTTGGCCGGATTGGTCAATGTGTTTTAGTCAAGACCAAAACCACTTTGGATAGAAAATAATCAGTCGATGGGTCAATTAAACTGATTGACTGTTCACATGAATAATCAATGGGTTCATTAAACCGATTGACTGCCCACGTGAGCTCGTTGATGGGTTCTTTAAACCGATTGATTGCCCACGTGAGTCCATTGATGGGTTCATCAAGTCGGTTGATTGATCATGCAAACTAGTCAATGGGTCTAGCCAACCGATTAACTAATTTGGGTGAGACAACACCTGGATCCACCATTCACACTTAATAAAATCACACACATTCCCAATAAATTCTAACATGCTCATATGATGCAAACCACATAAGAAGAAACATTTCATACTACGAAATCATATGAATTCATGGTAGAACATCAATACACATCAACTCATAACAATTTCACCGATTCGTGCTTGATATCTAAAATAATCAAAACACGATCCAAACTCCAAAGGAATAAACATTCCATATGCTCAGTTAAAAGGGCTTAAAAATAAAACATTAGCATCACAAAACACACTAAGAACATAAGACAACAATTAACAACATAAATCCTTAATCATATTAAGATAATAATGTCTTACTTCCAAGCAAAATATTATAACACAATAATATACTCCTAACTATATAGCTTGACCCAAGACTTTTGAATTTCTAAGAGAATTAAGAATCAAAATAGTTAAAACTTACTTTAAAATCGAGTTAAAAAAATCAAAATAGAGGAAGAAGGAAAGAAGAAGCACAACTCAACATTCACAAACAATTTACAATGAGGAGAGATCTAGGACCTTCAATGTTTCTCTGTACCTTAATCATTCATTTTTCATAAGGGAAAACAAAGGAGAGCTAAGACTGATATTAGGAGAAGAGAGGAATGAGGAAACGATTGATCAAGGAAGGGAAATTAGAAGGTAAGGCCTTTGTTTTCTAATAGAAAGGGAAAAGGGAATAAATGAAGAATTACCCAACATTTAGAAAAATAACACCAAAGGAAATAGAGAAAAAAGGGAAAGCATTGAAGTTTAAGGTTAAAATGAATCAGAAGATGAAACTTAAGGGGGTTGAGGGGTCAACATATCACAAGGGACGAAGAGAGGGATTAAGTGTGAGGAACTAAAGTATAGGAAGGGGAGTGATGAGAATGTGGGAAATGGAGTGCAATTAGTTTGTGGCAGAGGTAAGGTGAGTTAGGCAACGTGTAGAGTGGTCTACACACAACATGACTACTAATGGGGAGAGGAAAGTGTATGTGCGTGCACGCGTGTGTGTATGTGTGTACGAGAGAGAGTAGATGAGAAAATACCTAAAATGTGCTTTTTGGAAATTTTTCACTAAATAAAATTATAGGATCATCTAAATAATGTAAAAATAATCCCATAACACCAAAATGTACTTATAAGCACAAAGAGACTCTAACTAGAAGTTTACACACACACACACACACACAATGAAGAGAGAATCTAAACCAAAAAAGAAACTATCTAAAATCACAACATAACCAGTCTATTGGTTTGAAAAATTAGTTGATTAGTTTTCCTAGAAATAAAAACCAATTCATTGGTATCGGTCGTCCAATTTAGAAAACCAATCTATTGATATGCCTAAAATTAACATTAACATTAATTTTTAAATTTTAAGCTATTTTCAAAATCAAAGCTAATTTCGTTTATATCAACATAAATTTAAATATATTTTAAAGGATTTTATCTGTCAAAATATGCATCGAGAGACGCTCCTCATTGTAAAGTAATTTCCAATCTAACTTAAGAAATGTAGCCTTAATCATTAGGTTTGCCTCACGTAAGCCAAGTCCTCCACCCCCAACTTCCTTTGGGTAGTAAATATGATAATTTATTAAATAATTTTATTATAAATATATTTATTATTTTCTAAAATAATGTGTATATTGTTAAAAAAGATTTTTATAAATGGATAGAGTATTTAATGAGGTAAAATAAGTAATGATATATCTGACAATTTATATACTTTTTTAATATGTGGTACATAATATTAAATCATGATGTATTTTACAATTTACATACCTTCTTAATATGTGTGTAAAAGTTCAAAATGACACTCAATTAAAATTGAAAGTAGTACACTACAGTACCAGATGCGTATAAAATCAGATATCGGTATTCAATGTTTATATTATTTCTTGATATACTATATAAAGATATAAAGTAAGATGGTACTATTTTAATTATACTGTCCACGTAACGAATGGGCTCTTAAAAAACAAAGACTTCATTCATAGTTTTTTTTTTCCCTTTATAATTATAAGAAAGTTTTTTTTAAAAAAAATCAGTAAAATCATATCTTAATAATTAAAATCGTATGTGCCATAAATTCTTGATCTGAGTAACTCTCTTTGGATATTTGTGTATCTTCAAGTTATTGATTTCTACTTTGTACTCGACCATATGTACAAACAACTTAAAAACAAATTTTAGTAATTTTCAAGTTCTACTACTGTAGTTTAGTAGTATTAAAACAACTTTTCTCGATTTGAAAAAAGAAAAGAAAAGTGTTGCAGGGGAATTAATCTTAGTAGGAGGACAAAGTGAACACACATGGAATAATTTTTGATCCGGTAGTTTATTCCTTTCCTACTTAGGTACTTGACCTAGGAAGCACGTTAATAGGCCCTTAATATAGATCCCGTGTACATAGAAACCTACGAATATGCCAATTATAACGCTGTAACAAACATCATGGTCAAATATCCGAGGTTAATTTACGTGCAAGCTAAATAACACCGTCTGACATTGCTGTATATCACCATATTTATCGTACATTGTCAAAAATATACTGTATTAATTAGTTGAAATTATTACAGGGAAAAGTGATACCATACGAGCAAAAGATATTTTTGGAGTGCTCGTCTTCTTGAAATACCTCCTCTTGTTCCGAGTTATATGTACCGAAACTTAATGACAACATCTCTCAACTATCTTTTAAATATTTAAGTTGATATTTGATAATAATTAGGATTATGATTTAATTAATGAGTTACGGTTATATTTGGTTTCAATTTTTTTATTAATCTTATAAAATATCATCTTTTAATTGCTTATTTTAAATTAATAAAATTTTATGAACTAAAATAAATAATAACGCGCACACACACATATGTATATATTCTATTTTAGCTAGTCTAAGAAACCATAAAAAACTATTAATTTTCTTATTCTAATATTTTTCTTCAATCAATAACTTGAAAAATATTAATAGATAATTCTAATTTTAGTTTTTATTCTTTATAAAATAAATAGAGTATTCATATCTTTCAGTTTTTATAAAGATTTTTATGCAATGGCATATATAACTGGCAATTTGCACCATTGTGCTAGTAGCAATATGTTTGATGCTATTGGCTTGATTTCTTTTAGCTGAAATTATCTTTAACTTAGTATAGATATGTTATTCATATTCAAAATGTCAATATAATTTGAAATTTGGATAGGTGTGAAGTATATTTATTAATTATTTAAATAGTAATTATAATTAGGAATATGGAAAGAGGAGTACATATAATAATTAATGATGAAGATGGTTTGAATATAATGTGTTATAAAATGAAAAAGGTTAAATTATTAGATTTTGGCTAAATGATTTTAGAGAAATGATTAATTATCAAAAACCTCTATTCTCTCTCGTTATTATATAGTTGAAGTCATGCACACATGTCTTATTACACTCGGTATAGATGTCTTATTTCCATTTAAATTGTCGCTAAAAATTTAGGCATACATTCAAATGAATTAAAATATCATTTAATAATGTAAAGTTAAACTAAAAGGTATATAATTATTCTATAGTTTTTACAACTCATATATAAGCTAGACTATAGAACAATGGAAGATAGACTTTAGGATATAACTAGGTAGACTCTTAGGTACCGTATGTTGCATAAACTCCGTTGTTTAATTAACCAGAATAAATAGTACGCAAACTTTAGACGATCGTCTTTTCTATTAAATTGTAAAGCATAATAAATTAAACTAAATTAAATAGACTAAAAATTATTCAACATAGAAAAAAAAGTCAATTAATATGCAATTTAATAATAAAATAAAAAGTATAAAACCATATTATTATCCTATAGTTTTTATAACTCGGGATAACTTTTATTATAGTGAAAGATAGACTCTAGGATATTATTAGATAAACTCTTAAGTAAAATCACATGGACTCCACTGTTTAATTAATCAAATTGGATAGTAAACTTTAGACATTCTTCTTTTTCTAATAAATTATAAAACTCAATATACTAAAATTAATTAAACATAAACTAAAAATACTTAAGAAAAAATTTAATTAATTAAAGTTTCATTTAACAATAAAAACTTAATATAAAACTATAATTTTCATTCTATTTTTATAACTCATGTACGAGATGTACTCTATAATAAAATTGACTCCTATGTAGTATCAGATAAACTCCATTCTTTTATCAACTTAAATGGATAGCAAATTTTATATCTTTGCCTTTTCTAATAAATTATGAAGAATAATAAACTAAAGTTAATTAAATATAGGATAAAACTATATTTAAGGAATAAAAATATTAATTAAAATATTGTTCAACAATAAAAATATTTTATTCTGATACAATTTTTATAACTCAGGTAAAAAATAGACTCTAAGATATTGACGAATAGTCTCTAGGATAATTAATAGATAAACTTGTAGATAGTAATACATAGACTCTATTGTTTAAATAAATGTATAATAAACTTTAGACATTTGTGTTCATAATAATATATAAAGTATACTAAACCAAAGCTAAACTAAACATAAATTAAAAATATATAAGAAATAAGAAAATAACTAAAATATCATCTAATTATATAAGGAAACCTCAAAATATAAAATCCTATTATTATCCTACTATTTTTATAACTTATGTACAAGACGGATTCCAAAATAATAAAAGATGAATTCTATGATATGTTTAGATCGATAGTCTTTTAGGTAGCATCATATAAATCTCATTGTTTAATGAACCAAAAATAATAATAAACTTTAAGCCTTCATATTTTTAAATAAATTATGAAATATAAAAAACTAAAATTAATTAAATGTAAATGAAAAAAATAATTAATAAAAAAAAATAAATTAAATTTGTATTTAACAATAAAAACTCAAAAGATCAAATAGTGGGTATTTGATAAAGAGATAAAATAAGTTTGGTTTTTGGTTTACTCAAAACTTAAACTGTATTATTGCATCGGAAATATATAAATACCATATACAATTAAGTGCACATGGAATTCAATACTACTTTGCAATGGAGTATCATTTAGTATGAAAATTTGGCTAAATAATTCAAACTTATAAGACTTGAAAGTGATTTTTTCTAAATTACTTTAAATTGATATGATATCTACAAAAATGTTAAGATATTTTAAAGTATCTAAAAAATAATAATTTTAATAAAGTCTTTTTTTAACAAAAGAGGACACTTTGCTACCCTGCGTCCTAAGTTTGTATTAGATGGTCGTAAACTTATATTTCAGCAACCGAGTCGGAAAGCAAATTTAAATAAATAAGTTGATTGTTTAGAAAAGTCTAACTTGTATAAAAGTAGAACTTTTTTAACAAATGAAAGTAATTGCTGAATTTTATGCTAAAAAAAAAATGGTCTGCAATAAAATGCAGAAGTACTGAATAACCCTGATCTTAATTTAGGGTCGGCAGGCATTATCTGCCGACAAATGTGATAGTTAACTCGCTCTGGCGAAATGCAGAAGCGGAGAAGGCATCAATTGTTGTTGTTGACTGCTCATGAACCCTCGTGAAAGATGTCAGCGGAACAACCGCCATAAATGACAATCAAGTGGGTCTTATGTCTGTCTATGTTTACGACCTTTTCAGACATGAGTGAAAGCCGAAAGGCCGATCAATTAAATGACCGTCTGATAATCACAACCCGCACGACTCGTCTGACGTCCAGTGCGTATTTTGGGAATTGTGCAATTTAATAAAATAGTTGTATTAGATCAAGGCAGAATAAGTAAATGAATATAACTTAAATAGTACTAATAATTAAAAAAAGATTACAGTAACTTTTTTTTTTTGTTTCTTCATATGTTATTTTTTAAATATGTATTTTATATTCTATCCTTTTAGTTATAAGTTATAATACAATATAATAAAATTTACAATCATTGTTAATTAAAATAATTACAAATTATATACATAATCAAAAGTGTTATAAAAAAAAATATATTTTAGCCATATATATTTTAATCTTATAGAATAACAAATGATTATAAATTCGATGAAATGCTTTTGATAATTAATTAATAAACTATTATATTATTAATGTTAATATTATATAGTTTAAACCACATGATTATAATAGTAACTAATATATTAACCACCCTAAATAATGATACCTTTGTAGCATATGGAAGACATAAAACAATAAATATGCTATCGATGTAAATAATGATATCAATTTATATCACCTAATATAATCTTCTTATTCGGTAACTATATTTTTAAAGGAGTTATATATTTGTGTTTGGATATGTAAATATTCATGTTTATATATTATTTATCTATTTTTAGCATTCACCGTTAAGATCCTATTTGGTGTGCATAGATTAAGAGAGTAACACTAACTAAAAAGTAATAAAATAATTTTTATTTAGCATAAAGTAAGTGAAAAAGCCAAAAGTAGATTGAATATTCTTTTGACTCATCTTTTATCTATGTTGTATAGAAAATAATTATTAAGGGATCCATTAAAAAATATCACTTTTCTTCCTAAATTTTATTTTTCTCTCACATAAAAAAAAAATATTGTATGGCAAACGAAAAATATATAGCATCATCCACTATTTATTTTTTAATAAATAAGTTAAGTAACATTATAAATACCAAATGATACCTAAACAAACCGCAGAATCGGAATCGTGCACATGCCGACTCTGTCTGATTTCTGTTCTGACTTCTCGGGTATCCGTGTGGTAACCGGCGCTGCGGCTGCTGCTGCGGTGCTGCCTCAATGCAAAAGTTCAAATTTGCGAACTTATTGAAGCCGTTGAAATTGATGTTCCCAACAGGAACCAGAATTATTCCTACGGAATATTCATTATATTGGAAGAATATTCAAAAGCATCTGGTTAGCAAGTATCCATTTCAAGACTATTAACGGATCTTAGGCTGAGATTTACGAACGACTCATGTACAGCAGTACTAGTATATTTGATTGATATAAACGACAGGCTGATTCCGGAAGACTTCTTATACCAAAATTTCAACCGTCTGCTTGAAATTGAAAAAGTCTGCAGTGGCTCGCGGCTAGAGGCCAACCACCTTAATAGAGTTATTTTGGACTTTATTTTTTAAACTTATCATCTTAGCCTTTTGATAATATCGATCTTAAAGTTTTGTTTTATTATTTTTAAAAATATATGATTATTTTTCAACCCTAAATATTAAGAGTATGTTTGGTTTGAAAAAAATTATGTGGAAAGGAAAATGTAGAGAAAAGAAAATTGAAGGAAAGAAAATAAAAGAATATAATTTTCTTTTCTTTGTTTGGTTGTGGAAGAAAATTTTGTGGAAAATTGAATTCTTAGAAAATATTTTTAGTGTTTGGTATATAGAAAGAAAATTCTAAGAAAAGTTAAATGTTATTATTTAAATATTAATATACATTTAATGTTATTAAAAATATTATATTGATATATAAAAAATTACATAAAATTTCTAAAAATTTTATAAAAACTCCATAAAATCAATACTAATTCCAATTTTTTTTTATAGAACTATTCTAAAATATTACATGAATAACTTACAATAATTTTAAAAAAATCTAAAAAGATCCGTATACAAATTTCGTGAATATTTTTTCCCTCTATATCTATAATTATGTATATTTTTCCATATCCGTTTATATATCCATCGGATAAAACCTATTGGATTTTGATTAAAACCCATCAAATTTAAAATAAAATTTATTTAATGTTAGAATTATATGGTTAGATTATTAAAATTTAATTATGTATTCACTTTTAGCCTTAAAAAATATATGTTAAATTATATAAATAAGAATAAAAATATAATTTCATATCGGATAAATGAATCGGAGTACTAATACAGATATAAAAGCGGATAAAATTTTAAGCCATCCTACTAAACTTACCAGTGTATATATCAAGATCTCAAAAAAAAAAACAATGTGCATGATCAATTCATAGTTATTAGTTACTAATCAAACAAATCAGAAAGGTACATTAGGATCATCAAAAATATCAGAACCGAACTCCACACGCAACCATTTGTAGTTAATTGATTAGGATCAATAGAGAACCAAGTGAGCATGGGGAATACAGTAAGATTGAAATTTGCTGCATGTCAAAAGTAGTGTAGAATTTGCTGCATGCAATATGCTTATGGCAGAGTCTTGGTGCACACTGTTAGAAGACTGCTTTTATCAGCATGTTAGCATAAGAGTTAAAGACTTCATGCACACCAACAGCCCAGAACTAACAGATATGGTGTCAGTTCTAAGCAACCATGAATGAATTCATGTTCTGGTAAGTATATGCTAGAGCACCCACATAACTCTTGTAATGGTAAGTATATTCTTCAAAAAAAAATAACCATATGTTTGATATGAATTATGAGGGTTGTTACGAAAAATTATGGAGAATAAAGAGACAAAATCAGCCATGAAAATCCCCTATATACTAGCCTTCTTAAAGGTAGAAGATCGGTAACTATAATTTCAACTTCTTGGAAGTGCCAATTATCTTTGAGAGGAGAAGATTTATTTTCTTTAATTTCTATCCCTTTATTACGATTGGCGGGGTGGAAGCAAGAAGAATACTTTATTACTTGCCAAAAAATATAAACATAAGGAGTAACAACGCCAATGATGAACATATAAAAGGATCTGCATGCTTGATAGTTAAATAATGTTACATCGGCTGCATTTTTCTCTGAATGCATCTTGCTCGTGTTTGCTCGTTTCCGAAGGTTAGATAACCACTTCAATATTTTATTTTTAGGAAAGGTTGATATAGATATCACATTTTTGAGGATTATTATAACAGATTATTGCTCTACTACCATGCAATAGTAACTGATAGAGGTTCCACCAATTCCAACTCGCACCCTAATTTGTGACCCACCTTATATCGAAAAACTTATGGGTGTCGTGTAAAAAAAAGGATAAAGAAAAACTATGGGTGCTGCCACTATCTATAAGAATATACAACAGCCTGTTATGGAGATAACCAGTAATTCTTATTATTAGGTATCAATTTGTTTCTGTGGCCAAATTTTTTGTCATAGAAAAAATGAAGTCCCATGGCCCTTCTTTTATTCACTTCTATTGCTGTTAATTTCTTAGCAGTTTGATAAGGTCTGGAATTATGAGTAGTTGGGTCTCGTGGTTTCTTAATATGCGTTCACAGAAAAATCCAGATGAATCCAGTAGATGGAAGGAGATAGGAGAAAATGGAGATGACAGAAATAGAAACCTTAAGTTTTACAGAGACATCTAGAGTGGAAGAGATTGAACATGTGATATATAATTGAAATGGAAATACATAGTACCGCACTACATGTGTATCTATCCAATTTATATTTTATATTATAGTAGAGTTCCACTTTCAAAATAAAATTATTATAACAATAAATGAAATGGAAAGAAGATGGAACATAAAATTTTCCTATTAGATTGAATGCTGTAACTGAATTGAAATAATAGCAAGAGCCATGACCAAAATAGAGCAGCAGCAATAGCCATCACCAAAAACCAATCATGTAATTCATAGTTGCATACTGGTATTATATATATATTCTTGTAACCCATTATTCAGGACAAGAGGTAGGAGCATTGTGATTCCCTGCATCATATATGTAATTGGCAGAATAGGAGATATACTTGAATACCATAGACCAGAGGCGCACACAACATCAAAGACAAAGCCCTATTTGTATATTCAACATCACACAACCATTATCTGCCTTAATATGTTCTATTTCCCATTTAACTACAACTAAGTAAGCCTATAACCAAAGTCCTTGGATCCTGTTCCTTGACTTCTCTCTTTTTTTTGTTTCCAAAAACACCATATAAATAAAGACAAGCATTCACACCCTTGGTTTCAGAGACTGCCACAACACCCAAACCTCACAAAAGAGAGAAACCAGTAAAAAAAAATATCCTGTCAAAGAGACAATGGAGCAAACATGCGCAGAACACCAACAAATATGATATGTAGTAGCCCAATAAGTTATTTAAAAAAAAAGCTCATTCTGTCATCATCACCACAGATAGATGCAACCAGCACCAGGAGTCCCCTATTCCTCAAACAAAAACCGGAAGCCATTTATACCATCACACCACTCATTACAATAACTAACTCAAAACATGCACTTGCCATTACTAAAGCCAGACATTTCTTCATATAGATGATAGATAGGACCACGACTATCACCTCAAAAATTTCAAACACCCAACACATGTCGTTTCATGCAACAAAACACATCAATTGGGGGGGGGGAATCACAAATTGACTCAACCCAATAACAGAGGGATAAAATCGTTATAATTATAGATCTAAGAATGCCTCCCGGAATATAACTACTCAATAATTTGCAGCATTGACGAACACAATTTTGCAGCAAGTTACACAGAAGATCAAAGGTATGCCGCATCAAGTTACACAGAAGCTAAGACCATCATCGAAACATATCATCTTTCTGACTCATCAAATCCCATTGTATACATCAAAAACGAAATAAAATTAGGGCCTTAGAAATCAATTGCTACTACAAAACTTATGACGTACCTGTGAAGTTCGAAATAACGGAGCGGCAGATCAAGAAGGCTGAGCCGACGATGGATTGCCAGGAAGCGTAGAGTTCGCGCTTGACGAACGACCTAAGGGAAGCTTCGATCGAAATTGTGGAGGAGCCATGGGATGAATATAAGCACGAAGAAGAAGGATGGCTGAAGAGAAGAAAAATCGAAGAAGAGCAACGGCTGAAGAAGACGAAGCTCGCAAAATACAATGGATGAAGCAGCGCAGTGAGTCGAGCAAAATCCACCGGTTTTCTTTCCTTTTCCTCAGCTTTCTGTGAGGAAAAAGCTCCGTGCAATTTTCCTAACATTTTTCTTTCTTATTTTCTTTACTTGATTTTTTCTCATCAACCAAACAGACTTATTTTATTTTCCACCTCATTTTCTTTTCTTTCCTTATTATTTTCAACAAACCAAACACACTCTAAGTTTTTGTTTGCGTGTAACAAAATTCTGACAAAAAATATTTGTTGGAGGCAATAGCAAAAATTAGATTTTACCTTTTTTTTTATATCATGTGGTTGGGATAAAGAGTTTGGAACCTCCTTATATCTTTTAAATTATTAGGTGTATTTTGAGAAATTTGCTTGGATTATTTTATTTGATAGTGAGTTGGGCTTGAGCTTTGACATACACGCATGCGTGTGTTGTCACCGCTTGTCTAGACCTCACAATTTATATCCGATTTTTCCTTTATAATTTCCAATATTTTAAAACGTTCTTCATCTTCATGGCTGGTCATTCAGAGGTGGGAGGAATATTTATGAGTTTTACCTATGCTCTTTATTTTATTTAAAATGGCCATGTTTTACAAAATATTTCTTTGAACGATTATCTTCCCCACACTTCAAAGCTCTTTCTTCTCAAATTTACATTCAAATTTTTAGGTAAACGTTCTACAAATTCCAAAGCACTTATTTCTAATTACACAAAAATGGAGGTGTTGTGTAAATTTTAGGGGAAAATCAGCAATGGAATTGCATCGAAATTCTTGTCAAAATTTGCTTCAAGATACAACGGCACAACAAATTAAATTGATAAGTCTAACTTACTTCTATTATTTTGATTCTTATTTAGCGAATTTGATATGTATGCTGAACTACTACTTACACTAAAATATTATTACAACCAATCAAATTATTGCTAGCATTTTCTTTCGTTTATTAAATAAAAGTTTGACTCAATTTATTTATAATTTGGTTCATAGCTCAATTCGATTTATTAAAAATTCGGCTTTACTTGTCAATTTAATTAATTAAACCAAACCTATGCTTTATTTTAAATTCATTTAAAAAATAAGTTGAATTTGGTAGTATTCAGATTCAACTCGTCTCCGTCGGATGCAGGCAAACGCCAGTATCATTCTCAACGAACGTGCAGTAGATCCGAATCTCCAAAAATCAGTAGCCAATCATCTTAGTATGTATCGATCGCATTCATCTTTCCTAGGACAATTATGTATTTCCCTCGCATGTACATTCTCATCCGCATGAATGAAACTGCACACGTCACACATGCAGACTAAATGCGTCAGTTTTCTCCTCCCAAAAATCCACGGCAGTTGCAGTTGTTGGAAAAAGATGCCGACGTTTTCACGGCGTTGCATTATTAATTTATTACCTTTTAAAGTAGCCCACGGATCCGGATTGCATGGGATTCAACTGATCGAGTTTGATTTGGGCTTTTCGGCTTTTCGTCGGAGGCACCAATAGTCAACGCATCCAGTCCAACGCATGCCTGTCTGTCTGTATGAAAAGATCTTTTAACACCCTCCCCAGTCCCCGCCTTTGGTAAAGTTAGACGAGGCACAAATAACTCAAAAATTCAAGCTCGAAATTAAAATGACCTGGCCCATCATCTGTGTCTCATGTCCGTTGTGCTGACATTGTTTTCAGACAAACTCAGCCCAATGACACATATTATGCAGTAATGCTACGTACCCAGATGGAAAAACCAAACTAAAATCCAAATGGATCTCACTTATTAGTTTCCCTACGAAAGTACAATAGAGTGCAGGAGTGCAGCTGTAATATACAGGAAATAAATTTTAATTTAAATAAGGTTTTCAGATAAGTAAAACTTATTCCGCAAGCTTTACCTCCACTATCTTTTTTAATTTTTTTTCTCCTGTGATGGAACTGCGGGCTCATTTCTTTTTTGTCAAAATTCACTGGTAGCTGCGTTGTTTGTTCGTTTTCGCCATTGTCCGCGGCCTCTGTTTACCTAAGCTTCACTTCTAAATGAAGAAAATACATTGTTGGGCATGACCCATAATTTTCTTGTCTGTTTATCCTAATATGGGAACGATGGCGTATGTTGTGACTTGCAGCACTTTTAACGATTGTTATGAATTGTTGATTTAATATCTAAAATAAAGTGAACTCTATATTTTTAGGTATATATTCAATATTAATTAATTCATTTGAAAAAATTACAATAAATAATGATAAAAAAAATATAAATAGTAAACTTTTTATGAATATTACATAGCATCAGAGATTATATAAAAAAATATGGTAAGCAAATAAACTCTTACAAACTTTATATTATTCTCTGTATATACTTTGAATAAATTACTTTTAAATAAATAAAAACTTAAAGTTATGAGATTAATAATAGTAAAATAAAAATAACAACTCATTTTCAGTTATCATTAATAGGGGTGTGCAAAACCGGATATCCGTATCCATTCGGATATTTTTTTCGGATATTCGCTCCGCATTTTTTTAGATCTGATATCCGGGATGCGGATATCCGAAAAATATAGACCGGATATAGACCGGATTCGGATATATCCAATATCCGTATGAAAATACTATTTTATCAATTTTAATAACTTTTGCTATAATATTTTTAAAAATAAAGATCGTATATCAATTAATATTCATATCTATATTCATATAAATATCTTATTTTATCTAAAAGAAGTATTAAAATATTATTATAAATATTTAAAATATAAAAATAAATAAAAATTTAAAACTTAAAACTATAAAAACACAATAATATGGTGTATTATTGAAATAATCAACAAAATATTGGATATTTTTTCGGATCGGATAATCCAAAAAAAAATCGGATATCTACATGTCGGATATCCTTTTAGAATAAAATCGGTTCGGATATCCGAATTGTCGGATCGGATTTTTAAATATCGGATTAGATTTTCGGATCCCGAATTTTTTGCACAGCCCTAATCATTAACTAATGAGAACAGGGCCTTATTAGTTTTTCGTTGTCACGGGTATTATATATGGCTAAAGTGGCATTCTTGTGATTTTGTTTAGACTATATTGGAAGATTAATGCTAAAACGGAGTGATGATTGCTTGTGATCATGAACAATGAAATAGAACAAACAGAATTACTAAGACATTCCATCGATCTAAGTCCATTAGTTTCCATCAACAAAAGCTAAAGCTAGGAAGAACCTAATAAACCAGCACAATATTTTAAAAATACATTAAAAGAACTTGATTTTCAAGTATTTGGCAGTGCATTTAGATCAATAAAAGCAGCCCCAGCTTGAGAATCCTGAGAAAAAGAAAAAAGTGAGAAACATTACACTGGTGTTAATTTCATGTAAGTCGTGTACTTATTCATAGGAGCTTGGCTCAAAAGTAAACTTTAAAAGACTAAGAAGAAAAAAAATAAAATCGACATAGGTAACAAAAGAACTAAACTTAGTAAAAAAAAATCTTGTGTAAACAAAATTATCTAAATTGTAAAACAAAAGAGAACAACAAAATTTAAACAATATAATAAAGTAGAAAATATCTTTACCTGTGTGGAAGGGATTGTCAAGGGCGGAGCTATTTCTAAGCCCATATCCGACAACTGGTGAAAATGATCTGTGACCTGTAATAAAAGCTAGACCTTAAGAGCCATTGACAAATAACTTAAGTTTAGAGTAAAAGAGAAAAAAAAAATTCATAAAGTTAATTATATAGGAAGATATAGAGTATGTAACCTGCATTTCAGACATTGAAGATTGAAATTTTTTTCTCTTCGCTTTTGTTGCTTTCTCAGCAAGAGAGATCTTCCTCAACTTTTCTGGTCGCCCTCGTTTAGTACCACGACTAGGATTGCCAATGACATTCAACTGATATTCTAAACTTTCAACAACTTGGATAGGTTTCACCGACGACATATTGCTTGAAATCCCTTGGTTACTTGACTCAATAGCTTGTAATAAAATCCCCTTGAGCCACCCACTTTTTTCTTCGGAAAATATCACTCTATCAGCAACCTTATTGAATAAGTCTTGCAACTCATCAAGACGACGCCGTTCAGGTTTTTTTCCCAATTAGTGTAACTTAATCTCACATTCATGTGACTCCTAGCCACATTTTTACGCCATCGATGTAGAATATATTTTTCTGGTACTTCGCGCAACATCTTTTTACTCCAAATACTTAATATATGTGAACATATCATGCCATTACTCTCGAACAACCTACAAATACAACTGGATTCTTTTGTTGTTTCGTTGAAATGAACAGTGAAGCGAACAACCTTTGTACCTGACCCGGACTTACCAACATGAAGACAATGATCAATAGAATATTGCTCAACTCCATCAACAACAAACCCATCATGCAACCGACACGCAAGTGTATCTACAAATTGTTTCCGGAATAACTTGTATTTTTTATTTGTGTATGCAACCTGAAATTGACGCTCAAAGCCAAATGGGGACATGCTTTGATATTGTGAGTTCAAGGACTTAGAGTCTGCTTCTTCTTCTTTTTGGACCTTATTACGTAATGCATTTTCATATTGCTCCGCAAATTCTTTCAGTGTCGTTTTTGAGTGAACGTAGCCATCAAAGAATGCATTCATACTTTCACTCCTTTGAGTTGTAGACATACCAGCCCAAAATGTGTCTTTGACAAATGTTGGTACCCATCGTTTGCGCTCATCAAACATTGAACACAACCACTCATTGTTTTCTAGGCTATAATTTTCTATCAATTCACCCCAATTGTCCTCAAAAGCTTGTGCAGTCAAAGAATCATACACTACATTATTGATGTCACGCTGGATTTCTTCATACATAGAATATGACTTGAACTTTTCCGGAATTTTCTTCATAATATGCCACAGGCACCATCGATGTCTAGTTTGGGGAAATACTTTACTAATGGCATTTTGCATTGCCCTACTCTGATCAGTTATGATGGCCTTTGGATGAATGTTGGACATGCAAGTAAGCCATGCCTCAAACAACCAAACAAAAGAATCTGTATCCTCTCGTGTTAGTAAGCCACATCCGAAAAGCGTGGATTGACTATGATGGTTAACACCAACAAATGGCGCAAAAGGCATTGCATACATGTTGACAAGATAAGTAGTGTCAAATGTCACAGCATCTCCAAACTCCTTGTATGCCTCCCGAATCCTAGCATCTGCCCAAAATACTTTTGTAAGACAATTTTCTTCATCCAAATCAATGGAATAGAAAAAGTTCTTATTGTCTGCTTGCATCTTTTTGAAATATTGCAACATTGCTTGAGCATCTCCTCTTTTGAGGTCATGTCGCCTGACTTTATCATTGTGATTGCGAGCATCCTTTTCCGTCCATGTTCTATCTTGACGCCCCCCTGCACTCCGATCGAATGAGTTGATCGTTTGATTAATCTTGATTCCCGCCTCACGATTCAACTCAATATTTCTTTGCACATGGGGTGGGATCTTCCGGTAGCACCTCAAGTATTTAGTATATTCATGATTCATGGGATGGTTGTGCTCTAGATTGATTGCAGTTACCTTCCACTTGTCATCAATTTGCTTTGCAATTTTCATTGATGCTTTGCAATTTGATTTAGTTGTTGGGTTACTGGCTGAAGGATCAATGGATTTCTTAGGCAATCCACCTTTATGACATTGGAAATGTACCCAACATTTTATTCCTTCTCTCTTTTGTGAATTTGCAATCACCACACCAAATCCTTGAGATTCTGCATATGAAGCATAGAAACTACGAGCTGCCATTTCAGAATAAAAAATCATATTCTTGCTCGGAGCCATCACCTCATTTACATTTTCAACTTCCATTTCAACATCTTGATCCTCTACCATTATTAAATCCAACTCTCGATGCTCTTCACCCACTTCCAAATCTAATTCTCGATGAATTTCTTCCATTTCGGAATCTAATTCTCTGTTAGCTTCTCTGAAATTTGAGTCCATATTTTCTGACATAAATAATGCAATTTTAGTTATTAATTAGAATTGAAATGAATATAAAGATCCACAACTTCACCTATGAAAAGCCATATGCACAAAAAAGGAAGAAGGGATATGACCAACTTCATACACCTTCATTAAACAAAAAAGTAAAAGGATGAAAGTCTTGTGTCAATTTCAATCTATTAAACATCTCTTTGATAATGATGTAGAGTCCATCAATATTAAAAACATGTTCGGACAAATATGATATGTACACAGAATGATAAAAAATAATCCCATATAAAAGAGGACTTATAATATTGATGGCAAAAAGAAACTGCAAACATTGCATGACATTATAAGTATCCATTTACCTTCTCAAACTCTTGTATTTCTAAGTCAAGTGAGGCAGAAGAGCCTGCAATGGTACAAACTAAATCAGGACATATACAAAGACAGTATATTACTATTTAATATAAAGAATATCGTATATTTACACTCTAAACTCTTCACATGTTTATTATTATCTATATAATCATACATGATACAATACTTTTACTTGTTGATAGCATTATTGAATAAAATCAAGAGAAAAGAATAATAAGTTTATAGCTCTTGGAGAGCAATGAATAAATTTGAGGTTTTGGCAGTAGCAATTTATCCTCAATATAGTAGTCCACAATTCTTTTTCTTCTTCAGTCAATGGGTTAATAATTTATACTCTTAAAAATTTATTTGATACTACAGGTTATTATATAAGTATTCAAATCAAATATTGATATAATTTATTGTTACCTGTAGATACCGAAGATTGTTGGGCATGGAGAAGATATATAACAGCAGAGGTAAACAGAGGCTGCAGACAATGGCGAAAACGAACGAACAACACAGCTACCAGTGAATTTTGACAAAAAATAAATGAGCCCGCAAATCCATCACAGGAGAAAAAAAATTAAAAAAGATAGTGGAGGTAAAGCTTGCGGAATAAGTTTTACTTATCTGAAAACTTTATTTAAATTAAATTTTATTTCCTGTATATTACAGCTGCACTCCTGCACTCTATTGTACTTTCGTAGGGAAACTAATAAGTGGGACCCATTTGGATTTTAGTTTGGTTTTTCCATCTAGGTACGTAGCATTACTACATATTATGGGAGTGTGTACAGAATTTTAAATCAGACCGGACTGATAAAATAGGGTCAAGGTTTGATTGTTTTGAAAAAATAACCCAAGTGATGGATCGTATTTCTTTTTAAAAAATAAGCGTCCAGGCCGATACAAATTTGACTCAAAATTTTCAGTTCGGTTCGTATTTAATTCCTTTTGTAATTTTTGAGAAAAAAAGGTCAAAACATGGTCAAAACCATGCTAGTTTTAAAACCTGATTAAAATAGGGTTGAAATCAGATCGAAACATAATTATTTTTATAATAAGATAAAAAACATGATTGGTCTATGATTGATCTAATTTTAAATCGTAACTTAGTAAAAATTGAATCTCCGGACTAGTTCGGATTTAACGCGATGCATGCCCCTACATACTTAAAGTGAGAAATATTGTCTCAATAGAAGAATCTCTCTCCCCCTCCTCCTACCATGTCACATAGCTTTGGTGTTTCGCACGTACGCCAATTTCCTTCACGAGCTTCGTAGAGATCCCATAGAGCTTATGTTGAGCTCCATGCAAAGCTCTCGGAACTCTTGAGAAAGTTTGTGCACTTACGGAGCTCATGAAGGAGATCTCTACAAAGCGCACAGAGCTCTACAGTAAAAAAAAAACAGTTTGTCTAATGAATACATTTGGAACTTAAATTATTTATTTAAATTGGTATAAGTAGTGCAGTTATTACAAAAATACAGGTAGACTATTGGCATTGAATGCTAGTTCCCCCCTCCCCCCAACTTTAATAATGTAAACAAGTGCACGTGAGCAATCCCTGGTAATAGAAAGTGCAGTTTTTTTTCCCGTAAAATAAAGTATAAAATACTATACAGATGTTAGCGTCATAAAAATATTATACCAAAAAGGATAAAAGAGGATTCGAATAGCTTAGAATAATCCCAACAATAATAAGTGCAAATTTGTTATGCTTCAGTTGGTGGTGTGAGTTATAAGTCGGTTGTTGTTTTGTTGTTGGGTTAACTCATTTGTATCTCATATCCTTTTGCTTTCGAGAAATCAAAAAATAAAAGAGTAGGATTATATGAGCGGATAAGGTCCGTTCTTTTGGTCCCAGCATATTAATTTTAATGTGTTTACTGTACTTTATAGTTAGTTTTATGCGTTTCTATGTAATAAGTTATATTTTATTAAAATGAGCCTGCATTAATGCCATCACATTTGGTATGATATATCTTCATTTATTCGGATTACATTGATTCAAACTTAGCAACATGCCATATCTTCATTCAACACACCGATTCAAATAGAAGAACACTATTGTCGTCACACGAGATCTGATATAACTTCGTTCGATAAACCGATTCGAACAGAACAATATTATTGTCATCACATGACTACATTTATCCTTATTATAGCAATACTTTAGGAATCAACTTTATTTCAAAAGAAAAAGCATGTGTAACGACATGTATCACGTAGAATCGGGCCAACTATTTCTAAAGTAGTCTACGTAGAGAAAGTAATTTGATAGAAAATCCTACTTGTTTATTGTAAAAGTTAATTTTGTATAAAATATAATGTTGACGTAAACATGAGCTCTGACCAACTTGATTCATAGAACCAAATAAAGCCTTAAAAGTTTCTTTTTCTTTGAAGGCTAAATTTCAGTTTTTTGAAGATCGGCTATGGCCAGCCGACAGGTGGTACGGGCTTGTTTGATATAAACTAGCTTTTTGTTGTTAAGTTACCATAAACCATTGAAATTAAATAAAAGCAGATGAATTAATGGAAAAAAGGTAGAAGAAAATATCATCACGAAACGTAGCTAATGTTTTTCCACAAAATTAATACTCTCGAAGCCAATTATAAAGGAGAAAAGATCTAAAATGTTAGTACTAAACAATGATATAACTTCGATATTTTAATTAGTGATTAGATAGATCGAATGAAATGACTTGAAGAAAAAAGAGGATAAAAGGTGTGCAATGATAGGAATGGTCGTAATACATCAATTCCTTGCCAAAAAGATTATTTGAAGCATAAAAAAAAAACAGAATTTCACACAAAATGAACTAATGATTACTTGTTTGCAAATGCGTTATGACTCATGAGGGGCAGCTTTGTTTTTCGCTTACGTCGACAAGGAAAGTAAATGACTTGTTTGCAAATAATTGGCAAGAACAACGAAGAGGATGACTGAAATATGGTGTGTAAAAATCTCGTATTCTTGGAATCTTGGGTCGACCCTAGAAAGAATTATAGGGAGGAAGCAGAAGAATTGTAGAGGCCTGGATTATTGACTGCTCATTAATTTTGTTTTTGAAAAAGACAAAAAGAAGCTACAGTTTTATGATAATTTTTAAAAGATAATTACATATGTTGGGATTGTAGAACAAAATTTGATCAAAATAAAAAGTAAAATGTTTCTACATATATAAGATTATTATTAGTACTATTACTCTTTTGATTTAAGTGGTATAGATAAGTGATCTTTACTAATTACATGTGATAATTAAGTGGTAAGGATGCTAGAATTTCTTTAATTTTAAATTTATTTAAAACATAAGAGTGTTTCTCTACCTTTTTATCCGCTTGTAATTTCCATAGTAACTAAGGATTTGTTTAGAACTATTTTCTAAAAGTAATTATATTTATTTTATAAATTTTTAAGTCTAATTTTTTTTTTAAATAAACAAGTAATTATTATAAATAATTAATTTTTATCGGGATCTCCGAATAATAGGTAAAAAAAAAAGAGTACAGATATGTGTTACGATTGAAATATTATAGATACTTATTTTTTACATGATTGTGTTAGTTACAAATTTGAGTGGCTACGCAAA
The DNA here is from genome assembly GCA_039764185.1 of Tamarix austromongolica. NCBI lineage: Eukaryota > Viridiplantae > Streptophyta > Magnoliopsida > Caryophyllales > Tamaricaceae > Tamarix > Tamarix austromongolica. The sequence goes on along the minus strand of CM077814.1, from coordinate 81,254,887 downwards.
GATAGGTGACATATTAAGAAAATTAGAGGATGGTTCCCGTGAAATTAAGGTAAATGTTTTCAAATTTATTTAATCACACGCTCAGTGGTTATGAGATGAAAATTAGGCAAACAGGGGGTCCCCCTCCTAAATCAATTAACTGTGGGCGCTTTGTGCTAAAACAAAAGATTGTTTTTATTTTTAATAAAAAAATAGATATATAGGAGAGAATTGTTATTTGACTTTTTAAATATTTTTAAATTAAATATTAGAAAGGTAGTTACTAAGGGGCGTTGGCTTAATTAAGTAGTATAAACATTTCAAGAAAACCACTAAATAATCTTGTAAACACTTAAGACACTTAATAATCTCGCATCAAAGTTACGGAAGTAAAGGAGACGGATTTTATCTTATAGATATTCAAACATCTATGAATAAATGTATATAGATACAGATATAAATGATAGAAGAAAATATTAGTTAGATTCGGGTATGGATAAGGGGTCTCCATATCCATATCTAAATATATACCTATACTCGTATCCATATCTGTATTCATTTACCCAATATGTAATTATATTTTTACCCTTAGTTTAGAATAAACATAATATAATATTAAGGTTAAGATTGTTATTTGACTAAACCTTAAATGTGTTTATCTGTTCGGTAACGGATATGATATAGATGTATTAGTGGATACACGTTCAGATACAAATATATAATCAGATATGGATACGGGTACATAGACTTTTAATCTCCCATAATTTGCTTAAATATTAATATAGTATATTTTATTTCTTTTAGCTTCAATTGGTTGTCACTTGTCACTGCATATTATTTTAAAGAGTACTATACATGTGTGTGTATTCATTATTTACTCTTAATTCTTTTAGGCAGACTTTCTTGAACCAACAAAATCTATGCAACTTTTAGAGGTTAAGCTTGCATGTGTTATACTTAAGTCATTTATTTGGTATTTAGATAACATTCAAGTATCTGAATGTAGAAATTTCATTTGGCTCTATATAATGAATGTTCATCAAATTGGATGACAATATATTTGACGAGATGCTAGATTGTATATTAGTTGTTAATATTCTTTTTGGTTTTTGTTATATTGATAGTGCATGCTTGGGTTAAGTTTCTATTTATGAGTCTTATAATGTTGAATTTATGTTCATGGCTAAAGCCTCTCCATTTTCTTAGTTGGTATGATTAGCTAGATGCCATGGAGTGATAAAGCTTTGCGAAACACTTTTCCTAATAAGTTGTTTATGCTTTATTATTCAATTAAATAATTAATATTATCCAGTTACTTACTAAAATTATATTTTGTTTTGTTTCAAGTTGATGTTTTGAAGCCCTTTTGATCAAATTCAAGGAGATTCAGGAGCACTAGCTTTAATTGTTAATAATTAGTACTTCATTTCCTATCTTTCTCCTTCTCAACTTGACACACCACCATCATCCCTCTTCTCCCCCTCTCCATTTCATGATTTAGTGGATTTCAAAAGGGCTTGAATTTAAGCTTTGGAAAAGTTTTTCTTTTATTTTCTTATTCTTGGAGTAAAGGTAAAATCAATCAACTCGTTAGATGGTAGAAATTGCATGAGTTAATATGTTTAAAGTTCTTTTAGCATGTCTTATTTTCTTTGATTGAGAAATTAAATTTAAACATGACTTATTATGTGATGAAGGTTTAAGAAGCATAATTAGATTATGTTTAAAATATGAGATAAGATATATGATCACGGTATGTGCAAACGTATGGTAGAAAGCATGAAAATAATTAAAGTTGCTATGATCCATGCTAGTTTTGAAATCCTAATTTTTGCTAAAAGTTTTGTGTGAACATTGCTTTGATTGGAAAATATTTATGATGCATATGAGGTACCAAATTAAATCTATATGTATATAGTTTCTAACACATCTTTTGGATTTATAAAGTAATAAGTAACAAAAAAGTTATAATCAAAACGCCACAAGTGCAAAAATCTATCAAAAACTGCCAAGTTTAGCTTAGCATTATGTTTGGGCTCATTTTTATGTTAGAGTTCATTTTTGGTTAAGCCAATGATTCCATGATGTCTATTGGTATTTTTAGGTAAACTCTAATACATAATGTGTCGTCATTTGGATTGATATAATCCAAGTTATGATTGATGAAAGTTTGATTATGTTTAGAAATGTTAGTTTGAATGTTCCTCACTAATCATCCACTAATCACCATAAGTAAGGTTAATGATTAATGATTTATTATTATGAGTATTAAGTGATAATTAACCATATTTAGTGGGGCTAAGTATGGATTACTTATGATTAGACATAAAATGACCAAATTAGTCATAAAATGATAAAATGGTGAATATGTAAATATTGAAAGCCAAACCTTGACCGTTGGCCATGACTCTCACCACTAACTTTTATATGGACTTTATAATTTCATTTTTTGTCTTGTCAATTGATGATTTAAACAAATGGCATATGCCCTTATTTTATAATTTTAACTCAAATTTATCCGATATTTTGGCAATTTGGCCCATATATGGCCTTTTGGGATTAAAAGTGGTTACTTTGAGAAATGTTGACCAAAATTTGACTTTAACTTTTTTGATAGATAATGTTTTTTGAAAAAGATTCTATTTGATTCTTTTTGGTGTTTTAAGTGATTGTTTACTTTTAGTTTGGTCTTTTATGGTCTTGAAGCAAACTTTATGGTCTTTTAAGGAATTTTGAGATGACTTAAAGTGATTCTTTTTTGTTAAGTGTGATTGATCCTTTTTTGGATATATTCTATTAGCTTTATTTTGTTTGGCTAGTATGTCGTTAAATTTTTGTATGATATTAGATAGTTAATTTGGCTAAGTGTTGAATAAATGAGAGTAGTTTGACCTTGGGTGACCTATAGATAGCTTCAGGTTTGACCATTAACTACATCATTTTTTGTTGACTATTGAATCATTAAAATTAAAGGACAAAGTTGGAAATAAATTGGCTATGAGTTGCAAGACTATGGCTTGTTGCCTAAACTTAGCATTTCATGGTTATTTGATGGTTGTGACCCTGAGTGGTTAGACTCTTGCTGACTTGATTTGTATGTCATGTTGGATCTTTGGGTTCCAGGTTGAATTAAAATACTAACACTTAAAGTGATAGATGATTTGAGTTGGGCAGACATTCCGTACCTCAGGTTATGCCCTTGAGTGAAAAATACCTTTAGGTTGATGAGCTCATTTCTACTTCATAAGTTAGATCACAAACCATATAGGATATGCGTACATAAGGATTTGGAACTCTGGTTTTTGTGTTACGATAGACAATCATGTGCTTTCTTGACTAGCTATCTTGGAAGTAAGTGAGTTGTTTTGATTGATGACCATGGCATCTCCATGGTTGAGATGATAATCTTTTTCAAAATTGGAAGGCATGGTCTGATTTGATCACCTAAATGTGGCTTAATAACTGGAGAAGAGTTGTGTGTTAGATGATATCATTGAAAACATCAACAGCTTATGCATCTTAGTATCCCAAGTTGTGCAATACCCAAAATTTTAGCTAATTCTAATACTTAGCAATAAATATCCTAACCTAATTCTAATCTCAAGAAATTAATATTTTTACCTTAACCTAATTCCCTAATCCTAAATATTAACTTAATACTAGGCTTATTCTGGCATATTAATATTTTTAACCTAACGACTATCGATAATTAATTTGTCATAAATATCCTAACCTAAATTATTTTATCCTAATTCTAATCCTAACCCCATTTAATTTCTTTCCCTTTCTTTTTCCTTTTTCCTTTTCTCCTTCTCCTTTTCTTTTCCTTTTTCTTTCGCTCCTGTCCGACATGCTTTTCCTTTCTTTTTCCTCTTCTTCCTACATGAAACACTCCCTTTGCCATGCTACATGACCTACCCCAACCACCATCATCACATTATTCCTTCCCATATCTTGTGTGTTATGTTTGGTTGAAAAATGTTGCCCGATGCTTCCCTTCCCTCTTAGCCATTTCATGCAAGGTGCATGTGTATATATACCTCTAGACTTCCATATTTAGTGCCTATAACCACCTCTTTCCCTCCCTCCATTTTTCTATTGAAGAGTAAAAACATTCGTAGTATCTTTTTTCCTTCCCTACCTCCTTCTCACCATCACTAAAAATGCCACAACAAATTGGCAACGACCATCACCACCATTCCTCCCCCTTGTACACTAGCCATTTCCACATACCCTTACCCCAAGCTTAGCCAAAACCATCGAAGCCACCCCACTAACACCGACCAAAACAACCAAATGTCCCCATTTTCTTCACCACCCACCACCTTTAGTCCTTTCTTCCATTCCTATCCCTTATGCACCGGTGGTTATTTCTGTTCCATCACCCCAACCATCGGCCAAAGCCACTGTAACAAACCCCTAGCTTTAACCACAACCATGAAAGCCACCCCACCCTTTTTCCCTTATCCACCATTGATACCTCCAACCCTTTATCCCTCATTGCCATTCCAAACCCTCTAGTAACGGTAGCTAGTGTCGTTTCCACCCCCTTGGCTTCGACAATTGTTGTAGTTCCCCTTTCCTTTGTTATGCAAAGCTTTACCAAGACACTTTGAACCTTTGTAATTTGGTTTTTGCTCCATTCTTTCACTCTTTCTTACCTGATCTTTTTCTTAGTTATATCCCTAAGTTCTAATTGTGTTCTAATATTTTTTTTCTTAGATTCTTTTACAAAGGTTCCAAAGGAGGCAGGATAAGATATACTTACTTAGAGATTGGCGTCCCTTTGGGTAAAGATTTGAGTCATAGTTAGAGTTTATATGTTGAATGTTACGTAGATTGATACGAGTTGATTTTATGTTATTATAAATTGATAAAGTGTGTGGATTATCATATTGTTAATTTCATGATTGTTAATATTATGATGTGGTAATGTGATATTATATGGTGACAAATGATTAAGTTGAAAAGTATGTGCTTATATGATATCATTGCAATAATTATTATGTTGTAGGTCCTAAGTAATGAGCATGGTATATTTAAGATGTATGGTGATGTAATAAATTGAGTATTTGGATGTAAGGACATCAAACATATAAGATTTTTATGAAATAAGGGTGTTTGGTTATTATTAAGGATATTTTGTTTAATATTTGTTAAATATAGAAATTTTGATATTTTAATGTGTTTAATGGTTTAAAATATGCTTAGAATACCATGTGGAATGTTTGGGATATTTATGAAGCACCCAAGCCTAAATGAAATGAGAAAATAACTTGAATTGAGAATAGTAACCCTAGAAATGATGTTATTATCGCATGTGTAAAATTTTGGATTTAGACCAAAATATTCGGATATGTTGTTAATATTCTCATTTTAGGGACGTGTATTGAATTTTGTTATTATATGAGCCTTGTGGGGAAATTTATGACTTGTGAAATTAGGACTAATATGACAAGTATAAGATGTTGGAGTTAGACCTTCATTTTAGGTTATGTTGATAATAATAATATTTGAGGAAGATGTGCTAGATTTGGTGGATAAATGATCAATATGGAAGAAGTTATACCTATAATGTGAACTTAGGGTTTCTTAGGGAGATTATGGATTTATCCCTTGAGAACAACCTTGATAATTAGGGATGATAATTTTCCTTGCGAGTTTGGATCCTCGTCATGGATTTTCCATTTGGGATTGGGTTCAGGGAGAGATTTCAAAGATTGAGTTTGGGTTCAGGGATTCTTATCGGGGATGGGTTTGGGGTCCCCATCCCCAAACTCGCCCTAAATGTATATTATTCTCTACATATTATATATATAACTTTTTTATATCGAAAATAAATTAAAATATATTGTAAAAAAATAAGATCGGATATTAGGGATTAGGTTGAGTTTGGGGTATCGGGTCGGGTTTTAAGGTTGGGGATGGGGAATAGTTCAAGAATCGGGTTGGGTATGGAGATTTGATCCTCGTGGGGGTGGGGTCAGAGATTTATCGATAAGGAAAAAAGAGGATCGGGTAGGTTCGGGGATGATTTTGCTTATCGGGTTTAGAGATGGGGATGGGGTCTCCATACCCCACCCGCCCCATTACCATACCTATTGATAATTATGTGGTTGTATTTTACATGTTTCAATTATGTATGTGTGGATATCTATGCGAGTCCTGCATAATGTTATAACCAATTATGAATAAGATGTTAATTATTTAAAGTGAAATACCATATGATCCAAACCGAGGTGTTTTACGTGTTCGTTCCATCAGATGATAATATTGGTTAAACGAGTTTTTCCTAGGAAGGTGCATTAATCTGCTCCATTAGATTAAGAATAGTGGGGCCCTAATCTCTAGGTGAATGATAACATGATTCTTAAATAAGTAAAAAATGATTAATAAATTAAACACTTAAAGTAAAAGATTACATGAGTTAAAACCAAGGTGTATAAGTTTGCTCCATCAGACGATAATAGTGGGGAGGAGTGTTGTGCACTAGGAGCTGCTTCAGACTGTTCCTTGAGCGTGTTGCCTTGAGAGGTATAGAGTCCGTTCCACTAGCTTAATAATAGTATCCAGGAACATTTTGTTCAAGGAGGTGGTTTAGTGCATTCCACCAAAGTAAGAATAGTGAAGTCTCTGAACTCAATATAAATAAAAGAATGGATTATTTCATGTCTAATAATGAGATATGGAATATGTATTTACCTTACATTACTTTATGTATCACGCGTGTATGTTTATTCTTTGATATGAACTTATGTAGCTCCTTATATTCTTCTCAACTGTATTATTACCTTACTTAATACATAGCGTACCGATCCTCCTTTCCATGAGTGTTGCTCATTCCCACAAGCAGATGACCCAGATACTCTAATACCCATTAGATGATTTTATTTCTTATGATGCTCTATATGTGAAGGAGTAATATTATGTATTGGGGTTTGGGCGTAGAGTCATGCTATCTAGATATTAGTTTTATCTGGATACCTTTTTGAGCTCTTAATTCCATGGTATCCCTTTGTATATTTTTTGGATATTGTACTCAGATTTAATCTCCAACTCATATTTATATTTATGAAACTTCCCTAATTTTCTATGTATCATTTTTTATATTCTAATCATTTTGCCTTGTGATTGATGTAAGGATGGTATGGTAAGCCAGACTTACGTGAATTACAATAGTAATTGTAACACCCCAAAATTCACTACTTTTTTTTTTAAAAGCGGAAGCAATTAAAATAGAAATACTTAAAACCCGTGAATTCTGGGGATGTTACCGCCACACTTAGTATAAGATTCGGTTCTCTCCGACCGTTCCAGTACCAAGTGCTAAGGCTAAAGAAAAGATTTACGTTAAATTCAAATTAACAATTCATAAAAGAATTCGAAAGATCATACAACAAAATCAGAGTACGAGAAATTAAGAGTTAATTACAATACCCTTGAAGTTTCAAATAACACTTGTAACTTCCAAATAGAAATACATTTAAACAAGATAAAACCCGATGGGTCAAATTCCGGATTGCCTACTCACTCAAATCAGGCCTGCCACCCCAAAACAGTCTCTGATCTTAAACCTGCAAGAGGTCTGCTCCCCACCATCAGTGGATCATCACAGGACCCATCAACCAAGGTAGTATCAGTACGGGTCCAGTACTGAGTAAGGTGACTTGATCACTAAGGCCAACACGTAAACACATAAGTCATGCAGAAAAATAGAAGAACACAATCATAAATGCATATGATCAACCAGGAAAAAGTACGTACAAAGGCCCATGAATAATCCGAATTAATTACTTAATTAATCCTTTATCAGAAGTCGATACACACCATACTTTTTATCAAATCCATGTAAGTACAGGAACACCCCACTATTATTGCCGGTGGGCCGGTCACTTGCGGGACATAGTCCACACCACTATTATTCGCCGGTGGATCGGACACTTGCGGGACAAAGTCCACACCACTATTCCTTACCGGTGGATCGGCTGGTTCCTGCTCACATGGTGTTCCACTGTAAGTAATTAGTACCTTTTAAATGCCTTAGCAAAACTATGGTTCATTTTTATTGAGATCGGGATCCCCCACTATTATAACCGGTGGGCCGGTCACAATAGGACATCATGTCCTAACCACTATTATTACCGGTGGATCGGTCACAATAGGGTAAAACCCTAACCACTATTTTAACCGGTGGATCGGTCGCACATAGGGTAAAACCCTAACCACTATTACTGACCGGTGGATCGGCTGGTCCCGTCTCAATATCTTCCACTTTAAGTAATTAGTGTCTTAAATATTTTATTCAAAGGCTTTCACCCTAGACATGCATAAATCATCACACATAACAAATCATAAAATTTCACCATCATAATTACACTTTATCACCACATACATATGATAACACAAAAACCCTAATCAACCACCATAGACCTTAATTAACCACAACAAACCATAATTCCATCTCCTCCGTACCCTTAATTTGCTCCACGTGCTATTTTTCATCCCAAGCGTTCAAACACCCAAACAACACTTACATTACTTTCCTTACATCCCAAATTAACTTCCCACACGTAATTTTCATACCCATGCAGGCATTAATCTCCCCCCTGCAGACCTTTGAACCGTTTTCATACAAACCCTAAAATTCCACGTGAAGCCCTAAATTCAACCATGCAAACCTTAATATCATCATACAACCATCAATATCACCATGTAAATCCTAATACCACCATACAACTATAATTACCACCATACAAACCTTAATATCATCATACAAACCCTAATACCAACATACATCCATTAATACCACCAGGTAAACCCTAGATTCCGTCATACAAAACCATAAATTCAATCCAACCAAACCAAAGATTCACCCATACCAAACCCTAAATTCAAACCATAAAGATTCTTCCATACCAAACCCTAAATTCAAGCCATAAAGATTCTTCCATACCAAACCCTAAATTCAAGCCATAAAGATTCTTCCACATAAAATCATAAATTAGAATCTCCCAAGGAAAACTATAAATTGAATTCCCCCAAGCAAATCATAAATTAGATTCCCCCATATAATATCATAAATTACATTTTCCCAAATAACATCATGAATTAGATTCTCCCAAACAAATTATAAATTAACTCTCCCAATCAAATCATAACTTAAATTCTCCCATATAATATTATAAATTACATTCTCCCAAATAACATCATAAACTAAAATCTCCCAAACAAATTATAAATTAAATCTCCCAATCAAATCATAACTTAAATTCTCCCATATAATATTATAAATTACATTCTCCCAAATAACATCATAAACTAAATTCTCCCAAACAAACCATAATTTAATTCTCCCAATCAATCATAAATTAAATTCTCCCAAACAAACCATAAATTCGATTCTCCCATATAACATCATAAATTAGATTCTCCCAATTAACATCATAAATTAGATTCTCCCAAACACACGATAAATTCGGTTCTTCCACATAAAACTATACATTAGATTATTCCTTATAAAACCACAAAATTAGATCAACTCACTTCCCTTAGTCAACTTCTTTCCCCATCCTCCTTTTTCATCCTTTCTCTCACACAAACCACATCGACTTCCTCACATACACAACACATATCATCATACATAATTAATACACATACCATGCACAACATACTTCAACTCCAAGTCATACCACATATAAAATATTTAATTATAATAAAAATTAGATACATAACATGCGAAACACATAATACACATAAGCACATAAAAGGCCTTAGCACTCCTTACCTAAAACGACACCGGTCTTGGAGCACGTTCCTACGCCTCCTTAGGGCTTAGACCAAATAATAACATATGAATAAAATAACCTTAACAAAATTCTAACTTTGCTAAAGACATAAAAATAATAGAGATATTATAACCTTGATAATATAGGGTTAAAGACTTTATCCTAATAATAATAATGATACTAATATAGTAATAGCTAAGATACTAAAATAATGTAACAACAATATAATAAGTGTAATAATAATAACAAAACTAATGGTAAAGTATTTGTAATATTAATTACAGAATAATAATAATGGTAATTCGAAATAATAAAAATACTAATAATAACAATAATTATAATAACACCTTAATATTATTAATTAAGATAATGAAAATAATAATAATACTTATAATAATGACAAAATCGAATTAAAGTATATTAGAGCTTCAGACCCTGCAGAAATAATAATCAAAACATTAATACTAATAATAATATTAATAACACAATAATAGAATTAATAATAAAAGTAATAGTAATCTATTTCAAATAATTGAAATAAATTAAATTAAGGATTATAAAAATAGGGAGAAGGGTTCAGAGGGTCTAGGGTTCAACCTTAGACTAGTGGAGATAGGCGGAACCTGCGATGGTTCGTGGCGGCGGCGGCGGTGGCCGGAAAAACTATCTAAGTGGGAAAAAGATGAAGAAAAAGAGAGAAGGAGCAAGGGAAAAATCAACATAAGGTTATGATTTGGTGGAGGAGGATTAGAGGAAGATTTTGGGTGGTTCAGAAGGCAGCAGAAGTGGTGGAAACGGTGGCGGACGGCGACTTAAGTATTTATGGGTAAAAATTCAGGCGAGACAAGAAGCCAACTTGGCACGACCATGTAAGCCAGTACAAGAAGAATCGAGGGATTTGAACAACGTAGTTAGCTAGAGGAAAATGCAGGGAAGAAAATGAAATGCTGCGGTGGCGCTGAGGTTGGCTAAAGGCGGCGGAATCTGCGTCTAAAGTATCGGTGGTGGCAGCCGTCGTCGAGGGTTTTCGGGGAAGAAAATCTTCCACAACTCCTACCACGAGGCTATTTATAGATTGAAGATGGTAAAATAGGGTTTTGGGGGTTGGTAGGAAGCTAGAGGGTGCGAGAATTTGGGCAGCCGGTGGCGGAAAATGGTCGGGCATTGTTTGGTTTGCTTCGAACTTCCGCGACGTTGGGGAGAGGAAATGGGCGAGATTTAACGTCCAATAATTATGCAAATTTATTCGTCGAGTTAAGAGGAAGACAATGAGCCAAGAAACGGCCGGTATTAATTACCGTAGCCGGAGACACCATTGATGGCAGCCAGCGTTGCAGCGTCGTCGATGACGGGGAAAGGAGGAAGAAGAAGATGGGCTGGCCGGGCGGTTCGCGAAGGAAAAGAAAGAAAGAAAAGAAGGGAAACCGGGCGGTTCGGCGCGAGCGGTAAGGGTTTAAATGGAACGACGAGTTTCGGTGGAAACGGAGGCAAAACGCGGCGCTGGAAGGACGGAAGAAGAAGGCAGCGTCGCGCGGGCTGGGCCGAAGGAAAGGAAGAAGAAGAAGAAGACTGGGCCGCAGGTGGCCCAGTTCGGGGAAAAAGAAGAGGAAAAAGAAAAAGAAGAAAAAGAAAGAAAAAGGTAAGGAAAAAGGAAGAAAGAAAAAGAAAAAGGGAAAAAGGAAATGAGAAAAATAATTAGATTAGGGCCAATTAAATTAATCTGAATATTTAAAATATTTAAAAATAATAATATTTAAATAAAATAATATTTAAATCCCTTTTTAGGCTAAATTAGGATTTTTAAAATGTTTTCCATAAATTCCATTTTAATTAGCAAAACACCCTAATTTTATTCCATTAAATTATTTATAAAATTAACATTAATTTGAAACTATTTTCTCCTCATTATTTTAAATAAAATAATTTATTTAGTTAATTTCTAAAATACAAATCCTTAATTAGCTAAAATACCCAATTTCTCTTAATTAACATACTTATAAATTTATTCTTGATTTTCCCTAATTAATTTCCTTTTATTTTAATCAAAATAATTTATTTAATTAATCTTTATGATAAAATCTCATTTAAATATAATATTTTAGATTAGAATTTTTCGGGGCATTTCAGTAATACTCAATTAATTTGGTATTATGCTTCCACTACAAAATAATTTTTTTCAATAGTAAATTTTGGAGTGTTATAAGTTGTGTGTTAGATGTTATCATTAAAAACAACAATGATTTGGGTATCTTAGTATCCCAAGTTGTGTGTTAGATGTTATCATTGAAAACATCAATGTCTTGGGTATCTCAGTATCCCAAGTTGTGTGTTGGATGTTATCACTTGATGCACTGGTTTGTGCCATGGTTAGTAGAGATGATGTATTTTTATAAGTTATGCATGATGAGATGATGGTATACATGATCTATTGCATTTGTATGTTATATGCTATGTAAACATGCTACATCTTTAGAGGAGTTACGGATTACTCAATATTAAGATGTTGTATTAATACTAAATTATTTAGTTGGCAATGGTGAAATCTACAAGTTTGAGTTCAATAGTAGGATTTTCGATATTTTTGTCCCATGTTGGGATTTCTAGTTTGGTATTTACTAATCTGTTTCGGCTTATGCAATTTTGTAAACTATAGATAATTTTACTTTGCATTATAATTTCTCTCCTGGTTTGTTGATTTTTATGTCCAACCTTGTATTTGTCATAGGTTAGATGAATATTTACACCTCTTTTCATGATAAATGCAATGATATCATTTTCTATTTCTTATTTTTGCTTTCGCATTATGTTTTAAAACAATGAAATTTTTTGGACAGTAAAAAAATGGGGGTTTTACTTATAGTAGCAGAAGCAATTGCTTCAAACAATGAAATTATGGATGTGTGGGTTTTCTACAAACCTTGGCTTGGGAAAAATTCTAGAAGATGAACTTTGGGTGATCTTATATGGGTTATAAGAGGTTGTGAGATGATGATTATCCAAAGTAATCATTTGTAGTAATTCACGTTTAGCCGTTAATTTGGTTAATAGTGACGTCCCAAATCATCACCCCTCTTTGGGTGATTATTCAGGGTTGTTCACCATTACATGGCAAATTTCAATGGTGGCTATTAGACATGATTATACAGATACCAATGCAATGGCGAATAGATTGGGGAAACTCGGATATAAGGAGGCTTACCATGTGCATTTCAAGAATCCCTACATCAAGAGCTAAGAGATAGAGTGCTCTTTAATGTGGTATCAAGGTCGGGCTTACATATATTGGACCCTTAGGCAGATATATTAAATAAGGCCCTCGTAATCCAATTCATTTAATATTTATTAAAAAGAGCTAAACACTCTTTTTATCAAAGAATATACAATGAATTATGGCTCAATTTTCTTCTTATAATTATATAATAACAAGGGAAAAATTTAATGAGAGTTTACACCTTTTTCCAAAAAAATATTAATTTTTGTTATATATATTTTATCTTTTTCAATTAGAAAAAAATATTTTATTTATATTCCACACATTTTTCATTAAATAATACCTGACTAATTAATTATTATTTATATTTATCCATGTTTAGATATATCCAACTAATTAGTTATTACACCATCTATTTATAAGGGATGCCTTATTACTTCATGCATATTTTAGGATATTATGTATACTTATATGAAATCATTCTTACATTATAAGCCGATGCATTGCATAAAATCCTATACTAAATTTTATTTATATAAAAATATGTGTGTATCAAAAGTTTATACATTATATTCAACAAAAGTTGAAAATTATTTTTTTTAATCAAAAGATATTTAAAAAGCTAAATATTAAATAAAAGGAGTTTTACTCTCCAAATTTGCATTCAACTACTATGGGGTATTTACCCTAGGCACCAAAAAGTTATATGTCGTAACATGTATGGTGTAACACCCCCAAAATTCGCTACTGAAAAATTTCGTTTTAACAAAAAGTTAGCGGAAGCGAAATAACAAAACTGTGAATTCTGGAGATATTACTGCCACACTTAGTACCAGACCGGTTCACTCATACCGTTCCAGTACCAAGTGCTAAGGCTAAAGAATAAAATATCAATTGCTAGAAATTCAATCCATATTTAAATCATAGTAGTGCAAATAAACATATTTTAAGATTAAAGTCCACTAATGGTGGTTACAAGAATGAAGATTACATTCAAACCAAGAGTTAGAAAGGGAAGTAGTAAAAATCCTATCGAATTCCGGATAATCCTTACGCTCTTTCCCGTTTCCCACTTGAATAGCACCTGAAAAGGACCTGCAAGGGACACTGCCCATTGAATATGCAGGAGCCCCACGAATGGAACCCTTCGGTACTATAGTACTAGGTAACCCTTTAAAACACACTTAAAAGTAGGTCCATAATGTAACACATGATACAAAGCTATATACATATATAACAAGATGTGCATACGTAACATTCACATACTTAGCATTCACATCCTTAACAAGTCCATCAAATGTTAATAAGTCATAATGTAAGATCGATACTTTTGGGCCTTAAGTCATATCATAGTGCAAAATCAATACTTTTGGGCCTTAAGCTATTAGTCTATCATTATTCAATCATCTCTTAAATTTTATAACCATGTGAGTGTGGGAACCCCACTATTATAGCCGGTGGACCGGTCATGCAGGGCAAAATGCTCCTGGCTACTATTATTCGCCGGTGAACCGGTCTTGCAGGGAAAAACGCTCCTGGCCACTATTATTTGCCAGTGGACCGGTTTAGCCCTGACTCACATGGTATTCCACTATAAGTGATTAGTATTTTTCCATAATCCATTCACATCTATGTTTGTTTTTATTGAGCTCGGGACCCCCACTATTATCGCCGGTGGATCGGAATATATATCAACATCATCCAGAACAACATGCTCCTGGACCACTATTATATCCGGTGGACTGATACTCATAATCATCTTCTAGGGCAACACGTTCCTGGACTACTATTATATCACTACCAAGGCAACACGTTCCTAGGCCACTATTATATCTGGTGGACCGGTACTCATAATCATCTTTCAGGGCAACACACTCCTATGCTACTATTATAACCGGTGGATCGATACTTAATATCGTAATTCAACCGGGCCTGGCTTATTAATCTTTTACTTTCGTGATTAGTGTTTTTCCTTTCTTAATCAGCACAATAATTCCATTTATTTGCCTCGGACTAGAGATCAAGAACCCAGGACACAAAGGTACACCGGTCGTACTGGTGCATACAAGCTACTTAGTACCCTTCAACCATCAACCCAGGGACGCAAAGGTACCCTGGTCGTACTGGTGCATAAAGCTACTCAGTACCCTATCGACAAGGACAACTAATCCATAAGTATGCATACCCCCTAAATAGGTATGTAGATCTAGATAGAGTAAGATATAGGGCATAGCTGGGGCACAAAGGCACACCAGCAAATACCAGAATAATCGTGGGCTAAACCACGTCTTTAGGGCAGCGACCTCTAAAAAGCCACAATTTCCGATCTCGAGGTCTTTCACTTTAAGTATTAGTATCTTAATTAAGGTGATCACGAAAAGCATAATAATCAGATACTTATTTACTTTCAATCGTTCTGGTATCATTAGGCATTTCTTATTCATATAGTTATCCAAGATAACACAGAGAAAATCAATAAGGCTATCATAATCTCATCCAATTCTTATTTAATATTTGTTCTCGTGATACTTACTAATCCTCAAATACTCTTACCTTAATATTCAGTGTTACTTGAATCTTATTACGAACCTCTAGTGTCCCATGAACATGTTAGATATGAATTATTGGTTTACCCCTTACTTGTATAGTTATTAAGCCATCCCTTCCTTACTTGCCAATTTACCATATCACTCTTCATGTTGCATAATTACCAAATTACCCCTTACTCGGTTTAGGTTACCAAGTTATCTCCTACACTTTTTAGATCACCATTCACCCTTCATAATTGTTACACTTATCATATTTCCCATTTAGTTGGTTAGATTACCGAATTGTCCTCCTCCTTTGTTATAATTACTAAATTGCCCTTAAGTTGGATAAATTATTAAATTACACTTCTTCATTATCATGATTACCAATTTGCCCCTTTAGTTGGTTAAATAATTACCAATTTACCCTTTAGTCGGTTAAATTACCAAATTACCCTTCTCCACTATCATAATTACCAAATTGCCCCTTTAGTTGGTTAAATTACCAAATTGCCCTTCTACAATCTCATAATTGCCAGATTGCCCTTATCCATTATTATAATTACCAAATTACCCTTATCCATTATCATAATTACCAAATTACCCTTCTGAATTATTATAATTACCATTTTACCCTTCTCAATTATTATAATTACCAAATTACCCTTCTCTATAATTACAATTGCTAATTTACCCTTCTCCATTATTATAAATACCAACTTACCCTTCTCCATTAGTATAATTACCAATTTACCATTCTCCATAAATAAAATTACCATAATACCCTTTTGTTGGGTAATTTATCAAATTACCCTTCTCTATTATCATAATTATCTAATTACCCTTCTATAATCATAATTTAATTATCAAATTATCCTTCGCCGTTATTATAATTACTAAGTTACTCCTTACTCCCAAATTTACCATTATATCCTTTTATTTACAAAATTATCATTGTACCCCTTACTTCCCCTTTACTTCCAAAATTAGCATAATGTCCTTTTATTTATAAATTACCACAATACCCTTTTACTTATAAAATTACCATGATACCCCTTTTACTTACAATTTACCATTTTGCCCCTTATTTCTAAAATTACCGTTTCACCCTTCTACTTATAAAATTACCATAATACCCTTTTACTTATAAATTACTATTTTACCCTTTTGTATCTAAAATTACCATTTTGCTCTTTTCTTACAAAATTACCATTTTTCTCTTCTTTTCTAAAATGACCATATTACCCCATTTACTTTCAAAATTACCACTTACCCTTTACTCCCAAAATTACCATAATACCCCTTTACATATAAAATTACCATTTTCTTCTTTACTTCCAAAATTACCATAATACCCCCTTTACTTACAATTTACCATTTTCCCCTTCTCATCTAAAATTACCATCTTACTCTTTTATTATACCACTTTTATTAAGTTATCATCACTACATGAATATTAATATTAATACTCCACTCTCCTCACCCAAATTCCGCCAACTATTATATTTCACATCATACTCCTCATCACCCACATATATTAGGCCATATTCTTGCAGAAGATATATTACTAAAATGCCCCTAGGGCTCACCATAATATTATTCATGTATAAATAGTCACAACAACATAATATAGCATAGATAAGTACTCAACATTTTCATTAATACTCAAACTCTTCCCTTAAGCAATATTTCCACACATGGCATATAAACTAGCATAATTTCCTTTTTATTTATCAATACAAGTAAATATATATATTATATTAAACAACATATATCAAGCATAATAACATATTAGAAGCCCTAATGTGCTAACATGCATTTATCCATGCGTTTAAGTGGGGTTTAATGATTACCTTAATTCCTGCAAAATTGAACCTTACCGGTATTCCCCTAAAGGATTCAAGCTTTGATTAGCAAACCCAATACCTAAAAATAATATCAATACTTATTATATTAGAAATAAGAAAAACCAAAGCATAAGACTTTATAAATTTTACTTAATGAAATAATTAACTTAAATATGATTATACCTTAAAATTATTAACAAAAATGGGCCAAAAAATGCAACAACTCATGCTGCTTATGCAGCATGAGTTGCATGCAAAAATAAGGGTGGAAGGTGGCATGAAGAAGGGGGAGGAAGGGGTGTTTTCGGGTTAAGGTTTTGAGGCTAGGAAAGAAGGTAGATGGGGGAGGATTTAGGGCAAGGGAAGGGTGCATGAAATACCCCAAAAACCCTAATTTAGGAAATCATGGCCGAATAGGGAATTATTAGGAAATTGATTAAAAATAAACTATTTTTTTTAGTGAAATAAAAGGGAATTAATTAGGATAAATCAAGAAGAAATTTATAAGTGTTTAAATAGGAGGACTTGTGGTATTTTAAGATAATTAAGGGTTTTATTTTAGAAACTAATTAAATAAATTATTTTATTTAAAATAAGAAGGATAAAATAGCTTCAATTAATATAAACTTCATAAATAATTTAATTGGAGAAAATTAGAGTGTTTTGTTAATTAAAATGGAATTTAAGAAATTTCTTTCAAAAAAAATCCCTAAATTAACCTAAAAAATAATAGAATTTAATTATTATTTTAATATATATATTTTATTAAACATCCCAAATTACCCAAATCATGCTAATTAATCCAATCACTAATTTCCCTTTTTTTTTCCTTTTTCCCTTTTTCCTTTTTCTCCCTCCTTTTTCTTTTTTCTTTCTTTCTTTCCCCTTCTCTTCCTTATTTTTCCCGACTGGGCCGGCCTGCCAGGCCCAGCACCTCCCCCCTCGCGGCCCGTCCCTCTCCCACGTCCCTCCTTCCTTTTTTTCCCGGCCGGTTCGGCCCGCCCCTTTTTCTTTCTTTCTTTTCTTTTCTGCTGGACCGTCGGTCCAGCCTCTTCCTCTTCTTCTTCCTCGCGACGTCGTCGTCTTCGCCGTCTGCAACCGAAAATCTCACCGGGAAGCTTAGCTTCAAGGGCACGCCATTTCCACCGGTCATTTCGCCCTTTCATCCCCGTTGACTTCCCTGCAGATGTGACCAATCGATTCAGCCATTCCCGCACGCAATCCTCTTTTTCTTTTTCTCCGATGGGTCTCGGTCTGCAATAGCAGACCTACGCCGGTCAGCCTCGCCGGACACGCAAGAACCTAACCCCCTAACCTCCCTCGAAGCTTGTCATTTTCCGTTCAATTTTGCCTATAAATAGCCCTAACCACTGCTTGAATCGAGTTCGAAAAACCTGGAACCCAGAGAAACCCCGTCGCGCCGCCCCGCCTTCAGCCGCCATTTCCTTCGCCGTCAGCCACCCTTGCCGCCTACCCTTGACACCACGATCTTCCCTGCACCTCCCTCTACACAACCACCCCCCGTAGCCTCCCTGCCTTACGCCGCACGTGCCGCCCTGGCCGTGTGAAAATTCCTCCCCGAAACAGCCCTTCCAGCCCTGCGCCACCTTCGTGCCACTGCCGCCGGCCATACCGCCGCTTGCAGCGCCGCCACCGCCCCCCAAAACAACCAGGGGTTCCTGCTCTACCACCCTATACCTCCCATTTCTCCTAGTTTCCCCTTCCCTAGCCTCCACCTCCATTTTTCCCCTCTATTCCCTTCCTCCACCGCCGCCGGCGCTGGCGCCACCACCTCTCAGCCAGGTTGCCCAACACCCTGAACCCCAAATCTTAAAAAAAATAATAATAAAATAAAATAAATAAATAAATAAATAAAAGTGATTAATGATTTAATATTATTAACTACTATTATTAGTATTATTATGATTAATATTAACATTATCATTATTATTACTAATATTATTATTATTACTAATACTACCACCCTTATTATTATTACTAGGACCCAACCTTACCCTAAGAACTTCTAATTAATGGTATTAAGCAATACAAGACCCTATTAAGTTATTATTATTGTTAATATTGCTAGTATTACTATTATTATCCTTATTATTATTAGCACTACTATTATCGTTACTATTATGATTACTATTATTATTATTATTATTATCGTTATTATTATTACTCTTATTATTCTTATTGTTATTATAATTATTGTTGTCATTTATTACTATTATTATTTTTATTACTATCATCATCATTATTATTATTATTATTATTATTATTATTATTATTACCATTATCACATGTGTTACTTTAACTATGAATAACATCCTTAGTACCTTTAATAATAATAATAATAATAATAATAATATTATTATTATTATTATTATTATTATTATCACTATTATTATTATTATTATTATTATTATTATTATTATTATTACTATTGGTGTTATTGTTATTATTAATATTATTATTATGAGCATTATTGTCATTATTACTACTATTGTCATTATTATTATTATTATTATTATTATTCCCATGTTTTTTACTCTAACTATGACTGATGTTGTTATTATCTTTGCTATTATTATTATGGTAGTATTCTTACTATTATTAGTATGATTAACATTATTATTATTATTACCCTTATCATTATTATTATTATCATTATTGTTACTATTACTATTATCATGGTTATGTTATTATTATTATTACTATTATTATTATTATTATTATTATTATTATTATTATCTTTGTTATTATTTTTGTTGTTGTTGTTGTTGTATTTAATGCATTTATTATTTTATCGATTATTACCATCGCTATTATCCTTAACATTATAATTTAATATTATTACCTTAGTATTTTTGTTATGCTTAGTATTGCCACAACTATTGTATTATTATTATTATTATTATTGTGATTATTATTATTGTTATTTTTATTATTGTTATTATTGTTACTATCATTATTGCTATCATTACTATTATTATTATTCTCATGGTTAATACTAGTGTCATTAGGTTTATCTTTCTAACTATTATTATCATTTCAACTATTTCTATTATTATTATTTTCAGTATTCATACTATTATTTGTACTATTATTATTATTATTATTATTATTATTATTATTATTATTTTCATCACTATTGCTACTTCTACTATTATTATTATTATTATTATCATTATTATTGATATTATCGCCAGGATGATTATGGTTGTGTTATTATTTTATTATTATCGGTAATATTACTATCACTAATGCTACTACGATTTCAATTATTATTATCATCATTATTATCATTATAGCCATTATTATTATTATTATGAGTACTATTACTATTAGTAGTATTCTTATTATTGTTATTAGTAATTATTATTATTAATATTGAAACCCTCACCTTAATACTCTGGATTTTGCTAAAACCTACTTTAATTAGTGATAATCCGTTTAAACTATTGTGAGAATAGTAATAACCCTACCCTTTATTTATAAACCCCTATTATTAATATTAGCCTTAGTATTAGGCCGTGATAGGGGTAAGATAGGAAAATTATGGTAATTCCGGTAGAGGGAGATTAACCCTTAGCATTTCCCTCTTATAGGTGAACCGAGTCAAAGCCCCCAGGAGGCATAGGAGCGTGCTCCAAGCCCGGCGCCGATTTAGGTAAGGACGTAACTAAGGCCGCCTATGTGTATTACATGTTTTACTTGCCTTGGATGCCTCGTACGGTTTATATGATGTATTATGTGTATGATATCTGTTTTACTGTGTAGCGCAGCATGGAACCGAGGTACGTTCTCATGCACTTGCCTGTATATGCTAATATGGAAATGATGCAAATATGATGTGATGTGGTGTGACCCCTAGGACATGCATGCTAGGTTATTTGATGAGGTGTTGTGGAATGGGGGCATGAAAGAGAAAAATGAGAGATTAAGATAACCAAAGGGAAGTACGTCGACTAACGCAGGTAAGAATGACCTAGGCAATCTATGATCCGTAAATGGACGAGAAAAGGGGGAATTGAATAAAATGGAAGAGTGGGAGAAACTAAGGTTATATGGGAGAACTAGGGTTTGCATTGAAATCTTAGGGTTTGGCATGGTAGAGATTGAGGGGATTGCATGGGGAGGTTAAGGCCCGCATGGGGGCGAACCTTACGTATGGAAAGTTACTTTGGGACGTAGGGAAGGTAATGGAAAGTTTGTTTGGGAGTTTGGAGGCTCGAGGTGAAAAATAGTACGTGGGATAATATAAGGGTACATAGGGACCGACTAGGGTTTGGGAAGGAAACCCTAATTTGAGAAGGTGGAAAAAGAAAAAGAAAATAATAAAAATAAATGAGGAGGAGTGAGGTATGAGGGAGAGTTGAGTCTGAGGGTCATGATTTGGGTTTCCAATGCGAGAAATGTGTTAAGTATGAGAGTTACAAAGGGTGTTTAGTGGCCTAATATAAGCGCGAGAGATAGCTCGGTAACCTAAACCGAGTAGGGATATAGCTAAGGCTGAATGTGTGACATGTTTCCTACGTGCCATGGATGTTCTATATGATTTATGTGTCGTGGTTTTAAAAGCCATTATTCTAACTGTTTCATGTGTGGCGTGGCTTGGAATCGGGTTGTGTGCATGTGCCCTCATTTGTATGTGATAGTACGCATATACCTTTAGTCTTGATGTGATGTGTTGAGATCTCTGGTCATGCATGACAAAGGTGAAATGCCCTCGAATAAGATACATTAAAACACTAACGACTTACAGAGAAAGATGTTGAGCCGAACCCAGACCGGTCCACCGGCTATAATAGTGGCAGGGTATCTTACCCTCGCGACCGTTCCACCGGCTATAATAGTGGGGGATTTCGTGCTCAACAAACCAAACATAAAAGTGATAAGACATGGAAAGATACTAATATTTACAGTGGAATACCTTGTGAGTCGGGGCCAGACCGGTCCACCGGCAAATAATAGTGGCAGGGTATATTACCCTCACGACCGTTCCACCGGCTATAATAGTGGCAGGGCATAGCCCTCGCGACCGTTCCACCGGCTATAATAGTGGGGCTCCCGCACTCACATGGATCGATAAAGACTATGTCGTGTATCATTATATCTGAGATCTGATGAAAAAGTTATCTGATTCGTGACCAGCATTGTTCATCTATGTTATTGTTTATTCTTCACATGCTATGCCTATTTGTTCATGTATTTCTATGTATGTGGGCCTTAGTGCGTTGCTCCCTTACTCAGTACGTAGCGTACTGATCACCCGTTTTACGGGTGCTGCTCATTCCCACGAGCAGAGGAACCCGTCTGAGTTTTGCAGGTAGGGGACGATGTCTGTGGCATTTTCAGGGCTGAGAGTTGAGTTTGGATCTAGCTTGGGGGCCGAGGGTGACGTGGCTGGAGAACTTTCCCTATTGGTTTCTTTGCATTATCGTACTTTGTTATTCCGTTATTTTAAGTCCTCTGACATTTAGAATTTTTAAATTGTACTTCGGAATGTAACTTTTGACCTTCGCACTCTGATTCCGTAAAACTTATGCTTTACGAATGATTTGTTTTGGTTCTATTCTTTTTAGCCTTGGCACTTAGTATCGGGTCGGTAGGCATGAATCGATTTGGTACTAAGTGTGGCGGTAATACCCCCGGATTTACAGTTTTATTTGCTTGCTTCCGCTAAATCTCCTTTAAAAGTAAACAAAATTTTTCAATAGTTAATTTAGGGGTGTTATAGTGCAAGAGTGAAGAGAGGGTGTAGGTGGTGGTTAGGGATGGGTTGTTAGTGGCCAAGGGCGGCGGATGCGGCAGCGACGAGGCTGCGAAGTGGGCTGCAGGAGTGGACGAGGCTGAGAAGGAAGGAAAAGAGAGGAGGAAAATAAAGGGGTTTGGGGGCTGGTTTCGGCAAAAGAAGGTGTGGTAGTGGTAGAGGAGGTTGCAGGGAGTTGATTGGTGGTTTGAGTGGCGATAGAGGCAGCCGGGCGGTGGTAAACGGAGTGGTTACAGGGAGGTTGCCGAGAAGGGAGAAAAAAGATGGGGGGAGGAAGAAGGAGCTTCGGGGTGGCTTGGGTGGTGTTGTGGTGGTGCAAGGCGGGAGTATAAGGGTGCAGAAGGTAGTTTAGGTGGTTGGTGAGGGGGAGGAAGTAGCAGTGGAGCCAATACCGAGATTAAAATGGAAGGAGAAGAAAATGGGAGAAAGGAATTGGGAAGGGGAAGGCTCGAAAAATAATGGGGGCAGGAAAGGGCTTGTGAGGAGAAGAAAAAGAAGAGGGAGAAGAGGAGGGGATAGGTGGCCGGTTGGTGGTAGTGTGTAGGGTGGCAGGGAGAGGGAAGGGAAGAAGGGAAAAGGAGGCCATGAGTGAGGGGGAGTGCATGGCTGGTTGGGTCCAAAATGGTGAAAAAAGGACACGGGAGAGAGAGAGGGAGAGAGAGTTGCAGTGGTGGCAGGGCGGTGGCCGATGTGCTCGAGGTGGCAGGCATGGCGACGGGGACAAGTCGGGGCACTAGGTCGAGGTAGAATAAGGAGGAAGGGGAAAAAAGAAGAGTTGGGTCGACCTGGTCTGGGGGGAAAGGAAAGAAAGAAAAGATGGAGGTTGGGTCGGCTGGTGTGCAGAATGGGTCAGTAACCCAGGTGCGGGGGAAGAGGAAGGGAGAGGGGAAGATGGGCCAGCAACTCAGTCATGCACGGGGGGAGAAGGTAAGTCGTGGCTTGGTGGCCCGGGGGAAGGAAAGAGGAAAAGAAAAGAAAGAAGAAAAAGGAGAAAAGGGAGAAAGAAAAGGAAAAAGGGAAATGAGAAAATGGGGAAATAAAATAATTTAATTTATAAAATAATAAAATGTAATATTTTTGATAAATTATTTAATTTAATAATTTAATTCATTATAATTTAATATTTTGGTTTAAAAAGGATAATTTTAGTAAAATATTAGTTTGAAAAATTATTTAAATGATAAAATAACAAAATATTTATTTTAATTTATTAAATATTCCTATCCAAATTTATATAATAAAAAATCCATAAAATAATTAAACTAAATAATTTTAAAAGGTAATTTATTTCAAATAAAAGTTATTTATTAAATTATAGGTTTTCTAAAATTTTGGGGAATTATATGTGGTGCTTGCATGCATACATACATAGTATATTAAAGACCACTTATCAAATGGGGCAAACGAAAGGGAGGGGGAATGAAACAGAATGCCAATATGCACACTCGAACACAAGCATATTGTCATGGTCTAACTCTTTCCATAAAGTCCCATTTGACACTTGGCTTAGTCACGATCCTTTAGTGAGGTTAAGTCAAGTCAGCCTAACCCAAACAACGACAAGCTATGAGATTTCATATAATAGAGAATACAAGAAAGATTTGGAGAGAAAAAGCTTTGTATTATTAGAGTGAAAAAGTATAAGGAAGAAAGAGAGGTAGGAGCTCTCGGATGGGTTGAAGCAAATGAGGTCTCCTCCTTTTATAATTGAGGCCTCCACTCCCCCTCCTCAAATGGAAGATTCTAGATCCTTCATTAATTACATCTTCCACAACCTTTGAGTTTAGAATATTCCACCATATTCCCTTACCTTCATTTATATACAAGAATACTCTAGAATGGTAACACCCCAAAATTTACTATTTTTTTATTTTAAAAGAGGAAGAATTTAAAATTTAAAAACTTGTGAATTATGGGGATGTTACCGCCACACTTATTACCAAACCAGTTCTCTCCGACCGTTTCAGTACCAAGTGCTAAGGCTAAGAAAATATCAATATTACTTATAATAGAACACTATACGAGCAGGAGTCGAACCGATCCACCGGTTATGAATAGTATTTAGGGTTTTTACCCTATGTGTGATCGATACACCGATTATAATAGTGGTTAGGGCAGGATGCTCTATGTGTGACCAGCCCACCGGTTATAATAGTGGGGTGTTCCTGTACTCGCATGGATTTGATAAAAAGTATGGTGTGAATTGATTTCCGATCAAAGATTAATAAAGTAATTAATCCGGATTATAAATGGGCTTTTATGTATCTACTCGGATGATTGTTCGATATTACGTTATCATATTAGACTATATGCTTCTTTATTTCTTCTGCATTATTTATGTGATCTTATGTGTTGACCTTAGTGCACGATTACCTTACTCAGTACGTAGCGTACTGATCACCCTTTTCATGGGTGCTCCTCATTCCCACGAGTAGTAGGCCCTTCTGACTTTGTGTAGGTGGGTGAGACATCAGTTGGGGCTAAGTGTTGAGCTTGTGGTTGGCTCAAAATTCGAGAGTGTCATGGCCGTATTTTCTCTTCATGTGATTTTATTTCATTATGTTATTTCTTTTGTATCACATTTATTCTTTTTGATTTATTACCTTGTATTAAGTATTTCAATTAAACCTTTTATCGATGGTAAGAATATTCCCTCCGAGGAGTTTTGATTTCGCACTCTGATTTCTATCTTATGATTGATTTTACTCTATTGGTTTGTAAACCTTCATGCGTACTCTAATTTTTGATATTATGATCTTTCTAGTTCTTTTATGAACTCTCAGTTTAAGTTTGAAAATAATCTTTTTAGCCTTAGCACTTACTACTGGAATGGTCGGAGTGAACCGGTCTAGTACTAAGTGTGACGATAACATCCCCAGAATTCACAGGTTTTTAAATTTTAAATTCTTCCGCTTTAAAAAAAATAGTGAATTTTGGGGTGTTACAAGAACACTCTCATTTCTTTCCATTTATTCTAAAATATTTTATATTACTTCATACTTCTATAGGACTTTTTTGAATTTTTTTCCAATCACCTCTTTTGTTTAAGCCAGAAAACTATATATATATATATATATATATATAATTAGGAGCTTCTTAAATTTTTGGGGTTCCTAAGCTTGGGCTTATAGTTGAGCTTGTATGGTATGAGTTTGCTCCTACGAGGACATTTATTTATAAGTTCTCATTCGGTATATGGTAATAGAGGTGAAAAAATTATAAATATATTTTACATATTTTATATATTATAATTATAATTAAAAAATGAATAAATATCCATTTTATTTCTTAATTTTCTCTAAAATAAGTATTTCATTGAAAATATTGTTGTTATTATTAAATACTTAATTTAAAAGATACAAAATATGAGACATTTTTTTTCCACTCTTATTATTTTCATGACAAACAAGTCCTAATAGTTGCTTTTTAGTGCTCCATTTGTTTGTTTATCCTAACTTTCTTGTAAGGAAAAAAAAAAACTAATACTACTTTTCATGATATTGGATTTCATCTTTGCTAACGGACGAGCTCCACTTCAAGTATCACTAACAATATTATAATGAAAGTAGAAATTTGCGAAATTTTCTTATATGTTCATTATGTATTAAAAATTATATTGTGAACCTTTTTTTATTTTTTTTATCATGGAAACCACATTAACATTTTATTATAAGTAAAGTACCACTATTTTAAATATAGAAAAATAAATACATTATAATTTCAATCTTATACTATTTTACTATATTTTTCTATATTTAAAATAGCGGTACTTTACTTAGAAATAAATTAGAGGCGATTTGAGCATTTTGAAAAAAAAAATTGTTAAAGGCTGGCAATTTGATAAAGTAATATTAATGGATGATTTTATATCTAAAAAAAGATGATTAATGGCCTTCGGCATATAACATACTAAAACGTTATTTTTATTAATTTTCCTAAATTATAAATGAGAAAAAAAGGACAACTAATATTTTCTTTTGAATTTCTTAGATAAGAAAGAAACGAAACAAAAAGTACAAACCATAATTGTTCGTGTCTGGGCGTGACTTTTTTCGCGGCTTCTTATTGAGCACTGCTACATTGCTAGTTGGTTCTTCTCTGCTTTTGCTTGGATTTTCGTTGCTTTGCTAGTTGAGAGGGTAGATTATAAGCCGAGAATCGAGATTGGAGGTTGAAGGATGATGGGAGGGAGAGGGAGAGGGAGGGGGAGAGAGAGAGAGAGGAGTGCCCGCTGACATGGGGAAGGAGAAGAAAATAACGGTGGGAGAAGAAGTCCCATGAAAAGTCAGGGTTGGTTCGCTCTCTCTCTCTCTATATATATATAGCAGTACGAAGAAAATACTACATGCAAAGGCATCATTTCAGCTTCCATCCACCAACCGTTGCTCATCTCATTTATAAAAATCAAAACCGATATATCATAACCGAGCAAGCCCCGCGGCAAAGGAGCACTGCTTTGTTGCCGCCAATCTCCTTCTCTCCGTCTTCGGTGTTTCCCGAACCAAACCGCTTTATCTCTGTGGAGCCACTCTTGCCTAGAGATCGAATTGCGGAAAGACTCGGAGCATCTTCCCTGTGACAGAGGAGAAATTCGGATAATATGGTACAATTTCACGAGCACATAATCTCAGACCTTTTAGAAGAACCTCATGGCGGATTAGTTGTTCTCTCATCCGGCCTTTGTCTCTCCAAACTCATCGCTTCTCTCCTCGCTCTTCACTCTTCCGATCAAGGTACTCTTCTAATTCTCTCCGCCACCCCTTCTCAACGAAAGTCTATCCTCCATTCCCTCGCTCTCCTTAATCCCGAAAACCCTAATCCTATTTCCCCTGCGGATATTACCTCCGAGCTCTCGGTCCATCACCGTCAGTCGCTCTATAACTTGGGCGGTGCCTGTTTCATCACCTCAA
The DNA here is from genome assembly GCA_039764185.1 of Tamarix austromongolica. Lineage (NCBI taxonomy): Eukaryota > Viridiplantae > Streptophyta > Magnoliopsida > Caryophyllales > Tamaricaceae > Tamarix > Tamarix austromongolica. The sequence goes on along the minus strand of CM077814.1, from coordinate 81,226,848 downwards.
GAATACTGATTGTTGATCTCCTTACTTCCAAAATACCCACCTCAAAAATAGCTGGAATAGTGATCTTAAACGCGCACTCACTGTCAGAGACGTGTACTGAGGCCTTTATTGTTCGAATTATCCGGTCGTTGAATCGAGAAGCGTATGTAAGGGCATTTTCTGATAAGCCACAGGCGATGGTCACTGGATTTTGTAAGGCGGAGCGGATTATGAAGTGTTTGTTTGTTAGGAAATTGCATTTGTGGCCTAGGTTTCAGGTGTTTGTTTCTCAGGAGTTGGAGAGTGATCCATCGGAGGTTGTGGATGTTAGGGTCCCGATGAGCTCTGCGATGAGGGTGATTCAGAAGGCAATAATTGAGGTCATGGATGCTTGCTTGAAGGAGATGAGAAAGACTAATAAGGTTGACGTGGAGGATTTGACTGTCGAGAATGGGCTGTTTAAATCTTTTGATGAGATTGTTAGGAGGCAGTTGGATCCAATTTGGCACACTTTGGGGAAGAAGACTAAACAACTTGTTTCTGATTTGAAAACGTTGAGGAAATTGCTTGATTATCTTGTCAGGTAAGTGGTGAGTTCGCCTCTGATAGCTAGTCCCGGCTTTATATTTTCGTGTATTTATGATCATGAGTTGCTTAATCGCTGGCTGTGCCGATTCGGACAGATATAGTAAACACTAAAAGAGTCCACTGATAATGTTTGTTGGTCTACATTTGCGGGGATTACATTTGTCTGAAGGTTCAGATGATATATTAGTTATGTCAGTTTGAGGTTTTCCTCATAATTGAGAAAATAACGTACATTAATTTTAATTACTTTAATTTCTAGGCGACACTGTTTGCTTTTTGATGTTTCAACCGGTTCCCTTTTATTTTTTAACGCTCCAACAAGTTCCAATTTTTATAATTGATTTAAAATGTTGTCTCCGTGTCGTACTTGGAAGTATTTGGATTAATTTTTATAATTGATTTAAAATGTTCCCTGTTATAATTGATTACTTTTGTCTGAAGGTTCAGATGATATATTAGTTATGTCAGTTTGAGGTTTTCCTCATATTTGAGAAAATAACGTACATTACTTTTAATTACTTTAATTTCTAGGCGACACTGTTTGCTTTTTGATGTGTCAACCGGTTACCTTTTATTTTTTAATGCTCCAACAAGTTCTAATTTTTATAATTGATTTAAAATGTTGTCTCTGTAGATATGATGCTGTGACGTACTTGAAGTATTTGGATTCTCTTAGAGCTTCAGAGAGCTTTAGGTCCGTGTGGATTTTTGCAGAGTCAAGCTATAAGATATTTGAGTATGCGAAGAAGCGGGTTTATCATTTTTCTAGATCGGATACTAGAAAGTTGGATGGACAGACCGCGAGTGGGACGACTAAGAAAAGAAAATTGAAGGACTTCGATGTTGAGAAAACTGGTGAGTCACCTAAATTTTCATTTGATTGTATTTCCATATTAGATAATTTGTCATGTTGATGCCAGGGCAGAGGAAAAGTGGGAAAAGAAAAGGGTAGGAAACTTAAGATTGTTAGGAATCTATTAGCGGGTAGTTTATATTTTGTGCTAGACATATAACACATTGAAAATATGTTAGCTGAAGGAGGATGGAAAATGCGGAGGCATATATGTAATATTTTCCATGGCGGAATTTTTTTTTCTGACTTTTTCTTGTTGGATGTGTTATAAAAGGAGATTCTTCGTCCTCAAGTCCAAACGGTGGAGTATTCATTGACGAAGTGTTAGAGGAACCGCCAAAGTGGAAAGTCTTACGTGTGAGTGAGTGAGTTCATTTGTTTTCTAGCTTTTCAGTTTATGTCGGCAGAATTCCATCAATGACTGCCTTTGTACATCTGCATCATTACATGTGGATATTTCTGTAGTTATGTTTAATTTATGCTTAACTAAAAATAAATAAAGAAATCGTTATGTAAAAAAATCACCGGGAAATTAAAGAGAAAGACGAAGGTGTTGTCATTAACAATAGATCACTGCATGTTTTTTTGGCTTTCTAACTTACAGGCCGCTATTTGTTCTCAGGAACTCTTAGAAGAGATTGAAGAACAAAGGAAGAAGCAAGTCCTTGAGTGTACTGATGAATTTCTGGATACACATGAAGAGGAAAATAATGGAATTGTTTTAGTAGTATGTAAGGATGAACACTCTTGCATGCAGCTCCAAGATTGCATTATGGATGGTCCTAAGAAGGTATATCATTTAAACTTCTAACACCATTTTGATGATGAAAATCGTCTTCCAGAACCTCCCACTTTCCTGTGTCTCTGTTTGAAGAGTCAGGTTACATGATCCTGTTGTATTTTGGCATTTTCCACCATAGGTTATGCATGAAGAGTGGGAGAAATATTTGCTCAGCAAAGTAGAACTGAAAAGTTTAAAAACACGTACTAAAGGTGCTAAAAAGAAAACAAAGGAGCCTAAAGGATTTGGGATACTTGATGGGGTTGTTTCAAAGAGTGCTGGAGTGAAGGCAGAAACTAGCAGCAGCTTAGGCAAGCTGGAAAATGATGCGTTGCTGGCTGCTGCGTCAAGCATAAGAAATTTGTCCAAGAAAGCAGTTGAAGATTCTCCTGAATCTTATGCTGAGAAAGGGAAAGGAAAAGGCGCAAAGCTAAAAAAGAAGAAAGCCTTGAAAAATGTTCTGGCCTTGGAAAATAACAATGAGAACACTAATAAAACAGCAGAGACAGATAATATATCAGAAATATCTGGTACCAGAACTGAAGGTCAGGGATGTGATGACATCACAGTCAGGGCAGACAGTTGTGCTGAGAAAACTGAAACAAATGCATTAAAAAGTGACTGCATCCTCCGGAAGCACAATTCAGAGACTCATCCTGCATCCACAGAAAGTGGTGCTAAGTCGATACCACCTGTTCACTTTCATGCCCTCGAAAGTGATCAGCATATACTGGATATTTTGAAGCCATCTGTAATTATTGTGTATCATCCAGATGTGGCCTTTGTGAGAGAGATAGAGGTGTACCATGCTGAAAATCCCTTGAAGAAGCTAAAAGTCTATTTTCTATTTTATGAAGAGTCAACTGAAGTGCAGAAGTTTGAGGCAGGCATACGCCGAGAAAATGGAGCATTTGAATCTTTGATCAGGCAGAAATCGTTGATGATGATCCCAGTTGATATCGTATGATTTGCTCTCCATTATTTTTCTATCTGTTTACTGAATTATGCAGTTCCTTATATGTTTTCTACTCCCTTGTTTATTTAAACGTCTATCTTATGCCAGAATGAGCAACTCCTGGGCGCGAGTTCTTCCATAGTATCTCAGCCTTCAGGTAGTCAGAATTCAATTACCCGAAGAGCAGGGGGAAGGAAGGAAGCTGAAAGAGAGATGCAGGTATAACATTCCTTCCCCATGCCTTGTGGTGGCAATTAACCTCTGCTAAGAAGGTGAAGGCTATTTCTGACTGTTTGGTAGGTTATAGTGGATATGAGAGAGTTCATGAGCAGTCTGCCCAATGTGCTTCACCAGAAAGGCATGCGCATCATACCAGTAGTCTTGGAAGTTGGTGATTATATCCTCTCACCTCTAGTATGTGTAGAACGGAAAAGTATCCAGGATCTGTTCTCGAGCTTCACCTCTGGGCGGCTTTACAACCAAGTTGAAACAATGGTGCGGTACTACAGAATGCCTGTGCTCCTAATAGAATTTTCACAGGATAAGAGTTTTTCATTTCAGGTGAAACCATATGAATGAGATTGCATTGAATTTTTTTCCAATCCTGTCTTCTATCTTTTATATGTGATTGACCTGTTTAAATTTTCAGTCAGCCAGTGATATAGGTGATGATGTTGCCCCACATAATATCATATCAAAGCTGACACTGTTAGTGATGCATTTCCCCCGCCTGCGAATAGTCTGGTCTCGGAGCTTGCATGCTACTGCAGAGATATTTGCCTCGCTGAAAGCAAATCAAGACGAGCCAGATGAGGCCAGGGCAATGAGAGTTGGCGTCCCCTCAGAAGAGGGCATTATAGAAAATGATGTGAGGTACGATATTATTTTTCTCACTGGATAAGCACCTCGATTTTTCATTCTGACACATTTATTACTACTAATGAGGTGGAAAAACTGCCTCCTGTAGTCCCGTGTTTCGTTAGTTCATCTTGCTATCATAGCCTACTACTGGTCATGAACACAAACTGTCATGAAAAAAAGCATCAAACTCGTCCTCTTGCACAGTGAAGTGATAAATGCTGTTTTCTTTTCAGAACTGCATGCAATAGATATATGCTTAAACAATTAATGGCTCATCCCTGTATTTCGTTGATCCCAAACTTGTATGCTGTTTCAGAGCCGAGAACTACAACACATCAGCGGTGGAATTCTTAAGACGACTGCCAGGAGTGACTGATTCTAATTACAGGACAATAATGGATGGATGTAACAGCTTGGTCGAGTTGGCCTTTCTTCCAGTAGAGAAGCTAGCTGAACTGATGGGTGGACAGAAGGCTGCACGGTCTCTCAGAGAATTTCTTGATGCCAAGTACCCGATCTTGCTATAAAAGTCGGTCTCTGTCAAACCAAGAGATCTGTGGATGATCATCTATACAATCCAATCAGTCTTGTTTTAGCGATTGTTGTAGATTTGTGTCCTGGGTTTTTCTCAGTTGGGCGTATTGTTTATTTGATGTTAATTGTTGTATTTCACTCCAAAGGTAGGAAGAATTTCATGGATTTATATTTGTTTTATTTCATCCACGATTCAATATAAGGACCGCTTCCAAATTGTTGTAATTTATAGCTTAATGATTATTCTCTTCTATCAATGGTCCCAGTTTTAATTAGCTATATTCCACCGTTCTATATTTACATTGATATCGGTACTGCCTACCCTCGTCATAGACTGAACTTGGTTAGGTTTTGAACTTGTCAAACCCTAACTAATCTTCATTGGTTGCGCCAAGGCCTCCTCCTTCCTAAGACGTCGCTTCAGGAACACGTTATATTTCTGCAAATTTGATTGTTTTATTTTTATTGAACACGTTGATTCGGGATATGGCTTATTCATCCCCTTTATCTATGCTAGACAGAAGTTTTTGTCACTATATTCATTCATAGCAGTTGTTAAATCCTCCAAAGTCCTGCGTTTCTTTTCCCAACTTGGCCGCCATTATCCTTTCGAAGAATGTTGCAGATGCAGCACCTACTATAACTATATGGACAATTGTGCATCAAATCAACAGTCATGAGCATTTCATGCAGACTTAATGTATAGACTCCCTGAAAATAATACCAGCTTCCAGCAGGTGAGACCTGCTCGATTGCTCCAACATGTCATGGATCACCGTTGACTTTTGTTTAACAAATTGATTCCTATGAATTCATCGATTCTCAAGTGTTTGATTCCTTGCTCGTCACTAGTTCCCATTAACACAGCAACAAAACGAGATCTTCCAAAAAGTGAGTTTTAACTGCTGACCAACCATCTCCTCCTCTCTTTCAATAAATCAAAAATCTTAAAAATTACGCCTTTGACAGAACAACACGAGGAAGGCGTTATTATTCACCCATTGCTCTGTGACTGGGGCCAGCTAAGCTAGGGGTGGTCGAATATTATACAATTCAAACAACGATGATTAAACTCTTCTCTTTCTATTAAGTTATCTTCCGGAAATCGATCTGCTGGTCAAAGTGACGACGAGTGGGCGGTGCCTATTTCCTCTTCTCTGTTGCCGGAAAGTCTCCTCGCACCGTCGACGATGGCAGCGCGTGCCTGTCTAGTCGTGATAGAATGATGAGGAAAAGGTCAGGAATTTGAAGTAGATTTATATCATACATATTTCTACATTGCCACCATCGGGATCCGTGGCGCAATGGTAGCGCGTCTGACTCCAGATCAGAAGGTTGCGTGTTCGATTCACGTCGGGTTCAAAACCCCGATCCCTAACACGGATTTATTTTTTGTCTTTTAACCTCATTGCAAATCAGTTTTTTTCAGTTTTCTTACCTCGTATTATCTGCAAATAAAAAGAGAAACAGTTTACCTTTTAGTATATACGTCTTTAAAAGTAGTTATTCGATTTTGCACTGAAAATTATTGAAAAATTTTGTCGTTCTATTTTACATATATGAAATATTATTGCTCGTTTTCACATATTTTAGATCATAAAAAATAGTGAAGTTAATGTTACATAAATGCCACTGTTTTTACGTTCAACTTTTTGAAAAGGGCTCTTTTTTTTTTGGTTCAATAAAATTGCCCTTCTCAATTCTCATCTCTTTTCCACCTTTTAATTTTAAAATTTTAAATCTTCAACCTTTTAATCTTCAATACATAACACTTATGATTCATTTACTACTGAAAAATTTCGTTAAATTTTAAAGAAGTTTAGCGGAAGCAAGCAAATAAACTATAAATTCGGGGGTATTACCGCCACACTTAGTACCAGATCGATTCACAACTATCGACCCGATACTAAGTGCTAAGGCTAAAATATTAGAACCAAAACAAATCATTAGTAAGGCATAAGTGATAAGGAAATCAGAGTACGAAAGTCAAGAGTTACGTTCGGAAGTACAATTTAAAATTCCAAATGTCAGAGGAATTAAAATAACGGAAGGATAAGGTACGATAAAACCCTTGAAAATTTAAATACAACACTTGTAACTTCCAAAGACAAATACGATTAAACAATACAATTTCTGAAGGGTAAATATCCGGACCACTTACTCACTCAAGTCAAGCCTTCTACCCCAATTTAGTAACCGATCAAAACCTGCATCAAGGTCTGCTCCCCACCATCGGTGGATCATCACAGGACCCATTCAACCAGTGTAGTATCAGTACGGGTCCAGTACTGAGTAAGGGCGCAGGTGTGCTAAGGCCAAGCATACAATCATACCACGTAGCCTACATAACACAATCATATAAGTAACATGCAATAACACACCAGATAAGGCCTGAGTACTTTCCGGTGACTTATTCTTTATCCTCGTTAATAATATGTCAATTCCATACACAGTCTTTATTAATCCATGCGAGTACGGGAGCCCCACTATTATAGCGGGTGGAACGGTCGCGAGAGCTATGCCCTGCCACTATTATAGCCGGTGGAACGGTCGCGAGGGTAATATACCCTGCCACTATTATTTGCCGGTGGACCGGTCTGGCCCCGACTCACAAGGTATTCCATTGTAAATATTAGTATCTTTCCATGTCTTATCACTTTTACGTTTGGTTTGTTGAGCACGAAATCCCCCACTATTATAGCTGGTGGAACGGTCGCGAGGGCGTATGCCCTGCCACTATTATAGCCGGTGGACCGGTCTGGGTTCGGCTCAACATCTTTCTCTGTAAGTCGTTAGTGTTTTAGTGTATCTTATTCGAGGGCATTTCACCTTTGTCATGCATGGCCAGAGTTCTCAACAGATCACATCAAAACTGAAGGTATATGCGTACTATCACATACAAATGAGGGCACATGCACACAACCCGATTCCAAGCCACGCCACACATGAAACAGTTAGAATAATGGCATTTACGACACATAAATCATATAGAACATCCATGGCACGTAGGACACATGTCACACATTCAGCCTTAGCTATATCCTTACTCGGTTTAGGTTACCGAGTTATCTCCTGCGCTTATATTAGGCCACTAAACACCCTTTGTAATTATCACACTTAACACGTTTCTCGCATTGGAAACCCAAATCATGACCCTCAGACTCAACTCTCCCTCATACCTCACTCCTCCTCATTTATTTTTATTATTTTCCTTTTCTTTTTCCACCTTCTCAAATTAGGGTTTCCTTCCCAAACCCTAGTCGGTCCCTATGTACCCTTATATTATCCCATGTACTATTTTTCACCTCGAGCCTCCAAACTCCCAAACAAACTTTCCATTAGCCTCCCCACGTCCCAAAGTAACTTTCCATACGTAAGGTTCACCCCCATACGGACCTTAACCTCCCCATGCAATCCCTTCAATCTCTACCATGCCAAACCCTAAGATTTCCATGCAAACCCTAGTTCTCCCATATAACCTTAGTTTCTCCCACTCTTCCATTTTATTCAATTCCCCCTTTTCTCATCCATTTACGGATCATAGATTGCCTAGGTCATTCTTACCTGCGTTAGCCGACGTACTTCCCTTTGGTTATCTTAATCTCTCATTTTTCTCTTTCATGCCCCCATTCCACAACACCTCATCAATTAACCTAGCATGCATGTCCTAGGGAACACATCACATCACATCATATTTGCATCATTTCCATATTAGCACATACAGACAATTGCATGAGAACGTACCTCGGTTCCATGCTGCGCTACACAGTAAAATAAATAACATACACAGAATACAGCATATAAACCGTACGAGGCATCCAAGGCAAGTAAAACATGTAATACACACAGGCGGCCTTAGTTACGTCCTTACCTAAATCGGCGTCGGGCTTGGAGCACGCTCCTACGCCTCCTAGGGGCTTGACTCGGTTCACCTATAAGAGGGAAATACTTAGGGTTAATCTCCCTCTACTGGAATTATCAAAATTCCTATCTTACCCCTATCATGGCCTAATACTAAGGCTAATATTAATAGTAGGGGTTTATAAATAAAGGGTAGGGTTATTACTATTCTTACGATAGTTTAAACGGATTATCGCTAATTAAAGTAGGTTTTAGCAAATCCAGAGTATTAGGGTGAGGGTTTCGATATTATTAATAATAATTACTAATAATACTAACAATAATAAGAATACTACTTATAATAATAGTACTCATAATAAGAATATTAATGGCTATAATGATAATAATGATAATAGTAATAATTGAAATCGTAGTAGCATTAGTGATAGTAATATTACCGATAATAATAAAATAATAACACAACCATAATCATCATGGCGATAATATCAATAATAATGATAATAATAATAATAATAGTAGAAGTAGCAATAGTGATGAAAATAATAATAATAATAGTACAAATAATAGTATGAATACTGAAAATAATAATAATAGAAATAGTTGAAATGATAATAATAGTTAGAAAGATAAACCTAATGACACTAGTATTAACCATGAGAATAATAATAATAGTAATGATAGCAATAATGATAGTAACAATAATAACAATAATAAAAATAACAATAATAATAATAATAATAATAATAATAATAATAATAATAATAATAATAATAATACAATAGTTGAGGCAATACTAAGCATAACAAAAATACTAAGGTAATAATATTAAATTATAATGTTAAGGATAATAGCAATGGTAATAATCGATAAAATAATAAATGCATTAAATACAACAACAACAACAACAAAAATAATAACAAAGATAATAATAATAATAATAATAATAATAATAATAATAATAATAATAATAATAACATAACCATGATAATAGTAATAGTAACGATAATGATAATAATAATAATAATGATAAGGGTAATAATAATAATAATGTTAATCATACTAATAATAGTAAGAATACTACCATAATAATAATAGCAAGGATAATAACAACATCAGTCATAGTTAGAGTAATAAACATGGGAATAATAATAATAATAATAATAATAATAATAATAATGACAATAGTAGTAATAATGACAATAATGCTCATAATAATAATATTAATAATAACAATAACACCAATAGTAATAGTAATAATAATAATAATAATAATAATAAGAAGAAGAATAATAAGAATAGTAATAATAGTGATAATAATAATAATAATAATAATAATAGTAATCATAATAGTAACGATAATAGTAGTGCTAATGATAATAAGGATAATAATAGTAATACTAGCAATATTAACAATAATAATAACTTAATAGGGTCTTGTATTGCTTAATACCATTAATTAGAAGTTCTTAGGGGAGGATTGGGTCCTAGTAATAATAATAAGGGTGGTAGTATTAGTAATAATAATAATATTAGTAATAATAATGAGAATGTTAATATTAATCATATTAATACTAATAATAGTAGTTAATAATATTAAATCATTAATCACTTTTATTTTTTTTTAAGATTAAGGGTTCAAGGTGTTGGGCAACCTGGCTGAGAGGTGGTGGCGCCGGCGGCGGCGCGGCGGCGGCAGCGGCGGCGGTGGAGGAAGGGGGAAGAGGGAAAAATGGATGTGGAGGCTAGGGAAGGAGAAACTAGAGGAAAGGGGAGGTGTTGGGTGGCAGGGCAGGATCCCCTGGTCATTTTGGGGGGGTGGTGACGGCGCTGCAAGCGGCGGTATGGCCGACGGTGGCGGCGCGAAGGTGGTGCAGAGGGTGGGAAGGCTGCGGCGCAAGGTAGGGAGAGCTAGTAGTCTGGTTGTGTAGAGGGAGGTGCAGGGAGGATGTTGGTGGCGCGGGCAGGCGGCAACGGTGGCCGAAGGCGGAGGAAAGGGCGGCTAAAGGTGGGGCGGTGTGCGGCTCTGGTTTTCTGGGTTCCAAATTTCAAACCCCATTAAGGCAATGGTTAGGGCTATTTATAGGGAAATTGGGACGGGAAATGACAAGGCTCGAGGGGGAGTAGGGGTTAGGTGTTTGCGTGTCCGGCGAGGCTGGCCGGCGTAGGTCTGCTGTTGCAGACCGAGACTCGTCGGGGAGAGAGAGAGAGAGTGATTTCGTGTGGGAGAAGGGCTACGATTGATTTGTCATGTCCACAGGGAAGTCAACGAGGTGGAGAGGGACGAAAAGACGGGAGCAATGGCTGTTATTGCAGGCTTTCCTTCCCAGCCATGGTTTTCGTGTTGCAGGCGGCGAAGGAAGAAGACGACGCGGGGAGGGAAGAGGAAGAAGGCTGGACCGGCGGTCCAGCGGAAAAGAAAAGAAGGAAAGAAAAGGGGGCGGGCCGAACCGGCCGGGAGAAAAGGAAGAGGTGCGCGGGGGTGCTGGGTCGCGCCAGGGTGCTGGGCCAGCAGGCCGGCCCAAGTCGGGGGGGGAGAGTAGAAAAAAAAGAAAGGAAGGGAAAGAAAAGGAAAAAGAGGGGAAAATGGAGAAAAGGAAAAAGAAGGGAAATTAGTGGTTGGATTAATTAGTATGGTTTGGGTAATTTGGGATGTTTAATAAAATATGATTATCAAAATAATAATTAAATTCTATTTTTAGGTTAATTTAGGGATTTTTGAAAGAATTTTCTTAAATTCCATTTTAAATTAACAACACACTCTAATTTTATCCAAATGAATTATTTATAAGTTTTATATTAATTTGAAACTATTCTATTCTTCTTAATTTAAATAAAGTAATTTATTTAATTAATTTCTAAAATAAAATCATTAATTAGCTTAAAATACCACAATTCCTCCTATTTAAAACACTTTTAAATTTCTTTTTGGTTTAACCTAATTAACTTCCTCTTATTTTAATAAAAATGAATTATTTTGGTTAAAATCCCACATAAAATCTTATTTAGTAATAGATAATAGAAATTAGGATTTTGGGGCATTTCATTTTCACCACTAATGTGTTGATTTTTTACCAACAAATTGATATTGTATCATTAATGTACTTATTTTTCACTATCAATTTGATATTTAACTGTTACTATTCTACTTAAAATTGATCTTTTACCACTAATTATAGGTGACAATCGAATTAGATGGGTCAGGTTACAGCGGCTCGAGTCATTATCGGGTTGGATTATTGCGGATCATTTTCCTTTACGGGGTCCTTGGGTTGGATTATAGCGGATCATTTTCCTTTACGGGGTCGGTTTTGGGTTAAAATAGTTTGGGTCGAGTTATTTGGAGTTAGTTTTTCGGATCGGGTTTGGGCCAAGTAAGCTTGTATGCAGGTGATTCCAAGTTTGAGTTAATTTGACAGATCGGGTTTGGATCAACTTGACAAATCGAGTCTTTTTAGGTTTGAATAGTAAGGATTGAGTTCGTGTCAAGCTAATATTAGATAGAATCACTTTGGAATTGGGTCAAATCTGACATTGATCATAAAAATTAATCCAATTCATTAACATTATAAGTAAACATTAAGTTTGACTTCATATAAGCATGTGATTAACAATATGTTATTAATTGTTTATTATTTATTATCATAACTTTTAATGTTGTGTCTTTACTTGAAAAATTGGTAAAATTATATTATCATTGGTGAGTAAGTATGTCCACAATAAAAATAAAAATTATAAAATTATAATTTTTAAAAGCTTTAAATAAATAATAAAATATGTGTAATTTTTTATAATAATTTATTAATACCGGATTTGGTTTTGTTGGGTGGGGTTGATAGTGGGTAGAGTTGATGACAGGTTATTAGTTAGGTTACTTATATTCGGGTTAGCATCAGATCAAGTTAATGAATTTCTTGGGTTATGTCGGGTCAACTTTTGTCATCTCTACTACTAATATATTGATCTTTCACCATTAAAGTTGTGATTTCTCACCAAAGAGTTAGTATTTCCCTATTCTTTTACTTAAATTGATCTGTCACCATTGATGTAATGATCTTTTACTAGTGAGATGCTTTTTTTTTTTACCATTATTCTACTTAAAATTAATCTTTCACCATTAATGTATATCTTTAAAAGTAGTTATTTGATTATATGTAATGAACATTAATGAAAAATATTGTTGTTTTATGTTACATATATGAAATATTATTGCTTGTTTTCACATTTTTTGAATTATAACAATAGTAGAGTTAATGTTACATGCATACTACTTTTTTTAAGTTCGACCTTTTAAAATGGATTTATTCGTAACACCGTAGGAGATGTTACATTCCGTTATCTATATGAGACAACTCAAATAGCTAGCAAGGTTAAAGCACACAATTCTAAAGAATCAATAATATTAATAACCAAACTTTATTACGAGCTTAAAAAATGTTTCCTAAATTCAATCAATGCGAATGAAAATAGATAGACAAAAAACTGTAACTTTGCTTAGCAAAAGTGACAAATGTGACGAAGTATAATAGAACAGATGATTGCTAAATAATAAGCTAAATAATGAACTCGCTTTGTTATACATAATGTGTGTCTACCTTATGTTAGGTATGGCAGTAACATTCCCCCCTTTTTTTGGCTTTAACATATTTTTCTTTTAAATAAAATTCTTTAGGAATAAAATTTAAGGGTGTTATAGATAGATTTGATGAGATTCAACAACATTTTTTTTGGGTAATAACCAACCGTCAAGATAATATATTAATATCCAAGCAAGGTTAACACCACTTGCTAGACGAAATTGATAGCCTCACAGATCAAATTTATTTTAATTAAATATGCATAAGAGATGATTAAATGATTTAAACCTTGATTATTTACCTGCCTTTTCATCATGTAAGGGGCTTCATATTATGATATGGATATTAAAAATACCACACATGTGCTAACCTAATTTTAGTTATCATCCAGCTAGTTGTTGGCTTGTATTATATAACTAAATGGTTGGAATGTGACTAGGTAGGGAAAGGCAAAGGATAGAACGGACTTTTTGTATTCATGGCTACCACTTTAAAGTAGCCTCAACTTAATGAATGACACGGTGCCCTTGAATTGAAATTGTAATTTTTGAGCTTCCCTATTCCCTCTCTTAAAAGTTGGATGAAAACTTTGTTTTAAGTGTAAAATCTCACAATGTTTATCTCAAGTATTGAAAATTTGAGTGGTAGTTGTGAGTGTTTGATATTTGGCTCTACCTTAAATCAAATGCTATCCTACTTCTCATCCCTCTTTTTTTAACTTTTGGTGGTCAATTATCCCATAAGTCACCATCTTTCATTAAGTATATGCTAACTTGTTTAGCATATATATCATAATTTCAATGAAAATAATTATAACAATGATAGTAATAATAAAAATAGTAATAATGAAAACAAAAGTTAATATTTATTATGGCACTAACTAACTAATAATAATAATAATAATAATAATAATAATAATAATAATAGAAGTAATGATAAAAACAAATTAAAATTTTTAATTAGACAACCATAGAAGATTTGCTCGCCTCTATCTAACCTTTATCTATTAATCCATTACTTTCATGTCAATATATTAGGTTTATACTTTAATTTATCTCATAATATAACTTTGCTATATATTTTCATTTTTATTTCTAAGAACACTCTTGATTAAGTGACTGGATATTACAAGATGTTTACAATGTTTACGTAAAGATAATAGATACGAAAAATAATGAAAAATGTGATATTAATTAATATTTATGAAAAAGTAAACAAGCCTATTATATTTGAAGGATGAAATAGTTAGTACTCACTATTAGTTCATAAATATAGTAGCATTAGATTAGCAATGGCAAACATGATGAGGTTTTGCCTAGTGGTAAAGATTAATTTTTGGGTACCATAGGTCTTAAGTTTGAATTATTCTCTCATCTCTTTTATTATTGTAACACATTTGTGGTGTTGTCACATATATGATATTTTTGTAATTATCTTTACAAACCTCTTATGGATCCAAAAAAAAATTAACAATGCCCATACCATGTAACACTTCGCACATAGTTTTGTTGTGCAATCTCTAATATCAACATTACATCAACTTTTCTTTTCTTGTTTAATTTTTAAAATAAAAATATCTTTAATTAAAATTATTGAAGAAGAAAAAAATTATACCATTATATTTTTAAGATTTTTCTCTATAAATAGACACTCATATTGATATACTTTTGATTTGAAAAATAATTTATACATATCATTCACTATTGTTATAGCTATCTTTTATAACCCCAATTATTAAAATTTTCACTACATTACACATATATTTCACAACGCATCTAACTATTTTTTACTGTAGTCAAATACTTTTTTCACCTTTATTTTCCTAAAAAAAAGTATCATTGATCTAAGTCTCGTGTGTTTCTTTTACCATAATTACATATATATTTCACCATGCATCTAAGTATTTTTTTTACCACTGCTAAACATATTTTTTGCCACTATTTTTTTCAAAATTGATCTAATCATATATCACCAATCATGTGCATATATTTTAACAAAACTACATGTAAATTTTACCACGTATTTAAATATCTTTCACTACTATATTAAACACAATTTTCCCCATTATTTTTCTAAAATTTTCCAACATTGATATAATTATATTTTACCAGTTTTGTGCATATTTTGTACCTAAGGTACATGTATATTTCATCAAAGTTTTATTTATTTTTAATCACAACAACTTAAAGTTTATCACTGTCAATATATTTTACACTACTCTACCTATCTTTTATAGAATTCAATATATTACCATCTCTCTCAATGTCTTTTACCATTACATGTGTGAAATTTTATCGATGTTTAGCATATCTTTCATTGTCATATATATTTCATTAAATTTTGACATTCATCTAATTATATTTTACTATTTTGTGTGTATTTTTTTTACCATAACTATACTTATATTTTTTCAAAGTGTTACCTATATTTTATCGAAACTGCTTAAAATTAACTATTTTTTAATAAAATCTAATATTTCACTATCCCTTTCAATATCTTTCACCACTGATTACTTAAACTTTTACCCATGTTTAACATATTTCACTACCATTTTCTGAAAATTTTCAACATTGATTTAATTATACTTTACCAATTTTGTGTATATTAAAAGTTGTAATATAAATATAAATTTCGTTTTATTTAAAAAAAGTGTCAGCGGACAACACTATTTTGGTGACGCTTTAGTAAATGAAAATGTCAGCAATCATACAATGCGCATGGTGTGACTAGCAATTTGCCTATATTTCTCACCTAATTGTTTCGCTAATGGTCGTCATAGAAAATATATAGCTTCTGTCCTAATGGAAAAAATATCTTGTATTGACTGACAAAACAGAAGCGGTATGAGGGCATTTTTCTGAAGATGGACAAGATCCTTCGTCCTGGAGGCATGGTCATCTTCAGGGACGAAGCTTATGTTCTGAACCAAGTAAAGGCTGTGGCTCGGGGCATGAGATGGGACTTGACATGCATGACCTTGATGATGGCCTATTGGTGCCTGAGAAGATATTGATCATTTATAAACGGTTGCTGGTATATAAGCGAGTAATATAACGAATAACAATCAATGATCACCATGCAACAGATTTTATAAGATTTGCGAACGAGGACCAAAAAAACCAAATGTCGAAGATGAAGCATATGATCATATCAAGAAAAATCACATTGATATCATTTTACCTTGAAGAGTTATTTAATTTGTCATATTGATGTTGTTAAGCTTCATAAGCAAAGCGCGGGAGCCGCACTGCGTTTATAGTTTTTTTTTTTTTTTTTTTTTTTTTATCACAAGTAAAATGGATGGAGTACAGCTCTTTGATTGTAATAGCTATCTTGGTTATTTAAGTGCTGAATCGAGGATTATGGTTCTTGCCTATAGGTAATACATTGTAAAGGATAAAATGACGGTGTTTTCATTACAGTTTAATTACGCATGGGGAATAAAATAGAAAGTCACAAATTATGGAAATTAAGCCTTGTTGTATACAATATTTGTTGTTGTTGTAATTGAGTGCTCGTTTGGTATGGGCGTAATAGGGATGAAAAAATTACCCCCATATTTTATATATCTTATATAATTTATTTAAAATTAAATATTTATATTCTAATGAATACCCATTTTAGATCTTAATTTAATTGAAAATGGGTATTTCATTAAAATATATTTATTATTATTAATATTTAATATAAAACATGCAAAATAGAGGAGAAATTTTTCCACCCCTATTACCCCATACCAAACAAGCTTAGTGTTGCAAGACAATATCTTCATATCTCATGGATAATTAGTAACTCTTGATAAATTTAATAAATACCTGCATTTGATAACAGCTGTCCTTAACTCTCTTGTATAGTCGTGTTATATATATAAGAAACGATTAGAAGGAACAATGTTTGCTATTATATTTGAATGTTGGGGGATTATGTTTACGAGACATGCATTTGTCGATATAAAATATATATTTTATAAGGATGTGTATTCTTTTCATTAAGAGATGTATATTTTTTTCTTTTTATTTTATAAATAAAGGATATTATAAATTTATACACGTCGATATAATATGTGCACATATTTACTATTATACAATGTACATTCCATCTCTATGAGGTATGTATCTGTCAATATAAGTTATATATTTATAACTATAAAATATATTTTTTTTCTACTAAAATAATACTTACCACACATTTATTTGTCTCTTGCTATTTTATAAATAATTGAGGTATATTTATATCCAGAATATATGTATTATTTTCTTGAATAAGATGTGTATTCATAATATTAAAGAATATGTGTATTTTTTTTTTTTTGCACAAACATATATTAATATGGGTGTCTATTTATATAGAAAAATATTTTTTTTATGTAATTCTTTTATTTCTTTAATGACCCAATTTAAACATGATTTGATTTTTTAAAAAATTGGCTCAACCTTATAAGATTGTTGTTCAGCTCGGAAAGAGGTTGAGAATTCTCATATCTATATAAACAATAATTATATTTTTTTTAATCACTATAAATATGGATAACTTTTTCGAAACATATTGATATAATTGATTATGAATATTACAGCCCTTTATGATTATAACAAATACGATGTAGCCAAAAATCTAAAATTGATAAACTCTCCGTTTCTTTTTAATTGTTAATCACATAATATAAAGCCTAATTTTTTTCATATATATTTAAGGTATAATAAGTCGTTATAATTTAATATAACTTCTTGTTTTAAGTACTCTCATTACATAATTTTTCCTAACTATATCCACATATATAAAAACTCTTTACATTGTTATTATAAAAATAAAATAAAATAAAAAACTATAAACTCTTTATTTATTTGCAACTAATAATGAATATATATATATCAATTTTATTGTCCGTGTCGATGTTACATTTTGTTGGGCCACCTAATTGTTGTGCCAACAATCTGTGACGACGGACTCCTCACGGTTGCAGCAAGAGTTCTAAAGCTATGGGTCTTCACGGCAGCACTGAACACAAAGCGGCGGTTGTCTCCTGACATCGCAATAGCAGCAAGCGATATCGCAATCATTGTTACACCCTGCAGCGAGATGAAAGAGAAAATAAATAAGAACCTTATGCAGCTCACAGACGTACTCGCATGCAGACCTTGAAGCCAGGCCAGTTGGCCGGCAGGCTTTCTAATATACCATATATCTTCCTCTTGTACCTGTAACCGTGACATATTGTGCCGGTTCATGGGTTACGTCTTGTCGGTCTAGATATTGCAGCTGGACGAGAAACGGAAGACGAGTGCTCCTTCTGCTCCTGCTGCTGCGTGCAAGAGCGACGCCATTCGTGACGTTATGTGCTAGGAAAATGCAGATGATTAGAGAAGCAAGTGCTGAGGGCGGCCTCCGCATATTTTCAGTGTCTGGCGTTGTATAACTAGATGCTTATAGTAATGGTAGGTATGTCTTGATTGTTATTACAGCAGCTCAAATATTCGTCTTTATATATATATGGAGAGATAGAGAGAGAGAGAGAGAGAGAGAGAGAGAGAGAGAGCTCTTAATGTATGTGTGTATCTTCCATCAATATTTTATTTTTAATATATGAAGGAACCCGAAACATGTGACATAAATTTGCAATACATTATATTATTATTATTTCTTCTGTATCTTAGATATGCAGGATGCTAGCTATCATCCGATGCTTGTGTATGGGATCTTAATTAAGAGGTTTTTATACTGACTAGTATGGATGGAAGGAAAAAAAAATAAAAAATCATGTCGATTTCATGAAGATCTATAAAATTATTTTCCAGAAATAGGTAAAACACCAGCTAAACACCTGTAGCATCAAGAAGAAATTTTTCAATAGATACAGCAGATGACCCTCCCGTACCGATACTCCTCCTAGCAATTTCTTTCCACTCGAACGATTTCTCCCTGATATCATCCCGCGAAGCCAATTCGTCGATCTTCCTCACGACTTCAGCCCTCGATACCATCCCGTCCTCCCCCCTGAGAAAGCTCAGCCCGACTTTCCAAGCGTCGCAGATGCAGGTCCTGATATAAAACTGATCGGCGAAGCAAGGCCAGCATAAGAAAGGTACGCCCATACTCATACCTTCCACCGTAGAGTTCCAGCCGCAGTGGGTTAGAAAACAAGAGACCGAAGGATGAGCCAAAACCATCTCTTGAGGCGCCCACTCAACTATCTTCCCGTACTCGCCAACCCAATCAAGGAACCCATCCGGGTACTTCACGGGCGATGACCGTTCCCCACCGGTTAAGCCGGATCGAACGACCCATAAGAACCTCTGCTTAGAGAGTCGGAGCCCATGGGCTAGTTCGTCGAGCTGCTGCTGGCTTAAAACGGAGATGCTGCCGAATGCTATGTAGATGACTGATTTACTAGGCTGTTGATCAAGCCAACTTAGGCACGTTGCGTCTTCTGTCTTGAACGTTCCAGCGCTGTGCCCATTGGAAAGCAAGGGACCGACGGGTACTAGGTTTTTAAAGAGATTAGGGGCTGATGGACAGATGTCGTTAAACCAGTTGCAGAGAAGCCATTTTGGTTTTTTCATAGCTCTTTCGCCGGCGCAGAAATATTCGAACATCTTCTTTTGGATTAGCTGGTGGTCGTCATTGCGCCATGCGAATTCCTTTGTACTCATTGTCGGCAAATCTGGCATCGCGACCTCAATATTGCCTTCTTTTAACTGAGTTCCTGCAACAAAATAAGTCGATAATGAAAAAAATTCATTACCAAGCTAGTACGGTATGTCACTGTCAGTTTATCACCAGGCCAATTCCATATTAGAAAGGAAAGTAAAAAGACCTTAAATTGGGTAATTTATATATATATAGACACGCATACCTTCGTTGTCGATAAGTCCAATTTCAATAAGATGAGGAATACTAAATGTCAACGCAAGGGTTCCAGGCGAAGAAGTCCAGAAAAGAGCTGATTTGATCTTGTTCTTCTCCGCAACCTCCGCTGCCCATTCAAACATAGAGTCGGCTATCAAAAATGTGATCTTCTCCTCATTACCCTGTTTGGTGTAAGCCTCCTGGATCATGTTATCAACATAACAAGGCATCAGCCTAGATATGTTTTCAGCAACTTTCGTCTCGTCTCTCCTCCTCGAATCATCTGCTCCAAATCCATCATGTACGCTAACAACCCTAACCCGTGACCCGCCTCCATCCGTCACTTTTACGGCATCCATCAGCTTACCATGTGTAAACCCTGTTGTCACAAGCGTTACTCGGACGCCATGATTCACAAGGCAGACCGCGAGCTTCATGAGAGGCCCAAGGTGTCCTTGTGCTGGATACGGTACGACGAGGATGTGAGTAGCCCTTATCTGTTTGGAAAGGTCCTGCCTAGCATGGCTGCAGCTTGTCTGTTGCTCCATGTTATGATGAATTCAACTACTTCAAAATAGCTGAGTGACAAAAGTTTCATACCAAAAACGACTCTCTAACTTGTAGGTCTTCGGCATGTTGTCTAGAATTCAGTATCAAGAAGGCTAAAATATATGAATGAATGTTGGTAAGTTACAACAGAACTTTATATCATGCAAAGAACATTGAAGAAATAAAAGCGGCTTCGTGCGCTAAGCGGGGAGACCCAATCGCTACAAAATACTCTTGTCCGTACGCGAAAGATATAAAGTCACGTTGACCTTAATTTTTTATATCATAAAAGAAAAAACACTTCTCAATTCCATATTTACTCTCATTAGCTTCTTTATTTATAAAACCTATATATTAATTGTTGTATTTTATTTTATTTTTGTGTGTGAGTATTGCTTTAATTAGAGGTAAACTTGGAAGATTAATCTAAATGAAATGTCTTCCTTGACGTATGTGACTTTCTTCTTACATACACAGAGGGAGTATATAATTAAAGATGTATAATTTAAGAGGGTGATATCTTTCGTATATATGTGTATAAAGCATACTGTTTTTTTTTTCTCACTAAAAGTTTCATCTTGACAAAAATATAATCTACATTCATTTTTTTAAATCATTAGCAAATAAATCAAACATTAAATGCAAATATTAGTGTACAATAAAAGTCTATTTAATATCAACTTAAATATTAATCGCATACATACATACTTACATACATACATATAATTAGAGTGTCAGTATATTCAAATTATGTGTCGGAAATAAAATTATTTTAGAATTCTTAAGTTTATATATATCAACATATATATCTATGATATGATATATTGTATGGTATTGTATCTATAATAATAATAATTGAAACCATACAATATATTTTTGCCCACAAGTTGCATCTTGACAAATATATCGTCCACATTCAGTTCCTTAGAATCATTAGCAAATCAATCAAACATTAAATACATATATAAATTTGCTATCAAACTTCATTTATATTCGATCTAAATATTAACCCTAAACGAATATAAACATTAACCGCATATTGTCAAAGTTTCATTATATACAAGTTATATTTCTTTATATCAACTTAAATAGTTTATGGTGTGGTATATTCTATTTTATTGTAGTATTTATATAATATTTAAAAAAATAGAAACTATAAAAAAAATCTTCCAAAAGTTCCATCTTAACAAATATTTGTCAACATTCATTTGATTTTTTTAAATCATTAAAAATTAAATCAAATATTAAATGCATATAAAAATACACAATTAAAATGTAGTTATATCAACTTAAATATTAAATCAAAATTTAATATTTTATTTTGAAAATAAAAAATATAGTCAAAGTTATTTAATTTCAACTCCAATATTTAGGGTGTGTTGAAAAACCAAAAGGTAAGTGTGTGGGAAAGGGGAGAGTGTTTGGGGCTGTAAATAAGTTAAACTATCTCAAGCTAGCTTGACTTATTTAAAAATAATTTGAGCTCGAGATTGATTTATACAAAGCTTGTGAATAGCTCAATTTAGCTCATGTAAGATGAATAAGTTAAGTTGATTCATCTCATTTCGCTTGTAGACTCAATCAATTATTTCTTAAATGATCCGATTTTACTCATTTAAAAATGATTCGATTCAAATATTAATTTAAGCTCAATTTTTATGGCTTATCTAAAAGTTCAATTAATACATATGATTAGGTCCTAAAGATCTATGGTTTGTTTAATTAAATCCCTAAATGCATGGTATTTTATGACTGAAAGATATTAATGATTCTATAATGAATCAACTTGCAATTGATCTTATATAAACAAGAAACCAAGTTCGAACTAATTCATGAGATTTTGATTCAAATTCAATTCATTTATTTAATGAAGTAAAAAATGAGATTTAAATTTGACTTATTTAATTATATAAATAAATTAAATCAAACTTTTATCAATTGAGTGAAGAGTCAGTTGTCAAGTGTTCGGAAGTTTTGGTCCCAATGCTCCTGATGAAGCTAGCATACAACACCTGATACTACTAAGCACCATGTTGAATGTGTGCAATATTTCACAATAATAGTATAAAGAGATGTATAATAGGGACAATAAATCATACCTGAAACATAAAATCGACATTAAAAATCATCAAGCAACCAAGGAGCATCTATATTCGCATGGCTTATTCATAAGATGATTGAAAAAAGTCACAAAAGGTAATAATCCCCCCCACCAAAAAATTTCAAACGCCCTCGTTCGCGCCATGAAAGAGTCCTAACATCGCTTCTCTGTATCTTATACATTATCCCCCTATAGTCTTTCAACATTCGACCAATGCCTGAAAAACACCACGCAAACACCATACGTTACCCCACAAGTCTTGAAATCTAACCAATATCTCTTATTCAACATAATTTGTTGCAGCATATCTGACTTTCCTACAACAACTTAACCATGCACACTCAAGATCGTATCATCACACAATTCCCCCAACAACTCATTTCAATAGTCAAGATCACACACCAAACTACATTCACCAACACTCATTTGCAATGGACCTGTGCGGTACTCATGACCCATTAACTTCACTCATTTGAAGTTGTTCATCCTCCAATGTACCTCAAACTAACAAGGTATCTACAGTCTCTCTCAGGATACACCCAATAACATGATGAAATACTTGTTGATTGACTCGGACAATAAATCATTTTAATACCACTTGTCGTGTATTTAGAGGTTTCGACTCTAACACACTAATAAAACCAACATATAACGTCCAATACGATTTAACACTATACTAAATAAATATAAAATCATATAATAATAGCATTAAAAATATATATGAGGAAGAGTGAGTCTTAACTAAAATATAACATCGATATTAATAACCTCCGAACAACCATAAAATACCCATATTCACATGTTTTTATTTACATGATGTTTGGGCAAGCCACGAACGGTGACATGCACGGTGGAGATTAGAGAGTAGTTGAAAGAGTGCGTGTCATGGATTATGTACGCACCACTGCGGCACTGCCAGCCGCGTACTATCCTCTCAAGACATCCGGTGTGCCATGCCATCTCCTTCCTCTGCCTTCTCCACGGACCACGCCCGCCTTTTCTCTCTCCTGCTCCCGTCTACGCACTTACCGCCCAACACTCAACTCCTTTCAGATCATCATGACAACAACTCGCACCACCCATACACCACAAGTCCACTACTACCTCCCCAAATCCCCTCCCTCCTTTATCAGTTTCTCTTCTATAAATCACAACCGGAAAAACCTCCCTCCACAACCTTAATCTCCGATGTCAACCACATCTTCGCCTCTGCCGCCACAATCGGCAGCTGGTCCTCCTTCGTCCGATATTACCACCAGACCTTACGAAGCTCCTCGTAAATTCCCAGCACCATGTTGGACCCAGGAAGAGACGCTAGCTTTAATCAATGCTTACCGGGACAAGTGGTACTCTCTCCGTCGTCGTAATCTCCGTAGCACTGATTGGGATGCCGTTGCAGCCGACGTAGCAATCCGATGTCCTGTTGCTTGCCCGGCTAAGTCTTCCGCTCAGTGTCGTCATAAGATGGAGAAGCTTAGAAAACGGTACCGTACCGAGAAACAACGCGCTTTATCTCTTCCTGGTCATCATTGTTTTTCTTCCTCTTGGAACTTCTATGATTTAATGGATTCTATGGAAACTGGGTCTTCTGTTAATAATAATAATGACAATAATGATGGCTATAATATTGGATCTGTTCTAAACTCTCAAAATGGGTATTCCTCGAAGGTTGTTAAGAATCAGAGTTCTTCGAAGGCTCGGTTTAGCAAAATTGATGAGATTCTTAAAGGGAATAACAGTTTGAAGGATGAATTTGGTGGATCTACTGGAAAAACTGCTGCTATGCCTGTACCTATCAAAGTTAAGATAAGGAGTCATGGGTCTCCCGTAGGTTGTGATTCTAATTTGGCTGATGATGATGATGAATATGACGATGAAGAATTTGGGTTCCGAAGTAGTGGATATGAATTGAAATCTCCGTATTCTAACACCAAAGACTCGAATTATGGAACAATGGATACTGGCTATGGTTCTAGGAATTTTGATGGGAAGAATTCGATGTTGACGAAGAATATGGGGAAATTTGATGCGTCTTGTAGTACTAAGCTTGATCCGAAGAATTTGAGTGGGGTGCACAAGAGAAGCGACGGCGGTGTTGATTGTGTTGGGGCTAAGAGAGGAATGGATCCGGTGGTGGAGATGGCGAGCTCGATAAAGATGTTAGGAGACGGCTTTGTGAAGATGGAAAAGATGAAGATTGAGATGGTAAGGGAGATTGAGAGTATGAGAATGGAAATGGAGATGAAGAGGAGTGAGATGATACTCGAATCTCAACAGCACATTGTCAATGCCTTTGTTGAAGGATTGACGGAGAGGAAGAAGAGGAAGGTGAGTGTGATGGAATGAAATTCCAGGTCTTGTTATGTGTGGACAACCCTGAAGACAAAAGTATGACCTTGAAAGCTTGTATAGCATACTGTTGTGTCCAACTTGGAGTTGGATTAATGATTAAGTGATGATGTTGATGTTGTAGACTAATGCGTGTTGTGGTTAAGTTTAATGATGGATCATAAATTGAGGACGAAGGATGAAGAAATTAGCAAGACTTACTCTTCTTTTGTGGCTTTTGTATAAACAGCAGTAGATTTTAGATTTGTCATACTTTATGTTACTAACTAGTGTTCGAAAACCCATAGAACCGGTCATAGTCGTTTGAGGGCTTTCTGTTTTGCTATAAATATAGCGAGTTGTATTAGAGTTTCTTCTTGCTGTTTTGTTATATATAGTGTTACTAGTAGAATGTAGTTAGATATGGACGCTTTTGCTCCTTCATGAATCCTTGTACTCTGTCAAAAATTCCAGCATGTGTATATAAACTTGAAATGATACTTCTCCCTTGAAATTATACATCCGCTCAAGCTGAAGCTTGAATCTCTATGGACTGATTGTTTATGTTGCCGATTGAAGGCCGTTTTTCACATCTCTTTTCTTTGACTTGATTGGTTGGGGAAGTTTATGTTTTTTACCGGGTCTTCTGTTTCATTTTAGCAGTTGATTACCGTCTTTAACAATATGAATTTCTCCTTGCATTTGCTCTGGGTACTTACGTTGATGTATCTCTGTAGTTACTCTGGTGTATCGTTGAAATATTGTGATGGATTTGCATGTTTTGTTCTGTAAGGTCAGACTGCATATATATGTGATGCAGGATCAAGAATGAGTTTGAAGACAGAAACCTATTCGAGTAAGGTTAGACTCCAAAAAAGAAATATGGGGGAGAAAGAAGAGACTCTAGAATTCAGGTGGGGAAACTTTCCATTAATGTCTGCATATAGCCCTCAAAATACAAAATATGCTAACCAACTCCTTAATGATGTGCAAAGAGTAAACAAAAAGCAGAAACAACCATGTATGACTCACCATGGCAGGATGTCATCTTCCAGAAGGATGATTAATTAACCTAGCTAATTAAACTAAAGTAATTTGCAGTAGCAAGCATTATAGTTAATTAGTTTTTTTTTTGGATAAAAATAATAAATTAGTATTTGGAGTAAATAAGTGCCTCTTAGGCTGTGGGTTGGGTTGGATCGTATCAATATGGTGGTTTCAGATCGGAATTCTTAGAGGTCCTGCTTCTTCCAAAGAAGAGGAAGCCTTCAATCAGAGTCTCGTGGCACCGGCGGGTGCTCATCTACCGTACAACGTTTTTTTTTTTAAACTGGAAAATTAGTAATCACCGGGCATCAATGCCATAATCTTCGTTGATCGTACATGTTGGAGCCGCTTTCAAATTTAGACCGAAGAATTGGACCATATATAGACTCATGGTACGCGGGACCAACCACATGCCAACCAATGGCC
Organism: Tamarix austromongolica; assembly: GCA_039764185.1. Lineage (NCBI taxonomy): Eukaryota > Viridiplantae > Streptophyta > Magnoliopsida > Caryophyllales > Tamaricaceae > Tamarix > Tamarix austromongolica. The sequence continues at coordinate 81,200,568 of CM077814.1, read as the reverse complement.
AATTGGAGTAGGACCGCAAATGAACACGGTCATTCACGAACAAGCTCGAGTTTGTGTGGAGGAATAAAACACTAGCGATAAGGCTCTTTCCTCGATCCCTGCCATGCATTTAAATTTTTTATTGCGCATCTTCTTCTTCATCTATTCAAGCTTCACCCATTAATTACTATCTTGCAGGCATGATCTTCTACCTATTAGAGAGAGAACCATAACAAATTAGGGCAACAACCGAAAGATGCAGGGACATTGGTGGAGCTGAGTGGGTTCGTGGCAGACTGGCAGTCATATAAAGATAAGATTATCCAAAGGTGGGTTTAATTAGTTAACCAAGAGAGGATGGAAAGGATCATCTTTATCTCTCCATACGGCCATGAAAGAGAGAGATAATGAGAATCAATATCAAGAATCATTATAAAAAATAAAAATAAAAATGGACAGAAGTCCCCTCAACAGAGATAATGGGAAACAGTGCAGCCTGGTAAATGAGTCTGAACCATAAGTTCTGCACGGATTCTTATTTCAAAGTATTATGGGGATTCATGGAAAGAGCTTATCCAATCCTGCAATTCTCAATTAAACAACAATAATTTTTTGGGCAACAAAATCCCTCAACACCAGTCTGGCACATTGTATCTCTACCTTCCTTCCACACACCACCTTAAATGACTAGAATTAATCAAAAGGGTACAGCAATCTAATAATATTGGACAAAAACACAAACTAGACGAAAGAAAACAAAAATAAGTATCATAATATTTGACCTAATTCTAGTTAGGTGCCATATATTTTACATAATTTAATTTATTTACTATATATTTTAATTTTTGTTTTATTTTAATGTCATTCTATTAATAGTTTTAGTTTTATGACCCAATATAAAAAAATAATAATAAATTGAGTATTTTTTGAAATCTGAATTAAAAAAAATTCTTTATTTTTTTTTTAGTATTCAATAGAATTTCTTTAAAAAGAAACAACATGAAAAAAAATCTAGAAAATTCTTAAAATTTGAAGGAAAAAATATTCAAATATTCAGAATTTTCTATTTAATATTTTAAAAATATTCAATATAAAAAACACATCATTTTAGAACTAAGATGATGTTAAAGTAAAGCAAAATATTTAAGCACATAATATTTGAATGAAGTTATTTAAAATAATAGCACAAGTGAAATTATGTCAAAATCTTATCGTATCAAAGTGAATTTATCCAATTATAATTGTATATAGTGTTGTTAATGAATCAAGCCGGCTCACGAGCTTTTTAGACTTAGCTCGTTAATGGTTCAACTCGACTCGCTTATTTAGCTAAACAAGTTTAAAAATTAAATTTGAGATCGACTCGATTATTAAACGAGCTAAGCTTAAACATAATAAATTTGAATTCGAGCTCGCTTACAGTACAAAAACTAGTAAGCTCGACTCGTTTACCACAAAAGCTTACGAGTCAGCTCGTTAATGTTCTATTCGACTCGTTTATAAACAAGTCAATCTCAATATTCATTTTTAGGTTCGTTTATTAAACGAACCGAGCCCAAGCTTACCCCATCTCAGTTCGACTTATTAACAATCTTAATTGTTCAAAGTAGTCCTAACATTGCGCATCAAATTATACAGCTTTTCATTCAGAAGCCCAATAGGTTCTGACTTAAATAACATACAAACCCTCAAAAACAGCTCAAACCTTTGGCTCTGGTAAGCGATCACAAGAGTGAAAGAGCAGAAGGTATTTGATACTGACTTGGCCATCAAGGAACTATTACGGAGGTGTGGCCTCAAGATCTAAAGCCCCCCTAAATCCTAACAGCCTTCCGTGCCCAATCTGGACGCAAATTGCAGGAAATTACAAAATACTCTCACGAGACAACGCAACAGTGTAAGTGGGAAACACTAAAACAGTGATTCTTTCTCATGCATTAGAACACATGTTGCAGATACTTGAGTGTCACTATCCCAAAGATAGATAGTTCCATCATAAAAAGATACTACAAACTACCACCCATACTTCACATATCAGGCTGGCATCATTACAGAGGATCCCTATTTACATCTTTGTACAGCAGATAGCGTGACCTGGTTTTGCCGAGCGCTCCATACCTAACAAAATTTTCCAAGGGGAATATTCTTCATTACATTTGAGCTATGTAGCTAAAATATAGATCAGATAGATAAATATATTCTTACCATTGAGGGACAAACGGTGCCATCCATATAGCATCACCCGCTTGAACTGGGTACCTGTCCACCAAAGGAAGATCAGAGATGCCATGAGATACAGAAAACAAAAACAAACCAAGATTTTAGCCACTAAATGGAACACAAAAAGGCCACTTATAGAGACAAAGCAAAGAAACAGAAACACAGTAGAATTATAAAAATAAAATAAATAAAGGAGAGACAAAAAGCTCTTTTGGGGTTGGAGGCTGGGCTATGTTGAACAGAAACTCCATCGTCCCAGCGTTTTTCCCTCTTGGAAATTTTTTTTCATTTATTTTTCCTGTCCTCGTTTCCCCAAAACATATATAAATATTTGTTATATTAAAAAAGATTGTCGTTTTCCCCATTCTAACATAAATATACATTAAATTTTTGAAGATCATTGTGCCCGTGCCTGTGCAAGCTTGGGGCAGGGAGCGGAATACAAAACAAATATCAAGAGTGAAATAACTAGCGTATTTGGAGCTATTAATAAAAAGTAATTATTTACCCAAAAAAAACTATTTTATTTTAGCCTAAATATTTTTCTAAAAAACTGTGGCCAAAACTGCTTTTTGTCTTTTAAGTCAAACAAGCAAATCAAGTGACACCCATAAAATTAGGACAATTACCTTTTAGGCATATGTCAGTTGAGGTCCAATCCAATCTATTTGAAATTCAAACCATTCATATAACACCAATTCGATAAGAATAATCAATTTATCTAACAGAAATGACATTCATAAAAATTCCAGGTAAAAGGCAGCAGCATATGAGTCAATAGATTGTTATAGGTCCTTATACATGTATATTCACTCTAACACAGTACCACTAATAAAATATCTAACAAACTACAATCAAATCTTCTTTGCTAAAAATAATAAAGTAATTGAGCACAAGGCGGGGGAGTCAAAAGGGGATTCAAATCTGTTACCAAAACGAACAAACTCCAAGAAGGCTCTAACTCATGCTGATGAACTTATGAAAATATCATGCATAATAAACAAAAACCAAGCAATTCCACAGAAGAGTAGAAAATGAAGCAAAAGTTGGAGAGCTGTGGATTCCCTATCTTAATTAGTTAGCCCCTTATCCTGCCTAAGAGCTCATTGAATAATTAGTTCTCTCTAGTTCATTGTGCGGTCTAGGTAGCAGCAATAATTTGTCTCTGTTAGGTGTGTTGCTTACTATGCAAAAATGTATTGTTATAATTTTACATGTTTCTACTCAATATATTCATAAAATTCTTACCAGCTATCTCCCAGTCGATATATGCCTTGACCCTCTAAAAGTAATAAACCATGCTGATTGTAATGGACCTCCTGCATAAGAAAAAAACCCACACCCTATTATATCTTCTAATAGAAAAGAAATTAAAAATTGTCATAGATAAAATAAATGGTCTCTGTAACAGAACTGTTCAAGTAGATCGTAACAAACAAAAGAATAAACTGTGCACATATCTTCTGCAATAAGAAATGACTAGATGGATCCCAATCAAGAAGATTGCAAAGCAAATAAAGTGCAAGAGAGAAGTAACACAATGGAAATCTTGGAACCCCTTTGCTTAGTACTGAATAAGAAGAAACTCATCTGTATAGAAATCAATGGGTGTCCTTAGAAATATATCTAAACTGAGACGTGATCAAGGGGAGGTTTGACAAGTGGACAAAGTCTGGTCAGATGCTCTTAAAAAATTTTGCACAGGGGGTCATCAATTATTACGATAGTCACATTAACCAGCACTGCAGCACATTCCCTTGGCGTAGGAGTGGGTTGGATATCACTATCTAATTCCCCATATGTTAAATATACAATATGCCCTCGTTGTAAACATGACCTAGAATTTAAATATGAGGAGGTCAATGAAGAACCCAGTAACCGCAAAAAAATACATATCAGAACTTCCACGTTTAACCCATCCAGTAGTAACATCACAGAAGAAAACATGCAGATCTCATGCCCTTATTTTGAAATGAAACCACATATGATCAAGGCAGTCTAAGAACAGGGTACCAAGAATAGCTGCTAGTGGATATGGAAGCAACATAAATGATGCCACATGAATCTTTTCAGGGAATTAAAAGAGATCAAAGTAAAGGCACCTTCACATTGAGAAATTCACCAGGTTGAAAATCCATTATCTGCAAAAATGTTAACACAAAGGCAGTTCAGATCTCCAGAAACAAGGTTTCTTTAAGAAACAGACATTTCACCGAGAAATACGCAATAAAATTTGTGTTGGTAAAACTCCATAAAATAAGGCATAGGTTGGCTCACATGAATATTGAAATCATAGGCTGCTGAAGTGGGAAGAAGCTTCCTGAGTTCAAATATCTGATTGAGAGACAAATCGAAACGAAATTCTGTCAGCACTTAATAATCTACGTACATCATATGGAATCAAGAACTCTAAGCATTATTTGATGGGGCAACAAGTAGCACAGGACATGCTGGGGTAAATTACTACCAAATTGTGAGATAACAATTTAATTCAAGCCTACCAAATTACTTGATTACAAAGATCTATTCATGCTATATAGGCCTAAAAATCAGGCTATTTAAATTACTAAACAATCCTAGTCCATATTTGTGACAAAACATCGAGCTCCTCTTGAAGGAAGAGAATATATACTGGGAAAAAGATCCAAAAGTAATGAAATAAGAAAACAGAAGCTTCCTCCCAAAAAGGTTGGGTCTGAAAGACTCAATAGGCTGTAGCTCAGACTGTGGTTTAGTCCCTGGTCTGGACCTAACTAACAAATAGACACTAGTTGCCCTCCAACATTGGCAGCCCTTTTGGACCAAATAACTTGCTCACTGAACCAAAGTGTACCACTGAACTGGAACACTATCTTTACTGGGCAGAACATAATGCTTGAGCATTTGGATCATTATTCATGAATCTCCGTCAATTATCCAGTTACACCAAAAGTACATTAAGGTAATTGAAATGATTGTCATCATTTAAAAGCACTCATAAAGATCAATGTGCATATAAAAGGAAGCATGTGAGTCCTGCTAAAAGACAATTGAAAGAATTACTCCCAATGTAATTTCAAAACATAAAGGATCCCTGCCATTACTAACTAAAGAAACTAAAGGGAACCTTTTCCTTTACCTCAAACAAGAAAACGAAAGGAAAAAAAATAAAAATCCACACTCATGACATCAACAAGTAATTATGTGAATAAATAATATGGCATACCTCCCCAGGGACTTCAAGAAGGGGCTGCTTGTCAGTTTTGCCAACAAAATGTTCAGGTACATGGTTTTCCAGATAAGCATACCTAAAGGCATTACAGAAAAGCAAATCAAGTTTCAAGAAGAGAAAAAAAGTTAAACTTCACAACTTGAGATCAATTGTGGTCCTAAGCCCAAACTATATTAGGGAAAATTGAAAATGAAAATGAACTACTCCCCCTGTTGAGAAAAAGAAGTCATCTCGTAATTTAAAGACAAATTTTGATCATTAATATCTTTTATTATATACTAATAAAAAATTTAAAAATATTTTTATAGCATAATACTCTCTCCATTTCATAATATAAGCCCTATAAAATTTTATCACACTTATTAAGAAGTAATAAATTTTAGAAGCTTCAATACCTAAATTGAGTAATATGCCCTTCCATTAATTGTGCTCATCTAATAAATACTCTAACTTTATTTATAATTACCAATGAAAATAAATGGGCAAAATGAGTAATAAGGCATTTAATGCTTTATTGTAATAGGTAATATATTGTGAAACAAAATTTAAAAAATTATATGCCTTACATTATAAAACAGAGGGAGTATATCATTTATTAAGAGAAATTAAAGTTAAAAATTTATCATCACAATAAGAGGTGACTTGCTTATACAGACAAAGGGGATATTTGTTTTTTCTCCTAGACAGAGCAACAGATAACACGAGAAAGATAGGACAAATTTCTCTGGTTGAGTCACACTATCATCTGTGGCTAGAGAAAGAAAGATAGGGATTAAATGCCAAGATATTAGGATCAAGAACTAGGGCCCTGATTCCCAAGTTTGACTACACTTAGCCCACTCTAAAAAACCAATGAAAGGAATTGGCCCTGTGGACCGAGAAATTGAATAGGAAAGTGATACGGACCCTGCCAAGTGATTAAATATTGTCACGCTAAAAAGGCCCCATCTGGAACCCCAAGGAATAATCGCTCGGGACCAACTAATATGGACCCCAAAGACATAATCACCTAGGAGGCCCCAGGGGTAATCTTCTAGGAAGAGTCCTAATTCCACCCAAAAGCTAGCTCAAGAGTGGAGGGTTGACCCCCCCCCATATAAATTGTCTAAATATCTCCTCAATTTCTGATGCGGGATCACATCATTCCTATCCCCTTTAGACTACACATCCTCGTGTTGTTTCCGTCGGCGATCGGCATGAGTTCACAGAGAGGTTTCGACTGAGGTTAGGCTCTGATATTAAATGATACAGACCCCACTTGGCGATTAAATATTGTCATGCTAAACAAGCCCCATCTAGAGCCCTAAGGCGTAATCGCTTGGGACCAGCTAATATGGACCCCAAAGACATAATCGCCCGAGAGGCCCCGGGGGTAATCTCCTAGAAAGAGTCCTAACTCCACCCAAAAGCTAGCTCAAGAATGGAGGGTTGTCCCCCACTCATATAAACTGTTCAAAGATCTCCTCAATTTCTGATGTGGGATCACATCAGAAAGTATGGCCAACAGCAAGCAACAAAATTCTAAGCCCATGCAGCAACCTTGCACAAAACCAGATACAGCCATCTGATTAAGTCCAGATGGACACCAGCTGAAGTTTGCTCCATGGTATCAGATTATTGCTTATAATGGAGGCTCTAGAAATGCTGTGTTTTTCCACATCGATTAACTATATAGCACAATGTTTCAAGAACAGAACAACACTAACATTCTAATAGCAAGAAACAATCCATAATTTCTGTTACAGAATACTACAGTATGGAATGCATATAAGATAAATCAAGGAAAAATCTTTTCAGAATTTAGATGCACCAGTCTAATTTATGATCCCTTTTTTTTAACATTTGACTGTAAAAATCTAATGCAGAAAACCAACCAAATAGAACTAGGCAAACCTTCGTTCAATCACAACTAGAGTAGCAGATGATTCACTGTTGATAGAGTGCTGGAAATTAGGCGGAATATAAGAATATGCATCCACCTACAAATATCAGATATGATAATATAACAGAAACTGTCAGTTAGACTAAAAAGGATCCTCTTCATCCAGAGATATTCATAATTTCTCAGGATGCAGGTAGTAGTGGGGTTAAACAGTAAAATACAACAAATGACATTGCCTTAAGTAAACATTGAATATCAAAATATATACTTAAGAAAGTAACCCTTTTAGCCAACATAAAAAATAAAAAATAAATATAAATATAAATAAAAATAAATAAAAACCCACTATCACAGGGATAACTGATGCTTGATCAACTAACCTAGGAAGTCAACAGGTGTATTCAGCAGAATAGCTCAGGCTGCGGGTAGTAGAACTAAGGATTTACACACAATGTGATATTGCCTAAACATCTCTTCTATTCCCATTACACTTTATAACCCATATCATGAGGCCAGCAACTTTGACAGCATCACTTTTACTGATAGTACCACCAAAACTCAAGGTGATGGAATCTGAGAGTGGGTGAAGTATCATGGCAACTAACCTATGAACACAAAGTACCATGTCAGAGTAAGTATCATGGCATACAATTATAACAAATAAGAATATTTACCTATCAAAAAATAAATTTAGTCTAACTAGTACATTGATTGTAACCAACGTAAGCAAATATGTTACATTTTTGGGAGTTTTGCAATCAGAGTTGACAAGAATACAAGGAATAAGTTATTCTATGGGAAGATTTCTGTTAAAAGATCAAAAACGAAGTATTACCTGAAGTTCGTGGCTAATGTCAGACCCATTGGTCAGAGTGACAGCTCCAGCGACCACAAAAATAAACCTAGTAAATTATAGAGAGGAATAGCTAATGAAAATACTTGTATACAAAAGCTTACAGAAAGGAATAGTTAAAGAAATTATTTGTATGCAAAAGAAGGAGAAAAAGCTCTTTATGCGTCAGTGACCAATGCTATACACAAAAGGAATACCACAGGCAGTCATCTATGCAGGGCATGAGAGACTACATATCAGCAATTATCATCGACAATTCTAGTAGTCTTGTTGCATTTACAGTTTTAAATAACTAGGGTCAATATTAAAGCACAAATTCTAGTTAAAAAACAGCACAAATATCTTCTAGAATTTCAAATCCAATCACCTTTCAACATCGCGAGGAGGCGGCCCTGATCTTGAATTATCTGCAGAATAATTAGCATCAGTAATGGAAAATCATGTTATAAGAATAAAGACAGCCACACCCCCTCGTTTAAGAAAGGAAAATGCTACAACCAGAAAGATACTGAAACAAATAAACTATAATAATGCAAAATTTCCGTGCATTCACAAACATAATGAACTATTGGCAACACATAAACTCAACAAAAGTAAATCTCAAATCACCTTGCATATTAGTGAGGTACATAACAAAATGTGATCCTATTGCAGGCGTGATTAAGTAAGCCGCCAGGGTATTTTCCCTTTCAGACCAACAGAAACCCAAGTTAGAAAGATGACATAACCAAGAAAATACCAAACTATGAGAAGATACGTACCAATCGGGTAAAGGGCTGAAGACATGGCTTTCAGGCGTAATTAGGGAATGATCTCTTTTATACACACTGCGAGTAAACCCCGGCAAATCTACCCAAAATAGCGATAGAAAACCAACTCAGGATCTATAAATAAACGGTAATACCTTCATAAAATCAACAAATCTGCATTAATTTCCGTCACCATCGTCATTCTCGCAAGTAAATTTGTTCTCTTCATTATTTTTACAAACGCATTTTCATTACACATAAAATAACTGTCAGGACATCTTTACTCAGTGGTCTATGTCGCACAGGTAATTTCTACTAACAATTATATCAATTACTCACCTCTAAGATGAGAAGGAGATAGAGGGGGGTGAGTAACTTTCCAATAGAGAGGTTTGGAACTCGATTCTTCGGACGGCGCCGAGCAGAAACCATCTTCTATAGCAACACCTAATTGTAAGAAGATAAAAATGAAAATGCACCATTTTTTAATTAGAGAATCAGTATTCTATGGATGCAAAAAAAAAATTGTCATACGTAAAGAGGAATGTGGAGATGGAGGAAGGCAGTTACTGAGCGATATTGAAATAAGCAGGAAAATTGCCCGACTCCACATATTCGACTGGTGCGCGAATCGGTGAGTGAAGCAGCCAGTTCGATACCGGGTCCACTTTTGCTCGTATAGATGGCGTTCGTGTATGGATTGACGACCAAAAGACCGGAGAGAGCATGGCAAACTCTGACTGCGCGCGTTTGTCTGTTTGCACGGCTTGTGTCCAATTACAGGGAGCCACGTCATATAACGGGGAATCTTAACGAGACAAAAAAAAAGTGCCTTATTTATGAAAATTAGTAAGTTAGGAAATAGAAAGCAATTACAATTAGTAAGTATTTGATTATATTACCTTCGTCCAATTTAAAGTCTATCATTACCTTTTTCTCCTCTCTCCTCTCTCCTCTTTCTTTTTTATTTTCAATCTTCGTCACGTCTCATCTCTTTACGTAGCTCTCTTTTTATCACATAACCTTAACTTACAAAATACATTCTAACTATGAAGAGGAGTTAGGAGATAAATATAGAAGTTACGAACAGTCTTGAGTACATTATTATGTTTTGTTTGCGTCTATTTGCATCAATAGCTTTCTATTTATGAATATTTTACCCATCCCATCGTGAATATCTAACGTTGCACCCTCCTAACTTGAATGGCTAACTTTGTAAGGCCCTCCGAGCGTGACCTTCTAATGCTACAAGTCCTCTCAAGCATGAAGTTCTAACATTGAACACTCCCACTAGCATGAATGGCCAATGCTGAACCCTCTAACCCAAAGTGAGGTGCTTATGCTAATACCTTACCCCTAGCGCTCAACCCTATCCCAACATTACCTATTATGATGGTTATGAATGCCATTTTAATTTATTACCTATTACCATATTTGCATGTTCGATTTACGGGTTATAAGTATCAAAAAAAATTCATGATAGATCAAGTATTTTCTAATCGTTATGATCTTATAACAAGGGTGTGTGATATTGGTTGAAGTCATACGATGGTTTTAATCATAAAAATATTCTAGGAAAGAAAATGGTAAAGGAGTTAGCAGGGTATTAGTTAGATGTAAAAGAGGGGTACGAATATATGTACCAAATCTATGGATAGTGATAATGTGCGAAACATATCTTCTAAAAAAATTGATTGTTCTTTCAAAGTTACCGGTGATGAGAATACGTATAGAGGACGGGAAGTACTTGTCAATAATGGAACACACAATCATGATTTAGAAAATATTTTTGAAAGGGTGTGCTTTTGTAAGGAAATTGAAAGAATAAGAGATAAAGTTTGTTAATGATCTTACTAAAAGTCGTATCAAGACACAACACATCCTATTACTTCTTCTGAAAGAGTTCATGGAAAATGTGAGAATGAAAATGCATATATATAATTCTCAACAAAAGGTTAGATTGAATGGATGGATGGACAAACAACCTTACAACACGTCATCAGTATATTGGTGGAGAATCATTATTTTCAGTGGAATCTTAGTGAGCCAAATTCACATATTCTAAGTGAGATTTTATTTATGCACCCTATATATGTTAATATTTTACAATACTTTCCTTCTGTGTTAGTAATGGATTGTACGTGTAAAACAAATAGATGTAGGATGCATTTACTTGAGATTGTTAGATTAACACCAACACCATTAAATTTAAACAATGTGTTTACTTATATGTCATCTGAAAAGAAAAAAAATTATACATGGATACTTGAAAAGTTGAAGATATTGATGGATTCTACGATGCTTCCAACTACTATTCTCACAGATTGAGGACTTAGGCTTATTTTAGTAGTGGAACATGTGTTTCTGACCTCAAAGCATTTACTTTGCAGATTTTATATAGATAAAAATGTAGAGGAGAAGTGCAAGAGAGCTTGGGGTGAAGCATTTGCACATAATTTTATGCTTCAATGGAAAAACATAATAAATGCCAAAGATGAGGAAACGTATGAACAGTGTCTCTTATCATGAGAGATTGATTATAGAAACATGCCCAGCTTGATTTCTTATCTAAATACGGTTTGGCTACTTCCATATAAAGAAGAAATCATCCCAGCTTGGGTCGATCAAGTCTTACATCTTCGTCAGGGTACAACAAACAAGTATGGAATATAGTTTATATTTGCCATGAACCTATTACTTCTTAAACTTTTTACATAATATAGTCTTCACATTAAGTTAATTTTTCCACTATATATAAGGTTGAAGGTGCTTGTGGATTGTTAAAGTGATTCTTATATACATCTACAAGTTGCTTAAACACCATTTTCTACAAATTCATTCGTTCTTAGACTTGCAACATCGCAACATTAGAGGATCGCTTGAGAGACAATGGTTCAATGTTCCTCATCATACTACTAACACGATTTATTCCAATTTGAGATGGTATGTAGCTTCATTTGCAGTGGAATTATTCATTAAAGAGTGAATAAAAAGTAATTACGTGGGCACTAGTGAATGCTACATGCGTTAAACTCATGGCATACTGTGTACCCATGAAATCAATACTTATATACATGATTTCATTCATATCCCCATGTCATCTATCCACCCTTTTTGGAAGAATCTTGATATAAATTTCTCAATTAGTCCACCACCACCACTTGATCCAAGTGAAGTTGCACCTCATTCACTCCATGTGCTGTGTGGAAGGTGTTTTAAGCCAGCCACCTTCAAGACAAAATCAATTGGATAGAGAGATATTTAATATTGCTATTCCTCAGATAATGCCACTCCAGGAGCCATAAGAACTATAATGAAGGATGGTTGTGTAAATGTGTAACTTGAATAGTACATGGTGCATAAATGTGTAATTAGTACGGTAAAAATTAGATATATTACACTTTATATATGACATGTTAGACATAAAGGATGGTTGTTATCCTCTTCCATGGCCTTGCCCCAACGAAGACCTAGTTCCACCATCGGTTGATCGAGAATAACTTGAATACCTTTGGTATGTATACTACCAACTAGATCAATCCCTTGTAGTAGAGTTTTACCTTGGATGATCCCTTCATTGTCAATCTTGTGGCTCTTAGAGTGTTCTTCAAGGAATAACAATATTAAATATCTATTTAGCCAGTTGATTTTGTATTGAAGGTGGCTACCTTAGAACAGCTTTCACACGGACATGGAGTAAATGAGGTACAACTTCAATCAGATCAAGTGGTGGTGGTGGTGGACTAATAGGGAAATCTATATCAAGCTTCTTCCAAAAATGATGGATAGATGACAGGGGATATGAAAGAAATCACATATATAAGTATTGATTTTATGGGTACATGGTATGCCATGTGTTTGACGTATGTAACATCCACATAACACTTCATCAGTGCCCACATCATTACTTCATTTTCACACTCTACTGATTAATTTTGATGCAAACAAAGCTACATACCCTCTTAAGTTGGCATAAAGCACACTAGTAGCACGATGAGGAATATTGAACCGTTGTCTCTCAAGTGATCCTCTAATGTCGCTATATTGTAAGTCTAATAATGAACGAATTTGTAGTAAAATAGTGTTCAAGTAGCCTATAGATGTGTCCAAGACTCGCTTCAACAATCCATGAGCACTTTCCACCCTATATATAATGAAAAATTAACTTAATGTGAATATTATATTATATACAAAATTTCACAAGTAATATGTTCATGTAAAAATAAACTATATTATATACTTGTCTATTGTACCCTTACAAAAATGTAAACTTGATCGACCCAAGATGAGATGATTTTTTCTTTATATGAAAGTAACCAAACCATCTCTATATAAGAAAGTAAGCTGGTTATGTTTCTATAATAAGTCTCTAATGATAAGAGACACTCTTCATACATTTCCTCATCTTTGGCGTTTATTACATGTTTCCATTGAGGCATAAAACTAAACATGAATGCTTCACCCTGAGCTTTCCTACACTTCTCCTCTACATTTTTATTTATGTGAAATCTACAAAGTAAATGCTTTGAGGTCGAAAACACACATTCCACCTCTAAAATAAGCCCAAGTTCTAAATCTATGAGAATGGCAATCAGAAGCATTGTAGAATCCATCAAAGTCTTCAACTTCTCAGGTACCCATATACAATTTTCTTCCTTTTCAAATGACACATAAGATTTAATTGTGTTGGTGCTAATCTAACAATATTAAGTAAAGGTACTCCACATCTATTTCTTGTATATGTGCAATCCCTTACTATCATAAAATGGAATGCTTGTAAAATATTAATAGATATAGGGTGCACAAGTAAAAGATCACTTAGAATATTTGAATTCGGCTCACTTTGATGCTACTGAAAATAATGATTATCAACCAATATACCGATGACGTGTTGCAAGGTTGTTTGACCATCCATTTAATTCAATCTAATATTCTATAAAGCATTATATATATATATATGTCTTTTCATGCTCACATTTCCCACAAACTCTTTTCTGAAGAAGTAATTAGATGTATCATGGCTTAACATGACTTTTAGTAAGATATTCAACAAACTTTGTCTCTTATTCTTTCAATTTTCCTATAAAAGTATGCCCTTCAAGAGTATTTTCCAAATTATGGTTGTGTGTTCCATTATTGACAAGTACTCCCCATCCTCTATACGTATTATCAACATTAAATCCCTTGAAAAAGCAATCAATTTTTTTTTAAGATGTGTTTCGTACATTATCACCCTCCATAGATCTAGTACGTACATTTGTACCCCTCTTTTGCATCTAACTAATACCTTAACAAATCCTCTATCATTTCCTTTCCTATAATCTTCTTATGATTAAAACCATCATACAACTTCAAAAAATATCACAAACCCTTGTTACAACATGACCATGATTAGAAAATACTTGATCTATCATGAAAAATCTTTGATAATCATAACCTATAAATCAAACATGAAAATATGGTAATAGGTAATAAATTGAAACGGTGTCCATGACCATCATAATAGGTAAATCATAAGAGGTACTATTGGGATAGGGTTGAAAGCTAGGGTGAGGTATCAGCACGAGCACCCCACAATAGGTTAGAGGGTTCAACATTGGTCATTCACGCTAGTAGGCGTGTTCAATGTTAGAACTTCATGCTTGGGAGGACTTGTAGCATTAGGGAGGGGGTGCAGCGTTGGATATTCATGTTGGGCTAGGCAAAATGCTCATAAACACAAAGCTATTGACACAAACAAAAGCAAATGGAATGAGATAATGTACCTGAGAGTGTTTGTAGCTTCTATGTCCATCTCTTGACTCCTCTTCATAGTTGTATTCTTCATAGTTAGAATGAATTTTGTAAGTTAAGTTTATGTGGTGAAAAGAGAGCAACACGAAGGGAGGAGGCACAATGAAGAATGATAATTAGAAATGAGAGAGTAGAGAAAGGTGATGATAGGCTTTAAATGGGGTGAGGGTAATATAGTTAAATACTTACCATTTATTTTCTATTAGTAACTTACTAATTTCCATATAACAAGACCTAAAAAAACATGGAAAATGGATTTTTACTCGACATACTGTGAACTAGTAGTTACTCTAACAAGTAGCCACAAAAGAATAATTGTGAACCGTTGAACCAACAAACACAATAGAGAAGAATATTCAAACCAACATTGTTGCAGCTAAACTATTTGAAATTGAATCAAAACAGCGTTGTTACAAAAGAGAAGGATGTCAAGTCCAAATAGAAAATTGAGTTGATGTTAGTTATCAGAATTTTTGTCTAATTAGCGTAACTTATAATGTAAATGATGGATTGAGGATTGTTGTGTAATTAACTAGGAAAGGATTGTTGTAGTGTTGGTGGTGCACACTCAATCCACATGGGGAATGACAAGAGCACATGACCAATAGGGGAATGACAATAATATATGAATCTAATAAATTCCTATTCGGTTTTTAGCCGATTTTAACCCTTTTTTTAGCACTTCATCATTTTTTATTAGTCAAATAGATTTTTATTAATTCCGAGATCTAAAAAATTGTTGCATGAACTCATCCAAGTGATCTAACCAATTTTTTGATTTATAGGTCTGACTAGCCAATCCAATTTTTAATATTATGATTGATATTTAAATGGCACTCATTTATGTTTGCCATATGGTGAGTTTATTCATCTCTTTTATAATAAATAGTTATCTTCTTTTAGACAGAAGGTTTGGTCATGTTTCTAAATTGTCTATAGAAAAATTACTTCTATCATTTCTCCATTCGTTGCTATATAGAAATAGAATCATTGTGGTTTGGGATTCATAGGGTATTGGCATACTATTCAGATATCAAAGTATTTTTAAAAATAACCTAAAAGTTAGCTAGAGCTTGAAAATAATTTAAATTTTTAAAAGTAATAAATTAATTAAAGTATTTTTTTCAAAAGCTACATTATAAGATAATTAAAAGCTACTTATCAAATAGAGTTTTAGAGAAAAAAAAGAAGCTTATTGAAAACGTAGCCTTTATACTTTTGATATTGTTAAAGACACACTTGATCATCTAAAAATGTGTGGGTATATGTGGATTCTATATAGTTTTAAAAATATTGTAAATAATTTGATGGTAAGCATGACATTATTTAGCTATTATTTTAAATTAAAAGGAAGATACTTTTTTTAAGGTAATACTAAGGGTGTAAACGATGCATTCTTATTATATGTCTTTGGTATTATATGATTGTATATTTGTATTGATGGAGCAACCATTTTGTTTCAAATAAATATCTAAAATATGCACCATATTCTTTTATTTTTTTAAGATATTTTAAACATCTTCTACAAAAATATTAAATACAATAGTCTTTCCACTCTCATTATTCCCACATCAGATACCCTATAAATTTTATTTCATTACTTCCCTTTTCATTTGTCTTTTATGCTAAAGTAGACAAATAATGTAAAATAAAATAGTGTAATGTTATTTGTATTATTTTTATTGTGAGGAAAATAATTAGGGATATTTTTAATTTTTATAGATTTTGGATTCTATCAATGATATACCTTGAGAGTGTAATACCCCCAAAAGTTACAGTTGAAAATTTTTCTTTATCTCTAAAATCATATACCACAAGGGGGTATTACTGCTGTGATCAGTATAAGTCTGGCCCTTGGCCAGCCTTATTGTAACACCCCCAAATTTACTACTGAAAAATTTCGTTTAAATCAAAGTTTTAGCGGAAGCAAGAAAATTAAAACCGTAAATTCGGGGGCATTACCGCCACACTTAGTACCAGATCGATCCATAACTACCGACCCGATACTAAGTGCTAAGGCTATAAAGAATAAAACTAGAAACGAATCATTCATAAAACACGAATTCTACAAATCAGAGTGCGAAGGTAAGAAGTTGCATTCCGAAATACAATTTAAAAGGTCCATATCTCAGAATACTTAAAATAGCGGAATAGCAAGATACGATAGAACCCTTGAAAAGTTAAATACGACATTTGTATCCTCTAAAGACAAATACGATTAAATCATGCGATTTTCGAAGGTAATTATCCGGACCACTTACTCACTCATATCCAGCCTTCCACCCCAACTTAGTAACTGATCAGGACCTGCATCAAAGGTCTGCTCCCCACCATCGGTGGATCATCACAGGACCCGGTCAATCAAGGCAGTATCAGTACGGGTCCAGTACTGAGTAAGGCGTAGGCGCTAAGGCCAAGCATACAATCACACACAATCATAGAAGCAACATGCAATAATACACAAGATACATGCTCAATACGTCAGCCATACATCAGGATAAGTAAGCGGAAAGCTGAATCATGCTCATACAATGTCCGTTATTTCTTATTATGATAATAATCTCTTTTCACACATTCTTCATTTAACCTGTAAGCACGGTGACCACCACTATTATAGCCGGTGGCCCGGAAATAAAACACAGGGCAGAACGCCTCTGACCACTATTCATAACCGGTGGAACGGACTGGCCCCGCACTTACATGGTGTTATAATAATCTCTTTTCCCACATTCTTTATTTAACCTGTAAGCACGGTGACCACCACTATTATAGCCGGTGGCCCGGAAATAAAATACAAGGCAGAACGCCTCTGACCACTATTCATAACCGGTGGAACGGACGGGCCCCGCACTTACATGGTGTTCCACTGTAAGTGATTAGTATCTTTCCCGTGGTTTAACTTATTCGTTTGGGTCTGTCGAGCCCGAATCCCTCCACTATTATAGCCGATGGTCCGGAAATATAATCACAGGGCAAAACGCCTCTGACCACTATTAATAACCGGTGGAACGGACTGGGTCGGGCTCATCAGTCTTTCTCTTTACGTAATTAATGTCTTATTCGTATCTTATTGAATCACATCAGGTCCTTGACATGCATAAGTCATTCACTACATTCATTACACATCACATACGGTAAAATTCCACATTCGTAACTATACTTTACTCATTAGTACACATAGTAACACCAAACAACTCTAAACAGCCTTACGAACCATGATTGTTCACACCAAGCCATGGTTAACCACTCTTAACCTTCTTTAACCGTAACAACCACAATACCCTCACGAAAACCCTAATGACACCATCAGTCATTAATACCACCAAGAAATCATAATTACTACTATATAAACCACAATACCGTCTTCCAAGCCCTAATACCACAATAAGTCATTAATACCACCAAGAAATCATTAAAACCACTATATAAACCACAATACCATTTTGCAAACCCTAATACCACAATAAGTCATTAATACCATCAAGAAATCATTAAAACCACTATATACACCACTATACCATCTTACAAACCCTAATACCACCATAAGTCATTAATACCACCCAGTAATTATTAAAACAACTATATAAACCCTAATACCACCATACAAACCCTAATACCACCATAAGTCATTAATACCACCAAGAAATCATTAATACCACTATATAAACCCCAATACCACCTTGCAACCCTAATACCACCATAAGCCATTATTACCACCAAGAAATCATTAATACCACTATATAAACTCCAATACCACCTTGCAACCCTAATACCACCATAAGTCATTAATACCACCAAGTAATCAATAATACCACTATAGAAACCCCAATACCACCTTGCAACCCTAATACCACCATAAGTCATTAATACCACCAAGTAATCATTGATACCACCGTACAACCCTAATGCCATCACGCAAACCCTAATACCACAATACCACCCATAATATCACCAAGCAAACCGACTTCCCCATGCAACCTTAATTTATACCCACCTTTTTGTTTACTTAATTCCACCTTCTCCTCATTATCTCACAAATGGTGAATTCCTTAGGTCGTCCATACCTAGTTTAGCCAACATACTTCCCTTTGGTTATTCTAACCGCTTATTTTTCTTTTCAAGTCCCTCACTTCACCACACTCCCTCACATAACCCAACCTACATGACGTAGGGGTCACGTCACATCACACTACATCACAACACATCACACTTGCACCACAGCATATTAGTACACGAAGACTAGGATACGGGGACGTACCTCGGATCCATGCCGCGCTTCACAAATAAACACATAGTATACATATTATAGCACACAATTGTACAAAGCATATAAGACACTTAAAACATGCAGAGCACACAAGTGGCCTTAGTTACGTCCTTACCTAAATCGGCGCCGGGCTTGGAGCACGCTCCTACACTTCCTGGGATTGACCCGGTTACCTATAAGAGGGGAAATACTTAGGGTTAATCTCCCTCTTCCAGAATTATCAAAGTTCCTATCTTACCCCTATCATGGCCTAATACCAAGGCTACTATTAATAATGGGGTTTATAATTAAATGGTAGGTTATTACTACTCTTACGATAACTTAAACGGATTACCACTAATTAAGTAGATTTTAGCAATCCAAATACTAAGGTGAGGGTTTTAACAACATTAATAATAATTACCAATAGTACCTACCATAATAAGAATACTATTTATAATAATAGTGCTCCTAATAAAAATAATAATAGCTATAATGATAATAATGATAATAGTAATAATTGAAATCATATTAGCATTAGTAATAGTGTATTATCGATAATAATAATAATAATGATAAAGTATTAGTACAACCATAGTCACTTAGGTGACAAAATCAATAATAATGTTAATAATAATAATAGTGATAACAATAATAATGATAGGAATGAAGACAATAATAATACAAATAATAATAATAAATACAATGAAAATATTAGTAATAACATCAACGAGTATAAAAATAATATTAATAAGGATAATAAGAATAATAGTAATAATATGTAGGATAGTAAGAGTACTAGAATAATACTAATAGGAATAATAGCGAGGATAATGATAATACTAAGAAAAATAAACATAAAAACATTAGTGTTAATCATAGTAACGATAATAGTGATGATAGCAATAATGCTAGTAACAATAATACAATAGTGAAAATAACACTAATAAATATAACAATAATAATAATTACGATAATAATAATACAATGGTTGTGGCAATACTAAGCATAGCCAAAATACTAAGGTAATAATATTAAAGTATAACGTTAAGGAGGTTAATGATAGTAATAATCGATAAAATGATAGATGTGTTAAACACAATAACGATAAAGCAATAATAAGAATAATAATGATAATAATGATAACAATACTAATAATAGTAATAATAATAATAATAATAATAATAATATTAATAATAATAATAATAATATGGGTAATAATGGTAATGATAATAATAGTAATAATAATAATAATAACAACAGCCATAATAACGTTGATAAGAAAAATAGTAAAGACAATAATAATAATAATGATATTAACAACAATACTACTAACAATAATAATAGTAATAGTAATAGCAATAATAATAATAATAACAATAATAATAGTAATAACAATAATAGTACTAACAATAACAATAGTAAAAGTAACAATAATAATAATAATTATACTAATAGTAAAATAATGACCATGATAATAATAATAGTAATAATAATAACAATAACACAACCCTAAGAATAATAGCAATAATAATAATAATAATAATAATAATAACACTAATAATAATAATAATAATACTAATAATAAGAATAATAGTAATAATAATAATCATACTAGTAATACTATTAATAGTAATAACCATCATAATATTAATATTAATATTAACAATAATAACGATAATAATAATAACACTAATGGTAATGTTAGTAGTAATAATGCTTAATAATAATAATAGGGATAATAATAATAATAATAACAATAATAATGATAATAATAATAATAATAATAATAATAAAGATAATAATAATAATAATGATAATAATAATATCAATAATAATAATAATAATAATAATAGTATGGGTGGTAGCATTAGTAGTAACAATAATATTAGTGATAATAATGATAATGTTAATATTAATCATAATAATACTAATAATATTAGTTAATAGTATTAATCCCACTAATCACCTTTATTTATTTACTTATTTATCCCTTATTATTATTTACTTATTTTATTTATTTATTTTCTTAGGACTTAGGGTTCAGGGGGGGTTGACAACCTGACAGAGGTGGCGGCGGCGGCGCGGCGGCGGCGGCGGAGGAAGGGGGAGAGGGGAAAATGGTGGTGGAGGCTAGGGGAGGGAAAACCAGAGGGAAAGGGAGGTGCGGGGTGGTAGGGCAGGAGTTGCTGGTCATTTTGGGGGGTGGTGGTGGCGCTGCAAGCGGCGGTGTGGCCGGCGGTGGCGGCGCAAAGGTGGCGCCAGGGCTGGAAGGGCCGATTCGGGAAGGGGTTTTCGCACGGCCAGGGCGGCACGTGCGGCGCGAGTCAGGGTGGCTAAGATGGTTGGTTGCGTAGAGGGCGGTGCAGGGAGGATTGTGGTGGCAAGGGAAGGCGGCAACGGTGGCCGAAGGCGGAGGAAACGACGGCTGAAAGTCGGCGGCAAAGCTGGAGAATCGTTCTGGGTTCCAGATTTTCGAACCCGAACTACGCAGTGGAGGGGTCAATTTATAGGCCTAAGCGTGGGGAAAACGACAAAGACACGTGGGGGGTTAGGTGGGTTAGGTCCGGTGAGTTGTCCAGCGCAGGTCTGCCGGTGCAGACCAAACCCTGTCGGGGAAGAAAAATCAGGGCTTGCGTGCGGGGAAACGGCTGCCCGATTGGTCATGTCAAGAGGGGAGATCAATCAGGGGTGAAAAGACGGGAGAGAAGGACAGAAAAGACGGGACACTCGCCGCTGCGTTTTCCGGCGAGCTTGCGAGTTGCAGAAGCGGGACGGCGGCGTCGCGAGGAAGAAGAAGAAGGGAAGGGGCTGGACCGGCGGTCCAGGGGAAAGAAAGAAGAGGAAGGGGAACCGGCCGGACCGCGCGGTTTCTTCTTCCTTTAAATGAAACACTGCGTTTTGGGCGAGGTTTGGCGAAAACGCAGCGCTCGCGTCGACAGGTAACGGTTATAACTTCTTTTATCGCGACGCGGCGTTTCCGCGACTTCAGTGTCGAAACGCCGCGTTTTGGGTCACGGACGGCCGGGCTCGCTGGGCCGCAGCGAGAAGAAGGAAAAGGGGGGGGGTTTGGGCCAGCAGGCCGGGGAAAATAAGGGAGAGAAGGGGAAGGAAGAAAAAGGAAAAAGGAGGGAGGAAAAAGGAAAAAGGGAAAAAGGGAAAAAGAGGGAAAATTTGGGGTTGGTTTAATTAATATCATTTGGATAATTTAGGGTATTTAATATAATTATCAAAACCGTAATTAATTTCTACTTTTAGGTAAATTTTGGGATTTATGGAAAAATCTTCCTAAATTTATTTTAATTAACAAAACCCCTAAATTTTCCTCTAATTAAATTACTCATATATTTTATATTAATTTGAAACTATTTTATCCTCCCCATTTTATATAATTTAAGGTACTTAATAAATTTCAAAAATGAAAACCTTAATTAACTTAAATACCATAATCTCCCCTATTTACACTCTTATAATTTCCTTCTTGATTTATCCTATTAATTCCTTTTTATTTCACTAAAAGTAATTTATTTTAATAAATTCCCTAATAATCTCCTATTCGGCCATGATTTTCTAAATTAGGGATTTTGGGGTATTTCACTTATACCCACCACAAAGGCTAATAGAATAAACTCAACTATAATACCATAGCAAAAATATTTTAAAACGTAAAAGAGTTCAACATTGGCATATGGAAATGTTAGAACATAAGAGAGTCAAGTGTCAGTACAGGAAAGTACTAGAAATATATAATACGATTTCACTACTGGAAAACATAAAATAATTCTAGTAGGAAAATAAGTTCGAGATGGACTCTCTCTAGCCCCATCCTGGAATATCATAACATCACTCTGCCCCGACCAGGTCATCATATGTGCAGCAAAGTCCTCTATACCATCATCACATACCCGCACAGACTCAGGAGGAGTCACTGCTCATAGGAACAAGCATCACCCATAAAAGGTGTAATCAAGCGAGAGCATAGTGATGTATAATACATGTATAATGCACACAATAGATTATGATAGATCGTTGGCCCCTTATCGAGGGCTTAAAGCCATTAGTGTAGTATTTAAACATCTCTTGAATTATATCCCTATGGATTTTGGGACCCCACTATTATGACACATGGACCGATAAACCTAATACAATCCAAGGTAAAATACTCCTGACCACTAGTATAATCGGTGGACTGATAAATATACTACAATCTAGGGCAAAACGGCCCTAACCACTATTATAACTAGTGGACTAGTAAATATTCTACACATGGTCCCGACCCACATCGTGTTCCACTGTAAGTAAGTAGTGTCTTTTTCATAGATTAATATCATCTAAGGGTTTCATTATTTGATCTCGGGACCCCCACTATTTTCACCAGTGGACCGGTACTAGAAAATTTAGGGCAGAATGCTCCTGAACACTGTTATAACAGGTGGACTGGTAAATATCCCACACACTAGTCTGGCTCAATGATCTTCCACTTTAAGTGATTAGTGTCTTATTCGTGCCTTATTTGTTCAGATATCACACACACATCCATGCACAAACCATGTAAGACTCTTGAAATGCCACCACCTCGGTCAAACTTGACCTCATGAAAACTCTAATTCCATAACCTAAGGCATCCACACTCCCCAATGATCTTTAGAGCCCCAACATTATCCATCAACGCAAACATTTCCTTAGAAACCTTATACTCATAGGTCATGGCATGCTCCCCTTTTCCCCCCAATTATGATCATCATAGCCCTCTAGGGTTTCCCCCTCGAAATCCTAATCTTTGACCTACGTGGTTCTAGCCTCTCCTCCTCTTCTCACTTAGCCCTAAGCTTCCATTATTCAAGTACATGTCAACATACTCACCCTACTCCAAATTCTTTCAGCCTAACTCCCTCAACCCCTACATGCAATAACAACCTCCTAAATGGTCACCCTTAAAAAACCCTAATTTCCCATTCACATTTATACCCCTTTCTTACACAACTCTATCCTCCATTTGACTGGACCCACGCCCTTCACGTGGTATACCCCTCATCACAACCCCAACGTACAGCCCAACTCCCTCAACCCCTCCCCACGATAATAACCTATCTTTACGTTTGACCCTCAAAAACCCTAATTTGTTCCCCCATGTACTCTCCCATATTCCTAAGTAACAATACTCCTCCATGTCCACCAACTACCCATAACACACTCTCCTTCCCTTGATCAACCTCAAGATAAGGTCTCACAAGGTTAGTCTTCCCCCATGCAGATTCCACTCTCCCCATAGTTTTTTTTATTCTAACCCATCTTTTCATCAATACCCCTTTTTATTACTCCATATTTTTCCTAGGAATGGTTAGAACACCTCCCTCTTAAAATTTTACTTATACTATCCCTCACTATTTTATTCTATTTGCCTTGGCCACCCAAGCCCCACCTAAGACTCTTTGGATTAAATATACAATTTTTCAAACAACCCACAAGACCTACATCATCATATAATAAGACTTTGCAACACATATACAAACAAGTAATGAGGGTCACGCACATTATTACCTTAGGTCCTTACAAGCCAAGCTGCACAACAACTCTAATCACATGTAAATATATACACATTTCATACAAGGAGACTTATTCCACAACCATAACCCTAAATATAACCGTATCCTTACTTAAATGGCTCCAGTCTTGAAGCAATGAGATCCTACTCTTCCTCATGGGTGATTACCGATTCGGTACCTAAAATGAGAATGCCCAACTTAGCTATTTTACTCCTTTTCTACCCTTTTCCTTTTTTTCCCTATTTTCTTAACCAAAATAATAATAATAATAATACGAATAATGGTAATAATAGCAATGATTGAGGTAAAAGCTTGAAATAAGTAAGGAGAAGGGAAGAAATGTGACTAGAATAGGCAAAGAAAGGTAAGGGTAGCGTGGTCGCGGCAACACCAAAGTTGGTGATTTAAGGAGAGCCTTTTTAGGGTTAGAAGAAGGAGTGGGGCAGGGTTTCTTGGGGTGGTGGAGGTGCTAGCATGGGTGGCTAGTGGAAGAGGTGGAGATTTTGCGGTGGCCCACCCAAGAGGAAGGGAGGAGGAGTGGGGGAAATAGAGGGGAAGAAGGGCGGTGGAGAAGCCTGTGGCATGGGAAGATGTTCCTGTGCGGGGAAAGAGGGTAAGGAAGAAAGAATGGCCGACGGCGTTGGTGGCTCGAGGTGGTGCAATGGGTAGCTCAATTTGCCCACTTTGCATTTTCGGGGAGAGGAAAGGAAAGGAAAAGAGGGGAGCGTGAGGGTCTCAGTGTGCACAAGGAGGTGCAAGGAAGTGGAAAGGATGGAGCTAGGGCGGCAGCGTAGCCTGGTGGTGTCGACGGTGGCATCTAAAGGTAATGTGGAAGAAAGAAAGGCAAGGGAGATCGGGGTAGAAAAGTGTGGAGAAGGAGATTGTGGGAGGGTTATAGGCAACAGGGAGGGAGATGAGGATAAAGGAAGGAAGAGGAAAAGGGGCAAGTAGTCGGCGACCGACAGTGGTAGGGGAGGGTGGTACAGGTAGGTGTAAGGGGAAATCTACATGCGATAGGGTGCAGGGAAGGGGAAAAAGGGCATGGACAGAAATGCCAGCTTGAATGCCTTACATTGCCAAAAAAGGAAGGGAAGAGGGGGAGTAGATGGGGGGAAGCAAAAATGGTAACGGGGAGTGGGAGTTGCAGGCATGAGGTAGAAAGGGAAGAAAATGAAAAGGAGAGGGAAGGAAAAGGGAAAGAGGGGGTGTGCGTCGTTGGGACACTGCCAAGGAAAGAAGAAAAAAGAAGAAGAAATGACCCTAAGCTAGTTGGGGAAGGAGGGAAGAGAAAATGGGGAAAGGCTGCGTTACTAGGCTTGCTAGGTCGCAGCCCAAAAGACCGGGTAAAGGAGGAAAAGGTAAAGAAAGAAATAAAGAAAGAAAGGAAAGAAAAGAAAAGAAAAAAAAGGAGAGATGGTAGGGTGTTTTCGGTTTTTGAAAATGTATGGGAAGTAATTAAAATAATTAACATTAATTTAAAAATTACCATAATTTATCTATAATTTATTTTAGGTAAGTTAATTAAAATAGCTTCCAAATAATAATTTTTTGTGTCATTTTTGTTGTTATAATTGCTATTATTATTTTTATTATAAGGTGTACACATATTTTAGATTTACTCAATAACTCATTATTTTATCTTTTATTCTTATAAAATTAGAGGTATTATAGAGAGCCTTTTCCATATAGTAGTTTTAGATGAATTCTCAAAGTCAATCCAAATGTGCAACATCCTAAATTTTACTACTAAAAAATGTTGTTTTACAACGGAAGCATATAGCCAAAATAATTGGGTTTTACCGTTATAATTGGTATAAGTCTGCTTTACCATCTCATCCTTACATCAATCATAAGAAAAAAAAACATTACAAGTAAAACAAAGCAAATAGAAGAAAGAGAAAATTCATTAACATAAATACAAGTTTTGGAGATTAACTCAGAGTACAACAATCGAAAATATAGACAAAAGAAATACCATGGAGCTAAGAGTCCAAAAAGGTATCTAGATAAAAATATCATCTGGATAATATAACTTTACACCCAAGCCCTAATACAAAACATCACTCTACCTCATACAGAGAATCGTAAGATGCAAAATCATCATGTGATCTGTCATCGACCTGCACATAGCCATCAAGGTCATCTGCTAGTGGGAATGAGCAACACCGATGAAATGGATATTTAGTATGCTACATGCTGAGTAAGGTGACATTACCATTGAGTCAGGGATACAAACAAACATATGCATTTCTAGTAGAGAATAAGTACACATGTGAAATATATAAAATACCACAAGGTAGTAACTGATCTAGGCCTCATTATTAGGTATAACAATTTTCATTCTTTTATCACCGTTGAGTTCAATGACCCTACTATTCTTAAACCAGTGGAATGGTCTAAAACAAATCTTAAAGACAATACACTAGAGCCACTATTATTGTATAGTGGTACGAACCCAAAACCTCTCAGGGTAAAATGATCCCGAGCCACTATTCTAAAACTAGTGAAATAGTCTGATGCATCTCTTAGGTACAACACACCTTAGTCACTATTATCGTTCGGTGAAACGAATTCAACACCCCGGTCCTGACTCACATACTCTTCCACTTTAAATTATTAATATCTTATCCATTATCTTACTTATCTCAAATAATGCTATCATTTACATAGAGTTTAGGGCCCCACTATTCTTAATCTGGTGGAACAAATGGATGCACCTCTCAGGATAAGACACTCCTGAGCCACTATTATTGTTAGGTAGAATAGAACCATAAAACACCTCGATCCGACTCACTTGATCTTTTACTTTAAATGATTAATGTCTTATTCATTATTGATTTGATAGATAAAAAACACATTTAAAGTAGGAAAATCTCATCACAAAGATCATAAGGTAGTTCTCTTAGCTTAAGACCCTTATATTCCCTAAAAACCCTAATTTCCACATTTTAGGCATAACTCCTTTTGTATTACTCTTTTATCCACCAAACTTACTAAATATTCCTCAAATATTATTAGTATTATTAATATAACCACAATTAAATGCCTAACTCTAATTTATTACATATGTGATACTAATCCTATTTCAAGAGTTATTATTCTTGAGGTTTATAAAATCCTAATTTTACCGGTACATCATAACTTTTCTTGCAGGGCTCATATGACTATAAAATTCAATATACATTCCCAAGATACTAATACTAACATCATATCCAAAATTTGTGGTCTAAATCTACTGTTTCATACATGTGATAATAACCTTCCCGTTTTAGGATTATTATTCCCAAATCAATTCATTTTCTCACTTTATTAAGCTTAGGCATTCATGACTACTCTAAAAGTTTCATATAATTACCTTGGCATATTTTAAATAATATAAAATCTTAAAATACCATAACTCCTATATTAAACCCACATGGACCAACCCTTACCGAAATCCAAAACCAATATTTCATACAAATCTTATTTGTTTTGGTAACATTATTTCCAAATCCTTCATTTACCACCATACAACTTAATATACGACTCTTCACTTATCCTACCTTATTAAACCCATATTACAACCATATATCACACTAAAGGTTTTCCACATAGAATATTATTGTAACGATATCACATAATTCTCAACCTACTTACTTTTCCATCACATAGTATTACAATCTCATATCATAGAATTAACAATCATAAATTTAACCCCATAATAACAAAAACATGATATCACAGACAATCATACATAACACGTAGCATAAAATCCCTAGACTACGACTGGTATCCTTACCGAAAAAGACTTAGGTCTCTAAGTACACTTATCCTATTATGCCTCCTTTAGAAATTCCAAAAAATCACCTAAGAAACCATAATAAAATGCCATTAGTATTTAATAACATAATTAGGGGAAATCTAAAGTAATGGATGGTAAAATAACAAAGGAAAACCAACACAAACAAAATAAGTGCTTTGGAAATTATTTGCGTAATAAAGTAGGATGGAACGACAACAAGTGTCGAAGCCAAGGAGGTGACAATGACACAAGCTGCCATTTCTAGGGGTGAAAAATAGCCAAAGGGGTTGAAGGATGGAGGGGAAAAATGGTCGGAAGGTCGAATGAAAGGAGGTGAGCAACAACAATATGTGTTATTGATATGGGGATGTTTTATGTTGTTGGCAAAAGCCAAGGGGAGGGTTGCAATGAGTATGGGTGTGGCTACGGATAGAGATTAAGTGGAGGAGGAGAAAACAAGGGGAAGGGGATCAAAAGCCTTAGACAAATGTGGGGGTGGTGTTTCGGTAGGTTCAACCAATGCACATAGGAAGGGGAGAAAAAAGTGGGGAGTCGCGGGGAGTTTGGCCTATGGTGTGGTGGTGGTTTCGATGGGACTGTGAGCAACTAGTGGGAGATGTCAATAGTGTAGGCTGAAGCTAGGGAGCTGTGGTGGTTTTGGCTACGTTTGGCAATGACAAGAAGGAGGGATATATGGAGAAAGTGGTGTTTGGTTCGGTAGAAAAATGAATGGAGGAAGAGGTGGTAGCTTCGGTGCATTTAATGTGTGCCATTTATATATATATGAGACATGTAGAGGGACTGAGAAAGTAGAGGGAAAATTTCAATGAAGACATTAGGGTGCTGGAGTTAGAGGAGGGAGATCATAGGGATAGGGAGTAGCTTGGCAAGGGATGGTCGGGGGAAAATTTTGATTCCACACAAGGGAAAGACAAGCAACCAATTGGGGAGAAAAATAGGGTAAGGAAAAAGGAAAAGGAAAATAAAGTAGTGGGGGTTAGAGTTAGGTTTAGGTAAAAGTAATTTAAGTTAGTGTATGATTTATTTAATAAATTGTTTGGAGTTAGGATTAGGTTAGAGTATCAGGAGTTTGGAATAGAGACTAAGGTAAGGTAAAATATAAATTTCTCAAGATTAGAATTAGGTTATGATATTAATCACTTGGGATTATGTTTAGCTAAAATTTGGAGTATTACATCATTACTCCCTTAAAAGAGATTTCTTCCCTGAAGTCAAATGTAACACCCCCAAATTTACTACTGAAAATTTTCATTTAATTAAAAGGGTTTAGTGGAAGCAAAATGATAAAATCGTAAACTTAGGGGCATTACCGCCACACTTAGTACCGGATCGATTCACTCCTACCGTTCCAGTACTAAGTGCTAAGGCTAAATAAGGTTAACATCAAATACAAGTCATTAATAAAACACCAGTCATTAGTAAAACACAATCATTAGTAAAACACAAGTCATACAGAATGATAGTGCGGTTTAGGATTACAATCCAAAGGGTATGTGACTGAAGTTTTTTAAAACATAAAGCACCGTATAATATAACATAACTAAAATATGATGATACATGATCCAAAAGAAAACAGAATCAGGCCGAGTCGCTCTTGATTCCCAAGTCAGGTCTAGGCTCAACGCTTAGCCCCACCCGATGCCTCGTAGGTGTCGTAAGCATCGAAGACATCATCCCCTACCTACACAAGCTTATATGGGTCTTTTGCCCGTGGAAATGAGCAGCACCCATGAAACGGTGATCAGTACACTACGTACTGAGTAATGTAACTAATGCGCTAGGGCCAAACATACAAAAACATATAACTTAGCACATATAGCACAATCACATAGGCAACATGTAATAATACAGATGATGAAGGCCGGCTATGGTCCAATCAGACTTATTTTCTTTTGGATCTCTGTTAAATATAGTCATTTCACACCATAGTCTTTATCAATCCATGCGAATGCGGGAGCCCCACTATTATAGCTGGTGGATTGGTCACTTATAGGGCAGAACACACATAACCACTATTTTATGCCGGTGGATCGGTCTCTAGGGCAAAACGCTCCTGGTCACTATTATGCCGATGGATCGGTCTGGCCCCGACTCTCATGGTGTTTCACTGTAATTACATAGTAGCTTTCCCATGATTCATTAGCAACTTAATGTTTGGCTTGTTGAGCTCGGGATCCCCCACTATTATAGCCAGTGGATCGGTCACTTATAGGACATAACACACCTAACCACTATTATATGTCGGTAGATCGGTCTCTTGGGCACCCCAACACCTGGCCACTATTATGCCGATGGATCGGTCTGGGCCCGGCCCAATAATCTTACTCTTTAAGTGATTAGTATCTTATTCGTGTCTTATTAGATAAAGCTTTTCACCCTTGACATGCATGTCAACTACCTTCTACTTCTACTCTCCCAAGGGAGCTCGTCCCATATCTTGAGACTATTGCGCCCCTTATCACACCCCGACATTCATTTCCCTTTACACTTACCCTTTAATGAAAAACCCAACTCCTATGGGTGTGGGTTAGGCCCAACACCTTATGACATCAACTCCACCTACTATCACATCCTAGGGTTTTCCCTTGAAAACCCTAATTGGACCGATGTGGCCCAACCCTCTCTCTCACTTATACTACCATTACCTCGTTTATAGCCCCATACCTTAACTCATTAGATCCAATCCCAACTCATATCATCTTACCTTTCGATTTCACATGTGACCGGAAAAACTCTAGTTGGCCACTTCAAACCCTAATACCTTTCTTCTCCCACAAGTAACCTCTCTGTTTTTCACTTAATATTTGTTCTCTTCCACGACACCCATAATCACCCCTTATATAATAAAATCTCACTCTGAACCCGTACCCCACTCTTCCATAATTTTTTTACTCCCACATTTTCCGAATTACTACTGCTTGCCAAAACCCTAATTGGGTCCCTTATACACCCTTACACTAACCTACGTATTATTTTTTATCCCAAGTCTCTAATCACTCCACAACTCTCCCCTTAGCTTATTTACACCCTAATACAACTTTTCTCACGTAAAGATCGTTCCCATGCAAGATTTATCCACCCCATACAACTCTCAAAGTCCCCATGCAAATTTTAAGACTCACATACATGGTTACCATCTTTCATTCATTTTGGTCATTCATTCCTCTTTAATTTCCTCTCATGGATCATGAGGTATTTTGGTCAACCTCATATCTCCCCTTAGTGAACTCACTTCCCATTTTCTTTCTTTTTGTCCTTTCATTCCCATATCATATTATCAACCGTCCTATCATGCATGTCCTAGACCATAACATATCACATCATAATCACCATATATATATATCATACACATGTCATAAAAAAACATATACAAACATACCTCAACTCCAAGCTACGCTACACATAAGACAAGTTAATGACAATCATACGATACACGACATAGCATAATATATAGCATCCAAAGCATACAAGTCACACAACACACACGGGTCTTAGCTACATCCTTACCTAAAACGACGCCGGGCTTAGAGCACGCTCCTACGACTCCTTAGGGTCTTGGCTTAATTCACCTATAAGAGGGAAAATACTCCTCCTACCAAAAGTACCATTACTCCTTATTTTAGTCTAAGATTAGAGTTATTATTATTAAAGGGAGCATTATACGTGAAAACTAGGGTTTTTATTTTCAAGTTATCCTACTAGATATTACTACTTATACTATTAAACCTAATAGCTCTATTCTTCTAATAATAGTACTAATTCTAATTGTAGCAAAATAGTGTTAATAATAATAATAATAATAATAATAATAATAGTAATGCTAATGCTTATAGTGATAGAAATCCTAGCACTTTTAAGTCTAAGGCTAATAATAGCGTTAGGGTTAAAATAATAATATAATAATAGTGATACCGACAAAGTTAGGGATGGCAATGGGTCCGGTCTGGGTCTGGTCCAGCCATACCCAGACCCGGACCCGTTTATATTACCTAAACCTAGACCCGACCCAGACCCGTCAGATCTTAAAAGTTCAGACCCAGATCCAGATCCATCGGGTCTAGCGGGTAAATAGGTCCTAAACGGGTCCTAAATGGGTTCGGTTATTTTTAAAAAAAATTAATAATCTATGCTAATACAAATACATTTATGTTTTATATAACTTAATATGTATTTTTTTGTTAAAAAAATCATCTAAGTGAAAAAATAAATATATTAAAATAGTTATATTAACTTTTCAAATGGTGTTTTAATGCTTTTAGTAGGGATGTAAATGGAGCGGGTATACCCATATCCGTATCCGTATCCGATAAGAAAATCCGTACCCGTACCTGAATCCATATCTGCTAACATATCCATATCCGTATCCGTTGGATATCTATTACTCGACGGATTATCTGTTTACCCGTTAATGGATATTATCCGACGGATAAATCCATTACCTGACAGATAAATCCATTTAGAGTTAAGCCAAATAACAATTTTAACTTTAATTTATACTATATTTATTTTAAAATTAAGGGTAAAAAGGTCATTATATATCGGATAAAGGGGTACGGATATGGATATGGGTATGGTTACGGGTACGGGTATGGATATGCCATACCTGTATCCGTACTCGAACCCGACGGGTATTTTTTTTCCATCATCCATATCCATATCCATATCTTTTTAAATATACGTCGGATAAAATCCATCAGATTTCGGGTAAAATCCACTCCGTTTACATCCCTAGCTTTTAAAATACAATGTTATACATATTGTTTATAAAGTAAGTATACAAATAAAATTTAAAAAAAAAATGAATAAGGAGCTTATATAAGATTAAGACAATAATGACAAACATAATATTAGTATATATTTATATATGTATACACACACACATATATGTATATTAAACGAGTCTGGAGAGTCGGGTCTGGGTCTAGAACTAGACCCAGACCCATATCCTTTAAGGTATATATGGACCCAGACCCGATCCAGACCCTTGGGGTCCAAAAAGTATGGACCCAGACCTGCTAAAAATAATGCGACTCTAGCGGGTCTGGGTTGGGTCCGAGACCCATTACCATCCCTAGACAAAGTACTAATATTCCTAATGATAATAGTTATAATTTAATAATAATAATGTAAGAGTTCAAATGATTTTGTCACAATAATAGTAAAATAATAACAATAATAATAGTAATAACTACTAATGATACCCTAGTAATAATGTTAGTGATAAAGGCATTAGAAATAATATTAACGATATTCTAATATTAAATAGTAAAATACTAAGGCTTAAGTATTCTTCTTCTTTAACGACAAAATGATAATATGCCAACTTCGGTTTAAATAACATTAATAATAATAAAAGTAGTAATAATAATAATAATGATACAAATGTTAAGTATAATAATAACAACAATAATAATGATAATAGTAACCAAAATGATAATAATAATGATATAAGGGTCCAAATATTTATATTAATAAATAAAAGTGATAATGGACAAAGTTAGCATTAAAAATATTAGCAAGGAAATAATGATAATGATAATGGTAATAATAATAGTAATAATAACAATAATAATAAAAGTAAAGTTGGGTTAAGTAGTAGTAGTAGTAGTAGTAATAATAATAATAATAATAATAATAATAATAATAATAATAATAATAATAATAATAATAATAATAATTAAGAATAATACTAGTAGTAATGATAATAAAAATTGTAATAGTAGTATAAGGGTTCAGATGTTTACCATAATAGTAAAGATAATGATAATATGCCATAGCTAGCATTAGTAATAATAGTAGGAATAATAGAGAGGTTGGTGATAATAATAATAATAATAGTAAACGAGGAAAAGTCCTAATCATGATAACACTAAAGTTGTAGGCCATTATTAATGATAATATTATTATTGGTTAGGAAAATCATAAAGTTAGGTTAAGTAATAATAATAATAATAATAATGATAGAGATAACTATATTAATACTAAAGTTGTTAATAATAATAATAATGATAATAGTATTAGTAGTAGTAATAATAATAATAATAATAATAAGGATAACCATTTTAACGCTAAAGTTGTAGCCTTTTAAATAATATACCTTAGTTATAATTATTTCTGAAATTAGGTTAGGTAATAAGAGTGATACATAACAATAATAATAATAATAGTAATAATAATAATAATAATAATAATAATAATAATAATAATAATGATAATACAACACTAATAATAATAAGAATAATAATAATAGTAATATTAAGGATAATATTATTATTATTACTAAAAATTATTAACACTTATAGAAAATAGTTTAGGGGCTGAGGAAGCTGGAGTACAACCTAAGGTTGGTGGTGGAACTAGCGGCGGCGCGTGGCGGCGATGGCGGCGGCGGTGGAGGAGGAAGAGAGGTGGAAAGATGGATATGTAGGTTAAAGGAGAGGAAGGGGAGGGATGTTTGAGGTGGTGGAAGGTGCAGCAGGTGGAGAGGGACGGAATGGAGGTGGTGTTGCAGTCGAGAGTGGCGGCGCACGGCGGTTGGTGTGGTGGCCGAAGGTGGTGGAAGATGGAGAAAGTAGAAGGAGAGGGAGGCAGGGAGAGATAGAGGTGTGGGGAGGTAGGGGAGGTTCCCTGGTCGTTTTGGGGGGTGGAGGAGGCGTTGGTTGCGGCGGCACGATAGGCGGGGGGGGTTGGCTAGGGCTGATCGAGAAGGCACTTTTGCACGGACCGGGAGGCTCGTGCAGGGCAGGATAGGGGAGTAGGGTGGTCCATTTTTGTAGAGGGAGGTGCGGGAAAGGTTTTGGCGAGAGGATTTTGTTGCGGCGGTCGTTGACGGCGGCGAAGTAAGGAGCTGATAAGGCGGCGACGAGCGGCTAGAGTTTCTGGGCTGCGAAAATGGAGCTCAACCCAGGCTGCTAATGGGGATTATTTATAGGTTAATTGAGGGGGAAAACGATGAAGGGGAAGAGGACAAGCGGGGCAGGTGTGGTAGGACCACTGGCCGACGGTGGCAGGCGGTGCAGTCCTGCCATGGCAGGTTAGGTCGGGAGAGGGAAAATGGAAAGGAAGGGGCACGTGTGAGGGGGTTATGGGGTTTGTTGGGGTCAGAAAAAGGAAATAAAATGACAGGAAGAGCAGGGGGACGGTCAGCGTTGGGCTGGTGGTTGCCGGCGAAAATCGGGGCTGCAGGTCGGCATTGTAGGTCGGGGTTGGGGAAGAAGGAGTGCGACAGGCTGGATCGGCCAGTCCAAGGGAAGAAAGAAAAAAAAGGAGCGGGCGGCTGGCTGGGCGTTGGGCGTAGGAAAGAAGACAACGCGGGCTTGGGCCGCGCGACGGGAGAAGGGAGGAGAAGGGTCTGGGCTGCGCAGGCCGGCCCAGTCGGGGAGGATGGGGAAAGAAAGAAGAAAGGAGAAGGAGGGAGAGAAAAAAAAGAAAAAAAAAGGGAAAAGGGGGAAATAAGGGGGAAAATAGATAAAAATAACTTATGGGAAATAGGTTGTAGTATTTTTTATAGATAAACAAATTTTAATAATTTAACTTAATATATTTTAATATATTGGTTTAAATGTAAATTTTAGAAAATATTGGTTTGAAATATTATTTAAATAAAATGAGTATGATAAAATAACAATTTTTTATTTTAATTTATTAAATATTCACATCTAATTTTATATACTCAAAAATCCACATAATAATTAAATTAAATAAATTTAAAAGATAAAATCCTCAAAATAAAATAATTAAATTAAATAAGTTTAAAAGCTAAGTTATCTCAAATAAGAGTGATTTAATCAAATTATAGACTTTTAAAATTTTGGGGGATTACATCAAAAGTCAAGGTTGGGGAAGAAGAGAAAAATGATGTAAAGAAAGATGATCTCAGCAACTAACTCTACTAGAGTTGACACTACACTACCATGTACTATCCCTTTAAAAGAGAGAGGACCCCGAACCCTAACACACCTATGTTGAAAAGCCCGAGATATGACTTGCGCATATTCTCCTCGGTCTCCCAAATCACCTCCTTTGCTCCTTAACGGCTCCAGAGAATCTTCACAAGCGCAACTAAGCTCGTCCAGGTCCGTTGAGTATTGGTGTCGAGAATCTGCAAAGGCCTTTCCTTGTAGGATAAATAATCATTGAGCTCAACCTCATTTGGTTAGATCACGTGGGACAGATCTACGGTGTGCTTCCTCAATTGAGAGATGTGGAAGACATTATGAACTCGGGAAGTGCTAGGTGATATACAACCTTGTCAGCCCTATCAAGAATCTTATAAGGACCAATATATCTCGAGCTCAACTTACCCTTTCAACAATAAATGGTTTGGATTCTTATGTCCTAAATTGATACCCCGTGAAACTTATTTCAAAGAAAAATAAAGTATGTGATCAAAGCAATGAGGGTGACTCCCACATATATATATTTTCCTCCTTTTCCTTTAATGCACATTATGTTTTGGTCATTTTTCATCCATCGAGATGGGTGACATATTGGTTCAATCTCCTAAGTTTAAAATGGTGTAACTATCTATATAAAGTTATTAGTAGGTAATTATTATATATTTGCATTATTATATTATATAGTTAATATAAGTATAAAGATAAAGACAAATCTAAGTAATGGTGGACTCAAATGAAGATGTGTACCTAGTTATTTTAATGATTTTCTATGTTTTAATGTTTAATAAAGTTCTAACAAATTAATTTGTGCTTTTTTTCCCTATCTTGTGAAATGAATATGTGTCCAAAAATAAAGAGATAATGATAGTTGTGGATATTCTATCATGAAATTCATGAGAAATGTAATCACAAGACAATGATGGAAAGATGGGGAGGCATCTATTGATCATCATTTTTATAATACTAACCATGCAATTTATGATCATTTTTTATTTTTCTAGGTATATCAAAATTACAAGGTGATATGTTTGGATAACCAAATTAATGAGGTCAGGCAAGAGTGGATAGATTTTTTCTTAAACACTAGCTAATGACTTCTTATGTATTTAGTTTTTAATTAATATAGTTATATGCATGTATATTTGATTATTTTTAGGATTATAAGTTCACTATAAGAAAATTAAATTTTGGCAATGAAATATGGCATTGTCAAAAAAAATTTGGAACAATACTATAGCGTTGGCAATAATAAGCTCTCGCTATGTATCAGGATGTACCTAGAGGGTTTTGCAATGAATTTTTTCCATTGAAAAAATATATATTTTACAATGGTAAATCTGTGGCTAAAAAGATATTTTGTTGCCATAAATGATTGTCATAGATGTTTAAGCACAATTATTTTTTCCATTTTCATAGCCATCTATAATTATTTCCACAATAGTGTATGACAGTTTTGATGGAATATCTATTTTATTTCATAAATATATTTAAATAAAGTGATTTTCATTTTATTTTAAATATCTCATAAAAATAACATAAAATATAAAAGTATCCTTCAATTTTGTTATTCCCATAAAGTTCATTCCATCAATTACTTTTTCATTTATCCTTTATGTGAAAGTAGACAAATCATGTCTAATAAAGTAGTTTAGTGTTGTCTATACCATTTTTATTTGTGAGGACAATGAGTAAGGATTTTTAAAGTTTTTATTTCTTTTTATAGATATTGGATTCCATCAACGATCTACCTTGAGCTCCTTTTTCCCTATATACTAGATCTAGATGAATTATCAAAGTCGGTCCAATAGAGTGTTCATGGTGTATATTATTCTTCAATGATATTATTTTAGTTGATGGGATTATATGTGTAAATGACAAGCTATAATTAGGAACGAATCGTTTGGAACTTAGGGGTTTTAAGTAGGACTAAGACAACATATATAAGTTGTAACTTTAATGGTATTGATAATGGCTTAATCCTGTAATGGATGTTATATAAGAAAATGATATTTGTAGTTATCTATGTTTTATCATAAAAATAAATAAATATATTAATAGATACATCTTGCATAGTCTAAGCATTGAGTGGGAGAATGAATTTAGTATGTGGCTGTAACACCTCAATTTTTACTATTGATTTTTTTTGTTTTGCAGTGAAAGTAATTAAGTAAAATATTGGGGATT
This sequence comes from Tamarix austromongolica, assembly GCA_039764185.1. Classification (NCBI taxonomy): domain Eukaryota; kingdom Viridiplantae; phylum Streptophyta; class Magnoliopsida; order Caryophyllales; family Tamaricaceae; genus Tamarix; species Tamarix austromongolica. Next base: position 81,162,205 of record CM077814.1, on the reverse strand, counting down.
ACTGCCACGACCGACATAATTCTGGCTTATGCAACCATCTTTACATCAATCACAAGATTAAAACATTTAAAATAACACAAGAAAATTAGAAACAAAAGAACATTTATAGTACAATACTGAGTTTAGAGCCTAATTCTAAGTTTAATAATATAAAATACAAAAAAGGGGATACCATGGATCAAGAGTCCAAAAAGGATATCCAGTTAAATATACCAACCGGATAACAATTACTCTTTACCCAACCCCTAACATAGATGAAGTCACTTATCCCCATATAAGGCTTCATAAGCAGTATAATCATCTAGTTGATCTTCTGAGACCTGCACATAAGATTTAGGGTCTTCTGCTCGTGGGAATGAGTAGCACCCATAAAATGGGTGGTCAGTACGCTATGTATTGAGTAATGGAATAAACTATCAAAATAGGGATACAAATAGCACATACTTTCACATTAGATAATAAGGGAATAACCAAATAAACAAAGCACCTCATGGGACAGAATATGATCCCGATTCCTTCATTAAGTATAATCTATTTTTATTCTTTTATACACGTTGAGTTTAGGGACCCCGCTATTCTTAAGCCGGTGGAACGGTCTGAAATATCATCTCAGAGACAACACACCTGAGCCACTATTTTTTTCGGTGGAACGAAATTAAAAAACATCTTCTCGGAGCAAAACGCTCCCAAGCTACTATTCTCTCCGGTGGAACGGGAATACATATATATATATATATATATATAGAAAAATAGTTCACCTTGGTCCTGACTCACGTATTCTTCCACTTTAAATCATTAGTATATTTTCCATAGGTTATAATGATACATTTTCATTTCACGATGAGGAGGGGCCCCACTATTCTTAATCTGGTGGAACAGACTTAAGCACCTTCTCTAGGTAAAACCTCCTAAGCCACCATTCTTTTTAGTGGAAAGGAGATTCAAAACATCTTCTCATGGCAAAATGCTCCAGAGCCCCTATTCTCCCTTGTGGAACGGGAATACATACATACATATATACATATATATATCACTTTGGCCCCACTCACGTGCTCTTTCACTTTGGCCCTACTCACATGCTCTTTCATTTTAAGTGATTAGTATCTTATTTAATATTAATTCTCAGACATAGAACGCATTAAAACATATATACACATAGTATAGGCCTAAGTCCTTAAGTCCTTTCAAACCATGACTACACACCCTTTAGTACTCATTCTCCCATATTGATTATTCCACACAGCTTATATTATATCATCTCCAAATACCATCATTATTATCATACCCAAAATGCACGATATAATTCCCATACATATATTTTAACAATCACATCCCGATATGTTAATCATAGAAATATTTAATACCTAAATTCCATAGATTTGTTATAACACCTCCCATAAAATTTTTATGATTACCAATTTTGATAGATAACCTCACAAGGTCAAACAATAACAACGTATTCAGAAATCCGTATAACCTCTAGATCTTATACACAGAATAATGTTATTATCATTACAAGATAGTTTGCCTTAAATTATCCATTAAATCATTTAAGGACTCCAAATAACAATAATACTTTCAAGAATTCCTCATGCTATTATTATTATTATATTTTAATCCTCCTAACACATAAAATACCAAAATTTCCTTATAATCCCATAATAACCAAGTTACCCTTAAACAAAAATAAAAACCTTTATTTTATAAAATCTTATACCTTCCACACATATTATTTTCCAAGTCCACAATTAATCATCATATCTCATGAGAATTCTAAAGTCCATTTATCAAAACTCATTTAACCCATATTTCATACCATAATATATATTTCCACAAATATGACATTATCACAATAAAATAATAGTGGTACCTCTTACCCATTCTTACTTTATGTCAATAACACAATATCCTTAAATCCATATTTCATACCATAAGATATATTTCCACAAATATGACATTATCACGATAAAATAATAATGGCACCTCTTACCCATTTTTACTTGTTGTTAATAACACAATATCCTTAAATCCATATTTCATACCATAAGATATATTTCCACAAATATGATATTATCATAATAAAATAATAATGGTACCTCTTATCCATTTTTACATTCTTTCAATAACATAATATCCTTAAGCCCATATTTCATACATAAAATATATTTCCACAATATGACATTATCACAACAAAAACCATAGCATAATGGTACCTCTCGTCCATTCTTACTCCCATTCAACATAATATTTATATCATCACAAAATATAATGATCAACATATGTTACATCATATATCAACATTATCATGAAAACACATATAATCATACAAGAAAATAGCACCAAAAATCCTAAACATCGAATAGTATACTTACCAACTAGCGCACCAGGCTCTAAGCATGCAAATCATATACTTCCTCCTTAAGCTACTATAATACCGCCTATGAAAACTAATAAAATTTATGGTTAGACTCAAAGAGTTAAATCAAAGGAGAAATCAAGGTAAAGAGGGTAAAAATAGAAATAATCATGGTTAAATGGGAGCTTAAGATGTGTAGATGTGTAGAAGAATGTGTGGTGGAGTTATGGTAAAATTTTGATGGTGCTTGGATAAGGTTTGGGGGTGAAAATAGGGGTGCACAGCCAAAAATAGGAAGTTGCACGTCTGTGCAGTAGGCGGTGCAACCCTGGTCGAGAGAAAAAGTAATACACGGCTAGGCGGTGCAAAAGTTACACGGCTGTGCAACACTAGGCGAGATAAAATATCACGCACATCCAAGTTGTGTAAAAGGATATTTTAAATGTTGCACAATTGTGCAGCAGGCCGTGCACTCTGTAAAAGTGCAATGGACAGGGGAAAGAAGAAGGAAAAAGAGGCGGTGGTCGGAGGCGATGACTGGCGACGGTATTGGGGAAGGTTGGGGTGACCTTGGTGGTCGATCCACGACCCAATGGGAAGTGAGTGGTGGCTAAGGTGGTGCACGGTGATGGAATGGTGGTGCGCAGGCTAAAAAAATAGGGAAAGGAGGAGGAAGAAGAATAAGAAGAAAAAAGAGGGGGGAGAAAATAGAAGGAAGAGGGAGGGATCAGGTAGTGTTGTGGACACAAAATGGCAGAATGAAGGCAAACTAAAGAAAGAGGAAGAAGAGCGTGGGGGTGTGTGTGTGCATGTGTGGTGTGAATCAAGGAAGCAGACAAAGAATAGGGGGCATGCAACAATGATGATGATGATGGTGCAACTGCAAGGTGATGATGATGATGGTTGCAAGGGATGGTGAGGAGTAGGGTAGTGGCAGTAGGGGAGAGTGGTGATGGTTGAATGTATGTGTTGTGTAAGGATAAGGGGAATAAGAGGAAGAAGAGTGGAAAGGTGTGCGCATGGGTGTGCAGGTATGAAAAGATGGAAGAAGGAGAAGAAGAAGGAGAAAGGTGATGGATGATTAGCGAGGGTGTAGAAAGGTGATGGTGCAAGTTGCAACAAAATTATAATGTGTGCAGCTTAAGGTTGACGGAAGGAGGAGAAGAAGGAAAGAAAAGAAAAGGAAAAAGAGAAGGGTTGGGGGATTAGTTTTGAGTGATTTTAAATTAGCCATAAGTAATTAAGATTAGTGGAAATTTTAGCGAGTTTTGATTTTGGTTTACGAATTACAGTTTATCTGAGTCAAGGTTTCAGATTCGGTTAAAATTTTGAGATTAAGGGATTGAGTTAAGGATAAAAATAAGATTTCTTGATATTAGAATCAAATTAGGTTGTTAGTGATGTGGGATTAGGTTAAGTAAATTTTTAGGGTATTAGTGGTCCTAAAGTCTTCTACGATAGGTTGATACCAGTCAAAATGAAAGGGATATTATATCAAGAGTTAGATTAAGTACCAACTATGATGTATGTATAGAATGTTATTTGATGGAATGTATCCACATTAGTTAGATGACGGCGGTATATATAATGATGTTATGTTAGATGTGAAACCCTATCAGAAGTTTTTTTTTAAACAAAAAAGAAAATAAAAGAACAATGGTAATAAGGAGATGATGGCGGTGTCTACTATTTATTGTAAGTTGAGTGAAGGTGGTTTAATCATATTAATAGATGTCATTCAAATGCACCAGTGAATGAATCGTGAAAAGTTTTAGTTGAAAGGTTATGAGAGATGACAAAGCACAATTTGGCCATACACACTAAGGCTAATTTACCGAGAATGCGCCTAGTGATAAGAAATTGGGACTCATGAAAAAATACATGGGGGATCTTGAGTAGATGGATTTTCTATTAAAGGTGAGTTCCATTTTTCTCCCCTATGGTTCATAAAAAATTTCAACTTTTTTACTTCATGCTCGTGTAGAATTTTTTAACCTAAGCAAATAAAAAGTATAACTGATTATCTCACATCATAAAATTAAAATTTAATAAAAAAAAACCTTATTTATGTATTTATTATGATCTAGCAATTTATAAGTAATGACTACCAATAACATACCCACTTTTTAAATATAAAATTACACATTGAAATCAAAATCAAGGTCCAATTGAAACTAAAATATGATCCGTCAGCAAAATCCACGGTTTATTCAAGACGCGATGACCTAATTTAAGAATATAAACCTAATTTTTTGACTTACTTGTCTTATTCTTTAATACTTAATTTTCTTTGTGAAAACAAAACATACAACTATCATCTAATAGACAAGAACAATTCTTTTATCTTCCTTTATTGACGACTAGATCTACACTCGAGCATGGGATTAGATTATCATAATTTATAATGTAAAATAATTTGAATATAATAAATTACTAGTAATGAAAGGATAAATATACTTTCAAATTTAGATAGTGAATTGAAATTAAACATTATGTATTGTTTACTCTTATTAGACAAGAAAAAAAAAAAACTTACCAAGTTATGAAATTTCAAGTACATTATTACAAACAATGTTTATAATATAATTGCTTAGATCCCTTATTGCATACCTGTGTAATTTTCAATTCTTAAACAATATATATTTAGTTATGATTAAATGCTATTATATTTCATGTCATTATAAGAATAGTATGATAATTATAAATTGTTAACTTATTGAATTAATTTTAAAAAAATAAGTTTTCATATTCTATTCGATAATATTAATTTAGAAATGTATATAATACTAACAAACTAAATAAAACAAAAATAAAATAGACAAAAACTAACATCCAATATAGTATATCTTATATAATTATATCCACATAAGCAATCCATAAGGTATAGGTTATGAATCAATAAACATTCTCGAATTAGCTCTGTACTTATCTATACAAACATTACTATGCAATTTGATAGGTAACCGAACAATATTATGCTACACCAACATGAAAGTAATCATAGATTAGTCCTTTATAGGTTCTAAATAAGTTGAATCTTCATTGAATGTCACCATCAAGACAACATTGTGTTAGAGACTTATAACTTTTATGAGTGGGAGGTTGAATAATAATCAAGGAGTATAATAATTACTTGACTTCGTGCAATTCACTTAATCGACAAAACCTTTTTCCTATGATTTTGATTTCTAGTGCAAGGTTTAGGTTTTATTGGAATATTTTGAAGAATAATTTTCATTCTAACATTTGCTACCTTGATACTATTTATATTTGTTTTTCATCGAGTAAGATATGGGTATATTTTGCATTTTGATTTGTTGAAATCTAGGTATTGATAAACAATCATTTGTGCATTAAGTTATTTATTTCAAGCGTAGACTATAATATACTAATGAAAGTTTAAATATAAAGCAATCAATAATTCATAAATAGTTGTAGAGAAAGGTAAATCTCATTTCTTGCTTCCTTCCAATATTTTCATGCTCACTAATCATGATAGTGAACACATGTTCGAAGTTGGGGAAAACAATTAGAAAATATAAGCAACGTAGATTAAAATAATATAGAATGCATACAAATTAGGATAAAAAATAAATCTATGACGTAATATATTTATTTCATTATCATTAGTTTTCTCCTTTATGAGTGAATTAGCTAGGTCTCACACATAGTAACAAAAAATATGATATTTGAAATATATGATTCATATAACAACAAACCATTGACAACTTACCACAATCATTAATTAAAACATTTTAGGCAGCAGAAACTCTATTAGTCTCATGTGACTCAATAAGCCTAACAATACCTACGCCTTCTAACACTTGCTTATATATCATATGCCTTTGGTGTCCACATCGTCGGATAAAATGGCAAAAAGAAGAACAAAAATGCATGAAAAGATACAATGTTCACCCACCCACCCCCAACAAACAAACACACGTATACTAACATACACATCAACACAAAGGAACAATCCTAAACAAGAATTACCATATTAGGAATGAAGAGAATATTTGACAAAAAAACATGTTAGGCATTCCATCTTGCTCTTGCCTATCTCCATCATGGTTGGAATGATTTGATATTCCCTTTATCCATCGTTGCACTTGTAATCTTCTAATCGACATAATTTTTACCAAAACTTAGAATGAAATTCATCACATCCAACATAAATGAATTTATCAACTTTTAGGAAAACCAATTTTTTATATCGAACTTTGACACACACACACACAAACACTATTCAACGCATATACAACCTTACACTTTAGTATATATAGATTGCAAAAAAAAAAGATAAATGACAGCGATACTTCATTGCTTCCATAAGAAGAAAACCCTTATTACATCTTCTTCTTATATTATCCTATATTTTATGCATATATATTTTAGGAAAATATTAAAAGTTTAATTTGGTCCTTCTAGGCTTCAGTTATACAAAAATCGTTGCAAAATGTGTTGAATATCCTCAAAAACATAAGAATACCCATAATATACCTAAATTAAACTGAGTGTTGTGAGGATTAATCTGGCTACTTATATCAACACGACATACCATCATTTTGGTGATTACATATTAAGAGCTCAACAGTTAAACATGTTGGTTGTGGAGCAAATTTTAGGATGTGTGACTATCTTAGAAAGTTTTAAAAAATTTCTAAAAATTTATCAAGAAGCGCGTGAGTGAGGAAAAAATGTGTTGAAAGGACTTGTGTCGATATATGAGATTAGCCAATCAATCCAAAAGTGCTCCAATGTATACCTCGTGTGGTTGTATCAACTCGGAGTATTACAAATGGCATCATGAAAAAATCACGACCACAATCTGAGCTTGGATGAGCCAGTCAGTTGCCTATTGGGGTTATTCTTAGGATAAACTGTAATGAGACAGTTAGTAGTTGAGTTACAATGAATACATTGTATTATTTGAGTAGGGGTGAATGTAATACTCCTAAATTGAGAGGAGTGTTATAAAGATTGATCCGTATATTTATATCAACATGCTACTGATATCAACGCGGTATACTGTCCTTTTGGTGATTCTATCCTAAGAATTCTACAGTTAAATGTACTGGTTGTGGAAAAAAATTTAGGATAGGTGATCGATCCTCTTAGGAAGTTTCACAATTTTTAAAAAAATTTCTCAGAAAGTGCGTGAGTAAGAACAAAGAACGTTGAAAGGACTTGTGTTGATCAGTGGGATCAGCTGATCAAATGCTTTAAGGTAGCTCCCGTGTGATCATATTGACTCAGGGTGTTACAATATCAAACTGCTATCGTGATCAAATTCACACCAAAACTCCCCAACTTGGATTTCACCTTGCCAATCTAGAATTTTGACAATGCTAGTTACTTCCAACTACAACTTATGTCAATTGAAAATTATCATCTTTAAGAGTACAACCATAGATACTTTCCTCCCCAATTCTATTTCCCTCGTCATTGTGACCATAGACATAATGGTATATGAAGGCTTTGTAACCAAAGCTTTTCTCTAGTTGGATTCTACCACAAATGGACTTTGTTTAGTTAAACCTTATATGCCAAAGTTCAGATTATTCATCCTAAAGCTTATATCAATTTAGTAGTGAAGGTATAAGTTGGTAATAAGAGATAAAGGTGTTCCTCGTTACAATAATAAAGTAATTATGAAGAACATACAAATCTAGAACTATGTACAAATTTGATAATACATGTTTCCAAACCACAGTTTAGATCAAATCAAACTCCTTATGCACTTGCCCTTACACCCTATATATCTATTATCTAGCGTTGTAGCAATACTGGATCTCATTGAGCATGAATTAACAATACTGGATCTCATGGAGTATAAATCACGCTTTTCATAATTATAGAGAAATTTCACTCATTTAATCAAAATATTAGTAAATACCAAATATATCATCCACCTTATGCAAATGATTGTCACCACCGCATTCGTATATGTAAGCAATAGGCATAGAAGGAGCATAAAATTAGCAATATGTATTTTTCCTCTGTCCATATCCGTAAGCAATTGATGCAGAAGGAACATCAATCAACAACATGTATTCTTTGTATGAAGTATTGGACATGTTTGAAAATCACTTCCATCAAAAAAATATTACCAAATTTGGCATACATTGTTATTGTTGTTGTTGGTGGTGGTGGTGCATGATGGGATTCAATTTTCCATTGAATGCAAATAATAAAAACACCGAATAACACTATCATCCACATCGACTTTTGAGCTAATAACGCAAAATAATGAAAAAATATACTTATAAATCAAATAGAAACTAAATTGAAATGAAAGTCCAAGTTTTCATTGAAGAAACAAATTTGAAAATATATACTTAACATTGAGATTTCTATGCCTAATTCTTTCATGGATTTGTTTTTAATCGTAATAGAAACATAATGCGAATATGGATAAATTTTCTAATATATATATGTCACATGCCACCCCCATATCCATAAATAAACATCCACTCTTCCACAAAACATATGGTACACTAACACGATCACACACTTCGATTCATCTCTCTTCACTAGCTAGTAAAAAAATTTCATGAAAATTAAAAGAAGAAGAAATTAGCAACAAACCTCCATATCCTCATAAATAAATTAAAAAAGGTGAAAAGCCCCTCAAACGGTAATTAGGACACGAAACCTAGCAATCTCCCAAAATAGTATTGTCCAATCTTGAACGGAAAAAAATTATTATCAATAATAAAAGTGTTATGTAGGAAAGCAACAATAAAAATCTTAATCTTTAATATAACTATTATGGAAGTAAACACAATTACGTTCTTACTCACTAATATCAAGTCTCACAACCTAATACATAAATATATGCATGTAGTGTTTCAAACTTTTCATTCTTATTCTATGTTTGTTATATTTGAGCATGCATGTTGTAAAGCATTCTTGATGCAAATGGTAAGATATTTTTTCTTTGCCATCATCTACTCATTGGGTACTTAATTGTAAGTTCAAGACTTTACATTTTGCTCAACACTTTGTTTTTTATTTGACTAAATGATGTCATCTCCAGACTCTTCACTCCAAAAGTAAACCAACATCAAACATAAACCCACCTTTTACTACCTCCAACTCCAATCATTACCCACTTCCTGCTTCAATTCCATATATCCACCACCAACATTGCCATTATCCCAGCCAACTTTATCACTGTTGCCTCCATTGGATCAATCCTCAACTTTTCTGATAGGTGATTTATTGGTTGTTCTGTCAGTAATATGGTTGTTCATATTATCAGATATCTGCTTATCCAATCCAAAAAACAAATATCGGATCCAATTTTTTTTTTTCAAATTAAATATCCGATTCAGTCAACGAAAAGTCAAACAAATCAAATATTTGATCCGAAGAAAAAATATGTATATATTTTTTGTATATTTTTTTATTTTATATATGATTATATATAAATAAATTTAAATGAATATATAAATTTTACTTACTTAATTTATTAGTTGGACAGAAATTTAATTTAGTGTAAATTATATTTTTAATATAATTATTTTTTAGAATATTTATTTTAACCCCTCCCCCAATGGCCAACACATGCGTAAATAGTGCATAGTAGCACTGCAGCAACACGCAACATGCAGTCATGCACCACTAATTGTTGACTACGCTATGTAGTGTACACAGACTACGCACAACCCAAGTCTCTGGTGCTATAGTATTTAATTATTTATTTCAATTTTTTTAACTAGTACTAGTGTAGTACACACTACGCAGTCGGCACTCGCAACCTCACACCCATATTGGCTATATCCCCACTCCCCACGCCTCTGAATTATTTTTCCTCTCTTCTCTGTATTTGCTTTTCCATTTTTCTCTTATACAGTTCTTCAAAACCGACCGCTTCCTTTGTGTGCTCTCCCAGTCCTAGGCTCCCAGCAACCACCGATTCAGTGTTGCTCATTGTTCAACTCCAGTGCTTCCTGTGTGCTACTACTCCCCTATCGTCTTTGCTTTCAATCTACTTCTCATTGCTCAACCATCATCGGATTTTAGTGGGTAATATTTTTTCAAACCCTAACTTTTAATTTAAGTTAAATTAATTACTAAATTGAATATGTATGAGTTATATGTTAGATTTGGATGGATTAAAGGTGTGGTATATGTTTGATTTGTAAAAATTTGGACTCTTGACCTATTATGCCCTAAATCGAATATGTGTTATATGGTCTCTGCTATTTTTTAGATTTGAATGAGTTGTATTACTAGTCATTTTCTATTAGTAATGACTTAGATTATTGGTCTCCTCCTTGAATATTGCATATTTCACACAAATTATTAATATTTCATAGAAAATTAGTCTTTTGATATTTTTCAAATTTAGAAGAGTAATATGATTAGCTATGATCAGTAATGTGTTATTCCATAAATCAATTTTGACCTTTTCAATTAATGCGGTCTAATTAATTTTAACTGTTATATTATAGAATGTGAGTTTTTAGTGAAATAAATGTTAATATTTCATAGAAAATCAATCTCCTAATATTTTTCAGATTTGGAAGAGTAGTATGGTTAGCTATGATTAGTAATGTGTTATTCCATAAATCAATTTTGACCTTTCCAATTAATGCGGTCTAATTAGTTTTAAGTGCTATATTCTGGAATATGAGTCTTGAGTAGAAGAAATGTTAATATTCTTTCGTTTTTGTTAATTTGTAGCTCTAATCAATAATGGCCGACAGTAGTATTGTGAGGGATGTGCCTACTAAAGAGGTGGAGAGCTTATCTCCATTTGTGGAGATAGTTGGTGATGACTTACCAGCCAATAATGAAGAAGAAAATACAAGTTCTCCTTCTCCGTCTTTAAGTGGTGCTGAACAAGTATCATCTCAATGTAAAAAAAGATATTGGGTGTGGAAACATTTTACAAAGATGAATGCTAATGCTTTGAGAGCTACTTATAATTATTGTGGAAAAGATTATGTTGCTGGTCCAAAAAAATGAACTAGTGTGATGATAAATCATATTAATTATTGCAAAGAAACTCTGGCTAATAAAGAGAAAAATATGAGACTAGTGGCCATTCTTCATGCAAATGAAGCAAAAAAAGAGAGTGATGGATAAAATATTCCAAATCTTGGTTCAATGAAACTTTTGGGTTATTGGAAACTTAATCAAGAGGGTGGTAGAAAGGCTTTGGCTAGGATGATAATTGTAGACGAGCTTCCCTTTAGGTTTGTTAAGAGAGAGAGATTCAAAAATTTTGTGGAGGTTATTCAACTTGATTTTATCATACCTTTAAGGGTGAAGGTGACTAGAGATTGTTATAAAATATTTGTGGAAGAGAAGAAAAAACTAAAACAGTATTTTCACAAATCTTGTTATAGGGTTAGTCTCACTACTTATTTATGGACTTTGTGTCAAAATCTTGGCTATATGTGCTTGACTGGTCATTATATTGATCAAATTTGGAATTTGCAAAAAAAAAGGTTCTTAATTTTTGTCAAGTGGTTGGTCATTTTGGTGAGATTCTTGGCAAAATTGTTGAAAGATTTATTCTTGATCGGGGAACTGACAAAATTTTGACAATTACGGTTGATAATGCTAGTTCTAATGATTTGTGCATCAAATACTTGAATAAAAGAATTGGCATTTGGGGTGGTGGAATACTTTTGGATGGAGATTGTTTGCATATGAGATATGTTGCTCATATTCTAAATTTAGTTGTAACAGAGGGTTTAAAAGAAAACATTGATCCTATTATTCAAGTCCGGTTGGCTGTGAAATATGTGCGATCGTCTCCCGCTTGTTTGGCAAAGTTTAAGATTTATGTTGAACAAGTGAAATTGAGTTCCCATAAATCTATTTGTCTTGATATTGAAACAAGATGGAACTCTACTTACTTAATGCTTGATTCTGCTATGGCATTTGGAAAGGCTTTTGACTTGTTGAGAGAGGATGCGAAGTATGTTGATGAGCTTAATAAGAGTAAGGGTAGTCCTCAAGATGATGATTGGGAGTCTATTCGTTGTTTGTTACTTTTCTTGAAAATACTATATGAAGCTACTTTGAGAATTTCGGGTTTTCTCTATGTCACTGGAAATGTTTATTTGCAATAAGTTTCACTTATTGGTACACTGATTGATTCTTGTATTAATGATAGTGGTGATGAAAATGTGAAAGCAATGGCATGTAGGATGAAAACGAAGTTCTATAAGTATTGGGTTAATAAAAATAATATGAATTTGCTGATGTTTGTTGCTGCAGTTCTTAATCCTGGTAGTAAATTGATCAATGTTGATTGGGCTATTAATGAATATTTTGGTGATTTAGGTGATGTGAATGATGATTTTTCTGATTTTGATGAATATGGAATAAATCAAAGTGGTTCTAGTGCATATTTACGTCGGGATGTAAGAAAGTGTTTGAGGTCTTTGTTTGCATTCTATTCTTCTTGTCAGTCACAACAAGTATCTATTAGTAAATCAAGGACCTCATCTGCTAGTGATTCAGATGTTTCACTAGCATCTAATTTAGATGTGCATGAAGCAATAAGACAAATGGCTAAAAGATTAAGAAGATGAGGCAAAACCATAATATTGAGGAGAAATATGAATTAGATAGGTATTTAGAGGAGAATTTTGTGGAGGTCAATCAAGGAATGAGTGAGGAAGTTGAGAGTTCTCTTAGTCCTAAAGACGTGTTAGGTTGGTGGAGGAAGAATGAATCAAGGTATCCTATCATGAGTGCAGTGGCCAATGATATCCTAGCTATGCCTATTTTTACTATTGCATCATAATCGACTTTTAGCACCGGAGGTCACGTGCTTGACCGTTTTCGTAGTTCTTTAACCAAAAGGATGGTGGAGGCCTTGATTTGCTTACAAGATTGGCTTCGTAGATCACAAGAGCCATTATTGTTGGAAGAAAAGTTCGAGGATCTTGAAACAATTGCAGCAGGTAATTTGTAGTCATGTTTTTTATTTGTAGTTGATTAATTCTTATAAGATACTTATTAACATAGTGAATCATTCTTTTTTATTGTAGAATTTGAGAAGATGAATATAACTCTACCACTTATGCACATTGAAGAGTGAGAGCTCAAGAAACTTTGTATAAGTCTGAGTAGGTATTTGTTGAATTAATTCTTCATTTACGATGATCTTAACTTAGAATGATGATGAAACTATTGTTTGCTCACAAGGATGCTACTATTGTTGTTGTTTCATCAGCTCTACACTTAATGAAGTGTGTATTTACTATTTATGCAGGGTTACGATGTATTTATTGCAGCATTGAGTGGATGATTTACAAGCATGCAGGATTATATTTGTATTATTTAAATATGCTTATTGTTGGATAGTTTTATGTACCAGGGAAGGTAATTTAGAACAAGTAACTGGTGATTTGATGTACTTTAGAGAATTTGATATGATATACTCTAATCAAGTATTGTGATTTAGTAGCTTTAGCTCTTTAATCGGATATTTTGTTTATCAGTTCGGATATTTGTTGAGTAAATCGGACATGTGCTCAACAAATCGGATATTTATCAAATATATTTGTGATTTAGTATTTTTTTTTATTTCAAAGGCCATTTGGATAATATCGGTTTTTATTTGATATTCGATCTGAAATTTTTGATACCCGATTTTTTGATATCCAAAATTTCGAATCGGATATCAAATATTGTTTTCAAATATTTAAAATTTTGGATATCCGAGAATCATATATTCAAAAAAATCAGATATTTGAATCGTGAGCAGCCCTAGTTAGCAATAAGTCCATTGAATCCAATTATGGGACCAAATTTAATACTAAAACACAAAACTCTATATTTTGCAAAAATAATTTTGATCATCTATTTCAAATCATACCATATCTAAACTATAACATATGACCAATTAACAAATCGAATTATAGGTGTGGCCTTGTTTACAATAAAATTGAACACTGCTCAACGCTTTAATTATGTTCTAAAACCACGAGTTAAAAAATGTACCCCTTATACAAAATTGAGGACGATGTTGAACAATGGCGATGCAGTTTGATAGATTTCAAAAAAAAAAAATTAACGAACCAACCTTTCCGAATAGGAATATTTTAAAGCTAGATACTTTAATGACCTAACATTTTAGTAATGTGCTTTTGTGGTAAATCTCGATTCATTATCTTTGAGTTGTCAACTTTTGACGGTTCCAACTTTTGTTTTTTGGTAGAATAGTAGCTATGTTCGTGTTTGGGATTAGATATAAAAGGTTCAATGCTCGAAGATACCCCTGGGCATGCATTATCGTTTGGTTATCATATGCAAGTCTTTTTGTAACACCCCAAAATTTACATTTTTTAAAAAAGACAAATTTCTAGATATAAAAACCGTAAATTCTGGGGATGCTACTGCCACACTTAGTACTAGACCAGTTCACTCCTACCGTTCCAGTGCCAAGTGCTAAGGTTAAGAAAATATTTCCATCAACTCATATCAATACATAAATCAAGTTTCACAGAAACAATAATTAGAGTACGCATGAATTATTATATAACCGAAATACGAGAGATAGTTTCTTAAAGTAGAAAGATGTCTATGGTGTTAAAATTATTTCTGGAATTCATAACATAGCTAAAGGGTACTAAGGATAATAATAGCATTTGAAGGGAAAACCGGCCACACCACTTCGAAGATTAATCCAGCCCATAATCAACTCTCGCCCATGCCTGATGCCCCATAGACATCAATATCATCAAAGAATACATTTCCTACCTGCAACACTTTAGAAGGACCTCCTGCTCATGAGAATGAGCAGTACCCATGAAAAGGGTGATCAATACACTACGTACTGAGCAAAGTAACCGTGCACTAAGGTCAACACACAAAATTACATAAATCATACATCATAATAAAAGAACATAAAGTCCAACATGATATCGTAAAGGCATATGGTCATTCAGGTAAAATTACAAAGACCCATTTATAATCCAGATTAATTACTTTATTAATCTCTTGTTAGAATTCTTTTCAAACCATGCTCTTTATCGAGTCCATACGAGTACGGGAACCCCACTATTTTAGCCGATGGATTGGTCTCCAGGGCACTCCGGCGCTTGACCACTATTTTAGTCGGTGGATCAGTCATTAGGGTAACATACCCTGCCACTATTTTATGCTGGTGGATCAGTCTGACCCCTTCTTGCGCAGTATTCTTCTGTAAGTATTAGTGTCTTTTACATATATTAGCAAACTATAGGGTTTAGTTTGTTGAGCTCGGGATCCCCCACTATTATATTCGGTGGATTCGTCACTAGGGTAACATACCCTACCACTATTATACGCTGGTGGATCGATCTCCAGGATACCACAATACCTAGACACTATTATGCCGGTGGATCAGTTTAGGCCCGGATCAATACTCTTCCACTTTATGTGATTAATGTCTTAAGTATCTTATTCAGAAAATTTTACCCTAGATATGCATGGCTAAATTCCTTTATGCTTATCCCCCTAAAAGAACCCGTCTCACTCATAGGGTCATCGACCTCCTAAATTGGCCCATTATCCTTTCCCCTTACCAGACGTACATTATAGTTCATTTACCCCACTTGTGGACCCAAGCCCACTACTTTTTCACCAGCTACCCATTTACTTCTTCACTAATACACTTTACTTCACCAGACACACACACAACCACATACACCCCAAAAACCTTACTAAACCCTAACCACCACACAAAACCCTAGATCGGTCTGCTATATGCCCATATACTATCCCACGTACTATTTTTCATTCAACACATTCAAACACCCAAAACAACACTTCCATCATCTTTCTTATACCCTAAATTAACAATTCATACGTAAAGTTTACTCCCATGTAAACTTTATATCCCCCATGCAACCCTTCGTACTATTTCCTGCAAACCCTGCTCTCCCACGTAAAACCCTAGATTCCCCATGCATGGTCATATAATACTTAGATCAATACCACATTATTTCACTCCATACCATCATATCACACAACCTAATATCCATGTCTTATGGGCCGTACCATATCTCAACAAGAATACAACTTTACATACATTACACATGCCATAAAATATCGCAAAAACATACCTCAACTCCACGTCATACTGCATATATAATAGTTATACAAATACACATAAAATACATCATATTTCATATCACATGGCATGCAAGGCATGTAAAACACATTACACACAAACGGCTTTAGTTACACTCTTACCTAAAATGTTACCGGTCTTGGAGCACGCTCCTACGCCTCCTTAGAGCTTTGATTGGTCTCACCTATATGAGGGAAAACTAGAATTAGGTTCCCTCCTACTAAACATACTATTATTTACTAACTTATCCTAAGACTAGGTTTTTAAATAAAATAATACTATACTAATAATAACTACACGAAATAATACCAAAAATGCTAATAATAATATTAATATGATTCAAAATGGATGGTGGTATAAGGGCTTATACCCTCCACCCAAAATAATACTAATAATATCATTAAGACATTATTAATAAAAATAGTACTAATAATAGTAATGAAATAATAATCGAATTATAAAATAATGATAATACTAATAATAATAATAGTATTAATAATAATGAAATGACTTAAACCGAAAGTAATATAAGGTAGGGTTTTCAACCCTACCCTAAAATAGTAAAAGTACTATTAGTAATAATAATAATAATAATATTAACACATATTACTTATAATAATATAATAATGATAATAATAATAATAATACTAATAATAGTAGTAATAATAATATTAATAATAAAAATAATAGTAATCGTACTATTTAAATAAAATAGGGCTTGAGCCCTCTAAATAAATAATAGTAATAGTAAGAATACTACTACTATTACTACTACTACTAATAATAATAATGATAATAACACTTATATTAATACTAATAATATTAATAATTCGAAACTAATAACCTAAATAATTTATATAAACTCTTGACCTTGTTAAGAAATGATAACATTAATATTAATCCCAATAATAATAATACTAATAATAATAATAATAATAATATTTTAGTTAAAAATTGAAATAAAATAAAACAAGCTTAAATAAATAGGGGAGAAGGGTTGAGAGGGCTTAAGGTTTCACCTTGGGTTGGCGAAGATAGATGACACCGGCGGTGGTGCACGACGACTGCGGCGGTGGCCGAAAAGAGGAAAGAAATGGAAAAAGTTGAGATTTGAGGTGAAGAGATGGAGAATAAAAGTGGAGGTTGAGGTGTTGGTGGTAGCCTAGATTGGGAGGAGTAAAGTGAGGGTGGTGGCGCAGCAAGTGGCGGCGGCGCACGGCGGTAGTGATGGTGGCCGAAATGAAAAGAAGAAGAAAAAGAGAGGAGGAGAAGGAGAAATGAGAAAAGAAAGGTAGGGGAAGGTAGATGAGGGTTGGTAGCTATTTTTAGGTGGTGCAGAAGACAGTTATAGCGGTGGATGTGGTGGCAGATGGTGGTGCGAAGGCGGCAGGTGTAAAAAATTTGGCTGGTTGAGCAAGGAACTTTACACGGCTTGTGGTGGCTCATGCAAGAAGAATCGAGGAGAAAGGGTGGTTCAGTTAGTTAGAGGACGGTGCAGGAAAGACTTAGGTAGGTAGAGCAGGCGGCGTAGTTGGCTGATGGTAGAGGAAAGGGTGTCTGAAGTTACGGTGGTATATAGGGTGAGTTCTTAGGGTTTCAGAGAAAAAGTTTCAAGATCAATTAATAGGGGGTATTTATAGAGTTTGAAGGAGAAGGTAGGGCTCTGAGGGTCGGCGAGAAGATAATGCAGGTAGGGTTTAGGTAGCCGGCGGTGCCAATTGGCAAGAGTAAAATTTGAATCGTGGTAGACTTTTCACGCATGAAAAGGAGGGTTTTGCGTGGAAGAAAAGGAAAGTGGGTTAGGTCATGTTGAATGGCGATCCAGGAGGAAGAGAAAGAGAGAAGAAACAGTCGGTCACGACACGCGTAGCCAGTGGCGCTATTTTCGGGCTGACTAAGTTACAGGTTGACGGTGGAGGAGGAAGGAATAAGAAGAAGGTGGATCGGTCGGCTGGGGAAAAAGAGAAAGAAGAGAAAAGAGGGGCAAACCGGGCCAACGTCGATGGTTATAAACTTTTAAATGGAACGCGGCGTTCCAGGGGAAAAGAGGAAGAAAGCGTCGTTTTGCTCTTGGGCTGCATCGAATGAATGGGCGATGGGAAACGGGCCGTGCCAGGCCCAACCGGAAGAAAGAAGGAGAGAAAAAAAGGAAGAAAAGAAAGAAAAGAAAGAAAAAGAAAAGAAAAAGAAAAGAAAAAGGAAGAAATAAAAAGAAAGAGAAAAAAGGGAAAAAGAAAAAAATAGGTAGGTTGGGGTTAATTAAATTAATTAAAATATTTTGGGTATTTAAAATAAAAATATTTTAAATAAAATAATATTAAAATTTCTTTTTAGGTTAATTTAGGATTTTTAAAAGATTCTTCCTAAATTCCTTTTTATTAGCAAAATACCCAATTTTCCCTTATAAAAATATTTGTAAATTTCCTCTTAATTTACCCTAAATAATTTCTTCCTATTCCAAGAAAAATAATTAATTAAATTAATTCCCTAATAAATCCTTATTTACCTACACTTCTTAAAATAAATATTTTTGGGGCATTTCACTTTTAACCTACACTCCCATCTCTTTCTTTTGTGACCCATTTTACAGTACACCATCGTTTTAATTAGGTGGGATATGCTTACAATTTCAAGTCTTCAAGTCACTTTGCTCGATACCTCTTTGTTTTACTCTCCTTCTCTTTGTTATATAACTATAAGAGCCGTGTTTTTTGGTTCGTTATAAAAGAGCAAGGAATCCTAAAGCCGTATTTGATAATGGATGTGCTTGGTAAAACAGGGATTTGAGAGAGTTTAGCAGATCTATCTAGCCAGCCAGTTAGATGATACTATTTAGTAAATAATGATTATAGTTAATAATTAGAAAATGAGATAGTAGATTGACATGAGAGAGAAGCCCCTCATTGAGGAGTGTTTTCTAAAAGCAAACAACATTTTAAAGTCCTTTTACTTTTAACCTATTAGCCCACTATTCTTTTTACCTTATTTTTGACACCATCATTTGATGCCTCAGATAGTCTTATAGATTTGATTAATTTAACTGTTGGTAACTGATTTTTAATGCCTTTCACTAGTTTTCCTACTATTTGGTGCTACCGTCATGTTCTTCTTCTAATTTTTGACCTGGGGTAGCTTTGTCCCTTGCTAGACGTCTTTCTTGGTTGTCTCATTTTTCTTAATTTGTGTTTGTATTTCCATTTCTATGAATTTTGGTGCTAGGAAGTAGAAAGTTAGTCATTTATTTGAAGCTTTTATTATTTATTTTTTCTCCTTTTCATTTGAGAATTTCATTTAATTTCAGGTTCTGGTATTTGATTTTGCTCATATGTATAGCCCATATGAATCTTACCATAGAACTACAATAATTATTTAATTAGATATATCCGTAAATAATTAATTTTAACGATGTCCTTATGTGTCATTTTATATAGTATTAGCTAATAACGATCAACTAGCTTTATCAAACATATATATACAAACTACTAATGCTAATTGCCAATGAAATTAGTTAATATAATTTTCTATTAGCTAATTACTATTTCAATAAGTTGTCACTGTCCGCTAATTGCCAAACAATACCAATGTGTAATATGGTGAAATAAATTATGAAGCGTGTTAGGAAGCTCGAATGAGTTGGAAAATAAGTAGAGCTTAGATTGGAAAATAAGTAGAGCTTAGATTCATTTTTGCATATATATATATATATGTTGTTTGATTTAGATGAATGGAATGAATTAGTTTATTCACTTTCGTTCACCATGTTTAAAACAATTATATAGGTTAATTAAGGTTAATTTTTCTCCTTTATTTTCTCTAATTCCCTCATTTTTATTAGTCTATAATTTTGGAATAATGAAGGTGAATGCTTTTTTTTTATATGATCTAACAAAAATATCCCTAATTCTAATATTTCATCCATTCACCCTAATTTAATGAAAGAGTATAAATGTCATTTGTTTTATTTTTTAACTTTCATTTAAATTAATATAAATAAGATTACAAAAATATTAATTTCGATTAACTATAACAAAATTAATATCATCTACACAATATTTTAATATATTTACTTTAATATATATTTATTATTTTTTTATCTAAATTAATTTTAATATTTAGTCTCACTTCAATTTTCATCCATCCAAACGTCCCAAAATAAGATAATATATGTAAATTTCATATCTTGTAAATTTATTTTACAACAATTTAAGATACATTGTAAATTTCATAAAAGATGTTAATATACCTCTGAATCGAAGGTGGCGACTTGCGAGCATGGGGCCTGGACAGGGTTTATCAAGGGTTTATGTGGAACCCTGCTTCAGAGAACTGACTTCCATAGTTTCATAAAGTAAAAAACTCCAATCTTTACGCAATTGACAAGCCAATTGATACAGCTCCTTCATCTGTCGCTCCTTTTTGGTGCCTGCAAGACTTAAGGTGAGAACCATGTCTGCAGCCGACACAGATGCAATGACTACTCTGGTGAATTCATTATCATCCAGTTTCCGTACAGTCCCTCCGGCAGCGCTTCCATCCATGCTGGATTGCATATTGGCGTCCTCCACTATATCTCCATCTTTAATGTTTGATTTGCTTCGGGGAAATTTTACTGCTGTCACCAAGGTATAGCACCAAGCCGTTTTTACACCTACTGCGTTTTCAATGATTGGATATTACATTTCTGCCATGCTTGCAAGCTAATGCGAATGGTTGAAGTGTTTTGAGTTCTGAATTTTAATTAGTTTACATCTTTAGTACAGTGACGCGGGTTCTGAAAGTGTGGGTTACAGTTCATAAGTCGTTGGTGATCTGATCGTATGGTGATGAGTTATTTGTTCTGTTGTGTGCAGGACATGGCTAACGATGATGAAAAATTAGAGGCGGAACAGTGTGGACATATTATAGCTTACTTGCGCGCATTTTGTCACCTCATAAAGAAGCCTGGTAAGAGTAAGACACGTTTTCTCTCAATAGGATTGAACTTGTGTATATGTATTATGTATGCATATTTTATGTATTTAAGATCCAGGATCATAATCATCATTACGAGTCCTATTAGATTTCATGCTGAATTTTGTCAACATCACTTGTCGATGTATGTGCTTTTAGGAGCCTATGAGATGAACTATACGGCTTAGAAGTTAGAAGTTTATACTGCTTATGTTATTGTATACAAAATATTTATTTTGTGGGACCAAGTGTGAGTGGAGGTGAATATATAGTTTTTACTGACATTTTAATTGCAGGAGTTGGTCAGACTTATTTGCAGTCATTTATATGGAAAATCTTCGTTCCATTGGTAAGGATGGTGAAATTTTATGACAGGGAGATGTTGAATGAGGTGAATATCAATGCTTCTATGTTATTGCTTGTTGCATCATTATTTTTTATAATATTGTCTTGTTAAATGTCAGTTATCTATTTTTTCTGATGATTGCAGATTGTGGAGTCCTTTCTTGAACTTGTAATTGATACGTGTTCATGGGATGTTGTTGAAGAAACTTTGACACCTTTTCTTCTGGGATCAGTTGGTCTTTCTATGGGTCTACATCAGAATGATGATGGAGCCATCATTAAGTGGAGTAGGGCCTCAAACTCCCAGGGTTTGGAAAGCTTAAGCATTGAATTAGATTTTGAAGTGGGAAGCATGGGTAATTTATCTGGGCCATTTCCGCTGACTACATCATGCCATATATTATGTTCTCTACTGGATGCCTCTCTGCAATCTGTCCAAAAAGTAGGCAGCATTCCAGCAGGCTTAGGATTCAGTGCTGGGAAATTCCTTGGGAATTTGTTCTTGGATCTGTGTACTATGACTATTCAAATGCTATCACAAAGTCTGGAACATCGATCGTGTGCTGTTGTGCTTCTTCTGTCTATATTCAAAGTGTTTGCTTCTGAGTGCAATTTAGATGTTTCTGCTTCTGGTGAAGCACGACATATTTCTAGGTAAAACGTAGGATACTAAACCAATTGTTTCATTTTTTATGCTGGTAGAGAAGCTAACATTTTATCTGCAATTACATATTATCGAATCCTAAAAGATATCTATTTGTGTTCCAGGAGTAATTTTCTCATGCAAATATGGAAGTGTTGCAAAATACTGCTTTCTCTGGGACCTCAGGAGCGGAGGGATGCCTATAGCATAATCTCTTTGTACTTAACCTCTTTCTGTCGTGTCAAGCTGCCAGAGGGTTACGGGAATGCTCAAAACTTGGAAGAGTTTGATATAAGAGATCAAAAAGAGTTCTGGGTTGAAATAAAAAAGGGATTGGTAATGTTGCAGAAATGATTCCTCTTTGATTAGTTTCATTGTGTTTAAATTATTCATTGTATATATTTTAAGCATACTGTATAATGTTGTAAGCATACTTTGCATTTTGCTATTTATAACTTGGTGCTTTTTTGAAGCCTTTCTGCTTATAATTATTAAAAGAGGTCTTGTCAGGTTGAAAAAGAAGGACTATTGAGGAAACAATCATTGTATATGCTGAAAAAGGCACTGCTTATACATGAAGAAAGACAAGAAGGTCCAACAATTACAAAGCCGAAGGCATGTCTAAAGGGTTCTGCTTCTCATGGTATGTCCAAAAGGGATTGGTGGGCTGAGAAGGAGGCTAAGTCATTGGGTGTTGGAGAAATCTACAGCCCAGCTGATCCTTGTTTGAATAAAAGGCAGAAATGGGACACATTCTTGCTTTTGTATGAAATGCTTGAAGAGTATGGTACTCATTTGGTTGAAGCAGCATGGAATCACCAGGTTTGTTCACATTTCACCCTCCTTTATGGATGCCAAAGCTGGGAATAGGCTGAAAACAGTCAGCAGGGCTTCTGCTTCAATTGCTTATCGTTTAAATTTATGAGATATGCAAATACGAACCTAGCCCTTCCTTTTCTATATACTTTTCTTGCGTCTATCAGCAACCATTTGAATTGGGTCCTTTGGGAAACATTTTGCCCAACCAAAGATGAAATGATGCATATTGACATTTTTGGGTATGAAAATTAATATATATTTTTGGTTTGAGATCACTTTATCCTGAATTGTGATAGAAGGCAAGGATAATTTTGAGCATTTTTAAAAATTGATTGTTCATATTCTCTGAAATAAAAGAAGAATATAAAAATAGCTTAGTTGCTGTACAGATCCTAAGATTGAAGTTAACTGAAGTTGTGGGCCCGAGATTTAGAATATGTCTTTGACCTAAATTCCGAACTTCATGTAACCTTAAGTTCCCAAATCTTGTTATTGTGTTTGTATCTCATGACTAAAGTAGGAGCGAGGATGGGTGCTTAAGAGGGAGATTAACAGAGGATGAATGAATGCAAGGTTGATGGGGATGGTTATGATTGGTGATGATGGTGAAGAAGGGTGGGGTGCCAATTACCAGAGCAAGTCGAGAGAAGGCTTGTAGCTAAGAATTAACAATTATTGTTAATTCCTCAATTGGTGTTCTTATTCCAGTACTAGGTCCCTGTGTATAGAGAACTAGAAGCCTAAGGATACTATAGTAGTATAGTCTTACATGGTTTCCAATTATTTGATCTAAGGAATATAACTTTTATGTTATTACAATTATTTTCTAAGAAGGGCTTGCCATCCAAATACTCCCTAAGATTAGGCCAACATTTATAGGCTATATTTATTTATTTATTTGTGTGATAATATATTAGAAGGATTTAATAATATTTTCTACTGTAGAATAATGCCATGTGTGGAGATATACCTTACGAAAGCAATGCTAGGCAATAGCCTTGTTGTACCTCACATTGCTTAACAAGGTCGAGGTCGAAAGGCCCAAGCTTGTAACAATGCACCCTCTAGTCATTGACCAAGTCCTCAAGCTCAAAGTTGGGCTAGAGGTGTTTGAACTCAGTTATGTTCATCTATGAACCCATGTTGGAAAGACCCTTCAAACGAATTAGGGCTTTGGTGACGCCTCCTTTGTTATGTAACTATAGAATCAAATGGGGTGGGATGAGACCTGCTTACCTTCAAACTCGATTGCGAATGGGACATCCCAAGAATCAAGACAAAGCTGCCCAAGTAACACCTCTAAAACTTCATATGGAATAACGTAGAAGTCAAAAGAAAATCTTTTGTCTACAAAGACTTGCTTGCAATGTTGTGACACTCAAGGCCTCTTGTAGGGAAACTTGAAAGTCCCGTGGCGAAGTGATAAGTAAATCAAGGGTCTCAACGGTTGCGAGTCGGTGAAGTTATGATGGCGATCTGGGTGAATGCAAACTTCTAAGGAGTAGTCCTTGACCTTGCCAAATATATGTTATAATTGGTCATCACTTTTGGGACCACAACATGAGTGGTACATGGAGGGGATTAGCCAACTAGAGGATATCAATAAAGTGCAACTTTTTTCAGATGGGTCCTCGTGTCTTTGTCAGAAGATCTATAGACCATCTCCAGCTTAGAAAAATTGAAGTATTTGGGATCACGACCCATGCAATGGTGTCCCAACTAGAGGGATTCCTTGGCATTGATTGCGTAGTATGTATTTGGTCAAGTCCTCTAGCCTAATACTGTTAGAGTAGAGTTGCTGACATGAGGAAGCAAGTTGCTAAGTGGGTCTATTTGATGCCTTAAAATAATGGGTTGCCCCATGATAGCTCAAATATTAGTGTGGGTTGTGGTGTTCCTCTTTGTCTTGACTAGTGGTGGCTAATGGGGAGCCTAAATTGGTCTGGGCCATCGTGTATAGCTGTGGAGCCAGACCTTCTCCATGGTGTCATAGGACACCATGATAGTGTGGAAAAATACTATTTCAGAGCAATATTTGAAAAAAAAAAAAAATCGTTGGTCGTAGTGGTGGACACTACTAGATAAGTCCATTAGTGGGCTTGTGATAATGGGATTGAGTTCTGTTTTTGTTTTGAACATGTCAATCCCTCTTATTATACTCAGAATTTGACATAATGCTAAGTTAGGGAGTAGGTCACTACTTAAGTGATTGCTAGCGAGTATGTGATTGTTGGATTGATAGCTCATGAATAGGCCATTGTTTGACTGAATGCTAGTGAATACTTTTGGAACTTCTATGATATAATAGCATGTTAGTGTTTGTTTCCCAACGACTCTAATGTACTTATATTTAAATAAAGGTATATGCTTAAAAAATGTTAGATGCAATAGTTATTTGATTTTCCCATATTTAATGTGCACAATTATCTTAAACTTGCAGATAATGCTGTTGATTTATTCCCCTTTTGAACAAGACAATTATGTCAATTCTATTGATGCTGTTTATGAAAGTCAGAGGGACACTCTTGTTGAAGGTTTTGATTGGCTGGCCATATTATGGGAGCGGGGCTTATCCCATGATAATCCTCAAGGTGAAGGCTAATATTCTTACTCCTAAAAATGGATGAACCACTTGCTTTTTACATTATCTGGAGCTTGCTTGAGAATGATGTTGCACCCTATCTATATTCTTTGTGGACCATAGAGCTGTAGTATAGTGGTTCAGACCAAGGGCACCTTAGGTCCTAGGGTCCCCAATCAGTATTTTACTGGTCTTTTGGAAACAGTCTGCTACTAGCCCACAAGTTAGTAGAGTTGAGGCTGCATAAGTTCAGATGTCTTCAGAATATGTTAATGACTGAATGCACATTGGGTTGTTACTCTACCTTTGCATTCTGTATCTTCTGCAGCATATTTTTCCTTGTTCACCTGTTTGCTTTGTTCAATTGCAGTAAGGTGCCTGATAATGCAATCATTTTTGGAGGTCGAATGGAAGAATCAAAGACGTTGTGCACAATTTTTCTCAGAGGACTTTGTGCTTGGTCCATTTTTAGAAGGGTTGAATGATCCTGCACACCACAAAGATTTCGGTATGTATCTGAATCAGTCCACCCATCTAGTTACTGGTTGAGACAGTTATTGTCCAGGCAAGATAAGGACATTTGTGATTGATTGATCCATTGCTGTTTCCAAATAGGTTTCAAAATTGTTTTAAAATAGTTATTGGTGGTGCATGCTTTCTGATATGACTTGTGGTTTCTCTATGCTTACTATACTGTCAGCAAGTTAATTTTCGCTGACTCCCTTCTGTCATTATTCTTTAAGGTGCTTAAACCCCAAAGAGTAGGATTCATTATTCTTTATCTATTGGAGAAAGAAGACCTATCGTAATCTAGCCTGACTTTTTTTGTTGATGATATTTCTGCTTATATCATATTTTGTTGAATGGCTTGCCTTTATTTTGTATGCTAATTTTTGTCCCGTTGACCCTGTTTAAATTGGACACTTATTTTCACCTTTTGTCTTGTCTATCTATTCCCCTAGAGTAATGTGAAAGGCTCACAATTTCACACAAACTAGTTGATGGGTGCTGATAGGAAAACTGTTGCAATTTTAAATATGGATGGAATGTTTGATGCCAACCAGCATTTGCCTTGGAATGACATCGTAAAATTATTGGGGTCCTTGATGACATGAAAAGGTTTACTAAACACTGAGAGATGGAAAATTGGCTTCTCTGTGGTATTTCATATGAGATGATTGGTTTCTTGAACGGGAACTGTGTGTATATGTTGATTAATCTGTAATGAAGATCCAATTCAAATTTCAAATTCTTTCTTGAATTTATTTTAGAGCTGTTAATTTTTCACATGCTTATCTATTTGGACTTTCATTTGTCTTTTAGGTCTAAAAGGAGTTTACTCATCAAAGACAATCTGTGGTGCTTCAAGGTTTTTGCTCTGTTATTGTAGCTCCTTCAGTGGGAGGTAAGATATTTGTGCTCTTCCTTCTTTTTTTGGCTGATTTTGGATCAGGAGATAAATCAAAATAGCATGGGTGTATAGGGTTCGAAAAATAAAGAGTGTGATTTAAGGTGAAATGGAATGGATAATTGTCGGAAGTTTTGGGACTAAATTGTGAGGCTTCGGTCAACTCAAGTGGATTCCATCAAAAGATTTCCAGCAAGGGCTATGCATGTAAAAAATATGCTGAACAATTAGAGTTTCTGAAGGTGTCAACTTGTTATGTTTAGCAATCATGCATATTTCGTTTTGGTCCCTTGTTTCTAACATGAACTTTATGCACGTTTGAAACAGTCTCATTGGTGCAGGTCTAGGGTAAAGGGCACGTCTCTGTGAATACAGGTTAACAAATAAGAGCCCATCATGGATGCTTTTCGTAAACTATTAACTCTCGTACTTGTAGCATTTTGTGCTTAGTCACAGAATAGATGCTTTATTTATTTACATGAAATCATGTAGCTTAAAGAACTAATGGTTTTCTGGCCATCTGTTCTAGTAACTTTTTTAGTTTGGAGCCAGTGGTGGAGGGAAAGAACAAGAAGGTTTTGTAGCCTGTCCAAGTGTATGAAGAGGGCAACCATGCTACCATTTGTGGATAGTTTGAGTCTTATGGATGAGTGCACAACAGATTAAAGATGGAAACAGGCTTCCCATGACAGTCAAGAATTTAGCTTAAAACCTATGCTAGAAACCATGAGAAGAGTTGAAGTTCTGGACCATAGAATTATGAAATATGAAGAATTGATCCCACTCATTGTTTTGCTTTCCTTTCTTGGTGAATATCTTGAGAAACTTATCAAGTGAAGGAGTTTAGGAAGTTTTCATTGGTTTATATGTCATGATGTTGTCACTGAGCCTATAGTGTCAACTATTGTTAGTTGAAGTATCGGATAGCTTAACATTTACTTTTTGACAGCTCCATCCTTTAAAAGAAGCCAAGCATCTGAAGATGGAACTATGATTGCTAATGGGTTGGAAAAATGGAAGTAACCTCCTTTATACTGGGTAATGCTGCATTTGTCTTGTGCTTTCCTGAGTTTTCTGTTCAGGAAGCATAGTGCAGTGAGCCTCCATTTTTATGCTGATTACCATTCTGCCTTGTTTTACAATGAAAAGGTCACATGCAAGGATATTGTTGTTGTGATATGCTATCATGTCAAGGCTCTCTAGAGTCATGAATCATGATATGATAGATATACTGAGCCTTGGATAACACATTTTTGAGAGTAATGTTGCCTAGTCATGGATGTTGAATATATTAGTCAGGGAGCATTATGACTATTTCTCTGTTGGTATCGCTCTTTGTTAAGTGCACCAGTGGAAGGATTAACACAGGAGGCCAATTCTAGTTATTGCTGTTTATCTAAATCACGGATTATGGATGTGGTTTCAGTTTCAGAACTGGTGTTGGAAATGGAGGAGATGCTCCGTTGAAGAGAGCTGGAGAGCTTGAGAGAGAGAAAAGAGAGAAGAGTAGAGAAGGCAGTAGGATCTTTCTTTTATCAATTGTTGAGTTGATTGAGCTTTCATCAAATCAGGGTTGCTTATATACAGCTACCTGTCTAAAAGACTTGAGAGTTGCTAACAGACTTGCTGATTGTTAATGCTAACAGACTTGCTAATTGCTAATCATAATTTTCAAACTTGTCAACACAGGCAGTTGTACAGTTATAGGTCAACACTAGGTTACATGGATATTGGAAGAAGGACGCTTCGCCCCTTATACTGCGAACAAGAAAGAGTATCGGGCTTAGCTCAGGACCCCACTACTCGTCGTATTTGGTTTGGTATTGCCCCAATAAGCAGTTTCAGCAAAGCGGGTTCAAGTGGACCCGTATTGTGCACCCTTCTGGCATTTAGCCGGGACAGGACCCTGCATTTGTGTCCCCCAAGCCATTCGTGATCCTAAATGGTGTTCTGCCATGTCTGGTGGGGTGGTGTGATGTTCTACGCGAATCCACGTTGGAAGGACATCATACCAAAGTCGTACAATTAGGACAAAAGATTCGTGGTTGATACCAGTTAACAGCAATTGGCCAGTTTCCTACAGTTGACCGATACAGCTCGACCGATTGATCCATAAGTTCTTGACCTATTTCTGATGTTATCTTATTCTGCAGAAGATTATATCCCAGCCATTTTTCTGAAATGTGAGTGTCAAGTGATATTGTAAGTATAATGGAGACTAAAATCATTTTCATTTTTCTTTTTAGGCATAGTAAATAAATTTCAATTGAAACCAAAATTCTGTTGGACACGGCCTGTGCTCTAACTCAGAACCATACAAATCTCTATCTAGCCAGCAGTTGTCTAAATGTACCATGGTGAGAAATATGTGAATCTCTCTGATGTACAGAGAAGCTGACAGCAGTTCTTACTTTTCTAAATATCTGATGGAAACTTTATAAAGTTCATTTTCAGCCAAGATGTACTGTGCAGGCTTCTTTTATTACATGACTTCTATGTCATGTGTCTGATGACTGTCATCTTTGTAATTACAGTGTGGAATTGTGGATCTTACATCATTACATGTATCCATTAGTTCTTATATAGAAAAGTGGATATAGGGGTTTTTCAATATTAAAATTTTGTATATGGTGTATTATGAAGACCTAGAAGTTTGGCCTCACTGTCTCATGTAGCTGTATTTTTATGTGAATCTGTTTTTTGCTGATAATTTTGGAAATGTCTGCAGCAACCACCTATCATTTTTATGCAAGCTCGCTTCTGCTGCCAGACAGCACCCTCTTGGACGAGCTGGTTTGATGAGTCTTTCTGAATGTCTGTCATCTGCCTGCATGTCATCAACAACATCCTCATTTCTGGGAGATTATGACACCAAGTGTAAAGATGTGACTGAAGATAGATCTCCTGATTGTCAAAGCCTGAAGACTAAAATAGAATTGCTCGATGGGTTGAGATTCCTTGTTGAAAGCAGCAAACAACATTTCAATCCTAATTATCGTCTTAAAGGTCCTTGATTTCTTATACTACCAAAGTGTGAAATTCAGTTCTTCGACTACATATCATTTAAAACTGCTGTAACAGAAGCTAATAACATAAATCCTGTTATTGTGGCTGCCAGTTTGTCAGAAAGTGTTGGAAGCTGCTGCATCAGTGCTGTGTGCATTTGAATTGCCCCTTGAGATGCTATTGCTCTTTGTATCAGCTATTCCTCGTGAATTTACTGACCCTGGTGGTATGTGCACGTTTTTTGATCTTATACCAATGTCTCCAACTGCTTGCCTTTCTTTTACTCGTGTATTTTAGAGGAGAAATCTTTCCATTTTCTTTAGTTTATTCTATGTGATTCCTGATGAGGCAAACAAAGTAGGTTCAATTAGCTAATGTTCATGGTTTCTTAATGACAAGAAAACACCACTTAAACGCAAGCATAAGTGCTATCAACTGGCTATAAGGCTGGATTTGATTTTTGGGTTAAAATGTACATTGGCTGATCAAGCAAAGTTAGTAAGTTGGAGATGAGAATGATTTGTTGGATGCGCACTCTTACTTCAAGAGATAGAATCTTGAATGAAATGATATGGGATAAGGTGGGTTTTACCTCCTAAAGCTAGACTTAGATGGTTCAAACATGTTAATAGACGACTTCTAGATGCCTCAGCGAGGTGTAGTGAGAATATTTATTTGGGGAATTGTGAGACAATGTGGTAGACCTTGAAAGAATGGGCTCCAAACGATTTGTAGAATTTACTGAGAACATATCCCTAGTAAGAAGTTGCGACAACTAAAGATTCGTGTAAATTGTTGAAAAATATGAAAATAACTTGTGGTATTAATCTAATCTATGGTGACCTTCCCAATATATTCTCCATTTACCTTTATATAATGGGGTTTGGATGAATTAAGGCTTACATTAACGTAATAAATAGAAAAATGAACCTAATAAGTAGAAACATTGACATGCAATGGAAATATGAATCTAATAGGTGGAAACATGAACACAATAAATAGAAACATGATCCTAATAAGTAGTAACACAAGCATGATTAGTAGAATCATGAACTTAATAAGTAGGAACATGAACATAATAATAACTAAAGTATGAACTTATTAATAGCTAATGCATGAACCATATCAAATATCTTTTCCCCTCAAGCTAGTTTGAAGATGTCTTCTAAAGATGGTTTACTAATCAAGGTCAAAAGAGTTAAGGATCCACTTTTGATGAGGAGTTCTTTCTACTTTTGTATGATACCAGCGAGCAACAAAATTTGATTCAACAACCTCAACAGGGCAATGAGAATAGTTGTCAGGTTACACAGGCTATCAACAGTTAACTAGACTATTAAGATGCCTCAATAAAAAAAGAAATAAGAGGGGTGTTTGGCAGGAGAGAAGCATCCTTGGAATCACGTATAATATGTCACAATGTGTAGGACCAATGGGGCTAGGCAAAGTAGGACAAGGCATGTAATTCTGAAAAAGAAGTATCATGTGACCTGAAGCTAAAATTTCTCTAATTTAGAGACATTACATGCAAAATATTAGTCTAAAATAAGGTAAGAGGATGTAGGAATAGTAGTCAAGACTGTCAAGCAAAATATCATTAAGAAGATGTTGACCAAAATGTGATGTATTCATGTACGTATTGTGGAGTACATCATAAGAGAGATTGAATTGAAATCCCAGCATAAGGGCTTAGAAGGTCATAGCTAGTCTTGGCTTGTAAGCATAATACTTACAACATTAGCTATTTGATTTGGTTTAGTCATTAACATGGACGGATATGTAGTCATTGTGGACATAAACTTTGAAGGCACAAGCAAGTTAAGGCAACTATTTTTTTTTCTCCTTAAAACCTTTGTGTGGTATTAATTTATGTTATATATTTTTACAAACGTATTCTTCACGCATCATCATACAATATTGTTTGGATGAATCAATGCTTGCTAACATATAAACATAATAAATAGAATAAGTTGGAACATGAACATAATAAATAGAAACATGATTCTAATAGGTGGGCACATGAACATAACCGGTAAAAACACGATCTTGATTAGCAGGAACATGGACATAATAAATAGAAACGTAAACCTAACAAGTAGGAACATGAATGTAGTTAATAACTAATACATGGACTTAATTAATAGCTAATTCTTGAACTATATTGAATATCTTTCAGCATAGAGAACTAGTTTCTTCGTAACTAGTAGTTAAAAGCAAAGCATCCATGTTGTTCTATTTGTCAAGGTGGCTAGTTGAGTCGTTATGGCCTTTGTTGTTCTAAACTTCAATATTGTTTGTCCATGCAATTTTATTTTGTTGCGGCGGTGTTGTTCGTGCCACCTATCTTGTGTCATCTGTTGTTATTTGTATTGCTATTACATATTTATTTATCACCATTACTACCACTACTACCACTGTCATGACTTGCATCATTATTATTTTCCTTCTTATTTTATTTATTTAAGAGTGAAGCATCCATGATATTCTATTTGTCAAGGTGGCTAGTTAAGTAGTTATGGGCTTTGTTATTTGTATTGCTATTACATATTTATTTATCACCACCACTACTACTATCACTATCATGCCTTGCATCATTATTATTTTCCTTTTTATCTTATTTATTTAATGCGTATATTAAAAGTAATTCTACTAATATTATTACTTTATCTACTTTACACTCCAATTTTTTTTCCCCTTATGAAAATTTTTGTGGGTCTATTAGTTCAAAGTAGCTGATGTAAGGCTGCTTACATCTGAAATTTCCCAGATCCTATAAGTGATAGGGAGAATTTCTTACTATGTAGTTGTTGTGGGAAGACTTCTCACTAGCCCAAGTTAGAAGAGGTGAAGTTGCGTACGCTTGGGCTTCCTCAAACCTTGTCAATGGTGCTATTCATATTGGGTTGTTATTGCTGTTGCTGTAAGTTGCTTGGAGACTTCGGAACTTTCTTACGTTAAACCTTCTTCTTTAGATGAAGATTCTTGTCTGTGTGCGTGTTTCTGGACGTTGATTTTTTGAAGTAAAGCTTTGTTTATCTTCTGTTGACATGGAGCATAAACATCAAACATCTTGGATGTTTTCTTAAAACAATGCCTTACACTGGTCTTCTCTGTACAGTTGACATTCATGCTGATTACTCATGGATCCTTATCTGTGAATTATGACGGGTTATGTTATTACGTTAGCAACTCTATTAGGTGACAAATCATGTTCCCTATGTGTATGCCTTGATTAGCAGTTCTCTGGAATGCATTTGGATGCTAGAATGTACCCTTGGGCATTAAAGGTTCAACTTCCTGAATGCTATTTGCTCTGCAGCTATTACTTGTATTTTGCTAATCAAGAGGATAGAAAGGTTGAGACTTATCATTGATTTTGTAGTTGGTAATGTGGCTAGGGGAAGTTAGCAAGCCTTTTGTCGTGACTTTTGCTTCTATTTAGCTACCTAGAAGCTTAATCATAATTAAATCATCATTTTGGACATTTGTGTATATGGTACTCCTTGATACATTATGGAGAGCATTAGTTCTAAGGGAGCTAGGATGTATATCGCCATGGTGCTTCTTGGGCCTTGGGGAAGTTCAAGTTGATGGTGAGGTGTTTTGGAATCTTAGGTAAAAATCTCTACTCTTATTGCCATGTGAAGATGTGAATTCAACTCATATTTGAGGTCTTTGACTCTTTTATGAGATGGGGCTCCCCAGTGAGGCATAGATCACCGGTGGTGGCTTAATAGGGCCATGACTCAATTAAGTGAAGTGTTTCTATCAAGCTTTATGTTGACAGTGTTAATTATGCTACTCAGTCAATGTGTTGGGTTCAAAATCTACCTTTAAAACCTGCGTTTCTTAATATATTGGCAGCAACTAAAGTTAGAATTCCAGTCTTAGTTCTCCTTGAAGAAGACATGGAATTTAATATGCGAATGTGGCCAGGTGTACATTGTAGGCAATCTAAAATAAGAGGCGTAGAGCAAAATGATAATAAAAATAGAGATTATGTGGCCTCGAATTAATTGGAGGGAATATGGTATGACCGTATGAGAATAGATTTCTATATTTCCTACACAATATGAAAAAGGTTGCTTAAGACCAAACTATGTATATTATAAGTGTCATTTGCTCATGTACAACAACTATAAGGCGATTCACACCATTAGCTAATATACAAACTATAAATTATCAAAAAAAGAAGTTGTTTTGGATCATAGCTTAGAGTCTGACTGAGATTTTTTCTATCCAAATTCTCAGTGCCCAAGCAATATTGAAAGCGAACCTATATGAGAAACATACCTCTTAAGCGGCATGATTCTTGAATTCATGTCAATTTACAAGTGTGCTAGTTATCACAACTCTAGACAATTTCTAGCATTAGGTGTGCTAGCACCAAAGATTGAATCTTTAGGCTCCAAAATTTTGTGAGGAACACATTTTTCTTTCTTCTATTGTCTATAACATAATCTCTATTATGATCTTACATGAGTGACTATCAGACCTAAAAGTTGATCCGGGGTATACAATTAAATAGTGGTGTCGCTAGAGTGTATAGGCTGCTATTTAGCGGTTTTTGGGTCAACCATGACGTAAAATTACTGATACGCTATGGCTTTGAAAGTTCGTATTTATCGACCGATAAATTGTGGGTCAATAGCCAATAAATCGGTATAACCAATAAATCAAAAAATATCACAAATAAATTAGGATAAATCGCTAATTCATTGAGAATTCTTAAACCCATTAAAAAAAAGCATGCATGATAATTTTTTCTTATTCATTTACTATATACATATTGGATCAAGTTATTATTGAATTAGAATAAAGTATTGTTATTTATTACCTCTACATGTGCTACTAAATAACATGTATTTTTTTCCTTCTAAGATAAATTTAGGATTATTTTGATAGTTTATCATATAATGACTCACTTAAATACTTCAATATAATATAAAAAACTAGTTTATTGAATATTTATATTCGAATGATCAATAAATAATAATTAGAGTATATGGTGAAATAAAAATAAAAATTCATGCCACGACGGCCACGACACATAATTTATCCTTCGCAACACTTTGATACACAACACCACAGCCGTGATTTTATTGCCTGGATACTGGATAGATTTAATAGATCTGACTCATATTAGCTATTAATCCCGACCCAATTAGATTTCAAATCTAAGCCTGTTAAATCTAGTCTGTTATTGTTTGTGATCCTATGGACTCCTCCAACGTTGGTAGTAGCTGGAAGCTTATTTTGGCCTACAAGTCATAAGTGGCCAGAAAGACATGATTTTCTAAGTGGGGTGATGGTTGAATTTCTGATATGGCCTAAACTTATAACATATAGTTATGCCCATGATTGGTTCCTAGCACATATCACTAACAAAAGTGATAATATCCACTGTTCCAGTGACAATATTAGATTTTCTATTGTTTTGGTCCTCTAGTTTTCATTTATGTTCCTTGCAAACAATCAGATGACTAGTTCTAAAGTCAACCTGCCTTTTGTCAGTTTTTTTTCTTTAAGTTTTTATAGATTGATTAGTTTTTTGGCTTCTGCTGTTCCTTCAAGGGTTCAGCTAGCTGCACCTTGTTTTTCTTTTCCTGCTTGCATTTGGTGTTGTCTTATCTTTGTTGATGAATTCTCCTTGTTCAACCAGAATATCTAAGGAGTTTTGTGAACCTCAGTGGCTCAGAAAGAGTAAAGAACAAAAATACAAATCGTATATTTGATCATCATTATAACCATCATTGCTCTTTCACATGATCTCTCTGTATTTTTTTTTCTGTTACTTTACACAGATTGTTTGGGTAGGGGGAAGAAAACAATGAAGAGAGAAAGTATGATGAGCATTTGTTTGACTCTTCATTTATTGAATTTCTGCTAATTTTAACCTCTATATTTTGGTAGATCACATGTACTTTCCTGTCTTTGTATAGGTCCATTAAGGATTCAAGTACAGGCGTGGCTTGTGGGCTGTGGCAAGCAGGAATTCATTGGCAGCTTCTCCAGTGATAAAAAACAGCATCTGAAAAGTCTTTGGGATTTCCCTGGAGTATTTACCAGCCAGCAATATTTTCTCAACTCTTTGGGTTATTATAGTGATGAAGACTTGGATGCTTGGGGATTAGAATGTGAGAGATGGGCAAGATTGCTTTTTCTTGTGGTTGAGGAAGAACACCAATTAGACCCACTTGTTATGGTATTAATTTTCCTTTAGCTTTTAGTTATCTTAAAATGTTTGCTCTATTTTCTTTTTTTGTTCTCCATAAAAAAAAGGGAAATGGTTTTAGTTTGCAGCATTATAGAGAGTGATTACATTTACTGAACCTGCTGAATATTTGTGAAGCATTGCTATGGTCCTCGCGCAGACTTGTATTTTGGCAGGATCTAGTGCTATGGTGCTAGTATTTTTTTTTATTATGTAAAATACGTGAAGAAGTAAAATCTGATTAATGGCATACCTTACTTTGCCATATGTTTGGGCAGAAAGGAATAATGGCTTAAGAAGTTGGATGCTATCACATAATTATTCACTGGAGCAATAGTTGCATGCTCTTATTCTTGTGTAGGACATTACCATTTTTTATTCTTGACCAGGAAAATCAATCTGTTTCCAAAACTATCATGTTACACGACATGAATGTTGCTTATGGCAACATAATAAGAAAATAACAATATAATCAAAACACTGAATTGGAAATAAATTACTCTTACTATTGAATAAACTCCTCCAGGCATCATTTTGTGTGTTTATTTATTAATTTCTATTGTAAGATCCTTTTGGGGTTGCTCTTAGTTTACATATTGGCAATTTTTTTGTTTGATTCATTAGAGGGACCCTAAAGTCTAAGCCCTGAAAGAATACAGCTTAATATCTATAACGTGAGTGTGAATGAACCCATAGCTTTATACAGTATCACAAGACTAACATCATGAGGAGAACTAGATGGAAACTCAATCTCAAAACAGACAATACACAGCTTTATTTGTTTCTCTGTGTTCATTTTCAATCAAGCAAAAACCCAAAAGAAGCCATAGGTGCTTTCCAGCTATTTATGTGTGGTGGAGGTTGGTAAAACTGGTATTTCTCCATGGAAAAAGGTTTTTATCGTTGTCGTGGAATCTTAGTCGACGCAAATCTTATTGAAACCTCTCTTTTCTGCCAACTGTGATCCCATAAAGGACACCCCCTTAGTTTAGTCAAATTAACACTACCATAGAATCCAGAGTCCAGATTTGCAAGGTAACATGCTATTCCATACTTGCTGATTATGCTTTATTTTTTTGTTGAAATATTGACCGCCGATACAATTTAATATTTAACTTTGAGATATTATAGGAAGATGTGAGCTGTACCGTGAGACTTGGTATTGTGGGACTTAGTCTTCTTTATTAGTTGTAAGATTAGGTCCAGATTATGAGGAATTAGTTAGTATCTTTTCTCTTCCTATAATTTAGGAAGCCTCAGCTATCTATGAGGCTATATATATGTATATTCTGTTGTACAGACTGACATATAATAAGAAGCAGAGAATTTCGATTGCTTGCTCTCTGTTTTTTTGGTATCAGAGCCCGGTTCACCTCTACCTTCTTCCCTAAAAATGCTAGAAGTTACACCTCAATCCTCTAAGACCGAACCTCATCTTACGGCTTAGAATATACTAGAAAATCACCCTATTCAGATCACAACAATCAGGCTGAATGGTGACAACTTTCTCCGATGGTCTCAATCTGTTCGTATGTATCTCAGAGGAAGAGGAAAGATTGGGTAGATCACAGGAGATACTAAACAACTTGACATTAGGGATTCATCCTATACTAGTTGGGATGCTGAAAATTCCATGGTAATGACATGGTTGGTTAATTCTATGGCTGAAGAGATAGGTTCTAATTATATCTATTATTCTACAACAAAAGAATTATGGGACAATGTCTCATTGATGTACTCTAACTTGGGAAATCAATCTCAAGTTTATGAATTAACTCTTAAACTTGGAGATATTCGCCAAGGTGAGGATTCTATAACTAAATACTTTAATTCTCTTGAAAGAATTTGGCAAGACCTGGATGTATTCAATGATTATGAGTGGAAGTCACCCGAGGAATGCAAGCATTACAAGAAGATGGTGGATGAGAACCGAGTCTTCAAGTTCCTTGTAGGCTTAAACATTGAATTTGATGAGGTTCGAGGTAGAGTTATTGGAAGAAGTCCCCTGCCTCCAATAAGTGAGGTATTTGCAGAAGTTCGTAGAGAAGAGTCTCGAAGACAAGTGATGCTTGGAAAGAAGGTAGCCGGAACTATTGGATCTATAGAAGGATAAGCCCTAGCTATCCCTGAGGCTCAAGTTAGTCGAAAATTCACACAGAATCAATGAATTGACAAAAGTAGTTTGCGTTGTGATTACTGTGAGAAACCTTGACACACCAAAAAAAACTTGTTACAAGTTCCATGGCAGACCATCCAAGATGAATAAACCCGATCAGCTGCATACGCCCAGGGCTAATGAGGCTGAGTCATCTACTCCAAGTAAAGAGCAATTAGACCAACTTATTAAACTACTCAAATCCTATTCCTCATCTAATATTCCTGTCGGATCTGTGGCACAAACAGGTAGTGATTCTCTGACACTCTCAGCTCTAGGAAAATCTAATCCCTGGATCATAGATTTGGGGGCATCCGATTATATGACAAGCTACCCTTATTCTTTTAGTTCCTACTATCCGTATTCTGGCATTGAAAAAGTTAGAATAGCTGATTTAGTTTTTCATCTATTGTTGGAACATGAAACATTAGAATTTTAGAAACCATTACCTCACATTATGTTCTACATGTTCCAAAACTAGCCTGCAACCTTCTCTTTGTAATTATCTAGAGACACTAACTGCATCATCACCTTTCTTCCTTCCATTTGTGTTTTTAGGACTAGAACTCGGGGAAGATGATTGGAACTGCTAGAGAGATAAATGGACTCTACTACTTTGATAAAACTTCTTCCCATTATAAAAAGGCTCAAGGGTTAAGTATTGCAAGTTCAAGCTCTGTCTATGATCAAATTATGTTATGGCATAGAAGGTTAGGACATCCTGTTTTCCTTATCTCAAGCACTTGTTTCCTAAGCTGTTTAAAGGAATTGATTATTCAAAAATGCATTGCGACTTGTGAGGCTTGTCACTTGGCTAAAGACCATCATGTTTCTTTTCCTGTAAAACACTATACTGGTTCTAAACCATTTTATCTATTCCATAGTGATGATTGGGGTCCATCTAAGGTTAATACTCTCTCTGGAAAAAGTTGGTTTGTCACTTTCATTGATGATCACACCAGAGCTTGTTGGGTTTACTTGTTGGAAAGAAAATTTGAGGTTGAATAGAGATTTAAGGAATTTTTTCCTTATGATTAAAAATCAGTTTCAAACCAAGATTGGTATTCTACGATCAAATAATGGGGCCGAGTACTTTAATAAACATTTAGGAGCTTTCTTGACCCAGAAAGGAATTATTCATCAATCTACTTGTCTGGACATACTCCAACAAAATGGAATTGCAGAAAGAAAAAACAAGCACCTTCTTGAAGTAGTTAGAGATATTATATTCTCTATGAATGTTCCTAAATATCTTTGGGGGAATGCACTCCTTACTGCCTATTATCTAATCAACAGAATGCCGTCTCGAATATTGAACTATGAAACACCATTACAGGTCCTAAAAGGTTGCTTTCCAACATCTCGAATAATTACATATCTCCATTTAAGGGTATTTGGTTGTGTTTGTTATGTGTATATACCAAACATTTTTAGATCAAAGTTGGATCAAAAAGTTGAAAAGTGTGTTTTCCTTGGTTATGCGTCTAATAAAAAAGGGTACACGTGTTTTAATCTAGTTATAAAGAATTTTTTTGAGAGTATGGATGTCCATTTTGTTGAGATTTGAGAACCAATCTTTTTTTCAAAAAAATTCTCTTCAGGGGGAGACCACTGGTAAGGAAGACAATTTTTGGGAAACTTTGCCTATTTTACCTCCTCCTCCAGAACCTTTGATTGAAACATTAGCTGAAAGAGTGGAACCTATTGATAGTACCCTCAATCCGAGATTACCATATATTGTATTAGAGATAGGGGGAGAAGTCTTGCAAACGGATCATAACCCTGATCTTTAGGTTTATACCAGGAAGAAGTTTCACAAATGTGCCGATGTTCCAGTTATTACTCAAGCAGAGGTTCAATCTAATTTATTGAGTGAAGGTCTTACAACTCAGAGTAATCCTTCCTTCCCTCATATTTCTCCTCTATCCACTGATATAACAAATTTCTCCATTTCTGATCTTAACCTTCCAATTGGTTTAAGAAAAGGAACTCGAGCATCCATGAAACACCCCATTGCAAACTACTTGTCGTATAAAAAATTATCTCATGCTTATAGGGCTTTTTTATCTAGGATCACTAATCTATTTGTGCTAAGAAATGTATAGGAAGCAACAGGTGATCCAAATTGGAGGATAGCTGTGATAGAAGAGATGAATGTTCTTAAGAAAAATGACACATGGAGTATTACCAATTTACCCCAAAACAAGAAGACAGTTGGATGCGAATGGGTATTCACAGTGAAGTGCAAGGCTGATGGAAGTATAGAGAGATACAAAGCAAGACTCGTAGCAAAAGGATTTACTCAAACTTATGGTATAGACTACCCAGAAAATTTTGCTCCTATTGCTAAGATGAACTCGATCAGAATTCTTCTTTCACTCGCAGTCAATTGCAACTGGCCACTTCACCAATTTGATATAAAAAATGCCTTCTTTAATGGAGACCTACATGAAGAGGTTTATATGGCCTGCCACCTGGATTTGAAGAAAGTCTCAAGAGGTAGAGCTTGCAGGTTGAGAAAATCCTTATATGGGCTAAAGCAATCACTGAGAGCTTGGTTTGAGAGGTTTGCAAATGTAGTATGGAAACATGGCTTCTCACAAAGTCAAGTTGACCACACTTTGTGTTTTAAGCATTCCATTGAAGGAAAAATAGCCATTTTGATAGTATATGTAGATGATATTATCATGATTGGGAATGACCTGTCTGAAATCCACATGTTGAAAAACAAGTTGGAGGCCAAATTTGAAATCAAGGACCTTGGGAAGCTCAAATATTTCCTTGGGATGGAATTTGCAAGATCAAAGGAGGGAATCTTCATCAACCAACGCAAATTCATTCTTGATCTACTCAAAGAAACGGGGATGATGGGTTCTCAAGCTGCAGAAACTCCAATAGATCCAAATGTTAAATTAAAAGCAACAATAGCGAATGATGTGGTAGATTGAGAACGCTATCAGAGACTAGTTGGGAGATTAATTTATCTTTTGCACACAAGACCTGATACAGCCTTTGTAGTGAGTGTCATAAGTCAGTTTATTCATTTACTTGGGCCTACTCATTTTGAAGCTTTGTTGAGAATTTTAAGATATCTTAAAGGAAATCCAGAAAAAGGACTCTTATTCAAAAATAGGGGTCATGTCCAAATTAAAGCCTACACAGATGCAGATTGGGTAGGTGATATAAATGATAGAAAGTTTACCTCGGGTTACTGCATTTTGTAGGAGGAAATTTGGTTACTTGGAGAAGCAAAAAACAGAGTGTTGTGGCAAGGAGTAGTGCAGAAGTAGAATTTCGTGCTGTTGCTCATGGTTTTTGCGAGGTGTTATAGGTTAAAAGGCTTCTAAATGAACTAAAGGTTCATGCACCTGTTCCGGTTAAAGTATATTGTGATAACAAATCAGCTATTTCAATAGCTCACAATCTAGTACTACATGACAAAACAAAACATGTAGAAGTGGGCAAGCATTTCATCACGGAGAAGATAGACAGTCGAGTGGTATGCATGCCTTACATACCCGCTGCTAGTCAAATAGCAGACATACTCACCAAAGGGCTTCCTAAGGCACAGTATGATATGCTAGTCAGCAAGCTTGCCATGAGTGATATATTCATGCCAGCTTGATGGGGAGTGTTGAAATAATCACTGCCGATACAATTTAATATTTGACTTTGAGATATTATAGGAAGATGTGAGCTGTACCGTGAGACTTGGTATTGTGGGACTTAATCTTCTTTATTAGTTGGAAGATTAGATCCAGATTATGAGGAATCAGCTAGTATCTTTTCTCTTCCTATAATTTGGGAAGCCTCAGCTATGTATGAGGCTATATATATGTATATTCTGGTGTACAGACTGACATATAATAAGAATCAGAGAATTTCGATTACTTGCTCTCTGTTTTTAGTTCTGCTGTGAAATGACTTCATGTGCTTCTAAATTGATATCATTGTTTCTTTCACAAGTCCCTTGAAACTTGTCTCTACTCTTCTGGCAGTTCATTAAGGACAGAGGGTTCAGAATCTTTCAACAGGACACTCCAGCTGAGTGGATACCTGTGAAGTTTCTCGTACTTATCTTGAGCATCCTTCAAGAACTTAAAGTCATTCACAAGAAAGCCGAACATGTGGTAAAGTTGGATGCAATGACTTTTGCAGGACTTTCTCACATGGTTGCAGAGTTTGTTGACGTTTTTCTTGTCATATTGGTAATAGCAACTAAGCTGACTGCAGATAACTTAGCCTCCTCCTGGGTATGC
Organism: Tamarix austromongolica; assembly: GCA_039764185.1. Lineage (NCBI taxonomy): Eukaryota > Viridiplantae > Streptophyta > Magnoliopsida > Caryophyllales > Tamaricaceae > Tamarix > Tamarix austromongolica. Next base: position 81,119,383 of record CM077814.1, on the reverse strand, counting down.
TCTTTATTGGTATGTTTTCTCGTTGTGCTGTCTATGCAGGATAAGCTGCTGGCATATGCTTCGTTCTCTTGTTCTGTTTTCTGGTCTGGTGTGGGGTTTGAAAATACTAGATTGCCTGGTAGTGTAACAGGAAAGCTGGGAGGTCCAAGTCAAAGGCGTCTATCTTCTCCTGCAACTACTGCTGTTCTGCAAGCTGTAATGGTCCCTGATTGCATAATGTTCTTCAAATTGGGCTGATATGTTTTTTTTGCTTATTCTTAACTGATACAGTTTTCAGAACCATATCCTTCTATGTAGAGTCAAATGTCATTTTGGTCCTTCTAGATAAGTCTTTCTCTAAAATTTGTCTTTATAATTAGTCAAATCAAGTTAAGTTCATCCATATATTCTATTAATCATTCTTTGTGTCACATTATGCTACACTTTTAAGCAAGGGAAGGTCGTGAAGAAAGAGGAAAAACGGTAGATTTTTTTTACTGGACTAGTTAAGGGTTGAAAAAGATTAATGAGGGGAGAAAGAGAGTGATCAAAGGGCCAAAAAGATGCTAAAAGGGGAGATATGGGTTAACTTGATTTTATCGATTAAAGGAACGATTTCATAATAAGTTTGATCTAGAAGGACCAATATGAAATAAAAATCTGCAGGCACTATTTTAGACAAGTATAAGGTTGACTTTTAATTTGGCAAAAGAGTGATTATTGGTTAGGGTGAAAACTCAGGTAAATGGTAAATATATTAAACTGAAACCTGTTGCATATACACTGGGCAGCTCCAGGTCAAAAATAGCTTACCACATAATGGGTAGCTTAATACAAGGGCTGGATGCAATAGTAAGTTACCAACTAACACCGAATACACAAAACCAGCTACATACTCGGTGTTACAAAAATGAGGGATCTATACACGTAAGTCTTAATCTGCACTACAAGTCCCGAAATATCGAGATCCTTAGACTCAAAGATGGCTGCATTTCGGGCATGCCACTCCATTTAAATGGTAGCAGCTAAGGCACTCCTACAAGTTCGGGCAGTGAACGGGCAATCCTTTCTCTGTCTTCTCAAAACTTGGGTGGTACTAGCAAGCGTGGAACATCCTCTTGTAATACCCAACCAAGACCGGTAAGGGTGAAAACTAGTTACCAGGCTGCTGGATTGTGGGAAATACCAGATTGATGAATGATAATAATTCTTGTTCTCAATCCCTATTAAATATAAAAACAGTCATGTTTAGTCCTTCTGCATTTTGAGTGGATGGAATGGAAATGGGATATCAATGCTAATCTTTTAAGTGGGTTTTGGTACAGCCATAGTTGGAAAAGGGGCTTGAATATCTCTCAAAATGATGACCTCTTTCAAAGAAAGCAAACATGAAAGTTTAGAAGGGCTTTTGTGCTAATAAATCCAGAGGACATAACTTCTGTCAGATGCAAAATGAGTCATGTGTTGGATGGCATGCTGAGCTGTTATTTGAAAATATTTTCTTCCTTTCATATTCATCCTCTGGCATTGACAGTCATTTTGCTAAAATTCTGATTTGATGTGCTCTAACTTGGCAGATCACCTCTGTAAAGACTGTTGCATGCATCTTATCTTGGTGTTCGATCCTAAGAAATGATGCTGATTTGAATGTCCCATTCACATTCTTGTGGGATTTTTTTTGCAAGGTCATCAAAAGTCCATTGCGTAATTCAGAGGTATGCTTTATCTGCATCTAGAAGCTAGCCATATGAACAATGTTATCCAGAGTATTGTTGCTTTTAAGATTTGAGAATAAGTACATCAGTTCATTTTTACTGCCCTTAACAGACTGATGCAGAGATTCTGGTTGGTGCATATGAAGCTTTAAGTTTTGTTCTTAAGGCACTAGTGTCTCGTTTCTCTTCATTTCAATATTCTGCACTGGGAATCGATGCTTCATTTGATGAGCCTCTGCTTGATTCCTTGGTCATTACTTTTCTTAATCATATAAATGATTTTCTTTCGGTGGGGATGTTGGCACGAGCTCGGAGGGCAGTATTGCTGAACTGGAAGGTACCCACTCCTATGGTAGTTTTGTTACCTAGTTTGCTATTTCTTGTTTCCATTTTGTTTTGTTGTAATTTGCTTCACTTATTCTTTCCCTGTTACGGATCAGAAGACTTCTGCTTGTTTAGTGAGTGTTTCCCCTTTGTGTTTTATTAATTTTTATTCTAAACTTCAAGTTCACAAAGTTTCTTATAATGATCACTAGTTCTTTTTATTCTCTGTCTTTATATGTCATCATTTTCTTTTGTTTTCTTTTGTGTAGCCTTGAGAGAATAAGAGACATCCTGTCATTCATTGATAGTTGTTATGTTTGTTCCTAGTGCACTTTTCTTCTACCTGAATTTGATGTACATGGAGATTGTTTCTTGCTTCTGACTGATCACACATCAACTAGAGAATATTATTATCTTGATTGAAATATATATTGATTTATTTATTTTTTGTAATTTTAATAATTATCTTGTTTGGACTTAGTGGCTCTGTCTTGAAGCTCTGTTGTCGATTCCATATCACACTTTTCGAAACACAGCAGATAAAGGAGGCAGTCATACTTCCTTCTCGGATGACGTTCTCAGATATATTTTTGGTGAGCTTGTGGAGAGGTAAGAATTAGAGTATATATTGTTTCCTGCTTGTAGTAGGGGAATATGATCCTATCCATATTGTGTGGGTGGTACTAAACAGCTCAAAAAAATTGATGTATAGAACAAATTTTGGTCCATTGAATTCGTATTTTGCCCTTCACTCTACCTTCTTCGTTCGTTTCACTCATCTTCCTTTCCTTCAACTGAGCACCCATTCTTCTCCTTCCTTTTGGTTCTTCACATCTCTTCTTTTTGCTTGTTACAGTAAAAAAATTGCTGAGAATTGTGACAGTGACAACGATAATTTTTCAGGTGTTGACTTTGAACATGAATTTAAGCAACTCAAGTAAAGCTCCACCCAGAACACAAGCAATTCAAACAGGAGCTTTCTGTGCTTGCGCAGCTCTTGCTTGAGCTGCGCGTGCTTCATGTGCAGCTCAAACATGAGCTCCATACAGTGCCTGCACATTTTTTTATTACATCACAGCAAAATCCAAACTGTCTACATCATACAATGGCTTGCTACTGAACTTGTTGATGATGCATGTGCCTACTATTGATAATGTATTTTGCAAATGGACGAGAAAGGCAAAAGAAGAGGGGATGAGACTAAGTTTTGCTTTGGGGAGGACGAAATTATGTCTGCAAATGTAGGAGGAAGGTGGAAGGAGAGGGGAGGAGGCTAGGGTTTGCTTTGAGGAGGCGGAAGGTCAAAGAAGAGGGCTGGGAGAATTAGGGGTGAGAAGGGAGAAATGAAGGGGTTCAAATGGGAAAGGGATGGCAAAATATAACACGCATATTTTGTTTGTTCGATTTTAGTAGTTTTGAAACTGCTGGCATCTAACATTCTATTCCCTCCACACCAATTTTGTTGCAAAGTTTCTAAACCTACTGTATTTATAGAAGTGAAATGATTTGACATGATAATTTTTGTTAAATTTAGTGTAAAGAACTCATTATGTGCTATGCCTTAAGAAAATATGGTTACAAAAATACTGTTCAATTGGTTCGGGACATCTGAAAAGTATTGCAAAGAAATTGAGATGGAGAGTGTTGATTATCCTTCTGGAACCTGTCTAGGTCTGTCAAGATTTCTCCTCTCACTATCCTGTTGTGAATAATTTCACTCATTCAGAATGTGCTATCTGCAGCCTCGAGAATGCCGGGGAAGATTTCATGTTGCCAATGCTTAGATCAGTCAGAATGGTCTTGGATCTTTTGACTTCAGATAGTCCGGTTGTCTCATCCAGTCGAGGGGTGGATGTGCAGGTGCAGTTATTATTTATGTTGATGTGTGTGTTTGCATGTCGATTCTCTATATTCCTCCAATGTGGTTGATAGTATTGGATAATGGAGTGAGTAAATTTCAACTGTGCATAATCTTATTGGAACTATATAAAGCATCTCTTTTGCAGAGAACTGTCTGTTCACGAATCATGTCTGTTTAGGGACCTTTCTTATGAGCTTGCATCCTTTTCAATGTCAGGGAAAGCTCTTTGTAATTTCATGTTTCATACATGGAGGGATTTCAATGTCAGAGAACGGCTCCGGAGATTCTATGTTTAGGAAGCCTTTGTTATTGCATTTCCTAAAGCCAATGAGTGTCCAATTATAGCATGTAGCAGACCATTTGCATTTTGTTGGACGAACTGTATATGTGATGGATGATGCATTGTTCAAGCTCATTAATCATTGATTTATAACTTGAAATTAGACAAGCTTGGGGCAAGAATCTGGGTATTTTTATTTATTTATAATAGTAATATAATTTCTATAGCATGGGAACCAAACACAACCCTCTCCACTAAATTGAAATTATTGAACCCATAAACTGCAATAAACATAAGGTTTGAAAAGATGATAATTTGGCTTATTACTATGAACACACATCACAAAAGCGTCAGGAGATGACACCTTCCAACTGCTACGGCCTTTGTTGCGACAACATGATATTGATTCTATCAAAAGCACATGAAAAAAATCTTAGTTTTGGAAGGTGCTTTGGCTTTCTGAGCTGAATTAGACACGTTAAATTATTTAGGATTCATAAGACGACTGAGATAAAAGAATAATGATTTACTTATATAGCCACTACACTTTCCAGAAGCAAATTCAAATATCATTGGAAATCACTGGAGTGAAGTAATCCAAAAATTGTGACTTAGGGAAGACCAATCTACTTCTCTACGGTTAAGACTTCTAGTGAAAGGGAAATTCAAAGAAATTACCCCTTCATATGTTGAATAGAAATGTGATATAGGAGCTATCTTGTACTAAAGAGACATGATGAGGATGAAGGTTGGCTTAGGAAAAAGAAGCATCTTTAAAAATAAGGAGAGGAAGGTTTAATGCTATCTATTTGTTAAGCATCTTGTTTTTCAAAATCTTAACTTGTTGCACAATGAATTTCGCTTTGTCCAGATGATGTGGCGATTGGTCCATTCATCTTGGATACTGCATGTGAACTGTAATAAGCGGAGGGTTGCACCTATTGCTGCGCTTCTCTCTTCTGTGTTGCATGCATCTGTCTATGGAGATGAAGCTATGCATGTCACAAATAGTGAACTTGGCCCGCTTAAGTGGGTATGTGTAGTTATCCTGACGCTAAAAGCTTTATGTTTCTTTCGTATCAATTAACATGACTTTCTGGTTGATGGACATTGCTTTGATCTTCTGTCAGTTCACTGAGAAAATTCTCGAAGAAGGAATAAGAAGTCCTCGTACAATTCGTCTTGCAGCTCTACATCTGACAGGATTGTGGCTCATTAATCCCAGAATAATTAGGTATTACTTGAAAGAGCTGAGGCTTCTGACTCTATATGGTTCTGGTGAGTGTGATGCTAACTTTCTCATTCTTGGTCCTTAAAAATTTGAAACGCTCTTATTAGAAGAACATGTATTTTGATAATTTTCTAATATAATGTATTTTTTGTCAGTTGCTTTTGACGAGGATTTTGAAGGTGAATTAACTGAAAATGACGATGTAAAAACTGAAATATCATTATTGGAGAAAAGTCCTGATCCAGAGATATCTGAAGTATGTTATATTAACTGTTACAAAATCCTTTTCATAGAGATGAGCTGAAGTCATTACTTTCTGTTGCATAGACCACTGATATGTCTCTTCTATGTATGTTTTTGGGGGTTCTTTCACCTCTTTTTTGGCATTATGATGGTATAGGTTGGGTAAGTTTTTTCATCTTGATGCTGATCACCTGTCATGGACATGACTTCATATTGGAAGGATTCTTATTCCAGTTCTTTTCTGCAATTTGATTTGATCTCGTTGTCAACTTGTCACCTTTCTTCTCACCATGTTAAAGAAAAGAAAAAAGGTGCAGATAAGTGACAGATTGGGTTTTGATAGTCTGGATATCTTTTTAATTGTACCTACTTGTAGCATGAGTCCATTTGCATTGGTGTTTGCAAATTTTTTGTTTTGACGTAGCTGTTGTCATGTTTGATCATGTTTGTATTTTATTCTATAGACTCTATTCATTTAACTGTGTGATATGGACTGGCATTGGTGGACAGTGTTGTCCTGTGTGATACATTGTCTTTGCACCATTTCCTGTCTTACATAGTGTTTGCAATAAATGTTTTTGATTCATTTACCTGAGGATTATTGTGACATTGATATGTCATTATATCCTGTCCTCCTTATTGATTGGTAGAAGTTTCTTACTATGTTTATTTGTCTTATTTAATGTTAGTCTTTTTTTTCTTTTTCTTCATTTTGAATTCTTAACTGCCATTTTTTGGCTTTTTGCTTCTAGGTATTTATCAACACAGAGCTTTATGCACGTGTTTCTGTTGCTGCCCTATTTGACAAGTTAGGAACCTTGGTTGCACTTATGGGATCAAGTAATGAAACTGATGATTGTCTTGTTGCCCTTGAATCTGGAAAATTGTTTCTGCTGGAGCTTCTTGACTATGTGGTACTACTATTAAATTTCGTTTCACATGTAGGGCAGTAGTTTCAGCTTACTTCTTGTTCAGCATCCTGGTCCAGTTAATATCCCAAATGCATATATGCAAGTGCATGTTGCTTTATGTGACTGAACTAATATGGATGATGTTCACTCCACTGACATTCATCCGCTTTTATTTGTTTCTTTCAAGTTCTTTCAGCATTGAGAATGTAATATCTACTGCCATCTCATACTTGATGTCAATATCAGCAAAATCTGTGGTTAAATTTAGAGCCACCTTGGAGCATTACTCCTATTCAAAAGGAGCTTTTGATACTACTCATAGAGTTGGTTATATAATCAAATTCTATGAAGTCAGATGCTATTATTCTATTATTTATTCGAAGTTGAGAAATTGAAACTAATCCAATTAAGATTACAGCTATGAATCATGCCATGCTTGATTTAGTTATTCATTCATCAAATTTACATTCTCTAGTGAGTCTCATGGAGTATGAAAGAGGAATGATATATGGTTTCAGTTATTAGACAAGATTTAAAAGATATCTTATTAACTTAGAGGTGAGTACATATATATATACAAGTCTGTAGGTACTAAAATAGGAAGAAAATCAATTACCTATTCCTGAAATAATTCCTTAAATTGTTCTATTTTAATTCGAATGATAATATATATTTACACCCTAAAATTACGGTGTTTAACAACTCATAATTATAGCCACTAGTCTTGTAACACTCCCTCTCAAGGTGGAGCATAGATTCCTATCTTGCCCAACTTGGTACAAATATAGGATGTTTGGGATCCATTAAGAGCCTTTGTGAAGATGTCTCCTCACTGCTCTTTGGTCTTCACATGCGATGTAGAGATAATGTTTTGTTTTCTCACGAGCTAAGTGAAAATCTATTTCATTATGTTTAGTGTGTTCGTGAAAAACAGGATTTGAGGCAATATATATTACAGCTTGATTATTGCAACTTAGCCTTGCTAGACTAGATACCTTAAAACTAACCTCAATCAAGAGTTGAGAGATCCGCATAACTTCACATGCAGCTTGTGCCATTGCTCTATACTCAGATTTTGCACTTGATCTTGACACCACACTTTGCTTCTTACTCTTCCATGAAATCAATCTTGGAACTTGCCTAGTCTGCATTAGAGAAGCACTATATCCCAATGACCATGATTTTGATACAATATCCCTTGTCCAGGAGCTCTTTTTTAAGTAGGATAGGACATAAATTGACTTACAATACTAACTGAGTAAAGAAATACAAGGACGAGCCATGTGAGATAGTTCAGCTTTCCAACTAATCTTATATATCGTCCAAGATCTGGAAAAGCATCTCCATTCTTTGCGAACTGCTGGTTAGGGACCATTGGAGTACTATACGGTTTGGCTCCTAGTTTACTAGTTCCTGATAATAGATCTAATACATACTTCCTTTGAGATAGGAAAATACACTTTTTACTTCTTTCCACCTTAATCACCAAGAAATATTTGAGGTTCCCTAAATTTTTGGTATTGAATTTGCTTTTAAGGAAGGATTTCAATGATGAAATTCCTTACATATCACTCCTTGTGACAACGATATCATCTACATAGACAACAAGTATAATGCCACATCTGGATTGCTTATAGAAAACCGTATGATCAAATTTGCTCTTCCTCATCCCAAAAGTCTCTATTATTTGACATAATTTTCCAAACCAAGCTTGAAGACTTTGTTTTAAACCATACAATGATTTGTGGAGACGATAAACTCTCACAGACTCCCCCTAAGCAACAAACACATGTGGTTGCTCCATATAAACCTCATCCTGGAGATCCTATGCAAGAAAGCATTTTAAATATCAAGTTGGAAAAGTGGATAATTAGAAATAGCTACTAGAGAAATAAATAATCGAACTGAAGCCAATTTTTCCACAAGGGAGAAAGTATCATAATAGTCTACTCCATATGTCTGAGCATAACCTTTGGCTACCAAGCGTGCTTTCAAGTGATTCACTGTTCCATCAGAATGATATTTTACTACGAAGAACCACTTACAACCAACAACTTTCTTACCAATAGGTAGATCAACTAGATCCCAAGTACAATCTGTTGTCAAGGCTTCCTCAATCACGGCCGCACGCCACCTATAGGGCCTGTGAACATATTTCGGAATTGCTATTAAATCAAGCTAGGCAACAAATGAACGAGTGACAGAGGACAAACGATCATATGTAGCATAAGAGGAAGTTGGATAAGCACACTAACGTTTACCTTTCCCGAGAGCAATAGGTAGGTCAACATTACTTGGTGTGGAATCCAATGACGAAGAAAATATTGGTATTGGACTTGTCACAGGAGAAGTGGGTCGTTGAGAATAGACTTGAGTAATAGGTGGCTTTGGTGGAAGTGGTGAAGGTAGCTCAACACCACTAGAAGTTTAGTTGGTGAGGTGGTATACTAGAAGATCCTCCTCCTCCTCCTGAGGATGCACAGGTGTGGATGGGGTGGTAAAGAAGCAGTGATGTTCATGGAAAGTAACATCAATTGACACAAGATACATGCTTAAGGGAGAGGAAAAACACCTATACCCTCTTTGAAGATGAGAGTATCCCAAGAAGATACATCTTAATGTCTTGGGGTCCAGTTTGGAAATTTGTGGGCGAATATCATGACCAAAGCAACAACATCTAAAGATATGAGGTTCCACAGGAAACATAGATATATTAGGAAACAAAATTTGATAAGGAGTTTGGCCATTTAGGATAGTGGAGGGTATGCGATTCATCAAGAAACACGTTGTGGATACAACATCCGACCAAAACTAAGTACATGTTTGTTTTTTCTTTCAGCCACTTCCCTTTGAGATGGAGTGTATGTTAAAAAATAATTAGAGAAATATTCTTTGGCACTATCACTTCATAATGTTTAGACAAACACACCAAACTAGGTTTTTATTTCAGCACAAAAAGTTTGGAAATGTAAAAGCAACTCAACTGAGATTTCATTAAGTAAAATGCAAATCATACGAGAAAAATCATCCACAAAAGTTACAGAATATTGAAATTCAGTCTTAGTTAGAATGGAACAAGGTCTCCAAACATCATAATGGAGCAAGGAATAGTCGAGGCACAATGATGTTTAACAAATTGACTCAACTCACTCCAAAGAAGATACATTAAGAAACTGAGGACAACTTCCTAAGCAGAGGTAAAGATGGACGCCCTAACCAGTAATGAGCTTCAAAGGGAGATTAAGTACTGGAAAATGCAATGGTGCAGGGTATCTTGGTGTCCAAAATGTATAAGTCTAATTCTTGTCCTTTATGAATAATTTTCTTCATCCTAAGATCCTGAAGCAGATAATGATCAAGGAAGAATGATATTTAACAATTAAGGGCATAAGTGAGTTTGCTAACAGATACCAAGTTAAATGATACTTTTCCTAGATTTAATACAAATGCCAAAAAAAGTGTTAGGGTGGGATCGAGAGTGCCAGATCCAAGGATGGAAGAGGTAGAACTGTCTCTTAGGGTGACTGATGAGGAGAAATTATGTGGTTGAAAAGTGGAAAAGAGACTAGGATTACTTGTCATGTGATCTGTAGCACCAGAATTGATGACCTATTGAGGGGAAGAAGAAAGAAGACCTGTATGAGTTTTACCTGACTCAGCAAAGGCACTAGTGGGTTGAGAAGGGTTCTTTACTACCTCTTGATACTGTAAAATTTTTGCAAACTCATCTGCAGAGATTGTAACTATCTGATTTGATGATGGATGAGGAGTATTACCCGCAGTTACCATGTGAGCCAATTTCTTATTTTTCAATAACAATTTTTGGGAAGTCCTTTTTGTGTGACCTGGTTCATGATAGTTGTAACAAACAACTCCCTCTAATTTCCTACATTTCGACCATTACTATTGCCATCTTTGCCACTATTTCGAGGACGAGACCGACTTGATGTTTCATTATTATAACTGACTAATGCTATAGGTTATTGCATAGGAGAGACATGGGAGCTAGAATCGGTCTGAAGAACCCTAGGGAACACCTCCTTTAATGAGCTAATCTCAAGGTTAAATAGAATCTATGATTTGGCACCATTAAATTGAGGATGGAGCCCAACCAAAAAACTCATAATAGTCATTTGTTCTTGTTAAGCTTGCTGAGTTCTAATGTCAGTGTTCCAAGGTAATAGAGCCTTCAATTACTCATAAGTGCGTTTAAAATTCATGTAGTAGACTTGAAGAGCCTAGTCGTGCTGTTTAGCTCAATAGAATGCTTTACAAACATAAAAAATACGAGAAATATTCCCTTTTCCACAAAATTAAAAAGCCAGAAATTCCATTAATTACTTGACATACAGTGAGACATATGACTGACGTATTCATTTTCAATCGAATTATGAATTTGCAAAAATAATTGGGCATAAGTTCTTAGTCATTCATTGCTATTATTGTCGTTAGGAGGGTCCTTAATAAGATGATTGTCCTTTGTGAATACAAATGAATAGTCTTATTCCAGTCTAAATAATTCACACCATTTAGTATTTGTTTAGTGATTTTAGACAAAATCGGTATCACACTAGGGATAACCAAATTCCTCTGCACCTTTGTTGAACTCCTCTGTTTGTTTCCCATTATGGCCGACCATACAAAGGACTGAGAAAAGGAAAAAAAAAATTCACAACCACAATTTGAAAACCATCGACTCAATTCATAGTGCAAAGCAAAAATCAAAGGCCACTAGAGAAGTATCGAAGCATGGGCAGACGTTAGAAAGTGAATTACAATGACAAATGTTGTTCACTAGGGCAACAATGAGACTGCTTACTTGGGTAGCAAAGTGAAGAAAGAAATTTTGGACTTAAATTGGTTTGTGAGGTTTTGATACCATGTTATTAGACAAGATTTAAAAGACAACTTGTTTCTAATTAACTTAGAGATGGGTACATATATGTATACAAGTCTATAGCTACTAAAATAGGAAGTAAATCAATTACCTATTCTTGAAATAATTCCTTAAATTAAGCTACTCTAATTTGACCGATAATAAATATTTACACCCTAAAATTACGGCATTTAACAATCCATAATTATAGCCACGAATCTTGTAACAATGTCTTCATGACTTTTTTGGAAAAGATAATTTAGAGGCTCTAGATGTAGATGTTGGGGACACCTTTAGAAGCACAGGCATAGGCTTCTTACCTCATCACATGAAGCACTTTCCCTTCCTCTTGTCTTCGTTTAAGTTCTCTTGTGTTCTATGCAATTCTTTGGCAAAACCATATTTGATGCTTATGTAACATGACATTGTTGATTATGCAGGTTAATGACAATGATCTTTCAAAGGAATTGTACAAGAAATATAGTGCTGTAAGTGGAAAGTTCTTGCTTGGTTTTAATAGGCACTCTTATTTTAAAGAATCATAGTATGGATTATTCCTATGAATACTTGGATCTTAGAAATGAGCTTCTAGCATTCATGGAATAAAAGTGTAGTTGTGCTTCTTGTTCCCAGGTAGCAGTCCTTGTAAAATTAATTCAACCTTCATTTCTTATTGTTTTCTACCATCAACAGATACACAGACGCAAAATTCGTTCCTGGCAAATGATATGTGTTTTGTCACGATTCGTTGATCAGGATATAGTTGAGCAAGTGACACAAAGCCTGCACATAGCACTCTATGTAAGTTGATATTGTTTAATCATGATGGGTGCAATCTGAGACTTAAATCTTTTTACATTTTATTCACATGAATTCTAAAGGAGTTTCATTTTTGTCACTTTGACCCAACACATGCTCCTATGAAATGATAACCAATATAGATTCACCATTTTGTGAAGAATCTTCGTTAGCCTATGAATTATGTCCTCATTTTTAAGCATTTCAATAAAATAACCTAAATAACATAGTTATGTCTTTGATGTTGAGCCTAAGTACATAATCATTGTAGGCAATAAATATCAATTGCGGCTTCTGTGGTGTATTTTTTTATATTAACTATCGATAACTATTGGTGAATGTTAGAGTGTATCACTATGCATTAATTTAAATCTATTTTGTCTTGTTGTGGATTGGTGATCTAGCATATCAGCCATCTGAAGATCTGATACATAGAGGAGATATATTGGCATATTGGCCGATATTTGTTTTCACGGGTCTTCACCATTTTTTATTTATTTATAGGGAGTTTGTATGGGTTTTAAGAAATCACCATATCGGTCCTACAATTACCATAATACAACTACTGAGAAAAGGGGATTTGAACCAGGATCTCGAGCATTCAAGATGCTGGGACCCCAACCTTATCTACTAGATTATGACCTCATCGGTGGCCAGAGCCATTTTTCTTACTAAAAGCACAATCTAATACTTTTGCAATTCTAATTGTCCTCTGAATCCAACTTATAACCTATTTGTTTTTTCTTATTTCATCAATTAGGACTATTATCAGCGTATATCATGAACTAAGATATTCCATCTTAAATATGCCTAGTTCACTCATCCATCACCAAGACGATAAGAGCATAATGTTGATTCATTAATGTAATGCCATGAATAAGATGAGTTGTCAGCTACTAACTATTTGTTCCAACTTCCTAGCTTACTTTATCATGAGTTGTCATGTTGATGCAAGAGCGTCCAGTATAAATGGGCATAATTTAGTAATTAATTTTCCCAAAAAATATGACCCAAAAACCCTTCTAATTTGGAAAAAAATAATGAAGTAAATTATGAGCCACTTAGCCATGCAAAAGTCATATTTAAGTCATCACCTTTTGATAGATTTTAGGTGGCTTAAAAATGGCTCTTTTGGGTAAACATGGCTCAACTTCTGGCTCCAGAAACAGTAGGGGTGCTGGCTAGCTTCTTGTAATTTTTGGGGTAAAAAATTGAGGACTGAAGGAACAGAAAAGGAGGTAAATCAGCTTCTACTGATTATGTTAGAAAAGTTAAGCAAATGGCCATAATTATACTTAAATGTCTGCAGGCAGAAAAGTTACTTTTGCTTTTTTACTTGTAAAACATCCCAAAATCAGAGGGGTAGAAAGCATGGGCTGACATTCAGGTCTGAGAAAAAAAAAAAAAAAAGATCTGGTTGACTTTGGTTAGAATTCAACTAGTGAAGATTAGTCTCTTTGACACCTAAACTATTTTCATTGGTTAACCAAATAAGTCCTTTTTTGTTTTGATGAGTTGTAATGTAATTAAATGAAACTTAACATCCTCTTATAAGTGTTAGGCTTACATTTGAATGGGAGGCAGATCTGATTATCTATTTTTTTCTCTGAAAAAGCTAAGAAACCCTCACAAATCTCAGGTGCAGAGTTTGCTTATCTTCCAAAAAAATCTTACTCTTCTTTATTCCAAGTGTTTAAACCTTGGATGATGATAGTAAGTATTTGATCTTGAGAGGTGCTCATAGATCAAATAAATTCCCTTTTCCTCATCTCTTTCTGTGATTTTTCTTTCGTTGGTAATCCCCTAAATCCACCACAATCCTTTAGTTTGACCCAATTGTTTCTCATATGCATCACATGTGTAGACGGACATTGAGAACTTTTATTTGATATTGGATTAGTTTGAGGATCGACTTTGAGTTCAATCTGCATTGTAGTAACTTTGAATGAGCTTACCAAGATGATCTAATAGTACAAACCTTGGCATGTGCTATTTGCATATGTCATAATTTTAATGAATGAAATTTTGAGAGAAAAGAAAAGCCACAAATATGGAGGGATCGATTTCAAAAGAAAATAGAAGTCACAAATGTGGAGGGATCAATAGTAGTCTTAGTGGTTTCAAGCTTAAGCAAGGCTAAGACAAAGTATGTTGGTTGTGACTTTAGAATAGACATTGGTGTCTTAGGTCCTGAAATTATGATTAAGACAAATTTTGTACCAGGGAAGAATAATCTCAATATATTTTGGCTATGTCATACAAGGCAATTGAGAGATTAATGATGGCATCGTACATAGAGTGAACATTTAGTATCTTAAATGGATGAGCTCATCACGAGTCTTGTGCGACAAACTCAAGGAAAGTTCTATTGAGTAGCTATAAGACTGACTATGATGTATGGGCAAAATGTTGGTTGATTAAGAGAACTTAAGTAAGTTAATGGTGGCAGAGATAACAACACTTCATTAGATGTGCAATCTCACCACAAGAGATAGAATCAAGCATGGCATGCTGAAGGCGAAGGTGGGTATGGCTTCTATTGAAGGTAAGATGTGAGTGACAAGATTGAAATGGTTTAGACATACTAAAATATGTCTTCTTATCTAAATGCTTTAGTGAAGAGTTGATGATATTGCAAGTTGTAGATGTAGACCTAGGAAGACTTTAGGTGATGTGATCAGGTAAAGTTTGGTTTTTCTAGACTTGCCAATGACATGACCCTTGATAATAAGTTGCAATACTTGAGAATTTGTATAGCTAACCTTAAATAGGAGTCTTTATTAACTCATGTTAGCTTAGGATTTTAGTCTGGATACAACTTTCCTTTTCTTTTGTCACAAAACCATCTCCCCTCACTCTTGTAATAATATTGTTGCCATGTTTGGGGTCAAATTATTATGTTTGTGGTGGATATTGTACATGTCATTGTTATTGTTTGTTTATATGTTTATTTTGTTAAGTTTCACCTATAATAATATTAACGTTGCTATATAATTGTTTCCTATATATTATTATTTTTGAATTCCTGCTAGTAGTACTATTAACACTATATCCACAATTAAGGATACCAACTTTTCCTCTTATTCAGCTTTCCTTCAAATTTTTTTTATGTGAGTCCTTCAAAGAAAAACAGCTTGGTTCTAGCCCACATGCTAGTAGAGTTGAAATAAAATCGGACCTGTCTTTACTCTGCTACCGGTGGAATTTGTACTATGTTGCCATTGTTGATTTATTTAGCACGCTAAGGTGCATCCGTATATGAAGGATAAGACACTCGCTTATTACCAATTTGTACTTCATTTAGCATTTGTTACATAGTGTTTAGAGGTTATAGTCTTATTAAGGATGTGAGAGGAATTTTGGAGCCTTATGTTTTGAACAATTTATATGAGTATGTGTAATACCCCATTATTATTATGAATATGAATATGGTGTAGATCATGTCAAGTTAATTTCTTAAGTATTATAAGCCATTTTATATACTGTGGTTTTACATGTATTATATCCATGTAAGGTTTTATTTGGCTTTATAAAATATTTTGGTTCATATGCTACTATTATATTGAAATTATTATAAATAATCTTGAGCATTGGTCCTAATATGATATTGTTTCCTTAAAGTATTATTTGGCTTATATAACTAATTTGGTTCACATGATATTTGGGTATTTCATGTGATATTATTTTACCAAGTTATAAAATAATTTTGTCTCATTATACCCATAAATTATAGTCTCTCAACTCATATTGCCATTTCAAAATTATTGCTTGGCTCATAACTCATAAGGTGTTCTTAAATTAATATTTACTGCATGGCATTAATATTAATGTCATAAATTCATTCCTTAATAATAATAATGAGGTCGGACTTGTGAATATAATTGTTCGAAAATAATCTTTGACCATTAATTATGATTTGAGATGTTAACTAATATTTTGACCCTCGTAACTTTTGATAACTATCTCTTTATTTTGTGGTACATAACATTTGAGTTGTTAAGATATGGTTTTATTTTGGTAAATATATCTTATTTGAATGAATAAACTCAAAACACCGTAATGGTAATTATTTGCGCCCTTTATCTTTAGTGGCATCTGATTGTTATATAAAAACAGGTCAACCTATTTCCTGATGTTTTTAGTTTTAAAACCCTAGGTGCCTATTATTTATACAAGCCGTAGACTGCTATCAGAGAAGGCATCACAAACTTCACCTGTTCTAAGTTCTTGGTTGATTAAACCTTTCTACGTCCCTATTGTGGTCATTAGATTGCGCATGAAATCTCCCACCCCATTTTTATGAATGAGACATCTTGTAGTGTAATCTAATGTTTGTTGACTTTATATTGCTTGGTGGAATATGCAGCTTTGATTTCTCAATCAGAAGAATTGATAGAGGGACCAATCCTAGGTAACAAATATCTATTATTAGCCTTATGAAAAGGTGGTAATCATCTCGGTGATGCATAATACTAGTACACTAGTAAGTAGTCTAAGGGTGGTATTGGGAAGCTTTTGAAATTCTTAAAGCACCTCTTATTAATATATTCTAATTTACTAATTGATTAATTATAGTAAATTACGTAGCTCTACTATTATACTTATAATAATAATTGGTTGACATCTAAGCTAAGTAAGTTGATAAGCTCTTATTAGTTAATTTGATTGTGTCTTGACTTAATCCTAAAGATATTTATATTATAGGATTAGGAGGGCACTTAATATATAATGTATGATGATTGGTTAAGCAATAGATGGATACTTTTGGATTGGACTAGTTAGGTTTAAGATATATTTATTACACTTAGTTGCTATATTTTTTTTAGTACCAATGGTATATTTTAATTACAAATTATAGGGTCACCTAGCTAGTGAGCCGATATTGTTTTGGGTTACTTATTAAGTGAATTTCTAATTAAGTTCAAGGCTAAGTTAATCAATGGTTTATGTTTGATCGTTTTTTGTGGCTATAATCTATTTAATAATTTGTGCCAATACGATTAATTTATATAGGGAGTAGTATAGATATGTTATTTTGGGACCATCAGCTTATGTATAAATATTATGTGATGATCGGTGGATCTACATAAACTTGAAATTTATATAGATACCGTATTGAGATACTACATCTTATTTGGTAATAATAGTGAATAAACTTTATTCATGACCATCTTTTAAGTTAGCTGGTATTACTGGATTAAGCCAGGGGTACATTAAGTTGGTAAAATATTGATCTATCATTTATTTGTAATTTATCTATCTATTGACTTAGTTCTAGAATTATTTAAGTACTTTGAAGTTGAAAGAATATTCACTTTGTGACATTAAGATAGTGAGTTGAGATAAGCTAATATTTTTGGGATTAAATTAGTGGGAATGACATATGATAACTTATTTAATTAGTATATCTATTAGTATTGATAGTTATTTGTTATTAATTTATAGGACCATTATATAGTGAACGCATATATGATTGCACTCTAGGTAACCTACTTACTTTTCCAGCTACTCAAATTATATCTATATTTTAATATATGTGATACTATCTTTGTATTATATAATTTAAGGTGTTTTAATTTTATTTGGAACATATATGGTACTTATATGATTTTATGCATTGTTGGTGATCATATGAAATTTATGGTACCTATTGTGTTTTGATATTATTATATTTATATGATATTTGTTTTTCTAATTGGTATTGAGTTACGATGATAATTAGAGTGTGACTCAAGTGGGCTATTTTTAGAAAGTGCTTAATTTAAAAAGTTATTGTGGGAAAGATGTATTTTGTAAAAATAATATTTATGGAAACAGTTATTTTTGGGAAGGGGTTGACTACAAAAAAGTTGGTATTTTGGAAGAGTATCAAATATGGAAGGCATCTAATTTTGAAAAGGGGGTTAAATAAGGAATGTGTATATATGCTTTGTGTTTTGATTACATTTTATGAACACCTTGAGTAAGACATTAAAGGTTTAAAGTGAGAGATCTTAGAGATCCTCTGGGGTTGGCCTCCCGGAGTTAGACATTGGCAATAGCCATTCCTTAGATTGCAGTGATGTATAGTCACTTAGTTTATTTATCTGGCCAAGAGTCAGTAAGGCTCTATGCCTACTCTACTAGGATCTTTAAACTTGAGCGGACATGGCCATATAATTCTTGGTTGATACCAAACGAGAAGTCATGCAATCGATCTTCATCAAGCCTTTGTTGAAAAAATTCTCCAAGATTGCAAGTGCACAGCCCGCACTTACATGTCGGTAATGGATAATACGTAGCTAATTCATCCCAAAGTGGTTGCAGAAGACCAAAGTATTCAGCCATTGTCATTGTTTTCGTTTGACGGCAATCAGCCAAGAGAGCCTTGATTTGCTGCTTGTGTGGACCATTGTCTACGTTAAACCTCGCCTTTAAGACATCCCATAAAGGCTTGGCCTCTTCAAAAAATGGGATTGTTTTTCGTACAGATGGATCAATGGTGTGCAGAATCCATTGGACAAGAGAAGATTGCACACAATTCCAATCTTCAAGATTCTCCTTGGTCGTAGGTTTAGTAATGGTTCCTTCAATAAATCCAAACTTGCGCCTAGATTTAAGAGACAGACGCATCGATCGCGACCATTCTTCATAATTGTCACCTCGAAAGACAACATTAGTAACAATATTGCCCGGATTATCTTGCGTCCCAAGATAATACGGAGAGGTAGGGTCAAGTTTTGGTACTTTTCCATTGTCACCGCCAGCCATGGTGGTTCGTCAAAGAGTCGGAGTATCAAAGTTGCGTCGAACAACCCTAAATGCTCTGATACCATGAAAAGAATATGTTTTCCTTGTATTGTCTTTTCAGGCATGATACATATATATATATATATATATATATATACGCCCTAATGATACAGCTAATGGGCTGGCTTAATTACATCGCTTAGCTAGCCCAGTACAAGCCTAATATATACATAATACATATAATCCCAATAGATAAGAAATGTTTTTATATGAATAAGTATTTTTTTGGGAATAAAAAATTAATTCTTCTTATCTTTTGTCTTTTATCATTTCCTATCTTAGATATGTTTTATCTTATTAGTTAGATATGTTTTATCTAGAAATAATATGTTTCATCTTATTTAGATATTGTTTATTTTTTTAGACTCTTAGGCTATAAAGGGTGTTAGACTTGTCATTATTTTAGTAATGTTGAATGAATAAATTTTTAGAGGAATTTTTTTTCTTTCAGTTCCTATGATTCTCTAAGAGGAATTTTTTTTTCTTCTTTCAGTTCCTAGGATTCTCTTCCTGGTCTCTTGTCTAAGTTCTCAATCCTCTTCTCAAATCTGTCAACTTTGCATTACGTACTATATAGATACATTATCTCTTCCTTTAATATAACTAGTTACTTTGTTGTTCACCTAACTAATTTATTACACATTTTATTACACGTTAACAATTGTAGTACTGATAAATAAGGATATCGTTCTATACGGGAGATTGAGAGGGCTCACCTCTATTTAACTAGCGTAAAAAAAAACCCTAAATCACACAAAATAAATAAATAAGAAAAACACTAATGAGGGTTCTAAAATTAGAAAATAATAAAATAATATAAATAATGGGTAACTGTAATTATAATAAATATGATAGAAAAATCGAAATCCACCACTAGATTAGGTCAAAATATAATAATTTCTAAGTTAATATTTAATCACGAGAAAGAGATTGACAAAGTGTATACCAAAAGTAAGTCCATACACCTTATATTACTTCCCTAATATTAACACTATTAAATACTAGCAGTATAGTAGTAACAAGCGGTTCCTATATTTAACTAGATTTAATGCATTAAGTATAATCGAAAGGATGTTAATCTAAGTACCCAAATTAGTACACTAAGCATGTCTAGCTGTATTTCTCTTTTTTGACTGACACGTATCTAAACGTTTTACTACTTCGATTAGAATCACAAAACTATTAGGTGAATTATTATCCAAGCTAGCCGTAATTTATACATATAAATTCTAGCATATTTATATGGCCACCTAGCAGGTAAATAATCCTACATATTGTCAATATGAGAAAACTAGAACAAGGCATGCACCATATAAATTATACTTGGCAGAAATATATATATAAATGATAGCAATAAAAATAGAGTCAAAGAACAATCTTATGAAACAGAGAAAAATAAAATCATATCTCAAACCATAATCTAGGGTTTCAGTTTATTCTCCAGCAATAAATAATCAGCAAGTCATAATTATCGAATTAATTACACAGAAATATATATCAAAAATATAAATTAAAAATAGAGAAATAATTAATCGGAATTAATTTTGGATGAAAGATCAAAAATTTATTCAGATGAAAAAGTGATTAATTTCATCTAAAATAAAATCTACCGGGTAAATTTTCCTTTACTCTTTCCTTTGTTGCCTTTATTTCCGTGCAATTCTTTTTTTTTTTCCTTTTTTTTTGGCTGACAGCTGCTTTGCGCAACCTCCTCTCTCTTCTCTCTCTACGCGTTGGTTTTCTTCTTCGTCTCTCCTCTGCCTGACACTCTTTTCTTTATTTTCTATTGTCTAATTCTGCAGCAGCTGCTTGACTGCTTCTCTGTATCTTCCTTTCCTCGTGCCTTTGTTCCTTCACACTTGTGCTGTCAGAGGGCCTTTTTCTTCTTCTCTCTCTGTGCGTTGGTTTCTGCTTCTCCCTTCTTTCTTATTCTTTTGTCTTCTTCTGTCGCCTCCTGACTGCTTCTCTTTTACTCTCTGGCGTTCCTCGTTTCCTGTGCAGCAGACTCTCTAATTTCGTGCCTTTTTTCCTGTGTGTGCTGCCCAACTGCTCACCTACATTGCTGCTCTGCTGCGCTGACCTGCTGTTCTCTGATAGTTGTTTCCTGTGTTTTTTTTTTTTTTTACTTTGACTTCCCCTGCCTTTCTCTGAATTTTCGTTCCTCATATCTCTCCTCTGATTTTCCTTCCTCTTTCTAACGGTTGGCTCTCTTCTTCCTTAATTTCCTTTCTCTTATGCGGCTGACAGCTTCGTTTTTCTTTCTTTTGGGCCTTCGCATGTCAGCCCTTTCCTTTAAGTCATTTCTTGTTTTTCGGCCGCCTCTTCCTTTTCTTTGGTGCGTTGCTTTTCTTTTTTTCTTTGTTGACAGGTCTTTGGGCCTTCGATTCTTGGGCCGTTGGTCCAAAGGCCCAACCCTTTTTCTTCTTTTTTCTTTTTTTTTATACTTGCAAAATAAAATTATAGAAATTAGTAAATAATTTTGTACTCTAAATTTATTTAATTTATGTCATTTTAGCTCAAATAATAATATTTATTCAATTATTATCACTTAAGTATAAAATCATAATTATTCATCTATCTTACTTAAATAAAATACCAAAAGCTAAGATTATAAGGGTATAAAATATGTTAAAATATGAACTCATCAGCTACAATAATCATCGTATGATGTACATGGTAAATAAATGACCTAGTATAGATTAAGTGTGGACCTGTCTAAGGTGTTGATGATATGTTGGTGTGTTTAGTTCATTATAATTAACCTTAGCAGCTAGTGCAGGCCAAACAGAGCAGCCTAGTTGCATTGGTTGTGACACTAACACCCAAATTTTTTATATTTGCTTCTGCTTATTTTCAAACATTTGAGTTTTCTAAAAACAGGGGTGTTATAGTATGTTAAACACTTATATCGTCTGATTAATAGTGAATATTAGATATGTTGTCTTTCTTGTCCCGTCTCCTACACCCAATATTTTTGAGTTCTTTGCTTCATGTAATGTCTAATTAGGCTTCAGTTAATTCTCTAACAGGATCCTCAACATCAATTCTAGGAAAGAATATGATCAAATAACTTGTGATACATTTTTTACCATTCTTCATATGTAACACCTTGATTTTTATAACTGATTTTTTTTTTTTTTAATGCAGAAGTTAGCTCAGATACATGCATGTTATTGACACATTTCATACTAGTCCCACTCCCTCGTCTTTCTTATACAAAACGCAAGACTAAAATATTCAAACACAAACCAACAGAAAGTTATAACACAAATAGGAATATATATATATATATATATATATATATAGGAGGAATATCCAATAAAAACTAGTTCTCTTAGTGAGAACTGATAGCTAGCACTCTCAGTTGAAGAAACTAATTGTAGTAGGCGATAGAAACTACTGTAAGTCTTTAAAAAAACTATAGTATTTGAGTGTTAGAAAAAATAGGCGGTGATATTTTTAAAAATATTATGTATTTATGTTTCATCTTTAGAAACTACCTATTGTAGTTTGCGGAAACTACTCTCAGTAGGTGAAAAAATTACTATAAGTTTCTCTGGGAACTATAGTATTTAAGTGTTAGAAAAAAGAGGTGGCATTTTTGTAAATATTAGATGCTTATATTTTAGGTCAGGAAACTATCTATAGTAGGTGATGGAAACTACTCTTAGTGAATGGAGGGAACTACTGTAAGTCTTTCAGAAACTATAGTATTTGAGTGTTGGTAAAAAATATAGTGAAATTTTTGTAAATATTAGATATTTATATTTCAAGTTGAAAACTACCCACAATAGGTGATGGAAACTACTCGCAGTAGGTAGTGGAAACTAATGTAGGCATCTTAGGAAATTATGGTGGTTCTCAGTTCTCACTGTAAATTGGCCCTCATATATATATATATATATATATATATAGACAGAGAGAGAGAGAGAGAGAAGAATATACGTAAAGTCCACAGAGATCCAAATAGGTGTAGATATCCAGATAAAAGAGATATAGAGGGAGATATTAAAATAAGGAAGAAGAATATCCGTATCCGAATAACAAAAATAACACTAACAAGTTGTACCAAATACCCCTATTCTAACTCAACCCCTTATGCAAACTCTGTGAAATCAACGACGTCCTTACCAACATTGGACTCGACTCAAACATTAGAAAAAAATAGCAACAATAATAAAATCAGTACGATGAGCATATTGAATAAACTGAATCAACTAAAAGTGGATAGTATATAATTATGTAAGACATATAGAACACGCTAAAGTGAAAGAATACAGGAAAACATGCTAATACATAAAATATGGAATACTAAAATACACTATTCATCACTTTTCATTACTGTTCAGTACTATCCAGCAATATTTCAACACCCTAAAATTACATAAACACTTAAAACATGAATCTGAACACTAAAATGATTGAATCCACACACATATGAGGTCCATTAATTATTCTAATCCATATTAGGTTATCATGTAATCTATCAAGTCATATTTTATTTGAGAGAGAATAATACTAAAGTTGAAGCACTGATGACATCAGTCCAAAGCACTACGATTAATGAAGCATCCTAAAACCATCGAGGAACATTCTATCTTTAAGTATTGATACCCCCTATAAGACTTGTAGGTTGCCTATAGAGTAGAAAGAGGCATCACTATAGACTAATGGTATAACATAACCACATATATAAATAGGGAGTACATCCACTGTAAATCCTGCCTTGAAGGCCATCTCGAGGCTATGCGCCTAAATCCCAAACTCAATTTTATACATGAATTATTACTAAATTTGATATATATTAATGTCCACTACCCCAAAATAAGACCACACATCAATTTCAAAAAAAAGTTGCGATTCATCAATTACCATTTATGTACCGAATATTCCATAGTAATATGCCAAGAAATTAAATTTGAAAACCAATAAGTTTTGCTATTATCGGGATTTACTATTCACTCCAAATCACTATTCCTGTCAATTTACTATTTTGAGAGTCACATCAATGGTTAAGGTCAACCATTGACTCTAAAATATCTAATTAAGTCCTTTAGGTGAAAAATAACTAAAATACCCTTAATATAATAATTATGAATAAAATAGTAAACTAACTCCTAAAATTATGAACTTAAATATTAAGCACATTTAATCAATAATTAGCATGCTAGAATACAATATTTTAAATAACAAAACATATTTGCGAGTAAAAAGGCCAAAATGCCCCTAAACCCTAAAAACACAAAAAATGACATAACTTTTATCATATACGGATTTAACTCCTCAAACTTTGCACACTATTTATTAAACATATTATGAACATCTTATAGGAATAGTCGGGGTAACAAGGAACAAAAGTACAAGGCTGCAAACAATCAAACTTGCAGCCTAGATGAGAAATGACCAAAATATCCTTTATTCGTACTTAAAACTTAATTTAATCACAACTTTAATTATACTAAACCAAATTAAGACTTTAAATATATGAAATTGCATCTAAAAAATCTAACTAATCCATTGTAATCATTAAAAATTAATAACCACAGTCAAAACGCAGAATTCTGCCTAGAGGCTAAATTGCCCAAAATATAAAATGCTATTAACAACAGCACATTTAAGTATTTTAACACATAAAAACCTATCTACTTTTAGTATAATTTAGTTTACCAAGTCCTTAGCTCTAAGATTTAGCAAAAATTAGCCCAATATCAAGACTTTACAACCACTTGAAAACCTTGCACCAAAAATCAACAAAAACCATCAAAACACTTTAAAAATACATAACATAACAAATAAAAGAAAGAATCAAGGCTAGAATGGATTAACCTTCCGTAAAATAAATTCTGAAATTAAAGAAGAGCTTAGGAAGATTTTCCTTCAATCTCTTTAATTTTTAATACTTAACTGTTTAGGAAAAATAATAAAGAGCTAAAAATCAAGAATAGAGACGTAAAAATCAAAACAAATGCCAAAGAATGGAGGAATGACTTGAGGTTGAAGGAGTCTGTTCTTGGGAGCTAAAGACACGAAATTATGAAGAAGAAAAGAGGTTGGAAGAAGTTATGGTTAAAATTTAGATATTTAACAACTTAAATGAACTTTATGCTTACTATAATGGAAAATAATCAAAAGAAAGAAAGAAATCAGACCAAGCCTGGAACAAAATCCTCATGGTCAGAGAAATGAAGTTCAAACTTTATTTTAGATATTTTAATAAGATCGGAATTAGTTTTAGACATTTAGGATAAGTTTCGTTTAAAGAAAGTTGAGTTTTGGGGGCTAACTATGTCTAAATTTGGTGGATTTTTTCGAAAAATTCTAAAAATTGTTAGAACCCATTTAATTTATATTTATCTTAAATATGTCAAAATATAAGTATCCTTTAAGTTTGGTAAATTTTTGCATGTTAAAACGCTTGTTTTAGGGCTTAAAACGTGAGTAAAGGTTAAGAAAGCGCGGTGAATAATGCTTTTTCTTAAAAATATCCATTTAAAATTATAAAAAGGCCTAGACGACTCCGAAAAAGCCAAAGAATTCAAATATAATAAAATTAGAGAATTTTGGAAGAAGTTCGATGGCCAAAAGTGGCACAAAATTCTTACGGCACTCAACACTGTAGGAAGGGTTAAACGATTGAAACGAAACGTTTTAAAAATGTAACGAGAGTTAAAGGGATGTAAAAATGTTTGATTGCAAATAATTTTTCATAATTATATAATAAACACATTTGAAAAATTGGGATATTACATCGTACATGCCTTGGAATGTTGATACATGATGCATATGAAATACAAATTGGGTATTGTTAGGAAGATGATAGATTAGGGTAATTACCACAAAAAATTAAAAACATAAATGAAGGTTGAAGAAGAGGAATATGAATATAAGTACCTTTAAATTCATATATTTACAATCACCATCCAAGGTATTAACTCTTGGATTAAAGAATATAAGATTTTGAATAAAATTAAATCAAACTCTTTAGGTGCATCTCATCAAAAGGCAGGAAAATATCTGATTTCATTCATATGTGACACTAACATTTATAAGAAAATGTTAGGTCCTTTGAGTTAGAAAAAAGACCGCAAAAGCAAAAGGGCTGATTTGGTTAGGATCAAACCAGTAGTTACCTAATGAGGGCTAACTTGATTGGTTTAAATCTAACCAAAAGCAAACTAGCTATTGATTTTCTGTGACTCAAAATTTCGTGCATTAGCCGCCCTTTCATGCCAAGTAGACCACCTTTGAGGTGTCTTACAAGTTAAGCTAGTTTAGGTCATCATTTCAATAAGCTAAGCTAAGACCAAGGATAACTTCTTCCTAGTGCTTATTCTAAATACAACCTTCTTCCTAGTGCTTATTCTAAATACAACCATATCTAAATTATCATAAAAGTGCTGCAAACACTCTTCCCTAATGACCTGCCATTGTACCTTTTTTTCTATTCAGTTTTTGTGCCCAAACATTATCCAAAAATCTGCCCATTCTCACTGCTACAGTAGCTGCGTTTTTGGTGACTTGCTGTTGTGTTGCTTTTCTTCTATAATCAATACCAAATGTCCTTGTTGCTTCTTTGCCTCTTTCACAAAATGGGTGCTGTTGTTGTGGCTCGTGGGACATACTTTTTGAATCTGTTTGGCTGATTGTGAAACATTTTTGAGCCATTTAATGAACCACTTAAGTTGTTAAAAGGTAGTAGCGGGAGTGTGGTTTTTGCATGGCTTGGTTATTAAGCGTTTTCAATACAACCCAAAATGAGAAAGATTTTGTGGCAAAAAGGATTGGGATGATTTTTGCATTACTCAGCCTTGTGTCTTTAATTGAGATACTTGCAATTGAAGTCTTAGAACCTTTTTTATTTACTGCTTCCTGCCGTGAGCTGAATGAAAATAATTTCCATGAAGCCAAAGAAAAGTGGGTGTTATTGTTGCTTGTCTTGGAGTTGTATTGAATGCCGAAGGAGCTTTCTTGAAGCAAAGTTGATGTGCTCTTTACGATATGGTCCTCCTTGAATGAATTTGAGCTTGAAAAAGGATCCCATCTGTGTGCTTAAAGACAACACCAAAATCATCTTAATTTTGATAATAAAAACTGAAAATGATGGTGAATGCTCCTGCATCAATACATAATTATGGAAATCCTTTTTCTTGATCTCTGGGATTTGATTGGAACTACAAAACTAGAGGATACCTTTCCAGATAAGGATTTTTAGACTGTTAGTCCCTTTTTGTATTGCAAGTGCCTGTTTTGCGAGAACCCAATGGTCCTGAGCTTGAAGAACTCTCAAGTCCTAGACGATGCAAAAACCATTATTGCAGGAACTGATGAAAAACCAGATTTGAGCGTCTGAAACAGAATACACATATGCTTAAGTATAAAAATTAACCAACTCTGAATCAACTTTCTAATTTCCCTGGTTGACAATGTCTTTAAACGTTGTATGTTTCTTTGGAACCTCTAATCTTATCCTTCCCCTCCATCCTGAGGGTTGGGATAGGGACAGGCAATAAAACTGCAGTCGTGATCATGGTGTATCGATACCGGAATGTTGTGAATAAGAAATTTTTTGTTACTGTTGTTGTGGCGTAATTTTTAATATTTGTTTCACAACATCAAACAAGTAAATATTGGTTATTCTAGGCGATTATCAGCACATTTTGGTAAATATTAGTAAATATTGGTCTAATTTCTTTGTTGTGTTGTGTATCGGACATATTCCATATTGGTAGGCTGAAAGTCCAATATATATTGGTCGCATATCGGCATATCGTCCAATATTTTATTTCATGGGGATGGGGCATGAGCTTGTCTTTTAATGTGAATAATCAAATTGAAGGAACTCATCTTGGGAAGCTCCATCAAGTGACTTCCTGCTCTGACTGTTTTGAGTGTATGGAACATAACAATTAAGACAGAGCCCCTTGGGAAATGACTCAGTGATTTTGTCTTAGCTCAGCTTCTTAACTATGAACCGGCTTGAAATAGTGGCTGGATTAGCTGACATTGGCATGAGTTGGGGGAAGAATACTGTTGTTCTGGATCATGATATTGGTTCATTCGTAATTTTTTTGCAGCTGTAAAGTCTGACAGATCGGGTATTTCTACCTCCACTTTAATGGTGTGCTGCAGGCCACTCACAATAATGTTGCATCTCATGATGGAATAAGATCACCTGTTTATGCTTAGAGTTATTGAAACATACATTCATGATATATCAACATAGATTTGTATAGGTGAATAGTTAGTCTTGGTTTTGTTCTGTGATTTGCATTATGACTCTCATGTATCATTTTCTGGTGGGTCTCTTAAACCCTTTATTCTATCTTGTTGCAGAGAAACAATTTGCCTGGTGTTCGACAGTACTTGGAGTCTTTTGCAATTCATCTTTACTTAGTATTCCCCTCATTAGTAAGTTGCTGAGTATCCTTGTATAAAGATTATATGAAGTTTGCTCTTTCATGGATGCAATATGCTTTGTTAACTTATTATGTGGTGTTAACTTCAATGTTTTTTGTCTTCTTGACTTGCTCTTTGCCCCTGTTAGTGATGAATTTTTGTAAGAACCTCAGATTATACTACTATATGCACTGATTTTTTTTTTGTGCCAAAAAGTGAGGCATGATACGCCCTTGTTGAAACAGATTTTTGTGAATTTTTCTTTATGTTAAAGCACTTCACAATGGTGTAAGTTTTATATCTTTATTTTGTTTGCCTATTGTTTCTATATGTTTACATATCATCTATTATTCCTAGTACTTTATTCATTTTACTGTTCAAGATCATAGCTGACCCTTTTTAGTCTAATTTGTGATTTTTTTAGTATAATCATTTTGTCTCTCATATATTTTATTCATTGGCATTTTTACATAACATTTTCCTATATGCCCATCTTATATTCAATGTAGCTTTCAAACTAACTTGAAGTTATAGATTACATTTATGTGGTTTTGAATTTAATGGATTTAAAATATTTAAAGAATTGAAACAAATATGTATGAAGTAAAAAATAGCAAGCAATTATCAAAAGTTGAATAAATAAGTCATCATTGAAATAAGATAGGCATATGTCTCATACCCCACGCATTCACATGGTTCTAAACCTTTTTTTTGGGTTCGAAAAAATAAAATAAAATTGCAACATACAAGATAGTTTCCAACTAACTAAACAAATACATAATTATGCAGCTTGAAAGCAATGATTCTTCATAAATGATATGCATAATATTTAGAGGATTGAAACTGAATGGAAAAAAGGTTTGAAAAAGGGAAAAAAATAACTTTGCAAATAAGAAGGCACATATGTACACACTTGTAAAAGTGAAGGTAGACCCTTAGTGGCTTGACACAGAAGAAACAGTATTGTAATAGTAAAACAGCCTTACTTTTGTATTTCATGTATTTTTACAAGAATAATTAAATAAATAATTAATTTTCTCCATCTTTATTCTTTTCTTTTTTATCCAGTCTTAAATATACCTGTATTAATGTCTAATCTCACAATTTTCAGGAGTTTTTGTCACTTCCATGTATTGATATAAAATGCTGTATGAGATGCTTGTATTTTGTTGTCTTGATGCCTGATTGTTTAACTTTCTTTAGTACATATTTGTATATCTTGTTTGCAGGATAGTAGGATTTTTAATGTGGGTATGTGGTGAATTGTATTTCTTTTTTTGTTAATGTGCCTGTTAGTGTGGCCGTATCTACATGGATCTACCAGATTTCATGATTTCTATTGCTTCAGCAATGTAATTTTTTTTGCTGATGTGTCTTGGGTTCCCTCTAGATTTGTATCCACTCTTTGTTCCCTTCTTTGTATATTTTGAGTGGGCAACTCAATTCTTCAAATCTCAGTTTTGCAATAAAAAAAAAAAAAAAACTTATCTATTCAAATAGAGGCGTATGTCTAAAAGAATATTGAAAAAGGAAAAGAAAACAGAAGGATTCCCTTATACACAAACTATTTTAGTTTCATGGCAACATTTTCTATTTTGGATGCTATGATGTGGTAGCAACAATACATACATCAGTAGATATGTTGCATGAAAACTTGCCTGCCCTGCCTGATATTATTTGTCCTAATTTCATCTTGGGGAGTCGCATAGTGTATGGGAGCATATTTTTGTAAGAGCTGCCCACTATTGTCTGCATATTGGACAATCACTTTAACTTTTTGTGGCCTACAAGTATAGGAGTTGTGGTATATGAAAAGGTTAATGTTGATGTAAAGTAGAAGATAAATATATCGTAATCTTCTTGGTTTTCTTTGGAAGCTTTAGATTTTTCCTTAGATATCATCATCAAACTTATTCTTCTTTTATTGTCAGTCAGCAACTATACTTTTGGGGTTCTTGCATCATTAAGTTTCCTGGTTGTTGAGACACTTGAGACACTTCCTCGTTTGAAACTTTTGTTACTAAGGCATAAAAGATCACTGACTTAAGTTTCCTTTCTAATATTTGTAATGCAGGTGCAGGAGCAATTAGTTCGTATTTTTCGTGATTATAATATGAGGACACAGGTTGGGAATTAGGTTCCTCTGTCCGCATGTGTAATTTTTTAGTTGAGCTTAATGTTGATTCACAAGCTAGAAATATTTTTATCATTAAACTTATTGGACGCAGAAATATGGTGGCGTTAATCTGATTTTCATATCAAACACTTTACTTTGTCATAAAGATATATCTATACTGTGGTTGAATATGGATTAGTGCTTTTAATCAATTTGTAATCTTTTTCTTCTCTATACACATCCGTCTATTATGTCTTTGAATGCATTCCCTTTTTGTGTATATGATAATGTATCTATATGCTCCCTTTTCTGGTTTCTGTCAGTTCATGTTACTGGACAGGTTGGGTCAGCAAGATTCAGCTTGTTCAGTTTTTTCTTGGGATGGAAATTGTAAAGCTAATGTCACATCCAAACCCAGTGAAGAGAGCTTCCTGCTCTGGCCTTAGAGGACTATAACTGTAGAACAGCTTCTAACTTCCAAGTCAAATGAAACAATATATTGCCCAGGTTTATCTGGCAGTAAATTATTTGGAAGCTTTGAATGGAGGTATTTAGGATCAGGTGCTGCTTTCTAGTAAAATTGATGAGGAATATGATAGGAATTTGGCCACTAAACAATGTCAGTTGCAAATTTATTATGAGAGAGAGAGAGCGTGAACTGGGGGGGGTGTAAGTGTTATAGAAACAGAAAAAAACACCATGGATTCGAGGACCTGGCTCCTCCCATACACTCCAATTTTTCATTACCCTTTCCATTTTCTTTCTCGTCCCCTGTTTATATTCTCACTAGGGTTGTAGCTACCATACTCTCTCAGGTGACTCGGAAAACCTTTTAATAGAATTACAAAAGCCCATATGACCCAATGGGCCTAATAATAAACATATAGATACATGAATAATATTCCCCTAACCAACTAATAGCTCACGGCCCTCTCCTGTACACCTTGATCTGCCTGCCTAGTAGACCACCAGCTTGCTTCCCAGTGGCAGAACCTGGCAACTGTACTATTTGTTCCTCCTCACATGTGTACCGCACCAAAGGCCTGTCAGAATATATCTCGTGAAATATGTAACAACTTACTATACAGGAAAGATCAAGTGAAAAACCTGATTATGGTCATATAGAAGAGCACCCAGTTGATTCAACCCACTTGAAGAATTGATTCTTCAAAACCAAATATTTGATTTTCGTTTCTACCAGTACTATTTGCATTTAATTTGAAAAAGTCAGCCTTTGCCTTGTCCTGTACTTATGATGAATCTTCCATCCCTGACAGTCTTTTAGTATCAAAATGCACAAAACGGACTCCTCCCCAAGGTCTGACCTCACTGCTGAAAGGACCAAATTTGTTGCTCCTCCAGTTCTGCTCCCCAATCTCCAGTGATGAGAAAACTTGGTTTCTCTAGTGATGTGGGAGCATCTACCTTCATTTTGATTTTTGTTATAAAAAATTATGGTGGAGTTGTCTTCTTGAGGCCATTTGAAGAATCCTTATTCGAGCTTAAATCTGTTGAAAGAGGGTCATTTAGTGAAGAATGTATGATCCTAGCTACTACAAGTAGGATGAAACATGCTTTCATGAGTCAAGATTCAAGCTCCAAAAATGCAGCTACTGTAGCAGCAAATTATGTTATTTTTTTGGGCACAAGGTTGCAAGCCAAATCAAGTCATGCAAATTTTATTTTAAGCCACCACCTTTTGTCAACTTTTAAGGGACTTAAAAAGGCTCATAAATGGCTTCACAAGTCAGCCATGGTGGACAACATCAAGCCACAATTTTACAACAGCAATAGCCAATACTTTTGACTCTTGGCACGGATTAGGAGGTTTCTAGGTCTGATTGTGTGCAGAACAGTCAAAGGATATATAGCAGTTATTTTCCCATCACTTTTGACACAAAAATAAAGGCCACACGAGCAGA
This sequence comes from Tamarix austromongolica, assembly GCA_039764185.1. Taxonomy (NCBI): domain Eukaryota; kingdom Viridiplantae; phylum Streptophyta; class Magnoliopsida; order Caryophyllales; family Tamaricaceae; genus Tamarix; species Tamarix austromongolica. The sequence continues at coordinate 81,086,942 of CM077814.1, read as the reverse complement.
AATCACAGAAGACATTATTGGACAGTTTTGGTACATGTTTGGGCCCTTTGGGGTACAAAAAATAAAACACAGCAGCATCAGCCCTTAGCAGCGTTTTGTTCAACTTTTAGACACCTTTTGGACATAAAAATGGAGGGGAAGAGGCAAGGAAGCAACAAGAACATTCAGATACTGATCATAGAAGAAAAAGCAACACAAAATCAAACCTCCACAAGTAGTAGACCAGCGGCAGCGTTTTTAGCTACGTTTGTGAAGTTTTGGGTACAAAATTTCAAGATAAAAAGCATGGCAGCAGCAAGTACAAGAGCAGGGATCTTTAGGAAGAAAACCAGACTTTATTTCATTCATTATTGGTCTTACACTGGTAGCATATCATAGGTTTAATTTTGCTAAGTTAACGATGTCATAGCTATTAGTTTAGCCCTTTAACTTGTAAGACACTATCAAATCAGGTTGGGAGTAAGAGGGGATGTCTTCAACAGACCATGGACGAAATTCCAGTCATAAGACACCATCAAAGTCTTACAAACCTTCCACAAGACACTACTAAGCCTAGTTGTTGCTTTCTACCAACCAATGCTGGGTTCACCCTGGCCACCATTCTATATGATCATCTTTGCTCAATCTTTTTCTTCACATTTTCGTTCATCCACCAACCCTCTACATCATCATCATTTTTTTTTTCTATTTTTTCCATGCTTTTTTTGTCCATCTTGCTCACCCCCACACAAACATCAGCCCTTAACCTTCATTCAACCCTGTTTAACCCCATTTTCCATACCTTCAACAATTCAAACAAAAAATGGAACCATTATACTTAATGGTAACCTCAAAGATCATATTGGAAAAAAAAAATGTTCAAGGGAATTTGAACCTAAAGGTTGCTATCATGAGATTTGAAGGCTATGCTTTATTTTGGTAGAAGAACCTATGCCATTAAAGGAAGATGAAAGGAAAGTCAAAAGTGAAGTCATGGAGAAAGTTGAAGAAGCTTATGAGAAACTTCTACGACAAAGTGATTACTTATCAAGAAAAGAAGAGCCCTCCAAAATAAAAAATTCTTGCTAAGCACTTTGATGTTAAAGGGACATGCAAGAATATGCAAGGTGAAGGTAAACTAAGATATATTAGATGCTTAACATGTATTGGTGTTGGTCACTCCAAATTCGTGTGTCCTAACAAGGAGGCATTAGCACTTGTGGATCTGGATGATATCATTGAAGAGTGGAAGGGAAAAAAGGAGTCCAACTATGAAGAAGAGAGGGCTGCACAATTCACTTCCATGGAACCGAGCAAGCTTAAGAAGGTCATTTATCCTTCAAATCCCTACAAACTCCGTCCAAGCACAACAAGAAGAAGTTGAAGACCTCATTTGTGTTATTCAAGAAGATTACAATCATGTATCTTTGGATAACATTGAAGAAGGAAAAGTAGGGGAAATTGTCTAAGAATAATTTTTTACTATGACGTTGATGGTAACATGGATGCTACTTCAATGGTGATATTTACACTTCCCACAACGACAATTTTTAGTCCATTTGAAGCCTACTGAAACATTTTCAAATCCATAGTTGAGGTATATGTGGAAACTGACATATTTGTCCATAAGAAGTACTGGTTTTAATAAGTTGCTTCATGTTGTTTCCCTAGATGTGTTGTTTATCCCTTATATGCTACCATGTCATGTTGTTGTACCCGTAAAATTAGAGAATAGGTTCGAAGCATATACTTTTGAAGTAGACCCACAAAACACCCCATTCCTTACCCTTTGATGAGAAAAGTGAACATATGAGTGTATTCGAATGTCATTGCTATTCTAGGATAGATATACTTCAAATGCTTTTAATTTTCTTCTGTGCCTTTTCCCCTAGTCACAAAGAACTGCTAAGAAACTGGAGCAATAGAGGAGGAAATTTGTATATAGGTATTGGAAAGTAGTACCGAGATACACAGTGTGTAATTCAAGGACCTGGTTCCTCACTTGTGCTCTCCTCCTTTCCTTGTTCCTTTCATGATCCTATTTCCTTTTCTTAAACAATGGAAAATGACTGATGTGTGACTCATCCTTATGACTGAGCGTATTTTCTAACCGATGACTCAATCTAATAACTCGGCATATTTCCTAACAGAATTATCTTAAGTATCATAAATGCTAACAAACTTGATCAGACTACTATGACTAATAATAGCCATACAGATCAGCAAACTGAGTATTTCCCAGCTGATTTCTCCCTTCAACAAAATGACTCCTTAGCCAGTATATTCTATTTGTTCCCTTTCCTTACAAAGGTATATTTGGGGCCTATCAGATTCAAAAAAGTAAACCCAAATCTAGGTTGAAATATAAAATGATAATACTAAATGTTAAGATGATATAATTAAGTCCTGATTGAAAATAATAAATCCTAATAAAATTCTACCAAATTATATCATAACAAATATAACTAAATTTTCAGATAATATCTCTTTAGTCAAATTGCATGTTTTGAAAAACGTGAAAATGATAGCTAAAACATTCTCACATCTTTACTATTTTGTGTTGTAGCACTGTTGGCTTGTTACATAGGTGTTACTCAGTAATCTGGTTACAGCTGCTGGCCTACTTCTGACTATAGAGTGTGTGTGTGTGTATCATGTTATGCCTAGAATTATCAGAGGCTAATCTTTCTCATTTGACATCTCCTTACACTCATTCCTTTTCGGTTTGAGCTTTTCTTCTGGCTATAGGCACTTGATTGGGAGTTAGAAACTGAAAAGTCTGAGCAATACAAGAAAAAATATAAGTACATAAACCCTTGAGTTTAAATCCTTCAAGAATTATTGAGACTGTGGTTATTGAATATGACATGGGGGATGCATGTTTCTATAGTATGTAGGCACATTTTCTTCACAAATACTGATACTTTTCTTCAGGAATTGTGTCTACCCTTTTTATGCTAACTTCGGGCACAAAATGCAGGCACTTTCTTCATATGTATTTATTGCAGCTAATATAATTCTCCATGCTGAAGAGGAAGTTCAAGCTAGACATTTGAATGAGCTGCTTCCTCCTATAATCCCATTACTGACATCCCACCATCATACCTTACGTGGTTTCACCCAGGTGAACTTCTTGGTCCATGTACTTTGCTTCTTTTTGTTTTTTTTTTCCCTTTTTTCCTTTTGAAATAATTTTATTAATCTTAGCAAAAAATATTCTATATCATCTCTTTTTTTTCTATTTCAGTTATTGGTATATCAAATTTTTGCAAAAGTACTGCCTGCTATGTATTCCAGTGATTGTGGAAATGGTGCCTTGGAGAAAAAGTGCTTCCATGATTTAGAATCATATTTGTCACTGAACCCAGACTGCATGAGGTAAAATATTAGTGATTGATGATGGAATCTTCATTAAGTAATTTTAATGTTATTGGTTGTTCTTTTCTTGATATTCAGATTGAATACTCATTACTTTTCTTGATGAAGTTTTGCAATATCGCTGTCATTGTTATGGATGCTGCTAGGCTCTTATCCAATATTTTTGTTGATAAAATAATACTCGAGGCTTGTGTCCTCACATTTGTGTTTGAGGAGGTTTTCAGGTAGGCTAGAGGAAGGGATTACTGAAGATTATATTCTTATTCTATGAGAGTGACATTGCTCTTCATTATTAGTATCTTCAGATACTTTCCTTAATTTTCTTAGTTTACTGCCAGGATTGGTGGAGTAGGGGACATTGTTTTCAGATGTGTATATATGTATGCATGCGTGCGTGTGTGTGTGTATTGGATTATCAGTAGTTTCATAGAATAATGTTGGAGCTGTGGTTTCTGATTTCTGTCGCATAATTTTCTCTAACTAATAATAATAATATTGGATTTATTCAGATTTCATTTTTATAGTTACCAGTATTATTTTAATATTAAGTTTTGTATTTAATCTGATGTCAAATTCAGTTATTATCTTTCCTTGATACATTTGAAGATTTATCACTTAATTCAAATTTTAGCATTTGTTATCATGGAAATGTAAGCAAGCACTACTATTTGGAGGACAGATATGTTCTGAAACATTGGTCGGTTGGATTTCCCTTGTGGGACAGCTAATACAAGGCTTGATTGAGGCATAATGACCGTTAAGTTACCCTCTTTTGCATTGCAATTTTAATTTTTCGGATCCTGGAGGATGAATTGGATTGAGTTGCAATCATTGAACGACTCCAGTACACTGTTAGAACAGTAGGGCTAACATCTAAGACAGGTTTAATCAGATACCTTATGCTTGGAATATGACAATAAACATTGGATTTCAGTGACACTAGTCATGTAATAGAGATTTGATAGAGGTTCGGGTTGCTTCAAAACTATGAGTTAACTAAAACAAGCACTTTGTTCTTTCATGGAGAATATGATTTTCTCCACTTTGCTTATGTGCTGAAATCTGAATATAGATCCTGAAATTCCTTCTTGTTCGTGGCTGTTGAATAAATAGGAAAATTTGATAATTGACATATTCTCTCTAGCCACAATTCACATTTGCTTGAGGTTGTTTTTGGAAACTATCTCTCACTGGCTCTCAAGCTACTCGAGGTTTGTTGTCAAGGCTGTTTTTCTTCTTAAGAGAATATTGCTCTGGGCATAATAATATCTTCCTATATTCTTCTTGCTAAACTTTAGAGGCCAAATCCCAGATGGATTAATAATAAATAAGGTGTGTTTTGATGGATTTGAAAGAAGGGTAATTGCCACCATGTACATTGAACGCAGTCAGGTACTCAAACGTTCGACAATTTTCCATTTTCTGTTCAATGTATTATGTATATCTTGTCTTTGTTGTTGTGTCATATACTGCATTTTTAATGGAAAGCTGCTAAGAAGTTTTTAATATAGCGGTTATGGAATGAGCACTGTGTCAATATTTTGTGTATGACATGCTTAGTTTTCAAACTTGGAGTGCACTTCAACCTGGGTTCAAAATTTTGCTGTTTCAGATTGCGATCCTCAATGGAAGTGTATCTTGATGCATTTAATCCTGAAAAGTCTTTGACTCCTGCTGGAATTTTTACCAACCGTGTTGAGGTTAGTGGCAAGATTTTTTTTTTTTTTGATTTCTGGGATTGATGAAAGTACACCCCTCTTGGGTTCACTTCTTCCTTTCTTTTTTCCTTTTGATATTTTTACTATGAATATCTGAAACTAGATCATCACTGTCTACCTAATAATTCATCATTTGTGAGTTAGGATGAGTGTTGGCAATGTATTACCTTGAGAAGCACGTTCATAAACCATACATGCTTTGTGGCTTTTCTCTGTTGAATTCTGACCTGATATTCTTTTCCTGAAGGCATTGGAGTTTGAATGTGTTCCAGTGTCCCTCATGGAGCGAGTGATAAACTTTTTGAATGTAAGCCATCCTGAATGTCCTGTTGTTTATATTTGCTTTCTCTTTTGTGATTTCTTTCTTATGCCTCTACCTCCAGGATGTTAGGGAAGAGCTTAGATGTTCAATGGCAAAGGATGAAGCAGCTATCAAGAATGAGAGCTTAAGGGTTGCAGCTGATCCAAGTTGCAGAGACCTTTATGCAGAAGCTAGTGAAGAATCACTGATTGGTTCATCAATTAGAAATACAGCATTGAATTTTCAAAGAAAGTTTACTATATGTGAAAATGAGATGCAGAGAAATTGTGCCGATTGCTCCTTGGGGCAGCCGGAGATCGACAAAGGACTTGCGGGTATGTGTTATTTTATCATATGAAAAGATCCTTGTTTAAATGTCTAACAACCCCAATTTTTTGAACCAGAAAATTTCTTTTTTGAGACAATGGGGAAGCATTTGAAAAAAAAACCGGGGAATGTTAGCACTACATCAACTATGAGAGAGGTGGGATTATTACTTAGCTCATGCCTGATGTAAGATAAAACGGAACAATGAATGAAAAGATGTATGCTCATAATATTAATGCTACAATACCAGATATAATAAGGGCGAGAACAATATTATAGATAGAAAGAGTATGATAGTTTACAAATTCAATTATAGGAAATTGAGTCAAGAATTTAAATAACTTGAAGAACAAAAACTTTCCAACACAGTGGGTAAAACAACTCTAACCGGTTAGCCTAACTCTTAGGCATAAACATAAAACTTGGACCCTAAGTAATGATCCACGTTATCACCCTCAGTATACTCCAGTTGAGAGTCGTACCCTTGCAAATCGTCCTCTGCGTCTCGGACCAGAAGCCAGATCATCACAGTGACCACACAAGTGCAGTATCAGTACGGTGAAGTGCTAGTAAAACATATTACCTAAACAAGGCTCATGCACCACATTAAAGTCACATAACAGCACGGTGATAAGCATACCAACACAATTTAACACTTAGTCTCATGTTAGTAATATAACAAGATATGCTTACATGGAAATCACGGAAGAATAACAATATGATAATTGCATCACCGCCCTTACAATATCAACTATATTAGAATTCTCCTTTTAGTGACCATATAGCTTTCGGTTAATAAGATAGTTTGTTCGACCACACCCAGTTCTCCACTATGAACAAAAGTCATGGTAGCACAAATAATCACAATGGGATACTACACTCACTACATGGTCAGGATACATCAAATGGGCTTTTCTTCAGGGATACCACACCTACCACACCTACCACACATCGAGTGCATTTGCTGTGAGGGCTAAAATAAATTGGGATACCACACCTATCACATGAGGTTAAGATACATTAAAGGGGCTTTTCTTCGAGGATACCACACTCACCATACATCGAGTATACCTGCTGCGAGGGCTAATGCAAATTGGGATACTGCACCCACCACACGTGGTCGAAGTACACAAGGTAGCATGTACTGGGATACCCACCCACCACACCTTTAATGCCTCCGTCGTGAGGACTAAAAAATGTTGGGATACCACACTTGCCTAAGCAATGGATAATACGAAGTGCCAGGGGGCTTGTATTGGGATACCTCACCCATCTGTCTACCACAGGTAAGATAATCTTATACTTCAAAAATATGCGCGACTGCAACCCGGTAGAGAAAAAAATAGGTACTGAGTGAAAAATATAACCATAAAGCGACCCACCCACTAACTCCCGTCAGCTACCCCAAGAGTAAAAAAAAAGGCTTGAACGAAATCTTATTCCATTATTATATATTTTCAAGTGATATCACAAATCATTCCCAAGAGTAAAAAAAAAGGCTTGAACGAAATCTTATTCCATTATTATATATTTTCAAGTGATATCACAAATCATAGATAAAATTCACAAATAACCAAATGGGTGTTTCCAAATGATAATACAAACTTAATTAAATTCCATTAATAACCAAATTAGGTGTTTCTAAGTGATAACACCAAACATTTGGGTGCTTAGAGATGACACTAAATTTAACCAATTCAAGTCCCAACTATCATTATTATGATTCTTATTAAATTCAAGGCAATCATAGTTGAAATCACAATTTAAATGTTGTAATTATTTGGAGGTATTAGCACAAAAGGCCCATGAGAATAATAACAATTAATAAGCGAACTAGGCGGCATACAGTCAGACCAGTCGATCGACCCCTGGGATTAGTCGACTGGTCTGGTTGTACCAGACATGAGCCAAAACAACACCAGAAGACCAGTCGACTAGTTGGTCTCACCGATCGATTGTTCATAAGAACTAGTCGATGGGTTTGGTTCAACCGGTCGATGGGTGTAAGCAGAGACCATTCCATTTTGGTCTGCAGAGTCACTAGTTGATGGGTTTGGTCCAACCAGTTGATGGGTCTAAGCAGAGACCAAACCACTTTGGTCTGTAGGGTCACCAGTTGATGGGTTTGACAAACCGATCGATTGTTCATTAAAACCAGTCGATTGGTTTATCAAACCAATCGATTGATCCCACGACCAACCGACCCAAAATTTCAAACCATGCGATTGCTCGCACAACCAGTTGATGTGTTTGATGAACCAATCAATAGTTTTGGGTAAAACATTACCTAAACTTGCAATACACATCCAAAATTTACCAACTTTACCATATCAATCCTAACATGCTCCTATGTCATAAAACACATAAAATACATGGTGCACACATAGAATCACATGGATATTTGGTAATACAAATATTTGAACGAATTATGCTCAAATGACCAACTTATGCATAAAATTAGGGAAACCCAACAATGCTAACTTTAGGAAGGAATTCTACCTCATGCTCAAATTCTAGAATATAAATTAGACCATGCTCACATGAAACCACCAAACACATAGAATTTCAATAAGCAGTAGAATTTCATTTATGTTAAAGATAAGAATGTTTTACCTTGAAGCAGTTCTTTTAGTACAAAAGCTCCTACTTGATGGCTATCTAGCAGAACCTTTATTTCTAAGAGAATCAAAGTCAAAACCATAAGAAAAATCACCTTTCAAAACATCATTACAATCAAGTAAAATCAGAAGAAGAAGAAGAAGAAGAACACAAAACACAACCTTTTCTCAAAAACAGGATGCTAAAGGAAAGAGCTGAAATCTTCAATCTTTCTCAAACCTTAATTCTTCATTGCTTAAGGAATATAAGGGAGAACTAAAGCCAAGATTAGAAGAAGAAAAATGATACAATGCTTGACCAAAGGAGAAAACCAGAGCAAGTTTATATTTTTTCTCAGTAGAGAGTAGAAAGGAGAAGAATGAAGAGATGCTCAATACTTGGGAAGTTTTTCCACCAAGAAAAGGGACAAAAGAGTAAGAACAACAAGTGAGGAATGAAAGTAGATCAAGAATAAAGGTTATAGAGGTGAGGCTTGATCGACATTCACAAGAGAAAGGGAGATAGGACTGGTAAGGTTGAGTGTGGGCAACCAAGAAGTAAGAGTTGACTTGATGGAATGATGGGGGGATTGAATGCAGTTAGAAATGAACATGGTAGCGGGTTGGTGAGTCAGGGGATGGTGCACAAAGTCAACCATGCACCCTAGCTACCAGAAGAGAGAGGGATGGGTGAGGGAGAAAAAAGGTGAGGCTTGCCTCAAAAATTTTTTTTGGGAAAAATATGGCTAATTAAAATCATATAATGATCTAAATAATATAAAACTAATCCCAAAATTTCAAAATATGTTTATTAGCACAAATAGATTCTAATTAGAAGTTTTCATAAACATTTGAAAGGAATTTGAATCAAAATAAAAAATAAATTTGAAATCCCAGGATAACCAGTCGATCGGTTTGGGCAAACTAGTCGATTGGTTCGTCGAGAACAAAACTGTCAATTTTAGAGCATACCAGTCGATCGGTTAAACAAACCGGTCGATTGGTACGCTTGAAATTTACATTTTTATTAGAATTTCAAGCCCATTTCAGAACCAAAACTAATTTATTTTATATCAACAAAATTTTAAACACATTTTGAAGGATTTTGGGACGGAGTATTACAAAATGACATGGCTTTGGTGTTAGTTTCTTCAAGTGGTCTAATTCTAAGGATTGTGGTCTAATCTAACTGTTTTTTCTTTCTGATATTTGGTCTTGATCTTGAGGATACAATATTGTCGAAGGGAGAAAAAATTAAGAATAAATAAGTAGGGCAAAAGGTGGAGAAGAGAAAATTGTATTGTTCCGAGCGTATTGTTGCACAAGTACTAGATTGTGCAAGTGTCATTGAAATTCCTTGAAATAATTCATCTTTTTAGTTGATGTAATTAAGATAATTTAAGAAGATATGCATGCAAAAATAACAAAACCATGATATCTGACGTTTAGAAAGGAAAAAAAGGTTATGAGCTTATCAATCAATATGATAATTCCCTATTCCAATCCATCAGCGATAAAAGTGACAGATTGGAGCATCTAGGACAACAATTGACAGTACAGTCATGGAAGAATGAGAAAAGGAAATGCTCGTATCCCTCTATTTTTTTACTAGTTACTCTTAAGGGTTAGCAAATGATGATATACCTGCACCACAATTGCCATGAGCAGAAGATAAAGCTATTTGATTAGTGTGTTTACATATTGAAAAGCAATGAAGGGGTGCAAAGCAGAGATTAGAGAACATTGTAATGGCTTGATGAGCTAAGTGGACTTATGGCTAAGGTTGTGTCAACCCTTCTCCTCTTACATGAAAAGGGAAGAGCTATTGATGATAATTGTAGGGCACCTAGGGATTGATTAGTTCATCCAGCACATATCTATTTCTTAATATTGAACTTAAGTGGGTTTTATAATCACCCCTACTCATATTTTTGCCTTCCTAATTGAACCCCTTGCCCATGGACCATTTCTGAATATGTGGGATTTTAGAGTTGGCTTGTATGTGGTCTTTGGAGGCGGTCACAACCGTTTTGCTTTCTGCACCCTATAAGGTGTCACTGAGCTCGCACAGTGCTTAGTTTCATATATTTACCTATGGATGGCTTTGATTCCATTTGTGGTGACCTATTAACTCAAAACCTAAGTTTCCTTACACTCTTTGCTCTTTTGTTGTCAGTAGTACACTTGTGATTCACATTAGTTTTATGATGTTGAAAGGGTGCCGCACCTATGGTGCACCTATCTAGCTCTAAGATCTCTAATCCACTATGTTCACGGATTAAATATCCGATGCTTCGAATAGCTGGTGATAAGATATCTGGCATTTTGGATCGAATAATAAATAATTTGTCCGATATTTGAAACTTTCAAGTAGTAGGCCGTAAATGAAAAAGATCAAATACAAAATTCTTCAATCAAAAGATAATAAATCGATCCAATTTGAACCTATCTAGCTCTAAGATCTCTAATCCACTATGTTCACGGATTAAATATCCGATGCTTCGAATAGCTGGTGATAAGATATCCGGCATTTTGGATCGAATAATAAATAATTTGTCCGATATTTGAAACTTTCAAGTAGTAGGCCGTAAATGAAAAAGATCAAATACAAAATTCTTCAATCAAAAGATAATAAATCGATCCAATTTGAACCGCTGTGATCAAATGATTTTATTTAAGTCTTAAATTACATTATATTTTATTAGTAATTTCAAATTTTGGGTAATGTTTAAATTTTTAATAAGAACTATAATTAAAAAGTATAAAATTTACTTACGATAAATACTCTCTTTCCAAATTATAGACACACACATATGATTATGCACTGTAAAAAAATATGGGAAATAAACAATATTTAGAATAAGTATGTATATAATTTATCAGATCAGTTCTTTGATTTTTCGGATTAGATTGATTCAGATATCAGATCGGTTTATGTGATATTAGATAACATAAAAAAACTCTATTATAAATATCAAAAAAAGGAAAAAAAAAAAGAATTCTATGGTTACTCTCATAAGGCATATTACGTTAAGTAGAATGTGCCATAGGATCCAAAGAAGAAATATTAGAACAACTTGTACTTTGACCAAAAATTCTAACCACTTACGATGAGTTGACTTTGAGATTAATTACTCTTTGGATCCTGAATAGGATCCACAAAATAGGGTAGGGCGCTTACTATTTTAATGTTCACAATCTAACAAAATTTGCGTTTATTGGTGGACATGCAAGTTATGAGATTGCTGCGAATTTAACTAGATTGAAGTATCTCTCTCTGCATGAGAATATTAGTTGCTATTTTTGTCAAATAGAAAAGGTTTTTGATTGTGGTGCAGTCTATAACTGTTCAAGAGTACGACCCATGATTGAGGCTTTGATGACAGGGGATGTTGTGAATTAACAATGAGCGAGTAAGATAATTCAATCGAAAAGCAAATTGCTCATATAACTCTTTAGGTTCTTCCTTTTTCTCTTCTCTTTTAGGGTCACTTGTTTTTTTTTTTTTGGGAGGGGGGGGGGGGAGGGGCTTTGCTACTGCAGAACCATGATGGAGACAAAATAAAATCATGCAAGAGACACATTTTATGTGGTTCAGTACTATACCTGCATCCAGAGCTACACTGGGCTGTCCTTTAATTGAAATATGAAAATAATTACAATTACAAAGGATGTATTGTTGCCCATTTTTACATTAGGGCATGTAACTATCATCACAATTGATATCCCTTAACTTGTAAGACATACATAGTAAATTTAGTCTTCATTGTTCTGTTTGTTAAGTACTATATTTTGCATAAAATCAGGATCAAGATGAGAAAACAGAAACCAAGAACTGATCCATTATTTTCATTTATTTCTATATTTTTATATAACTATATCCTGCTTTGACCAAACATAAAAAAGTTATATAGGATCCAAATGGCATGGGGACAGATCAAGGACATTTTATCTATCTGACTTTATTATTGTTGAGAGAGAGAGAGAAAAAGGACACAGAAGATGATGACACAAACTTCTGAGTTTTGACCTTTCCAATCCACTGGTTATTTTGTTTCATTTGCTTGGATGTAGTGGGCATAGAAAAGGAGGATCGCCTTCTAATGCAAGCGTTGCATTCTAGAGTTGCTTCTGTCAGAAAATTAAGTGACAGACAACAGTTTATCCTTGTGGCCTCCCTGATCGATCGCATACCTAATCTTGCTGGGTTGGCAAGGACATGTGAGGTGTGTTATTAAATGCTTTCACTACTATTCATAAGTTTTTCTGGATCATCGCTTTATCCCTTTATGGCTTATCATGTTTTTGTTTTGTCATTGATAATGATCAGTATTGTCCTTATAATTTTCTTGGTCTGATTTTCAGGTGTTTAAAGCTGCAGGTTTAGCCCTTTCAGATGTTAATGTTTCGAATGACAAACAGTTCCAGCTAATAAGGTTCGTACTCTCCTTAACATTCTCATTTTGTTTGATGAGATTCCTCAGTTAGAGGTCCATTAGGGTCACTTATATCTGTTCAGTGGCTGCTTTTGTGACAGAACTTCCTCTGTTTTGATTATTTACTGTGGCTAACCTAAGTAATCTTGTAGTATCTGCCCAAATTAAGCATCCATCATCTTTTGGTTCACTTGAGGCAAAGCAGCCAACAAACTGTTACATTGTTTATTTTCTCAGACAGTTCACATGTTTATACTTGCCCGAAATTGGGCTCCAAAGAAAAGCCTCCTCACCCTTTGTTTTATTTTCTTTTTGTTATTATATTTTCTTGTTTGTGTTAGTGATGGGAGGACCCATCTGGATTTGTTAATGTTACTGTCTATGGTGGTTTTTGATATCATTAATTAATAACTTAATGCGACAACTCCCACAAAAGGCATAATCTGGGGAGGTAGGGTTTTCGCTGCCTCACTTCTGCTAGTGGGGTTCTCTCCAAATTCCAATGGATCTATAGCAAACTCTCCACAAATTAATAATAAATATAAATAATTAAATAAAAAATAAAAATCATAATAACAAATATATAGTAATATTGTAGTACAATGAATTAGTAAATAAAAATCAAGATTGATGCTAACAATAATGATAGTACTAATTATAGGTGGCGATTGAGTCGGGCTGGTCGGGTTATTTATGGATCATTTTTCTTTGTAGGTCGGTTATGGGTCAGGTCGGGTAATTTCAGGTTTGGGTTATCTCGGGTCGCCTTAATTTTTGAGTCAGGTTTGGGTCGTTGTAGATCAGAGTTGTGTCAGGTTAATTTATTGGGTTGGGTCGGGTTGGGTTTGGTTGAGCTAGTTTGGTTTCAAGTCGGGACAGGTTTGAGTTGAGCTAGTTTGGTTTCAAGCCTAGTTGGGTCTAGGGATGTAAACGGGACAGATTTTACCCAAAATCCGATGGGTTTTATCTATCGGATACTTAAATGGATATGGATGTTGAAAAAAATATCGGTCGGGTATAGATACGGATATGGGATATTTATATTCGTACCCGTACCTATACCTGTATCCATATCCGTGCCCATTTACCAAATATAAAATAACCCTTTTACCCTTAATTTTAAAATAAATATAGTATAAATTAAGTTTAAAATTGTCATTTGGTTTAACTCTAAATGGGTTTGTCCATCGGGTAATGGATTTATCCGTAATGGGTAAACAAATTATCCGTCGAGTAATAGATATCCAACGGATACGGATATGGATGTGTTAGTGGATATCCGTTCGGGGTATGGGTATAAATTTGGGTACGGATTTTCTTATCGGGTACGGGTATGGTGGTACCCGCCCTGAACCAGCTTCGTTTACATCTCTATCAGGTCGGATTTGGGTCGAATAAGCTCGTATTCGAATGATTTTATGTTTGAGTTAATTTAACGGGTCAGGTTTAGATTAATTTGATGAATCGGGTCATTTTAGATTTTGATGGGTTAGGTTAGGTTCGGGTTGAGCTAATCTTAGATTGAATCACTTTGGATTTAGGTCAAATCGGACATTGACCACCAAAATTAATCTAACTTATTAACTTCTTAGGCAAGAATTAAGTATAACTTTATGTAAGCATGTGATTAATAATGTGTTCTTAATTGTTATTTGTTTATTATTATGACTTTATAATACTGTGTTCTTACGTGAAAAAATCGATAAAATTAGAATATCGTTGGTGAATAAGTAAGTTTACAATAAAAGTAAGAAAAATAAGTAAAATTTAAATAATAATATATTTTAAAAAGTTTTAAATAAATAATAAGACATATTTATTTTATTATTATTTTGACTGGTTAATATCGAATTTGTTTTTGTTGAGTCGGGTCGGGTTGATAACGAGTTGATCTGATGGCGGGTTACAAATTAGGGTCGGGTCGGGTTATACGGGGTCATCATCGGGTCAGATTATTTTTGGTCGGGTTGATGAATTTATGGGGTTATGTCGGGTCAGATTTTGTGCGGATCTGGCGAGTCGGGTCAATTTTTGCCAGTTCTAGTACTAATATTGATAATATGACTGATAACATTAATATCATCAATAGGAATCACTATTAGATTCAAACAACTAATAAGAGATTATAAACAGGAAGCTTGACTGGATACTTGTTCATGCTTTCAAAAAGAGTCAGTATAGGAAAAATAATACGAGACGATGAACTGAAAACAGCTGTCACATACCAAGGGGGATTTTTTTTATTAGTTTGTCTCTTGCAAACCCTAGTTATCTCTTTTGTCAAAATGTTTTCCTTATTTTTTCCCTTCTCTTTTGGTGTGTACTCTAGCGTATGGATATCCTGTGCCTGTTTGAATGACAGCATATGAAACACCTTCAAAGACCCTTCCCTTAGCACCTCATCCTGCATGGGTGATTCTGCCACTGGGGCCAGGGAATCAAGTTTAAGGAAATTATCATAGGAAACTTATTGATGACTTTTGGTTTTGAACTTTCCTCTTTATTTCTATCAAAATCTGGTTGTCAAACTTCCTTTCATATTTGATATTCATTTTTTTTTACGATTATAGTTATTATACCACAAAATTATACAAGTGAGGAATGTCGGTCACTATGCTGAGTTGGCATTTTGTTGAGGTATTTTGTCTTGATGCATAGGTATCAATAGATTTCTCTTTTAAACTTGGATTTTTAAGTTGTTTTACCTAATTATTAACTTTGACATCTACATGTGAGTTAATGATATGGATTCAACCTAAACATTAAGCAAATTTTGTTTTGCCGATCAAAGTATAATATAAGTAATATATTTGTTTTATTTTGGGAATAGATGATAATGATAGGGATATATGATATCCATTGATAATTCTAGACATTAGTTAACTTTTATATATTATGTTTTAAATATTTTTTAAATTTTGAAAAACTAAAAGATCTTTTGATTTCAGAAAATAAAATCTGACGTGAAGATAAAATATATAAAGATTCTAGTATAATAGTGTCCAATATTGATCAAGGATGGAATAGGTGAAAGTAAATACCTTGTTTTTCAAGAGGAGATTTGTGCAGGTATGAAAGTTGCAAATAAACGCTGCATTAAAAAAATTGAACTTATTTACATCCGGGAGCTTTAGATCCATTAGTTTCGTGGTCTCATTTAGTTTGTTGTTTGCATTCTCTACCACTCTCTATTATATGAAAACTTGATAATTCTATTTGATGAGTAGCAAGATATATTAGCAGTTTATTACTGCCTCTGATTTTAAATAAGTGTTTTTAGTAATTTAATTTTAGTTCAAGTAACTGTTGTTTTACATTTATAAGGTAAGTTTTGGATAATTTTTCTTACTTCACCCTTCAGTATAAACTACCTCATAGTCTTTCATGCATTTTTCTGTATATTTTCCCAACAATAATTATCATTTCCAATATTTTTTCAATAGGGATAATTTAGTCATTTGGATTATTTTATTTATTCTTGTCCCAATAGCTAAAATGTCACTTCTATAAAACCGGTGGTAATATATGTTGATCATCGCTTGTGTTGTAGATTTTTTTCCCCCTTTCTTAATAGTATTATTTACCTTAATAGTAGTATTTATGTGGATTTGTGATGCAGGATCATCCCCTATTGTTGATCTATACTAGCAAAAGTTGTGTTGGAATTATTTTCCCACTGAGCTGAAATTTAGTCATTAATTCCTGAGTATAGAGGTCATAAAACCCTCCTTATTTGAGCTAATTAATTTAGCTAAGTTGTGTAAACCATTCAAGCATCAATCCAGCCACCACCTTTTGACAACTTTAGGTAACTCATCAGAGGGCTCAAGATGGCTTCCCAAGCCAGCTGACAGATCAGCATGCCAGGTCGCCATGTGAGGGGGCACTTTTTGTGCTGATTGGCATGGGAAAGTCAAGACAGAAATAGGTGCCAGCAGCAGCAGTCCTGGCTAGCTTTTGTGTATTTTTGGGCACAAAAATGGAGGACTGAGAGACTGGAAAGTAATTAATTCAGTAGCAGCTGATTTTGACAGAAAAGTGAGCCAAAACAGGCATGATTGTATTTTAGGCCTGTACATTAAAGAGTACCTTTTTCTTTTTAGTTATGTTTTTAGCTTCTAGAGTAGCTCTTTATTTGTGGATTTTAGTCAAGTCAGATTTAGGACATGTTTGGGTGCGGAAAACCAAGACAAAAGGCAGCAGCCCATACCAACGATTTTGGGCAATTTTTGGCACAAAATGAGATAACAAAAGCAGCCCCTAACCAAGTACAACTGGAACAGAATTTTTAGTGAAAGATTAAGTACATATCTATTCAGTCATTGTACTTGGACCTCACACACACGAAAAAAAAAGGCTACAATCCTAGGTTTGCTTTTGCTAAATAATGATGATTAATTTTTGGTAAGCTAGCTTTATATTACTCCCAAAATGGAAAATATGTATAAACTCTCAATTTATAGCCAAAATATCAATACACCCTTTCCATCTAGCAAATTTTTCATACTTTGTAGGGTGAAAACATCTACTAGCTACCATAAATGCAACATCTTTTAAAAACATATTACAAGGACGTGGCACATGTCTAAAGATTCTAGCATACTTTGTAGGGGGAAAGAGTTGATATCATAAAGGCAACATCTTTAAATAACATATTACAAGCACATGACACCTATCAAAAAATTCTAGAATTTTCTCATACCATATTGAAACCACAAAAGTTGCAAAAACTCCTATTAGTAATTCATTCACTAGAGGATCTTACTAACAAAAATAATTCTCTTTCCTAGGATCTAAGGATATCTAGTCAAAAGTTCTTATGTGTTGTCAAATCCCCTTACTATATGAACATTCGACGAACAATTGAGCAAGTGTTTTCTCCTTATCCTCTTCTCACATGATACATTTAACATTGTCAATGAACCCAACTGGTGCATGTGGTCTTTAGTGAACAAACATCCTAAATAGTAGGCTAAACAATTAATTTAATTTTTGGAGCATCAATTGAGCACCAAACCAGTGGGTACCGCTAAACACAAGGTCATTAAGGTCATACCATATCATACACCTTATGAATATTATTCTCCCCATGCAAATTCTTGCAACATGCATTGTACAACAAATCCCAAAAGAGAGAACCAAACATGCGTCTAAGCTTGAAAATCTGTTGTAGCTGTCAAGATCAAAGATGAATAGATGAAAACTCGCACACTAAGTATTGATAGAATGAACCCATTTTACCCATAATGAGTTCTTTTTCTTTGCAACGTTCCATAATTTTTTTTCCTAGCGCAACTTTATCCCATAAGTGAATATTAATAAGGCTTAGTTCTCCTTCCTTTTTTTGTGCAAACCACATTCCATGCAACAAGTGCCTTTTTAGAGGCAACAAATTTTCCAATTCATTGGAACTCTTGGCACATTCTTTCAATTTGATGTACTAACTTTTATGGCAAGATGAAACTTGGCTCTAATACATCTGAATACTGAAGATCACAACTTTTGGCAATAAAATTTGTCCGGCATAGGAGAGTATATGAGAATGCCAACTCAATATCCTCTTTGTAATTTTATGCACCAAATCTTGCATTTGTCCACTTGTCAACCAAGTTGAAGAGATAAGAACATCTTAGTACTTGAATGGGAGAACACCTTCAGTGAATTGTAAGTTATGAAGGATTTGGGTCTTTACCTCTTCATCAACTCCACGAAAATTGATACAAGTGGAAAAATTGTGAACCATATTGACTAACTTTTGAACATAGACACGATCTCCCCTTCAAAAGAGAAGCATATCATCCGTGAAAGATAGGTTGATAAGTTTTAAATCTTCTCATCTAAAATGTTCCTTTGAATGTCCATTTATCCATAAGGTCTTAGGCATTCTAGTCAAATATTCAATGACTAGAACAAAGAGATATGGTGACAAAGGGTCTCCTTGCCTTAACCCTCTTTGTCCCTGAAATGGAGAAGTGAGTTCTCCATTGATTAATAGGGAATAAGACACAACCATAACACAAGCTAAGATGACTTTAATAATATGTAGAGGAAATCCATAAGCATGCAACACACGTTGAAAAAAATTCCAGCTAACAGAATCATAAGCATTCTTTATATCTAACTTCATCATGCCTTCTTAGGGAAATAATGATGATTTAGGAACTTGAATAGCCCAATTCCTTGTAAGCAACCCCTAAGTCAGGTGTAAGACATTGGGAAGGTTTTCCAGCAACTCAGTTTTTGAATTTATAGCCATAAAAAGCCATCATGGCTGATTTGTTTCGGTTAGATCAAAACTAGCTAAGTTAGTCTCTCTAGATAATTCTAGTTTGTTTGTAACCAAATTAGTCATTCTTTGGTTTGGTTTAGTTAGGTTGTAACTTAAAAGACCCTTGGTATATTCTACAGGTGGCAGACATGTGAAATGAACGAGGGAACCAAATTTTGAGATGCATATTGCTTCTCTTTGGTTGAGTGCCACCACTCTTTTACTCAAGTGAAGAGTTTGAGTTTTATCCTTAAAAATCTTACATACTTTACCCTAAGAGTTTAAACTTTAGGTGGCGTTAGTAAGTCTTTGAGCTTAGGAGGTATCTAAAGATCAACTTATCTTCCTTTTTCTCATCTTCATTCTTTGTTTTTCATATCAGTGGAAATGATCCCAAACCACCTTAATTTGCATAATCCAATTTATTTTTCATATGCATTAAATTGGTATTAAAGCTTAGGTTCTCTAAATTAGGTCTTATCTTCTTTTCGCCACAATTTCATTCACTCTAGCCACCATCCTATACCATCATCTTTTTCAATCAATTTATTTATCATTTTTGTTCAATCGACCCACCCAAACACAAACATAAGCTCCTAATCATCGTACACCTTCATCTGCCTCCATTTTTACTTACCACCATTCATATCTACGAAAATTACCCAAAAAAAAAGAGAAAAAGAAATGGAAAGATAAGCTCTTATTGATGAAAAGTTGGAAGCACTTAAAAATGATTGTCTAAGGCAAAATTTAGCCATGGAATCCTTACAAAGTGAAGTTAAGCAAATTCTTTGCAAATTGAAGACCTTAATGCCAAATACCAACCTTCCTAGGCTATTTTTGGAAGATGAAGAAGAACCAGATGGTGATGATGAGTTTAATCCTAATGGCTCTAGTTTGGATGCTTTTTCACATTCAAGGAGGAGGAGAAGATCAAGAAGAGGACATGATCTTAGGGATATCAAGCACGAACCACCAGGATTTGATGGTAGTCTTGATCCCAATAAATATCTTAGTTGGCAGTTGAGGTGTTCTAGATTTTTTGAAGCCAAATGATATATGAATGAGAAATCATTCAAGGTTGGAGTCATTAGGCTCAAAGGGTATGTTTCTTTTTGGTGGGAAAACTTATGTCATAAAAGGAAGAAGAAAAGGAAATCTAAAGTGAGATCATGGGAGAAAATGAAGAAGTGCATAAGAAAAAGGTTCTTACCTTCCTTTTACAAGCAAGATCCTTACAACAAGATGGCCACCCTCAAGTAAGGTATCACGTTGCTTGGAGACTACATCAAAGAATTCAAATAGGTCATGATGAGATTAGAGCTTGAAGAAGTGCCTAGCACACTATGTCTGGGTTCATATGAGGGCTTATGCATAACATTTCAAGGAAGGTTGAACTTCTACTTTACTATTCTCTAAATGGGCTCTTTCATCTTGTCATCAAGGTGGAAAGACAAGAAGGTGAAGAAGCATAATTTGAAAATTTCCCCTAAAGAACAAACCATTTCCAAGGAAGAATTTAGCTATTCCAAATCTGATTTTGTTTCCAAGTCCTTTAATATCAAAGGCAAAGGTAATGGGACCATGGAAGAGAGGAAATCGAGGGGAGTTAATTGCTTTAAATGCCAAGGGATTGGTCATGACCAATTCAAGTGTCCTATCAAGAGTATAATGACTCTCTTAGACTGTAAAGGAGGTCAAGCGTGAAGAAGAAAAAGAGCAAGGGCAGCAAGGGTCGAATGAAGATAAGGTCATTGAGATTGGTCTAGATCATCGAGAGGCTTTGATGATTCAAAAATACCTCCATACCAAGAAGGACATGCTTGATGATACTCAAGGAAAAAGAATCTTCCACTTCAAGTGCACCATTCAAGTAAAAGTTTGCTTTGTGATCATTGATGAAGGGACATGCATTAATCTAGCTTCGAAGACACTTGTATAAAAGCTTCATCATCCCACCACACACCCCCTTAAGCCTTACAAACTTGAATGGCTCACCCATGGTGAATCTGTTAAGGTGACAAAGAGAGTCCTTGTTTCTTTTTTTATGGGTCATTATTACCATGATGGTATTTTATGTGATGTTGTACTTATGGATGCTTGTTATTTGTTATTAGGAAGACCGTGACTATATGATACGTGTAGGGCATACAATTAAATAGTGGTGTTACTATAAGGTAGCAGCCTCTATTCAGCGGTTTTTGGGTTAGTTGTGAAGCAAAATTATTGATACACTACAGTTTTACAATTTTACACTTTCTCGGCCGATAAATCGAAAAATATCGCCGATAAATTGGTGATTTATTGAGAATTCCTAAATCTACTTAAAAAAATGCATATAATTTATTCTTGTTCATTTACTATATATATATTGGATCAAGTTACTATTAAATTATAATAAAATATTACTATGCATTACCTTCACATCCACCACTAAATAACATGGCTTTGTTTCATTCCAAGGCAAATTTAGGGTTATTAAGACAATTTAATTTACAATGACTCATTTAAATACTTTTGATATAATACAAAATACTATTTTATTGAATTTTTATATTTAAATGATCTATAAATAATAATTATAGTATATGGTGAAATATAAAAAAAAAATTCATGCTACAACGATCGCAATACATAATTTATCATCCGTGACGCTCCTATACCGTGACATCATGATTGCAACCGTGACCGCAATTTTATTGCTTGGTGTAAGGTTTGATGGGAGAACCAACACGTATACCCTTGAAAGGGATAACAAACCCATTACTTTAACTCAAGTTCCTGCCCCTACAATTCACAAAAACCTTCTCTTTTTTCCACCCATCCACTGTCCTACAAAATTGAAGTGTGATCATTCAACTTTTGCTGAAAAATTAAGTATGACTAGGCTTAATTTCAGCACTGTTGGCAAGGAGTTTTGTACCATGATGAAGGGTTATGCCCTTAAGATTCCTTGTGTTTGGTTTCCAAATGTCTCCAACCTTTTTGCTCAAGGGTACCTTGTGATGATCCTTATTCTTCGGGTTTCTTGCGTTCAAGGACTACATGAGGGAAAATTTTGTTGGTACATGATGGAATTTTGTTGGTGCCTACTTTTACATATAATATAATAATGATGGCAAAATGATTTTTTACGGGTGAACATGCTTCTGTATCAGTAAATCAGCCTTTGTATTGTAAAAATTGGTCACAACATAGATATATTTTGGACAGACATTGCCACACATTACCCAAAGCTTGGTGTTTGTTTGTATGTTTTCATTAAACATGCTAGAGCTGTTTGTGTTGTTGCATGATTGCATTATATTAACTAATTGGGAAAAAGTCACTCTTGAAACCGGCTTACTAGGGGAGGGAGTTCAGTGACTCATATTCCCCATTAGGATGTTCATTTCTGAGTATTGTGAGTTTTAGGGTTGTACACTCCCTAGGATGTAGCAGTCCCCCCCCCCTCCACACACACACACACACACACACAAAAAGGTAGTAGGTAGTCCTGTCCAGTACAGGAGATTTAGATTCACATACTAGTGCATCTGATTCCAAACTTAATGTGGTTTTTGCACTGATACCAATAGTCATGAACTCATCGAGTATAATTCACCGTTGAAAACCGTCTTATAAGGGGAGCTTGCCCATTGGCTCATATACCCTTACGGGGTTCATTTTTAATCAGTGTAGGCTTTATGATCATAACACACAGGTGCCCTTACATGGGTGCAGGCAGTGGTCTGATAAGTGGTGTATTTTGGGCCATTGGAGAGGCAAGTGGATCCAAATCTTTTATTTTCCCTCTTGGTCACTTCTTGAAGGACACATTAACACTTGTGTTTTCCATTTAAATTCTATTAATGCCTGACATTCATGAATTGACTTTGCACATCCATTCAGATACAGATCATACATAGAGTTGGCTCCTCTGTCAAGAGGGTGGGCAGGTAAGGCCTTGGCCTTGCGGGTATTTCAAACACCAGGGTCATTGGAGGTTATAAATTGTAACCATATGTGACTTTTGAACACACGTGTGTTTTCCTGGCTAGCTGCTCATCTATGGTTTTCCTGTTGGGATTCCAACTTGCATGTTTAATCAACTTCACCCTGCAATATCCCTGTTGACCAATGGTTTTCACAGTTTTTTGTTATATTTATCAGCTTGAAATAAATTTGGCAATATCTTGTAGATACTTTTAATATGATGATGGTCTTAAAATTTGTCTTTGCAGTGTCAGGTTGACCAAATGAGGAATATGGTATCCCAACTTTTTACTGTGTAGTTTTTAATATTTTTTATTGATGTTACTGTCTTGAGGTGCAATCAATTGAGAGTTAATAGATTTTCTCTGACCATCAAACCTTTATAACGTTTGAAGCTTTTGAAAAGTCTAAAGCAAATATATGAGGCTACTGCTGAATGAACATCTATATTATTGGTATTGTCAGCGTGACAGCAGAAAGATGGGTTCCCATCATTGAAGTCCCTGTTGATAGTGTCAAAACTTTTTTGGAGAAAAAGAAGCGTGAAGGCTTTTCTATCTTGGGTTTGGAGCAAACTGCAAATAGCATACCTCTGGACAAATATAACTGGCCAAAAAAGACAGTAAGTGTTTGCAAAACATGTCTTGTCTTATTTGGAAGGAGATGTTTACTGTTGACCATAAATCCACCTTTGGGTTGATTGCTAGATTTCTTACATCCCCAACTGGAACAGAGATATTTCTCACATGTCATTATTTAGCAAATATAACTTAAGTAGTTATACCAGTTATTTCGCATCAATATCTTAATTTCTTACCATTGATGATGCATCTGCTTACCTACAGAAGTATCTGGATGATCTGTTTAGTTAGGCAACTTATGTCAAATCTGCTTCTTGAACTTTTCAGGTTCTTGTCCTTGGACGTGAAAAGGAGGGTATACCTGTTGACATCATCCATATTTTGGATGCTTGCATTGAGATTCCACAGTTGGGAGTTGTTAGGTCACTTAATGTCCATGTCAGTGGAGCCATTGCTCTCTGGGAGTACACTAGACAGCACAGATCAAAATAGCTACTGTATTCACATTTTTCACAATGCAGAAAAATCAAATATGATGACCTTGTAGGCTTCAATTTTCATTTCGAGATCAGCATATAGAAGTTTGACATGATCTAGGTGGAACGTTGTTTTAATGTTTTGTAGTAGAGCATCTCAAAAGAAATTTACAAGAATATTTGGCGACTTGGTTTCCTTTGGCTACCTTTATCTATCCATTCTGCATTTATGTTTTTCCGTCTGTTCTGGGGTGCTTGCTCTGTGGATTGTATGTGGCATGGTTTGGTGACTGGTAGGCTGTTTTGGGAAAAGTTAATTAAATTTGTGGCTAACTTTTTGCATTCTTAGTTTTGCCATTTTTAATTTTCCTGTTTCTTTCTGCATCCATCTGTTTAGATGTTATATTGCATTCTTTTAAGCACTAGCTCCACTGATTATTTCATTTCTTAGGTATTATTAGATGTTTCTATTTGTCACCTGCTTGGAAGTTTTGTATGCTTAAATGCATATGCATATTTACATGGACATTCCTCATTCATCAGACGAGCAAATGAGAATTCATGCATAACCTCACACTAAAAGACACTTCTTTTAAAGCTGATGCAGAAAAGAACAAGCAGGCCTAGGAGAGAGTGTGAGTGGATGGGCAGGGGAGGTGGTTTAGAAATGAGATTAACATGAACATTTTTGTTGCGGTAGTAGATGCATCAGATATCCATGATAGTGATGTAGGGTGACAGGTGTACCTTGCATTCTAATCATCTATAAGTTCAAAGTATAGTAGCATAAACCACATTATGCATTTTTGCAGAATTTTCTCTCTCTTGACATTTCAGGGAAAGTGATTGAAGGACAGAACTCTGCCTCTTTTAGATCCCTAACAATTGTCAAATGATTTTCATACTTGTTACTGTTCTCTTATGTGGCTACACTAGTATGTGGAATATATTATTTGTTGATGCTAAGGTTTTCATGGTGTTGATGGAGGGAGATGCGTTTGTCTCGAACAGAACTAGTCTACATTATTTCAGGTACTGGTTTCTTAGCACTAATCATCTCCTATTTGATGTTGCATTGTCTATATTGCTTAGGCTCCATTTGATTCAAAGCTAATAAAAGAAAATTAAAATCAAAATACTTTCTTTCAAAAACTCTTCTTGAGGAAAATCAAATAGCTAGTTTTCAACAATCTTATTCCTTACTTTGTTTCTATCTTGTTCTCTTTGGTAAACAAAATACAAAAAGTATTTTTCTTTTTCATTTTTTTTCTTTTCTTTGAAACTTTCCAGTAACCAATTGGAGCCTTACTACATTGTGTGGTTATTTGTTGCAGGAGCTATAATGATGTTGTACTACACAAACAGACAATTGCTGCAGAGCATGACCTCTTCTTAGAGTCTATGCTAGAAGCTGGTTCATATCAAAAACTTTACAGCTATTCTCACTTGCTCAATGGCTTTGCTATCAATGTGAAATCTAGGAAGGTATGTAAAACACATAATCAATGAATCTGATGTAGTTGCCTAGATTTGTGGTGATGTAAGCCTTTTTGTCCGAGGATCCTGAAATCTGGTTACATACAAAAGAAAATTCAGACTGAGATGGCTTTGATATGTCATTTCACAGATTTTTAATTCTCTTCGTAGTGCCAAAAAAGTTAGAGCCATTTATGAAGACATGAAGATGGAGAAGTTGACAACCCATACCCCGGATTATTTAGGAATTTCTAGTGGCGTTTGGCCTAATCTTGGTGGAGCCAGCAATTCTGGCGAGGGGGTAGTCATAGGCATGATTGACACAGGAATCAATCCCTACCACCCTAGTTTTGCCAGTCTATCAAAATCCAGTACTACAAAGTTTAAGGGGAAATGTGCTATTGCAGAGCAGTTTCCTCCTTCTGCCTGCAATGGCAAGATAGTTGGAGCACAATATTTTGCACTTGGAGCAATTGCCGCTGGTGAATTCAACGCCACACGAGACTTTGCTTCTCCATTTGATGCTGATGGCCATGGAAGGCAAGTCACATATTCACTTTGAGTGTTATTTCAGGAGATTGTACCATGCATTATTCTGATTTATTGACTAGATGCTATCTGTATATGCCATAATAAGTGATGAAGCCATTAAAACCAATCACCTGATTCTGGGTATAAATTCTGATTTTCCGACAGTCATACAGCAGCAATAGCAGCTGGAAATTATGAAATACCTGTTATTGTCAATGGGTTCAACTATGGTTATGCGAGTGGCATGGCTCCAGGAGCCAGGTAAGAAATTTGATGGATGGATAATTTTGGCATAGCTTTTGTGTGATTTATTTACTACTAGCTGGGCTTGTGAGCTAACTAACTTGTCCTACTTCCAATCATAGCTGACGGGTTCTCTTGCCAACAAATCCTATTTAAAAACATCGTGCTGCATATTGTTGCAACTTTATGCCTTGGCATCCTTCCCAATGCCAGTTCTAATTAATGAAACAATTTTTGTGGGATAGGATTGCTGTATACAAGGCACTCTATACTTTCGGAGGATATATGTCAGATGTTGTGGCTGCTGTCGATCAGGTTCAACTGTCAATTTTCTTTATGATTTACTTTCTTTCAGATTCTCCATTTGAGCTTGTTTTCTTTTGGCTTTCCATCTTTTCTTCTTATTACAGGTTCAAATGGGTTGTGGTGGAGGAATACGTGTGAACTTATCTGTAAACTGTAGCAAACAAAAGCATATCCCTTCATCTGACATGGCGAATTTTTCCTTTCTAGGCTGTGGAAGATGGAGTGGATATTCTAAGCCTCTCTGTGGGGCCATCTAGTGTCCCCCCTGGTCCTGCTGCTTTTCTTAATGTTTTAGAGATGCAGCTATTATTTGCCACAAGGGCTGGAGTTGTTGTTACTCAAGCTGCTGGCAATGGAGGGCCATCCTCCAGTTCAATTCTTTCTTTTAGCCCATGGATTACAAGCGTCGCTGCATCCATTACTGATCGCAAGTATAATAGTTCCATTACATTGGGGAATGGACAGAACTTTGCTGGCATGGGGCTCACACGTAATTGAAGTTTAACAAAATCTTTTTGACTGTTAAGCTTCTATATAGTGTGCATGCATTTACTTGGGTGAACTTGTTTTGCAGCGCCAACAGCAGGTGAAGCGCCTTTTCCCATAGCTGCAGCTGCAGACGTTTGTGAACAAAATAGTAGCATCGGTTACCTTGACAGCTGCCAAAATGCTGAGCCCTTTATTCCATCCCTGGTTCAGGGAAAGCTAATCATCTGCACATATACCTTTGACTTTGAATTTGAGACAGCAAGCATTGTTAAAGTTGCTGAAACGATACAGAATGTAGGAGCTGCTGGATTTATAATGACGATGGACCCAGATATAGGTTCAGACCAAGTGAAGGGTACCACTGCCACCTGGAAAGTACCTGGAATTATCTTAAACAACATACAAGCTTCTGAGGTATGGCTTGGGATGCTCTGGTTAGAGAAGTCGTTGGTTTCATATTCCACTCCAAAATATTTTTTGCTAACCAGTGATGTGGGCATAAACCTTTTCACTCAGTTTTATCCATTTTCTTCCCAGGCATTGTGGCATTACTATAATTCAAGGACACTCAGAAGCAGAACTGGTAGAGCAGTGGCATTTACTGCAACAGCTAGAATCTTGGACGG
The DNA here is from genome assembly GCA_039764185.1 of Tamarix austromongolica. Taxonomy (NCBI): domain Eukaryota; kingdom Viridiplantae; phylum Streptophyta; class Magnoliopsida; order Caryophyllales; family Tamaricaceae; genus Tamarix; species Tamarix austromongolica. Next base: position 81,059,235 of record CM077814.1, on the reverse strand, counting down.
AAGGCAGGCATTATATACAAGGGAAGGGCCAACTGTGGCATCATTTTCATCTAGGGGACCTGATGTTAACAATGCCCTTTTGCAAACTGCAGATGTCCTCAAACCAACTATCATGGCTCCAGGTTCCACTATCTGGGCAGCATGGAGCCCAAACAGTGAAGGTGATATATATATCAAAGGTTAGCAATGCTTCACATTTTCTGCTTCAAAAACTATGTTTACATGCCCTGTTCGTGAAATTTCAGTTATATGTTATCATAACCATCATAATGTCATATTAGAATCATGTCCTGAATCATCGATATTATGTGAAAAATATTTCTGGGTATAGTTTATGGAGACTGTAGGTTCATCACAGATGCATGATTCGTTACTGCCTCCCATAGTTTTAGTGATTGTAATAAATTACATACAGGAAAATCACTCACTCTACTGTGTATCCCATCCCATCCCATCCCTTAATCCAGGGCAAAATTTCGCTCTAGTGTCTGGAACAAGCATGGCCACTCCACATGTAGCTGGTGTGGCTGCATTGATAAAGCACAGATATCCCAATTGGGATCCTTCTGCAATTGTGTCAGCAATGATGACTTCTGCGGATCAAGTTGACCATTCTGGTTCTCCCATTCAAGCAGAACAAACCAACCAGTTAGCACCAGCAACTCCATTTGATTTTGGAGCAGGGTCTATCAACCCTTCTCGAGCCATTGATCCAGGACTTGTATTCATCATCGATTTCAAATATTTCATTCAATTCCTATGTGCTGTCCCAGGTGTTGATGACGAATCTGTGAGGCGAGCTGTGGGTGTTGGTTGCCCAAGTAAGAGGAAAGTATGGTGCTCTGATCTTAACACACCAAGCGTAACAATTTCAAATTTGGTTGGATCAAGGAAAGTGTTGAGGAAGGTTACTAATGTGGCCGAGTATGAGAAGTACAAGGTGACTGTAAGGGATCCAGTGGGAGTGAAAATCACGGTCAGGCCTCTAAATTTTGCAATTGAGCCCAATGGTACGAGGAGTCTGAGGCTTCATATAGAAGCAATCCATACCACAAATTCTTATTCATTTGGTGAGATGGTTTTACGTGGGAGTAGAGGGCATACTGTCCGAGTCCCTATTGCTGTCTATGTGAGCAGTGCATTAGGAGCTTGATTTATGTGACACTTTCGCTCTCTTCTCCCTCTTAGGCTCGGTGAATTTCTTACATACATTCTGCCTGAAATAAGAGATCGTGCTGTGCAGTGATAACCAAACTATTACGCTTTCTAGGTTGTATTTACCATAAAGAGTTGGGCAGGGACCTACTGGAGTGAAATAAAGTTCTTTCATAGTAATTTCTTATGGACATAGTTTCTTTTAACTAGAAATGTTAGTTTGGCAGTTGAGGTCCAAGATAAGGGATCTGAATATCTAAATGTTTCATGTTTGAGTTTTTCCATAAAATCTTCTTTGTGGGCCCTTACTGAAAACAATCAACTACTGATGTACAAGTTATAGTGATATCTCTCAACCCCTATCTCTACCTTAATGAAGATGATATTTATACTAAATATTAACCTTTTGTACTTTCGAATATTTATTCGTTCTCTCTACATGATTTATGAAACGGGCACCAATTTACTTCTAACAATTAAATGTTATCTTCTTTCACTATCACGGGTTTATTTTGAGAGGAAGACTTGATGTTATTGGTTTGCAATTTCCTTACTTTTGGTGCAAGAAAGTTTTCCGTGCTGGTATAGAGGAGGAATGGGATATTGAAAATGTCATTTGATGTTGCAATGGAATGGAATATTAATTACTTGCACGACCATGGAACTAATGCTGCAATTGTTCACAATGGGCGAACAACACGGCACCCCGCACCATTGAAGAACCTTTCTTGTAAGGTTAATGCTTATTGAATTAAAGTAGCATATTTATTCAGAGATTTTTATTTGATATTCCGTGTGCGCAATTGCGATTCCAGGTAGCTTAGATTACTTGTTATATCGGCATTTCCATGCGTTGAACCTACGTGATTTGGGGCGATGATGGACGAAGTATATAAGCTTTGCGGACTAGTATATGTACCGACAAATTTTATCATTTTTTTAAATTCAACTTCATTTGGACCTATGCATGGTCAACTTTTTCCGCGCGAAAAACGATCATTTTCATTTAATGTGAAATTCTGAATAGCTCTTTTGTTACCAAGTTGTGATAATGATACCCCCTCCCCCCCCCCCCAACACACACAAAAAAAAAAAAAAACACAGAAGATGAATCGTCACTGCTAGTTCACATATCCCTCCCCTAAGACACCCAAAAATATTATCCAGGCTGCTACAGGAAAAGCTATATTGAACTTGGATTAGGAAAGCAAGTCCATCTCTCTTGCCAGCTGAGCTGCCATACTTTCACGCCTAGAAGAGCTAATACAATGAGGACATAACTGAGTGGAAACCAAATATCAATTACCAGGAAGCCTTACCGAAGGAATCTAAGAAAAAAATGGGATATATCCATCTCTATCCCTCATTGGCTAGAAATCTAGAAGCAAGCAATACATAATCCAAAGAAAAGAACAAATATAGCAGCACTAACAAGACTGATCTCATAGTCAGTAACTTAATCTTTCTTCAGTGTGTCATCCTGCCATGTTGCTTGCCACTGCTTGTCATAAAAGGTCAACTCTTCTATAAGCTTCTTTAGATTCTGTACATCTTCATTCTTTCTCAAAAGCAACACTCCAGCAACAGAAGTGAATAACAATGCTTTGCAGAAGAAGTTGCTCATTTGGTCAACAACACCCAAACCTGTCAAGCTATCTACGAAATAAGCCATGAAGAAACCTATCATTGCTGCTCGACCTGCATCAAAGTAAAAAGGAGAAGGGAAAAACATGGTACAGAAATCAGCAAGAGCAAGAAATGGACATAAGGGAGCTACAAAATAAAATGCAGGGTGGTTTAGACAAACAAACCGTTGAGAATTTCAGCTTCAGGAAGGTGGAATTTTTTTACCCAGGCCCACCATGGTATGATGGAGGTATCAAACACTACTGGCTCGTCATTGCTGGATGACTCTGGGTTTAGCTCAAGCCATTTCCTCCTCCTTGCCTCTGCAAATGGATTGAGTTAACTCATCTAAGCGAGAGAAAATGTTAAAACTACAAGAGCATGACTAGGTTTATAGCAAGAGCAATTCATGCCACGTATTAGAGTAATTCTAGATGCAGGTTTGTGAGAATTATAAAAACAATAGTCCAGCATCTAGTCCTCGCAAGTTGCGGTTTAGATAGCCCAACATCGCAATCCAAAAAAAAGAAGAAGCGAAGAAAAGAAGCATTTTTTACACTTGTTAATGAATAATAGCTCAATGGTGGATTTCTTATTTTCTCCTTCAAAAGTGGTAGTTGGTAGCAAACAACATAAATTTATCAAAGTGGGAATTTCAACCTTTCATCTACCCAAAACATTGTAGTATCATACAGCCAATGCATGTTAAGAAAAAGCAAGTAGCTCAACTCAATTCACATGTCAAAAAGAACATCATCCCACAAAAATAGAGCAGAGTTTAAACCCCAATTATTTACTGTCTCTTTCCCTTTCTCCTTTTTCCTACCCATTAGCAACAAGAAGTAATGATCCGGGTCTATTAAGCTCACTTATCTTTTTATCCGAATCATGCAGAGACCCACAAAATCATGCAGAGCTGGAAATAGAGTTTGTTTAACACCAAGCACCATAATCATTAGATGGTACAAGGAAAAAATACAGCTAACATCGACTAAATTCACTTAATCAAATAAAAAAGGAAACGCAATTAGACGCAGGACTAACTTATAACCTGCATCAATAACGGCATCCCAATCCGTTTTACCATCCAAGCGAAACCTATCCAAATCCCAAGTCCCGTTCGTCCATCTGAGGTCCTCAAACTTCTTGACCGCCGCATCCACCGGGTTACCGAATGCCTCGTCACTTTTCTCCAATTGAGATGCAGAAATGTTAGTCGAAGAACTTTCTAAAATCTTCTCATCAGAAACAACGGCAGCGATAGAGGAGGCATCAATTCCAGCTCCGTTATCTGTTGTAGCTTTTTTCAAGAGAATAGACAAGTGGGTTCTCTTGGATTTTGACGGAAGATGAAAAAAAGGCTTGTGGACAGGGAGGTGAGGCTTTGAGGAAGAAGATGAAGGAGAGACGGTCGGAAGGTGGGATGGGGCTGAAGGAGATGAGAGCAGACCCATTGTCATCGTTAGTGGGTGAGAGAGGAGTCAGGAGCATCTCACTTATAATGTAATGTTCCGACTTCCGAGTAAAGAAGTACCGTTAGGTAGAGGTGATTTCTGATAGAGCATTGCATTGCTATATAGAAAACTTAAAATTTTTTTCTTGCAGAAAACGGCCTATAAAATTATCTAATGGTACATTTGGTTTGGATAAACTAAGGTTAACGGAGGTAAATTGATTACTTTACTCTGAAAATAAAATTTGTTAACTTTAATTAGGTAAATCGAGGTTAAAGTTTCACCCCTATTTATCCTAATTAACTTTTTTTTATTAACCTCTGATAGATGAATAAAAAAAATATAAGTAAATTGTATATATTCGCCTCAATTTAAATAAAAATTTTAAAATATTTATCTCAATTTAGCCAAGTTAAGTTAATATCATTCAAATAATATTTTAAAACATTTACTCCGATTTCTTTCTATTCCCTTCACCTACGTTAATTTGTAATATTTACCTTTACTCCGATTTATTCCAATCCAAACAAGGCATAAGTATCAATTGATCTCGAACGTCAATCCCTTCCAACTCCTCTCAATTTCATCAACGTTTCCTCCCAACTCCTACTAGCCTCAACATCTTCGCCCCAACTCACCCTCGGCGTCCATCATCGTTGCCTAATCCCATGGGCCTTATTGTTCAATTATCATTAAAAGATCATATGAATACTCTAAAGGGGGTTAATAGAGTATTTTATAATAATAATGCTAAATTAAAATTTGTGAGGAATAAGTAGAATGATGGAAAACAATAAATACAAAATTTATAGTGGTTCAAGAAAATTTAAAAAGTTTCTCTACATCCACTATCAAAAGGTTTTGCCTTTTGGATTTAAATATCTTTTTATTTATAGTGTGTTTTTGATGATGATCACTCATCTCTTAGTTTATGAGCCTACAATCTCAATGGTCCTCTAGGAGATGATTTAAACTTTACCTAGTTATTTTCTCTAGGTTTATGAGACTATAATCTCAATGACCTCTCTTAAGAATGTTAGATAACACACCACTCTTTACTTGTATTTGAGATGATGAGTTTGAATGAATATAATAAGAATACTCACTAGATAGCATATGAAAGTGAGTAATCATTAATGAATATTTATATCTAACTAGAGAAATAATAATTACAAGTGTATGAGCACTCTAGACAAATATGAAGAACAAATTGAGCATTAAAGAAGTTTGATTATGATTTGAAAGTGTAAAATCAAAACCCTCTTTGATTCTTTGTAAGATATGAAAATGGTGATTTTAGAAGAGTTGTGCTAACTTGATTCATGTTTATTAAAGTCTAACAACTCTTATTTATAGTGCTAAAAGATGAAGAAAAATCAGCAGTAGTCATTGGGTGTAAAAAGTACTCCAACAGTCGAATAACAACAAGCAGACAATTACAAAAATGCCCAAACTAGTCGACTGGTTTTGACAAACCAGTCAATCAGTGGAACAGTTTTCAGCACTACATACCTTTACAAAAAAAATACCATAACTTGATCTACAGATGTTGAATTTGTATGCCGTCTTTTATGCTGTAAAGTATACATTATAAGATTTGAAAATATATATTATTCACCCAAAAATACTATTTCTATAATTTATGGTGAATTTTACAAGTTAGATCATATGCAAAACTACTTAAAATAAAATCATTTTAAAACAATATTTTACACAAATACTTAAAAATATTTTTTATGCATAAAATCACTTTAATATCTTTCAAAATTACTTTTAAATAGGATTATAAATATCAAATTATTAGAAAATCTAAGTGGTCAATATGTAAATCATATGTACATAAAACCTAATATTGTAACATACTCTTTGAAGCTTGAGTCTTGGTATTTTGATCACACCTAATTATTCCTTTATGGTTTGTGTATTACACATAAAATTGAAGTACTTCAAGCTAGAATCTTAGTTATTCCTTATTGTTAATCTTTGGCTTGTACTTGGGATATGTTTTGTAAACTTGATCTCCTTATTACTCCTTGACTTAGTTAAGTGTTAAATACTTCACTTTTTGCTATGATACACATGCACACTTCATAATTCATAATTGAGTTTGTTATCATCAAAACAAAAGGTTGATTGACCTATGAGGTCAACAATTGTTGACGCTGATTCTTGATTGTATTATTAAGATGAAAATAATTCTTATCAAATTGATAATGATTGACATTTGATAAAGATAAATTGTGAGCTTAACCCGTATGCGACAAATATTTAAGTTTCGTTAAATTATTCAATGCCTTTTGCAATAAATATTTGAGTTATGCTGACTTATCCAACACATTTTGTAACAAATATTTGAGGTATGAAATAAAAAACATAATGATTTGTTAAAAATACATGCACTGATTTATTATTTGTGTGGTAGGAATATCTATATAAACTTCACTTATTGTTAGTCGTCTAATAAAAGATATCAATGAATAATTACCAATTTAATTTTTCAAAAAATAACTTCACTCATCCTTAGTTAGCCAACAATATAATAGCTTATAATTTAAATTTTCCACAAAAACAATAGACATCAAAAAAGACAATTCACAATAGATAATGAATTCAAAAGCCCGACAATCTATAATGAGTTTAAAACCTCAACAAACTACGATGAGTTCGAAATCCTGACAAAATATAATAATGAGTTTAAAACCTCGAAAAGCTATGGATACAAAGAGAAAATACAAATTAATTCTCCAAACATTAATTACAATTTGGATGAAGAGTTAAAAAAAAGTTTTTCATTATTGTAAATTTTGTTGAACGTAGTAAGAATGGTTAGTAAAACATAGATTTAATTAGTTTAAATTAATATTTCTCCTTCTCATATTATTACTCAACTCTTTTTGCAAGATATGGAATTTATGAATACATTCTTCATAACCCAAAATTATTAGGGGTTTTTATGACGAATCAAATATTATCTAATCATGAAGAACTTGTAGCATGTGTTAAACAAATGGATAGAATTTATTGGATTAATTTGATCATAAAAGTTTCTAGAAAAGGAAATCATATAGGAGTAGGTAGAGTCTCTATAAGATGTGAAAAAGATGAAGCACATACGCATACTGGATCTATGGATAGTGAATGTGCATGTAATATAAGTTCTAAAAAGACCGATTGTCCCTTTTTGATTGTTGTTGTTCAAAATAATAATGGAGGATGGCAAGTAACAGTTAGAAAAAGACACACAATTACGAATTAATAAATTATAGTTAAATAAGGGCATGTTGTTCTAGATAAGCTGACAAAAAATGTAATTAAATTTGTTGATGAACTTATCACAGTTCGCGTGAAATCGTAACAAAATATATCATTTCTTTATAAAGTTTTTGAAGGGAATGTAAGTATGAGAATGTATATTTTCAATGCTTGAAGGAACCTTAAGTCTGAAGATATAGATGGTAAAGCAATGTTATAACATGTTATGAGTATGTTGGTTGAAAATTATTATTTTGAGTGGCATCAAAGTGAGTCAAGTTAAATGTAATAAGTAAGCATTTATTTGCACATCCTATATATGTTAATATTTTACAGGCACTTCCTTTTGTTTTACAAATGGATTGTATGTATAAGACAAATGGATATGGAATGCTTTTACTTTAAATTGTTGGATTATCACCAACACAATTGAATTTTAGCATTGCATGTGCATACATGTCATCTAAAAAGGTAGAGAATTGTTTGTGGGTACTAATGAGTTCATATTTTGACACATTTTATACCTTTATAATCTTAGTTTTAGGTAGTTTATTTAGCTAATATAGGGGAATAATTGTTGTTTTATGCTTAAGTGGTAAAAATTACATAAAAATTATTATTTGAGCTAAAATGACATAAGTTAAGTAAATTTAGAGTAAAATATTATTTATTAATATTTATTGAATTTTATTTTGCAGGTTTTATTTTTAAATAAAAGAAAATTAAAAAAAAAGATTTGGACCTTTGGACCAACGGCCAAAGGCCGAAGGCCCAAAGGCCAAGGAACGAAACAGCGGTCGAACCAAACGAGCCGCAAGGTAGCCAGGGGCCACAAGGACGCAGCAGGGCTGACGTGGCAGCCGCATAAAAAGAATGAAAACACAGCTGCCGCATGGAGGAGCCATCAGGGCAGCACGAAAGTTTATAAAAAGCCACAAAAGAAGGGCCTGCAGGCCAGGGGCGGTAGAGCCACGAGGGGCGAGAGCCTTCCTTCGCAGGCTCGGGGCAAAACGCAATAGAGCCTTTATAGGCTCGGAAGAAACGGAAGACAGAGGAACGCCGCAGACGAGAAACAGGAGAACGCTGACAGCCTCCACACGGACTTCAAGGAAGCCGCATAGGTTGAGGTCGAAGCCTCCGTCAGCCCCATCAGCGCCAGCCGGAAAAAGAAAAAAAGAAGAAAATAATTTTACACGAAAATTGAGGTGCCGAGAGGAAGAAAATTAGAGGAAGTATTTATACCGGTAGAATTTATTTCAGATAAAATTAATTTTTATCTGAATAAATTCTTGATCTTTTATCCAAAATTAGTTCCGGTTATTTCTTTCTCTTATTTTTAATTTATATTTTAGATATATATTTCTGTGTAATTAATTCTTTAATTATGGCTGGCTGATTATTTATTGTTAGGGAATAATTTGAAACCCTGGATTAGGATTTGAATTATAATTCTATTTTCTTTGTTTCGTGAGATTGTTTCTTGATTCTATGTTAATTGCTATCGTTTATATGTATAATTCTGTCAAGTATAGTTTATTTGGTCCATGCCTTGTTCTGGTACCTCATAAGTGACAGTATGTAGGATTAATTGCTTGCTAGGTGGTCATCTAAATATACTAGAATTTATATGTATAAATTGCAGCTAGGTTAGATAACAATTCACCTAATCGTTTTGTGATTCTAACCGAAGTGGTAAAACGTTTCGATACGTGTGGGTCAAGGAAAGGAAATACAGCTAGACATGCTTTTTGTACTATTTTGGGTACTTAGATTGACAGCCTTCCACTTACACTTAATGCATTAAATCTAGTTAAATATAGGAGCCGCTTGTTGCTGCTATACTGCTAGTATTTAATAGGGTTAATATTGGCGCTTTGTCGTATTAATTTAATTAAGGGAAGTAATATAAGATGTATAGACCTGCTTTTGGTGTGCAACTTGGTCGATCTCATTCTCACGATTAAAAGATGACTTAGAAATAAATATTATATTTTCAACCTAATCTAGTGGTGGATTTTTATTTCCCTAACATGATTCTCATATCTACGGTTTCCCATTATTTTCCATTATTTTCATTATTAGTTTACTTTATTCTATTTAATCCTTTTATTATTTTGATAAACCCCCATTAGTATTTTTCTTATTCATTTATTTTGTATTATTTAGGATTTTTATTTTTAGTTTGAGTTTTATTTTCAAGCTAGTTAGATAGAGGTGAGCCCTCTCAATCCCCGGTTTAGAACGATACCCTTATTTACCAGTGCATACATGTCATCTAAAAAGGTAGAGAATTGTTTGTGGGTACTCGAGAGGTTGAAGAACTTAATAGATCCTTCTATCCTTCCAACTATCATAATTACCGACTATAAACTTTTTCTCATTCAACTGTAGAACATATGCTTTCCACTTCAAAATATTTATCATGTAGGTTTTATGTAAATAAGAATGTGGATGGTAGGTGTAAAAGAGTCTTTAGTTGTTCATCATTCGCATGTGATTTTATATCTCAATAAAAAACATGTGATAGATGCCATGAATAAAGAAACATATGAGGAACCACTATTTTCATTTAAGGAAGATTATAAAAACATGCCTAGCATAATTTTGTATCTAAAAACAAATTGACTACAACCATATATATACAAAATCATTTCTACTCTCTTTGGTGATGTGTTTCACAATGAACATGTATGATTTATAGTTTATCTCTTGATATACTTTCTTTTACTTCTTTTAGATGATAAACTAATATACTATTTTTTGTCAAATGGGTTGAAGATGCTCATTGATGTTTGAAGAGGTTCCTAGAGACAAGGAATCTTCAAAACCGTATTAAAACAAATGTTAGTAAAGTTATAATATGCCAAGATCAAAGCATTGCTAGAGAGGTCTCGGCTTAATATTTCTCATTTTTCTATTGGTGTGTTTTATTTCAATTTGAGATGTTATATAGTTTTATATTCAATGGTCAACAAATAGTATAAAATAAATAACAATGTAGGTATTGGTGATGAATTATGTATATGTTATATGCGACATACACATGTGATACCATGTACGCATGAGATTAATACCTTCATTCATAAATACATGTCAATTCCCCTATCAACTATTCATACATTTTAGAAGAAACTAAACATAGATAGGCACATTAATCCACCGACGCCCCAAGAACCAACAGATGTTGTACCTCATTTACTCTATTTTTTCATGGAAGTTGTTATGAACCAGCCACCAACAATATAGAATAAGTTGGTAAAAGAGATATTTAATATTATTGTTCCCTTAAGAATGCCTCTCAAGGAGCCACTAGTATGACAACATAGGGGTTGCCTAAGGAACTCAACTAAAAGGGAACCATCTAGTTGGGAATAAAAAAACAACAATTTTCAAGTCATTTGGGATCACCACAAGTTTAGGATAGGTCATCTCTAGGTTAAGGTCGAGACCGAGCTTGGGGTAGAGGTTGGGCTTGAGGACGATAATCAACATTTATGTCATTGGGTTAATTCCAATTTTCATATGTGGGTCAAATGAATTGACATATTCGTATATTAGTATGTGGTATAATGTGTTAGGAGATGAGAGCTGTAGTTTCAGAGCATTGGCATATATTATATTAGAAAATGAGGATCAGTAGATTCAGATTTGTACTAAATTATACCACAAGATACTAGCTAGACATAAAACACCCCCAAATTTACTACTTTAAAATTTCAATTTGCGTAAGCATTAATTACAAAAATAATGAGTGTTACTGCCTCACTTAACATAAGTTTAGTTCCATCACTTTTCTTATGCCAAGTTCTAAGGCTAAAATTAAGTTATATCTAAAATAAAACGGTGGAAATAGAGGTAATAACATAGATAAAAGTTGCAGAAAAATATTTTTTGTACGGTGAAGATAATCAAAATACAATAAGGGACATAAGAGTCTAAAGGAAAAGCGATTACAACAAAACTTGTACCTAACACCAGTTTACCCTATATCTTAGACCTATAAGTTCATTCCAAGAATGGGACCTCTTCCCAAGGGTTCCACTTGTCCTTACCACTATAATACAGCTCAAATCAATCCATTCCTTCATCTAGTCATCTCAAAATGTAATATCAATACAAATTACTCGTACTGAGTTTATTATAATACATCACAAAAGGTAGCATGCCTACATTGCACATAATCACGCAATAATCCAAAAATCATGCTCAAAGCACAAATCACATGCCATAGCAACATACAATAATCATGGAATAATGTATACAACATCAAAGTCTTATGCTCATTACTAAATCATACTTAATCACTTCACATCATCTGAAAGTACACAATATCCATACTTGACTAATCAAATTAATTTGAAATACCAAGGTAGGACACTAGGGTAAATACCAAGGTAGGGCACTAGGGCAAATGCCAAACCACATACCAAACCAGGTAGTGCACAATGGCAGCTATCGAATCAATAACCCAAAACAATCCATTTATATTCTTATATAATAGTTACTTCTACCTTTAATTACTTGAGGGAGATACAATAATAACTCGAAAATATAAAGGTACACCAGTTATACGGGTGCACAAGGCATCAAAGTACCATCCCAACCATCTAACCCGAAGGTATAACAGTAATCTGGTCATACTGTGCACAAGGCAACACAGTACCCTTCACACCTAGGACACCTAATTATAAAGTATTAATACCTTTTATAGGGCATGTAGGTCACCTATAGAGTATAGTAGAGCTTTGTTAAGCTGTGACATCACACCAACAAACCAAACAAACCGAATGCTCCTACTTCATGTCTAGGGTAGCTAATCTTAGAGAAAAATTATTCCCAAACTCGAGGTCTTCCACTTTACGTATTAATGATTTATGAGATGATCAAAGATATCACATATTACATAATAATTCACATGTCCATACTTAACTATTTTTTTCTCTTTATTTTCATTTATTCAAGTCAGTACTAAGGTCAAAGTCCAAATCAAGGTTAAAGTCGACAGTGAGGTCAAACTATTGAAAGTCGAAGCCTATCCTATGTCCAATTATTCATATTAAGTGTATTAGGTTAAACTTGACCATATTGCCCTTAAAATCATAATTTCACCATTATTATCCAATTTCATACTAAACATTATTATTATGAGCAATTTATCACGAAAAGGCTAAAAGAAAGTAATTCACAATATTTGAGCACGTATTTAATATTTATGATTTAGCAATTAACTATATTTTCTACTTTTCATGCATTTAGTAACTTATGTGTACAAGCCCTAATCATGAGTTTCTAGCATGCCATATATTCTATACAACACATGAGTACATATTTATAGCATGATATGACATTTAATAAAGCAATCAACATCATGGTGTATGTAAATAAACATTTCTAACCCTAGAACATGCGAGTGACAACAATTTTATTCTAACCCTAATCATGTGTGTGCTTTCATGCTATTAATACCAACCTTAACTACTATACGATGATAATCATGGTACACTTATCACGGCAAGCACATCATAACTCAAAAATATTGCAAACCCTAACAAAACCCTAGAAATGCATACAATAATCATTTAACATACTATACATGCATATTACTAAAGAGTAAGTTGAAAGTAATTCCAAGCATGTTATCAAATTTCATGCATTTCATGATACATGCATAACAAAAAATTATAGTATGATTATAAATCTAAACAACCTATCATGCTTGTACATAAATTCTACTATATCATAAGTGATTAGATTTATCTAAATCCAAACCACATAAAAGCACACAAGATCGCCTTCTCCAGGATACCTCAAGGATTACATAAGCAGATAACACCCAACAAAACATATATTAACATCTAACACAACACAGCAATAACCAAATTAATTAAAATCCACTCAGGAAAAGGTTAGAAAATAAATAAGGAAAAAGGAATCCACGTGAGGCAACAAATCAACAAGGGAATAATGGCACAAAGTCACAGAGAGCAAGGGGGAGATCCATGTCACTTTTTTTCATTGCAATAAGGGGAGATTCGGTAGTTTTTCTATTACTAGGAGAGGCTTCAGTGGGGAATGCCGCATCTAAGAGGGAAATAACAAAAGTGTTGGGTGTTGCTAAGAAGGAGGATACTATTAGCTTTTGTGTAGGAAGGAAGAAGGTTTTGGTGTTAGTTATTGTAGAAAGGTAAATGTGGCATTTTTCAACTAGAAACCTTTGGTGAAAATAGAGAAACAACGAGGAGTAAGTTGGGGGTTTTGTTGCTAATGAGACTTTAGAAGTATGGGGAAGAAAAACATAGACCAAGGGGTGAGATTTAAGACATAAAATAGAGAGGGAGAAGACCTTATAAAGGCAAGGGTCATGAATGGGTGAGTAGGCAAATAATGAAGGAAGCATGGGCAGAGGTAGAGTATGGGTTGAACAAGAGGAGTATGACATGAAAGATAGAAAAGTGTTAAGGGAAGAGGAGATGGGATTATACTAGAAAATAAATTCAAGGTAGGGGTAGGATAGGGAGGCTAGATAGATAAACCCAATTGGGAAAAAAACATCTGATTAGGAGAATTAGGTTCCTCAGTGAACTAGATACTAATTAGGGTTTAAAGTAGGATTATACTTGAATAATTTGATTTCCATCAAATTTTAACCTAATTAATTTATATCCAATTTTTCATAATAATAACAAATTTAATAAAAATACCTACAATTATTATAATTAATTACATATAATTACCAATTTTATAATTAGAACTTCTACAAACCGGGTATCATAAGGTGACAGTTGCATGAGAATGTATTTTTATATGACAACGTTTATCAAGTTCTCAATACTATTAATCACTAAGAATGGCCAACTCAAATGGCACGCTAGATGGAAATGCTGGATATTATTCATGTCATCACAACTTGTTAATTTGTACTTTTTGTATACTACTAGTTGAATGTGTGCAGTTCATTCCAACCTTTAGTAGCACAACATAAGATTTAAGGTCCTAAAAATGAAGTAAATATATGGCTTTTTTAAGACATGAAACATTACATAGCAGTATGAAAATGTTTTATATCTTTTTTTTTCATATCAATATCATATCAATGCCAGTTATTATAATAATTTTTCTAATAGCTATATCTCTTAGATAATTTTTCGCTTCCACCATTGCATACAAATTGGAAAAAATATTGTGATTGTAATGTTTCAACATGGAATACACTATATTCTTCAATATTCCAACAATGGAACTTTTTGGTACAAGATAACACGCAAGCACTTCCTCTATCTTTGGACTAAGCTTTTATATAGAATTGCTACAATTTTTTCTTAGTTTATTTGTACCTGATCTTTGAAACATCTACATGATAATGTTTTGTTTATTTGTATCCAACAGCCTCTAAAACATCTACATGATAAATTTTTGTTGGTTTGTGTTTATTTCCTTGTTACACTGTCATGATAGCTCAAATATATACACAGGTATGAGTTAGATGATATTTTCCTAATCTTTTTGGATTGGTTCAAGCTTCTCACTCTATCAAACCCATAAAAAAACTATATTATATAATTTTAACATACATATTTGAAATCAAATTATACAACGATTAATAATAAATCAAGTATTATGCAAACATCCATGCCTATGCCTATACATATGCCCACGCTCAATAGCTCTTAAATCATTCATAACATTTTCAATGATGTAACTTGTTACTGGTAATTTGGAGTTGGATCACCCCTTCAATAGAAATGGTAAAGAGTTTCATGTGCTTTATTAAGGTATCTTTTGGCTACAATTTCATGTTCATAATTTGGATGTTTAGCTAAATATTCTTTCGTCGCTGCCAACATACACATATAAGTTATGAAAACTTACTAATCCATATAGTCAAGAGCCACATCCCATGGGTGTTGAGTCAGTGGTGTGAAAACAACTGGTCCTAGTTGTGTTCACACCTTAAGAACCATTGGCTAAGCATGTGTGCATAATGAACTTTATGTTTCTTCTAGAAAGCACCTATATATGTGTTCTTAGTCGGCTTTATATGCTCCTTAGGGATCACTTTCACATATCTGAATTAGCATTGTACTCAATCTAGCATATACGGTTCCACTTTCTCCAAATAGTGTAAACAACAGTGAAATAATGTCATGGGATAATGCTTATACAGATCAACTGCTTTGTATAGATCCTAAATAACTAGTGACAGAAGAATTAAACTGAATATGGATATCACCGTAATAAATATTATAAGAGTGTGATAATTAGAGGATACCTTTCACATAGGCATATAATCATTCTTAGCTCAAAAGTACTCGAGCGTTTCTAATTTATTGTCGAATTTATTTGCACAAAACTATCTCATACAACAGGGTTGGTCGGGATTATAATCAGATTGTTTTACTCCAAACCTGATAAAGTATTCATATATCCAAATTTGTTATAATATTCATTTTTTAGAATTACAACTAATGAATCCATGTATGTACTATATCTATGATAGTTATAAAATTACCTATAATAGAGTGACACATCCTGACATCTGAGTAGCATTAGCTCTAGATATCATACCAATTTAACTATATAAAAAATATGTGTGCCTACACCCCATGAACAACCTTAAACACAACTAAGATCCTATAAAAAGAGGAGATAGTATGGATTAACTTTATTGACTAACTTATTGACAAATAACGATAGCTAGATCAACTATAATAAGTACCCAATTGTTTTTTTTCTCACCCCCTAACTAGTATGACTAACATACATCTTGAAGCAATTTAAATAACATACCACCCTTTCGAGTCACTTCATTCACTTGCTCCTCTTCCATACCAAACAACACACCTAATGCACATATCAGATGAGCACGTGCATCGGTTGTTGTCTCTAAATGTAATGGATATACATACATACATACATACATATATGATTAAATCTTATAATATTTTCGTAGTTAGTTAAAATATTTTGGAGAGAGGTAAATTTTTGTTATGCATAATACAATTTTGTATTTTCATTTATTCCTTAGTATTTGTAATTAGTATCTACTAATTATCTTAAATGATGTTATATGCCTTTATCTTTTTATTCTTTCATTTGTGCAAATTTGTAGATAAACAAACCGACATTCGTTAAGTTTACTATAACGTTAACCTTCTCATCAAATAACAAAATTTGATGAATATTTTTGCATTGGAAACCTAAAATCAATATCTACAACTTTTTTCTATAGATTTTTTCAAATATCTAAAGTAAACTTAGTGAAAAATATCAATTATTGTCAGTGATATATTAATTGCGTAATTTTATTATATTTGTATATTCTAAAAGCCTATATAAGCCCATACTAAACCCTAAGAGCCAAAACCCATTTTGTTTCTCCTCTTGTGTTAGGGCTTTTTTTTACATCTCCTATTAATTTTCTTCGTATCTTTAATCAATTCATCAAGACTAATAATTGATTCATCAATATCTTCAACCACCTTCAAGATTATACATTCAAGATCCAATCTTTCTTCTTCTTCTTCTTCTCTATTTCAGTTCAAGAAATAATTCTTCTGTCAAGATCATCAACTCCTGAAGTTATTTTGGTTTCATAGAATCATTCTTAATGCTTGAAAGCATGATATTCTATATATAAGAATTGTACAATAAAAAAACTTATTTTTAAAGCCTATATATGTATATGTTTTATATGTGTGTGAAATATGATGTTTATAAAGTATGAATTTTTATTTATAATATAATTATATACCTTCATATGACTATATTTTATGCATCATGATATGTAATATGGTTAGCCTAAGAATATATGAGTTTATGTTAAATTCATGGTGGTTTTGATTTGGCTACAACTTTGCACTATTTTACAAAAATCTTATTAAATTAAATTATAAGAGTTTACCCATCATATTATATATCAAATTGAAGCCCCAAAATTCTAGTTTTCATTAAAATTATTGAGAGTTATATATACTGAAAACAAATGTAGTTATAGTAAGGAATGTTCACATATGAAGAATTATTATAACTTACTAAAAATTTTTGTGTGTTATGTTGATTTTAATCAATGCTTGAGTGTTGGTCATTGTGGTAACACTACTTTGAAACACAATCTCTCTATTTATATATATGTATATATAAACAATTATATACCTGTTTTGATCTATTTGAACTTCACTAAATTTAATGCAAAATTGCAAAACAAAAACAAAAACAAAATATTGTAATTAAATAATCTTGTGTGGTAATATATATGCATATAGATAAATCAAAATTTGATTTGCATATATGTTATGCATATGTATATATTGTGTGCACATGATATAGGCACATCCTAAAGTCTTAGAAATTACTTTAAGTCCCAAGCCAATCATACATTCAGAATATAAATAAATAGTATATATCTCGCTATTATTATTAAATTCATAATGGTTGGTATCAATATTAGCATTTCCCATATTGATTGGATATGTGATACCAACATCTAGATTTTAGAGAGAAAAGAGTAGGGGTGAACAAAATACGGTTCAAACATTAAACCAAACAGTAATTTTAAGGTTTCATTTAGTTTACGATTTGGTTTTAAAAAATTAAATTGTAGTTTATAAACCGCACACATGCACTCGCATCCAATTCTTACTAATAGTTATGATGTGAGTACATGTACTCATCATGAACCATTTGTTATAATGAGATGTAATTTTTTTCTTCAATATATCTCTAAAAATATTCATATTTACTTATTATTATTCTTTACATACTTAAAGTAGTGAAAGAGTTTTTAAAAAAAATATTATATGACTTGCGCATTACTAGAATTATATTTTTATTTTATTTTTCTTGCAATTACAAATATAGTGTATATATATACAATCATATCTGCATAATATTTTAGTACGTTAGATATTACTATACAAATGATATTTTTAAATTATCATTTTATAAATTGTTTATTAGTACAAATTCTTTTTTCATAAAAATATGGAAATAATTTTAAATTGAATAATAAATTTTTAATATTTAAGATGAAAAAATTGTAAATCAAACCGAATCAAACCGTAACTAGTAATATAATCAAACCAAAAATAATTTTATTTGGTTTAAGATTGTTTCACATAATATATATATATATATATTGATTTTGTCTAAGACTAACACAAGACCAAATCAATCATTATTCACCACTAAAAGAGATAGTATTATTTATGGAAGGAAAAAAAAAGACTGTAAGATAATAAGAGAAATTTTTTAAAATGGGCTTATATTTTTTATAAATAAATTATCTTGTTATATTTAACAAGCACACCCACCGTAATGTTATCTTTAGGGCTTGTTTGGTATGGAGGTAATAGGGGTGGAAAAATTTCTCCTCTATTTTACATCTTTTGTATTAAGTATTTAATAATAATAAATATAATTTAATAAAAAAACCTATTTTAGATTAAATTAAGATCTAAAATGAGAATTCATTAGAATAAAAATATTTAATTTTAAATAAATTATATAAGATATATAAAATATGGAGGTAATTTTTTACTCCTATTACCCTCCTACCAAACGAGCACTTAGGTTACATATTTGTCTGTGGGTCGGCAAATTGCAAGATCAATTATAAGCGTGGGTGTTGGGGCCCCCGGGGGGGGGGAGAGACTAACATGGGTGCGAATGTTTGCATGCATGGGAATCTCATAGTAACTTTCTTTTATTGACACGTTAGCGTCATATCGTTATTGTTTAGCTTTTCTTTGCAAAACTTTATCTGCCTTACGTGATAATGTGACGGGGGCCTAGAATGAAGGAACGGAAAAGCTTGGGATATAATTGACATGAGTTGAAAAGAGGCTATGCCAAAAGCTAGAAAGCATTGATACCACTAAGGTCCTCTTTGACAATTAACAAATAGTAGAAATTTAATAGTATATTACATAAGTTAGTTTGATTAGCAGATAATATTTATTATTTATAAAAATATATTTCATAATAGTTATTAGTAGATTAAAAATATAAATAATTTGAAAAACATTACTTTTTCTTGTACTATTCTAAAAGGCTGTTATATATTTTTTTTCAAAGATACTTTTTCATTCTAAAACTCTAATACAAAAGAATTTTTTTTTTCAAATGAATATTTGAATTACCTACCTCAAAATGTTTGAAAATACTCTAAACTTCTTTCTCAAACATAGCCTAAACGTATGTATACACTAATTATTTGTAATAGTTAATTTTTTAGTCTAATAAAAAGGGTTTCATTTTTTTAAAAATTTAGAATCAAATTACATTGTTCCCGACGTATATGTGTATAAGAATATATGAATCTCTTGAGATAAAATAGCTACAATAATTTGAACAACCGCAATATATAAATTTAATTTTTGCCACCAACTAAAATTATTGGTTGAAAAATTATCTTTTTATAAATGTCCACAATTATAAATATATATTATCTATGCTCGTGAATTATATTTCACTTTAATCCTTACTACATGACATAGATTTAAAAGGCAGTGCATTCCCGTGTTCTGAAATTAAAATCCACGATATGCCGTTTGAACAGCTGGCTTGAAACCTCTTTTTTCCTTTATCTTTTTTGATATTCCAAAACCTTGGATTCTTTGCGGTTGATAGCTACACTTGGTTTGGGCACATTGAAAGCGATTGCTTTACAGGTCTGGGCGGAAGGTTTGTGATGGATGTTTTCGGCCGATTTTTGGTTCGATTATGGGTATCCGTCATTTTCAATTGGGCTTCCATTTTTGATCTGCTACTGTTTTAGCTGCTTTGGTCAGGAATCAGCTTTCATTCCCTCTTTATTTTTTTAGTTTCCGTTTTGAGGTTTTTATTTATTTATTTTTATTTTGGCCCTCAAATATTGGTTTGCTCGTCTTCGGCTGGTATTGCAACAAGGCTGCTTGTTTTTGTAGGTTTAATGCCTTCCCAAACTTATCTTTAGAACAAAAAAAACTCTTTTTTTTTTTACTTTTTTTAAAAGTTATATAATAGTACATTATTATTGAAACGGATGATATCAATACTGTTTTGGATCATTTAAAGGCTATAATAATAATCAAACTTTTACAATTATTTTTAATAATATAATATAATCCACTAATGTAATAGTCAGATAATGATATGACCTTTGAGAACCGGTCATACTTATATTTGTATATACTTTACATTTTATTGAATTATTACACTAACTCTAATTATTGGTTGACCGTAAAGTCATTACATCACCAATTTGTTATATTTTTTTTTATTTAGAAAAAAAAAAACTACTCTACGCCACCATGTCCTCATTACCGGAACAAAATATATGTATTTATGGATTGTTTGGACGAGACTACTCTAAAAGTAAATAGAGGTTAATTTTTTTTTCCATCTCATTTGTTAAGTGTCTTTTTTTTAGATTAATTTATAGTAAATCAAGTTATATATTAAACTCATTAAACCTAGATTTACTTTTTAACCACTATATCTGTAGACTGTGGTTGAATAAAATTAATTTCAGTTTGTTAATAAAATTTTATTATTCACCTCCATTTATATTAAATTAAATAAATTTATAGCTTATTCATCTAAATTAACTTAATTAATACTCAAATAATATTTTAAAGCATTTATTTATTTTCATCTAACCTAAATTTATTGACCTATTTCAGTATACATTTGGATAAAAAAAACTGATGTAAACAATTACTTTTAAATGATCATTTTTATAAATTTATAGTATTTTTAATAAATTTATTTTAAAAAATAAAATAAAACAACAAACAACGATTATTGGTGTCATATTTTAAGACATTCACTTAAACGTAAACTAAGGAATTTTGTAATTTTTGGAGATATCCGAAGCAGTGTAATAATGACGAGAAGGAGCGAAGAGAGAGATCTAGAAATTGTGGCATTCAATGCGAACATGATTTTCATTGACCCTTCGCAGTAAATGAATTAAATTTACGAATGCCTTCACATGCTTCGGCTTAAATGTTTACCTGTTCTTCCCGGCTAGTAAAACAATATAGTGACAGACAGTGAGAGAGGGAAGGGGAGGGAGGGAGACAATGAAGAGAAGAGTGAGAAGCTGAGTGGTTGGTGATATTAGAATCTCGGTTGCGTTGAGGGGGTCTTGTTTTTGTTGGAACCTGTTCCCTTAGTCCCTTTTGAGGCTTTGATTGCCAATCTTATTGCCGTTACTTCCATCGCTCTTGTTCATGTTTATGGGCAGCAACTTCACCTCGGATTTCTGGGAAATGTTTTTCTCCATTAATTTTTATGTAGGTTTTCAGTGATCCCAACCAGCTTGTGAGAATAGTTGACCTTTCATCTTGTTCCCTAAGTTTCATAGCATAGAATATAAACAGAGTCAATTATTCCTATTTAAATCTACTGCCGAGGGTTTGTCGTTCAGCTTCTGGTATGGGGTACCTGAGAAGTTGAGAATCAAGAACTATCACCCATTTTGATGTCAACTCAACTTGTGGGAATCTTACTGTTGTCTTTTTCATTTAAGTGGGCAGTATTGGATTTGCACAAAGTAGTGAACTTGAGGGCTACCAGAGATATGCCGAATCTAGCTTTTCTTCTCTGATGTGCTATCAAGTTTTGATTTTGACATCATATTTTTTACTTTTCCCCTCTTTGATTTTCCTTTCCTTTGCTTTTGGACCAACTCGATCTGTCTCAAAAAGCCCCATGTCTTAAGCTTGAAGACTTTGCGTTTTCTGTTTTGTTTGTCTATCTTTGAATCGTTGAGATAGCAAAGAAAGTTAAAACCCCTTGGTCAGAGAAACCAAAGCTTGGAATTTCCTCTACTAATCTCTGAGTGCAAATCAAAATATTTAAACCCTAACAGAACTGGATATTCAATTTCGAGAATATCAGAACTGCTTTCGGCCTGCTTTTCTCCTGGCAGAAAGAAAAGTCTGGTTTCTCTAAGTATTTTGGGTCAGCTATTATCTGGAATTCCTTATCTCATCGTCTGGGTCTGTGCCGATATTAGAACCTCAGAGAGTTGAAATTAATGCATCTTCCACTATGGAAGCCCTTATCCCATTGTGCAGCTCTAATTTTAATGGAAAAGAAGAGCAAGAAGAGAGACAATCTTGATGGTTTGACGGAGGATAGCAAGAAGGAGCCTTCAATTCTGCGAAAGTTGCAGGAGAAGAAGTTGAGAGAAGCTTTAGCCGAGGCATCTGAAGTTGGATCTTTGAAAAAATCTCAAGATGTTGATTCTGAGACAGAAAATAAAGATGGGAGCATTGGAAGGTCAAGATCGCTTGCTAGGCTCCATGTTCAGAAGGAATTCCTCCGTGCTACCGCTCTGGCAGCAGAGCGAAAGTTCTACTCGACTGACTCAATTCCCGACTTCAATGATGCTTTCAACAAGTTCCTCACGATGTACCCGAAGTTCCAATCAACCGAAAGGATTGATCAATTAAGATCAAATGAGTATGGGCACCTATGTGAGG
Source organism: Tamarix austromongolica (assembly GCA_039764185.1). Taxonomy (NCBI): domain Eukaryota; kingdom Viridiplantae; phylum Streptophyta; class Magnoliopsida; order Caryophyllales; family Tamaricaceae; genus Tamarix; species Tamarix austromongolica. The sequence continues at coordinate 81,036,278 of CM077814.1, read as the reverse complement.
CGTTTGTCAAGGTATGTCTTGATTATTGTGGTTTTGGGCTGTTTTCTTACCTTCAAACTCTGCAATATTGGGAATCTTCTTCCTTTACTTTGTCGGAAAAGACTGCAAATTTGAGCAATTATGCTTTGTATGATGGTGCTGAGAAAGGCACAATGGAACATGATCTCAAGACTAGGATTATTGATTACTTGAATATTCCTGAGAATGAGTATGGGCTTGTATTCACCGTTAGTAGAGGTTCTGCCTTTAAACTGCTTGCTGAATCTTACCCTTTCCATACAAATAAAAGACTGTTGACGATGTTTGATCACGATAGTCAGTCTGTGAATTGGATGGCTCAGTGTGCAAAAGAGAAAGGGGCTAAGGTCTATAGTGCGTGGTTTAAATGGCCAACACTGAAATTGTGCTCCCGGGAGCTCAAACATCAGATTATGAATAAAAAGAGGAGGAAGAAGGACTCAGCAGCAGGGCTTTTTGTCTTTCCTGTCCAGTCTAGGGTCACTGGTGCCAAATATTCTTACCAGTGGATGGCTCTTGCACAGCAAAACCACTGGCATGTCTTGCTTGATGCTGGGTCATTGGGTCCCAAGGATATGGATTCACTTGGACTGTCCCTGTTCCGACCAGATTTTATCATTACATCCTTTTATAAGGTTTTTGGGTCTGATCCTTCAGGATTTGGTTGCCTTTTGATCAAAAAGTCTGTGTTGGGTAGCCTCCAGAATAGTCAAGCTAGTTCTGGGATTGTGAAAATCCTCCCTGTTTACCCGCAATATCTGAGTGACTCTGTAGATGGTCTCGATGCGTTGGCTGGGGCTCAAGATGAGGCAGCTAATAGTGGTGATGACGTATTTTTGCCCGAGACTAGTGGGGGATCGCAGTTACCTGCCTTTTCTGGTGTATACAACTCTAATCAAGTTAGGGAGGTCTTTGAGACAGAGATGGAGCATGATAACAATTCAGATAGGGATGGAGGTAGCACCATTTTTGAAGAAGCGGAGAGCATATCGGTTGGGGAGGTCATCAAGAGTCCAATTTTCAGCGAAGATGATTCATCAGAAAATTCATATTGGATTGATTTGGGTCAGTCTCCCTTTGGTTCAGATCATTCTGGCCAGTTTAGTAAACAGAAAATAGTTTCTCCTTCAAAGCTGTCATGGTTTTCTGGTAGAAAATTCAGCAAGATGCTCTCTCCAAAGCCAAGTTCAAAATTATCCAAGAGTCTTCTATATGATGACCAGAGGGCTAACAAGAGACTTGATGAAGATCCTGTCTTGTCCTTTGATGCAGCGGTGTTATCAGTGTCCCAGGATGCGGACCGCGTTAGGGAGGTTCCCGAAGAAAAATCACGCAGAGAAACTCATCAAGGGTCTGGCAATAGAAGAAGGTTTGGAAATTCAAAGAATGTTTCAGAGATTGAAGAAGAAGAACCCGATATTGGAGGAGAGCATCAGTTTGCTGATGGATTTAAGCAGAATGATCATTCAGCTGGTGTTCCAGAGAGAAATGATGGGCCTGCCACAACCTCCGAAATATGCCAGGGCACTAAAGATGGCGCTATCAGAAGAGAAACGGAAGGTGAGTTTAGGCTGTTGGGAAGAAGAGAGCGGATTGGTGGAGGTAGATTCTTTGGCGTTGAAGAGGTTGATCGTGTCGTGAGCATGGATCGGAGAGTATCCTTCAGTGCAGAAGGTAGTAGTTGCAGGGAGAGCCATTTCGAACATGGTGAAGCATCCTTGGCTACCCTTGGAGACGATGGGTCGTTGAGTAATGGAGATTATTATGATGATGAGCAGGAGTGGTCCAGGGGTGAGCCTGAAATAATTTGTCGGCATCTGGATCATGTAAATATGCTGGGTCTCAACAGAACCACCCTTAGACTGCGGTATTTGATTAATTGGCTCGTAACTTCACTACTTCAGCTTCGTATAAAAACCCCAGATGACGACACTGGTGTGCCCCTTGTACAGATATATGGCCCAAAGATCAAGTATGAGAGGGGTGCTGCTGTTGCTTTTAATGTGAGATCGAGCAGCGGACAAGGTTTGGTTCACCCAGAAGTCGTGCAGAGATTGGCGGATACGAATGGCATATCTCTTGGCGTAGGCATCCTTAGTCACATACGGATACTAGACAGCCCTCGAGGAGCAGCAGATCTTGAAGATACATCCTTGTGCAGGCCAATGACTAATGGCAAACAAGATGGCAAAACTGTATTCTATAGAGCCGAGGTAGTGACAGCATCACTTGGGTTCTTGACCAACTTCGAGGATGTATATAAGATGTGGGCTTTTGTTGCAAAATTCCTCGATCCGTCGTTCGTTGAAGTTGATGGTGGTTTGCCAACTGTCCCAGAGGAATCAGAAACCTAGAACTCCCAGGCTCCTATTAATTTTGTCTTTTTCTTTGTTTCTTGCCCCCGGTGGAAGCGTGGCCTTACTTATTGTGCCCGTGGAGGTGATAAAAGAGCTCACTTCCTTCTCTATTCAGTGCTCTAGGCGGGAGCAGAAGATGTGTCAAGTTGAAGATGAACCGGGTATAATCCATGTTTCTCAGGAGCTCTGGTGCACAAAGCCTAGTCATTAAAAATTTGTCGATTCTTGGTTGAGCTTTTGTCTTGATGAATTCTTTCTTTCTTTCTTTCTTTCTTCTTCTTCTTCTTCTTCTTCTTCTTTTTCTTGCTTTTCTATCTTCTTCGAGTTTTCATGTAAAGTTTTCTCCACGGACATGTATTCAACGGTGGGAAGCTATTTGATCAAAACCTAGAATGGAAGAATGCCTTTAAAAGGGCTTCCATTATTTTTGCAGGAAATAGTTTAACCTTTCAGAGACGAAAACTTTGTCAAGTAGTGGTGTTCTGATCATATTGAATCACTAGTTACTGTCGTGAAGTGCAAAAGAAAATAGGCAATAGAAGTGCTATTTCAGTTATCTCTGCCAGGCATGCGACTTCGGATGAATCTCCCATTAGAAAAATAGAAAACAGTTTAGAACTCGCCCTAGATCGATAAATTTGTCTTATGCGGTGCTATTAATATAAATCAGGATTGTTAAATATTTTCCTTCCCTTTGTCTGCCATGTTCTCCCCCCCTCCCCAAATCCCTCGGCCAGATATTTTTTTTAATCCACTTTTACCTTCTATTTATGGATCGTTGCATTCTGCTACTTCACACATATTGGTCCGCAAAAATTAAAATATTTTTATTTAAATTAAATGTCATTCTTCTTCTGTGTCTACCTTTCTCCTCTCCTCTACCTTCCTTGGCGACCACTGCTTGATTAAAAAACTCTGACAACTAGCAAGCTCTTCTCGGTTATTACTATTTTCGACCGACGCCGATTTCTCCAATAATTATTATAATGTTTCGATATACGCCTCCTATGCCATATCTTAATGAAAATCAAAACAGAAATTTTCATTCATGGTCCTATAATCTCGCTGTCGCACTGCGTGTCCGCCGATGGAGAGGATTTGATACCTAAGGCTATGTTTGGGACGAGGGCAAAGGTCTTTAAAAAATTACGGGAAAAATTATTTTCCTTTCTATATATGTTAGGTATGGATAAAATTTTTTACTGACGTAAATATTTATTATTTGTTGAGGGAGAATAATCTCCCGTTTTAACTCACGGATAAAGAACACTCTTAACTCCACCTCTCGTCGTTTGCTTTCTATTTGTAAAATATATTTAAAAATCCATTTAGTACTAGGTTGCTAGCCCTACACAATATACATATATATATATATATATATAATGACTATAAGTATTAAAGATTATAAAAAATTTAATTTTTTAAACAAGTAATTTTTAATTATTGGCTTATTTTAATAAGTTTACCTATTCTTTTATACATAAAATAAAATAAATATCAGAAGTGGTATCATTTGAATTCAAATTTTTGTGAAAAAAATTGAAATATTTTCTACTAAAAAAGGAAATACGATGTATATTAATACATTTAAAAATTAAAAATAATATCAATACTAAAAATTAATTAATTAATTAATTAATTATCGTGTTTTTTAAATATTAGTATTTTGACGTTTGGTCTTCTTCTCTGTGCTTGTGCATTATTGGTATGGATAATTATTATCTTTTTAGTTATTGGATATTTAGTTTGTGAATTTATTTTAAATGTCGTGTTTCAAATATTGTTTCGATATATCTTGATTAGTTTATTTCATATATTTTTTTAGTTATTATAATATGTTATTTTGATTTATAAAAATTAAATTAAAAAATATAATATATTAAATTTTGATTTATGTAATAAATAATTGTTTATATCTAATAAAAAATTACCAATTTTTTATACAAATATAGTAAAATAAAATATTATTCTAGCATAAGTTATTCCTTTCAAACCAAATATAAGAAAAAAATTTCTTTAAATATTTTACCCTCAGATACCAAACAAAAAAGGTGGATAAATTTTCCCCTTTAATCATTATCCCCTTAATTATTCCTCCCCTAATTATTCTCCCCTAATCCATTTCCCTCATCCCAAGCATAGCCTAAATGTTCCTCATCTTCTTCATCTCCGGTGAATCTCAAAAGAGTACCGAAACCTTGTCAACAGGAAGCAACAAATTGGAATTAGCTAGAGAAGAATTTTGAGAGTGAAATAGCGAGAGTTGATTTGTTTATGTTGGAAACGCCTGAGTAGAGCAGATAAAGAGAGAAACAAGCGAGAGATATTTGAAGTTGAATTTGTTTTGACATGATATCCTTCATCTCTTACGCTCTCGAACTTCTTGTATTTAAGGCAAAAGGGATGTGTATTTTCTTTTTCTAGGAATGGAATATGTATTTATAAATAAAAAATGTGTATTTTTTTGTATAAGATGTGTATTTATTACTATAAGATTTGTATTTGTCAATATAATATTTGTAATCACAACTATAAGATGTATATTTGCTGATAAAAGTTGTGTAATTTAGTCAATAAAATGTATTTATAAAATCATAAGATTTGTATTTCTTAATACAAAATATACATTCACAACTATAAAATGTGTATTTATTGATAAAATATATGTATTCACAATTGTAAGTGTATCTATGACAAATGCATTAGTCTCTTATTGTTTTATGAATAAAAGTGGTATATTTGTATTTGGATAATGTATAGTTTCTTGGATAAGATGTATATTCTTACTAGAATATATATATATATATATGTTATAAGATGCGTTTTCACAACTATAAGGTATCCATATATATATATATATATATATGTTATAAGATGCGTTTTCACAACTATAAGGTATCCATTTGTTGATAAAAGATGTGTATATAAATATATAAGATTTATATTTCTCAATATAGGATATGCATTCATAATTATAAAAATGTATTTATTAATAAAAGATGTATATTCACAACTATAAGGCGTATATTTATAATAAATTTATTTGTCCATTGTTATTTTATAAATAAAAGATGTGTATTTATCAAAATATGTGTATTTTTTCATATAAGATGTGTATTTTTTTTTTAAGTTTTTGCTTAGAATGGAGGGATTAAATCCAAAGAATGCAAGTTATAACCATATTACATCATGCTAACTTGTCTAAATATAGTACCCCCAATAGCAACAAAAAACAATTTGTCCCACGCTTCCAAAGGAGGGGGATCAAAAACATGGTGACCATAACGAAGGCCATGGCATCGGCAACTTAATTGGTTTTACGAAAGTTATGAACCATTGTGCATAAAGCAAAACTAGTCATAAGATCATGACATGCCCGAACCAAAGCTCCATAAAGAATATACAAAGGAATGTCATTATTTAGCATCTTTACGACAATAATTGAATCACCGCAAAGTTAAACATTTGAGAAACCACTAGAAGAAGCTTCCAAGAGACCCAACCAAGCACCCCATAGTTCTACCATAAGAACAATACCGTGGCCAACATTGGCTGAAAACCCATAGATCCACCAGCCCATGTAGTCACGAGCAATATTACCTGCTACTAAACTACCTGAGTTCGATGTAGCTGAGCCATCAATATTAATCTTCAAGATCTCACTGGATGGAGGGGGCAACACAAGGCTATCACCTTAGTAGAGCGTTAGAGGTGGGTCAAATTTATGGTAGGTTAACCATGCTTGATTATTGTTTGTTGCGAAGTCAAGAAGCCAAGAGGTTGCTTTAGCAGGCTAGATGGTATCCCCTCTACAAATTCTTTGATTTCTCCAATTCCAAAGAGCCTAGCAAGTGACAATGAAGGCGATGGCCCAAGGTGGATTAGGTTCCTCAATGAAACAAGTCTTTTTCATATTCACCCATATCCAATCTTGAAGAGTATGGCGATAGAAGGAGCTAGCCAAAAGATTGAGGTATAAGTGATTCCAAACAGTCTGGCTAAAGTTACAATCTAGAAGAATATGTGGTAAGCTATCCTCAAGACATAATTTGCATGAATGGTTAGATTTAAGGCCTCATCGCACACGATTGGCATTAGATAAGATGTGTATTATTACTAGAGAATATGTGTATCCATATACGAAGATGTAAATATGGTTAAATAAGATGCATATTATTTTAAAAAAAAAGTTTAATGAATTTACAAAAGTGTTACCTTCTTTACCATATTTTTAGGAGAATGCATATTTTTCTTTGAAATATGTATATTTATGTTGTGAATCATGTGCATTACGCACTTTGAGATGTGCATTTTTTGTAACTCCCTTCTATTTTGGTTGTAAGATGTGTTTTATTAATATATAAAATGTATGAATTCCCCAACTAGTAGCAATAAGCATCATGTTACTAATAGGAGGATGTAAATTGGGTTCACTTATGGACATAAGGCCATATAAAAAATTTGGGATCTAAAAATTTGATCCGTCATCCCAAAAAATTTAACCTAACATTTAGAATGTATTATCCGATTTTTATCAAAAGGATAGGTGATTTGGGTAAATATCTGAAATTATGTTGATTATTTCAACAATATATCATAATATTGTGTTTTTGTAGTGTTAAGTCTTTACATTTTATTTATTTTTGTAATTTAAACTTTAATAGAAATATTTCAATACTCTTTCAAGATAAAATAGGATAATCATATGAATATAGATGTGAATATTGACTTATATATGATCTTTATTCTCAAAAATTTCTTATGAAATTTATTAAAATTATTGTTGTAATACCCCTAAAATTTTATTAAACCTTATCTCATATAATTAATGCCTTAATCTAATTCCAATCTCAAAAAAATTATTTTAGCCTTACCCAAATATCTTAATCCCAAGATCTCAACCTAGTCCAAATCTTTGACCCATATAAATTATATTTCATAACCCAACCTTAATTTCAATATATTTATATCTTTAATCCTACCTAATTTAGCTAATCAAAATTTAATATAAATTGTAACCTCAACCTTTTCCATTTTCCCTTTTCTTTCTCCTTTTTACTACCTCCTTCTTACGCCAAAATATTTGACTCTTCTACTTTGCGTGTATTTTTTCCTTGCCACCTGCAACACACAACCATCACCCTCATGCTTCTACTACCCTGCCATCCTTCCCCCTACTACTACTGTCAATCACCACCACCAACATCATCATCCTCTGCGTCTCCTCCTCCCTCCTTATTTCACACACCACCATGCACACACATATATATACTACCTTCTCCTCTTTTTCTCCCTCATTTGTTTTGTCTCATTTCTGCCATTTTTCTGTCAAGCATAAGCATCCCGAGCCACTCTTCTCCCTTCTTCTTCTTCTTCTTCTTCTTCTTCTTCTTCTTCTTCTTCTTCTTCTTCTTCTTCTTCTTCTTCTTCTTCTTCTTCTTCTTCTTCTTCTTCTTCTTCTTCTTCTTCTTCTTCTTCTTCTTCTTCTTCTTCTTCTTCTTCTTCTTCTTCTTCTTCTTCTTCTTCTTCTTCTTCTTCTTCTTCTTCTTCTTCTTCTTCTTCTTCTTCTTCTTCTTCTTCTTCTTCTTCTTCTTCTTCTTCTTCTTCTTCTTCTTCTTCTTCTTCTTCTTCTTCTTCTTCTTCTTCTTCTCTATTTCATGTGTCAAGCACCACCATCACCATCGCGCACCACCACATCCACCAAGCACTGCCCAAAGCCTGGTGGATCAACTACCAAGACCACCCCATCACTTCCCCTTATTGTCACCATCCATCGTTGCTGTTTTTCCCTCTTCTTTTCTTGTGTCCGTCTCATTTTTTTGAGGCACATGACTCGTGCACGGTCTCTCACATGATTGTGCACCTCTATTTTTTTCTTGCGACATGCTTGTGCATGCCAGCACGGTTCCCCCGTGTATACTCGCATGACTCGAACACTACCTCGGTATGCTCGTGCATCCTTTTTCATTGTTACCTATGCATGCATGCATGAGCATGATTGTGCCTCTTCATACTGCTTGCCCGTGTAGGTTCTCATCTCTCGGCCTAAGCACGCCCCGCCTGCCACACACCCATGTAGTCTTATCTTTTCGGTTGTGCACCCCTTTTTTACACCCAAACACTACCAAAATTTCACTATAGCACCACCATACCTTCCACCATACTTCCACGTAACTCAAAATTTCCTTTGACTCTAGTTATTTCATTTTTACCCTCTTCTATCTTAAATTTTTCTTCGATTATAATCTTTGATCCTAATCGTGTATTATCTTATTTTCGTAGGTGATTTTTTTATGATCTCGGAGGAGGAGGAGGTTTAGGATTTACGTGCATAGAGCTCAGTATCTTTTTTGGTAAGTATATATGTCGTAGCTAGGACTTTATATGTATATGTATATGTATGTGCTTTTATATTGGACATGTTGTATGAATGATGTTATTCTATGATATGATATCTTGATAGTAACAAAATGTGGAAGAATGTATCTAAGGAATAATGTTGGATATGGTATCTATGTAAATAATTGAGGATTTATGTTCCGAATGGATATTGGAGATTTATATGAAATGGTATAGAGATTTATAAAGCCTTGGGAGACTATGAAAATTTTAACTATCTAAGTGTATGATGGTCATTTGAGGGTAATTATGTGGTCGTGATTATGTTATTCAATTATATGCCTTGCATATCTATATGAGTCCCACATGATAATCTGAAATAAACAATCAACTCTAATAATATACTAATCGTTTAAAGTGAAAGATCATGTGAGTCAGGCCAAGGTATTTATATAGGTCTGTTTCACCATACAATAATAGTGGCTTAGGTACGTTGCCCCTGAGAGGTGCATCAGTCTATTCCATCAGATTAAGAATAGACTACGTGAATAAATATACATTAAGAGATAAAGTATTAATGGAAAAGATACTAATCATTTAAAATGAAAGACTACATGAGTCAGGATTGAGGTGTTGAGTATGTTATATTAGATAATAATAGTGGCTTAGATGTGTAGTCTCTAAGAGGTACTTCAAACCATTCTACTGGTTTAAGAATAGCGGTTCATGAATATTTTTGCTCTAGGAGGTATTGAGTTTGTTCCACCGGATAATAATAGTGGCTTAGGTGTTTGTCCTTGAGAGGTGTTTCACATCGTTCCACCAATTTAAGAATAGTGGGGTCCTGAATTTAATGTAAATAAAATGTTGGAATATGATATATTTACATAGAGAGACTTAAAATTGGTATCTACCTAGCACTATTTTATATTATCTTATGTATGCTTACTTTCTAATATGAACTCATGTATTATGTGTAATCTTGTTTCAACTGTACCATTACCTTACTCAGTACATAGTGTATTGATCATCCATTTTATAGGTGCTGCTCATTCTCATGAGTAAATGACCTATATGTCTTTATGCACATTGAGGCTGACCGAGTGGACAAGAATGCAGCCTTTGATTTTTTATATGTGGAAGAGTGATTTTAGTATCAGAGATATGGGTATAGAGTCATGTTATCCAGGTGTTTTTTGATTGGATAACTTTTTGGACTCTTAGATCTATGGTATCCCTTTTATATTTTATATTTTTGTACTCGGAGTACACCTCCAAACTTTTATCTAATGTTTATGAAAGTTCCCTCAGTTTCTATTTATCATGTTTACTTTCTTATTATTTTGCCTTATGATTGATGTAAGGATAGTATGGTAAGCTAGACTTATGTCAATTATGACGGTAACACCCAGTTCTTTGATAATACTCTTCCGCATAAAACAAATTTTTTCAGTAGAGAATTTTTGGGGTGTTACAATTGTGATATTGGAAATTTGAAATAGAACATGGACATAAAATTGAGAGAAAGGTAGAATGAGACCTTTTATTCTCATTGATATGAATATTTTTTGTTTTGTACATCTTTCATCTACCACCTCTTAGTCTCCTAGTATATATAGTACTCTAGTTCGTAATGCATAAGGGAGTTAAGGGAGATAAAGTGATGAGGGAGACGAGGAGATAAGAGTTACAAGTGTTACAATTAATGGCTATAATGAAAACATTAAACATAAGAATTAATGTTTTAGAAGTATATGAAATGTATATTTGCTATATGTATATGAGATTTTACAACACTTCATTAAGAGTACACATGTAAAATACTGACTCATTAAAAATATTATCAGAAAATTCCAGTGGGATAAAACTATGGCTAAGGAAAATACTACAATTTTTCCCCTCCACTTAGTATGTCTCTTTCATACATCATATTGTGTATGATTCTATTTCAAGCACACATTGACAATACTTACATTTGAAACTTTGCCGATAAAAAAATTACCAGGGACACATATCTAACTTTTGTAGAAAGACACGTATCACAAAATTGACTTTTAAATCATATACTTATAAACACCCATTCTAGTTGGTATTAAAAATTCAAATGTTGGAATTCTTATCTATATAAATCACAGACATCATGCAGACACATTTGATTTGTTAACTACTGACCCAAAGATAACACCTCTCAAAACTCATTCTTTTTTGTTTAACCATTTTATCCCCCTTAATTCTTCACTTTTGTTTTTTCTCTTCTATTCCATCAATATTCAATATATTTAGCTACTCAATTCTTCAATACAATAATTATTGAAGAAGAGAATACTGATTGTTTTAGGTAGGAAAATATCAACTAAATTATGATAATCCTTTTTTGGAAATTTTTTTGGATCTCACAGGCTAACTACCCAAACTCTCCCCATCCCCAATGGGTCATTTACCCACAAATATACCCTAGCAATAGGTCAATCACCCAAAAACCTCCATATATGATGGGACACCCACACATTCGTAGCTAATTTTGGTAGCCCTTTTACTCGAAACTACTTCTTCCCATTAGGTCAATTACCTAGAAGCTGCTTCTTCCATAAAAGTTTTCTATACTTTTTTATATTTATGCATTCATTATAATTTTTCAAATTTTTTATTACTTACAAAATCAAGATCCACTTAATATTGATTAAAGTGACATGTTCCCTACATACGAGATTTTTAGTGATTGTGAAACATTGATTCAATGGATTAAAGAAACTAAAAGGCCACATAATATGGTTTTTGGTATTGAGAAATCTAGAAAAGGTAAGCTTTGGATACCTTTTGAGAGAGGTGTTGTATATATGATATAACTTTTAGCTAATATGAAAAGTGTTCAATTTATGAAGTCCAAAAAATATGGTTGTGAATTTAGATAAGTGGAAGGGAAGATGATTGTGGTGGTTGGAGATTTGTAGTTGAATATGGTATACATAATCATAGATTAGGAAAGTATTTGTAGGTGCATTAGTGATTGAATGTGGTTTGCATAGCCATTTCCTTAGCATTTATGAAGAAGGAAAAAAAGATAACTACAAATAGGTGATTGGCACGTAAAGAGATTGATGGAGTCCTATAAACCAAATGTGGTGATTACGGATAGAGAACTAAGACTAACAAAAAAAGTTCCCAAAATATTTCTTAATAGCATCAGGAGATTGTTTCATGGACAGATGGAGGAAGATTGTGCAAGTTACTACACTAGAGACATATAAAAATGAGTTTCTATTGCTACCCAATAGATGGGGTAGATTCCCACATTTAATATAATATATGTATAATACTTGGTTTAATCCCTATAAGGATATATTTTTTTCTGTGTGGGTTAACAAAATTCTTCACTTTAGCACTCGTATGATCAATAGGTACAATTATATTATGTGAATACTCATTATCATTTAACTTATTAATAAATAACCATTACTTATATATAAAAATTCTAATTTTAGGGTGGAAAGTGAATATGAAAAGTTGAAGAAATATATATCACCGTCTCATATGAGTTTCAACACATGATACCCAAAGATTGACACTTTTGTTCGATTCCAAATCAGTGAGTTAAAGAAATATTTGGAGTAGTTGTGGGTTATTACTCCACATTACTCTAAACTAAAGATGAAATATTGTTTAAGGATCTCACATATGATGTATATCATAGACTGTTGGACCTAATTGAGGAGGAGAAGAATAGGTCTAATACATTTGGTTATGATCTTTTAGGGTATGGGTGTAACTTTAGATTGATACATAGTATACCATTTGCACACAAGATATTTTAGTATAAACAAGATCATCAACCTATTCTTAAATTAGCATGCATCAATTTTGGAAGACTTTTTCTTTTGTCAGACCAAGTAAAGAAAAGTTTAATTTCACTGATTCATCTGTTTATCCATTTGTATGTCCCTTTGCATCTAATATTTTTTTTAGGTGAAATGTAAAATTCATTAATAAAGAGAAAATAAGAACATACAAAATTTGGTGACCAATACACATCATCCTAGAACTAGGAGACTAGAGACTAAAAAAAAACACATCATCTTGGAACTAGAAGACTAGAGACTAAAATGCAAAGGAAGTTCTTAAACTAGATTATCAGTACAATTCATCAACCTATTGAAAGATTTGCAATGTTGGAACCTATTCATCCTTTTCTACCAAATCCATCACAATGTGCTTCTGGATGGTGCTAGTAGACTTTGATTCATCTTTGAAAAATTCTTCGGTTTCTCTCCATCCAAATATGATAAATTGTGGCAGCTACTAAGGTACGAATAAATTATCTTCTTATCCTTGGACCCCGATCACCTATAGTTGCCCATTGAACAATATGCTGCTAATTTGTGACTTGTTGGTGACAACCTAGCTTTGATAAAAGAGGAAGCCAAATAGATTTAGTGAATGAGCAGTCAAAGAATAAGTGAGCCTAATTCTCAGCTGACTCATTGCAAAGTACACAGATTTCTTCAACTGCCAGACCATAGGCTTGAAGTTTATCTCGAGTTCTCAGTCAATCCAAGACAACAAGCCACAAGATAAAATAATGCCTTTTGGGGTAGTAATTAGTCCACACAAAAGAAAACCAAGGAACTTTGTTATGGCCAGGTATAATAATATGATAAGCTTTTGAGATAGAAAATTTGTTATGCTGGATGATATTTGATAGGTTAGGCTGCTGGAGGATGACACGAGCATGATCCCTGAGATCTAGGATTTTCTTGAGGATCCAGGATGCAGAATTTCTCAACCCGACCTCCAAGATATTTGTCCCTTTGAGGTGGTATGCATGAATCCATTTTACCCATAAAATGTCTTTTTTTTTTTCAGAAGGATGCCATATGATTTTACACATTGCAGCTCTATTCCACCATAGGAGGTTAATAAGCCCTAAGACCCCTTCATTTTTAGGTAAAAAGACTGAGTCCCAGGCTACCAGTGCTGGTTTTGAGACATGAGAGCTTCCTGACCATAAAAAGGCACGACACAAAGTATTAATTTCCGTGATTACATGAATTGGTAGAGGGAAGACCATACTCTAATAAGACTGAAGGTTAGGGATGACAATGGGTCTTGGACCCGACCCAGACCCGCCAGACCCACCTTATTTTTAGCGGGTCTGGATCCATGATTTTTAGACCCAACGGGTCTGGATCGGGTCTGGGTCCACATATACTTTAAAGGGTCTGGGTCTAGGTCCAGTTCTAGACCCAGACCCGACCCGCCAGACCCGTTTAATATACATATGTGTGTGTGTGTCTATATATATATATATATATATATATATATATATATATACATATATAAATACATACTGATATTATGTTTGTCATTATTGTCTTAATATTATATAAGCTCCTTATTCATTTTTTTTAAATTTTATTTTTGTATACTTACTTTATAAATAATATGTATAACATTGTATTCTAAAAGCTAGGGATATAAACGGGGTGGATGTTACCTGAAACCCGACGGATGGATAAACGAATATGGATACGGATATGGATGATGGAAAAAAATACCTGTCAGGTTCGAGTACGGATACGGGTATAGGATATCCATACCCGTACCCATAACCATCCCCGTATTCATATCCGTACCTGTTTACCCGATATATAATTACCTTTTTACCCTTAATTTTAAAATAAATATAGTATAAATTAAAGTTAGAATTATCATTTAGCTTAACTCTAAATGGGTTTATCTGTCGGGTGATGGATTTATCCATTAGATAATATCCATTAACGGATAAATAGATAATCCGTCGAGTAACGGATATCCAACGGATAAGGATATGGATATGTTAGCTGATATGGATTTGGGTACGGGTACGTATTTTCTTATCGGATACGGATATGGGTATACCCGCCCCAACCCTCCCCATTTACATCCCTACTAAAAGCATTAAAACACCATTTGAAAAGTTAATATAACTATTTTAATATATTTATTTTTTCACTTAGATAATTTTTTTAACAAAAAAATACATATTAAGTTATATAAAACATAAATGTATTTGTATTAGCATAGATTATTAATTGTTTTTTAAAAAAAATAACCGGACCCATTTAGGATCCGTTTAGGACTTGTTTACTCGCTAGACCCGATGGATCTGGATTTGGATCTGAACTTTTAAGACCTGACGGGTCTGGGTCGGGTATGGATCTAGGTAATATAAACGGGTTAGGGTCTGGGTATGGCTGGACCCGTTCCAGACCCGACCCATTGATATCCCTACTGAAGGCTGAGCAGGACATATTAAATTAATTGAAGCCTTCTTGCATAGCTGAGAAGAGAATTCTGCCAAGCTCTCATTCTAGAGGTGAATTTTTTAATGAGTGGCTGGTAATGTTGTTTAGAAATGTATCTTCCATCTAGGGGAACCCCCTAGGTATTTTAAAGGTAAACTCCCTTCAGGTATGTGAAAAGAGTGAAAATTTTCATCCTTAAATTGCTAGGTGCACCCTCCTCCATAATAAACGTGACTCTTGGTTGTGTTCATGCTGAGACCAGAGAATTGAGAGAAGTGGATGAAAGTTTTAAGTACTGAAGAGACAGAATCAAGAGAGCCCTTACATAATAAAAGGAGGTCATCAGCAAACATGAGATTAATGATTCTCAGCTTTTTACATCTAGGATGGGGAGAGAAAGAAGTCTTGGACCATAATGTAAGGAAAGCATGATTTAGGTATTCCATATCAAGGACAAAAAGATAGGGAGAAAGAGGATCTCCCTTTCTCAATCCTCTTTTGGCAAGAAAAGGTGGATGAAGGACACCATTAAACTTAATGGAGTAACTAATAGTGGACACACAAGCCATGATGATCTTTACAAAGTGGGGAGGGAAATGCAGTCCAATCAGAATCTTTTCAAGACAGTCCTAATGAACATAGTCATAATGCTTCTTCATATCTAATTTGACCATGATTCTATGGGATAAATGTTGTTGATTATAACCCTTGATGAGCTCTGTAGCAAGGAGGATGTTATCTGTAATAGATCTGCACTTGATAAAGGATGTTTGTGCTTCTCATATCAAAGTTAGTAAAATAGGTTGGAGCCTGAGGGTAATAAGAGTTTTTATAATCTTGTATACAGAATTACAGCATGAAATTGACCTAAAATCACTTGGAGAAATAACATTTGGGATTTGGGGAATTAAATTGAGAGCGGTGACATTCAAGCTTCTAGGAAAAAGTTCTGTGATAAATAAATTTGATATTGCCACAAATAGATCAGGACTAATAATATCCCAAGAAGTCTTGAAAAAATGAGAGTTATAACCATCTGGTCCTGGGGCTTTACCAGAAGCTAAATAGAATACAACACTCTTCACTTCTTCATAAGTCATAGGATCTAGCAGTGATAGTTGTTGTGAGGCTGTGACTTTGGCCCCTCTGCATAGAGTATCATTTTCAAGAGGGTAAGAAGTAGATGAAGATGAGCCCAGAAGATTGTTGTAGAAGTCTTGAAAGATAGAAAAAATTTGTTGCTGATCTGTATGGGTAACTCTTGTAAAATTTGTCAATGAATGGATTTGGTTCTTCCTTTTCCTCCCCTTCACCATGGCATGATTTTTTTTTCATCACCCAAAGTGAGCCATTGAATACATGCCTTTTGCTTGTAGAACATGTCCTCACACTTGGCCAAGTGGTTGTATCTATGGAGTAAGTGTTGTTCCTGAAGATGAAGAGTATGGTCCTTGAAATTCTGATTTAGCTCAAGTTGGATGTATTCCATCTCCTGATCTAATATTATGTCTAAGGTGCAAATAATTCTTAACCACTCTCCATCCCATATATGATACTATTCTAGTAAGTTTGATGGAATTCTTGATCCTAATACGATAAATTTGAAAGAGTAAGATGTTAAATAAAGCAAAGGCCGCCCTAGTAATAAGACAATGAGAGGACCACCATAGTGGGAGGACATAAAGTATGATTATTTGGAATCACTTAGGGGACGAGGTCGATTATGCTTAGGACATGGTCATTCATCTCATGGTAGAGGTTGGTCTTCTCCTAGTTAATAGGATCAAGGAAGTAGTAGTAGTAGTGGGAGGTGTAGTACTAGGAGGACTCATCAAGTCATCCTTGAATTCCTATGGTCATATGATATCAAGGAAGTGATTTTAATGTGGATTGAATCAGGGTGTGATTTATGGGTGATGGAAACTATGAATTTAGAGTAGTTACACTACAACTCTTAGGGAGTGAAGAATAATGGTTGAATATTAGAGGAGCGATGTACAAGGAAATTTTGACTCATCAAGGATTGTATGAGCATGTATTCCTAGATCCAATTATCAAAAACATACAACACTTGATCCATTAAAGGGGTTCAAATGTGGAGAAGAAATGATGGCAATAGTTTGACTTTGGACTTCTCTTTGCGACCACCTACAATGTGGTATTTTTTTGTTTGAGTAATCGATGATTGATTACATATTTATCGCACAAAGCTCTGCCTAATAGCCAATAACATGATTTGATCATTACCAGCTCAAGTATCAATAATTTTCCATATTATATATCGGTATGCCTCTTAATTCCTTTGCATGCATTTTTTTTTATCATGATCGCATTTAGATTTATTGGAATGGAATAGGTATGAGCGTCAACCAAGTAGGAAACTTTGGTTGATGATTTGTTTGTATGTTACGACTTTGGATTGTTAAGTATTTTGCTATAAAACTTTATGTACTCGTTGATAAATTATTAACTATCCATTTTTTTTAATCTATATTATGTACATTGATCAAAGACAATGGAAAAGTAGTTTTTCACATAAACAAAAAATAGTAAATAAACAAAGTCATAATATTCAATACAAATTGAAATTAAAAATACAAGAAAAAAATTGTCAACTAATTATAACAACCCGAAATTTACTACTAAAAAAATTCATTTTTAAGTGGAAGCATTAACATAATATTGCAAGTTTTATCGCCATACTTAGCGTGAGTCTAGTCCATACCATTTTATATTGAGTGTAAGGCTAAAACATTACAAAAAAATATATCAAAACTTACCGAAATAGATATAAATAATAAAAGACTTTAATAATGTAAATGTAATAACATAGTACATGTTCTAGATAATACAATACATAAAAAGAGATAAGGGAGATGAAAGAGATGATGAGTCCAAAAGAGATATCTAGAATGTAGAACACATAACATGTGCGACCTTTGATAAATATAACTCTACGCCTTAACCCTGGGGTATAAACCATCATCACTCTACCTGAGGAACCTTCTCAAAATTAGTAGGATCATCATCATATACCTACGATACAACACCTACAAATGTGTAGTATCAGTACACATCTTAAAATGAGTTACACAACTATCCTAAAGAAATAGCATTATATACGAAGCCTATGCAAAGAAAGCAATATAACATGCAAAGAAAGTAATAGATCATGCTATAACAAGATGATAACATGCTTATACATAAATATCAATTGAGAAGAAGAAAACTCAACCATCAAACATAAAATAATGTGATACAAATGTATGGATAGATGGGATTCATTGATTATTATATGTTATTACCATGATCACAACCAATACATTATATTAACTTCAGGATAAAGACTTGAAGAAACCATAACAACTAATCTAGCACTCGAACGGTACTACCCCTATTTAGTCCACCTAGAAAAGTAACCAGACCACCAAATAACGGGACACCTAATCATTTAAGTATGCATAACCCCCTATAAGACCAAAATATATTGAGACACCTATAGAGTAGAATATGGCCTCCCAGACCTCATAAGGCACCCGAAAATCACAAAATAGAAAACACTAGAATGGTACAAAGTACATACCAAACCTGACTTGCATAGCCACCCCAAGTGGTTCAAGTCTCAACTTAAGATCTTTCATTTTAAATAATTAATGTCTTATCCAAGATTTAGGTCATACCATAACCAAGGCCCATAGAGTAACACTTAATCATATATATGAACATAAGCTAATTATTTTAGTAATTTCTGATATTATCCATGCACTTGATCCATAGAGGAATCAAGGCCTTGACCATTTAGAGCGCAGAGTCCCATTAACCCAATTGAATATATGAAGCATTAAAGCCCAAACAAGATTATTAAGGTATTAAAATTCAAGTTCCATGCTATGAAAGGCCTAATAAAATTTAACATCAATATACATTAACTCCAATTATTTGAGACAAGGTTTAATAACCAATATCTAAGTCAATCAATGGTTCATATATAAGGCCAAATCAAATAACTGGTCTAAAGGCACATAAATTGACTAATGTATCTTTAATGCTAACTAATTTACCTTAATATTAAGAGATGATATTTCATGCTAAAAGAATTATACTTAACTAATCATTTCCTTATGATGAAATATAAATAGGACACAATATAAAACTCTAAGAGTACTCAATATACCTATGTGTATATTTCTCTTTTTCTTTTTTCTTACTTAATCAATTATTTTAATTAAGATCTCTAGTTCTATTCATCAAATGTCACCTAAGTGTCAGACTTATCCATTTAACTTATTTTATTAATATAATATCCACTTAGGTCTCAAAATTTTTAGAATTTACATGTAATGGCCAAAATGTCCTTATTTACCTAAAATTACATTAAACTTATAAAATTCATAATTTACTCTTAACAACATCAAACCCTTACATATCATGTGCCAAATTTTATTTAAAATACCCAATGAAGACAATGGTGCACTTAAAACTTTTAAAATCAATCTGTATTGCCCAATGTATCCATGGCTGAATATGTCTAAACCTTAAAAAAAATCATTTCAACTCTAAATGATCCACAACTCATAATCTAACTTCTATACACTATTATAAATACAATAGAATACTTAAATAAATTTAAAACAACCAAAACTCACATAAAATAATAAGGATGAAAGCTAAACTACTCAGATTTAGGCATATTCATCATGGCTATACTTGAAAGTCAGCATGACTCTATTGAACATTCATCACTACTTCACTTAATATACATCACCTTTCCAATTGACATAATAACATGTAAAAACCACATAAACCATCCTCTCATTAGATTTTCATGCTTATACACATCAGATAGAAACATACACATGGTATACAATATTTAAAAAAAAATTATTTCATGTTTACAATTAAAATAAAGCTAGTCATGTATAAGAGAACATATAATACACCTAGGACAAAATTATATTTCTAAAGGTTAGTTTAGTTACCAAAATTCATAAGCTCCTTAGCAAAGCTAAAATAAGGAATATAGCAATTCATTCTCTAAACCCACTTGGTCACCTTCAAGAATAAAATATAAAAGAATTAGGTAAACCAAGATTAATAAATAGGAGAATGGGAAAGAAAGGAATTGAAATGGAAATGATTACTCTTGAATAGGAAGGCTTGAAAACCACCACAAAATCAACCAACAACCAACAAGGAATGATAGATCAAGGTTTTGGAGGGTTAATGGGAAGAAAACCAAGGAGAAAATAAGTGATGAAAGGCACAAAATCTCTGCCGCAACACACGCAACAATTGCAGCAAAAATTCCAAAGTTGCTTGGTAAGGTAGATAGGAGAGGAAAAAGAAGAGCTGAGGGGCACAATTTTGTGGTTGGAAATGGTTACTAGATGAATTATAACATGCAAGGAACAATACTAAACAAGAATATAAGGTATAGGAAGCAAGTTCAAGGCATGGTAGCTGCTAGAAATTACAAAAAAAAAAATCAGCTTTGTTGATGTTGTGAAGTTGGTTAGAAAGCAAAAGTTTGGTTATGAATAAGCTCAAAGGGACTCGACTTCAGGGATGTAAATTATATGGAGTTGTATTATTCAATTCTATCTTTTACACAAAACAAAAAACAAAGAAATAGGACAATCAAATAGAGAGAATGAGTTGTTGGAAGTTGGAAAGAAATCAACTTTGAACACTATTGAAAAATTATGATTTTTTGTGCGTTTTGTAATGGAACGCATGATTTGGAAAAAATAAGTGAGATTTGATAGGGATGAGTGTGGAGTGTATTTTTGGTTTTAATTTAGCCTCATTTAAGTTCTAGGATTAGGGGTGTAAGAGAGAGGTTAAGTTGTAGTTGAGTGTGTAAGAGAAATGTCATAAAATCATGATTATAAAATTTATTACACTTTTTAGTTGGTTGAAAAGTAAGTAAGTTAAAAACCTGATTTAGTTTGTTTTGGAGACTATTTAAGATTAAAATAATAGTTAAAATATTGGTTACAATTTATTTGGACTAATTAAATTGCAAGAAAGTTCAATAATGGGCATTAATTGGGAAAAATATCAATTAAATTTTAAAAAATATAAAATTTATAAAAAGGTCCAGAGTAATTTTAAAAACTCAATTATATAAAAATATCAGGTATCAGAGTTGATTTGAAGCTCAACGGATGAAGAACGACCAAAAACAGCAAAATAGATTAGTTACGGAAACACGTTTTTCGTGCAAATGCACAAAACGAATAATAGAGAGTTCCAAACTGTCACAAAATGATGCAGAATATTTTTAGAAAACCAAATATATAAAAATATTTGGTCTTGGTACTCATTTGATGACCAATGGCTTAAAAATGACAAAAACGTCTAAAATAGTCTAATCGCGTAAATAGATTTTTCCGCAATTTAACAATTTGAAAGGAAAGGGTGAAACATGAATGAATAGAATTGATGAATGAACTCAAAAATATTTTTGGATTTATTTACAAATTTTGAACGGGTCGAAAATATTAAAAATACAAGAATAAGAATAATTGCAATAAATGTGTATTCTACAAATGAGAGAAACAATTGACAAAATGTTTAAAAATTAACACGGACGAAATGAGAATTGATAATAGAATATATGTATTTTCTTCGAAAACGTCTCACTAGAGCGATCACATATAAACGGAATATTACACTAGCTATCCTCAAAATCATCACGGGTAAGGGGTTGGTTAGCCTCCTCTTCACTAGAGGAGAGTGTAAACCCACCCATCATGAAATATACCTCCTTCACCCTATCAAAACTAGTAGCTTTGTCAATTATACCCTTCTTCTCTTATTTTAACTAATAGTAGTACCCACCCATCAATTCATTATTTATCCCTAATTTTGTCATGATGTATGTGATTTCACTCCATTCTTCTTCTATTGCTACACGATAGACTACTGGGTGGATTTGAGAATAGAACTAAGAAAGGTAGTAATATGAGATATCATGTTGATATGTACATATGCTTATATGGGCACCAAATTCTAGTTAATGATGTGGTCAGACGCTCCAAAATGATGCACATCTAGAGTAATCCACCTTATACTTCTTTATGTTTGCATTGGGGTGTGAATCCATGAGTTGGTATAATAGGAGGGATCTGGATGAGTTGAGGGTAGCCAGACTAATGGATAAGTCGGTATGGCATGTACAACTCCAAAATGTCCATGAAGCGTAAACCACCTTGGCATGTCAAGATGTAGTGACATCGATCTTCATCAAATGGTAAGGAACTAACCTACAAATGCATGCAAAATATAAATATTATTCATAGCATTTATTACATGTGAAAATCACTAACAAAGTATGACACCCATCTGCTACACCCTTAGCATATCAAGTTGCCTCCTGTACTGAATTAGGACATCCATTGACTAGGGAGGAAGATTTTGATGGGAAGTTTCACATCTCATCGCTCTTGCATCCTCTGCTAGCTTATATGTAGAAGAACACTATGAAGAAATCAAGGAAAATACTTATAAATCAACACTTGTGCATATTTATATGCCCACAAAATAACATAGACTAACAATTATGTATACTTTTATAGCTAATAATCAGCAATAAATAATTACCCTCAACAGTGTGATGTAACCACATAGCTGCTAACGCTCAATCTTATATGTTATCCTTAATTACTTATATAAAATGCTAAAATCCCAACTCCAAGTGTCTGATCACCTAACCTACTTAGATTGGTTACTAATCTCTGCTCTAATAATGGAGCACAATTTTTAGTCTTGTCAACAAAAAGCATTCAAGAAAGTAAGTACCATAAATAAAATTGGGAATAAGACTCATCGTCAAAAACCTCAGTCATAAGATTACCTCGTATAACACGATTAAGTTACCCTTACAAAAATTAGCTATGAACATCACCTCAGATTCACCCCACATGTCAATAATAAGCTCCACCATATCACTATCACTATCACTATCAAAATACTTTCTAGTACACTAATACCTATGACAATTCAGATCTAATGTAAATCAAATCATGTAGGATAATAGTCGTCTCACCTAATGGAGGATGGAATTTGTTAGTCTTTGGGTGTCACCTCTCAACAACAACAAATATTAGAAGATAATTATGATGGATGAAGCATGCCTCAAATAGATGCTTCGAGTCGGTGGTTTCAATGTAATAAAAGCCAACACCCATGCCAGCATTATCTTATGGTGGTCTTCTAAGTCTTCTTGCACTTGACTGTACCTTCAATACAAGGTGTGGCTCCTAAAGCAAAAAGAAAACTAAAATATTCAAATACATGGTAAAAATATATTAACCAATATGTATAATAATAAAAATTGCATGCCAATTATTTCATACACCTTATACCACATGACCCTCAAAACTAGTCAGAAAATTAGGAATCGATGGACCATCACATTTAGGTCCAATCGGTCACCAAATGTCATCCAATGTTGATGAGGAAGCAAATCCTATTGCATAGTTGGACATACTAATACCAATAAATGCTCCTTTGCTATTGACATCATAGTCCCCCTCGTCTGGCATGTGATGTGTCTAAAGTATGAGGCACTTTCCTGTGCTCTATAGCAGCTTGTGCTCTAAAACTAGCAATGATCATCCTCTTACCCTAATGGTAATAGAAGTAACATGCCTCATATCCTTACCTCTGCCTCCTCTACCAGCCATCTACTAATTATAACAAAATATATATAATATCCCAAATTATCCTAACCCTAATTACTGAGTGATTAGTCTCTTAATTCCTTCTCTAACCTTAAAATTTATTTGAAAACCATACTTATACCTATCAAAACCTCATTTTACCTTCATACTTATGCAGGTGCCAGGGATCGTGACTTAGCATTCCTAATTATGTAGCCTATAGTTACATAGAGATTATAGTGTGTAATTTTAAGTCTAAATGGATGGGTGTGTTACTAGTTATAGATTAAGAAGCCAAGATTTCATTAGCTTAATTAGCTAGTTCTCGTGTATTCATGGGGTTGCATGGGGATGCAGATCACGTGTGCATGGGCTAGTTTTATGAGTTTGTTATTTAGTATCTTAATTAGTTTCGACAAAGTTAGTAAGTTAAGATTTGTGCATGATAAATATGCATGATTTATCATATATTTAGTTATTATCTTCATATAATCAATATAGTAGGAGATTATTTGTAGTTTTCTTTAACAAATTGTAAAGGCTATAAAAGCCATTTACAATTGCCCCATTAGAGTGAAAACAAATAGGGCAATTAAAAATTTTACCCTTATAACCCTAATAGGATGCAAATAATAGGGCAATATTAGGGCAAATTTTTTTATCTAATAGGGTAAATAATATTTCCCTATTTGACTATATATCTTGTAGTGTGAATACATGAGAACTAGCTAATTAAGCTAACGTAATCTTGGCTTTTTCTACCAAAATAGTAACATAGTCATCTGTTTAGACTCAAAATTAGAGGGTATGTTCTCTATGAAAAGTATTATAGGTTCCATAATTAGGAAGACTAAACCATGATCCCCCAATTCTTGTATCACATATCCTTCAAAATTCTAATTTTTGTTTCGGCCAACTGGTGGTTGACTAGGCCTTACTATCAGTCAACCGATCAACAACACTGCAAACCCTATCGTCCAAGGCCTCATCAAGTCAAATGCAACCTCTTTTGGTCAAACGAAGCTTGGTATTTTCACCATTCTTTATTTTTTTTTCTTTTAATCTCAAATCAATTCCTTCATCCTATGTATATGGGTTCCTGAACTAATTCCTCACATTTCCCTAAATTTTCATAAATATCTTATTATTTCCCCTATTTTAACCATTTGTTGGATTTTCTATCCTACTAAACCATTAATAAATAAGCCAGATTTTAGATGCAATCTAGAAGAGTCTAAGGAGTTGTAAAGACAAGTGCAAGAGTTTTTGGATAGAGGCTATGTTCGTGAGAGTATGAGCTTGTGTATAGTTCTAGCTTTATTGGTGCCTAAATAAGCCAACTTATAGATGCAATCCAGAAAAGTCTAAGGAGTTACAAAGACAAGTGCAAGAGTTTTTGGATAAAGGCTATGTTTGTGAGATTCTGAGTCTGTGTAGTGTTCCAGCTTTATTGGTGCTTAAAAAGGATGGTACATGGAAGATGTGCATTGATTCTAGAGCAGTCACCAATATCACAATCAAATATAGATTTCCTATACAAAGACTAGATGATATATTAGATGAGTTGTATGGAACAAAGGTATTTTCTAAGCTTGACATTAGGAGTGGCTACCATCAAATGAGAATAAGGAAAGGGGACGAATGGAAGATGGCTTTCAAGGCTAAGTATGGTTTTGTATGAGTGGTCGGTGATGCCATTTGGGCTATGTAATGCACCGAGTTCATTCATGAGATTGATGACCGAGGTACAAACATTTCCTTGGAGATTTTGTTGTCGTTTACCTTGATGATATTTTAGTATATAGCAAGAGTAATTTCAAACACATACAACATTTGAAGAGGTTATTTAATAAGCTTATGGAGGCGAGACTTTATGTTAAAATGGAGAAGTGTAAGTTTATGATGGAGAGTGTGGTTTTCCTTGGCTATATTGTGAGTGGGGACGGTATTAGAGTTGATCCTTAAAAAAGTGGAAGCTATTCAAACGTGGCCTATTCCTTCTAATGTTTATGAGGTTCAGAGTTTCCATGGATTGGTTTCTTTTTATAAGAGATTTATCAAAGATTTTTCTACTATTGCGGCTCCAAGCACACAATTGATGAAAAAATGGGAGTTTCATTGGAATGAACAAGCAATAAAATATTTCGAAGACTTGAAAACAAAGCTTCTAAATGAACCGATATTATCTTTACCTAGTTTTGATAAATTATTTGAATTAACTTGTGATGCTAAAGGTTTAGGTATTGGAGGTGTGCTTTTACAAGAGAATATGCCAATTGTATTTTTTAGTGAAAAGTTGAATGGTGTAAGACTCAATTATTCAAATTATGATAAGGAATTCTATGCTATTGTTTGTTGTTTAGAGACATGGAGTCATTATTTGAGACCCAAGCCTTTTGTGCTTTACTCAGATTATAAGAGTGTGAAGTATCAACATGGTCAAAAGAAAGTGAGTCTAAGACATACCAAGTGGATTAGTTTTTGTAAACATTTGTGTTCTTTACAAGACATATGGATGACATGGAAAATGTTGTTGCGGCTGCATTGTCTAGGAGGACCATGATACTTATAATGATGGATGCAAAGCTTTTAGGTTTTGAGATGTTGAAAAGTTAATATGCCATTAATGATGATTTTGCTATGATTTTTGAAGATTGCAAGCAACAAGGAAGTCGTGGAGCTTATGTTTTTCAAGATGGATTCTTTTTCAAGAAAAATAAATTGTGTTCCTAGGACATCAATTTGAGATTTTCTAATCAAATAGGTGCATGAAGGAGGTATTGCATGACACTTTGGAGTTCACAATACTTTAGACCTATTGCAATAGCACTTTTATTGACCAAGAATGCAAAAAAGAGTGCAAGTTGTGGTTGCAAGGTGTGCTATATGTAAAAGGAGCAAGAGTTTCTTTCACAAAGGATTATATATACCTTTACCTGTGCCTACTCTACCATGTTACAAGACCAATGATGATACTCATATTACATATTTGTATTTCAAGGAGATCGTGAGATTGCATGGGATTTCAAGGGGTATAATTTTAGATAGAGATGTGAAGTTCCTAAGTTATTATTGGAAGGCATTATGGCATATTCTAGGAATAAAGATTCTATTTAGTAAGTCATATCATCTCCAAACGGATGGTCAAACCAAAATTACTAATAGAACATTGGGTACTTTTCTAAAGTGATTGGTGAGTAATAGTACTAAGGATTGAGATATTAAGTTAGCACATGCAGAGTTTTCTTACAATTAGATTCCTTCCACTACAACAAGCTCTAGTCCATTTGAGGTAGTTTATGGTATTAATCCTTACCTATCAATTGATGTAATACCATTGAAGAAAGGTGAAATGAAGAATTATGATGCACAAGATAGAGCAGAGTTCTTTTAGAAACTTTATCAATAAACCAAACACAACATTGAGAAGGTAAATGAAGTATATAAGACAAGAGAAAATAAGCATAGAAGTCAATATGTATTTCAACCGAGAGATTTGGTATGGTTGCACTTAAGGAAGAAGATATTTCCTAATGTAAGGAAAAAAAATCTTATGCGAAGGGCAAATGGTCCTTTCAAAATACTTAGAAAATTTAGAGAAAGTGCATATGATATAGATTTACCTGATTTATACGGTGGGGTATCTAGGATATTCAATGTTGGATATATTAGTCCTTACTATGGAGATGCAACTTTGAGGGCAAATTCAAGTCAAAAAGAAGAGAATGATGTAGGAGAAATGATCAATAATTATCATTTATTATTATAGAGCTTATTGTCCTTTACCTAGAGAGGATAATCTACAAATTTGAAGACAAATGGGTGACTAAATTGCTATTTATGGATGAAACATGCAAAATAAGTCACTAGAGAGAGAGGCATGTGCATGACATGTATGGGATGCATGAAAACATTTTATTTAGATTCAATGGTGTGTGTTTAGATTTATTTAGTGTGTTATTATTCTGTTAATTATTTGCATTATGATTGGCTAGAGCATAAAAGTAGCTTTTTAAGGGGATTTTATCTTATAGGGTTTATCTTATAAGATATGCTTGGAGTGGGGAACAAGACATTGCAGAAGGGCCGATTAGATCATATTTTTATTCTTAATGAATTAGAATTATCTTGTAATATTGAGGAAGTGCAAATAGGATATAAAATACTTATAAAATGCCCCAAAACCTAATTTTAACAATTATAGCTAATTAAGGATTTATTATGGTAATTAATTAACTAAATTATTTTTATTAAAATAAAAGGGAATTAATTAGGGCAAATAATGAAGAAAATAATAAATATTTTTATTAGAAAAATTTGGGTATTTTGCTTATTACATTATAATTTATGAAAAATCTTTCAAAAATCCTAAATTAGCCTAAAAAGGGATTTAAATATTATTTTATTTAAATATTATTATTTTTAAATATCCCAAATTTTTTAAATAATCCAAATAATCCAACCCACCTATTTTTTCTTTTTCCCTTTCCCCTTTTTCCTTTTTCTTTCTTTCTTTTCCTTCCTTTTTCTTTTCTTTTCTTTCTTTTTCTTCTCTTTTTCTATTCTTTCCCCCGACTGGGCCTGCCTTTCCACGACCCAATCTTTCTTTTTTCCTTTCCTTCTCCTTTTCCTTTAGTGGCCTAGTACCCAAAACATAGTGTTTTATTTTTTCTTTCCCCTGTCGCCAGTCCGGCTATTCCTTTTCTTTTCTTTCTTTTCCCCTACGCCAGCTGGTTCACATGTACGTTTCCCTCCTCCTTCTTCTTCTTTCCTCCCTCTTCCGTCGACCTATAATGCTGCCCCAGCTCCCTAGTTTTTTGCCGCTGATCATGTCGTTAACCAACCATTTCGCTTCTCCCTCTTCCATGCTACCTCGCCAACCAATTTGAACCAGCCACACCTCCCCTTTTCTAGCGCACGATCCACTTCTTCTGGTGCAACCACCCCTGCCTGGATTGAATTTCACCGGCCTCCATTGCCGTCGGTGAACCCTAACTGACCAACCCTAATTTCTCGTCACTCCCCTTTGACCTTAGCCCTCCCTTTTACTCTATAAATACCCCCATACTCATCCATGTATCAAGTTTTTGATTTCTTACCAAAAAAACCCTTTGTGGGCCGCCGCCACTTTAGATTCCGTTGTCGCCACCTTCGACCAACGTCGCTGCCCTATCTGCCCACCAGAGTACTCCCTACACCGCCCTCTAACTAACTAAACCACCCATATCCCTCAATTTTCCCTACACAAGCCACCCCAGCTATGTAAAGTCACATTTCCAATCGGCCCTTTCTTCCACCTCCGCCCTTGGCACCACCATTAGCCACCTCTCCTACTGTAACCATCGCCCCCTACACCTTCCAATCTATTCTGCAGACCACCCTCTACCTTCCCCTACCTTTCTTTTCCTCTTCCTCCCTCTCCCCCTCTCTTTCTCTTCTTCTTCCACTTTCGGCCACCACTACCGCAGTCGTGCACCGCCACAATTGGTTGCGTTGCCACCTTCATTCTACTCCTCTCCTTATATGCAGTCACAAACACCCCTACTTCCACTCTCATTCTTCCTCTCTTGTTCCCAGCCTTCAACTTTTCTCATTTTCTTCTCTTTTTCCTACCACCGCTGTGCACCACCACCGGTGCCGCCTGTCACTACCACCCCAAGGTGGAACCCTAAACCCTCTCAACCCTTTTTCACTATTTAAAGAAGCTTTATTTATTTTGTTTTGTTTTATTTCCTTTATTTTGACATTATTATTATTATTATTATTATTATTATTATTATTACTACTACTACTACTACTACTACTAATGTTTTATTATTGTTGCTATTGAGGGCCGAAGCCCTATTATATTTTTTATTTCGGTTATATATTATTATTATTATTGTTGTTGCTATTATTATATTTATTATTATTATTATTATTATTATTTTCAATATTAGTATTATTATTTTATATAGGGCTAAGACCCTATTATGTCTATTTCAAATTTTATTTGTAGTATTATTAATATCATGTCTTATTATTATTATTATTATTATTATTATTATTATTTATTATTATTATTATTATTATTATTATTATTATTATTATTATTATTATTAGTTTTTATTTATTTATTCAATGTAGGGTCGAAACCCTACTTCATTTTATCTTCGATTATTATCATTACTATTATTAGTGTTATAATTATTATTATTTTGCAATATTATTATGGTTTTTATCATTATCATTATTATTATTACTATTTCTATTATTATTATTTTTCATATTATTGTTATTATTATTACTTTGGTGAAGGGTTGAAGCCCTTATTCCACCATTTATTTCAAACCATATCATTACTATTACTAGTATTATTAGTATTAGTATTATCATCATCATCATCATCATTATTATTATTATTATTATTATTATTATTATTATTATTATTACTACTACTACTACTACTACTATTATTATTATCATTATTTTTGTTTTTAGTATTATTATTATTATTAGGGTAAAGTCTTCAAGCCTTTTATTATCAACTTTTACAATATTACTATTATTTCTTATATCTTTAGCAAAATTAGTAATTAGTTAATGTCATTTTTAATAATATGTTATTATTTTATCAAAAAACTAGTCTTAGAATAAATTAGTAAATAATAGTATTTTTGGTAGGAGGGAATCTAATCTTTAGTGTTTCCCTCATATAGGTGAGACCAGTCAAAGCCCTAAGGAGGCGTAGGAGCGTGCTCCAAGACCGGTGTCATTTTAGATAAGAGTGTAACTAAGGCCTTATGTGTGTTGATGTGCATTACATGCTTTGTATGTTATGTATCTTATGTTAATCGTTATAGTTATTATGTGTGTAGTATGACATGAAGTTGAGGTATGCTTATGTGTTTTCATATGGCATGTGTATTATGTATATGTGATGAAATATTGTGGAATATGATGAAATGTGTTATGACCCTTTAAGACATGCATGTGAGGATGTTTAATGTGGCATGGTTGGGTGGAAAGGATGAAAAAGGAAAATGGAAAAGTATGTTGACCAAAGGAAAATAAGTTGACCAAGGGATGTGAGTTGACCTAAATATTTTAATGATACATGAATGGATGAATAAAAAGGGGGGTTTTAAATAAAATAAAAGAGTGGGAGAATCTATGGTTGTGCATGGGAGAGTCTATGGCTTTGTATGGTAGAATCTAGGGTTTCGTATGGGAGAATCTAATCTATGGTGTTGCATGGAAAAATCTAATCTATGGTTTTGTATGAGGGAATTGAATCTAGAGTTTTGTATGGATTGAACCTAGAGTTTGGTATGGATGAATCTTGGGTTTTGCATGGAGGAATCCAAGGATTTGCATGGAGCAATCTAAGGTTTGCATGGAGGAATCTAGGGTTTTGCATGGATGGATCTAGGGTCTGCATGGTTGATTCTAGGGTTTCACATGGGAGTTTTAATCTTTTTCATGAAAATTTTGAAAGGCTGCATGGGATGCGTAAAGTCTGTATGGGAGTGAAATTTACATAGGGAAAGTTGATTTGGGGTGTGAGGAAGGTAATGGAAATGTTGTTTGGGGGTTTGAACACTTTGGATGAAAATGATACCTGGAACAATATAATGGTACGTAGGAGATTGAGCTAGGGTTTGGTGTGGACAATCAAGGTTTGGTGTGGCTACTTAGGGATTTCGTGGTAGCACGTGTACTTGGTGATTAATGTGTGATGATGAGGGTGGAATCTATGGGTTGTGATGTGTGGAATGTTAAAATAATTTGGGTTGTGTGAGGTGGCGTAAGATGGGCCACTTAGGCCTAAATTAGGGTGCTAGGAAAACCCTAGAGTAAGGTAATGAGTGGACTTGGAAGTGTATAGTAGGGGGCCTTGACCCAGTTGGATTTCTAGTATAGAGGAAAAGTTGTCGGGGCAAGTTAGGAGGTCCAAGGTTCTCATGATATGGTATGGGTCAGTTGGAAGATAAGCGTAGAGGGAGTGAGTCATGCATGTCTAGGGTAAAGCTTATGAATAAGACACTACAAGACATTAATCATTTAAAGTGGAAGATTGTTGAGCCGGGCCCAAACCGATCCACAGGCAAATAATAGTGGTCAGGCATTGTACTTGTGCGTTTCTGGTCCACCGGCTATAATAGTGGGGGATTCCGTGCTCAACAAACCAAACATAATTATGTTAAGACATGGGAAAGATACTAAGTACTTGTAATACCCTGTATTTTTTAAATCTAATTTTATTAAGTTTAATGATTTTATTAGCGTAATTTGGTGTAAATATTTAATTATTTTAATTTCATTTTGTTTTATGGATTTATCGCAATTTCGACTTCATATTTGAATGTAATTAATTGTTATCGTTGCGGATCATTCTAGATAAACTCGTTTACGATTATGATTTTATTATATTCATATGATTTTGATTATCGATTAAAAATATGTATTCCCATTCTTTCTCGTATTTCAACTTTTTATATTTTAGATTTCTTTTCGATTATAACTTCGTCGTGTGATTACGACTTTAATTTGGAGTTATATTTCATTAATGAAATATATTATTTAAATTATAGAATTTTCATTTAAATAGTCAAATTTATTTTAAAAATTTTATCCGTAGAAAATATTTCCGACTTTGAATTTATTCATTTCCAAAGCCGTTAAGATCTTCAGAAAGTTTTAAATTAAAAAGATTTTAGGATCTTATTTATAAATTTCTTTCCAAAATTAATTTTCTTTCGTTTTACCCTTTTTGGTTTACGAAAAACCAATTTCAGAAATTATTTAAATTAGTCTCGATTTATTAGAATTTGACTTAAATATTTCGTATGTCCTTTTAAATAATTTTTCAAGGTCTTATAATGTATTTCCGTAAATAATATAAATTTTTACGCTCATTGGTAAATTCTTTCGAAAATACTTCTGAAATTCTTTATATAGCTTTTATATTGATTTTAAGCCTTCGGAACCTTACGAAATGATTTTTTGTTAAATAGTTTTTAGATAAAATCTTCCAATATTAATTTTAGATATTTAGTATTTTATAATATACTTGTGTATTTGTAAAAAAAAAAAATCCAAACCCGCCGGTTCCCCCAACCCATCTCCCTTTTCCTTTTCTCTCTTCTTCTCTCCCTTCCCTTCTCTTTCTCTACTCTCGACCTGCTCCTTGTTCTGTACCCAAAATTAGCCTCATCTCCATCTCCTCCCTGCGCCTCCACTCTAGTCGCCTCGCCAACCACCGCCAGCCACAACTGCAACCCACCACTAGAGCAAGGAGCAGCCGCAGCCAACACAGCACAACAGTTACACACAACGGCAATAGTTGGAGCAGGCAGTGCCATCATCTGGCCGCGGCAAAATTGAGTGATGGCCAACAAGCTGTCCTCGACCTCCGACAAAGCTTCTCCGGCCTCCACGTGTCCCAATTTCCTAATTCTTGTTTGGTATAAATTTTTGAAAACCCTAACATTTGATTTAATCAATTGAGAATGAATTAGCTTATGATAAACTAAATTAATTGTTTGATTATGTATGTAAGTGTTGTAAGATTGATTTGGATAGGTTAATTGTATGATTTATGTTAGAATTCTGGAAAATTGGAATTTTGGCCGAGTTATGCCCGAATTTTTTGAATTCATCCGATTAAGCTATTTTGTGTAAATTAATTTTATAATATGCTGTAAAATGTATCTAATTTCATATCGAAACCGTCAATTTGAGAAAAGTATGTGGAATTAATCGGAATTGACTTTCTAGGTCAAAATTTATGTGTGATTAAATTATATTGCATAATTGAGTCATTTCACTCAATTGATTTTATAATATCGTTTGAAATGTATGTAATTTCATATTGGAAGTGTTGATTTGGAAAAATTGTGTGAAATTTATCGAAATTGGATTTTTAGGTCAAAAGTCTTATGGGTCTAAATTGAATAGTGTAATCGGGTTGTTTTTTTTAATTGATTATATAAATTACATTAGAATATATTTAATTTTAATTCTGAACTATCAATGTATATATTTTAGCAATAATCGATCGGATTTGCGTTCGGGCTCGAAAACCCTAATTATGCTAAATTGGGTATTTCTTTTATTGGTTTTGAGTAATTGATTATATGATATGTTATAAAATATGTCTAATGGCATTTCTAAACATTCAGTTTAAATCAATTAATAGAATTCAACCAAATTGTATTTTCGAACCTAAAACCCTAGATTTTAAGTAAAATTATGAAATTGATCATTTGTATAATTGTTTTTCTAAAATTGAATTTATAGAATTAGTTGAAATGATCCTAATTGCTTTCTAATACCTTCAATTGAAATTAATTGATTTGAACTATCCAAGTTTGTGTCGTGGACTTTAAAACCCTAATTTTGAAAATTGATCATCTTGAATAGGCTAATTGGAAGAATATTTTGTTGATATTGATTATCTAGATTTATTTAAAATTAGTTTAATCGTACTCTTAAGCTATCAATTTGAGATAATAAAATTTAATTAGTCGGTTCCTAGCTCGAGCATTAAAAACCCTAATTTGTCGAATATGGTTTTATAAAATTGATTGTGTTATGCGTCTTTTATCTAATCGATTTTCGGCTTTGACTTTTAAATCATTTGAATTATGTTTTTATCTTATTGGGTTGGATTTGGTTCTCTGCAAATGGTTGGTTCGTCTTTTGGGTTGTAAATCCTAACCAATAAATCATTTTCGATAAAATAACTTATAATCTATTGTCATTTCCCTATCTTTCAAATCAATTTAAAATACTTCAAGTGATATGTATTTAACCCGATTTGAGTAATATTTAATCTTAAATTTTAATAGAGCTATACTCTTGAGTCCTAGGTTTTGGACACGTTTTTCAAGAAAGACCATTTCTGTCTCATTATATGGATTTAATTATAATATTTGAATTATTGATTGATAAGATAGTTTCTAACCTAGTTTTCGATTTCTATCGGCGATCTAGGAAAGCTTCCTTGTGGATTGTTGAGTTCTCGATAGCTCTCTATCTTCTTAATTTTCTTAGCTAGCTTCGGATTTAGGTAAGTCTCCACTTACCTCCACTTATGGGTGTTTCGTGAGGATGGACCGTTCTGTATGTGTGTTAAGAGGTGAAAGTGTGTGACTCACATGGGTCGGTATGTCAAACATGTAATATGCCTTGTATGATGCTTTGTATAATCATGAGGTTTAAGTAATTCATACTTTGGCTTATTGTTGAGCATGTTAGGATAAAAATATGCATGATAGGACTATTTGACTCTTTTGAGGAGGACAAATGTGCTTACACATGTTGGAATGGGATTGCATTTTCTATTTAGGAGTATAATTGAGTAAAAGAGCATGTTACAAGTATGATTAAGTAACAAATCATGCTAAGGTTGTGACCTTCAAGCAAGGATAAATGAAAGATATGTTAAAGATCGTAATATATATATCTTGATTAATTGACTGAAAAACATCTTAATTTGTGGCATGAATTGTTTGCCAAGAGATGGAGCAAACTTTATGGTTTTCTAGCTGCATGGTGCATTATGAGATGATATGAATGAATGTTAATAATTTAATTCCCCCCTCAGCGTAACAAGGTGTTGAATATATTTAAATCATGGCTCGGGTTGAGCATGTCCCTAAGTAATGATCGGGCCTGGACATGTCCCTAAGTAATGTCCGGGGCTGAGCATGTCCCGGAGTAATGCTCGGGGCTGAGCATGTCCCTAAGTAATGCTCGGGGCTGGACATTTCACTAAGTAATGTCTGGGGCTGAGCATGTCCTTAAATAATGCTTGGAGCTAGACATGTCCCTGAGTAATGTCCAAGGGGGTTAAATGCCCAATTGGTTCGGTTTGGCATTGCCCATAAATGCCTAATTGGTTCAGTTTGGCATTGTCCATAAATGTCCGATTGGTTTGGTTTGGCATTTCCCATAAATGCCTGATTGGTTTGGTTTGGCATTGTCCATAAATGCCCGATTGGTTTGGTTCGGCGTTGTCCATAAATGCCCGATTGGTTGGTTTAACATTGACCATAAATGCCTGGTTGGTTTATCTGAATCTCTTATTGTTTAAGATGTTTGCATCCGAAATTGTGTGGCTATGTAATGAGTTGTCAATAATATGGATTATTCCTACCTGAGGCGCATGAGCTACTTTACATTTCCGTTATACCACACTTACATGTTTAAATAGTATGTTCCATATGTTTTGCATGTTATTGTATGTGTATGGTAGGATTTATGATGTGGGTATTGAATATGCATAATATTGTTTCAATGTAACACACCATGATTCAATATGCACTTGATGTTATAGTTTATGTCTCTCCCATAAGATAGGGTAGTGGGATTTACTCAGTATAGGACACATACTGATATTACCTTGGTTGAATGGGTCATGTGATGATTCACTGATGGTGGGGAGCAGACCTCTTGTGCAGGTTTGAGATCAGTATTGTATTTGGGTGGAAATCTTAGCTTGAGAGAGTAGGCAATCCAGAATTTGATCTATCAGGATTTGTCTTGTTTAACTGTATTTATTTTTGGAAGTTACAAGTGTCGTATTTAAATTTTCAAGGGCTTTGTAATTGACTTTTAATTCCTCGTACTCTGATAAGCTTTTAAAATTCAGGTTTATTTCACAGGTTCCGCTGATTCATTCAGCGATGATTTTATTCAGTGAAATTATTCACTTGTCATCTGCCTGTGGATATCTCATTATGAGAATTTATCCTCACAGCATAGATGTTGTTTGGAATTTTGTTTGACAGGTTTTAGCCTTGCATCTAGCATGAGATAGATGGTGAACATTTATCTTGTGTTAGATGTGGTGGTAATATTCCCCAAATTCTATTTTATCTTCCGCTTTATTCTTTTATTCTTTTAAAAAAATTCAGAAGTAAATTTTCGGGGTGTTATAGTACTTACAATGAAACACCATGAGAGTTGTGGTTAGATCGGTCCACCGACGAATAATAGTGGTCAAGAGCTTTATGCCCTGTATGTTTCCGGTCCACCGGCAATAATAGTGGTTAGGATCTTTGTGTCATGTATGTTTCTGGTCCACCGACTATAATAGTGGGGTTCCTATACTCGCAGGGATTTGTAAAGAGTATGGTGTGAAATGATTTTTGATAAGAGATTGATTGAGTAATTAATCCGGACTATAAATGGACCTTTGTATATTTACATGAATGATTATATGCCTTTATGTTATCATGTTGGACTTTATGCTCTTTTTATTTTTATGCATGGTTTATGTAATTTTGTGTGTCGGTCTTAGTGCACGGTTATCTTGCTCAGTACGTAGTGTACTGATCACCCTTTTCATAGGTGATGCTCATTCCCACGAGCAGAAGGCCCTTCTGACTTTGTGCAGGTTGGCGATGCATATTTTGATGCCTTCGATGTTCATGAGGCATCAGGTGGGGCTGAGTGTTGAGCATTTACTTGGCTCGATGATCGGGAGTGACTTGGCCGGATTTTCTCTCCATGCTATTTTATTTCCTTCTTATATTTCTTTCCAGTATTAGATTTTTCTTAATTAAATATTAATGTTTGTAGACATTTTTCCCTATGAGGGATTTTGATTTCGCACTCTGATTTCTATCTCATGATTGTTTGTACTCCTTTGAATCGTAAACTTTTTATGCGTACCCTGATTTCTATGTTATGATCCCTTTTTGTTCTTTTTATTAACACTTGGTTTTAAGTATTGATTAAAGTTTAACAAAAATTTCTTTTAGCATTAGCACTTGGTGCCGGAATGGTCGGAGTGAACCGATATGGTACTAAGTGCGGCAGTAACATCCCCGAAATTCACAGGTTTTAATTTAATTACTTCCATTTTTTAAATAATATATATATATATATATAGTGAATTTTGGGGTATTACAACTTAGGGTTACATATTCATATGCATAGCCAATTGAATAAAAATGCAAGGTATTCCTTATTTGAATTCTGTGTGACTTCTTCTCAATTATAATCAATTATGTGTGAGTGATTATTATTGAAACCCTTAATATCTTTGTGTATGTGAATTAAAGGTTAGGTACTATCCCTAAACCCATCTATAACCTATAATATCCCACAATTTTACTTTACCTAATTTCCTATCATCAATATCCTAATTTGATTCTAATATTAAAAAAAAATCTTATTTTAGCCTGAAACGAATGTCTTAAATCCCAAAATCTTAATTGAATCCGAATCTTTGATCCGAATAAACCATATTTTGTAATCCAATCTTAATTTCATTATAATTTATCACTAATCCTACCTATTTTGGCTAATCTAAAATTATCTAAAACTAATCCTAAAACTTCCCTTTTTCATTTTCTTTCTCCTTTTCTTTTGTCACTTGTGTCGTAAAGTTTGACTAACCTTATTTATTGCAACTTACACTATCAAACAATCTCCCATCACACCATTACAGCCACCATCATTCATCATCCCTCACCATCTCCCCTTTGTGTTGCTACCACCCCTGCACGCACACCTCCTATCTCCCTTACCACCATTTTCTTCTTCACACAACATACACACACAATCTTCACCATCCCCTGCTGCAGAACCTGCCATCTTCACCCCAGCACACCATCATCCCTCATTGATTTTCCTCTCCACTCATCTTTTCCACCCTTCATGCCTGACTTGCACTATCCCCTTTCCATTTTCTTATATTGTTCGCACATCCCATATACATATATATACACACTACTTATCACTCTCCTCCATTTCTCTTTTATTTTACCTCATTTCTACCCATTTTTTTTCCATCACCCCTCCACGAGCTCCCTCTCTTCTTCTTCCTTCTTCTTTTTGTTCCTCTTCTCTGCTATATTTTTCTACCAAACCATCTCCATCACCATCATGCGCCACTACACATCGCCCAATGTCGGTGGACTGACCACCCAAGGTCACCCCATCACCCCTCTTTATTGTCGTCTCCGACCACTGCCCTTTTTTCCTTCTTCTTTTTCGCATTCGTCTCGTTTTTGTGAAACGCACGATCTATGCATGGCCTCAAGCATGGTCATGTAATACTAATTTTCCTTATAACATGCCTATGCAACCCAGCAAGGCCTACCCGTGTACCCTCTCATGGCTTGTGCACGGCATGTTGTACACCATGCGCACCTGTTTGAATTAATTCTATTTTGTGAGTGATCAAGCACAACCGTGTCTTTTTGCAAGGCCTAGCCATGCACAATCTCTACACATGGATTGGGCGTGCACTGCCTGCAGCACATCCATGTAACTCCCCATTTTGGTCATACACCCTTATTTTCTCCCCCAAATATTATCCAAACACCACCAAATTTTCACTATAGCTCCACCATGCATTCAACCACACATCCACACAACTCAAGCTTCCATTTGATTCTAGTTATTTTTATTTTTACCCTCGTTTACCTTAACTTTTTCCTTGATTATAATCTTTGAGCCTAACCATGTATTATATTATTTTTTTTATAGGTAATATTATGGTGATCTCAGAGGATGATATCTATATTTACATGCTTAGAGCTCGGTATCCTAGTTGTTAAGGATATTAATCGATGTTCTAGGATTTTTGTGTTAATTGCTTGTATGGATATGTGTATCTTTCATGATATTGTTGTTATATAATTTACTATATGTTGTTGATGATATGTTGTAATGATATGGAATATATGTTTGAAAGAAAGTGATAATGGGTAAGAGGCATGGATATGATTTTATTGTGTCAATGGCGTATTTGTGGAAAATATATTGTATGGTATGAAATATAGGCCAAATAAGCCATTATAAGTGCAATGTGCATATTTAAGAAGTATGATGATAAATGGTGGATATGGAAAAATAATAGTTGTTGAAGGTACAAGATATTATAAAATAAAGGCTATCAATTATCCTTAAGGGCATTTTAGTAATTATGGGTTAATAGAGAAATTTTGGTATTGTAATGTGTTAGGGGATTAAAATGTGATAATGATATACTAAGAAGTGGTTTAGAAGTATTATTGTTTGTCTTTAGTTCTTCAAAATGAGATAATGGTCTAATTACGACATAGTAAACTAAAATGATAATCGTATTATTCCATGTGTAAAACCCTAGAGCAAATACATAATTTTGGATATGCTGATAATGTTGGCATTATAAGGATGTAAGTTAAATTTGGGAAGCATATGAGTCCTATGGAAATAATTATGACTAATCTGTGAAATTAAGAGTTGAGGAAATTAAGGATCTTGACGTGCGAGATGTGTTTATCTGCATCAATGTGTTTTAATGCATGCTAATCAATCATGAATAAGATACTAATCATTTAAAGTGAAAGAGCACGTGAGTAGGGCCAATGTGATGTTTTTATATCCATTCCAAGAAAGAATAATAATGGCTCGAGAGCATTTTTCCCCAAGAAGATGATGTTTATATATATATCCATTCCACTGGAGTACAATAATAGCTCAGGAGCTTTTTGTCCCGAGAAGGTGTTTTAGTCCGTTCCACTGGACTAAGAATAGTGGAGCCCCTACTCATCATGAATGAAAATATAATTGTATAACCTATGGATAAAATGTTAATGATTTAAAGTGGAAGAGTAAGTGAGTGAAGACCAAGGTGATGTTTTTATATATCCATTCCACGGGAGCAGTTTATCCCAAAAAGGTGATATTTTCATATCTGTTTTATCGGATGATAAGAGTAGCTCAGGTGTGTTGTCCCGAAGAAGGTGCTTCAGACCGTTCCACCTATTTAAGAATAGTGGGGCTCCTGAACTCAATGTATATAAAAGAATAAAAATGCTATATCTAATAAAGGGGCCTAGATCAGTATTTATCTTATGAGATATATTATTAGTTTGAATATGTACTTACCATCTGTTGTGAATGCATATGTTATTTATATCCCTGATTTGTTAATATTGTTATATTGCTCAGTATGTAGCATACTGACCATCCTTTTCATGGGTGCTTCTCATTCCCACAAGTAGGAGACCCTGATTCTTTTGTGCAAGTCTCAGAGGACCAGCTAGATGACTATGATGCATTTGATGCCCCATGTGAGGATGAGTGACCTATTATCCATACTGGGTGAAGAGTAATGTTATCCGGTTGATGTATTTGCCTGGATACCTTTTTGGGCTATTTGATCTATGGTATCCTTTACTTTGTTTTTGTAATTGTAATTTGGAGTTAACCTCCATACTCCTATTTTATTATTAATGTTTTACTATAAATGATTTTAGCCTTGTTATTGATGTAAGGATGGTCGGGCAAACTAAATTTATGTCAATTATGGCGGTAACCCCCAATATTTTACTTATATGTTTCCGCTGTAAAACAAAAATTTTTAGTAGTAAAAATCAAGGTGTTACATAACCCATGCCAATCATCAACCCTAGCCACCACTTTCAACATACCATTCATCATCTTCAACATATTCTTCTTACTTAATTCTACCTATTATATATCCAAACCTTAGATAATAATTCTATTATTATCATACATTCATCATCTCCATATCATACTTGAAATCTCTTCATCAAATCACCATCATCATAATCATTCATCGTCATCATCATCTTTATTCCACATTCAAAACCCTAATCTTAAACCCTAACCCTAACCTACAAACCATATCACCCCAAAACCCTAAATATTCAACCATAATCTTTATTAATCTATCATCGTTGAATCTTTATCATCATATTCATAACCTAACCGACCCATATTACCACCCAATTCAACCTTATACACATCATGTTGCAATTCTAAGTATTTATAAGGTAAACAATTATTAGAATGAATTTAATGATAAGTGATAAATGGTATCCCAACTAATAAGTTGAAATGTTATTAATGAATTTAAATCAAATGTTGCATTGCTAAATGCTAATTTTTTGGCTAATGATTAAACAAAATATTAATACTTAAAGTGAAAAAAAATCATATAAGTTAAGACCAAAGAGATTTCAAGTGTTGTAATTATTTGAATAAAAATGGTCTCGTGCTAACTAGATCAAAGAACCATAATATAATCTATTAAATCTTATTTACCAACTTATATGTGAAATTAAAGGTGAAATAAGTTGATTATCTTATCTCCCATTTGTGGGGAAAAAGAGGAGATGAAGTAATATAATTAGGTTCCTAATCTCAATATAATTAAATAAATGAAATTATGTGAACACCTAATGATAGACTTTTATATTGCCTTCCTTCATGCGATTTCATATCTTGAATAGTATATGCATATAGTATTTCTCTTATCATATGACCATATTTGCTATACTTGCCTTATTCTATTGATGTATATTATTACCGTATTTAGTATATTACATACTCATTATCCTATTCGTGGGTTTTCAGCATTCCCACAAGTAGTTATCACCTTATTTTGTAGGTAATTGATTTGATACTCTTTATGTGATCACCTATGACGAGTGAGTATCCGAGTTGGTATTAGTGTATGGTTATTAAATGTTAAAATATGAAACAATGTATTATTTGGAATTACTAACACTTGGTATTATTAACTGAACTGATAAATTTGGCTATTTAATTTACTCTGGATAAATTTTGCTAGTTTTCATCTGCGTTTTAACATTTGATCTAATAATTTTAAGACACCTAAATAAAATAATTGAAAACACAACATAGTTAAAAAAATAGTATTAGGCTAGATATAAATGTACCTAGATAGAATTCATTAATTTACAAGATATGCCATGGGTTTTCTATTATGTATGTCCTTTTCCCTTAGTTTTTTATTTTTTATTTATCTTCGTAAGATCAAGTGCTTCTTGCACCTCTTTTCTAGGTACAAATTATATTTTTCAGAATTATACCTTGTATAAATTAGGTATAGAGAGTATATTTTCTACTTTGGATGTGACGAAACTCTACATTTTTATTTTTGGCTTTCATAAAACATATTTTAAAGGAAAATTTTAGTTCGCAATAATGGGAGTGTCAATTTTGTATATATTTGTACCTATTAATTAATTAATTATATCAATATGTTTGTCTTTTTATTTACAAGGGGCATGTGAAGGTAAGTACGAAACAACATATATATAGTGGCACCATAAATGTATTATAATACTAAGAAGGGAGATTCAAACCTAGGAGGGGTATTCCTTTGGGTGGGAAACTAAGAGTTCTCCTAGTTATATATATATTCACTACTTATAATGTCCAATATTAATCATTGCATATTTTTTAATTAATTAACCCTTTTAAATGTTAGAGAATGTTCTTTTGGAGGTAAAAAAAAGTGTGTGCACTATGGTTTCTTTGAAGGGGGAAATTTTGGTTTCCATGGTTTTTACATATGTGTGTGCATTGATAAATAGATAACTAGATTTATCAAGATGTTATAAATACTGAAAAAGGAAAAAAATACCAGGATGTTGTGTGGTATATTTCTTTTGTCTATATTGTTGTTTAATATGTATATATTTTTTTGGAGAAAAATAGTTGAATATTTGAAAATCTTTTGAATACAAATGTGCTTGTATTTCCTTTTTTCTATTTTCAAAATTCTAAAAACTTGGGTTGCTCTCTCTCATCCAACCACTTCTACTAATAAGATTTTAGAATCTGGAAAGAGAATGTGGAAGTCATAAGTCACGTCATTTTCTTCATTTGACTACTTGGTACACTACTCTGTTTTTTTTTTGGGTTACAAGGGAAGGTGAGGCACCCAAAGTAGAAGGGGAAGCTCCAAAAAAAGGGAACCCAATCACCACAATGGTGAGGATCAATCTTGGGACAACCATGAACCAAAAATGTCCTAATAGCTCATGGTTTCTAAGCCAAATGCATGCCTCACTACTCTTGTTTTTTGATATCCAATAATGCGGGATATGTATGGATGAGTTGTGACTAGCTAGAAGATGAAAAATCAGGCTACTAAGCACTTTTCAATATATTTGTAGACTATATTTGAATGTTTTCTTTTTTAAACAATGTTTTTGGATAAGTTTATCAAAATAATCCAATATGACATGTTATCATGGTATAGTTTTTTACCCATATAATGTTGTTTTAGTAGGTGAGACACTAAGGCCTTGTTGTATGGTGGAGAATGAGAAAGCAAGATTCATAGAGTATGAAGCTTTTGAAGGAGCAAAATGGAGTTGTACATGAGTTTTGGTTTAATTGGAGTATTTTAATGAGAAACATGTTCATGTTGTAGTTGAAACCATAGGTGCATTTGGAATCATAGGCGTGACTAGAAATATGATTGGGGCTTGTTTTGAATTTGGAGTT
The DNA here is from genome assembly GCA_039764185.1 of Tamarix austromongolica. Classification (NCBI taxonomy): domain Eukaryota; kingdom Viridiplantae; phylum Streptophyta; class Magnoliopsida; order Caryophyllales; family Tamaricaceae; genus Tamarix; species Tamarix austromongolica. The sequence goes on along the minus strand of CM077814.1, from coordinate 80,992,346 downwards.
TAAAAAGGTGAACTACACAACCAAAATATGTGTGGACAAAACCATGGCTGTGCTTGGGAACTACAAACCCTACCCCATTTTTCTTAGTTCCTAGCATGAATCTGCCATCTCATTCTCGTTTATTTCATACCATAGTTTTAAAAATCAAACTAAACTCACCAATCTGACCAATTACCTAGCAAACCGGGTAGATTACCGATCATATTTCACATATAGGTTTTTAAGAGCCCATCATTATTTGAATTGGTGAACCAGTCTAAAATTAGTCACTAGCTAGTCACATTCCTATGCAGCTTAATTATTTACATATTTTGCATTTTTGGACCTAATATGTATCACTAATCTAACCACTCCAAACCATTAGTCTAACTTCTAAACCAATTAACTAGTGATGATACTGATTCCATGATTGATTTGATTTTAAAACTATGCTTTGTACCCTATATATGTACTAATTTTTTCAAATTTGATGGTATGAATGCAATGTGAAATAAACGCTTGTTTTAGAGAGATAACAGAGATGGAATTTTTTTAGATTGGACTGGTCTTGAGATATGTTATAATCCATCAATTCATCGGTGAAATTTCTAGCCAAAGCTATGGATTAGCAATGTATTGAACCATGATTTCTTTATTGTTCTTGTTTTCTTGGTTATTGCATATCACAACAATTTGCATTAGATATAGGTTGATTGAATTTATGCAAATTAACAATGGAGAATGGGAAGATCAAGATTAAGAAGTTTGTTGGTTTTTATTTCACTTTCTGAAAGATGTGGATTGAGGGCTATTATTATTCATGTAGGAATATTTGGAATGGGAACAAAGGATAAATGATAAAAAAAAAAGTTTAAAAAACATGGGTCATGTGTTCATATTATGAAGTAATAACTTGCCACTACTTAAACCAACACCTTTACCATCATCTAACACCAAAGAGATTGGTTTCAGCACCATTGATCCTCACTGTGATTGTGGTAAATCTAGCTCCAATGAGGGATGGAAATGTCCTAATGAGTCTTTCTAAGTCATCCATCTCCACTGTATTCTTCCTCTACCTCTAGCACTCTTTATGCATTATTCATGAGGTTGTTTTAGGTTCACTATGACATCTTTCTTTTCCCCTTCCTTCTTGTAGATATGTCACGGTGTATATTGAGGCCAAATTTAACCTCTCTAAACTTTAGAAATTGTTTGATATTATGAGTTTCAAGTATTAAGTTTCATGGTGGCTAATATGGAAGAGGCGATAAGTAGTTAGTAGTACTAGTAGTAGTCACATGTGCACATGCCATGCTCTATTGTATTACCTATTAAACTTCCTTGATGGGAGGTAGCTTACTACCCTCATATGGATTTTTTACTTACCTATTTAGAAGTCACCCCCATAAGAAAAACAACACAAAAATACCTTATTTGAAACAAACACCCAAAAATTGAAGTTTATTATTTGATTATGTATTTTTCTATAGCTTGATATTTCATGGAATGAAAGTATACAAAGTAAATTTAGAGGTTTTGTGTGTAATTCTATCAAACACTATTTGTGAGCTCTTGTAAACTCTTTGATTCAATTGATATATCTTCGTATGTAATGGATGTGAAAAAGATAACACAAAAACAAAGATAAAACATAGAGAATTTATGTGGTTCACTAATGTTATGTTACCTATGTCCATGCGAAGAGAGAGAGAGAGAGTGAGAGAGATTTTATTATGTGAGGCAATGCTATGCAAAATATATGAGTAAGAATTTTATATAAAACTTCCAACAAAACCTAACTACTAGGTAACCGATATGGATATAAATAAAATCTAAAGCAAAAATTTATGTATAAGATAGACTTAACTATGTTTTATTGTTGTTCATTCAACCATTAAAATGTAACTAACATAACTAGTGCAACTTGTGTGCCAATGTAACTTATGAACATTAAGCACCATAAAAAAATTTAATTGATGGTGTTTAATATTTTAACTATGATGGTGACTATAATGTTCAACAACAATTAAACCAAATAGGTTCCACCATGGAGATTAGATAAAATTAGATCAAGTCACCCAAATGGAAACCAAATGATATGAATTCAAGGCATCTCAATAAATCTCCACCCTGAATTGAATCCTCTCACATAAAGAGACATATTAGATGCACCTAAAAGTGTCTATTGTACCAAAACTCCTCTTTGCCTTAGATTTGCCCCAACGGGCTAGTACCAACTAGATATATTGTGCAAGTCCAAACAATGTTGGAACTTGCTTTAAGGAACTAACTTAGTGAACATAACAACAAGATTATCATATTACCATTATTATCCACTTTAATCAGCTTCTCAGTACAAAATAAGAGATATAGAATTCCTATATGCTTAGTCCATTCATGATGAACTTAATCATTAGCCAAGAATATTACTCTTAGACTATCACATAACATAGTGGCTTGATTATGATGCATACTAATATCATTGATGATTCCTTTCAACTAAATTCCTTATTTAGAAGCTTCTATAAAAGCCATGTACTCAACTTTTATAATAGACAAAGTTAATGAAGGTTACAGGGTCCCCTTTAAACTAACAACAAAACAGCCAAGAGTAAAGGCATAACCAATCATTGACCTTCTAGTGTCCAAATCTCTAGCATAATCAGATCCATAATAACCAACAATCAAATACAATGTGCCACTCCCATAAATGAAATCAACATTAGATTTACCCCTTAGATAACTAAATGTTCAATTTGTTGCCTACTAGTGTTCCTGTAATCCCTTAGATTTTTAAAAACCTATAATTTAATAAATAACTTTTATTTGGGATAAAATAGCTTTTAAATTTATTTAATTTAATTATTTTATGGATTTTTGAGTATATAAATTTGGATAGGAATATTTAATAAATTAAAATAAATATTTTATTATTTTATCCTACTCATTTTATTTAAATAATTTTTCAAACCAATATTTTACTAAAATTATCCTTTTTAAACTAATATATTAAATTAAATTATTAAATTAATTTATCTATAAAAAATATTACATTTTATTATTTTATAAATTAAATTATTTTAATTTCCCCTATTTTTCCTTTTCCTTTTTCCCTTTTTCTTTTCTTTCTCCATTTTTTCTCCTTTCTTTCTTTTTCCATTTTCCTTCTCTTCGGGCCACCAAGCTAGCCTACTCCCTCGCCCCCTTGCGCATTGGGTTGCTGGCCCATTTCTCTCCCCTTCTCCCCTCCTTCCCCTTTTCTTTCCCTTGGCCCGGATCCCTTTCCTTCCTCTTCTTTTGTCGTGCGGTGTCGCCTGACCCAGCACTCCTTTTCTTTCCTTCCTTCTCCCCCTGGACAGAACTGGCCCACTTTTCTTTCTCCTTCCCCCTTTTTCCGGCCTGCACCTCCCTTTTCTTTTTCTTCCTTTCCTTCCATCGCCATGTCCAACCACGAGCCATACCCCGTAGTCACAACCACCCCAGCTTGCATCACACTTGCCCCTACCTAAAATGCCCCGTGGGGTGTTACACTACCTCCCTCTCTCTCCCTACCATTTTCCTGTCCCCTCTCAACCCAACCAACCCTCTCTCTCCTCATGCACACCCCCTTTCTTTCTCTTCTTCCCCTCCCTCTCACTGCCACCCGAATGGCCGCCTGCCGCCCTACTACTGCCCCGACCGGCCACCTACTTCCCCTTTCTCTCCCACTTCTTTTTCTTCTCTTCAACAGCCTCTTCCCTACCCCATTTTTGAACACTCTACCCTCCCCGATCCATTTTCTCTCCCTTTCTTCCCCTTCATCATTTTCACCCCTATTTTGCACCGTCGCCCCTCCATAGATTCCATCGCCGCACCAACCACCTGCACCACCCCCTACCACCCTATACCTCATCCTTGCACCACCACAACACCCCCCGAGCCACCTTATAGCCCCCTTCTTCCTCCCCTCTTCTTTTTCTCTTCTTTTTCCTCCTTCTCGGCAACCTCCCTCTACCTTCTCCTTCCGTTGTTGTCCCACTGTCTTTGCTGTCACCTGAGCCACCAAACCCATCCCTGCAACCTCCTCTACCACCCCCACACCTCCTTTGGTTGAAACCGACGCCCTCACCCCCCCTCATTTTCTCCCTCCCTTTTCCTTCCTTTTTAGACACCTCCACCTCGACAACCCCCTTCACAGCCTCGCCACTGCCGCCTCCGCTGCCCTTGGCCACCAACAACTTATCCCCAACCACCACCTACACCCCCTCTCCATCCCTTCACCCTTCTCTTTCCCTAAATCCTCCCCCACCTACCCTCTTTCCTAGCCCCAAAACCCTAACCCAAACTTAGCCCCCATTCTTCCTTTCATACCACCTTCAACCCCTTTTTCTTCTTTGCCTTGCATGTAGCTTATGCTGCATGAGTAGTTGAATTGTTGCCTTCCTTTGGCCTATTTTAGTTAATGATTTAAAAGTATAATAATATCTTAAGTTAAGTATTTCATTAATTAAGTTTTATAAAGTATTATGCTTTGGTTTTTTTATTTCTAATATGATAAGTATTGATATTATTTTTAGGTATTGGTTTTGATAATCAAAGCTTGAATCTTTAACCGGGATACTGATACGGTTTGATTTTTGCAGGAATTAAGGTAATTGTTAAACCACACTTAAACGCATGGATACACGTATGCTAGCACATTAGAGTTTTAATATGTTATTTTGCATGATATACATTACTTAATATATTATATGTAGTTGCTTATAGTGATCGATAAAAAGGAAAGTATGTTAGTTTATATGCTATGTATGGAAATATTGCTTAAGGAAATATTTTGGTTATTAATGAAAATGTTAAGTACTTATCCATATTATATTATATTATTGTGATCATTAATGTATGAATAATATTGTTGCGAGCCCTAGGGGCATTTTAGTCATATGTCTTGTGCAAGAGTGTGGCCTAATATGTATAGTTGTTAAGAAGTATTATGTTGAAATATAATAGTTGGTGGAATTGAATGATGAGAATAGAGTATTAATATTAATATTTTATGTAGTGGTGATAATTTGATAAAAGTGATGCAATAAAGGGTAAAATGGTAATTTTGGAAGTAAAGGGGAAAATGGTATATTGTAAGTAAAAGGGTATTATAGTAATTTTGGAAGTAAAATGCAAAATGGGAATTTTATAAGTAAAAGGATAAAATGATAATTTGTAAGTAAAAGGGAAAAATGATAATTATAATAATGGAGAAGGGTAAAATGATAATTATAATAGCGGAGAAGGGTAGTTTGGTAATTATGATAATGAAGAAGGGCAATTTGGCAATTTAACCAACTAAAGGGTAATTTGGTAATTTTGATAATGAAGAAGGGTAATTTGGTAATTACGATAATGGATAAGGGTAATTTAACCAACTAAAGGGCAAATTGGTAATTATAATAATAAAGAAGGGCAATTTGGTAATTTAACCAACTAAAGGGTAAATTGGTAATTATGATAATGAAGAAAGGTAATTTGGTAATTAACCAACTAAAGGGTAATTTGGTAATTATAATAAAGGAGAAGGGTAATTTGGTAATCTAACCAACCAAATGGAAAATATGGTAAGTTTAACAATTATGAAGGGTGATTTGTGACCTAATAAGTGTGGGAGATAACTTGGTAACCTAAACCGAGTAAGGATGTGGCTAAGAGCAACTACGTGTGTGTTATGTGCTTTGTGTGCCATGTGTTATGCCATGTTGTGTACTTTATGCTTAAAGACTAATTATTATAGCGCATTTTGGAGTTGAGGTATGCTTATGTGAATTATTTATGGCATGTGTGTAATGATTATATACGTTGTGCTTATGATGCTATATGACTTGACCCTCTAGGACATGCATGCTAGGAAGTTTAATAATATGATATGAGATGAAAGGATAAACAGGGAAAGAGGGAAGTAAGTTGACTAAGGGGAAGTAAGTTGACTAGGGAATGTGGGGTTGACCTGAATATCCCATGATCCACAAGAGGGAAAATAAAGGGAGACTATGAACAAAATAAAAGAGTGGGTGATCCTTGCATGGGAGAATCTAGGGTTTGCATGGGAATACTAGGGTTTTGCATGAAAACTTCGAGGGTCTACATGGGGGTGATCCTTACGTAAGAAAGGTGCTAGGGTTTTGAGTGGCCAACTAGGGTTTCACGGTCACATGTATAATTGGTGAGTAGAGTGATAGGATTTGGGTTGAATCTAAATGAGATGAGGTGTTGGACGATAAAAGAGAGGTTGGGCCATATAGGTCCAACTAGGGTTTCAAGGGAAAACCCTAGAGAGTGGTAGTGAGAAAATTTGGAAGATATAAGGTGATGGGCCTTAACCCATACCCTTAGGAGTTGGGTTTTCGTTATGAATAAATGGAAGGAGGAATGGATGTCTAAGTGTAATAAGAGGCATAAAAGTCTCAAGATATGGGATGGGCCCTCTCGGGAGGATAGAAGTAGAGGTTGGTGACATGCATGTCAAGGGTGAAATATTTTCGAATAAGATACGAATAAGATACTAATCATTTAAAGAGGAAGATTGTTAAGCTGGACCCAGACCGGTCCACCTGCGAATAATAGTGGCTAGGATCCAAGGTGCCCTAGAGACCGATCCACCAATGAATAATAATGGCTAGGAGCGTTTTACCCTGCATGATTTCATGTCCACCGGCTATAATAAAGGGGGATTCCATGCTCAACAAATCAAATTTAATGACGATAAGATATGGGAAAGACACTAAGTAATTATAGTGGAACACCATGTGATTCGAGGCCAGACCGATCCACCGGCGAATAATAGTGGCTAGGAGCATTCTATCCTAGAGACCGGTCCACCGGCAATAATAGTGGTCAGGAGTGTTCTGCCCTATATGTATTTCGGTCCACCAGCTATAATAGTGGGGTTCCCACACTCACATGGATATAAAATCCGAAAGATGACTAAATAATGATGGACTAATGGCTTAAGACCCGAAAGTACTGATTTCGCATTAGGACCTGTTTATATTTGATGGACTTGTTAAGTATGTGAATGTTGTGCATGCATATCTTATTATATATGACCTGTTAATATTTTATGGATTTGTTAAGTATGTGAATGTTGTGTATGCATATCTTATCATATATGTATACAGTTATGTATCATGTGTTGCATTGCGAGCCTGCGTTTTAGTGTGTTTTAAAGGATTACTCAAGACCATAGTACTGAAGGGTTCCATTCATGGCCCCCTACCTATTCAATAGGCAGTGTCCCTTGCAGGTCTCTTTTAGGTGCTATTTAAGTAGGAAATGAGAAAGAGCATAAGGAACTATCTGAAAAATCCTAGGGTTGTACTCTTTCTGTTTTAAACCCCAGTTTAAATGTGGTCCTTGTTCTTGTAACCACCACTGGTGGACTTTATTCTTACAAATGTTTTAGTACACTACTCTGATTTAAATATGGTTTGTAAATTGTGTTTACTCTTTCAGCCTTAGCACTTGGTAGTGGAATGGTATAAGTGAACCAGTATGGTATTAAGTGTGGCGGTAATATCCCAGAAATTCACAATTTGTTATTTTGCTTCCGCTAATCCTTTTAAATAAAACAAAATTTTTTGGTAGTGAATTTTGGGGGTGTTACAATTCCTTACCAGGAATAACCATAAACCTGCTAAAAACACTAACAACATGTATATTATCATGCCTAGTACATACCATAACATACATTAAGCTACCCACTATGCTAGTATAATGAACCTTATACATATACTCCTCAGCACCTAATTGAGGAGAAAATATAGATGACAGATGACAAGTCATAATAGTAGGAGTATTTAAAGGCTTAGCCTTACTCATCCCAAATCTGGATAACACCTTCTCAATATAGCCCTTTTGTGCTAATCAAAGTTTCTTTTGTGCTATATTTCTAAAAATCTATATACCTAGAATTTTATTTTATTTTTTTGCATGGCACTTAGATCCTTCATCTCAAACTATGAACTAAGAAGATTCTTCAACTTTTGAATATGTGACATGTGACATCTCTTGAAGCTATAAGCATAACGTCTAAATATAAAAGCAAATAGATGTATAAAACATCTATTAGCTTATTAATTTAATCACAACAATCATATGAACTTCTATTATAGCCTTACCCAATCATGAAACTATTAAACCCCTCATACCATTGATTGAGAGACTACTTGAGCCCATATAAGAACTTCTTCAATCTACAAACATAGTCCTCTTTCTCAAGAGCTTTGAACCCCGTTGGGTAACTCATGAAAATTTCCTCCTTTAGCTCTCCATGCAAGAAATTTATCTTAACATCTAATTTCTCAAGTTCAAGATCCTAATGTGCTACTATTTCTAGTAGTACCCTGATAGAAGTGTACCCGACCACTAGTGAGAAAAGCACATTGTAGTCAGCTCCTTCGTTCTTATCAAAACCTCATGGAACTAGTCATGATGTAAACGTAATCGCTTTAGCAGATGAGATTCCTTCCTTCTTCTTGAAAACCCACTTATAGCTAACTACTTTTCTCCCTAGTGGTCTTTAAACCAACTCCCAAATCTTATTCTTATGTAGTGATTCCATCTCCTCATCCATGGCTACAATCTACTGGTTAGAATTATGGTTTAATATAGCTTCTTTGTAGGTGGAAGGCTCCTAATTAACCTCTTCAGCTGCCAACAAAGCATAATCCACCATATCCTCAAACCCATGGAGTGACAAATTCAGTTATTCTTGGTCGATCAACAACTATATTTTATGGTCAAACTTCTGAATGTCAAGCCTCTACTTAAAGTGTCTATCTTGGGTCATTCATATTCTATGTCACTTCTAGCTCCACCTGGTTTTGGGCATTATCACTTTCAACAAAAATAGAAGACTTCATATATGGGTTAATCATATGATCCTTATCAAAGGTCACACTCCTTAGTATAACTTTCTTCTCCAATGGAGAACAAATTATATACCCTTTCATTTCATCACTGTAGCCCATAAAGCACTCCCTTATTTATTCTTGGTTCTATATTACCCTTAACAACATGATAATAAGTAGTACAACCAAAAACTTTTAAATTAGAATAACTAGTGGGATTGCTAGATTGTACCTTATAAGGCATATTGCAATTAATACCAGTGTGAGGCTCGCAGTTGACCAAATAACATGTCATTATGATAGCCTCAACCCAAAAGCTTCTACTCAATCTAGCATTAGAGAGTATGCAACGAGATCTATATAGTAATATCTAACTCATACATTTTGCTACATCATTTTTTTGTAGTGTATTCCTGACTGTATAGTACCTCATAATCCCTTTATCCTTACATAACTCATCAAAATCAAATGTAAAAAACCCTAGATGAGCCTTTTAATATTCTTCCTAGTACGATTCTCCGATAGAGACATCCACTGCTTGAAGTTCTTGAAATCCTCGCTCTTATGCTTCATCATGAAATGCTAAGTCCTCCTTGAATAATCATCAATCATAGATAAGAAACACATACTTCCTCCTAATTACTCAACACAGGATGGACCCCAACAATCATAGTGGATGTAATCAAGAGTCCTCTTAATCCTATGAACTGCCTTACCAAACTTGTTTTGATGTTGTTTCCTAGAAATGCAGTGAGTGAACCTTTAGCAAAAGAGCTACAAATGACATTAACAAATGAGTGAATCTTTAGCAACCAACCTATCCTTGTACTTATGAATGCTACCTTAATAGTCCCTATTAGTATTAAATACTTACTTATAGCCAATAGGCATAGCTCCTTCAGGTAATTATACAAGGTCTTAGACAAAATTAACCTTTATAAAGTTCATCTCATCTTTTATATCATTATATTATAACTTAGATTTTGAACTACTCTTAACTTACATAAATATTTTTGGGATCATTGAAAACATAAATATCATAGTCAAATTCTAGTGGGTACGCACAATATCCACTAGAGATTGATGGCCTTATTTACCTAATAGACCTTCTCAATGTTGGTACAACATGCTCCTACAACGAATGCTCAACAACATTCTACTAAAACATCATCAACAAATTGTGGAGTCATGTTCATCTATTATTCAACAATGACATGTACTTGAGGTACACTATGAACAAAGGTCAATGCAATACATGAAATAGACACCTTCACTACCATATGATTAATCTCAAAAATATATTTCTATTTTGATTACTCCTACAAATTAAGTCACACTCACGAAACTTAAAGTTCCTCGACTCTATAAATCTAGTGTTATATGATGGACAATAGAAATTATAACACTTAGAACTTTTAGCATATCTAATAAATACCCACTTATGGGCCTTAGGTTCTACTTGTTATCTTGTAGGTCATATACCCTCACTTCAAACAAACAAATTCAAACACACATATGTCTTGAATTTGGATTCAACTCTTAAATAGCTTAAAAGTGTTACAAGCATAGCTTTAGTAGAAATCTAATTCAAGGTACATTTATATAATCTTTAGTGGATAAATTCATATGAGCTTAAGAAGATTATAGTTGTTGGGCATACTTCGCATTATGGCCAACAATGCCTTACTTCTTCTTTCTGCAAAATGATTGGGTAATAATCTTATGTGTTTAAAGAAGCATACAAAAGGACTAGGTGCTTGTCCATACTTAATGTACTTGTCATATCTGATCACACAATCTTTATTCATTTTCCTTATTATTTCTCTACCTTAGACTTAAAAACTTTAAAGGTATTCAATGTTTCATCTTTTTTATGAAATAAGTAGATATACATACAATGCGAATGATCATAAATAAAAGTGATGAAGCATCTCTAACCATGTGAATCCATATCAGGACTATACATATTAGTATGTCAAATATATTCTTGATGACACATAGCTTTGACTCATTTGTTTGGTTTCCTTTAATGTAGCTTACACAAGTATAAAATTAGTAAAATCTAGAGTACTAAGTAGTTCATCATTTACCATCCTCCTTATCTATATATGAAGACATGTCCTCATAATATCCCATGCCACAACATAGAGGAGTTAATATTTATAACACGTCACTAAGAACTAGCATCTATGTTCATTTTAGTGCTATTGAAAACATGTTGCAAATCAATAAGGTAAGGACCTTTAACATTTCATGCCTCTTTAATATTATTTTTCCCTACCATCTTATCCTCTTGTGGTGCCCACCTTATGAAGACATCAAATGATCACAACCTTACATGATTATCTCAAATTCATTCCCCTAGTTACTAAGTATCCACTTACATAAGTTTCGTTTCAACTCCACCTCATTTTCTCCACCAAAAACACACACCATATTTTCTCTCTCTCTCTCTCTTCTCTTATTTTTCACATCACTCAAGCCCTCCATGGAAGCCATTTTCTAAGCTCTCAAACATTCAACAGTTCAAGCTTGGATAATCCTTCTCCTTTTCTCTCATTTTCTTTCCTTTTGTTATAATGTTAAATGCTTCTATCTTATGTGTTTTATATAGATTTTCTAGGTTTCAAGAAGGCGATTTATAAGGGGTTTAGCTTGAAATTAGGTAAATCCAGTACACTCTTTATATAGTAAAATTTATGTGAAAGCATGAAATCATTTTAGTTGTGTAACATAATATCGGTATATCTGTACATTTCATGGATTTTATGGCTTTCTATAAGTATGCAATTAATTCAAGATAATGGAGCATGATTTTATGATGTTAAATAGCATGATAATTGCATATATGTCAATGGTTTGCTTATTATTTTATGTGGTAGAAGCATGAAAAATGGTGGTTTGAGGTCCACCAAATTTATGTTAACTTTAGTGATAAAATGCTCCTAATTAGCTAAGAGTTAGAAGAGAAATTATGTATAAAATTAAATATCAAGATGTCTACCTTCCAATATAACTTTTGAATCTCAAAATTATTTAGTATAATATACAAGTTTGTCAAACTTGTGACATGAAGTTTAAGTCTTTTTTTAGGTCTGATTTTATGTGTTTGAGTTGATTTTGTATGTTGCAAGAATTTTAAGTTTTCTATTGACATTTTTAGGATAAATTTGATATATAACATGTTGTCATTTAGATTAGTATAACCTATGTTATGATTGATGAACGTTTGATAAAATTTAATTGAGTACGTTCATGTGTTTTTATGAACATATTCTATATGTTATTCATTTTTCATTAAAGACATTCATGTTTTTTCATGGGTGTTACTGAGTAGAGATGTAATACCCTCAAAATTTACTACCGAAAAATTTCGTTCTAATAAATAAATTAGCGGAAGCAAAAGCGGTAAATTTCGGAGATGTTACTGCCACACTTAGTATCAGAATGGTTTTCTTCTACCGTTCCAGTACCAAGTGCTAAGGCTTAAAAAGAATGAGAGCGCATTACACAAAACTAAGTTATAACGAAATCAGAGTTGCGTGTTAAATTACATTACAAAAGGTAAAACTCACTATTAGTGGTTATGAGAAAATATAATAATTACATAAAGAATTATGAAAGCTTAAAAGATAAAAGCAGAAAGCTTTCTAGACGATCCTTACACTCGTACTCGATGACTGCTTGATTAGCATATGTGACTAACCTATTGAATAGGAAGGAGCCCACAAACGGAACCCTTCAGTACTATAATACTAAGTAACCCTTTATACTAGACTAAAAGGTAGGGCTTGCATGCAACACATCATACATAAACAATGTAAAAACAATAACATACGCAAGCATAGAGATAATCACATCAACATAAGAGCCAATACACAATGCAACACAACATACAATAGGAAATGCATATCACAAGGTCCATTTGCTTAACATTTACATCACTTACCAAGAGTGACAAGCACCAAAGCCATACTTATAGTATGTCAATAGATCATAAAGGTGAAATCAACATTGTCTGGTCTTAAGTCATTAATTAAACATTATTCAACATCATCTCTCGAATTTTATCTATAAGAGTATGGAAAATCCACTATTACAGTCGGTGGATCGAAAATACATTCCTAAATAAAACGCTCCCAGCCATTATTCTCGCTGGTGGATCGGTCGAGCCCCGAATCACATGGTGTTCCACTATAAATGATTGGCATCTTTTCCATGATTTATTATCATCTAAGGTCTGATTTATTGAGCTCGAAATCCCCCACTATTATAGCTAGTGGATTGAAATACACTTTAGGGCAACATGCACCTAGCCATTATTATTTGTCAGTGGACCGGTCTCCAAGGCAAAAGGCTCATGGACACTATTATCGTTGGTGGATCGGTCTGGGCTTGGCTCAATAATCTTCCACTTTAAATGATTAATATTTTTCCGTTTAATTAACACAACAATTCCATTTATATAACTCGAGAGGGATATCACGAACATGGAGATACAAAGGTACACAAGTCATACTGGCTCATACATGCAGCACAATACCCTTCATCCATCAACCTAGGGACGCAAAGGTACCCTGGTCGTACTAGTGCACGAGGACATATAGTACCCTACCAAGAAGGACACCTAATCCATAAGTATGCATACCCCCTAAATAAGTATGTAGAGCTAGATAGAATAAGATATAGGGCCTGGTTAGGGCACTAAGGCACTCTAACAAAAATCCAAAATAATCGTTGGCTAAACCACATCTTTAGGGTAGCGACCCTTAAAGAGCCACCATTCTCAATCTCGAGGTCTTCCACTTTAACTATTAGTATCTTAATTGAGATGACCACGAGAATCACATCAATCACAAACTTAATCATTTTCATTTGTTTCTGTTATTACTAAGTAATTCTTATTCATATTATTATCCACGCTAACTTAAATAGTCCACTAAGGCCATCCTAGATTCTAATTCTTATACTTAGGCACCTTAGATCAAAATGACCAAAATGCCCCTAAGGATAATGCTTTCTTTTATCATCTATTTTCATCATATACTTCATTTCCATTTATTCACTTGCCATAGTAGGTTATCATATCATAATTATAATACTGGTCATGGAATCAAGTATTCTATACTAAAGGATCATGGGACACATAAACCCTAACATATACTCCTAACACATCCATCACACATTTCCATGCATAATTAACAATTAAGGCACTTATTGCATGATTATGAAATAAATATCATATCATACCCTTAATTATCCATTTAACCTTATGTTATGCAGTAACCTTATGATATTCACCAATTTACTGAAATAACCATATCCTTATAATATACATAGTTATACTTAAACAAGTGATAGAAAGGCTATAAACCCTTATTCTATTATTTAATATCCCTTATGTCTTAGTATGGAGGCTTATTAAATCCATTGACATGTTATATGCTTGCCCTTTTATACTTACAAAATCACTAAAATATCCCCTTGTTTGTAAAGTTACCAAGCTACCCCTTTTTACTTATCAAATTACCAAATTACCCTTTATATTTATTAAATTACCAACTTTACCCCCTCACAATTGTTAAACTACCAAATTACCCCTCATACTTATATAATTACCAAGTTGCCCCTCTTTCATGCCAAATTACCATAATACTCCTCTCAATTACTAAATTACCATTTCACCCCTTTTATTTATGAAATTACCAAGTTACCCTTTTATGCCAAATTACCAAAATACCCTTCTTACTTATTAATTCATCATAATTACCCCTTATGTTTATAAAATTACCAAGTTACCCCTTTTTATTCCAAAATTACCAAACTACCCTTCTTATTTAATAATTCACCAAATTACCCCTTTCTCATGCCAACTTACCAAAATACCCTTCTTATGCCAAATTTACTCAAATACCCTTACCACATAAAATATTAAAACCTATGGTGCATCATCTGACACCACCAACTATTATTATTTATTATTAATACCTATTATCACCTACCATACATACTTATTTAGGACATACCCTTTGTACAAGAAAAATTACTAAAATGTCCTAGGGCTCATATTAATAATTATCTCTAGTACAAATGGCCATATTAGCTTATCATGACATGTACATACATCTAACATTATTATTAACAATAAGGGTCATTCCTTAACCATCATTTTTACACATGGTACAATATAACACGCTTCTCATTCCAACTTCCCACATATGCTACAAATCATGATATATTTAACACCATATAATATGCATACAAACATATTCAAAAACCCTAATGTGTTAGCATACGTATATCCACACATTTTAGTAGGGTATAATAGTTACCTTATTTTCGGTAATAATTAAAATTTACCAGTACCCCGGTTAAAAGTTTAAGCTTTGATTAGAAAAATTTGTACCTATAAATAATATGAAAACTAGCATATTAGTAGTAGAAAATTAAAAGACTAATTTTTTATCAAAACGCATAGTAAAGACATATAAATTCTAACTATATTTATACCTTAAAAATATGTAAATTTACTCATAAGGTGCAGCAAAACTCACGCTTCATACACAAGGGGAAAGGGAAATAAGGGACGAAGAGAAGAGATGGGAGAAGTGGAAGGGTTGGTTTGGGTGAGGGTTTTTGGCTTCGGTTGAGGGCTTATAGAGGAGAGTAAGGGTGGTGGCTAGGTGTAGGGAGGGTGGTAGAGTGTAGGTGGTGGTTAAGGGTAAGAGATTGGTGGCTCAAAGCGGTAGGGATGGTGGCAGTAGGGCTGGAAAGATGGTGGGAAGGAAGGGAGAAGAAGAAGGAAGGAAAAAGAAGAGAAGAAAGGAGGGGGATGTAAGGGAGATCTCGATCGGTTGAGGTAGGGAGGTAGAGGAGGTGTCAAGGGGTTGAGGGGTGGCTTTGGTGGTGGCGGAAGAGGGGAGACGACAACATAAGGTGGTGGTGTAGGGTAGAGGTTGATAAGGGGAAGAAAAGAGAAAGTAGGGGAAGGGTGGCTCTAGGGGCAAGTGGCGGCTACTGGGTGGTGTAGGGAGGAAGTAGGGGAGGCTAGGGGGTTGGTGTGGTGGTTGGTTGGGAGGCAAGTGGTGGTTGAGGGTGGTGAAGCAAAAACAAGGAAGATAGGAGGAGAAGCAAAGAAAGAAAAAAAAGAGGAGAGGTTCTGTAGAGGAGAAGGAGAAAAATAGAAGGGAGAGAAGGGCAGTCAGGGCTCATGTAGAGTAGCTAGTTTTAGGGGGAGGTTGCAGGTCAGGGTAGATGGCAGGGAGAAGAAAGTAAGAAAAGGGGAAGGAGGGGGCATGTGAGAGGGGTTGTGCATGATAAAAAAAATGGAATAGAAAAGGTAGGTTACAATGGCATGTGCATATATGGGGCTATTTGGTTCGGTGTAGGGGCGAAGGAGGAGGAGGAAGAAGAAGAAGAAGAAGAAGAAGAAGAAGAAGAAGAAGAAGAAGAAGAAGAAGAAGAAGAAGAAGAAGAAGAAGAAGAAGAAGAAGAAGAAGAAGAAGAAGAAGAAGAAGAAGAAGAAGAAGAAGAAGGGAAAAGGCAGGCCGGTCGGGCCGAGGAAAGGAAGAGTAGGCTGGCCTGCGTGCAAAGGAGAAGGAGGAAGGAAGGGGCGATAGGGTTGGCCCAACCCAAAAAGAAAGAAAAGAAAAGAGAGCAAGAGGGGGGCACTAGATGGGCTAGGAAAAGGGAGAGGTCAGCAACCTGGTGGGGGAGGAAAAGAAGAAGCAGGTCATGCGGCCCAAGGAAAGGTAGAAAAGAAGAAAAAGGAAAAAGGAAAAGGGGGAAAATAAAAATAAAATAATTTTGGAATAAGGGTATTTA
The DNA here is from genome assembly GCA_039764185.1 of Tamarix austromongolica. NCBI lineage: Eukaryota > Viridiplantae > Streptophyta > Magnoliopsida > Caryophyllales > Tamaricaceae > Tamarix > Tamarix austromongolica. Next base: position 80,975,664 of record CM077814.1, on the reverse strand, counting down.
ATTATTTAAATGGATAAATTATTTTAATAAATTAATTTATTTAAAATTTAAGATATTAATTTAAGAGGATAATTTTAGTAAAATGTGGGTTTGGAAAATTATTTAAATAAAATAAGTATGATGAAATAACAAAATATTTATTTTAAGTTAGCAAATAATCATATCCATTTTTATAAATTGAAAATCCATAAAATAATTAAATTAATAATTTAAAAATTAAAATATCCCAAAAGATGATTAATTATTAAATTCTAAGTTTTAAAATTTTGAAGTATTACAAGAGATGACAATTCTACCTATGGGGATTCCTTGTTGGGGTTTAGGGGAGATTTCGGGGATTGGGAGTGGGTTTAGAAATTTTTATTGGGACGAGTTTGGGATTCCCATCCTTCTCATTCTCAAACTCGCCTTGAATAATTTTTTTATATAAGTAAATATATTATGTATACTTTTTTATAGATAATTTAGATTAATAATATATTGTGAAAAAGCAGGATTGAATATTGGGGATAGTGTCAGATTTCATGTATTGAGTCAAGTTTCAGGGTCAGGATATGAATTGATGATGAGGAATTGATTAATCGGGTCAGGTATGAAAATTTGATCCCCATAGGAATAAAGGCAGATTTGAGGAATTTTTTTATCGGGTTCAGGTATGGGGATGTGGTCCTCATACCTACCCCCACCCTATTGTCATCCTTATTCTTAAGGCCTTCAATTTGTTCATCATTAATCATTCATTAATCATCCCTTAATGATATAAGTAGGGTTAAAGGAAGATTAATCACATTTAGACATAAAATGATCAAGTTTACCTTAAAATGATAAAATATGGAATGTGTGAATAGTAAAAGTCAAATTTTGACCACTAACCTTAACTTTCACAATTGACTTTAACTTTAACCATAAAAAGTTTTTTTTTTCTAAAAATGACATACGATCGTATTTCACTACTTTTACTGAATTGGACCCTAAGTGATCTTTTGAGATTAAAAGATTATTTTAAGGTTTTAATCGGTGCATTTTTATGCCAAGTTGAGCATCATCCTTAAACAGTTATGATATTCTTCGATGCTTTAATTTGTTCAAGTGGCTTATAAATAAGAGTAGGTAGGCATTAGTTGGCTTGTAGCTAACTTTAGGTTTGATCATTGATCACATTGTTGGTAGTCGACTTTTAACTAATTGTAATTAAAGGGTAAAAATTAGACAAGTGCACAACCCATATAGACATATCATACAATAATAACCACAAAGTAGACCGAGCAAATAATTACCAACTCTCAAGCTCAATAATCTTTTTTTGGTAGTTACTAGATTCTCAAGTTCTTTCGGTGTAATAATAAGCCCAATCATCAAGTCAATAATAAAACATGTATAAAAATTTACAGTCATTTATTTGAAGATGCCATCGACAAAAGTGATAAATGCTCAAGTTTATGAAACAACCTAGCTCTTGTTACAACAATTGACATCAATTACACAAATATGCAGTTAATTTTCATTCATCACCCCAAGTAAGGTCTCCAGTATCATGAACAAAAGTATCCGTTTTGTTTAATTTACAACAATTCTATTAGTACCAAAGTTTAGGATATTCATAGATAGTACTCCTAGTAATTCACAAATCATGTAATATGCATTATTTAAAGCTAATTTCATTAATTTATTTTTTGAAAAAAAAGATTTTTAAGTAATTTGTTCTATAGTTATGTTTTATAAGTAGTTTCAAGAAAAACATTAACATTTTAGACATGCTGATATTTAGAATATCTTCTTTTTGGATAAGCTATACTAAGGTACATCCACTCGATTGAACTAAGTATTTAGTTTTTTTAAGACTTTTTATTTTGAGTAATTATATAGAAATTAGTATACATTTGTCATCCGTTTTTTATATGTATGAGGAGATGCCGACACATTTCAACATTTGTTGAGTTGGGAAGATAGTCATTCTCATTAGCAATGAAAAAGGCCTTTTATATCATTCAATTGATCTAACATATTCCTAAAAAATATAAGAAATTAAGCAAAGTATATTTATCAATAACACCACAATCATCAATTATTTTTTAAATATCATAGATTATTTATTTGTGTCATGTGAATTTTTTCAATCAAATATATGCAATCAAATATGATATAAAATATGAATATTTATGAATAATCCTATTTCTTAAAGGCTATGACTAAGAAACTAATAATGAAAAAAAATTAATGATGTCAATTAATTAGTGCATTTATCATATGCATTTTTAAAATGTTTATCCTTTTAGTAAGAATTGAACCTTGGTCATCCACCTTTCACCCCAACTGAAAGTACCACTTGCATGCACTATAAATTAATACTATATTATAAATTATACTAAATACCTATCTACAACTTCTAAGACTTTGGATAGCAAAACCCTAAAGTTATGTAAATATTATTCCTCGGTATTGGAAAAATTTTAGAGAGAAACTCTCTAATTGTAAAACATCGATCAACTTATCCTATATACCATCATTCAAAATTCAATAAAACTTTAAACTTTTACCTAAGTCCTCATCATTTTCTTTTCACTTCTTTATTTCTGATTATTTAATCATCCCTGCAATTATTTGTATTTTTATTCCTTATGTCTTTTTAGTTCTCTCAAGTCTTAGGGCGTCCTTGGTATAAGAGCTTGGGAGGAAAAGTCATGAATGAAAGTAAGTTCTCTATCTATCCTATTTTCTTTCTATGTGTAGGAAGGATAGTGAGAGTTTTGCTTGAGTGTTCTGGGAGTAAGTCCCGACGGATAAGGCAGTAAGTCCAGACATTTAGATTCGTAGGTTCTGCATTTATGAATAGATAGGAGAAAATATGAATTTATTTTCCAGATCTTCCTCTTCCTCCTCCAGTTCGAGTAGTAAGAACTCTGTAGAACTTAGAAAAAACATGAAAACATCCGAGGAATACGAATTTGAAGACTTCCAAGGATTAGAAGATAATTAGAAACTTCCCAAAATCCAAAAGGAAATGATTTACAAAACATCAAAATGGAATAAATTTCAAACAAATAATATCATCAAAACTGAAGAATGTGACATACAATTGGCAAAACCTTTCGAAACAATTAAACTAATTTCAAAACAATATATCAAAAAGCATCTAAAAGATGGGTTCAAATATATCCGCTTAGGATTAGTCCAAGTAGGATTCAAATCTTTAACCAAAGAAGGCCTAAACACTTCCATTCTTGCAATCTTGCAAGATAGTAAATTAAAAAACTTCAATGATTCAATCTTAAGAACCATTGAATCTAGCCTTTGTAATGGTCCAATATTTTTTAACTGTTATACTACACACCTTAATCTTACAAATCAAAACTCATGGCTACAACATGCTTGAAGGATCAATATCTGTAGCAATGATTTATAGGATTCATTATAAAATAATGAAAACTGCATTCAAAACTAAAGCAAAGATCCAAAGTATAAAAGGTGAAACCCTAATGCTTCAAACATATTCATCAAAAGCAAACGTAGTTGTTCCTAGAACAATCAAATGGAATGAGATAACACTTCCTAAAGATTGGTTATTAGAAAATGTTGCTTCTCCCTAGGAAGACAAACCGCAACCAATAATTCTAAATCCAAACACCAAAATAAGTCAAATAACTTAATTTGATGATGGAACGGTAAAAGTGAGTTTTAAAAGAACTCAAAGCCTAAGTTTTTTTATGATTCTTTAACATCTTCAACCATATACTTAGGAAAAATATCAAACCTTCCTCAAATTAAAAATCTAGAAGAAAAGGATCAAACAAGGAACTCGATTTTTGACTTACCTAGAACTTCCTTTCAAACTGCAAAATATAATTCTAGAATCCCAAAACCAGTTTATCAACAGACTGAAAATCAAACCCCTAAAAATAAGGAATCTGTCCAAATAAATCAAGAAAAAAATTCATCGCTAGATTCTCCAACAAATTATAAAATAACATAAAACATAATAAATGTCCTTGAAAAAGAATTTCAAATTGACAAAAAATTCTACCAAGATGACTTTTATTCTATTAGAAATGTATAAAAGAGAACTTGGTTCTTCAAACATTTCATAAACCAAAGAAAACAAATACAAACAGAGTTGTACAATTTTTTAGAAAATGAAAAGGTTAAAATTCTATTATTTAATGGTTCGAACTGTATGCAAAACAAAACAACATTGAATACCCTTTCAAAAATGCAAACCCAGTAACCATCTGAAATAAAACCAAAACCAAGCGCACTGACAGAGGAACAATTGAATCAGAACATCCTCCTCAACAAAATATTAAGATGACTTATAGTGAAAACACACTAGAATTAAAACCTCTAAGAATGTCAAAAGAAGAGGCAACTGAAAACGTTGAAAACATTCTTCTTCAGAATAATTATACAAACAGTCAGCAAATCATTCAGGCTGGAGAAATAGAATTTCTCCAAGCTATAAAAGACAAACTAAATCAAATTACACCAATAACTTCATCAAATCAAATATAAATCCCAAAAACTCCTAAATTAAATTCGCAAATAAATACCATGAATCAAACTAAACAAACTGATGATGATGAGATTGAGGAACCAACCCTGTCTCATTTTTATAACCCTTCAACCTCTAGGGCAATAATTCCTAGACAAATGGCCCCTGACCCAAACCTTGAAATCAGGCCAAACAAATTAGTTCAACCAAACTACAAGGCATCATCCTTGTATGAATGGGACATGGATGGGATGCCAGAACACAACATCCTAAATCTTTTACAACAAATGACCATGATAGCCAATGCTTATAAAACCCAGACAAACACCTCTAACCAAGCTATAGCAGAACTACTGATAGCAGAGTTCTCAGGACAATTAAAAAGATAATGGGATTTCCACCTTATCTCAGTGGAACAAAATCTAATCCTGGATGCATAAAAATAGATGAAAAATGATGATATCATTTTTGAAAACAGCGAGCCTATTTTTGATGTTGTTGCATCACTTATCCTAGCAATATCCCTGCACTTTGTAGGTGATCCTTCACACCTCAAAGACAAAACGCAGAAATCCTTTCAAACCTTAGATTTAAACATTTAAGTGACTTTCAATTGTACAAAAACACATTCCTAACTAGGGTAATGGTTAGGGATGACTCAAACTAGCCATTCTGGAAAGAAAAATTTCTAGCTAGTCTTCCACCTCTTTTAGGTGAAAGAGTTAGAAACAAAATCAAAGAAGCACATGGAAATCAAATTCCGTATAACAGATTCACTTACGGTGAACTAATAAGTCTTGCATAAAAAGAAGGTTTAAGAATTTGTCAAGACTTAAAACTTCAAAGACATTTAAAATGGGAATTAAACAAAACTAAACAAGAGCTTGGTTCTTTTTGTGAACAATTTGACATATTAGGAACCATAAACAAACCCAAAAAATGTTCTGGAAATTGCAAACCAATATATCATAAAAAATCAAAGAAGTATTTTCTAGTACCGCAAACAAAAAAACAAATACCATATTATCAAAAATCAAAATCAAAAGGAAAGAAACCCCAAACTTCTTCTTCAAACAATTCACTCAGAAGAAACATAACATGCTTCAAATGTGGTAAGAAATGTCACATTTCAAAATTCTATAGATTAAACAAGCAAATTAGATAATTAAATTTAGATGAAGAAACCATGGAGAAAATTCAAAACCTCCTAATAGAATTATCTGAAAATGAATATCAAAATGAAGACTTTTTAGAAGGCCTCCAAGTTGATGAAATAGTAACCTCATCATCCTCATATAACTCTTCTGACCTAGAAGAAGAAATATTTACAAATCAAATAAGTGTGTTAATAAAAGAACAAAAACTGATGATTAAAATTGTCTAACACATACCTGACCCTCAAAAGCAAAAAAGAATACTTGGAAAAAGTATGTGAATCACTTGAACAAAATGATCCAAAACCATCAAATTTAAAAATTCTAATGAAACCAACAAACACATATGATCTAATCTTAATACTTAAAAGACAACAAAAAAACATAATTCCAACAACTTCTAAACTCCAGTAGGAAATTAAAGAAGTTAAAAAGGAACTGAAACAACTACAACAAAAATAAGAAAATGATAGTAATATCATTCAAATTCTTTTATCAAGAACAATTGAAAATGCATCTCCAGAACTCAGTAAACCAAACAATTATGAAGTTGATCAACTTCAAAACCTACAAGTTCCAGAGGATTTTCTAAATATATTAAAAGAAATAACCTCTAGGAAATACATAATAAACATAATCCTAAAATTGTATGATGATTTTTAAATTAATTCAATTGCCTTATTTGATATTGTAGCTAATTTAAATTGTATCAAAGAAGGAATCATACCAAAAAAATTATTATCCCGACCCACAAAAAATTGTCTATAGCAAACAGCTTCAGACTCGAAATTAAAAATAAGTGCAAAGCAAGTGTTCTTTGTAACAACTTGCAAATAAAATCAATATACCTCATAACCCCATATATAAGTCATAGCATAATTCTGGATACTCCTTTCATATACCTAATTACCCCATACAAATTATACCTTGTAGGAATTTCATTCAAAACCAAAGGAATAAAAAATGTCCTTTCATTTCTAGAAATTCTTAGAACTAGAAATTTAAACCTTTTAAAAGCAAAATCAATTTATCAGAATCAAATCAACCTCCTTATCCAAGGAAAACAAACAGATCTGGATCTTTTAAAACAAAACATAACCCTAACTAGGATTCAAAATCAAATGGAAACCAAACTCATTAAAACAAAGATTTTTGAAATTCAAGACCAAATTGAAAAAGAAATCTACGCTGACCTTCCAAATGCTTTTTGGGCAAGAAAACAACACGTGGTTAACCTACCATATGAGCAAAATTTATGAGAAAGAAATATTTCTACAAAAGTTGTCCAATCCAAATGAATTCTAAATTAGTTGAACATTGCAGAAAAGAAATCCAAGACTTAAAAAACAAAAACCTAATTTCAAAATCTAGGTCACCATGGTCTTGTGCTGCATTTTATATTAACAAAAATTCAGAAATTGAAAGGGGAACACCTCGATTAGTTATAAATTACAAACCCATGAATGATGCATTGAAATGGATTAGATATCCCATCCCAAACAAGAAAGACCTACTCCAAAGACTTCATGCAGCTGAATCAGCTCTAATATTTTCAAATTTTGATCTCAAATTAGGATTTTGGTAAATCTAAATAATACCTAAGGATAGGTACAAAATTGTATTCACTGTCCCATTCAGACAGTATCAATGGAATGTAATGCCATTTGGATTAAAAAAATGCTCATTTAGAATTCTAAAGGATAATGAATGATGTGTTTAATCCATACTTAAATTTCTGCATAGTTTATATAGATGATGTCCTCATATTTTCGCACTCCATAGATCAACACACCAAACACCTTAGGACATTCATCAATGTCGTAAGAAGAAGTGGTCTAGTAGTGTCAAAATATAAGGTTTCTTTGTTTCAAACTAGGATTAGATTCTTAGGTCATCATATATCTTTATGAACCATAACTCCTATAGAACGGTCCTTATAATTTGCGTCCAAATTCCTAGTTCATATTCTAGACAAAATCCAACTTCAAAGGTTTTTGAGTAGCCTAAATTACATTCTAGATTTATGTTCAAACATAAGCCAGATTGCCAAACCATTTCATGATCGCTTCAAAAATAACCTAAAACTATGGACCCAGGCCCATATTGATGTCGTAAAAAGAATAAAGGCCCAAGTCCAAAACATTCCCTATCTACATTAAGCCAACCCAAACCTTTTAAAAATAATCAAAAATGATGCCTCAAATATTGGTTACGGTGGCATCCTTAAATAGGCCCAAGCCCAAACACTCAAACAGTACCAGGCCCAGTCCAAGCAGGCCCAAGATCAAACCAAAACCATAGTCCAATATACTTTTGGACATTAGAACGAGACCCAATGAAATTACTCCACACTCAAAAAAGAAATCCTTTCGATTGTACTATGTATCAAAAAATTCCAGTCTGATCTGCTAAACAAAAGATTCCTTCTGCGTATTAACTGTAAGTCAGCAAAGGAGATATTATAGAATGACATTCAAAATATCACATCCAAACAAATTTTGCCAGATGGTAGAAAATCCTTTATGCCTTTGATTTCGATATAGAATATATCAAAGGAGAATCAAATTATGTCCCAGACTTACTCACTCGCGAGTTCCTTCAAAGGAAAATACACTATGGTTCCGAAGAAGAAAGGAAAGGAAAAGGTACAGGAAATTCTTGCACCAAAACCAATTAAATTGTGGTATGTAGCCACGATCAGCGATGAAGCAGTAGCCTCATCAACACAAAACCCAAATTCAAAACTAGATGTACAAAATTGGGTGGAATCGCTCACTAAATCTCTAGAAGTGCTCAGAGCACTTCAATAAATGATACAAAAGGTCCAAAGTCCTTAACTTAGATACTCAGGTTTGACTCCTCATCTTATTTTTAAAATTGAGAAAGGTTATTCTCCTCCAAAAACCCCTTCTCAAAGAATGATTTCGAAAATCCCTTCTGAATCTTTATATGTTTTATCAAAACCAATTTCGAAGGAAATTATTTCAAAACAAAAGGGATTTCAAAAACATTATGAGTATTTAACAAAACCACATTTTCAAACAATTTTAAACTGTGAAGATGGATTTTATCATCTTGATCCCTTCACTGCTTTAAGAAAATTATTTCCAGGATGGTACTTCAAACCTTGGGATGATACCAAACCACAAACCTATTACCTAGCCATCCTCAATTATACTAGCTCAGCCTCATTCAAATATTTTACCCTTCCACAATCACCAAATGAGATGGCCTATTCCACTTACAAAATCCATAGAATAATTCTTCCCATGGATTGGGGTTAAAGCCTTGAACATCTTCGATGACTTCCTAATTCATAGAAAACCTCCCTAAACTCAATCCTTACCTTCAATTAATAGGATTACCAGCAATCCTGTCATAATACATTTTATACCCAGAATAACTACAAATCCCATTCCTAGCTCATATTCTTCTAAAAAATTTCACAAGAAGATATGCCTTTATATTGGTTTATCAAACGGTCGAAAGATTTTGGTCCCGTGTCAAAAATCTTACCTCCCCATGTATATGAATCCTTAGATACTTTCAAAACCCTATATCACCCTTCAAACAAAGATAGAAAATTACCACCTATTTTCCACGTCTGTTTCAAAATTTTCTATCCTTAGGTTTTCTCATAGAACATTAAAAACCACGAGATAGACAATATTCCAATCCTAGTTTGCAGAATCAAAGTTAAATGATGGAACAAGTTATAAGCATTTGATAAAATCTCAAAATCGTCCATCCAAAAATAGATAAAAACCCATCGCTCCCCAAAACTGTCACCTAAGCAAATCATGGCCAGCCCTTCAAAAACTAAATTTCTGGCCTAAAAATCTGTAACTGCAACAAAGTTAGCAGCTGCAAAGGTAGAAGAAGAATACTTGGCCATACTTAAGCCAAGTATTATCACAAAATAAGAATACATCATCATCATCATCATGATCTTCGGTAGCAACATTAGACTACGGAAATGAAAATGAAGATGATTGTTATGGAATACTCCCCAGTAGTTCCTATCAGTCTCATACGTATTTCAGGATCAAAAGGTGTGCTAACAACATGCACCAAACAAACAAAGTGGTAGACAAAAGAAAGAATATTCTGCTAAAATCAAAACAAGATAAAAACAAAAGACAGACTGCATCTTTTTACCAAAAGTAGAAAAAGGAAAAAGTAGAAGTGGTTGAAAGCAAAAGGAGAAAAGGAAATGGGAATATTCGACAAAAGAAAACGTGTGAAGACCTTTTAAATTTTCTAGGCTATTTTTACTCTTTACATTTACTGAAATGCCCCAAAAATATTTATTTTAAGAAATATAATTAAATAAGGATTTATTAGGGAATTAATTAAATTAATTATTTTTATTTGAAATGTGAAGGATTTATTTAGGGAAAATTAATCAGGAAGTTATAAATATTTTTATAAGGGAAAATTTGGGCTTTTTGCTAATTAAAAAGGAATTTAGGAAAAATCTTTTAAAAACCCTAAATTAGCCCAAAAAAGAAATTAATATTATTTTATTTAAATATGTTTATTCTAAAAACCTAAAATATTCTAATTAATTTATTTGACCCCAACCTACTTAAATTTTTCTTTTCCCTTTTTTCCTTTTTCTTTTTCCTCCTTCCTTTTTTCTTTTCTTTTCTTTTCTTTCTTTTTCTTCTTCTCTCTGATTGGGCTTGTCTGATGTGGCCCAATATTTTTCCTTTCTTTCTCTTCTTTCGTAGCCCATCCGCCCGTTTCCCTTCTTTCTTTCCTACGGTAGCCAGAACTCTGTGTGTCGTGGCTTTTTCCCTTGGAACGTCGCGTTCCATTTAAATCTTTATAACCATTGCCAACCGGCCCGATTCTTCTTCCTTTTCTTTTCTTTCTTTTTTCCCCAGCCGCCCAGTTCACCTCTTTCCTCCTTCCTCCTTCGCTGTCAACCTGCACCGTCGAAGTTCCGAAAATGGCGCCGCCGACCACGCTTGACTTGACCGGTTATTTTCCCTCTCTTTCTCTTCCCCTTGACTTGCAGTTCAGCATGATCTAACCCATTTTCCTTTTCTCCCACACGAAGTCCTCCTTTTCCTTTGCGAAAGGTTGAACATGACCTAAAATTGTGCTAGCCAATTAATGTTGTCGGCTACCCCAAACCCGACCTGCATTATTCTCCTGCCAACCCCCAGAACCCTACCTTCTCCTCCAAACTCTATAAATACCCCTTATTTGTTTGTTTTTCAAAACTTTTTCCCCAAAACCCTGAGAGCCTACATTGTGCACCGCCATGACTTCAGACGACCCTTCGTCTACTATTAGCTATCTACGCCGCCACCTCTGCTTACCTAAGTCTTCCCTACATCGCCCTCTAACTAACTGAGCCACTCATCTCGCTCGATTCTTCTCGCACGAGCCACCACAGCCATGTGAAGTTCCCTACCCATCAAACCAAAATTTTACACCCGCAACCCCTCGAGCCACCGTCCGCCACCACACCCACCCCTCATCTCTTTGGTTGGGCAAGTTTTTCTTATTTGTTTCTGTTTTGTTTCTCCTTTATTTATCCCTTCCTTTTTCATTGAAATTATTTAGTTATATGGTTTAATCATAATGATATTTTATTACGATTTCTTAGGTAATTTTTCCAAGGTTCCAAAAGAGATAGATTACGAGTTTACATACTTAGAGACTGGAGTTGTTTTTGTAAGTATACTTGTCATAGTCTAGGTTTATTGATTGCTAAGTGTTATACATGATTTTGTGCTTTACCATGTTATTGTGTATATGTGAAATAATATATTATTGTTGATACTATGGTATGTGGTTGATAGTATATGATAGGAAACGAGTATATAAAGATCATGCAATATTTTTATTTTATGTGGAAAAGCCTTCGGTGTGAAATATGGATGCATCATGGGTTTATTAATGGTATGATGAATGTGAAATGAGTATGATAAGGTCAATGGAGAAAAATGTGGATTTGGAAATAATATTACTAAACACATAAGATTCACATGAAATAAGGGTTTGTTACTGATAAGGGTATTTTGGTCAACACAGGTTAAATATTAGAATCGTAGTATTTTAAGGTGTTATATCCTCAAAAATATGCTAAGGAATTTATATGAAGTGCTTAGAGTAGTTGTAAATGACTTAAGTTTAATAAAGTATGAAAATAACTTGATTTGGGAATAGTAACCCTAAAATGAGGAGGTTATTATCACATGTATGAAATGGTAGAGTTAGACCACAAAATTTGAATATGTTGTTAATATTAGTGTTTTGGGAATGTATGTTAAGTGTTTTAGTCCTACATAAAAAGTTATGATCGATTTGTAAAATTAGGGTTTATAAGCTCTGAGAATAGTAACTTTTGGTAAAGGGTTATTATCGTATATGCAAGACCTTAGACTTATGCCTTAAAATTAGAGTATGTTGATAATAATACTAAGTTTGGTGATTAAAAGGGGAAAAAAAGGAGTTATGATAAAAGTGTGAAATTAGGGTTTTGGGGAACTATAAGGATCTAAAATCTAGAGAAAAACCTCATGATCTTAGTGATGTACTCACCTACTTTAAATGTATTTTGTGCCTTTGAATCAAGTATAAATAAGGCATTAATAATTTAAAGTGAAAGATTATGTGAGTCGGGCCAATGTGTTTATAGATCTGATCTACCGGATAATAATAGTGGCTGAGGTGTGTTGTTCCTGAGAAGTGTTTCAGGCTATTCCATTGATTTAATAATAGTACCTCAGGACCTTTTTTTCTTGAGAGGTGTGTTATGGATCCGTTCCATTGAATAATAATAGTGGCTTAGATGTGTTTTTTCTAAGAGTTGCATTAGTTCGTTCCATCGGATTAAGAATATTGAGGGCCTATACTCATTGTGAATAAGAACATGGATTGAGATGAGTAATGTAATTGATAAGGTATTAATGATTAAAAGTGGAATATTACTTGAGTTAGGACCAAGGTATTGGATCCATTTTATCGGATGATAATAGTGGCTCAGGTGTGTTGCCCTTAATAGGGGCTTCAAATCGTTCCACCGATTTAAGAATAATGTCTTAAGAACGTTTTACTATAAGAGGTGTTGGATCCATTCCACCAGATGATAATAGTAACTTAAGTGTATTATCCCTGAGAAGTGATTTAGATTGTTCCACCGGTTTAAGAATAATAGGGTCCCTGGATTTAATGTAAATAAAAGAATGAAAATAGTTATATCCGATAAAGAGACCTAGATCAGTATTTACCTTGTGAGGCTTTATGTGTTTTGTATGTGTACTTATCATCTACTATGAATGTATGTTTTTGTCTGTATCCCTATTTCGACATTATTTTTACGTTACTCAGTACGTAGTATGCTAACCACTGGGTGCTGCTCATTGCCATGAGCAGAGGGCTCTGATGCTTTTGTGTAGGTCTTTGAGGACCAATTAGATGATTTTGATTCATTTGATGTATTGTATGGGGATGGGTGACTTTTATCTGTGCCGAGTGTTTGGGTGAAGAGTTATGTTATCCACATAATGTTTTTACCCTAATACCTTTTGGACTCTTCGATCCATGATATCCTTTTTTATTATATTTTGTTATTATACCCTAGAGCTAATCTCCAAACTCATTTATATTTATAAAGCTTCTCTTATTTTCTATTTACTTTGTTATACTTTGAATGGTTTTAGCCTTGTGATTAATGTAAGGATGATATGGTAAACAAGACTTACATTAATTATGGCAGTAATACCTGATAATTTATTTATAAGTTTCCACTGTAAAAAAATAAATTCAATAGTAAATTTTAGGGTATTAAAAATATACCATAGTAGGGTATATTATGATTAGAATATTCTTGAACCCTCATTGCACCTATTTATTTTTATACCAACTTCATGTGTGTTTTTAGGAGTTGATCTCCATTTTAAACATCCTTTTGACACGTATATTATCATTTATGCATTTGTTATCTTGTTACTTGTTATTATGTAAGTAATCGTATTTAGTCTTGCACTTTGTATAAGATTGTTGTGGATACAACACTTGTACTAAAAGTGTAAATCACACAAACGTTTTAGTAATATGCTTCCGAAACAAGTCTTTAAAACATTTTTTTGAAGTAATAAAAAATGAAGGATTATATATATTTGTATTCTTTAACCAAAAAATTATAAAATATGTCTAATTACGCTTTCATGCGATGTATGGAATTTAATTATAAAAAAATAATTGTGCATATATTTTTATATGATATAGTGAAAGTCAGAGTCAATCAAATTGTATTACAAAAAGGAAAAAAATATGCATGCTCTATTTTCTCTATATGTTGTATAGGTTATTATCTCTTAGTTTTATTTAATTATTGTTTTGTATACTATAAACTTGTAAATATGGAACTAAACCACATATATTCTCACCAATATTATTAGATAGTTTATAAGATAATATTAGACAAACACATATATACATCTGACAATACACCACATTTAATTGTTGTTTTGTATACTATCGGCCAATATACTATTGGATAGTTTATTAGAGAATAACCATCATATATACACTAAAAAAGCCTAAGCTACTTCGGTTTTTCTCAATGAAGACAATTAAAGTTTGAAAACAACTCTCCTCCATTTTATGAATAATAGCATATTATCGTTTGAATAATAATGGACATATATTATTGTATAATTTATCAATGATATATCAACTCGTTCTCTACATGGCTAGTTAGCTAAAGTGATGCTCGACTATCAAAATAGACAACACTTTCAATGTATTCATTGGAAATGAGAGGGAAATATTTCATATTTAGTATCTCCGAGGAAGAATAATGCAAAAAACAATACATCTTCCCCATACACCGACCATCATTATAAATTTATAATAAACGTTAACCAAATTATTATTAAAACCCCTCTGCATAAGTTTTGCACTATTTTGTAGCTCCTTGAGCTCACTCCCTTTGCTCTCTTAGTTTCACTCGTGTCACCATAAACTACTAACTACTTACTAAAACACATGAAAAATCACTCTACATTGCCCCTTCATTTTCGTTCTCCAACTAATATTTATAATTATTGTGAGTACTCCAGTCTTCCTTTGCTTAAACTCCTCCATCCTCCCCATTCCCCCCCCCCTTTTCATTTGTTTACCACTACTTGATTTATGATGAGTCTTTTGCTTACTAAAGTAAGAGTATCCAGTTCAGCGACCAATACTTTAAGCGTAAAAACCCTTAATAAGAGATGTGGTAAGATTAGTGCCAACAATGGTGGTTCAAGGAGTGTCATTGAAGTTTAGGATCCAAACATAAAGTCATATGTGGTTTGAAGAGACCATGACGCAAGCCAATTAAGATCTTAGGTTAAAAAAATTGTGTTTGTGTCTATATTAGGAGAAGAAACCACAATTAGTAGTGGTGTAGTGGTTATGGGAGCCTGCATATTAGTAGTGGCTACAACAATAACAAGCATTTAATATAGCTTTTAAAGCCGACTTACATAATTTACACTAAATATATGTATCATACGAGATTTTGATTCTTCATTTAGTCTAGTTTTAAGCTTGTTGATTTTATTTATGACAACTTAGTAGTTAGTTGCTCATTTAATGCAATTATGCTTATTTAATAAACTACCTATAAATAAATTAAAGTGGAATAAAAATTATACTTATATTAGAAGATATCTTTTTTTTACGTGTTTAAGATATATAGGGGTATAAATAATTAAAAATATTGCCTGCAGTGGTCCTTAGTACTATAAATAATCATTTAATTTTATTCTAAATTTAATATTGAGTTAAAAATGTATACTAAATATGCAATTTGGTTAGTGCTGATAAATAATATTTTTATTTTTAATTTCTTATGTTTAAGGGCTATGTAGTTTTTTTTAATCGGTAACTTCTTGTAATTAAATAGTCTTGAACGGACAAAATGACTCAATGGTTTCGTTTCGTTAGAAGTGGCATTAACAAACTACTAAGGACTTGTTTGGTATAAAAGTAATAGGGTGGAAAAATATTCTCTCTATTTTGTATCTTTTATACTAAGTATTTAATAATAATAAATATATTTTTAATGAAATATCCATTTTAGATTGAACTAAGATCTAAAATGAGTATTTATTAGAATACAAATATTTAATTTTAAATAAATTATATAAGATATATAAAATATGGGGGTAATTTTTCTATCCCTATTACCCCGTACTAAAGGAGCACTAAGATGTAACTAGAGGTGGCAATCGGGTCGGGCGGGTCGGGTTCGGATCGGGTCATGTCAGGTCGGGTCATTTCGGGTCATTTAACTTTTGTGGTTTGGGTGCGGGTCAGGTCGGGTTATTTCGGGTTAATTTGTCAGGTCGGGTCGGATTCGGCCATTCGGGTTAAGAAAACTTAGATTTGGATAATTTCAGGTTAACTTGATTGGTAGGGTCGGGTTGGTTTCGGGTCATTTTCTAGTTCACATGAACAGGTGGCTTCGGCCCGTTCAGGTCATTTCATGTAATATGACGGGTTAGTCCCGCTATGTCCGAGTTGTTTCGAGTTAAGTTGATGGGTGGGGTCATTTCATACAATTTGACGGGTTGGATTCAATTAGTTACAACCCAGGTTAACTTAATAGGTCGGGTTGGGTCAAGTTTTGACGGGTTGAATCATATTCGAGTTCAGGTAATTATCATTTCATAAATCATAAATATTAGAGACAGACAATCATAAGATTAATATTGCAGATAAAAGAATTAAAAATATTAAATGTGCTTTATTTTCACAAATAAATAGTAAAGATATTTATAAATTTTAATAATAAAAAATATTGCGCTTTGAATCAAACAAAGATATTTATCATTGATTATAATTTATTTGATAACTTAAAATATTTAATTACTTAAAAAAAGATAATTTTATAAAATAAAGATGATCAAAACAAGACTATACAATGTATAATCATCATTTATTATATTGTATATATTAGATACAATAATAAGATTACTAGTAAAGATAAATGAAATAAGAATATTATATGTGTTTTATTTTTACAAAAGTAAATAATAAAGATATTTATAAGTTTTAACCATATTATATTTGATTGCTTAAAATATTTATAAATTTTACAAGTAAAAATATTAGATGTTTATCATATATTATATTTAATTGATTACTTAAAATATTTGATTACTTAAAAAAAGATAATTTTATGAAATAAAGGTGTGCTTCAAAATTTTCGAGTTCTCGATCCATACAAGGACCACAAATGCTACACGTGACGTAACTAACGAGTGCATGTTGTCGTACGGATCATTGAAACTTATTTTTGATACTTTCTAATATATTTTTAGCTCAATTTATACTGTTAGAATATATATATATATATATATATATATATATATATATATTCTTTTTTATCCTATATATATATATATATATATTCTTTTTTATCCAATAATTTTTATATCATTTATTCTATCTTTTTTTTTCATATTCATTTCTCTATATAATTTATCTTATTAATTTCTCTAGTTGTATTTATTTTATTAACGCTATTATATTTATATTTTTATTGTAATATTTTTATTAATTATTATTATTAAGTAAAAAAACTATAATAAGTTATTTTAAACATAATTTAAATTAAATAATAATTTTATATATTTTCATAAATTATTAATTATTATATATAAATCGATATAAATTAAAAATTAAATAATGTAAATATAAATAATTAATATTATAATTAATAAAAATAATTGGATATTGTAAATTTAAAATTGATGAACGTAGAATACTAAATTATATTTAAAGTAAATTAATAATATTAAAAGAAAAAATATAACTAAAACTTTAAATTCAGGGTTGTAACGTGAGATATTCCTGATACGGGGTATGATTATTATTTGTTGGGCTTTGTTGGTGATAACTGATAACTGATAAATGACACTATTATACTCTTCTATTAAGAGTTTCTTGAAATAGGTGTATCAGTGGATGTAATGGAACACTTTTTGAAAATTATTTTACAGGCTTACAACTAAATGTTTGCCTTTTTTATTTTGGTTTATTTATTTATTAATAATATATCTTATTAGGATATCATTAATAAATAATAATGTCTAGGGTAAAATTATAAAAAATAAATACAATTTATAAAATACTATATTTTTAAAAGCTTTAAATGACTAATAAAATATGTGTAATTTATTATTATTATAATATATTTTGATGTCTGATCGAGTTAATGTTGGGTTAGATCGAGTAATTGTCGGGTCGGGTCGGCTCCGGATTGGGTCGAAGTGGGTCGGGTTAATGACTGGTCGGATCGCTATCTGGTTGGGTTAATGACGGGCCACGAGTCGGAATCTGGTCGAGTCGGATTCGGATCGAGTTTATTTTTATCGAGTAAGTGTCGGATCAGGTCTGAGTCGGATTGGATTGCTAATTTTTTTGAATCTTATCGGATCAGATTGGATGGATCAGATCAACTTTTGTCGGCTCTAGATGTAACCCCGCTTTCGGTGACATAGTAAATTCCTGCCCGCCCCACTCTACTTTCGCGTCTAGCCGTTTGTCACGCTACTCGCTAGTGCTGCTACGCTCGTCTTTGTCCTGGCTACTGGTAGTGGCTACTCAGCTCTCTCCCTCACTCACCAAAGAAAGGAAAGACAAATGGTTAAAGTAGTACGGAGTAATTGGTTTGTCCTACGATTATTTTCCATCTTTACTTTCCTCCTTCTCAAACTCTCAATGTTTTTAAATTGTGGTCTGATCCTTAACGATTACAGTTCTATTGGTGTCCTTATTAGTCGGCTTCCATGCCTGAAATTTCTTCAGATTCTCTGAAACCTTTACTAAAATCGAGAACTTAACTCATAAAATTACAATTAAACTTGCCTCGATAACTTTATCGGAGTTATTCTTTTGATTTCTCTAAGTATTGGTCAATGATTCCCATTTATTTTTATTTTTATTTTTTTAATCTATGACTGATTTTTCTGTTTCAAGGGAATTTTCGCTCAGAGAAATTATTTGAATAAGAGATGTGGAATTGGAATGGGAGGCGTCCTTCTTCCTTCATTGAGGTTTACCTTCCCAATTTCAGTGCTGAGAAACTTGTAAGCTATTACCCCCCTCCTACTTTTAATTGTGCATGCTTCCTGTCTTTCTTGTTCTTTTTTTCCCATCTCTTTCCAAAATAAAATTAGGGTTCTCTGATGGATACATTAATTGTATGATTCGTCTTTTTTGTGAGTGTCCATTGGATTAGGGTAAATTGGCTAAATGAAATCATTCACCTCTTATGTCCCTGTTTGGAAACCTATTTAAACATCGTTCAATGAAGGTTAAATATTCAGCCGAATCACCTTATTTTTATTAAATCCATTTTCGATGTAATTGACTAATTGGGGTGGAGTAAAACTTGAAAGATAGAACCTTGATTCCCTGAATCTAAATAAAATTAAAACAATTGCCCATGGTAAAATAATGTTTTCCGAAGAACATTTTAAACCATTCACCCCGATTCAGTTGCATTTCACTCACCTAGGCGTGTCACCTCGATTCAACCCAATCTCATTCTGATTCACTTGCATATTACTCACCTAGGCATCTCACCTCAATTCAACCCAATTCCAACAAATGATTAGTGTGATTTGAATTGATTTTATATTTCTCTCAGCATGCAAGCTCTTCTCCTCTCAACCTATATTTGTTTTTGTGATTTTATTTTTATGAATAAGGAGCAAGTACAACCTACTGTATAAGTGCAACAATCACCAGAAATACTGAGAGACCAGATATTTGAATATGGCCTTCCACTTAGTCTACAACCTCACCGGTTCTTAAAGTGATTTTGTATTTTTCCTGTTGATTAAGCTGTATGTTTATATTTCTCTGGTGGCAGTGATAATTCTATCTATTAAGGTTATCATGCAGGCATTCTCATATCTCCTTCTGATAATTTATATATATGTGGCAATTGAAATTGATGTGTTTTATAATTTGTTGATTCAACCTTCTGTTTGTTCATTTTCTGAAATCAGAGAACTCTTTGAGGATTGAAGAATGAAAGGAGAAATGTGAGAAGGAAAGCAATTGAGTTTTGAATTTATCTTGTTTTCATGGATAATAGGGGAAAATTGTTTGCTATATGGTGGGTTGATGACTGCATCGCAGTTGCTGATTATTATTATTTTTTCTGATGGATTTTGTCCTGGCATGCTTAAATTTTCTAATAAGAACCCAAATATGGATTCAACTCAAACCAAACAAAAATTGAATAAAAACAAATGAAATTAATGGAAAAAACAGAAATTATACAGACAACTAGGGATAGTTTCAGAAACACAGTGTGTTCCGACTCCTACTAGGAAGAAGAGGGGTGATTGAAACATCGTCACTAGGACACTATGATTGAAACAATCAAAGAGGAGAAAATACCAAAAACGGGAATCAATTCTATAAAACTCAAGCTTCCTGTTTATATTTGAGCATCAACTCTTAAATAAGGTAAACCGAGGCAGTAAAATCAAACTAACCGAGTATAACTATCTTGGTTCAATAGCTAATTCCCGAGTTTGCAAGCACCCTAGTCAAATTATTAATATTGACAATATAGAATTAGCCTTGTGGAGTATACGAGTTGAACAATAAGGTGGAACAAAGATACCAAAGAGTTAACCGGTGGAATGAAGGTAGAAAAGATCAAGTGGCATGAGGTCTGGGACTTAAGGTAGCCGTGCATGAGGGAGCTGAAAGGGTTTGGGAAAAGGTAGGTTAAGTGACGGAGGAGTAAGGCTGTGGAGTGGATCACTTTGGCTGGGTTTTGTAAAGTGAATCATGAATGTTAAGGTTAGAAGGGAGAGTGAGCATGTGGTAAAGGCATAAAGCTCATGTGGCAGTTGAGTGGCTGGTAAGCTCAGAGAGGGATTAATGGGAAAATGGTGTGAGTTTTACTTCAATGATCAACAATCTAGGCTATCCGAGGGCCTGGTACCTCTAATTTCCAACTCTCCTCCCTCGCCCGGTTACATAAGTCCCTCTATATACAGTGACCGGTTCCCCCTTAAGACACATAACTAACTATAATCAGAAAAGCTAAAATAAAATGGAGGGAATCTAATATTTCCCCCTTAATAGACTCCACAACCCACATAACTGAATGGTAGTAATAGAATGGGCAGACGTGTGGCTCAGCCCCCCACTTCCCTCCATGTGCCTCCCAACTGTGTATCCTCCTTAGTCATTTTCTTCCAAGTTCATTAGTAGTTGCTCTTGTAGTAACAAATTATTACATGTTGCTATGGGCCTAATGTGGTCCATTGTTACATAAGAAAATAAAATTAAGTTATCTAGATTGGCTGACTCTCTAATGATTAGACCCCAATATTATTCCCGTTGCAAAATATAAAAAGAAAGCAAAGAAAATATGTTAATTTTAGTACCACATTTGGCAAAACTAATAATGTTCGTTGGGGTCTCATCATCCCTTCCTTCTTGAGAAGGTTTTGCCTTCGAAACCAATCATGCGTTTTATAAAGTGAAACATACGGTGGATAGAGTGGACTGAACTAAATTAACACATTAAATATTCCCACACCAAATTTAGAGTGGTTTAATCCATATTTTAAAAAATCGACTGAGCCAATTTTTGAACCGGTATTATCAATGGTTTAGGGGTTTACTGGTCAAACCAGCGGTTTGAGCTTATCAAATTAATATATTATTCTAGGTTATTAAATATTATAATTTGATAATAAATATTATATTTATAAACTTAATTATATTCTTACAAACTTAATTTAGTTAATTTTTATGTAATTTAAAAATCATAATGTAATACAATATTAGACATTTTGAATTAGAACTTAAACCTGTTTTTCCTTTATCTAATCTAAAATTAAGCCCAACTCATTTGGCCCAAGTAAAAAAAGGATAACCCTAATATAACACCATCCTTTTAGCAAGTTCTGCAGCTATTATTAACTTCCAACCTTTTCTCACTCCAACAAAAAATCACACTCCACTCTTTCTCTCGACATAATTTATTCTCTCTCCTCTTTGATTGATGGTATATCAATGAAGTCCTCCCTCAAATTTTGATTTCTTTCTGTCCATTTGGTTGTGATCCCATCCTCTCATGGTTTCCCCTCCTCTCACTTTCCCTTTCCAGAGACTTTTTTCCCTCGGTAGTCTCATTTGAACATACGGTTGCCTGTTGTCTCCCATCACATTTCTCTCTCTCTCTCTCTCTCTCTCTTTTTCCCCTAGTTGGATGCACTTTTTTATCTCATTATTTCCTCCTCTCTTTTAGTTAGTGAAGGCCTCTTGAATTTTTTCTAGTCATATAGTTTAATCTATGTCAAATATGTTATTCTACATCCATTGACAAAATGTCTTTCTTTTTGGATTTTGAAACTGAGAGTGTATTTATTGATGATTACTCATGTCTTAGTGTATGAGCTTACAATCTCAATAACCCTCAAGGAGATGATTTGCTACTTAGTCTAGTTATCCTCTACAAACCCAATGACCTCTCTAGAAATGCTAGAAACACAACCTCTTGATATTGAATTTTGTTAATAGTTGTTGCGGTGATTATAGAAATCTTACTCAATACAAGATATAAAAGAATGAGAATGAAGAGCGAGATATAATATTAGCCAGAAGAATAAGAAATTACAATAAGTGAGCTTGATTCTAGCTGAGTTGAAATTGTAAGAACATTTTTGAGAAAAACTCAACAAATTTAATTTTTAAATGAAGGTAGTTGATAATTAATTACAAGGAGTAGAGAATTGAATAGCAATTCATTGGGTCTCAAAAGATGTTTTAAAATCTACCTAACAATAGGTATAAAAACCTTGAGCTAACATTCTAGCCGTTGATACAAAAGGTCATTTAGCCATTTTGAAAATAACCATAAAATTCTCAGCATATAATGATGACTAGTCAATCAGTTGGTATATTCAACCAAATTGTTATGTTTAAATGTGGTTGACAATGTTACCGTTGCTATAACCAGTTAATTGGTTTATTCAAACCAGTCGATTGGTTTAAACCATATATTCTTGGTCATTGAATATTTTGAAATACCCGTTGAATTGTTTTGCAAACCAAGGGCCTTGTTGGGAAACCAGTTGATCAGTTTAGAAAAATCAGTCAATGTGTTTAAGCTGAGACAAAATTGATTTTGTAAAATTGATCAATATGGAAAAACCTATAGCTGTGCTAAATTCGAGGTAAAACTAGTTTTGCAATAAATTTAGCCTATAGCCTCCACTCAATTGGTTCACTGGAAACTAGTTGATGTATTAAAGTCGAGACTAAATAACATTTCTAATAACAAAAGTCCTTAAGGAACTAGTCGATTGATTTTCAAATCAACCAATTGGTTGCTAGGGCTTTTGAAAGGTTAAAGTTGTGCAGTGAAAACACAAACCATCCGGTTGGAACCAAATCCTAACAAAAACCATTTGAAATGTTTTGGAAGTTAAAACCAACTAAGAATTTACTTCTAATAAATTCTAAAAGATACTTTAAAACATTTTAGAGTTAAAAATAAAAGTGATATTGCTCATTATCAACCTTACAAAGATATACCTAAAACTTAAAGATTAAATCTTTGAGTCTAAATATTGAGGTATTTTGTATAAATCTTGAAACTTATTTGCTTTTCAAATCATATGCACTTGAGATATTGTTTGAATGAGCGGGCTTGTCATTTATACGAACCATGATATGACATGCCCACTAGAACAAAAATTGTTAGATACTTAAATACTTTTGTTATCATTAAAACAAGATAATGATATTGATTGACCTTGGAGGTCGACAATCCCCCCTTTTGATGATGGTGAATAAAAAGTCCAAAAATGAGTAGGTTAAGAATTTAAGGGATGAAGCATGCAAAAATAATACCATATCTTCTACCATTTGCAACTTTAAATTCGGAGTTTGAATTCTCTCCCCCTTTTGTCATCAACAAAAGGTAAGAGGAGATAAAAATCCCAACCCTAAGGGATATCACACCCTCAAGTTGTTCATAAGTATAGAAACAATGAAAAATGGCACAAACAAGAGAAAGAGAGCAGTATCTCGATCAATATTTATTATATTTTGGGTTAGTCGATACGTAAAATTGGCAATAAAACGATCATTTTAGAATTTCACATATTTATCAGCAATATATGGGTTATCGTCCGATATTTGACAATATTTGTTGTGAAAAAAAATCACATCGCAACATATAATATATTGTTCACGATACTCGGATACTACAACATCGAGACTGTAGTTTTATTGCTTATTCTCCCCTTGAGAATATGCATATAAAAACATGTACTCGATTTTTTTGAACAAAACTTTAAGATAAATTAGAGTAATAAAGTGAAATGATTGTTGGTAATTTACTATTGTGAACACATATGGTATAATCTAATATAATTAGAGATTCTAAGATTGAATAGAGAAAAATAATCAAGAAAAGAATTGGGGAAACATATGATCTTATTATATGTGGTTACAAGTAGAATCAATGATCAAACCTAATAAAATACTCAAATAATCCAGTCATAATCGCAGGTTTAAATAACAATATGAAATGTTATTACTGAAATCAAGGTAGTGGCGGTACACGAAAAAAAAAAAACACGGACAGTGTAATGGGTCTCCCATGTTTTTTCTTGGTTGAATTGGAGGTTGGGCTGGGTCAAGTCAAAACTATAAAATTATCAAGTCAAGCCAACTTTAATTGAACTGCAAGTGAAATGGTCGGATTGCATACTGACCCCTTTTCCGAATTGATTTTTGGTCCCCTTTTTTAAACACTATTCACAAGCTTACAAGGATGAATAAACACTTTATAGGCAAAGCTAAAATTATCATCTCATATATATGTCAAAAGATACATAGAGTACATGAGACGAAACAATCACATAAGCATCCAACATATCAGAAGTTCGTACATATTAGATAAATTACAAGCAATAACAAGCATAGTATTTTCAAAGACTATGTAGAGCCTTGATCAACATTTGTGGAGGGTAGTGTGGAGGGTAATGCTATGACAATGGGAGGTGAAATTAAACTATCTAGATCTTCACTCTTGGTGCTCTTTGAACCATCATCCTCTCCAGCAATACAAGCAGCCTGAGTGAGTGACTCATCAAGGACTAGATCAAGTGGAGGAATGTCCTCTGGTTGTGTAGTCACAAATCTAAGATCTAAAGTTTCCAAAGTAGCCTCTATTTTAGCAGTATCAACCCTAGACTCAACATTTGTCATCTTCATATCACAAACAGGAGCTGCCTCATCTCATGTCTGACCACATGATGTATAGTATCAAAATCTTGAGTAGGGTCTCTATAGTGGGAGAGAAGGGCCTCTGGTCCTTATTTTGTGACCAAAAGTCAGGGTTTAGCATAGTTTGAAGAACACAAATGTTTGACACTATCTTTGCTCCATGGCTACGAGTTTAGTATCTAATATCTTTAACTTTCGAATGAGATGATGAATACCAGCTATGGTGGCTCTTCCTTGTGAACTGGTGGTGTTGGTGTAAAAGATTTCAAGGGTGCATTTGTAGTATGTGAGGGCTTTGCAAGAAGGGGATCATCTTTGTGCAGTGGAAGGTCATCGTCTGGTATCCTGTTGATGTGTGATAATGATGCACAAGCCTTGGTCTTAAGGACCATGATTTGGCCGTCCTCGCTCATCTGATAACTTATGCACCTTAGAGTCACCTCATCGAAGATACGTTCTATAAGCAAAGAGGAGTAGCATTGAAGTCTCCAAATGGTACCTCAAAATTCCAAACAATACGCATAATGAGCGACTCATGGTAGAGTAGCTTGACCATGACTCACCATATGTACCATGTTTTAGAATTATCTATCTTGAAACACATGGTGGTCCCCGATTAGATATTGTCGATTCTATACTAGTTCTTGGCAGTCATATTTTCCCTCGACCCTACACGAGGGAAGAACATTGTGTTGACAAAATAGTGCAACATCTTTTTTGAGGGTAGCAAGCAGTAAGAGTTATCTGTGCCTCCAAGCACATAATGGTGCCTAGTCATGTCCCTTATGACCATCTCATATGGACCCTTGCTCATCCATTCCCGATTGGTCACCCTAGCTCTGATGTCAGCTGTAATACCAAATATCCTTGCTAGTTTGGCCACATCCATAGAATGAAATCGCGGGTCCGATATTGCGTATCGGCCGCAATTTCGCGGAATCAGCGCCTGCCGCGACGCAAAACGACCGAAACGCGACGGAGGGAGAATTTCACGGCGATGTCGCCGATATTTTGCCGCAATATCGGATGTTGGAAAATATCGCCGATATTGTCTGAAATATCGGTGACCCTACAGTAACTAGCAATTATTGATGGAAGAAAGGAAAAAACACGAACCCGCAACCCAGAACCGTAGAATCGAGCGGCGAGTGGCGGACGGCGACTGGCGAGCGGCAGACGACGAGCGGCGAACGGTGACCAATAGCTGCAACCTTGGATTGGAGGTGTGGTAACTTTGGAACTCGAAGCGGAAGTCTGCGAACAGGACGACTGGAAGAGTCGAGCTGCTCGAGCACTCGAGGTCGAAGTCGAGCACTCCGGAAGAGTCGAGCAGCTCGAGCACTCGAGGTCGAACTTCGAAGTCGAGCACTCTGGAACATAGAATGAAATCGAGTATTTTCATGTAGCACTCGAGGAAGAGTCTGGAACCGTCGAAGGCTGGGACTGAGTTTGAGAGTTTGACTTTGAAATTGAGACTCCAATACAGTAACCGATATTAGCCTATAAGATACGTCACAGTAAACCGTCGAACTGCCTCAAGAATTAGTAATTTAGTATAAATATTTCTTATTTAGTATATATAAAATATTTAAATAATTTATGTTAAATTATGCTACTAATATGCTATAATATTATTTCTTTTTTATTAATTAACTAACTAATTTACTTAACTTATGCTATCTAGTTTTTATTAATTAACTATTATTTATAAATTAAATAATATATTAATATGTTGCTAATTTTCATATGCTACATATATGAATTTTTTAAATAAAATATTAATACTTAGCCTAGTAATGATGTGATATTAATAATTAATTAAATTAGTATATGGATAAATTAATACTTATAATTATTATAATTTAAATATATTGTTAATATATGCAGTTATGTACATGTAGTTATGTACTATAATAAATTAATAACGGTTTATTATTAATAATTTTGTATGATTATTGAATACTAATTAGTTAAGTAATTTTAATATTAATTAAATTAGTACATGGTTAAAATTAATAGATGGATAATAAGTTATTTATAAATTTTCATATAATAAATTTATAACATATAATTTAACATATAATAACTTATTATTTATTAATTAGCAAAAGTAGTGTTGTTAGAATAATTTAACATATAATAAGTCATTTAAAGACTTCTAATATAACATATAACCTTCATGCATAGTTGTATAAGTAATTAAATGATGAATAAATAACATTTAATCCATATTGTGGAAAAAAAATCAGAAATCACGCCGCGACACATAATTTATTGACCGCGACACTCCGATACCGCGACCGCAATCGCGACCGCGGTTTTATTGTATGGCCACATCTCACATGATGGGAAACCTACTACATGTGTAGTGATGGGAGAGCTAGTGATATAGATGTGATATTCACAAGAAAAGGTAAACCAAGTCAATATAGGCTGGATCGCAAAGTTCAAAGAGAAGGATTAAGTGCATATCAGCTAAAGTCTACATGAAAGACAATTTGAATTGATGGATGCAAGTCTAGAGTCAGATGCACTTCCCATGCATGACTTTTTTACTGTTGAAGCTTTTGACCCATTTTTGTTGGTTATACATAGTTTGAAAGAAAAAGGGAGAATGTGGAGATATCTTAGATATCCTAGAGAGCTTAGAGGATGATCTGATTGAGGTATGGTCACTAGGCTGAGAAGAGGGACCAGGAGTCTGTTATGATCCAAGATCAATCAGTAGCTGCTAAAGTTCTGCCACTTAAAGTTTATCAGCGAAGATCAAGATCGAAGAATAATTAAGTCTGGGAATTATGCTTTCTGTTTAGGCAATTAATATATGTTGATATGTTCGTTATTTAATATTAGGTGATAGGAGGCAGAATATTCTGCACATGCTTGTTTAGTTGTTGACACCTGTGCCTATTAGTCAGTTTTATTTTTAATTCAAACTGCTAAGACTCAGGAAGCAGTTAAAAGCAGTTATTTATGTAAGTTTAAAGACTGATGTGGAAAAGAATAATAGGCAGTGTGGAATTTATCTTAAAGTTCTGGAGACTTTGGAGATCGTTGGGTTCTCTCTAACGAGCCCAATAAACTTACATTCAAAATAGGAAGAAAAGGCAGAAAAACTCAGAGATCTGGTGAGTTACAACCAGACTTTAATGTTCAAGGACCCATAACTAGATCCAGGGGGTTGGTTCGTAACAAATTGGTATCAGAGCCGATTGTTATGGGTGAATTGCGTTCATTTCAACAACAATTTGAGACTTTCCTCAAGATGTATGAGGAAAATCGTGCGAAGGATCGACAGGAACGAGAGCAAGATCGCTTAGCAATGGCAGCACAGCAGCAGGCATTGACAGAGCGATTAGATGAACTGTCAAGGGATTTATCCACTGGAAGATACGAAGGACATGCTGACAGAGGCGAAGGGAGTGTAAACAGAGGTAGGCGTGAAAGGAGAGCAGTGAGAGAGACTCCAGAAACAGCCCCGTTTGTTCCTAAATATACTAAATTGGACTTCCCAAAATATGAAGGGTCAATAGACCCCTTGGGTTGGATTAATAGGTGTGAGCATTTCTTCAGGCATCAAAATACACCAGAAGAAGAAAAAGTGGGGTTGGCTTCCTTCCATCTTGAGGGAGATGCCCAGTTGTGGTTCTTGAAGGTAGAGAGAGACAGACCAGCAATCACTTGGGAAGAATTCAAGAGGCAATGTAATCTGCGATTTGGCCCACCAGTTCGAAGTAACAAGTTGGGGGAATTGGTGAAGTTACGGCAAATAGGGTCTGTTGAAGATTATCAACGCCAGTTTGAACAATTATCTGCCCGGGCAAGTACCTTGTCAATGGATCAAGAAGTGCAAATTTTTATCAGTGGGTTACAGGAGTATATTGCTGTTGAAGTGGAGTTGCACCAGCCAACAGACCTCACTAGTGCCATGAGCCTTGCCAGATTATATGAAAGACGAGGGAATCGGAGTAAAGGCGAGTCCTCTTCCATAAAACGAATGGGTTCTGTTCAGTCGCGTTCTCCCTTTGTTAAAAAACTTAGTCAAGCGGAGTTGGAGGATAGAAAAGTCAGGGGACTCTGTTTTAATTGTGATGAACGTTTTAGTCCCGGACATCGCTGTAAGAAACTCTTTTGGCTTGAGGTTTCGGAGGATAACAATCAAGTTGAAAATGGCAGCCTATTAGAAGATTTAGAAGATGCTGAAATTTCTATTCATGCCATAACAGGAACTCCCTCTCCACGAACCATGCGGATTAGAGGCTCCTTGGAAGGTTCTACATTGCTGATACTAATTGATTCGGGTAGCACTCATAGTTTTTTAGATTCAGCTTTGGCAAGGGAATTGAAATTGCAGATTGAGCACAAGGAGGAACTAAGAGTTACAGTGGCCAATGGGGAACGAGTCTGTTGTGAAGGAGTTTGTCGTGGAGTGTCATTGTTTGTGGGTAATTCTATTTTTACCATTGATTTGTTGTTATTATCCCTACCTGGTTTGGGTGCTGTTTTGGGGGTTAATTGGCTACAGACCTTAGGGCCCATTACATTGGATTTTAATTTAATGACTATGAGTTTTATTAAGAATGGGCATCTCATAGAGTTAATGGGGGTAAGGGACTCACGTGCTAACTGTCCAAGAATTTTATCTTCATCAGTTGTTTCCATAGACAAAGATTCTGAGTTGCAGAGGCTATTAGCAGAATTTCAAGCCATATTCCAAGAACCAACGGGATTACCTCCTGCTCGTGAGTATGATCATCGAATTGTATTAGAACCTGGTTCTTCCCCTGTGGTTGTTCGTCCTTACAGGTACCCTCACCTCCAGAAAGATGAAATTGAAAAGCAATGTCAAGAGATGTTGGTTAAAGGGGTGATTCGGCCAAGTCAATCCCCTTTCTCTTCACCAGTACTGTTGGTAAAGAAGGCTGACAAAACATGGAGATTTTGCGTTGACTATCGCGCTTTAAATGCCAAGACAGTGAAGGATAAATTCCCAATCCCAGTTATTGAAGAGTTGTTAGAAGAACTGCACGGTGCCAAGTTCTTCACTAAATTGGACTTGCGTTCAGGATATCATCAAATTCGCATGTCCCCGGCTGATGTAGAGAAAACTGCTTTTCGTACTCACCATGGGCACTTTGAATTTCTTGTCATGCCCTTTGGGTTGACAAATGCTCCTTCTACATTTCAAGCACTTATGAACTCAGTTTTTCAGCCATATTTAAGGAAGTTTGTTCTTGTTTTCTTTGATGATATACTCATCTATAGCAGAACATGGGTTGAGCACCTTCAACATCTAAGAACAGTTTTCTCTACTCTACTGAGTCATGAGCTTTTCTTGAAAAAAAGCTAAGTGCAGTTTTGCTCAGTCGCAGGTAGCATATTTGGGGCATATTATCTCTGACCAGGGGGTTTCTGCTGATCCCAGTAAGGTGAATGCTATGTTGCAGTGGCCGATACCTAATTCTGTTAAGGCATTGAGGGGTTTTTTGGGCTTAACGGGTTATTATCGCAAATTTGTGAAAGATTATGGTTTGATTGCAGCCCCTTTAACAGCTATGTTGCGCAAGAATGCTTTTGTTTGGACAGACGAATCCAAAGTTGCCTTTGAGAATCTTCGCGTTGCAATGTCCTCAACTCCAGTCTTGGCTTTGCCAGATTTTTCTCAGCCATTTGTGGTGGAATGTGATGCATCTGATGCTGGTTTAGGGGCAGTGCTACAACAACAAAATAGGCCTATTGCTTATTTTTCTCGTCCTTTGGCTGCGAGGCATGTTAAACTTCCAGCTTATGAGAAAGAATTGGTTGGATTGGCTAAAGCAATACAACATTGGAGACCTTATTTGTGGGGTAGAAGTTTTATCATTCGAACTGATCATTACAGTTTGAAGTTTTTGTTGGAGCAACGTATTATAACTTCTCCTCAACAACGTTGGCTCAGCAAGTTAATGGGGTTTGATTTTATTGTGGAGTATCGTGCTGGGCGTGAAAATGTGGTTGCAGATGCTTTGTCTCGCCAATTTGAGGATCCTGTTGTCCTTTCTGCCATTTCTACTCCTCAATTGGATTATTTAGAAGATATTAAAGCTGCTATTGATTCCTCTACTGCATTACAACAACTTCGTGATCAGATTTTGAATGGTGAATTGAAAGATGTCTGGTCTGTTAAAAAGGGATTGATTTTATACAAAGGCAGAATTTTTCTTCCTCCAGATTCCCCTTTTCAAATTGTTCTTTTGTCTGCCATGCATCATCAGGCACATGAGGGATATCAGAAAACTTTGAAACGTCTTGCTTCTGAATTTTATTGGAAGGGAATGAAGGAGCAGGTTCGAGATTTTGTTCGTACTTGTTCCATTTGCCAGAAAAATAAGGTTGAACACTTACAACCAGCAGGGTTATTGCAGCCTTTATCAGTTCCAGTACAGGTTTGGTCAGACATTTCTTTAGATTTCATTGAAGGTTTGCCTCTCTCCCATGGGAAGTCTGTCATGCTGGTGGTTGTGGATAGATTTTCAAAATATGCTCATTTCCTTCCCTTATCTCATCCTTACACAGCTGTTTCAGTGGCAAGATTGTTCTTTGATAATATTGTTAAGTTGCATGGAATTCCAGAATCCATTGTTAGTGATCGTGACGTCACTTTTACTAGTTCTTTTTGGAAGGAATTGTTTAAGCTAAGTGGAACTAAGTTGTCTTTCAGTTCTTCTTACCATCCTCAATCTGATGGTCAAACAGAAGTAGTCAATCGGACAGTGGAGATGTATCTGCGTTGTTTCACAGGTGACCGTCCTAAGAGTTGGGTGGATTGGGTGTCTTGGGCGGAATACTGCTATAATACGGGCTTCCATTCTTCTCTTCGTGCCACCCCTTTTGAAGTGGTATATGGAAGACCTGCCCCTCGTCTGTTATCATATTCTCCAGGACTGTCTTGTATTCAAGCAGTTGATCATGAATTGCGTGCTCGGGATGTGGTTCTGCAGGAGTTGCGAGAGAGGTTGCTTCATGCCCAAAATGTTATGAAGACTTATTATGATGCCCAGTGTAGAGATGTGTCATTTAATGTAGGGGATATGGTGCTTTTAAAGCTTCAGCCTTATCGCCAAGTTTCAGTGGGTTCTAGGCGAAATCAGAAATTAGCCCCTCGATTTTATGGGCCTTTCCCTATTGTGGAACGGATTGGTTTGGTTGCTTACAAATTACAACTTCCTGAAGACTCTAAACTTCATCCAGTTTTTCATGTTTCTTGTCTAAAGAAGTTCCACGGTACTGCTTCTGGTTCTCCTACATTACCTCTTATCCATAAGGGTGTGCCCATTCCAACTCCGCAAGCTATGCTGGATTCCAGAATTAGAGATGGCAAGAAGGAGGTTCTCATTCATTGGGAAGGACTTTCCCCCGCTGATGCTTCTTGGGAGTTTGCTGATCATATGCAATTACGATATCCTAATTTCACGCTTGAGGACAAGCGTTCTTCTAAGGGGGCAAGTGATGTTATGATCCAAGATCAATCAGTAGCTGCTAAAGTTCTGCCACTTAAAGTTTATCAGCGAAGATCAAGATCGAAGAATAATTAAGTCTGGGAATTATGCTTTCTGTTTAGGCAATTAATATATGTTGATATGTTCGTTATTTAATATTAGGTGATAGGAGGCAGAATATTCTGCACATGCTTGTTTAGTTGTTGACACCTGTGCCTATTAGTCAGTTTTATTTTTAATTCAAACTGCTAAGACTCAGGAAGCAGTTAAAAGCAGTTATTTATGTAAGTTTAAAGACTGATGTGGAAAAGAATAATAGGCAGTGTGGAATTTATCTTAAAGTTCTGGAGACTTTGGAGATCGTTGGGTTCTCTCTAACGAGCCCAATAAACTTACATTCAAAATAGGAAGAAAAGGCAGAAAAACTCAGAGATCTGGTGAGTTACAACCAGACTTTAATGTTCAAGGACCCATAACTAGATCCAGGGGGTTGGTTCGTAACAGAGTCCTATGAGACGGAGAAGGGCATCTACACTCTAGAGGCGGTGGAGGTAAATCTCTATGTTGCAAGTAGAAAGATAGGTAAGCTCATATAAGAGAAGTCCTAGCAAGGTGACTAGGAATGTTCCTTACTTTCTTAGTAGGGTCTTGATCAATGCCTTTACTCTTGGAAGTGTGGGTAGCTATGGCATTTTGTTTAGTGGTGGCTAAGGTAGGAATTTAAAGAACAATAAATGAAAAAATAATGTTTAAGAAATCAAGAGACAATAAATGAAAATGAGTAAAGACTGTTCCCTAAGTGTTTAATAAGTTAAATTAGCTAGGAACTATTCCAAACAATTCAAGAAAATCAACTCAATGTTTTGAATTAATCCAAAAGTGAGTTGGGATTTTCCTTCTTACCCACTGAATCTACACAAATAAGTGCAATGCAACTCAAATTAGTGTTCCTAATCTATTCCATCTGCACTAACAATCCCAACGAGCACTTGATTGTGAAGTTTGGTTGAGAAATAAGGATTTTTGAAGGAAGGAAATAGGTTTGGTAGCGAAGAGCAATTGAATGGTAAGGAAATATGAGTGAGAATATTTTGTAAGTTGAAATGAGTGTGAGAATAAGGGTTTGGCAAACCCACCAACATCTAGTCCAAACTTCAAAAATAAAAACAACCCACTCATTGACTAGTTTGAGAAATGCATCAACGTATTCCTATGACACTTCAATTGGTTTTAGGATCAATCGATTGGTCTCATTAGGTGTTTAAAACTTAATTTAAACATGAAAAATGATTAAATCATGGAATAAAAAGTGCACTTCAAACTCAAATTAAACGTCAATCACTTATGCCATTTTAGAATCAACCTTGAACATATGAAGGCCATCAAAACATGATTAAAACATCGTAATTTCACAAAAATGAAAGCAAATGAATCACATTTGAGATCCTAATGATTGTGAATCTTTCCTCTTTGAGCGGTTTTGTAAAATATGTCATCCCATTAATGTAATATATTCACAAATTTCACACTCGCATTTCCTTTCTCAACATAGTGTCACGGTCTGTGACTTGCCCCAAGCATCTAGCCAATGAGCCATGCGAATATGGGTGTTCCCTGGTTGTCTAATGGTTGCTAATGTCGATATTATGTCTCAGGTACGACTCGGTGTCCCTCTTATGCATCTCTTTTGTGTTATTATCGTGGGATGTTGCGCATATTCGGCATGGTGCTCAGCCGTATGGGATGACGGATGCTGGCCTCGCCACGGGCGCTGGGGCCGAAACCTCTGAGCACATGACAAAGTGGTATCAGAGCAGCTCATTGCCCGTGTCAGTCAGCAAGCATTTTGCCGTGTTGTTGGCTGTACCCCGAAGGAGTGTGGGTAGGCCGTTGGTGTTAGGCACGTTGGGTGACGACCAGCTTTGAAGGAGTGAAGCCAAAGGATCGTGAGTGCCGCACGGGTCCATTGACAAGGGGTGTTGGTGGACGTGGTTTGGTGTGGGATCCAGGCCATTGAAATGGGTTGCTGAGGGCAGCGCGATGAGGCGATCTCGGGCGCGCAGGTTTGTCGCTGCAATGGGTTCGAATATGCCGCAACAGATATGTTGAGTACGAGATGTTGGTTGGACTACGAGCCTTGCGGGGCAACGTATGGTAGTTGCACGATGTTTTCCCAACATGGGGCGAGCGTTGATAGACTGTCGCGAGGACAATACTTGAGATGCAGGGAAGCAATGTTGGGACCCCTCTGTGGTGCAAACGAGGGCGTTTGCGATTTTGGGTGGGGGAGAATGTCACGGTCCGTGACTTACCCCAACCATCTAGTCAATGAGCCATGCAAATATGGGTGCTCCCTGGTTGCCTGATGGTTGCTAATGTCGATATTATGTCTCAGGTACGATTCGGTGTCCCTCTTATGCATCTCTTTTGTGTTATTATCGTGGGATGTTGCGCATATTCGGCATGGTGCTCAGTCGTATGGGACGACAGATGCTGGCCTCGCCAGGGGCGCTGGGGCCGAAACCTTTGAGCACGTGACAATAGTCTCTAATAGAGTGATGTCTTATCTCAATATGCTTAGACTTAAGAGTGTTATACGGGATTTTTAGTAAGGCATTTGACACTAATATTATCACCGGGCAATTAAATTATGGTCGTGGTGTCACGGTATCAGAGCGTCGTGAACGATAAATTATGTGTCGCGGTCTTTGCGGCGTGAATTTTTATTTTTATTTCACCATATACTCTAATTATTATTTATTGACCATTTGAATATAAATATTCAATAAAATAGTGTTTTATATTATATTAGAAGTACTGAAGTGAGTCATTATATGCTAAATTTTCTTAATAACCCTAAATTTACCTTAGAATGAAAATATACATGTTATTTAATAGGAAATGTGAAGATAATAAATAGCAATACTTTATTATAACTCAATAGTAACTTGGTCCAAGATATATATAGTAAATGAATAAACAAAAAATTATCATGCATGTTTTTCAGTAGATTTAAGAATTCTCCCGATTTATCGGTGATCTTTTTTCCATTTATCAGCCAATTTACCGCCAATTTATTGGCCGATAAATGTGAAATTTTAAAACCGTAGTGTATCAGTAATTTTGCATCGCGACTGACCCAAAAACTGCTAAATAGCGGCCGCTGCGCCATAACGGGACCGCTATTTAATTGTATGGTTATCACATCTAATGAGAATCTTATTCAGTTTAAACAATAATCGCTCAATTGATGTTTCATCCCAATTAATCAAGCACATGTTCTAGCAACTATGTATTTTGCTTCTACCATAGATAATGCAATACTAGTGTTTTTTTTTTTTGGTTTTGTGTGTGTGTCAACCAATTAGTGCTTTTCCTAAAAACTGACAAGTTCTTGAATTACTTTTTGTTGATAATCCTATAACCTACAAAATTTGCATCTAAATATCCTTCAAGGTTAGGGATGGCAACGTGGCGGGTCGGGGTCGGGGATTCCATCCCCATCTCCGAACCCGATAAGAAAAGTAATCCCCGAACCCGACCCGATCCCCCATTTTTTTTATCGGGGATTCCCCGACCCAATCCTTGTGGGGATCAAATCCCCATACCCGACCCGATCCCCGATCTATTTTCCATTCCCGATTTATTCCCCGACCATAACACCCGACCCGATCCCCAAAACCCGACTCTATACCCGATCCCCGAACCTATCCCCGACTCTCGAACCTTATTTTTATATTATACTTTTAATTTATATTTTATAAAAAATTTATTTATATATTACATATATATAATTATATAAAAAAATATAAAAAAAATTATTCGGGGCGGGTTCGGGGACCCCAAACCCATCCCCGCCCCATCCCCAAAAAATCCCCGTTAAGAATCCCCAAACCCGAACTCGATCCCCTAATTTTCCCCCGAACCGGAACCCAAACGGGGAATCCCCGATGGGGCCCCGAATCCGCGGGGAAAATTGCCATCCCTATTCAAGGTCTAAAAGGGACTGTGTAGGTGTTAGGACTCTGTCACTCACACAGCCACAAACAGAGAAGTGGTAACAGTATGGAGGTATTGAGAGCAATTGAGAGGAAAAGAGAGAGAGAGTATATTGTATTTAGATGATGAAGACAAAGGATTACACCACCCCTCTAGGAATTCGAGGATCGGGAAGCCTACCCCAATCACACCGATTGTCCAGAAAAATATTCTCTACCCCTCTCTCTCTAATTCCCCTCCTTTTATTCACCCCTAAAATAACCGCCTATTGACATGAGCCTAACGACCAAAATGTTCCCATCCACCTCAGCAACTACCCAGCCAATAATCAGTCCCTAAGATCTCTAACCTCAACCGAATTCCCAATATCAACTCTAGGCCCCCTTCTCACGTAGGTTCACGTAATAATGGGCCTATCAATATCCCAGCAGGATCTTTCACCTTGTCTTCAAGGTGTAAAGCTAGGAACGACTTAGTGAGCAGATCATACTCTTCCCAAGTAGCTTCAAAATCAGGGAGGTCCTTCCACTTAATCAAAACTTCTAATGCTCCAGATGTGTTGTAACGTGTGTCCAGAACTGTCTCAGGTTCCACCAGCCATTCCAGCTCCTCGGTTAAGATAGGAGGAAAATTTTGAGTTTGAGTGTCCATCCCCACTGCCTTCTTCAACATTGAGATGTGAAAAACGGGGTTTATTAGCATTGACTCTGGTAAATCTAGTTGATAAGCTACCTTTCCCACACAGCCTAGCACCTAATAGGGCTTGAAATAACGTGGTGACAACTTCTCATTCAAGCACTTGGCTAATGACTTGTGTTGGTAAGGTTTGAGCTTGATATATACCAATCCCCGTGCTGTAGCTTCTCCTCTCGTCGTTTCCAGTCAGCAAAATGTTTCATTCGATTCTGAGCTCTCATGAGTTGCTGCTTAAGCTCCTCTAGAATTGCATCTCGCTGCTGTAACCCATCTTCAACTGCAACAAAAGGAGATGACCCAGGTTCGTAGCATAGTAGTGGTGGCGGAGCGCAGCCATAGAGAGCTGTAAATGGGGTTGTGTTTTGCGGTGTGGTATGAAGTATTGTACCAGTACTTCGCCCAAGGTACCCACTGAACCCACTGTTTAGGCTTGTCACTTACAAAACAGTGTAGATAAGTTTCAATTCCCCGGTTCACGACCTCAGTTTGCCCGTCATTTTAGGGGTGATAAGTGGAATTATGCTTCAATTTAGTGCCTTGTAGCTTGAATAATTCTTGCAAGAAATGATTCACAAACACCTTATCACGATATGAAATCATAGATTTAGGCACCCCATGGAAACGCACAACCTCCCGGACAAACACCGCTGCTACCTCTTGAGCAATAAAGGGATGCCTGAGGGGTATGAAGTGACCATATTTCGTGAGTCTATCAATGACCACTAGGGTGCAGTTGTAACGCCCTGACCTAGGTAATCCCTCAATGAAATCCAGTGTGATGTCATCCCAGACTTGATTGGGAATGGGCAAGGGTTATAGCAAGCCAGTAGGGGACATGGCCAAATGCTAGTTTCGTTGGCAGACCTGACACTCCTGCACGTACCGGTAAACTCGGCGCTTCATCCGTAGCCAAAATACTTCACGAGCCAATTGTTGATAGGTCTTAAGCACTCCAGAATGCCCCCAACCTTGCTACCGTAGAACTCAGCTAGAAGCTGAGGAATGAATTTGGAAATTTCTTGGAAAACTAGCCGGTTATTGTAGGTTAAATTCCCATGTTGCTGTCTATAACCTGCAGTGGTATCCACTCCTGCCAGTAGGTATTTTTTGATGTTTCCTAAGGTAGGATCAGCACCAACCTCTTCCTGCAGGGCTGGTCAGTTTGGTAACCACGAGACTGAAAGGTCTAAAATTGATGCAAGTGCTGGTCGTCTTGACAAAGCGTTTGCCACCTTATTTTCATTGCCTACTTTATACTCAATGGAGAAATCATAACTCCATAGCTTAGTAACCCACTGTTGATGCTCTTCCAAAATTATGCGTTGCTCAAGTAGGTACTTTAGACTCCATTAGTCTGTTCGCACTATGAATTTTTCCCCCATTAAATAGTGCCTCCAGCGCTGGATTGCCAACACTACCCCCATAAGTTCTTGTTCATAAACTGACCTGAGCTGTGCCCTCTTTCCCAAAGCTTGGCTGAAAAATGCAATGGGTCGTTGGTCTTACATCAGAACAGCCGCAATGCCGTTACCCGATGCATCTGTTTCCACCACGAATGGCTTATCAAAATTGGGCAATGCTAACACTAGAACATTCACCATAGCTTGTTTTAATGCCTCAAAAGTTGTTTGTGCTTCTGGGTTCCACCCAAAGCTGTCTTTCTTAAGTTGAGCGGTAAGCGGTGCTGCGATGTGTCCATAATGGTGTACAAATCTACAATAGTAGCTCGTAAGTCCCAAAAATCCCCTTAGCTCCTTCAAATTCTTAGGAACAAGCCATTTGACCATAGTCTGAACCTTAGACGGATCTGCTGATACCCCGGCCTCGGACACTATATGGCCTAGGTACTCCAGTGCCTTCTGCCTAAACGAGCATTTCTTAGCATTTATGAAGAATGAGTGCTGCCGCAAATTTCCCAGAATGGTGTTGAGGTGATCCACATGCTCGGCTAGGGTTGTAAATGAGTTGAGCCAGTTCGGCATTCGGCTCGGATCGGCTCGGCTCATTAAAAGCTCAATTCCGCTCGTTCGTTTAGTTAAATGAGCCGAGCCCGAGCCTCAATTTTAGGCTCGTTTGTTAGATGATGCAGATAAAGGATTACACCACCCCTCTAGGAATTCGAGGATCTGGAGGCCTCTCCCAATCACACCGATTGTCCAGACAAATATTCTCTACCCCTCTCTCTCTAATTCCCCTCCTTTTATTCACCCCCAAAATAACCGCCTACTGACATGAGCCTAACAACCAAAATGTTCCCATCCACCTTAGCAACTACCCAGCTAATAATCAGTCCCTAATATCCCTAGCGTTAACTGAATTCCCAATATCAGCTCTAGCCCCCCTCTCACGTAGGTCCGCTTAATAATGGGCCTATTAGTAGGGTAGATCAAATCTAGGTTATAGGTTCCCAATAGATATCTACGGATCCTCTTTACCACAATTGAATGAGATTTTTTTAGTTTTACATTAAAACCGATCATAAAGGCAAACACTAAACATGATATCTGATCTAGATGCCGTAAGATAAAGAAGTAATTTGATCATATCTCGATAATGCTCTTGATCAGCTTGTTTACCATTTTCATCTAAGTCAAGCTTTGTGTTTGTAGCATGGGAGTACTATAAGTCTTGCTCTTGTTCATCCTGAACTTGGTGAACAACTCTTTGTTGTACTCTTAGTTAGAAAAAAAAATAAAAAATCATTTGTTTGCTTGATTTGAAGCCCTAGGAAGTACGCCAACTCCCTCATCATGTTCATCTCACATTCACTGCACATCATTTTAGAAAAAAATCCTTGCACAAGGAATCATCAGTGGCCTTAAAAATGTTGTCATCAATATAAATTTGAACAAGCAATTGATCTTAGTATTTTTAATTAATAAGGTTTTATCAATTTTTTTCTCTTTCAAGCCTTTGTTGATAAGAAATTTAATAAGATGCTTATACTATGCTCTAGGAGTTTATTTTAGGCCATAAAGTATATTTTTGAGCTTATACACATGATTTGGTTTAGATTTATCCTCAAATCATGGAGGTTGTTTAACATAAACTTCCTCCTCTATAAAACCATTTAAACATACAATTTTAACTTTCATTTGATATAATTTTAAAACATATGGAAGATGAAAATACAAGTAACATGCATATAGCCTTGAGTCTAGCTATAGAAGCAAATGTTTTTTAAAAATCAATGTCTTCCTCTTGGTTATATCCCTCGACAACCAATTAGGTTTTGTTTCTAACTACAATACCCCTTTCATCTAGCTTGTTTCCAAGCAATAAATCCGCGTTTGCGGTTGTGATTGCGGTTACAGTGTCGCAGTATTAAGGTGTCAAGAACAATATTTTATGTTGTCTTCCTTTTGGCTATATCCCTTGACAACCAATCAAGTTTTGTTTCTAACCACAATACCCCCTTCATCTAGCTTGTTTCCGAGCAATGAAACCGTGGTCGCGGTCGTGATTGTGGTTGCAGTATAGCATTATTAGGGTGTCGCGAATAATATTTTATATGTCGTGGTTGTTATGAATTTTTTTTATAACAAATATTAGCAAATATCGATAAATGTTGGTAAATATCAGTAAATATGGTAAATATCGGTAAATTTCATTAAAATATTGGCAAATATCATGTGAAAACCGATATATTGTTATAAATATGGGAACTTCTAAAACTGTTTCATATCGGCTGCCCCAAAAATAATAAATATCGGCCGATATCATATAGTGGGACCAATATTTAATTGTATGCTTGTTTCTAAAGACCCCTTAGTCCTAATAATGAGTCTATTTTGAGATATAGGGACTAGTTCTTATAATTGATTTCTCTCAAATTGGTTAAGCACATCTCACATTGTTGTAATTCAATTTGCTTCATTCAAGTGAGGCTTTGATTCCAATTGTGATAAAAATGATAGAAGATTGCAAATGTTATCTAGCGATGATCATGTAGTCAATCCTCTTGATGGATCTCCGATGATGATTCTGAAGGTGCTTATACGCATATATCCAAGGCTTCCAAGCTCTTGGAAGATCTCTTTGCTCGTCCTCTTGTTGAAAAATTGGTGGGTGCTCTTTAGGGTTTGACTTTTCTTTCTCCAACAAGCTATCCACTTATATGGATGGCCCTAAGTCTTCTTCTTGACTATCCTACACACTTGAATTAAACTCATCAAAATCAACATATACAGATTCTTCAACTAATATTGTTCATTTGTGGAGGATTTGTGAGCCTTACTAAGTAAATAACAACTAATAAAGATACCTTTATCCGTTTTAGAGTCAAACTTATCCAAATTGGTTTTTTATTGTTAAAAACAAAACATGAAAAAAATATATGCAGAAGTATCCCACATTTAGTTTCTTACCCTTGTAACGGTCGTAGGGATGTTCTTGAGAATTGCATAGATTAGGATTCATGAAATAATTTGTGGTTGAAACAACTTTGGTCTAGAAATATATGGGAAGCTTGGAGTCACACAACATTATCCTTCCTCCGTCCTCCAAGGTTCTGTTCTTTCACTCAACCGCACCATTTTGGTGTTCTTAATACATAAGGTTTTGTTATCATTGCTATAACCTATCGATCGGTTTATTTAAATTAGTCAATTAATTTAAGTTGTATATTCTTGTTCCTGAAATTTTTTTCTAATATCCGTTGAATGGTTGTGTAAACCAAGAGCCTATTTGGGAAACTAGTCAATCAGTTTGGTAACACCCACCGTGTAAGCGGAGGTAAACTTTTTTTGGAACTTACCTCATGGCCTAGTTACTCAAATTAATTGATGTGTTAAAATCGAGGCAAAACTGATTTTGAAATGAATTCAACCCATAGCCTAGTTGAGCAAATCAGTCGATCGGTTTGGGGGATCATTTGATGAGACTAGTTGAATGAGTGCCCTTAAATAGTTAATATTGTATCAAATCAACATTGTACCTACAATATTGTAATAATAATAGACCATGAACCATCACAACAAAACATAGCATGTTTCTTCCTCCTCTTAAAGATTCATGACTTAACAGGCTATACAAATATCCAACAAATGACAAGGTTTGCAAGCCTAGTATTGTAATGTTAGGGTTAACATGCACGTACAAGGCCATAGATATTCATTATGTCCAAACTAACAACTTCAAACATGTGAACATTAAATAATTAGCTAATATAGTGCACTATTTAAACAGAATAAAATTCATACTAACACTGATTTCAAAGATTTAAACACGAGAAATAAAGAACTGAATTTTTAACATACTTAAGGCCTTTTAAGTGTTTAATATACTAATTTAACATGCTAATCATACTTCTGCAACTGCCATTGAAGTAAAATTTATAAACCAGTTTAAATACCCAAACCCTTAGAAATAGAAAAATTGATTTTCCACAAACCCCAACCCAACAAATCAGCCATTTTTCAGTTTAATCATGTACAACCGTTATTTAATCAACTAAATGGGTAATAAACAGAGAAAATTCATGAAAAGAAGAAAAATCTTAATAATATGTAGTCATTTTCAAAAGTTGCGAACTCTAAACCAGCAGCAGACTATAAATGTTTTCCAACTCTAAGCATTAAAAGAACACTAACACATTTTTTTATTCAACAAATTTTCACTTGCCTTTGAGCAAGAACCAAACTTTTGTGAGCCTTTTTTCAAGCAGAAGCATTGTCTAGTTCTGCTTTGGAGATTGCATATGTATTACAGTGTGACAAACCCCATTTGTGGTCTAGTTTATAGAAATGGAAGGATGGAGGGAATGACGATGGTGTTCTGCAGATGAGAGGGAGGGAGAGATGATGAGATTGGCAGGCAAGTGAAGTGAGATGAAAAAATGTTTTTTTTTTTAAGTTGATTCCTAAGTAAGGCAAGTGTATGGGTATAAAAAAAAAAGGGCTAACGGAGTTGGTGTAAAATAAAAACACCGGGATGTATGGTGTTATTTCCGCTAAATATAGGGGTAGATGGTGCATTTTTCTTTTCCAGGCTAACGGAGTTGGTGCAAAATAAAAACGCAGGGATGTATGGTGTTATTTCCACTAAATATAGGGGTAGATGGTGCATTTTTCTTTTCCCGAGTTGTGTTTTCTTTGATGATGATACTGAATGTAAAAACTGTAATAACTTGTTGATTTTAATTGCTATCTTGCTTCTATCTTTGTTGATGATAGAAAATCCCACCAAGATTCATTAAATTCATGGAAGGCAGAACATCTGGATTAGTATTTTTGATGGGTCCTAGTGGCAACATTTGGCATGTTAACTTGGTTAAGCACAGTGATGATTTGTTTCTTCATGATGGATGGCCGACATTTGTGGAAGATCATTCCATACAGTGCGGCGACTTCCTCGTCTTCAGCTATGAGGGTAACTTATGTTTCACAGTACAGATTTTTGATCAATCATCATGTGAAAAAGAACAAGCATTCTGTGCAACGTGCAGCCAGAAAGCATCTGATTGCAATGGACTTGAGAGAAAGAGAGGTAGAGGAGAAGGAAAAACATACGCTGATCCATCAACTGATAGCCCTCCTAAGCAAATGAGAAATATCTTTTTTCCTGTAAGGGACATGAAGACGATAATGCATACTGTAGAAGGTTGTCATCCTGATGAGAAAGACGCTGGTGGAGAAGATATACGAGCTGCTTTACGTAGTTTAGGACAAAGACCTACTGATGCATCTGTGAAACTTATTGTCTTAGGATTGCCTGCAGCAGACATGAGGAGAAAATATATTGGTCGTTCAAAGTCAATTAAGAAAGGTGAGATGATGACAAAAAAAGTAAGGGAACTGTATGTACTTTTGTTTCCGACTTTAGAACTTTTCTCTGCTATTTCATAGGATGCATTCCTTTTGATTTGACTGTTGTGATAAACTATGCCGCTAGGTAATTTGTCTGAGAATCTAGGACCTTCTCTACTAGAAAAAAGAACTTGGAACAGTGATATCTGCTCATGCTATCCTGTGCCCTGCAGGAATAATGTACCCTATGCTTGCAACCTGTAGGCCTTAATCCAAATAAATAGCTTAGGTCCTGTATCTTATATGCTGGACCTAGCTTTATACAAACGCATGAACTAGAAGTAGTATAAAAAACCAAGGAACTAAGAATTATTAAACATGAACTTTTACTGCTAAGCTGGAGCAAAAAACAAAATTCAAAAACATTCATTCTGTGTTTTTGCTGTTCTTGATATCTCACCCTATTAAGAACTCTCCTTTACCAATCAAGAATTCTTCCCAAGAGCCCTGTGTTTGATTTTCTTACTCGATCAGGAACTCCTTGCTCTCAATCAAGATTTGTCCCCCTAGAATGCTCCACCATAACTAGACACAAGATCACTCACCTAGACCTAGATTTACGAGAATTCTCTCTCTATTTCTTGTTCTTATGTCTAATGATTACGAAGGCTCCCTTAT
This sequence comes from Tamarix austromongolica, assembly GCA_039764185.1. Classification (NCBI taxonomy): domain Eukaryota; kingdom Viridiplantae; phylum Streptophyta; class Magnoliopsida; order Caryophyllales; family Tamaricaceae; genus Tamarix; species Tamarix austromongolica. The sequence goes on along the minus strand of CM077814.1, from coordinate 80,931,137 downwards.
ATAGGTTACCTACCAAAAGATCATATAACCAACAAAAGATAGAGCTCGAAGTTAGAAGATATACCTCTAGATCCTCTTTCGTCTTCATACATGTGGCTTGAACTCAATAGTAACCACTGTTGCATGCACGTACGGGTCTGTAATTCTTTTTAGCCCATTGTCCTAGGCTAGTTTTTTCACAAGAAATGATGATTAGTGTATAAAGGGATCCACAAGGAAAAAACATGATATTGTTTTAGTCCATTGTCCTAGCACAGTTTTTTCAAAAGAAATTCTCTTTAGAAAAATGAAATTGTGTCAGGTCTTTCATGCTTGCTTTTTCTTGGGAATATGGATGAATATCTTCAGCTTATTTTGGTTTAGTCTCATTATATTGCATCAGTAATGGAAACATTTCCAAATTTCTGTTTGAATCAGAGAAAGCAATCAAGAACAAGTTTCATGTCTCAGCATGTATTGAAGCAAGTGTAACTCAGCATTTCACTTCCAGCTTCCCTTATTTTGTGAAAGTCATGAATTGGTCCAGTATTGGCAAAGGTAACTTGGTGAGTGAATCTCTTCTATATCTATTTCATTTTGTTAATAACTGAATTCTTATTTTAGTCTTCTGGTGTAAAGGCCATATCTAATTGTCTGTGCTCCCTCATCTCTACTAGGGGGGGTTATTTTTGAAAGACCCTTAGAGAATACAACACGATGGGCATTCAAATCTGGGACTCTTAGATACCTGGAGCCCTTAGTCTTCACCAATAGACAACCCCCTTAATCTTGTAGTATCTACTCCAATAAACTGACAATAAAAAAGAAATGAACTTATGGAAATTCATTAAACAGAGTTAAGAATGAGATTATATCTGAAAGCAACCTATATAAAATTGGTAACATGTTATGTTACTATTGTTTTCCTGTTGAAGTTGGTTTGTCTTTAATATTCTTCTTGAAGAACCCTCTTGGGCGTTTCTCTTTTTGGTTAACGCATTTATCACCTGCTAGTTCTTTTTCTTTGATTCTCGGATGTTTTAGAACTGGTTCTTTATTCATTTCCAAATATGAGATAAACAACCACAAAAATGCATTACTTGTTCCTGTCTGCAATTCAAGTTGCCGATTTACATTCCAATAGTGCCATTTACATGGCAGAGTCCTCATCCTTTTTGAGTTGCGAGTGCATATAGTTAAACAATTCAGCTGAATCCCTTCATATATAGCCCTTTTATGCTTGCAGCTGTGGCCCTTGGTTTCCTGATAATATTCTTGCTTTTTCTGCATTTTCTTGATTTGACTAAGTATATGATTCCAAATACTTGCAGAAAATTCCAGTTAAGTTTTCAAGGAAATACCTACCCAAATGCAGGACAAAGATTACCCTTCATAATCAGAAAGGAGACTGCTGGACAGTAATTTCCATTCCACTTACGAAATTTAATACAAGGCATTCTTTATCGAGGGGCTGGACAGCCTTTATTCGTGATAATGACATTAAAATGGAAGATATTTGCATTTTTGAACTTGTGGGGGACTGTGAAATGAGTGTTCGTATTGTGCGGCTTGGTGTGGAAGGGTTTGGCAATCAAAGAGACCAGGGGGCAGCTGGTCAAAAAATTGACAGTTTCCAACATCAGAACAGTTATGAGAATGTAATTGTAGAAGACTTATATGACGACCCAGGGCCTAGGGGGGAGGGGACATTAATGACTGAAGCAACACAAGATGCTTTGTTCTCCATTGATACAAATTTTATTACTTCAACTTCTGTCAATCCCACCCTCTCCCTGGAATCTGAATTTGTGGACCTAAAAAGAGGTATGCTTTGTTAATGCAGCAGGCATTTCATGCTTTCAATTTCTTTGTATGTCTCCATCTTTATATATGTAAGCTTGAAAATAATATTGAAAATGTGAAATTCATCATTCATGCATGGGTGATCTGGCCTTTCCATTGTTCCATATAAAGAATATAAATTTAACTCATTATAAAGTTTCGATTTTTCTACAATGTTATTCAAATCTTGGAAGACTGCTCCCCTATAGAGAATATTAGACTCTGGTTGGCTGATTAATTTTGAATCTGTTTAGGATTTGTCACATTTATGTTTGCTGGAGGCTTGCAAATAGGCAGCACTTATTATAAAAGATGACCTAAAGTGAAATATCTAATTTTCATGTAGATAGTTGTCATGTGGTTGGGTAATGTTCTACCGTCATGCATCTTGGTATAATTTATCTTCATCTTACCTTCTGTTTTATGATTGCAAGGACAAATGTCCAAATCCCCAAATCTGATTCTTGTTTTTTTGACTTAGATGAACATGTGACTTCTAGTACTGTTGGAGCCGAACTAGACCAAACCAAAAGAGGGAAACAAGTTGGCCATGCCCAATGCAGTTTGACAGCCCAATTAGTGGATGAAGGAGTAGAGGCTACTCACCTTTTCACTTCTCCTTATCAAAATTTTACGAAAGTCGAGAATCTCCAATATCAGCAGTAGACTTGGTTAGGCAAGGTTTTTTTCGTTTTTATTTTATTTTATTTTATATTTTTATAACTAATTTGCTATTGTCTATACCTGTTGAATATTACATTATCTTTCATTGATTAATTTGGTGTTTGCAAAAATGAAATATATTATTAGGCATCGACGAACATATATATATATGTTAGTGCAGCGACACTAAATGAAAGAGCATTTAAAATTCATTAATCATATTGATGTTTTCATGAAAGAAAGTTCTGGATTTTGGTTATCAAATATTTTCTTGCATCATCTGGTGCCTTGCGAAGTTAGTGGCTTCCTCCCTTTCCCTCTTTCTTGATCTTTTGAATCACTATTGCTTTTGTTCTAAAGCAAAATAGTGTAGATAATGTTTTTTCTCACTTCCGTAAGCAATTTAGAACCTATTCCATGTTGTATGATGTTGCTGCCTTGGGGAGCAAGTAGTTTGACACGAACTACCTCAAAGAACTTTGGTTTTATATATCCTTTCTCATGTTGCTAAATGATTACCCTCGTGCTTTATGCCTCGCTGATGCATATCAATGTGAATGGCCATCTATTGATTGTAGCCTGCCTACTTGTTACTTCCAGGAATTCACTCAACTGAATTCAAAGTAGCAACATAATTTAAATGTAGGATTAGAGAGAATCAAGAGAGAATTAAGAGAAAAACAGATAGAGAGAAGAAGGTGAGCTGGAATTCATTCTTTGATAACCAATTTTCGTTGCAATGACTATATATATGTCCATCTCTAATTGTCTATGGATGACACTATGGCCTTACATTGCCATCTTACTACTATTACGCTACAACTTCAACACTGTATTTTGTTATTATTAGACTAGAATACATTGGATTGAAGGGAGCTAACTATTGATCACTACGTTTGCTACTTTTCCTCTATTGTAGGAGCTTCGATTCTCACTTCTTCCCTTGGCTCCTTGCCTTGCCCTTTGCTTCAGCCTCTTCCCTATCCATTATTGGCTACATAACACTACCACTGTGTTCAAGATTCTGGCGGCATCTCTTTCTTTACCTTGCCTTTTTCGTTTTCCTTTTCTTTTATTCATTACTTCTTTTTCTGATAGTATCCCAGTTTGTAATAGAATTATGGATAATCAATGTTTTCATATTTGTCTATTAGTCATTAATAGTTTTCCGTAGGTCTATTGGATAATGTCTACCACAAGCATTAATGTAAGACTTGATTGTAAGACTACGTTCGAGGGCGGAATTGATACTGGGTCGTGGTTGTATATTTGTCTCTGCCGTGAGATTCCTGTATGTCAGCATGATACATATATTCCTGCTTTTGTGGGGTATTGCTAAAAATCCCTAGGATGTTCTCCTGTGCATTTTCCTATGGAGAAAACTAAGCTAGTGCTGTAGAATCTAGTAGGGGATTGTTGGACTGTGAATTATGTACCTAAAAGCCATGGCGGGGATGCTCTATTTGGAGGGTGGCCTTCATTTGTTCACACAAAGAATATCCAGTTAAGAGACATCTGTGTATTTGAACTTCTTAATGGACGAGAATTACAGGTACATATTTTCAAGGCTGCACAATAAGGAGAGATGGACTTGGGTAGGCTACGCTATGCTTGTGGAGTTTAGTGTGACCGACACATTATGAATTAACCCTGTAGTGTTAGGCCCTACATATGGTGGGATTCATACTAGGTTGCTATGATTATTGTGTATTACTGACTAATGCAAGTGAAAGGTAAATGTATTTTTCTTAATAATGTAAATTGTGGATCTTTGGGAATTCTTGTTCTAAAATCTCAAGATAGGTTGTTCCTATTACTGGTATAAAACTAGCAGGATGTGGATTTAACTCCCAAATATTGAAAGGGGAATACAAAATTGGTTCGCCATTGGTGGGCATGTGCATAGGATTACATTGCTTGGAAGGATAAGTAGCTTTTGTTCCACAAAATTGGGTTGCTTTGTGAACATTGATGTTGGCCTTTTGGATTTGAATGATATTAGAGACCTTTTAGAAAGGCCTTATGTCATGGGCTTAGCTACTCAGGTGAACATATATATTGGACTCTATTACGGTTCTTCAGTTTTTTTTTTTCAATTTTTCAAGGACGACTTTTCTTCTCAACTTGTTAATCTCTACTTGATTCGGTTGGTTATCATATAAATTAGCTTTAATTGAGTTTTCCCATGGAACTTTATACTTTTATTTACTACCTTTTTTTGGGAGGAAGGGGCAATCAATTTCTAATGTAAGATTAATTTTGGAATTTTGCATGTTGGGTTGAAACATGTTTTCAAGGATATAAATTTTCAAGTTTAATTTTGAATTCTCATTGGTGACATTTGGTAGAATTTGATTCGGTAACTTTAGTGTATGTTGATTAATGTCAATGGACCATGCTCAGTAAGGGACAATGCAGAGGTTTGGAAAGAGGTTTTTGATGAGCGGGTAACAACAATGGCTCCTTTATTGAGCACTGGAGATTTTAATGAAGCCTTGGAAGTGGGTGGATAAAGGTAGTGGTTGGGGGTGATAGCAGAGGAATGGAAGATTTTATATCAATGATAAGCAACCTTAGAGTGATTAAAGTTAAACCACTAAATGATAGATACACATGGTTTAGGGCAAACTCGAAAGGCTACTTGGATAGAGTGTTTGTGAGTCCGGAATGGATTCAAGTTATATTGGACATTAATGTCTCTATATTGTAAAGAGGCATCTCAGATCATTGTTTGTTATGGATCAACTTTGTGAGAAATGATTTTGGGCTAAAACCGTTTATATTTATTAATTGTTGGATGAGTCACCTTACATATGTAACAAAAGTAAAGACGGCGTGGGAGGCAGGAACTTGGGGATTCGATTCAATACAAGCTAAGGTAGGTGAAGGGGGCTTTGAAAATCTGGAATAAGGAGTTTGGTGAATTGCAAGCGCATATTGACAGGATTGAAAGTCAAATCTAAGTGTTGGATATTAAGGCATAGGATGTAGATCTTACTGATATTAAATTACAAGAATAGAGAAGGATTCAAAGTGAGCTATTGGTATGGAATAGTCAGTTAGAGTCCTTTTGGGCCCAAAGATCTCAATGTAGGTGGTTATGAGACAATGATCGTTATGTAATTTTTTTCTCTATTATATTATTGCAAGGAAGAGGAGAAATTGCATGAAGAAGATTGAAATCAATGGTGTAATTTATTAGTAATCACAAGAAATGAAAAAAAAGGTGTTTTCAAGTTCTTCGAGAAAGCATATAGGAAGATTACACAAACACAGGGAGATGGGTTTATTCAATAGTTAACAGAGATGGAAGTGAAGAATGTAGTATGGGCTTGTGACTGATTGAGAGCATCAAGGTTGGATGGTTTCAACTTTTATTTTTTGAATAATTATTGGGAATTGATTAAAGGATATGTTATCAAGTTACTCAATGATTTTTGGTTATCAGAGTCTATCTCGCCACAATTGAATGCAACTTTATGACACTCATACCTAAGGTGCAAACACCCTATAGTATTAAGGACTTTCGACTAATTAATATGATTGGATGCTTATACACAGTAATAATAAAGCTGCCGATAGAGTGAATGAAGTCCATTTTACTAGACATAATTAGTTCAGTACAGTCCGTGTTTATTCAGAATGGGAACATTATGGATGGTATTATGATAACATCATAATTAGTGGACTCTTGTAGAAGATCCATAGCCAACTCAGTGCTGTTCAAATTAGATTTCCATAAAGCTTATGATAGTGTAAACTGGGGCTTTCTTGATTGGGCTATGAAGGATATGTCGCTTCCAACAAGGTGGAGACATTGAATGAAGGCTTCTTATGGAACAACCTCTACCAGTGTTCTAGTAAATGGGTCGCTGACTCAATTATTCAAATTAGGTCATGGCTTAATACACAGTGATCCATCATCGCCTTTTCTATTGATCTTAGCGATGGAGGTACTTCACTTGGTGATGTAGAAAGGGGTTGCAGAGGGGTATACGGATTAAGAGAAATGTTTTGAAAATTCCACTACTTTAGTACATAGATGATACCATTAATTTTTGTCTCGCAGAGGAGGCGTCCTTGGTGAATATTAAGTGTATGTTGTTGATCATCGCCTTTATGATTTCAGGTTTAAAGGTCAATTTCTTTAAGTTGGATTAATGTGGAGGGGGTGTGGATTTGGGTGGTCATGGAAAAGCTTAGATGTTGCATTGGGACAATCCCTTTTATGTATCTTGGTGTTCCAATAGGTGGAACACTATCTAGATTATCCTTTGGGAAGACTGTTGTTAAAAAAAATAGAGCATACATTACCAAGTTGGATGGGGCAAACTTTATCAATTGGGGGAGAAGTGACTAATAAAGTTAGCGTTAAATAATTTACCATCATACTCTTTATCTCTATTCAAAATGCCAGCAAGAATGGCAGAGAATATAGAGAAAATAATGAGAGGTTTCTATGGAACAATCATGAAATTCAAAGAAGAAAAATTCACCTAATTAATTAGGTCTTAATCGAGGCACCAAAAGTGGAAGGGGGGGGGGGGGTCTAAGCATTGGTAGCTTAAGATATAAGAATTAGGCATATATGTTCAAGTGGGCACATAGATTTTTAGGATGTAAAGGAAGTTGATGGCACAAAGTCATTACTGAGAAGTATTCTCAGCTGATGGTAGCATGCCTTAGCTCGTGGTAGGTGCCTACATTAGGCGGTTATTAGAGAATGGTGTGTAATATGATATTGATCAAAGCACACTAAATCAACGAAATGTCAAGAGGAGATCAAATGACAAAAAGCAATGAATTTTTTTATTATTTTGGTTAGATGTGTGGATAGGGGATAACCCCTTAAAGGTTAAGTTATCTCAGTTATTTAACCTTAAAAGTGATAAGCGGTGCATGATTAATAGTATGGGTGAGTGGTAACAAGGTGAATGGAGGTGAAAGTTTGTTTAGCATAGGTAATTGCGATCAAGGGAGGAAGAATTGGTGTTGCAGATACTAGGGTTACTTAGGGTTACTTAAGAATGTAGGCATTCATCCTAATTTGGAAGATGCTTTATATTGGAGCTATGATTGGAGAGGGGAGTTCACTATTAAAGTAGTTACTACAGAGATTGCAAGAATTTTTCATCCCATACAACGGAGATCGACAACAGATGTATGATTGAATATTTTTCCCACAACGGATTGAGATATTTGTGTGGCTGATAGTTCATGAGAGGATTCCACAAAGGTGTTCTTGTAGAACCAAGGTATACTCCAAAAGTTTGAGATATAATGTGTCTTTTGAAGGTTGTAGAAAGAGGATGTACAATATCCTATGTTTTTTAGATGCTCGGTTGTAGGATAGATGTGGATTTTGTGGTAGCATCTCACAAGATTAGTATGGTACTTCCCAATTACACTTGTTGATCTATGTGATTAGTGGACGGGTCTTAGAAAACGACAAATTTTGGAAAAAGATTTGGAAGGTTTCATTTTGTGTTATCATTTGATCAATATGGAGAGAGCGTAATTTACACATTTTTCAAAATTAGGTAAGTAAACCTGTTGATGTTCATGATGTGATTTTACTTTGCATTGGATGGTGGATGAGATATTGGTTTCCAACCTTCCCATACACAACACAGGAAGTGTTGAGCATGCAACAATGTTTCCTCAATTATTGCAGCACACAATGGATGTGAATTAGAGACAATCTAGTAAGATTGTAATGGACATCATCGGGATATGGTTGGTTAAAATGGACCATTAATGCTTCAGTGCTTTTGGAGGATAATAAGGCTTCAATTGGCGGGATATTACGTGATTGGCATGGAAAATTTAAATGTTCGATTTCCATCCCCATAGTTAACTAGGGTGGAAGTAATGGCTATTCATATGGCCTGCATACCGAGCCTTAATAAAGGCTGGCTTTGGTCTAGTCATGGAATCAGATTAATGGAATTTTGTGGAGTAAAGTAATAAGCGAAAAAAGGGCTCTGGAAGTTGGAATTTGAAATGAATTTTAGTAGTAGCATGAAACTGGAGTGGGGTGTTTTCAGGTGCAGTTTGAGGGTCAAGAGACAAATTTGATGGCTAACTCCTTAAAAAGTTTGAGACACTGAGGGGTAGAAGCATTCATAGCCTGGTTGTGATGAACTTTAGGGATTATTTGTGATAGAAGAAGGGGTAAATTGGAAGTAGATTATTGTAGGATGATTTTGGGTGGGGGGTACATATGATATTGTATTTGTTTTTTTGAATTGGCTGTGGACGGGTATCTGTAGATGGCTTGTTCTTTTTTCATAGGGAGGTGGGTGATGAAAAGGTAGCCCTTATAATGAGGGGTAAAGGGTGGCATGGTTCTATTTTTTACTTCGAGTTCTTAGGGGTATGTTTCTACAGGTGGGTTTTATTTCGTGGGGGGGGGGTGCATCTTTGAAGCTTTTAACATATTGCACGTATGGCCTTGTATTTGGTTGTTGGAATTGGCTGAGGAAGGGTATTTGCAATTGGTGTATTGTCATGTTTCATGGTGGTATGGTGCTTTGAATAGACATTAAAATGGGGGTTGAGGGTGGGTATGGTTATGCCTTTTGTTCTATATTTTTGGGGTTATGTCTATGTAACACCCCAAATTTACTACTTAATATTTTCGTTTTGTGAAAACATTAATTATAAAATAATAAATGTTACCACCATATTTAACATAAGTCTGATCCCTTCATATTTCTTATACCAAGTACTAAGGCTTAAAATAAGTTAGATCTAAAACAAATTAGTGGAAATAGAAGACACTAACATAGATAGATTTACAGATAAATATTCAACGATAATCAAAGTACAACAAGGGACATAAGAGTCCAAAGAAAAATCAACTACAATAAAAACTATCATATGAGGGTACAACACTGGTTTTCCCCAACTCTTAGACCCGTAAGCCTAATTTGAGAATAGAATCTCTGTCCAAGGGCTTCACTTATCCTTTCCACTCTTATACACTTTGTACCACTCCATAACCTTCACATAGTTATTTACAAATGTAGTATTGGTATGACTTCCTTGTATCGAGTAAATCATAATATTTCATAAGAGGTAGTATGCTCATATTACATATAATAACACAATAATCCAAAAACATACTCATAGCAGTACATGCCATAACAAAATATAATAGTCATGTGATAATATAGACAACATCAAAGTCTCATGCTAAAAAACCGATCGTACTTAACCACTTCACATCATCTCAAAGTACACAATAGCCATAACAAAACTCATGACCAAAACCGGCTAATCAAATCAATTCCAAATACTAAGGTAGGCCACTAAGGTAACTACCAAACCTACCTATCAAACCAAGTAACGTATAGAGGCAACTACAAAACCACAACAATCCATTTATATTCATAAACAATACTTACTCCTATTTTTAATTACTCAAGGGGATACACTTAACCTGGGGATACTGAAGTATACCTAGTCATATTGGTGCACAAAGGAAGCACAATACTCGTATACTATAAACTAGAGACACTACGGCACACGTGGTCATACTAGTACATACAAACAACACCGTATCCTCCTGCATCGACTACCTAATTTTTAAGTATTGAGTCCCCTATAGGGCCTTTAGGTCACTTACATAGTGGGGCACAAAATACACTATCAAAACTCAAACCAAGGGCTCTTACCTTATCTCTAAGGTAGCTAATTCTAGAGAGCAACTATTACCAAACTTAAGGTCTTCCACTTTAAATATTAGTATTTTATAAGGTGATCACAGATTCATATATTGTTAAACAATTCCCATTTCCATACTTGCCCATTTTCACTTTATTCCCAATTATTCAAGTTAACCCAAAGGCTAATGGTTCAAATATAGGTAAAAGTTAATTACTAAGGTTAACCTATCAATATACTACGACCATCCTATGTCCAATTTTTTACATTAGGTGAATTAGGCCAAAAATGACCTAAATTCCCGTAAAACCCTAAGTTCACCAATATTATCCAATTTCTTACCAACCATTTTTTTTTCACAAAAAGCTTAAAAGATATTAATTTTCAATATTTTAGCAAGTAGGTAATTTTTAAAACTTAGCGATTAACTATAGTTGTCATTATGCATGTATTTAGCAACTTACGTGTACAAAATCTAATTATGCATTTCTAAGGTGTCATGTATTCTATGTAACATATGCATTCATATTTACAACATGATACAACATTCAAGATGACAATTATCATCATGATGCAAATAAAGAAGCATTTCTAACCTAGAACCTTTGAATAGTAATTATTGTGTTTTAATGCTAATCATGTGTGCATAATTTTCTATTTATATCAACTCTAGCTACATGTGAAATGATAATCATGGAATACTTAACGTGGCATAACCATAATATCTTGGCAAGGTCAAAACTCTAGAAAAATCTTAGAAATGCATTCGTTAATTATTTAACAAATTATACATGTGTATTGCTCATAATTAATGATATGTCGAATGTACGTACTACCTATTTAAGAGCATATTATCATCTTATCATGAGTGGTTGGATTTACCTAAACTTAAGCTATACAAAAATACAAAAGACCATCTTCTCCATGATACCTCAAGGATTACTTAAGCAATCAAAACCTAACAAAACATATATTAGCATATAATATACCATAACAATAATCAAAATTAATTGATCCAATTCGGGAAAAGGTTAGAGAATAACTGAGGAAAGGGAAGCTTCAACAACAGACCAACAATTGCACAAAGTCACATAGAGGTAAGGGGCAATAATAGAAGGTCACGCAGTAAAGATGGAGGAACGCCCGAGCTTGCCGCAATAAGGAGGGGTGCAATGACACCGGTTCACACAGAGGATGGCTGGTGAAGAACTACACAGGGCTAACACAATTGTGTGAAGGAAAGGGTGCGTGGTCATGCATGTAACGCATGCACAGGTTGAGTTGGAAGAGTACACATGAATTGTGAGCAAGGCACACAAGTGTGCAAGGAGAAAACAATGAGAAAAGTGCACTCGTTGTGCATGTGTCGTGCATGTGCCATATGAGAGAGGGCACATCCATACAAGAATGCTCACGGGTTGTGTTCCTCAATGAAAAACAAAATATATCATGATGGGGGAAAGGAAAAGAACGACTTGAGATGGTTATGGTTGGGCGATGATGAAGAGGAACTGATTAGGAGGTAGTGCTCGGTGGCGGCGGGAGGTGAAGATGATGATGGTAAGTGGTTGATGGTGTGAGGGGTTGCGGTGATGGTGGTAAGGAGAAGGGAGAAGAATAAGAGGAAAGAAAATGGTCGGACTATCGGTTTGAATGGACAACACAAAAATAAGAAAAGAGGAAGGCTTATGTGGTTGATAGCGTGCGATGGACGAGCAACCATGGTTGAGCAAAACATAAGAAATAGAGGCAAAGCGGATGTGAAGGAGAAATTTGCATTGGGGACAAGGGGTAGGACAAGACCAAAATTTGAATAGGATAGAGATGCTATTTAGGGTAATCAAATAAGGGGAAAAATATTCTGTTAGGAGAATTTGGGTTTCATGGTAAAACATATACATGTTAGGGCTCCAACTAGGATTAAAACTAATAACCCAAAATATATTATCATTTTATCTTAATTAAATTGATATCTAATATGCCACAATAATATACATAAGAATAATACACTTAATACAAAATATTCTACAATAACTATTATGACTAATTACATATACTTATTATTTTATAATTAAAGTTTTTACAAATGTGATATTGAAGTCTATGCAGCTGGTTGTATTTCGTGGAATGTGTGAGTATATGTCATGGTATTTGAGGCGTGGTTAGCAAATGATGGCATGACCTATCTTTACCCTTCATAGGTGGGTGAATGACCATGGGTGATGCTTTTACCTATCCTTCTTTATTAATAAAATTCTATTACTTATCCAATTTTTTTTTAACAAAATCTGTTTTTCATAGATAATTTAAGGATTTATGTTGTTTACCCGATCGTAAGTCTGACAAAAAAAAATATATATATATAATATATAATGCTCCAATGTATATATATGTAAAGAAGTACTCATTCATTTTACAACCGTTCCAGAGAAGTTTTTTATCACAATCTGAGTGGCGAGCTGCCATCGAAAATGATGCTCAAAGGCCATAGCAGTGCTACCTGGAACGTACACGTTTCCATATAGAATGACGCCTTACTTGTCTGAGATGGCCAAGAAAGTTTTGTCAGAGCCTATTCCCTCGAAGAGAATGATGTGCTAGTCTTCAACTACAATACAGACGGTTCCTGGTTCCAAGTGCTGATATACAATGGGAAAAACTGATGCGAGAGAGAGAGAGAGAGAGACGTCCCACTTCGTCAGGAATGTTGCTTCTTCTTCATCTATAGAAGGACTACAGGTGCTTGCGATCATGAAAAGAAAAGGAGGCGGCGCTCGATCAGAGGTTCCGAGATGCCCACGGCCACCGGGAAGGATTCCAAGAGGATTGGTCTTGTCTATCGTCTTTGCACTTGGTTCAATACCCGTAAATCAGGTGGGCTTATTGTATCATAATGGAGTGAGTTTGCTTTAGTTAGCACATTGCATTCATGAACATGAAGTTTGTGTGACCCATGTTGAATTTATTCATTAACGAAGAAGGTGCACCCTATTGACTTGGCCTATATGTTAATCTCATGCAGCTTTATTTATATACTATGAGATTTCGAAATATGTACTCTGAGGCGGCGTGGGCATTACGTTAATTAATTTAATTAAACAAACAAACAGACCGGCAGCAAATAGGTCGAGCCCGAATTCTACTGCGTAGCTAAATGCTGGGCGAGGGCCCAGTTTTGGCCTGTCGTAGGCTCAGCCCATAAAAAGGCTTCGTAACATTTCTCACATTGGATGTTCAATGTGTGTAGAGCTATAAACGATTCGAGCCGAGCTGAATACTCCTAGGTTTAGGCTCGGCTTGTTTAACTAAACGAACGAGCCTAACCGAGCTTTTAACGAGCCGAGCCGAGCCGAGCTCACGAGCCAAAGCCAAAAATTGAACTGAACCTCACTTTTTCGACCTCGGGCTTGGCTAATTTAACTAAACGAATGAGCCAAACCGAGCTTTTAACAAGCCGAGCCAAACCGAATGCAAACTAGCTCAACTCATTTATGGTCCTAAATGTGTGCAACACCTACACTATATACACCCAAAAAGTAAAACTAAGCACAAAATAACCATCCAACATTTTGATCTTTGGTTTAGAAAAATATGGAAGTTTATTCAAAAGATTCAATCATCCATTCTCTTTGGCTTATATTTGCTTCTTAGATGTAATCTCGATTGAAAATTTCAACAAGATACTACTTATATTTTACTATTATTATTGTCATAATCAATATTTTTCTTATTAGTATGTTATTATTATTGCTATCATTACTATCATTATATATATATATTGATCTAATCTAATCTTATAAGTCTCAAAAATAATCCTAGAAGAATAGGCCCTAATGGTTCTAAAGAAATTTGAGGGGGAAAAAAAGGAATGATGAGAGCAACCTCATTTTACTTTAGAAAAATATATAATGGTAAATATTTCATTATTTTGATAATCTATTCCTAATAATATCAATAGAATGGTACTAAAGTACTAAAACTAGTTTCTTAGTCTTGTGATGCATTGTATATACACTATCATTGGAAGACAGAATATGTAAATGATCTAAACTATATTAATATGAGGTAGCATGTTGTGTTACACATTCCAAACAAACTTATATATGGTGGGCGTATCGAGTGAAAACCATCCTTATGGTAAAAATTAAGAACCAACCTTTAATTTTCTAAACTATTTACATTAGTTTTTCCCCCATTCATAGAGGGTAGTTTGAAATACTTACAATAATATTTTTTTCATTCACCAAGGGTAGTTTCCATTACTTATTGAAGGTAGTTATAACACCCCCTCATTTTTATAACTAAAAATTTTCTTTAAAATGAGTTAATTACACAAGAAATATCATTAAAACACAAGGAGTTGCAGCCACATTTAGTATAAGTTTGATTACTTCTATAATTCTTATACGAAGTGCTATGGTTAAAACATTATTTTGCTTAAATTAATAACAACAACCATAAGAACAAAATATAAAATTTATTACAAATTTACATTATCCTAATAGTATAAGAAACCAAGTAAAAGAGTTACAATATGATAAGAGAAAGAAATGTAAAAGGGGATATAAGAATCCAAGGGATATCCGGATTAAAGGATGCTAAAGTGGACATCGGATAATCTTAAGTCTCTACTCCTACCAAAAGCCATCAAGTTGTACCCTCATTGTATTCCTACAAGGTTAAGACCACCCATTGAATAAGCAGTGAACCATTCATGCAACGATACTGAGTAATTCACTACATAACATTAACATGAAAAGGTCACATGAGGCATATAGGAGATAAAATGCAATAACATGGCATAGGTAAATCAAGGAAAAAACTACATAACCACATCCAAAACAACCATAACATAACCTATAAATAAAATGGGGTAAGGCACTTATACATCTACTAACCAACCAAGCCATACTATTTTCAAAACCAAGGGTAGTGCATGGAGGTAACTATAAAACCAAGAATCTAATCCAAACCCAAACATTCCAAATGCCGCATTATAAGTCACTTTTATTTTTATTACTCGAGGGGATACAAGAGACTAGAGCCATAACAACACGTTAGTCATACCAGAGCATAAGGTATCATAGTACCTTCCCAATTATCTAACATAGAGACATAACAACACTTTAGTCATACTAGCACACGAGGCAACACAGTACCCTCCAAACCTAATATACCTAATCCTTAAGTATCGATACCCCTTAGAAGTCTAGAGAACTAATTAGAGTAGATGTAGGACCTTGCTAGGGCACACTGATACACCAATGAAACAAATCAAACCGAGGGCTAAACCTCGTCCTTAAGGTAGTTACTTCTAAAGAGCCACCATTCCCAAATTTAAGGTCTTCCACGTTAAATATTAATGTTTTATAAAGTGATAAAAAATATCATTTTCCTTTATTTATAATTATTTAGTCAACCCTAAGGTCAACACATTAGGTCAAAATGACTAAAATTAAAATATCATAATTCATAACACCTTATCATGCAAATAAATTGTATGTAATGACAAAAGACAAAATACATACAAGCATGGATTAAGCATATTGTGCATAAGAAACCCTAACATGCATTTCAAACACGACACCATTCCATGCATAACGTATAAAATAGGTTAAGGCATAACTTGACATTTAAGGTAGCAATCAATATTATAACTCATTCATTAAGGAATTTCTAACCATCTAGTACTCAAACTAGATGAACTTAAATTAACTCTAATCACGCATCAAAACACTAGCATGCTGTTATTTATCATCACATACATACATACATAACTTACAACATAAAACCCTAATCTAGCATACTCACATAGCGTAATTTATGCATGCCTTTATATAAAATTTACATATTATTATACTTATGATATGATTTTGACATATTACACATGTGTATATCTTTTTAAAAATTCACATGCATAGAACGTACTCTAAGAACTGAACAAACCTATATACCACCATATGGGTTCACATTTTAGTAGAAGCATATAGTTACCTCTTATCCAAGCTAAAGAAAAATAAATAAGGCCAAGAATCACCAAACTATTCCTCACTCAAACATCTTCAAACTCCTTAAATTAAAACCAAATCAACATGTTAGCAACTAGTCGGTAACCATAAACTAAAATAACAAGATATAGCCATATCAAGGTGCGCGAGACTATAACACTACAAAAGGCAAAGCTCATGCTACCAAGGCTTAGCAGTGTGAGGTATTCATGTACGTGGGTGGCTAGAAACAACGGGATTTCATGTGAGGAAGAATGTGTAGCGTAAGGTTGGGTGTGAAAAAATGGAGGTTCTTGAGTAGGAGGTTCACACAACAAAGGGGAGGGTTGCATTGGGGTTGCACACAAAGATAGCTGATTGGTGTGAGGTGCAGCCAAATGTGGTATTGGGCTCAACAATGGTGGTGTTGAAACTCAAAGAGCGTCATGGAAGATAATTATAACACCCATATTTTTACTATTTAAAAATTTTATTACGCAAAAGTTTTAATTAAAAAATAATCGGTGTTACCGCCACACTTAGTATAAATTTGACATCTTCAACTATTGTTATACTAAATGCTAAGGTTTAAAATGTTACTTTACTTAACTTAATATTTACAACATAAAATAGTGATTTCTTTATAGATTAACATTGTTCTAATAAATACAAAATGATTAGGAAAATGAGTTATAATATAACAAAAGGAGAAATATTAAGGGATATAAGATTTCAAGGAAAACCTGGATTAAAAGATGCTGGGGTGAACACCAGACACTCCTAACTATCTAGCCCTACTAGAAACCATCAAATGGAACCCTCAAAGTATCCCTATAAGGTAAAAACTTCCTATTGGATAGGTAAGGGACCATGAAATGGAACCCATTAGTACTATGATAATAAGTGAACCAGTACACATCACTAACATGCAAGGTCACATGATGCACATGGGTAGTAACATGACATAGATACATCAAGAAAGATATGTAATAATGAAATGACCAAAACCGATAAAAAAGTTCCAAATATCAAAAGGTAGAGCATTAAGGTAACTACTAAATCAACAAATCCAAATCAATTCTAAATACCAAGGTAGAATGCTAAGGCAGCTACCAAACCATATACCAAGCCAGATAGTGCACAATGACAACACCTTAATCAATAACCCATAACAATTCATTTATATTCTTACCCAATAGTTATTTTTATTTTTAATTTACTTGAGGGAGATATAATAATAACTTAGATATATAAAAGTACACTAGTCATACTAGTGCACAAGACATCACGTTACCCTTCCCACTATCCAATCTAAAGGCATAACAACATTCTAGTCATACTAGTGCATAAGGTGACATAATACCTTCCACACTTAGGACACCTAATTCTTATATATTGATACCCCCTAGAGGGTTTGTATGTCACCTATACAGTTACTAGTGTTTTGCTGGGGCATAATGCCACACCAACAAAACAAAAGAAACTGAGGGATCCTATCTAGTATCTAGGGTATCTAATCCTAGAGAGTAACGATTCCTAAACTTGAGGTCTTTCACTTTAATTATTATTGAGTTATGATCACTTTAATTATTATTGATTTATGATGTGATTATAAATATCACATATTACACAACAATTTTCATCTTCATACCTAACTATTTTTCCTTTATTTCTAATTATTTGAGTTACGACTTAGGTCAATGATCCAAGTCAAGGTCAAAGTTAGCATTAAGTTCAAATTATTAAATGTGAGAGGCCATCTTATGTCCAATTATTCACATTAAGTACATTGGATTGAAATTGACCATAAATGCCATCAAAACCCTTATTTCACCATTATTATCCAAATTTCATACCAAATATTATTGTTATGAGAATTTGTCGTGAAAAGGATAAAATATAATAATTTACCATATTTGAGTACATAGGTAATTTCTAAGATTTAGAAATTAACTATATTTTCCATTATGAAGGCTTTTAGTAACTTATGTGTACAAACCCTAATTATGTGTTTCTAACATTTCATATATTCCATGCAATATATATGTAAAGTTTTATGGCACGATTCCACATTAGGTAAAAATCATAGCAGATTAACCCTAATTAGGCTTGCGTACAAACATGTTATATTTTTACCATAGGTACAACATGCAATAGTAATTATGAAATACTTAACATGGCATTGTCGTACAAATTGATGAGGTCACATACCCTACCAAAATTCTAGGTAAACAAGCCTTAACCTTTTATATATAACACATGTGTATATCTCATATTAAATAATAAGTCAAATACACACTTATTATCATACTTTTAGTTCACATCTTTTCATAATACTTGCACACCTATTGTAAAACCTTGGGCATATAACACATACATATATCCCTTGAAAAGCCCATGCATAAATCATACTCTAAGTAGTATAACGACCTTTATGTGTCACTACATGATTTCACATTTTAGTAGAAGGGTATCATTACTTCTTATCCAAGCAAAAGAAATAAAGTAAGATTCACCTAACTGGTATCCACTCAACCTCTTCAAAACCCTTACATCAAAACAACCAACTCATATATTAGCACCCAATACAACACTACAATAACCAAAATTAAATTGGAAAAGAGTGTTAGAAAATAAGCAGACAAAGGAATCTATATTTTGTTGCAGTAAGAGAATGACAACACAAAGTCATGGAGATAAAGAGGACAATGCCATTTGTTTCTATTCTAGTGAGTGGAACAATGGCAATTATGGCCATCGATATGGGGAAAGAAATAGAGGGTGTGGGAGTAGCCAATGGGGAGGAACTAGTGGTAAGTGGTGTTGCTAGGGTAATGATGACATTTTCTAACAAAAAATTTCAGTGATAATGTAGAAATAACGAGGATAAAGATTGGGATGAAGCTCGAGAGAAAGGGGAATGGAACCATAGACCAAGCTTTTGGTTTTCTAGTGGAACAAAAACACAAAAATAGAGGATGTAGGTGAGCTCATATGGATGAAGGGTGTGTGAACAGGTGAGATAAGATGAGGAGAGCACGAGTGAAAGGGATGGCATGAAGAGATAAAGCACCCTAGAAGAAGGAGGTGGGATATGCTAGAAATAAAATTACGGTGAGGGTAGGGTAGGGATGCTAGATAGATAAATTAATAATCCAAAATTTAACCTAATTAAATTTATATCTAATTTTTTATAATCATACACATAAGAATAACACATTTAATACAAAAAATCATACAATAATTATTATAATTAATTATATAAAATTACTAGTTTATAATTTAGGTTTCTACAAACAGGGTATTACAATATTGCTAACAAAAGAGGAGGAAGAAATGAAGAGTTGGGGTTGTTTTGGAGATGAGTAAAAACACCAAAAATGAGGGAGGAAGGAAGGGTTATATAGGCAAGGTAATGTACAAACGATTGAGCCAAGGAGGGGTTGGTGAGGAAGGTAGGTCGCACGTCTTTGGAATATATTTAAATGGTAGGGGGTGGCTTGAAGGGCATGAAAAATCAGGGGAAGAGTGTGGAATTCAAAAAACCTACACTTTGTTGTGATTCTAGTAACTGGAATTGAAAGAAAAAGAATTAGATGGAAAAAGTTTAGGGTTCACGGTTATGATTTAAAACAAAAACTAACAAATCTTCGAAGTCTATTCAAATTTTAACCTAATTAAATTTATAATATAATTTCACATAAAAATAAAAATAATAATAATGCATCCAGCACAAAATATCATATAATGATTATAATAAATAATTACTCACAATTACCAATTTTATTAAGTAGGATATCTAAAAGTGGTGTATTATAGTAGTTTCCACCACTTTTTGAATGTAGTTTCCTAACATAAAACATAAATATATAATATTTATAAAAAGTCCCTATTTTTTTTCTTTTGGTACTCAAATACTATAGTTTTCTAAGTTACTTACAATAATTTTTTTCATTTACTGAAGATAGTTTCCACCACATGATAAGAATAGTTTTCTCAATTGTAGCAATTTCCTTTTATCTCAATCCTTTATATTTGATCTAATGGTTTAAATTAAAAGTTATAAAATTTTTATAAAAAAATATAATTCTCATTAGATGTCCCTGTAAAATAAAGACATATTCTTTCTTAATAATAATGAAAAATAATATCAACAAAAAGACGTCATGTTTAGTTTGGCTACATGGTTATGAAGACGAGGAATACATATATATATATATATATATATATATATATATGGGATGTATGGAATCTTTTTATTATATATTATCACCTTGGTGGTATTATTCACACTAGTAATATCAATTTGTTATTTTACTCATACAATTTAAAGTAAAAAAAATAATATTGTACTAGGTATATGAATATAAAAATAAAGTGGGAAATTCATATAGTTTTTATGCACACATGAAATACTTCATTTTTATTATAGGATGTACATATTCATTTTATTATATATTATCTTCTTAGGAGTATGATTCACACGAGTGATATCAACTTATTATTTTACTTGTACAATATAAAGTTTGAATATGAAAAAGAAGCGGAAAACTCATATAGTTGTATGTACACATAAAATAATTTCTTAAAAGTTATGTTCTTCATCGGCTTCATATTTTATTTATTTATTATTTTGTAATTAATTTTTATTTTATTTTATTTTACTATTTATAAAAATGTTCAAAATTTATTATTATTAAATTAATTGGTACAAAAACAAACAATAAGAAAAACTAATCGATGAACATATGCTTTTTTATATTTTATATATTTTTCTTCTTAAAGTTTGATCATTTATTTGAGCAATATATAAGGATAATTATATTTTTTTAATTTATGTAATAATAATCTTATATATTTAATTATTTAAACTAAAATAATAGAAAATTGATATACTTAATTTCTAAGATTATTTATTTATTCTTCTAATTTTATTTTATAGATAAATTAAAAAAAAATTGAGGCAAGCTTGAAAGAGGAAGGCTTGGGGCAAAGAGATGGGCCGATGATCGAAGAAAGGAAAAAAACAAAGGAATAAAGTGCCAAAAATAAAGGATAAAGATGTCGAGGCACACGAGGATAAAAGGAGAAAGGGCATAAGAAAAAGAAAGTAGGCGGGTGGTAGGGAGAGGGCACGGAAAAAGAGAAAAAAAATAAAGCAAAGGAAATAAGAGAAGGGAGGAAAGAGGGTGTGGATATGAAAAAGAAAGGGGAGGACAGAATTAGGAGAGAGAAAAGGAGAGAAAGGAAGATAGAGAGAGCAGCCACAACTAGAAGAAAGAAAGGCAGATGGCGCACAAGGAAAGAGAAAAACATATTTGATTGAATTTATTTTGAATGAAAATAAATAATTTTTATTATATTAAATTGTTAAAATTTTTATTTATATTTACTTTTAATATATATTTTTGTGTAATTAATTTATTTATTATGACTAACTAAATAATTGTTGATGGAGAATAAATTGAAGTCCTAGACTATGGCTTAAGATATAATAATTATTTTTTTTATTTCATAAGATTGTTTTTTGACTCTAATTTAATTGCTATAATTTATATGTATGATTTTATTGAGTATGATTTATATAATGCATACCGTATTATGGCTTCCTCATAGTGGAAATATGTAAAATTATGTGCTTGCTAGGTGGCTATATGAATATATTAGAATTGTAACATCCTAAGTTTTGCTACTGAAAAATTTTATTTTACAGCAGAAGTTTATAATCAAAATATCAGGTGTTACCGCCATAATCGATGTAAGTCTAGATTACCATACCATCTTCTTATCAATCATAAGGCAAGAACCATTAAAATGTGAACCAAGACAAATATAAAACAAGAGCACTTTTATAAATACAAATACAAGTTTGGAGATGAATTTTGAGTATAGCGACAAAATATACACAAAAGAGATACCATGGAACTAAGAGTCCATAAAGATATTCGTATAAAACTATTTTTGGATAATATGACTCAACGCTCATGTCTTGATATAAAGCATCACTCTACCCCATACAGAACATCATAAGAAGCAAAATCATACAGCTGGTCCTCAATGACCTACACAAAAGTATCAAGGTTGTCCGCTCATGGTAATAGGTAACACCCATGAAAAGGATGGTCAATATGCTATGTGCCAAGCAAGGTGACAACACTGTCGAGTTTGGGATTTAGTTAAATACATGCATTCATAACATAGAATAAGTATACATGTAAAAAACATAAAATATCGCAAGGTAAGTATTGATCTAAACCTCTTTATTATTATATATAATAATTTTTATTCTTTTATTTATGTTGATTTTAGGAATCCTACTATTCTTAAACTAGTGGAATGGTCTGAATCACCTCTAAGGGAAAACACACTTGAGTCACTATTATTACTTGGTAGAATGGACTCAGCACCTCTCAGGGTAAAACACTCTTGATCCACTATTCTTAAACCAATAGAACGGTCTAGAGTACCTCTTTAAGACAATATGCCTAAGCCATTATCATTCAAGGGAATAAACCCAACACCTCGATCCTAACTCATGTACTCTTCCACTTTAAATCATTAATATCTTATCCATTGGGTTACTTATCTCAAGTCATATTATATCTCATGATGATTTTAAGGCCCCAATATTCTTAATCCACCGGAATGGACTAATGCACCTCTTAAAGTAAAATATTCCTGGGCCACTATTATCATCTGGTGGAATGAAGGCATAAAACACCTCAGCCAGACTCACGTGATCTTTTACATTAAATTATTAATGTCTTATATATGATTGATTTGAAGAGGACATAACATATTTAAAGCAGGTAAGGCACATCACAAGATTATAAGGTCATTTTTTAGATGAAGACCCTTATGTTCCTCTAAAACCTTAATTTCACACTTTATTCATAACTCCTCTTTTATTAATCTTTTATCCACCAAACTTAATACATATTCCTCAATTATTATTATTATTATTGAATTTCAAGGCCTAACTCTAGGATCTTTCATATGCGATAATAACCCTATCTTAAAATTTACTATTCCCAGGACTGATAAGCCCTAATTTCACAATTTCATCATAACTTACATTGTAGGTCTCAAAAAAAATACCAGTTTCAAGATCATTCTCAAAACACTAATATTAATAACATATTCAAAATTTGTGGTCTAACTCTACTATTACATACATGTGATAATAGTCTTCTCGTTTTAGAGTTACTATTTTCAAATCAAACTATTTTCATACTTTACTAAACTTAGGTCATTCACATCTACTCTTAACACTTATTATGAATTCCTTAGAATATTTTAGATGATATAAAACCATAAAATAAAATGATTTTCATATTGAAACCATATTAACCAAAATAACTTTACTAATAACAAAACCCTTATTTCATGCAAATCTTATATGTTTGGTAACATTATTTTTGAATCCTCCATTTATCTTATTATACTTATTTCACACTCATCATATCCTAATAAACCCATTGTATTTCACACTGAGGGTTTCCACACATAATATTATCGTACGATATCGCAAAATTTTAACTTACTTATTCATGACTAGCTAGGGAGAAGAAAGAAAAAGAAGTCGCGTATGTGGGGAAGAACACAAAAAGGAGAAGCAGAAGGAGAAAAGGAAAAGGAAAAGGAAAAGGGAAAGTGAAATAAATTAGTTTTGGGTTTAAAATCTAGAATTATGTTAAGATATTTTAGGTTAGGGTAAAATAGAAATATAATTTTTTGATATTATAATTAGGTTACGATGTTAATTACTTGGAATTAGGGTTAGTTAAAATTTGGTGTATTAAAAGAATTCATATATATATATATATACATTAGACAACAATTAACCTAATAGTTTTGTGATTCTAATTGAAGTAGTTGAATATTTATATACGTGTGAGCCAAATGAGAAGAATATAACTAGACATACTTGAATTACTAGTTTGGGGACTTAGACCCATATCCTTCTACTTGTGTTTAATGCAATAAATATAGTTAAACATAGAAATCACTTGTTGTGACCATACTGTTAGAATTCAATATTGACGTTTTGTCATATAAATGATTTCAGGAAAATAATATGAAGTGTATAAACTTGCTTTTGGCTTGCAATGTGCCCACTTTCTTTCTTGTAATTAAAAGATAACTTAGAAATTATTATTATATTTTACCTAGTCTAGTGATATATTTATGTTTTTCTAGCACGTTTGTTATATTGGTATTCACCGATATTTATTTTCTTATTTGATATATTTTTATTATTTTCTATTTTGAATCACTATCATTGTATTTTTTTTCTTAACTATTTTTGTGTGATTTAAAGTCCTTTATTTTATTACTTTTGATTTGACTAAATTTAAATGAGTCATTTTAATCTGCGGTCTAGAATGATATCCTTTTTTTTATTAATAGTACAATCAACAATAATAAGATTTAAATCGACGACTGCAGCTAATGGAAACCGAAGAATGAAATAATTGATCCAAAGAGGATTGATGATATCAAGAGTCAAAACTGATATATTGAGAATACGGGTTACCAATTCAGCAGGAATTCAAATATAACCGGCTGCCTCGATCGGGAATTGTACCAAGAAAATATCATTATTAATCAAAGCGCAAATCTCAAGATTATTTCTCACTATGGCCTTTCAGTGCCAGTGGTACTCGTTCAACAATTTAGAAAAAAAAAAAACTATTTTTCTTTCTCAGAGTGAAATCAAAGCTTGTTGATACACAAGTCGAGTATCTTTCGGACACACACACACAAAAAAAAAAAAAAAAACTACTATTAATATGTCAGCAGGGTCTACTCTGAGCGACCGTTGGAATGGCCGCATAAAAACATAAAAAATCATTTTTCATTCCCCCCCCCTTTTCAAATACTTAGCCCCAAAGCTTGTATCAAAACCGTACCTTTTGTTATGCCAATCCCATCAACCCATAAACGTGCTTGGTCGTGTCGTACGTGTAACCAAGATAGGCAATAATATATCTAGGAAGCGGGGTGACCTCTTGCATTGCAGGCCTCCCCTTTTTGTAGTTTTTCAAAAGGTGGAGGTCAAGTGGGGGAACTGTTTGTCTTCGCTGGCATTTCACTGAGATAAGCGAAAGTAGCAGGCACGTACTTCAATAGCATTCTTAGTGCTGAGTAGCAACGTATGATTGGTATACTTACGAGGAAACTTTCTCTCTAATATGCTCAATAGGGTCGTTAGTTCTGATCCACAGAGTAGAAGATGCTGCCACTTTCTCTGTCTCCGTGATGAATCACATTTGGCGTTACGTGCAGTTTGCACTTTGCAATATCTAAAGGGAAAAGCCTTTTGGCATCGAGGGCCAATGTCATAGGGGCATGTATAATTATTATTACCATCTTCGTCATTGATATTATGATTACTGTTTCTACATAGAGATAACCAAGGATTCTGGTACTTAGGTATCGAGTACCAACACTTGGGGGTTTGCTTTAATAGCCGGCGTGCAAACATTGATTGGGTGGGCTTACCCCAAGTGCTTACTTTCTTTCCCCATTTTGGGGCAAGCTTATAAGTGTTTTCATTTAAGTTACATATTACTCTTAATGTTTTAAAAAATAAATCATTCTAATACTAATTTGTTATATAATAAAATTGCTTTAGAAAAACCAAAACATACTTTATACTTTTACTCACATTTTTTTTCTTTTATTATTTATACATCAAATGATTTACTATTTTTCGATAAAGGATATAAGTAGAATTTTAAAATAAATATTTTTAAAGGAAGAATCATTCATTATCATTAATTGCTTAAATCATTTACAAGCAGAGGAACAATAAACTAAGGTAAGGAGGTTGTCCAAACATCCTCCATGTTACTAGACTTAATTTTGGCAGCATCATGTGCTACACTATTAGTACAATGAGGGACGTGAGCTTAAATGACCTTATGGCACTAACCAGCATGATATCTTGAATAAGGAAGGATATTTGTGATCTACTAAATCTCTTTCCCCTAAGTTTGTTGATAGCCATAAGGCAATCCGTTTCAATTAAAATGCCCTACCACCCAAGCTTAATACCTTTCTTTAGACCAAGAAATATGCCTCTGAGTTCAACCTTCTCCGGAGTTCTGCATCCTACCAGTTTGCATCGACTTCAAATGCCCTCCCACCCAAGCTTAATACCTTTCTTTAGACCAAGAAATATGCCTCTGAGTTCAACCTTCTCCGGAGTTCTGCATCCTACCAGTTTGCATCGACTTCACCAGTAGCTTTCCTGGTGTGGTCACGAACAATATAAGATATCATCTACTTGCCATCTGCACTACATCCTGCATTGCTATTGATTTTGATACATTTAGGACTGCGTGGTTGCCACTTTCTAGTTTCCATAGGCAATTTCGTAACTTTATCCTATTCCCAAAGCAAACCAAGAATTTATTTAACATACTCTCTCAACTCTCACCCATGTTTTATTACACTATTAAAAGTTACATCATTTCGTGCCTACCAAATAACCCACACAAAAGTACATTTTCATGCCACTACCCATTTATACATCTTGAGGACATCCTCAAACCAATCAATTTAGTTGTGTTAGGCCTAAGAGTCCTGGATAATAGGGCACTAGTTACATTTTTACTTCACTATTATGTATTGTAGTATAGTGTGCATGTCTATTTCTACACCTCCATATGCCGAAAAACAACCTAGGACATTGATGCTTTTTGGTAGTATTTGATGTCGGGGAGAACCCTATAAGCACATCCCCATGCAAAGTTCTTGACCCTTGGTAGTGGTTGAAGCTTCTGGATATTACCTCAAATTGAGCTCTCACTATTTTTCGATGAACTAGCTTCATTATATGAGTTCAGTTGTAAGAAAAACTTGTAGGCAGAGTGCCCAACATAATCTCCATCATTTTCAAAGTACTAGGTGATCATGTTAGCCTTATCGATCTTGTGGAGAGGGAAAACAAAGATTGCATTAAGGTCTAAGCTAATAAAGAACTCTTCAATGTAACTTTTGTTTTAGCTCCTATTATTATTAATTAAGTCACTAACAACCATAGTGTTGTGCTAGTCTTACATGGGGGATTTAGTAGTCAAATGGAATGAGGTTAAGGGATTCATTTATCATTCCAAAAGTTGAGGTTAGATCCGTTCCTAACGATCAAGATCGAACCCGCTCTCACTACTTGTCTTGCTCCAACTATGCTTCGCCATGCATAGCTTAGTCAGATTCCCCATCCAACTTACATGATATTAGTTGTGACATGATACTAAGCCTCTCACATACACGCAATGAGTGAGTGATGATTATTCATGACTTTCCAAAACTATTTACCTAGCATAGCTTGGTTAAAATGCCTCAAAATCACATAACTCAAGCCCTCTTTTATTCCTTAATGTACATAGCTTAGACTAGAAAATCTAGTGGATACTTGTTTCACGACTATCATTGCTCCACCATAATATTACCATCACTAAATAAATCTCTGTGCAAAGAGTGTCCAAGAATTGGAAAACACTTATTACTTAAGTTAGGACAACTTGAAGGACTGATAAGAATGTAAATGAGGCAGGTTTAGGATGGGCACATTTATACCCATATCTATACCTGATAAAAACCCCAAAACCCAAACCCATATCCATAGCCGAATAGGTATTCATTAACACATCTATATCCGTATCCATCGAATATCCATTACCCCGATGGATAAACCCATTTAGCGTTAAGCCAAATAATAATTTAAACCTTAATATTATACTATATTTATTTTAAAATTAAGGATTAAAGGGTAATTATATATTGAGTAAATGGGTATAAATATGCATACGAGTATGGGTACGGGTACAGATATGGATACCCCTTACCCATATGGTTGTATCTAGGGCTGTTCATGTTATCCGATATCTGCTTATCCGATCCGATATCCGAAGCGATCCGATCCGAAAAAACAAATATCCGATCCAATTTTTTTTTTCAAATCAAATATCCGATCCGGTCAACGAAAAGTCAAACAAATCAAATATCCGATCCGAAGAAAAAATATTTATATATTTTTTATAATTTTTTATTTTATATATAATTGTATATAAATAAATTTAGATGTGTCTGTGTATAATTTTTACTTACTTTATTTATTATTTGAGGCAAAATTTAATTTAATTAAAATTATATTTTTAATATAATCCCTTTTTAGATATTTATAAAAATAAAAATAAAAATACTCTGCATACCGATATACTCCATCCACTCCTTTCTTATTTTAGTTTTAACATTGGATATTTGTTGAGTAAGTCGGATATTTGCTCAACATTCGCTCAACAAATCGGATAATATAAAATATATTTGTCATTTGGTAATTTTTTTTATATTTGAAATTGTATTCGAATAATATCGGATATATTTGATATCCGATGATATCCGATCCGAAAATTCAAATATCCGATCTTCCGGATATCCGAAGTTTCAAATCAAATATCAAATATCATTTTTAGATATCCGAAATTTCAAATATCCGACAATCAAATATCCGAAATATCGGATATTTGAACCGTGAACAGCCCTAGTTGTATCTATACTTGAACCCAATGAGTATTTTTTTCATCCTCCATCCTTTATATCCATATCCGTTTGAGTATCCATTATATAAGATACGTCGGGTTTTGGATAAAATCCACCCTATTCACATCCTTCAGGATCAATTTAATCAAAACCTCTTTTTCATCCTTTGAGATTTTTAATATCCTCCAACTCTCAATCCTACTTTGGATAGGATCTTTAATGTATCTAAAAATATCTTTTTTATACCATCTAATGATCAGCGATGATCCTAAGTATTCATTGAATTACTTCACACCTTTGGCCCCTAAGATGTTGTATATCTACTCCCTTCTATCTTGTGAGATATTAGAAGTGAAAATAATCTTAAACTTGCTATATTTCATGCATTGGTCAGAACCATGCTCAGACCTTTTCAATATGCATTTCCACATCTTGGGTTCCTCCTTTGTTTCCCTTTAGAAAACCATGCTATTGTCCACAAATAACATATGAGATATAATTGGTGCTCTTCTGGTCACCTTGATGCGATGGAGTAATTGATTTTTGACATACTGCCATATTAGAGCTGATACTGCTTCTTCACAAAATAAATAAAAAATATGGGAATAATGGGTCACCCTATCTTAATCCTATTTAAGGTCTAAACTCCATCCTCGTTGTCTTACTCCACTATTGTAACCTCGACGATCATCCTAGCGTGGAGAGATAGCGTTGAACACTAACAAAGGTGACACACACTTAGTGTTGTAGCAGATGGCCTTTAGAGAGCCACCATTCATGCCTTCATACTCACCCTTCCTCTTTGTTTCTAGCATCAACCATAGGTGAGTTGCATTAAGCTGTCGAACCTCCACCACCAGCATGATAGACTTAGCGAGCACTGGCATGAGCTCATTAGTAGTTTGGTGTTGCTAGTCTAGTCACATCTAATGTGCCCGAGCACTGACAAGTGATGCCTGTCCTCCGATGCTACTATAGTGATCTTCACACACTCTATTTTTGTAGATTTTAGGTGGTATAAGTTGCCCTAACCCTCACTCTGATTTTGGATTTAATTGTTGTCCATTAGTTTTTATTAAGTTAATTTTTTTTATATTATGCATATAAATGAGATAAATGATTAAATTGGATGGATTAATTAATTCTTGTGTATGTGGTTGATTTCAAAAAATCATAGTTTTTATCCAATTATGATCGGATTGCTTGGATAAATTTGATTAAGTTATTTTGATAAATTCATTATACAATATGTTTTAAAAATGCATCTAATATCATGTTGGAAACTTTAATTTGATAAAATTGATTGAATTATGATTTCTAGGCTCAAACCCTAATCGGTGACACATATCTTTGAGTTGGGATTGGCTTTTGAGTTATTATTGCCAATTGACTTTATGAAACACTTTATAATATGTTTAATTGTATTTTTGATTCATTAAATTGATAAAATTTATGATAATTGACCAAATTGAAAATTTTAGGTCATAACCCTCATCTTGTTAAATTAGGTTACATCCTTATTGTCTTAATCAAATTAATTATTTGATATGTTTTATAATATGTTTAATTTCATATTTAGATCATCAATTTGAATAATTGATAAATAATTTATTGGATTTGCATCCCAAGCCAAAATCCTAATTTTTTTAAGCAATTATCTTAATGTGGTATTCATAGGCTCATTTTTTGTTCAAATTTATTATTAGATTTATCTATAATTAGCTTAATTTTATTTTTAAACTATCAATTTGAGGTAATCAATGTGAATTGGTTGATTTATAGTTTGGGATTAGAAACACTAATTTTTGGATTTTAGATGATAAAAAGTAAGTGAACTTTGATAGATTTTTCTTAAATTGATTCATGGGATTAATTATATATATGTTCGGTGACATTTATGTTTTATAAATTGTAGCAATTATCTAGAATTGGCCAATTTATACTTTGGTTGTAAAACTTAATGTTTAAGGTTGATTTCTATAGAATTATCAAACCTTTTTAACTTCTACTCAATTAGTATTCTAAATAATTTTAAAAAGTTTTAAAATAGTCATATTAGCTTGAATTGGTGAAAGTCTCATTTCTTTGAAAGATTCTAGAAGTGGAAGGCCTTGTAAGAAAATTGGTTTGTATTTCTTATTGATTGATTAACATTATGTGAATATGTGATTGTAATACCCTCAAATTTAGTAGATTGTTATAAGGTTGTTATGACTACTTATATAACCACGTATACCATCCTTGTGATAGTTCTGTCTAAATAACTTTATAGCTAAATATGTTTGTTATGGAGTAATTTTTAGGAAGTGTCACCCTTTTGGAAAGTCTTAGAAATTTTATAAAAACTTCTCTAGGTTGTTACAAATGGTATCAGTGAAAAACCGCAACCGCGGGCTAAACTTGAATGCATCAGTTAGTCACCTTGCAAGATGATTCTTGAGATATATTGTCATGATAAAGTCAGTGGTCGAAGTGCAACTCCCAAATTGAGAGGATTGTTATAAGAATTGATATGGCTACTTATATCAACATGATATACCATTTTTTTTGGGTAATTTTGTCCTAAGAACTTCACCGTTATGCATGCTTGCTGTGGAGCAATTTTTAGGATGGGTAACCCTCCTCCAAAGTTTTAGAAATTTCTTAGAAAGTATGTGAGTGAGGATAAAACATGTTGAAAGAACTCGCATGGTTAGCCAATCAATATGAAAGTACTCTAAAGTAACCTTGCAACCCTTGTGAGACTGGTATGCTATTAGGTGGCTACCAAGTGGCGCCTATGTGGTAGTATGAACTCTAGGTGTTATAGTAATCATTAAGATAGCTTGCTAACATAGTCTTCCATTTTTAAAATGTAATCAAGGAAGGCATTTTGGATTATCCTAAAGCTAATATCTCATTCCTTCATTATTTGCTGGCTATGGACTAAGGTAAGCCTCTACTTACCTCCACTTATAGTTGTTTCATTAGGACAGATTGATGTGCATGTGTTTTGGAAGTGAAATTTGTGTGAATCACATGGGTTAGTATGTTAAGTATGGAATATGCATTGTATTATGTGTTGCATTAATCATGAGTTTAAAGTGTTGAACAAGATCATGAAAATATCTCTCTATGGCAGTGCTTCTCTTCAACTCTTCATCTTCGCCCATTCCCCTTCCCCTGTTTTCAAAATTGGAAGACGAAAAACCTTAGTTCTTCCCTTCCTAATGTCTAAGGTCGTTAATCTTTACCGTTTTCTTTAGGTTTCTTCCCTTCTTCTTTGTCGAGTAGGTATTCATATATATAAGCATCTATAACAAAGCGAGGGGACAAGTTGCGAATTATGGTGTTATAAAATCAAAAGGTTAAGCCTTTTTGTTTGCTAAAACTATCGATTACGACGACAAACACGGAGATTATTCCGAATTTAGGGAGAACGATTATGTTCTCGCATCCTCATTTGGCGAATCGATTACGTTTCAACCAGTTGGGTTTGTTTCATTGTCCCTACTACTTTTCTTTCTAGTTTGTATTAATTATACTTAAAACCTTTTTTTTTCTTTTTTTTTAGAAAAGTAAAAAAGAAAATAAAGAATATATTTAAAAGAGTAGATTTAATTTTCTAAGAAAATGTAAAAAAAATATCCCGTGTGACTCGTCTTCGAAGGAAGTATTTCATAAACATATACGAGCGCCAGAGCTGAGAGCATCAATGTGCAGCTAGTGAGCTAAGTTTCATCTTCCTTTTTCGTCGATGAACATTATTGAGCGAAAACATCCTTTACTCTTCATCATTGATGCACGAGGACTTTTCGGTTTGTTAATGTAAATCAGTACCCTTAAAAATAGAGACTATATCGGTACTAAAACCACCCTAATTCAAAATATTCTTAATGGCTCACCAGTCACGGGGACCTCCACCACCACCCTTAACATCAAGAGCCACGGGGACCTCCACCACCCCTGACATTAATGTCAAAAGGCCAACCATAATCATTATTGCCGACATGCCGGATTTCTGCCTTTAATCATTCATTCATTCATATTAGTAATTCAAGTGGCCAAGTTACTTACTCTTCTTGGAAGAAGCCATCAAGTAGTGAGTATCCTGTAAAGAGGCCTATGGTGACTGTCGTGATGTCTTTTATTCGTGTATGAAACTTCTCCAATTTCCTATTCCTAGAAGAACGAATGGATGTCCACGATAAGCAGTCACCTAACAAACTTGTCTTTTGTACGTTCTCCTACGATCCTGACAAGTGGAGCAGAGCAGATGTGCTGATTTGTACTCGCACTAGAACAAATACATATCCCTTACATATGGATTTATTATAGGTGCCAAAAAAAATATTATCTACCTAAATTTAAAATCCAAATTAACCTATATATATATATATATATATTAACACACTATTTTTATATTATATTGATAATTAAATAATATAAACTAATAATAATACAAAATAAAAAAGAAAATCAAGACACAAAAAAATTCATTAAATTTATTATATTGATGATGAGAAATATAATAATAAAAAATAAAATATTCATTATACTTTTTGGGCCATAAGTTTTTATTTATTTATTTTGTATTGTTTTTTTTATCACTTATATCTATGATAAAATCTTACATGAACTTTTCTTAAAACACAATATATTATGATATAAAATATAATTATTATATTCATATTAAAAATATTTTTATACAATTAAATTTTTTATTAACATATATTAAATTTTATTAATAATCAAACTTTATCATTAAAATATGTGACCATAACTTTTTGAATACAGAGGAAATATAATTTATCACTAAATTATACACTGAATTTTAAATAAAGGTCATTTCAAATTTTGGCATACTTATTAAGAAAGTATGTCAATTGTTAATTATATTTTTTATTAAATATTCATATTAAATGATATTTATGGTAAACAAAAGTATTTAATGATTATGGATATATATTTTTTTTTTGAGAAAAATTATCCTTTACATTGAAAATCTAAAATGACATGTATTTTTAATAAGAAAGAAATTTGTTAAAATAACACATGATATGAATAGAATGTCCTATGTAATTGTGAGTGGATACATTATAAGTCAATGTTACCTAATAAATTTATAGAAAAGTGGAAAAAAGGGAACACAAATCACAAAACGAAGAGGCGATAGGTCCGTCAAGTTCAAATTAGTGGAAAGCATGAAGAATTAACTTTGTACATGAACGCATCTTTTGTCTCATAGCCTTCACTAGAGATAGAAGCCGGGGATATTTTCCATGTGGTGGATCACCGAGGATGTGAGGAAGTAGTCCCCCAAAAGGTGTAGTCATGGATGCCATGATGCGCAAATTTAGCAGGATAGTAGGGTGTGGCTACGAGTAACGTGATCATGCTATGCGAAGTCAGTATTTTTTTTAAATGTATTTTTGTTAAGATTATCCAAAAATTTATAATATTTTATTTTTTTATCTACAAATAGACACCTATATTAATATATTTAAAATATGGTAAAATGTTGATATAATCATAGTAAAAATCATAAAATAAATTTTGAGTAAAAGTAATAGTAATTTCAATAGAATAATAGTAAAATATGTGTGTAGAACCTATATTGATATACTTTAAAATACACACACACGTGTATGTGTATATGTATGTATATATGTACGTATGTATATTTTAATGTATATCAATGTAGGTTCTACACACATATTTTACTTTTATTCTATTAAAATCTTACACACATATTTTAAAGTATATATATGTTGCATGATCTTTCATGTTCATACCCCTCCTTTTGAAATGAGAAACGTTAGGACAAAAATAGTTGTGGTGATATATATATGTAGATGTGATGAAAAATATATATAAAAATGATAAAACATAATAAGATCAATGCTTAAAAAAATTCAGAAAATGGTTGAAAAAGATATGTTAAACATTACTAAAAATTTCACGTAGACGGTGGTGAATAATATTGAGATTGATGATGAAAGATTGAATTATGTAAAATAATTATTAAATTTAAGCAGTTTTGGTGAAAGATATATAGGTAAAACTTTATATATATATATATATATATATATATATATATATATAATTATGGTTAAAAATATGCACAGAGTAGTGAAATATAAATAAATGAATGTTGATTTTCTTTTGAATATGGTAATGAAAGATAGAGGAATGACTCATATCCATAGGGCTTACATGAACCTATATCTTAGAGCTTGAATTGGCCTTTGGACGGAAGAGAAATGGCATTAGAGCCCCTTTTTCATAGAACATAAGAGAACAACTACAGAAATATTAAGAGTGAGAGATATTTAGATGCCTAGTAAAATATATATATAATTGTGGTGAAAGATATGATTAACAGTATATGCTTAGATATGATATATATATTGTAATTATGGTTAAAAATATGCACCAATTAGTGAAATATATTAAATGAATATTGTTTTTTTTTTGGAATATGGTAGTGAAAGATACATATAGATATTTAGATGCCTAGTAAAATATACATGTAATTGTGGTGAAAGATATGATTAACAACACATGCTTAGATATGATATATATATATATATAGATATGTAATTATAGTTAAAAATATGCACAAAGTAGTGAAATATAATAAATGAATGTTGATTTTTTTTGGAATACGGTAGTGAACGATACATTAAACAATAGTGAAAAATATTAAAAGTGAAAGACATTTAAATGCCTAGTAAAATATAGATATAATTCTGGTGAAAGATATGATTAACAACATATGCTTATCAATGTTGAATATATTTTTTTCCAGAAAAATAGTGGTGAAACATATGCTTAGTAGTAATTAAAGATACTTAAATAAGTGGTAAAATATATGTGTAATAATGGTAAAATATATGTACAAGATTAGTGATGTTTGCTTAGATTACTGTTGAATTTTTATAGAAAAATATGTTTAACTACAGTAAAAGATAATTATTTACACGGTTAAATAAATATGTAATTATATTAAAAGATACACACAAAACTTAGATTAATGTTGAATTTTTTTTAGGAAAATAAACGTGAAAAATATATTTAACAGAGGTAAAATTACTTTGATGAATGGTAAAATATATGTAATTATAATAAAAAATTTAGTAGAATTGGAGTGATGAAAGATAGATATAATAATAGGTTCCTATACAAACTATTATTTAAAATACAAACGTAGGAACTCTTAATAATCATTAGATCTAGAAGATTTAAGGATTGAGATTAAAACAAATTTGGGTTAGGTATGTACTAAATTTTAACGGTTGATCAAATACTAATCTAATGATTATGATTGATTCCTATACATGTATATTAG
The DNA here is from genome assembly GCA_039764185.1 of Tamarix austromongolica. Lineage (NCBI taxonomy): Eukaryota > Viridiplantae > Streptophyta > Magnoliopsida > Caryophyllales > Tamaricaceae > Tamarix > Tamarix austromongolica. The sequence continues at coordinate 80,895,119 of CM077814.1, read as the reverse complement.
AGAGGGTGTGTATGAGACCTTCACCCTATATATATATATGATAATGTCGGTGGTTTCACTGAAAAACTGCCTGCGGCACATGGTACATATAAGTATTGGTGAAGCATCCAACAATTGTTCCAGCCAACTAACATGCTGGTTCAAATTAAAGTAACGAACAAAAATGTTGAAAGTATTGTTGCTTAAATATTGCATGTTAGCGTTGGTCTTTCCGTCTGGGCAACTATCCTAGTATATAAATTACTCAGCATCAATTGTTAAAAATAAATAAGTAAGTAAATAAATAAATTGTCCATCTTAGAACATCTACAATGGTAACCTTAAATTTGAGATGTCAATTGTACTACCTAATTATTTTCTCTCTCCTCTCCTACTTTTATCTATTTAACTTAAATTTAATTCAATATTCTACAATAACCAACCTTAAATTTATAACACGCAATTACTTTTATCAATCACATCATCAATTATTTATACTTTATATTATTTAACTTTTAATTTATATCAATATATATATAATAATTAATAGTTTTTCTACTACAATGAATTTTAAATTAATAATTTAAAATAATATTTGATTTCAATTAATTTTAAAATAACCTATTATAGTTTTTCTACTACAATAATAATAATTAAAAAATATTACAATGAACATACAAACACAATATAATTAACAAAAATACAAATACAACAATATTATGAAATAAAAAACGGAAATACAATTTAAATAACATTACACAAATATTACAATAAAAATATAAATATAATAACATTACAAATATAATAATTAATACAACATACGTAAATATTATAACATAGAGAATCGAGACGAGCAAAAACTATTTGTCGTATTCAAATTGTCATATTTCTTCTACCAAGTCGGTTTTAAGTTGGTGAGTCGAAGCACGATCGGTAACCTAAGTAACTCTTTCAAGGTATGAATCCATGTTCATTATCAGACCATGATTAATTGTAGGAAATGGCCCATTATTATCATCATAGTCGAAAAGATCGAGAGGAAAATCATATAAATATGTATCTCTTTCATCTTCAACAATCATGTTATGTAATACGATGCATGCACATATTATCTGCTTCATTGTCGCCAAGTTCCAAATACATGATGGGCCGCGAATAATTGCAAATCATCCTTGTAGTACTCCAAATACACGCTCAACATCTTTCTAGCAGATTTTTGATGCTCTACAAATAACTTTCTTTTTGGTCCTTGAGGAAGCGGTATGGTTTTGATGAATATTGGTCAGTCTGAATATATACCATTTGCTAGATAACATTCAAGATGATATTATGTGTCGTTGACCATATAATGAGCCTCTGGTGCCTGTCCTGCATAAATTTCATTGAATACTAGTGAGCGAACAAGAACATTAAGATCATTATTTAATCCAGAACATCCAAAAAATACATGCCATATCTAAAGATCTTCGGATGCGATGACTTCTAGCATGATTGTTGGGACACTATGGTCACCGCAATAAAATTGACCTTTCCATGCAATGGGATAATTTTTCCACTCCCAATACATGCAATCAATACTTTCCATCATACCTAAAAAGCCACGTCTTTGACCCATTTCAAGTAAGCATTGAACATCATTAGCATTAGGACTTCTTAAATATCGGGGAGTAAATAATTCATTCACAACCCGAACAAAATACCTTAGGCATTCAAGAGTTGTTGATTCTTCAATGCGCACATATTCGTCTACGCAATCGACTGGCATTCCGTATGCTAACATTCATATCGCTAAAATACATTTTTGTAATGGAGAAAGTCCCTTTCTACCAATTGCATCATGCCTCATTTGAAAATATGAACAATAGTTAGTAACAGCTTTGACAAACCTAAGGAATAAGGATCTTCTCATTCTAAATCTACGAAGAAGCTGAGTTGAGTTGTATGTTGGATTGTCGGAGAAATAATCATTATATAATATTTGATGGCCTTCTTCACGATCTTAATCAATGTAAACTCGTTGTTTTCTTCTATTTCAGTTGAGCCTCTCAATTTCAACAATAGCATCTTCGATAGTTGTATCCATTACTTCAGCAAGTAATATATCATCAAAAGTTGTAGAGTCATTCAGATGACATTGTTGTTTAAAAATAATTAGAATTTTATTTGAAGGAGATGTGAAAGAGGTAAGTTGTTAATGTATATGCAAGAGAACTCCATATTTATAGATATATGTTAGGGAATCCAATGGTACATTATCACATGGACTTTAGTGGTACGGTGAGGTGAAAATACAATGTCTGATATATGTAAGGGAATCTAACGGTACATTATTACATGGGCTTCGCTGGTACGGTGAGGTGACAATATAATGAGGTGAAAATACAAAGACTAATATATGTAAGGGAATCCAACGATACATTATCACATAGGCTTTGGTAATACGGTGATGTGACAATACAATGAGTGATATATGTAAGAGAATCCAATGGTACATTATCACATGGGCAATTTTTTCCTTATATATTCAAAACTTCAGCCATCTTGAGTCATTCACAATTAATTTGTATGAAATAAAAAATTAATCAATGTCTTCTTCTTCAATTTCTTTAAATATCATTCCATCTAATATGCAACAATTCATACCTTGTCATTATTCTGATGGGGTTGCCAAGATAAGAGTTTCGCGTAATGAAAGTAACCCTAGTCATTTATACTATAAGTGTTGGACATGTAATTATTTTATATGGGCTCCGCTGACACCTCCAAACCACATGGCTCGACCCATATTGCTCAGTGTCATCAAAGATATCTTATAATTGATTGACAGTTTAAAAGACGATGTATTAAAACTCAAACAAGAAGTGAAAGAATTGAAGAAAATCACTACGTGGGGATTTAGGTTGGGTATTATTGTAATTTTCTTAATTGTCATCATTTTTACACAAATGTAATATGTGCGAATTTTCTTAATTGTCATCATTTCTTAAAGGTGATTTAGGATGGTTCTTAATTTTCAAGAGTCTTAAAAAACAAAGTCACTTTAATATAAAAAAAATTAATATATAAGGTACTGCCATTGATAGATAAGGATAAATATTACAATATCTAAAAATATTACAATAGAAGTACAAAAACATAAGGTACAAAAACATTACATCAAAATAGTAGAGTTAAGGATTCTCCATCATTATTCTCATTGCTGCATCATAAAGATCTGATGATCTACTTTATCTTTCTTAGTCATATTTGTTGTGTTATGAAAAATTATAGCCATGTGTATTCTTTTTCCTTTAATTTCCTGCATTTAGCTCTATAACTTTGCCTATCTTCTGCTATTTTCTCTAATATTGCATTCCGTTTTCTAGCAATTTCTAGCAGCCTGTCGATATTTGATCCTTCGTGTTGTCTACTTTCTTTTGCCTTTTCTCTCACTTTCCGCTTTACTGCTTTTTGCGCCAGAGGTTGCTCCAACAAAAATTTTATCTCTGAAGTATCAAGGGTAGATGAATCATTGTATACACCTGAAGTTGAAACCTTTGTATGCTTTGATGCATGAGCTTGCCCAATTATACCCTCATTCATTGCCATCCATTTTGGACGGTTCTTTACAAGTTTCCATACATCTTCTCTACTAAATGGGTTATTATACCTCGTTCTATATTCTTTGTGTACATCTCTAATTACATCTATTTCGCTAATACCACTTTGATTACGTTGATAGATATGACTATAACAACCAATAAATCGATTAAAATTTTTATTAACGTAAGAAAATCGATTCATTACTGTCTTTAGAGTTCTCTATGGTTCTCCGCCATGATATTCTTCAAAGTATGCCAGAATTTCTTTTTCCAAAAATCCTTAAATTTTTGCCCGTTTCCCTAAATCGAATCCTCTGACAAATATATCCATCCAATGAAGAGAATTTCTTCTTCTTTATCCGTCCATATACTACAAGCTCGACTTCCAAACTCGTTGGGAGATTCAACTTGAGTCTCGTTTTCAAATTGATTTTGCATGAAAAATTCTAAAAATTCAGAATCCTCAAGAGTGGAGAATTAAAATCTTGTTGTGGGGAATTTTGAATGTTAAAAAAATTATGATAAAATAGAACAATGGTGTTTGGAGTTTGAAATAATTGAAAATTGGTATCATTTTGATAAAATTGCATACTTGAAAATTAAAATTTCGTGGATATTGTAAATTTTGGACATTTGAGAAATTTATATTCGGATAATTTTGTAAATTTTAGATATTTCGGTTTGGAAGTCCTTTTGAGTTTGCATCATTTGGATTATCTAAAAGATTAAAAAAATTAAATTTAGTAGGATTCATTTTTGAAAAATAAATATAAGAAGATAATTAAAATAAATATAATGTAAGAAAGTAATAAAACAAATATAAGTATAGAAATTAATAGAATAAAAGTAAATAAAGAAAATAATAAAATAAATATAAGTATAGAAATTAATAAAATCAGTATAACTAGAAAAATAACCAAATAAATATAACTTGAGAAATATTGAAGATAAATGAATAAAATAAATATAAGAAGAGAAATTAATAAAAAAATTATAACTAGAGAAATTAAAAAAAATAATTATAAGTAGTGAAATTAATAATTAATAAAATATAAATAACCAGAGAAATGAATAAGATTAATTATACAGAGAAATGAATATAAGAAAGAGAGGTAGAATAGATGATATGAAAATATGGACAAAAATACAATCATAAATTTTTAAGTATATTTTAAATTCTTTATTGGTTCTAACAGTAATATTTAAATTAAAAATGTACCAAAAAGTATAAAAAATAAGTCTCATTGGCACACAAACAACATCAACAGTTCCTACTCCCTGGCCCGTAGCTCACACGTGACGGGACAGTGGAAGTTGCCACTGCTGCACGCATACCGACAAACTCTTTTATTGCTTTTTAGTTGCTTTATTTGACTTTGGAATATTTTAAATTTTTTTGGTTATCCAATTTTTGAGATAATTTTTTTTTTCCTACATTCATAACCTCAAATTTGAGTTTGGGATCCCATTATTAGTTTTTTTTTGCCAGCATAGATGCTCTTAGTTAAAGATATCGATTTCAAATCTTAAAAAATACTGTTGTTTAATAATAAGGATGAAGAATTTTTCCCCCCCTCATATTTGTAGACGTTTTCGGTTTATTACGAGGTTGCAAATTCCACTTAAGTGTAACATGTAAGATACATTTAGGTAGGATACAATACATAGGTACCATTAATGGCAAAATTATTTATAACACTTAACACAAAAGATTAAAATGCAAAACATATCGGACGAGATAATTAGTGCATTACATAATAATAGTTATTTATACTATGTATTCTAGAAAATCAATAAATGAAGTAAATAATTACTTGTATGAGAAAATTAATTACTTGAACGGAGGAGATAATCAAATGAGCTGGAAAAATAATCATTATATTGTATGTAACAAATAATCGCTTTGTTTTTTATAGAATAATCACTTAGAAAGTGAGCATAGGGATAATTAATGAAAAAGTCACTTGTAACTCATAGCTTGGAATATCAAAAAACGAATCACATAATCACATTTTTGTTCAAAATAATTACTTATATAGATGAAATAATTACTTATGTAGATTAGATAATTGCTTGAGTGATAAAAAAATCGCCGGATAAGAATTTAACTAAGATAATAACTTGAATAGTTGAAATAAGCACCTATTTTTCTTTTTTTTTCTTTTTTCAAACGTACGTTATTAGATACATTTGGGTGCATAATCTTTGCTTTGATCTGAAGCAGTCAGAACTCCTTAATGCCTCGACATCCGATGATCTTCACAAGATTTGAACAATAGTGTGTTGGCCCCATGGGACTAGAAGAATATGACCGATTAAACACGTGCATTGAGACAGTGAAACGAGGCCTGCCCAATGTAGGAAGTAAGACAATCACTCGAGGTAGAAGTGATTGATGGATCACTTGGGTCGTTTTTTATTCTGATCGTTTCAGATGGGTTATAATTTGATTTATTATGCACCCGTTTGAGCTCACTATGAGCCTATTTCTGGGTTGCACTGATTCGGTGTGGCTTAGTTTTAAATTGGTTAAATATCTATTCATAAAGATACCGGATCGAATAAATATATGACAATTTTTTTAAATTATACTAAAATTATATAGTTGAATCAAATAAATTAGATATGGATTTTCTTCCATTTATAAAACTCATTAAATGAGATGGGGCTAATTGAGGTGTTGACGTAGATTCTACTCCATAAGTGAGATACCATAAAATTATACATTGAGACACCAGTACATAAGAAAATTTTGACGTAGAATATAAAATTATATAATTATATATGATCGACAAGTAAAATACTAAATCGTATTTATTTTATGGATAGCCTGATGTTAGTTGATAACAGTTGTCATCACACATTAATTATTCATTAATCTAATTATAATACAATTATTATAAATATATTAAGTAAACATTAGTGATTTTGCTTTTCATAGTGTTTGATAATTAATTTTCTTATCAAATCTCACTCCGGGGAAGTTACATGTCAATATCATATGCTTCTCCACAAATTTCTGCTAACAAATAGTGAATTAGTGTTCGGATAGAGGCTTTTTTCGCAGTAAAACATTGTATTCAAGGATTGTTGCACGGATTGGATTAAATGTGACTTTAGTTCGGTCCGACTGAATATTTGGATATAAATAGTATTTGGTCGGAATTTTTTTTCCCTTCAGATTAGTTTGGATACGGATTGCCATTAGATTTAACTAACTTTGGGTTAGTTTTGGACTTGCGTGTGTTGCTTGCTTTGAATTTCAGATTAATATCAATATTTTATTTTTGGATCAAAATAAGGTGCGATTTCTGCTTTCACGTCACTTTGTTGGGCATGACTTCAGGGATGATGAGATTAATTAGTAGCTTAGAATTAAGTTCGTTTGAAACTTTTAACTTGATCAATGAGTTCTTTTAAATCTTAAGTTATGTTTTGATAGGCGCATTTCGTAAAAAAAAAAAAAGCTGGTATTTAAAAAGAAAAAAAACTACTAGAAGTCTAGAAGTGACATGCGTGTTATGATTCATAACTAACTTATCATGATTCTTTTTTTTTCCTTTCTGAAATTTTCATCCAAAAATAAATTTTAAGTACTTTTTTTTGTAGAGATAAGTATGCCTTGTTGTATTGTTTAATAATCCATCCATCTCATAATGCTTACCTATCATTCCTTTTTTTTTTTTTTATAAGTTTAGATAAAACAAAAGGTACATAAGATGCCGGCAGATCCATAGGCTAAAACTACAACACCACCTAGGATCCACCTCACCTATACAAAACAAGATAACAACACCATATATGAAGCACCCATTTGAAGCACCTACCTTCAAACCGTTTAAAAACCCACCCCTAACATAAATTGCGCAGGTCTGACAATACTAAAGGTAATATCATAAGTACTAAGACTGGTATTCTCCTTCCAACCCTTACTCCAGTAAGCAACCTTCCATTTGGCACTCCAGAATATCTTTTTCCACTGTATCTCTTTTTCTTCAAATATTACTCTATTCCGAGCTTCCCAGATAGCGGATAGGATGGCATAGAAGCAAGCCCGCCAAAGCTTCTGCTTTAATGTCCTGCCTCCGACTCTTTTCCACTATTCCCATACCTCCTTTGTGCTTTTGGCATACACCAGCTCCTCCCCCACCAAGCATGCACCTCATACCAAACTCTAGACGTGATGGGGCAATGCAAGAAAACATGGTTCACCATTTCAATATCTATTTTGCAAAGCGGACACTTACTATCATCCTCTGCTAGGATAGATAGCCTCAACAACTTGTCTCTGGTCTTCATATTTTCCTGGATCACAAACCATGCGAGCAACTCTTCCCTCGGGGGAATAGCCTCTCTCCACCACTTTTCATTAGCTTGCACGATGCTGATAGAACTCCCATAAATTGAGCGAGCCATGATTTTTTGGAAAGATTGTACCGTATATCTCTGACAAGCTTCATGTTGCCACAACAGAGTGTCTTCATTTTCATTGAGCTGAATAGTATCAAGTCTATCCAGCATCCTTTCAAGCTCCACCTCCTCCCATCTGAAGAACCTCCGACGCCATGTTAAAGTCCAATTCCACCTTGCTCCGTCCCAGATGCCCATATCACCAATGTGCTTTTCTTGCTGAAGAGACAAGGAAAATAATCTAGGGAATTGAGACTTCAGGTTATCTCCGCTAATCCATTTATCAAGCCAGAACCTGGTTCTCCGTCCATTTCCTACTTTGATGCTGACTCCCTCTTCTACAATCTGTTACGCCATTTGGTTGTTGTATATACTACTCACAATATTCTTCCACGGACCCAAGCCACCTCTCTGATTACACTCCCTTAAAGAATCTCCAGCCATGATATCATAAATAGAAGAAATCAACTTATGCCATAAAGTATTTTTGTCATCACTAAACCTCCACCACCACTTTGCCAGAAGAGCAATATTCTTGAGTTCCAAATCTCCTGTACTCAAGCCTCCAAACTCCGTAGGTTTCTGGATATCCTGCCATTTAATAAGAGGTATCCCTTTTTTTGATCCATCACCTCCCCAGAAGAACTCCCTCTGCAATCTGTAGATCTTTTGCAGCACTCTTTTTGGGGCTTTAAAAAAGCTGAGATAGAAAACAGGAATTGTTGACATCACAGCCTTGATCAACACGAACCGACCCGCTCTGGATATCATCTTTGCTTTCCACATCCCCAACTCTGTCTTTATTTTGTTGATCACCGGCGTCCACATTCTCTCCTTTCGCGGATCATCACCAAGCGGCAGGCCCAGGTAGATAATAGGCAGCGTCCCCAGCTTACATCCCAGAATCTCTGCTAACCGTTGACTCTCATTATCATTAGTACCAAACGTCACCAGAGAGGATTTAGAGTAATTAATGTTTAGTCCTTACATAACCGTAAAGCAATCCAACATGTGCCTCAAATCCACAACGTTTCTTTCACTGACCTTACCAAACACCATGGTGTCATCCGCAAACTGAAGATGGGATAACGTCACCCCACCCCTACCTATCTTTAAGCCTTCAAACACCCCATTATCCATTCCTCTCATCATGATACGATTAAAGGCTTCAGTCACAATGATGAATAAAAATGGAGAGAGAGGATCACCTTGACGCAACCCTCTTTCCATTACAAAAGGTTTCGTAGGAGACCCATTGATCAGAATTGACATCTTCGGATATCTAATACACATCCCAATCTAGCTTCTGCATCTATCTCCAAAACCCAACACCATCATCATTTGCTCCAAGAAGTCCCATCTTATTGAGTCATATGCTTTCTGGAAATCTAACTTTAACATAAATCCTCTTTTCTTGGATCTCTTCATCCAAAAGACTGCCTCATTTGCCACTAAGATGCCATCAATAATCTATCTTCCTTGTACGAAAGCAGTTTGAGTTTCCTCCACTATGACATGCAGAACCCTTGAAAGCCTTGTCGCGAGCAGTTTCGCTACTATCTTGTATATACTCCCATGTTTAAACTTTTAGTGCTTGTTTGGTATGGAAAAATCGGAATTATGCCCCTTCATTGGTAAAATTAGGGCATGGTGGAATAACATAGCAGAAGTTGCATGGGTCTTCCTATTGTCGTTGATGGACTTGTATGACTAATGGAACAACACCCAATCGGACGTCAATGTACGAAATGAAAATATGCTATCAACATCATCATATGATAAATATAGAAAAGAGAACTATAAGATCTTCTAGGGGTTTGCTGAGTCATCTTCCACCATTCAAAACATGATTTAGATTACGCTTGGGTGGTAGTCAAAAGGATGGATGCATCAATTTCTATATATGATGATTGAGGTGGCACAAACACATGCCCGCTTGTTTAGCTTTCATGCTTTTCATAATAAACCACAATGGGTAGTGCTAGGAAGTGAATAGGAATTGCCAAGTTAGGGTTGCCTGAAATGGACTACGGGTGTGCTCATTTGCTATAATTCTAAGAAGGCAACAATTGGTAAGGTATTAAGATATTGAAATAGGTGATTCCAGTGTGTTTTTTCAATCTCAATTGAGTCTGAGGAGGTAAATGGTGCTTAGATTAGTGTTATTTACATGGCATGTATATTATCTTTGTAGAAAGAATAGATGTAGCATTATGGATTCAAAATAGAAGTTGATTTGAATAATGCAGTCAAATATTGCAATGACCTTGTGCGCATGCCCATGAAAAATGGTTTCACAACTCAATTGTAATAGTAGTATGAAAATAGTTGGGTAAAATTTTAGGGTCCTCTTTAGAAGTTGAGAATCAAATACAGTGACAAACATACTTGCAAAGATGGACATCGGGTGAAAAAACCCTTTGGTGGCATGGTTGTAACTAGTTAATATTTTGATATAGAAATGATTTCATAGGGGCCACTTAATTGAGTTTAAGAGGAGTGAGACTACGCATACCTATTATAATAGGTTAGGTGTATTATTGTGAGATGATAATCTAACATCCATACCTTACTAGGGTTGGGCCTAGTTACTATAGAGTATTTTTGGGATTAACAACTGATTCTATAAATTAACATAAGTATTTTTTAACCTATTTTTTTTAATCAACTCACATGCATCTCAAAAAAAATTCCAATAGGCCACCTTTCCTTAAATTGCTACAGGCTAATCACGCTTAATTGTAGAATTCTTTAAAGATAGATATTTCAAAAAGTAGGTATATCTTGTTAAAATAGATAATCTTATAAATCTTTTTAAGCCTCCATCATCCACCACTAATTTGAGGTATTACACATATAGTTGCTCCTTTATTTCGCTTTGGTTTGGTGGGTGATTTTTTTGGTAGGGGATCGTTCCCCCACATGTTTACTTTTGTAGCATCAAATTTGGTAGGCAAGGGCACTATACGCATTATCCATGTCCTTCTAAATAGGTGGAACCCTTATAGGTGGTGGAGGATAATGTGATTCCTTTGTTTTGTTAAGGAAGTCCCTACTTAACTAAAAAAAGATGGAAGAAAACTTTCATGATCAGATACCTATTTACTATCATTATTTGAACTAAAATGGGCATATGTAACACCTCGATTTTTACTGCTAAAAAATTTTATTTTACAGCTAAAGCATAAAGGTAAAATATTCAGGGTTACCGCCGTAATTGACATAAGCAGGGTTTCTCCAACCATCCTTATATCAATCATAAGGCCAAAATCATTTATAGTAACACAATGAAATTATAAACGGAAGAAACATTTATATTACAATATGAGTTTGGAGGTTATCTCTGAATTATAATAATCAAATAACAAAGTAAGGGATACTATGGATCGCGAGTCTAAAATGGTATCTGGGTAAATACATCAACTAGATAACATTACTCTTCACCCAAAAACCCAGTACAGATAATGGATCACTCATCTCCACGTAGTGCCTCATAAGCATCATAGTCATCTAGATGGTGTTTCAAGACTTGCACACAAGAATCAGGGTCTCTTGCTCATGGGAATGAGTAGCACCAATAAGAAGGATGGTCAGTACGCTACATATTGAGTAAAGGAACAATACTAATAAATCAGGTATACAAATAATACATGCATTCACAATAAGTATTAAGCACACATTCAAATAAATGAAACATCTCATAAGAAAAATACTAATCCAAGCATCTTTATTGGGTATAACCATATATATATATATATATATGTTGAGTTCAGGAACCCCACTATTCTTAAACCGGTGGAACGGTTTAAAGCACTTTCTCAGGGACAACACATTTGAGCCACTATTATCATCTGATGGAACGGATATAAAAACATCAACTTCTCAAGGCAAAACACTCCCGAGCCACTATTATCTCTAGTGGAATGGATATATCCTGATTCAAGTACTCTTATACTTTAAATCATTAGTGTTTTATTCATAGGTTATACTGTTATGTTTTCATTCATGATAAGTAGGGGTCCCACTATTATTAATCCACCTTCTCAAAGCAAAATGCTCCCAAACCACTATTATCTCCGGTGGAACGGAATATAAAAACATCACATTAGCCCTACTCACGTGCTATTTCACTTTAAATGATTAATATCTTATTCATGGTTTATTCATAGGCATTGAACACATTGCGGTGGATAAATACATTCCTTTATATTGATTATTCAACCACAAATTATAATATATCATTATTAAATATCATCATTATTATCATACCCGTAATTCATGGTTTAACTCCCACGTTGTACACATATAATAATAATATTATCCCAAGATACTACTCACAAAAATGCCGAAACTCTAATTTTAAAGGTAGTCATAATTCTTCCCATAAGACTTATATGAGTACCAAATTCAATATACATTCCTATAATGCCAACATTAGCAATATATCCAGAATTGGGGATTAACTCTAGGGGTTTACATATGGAATGCTAAGATTATCATTTTAAGTCACTATGCCCTAATTAGATCATTATCTCATTTTGAAGGATCTAAGACAAACAATAACCCTTCCAAAATATTTCTCAGGATATCATTATCATATTTTAATCCACCTAAAACATTATAATACCAAATTTTCCCTATTATCCCATAATGACCAAAATACTTTTAAGGATAACCGATAGCCTTTATTTTATAAAATCTTTTATCTTCTACAACCATTAGTTTTCCAAATTCACCATCTACCATCAAACCTTATAGATATGCTTATGTCCACTTATCATAGCTTATTTGGCCTATCTTTCGTGCCATAACATATATTCCTCACAAATACGTCATTATTATAATAGAATCATATCCATACCTCTTACCCATTTGTACTTTCTTTCAAACACATGTTCCATATAATCAAAACATATTATCAACAGCATATATTAAATCATATAGCAATAATATCATGGAACTTTACATAACCATGCAAGCAAATAACATAAAAATCCTAAAACATCGATTAGTATCCTTACCAACTAGGACATCAGGCTCTAAGCATAAAAATCCTATAACTCCTTCTCCGAGATCACTAGAATATCACCTATGAAAAATGATATAATACATGGTTAGGTTCAAAGATTATAACTGAAGAAAAATTTAAGTAAATGAGGGTAAAAATGAAAATAACCGGATTCAAATAGAAGTTTAAGTTATGTGGATGTGTGGTGGAATGTATGGTGGAGCTATGGTGAAAATTTGATGGTGTTTAGATAAGGTTTGGGGATGAAAAAGGTGGTTCATGACTAAAATGGGGAGCTATACGAGTGTGCTGTAGGTAGTGCACACTCAGGTCGAGAGTTCGAATCGTGCACGGTCAGACTGTGGGAAGAGGCATGGCCGTGCTAGATCACTAGCATAATAGAATTAATTCAAACAGGTGCGCGTGAGTGTGCGATAGGCCGTGGGAGGGCACACGGATAGGCTGTACTAGGTTTCACTTTCGTACGATAAGGAAAATTAGTGTTTCATGACTGTGCATTTTATAAAAACTAATGGACACAAGGGAAGAAGAGGGAAAAATAGTGGCAGTCGATGGCGATGGATGGCGATGACGAAGGGGAAGGGGAAGGAAGGGTTAACCTTAGTGGTCGGTCCATCGGGCATTTTGCTGTACATGGTGGTGCACAGTGGTGATGGTGGTGAAAATGGTGGTTCGATTACTCAAAACAGGCACAACTTCATGGGAAGAAGAAAAGAAGAAGGGAAGAAGAAGAAGAAGAAGAAGAAGAAAGAGAAGGGAGCTCAAGCGATTGGTTTTGGATAGTGTCTGGGTAATAAATGACAACAAACAAATGAGGGAGAAGGAGAGTGTGTAATGTATATACATGTATGTGTATAAGGCGTGCAAACGATGGAAAGAAAATGCAGAGGATGAAAGGGGAGGCCGTCAAGGGTGATGGCAGCAGCATAGGGGCACGAGGGGGTGGAGTGTTGGGTGAAAATGGTAGGTTCTATAGCAGGAGATGATGATGGTGTGTGTGAGCATGTTGCGTGAAAATGAAGAAGAAGGCAAGGGATTTGTGTGTGTGTAGGTCGGGCAACTCAAGAAGAATAAAAGGGTGATGGATGATGGATGATGATAGTTGCAATGGTGTGATGGGAGATGTTTGATGGTACAAGTTGCAAATTGCAAAATAAAGCTAGTCAAAATTTACGGCACATGTGACGGAAGAAAGGAGAAAGAAAAGGAAAAGGAAAGTTTTTGGATTAGTTTTAGATAATCTTGGATTAGCCAAAATAGGTATAATTAGTGATAAATTTTAGCGGAATTAAGATCGGGTTACGAAGTATGGTTTATCTGGGTTAAAGATTCAGATTCGGTTAAGATTTCGAGATTAAGATATTCGGTTAAGGCTAAAATAAGATTTTTTGAGATTAGAATCAAATTAGGATATTAATGATATAGAATTAGGCTAATAAAAAATTTGGGGTATTACATTATATATATGCATACATATATATGTTGAGTTGTTTCCTTGAATCTATATTGTTTATGGAAGTGATTTTTTATGAAATGAATCATTAGAGGAGTAGGCACCATTGGGAGATTCACAATGTTGAAAATGGAGTAGACATGTGTGTCCAGTAGAGAACACGGGTCTGTGTTCCCAAGCACGAGCTGTGTTTTCCTATTGTAGTTGTTGCTTTGATTTGTTGAGGTAATGTCGAACATAGGGGAGTCATGTTAATGTAAACGGTGTGTATTTTTTACCCGTTCACATTTTTTAGTTTGTTTTTTGTGTGGTTGCTCCTAACCTTCCACATTGACATATTTGTTCATACCTTCTTTCATAAGAGTTCAGAGACCAATGAAACATAATATTTTGTTACACCCATTTCTTGAATTGTGAGAGTGAATTCCATTTGTAAGTCTCTCATATTTACATTTCCCTCATTCTTAATTAATAAAATATAATGTATAGACTTCTCTAGTCAATGGACATAATTAGTTGTTCGACCAAATCACATAAAATTTGTGCTCTTGATATACCTTTATTTTCTTAATTTTTTATTGCTTTATTGTCAATTGCAACTTCTAGTTTTCCAATTCAAACTTTGATGATCAAATTCCTAACTATATATATGTATATATATATATATATTGGGTCATATATAGTGAGAACCATCCTTTATGGTAATAACTAAAAGCTACCCTAGTTTCTTGATATGCTTATAGTAGTTTACACCATCTGCTATGAGTAGTTTCCACCACTTAGCATAGGTACTTTATACCTTGAAACATAAATATCTAATATATTTACAAAAATGTCATCGTAATTTTTCCTAACACTTAAGTACTATAGTTTCCTATGAGATTTACGGTAGTTTCATCCACCCATTGTATGTAGTTTCCATCACCTACGGTGGGTAGTTTCCTGACCTAAAATATAAATACCTAATGCCATCATTTTTTTTTCTAACACTCAAATACTATAGTTTTATGAGAAACTTATAGTAGTTTCTTCCACCTAATGAAAGTAGTTTCCAAAGTTAAAACACAAATACATAATATTTACAAAAATATCACCCCTTTTTTAACACTCAAATAGTATAATTTTTTGAAAGACTTACGGTAGTTTTCTCTACCTACTACGAGTAATTTCTACCACCTACTACGTGTTGTTTCTTCAACTAAGAGTATTAGTTCTTATTTTTTTTATTGAGAGAGATAGTTTTTATTGGATATTCACACCTATATATATATATATATATATATATATATATATATCTTTCTTTCTTAATCTTATTGTCCTGTACCAAACGAGCATTTAGTTGATTTTCCAACTTTTGATACACTTTTTAGCTTTAGGTTAGTTCATCGGCTTGTTGGCGCAATACAAAATAGGAAAACGATTTGCATAGTGTGATAATGGAGCATTGTTACAGGAGAATAAAATATCACCTTAAACTTACTAACGAGTCTTTTTGGTCAACGCTAGTAATGATCGTTCCCAACGTAACTATAAACTCATTGATTAATTGGGGGGGGGGACAGGGCAGGAGGAAACATTTTAGTAATTTTTAATTGAAAGTCACTTCTACTAATACTCTTCCTCGAATAATTAGCATCTCTACTCTACTATAAATAGACGGACTTACGAGGCTTTTTTTCTCACATATCTAGCTCCCTGAAAAATAAAATAAAAATTAGTTACTACATTACATTTAAAACTCAACATCACTTAGAAGATCAAGAATGGTTATTGCTTATAGCTTCCATCGTTTAGGTAGTTTCATATTGGGTATGATAGTTTTGCCTGCATTGAGTAACAGTCAAGACTACGAATGCTCGAGAGCTACCTACTATGGAAGCCCGGATTGCTTGGGAAATCCAAGTACGTATGCGTTAATTATCATCTAGCTAGGTAGCCATCATTTTATTTCGCCCAACTAAATCAACTTAAAATATCTACAGAATCTCTAATTACTGCAATTAAGTGCATTTCTTTTTCACTAATGGGGAATCATATTCATGTTTGTTTATCAGCATATATATTTCATATCCTTTTTTTTTCGAATAAGTAAAATTTTATTTAATAATTAAAGATTTTACCACACGTACTTATTTCCGCAAATGCATATCATACCCTTATTCTTGCCAAATTAATTCCCATGTAAGCTGGGTGTTGTATATTCAGCTGGAGCATGCGGGTATGGTGATTACGGGACGACCGTTAATGATGGCAATGTGGCTGCTGTTTCTAGGCTCTATAAAAATGGAGCCGGTTGCGGTGCATGCTACCAGGTATGTTCATTTCTTAATAATGGCAAATGGCACCTATTTTAGAAGGTGAATTGGTCTCTCTCGGTATCATCGTGTCCGACGAAAAGGCAACAACAGGTATGTGCAGGGAAGCCTTGAGCAGCCTGTGTTTTACACGTGGCACATTGTGATTGGTTCCTGCCAAGTTGAACCCTCACTTTAGTAGGGGTGGAAAAATGATGGTATTAGTTATTGGGAAAAAAATGATTATAGCTGATTCTTCTACTCTGGCTGCGCTGCTACATAAAGTGTTAATAGCTAGTAGTGCTAATATTGTATTTAAAAGGCTCATGTATTGGGAGTTGGTATAGTGTTTGTCCCATTTCACCAATATTTCACTATTTTATTTATAGAAAGCCTAAGATAAATAAAACAATTAACATATAAGTCCAATTATCAATACAAGTATAATGGAGAATTTGATGGTATAATTTAAGATCCAATTTTTTAAGTATTAAATCATGTATTGAGAAATAGATGTATGTAGTTATTTTTGATACATAGCCTATCTAATGGCAAACACATCAAATAAGTTCCTGTTTTCTAAAGGAAAAAAAATATTGGGAGAATATATCAAATAATCCTAAGTGTAGTATAGTATGTCCTACTTTAAAATTAAAAATATATATATAACTAAGAATTAACACCGTTATAAATCGCATACACCTCCGCCTAAAAACTTAGAGCAATTTAGTATCAATCCGTAAAAAAGGAGGATCGTCCAGTGATTACAAGTGAAAATTAAGGATAAATAATGTTGTATTTTTTTAAAAAAAAAAATTGGGGTCATTCTATTGCATATAATGTCTAAACTCATGAATTCTTTTGTTAATTTTTTTCAAAAATATTATATAGATGCATACAATTA
Organism: Tamarix austromongolica; assembly: GCA_039764185.1. NCBI lineage: Eukaryota > Viridiplantae > Streptophyta > Magnoliopsida > Caryophyllales > Tamaricaceae > Tamarix > Tamarix austromongolica. Next base: position 80,877,469 of record CM077814.1, on the reverse strand, counting down.
ATATCAGTTCTGGATCTCTAATATATTGTCATACGGATGATCTAATGATTTGATTAATTAAAATTTAAGGTCAAGTGTACGGGACCAGCATGCACGGATGCTGGAGTGCAAGTAGTGGCGACAGATTATGGAAGCGGCGGTCATGGCAGCGATTTCATCCTAACACCTGCGGCGTACGCAAGGATGGCTAGGCCTGGCCGTGAGAGAGAATTGCTAGGCTATGGTGTCGTCGACATACAATTTCGAAGAATCCCGTGTCGGTTTTACGGCGGTACAAACTTGATATTTAAGATCCATGGAGGCAGTAAATATCCTCACTACCTTGCTCTGTTAATCTTATACCAAGGAGGTTATTACGATGTGCCTTGCGTCCAAATTTGGCAGGTAAAGTCGATCAATAGAAATAATGCTCTCATCAGTTCAATTAGTTACATAAATAATTAATACATACACACACGCACATTTCCTTGCATGAGTCACCGGGGTCTATGTGCACATAGATAGGAGGATAGCAACTACAAATGAAATTCGCTTATCATCTCATATCAGTATTAAGAGGGTTAATTGCCATAAGTTGAATATTTATGCAAGAATTTCTGGTGCGTACAAGGAACTTAATTTCTCATTCTCGGTGCATGCATGTTTTGGCACGTTAGGAGGATTGCAAACAATGGAGGGATATGAGGAGGCCATTTGGAGCCGTATGGGACATGGAAAATCCACCAAGAGGTGCTCTTACTGTTAGGTTTCAACTGGTTAGTGAAGTTGAATCTAAATGGATACAACTGGTTGGTGTGATTTCTGATTTTTGGAAGCCTGGGGATGCCTACGACTCGGGCATTCAAATTACTACCTAATGGCAGGCAAATGTTGGAGGCCGTGCGTACGTGGCCGCAGATTAATAAAGTTTCTGCCGACGTATTCAGTGTACCGTCATCAAACAAATTAGTGTATCCTGTGTGTTCATAAAGCCAAAGTTCATGCTATTTATCTTGTCATCACTTCGGGAAGGATTTACTGTTTTTTCTTTCAATGATTTATGAAGAAGTTTACTTCAGAAGAGTAGGATGGCTGGGAAAAAAAATACACCGGAACCGTCAGTCCTTTTACGGTCACCCTATAAGCTCCATTACTTAATATGAAGAATAAAACATACAAAATCACCACACCAAGACAGTTACAACCATATTATTATACTTTTCTAAGACGAGTATATAAATTAAGCTATGATGAATGTACCTATCAATCAGAACATCCACGACAAAGATGCTAGAAATCAAGCAAAACTCATCTCAACCATCATTAGGCGTGAATTAAACCATTAGCACCAAATTAGAAAAAAAAAACTACAACACGCACCAAATGGATAATCGGCGCCGATGCTAATTGATGGAAGGAATAGTACAATTAAATATCGGCCGATATTTATTAAATTTTGGATCACCTAATATACATAATAAGTGATACGCGATAGTTTTAAAATTTTACATATTTATCGTCGATATATCGATTATTTGTTGATATTTGCCGATATTTTATCAATATTTACAAATAATTGTTGTGAAAAAAATAAAATAAAAATACTACCACGACATATAAAATATCGTTCATGACACCCTGATACTACAATACCACGATTAGAACTACAATTGTGACCACAACCATTGTTTTATCGTTCAGAAGGAACCCTTTGCTTTAGTGCATTCAAAAATGCTATTGTGACGGCCATTTTCTTGAATTTGTAATTGTCAAAAATGAGTAATTTGCACTATAGCACTAATTATCTAACAATTAAATATTCAAAAAATAAGTACTTCGTGTAACAAAAAGAGTTCTTGTATTAAGCACTTCCATTTGGCTATTGTAACATTTATAGATTGAAACATCGATTAACATTTTTTTTTTGCTTAACGAAGAGGATTACAACTCTAAAAGACCGAACACCCTAATTGGGTTCACCATTGCTAAGGTATTGTACTCCCTTTCCTATCAAACATCAAGTAAGCTTGAACCGCCAAAGGATGAGTATCATGCACTTCACATCCAAAGGGGTGAAATGACTATTATGAGCTAGTTTATAGGCCACAACATTTGACTCTCTATCATGGCAGGAAATCAAGCAGCACTCAAAAGTGTTAGCTAGTTTGGAACAAGCTTCCATACGTGAGGCATAAGGGTAATTCCCGACCATGGTTCAATCAATACTAATCTGCATCCGTTTATTACCACGATCTCGTGCTTGGAGAAGACCATAATAAAGAGCCCAAAGCTCTATCATTAGAAATCCACCAAAACTAACATTTGCAAAGAAGCCAAAAAGTCATCTCCCTAAGTCATCTCTAGCAACACCTTCTGTTGATAACTCACTTGTATTGCATACTTTACTAACATCCACGTCAATTTTCACCACACTATCAAGGAGTGCCAACCATCCAATTTCACGATGAACATTGGAGAGAACTAGCTCACATAACTCTTTCACCTTCTACTAGGCTGTACAATCCTCTTTTGTTAACAAACTAATGTAGCATGCAAGCGTTTGAGCATTCAAGTTTGTTCCATCAAAGACTCATTTGTTCCTAGTCTGCCGAAGTTTCCATATCGCTAAGGCAAATGACGATTCCCTAAGAAGTTAACCCTGCTGGGTATATTATTGTTGATTGATGTTACTACCCAACCATTCATGTAATGGTAACTCAAATTTCTTTTAGCTAATATGGGTCGGCAAGAAATTTTGTCAAAAGTCTCTACAGAGTGCACAATCATGAAGTACATGGAGTAAAGCCTCCTCCCCACCACAAAGACTATAAGAGGATTCTAAAGTTGGAGCCCTATTTTTTCTATTTTAATTCATCATTAAATAGTTGTACATAGACATCCAAACAAAAATGAGTACTCACTACCAAGCTTGTAGATGCCAAATATTCTTCCATCAAGAGGAGGTAGGACCAATCTCCCCTTATTGCATACAATATGTAGATTTAACAAAAAAATATGCCATCACTACTTTCTCCCCAAAAAGGAATGACTTCTCTGGTTACCCTAAACTATATCCTAGCGCTGATAATCTTAGATAGTGCAAAACTAGGAAGCAAATGATGAAAACTAGTCCAATTTCATCCTCCTAAACACCGATTGACATTATAAGCAGACAACTACATTCCTTTTGTTACCTTTGTACTTTAGCTTGTAAATAAGCCAAGTTATTCTTGTTCAAGCCTAACTTTCTTAGTGAGATGAGTCAAATATACTTATTTACTAACCAAATGTTCAAGTTTAAATCTATATCACAAGTCATGTAATACTTTGAGTTGATATGACCACGTGAAGACTACTTGGTAGCCACCTGATAGACCTTGGTCCAATAATGGTTATAGGGCTATGTTGGAGTGCTTTTAGATTAATCGATTGACTCTATAGATTAACATGAGTCCTTTCACCTCTCTTTGTCCCAACTCACGTGCTTCCTAAGAAATTTTAGAAAATGTTAGAAACTTTCCAAGAGAGTCACCCATCCTAGAAATTTTTCCACGGCAAGCATACTTAATTGTGATGTTCTTATGACATAATCACCAAACTAATGGTATACTATCTTAATATAGGTAGTCATATCAATTCCTATAATACTCCACTTGATTTGGGGCTATTACATTTACCACTACTCAAAGAATACAATATCCCTATTGCATCTCGACCACTGAATGTCTTATTATAGTCTATTCCAAGAATCATCCTACTAGGCAACTGATTGGCTCATCCAACTTTAACTAGTGGTTGCAGCTTTTCTATGATATCATTTGTAATACCTCAAGTCAATAAGACTACGCAAAGGCCACTTGGTCTCCACTTGGGGCTACCCTAAAGAGCTTTTAGATTGATATGTCAACCCTACAAATCAACATGAGCTATTTCAACGGGCTTTATCTTCATTCATGTGCTTCTTAAAAAATTTTAGAAAATTTTAAAAACTTCTTGAGAGTATCACCCATTCTAAAAAATTCTCCATGGTAAGCATGCTTAACTATGGAGTTGTTAAGACAAAATTACAAAAAGTATGGTATAGCATATTGATATAATTAGCCATACCAATTCTTATAACACTTCACTTAATTTAGAGGTATTATAAGTCATCTTTCTTTTATAACTAACCTAAGTTAACTTATCTCAATCCATTCAATTATGAGCTTGATTGTTAGGTTGACTTATTTATACATAAGTTTTTTCTATTAGATATAAGAATATAGTATGAAGATTTATCTCCTTAACGGTGCTACACTTGACTCATTTATATATAACATGACATTTAATTAAAAAAATAATTATTATATATAATTATATGTATGAACACTGTTGATATAGAACATGATGATTATAATAGAGTCCGAGTCTCAAACAATCTTCAAATGAACTTCTAAACAAACCTATAAATAGTTAGCTCATGAACAAACCAAACCAAACCAAACATATCCCAAACCTTGATAAACTAACTCTAAAAGCTCTCCCAATCCTGAGGGAAAGAAATAGAAAAACAAACTTTTGAGCCAAAGGAGAAAGCAGTGAAAATAAGAAACAATCTCACCCCTCCCCACTAAGCTTGAAAGCATGCTTAAATAAACCTTTTGAGTTCTCTTATGCCGTAGCATCTCTGATCACAAGTAATATAAAATGTCCCTAAATTATGAATGTCTTGTAGCCCTATACTGTTGTGGTGAACTCCCAAACTCTTTATTTCACTTTCCCATAGAAAATAGTCCCATGGCACGAAAGAAACTAAATCTAAGCTATAAACGATTGTTGACGGGGGAATCCGTGCTTGGCTGAAGCATCCGATAGAGAGTTGGAAGCACAAATATGAAAGGAGAAGTGAAACTGAGACCAATCAACCTACATACTATGAATTGTAAGCTATATCCCATGGTCCTTCCCTAGGATTCTTATACCATTTAAGTATATTAGATGAATTAGATTCGATGACCACATTAAAATTCCTTATCCAACCCTTCTCATAGATGAAAGTACAAGCCTTATGAATTGCATAGGTTTTAGCTCCATTGATTTCCATGAAATCAATTGGCATTGAAAATAGGCATCAACAATGCCCATGCTAATCTCGTAGAACGCCTCCACCAACTTTCCTTTCCATATCATTGTTGCCCAAGGCATTCATGTTCTACTTTAACCAGCCTCAGTCAAGTTCACACCACTATTTTATTGCTAAGAGACCTTACAATCAAGATTGGCATGAATTGAATCTCAACAGAAAACTTATTGTATGAGCTAATTCCTTGGAAGAGAAGGGGAAGTTCAACAACCATGACTTTAGCCACCATCCTATCCTTAATCATACTTCATGAAACCAACTCTCCTTATGCCCAAACATATGTTAGTTTCGTTTCTTCCATATATACCATAAAATTACATTGAAAAGCCACATTATAGATCTTCCTTTGAATTTATGCTCTTCTAGATGGACACCATTGATCATAGCAAATGATGAGGTTTCCTGAAAAACACCAAAGAAGATTACTAAGTTGTAACTACTAGCTCCACACCAGTCAAGCAAAGGAGCTGTGCAAAAAAATATGGTGAGCATTTTCCTCATTCTCATTACAGAAAATGCACACAAAACCATTTAAAAAAACCATCCCTCAATTACTTAGGAACATGAGGGTGGGGATTCTCTTTCTCAAAGCCAACCGAACGAACATCTCAATACAGTGAGGAATTATGCCAACCAAAAGCTTATGCTGGGTTTTAGGGTGGGGGTGTACAACTTGTTCACAATTACATCGATGGTTGACTTCATTGAGAACACTCCTTGCATGGAGAAGCTCCAAATCATGCAATCTTCAATGTTGTTGTTAGTAAAAGCATGTCATAAGAGTTCTGATAGCATATTATAGAGGTTAGATTCCCATGTAAATAATTGTTTGCACTAGTGTAACATCCATGTCCACACTCTATTAGTCTAAACTCCCTTCTCGATGGAATAACTCCATTTATTCACTATCAACAAGTATAAACTCGTGAAATTTTCCCTCAATGAATGATCTCCTTACCATATGTCCTCCCAAAACAAATTTTCTGCTCCATTACCTACCTCCTTGTTGATGCCCACCATCGACAGCTCTATAACTTCATTATTTTTAAAAATTGCACTTCATAAATTCCTCTATCAACCCTTGTGCTTCAAAATTAGCCATACATGAAGGTTTGAGTTAGATGATAATCCATATTTATCACGTATTATCTTTTTCCATATTCCATCGTTATTACCTAAAAATCTCCACACACACTTAAAGAGTAAAGCCCAATTTTTATGTCTTAAATTTCCAACTCCCTAGCCACCTAAACCTTTAGGCATCTGAATAGATTTCCACTAGATTAGATGTATTTTCTTACCACTTCTATCTCCTCCACATCAGAGGAACTTAGTGTCATGTTGCACAATAGTGCTTTGATGATGGTTAATGTAACATCTCAAGTCAATATGACACAGAGTTACTCTAGAGTGATTTCAGATTGATCGGATGGCCCTATACATCAACATGAGTCCTTTCAATACGCTTTTTTTCCACTCATGCCCTTCCTAAGATATTTCAGAAAATTTCTAAAACTTCCTAGGAGGGTCACCCATGTTTAAATTATTCCACAGCCAGTACACTTAACTATAGAGTTATTAGGATAGAATCACAAAAAGTATGGTATACCATATTGATGTAATTAATTAGTCGGATTAATCTTTATAACACTCCACTTAATTTGCGGTATTACAGTCAATCTACCTAGAATAGATAGAGTTTTGCCTTTCCAAGCATAAGGTTTTTGCTCTATTTTCTCTATAATCGAACTCTAGAAAGAAATTATTCAAGGAGAACTAATTGGAACTCCTAGATAAACATGGGGCAATGATCCAGTATTGCACCTCAATTTGTTCACACATCCCTGCAACAATGCATCGGTCACATTCACCCCTATTAAAGCAATCTTTCATAAATTTACCTTAAGACTTGAATCTAATTGAAAACAAATAAGCACACACTTGACATTCAGCAAAAGTTCCTTGTATGCAGGCCTAACGAGAATTGTATCATTGGCATATTGTAGATGAAAGATCTGAGTACCATTATTTCCCATTGTAACACCCCTCCACGGCTCCTTGCGGATCGCTTTCGGCATTACTAAGTTCAAGACTTCCACAGTGATATTGAAAAGGAATGGGGATAATAGATCTCCTTGTTGAAGGCCTTGGGATAATTTGAAAAGTCTAGTTGGAGAACTGTTAACTAAGACAAAGGCTAAGGCCATTCCATAGCAGGCCTTCATCCAATTACTAGTTCATGACCTATATTTATAAGTGTCATTCTATCAGCGGCCTAGTTTCCTTCTCAGAAGTAGTGAGAAACTCGACAAGAGTCAAATTATATTAAGTGGTGCCTGCAAGCCTCAACAACGTAAGCTAAGGGATGGAGAAGAAGAGGGAAACCATCGAGCAACTTCACAACCACCAAGGAATCAAAGGCAACTACTACTTTGTTCTTATTATGCAACTAATCCGTTATATTTTGAGAATTATATTTCGGAAATCCTTTTTCAACGATAACTCAAGGGTATTTGATCGGCTATAACTTCAACCTAGCTCATTAATTTCGGCGAAATCACACACCCTCTATGGTTACTTATTTGTCTTACCGCAGTGAAACATGTCATCGAATTTGGAAACCTCCATCTTGATAGAGCTTGGTAGTTTTATATTTAGCATGGTATACAATAATTATATTTAGCAAACATGGTAGCGTTAAATAAAAGTTAATACCAAATATTTTATCGCCGACATTGTACGTGCTATTTTTTTCTTTTTTCTTTTTTTCGAGTAATACTAAATTTTATACCACGGATCCAAGAGGCGAGCCTATCACCATCTTACCCGAAACTCGATGGCGTTGTCCTCGACGCATGGACTCTCCACCACCATGCAGTGCATGACGCACAAGCGTCGTTGATTTTACACGAAAAATGGGAAATAATATATGACCCGGCCATGATCGATAGAAATGGATGCGGTGTCAGTTTTTTCTTGATTTTACACTACTCGTTAGCTCTTAGGACATGGGAGGCACCGACTAATTACGTCGGATAGCAGGATGCGTGGAAATGCTCGATCTGTGCCAATACACGTACATCACAAATGTACGACCAGGACTCAATCGCACCAAACCCACCGTTGACTTAACACCCCCCCCCCCCTCCGAGCATAAACACTTAAGAGCATAAACACTTAATCACGAGCAATCAAGAAGCTGACAAATGATCACCAGATTTCTAACCTATAGTATGTTTGGTATGTGATTCAAACGCGTAAATTCTGCTCGCATCAGCAACCGGAACGATCAAAGTAGCTAGCTGTCAAAAGGGAATGAATGCAACGAAAAACAAGAGAAAGGAAAAAAGATAACCCAAAAGAACAATGCACCTCACTCTAATAATCAAACATAGATTCAAGTACTTCGTAAAAGGGAGCGAAAACGCGTCAAATAATTACTGTACTAAATATTAAATTAAATACACTAACATGACATTTAGAAGTGGTGTTGTTCGTTCGATTAAAAAAAAAAAAAAAGTGGTATTGTTCGACTATAGCTTTAGTATTAACTATATCACTTAAAGGGGCTAAAATTAAAGTTTCAATTTTAAATAATGATTGTTGATAAGAAAGAAAATTATTAGAATAACGTTTATTTATGTACCTGGATCACATTATTATATATATATAATTTCACTTAGGTCATATTTAAATTTATTTTCAACGAGTGAAATGCATAGAACTCACCGTTAGTATATACAAGCAAATGCAATTTAAATGTAAATATAGAATTTTAAAAATAATAATTATTATTATTATTATAGGGTAATTATTAAAGTATTAGGTCAAAATTGTATAGCTCAAATTGTCGTTCTCTCATGAAATCTTACCAATACATATCATATTGTAAAGTTTATTATCTATAATGAAGAAGATATTTTAATTATGATCTAAAAGATTGATAAAATTTCTTTCATGTTGAGCTAGAGTGATCTCACCCAAAATTGCTCATATTACTGCCTAGTCGGGCCAACGTCAACCTTACCAAGCGTTCCAAAACATATAATTAAGCCTATGTTTTGAGCTACTTATTAAAATTAGTTATTCATGATAACTACTTATTTTGAAAACTTTTTAGGCTAAAAATTTTCTAAAATAAGTAATTATCATAGATAATTGCTTTTGATAAGTAACTCCAAACAAGCATTAAATGTTCAACTTGGTGGACCCGTTAAAGTCGGCTCCAAATTGTGATATAGTACATATATTACATAAAAGACAACTAATTCTTTTTGAAAAAGCCAATATTAAAGAATAATATTGTTGAAAATATCATTTGCATAAAATGCAGCCCAAGGATATGCCAATTTAATGTGATGATGCACCCCCCTTCAAAGTATTTCCTTTTTCTAATAAGATAATCGATGTATTTTTTTTATCTAGTACTCTATTTGGTAACTAAACTACTTTCTCTATCCAACCCACTCTATTTGCCTTATTTCTATTTCTAAGGTAAGAAATAACAAAGTCTGACCATTAATCATTATCATTTTACATTGGTAAAAACTATATAAAAAACTATTCTTATGTAAATATTCTTAAACACTAATTAAATAAAAGAATTTTTTTATTAGAAATGAACTTATTACCTGTCAAAATGTGTTATATTTAACTTTAAAATCCAAAATATGACAAACGGAGCAGGATAGAAGAAGTATATGAAAATTTATTTCAGCTCATGTGAGCTGTAATTATTCTTTAAAAAACTTGAGTGGATCCTTAATTCTTTATTGCAAATTTTTATATGAGCAACTTTTTTTTCTTTTTAGGCAACCCCGAAAAAAAAATTGTCTCACAAGTATTATGGTGTAACTCTTTCTTCGCCTTTTTGAAGGATTCAAAAGGGCCGCTAATTATTTAATTAGAAAAAAGTATACTGATAAAATGAACATTGTTGATTCCTTAACAATAATATTGTTATTTACATTGTCAACCAAAAAAAATATTGTTCTTTATTATTCCATCTCTACATTATTTTAAGTGTCTGCGGTTTTGTTTTTTATCAAAAAAATTGTTTTTGAAACTTCAAGAATTAATTACTCTCACATTTTTCAATAAAGCATGTAATTAGAATTCTAACTTTTAAAAATTATATAAATTATTAAAAATTATTATTTTTATTTGATATAGAGGAAGAAAGATTTAGAATAATTTATAAAAGGCCTAAGAACAATATAAGAAATATCATATTGTCACAAAGGCGTGTGATCGAGCTAGGGAGATCCAACACCTTAAAAAGACAGAGATAAAAACATTTCAAGAAGAAGTAATTGATAAAAACTGTAAGAGCTATAGGTAACTAAATTAAAAATAACTACGGACCCCTAAAACGAGGTCAACCATAATATAACCCAAAAATTAGAAGCCGGCTATGAGGCCTTCTACAATTGAAATAGATCAATAGAACCCTGTATGGATTACTATTTTTAGTATATTAGATTATGTATTTGTAGGGGTCATCATAATCTAGCTAGTAATTGAAGTTGTAATCTTAAATACCAAAAATCATACCAACTTTCTATGAATAAAAAACATATACATTGACGGGAATAAAAAGAGAAATCATCTCAGCCAGATGGATAATAACACACTCGATCAACTGCACGATTATAAGAAAATGTAAAAATAAATTGCAAGTACAACAAAATGGGAATTTAAAATTTTATGGAAGAAGAAATAAAAAACTTTTATTGAGTATGAAGATCGAAAGAAAAATGAGAGTTTTTTCCCCTTCTTTACAATAAGCTAGGTGATGGTCGTTTATTTCCTCCATCTTCCTTGAACATAACACTTAATCATCATTGGTTGTTTGATTTATACTAGAAAATGTATAAGTTACAATTTAGAAATTGATCCTATAAGGTAACTCCTGTCAATTTATAGGTTGTCATGCTAATGAGTGTTAAATCCTTTATATTAAGAGAATTTTTAATTACTCTAATATATTCATTCTTTGCTCATATCTTCTTCCTTGATCTTGACCACAAGACCTTCTCAACCAACTCATTCCATAAGTTGGTCGTTGGGATCATTGCCCTTCATTGGTTGACTAATGTGCCCTTGGCCAGTCGTCCTTTGGTTATGCCATTCACCATCAGCCTTGGCTGACAGATATGTCTCTCCTCTGTCTTACAACCATGGCTTCCATTCCTACTAGTCATCTTTTGGTTGACGAGCTTTGACCAACGAACCTAGCTAATTGAAATGCCCCGAAATTTTCTAATTTTAAAGATTACATTTAAATAAGGTTTTATTTGAAAATTTAACTTAATAAATTATTTGTACAAAAAAAAGGAAATTTAGTAGGGCAAATTAATAAGAGATTTTATAAAAATGTTAACTAAAGGAAATTTGGGTATATTCTCTAATTAAAGATTTTAATTTTGGAATTTATTTAAATAAATTATTTTATTTAAATTAAGAAAGAGAAAATAGTTTCAAATTAATATGAATTTTATGAATAATTTAATTTGAGAAAATTAGAGTACTTTGATAATTAAAATGGAAATTATGAAAAATCCTTTAAAAATCCTATTTTAGCATAAAAAGGAATTTAAATATTATTAATTCTAAATATCCTAAATATTCAGATTAATTTAATTGGCCCTAACCTAAGTATTTCTCTTTTCGTTTTTCTTTCTTCCTTTTTCTTTCTTTTTCTTTCCTCCCCGGCTTGGGCCTAGCGCGGCCCACTCTCCTCCTTTCCTTTTCTTCTCCTACCGCAGCCCACACCCGTCTGCTCCTTCTTTTTTTTCCTCGGCAGCCAGCGCGCCGAGTTTTGCCTCTTACTTCCCCAAAATTCATCGCTCTATTTAACAGACATAACCCTCGCGCCGAACCGCCCGGTTTCCCTTCCTTTTTTTCTTTCTTTTCTCTCCCCGAACCGCTCGGTCCAACCTCCCCCATCTTTTTCTTCCTCCTCCAACCCGACGCCATAACCGCAACCTTCCTCCTTCCCCCGAAAATGGCGCCGCCGGCCACACGTGTCATGACTGGCCTTTCTCCCGCCCATTCTCTTCCTCTCAACGCACTCTTTGATTTTAAATGCCCCACTCTCGATTTCTTCCCCACATTTTCCCCCATTTCCCTCGCGAAGGTCGGGCAAATTTTTGAATTTGTGTCGCCTGATCAACGGCATAACCAACTCAAATTCCCACCAAATTTGACCTCCTGATAACCTCCACAACTCGAGCCTACCCTTCACCACTATAAATACCCCTTGTATGGCCTGGTTTTGAGATTTCTTTCCCCGAAACCCTAAGCACCAGTCTGTGCGCCACCGCCCCTTTAGACGCCCCGTTCTCCACCGTTAGCCAACCTCGCCGCCTCTTCTTCCTCCCAAACTCTTCCCTGCAACACCCTCTAATTAACTAAACCATCTACATCCTTCGATTCTCCTTGCATGGGCCTCCATAACCGTGCAAAGTTTGCTAGTTCTCTCGCCAGAAATTTCTACCCTGAAACCTTAAACCACCATCCACCACCACATCCTCCACTTCTACCACCCTCTAAACCACCCAATATCTCCTGCTAAGTCTCCTCCACAGACCCATAAACTTATTTTATTTTTCTCCTTCCCCCTTTGAAATACCCCAAAATCCTAAATTAGGAAATCATGGCCGAATAGGGAATTATTAGAAAATTTATTTAAGATAAACTACTTTTATTAGAAATAAAAGGGGAATTAATTAGGATAAATCAAGAAGGAACTTATAAGTGTTCTAAGTAGGAGGGCTTTTGGTATTTTAAGATAATTAATGGTTTTATTTTAGAAATTAATTAAGTAAATTATTTTATTTAAAATAAGAAGGATAAAATAGCTTCAATTAATATAAAATTTATAAATAATTTAATTGGAAAAAAATTTGGGTATTTTCCTAATGGGTATGGAGGTTAAGAAAATTTATCTAAAATAGCCTAAAACTAAGCAAAAAAGGGAATTTATTTAATATTTTATAAATATTAATATTCTAAATAGCCCAAAAATATTCTAAATAATTTATGCAAAATCCAAAACACAAAATAAAGCCTTCCTTTTCCTTTTCCTTTTTTTTCTTTTTTTTCTTTTTTTTCTTTTCCTTCTTCTTCCTTTTTCCTACTCTCCCCGCCGAACTTGGGCCTCGACCGGCCCAACGCCACCCTTCTTCCTTCTTCTCGCCTGCGACCCAGCGAGCCCAGCCGCCCGTAAGTTAAAACGCGGCGTTTCGGCGACTTTCCGTTGCCAGACCGACGTAGACGCTGTGTTTTACCCAAATCTCACCCAAAACGCCACGTTTCACTAATGGGGGGAAATAACCGCCGCCGCCCGGTTTCCCCTTCCTTTCCTTTTTCCCCTGGACCGCCGATCCAGCCCCTTCTTCTTCGTCTTCTTCTTCCTCGCACCGTCACCTGTCACCGCCTGCAACACGGAACCCCGCCGGAGCAAGAAAAGCCTGCAACGACAGCCCCTACTCCGGTCGTGTCGCCCTCTTCTCCCCGTTGACCTTCCCATGGATTTGACCAAACGACATATCCCTTCTCCCGCACGAAAATTCTTTCTTTTTCAGGTAATCATGGTCTGAAAATTTTCAGACCATACGCCGGACGACCTACCCTAACCCTAACCCCTAACCTCCCCCTCGAAGCTTGTCGTTTTCCGCTCAAATTGGCCTATAAATAGCCCTCGCCACTGCCTTAATCGGGTTCGAAAATCTGGAACCTAGAGAAAGCTCCGACGCACGCCACCCCACCTTCAGCCGCACTTTCCTCCGCCTTCGGCCACCGTTGCCGCCTGCTCGCGCCACCAAAATCTTCCCTGCACCCCCCTCTACACAACCAACCCCCTTAACTTTCCTGCCTCGTGCCGCACGTGACGCCCTGGTCGTGCGAAAACCTCTCCCCAATCAACCCCTTCCAGCCCTGCGCCACTTTCGCGCCGCCGCCGCCGGCTGTGCCAACACTCGCAGCACCATCACCACCCCCCCCCAAAACCACCAAGAGAACCTACCCTACCACCCTACACCTCCATTTTCCCCTACCTCTCTCTTCCCTAGCCTCCACATCCACCTCTCCCCTTTCTTCCTTCATTCCGTCGTCGCCGCCGCCGCGCCGCCACACCACCAGGTGAATTGAGTGAGAACTTTTGGGAGGCGTAGGAGCGTGCTCCAAGTCCGGCGCTGATCTAGGTAAGGGTCTAACTAAGGCCGCTTGTGTGATATGTGAACTTCTTGCCTTGGATGCCTTGCATGATTATTTGTCATGTTTTAAATGTCATTATCTTACCTGTTTTATGTGTAGCGCAGCTTGGATTCAAGGTACGTCTATGTGATCGCTTTTGTTATGTATTAATGTGGATGTGCTACAAGTTGTGATATGATGTGGCCTTAGGACATGCATGCTAGGGTGTTTGATGTGGTGATGTAGTTTGGGGACACGAAAAAGAAAATTTGGAAAGAAAAATAACCAAAGGGAAATAAGTTGGCTAGAGAAGGAATAGGAGAAACTAGGGTTTGCATGGGGTGGTTAAGGTCCGCATGGGAGCAAACCTTACGTATAGAAAGGTGCCTCGGGGTGTGTGGAAGGTAAGAGAGGTGTTGTTTGGGTGTTTGGGGGCTCCGAGTGAAAATAGTACGTGGACCAAAATAAGGATGCGCAGGAGACTAGGTTAGAGTCTAGAGGGTGACAAGAAGAAAAAGGGGAGAGTTAAAATAATAAGTGAGGATGAGGGTGACATGAAATGAGGGTTGAACCGGAGGGTCGTAAGGTGTAAGGGTGCTAGGATGGTTCTGGATGTACTAGGCAGCAAAGGATGGGCCACATAGGCCTAAGATGGGTTTTCTGGAGAAAACCCTAAGGGACGGTGGTGAGTGGACTTTGGGGAAAAAGGTGGTGGGCCCAGACCCACACACTTAGGAGACGGGTTCCGGAGTGAGTAAGCGGATTAAGGGAAGGATGTCGGGCGAGTTAAGAGGCACAGCGATCTCAAGATATGAGACGGGCCCTCTTGGGAGGATGAGTATAGCTGAAGTTAGCCATGCATGTCTAGGGTGGAAACTTGTTGAAAAAGATACCATAAAACACTAATCACTTAAAGAGGAAGATGCTGAGCAGGGCCCAGACCGGTCCACCGGCGAATAATAGTGGCCAGGAGCTGGGGTGCCCTGGAGACCGATCCACCGGCGAATAATAGTGGCTAGGAGCGTTTTGCCCTGTATATATTTTCGGTCCACCGGCTATAATAGTGGGGGTTTCTGCGCTCAGCAAACCAAATATAAAATCGATAAGACATAGGAAAGATACTAAATACTTACAATGGAACACCATGTGAGTCGGGGCCAGACCGGTCCACCGGCAAATAATAGTGGCCAGGAGCGTTTTGCCCTGGAGACCGAACCACCGGCAAATAATAGTGGTCAGGAGCGTTCTGCCCTGTATATATCTCCGGTCCACCGGCTATAGTATGTGTATTAATAAAGATTATGTGGAATTGAGCATGGTAATAAGAGATTTAAAGGATAAGTCTAATTGGAACATAATCGGCCTCACTATTTGTATTGTCTTATGTGCCTATATGATCATGCTTGTATTGTGTACTTTGTCTGTTCGGCCTTAGTTATTCGGTTACCTTGCTCAGTACGAAGCGTACTGACCACCCGTTTCATGGGTACTGCTCATTCCCACGAGCAGAAGGCCCCACTGATCTAGTGCAGGTAGGTGACTCTATATTTGATGCCTACGACGCTTATGAGGCGTTGGGCGGGACCGAGAGTTGAGTTCGAACCTAGCTTGGGGATCGAGAGTGGCGTGGCCGGAGTCTGTTGTCACTTCACCTTTCTTATGTATTTAAGTTTATTTGTTTTAAGTGTATGACGTTTCAACTTCCAAAAACCCTTAAAACCGTATCTTGAATTGTACTTTGAACTTCCGCACTCTGATTCTGTATTACTTAGGTTTTATCTATGAATGTGTTATGCTAACAACTCGTATTTGTTGGGTTAATCTGTTTTAGCCTTAGCACTTAGTACCGGGACGGTAGGAGTGAACCGTTCTGGTATTAAGTATGGCGGTAACGCCCCCGAATTTACAAGTTTTATCTCTTGTTTCCGATAAACTTTTTGAAATTAAACGAAATTTTTCAGGAGTAAATTTGGGGGTGTTACCCTTACCCCTTTTTCTTCATTTTCACCCCTCTTAGATCACTTTTCTGGCCACCTCCAGGCACCGCCGCCGGTTCCACCCATCCCCTCCAACTCAAGGTGAAACCCTAGACCTTTTCAACACTTCCTTTCGATTTATTGATAATTATTCTGCTTTTATCCTAATTTGTAATGTTAATTATATTTTAATTTATTATTATTATAATTATTATTATTATTGTTATCAACTGTATCCTAATTGCTAAATTTTGTTGACAGGTTTGGGAGTATTCTTGAGTTAGATAAATTATTATTCTTGAATTTTGGTTATTTAATGGAATTATTACATGTTTACTATTATTATTAATAATATTATTAATATTATTATTATTAGAGTAATTATTTATTTAATATTGTAATTATTTCAGGAGGGGTAGAAACCTAAAAATTTAATTAATTCTCGCACATTTGCTTTTTATTACTATTATTAACATTTTCAACATTATTACTAATTATATTATTATTATTACCTTTATTAACTTTTATATTATAAGTATATATATAATATTAATATCATTTTTGAATAGTATTATTATTAAATGGGGTGGTTTCGAAAGCCACCTTGTAATTTTAAGATTTATGGTATTATTAATATTAATATTCTACTAATAAGAGTATTATTAATAATGTTTTACTTTTATTATTATTATTATTATTATTATTATTATTATTATTATTACTAATACTAATACTATTTTGGTGAAGGGTAGAAACCCTTATATCACCACCCTTTTCGAATAAAAATAGTAATTTATTTGTATTTTTAAGTAATATTTTGTATAGTTAATTATTGTGTAGTATTGTTTTAATTAAAAATCAAATCTTAGAATAATTTAGAGAATAATAAAATTTTATAAGGAAGCCTAATTCTAGTATATTTTTATATAATAGGTGAACCCAGTCAAATCCCTCAAGTGGAATAGGAACGTGCACTAAGACCGGTGTCGTTTTAGGTAATGGTTTACTAAGGCCATCTGTGTGTTTATATGAATTATGTGCTCCATATGCCATGTATTATATATTTATTATTATTAATTATTTCGTATGTGGCATGATTATAGAGTTGAAATATGTTGGTATGAATAAACCATGGCATGAAGATTATGTGTATGTTTATGTTATTATTATTGTATGATGTGGCCTTAAGACATGCATATTAGGGTTGTAAAATAATGATGGAGAGTGTAACAATGTGATGCTAGGGTTTTGCATGATATGGCATGGTGTTAGGGTTTGCATGGAATGGCATGACGTTAGGGTTTTGCATGAAATGGCATGGTGTTAGGGTTTGCATGAAATGACATGATGCTAGGGTTTTGCATGAAATGACATGGTGTTAGGGTTTGCATGGAAGCATGTCTACGTGGAGTTAGGGTTGCTTATGAATTAGGGTTTGCATGGAAGTGTGGTATACGTGGAGCTAGGGTTTCCAAATGAATTGGGGTTGCATGAAAGTGTGGTATACATGGAGCTAGGGTTTACATATGAATTAGGGTTTGCATGGAAATGTGGTATACGTGGAGCTAAGGTTTGCATATGAATTGGGGTTGTATGGAAGTGTGGTCTACGTGAAGCTAGGGTTTGCATGTGGATTAGGGTTTGCATGGAAATATGTCTACGTGGAGTTAGGGTTTGCATGGGAGCTAGAGTTGCATGGAAGTGTGGTACATGGAGTTAGGGTTTGCATGGGAGCTAGGGTTGCATGGAAGTGTGGTTACGATGAGTTACGGTTTGCATGGGAACTAGGGTTGCATGGAGTTAGTTATGCATGGCTGGGCAAATGTTTGTGAATGGCAAATGTTGTGATTAAAATACTTAAGACACTAATCTTTTAAAGTGGAAGATTATTGAGCCGGGTCCAGACCGATCCACCGGTCAGGAATAGTGGTTAGGGTATTACCCTATGTGCAACCGATCCACCGATTATAATAGTGGTTAGGACATGAGGTCCTATATGTGTGACCGGCCCACCGGCAATAATAGTGGGGTGACTCGAGCTCAATAAACACAAACCAGAATTGTTAAAGCTCTTAAAAGACATTAATTACTTACAGTGAAACACCATGCGAGCAGGAACCAGACCGATCCACCGATAAGGAATAGTGGTTAGGGTTTTACCCTATATGTGACCGATCCACCGGTAATAATAGTAGTTAGGACATGAGGTCCTATGTGTGACCGGCCCACCGGTTATAATAGTGGGGTGTTCCTATTTTCGCATGGATATGATAAAAAGGCATGGTGTGTATCGACTTTTGATAAAAGAAAGATTAAATGATTAATCCGAACCTTTTTGAGCCTTATGTGTGGACTTGTTGATTATAAGTTACAGATTTCACTTTACGCTTCTATGTATCATATGTATGGGTTGTAATTGTATGTGATCATTATCCTACATGATTTAATGTGCTATATGCCAACCTTAGTACTCGGTTCCTTACTCAGTACGTAGCGTACTGATCACCCGTTTCATGGGTGCTGCTCATTCCCACGAGCAGAAGGCCCGTCTGATCTATTGCAGGTAGGAGACATCTACTTTGATGCTATCGATGTCTATGGGACATCAGGAGGGGTAGAGTAATAGCTGGGCTGGATCGATTTCTAGAGAGACGTGGCCGTTTTCCTTTTAATTTATGACTCATGTCATTTTTATTACGTTTGAGTTGCAGAAACAATTTTATTAAAGTGGTTAGTTATTATTTGAAAAACAATAGCTGGTATTTCGAATTATGTAAGACTTGCGCGTACTCTGATTCTTGTTTTTATAAATTTGGATTTTTATGGTATTATTAATAATGTTCTCTTAGCCTTAGCACTTGGTACCGGAACGGTAGAAGTGAACTGGTTTGGTACTTAGTGTGGCGGTAACATCTCCAAAATTCACGGGTTTTAAATTTAGTATTTTAATTAATTTCATTTTTTTTTAAAAATAGTGAATTTTGGGGTGTTACACTAATGCTCTTGGAAATCACCTTTGGTTGTTGCCTTTTGTTTACGCCTTTGGCCAATGACCTCTTGTTGTCTGTCACCTTTGATTGATAGTATGAGAATTCATCTCTTATCAAGGAAACCCCAAAATTTCTCCCCCTTCCAAGACATGTGGAGAATTTCTTTCTTCTTTGCTTGATAGAAACTATACATTTTTCTTAACCTACCCTTAATGCAACATAAATTATGTTTACTTTTGGACAAGGGTTTTGTAAGCATGTTTCACCCATTCTCATTGATATGAACTTTCTTTAGGAACTATTGTCTCTCTTTGAGCACATATTTTATCCAATGACACATGAGTTGGATATGCTTGGATCTTGAATGGAAGCTAGCATTCTTGCTAACATGATTGGTACTCTATGAGCTATTGTATATGTAACACCCCTAAATTAACTAACTTAAAAAATTTATTCTACGAAAGCATTAGTTACAAAATATAGTGGGTGTTACCGCCACACCTAGCATAAGTTTGGTATCATCTACCATTCTTATACTAAGTTTTGAGGGTAAAAGTTAATTTGCTTAAATTAAAAACAACCATAAATAAACAAAAACATAGATTTCAATACACAATAACATTATCTGAATAACCAAAAAGATTCACAATTTAATGAGAAAAAGAAATATAGAAGGGGACATAAGAGTTTAATGACAATTTTAGATCAAAAGATGCCAAGCGAACCTCGGACAGTTCTAACTCTTAAACCAAACAAAAAGCAATTATGTTGTACTTGCAAAGCACTCCTCTAAGGTTAATATTATCCATTGAATAAGCGGGGACCATGAAACGGAATCCATCAGTATAATAGTACTAAGTAACCCATAATACAAACCTAATATGTAAAGCCCATATAGAACACATAAAAGGCATCAGGACAATACATGGTATACGATATTGAAATATACATGCAATGAACAAAATATAATAATCAAATCAGATAAATAATAATCACCAATACGACATACCACTCACACTCATTTATTAATAACATAATGAAGCTTACTAACCAATCATACAAGAAATGTTTTCTAAAATAATGATTAGAACCAATCTCAACAAAATAAGTATAATCTTCATACTATATCTCATATTTCCATATTAAAACCAGTAATATCCATAATACCACATTTAGGGCTCAAAGCACAATACCAATAAAGATCCATAATATCACAGGTAAACATAAGGTTATTAAAGACCAATCTAGTATCCATTTAGATCCAATAATAATCATTTTTATTTTTATTTACTCAAGGAGATATAATTAACAATCTAGAGACATAAAATTACACCAATTATATTGACGCACAAGGTGTCACATTACCCTTCCAACCGTTCAACCAAGAGGCATAAAAGTACTCTAGTCATACTAGCGTACAAGGTGACACAATACCCTAATATAATTATCAACCAATACATTAAATTTAAATAGTATGCGGATGCAACTATCAAACCACTATACCACAAAAATCTATTTGAGTTTGTTTCCACTTTTAATTAATCGATGGGAATATAATAATAAACCATAAACACAAAATTATACCAGTGCACAAGGCATAACATTACCCCTATAACTATCTAATTTAGAGGTATAAAAGCACTCAAGTCATACTGATGCACAAGGCGACGCAATACCCTCCAAACCTAGGACACCTAATTCTTAAGTATAGATATTTATTTTATGGCTTGTAAGTCACCTATAGAGTATACTTGGGCCTTACTCAAGTACAAGGACACACCAGTAAATTAAAAAAAATCGAGGGCCCCTACATCATCTCTAGGGCAGCTACCCCTAGAGAGCAACTGTTTCTAAATTCATGATCTTTTACTTTAAGTATTAATATCTTAAGAATGTGATCACAAAACATTACATATTACACAGTATTTTCAATGCCATACCCAGTCATTTTTCTTTTATTTCTAATTATTAAATTTAACTATAAGGTTAATAATCCAAGTCTGTGTCAAAGTTAATATTAAGGTCAACCTGTGTCCAATTATTGATATTAGGTATACTAAGTCAAAAGTGACTAAAACACTCCTAAGGCCATAATTACCATGTTATTATTCATTTTAAATATTAATTTTATTTTATTTATTAATTTATCATGAAAAGGCTGAAACATAACAACTAAATTACATAACATGTAAATAAATTACCAGACGCGTTAAATGATCATTTTGCCCCTATACATGATTTTTCACATAAAACCCTAACATGCATTTCTAGAATATCCAATTACATATTCTCACACTCAACAACAAATAGCACATATTAGGCACACTTATTGGGATAAAATCATGATATGTGAAAAATGACCAAAATACCTCTAGAGCATATAGTAATAATAATCATGCAAAAACATGCATTTCTGAAATATCAAATCATGCACTTATATACTTAATAATAATTAAGACATGTTGGACATTCTTATCAGAATAAATAATACGATACGCATAAATGATTAAAATGCCACTAGGCCACACAATAGTAATTATTATGTTAAAAATATACCTAAGCATGCTCAACCTATCCTATTAGACATAAATGACATATATCA
Organism: Tamarix austromongolica; assembly: GCA_039764185.1. Taxonomy (NCBI): domain Eukaryota; kingdom Viridiplantae; phylum Streptophyta; class Magnoliopsida; order Caryophyllales; family Tamaricaceae; genus Tamarix; species Tamarix austromongolica. The sequence continues at coordinate 80,855,602 of CM077814.1, read as the reverse complement.
TTTATCTTCAGCATAAAACCCATTTTAACTTACTTTTTTACACATAAAATTTACACAAGTTAGCATTCTCCATATTACCAAAATTTTTTGCTATCATTATTGAACAAATATTATATTGTAACGAACATACTTAATATAATTTTTACATAAAAAATACTAATGTGCTATCATGCAATATCTCACTTTTTAGTAGAGTATATGGATTGTCTAATTTTCGGAAAAAGCACAAAGGATGGGTAACCTACTAAGATTTATTATGATTCGTTAATTAAAATTACATTGATAAAATTAATATCTAACCAATAAAATATTAATTTTTATTAAAATATTTATTAGAGGAGAATTTATCAATATGCTCTCAAGTGAAAATCTCACACTGCATAAAAAGCATAAATTGGGCAAAGATGGAAGGCTCGTAGGTTGGTTGGTTGCTGGAGGTGAGTGATGGTTGAGGGTGCATGGTGGGTAGAGGAGCTAGAGATGACAAGGGAGGCAATAGTGGTGCTAGAGGTGGGGATTAAGGCTGGGGAAGTTGGTGGCTAGGACATTGCTTCAGTGGTGGTGGTGGTGGTGGTGGTGGTGGTGAGGGTTGGAGATGAGACGAGTGGAAAGTGACACAAGGAAAATGAGGCACTAGCTAAGAGGGTGAGGGTGTAATACCTTGAGTCAATATAACCACAAGGGGGTCACTTGGTAGCCACCTAATAGCACCTCGATCGTATGAGGGTTCTAAGAAAACCCTAAAATACTTTTGGATTGATCGCTGGTCCCATATATTAACACGATTCCTTTTGATAGGATTTTTCCTCACTCATACACTTCTCGAGAAATTTTTATAAAATTTTTGAAACTTTCCTAGAAGGTCTCACATTCTAAAAATTGATCCATATCAAGCATGCTTAACCTTAGAGTTTTTAGGATGGAATCACCAAAATACTAGTATATTATGTTGATATAAGTAGACATATCAATCATAATAACACTTCGCTCAATTTAGGGGTATTACAGAGGAAGGAAGGAGAAAGGTAACATCAAGGACACAGTAGGGAAGAAGGATGGTGCAAAGGAGGTGCAAGGTCAACAAAGCTTAGGAAAAGGGGAGGGATAAAGGAGAATAAAAGAGGGAAGGGAGGGGCTTGGGGGATTGGTTGGCTACTGGTAGGTGATGAGGGTGGAAATGGTGGTGGTGGCAATGTATATAGTGAGGAGAAGTGGGGAGCAATGGTAAGAAGGTGATGTATTGGCTGCGAGGCATATTGTTTGGGCTGTACATTAGTGGTGTATGGGCTACATGAAATGGGCGATGTAAGGAAGTAGTGGTGATGGTGTTAGTCTATAGTGAATGGTGGTGGTGAGGTAAAATAAAATTAGAGTCATATTAATGGAGAAGGAGGAGAAAGAAAGGAGGCATGGGCTTAGTGTTTTTGAACAAAAATAAGGGGTGTGTGTGTGCAGGCTGGAGAGATTAGGGTTGGGGGAGTTTTGGTAGATGGCCTGGATGGTAGGGCTGGGTTGCATAGAAAGGTAATAGTAGTAGTCAATGTAGGTTGGAAAATGAGTGGGTAGTGGCAGGGAAATAAAAGGGGGTGGGAAAAAATGCATGTAAGGGGGTGGGAAAAAATGCATGTAAGGGGGTATGTAGGGGTTATTTATGCAAAGTACTAGAGGAGTGTGTTTGGGCATTGTAGGGGAATGGTGGTTGGTGTGCAGAGGTAGGGCAGCAAACTGGTAGTATAGGGGAAGGACAATGCATGGTAATAAGAAGGGAAAGGAAAGAGGGGTATATGTGGTGGGAGAGGGCAAGGCTAGTTTTGCCTAATGGGGAAAGAGGGATGGTGTGCATGGGTGGTGACAGGGTTTGGGGTGTGTTTGAAGACATGATAGGATACATGGACTTGTAGAGAAGGAGTGTAAGGAAAGAAAAAAAAAACAAGCTAGGGTAGGATTCAGACGGGGAAAGAAAATTAAAGAAAAGGATGGGTTGGTCAAGACGAGGGAGAGAAAGGGAAAAAAGAAGTGGGTTGGGATGCAGGGAGGATAATAGGAAAAAGAAAGAAAAAGGGAAAGAGGGAAAAGAAAAATAATAAAATAAATTTTGTGTTAGAATTTAAATTAGGTTAAATTTAGGATTAAGATAAAATCAATTTATCTAGATTTAGAGTATTTGATTAGAAAAATAAACCAAGTAAAATTATCAGTTTGTGTTGGATTTAAATAAGAGGAAAAAGATAAAATAATTATGATAATTTATCAAAGATTTTACTTAGGTTGGTGGGTTAAGGGTTACAAAAATAATTAAGCTAATATTTATGGATTATGTTTTTTGGATAAAAGGCTAAATGTCCAAAATTAAGGTTATGAAATTTCAAAGTGTAACAATATAGCACAAACTTATCATGTCTTAATCCGATCTACCTAAATAATCTCTTTCTTCAAAGCATCCCCTTGTGCCTCTCAGTAATAGTTATGTACTTTACCTCAGTCACAAATAGAGCTAAAAACTTTTATAGCCTAGATTGCAACAAGACATATGCCCTACAAAAGTTAAATAGAAAATATGATGTTGATTATCTTGTATGTACATCTCTGGTGATGTTTGATTCGGTATAGCCCACTAAAATTGGATCGGCCCTACCAAAACAAAGTCTCATCCTGTACATCCCCCATACATACCTTAATTTCTAGTTAACCGCCTCTCAATGATCTTTTCTCATAATAGATATAAATTGATTGACCATACTGATGACAAATGCAGCATTCGGTCTTGTGTACATAATTTCATACATTAGACTTCCAATGGCTAACACATATGAAATCTAGTTGATCTAATTCCTTCCCTTCTCATTTGTCAGACATGATACCTTGCTTAACCTAAACTAGGGAGCAAAAGGATAATCTCTTTATTATCTTCTCTATATACTCCTATTCAAATAACCTTAGCTTTCCCTATCCTCGGTCATGCATGATATGTATGCCTAGGATCTACTCGACCTGTCCTAAGTCTTTCATTTCAAAAATCTTATCCAACTCTTCATTCAGTTTTGCAATCTGCTATTGATTTTTTCCCACTATAAATATGTTACCTACATATAGAAATAAAAGGATACAGTTGTCATACTCAAACCTATACATGAACACACGATGGTCTACTCATGTATTCTTATACCCTTATGCAGCCATAAATGACAATAAATTCTTGTACCACTACCTCAATTCCTATTTCAGTACATACGAGAACTTCATTAGCTTGCATACCAAACCCTATTTTTCCATTACCGTAAACCCCTTAAGTTGTTTCATGTATATATCCTCCAGCGGTCTTCATGTAGGCAAATTATTTTGGCATCAAGTTGCTCCAAATCTAAATATAGAGAAATAGATAGTCCTAATATCACATGGATGGATGCCATCTTCACCACCGAAGAGAATATTTCATCATATTCAACCCCTTTTATTTGGCTAAATGCCTTGACCACCAACCTTGCCTTGTTCCTCGAATCATACTTGTCCAGAAAGACCGGATAAAATTTTATTACTAACCATCTGTTGATACTTTTGACAAATAGACTAAGTTTTGCTTTCTTAACACATAGTGAGTGCATCGAAAAACCATAACCCCTAGGACATTTGACATAATGCCTCAGCTATTGAGAATATTTACACCATTTTTCACTTATATGGCTGAGTCTATGATGTCATTCATCATAAGAGTCTTCCATAGAGTTCTTCTCACCCGACAAGTATACATTTGCCTAAGTCTGATATAGTCGGTAACACGTGCTCCTCATGGCCATTACTATAGACCCCTTTATTGACTTATAAAGGCTCTTTCCAAATTAACTTATGAATCCCTCATCATCAAGCTTCCCAAATGAGATGAGGTTCATCCAAGTCTAAAACATGTCTTACTTTCTTAGGTTACAAGGTATAACCTAAGCTTTTCTCTATTCATATACTTCATATATTGACTATCTTTTAAACATCGTCATTACCCATTAGCATCTCACAAAAGATGTGGAAAAGAGAAGAAATTCTTATGCGGGGTGTTGTTGTAGGATGCACCATTATTCACTACCTAATCAAAATTTGTAAATTAGGTGATTATGCAAGCATTTAGACTCTACTAGATAACCATTAGCTCATCATTAGTAATCAGCATCATCTCCTCATTCATCTTGCCTTCTCCTTTTGCACCCTTAGGCTTTGTTTGGACGGAGAATTTTAGAAATGAAGGGATTTTAAAAATGATAGAATTTTTAAAGTGCTTCACTTTTAAAATTCTATGGTTATAAATTTATTGTTTGGATAAAGATTTTGAATAAAAAAATTTTAAACTTCCTTGTTTGGATATTTTTATATATGGACTTAGAATAGAGAATTTATAATACTACCTATTTTTTTTTAAATTTATTGCATAATATAAAATTACCTATAGAAGTAATTTAAAATTACCTATCTAGTTACCGACGGAAATTTATATATGGATATTTTTACCTATAAAATTATGTAAAAATATTATAAACTCATTGTATGAATATAATCAACCTGTTAACAAGGTTTGTAAAATCGTTGGTCACATAGAAAATATTTATATCAGCAACAGCCAATGATTATTATGCTTGCGACAATATATATATATGTGTGTGTGTGTGTGTCTATATATATATATATATATATATATATATAAGTATATTAAAATTTTATGAAGCTTCTAATATGTGCAATCTTTCGTAAAAAATATTCTGAATCTTTCTCGGATTATTTTCAGACTATATATATATATATATACATATACAAACAAACACACACACGCACATACATACATACATACATACATACATACATACATATATATATATATATATATATATATATATATATATATATATATACATATATATGTATACACACACACACACACACACACACATATATATATATATAAGTATATTAAAATTTTATGAAGCTTTTAATATGCGCATTCTTTCGTAAAAAATATTCTGAATCTTTTTCGGATTATTTTCAGACTATATATATATATATATATATATATATATATTAAAAAAATAAATTAAAATTTTATGAAGTTTTTAACACACGCATTCTTTCATAAAAAATACTCTAAAACCTTCTCGGATTATTTTCACACTACAGATAACACTATATATATATATACACAAATGTGTACACATACATACATACATACATCTGTCGGACATTCTAATACGCATATTCTTTCGTAAAAAGGATTATTTGCTGATAAATTAAAATTTTCTTCCATTAAAAAATATACATATCTAGCATATACTTTCGAACAGCCTTTAAGAATAAAATCTTCCATTCATTGCTTCATGACAGAATTAACAAACGTGTTAACAGTAATATTAACAACACTAGAATCAGTATGAAAGATAGAAATCAACTCAATATAGTCAAAATGGTCTCCAACAAGTTCATAACATTTTGAGACAGATACTCAGGATTATCATTTGTAGATACGAGTAAGAATAAAACCTTTCTTCCTCTCCGGCATAAGTTGTTTCAGCAGCTTAAACTTGCTTTCATTTTCAAGAAACCACTCACATGCCAATTCTTTATCATCATCATTTAATCCTTCAATAGAATTTATTTCTTTAAAAATCTCTTCTGCTTCAATCTTCTGGACAAACTTTTGAAAGGAGAGAGCTACTGCTGCCATAGATTGTTCAAATGAGTCATTGAATTCCTTTCTCTTTGCCTTGCTTCTTTTCAGAAATGCAAAACTTGGTGTCCTGGGTGATAGATTTTTCTCCGGAGAACTCACTGTAACATCAATACTTTCATTCTCGTCAATATTATAACCATCGCTCATTTTATCAGCTACATCATCTGTCGTTTCAGCTCCTTCTCCAGTAGCCCTATCTTTTCCACATAAGTCCACAATGTCATTCCAATTTTCAATCTTTTTCCACCTAAATTTCTTTGCATATGAGTGGCTCTACAATTGACAAACAATTAACATTAATCTCGTGTAGGAAAAATAAAGACATCCATGCATGAATAAAAAAATCACACAAATATACAAACCTCACAATATTCGGTCCAATTTGTTTCATTTTCGACATTGAGCATGCTTATTTCATCATTCCAGCTGAAGCCTTGTCCACTACAATTGAGAATATCAAAGATAATGGAATAGTAGCTTTTCCATTTCTTGAAAAGGTTCTTGACATGATCAGGAGTAACCAACAAATTGAATTGACTTGATAACATTTTTGCAACATTGTTGTATGCTGCAGATTTCCATCCTCCATCACCTTTATTACCCATACATCTCTCATCTCGTAAGTATTCAGCTGCACATCGTTCCAATGTCATACTCCATCGGAAATATCCTCCACTTTCTCCATCTTCTTCCTTTCCTTGCATCACAACTTTACCTTTATTTTTTGATGTCTTCAACCTCTTATTTTTCTCCATTCCTTGATATCAGAAGTTGCATTTATCAGAAATGTGGAAGTTAAATTGTAATAACATGTATAATAAAACAGAATTTAAATTACATTTCATTTGGTTGACACACAACTCCATTTCTTAATCATTTCCTAGACTTATTGCTACCTAACATGTATAATAAAACAGAATGAAGAGAGCTCTGATGCTAAACTGTTGGGTTGCAATCTGCAGATTAGTATCAGAGTAGAAAGAGGGGAATCTGATATTAGTTTGTCAACCAAAAGATAACATTTCATCAGTAGAAATCAACCAACAGAATTTTTTTACCCAACAGAAAACTAATTAGCCTCAATAAACACCACTGGTTGAAGATAACATTTCATCAGCAGAATCCCAATTTGAAACACCACTGTTTGTTAGGGGAATCCAAGCTGGTCTGATTTTCCTAGACTTATTGCTACCTAACATGTATAATAAAACAGAATGAAGAGAGCTAGGCAAATTAACTCGGGCTGCATTGTTCCTAAATCATTAGAGTCCAGCAATAAGACACAGGGTAAACAAGCAGTCATGCAAGACCAAGAACGACAAGCATATTTAAATCTTACATTGTTTGATCTCTAACAAATATTGTCACAATGAATAAATATATGTCCTGTATGCATTATGTATATTTAAAGATGAGAATGGGGAATGTTTTCCTTTTTTGCTGCAGAATGACAACTAATAATGAAGATTATTCCGAGTTTGATTTATCAAAATCTTAAATTGAACAAGTCTAGCTAAAAAAGGTATATACAGCAAATAAAAGAAAAATAATGATCACACAGAAAGCACAAGTAATTAAAAAAATGTAATTTAAATTAAACACATGGAAAGTATATATAATTTACTTACCTGAAAAAGGTATATACAGCAAATAAAAGAAAAAAACCTCTTCAATCAAGTAGCACGTCTAGCTTGGTATTCTTCAAACATGTTCATTTCCAAAGTATCACGAAATGTAGTCCACTCATTAGTTACTCGTAAGTGTGTGATTTCTTCTTGGATGCTTTCACTTATCGTTGTGGGTTCTTGACTAGCAATCTCATGATCAACATCATCCAAAATTTGGCGCTCTTGATTTTCTAATATTGGGTCAATTGCTTGTTCTACCCTCACAAAATTATGCAACACACAAGTAGCATTGATAATTCTTATCTGCGTCTTTATATCGAACCCAAAAGTGCCATTCAAAATAGCCCATCTCTTCTTCACCACTCCAAATATTCTTTCAACACAATTCCTCGCTTTTGCATGACGAAGGTTAAATAACTCTTTGAAGTTTTGTGGAGTATTTCCTTTCCATTCATTAAGATGATATCTAGTCCCTCGATAAGGAGCTAGAAAACCCGGTCCATTCGCATATCCCGCATCCACAAGATAATATTTATCTACATGAAAAAAAAGTATAATTTCTTATTCAATTGTAAGAATATAAATGTCGTACATATATAAAATAATAAGTTATCAATAATTACCGGCTGGAATGTGCAACCGATTCCGTCTAGTTAAGGCGTCACGCAAAACTCGAGAATCAGATGCAGACCCCTCCCATCCAGGTAAGACATATATGAAGTTCAAGTCAGGGTCACACACTCCTAATACATTGGTTGTAATTGTGCCCTTTCTATTTCGATATCTTGATCGGATGTTAATTGGTACATTAACCGGCACATGTGTCCCGTCAAGTGCTCCAATAGCATTCTATAGAATATATATAAAAGGAAACAATGATATAAGCATCATGAAAAGGGAGATTTATTTCTATAGGAAACTGGATATGAGTAATACCTCAAACCATTTCCATCTTTCCACATCAGGAGTGTTAAGGACATAGTCACGCCTCCTTATGTAACGACTGCTCACTTTCATAATTGCAAGCAATACTCTATGAAATTGTCGACTAATCGTTTCAATAGACCGCTTTAGACACTTATGCATTAACCTATATTTCAAGTTATGAGCAAGGATGTACAAGAACATTGCCACTGCTTCTGTGATCGACACATGCCTTGTTCGAACCAACCCACCCTCCTCTTCCAAGACTTTGCACAAGTGCAAAAATGCTTGTCTACTCATCCACAATTGTTCAGTAGCATCAATATCAGTTCTGTACAAGCTATAGATAAAACTTCTCCTTGTATTCTCACGCTCAGGTGATGGTTGCCTTATGATAACTCTGCTAGTAGTAAAGTTCTGAGTATAATAACGTTGGGCAGCAGAAATAATAGTCATCATAGCCAAAATAATCGCTTCCTTTTCCTGATTCTTCTCCTCAACTCCACGTTTCCTTTGAATTATGTCCATATCTTCTAAGACAAATTAAAAACATAGTGTTTCTTAGACAAAATTATATAAAATTTAGTCAGATGTTAAGTACCACCATATTTTTGTCACACTATCCCCATTGTTCTTGACCTCTATATTTAAACCTCAAAAACTACTCTATATATATGAAATGCAATCTACACAACATATTAGAATCAGGCATCAGATCAGAAAACATAATAGCTTTACAATAAGGCTAGGATAGCAAAAGTCCCAGAACGTAGTAATGACCAGGATTTTCGAGGTCTAAACAATAAAACATTCCTACTGAAACAAATCCACCCTAAATCCTTAGCACCAGATCTCTAAACCAACCGCCTAAAATCAGAAGGCAAAAGCAGTGACCTTACAGCAGAAAGTGCAAAGTAAAGAAGTAAAACAACTTACGAAGCCGTAATGCAAAGTCCTGCTAGACAAACAGATGAAGATATTTAAACTGTAACTAAAAAAATCCTCATCCACCAGAATTATAAGTTGTGTCTACTCTGTACCGATAAAATATTATATCTCCCTCATTTCCGTGGGATATGAGTTGAACAGGAGAGTGAACATTGAAGACTAGGCCTCACAATCAATTAATACAGTGAGAAAATAGAAGCTAAGTATCGAAACTAAACTGAATATGTGAACACACCTTACATAATTATGTGTGATTAATATCAATTAAATGCACTTTCAGTAACGATCGAAATTGCAAATATGGCTCATACGCACTTCAATTGACTAGATACACACAATCAATAAATTTGACAAACAGTGAAAGAGTTGATATCGATCGAGTAGATGAAATTCTCACCTGCTAATGAAGACGACAAAGCTGCGTTAAGAAGGTCGTGTGAGATTGAGTAGAAGATTTTCAAGCTGACTGAGCATCCCGTAGATGTCATGATTAGGTTAAAGGTTCTGGAGAAAACATTCGATAAACGGCGATGAAAAATTGATAACGAGTAGAAGAGAGTTGTACCTGATGATGAGTAGATCGAAGGTGTATCGCATTGAAGAAGATGGAGGGAGAATGAGATGAGGATCGATGATGAAGACGACGATGACACTCGAGCCTCGAGGTATGGTACTGTTGTTGATCGGGAGAAAGGCGGAAGAAAGAGTTCGGAGGTAAGTTGCGGAATTATAAAATGAAATGTAAAACCGTATGTTTTAGTTTCTAAAATATATTTTAGCTTAGCCAAACATAGTATTTAAGGTAATGAAGTTTAGAAATTCTTTTTTAAACTAAAATTCCCTCTACAAATTCTGTATCCAAACATAGCCTTATTCAACTTCTGACAATCCTTCTTCCATTAACTGAGCAAACCACAGTAGAAGCAAGGTTTGTCCTTCTTTGAGTTCCTGAGTCTTGGACCTTTCCCTCTAAATCTCACCCTTGGCTCTCCCTTAGCCAACCACGAGTAAGTACATCGGCCAACCTTACCCCCTTGGTCCTCTAGTAGAGTATCTTAGCTACTAAGAAGCTTTACACCCATCTCACTCATATAGCTGAGTCTATGATGTTATACATCATCAGATTCTTCCATATAATTCACCTTAACCGACGGATACACATTTTCCTGAATCTAATATAATGAGCAACACTTGCTACCCCTAACCACTACTATAGACCCTTTTTTCAACTTCTAAAGACCCTTTCTAAACTGACTTATGTAGCCTTCATCATTAAAAATTTTCATTGAGATGAGGCCCATCTTCAAGTATAGAACATGTCTTAAGTCCTTGATTTGCAAGGTACAACCTAAGCTTATCTCTAATCTTATAATCCCTCTAGTAGATATCTTTGAGATGTCGTCATTACCTATCCGTACATCACCAAAGTTTCTGGATGTGTAAAAAGAGAAGAACTTCTTGTGCAAGGTAACATGGTTGGACACACCAATGTCCACTACCTAATTTGAATGTGTACATGAGGTGCTTGTGCAATCATTTAGACACTCCAACATAAGTAACATTTCATCATCAGAAATAACTATTGTATCATCATCCATATTGCCTTTCCCCTTTGCTCCCTTCTTCAACTCCCAAAAAATCTTCATCCAGTAACAAAGCTTACCACAATAGAAATAAGGTTTTTCCATCTTTGAGTTTCTTGATCTACTATTAAAACTTCCCCTCTACATCCTGCCCTTGGCTCTCCCTCCACCCACGACTAGTGCCTCATACTTTGGTGATCAGGCCACACTCCCTCTGCATCTAGTCTCTTCTCCAAGAAGTGATGATACCACTAATGCCATTGTAAGCTTTCCACGAAGGAGGAATTTTTGATAGACACACAAAAATTATTCTAACTATCTAATAGAGAACCTAGGACCACTAAGGCATGAACTTCATCCCATAAGACTATTTATATGTTTTTTCAATTGGATTAATATGTTCTGGAACTCATTAATATGTGCTACAATGGGCTTCCCATCTCCATGCCTCAATTTGTACAATTTTATCTTAAGTTGTACTTTATCTCCAACTATCATGTTTGCATAAAGCAAATCTAGCTTGGACCACACTCCGTAGGCTTTGGTTTTTTTCCTCAACGTGATGAACAATGTTGTCATCTACCTATTCATGGGTATAACCATAGGCTCTTCTATCAAAATTCTTCCACTACCCTTCTTTTCCTTTCATGCTCTTAGGCATTACTTCTTTATTTTCAATCGAATATGCCAACTCCTTTACATAAAGTAGATATCCCATCTTATTTTTCCAAGTCCTATAATTTGTGATATTCAACATCATCATGATTGGTTTACTAGCTATTATGATTTAAACGAGGATCTAATACCAGTTGATGGGGGAAAAAAGATAAATCCCCTTAGCCAAGTGGATAATAATCCCATAAGCCAACTACACAATTATAAGGAAATGTAAAAGTAAATTGTGAGCACAAGGAAATGAGAATTTATAAATTTATTAGAGGAAGAAATAAAAGGCTTTCATTAATTATGAATATCTAGAAAATTTGAGAGAGCTTTTTCACCTTGTTTACAATTGGTTAGGATAGAGTCTTTTATACCCTTCCTGATCTTTGGCCAAAACACTCAATCATCATTGCTTATCGGATTTATACAAGGAAATGTACAAGCTATAACTTAATAATTTACTATATGAGTTGATTTCTATCAACGTATAGGCTCATACTTATGGGTGTTAAATCCCTTATATTAAAGTATTTTCTAACCACTCGCTTTTTGCTCATGTCTTCATCCTCGGTCTTCGCCACAAGGTCTTCTCAACCAATTGATTCCATTATAGTTGGTCTTTGAGATCATCGCCCTTCACTGGCTAATGGATCTACCTTTTGTTTGTCATCCTTTGCTTGTGCCCTTTGCCGTCGGCCCTAGATGACATCGTGCCGACGGACATGTCTCTCGTCTTTTGGCCCTGGTCGATGTTCCTGGCAGTCATCACTTGGCTAACGGGCCTTGGCTGAAGGACCTGGCTGATGCTCTTGGCAATCCCCCTTTATTGTCGCCTTTTATTTTTGCCCTTGGTTGATGGCCTTTTGCTGTCTATCTCCTTTGACTGACGGCCTGAAAATTCTTCTCTTGTTGAAGAAACCCCAACATATATATTTAACAAAAAGTCACTATAATATACGATGGAAAAGAGTCGTTGTCAACTTAAACCTCAGTCACATAAGAAAAATATCTAGGCGCTTGCTTTTCTTTCTATATAAATTGATGTAGATTAATTCCATTCTCTCTTCACTTCAAAACAACTCTTGTTTCAAACGTCCTTTTAGTCTGAATATATACAAATTAATTGGCTTCTATTCCTAGAACAAAAATAATGGGCTTCTCGTACGGCCCCAATCCTTATATTACTGTCACATTAATGCTCTTGCCTATATTTTGCTACTCTGACCAATCCCCAAGAGCAACCTATTATGAAATGCCTGATGGCCTCGGAACCCCAAGTACGTGTTCTTTTCCCTCAGACGCCGGCCTTAGTGTATAACGAACGCGAGTAATATAATTATTCTTTTTTATTTCTTTTTGTTGGGGTTTATAATTAACGACCAAATATACAGGTGGATCGTGTGGATATGGCGGATACGGAAGAACCGTCAATGACGGCGACGTAACAGCAGTGTCTAAGCAAAGTATCTACAAATTTGGAGCTGGATGTGGTGCATGCTACCATATTAAGTGCAAAGAACCAGAGTGCAGCGGAGATGGGGTTCAGGTAGTTGTGACGGACAGCGCGATTAACGATGATAAAGATTTCATACTCAGCTCTCATGCATTTGCGAAGTTAGCAGTTTCTGGAAAGCAGAAAGAGTTAAAGCGCTATGGGATTGTTCGCATCGATTACGAAAGGGTCCCTTGCAGGTATCCAGGCAAAAACGTCTTGATTAAGATCCTCGGTCATACCAAGTACCCCGATTATCTATCCATGCTGTTCTTGTTTCAAGGTGGAATTTACGACATCGATGCTGTTGAGGTGTTGGAGGTATGTATGTATGTCGAGATGACAATTAACCTAACTTATTAGTGTGTGATTGACAAGCATGCACGTAAGTTAACGGTCATAAACTAGTTAGGGACGGTTATCCTGACCCTTCTTTTTAGATCAAATTAGAACCGTTCAATTTAATTAGAATATTAATAAAATTTTGATTATAACAAAAAAATAATGCATATATATATAATGAGAATAATTAATTATTACTAATTAAAAAAATAAAAAATACTAAGTCTGGTTTCATATAAGCGTCGTTTTAACTTTTAACATAAGAATTAAGAAAATGATCCAAATCACTAAATAAATCATGCCTATTAAAATACCATTATTATTATTGGAGAAATATATAGATAGATATATAAAAGATTAAGGACTGATTAATATTGAAGGATAAGTAGAAAATATTATTCAAAATAAAATTTAGGTCACTAAAACTGTTCTTATTTAAAATCGGATGAAGTATTAATTGTGTCAATAATAACAATAACACAGTTATTTATTTCAAATCAGAATAGTAAAATACTAGCAGATGAAGTGAACATGTTCTTGCTTGGTCTAACAATCATTATTAGCTATGTTAATGATGCAAACATACTGATATTTGTAGTATATTATAATGGGTAGGTCACATCCGTACAGTGGAGGGCATGTAAGAGGTCGCATGGTGCGGTTTGGGAGATATCACATCCTCCGAAAGGAGCCATTACGATGAGAATATTCTTATCCGGGACTGCCACTGCCCAGGCAAGATGGGTCTTACTGCCTAATGTCGTCTCCGCCGACCGGAAGGCTGACGTCGTTTATGATACTTTCATTCAGATCGAATAGCCATTGCCATGCGTTATGAACTCGTCTGTACCATATAATTTCAGAGCTTCGCGCGAGCCTGCTATCTGGTGGCGTGTGTGTGTGTGTGTGTTTGTGTACCCAAGAGGCTTGATGAGATAACACAATAAGATATCGTTTGTGATATAAAAATCATCTCTCTAATTAGCTAGTATTTTGATGGCTTTGAGCTCCAACATCGAACCCTGAAGATCTCAATTATTCAGCGATCATCACTCGTATATTCTAATTATAAGATTTAGGCTCCATTTGGATATTAGAAAGCTTCTTTTTATTTTTAATAAAAGGAAGGAAATGAAGAAATATATATATATTTTTTATTTGGTTTACATAAGATAATGAGATAAAAAAAAATAAGTGAGGAATAAAATTGTTAAAGATTAATTATTTGATCTTTTTTAAGAAAATTTTGACAGAAAATATTTTAATTTTAAATTTAATTTTTCTTTTTTAAAAATTTTCTTAGAACCATATTAGAACCTTAAGAATCTGATTCTGAAGAATAATTTTAGCTAGACTTGAAACTGCAGGAAAAGTTCAATCAAAACCTTAATAATTATCAGGCTATGATCTCGACACCTGAATTTTGATGATTTGATAAGAAAATTTTTTAGTCGATGTTTATAATTGTTACGATGAGTGCCGTTATTTAAGATATGCTATTATTTTTTGCTGATATGATCTGGTTTTATGTGCCTAAAAATATGTTGAGGGAAAAATAACGCCTTAGTTTTCTAGTGTGACCCATGAACCCATTTAGCATATATTTATCTTTGACTTATATGGAGCCATGCATACACGATTCGGCTAGAAGCTCCACTTATTTATACAAGTTAGAGAAAGAGAGGCAACTTTCATTTATTGCGAAAAAATATTATGACAATTTAGGTGTTACTTCTTTGGTAATATAATAGTAAACTAAATAATTATTGCGTTATGCTACCAAGAAATTCAAGTAATCACAAGAAATTTTATACAAGAGGATTATCAATTACTAAGCCCACTCCTGACATTGGATAACTGAGAAGTTCGTACGGACAAATATCCATATGTAAGCCCAAATCCCACTAGGCCCATCCCAACAAAAATAATGTTCAACATCTTACGAGGCCCATCTGAACCCGTATCTTTGCACAAAATCTTCATACCTCTATGCATTGAACTATATTCAAATACAAGCCCTTGTCCGCAGAATAGCGAGCATCGTCATACATCTGACATACCCACCGATCAATCAGTGTTCCCATCCTATTCTCTCCCCCCTGCAATCCAATTGCTTAATCCGATGAAGAGCAGTTCTATAGGGAGCAGTTTTAACTTACCACTCATTTATTTTACCCTCACATTCTCAAGAACTCATAGAGAGATGTCCTATGGACTACTTCTTCCCCTTTGTATTCCACCACTATTCATTCCTCTACCTTTTCTTTTTCACTCTCCATTGATCGCCTCTGTGACTGCTGCGACTAGCCATCATTTTCCTTCTTCTCTTTTCATGGTCATTCTTTCATTTTACATTTTTTATCTTCAATCTTCGTAATTGTTGGCATGATATTATTGATTTTTGACACGCTTTACTATTTAGAACATCATTATGCTTCCTCATTTTTACTATATAATACAGTTTATCAGGGTTGGTTCTGAGTTAGATGAGGTCCTATGCTAAGATTATGATGCAGCCTATTTATATATATATGGTGATTAATATATACCTATTTGTCAAAATCTTGGATAAATTTTTTTTTATAATATACCTATTGATAAGACCAAATAATATGGTGATTAATATATACTTATTGAGAAACAATCATACAATGAAACACTTTATTTATAAAACAATAACATATATCTAAATATGCACTACAAACCTTTTTCAAATCTTTAATACCAAAATGATACCATCCCAAAAAAGAATTTCAAAAAGAGAAGATAAAACATCAATCTTCTTGCATTCCTAGAAGTGAAATCATTGATTAATTTTTCATATCAAGATTTACCAAAAACTCATATTTAATCAAAATTAAAATCAAATCCTTTAATCCTTTTTGTGACATAGTTGATCACAAGTAAGATTTCAAAATTTTATTTTTAAAAAGCTCATTTCTACTTATACAACTGTAATAGGAATGGGCAACAACATTCTATATGCAAGGCAACTAGTTGGATAACTATTTGTTCTTTTTTTTTGTGAAAATTATATTACCTTAGCTGTATATGGTTCTAGTAAATGTTTTTGTAATAATTGTAATTTATTGAATAAATCATCACCATCAATATCTAAAATGGTAATATTCTCTAGCTTCTTTTCAAGATTATTGCAACTTGTATTTAGTTCATTAGTATCCAAAGATTTTAACTTTTTTGCTATGAACAAGAAGCCAAAGATGTCTTTATATTGCTTATATTTCTTAAATCTTCTTTCCAAAGAACCGATTGCTAGATCAATTATGTGTGCAAAGTATTGAATTCTAAAACATTATTTAGTTGATTAATATTGACCGATTCTGGGGACTCATTGGCAACCTCGTCAAAAGGCTTTTTCGTTTGAACTATTCTTTTTTTCTTTTTGTCAAGAAATACCAGATCAATATCCAATCCATGAGAAATTTCTTTAGCAATATCCAAAGCCTTCTCAAACCCAACTTTCCAATACTCTTTGAAAAAAGCAATCAATGCCTTCATATTATCTGTAACATCCCCAAAATTTATAATTGAAATTTTTTGTTTGTTATGAAAAATCATGCACTAAAAATGGGGGTACCACCACTGTAATCAATACAAGATTGAACCCTAACTAGTGTCATACTAATCACAAGGCTAAAGGTACAAAGATCATTAACAAGGATGATTAAAAACCATAACAATTCAACAATAATTAATGAAATAGGTCAAATCCCACTCAACAATGAATTCAACTAAAGCCACAAAATTTCCATTATTACCTTCATTAATCTTCTCATTACTTCCATGAAATGCCAAGATCCGTTTAGCCAAAAACTTCACTAATGCAAAAAAAAAAAAAAAAAACTTCGTAAAACCTACCTCTAATTCTTTGTCTCTTTGTTGATTTGCTCTTGCACAACTTTATCAATGACTTAACTCTTTTCTAGTCGCATAAATAGCTCACCCCATTTAGACATATGATTGATATGCTCTAGACTCCTTTCATGTGTTTTCAATCTGCTGGCTAAGTGTCTCTAATCCCTAAGTCCATCATTTGATAATTGACTTGGTTGTGGTTTGATCTTTAACACTTTACAACAAAAACAAAATACGTTTTCAAGACCCTAAGAATATAGAAGCCAATCTCGATGATGCTTTTCACCATTGGGTAAGTACTTGTAGTAAAATTCAGAGGAAAATCATCATTTCATTGCATCCTTGGAACCTTTTCTTGTTAATAAATCTCTCATAGGACCTTTTCTCACCAATAAATCCCTCCACTTAGGATCAAGATTATTCCAATTTCTAGGATCAAATATGTTTAAGGGAATCTCTCCATCATCATTACCATCACTATTTGAACAAGGTTTCACCGCATTTTCTTCCACCATATACTTTATATTTTATTTTAGTTCATCATCATCGTTCATGGGTTCCTCCATATATTCATGAATATCTATATATTTTTCTTCATCTTTTTCAACATTATCAAATTTCATATCATGTTTCCGAAATGCATATTCATTGATGTGAAGTGATGCCTCATTGGTTGGACAATGTGGTTGCTTCAAAACAAATTTAACAAAAGCTCCTCTTTGACTAGTAGCAAATTGCTCCTCTTTTCTTTTTCTTTGGCGTTTGGCGTGACCAGATTCAAAATTTCTAGTTAAAGGCATTCTAAATTCTAGAAATTCATCACAAAATAAAATTATAAAATATTATAAAAAACATTTATTACTTCAAGAATTATTATTATTAATTTAGTAATTAGTGTATATATCTACTCTACTTGTTAGTACATATACATGTGTAGTCTCTATTTTCTATTTAAAAAAAAATACAAAGTTTTACTTTTTATTTTTGAACCATCTATATTTTTAAATCTATGGTATCAATCCAACATAAACCTAGCATTTAATTAATTAACATCACAACTAATTGGGTTAAAATTAAAGATCCTCTAAGTAAGAAAAATAGGAAAAAAAATTACTTATAATTTTTATCTTCAACTCTCAATTTCATGGAGATAATAGACAACTAAGCAAGAGAATTTGATAAACAATCAAAGCAACAACATATTCCAGCCTACAACAAATAAAAATAATATAAAAAAATTCATATTATATTTTCCTTATAAATCTAGCCAAAGAAATAAGAGAAACAGAGTAAGACTAAAATCTAATTTAAGAAAAATTTTGGGTTGTTCTTGAAGATGATGGCATGGAAGGACAATGAACCATTCAGGAAAAAAAAGCTTTTTAATTTTTAGATGAGAAATTCAAATTAAGAAATTGAGGAGGAAGTGGGGGAATACTGTGTGAGCTGGTGTGTCTTGATGTCTGTTGACTATACTTTTGAGTTTGATATATAGTGTGTATCTCTATTAGAAGTTTCGGAAAAATATATGTTCATAAGACTTTGTACTTTTATACATCCTAGAGAATCGAACACAAGACATCTTAGGGAAACCAAGGCACCGTTGCAAATTTAGCTGCACAATTTGTTTGATATATAAGGGTCTTTTGTTTTGTATATATTGTATTGGTTTTCAAGAGAGAAAAAATGTGCTTCACACACCCACAGGGGATCAAACCCGAGTGTTTCAACTCCATCCAAAACTTCTTACCAACTACTCCACATTCTCATTCAGTTATTAAGAGTTCTTTTTAATGCATAAACAAATACTAGTAGGTATATAAAAATCCTAGGTTCCCTCCTAATTTGAGGCCCTATGTGATGCCACCACCAGCACCACCCCAAGGTGAGCCCTGCATTTTATATATATTATTAGAAGTGTTTTGGTATCATTGTTGTAGTTGTTAATGTATTGTATGAGAAAACTCACGCAATATTAGCTATATACATACTAACCTATGTAAATTTTATATACATTTGGTATGGATATCATTATTGTAGTTGTTCCTAAATTATTCTACTCGACTTTATTTTTAGGATTGTATGTGGATATACTTTGGTAGGCTAACTAGTGAGTATATAAATGTTGTTGATGCCTTCCTAAGATTTGCGGTTGAGCATTCAAAAGATCCTTTAAACTCTCAACTCTTTTTCCAATTTTTAGAGTATGAATTTATATATATATATATATATATATGCCCATCGAAAAGTGACATAGGACACAAAAATCTTCATGAGATATAAATTTTGGAGAGAAAATTTTTTATACCATATATGAGATTTTAGTTATGGTAAAATGACCATAAAAATTTAGTGGCTATGTTCACTTTTTTATCACAAAAAAAAAAGTATATGCGACTAATTTGTAAATAAAAAAATATTTTGTGATAAAATGACTTTGAATTTGCAATATAAATGTATTTTTATGATGAAATCAACTCAAATTTATCACTGTAAAAATATTTAGTGGCTAATTTATTATAAGCTGCCATGAGAAAGTCCTTCTGTGGTTAACTCCCTAAGAATTTTTTATGAAAAAATACTTTTGTGGCTAAATCCCTACAAATTTGTTACGAAAACAATACTTTCATGGCTAATTCACCACAAATTTCTCATATAAGATATTATCATAACTAACTTACCACAAATTGGTCATGAAAAGATATTTTTATGACTAAATTATCGTAATTTTTTAATGAAAATATATTCACATGGTTAATTTATCATGAAAAGATATTTTCATGGATAACTTATCATGAATTTATTTTAGAAAGATACTTGTATAACTAACTTGCCATGAATTTGCCATAAAAATATATATGTGTGGCTAACTCGCTACTAATTTTGTACATAATGATATTTTGTAGCTAACTTGTTATGAATTTGCTATAAAATGACATTTTTGTAGTTTACTCGCCACAAATTTACAACAAATATATATTTTTATGACTAACTCACCTTAGATGTTGTACAAAAAAAGTATTGCAAAAGCCAATACCTTTATAGTTACAACTTAAAAAATCATATGACTATAGTATGAAATAACTTGATCAATGTTTTTTTTTTCTAAATGCATAATACATTACATTTTTAGCCTAGCATTTTGATTATCTTAAAAGAATAGTAATATTAACTAATTATATTGACAAAAAAAAATTACTATGGTTGTAAAAAAAATTGCTGCTTTAACGATGAGTCAAAATACGTAATTATATAAACAAATGAGTCATCATTTGGAAATTGTACGTGTATGCGTGTGAGTGATTCTCACAACTGATGTGATCTAATACATATTTCTGCTGATTGCAGAAAAATACCATCATTACTCCGATAAACTTCAATGAAAAAAACAAAAAATACTTCCGTAATCTTAGATCTTTCATGGCTGTATGGTCATCTACGGCCCCAATAATATTATCGACGGAGACCAGCACTTCAAGTTCGATCTGTCCAGGTCATGAAGTAAAAATGGATTTGTCGGAGTAAACTTCCTGGTCAAGTTTCCTACCGAACCGAGCTTGTTTTGTTTTTTATGTCGGTCATGGATGCTCTGATATTGTTGGAACTATTGCTCCCCGATTTTTGTTTGGCATTTTGAAGACGGAATTTTTTGTTTGCGGATCAGTGCGTCGCGATATTCGGCGTGCGGAAGCATTAGAGCCGGTCGCTAGCTCAGGAACTCCCAGGTCACAGTTTCATGCCGAGTGATGTTTTGATGTCGGCGGCGGCATTTGCCCCGTCGTCGAGCATAATGTCTTCCCTAAGTGGAGGCACAGCATGCTTGTGATGTGGGCACGTGGCGTGCGCGTATACTTTGAGTATTACCTGGTGGAGGTAGGGCATACAATATCTTGTTCTGACCAAATATTTGGACTAAGATCGATCCTTCCTCATTACGGCTCGATCCACGCTTCTGTAGTGGCCCCGAGGCTGCAGCCTGGGTTCGTGTCCCTACCTCCGGTGGTGCACCTCTCCTCTTTCATAAAAAAAATATATATATATAAGAAGATTAGACTAAACTCTATTGATTATTTTAAATTTCATCCAAGACAGGATCGATTACACTGATCTCTGATTCTAAAAAAAAGAAAAAAAAAATCGAACCTTAATTAATGTCGGTTTGACCATAAAAAAATATTAATATTTTATCTAAAAATTATATATTATTTAAAATTTTCAGTCTAAGATTAATAATTTTGATCCGATCTTCGATTCATTATTTTAAAAAAAATTAATCTTCAATGTTCTGGTCTGAATACCCTGATTCGGTTTTAAACCAGTGTAAGTAGCGACTTTTTCTTTTTTTTCACAATAAAAATCATATTTTTTGTGCACTAACAGCAAGGCGGGCCCTCCTTCCGTTTAGCTAAACTAGATTTGTGCCTAAGGCCCCAGAAACAAAGGGGCCCAAATCAAGTTATATGTAATTTGTGTACTATATAATTTAAATAAATAAGGACAAAAATAGAAATAATGAACAGCATAAGTAGTGGGCATGCGCCCAGTAAAGTTAAAAGAAAAGTGGTAACGATCAATGCCTATACCATAAAATTAATTGCATATCAGTATAATGTCACCATTTTAATATATATATATATATATATATATATATATATATATATATATATATATATTACTAGAATTAGTAAAAAAAATTATAACATAATATTTTTATAAAAAAAAAGTATCTATAAATTAATACATATATTGATATACTTTTAATTAAAAAAAAAAGTTGTGTGTGTATAAATTTTATCAAATATTCAATTATTTTTTGCTAATATTAAACTAATATTTTACTCTCATAGAACTGATTTTTTACTAATAAGTTAATATTTTATCATTATTCTACTTAAAAATTATTTTTTACCCGTAATGTATTAACATTTCTCAACTTATGTGCTGATTTTTTTACCATTAACGTACTATTTTTCACCAACAAATTAATCTTTCATCACTAATGTACTAATCTTTCATCATTAGTGTAATAATTTTTCACCAATAAGTTAATATTTTACCATTATTCTACTTAAAATTGATCTTTGTTCGCTAATATACTAACATTTTACTACTAATGTATTGATATTTTACCACTAATATACTAATCGTTCGCCATTAATGTGTTGATTTTTCATCAGCAAATTAATATTTTATCATTACTTTACTTAAATTGGTACTTAGCTATTAATGTAAAAAAGTTTATATTTTCCTATTTATATAGTTAAAACTAATCTTTCGTTACTAATTAATAATCTTTCACTACTTATGTATTAAGTTTTCACCATTGATGTACTAATTTTTCATCATTAATACACTGATCTTTCACCACTAATGTAGTGATCTTTCATCATTAATATATTAATTTTTTACCCCTAATATACTAATTTTTTACCAGTGAATTAATATTTCACCATTACTATTATACTTTAAATTAATATTTTACCACTAATATATTAATCTTTTACTACGGATGTACTGATTTTTTACTAGTTAGTTGATATTTTTACCTATTCGTCTACTTAAAACTAATCTTTTACTACTAATGTACGATCTTTCACCAGTGAGATGATTTTTCAACATTGTTCAACTTAAAACTAATCTTTCACTACTAATGTACTCATTTTTGACCAATTATTTTTTATTAAAAATATATTAATATATGGATCTCTATTTATAAAGCAAAAATTTTCACCATTATAATATTAATCTTTCACTACTAATGTATTGATCTTTTATTATTAATGTACTGATTTTTCATCACTAATATACTAATTTTTTACCATTTAATTAATCTTTCGCCATTACTATTATACTTAAAAATGATCTTTTACCACTTATATATTGATCTTTCACCACGGATGTATTGATTTCTCATCAACAAATTGATATTTATTTGTTCTTATTAAAACTGATCTTTCACCAATGAAATAATTTTTCACCATTGTTCTACTTAAAATTAATTGCTAGATGTTTGAATTTAGAAGAATAATAAAAATATATCACATTATCTAGCTGGTAAATTTATTTACCGATGAACTTTTCTTATAAATAATCATTTTGTTGTTTCAATATTTCAATTAGATTATTACTTAAACTTCCTATCATCTTTTCATATCTTTCTTTTTATTTGCTTGATTTTTCTGACAATTCTTTTTACCTAGAGACAAGATTAATGGATGTCATAGTTTGTCCTATTTAGTTGTATTACCCCCAAAAATATTGTGTTTTAATGTTATATTATTTTTATGATATGAAAATTAAGCTTTGTAAAACTATAAAATCTTTAAGTTACCAAAGTTTAATTCCATATATTTTGTATACTTATATACAGGGCCCCAATTACCGTTTTCCATCCTAGGGTTGACCTTGACTAGTGACAATCAAGTTAGGCAGATTGGGTCATTTTACATCATTTTATTGTTTGGGTCAATTCAGAATTGAGTTCAAATCATTACATATTTGGTTTGTGTTGAGTTAACTTGTTGTGTCATGCCAAATTAGCTCAAGTTCATATCATTTTAGATAAATTTGCTAGGTCAAGTAGGCTTCGGGTTGTTTTAGGTTAATTTGATGGATTAGATCAAATTCATGTCAAGCTAATCCTGGATTAGATTATTTCCTATTCAAGTCAAATCAAGCTATTTTAATGGTGTGAGATGTGTTCAAATCAGGTTACTTCAATTCAAGTTTGAATTTATTTGGGTTAATTTTCTCAGGTTGGTTTAGATCTCCCACAATAGTTGGTTGTTGTAAGAGGATGCTTGCCTCTAATTTTTCCATTTTTTGGTGGTTTTTGGTTGTCAACAATATTTCTTATTTACTAAGGAAGATATTGGAGAGATTAGTTATCATCACGTCGTGTATATACATTCCAATTAAACGAGTTCCTAATACATAATTTACTCTGTTTTATTTTATGTTAAAAAAAACTATGGAATTTCACCCCATGTTTACCATATACTGTATGAATTTGCTAGTTGAGGAAGGTTAGTGTTGTGTGTATCAGTTCATTTAACATTATAGGATATGTTCTATGTGTATGTTATAAGTTGTTAGATTGTGGGACTAGTTAGTTAGAGAAGATAAAAAATTGTAAAATATGCACTTTGACCTCCAAAACTAAATAAATTTCATTAATCTTGTTAGCTTGACTTCATATAGGCATGTGATTGAAATGTGTTAGTTGTTAGTTATTATGTTATTATGATACTTTGATAACATGCTTTTGTACAAAAAGAGTGGTGGATCTAGAATATGGTTGGTAAATTAGGATATATAGGGTAAGAGTAAGAAAAAATAATAAAAAAATTTATAACAAAATATATGTTTAATAGCTTTAAATAAATAATAGAATAACTGTGATTTTTTTATCATGATTTAATATAGAATTTGGTCTTATTGGGATATGATGATATCGAGTTAATGATGGGTCGAGATTCTGTTAGGTTAGGTTGATGTCGGGTTTCAAGTTGCCTTAGATCATGGGATGGATTTGAATTAAATTAGATCTAGGTTAGATCAATGATTGTTGGATAAAAATTTGGTCAGGTCAATGATAAATTGAGTTCAAGTTGATGAATTTCTTAGATTGTAATCTAAATTGTTAGGTCAGGTCGTTTTCCCCCCATTTAAAAAGGGGTTTTTAACCTAAGAGATTACAATAGTAAGATGGGTGGGATTCCAAAAAAAAATGTGTGGAATACCCAACCAAATAAAAAAAGTAATAAATCACAAGCATCAATAGGAGGATATGTGAAAACATGGAGGCCAAAAGCAAGTTCATGACCTTAAGAGCAAGGTTGTTAGTTACTATGTTAGTCTCCTTATAATCATGGTAGAGTAAATAAGAATGAAACAATGCTATGAGTCACTTGCATGCTATAATGTGGGTGGCATGAGGGTGATGTGGAGCATATTGTCATCTTAAAACCTTAACCACTGTAAGAGAATCTAAAGCTACCACAGTCGAGGAAAATATATGCTCATGGGTTAAGTTGAGGCCATGGAATACAACCCAAAGCTTAGCAAGAGTGATGCTACTAAACCTCATATTACCAATAAAGCCAAAATTCCAATGGCTAGTGTGGTCACAAACAACACTACTAGTTGTGATGTTGCCTGGGTTCCCATGCATATAAGTTGATGTCTACATCAAGTTTAACCATTCTATGAGCATGTGTTTTCCAATGGACCCCATTATATATTTAGTCTCATTTTTTCTCTTTGAATTAAAGTTCATGTACATAACTTACTCCTATTTTGCATTTTATTAAGTTTTATTTTTGTTTCTCTATTTGTCTCTCTACAAAGGCCAAATCTTGGAATAAGGGGGAAACTATAACCTATTTTCCTTAGCTTATTTTAGGAGTTACACGATTAGATAAGATAAACTAACTTTTTATGATAATAAAATAATATAAATTAACTTTAATAATGATAATGATAAAAATAGTAGTAGATTGGTAATAAAATAGTAATTATGCCAATAATAATAATAATAATAACTCATCAAAAGTTTAAATTAAGATCACATTGGAAAAAAAATAAGTGAGAAGAACAAGCCCTATATAAGAATTGGTGAATGATAATACAAATATTAGATGTAACCAATGAGAAGAATGTGTTGTATCTCCGTTCGGGATGCAAAGTAATGATTACAATTAATTTTTGACAAGGGACATGACCCTTTAGAGAAAAAAAGGGAGATGAATACAAATATTAGGTGATAATATAGCCAATTGATTTGAATTGAGATATAAAGGAATAATCCCAACTAATAATGGACATAAGATGAGTGGAAGGAGTTTTTAAGGATTTCGTTTCCAAAACAAAATATTTACCTTGTTGAAGTTATAATGCAACTAATTTGAATTCTTTATTCTTCATCATTTTTTCTCTAAATCTATTCAACAATGTCTTTAATTAATCTATTTCCAAAACAAAATATTTGCCTTGGTGAAGTTATAATGCAACCCATTTAAACTCCCTATTCTTCATCGTTTGTTCTCTAACTCTATTTAACAATTTCCTTAATTTCTAGGGTATGATTAAGAAGTGGGTGATGTAATTGTCTACTTTGAAAATTTTGTTTGTGAGAATCACTTGATTTTTATTCTCCTTTTATCCTTTCAATGATTGGAATTGAAATAAGTGGTTATCACCTCTTGACTGATGGTTTCATTATGTATTGAGAATGAAGAATAGGTTGTAGGATAGTATGTCTTGTTTGGATGTTAATTAGCAGACATGTTGGGCTTACAAACTTACTCTAATATGTTTAATTAAAAATATCAAGTAGCAGTTAAAGCCAATATTTAGATGGACCACCTTATATTCTATACATACTCCCTCTAGGTCTATAAATATAGAGAGTGTTTTTTACACATATATATTAAGAAATATATAAATTGTTAAATATGTTATTATTAAATGATGCTTAAGAGATTAAAAAAAATTAATAAATAATGATAATTTGGGGAAAACAAGTTGATCATTATATAAAAATTATAAATAAAAAATTATGATAATATATTTTTTGAATTGGAGGGAGAGCTATTATGGCACCATCAAGGAAATCAAATGAGAGTTTGAGCAATTTGCATCTTAGTACTAGTAATAGAAAGCATCTTGCTACAAGTTGTGGTAATTTTGTGATTTTACATATCATTCACTTATAAATATACATATTTCATATATAAATACACAACTTTATGATAAAATAAATATCTTTATGGGAATATGGTAGACATGGTGATATTTTTATAAATTTATTGATTTTTTTTATAAATAATACACATCTTATCCAAAAAAATACATATCTAGGAAATATAACTATGCATATTCTTTAGAAAGAATATAAATCTTACCCCAAAAAATACACATATTTTGGATATAGGTATAAATCCTTTATTCATAAAATAATAAGGGAAGAATACATGTGTCATAAATACAAATCTTATTAGAAATAATACATACACTACTATGGAAGAAGGATTTGGTAACCATTTTTTAAGACTTTAATTTTGGTAACGAACCACCATCGAAACTAACATTATCAAAGATGCGATACTGGTTCAAAACCAGTCATCAAAACCCCCAGAATACAAAACAAAGATGGAATTTTAATAATCGTTTTCAACCAAAAGCATTATTAACAGTCCAAATGAACTACATTAAACACTACTTTTAATAATGATTTTTTGATAGAACTATTATCAAAACTAGCTTTTTGAAGTTTTGAATAACGGTTTATTGATAGAAACCTTATCAAAACTAGTTCCCTAAACCATTTTTCATAGCAATTTTAAGATGAAATTGAATCTAAAGAAGCTTGAGATTTTAAACCCTATAGTTCTTGATGGAATAATAAACCATAAGCTTCATGGTAGTATAGATTCACCACTTCATATCTAACTTATCGTGCAATACATCACACCAAAACACAATGTCCAATAGCTAAAGAAACCACCAGAACATACCATCCAACCTTCAAAATAAAATGGAATAACAACTCATACATCAGGTAAGACAACCATTCTAAGTGGACACACCAAAAAAATAATGAGACCAAAAAATCTACACCCAAGTTACATCAAAATAAAATATAATTTTTTTAAGTACAAAGAATTAACTTGGACAACTTAAATAGACCACATACATTTTTAAGAACACAATCAATAAAAAATGGATTTTCAATAAGTGATTTATAACTCTACCAACAATCAACTCAAATCCAACCTATATCAAGAATTTTTTTTTTAGTTCCGGTCTTTTAAATTTGAGAAAAAGAATGACGAAATCTCATTAATTTATCAAGTTAGAGAGAAACATCCTAAAACCAGTGACAATAGACTGGATGATGGATGATGGACTCAAGTGTAGTGATAATTGCCACCACTAGCATCATCACCCTACTCCGCCATTGCTCCATCAATGGACGCCTACATTCCACCATTGGCTAAAGAAATCTCAAAAATCAATTGTAAGAGATAGAAGAGAAGTGGGGAAGAGAGAGTGCCTAGGAAAAATCTCAAAAACCATCTTCACTCAAGTATGTTGAAGATATAAAGCATGGAAGAGGATTTAGTAATGAGAGAAAGGGAGTTTGGAAGAAGGTAATTATTGAAATTTGGGAGCAAATGAGGATGAGGTTATACAAAAAATTCATAGACTGCCTCTTATTAAGTAACATTAGACATTAGTTTTAGAAATAACTATTATCAACGACTTTGTAAAATTTCAACGACTAATTTTTTATGATTGTATTTATAAAATCATAATCTAAAATAGTTTTTATTAACAATTTCTACATAAAAATGTTATCTAAACCACCAATCCAAATGCACGTTTAACTTTTCACACTTTTAATGGTGGTTTTGTTGTATTTGTTACCTATTGGGTGTTATCAAAGCATTATTCTATAGTAGTGACATATTTACATGACAAATACACATATTATAATTTTAAATGCACATATTATATTGACAAATGAGTATCTTATATAGATGAAATACATGTCTTATAATGGTAAATACACATGTTATATCAAAAGATGCATATATTATAGTTTTAAATGCACATATGCATATATAGCAATGAATACACATCTTATATGAACAATTGAACATCTTATAATGGTAATACACATGTTATAAATACACATCTTATGCCATATTCTTTTACGAGCATGAAATGGAAATGAGAGTGACGTCAATAGATGCACATCTTATAGTTTTAAATATACATCTTATAGTGGTGAATACACATCTTATATCGAGAAATACACATCTTATAGTGGTAATAGACATGATATACAAATAAATACACATTCTTTTATGAACACTAGAAAAGGATAAGTTCAACAAACATATAACAAAAGTGAGAGTGAAGTGGTCCTATATGCATGGTACTCCGTACTACTGGTAGCACCACTCAACTATTGACCCTTGCAAATTGCATCCTACTACTTGTCCATGTTATTATGTGGACTTTAGATGACCATTATTTTTGTTATAACCTCCTTCTAAAGTTACCTTATAAGCCTTTCTTTACATTTTTATCAGCAAGTCACTAAACGTTATTATAACTTTTAACATCAACTTAGTCTAAAGAAACTATTAGAGGAAGTTACATTTTCTAAGAAATAATAAATTTAAACTTGTTTAAGTCAAAATAAGAAAGTTGAAAGATTGATGTAGAAACTACTTACTAAAAAACTATTGTTAGGTGATGAAAAATCTACATACTGGATAATACTTTTAAAAGTAGCACTTCCTTTATTTTAATTATCTTTATGTCACATAATTATTAAAAATAAAAGCGAATTAATTTATCTTCTACTTTCTTAATGTAAACTAAAAACTAATTGATTAGATCCTCAAAAAATTATTTTCCTGATAGTGAGTTTACGAGAAGTGTAACTTCCTTAAGAAGTTACAATCAACATTGTGAAGAAGGTCAAAAAGAATATTATCAACAACATAAGTGTTTGATAAATACATTGTAGGATTCAAACTTGTTTTCCTAAAATTTTTTAGAGTCTAGACTCGTCTCTAGTTCACCTAGATTATAAGCCTGTCCTATTTTTTCTTCATCCTTCCTCTAGTCCTTGCATGGATACAAGAAAATGGCAGTTGGGTACCGTTTCGCATCCCTAAAATGTCTTAAGGACGAGAATGGCGATGGAAACATTGAGATGGGATGGAAACATTTTGTGCCCTAAAAAGTCTCACTAAAATAATTTCTAACTGTAGAAAAACTTATCTCTTGATGCTCCAATATCATACATTATAAAAAAGAAATGAAAATAAAGAAAGAGCTTCAGGACATAAGCCTACAATTCGAACAATTGTTTTTTAAGAAAATACTTTCAACATACAAGAAAGCAATTCAACTAAATACATGCAATCCCAACTCTGCAACCTTGCTAGCTTAATCATCAACGTGACATTTGTCTAAATTAGAATCTAATAGTTCTTGGTGTTGGTGACAAAACTAGGAAGGAGGTTGAGAAGAGAATAGATTGTGGTTGATTTGAGTTGGATAAGCTAAAAGAGTAAAATGATGTGTCACAATGGAAAGGGATCAGGGGACAGGGAGTTTGGGGATGCCGAGGGTGAAAGGGAGAAGGAGATAGATTATTAGGTTTTATATTGGATTGGGCCTCCAAGACTGAAGTGGGTTGTAACATATAATTTATTTTCTAATTGTTATTGTATTATATTTTACCCATCGACTAACTATTTAGATTTTGAATTATTTGAACTAATATTGAGTAATTGTTCAGAGTATTTTGATTTTTTTTTGGAAAATATAAGCGTTAAATCTTATTGAAGTGCCTATATCTACAGTAATGTACATAAAATTATTATTTTATCATTTTCCAATGTCTCCATTTCTTAAGTTTTCATGAGTTGTTGTTTCCTCGTTTCTTATCGTCTCCATCTCTATTTCTGTTCTACCATGGGTCCTTGTTGCCTCCCTCAAAGGTTATCCTCTATTTTTATTTTATTTTTCTTAAGTAAAGGAATTTTATCTAATTGGAATAAGAATACTTTGGTTATCTTAAAATATGGAAAGGTGCAGTCGGTTGTGTCCTGCGTGACCGATATGATTTAAGGCAGTAGTCTTCTCCATATATCATGCTCAATTTGAAGTTATCTTCGATCAAGGATTGGGCAATCACTCGATTATAAAATGAACAAAAATGCAATAAATAGGTGCAACAACCCAATTGGATCGAGGTCCTTGGAAGCTCCCCATTTTTCTAGATTTGATTAGGCATAAGAGAAGTTTTTGGTCGGGTTTATGTACCATGTTCAAGGATAATGAATCTAATTCGGTTGCAAATAGTCTTACTAAGTAAGATCATTTTAAACTAATTGATTAATTTGCTTGCTCGTAATTCCTCCTCTTCTCCTTCGTCGGCAAGCTTTATAGAATACTCTACCCTTCCGAAAAGACGGAATACGGTAATCATGTTGTTTTAAACCAATGCCCTTGTTTTCGTTTGTTATTGGCTCCTCCTCTTAATAAAATTCAACATCAAATATCAAAGAAATTTGTCAACTTTTTTATCCTTTTTTTTTTTTCTTCTAACGAGTTTGAAGCGCCTAATTGATTGTGCCCGTGGCATTTTATTTTATTTGTTTTCTCAATTGCCTGTCGCGTTTATACTAATTTGAAAAAAGATCTTGTCCTACCACCACGTAATCAGTATAGTTGTAGTAATCCCTTAAGGAAAAAAGTGGAGCTACAGCGATCCAAAAACTTTATTGCCAAAATAAAAATAAAAATGAGGGGGTATTAATTCAAACCTTCGGTGCCTATAAATACACTGGAATTTGAGCACTCCCTCCCAACTCATACCATCATATAATTTCTTCTTTCAAGTCTGATTCCGATATATCTGTACTGATACTTAATATATATACACGCGGTTAATTAACAGGAGAAGAAAAATAAAAAAGGAAGAAGAAGAAGAAAGAAAATGGCTGAGAAGAAATTAGTTATTTTGGCGGTCTTAGCTCTGTCTCTTGCATTGTGCTACTCTGAATCCTCCAAGGCAACATATTATGGCAGTCCTCAATGCAATGGAACTCCACGTATGTAACTATATATTATATATGCATTCAATTACATTATACTATTTTTTTTTTTTTGAAAAAAATTACATGATACTATTTTTGCTTGTTCTTTCATTTCTTTTGCTAGCAATATTATTTGATTCCCCAATAGATTTTTACATAGCTGCGTACATCTTTCTAACGTAAAACAAATGTTTTAACAAATATATTTTTCAACAACTTTGAGCATATCTTTCAACATATTTATTTATATATCTCATTGTATGACGAATCTTTCAAAAAAAAAATATTTATCGGTATGAAAAGATTCTGCAGCAACTTTGAGCATATTATTCAATAATCAAAGTTTCCAACACAGTTGTTTATATATTTCCAGCTTAAAACAAATATTTCGACGAGTATTTTTTTTTCCGGCAGTTTTAGATATATATATTTTTCAACAACTATGAACCTATCTTTCAACAATTTTGGACATATCTTTCAATACAATCATTTATGTTTTTTAAAGTAATAAATTTGGAAGAATATTTCTTCACCGGTTGTGATATAGGTGGGTGTTCACATATTTCAACATCTCTTTCAAATGTCGTAATAAAATTTTAGTAATAATTTTTTTTTAACTTGGAAGTATAACAATATTAGTGAGAAAAGTTAAAAAAAATGGCTTAATTTTTTTTTTCTAAAGGTCTAAATCGAAGATAATCTATATTTTCTATAAAAAAAAAATCTAGACAAGTGAATAAGTTTGACTTAGTTATAAAATTGTCACTGCATGCAACCGATTACACGGTGGTAAAAAAAATTGTTTGTACACCAAACCGTCCTTTCTGAATAAATTATATAAATGCTTGGTTAGGAAAAAATAAAAATTAATTTTCTAAATAGAACTTTATAATAAAAAAAAATTCAATTTTTTGTATGGGTATTGATAAGTTTATTTTCTTATGAAATATAAGTACTCAGCCACTGCTGCCAGCCATAAAAAAAAATGATAGTTTTTCGGAATAAGGCATATTTAGTTGTTCTTATATATATAAGTTATATGGAACCCTGATCTCTCTTGTGAAATTTCCAATTAACTAGCTGGAGCCTGCGGTTATGGCACATATGGGAAAACCATCAATGGTGGATACGTGGCTTCGGTCTCTCGACCCTACAACCATGGGCTAGGCTGCGGTGCATGCTATGCGGTATATACACTAATATCATTCCATGTCTTAAATAATTTTTCCGTTTTCAATAGTTATTTATGCCCCTTAAGGACTTTTTACGAATAATAAGAAATAATGCCTCTTTTATCTAAAATTAGTGATACAGTTAACCCTCATATGTTGTGGTATACAAAATGGAATATCTTTATCCGTTTAGATATTATTATTATTTTTTGAATCTTAACTCTTCATATTTTAGCCTGGATATCCAAAATATACGAATCATATATGGGCTGGAGTCGGATACGCCTAATATTCAAATAAAAATACTATTTTATAAATTTTAATAATTTTTGCAGGAAGTTTTTAAAAATAAAAACCGTATATCAAGTAATATTTATATTTATAATCATATCATTGCCTCATTTTATCTTTAAAAAAAATTAAAATATTATTATAAAAGTCTGAAATATAAAAACAAATAAAATTTAAAAATTTTAAAACTACAAAAACACATTATTATAATGTATTGTTGAAATAATCAATAAAATATCGGATATTTTATCGAATCGAATAATCTAATAAAAAATCAAATATCCTAAATATCATATATCCTTTTTGACTAAAACCGGATTAGATATTCATAACATCATATATCAGATTTTTCGGATATCCTAAATTCTTAAGCAACCCTACTTATAATGTATAGTGTGTTTGTCTATCTAAATAGATTAAGTGCAAAGCGGCGGAATGCAACGGAAATGGAGTGAAGGTTGTGGCGACGGACAGCAGCAGAGGCAACGAAGCTGATTTCGTCTTAAGCAGCACCGCCTTTGGCAAGATGGCTCGTGGCGGGATGGAAAAAAAGTTGATGAACCGCGGTCGCGTGGACATAGAGTACAATAGAGTCCCGTGCCAATACGGCGGGAAAAACATGATGATTAAGATTCACGAGCGCAGTCACAACCCACATTACTTGGCCTTCCTAGTCCTGTATCAAGGAGGAATGAACGATATCCGAGCTGTCGAGATTTACGAGGTATTCTCATTTAGACTGACCGTTCGCTTCCAAACCTAGAACTACAACTACTTGTGCGTAACTAATTAACTATTCATGCATGCATGCATGCAGTATATACGACTACTGTCTACTACAATATATTATCGGGTTTTACGTGAGGAATTAATACGATTCATCTTCTGAAAACATACGTACGTGCAGAAAGCAAGCCGTCGGTGGAGACCGTGCCGCAGGGTGTATGGCGCCGCGATATGGGACATCCAAGACCCGCCGAGATGTTCCCTGACTGTGAGATTTCTTGTAACGAAAAAATGGGTCTCGTTAAACAATGTGATTCCGATGACCTGGAAGGCTGGTGTCGTTTACGGTACATCGGTCCAACTTTCTTAAGGCGCTAAGAAAAAAAAATGGTTGATTTTATTTCCTACTATATAGTCGCGAATAAATAAAGCTTGAGATCCTCCGTCCCTCCCTGTATTGAATAGATACGTATAATACTGTAATAGAGATCAAGAGCATGGAATAAAACACTTTATGGCCTCTCTTGGCCTTTAATATTGGTACCTGCGTTAGTAGCTCACACCATGAAAATTATGATCACAACATTATATGTGAACTAATGTGATGCATATGGGCTAGTTTCGTACCTCAACTGGACTCTCGCAGTCGGTCATTTTGTAACAATCTCATACCCACTGTTATGGCCCAGTGTTTAATCCTAGAATTGTGCTGGCTTGAGAGATCCAATGCCCCGACTTGGTCACTCTGAACCAGGACCGTTATATTTGCTTGTACATATTAGCCATTTATTACCGACCCTGAAACGACGAGGTATTGACTCTCTCTAAGGCTTCAATTGATCCAGATTTGGCAGGATCCTTTAACAGTCGGAATCAGAAAATATGTACTCCTTCCTCTGTATCTTCTCCCACTCATACGCAGAGGTTGTCGAATTGTTGCCTTGAATCGGTCGGTGCTATACATTACGGAAGTATTTATTGTGAAAAGTAAATTACCTAAAGAAACTTGAAAAATTGGTTGTCAATGGATAGCTACATATCATTTCCTGTCCATCAATAGACTGGTTACATTATTTACAGTTCATCAACAGATCCCCCATCAATGACAGTTATATTATTTACTAGCTATCAATAGACAATTATGATATTCACTATCCACTATTAATCAATATTTGCAATCTTTCTTTTTGTCAGTTATTTGGTGATTTCTTATTGCACTTTTTTCTACGGTCTAAAAGGAGTGCTTAGGTAGAGAGCAACTCACACCACACACATACATTCACTACGCTTTTTGAGAGATAAAAAAAATAAAAAATTAAGGGTTTGTGAGATCTTTGATCTTCCATTCAATTAAGGATTTTCTTATAATCTTGTTTTTTAACATAGTAAAAATTTCTTGCTTGTCATCTATGGATGTAGCCTACATCTAGGAAACCATGTAATTATTGTGTTGTGTGCTCTTTATTTTCTTTAATTCTTGCTTCTGGGTTTATTTGATTGATCCAACATACTTTTACACATTAATAGATCCAGAATCATTTCCGCTTCGTTATATATAGACTTAAAAGTATTATTACACCTTTGGGTTTGAAATGTTTGTTGTTACCAAATTCGACATCAAGAAGTTTGATGTTAAGATCAGTTTTTTTATCTAGAGAGTCCAGATGAAGGATATACTTATTGAGAATGGATTGAAGAAGGCTCTGGAAGGCAAATTCAAGAAGCCTACAACTATGACAGCTAAACAATATGATAAATTGGATGAAAAGGCGTTAAAAGCAATTCAATTGTCCATTTCCAAGGAGACCCATCACAAAGTAATTCATGAGATCATTACACATGCCCTATAACTTTAGCTTGAATCCCTTTTTATGACTAAAAGTATAGGTAATAAGCTTCATCACAAAGAATGTTTATATACATTCCATATGGGTAATGTACTCATATTCAATACCATCTAGATGAATTTAAATCAATTGTTATTGATATGGAAAATATATAAGTGAAAACTAATAATGAGGATAAGGTTGCGTTATTGGTTGTCTCTCTACCATCTATCTTTAAGCACTTCAAGGAAAATATGTTATATGGGAATAAAAATACTCTCTCTTTTGAGGATATTAGATACAATTTATTGTTGAAA
Source organism: Tamarix austromongolica (assembly GCA_039764185.1). Classification (NCBI taxonomy): domain Eukaryota; kingdom Viridiplantae; phylum Streptophyta; class Magnoliopsida; order Caryophyllales; family Tamaricaceae; genus Tamarix; species Tamarix austromongolica. Next base: position 80,819,483 of record CM077814.1, on the reverse strand, counting down.
GAGAAATTTCACCTTGAGGATCATTCTGATGGCAAAGCTAAGGGTTTTTCTATTAGAGGTAGATCTAATGATCAGGGTGGTAAAAATAAGAAGAATAACCATTGTTAGTGTAGATGACATAATTCCAATGTGACCTCTATATATTGGGCATGAAATTTTTTACTACATTAAATTGAAAAATAAGAAAAATATGGAGAGAAAGGGAAAACCACCGTAAAACTCTAATAATGTTGAAGTTTGTCTTGTTGAAACAAACACTAAGAGAGATAGCTCTTGGATACTTTTGATGAAAAAAGGAGAAGGTATACATGGGTCATAGATTTTGGTTGTATCTATCATATATGCCCCAAGTAGGATTCATTCACTACTTATGTGCAAGTTTATTGTGGAGTTTTTTTATGGGCAATGATGCCTAGTGTAAGGTAGAGGTGTTCGTGGATTGGATATATGATGTTTAAGATAATTGATGATCAGATATTTGTTAGAAAGCTACAGATATCTGAAACTTCATATCAGATCCCAAATGTCGGATATGAAAAACTTTCTAACATATCACAAATACAAAATGTTAGATAATTTTTTTTCCAATCAAAAGATAATAAGTCAATATAACCTAAACCAATCTAATATAATGATTTAATTCGAGTCTTAAATTACATTATACTCAATCAGTGATTCCATATTTCTAATAATATTTAAATATTTAATAAAAATATTAATTAAAAAGTATAAATTTTACGAACAATATCAAATTTTTAGAATATATGTGCATATATGTATATAAATTATTTTATCAGATATTATTTATATTTGTCAGATAGGATACCAGATTTGTTTGAATTTTTGTTAACTGGATCAATTCTTTGATCTAAAAAAAAATATCAGATTGGTTGATTTAATTTTTGGATCGAATCGATTCATCAGATATCACATTACATGAGCATCCCTAGTGCAAGGATGTTGGAATAGGTAGTGTACAGATCTAGACCGATAATAAATGTATTTGGACAATAACTAATGTCTGGCATATTTTTTATTTGAAGCGAAATTTGATTTCTTTGGGCACCCATAAGTTTCTTGGTTGCAAGTATTTAGATGAAGGTGGTGTTCCAAAAGTCTTCAAAGGTTCTCTTGCCTTAATGAAGGGCAACAAATATGGAAATTGTTATATTTTAAAGGGTTCTATAGTTACAGGTTTTGTTGATTGTGATTATACTGCTGACTTGGATAGACAAAGGTCTATCTTTGGTTATATCTTTATGATGTGTTTTAGTGATATTTGTTATAAACCATCGCTACAATCCATTGATGCCTTATCAACTACAGAAGCAAAATATGAGTTAGCTATTGAAGGTGTGAAGGAAGCCATTTAGTTGTGAGGTCTATTTCTCGAGCTTTATGTTGAATTGGGTACAACTGTTGTGTTTCATAGAGTTAGAGTGTTATTTTTGTAACACCCCCAAATTTTAGAACTAAAAATTTTCATTTAAAAGAGTTGATTACGAAGCCAAAACACAAAACGTAGGGGTGACATGTCGCATATAACATATAAGAAGCACTCCCTATGCCGAGTGTATATCGAGTACATGGCAAAAGTAACCTCATACCTAGGAATTAGGTGTGGGAAGTTCTTAATTCCACCACGATACACAATACAAACTAGAGAGAGAAGGGAATAAATAATTAAAATTGAGGACTAAGATTGTAATATCCCAAAATCCTAATTTCTGAAATTATGGCCAAATAAGGAATTATTAGGAAAATTAATTATATAAACTCATTTATTAAGATGTAGAGAGTTAATTAAGGTATATTAAGAGGAAAATAATAAAGAATTTAATTGGAAGGAAATTTGGGTATTTCTCTAATTAGCATGGAGGTTAAGGAAATTTATCCAAAATAGCCTAACTAATTTAAAAATGGATTTAATTATTATAATTAAAATAATTATTATTAAAATTATATATATAAATTAATTATATAAATAAATAGATACCCAAATACCTCCAACCCAACCATTTTACCATTTCTCCATTTTTCCATTTTCTTTTTTTCCTTTTTCTCCTTTCTTTTCTTTTTCTGTCTTCCTCCTTTATTTTTTTTTCTTCCTCCCCCGGTTTGGGCCAGCCGTCAGCCAAAATCTCCTTTCTTCCCCCGTCTCGCGCGCCCGGCCTGCGCAGCCCAGGCCCTCGCCTCTCCTTCCTTCTTCTCGCCCGCGGCCCAACGCTGTGCGACGCCGACCCCCGTGCGCCCGTGCGCTGCGTTTTGCCCTCAGTACCGTCGAAACGCCGCGTCACGCTAAACGACCTTATGACCGTTGCCAGCCTTCGACGCGACGCGACATTTTCCTCCCACAATCCTCAAAACGCCGCGTGTTGTTTTAAAACTTTATAACGCCGGCCGAACCGCCCCCTCTCTCCTTTCTTTCTTTTCCCTGGACCGACCGGTCCACCCTGCCTGTCTTCTTCCCCGACCTGCAAATCGACCTGCAAGTCGATTTCGCCGGCAGCCACCCGCACTCCTCACCTGCCCCTCTCCCTGTCATTTTCTTTCCTTTTTTCGACCCCGACCAAGTCCCTCTCTCCCTTTCCCGCGCGCCCTTCTCTTTCCCTTTCTTCTCCCCCTTCCCCGACCCAGCCTGCCATGGCAGGACCTGCACACCTGCCACCGGCCGGCCACCTGCACACCTGCCTCGCACGCCTCCTTCTCCCCTTGTCGTCTTCCCCTTCCAATTGCTATAAATACCCCCCATTGGCAGCCCTGATCAGTTCCCTTTTCGTTTTTTTTCCCCGAAACCCTGCCTCTCCGCCGCCTCAAACAGACGGGCTTTTCGCCGTCACCGGACACAGCCGCCGCCACCTCTGGCCACCGCTACCATCCCTGCACCTCCCTCGACAAAACCAAGCCACCACCACCCTCTGCCTTGCCCTGCACGTGCCGCCTTCACCGTGCAAAGTTCCTAACCTGAAAACCACCACTTCCAGCCCGTCGCCGCCTTGCGCCACCTTCTGCTGCCTCCTCCGCCGCTACCAGCCACCCTTCCACCCTCCAAAATGCCCAGCAGACCTCCCTCTACCTTTCCCTGCCTTCAACTTCCCCTGCCTCCCTCTCCTCCTTCCTCCCTCACCTTCCACCTCTCTCCACCACCCTCGGCCGCCGTCGTCGCCGCCGCCCCTTGCCACGCCACCACCCTCACTCCACTCCCCTCCACCTGCTCTTTCTTTCCCCACCTCAAACTCCTCCTTTTCCCCTCCCATCTAACCGCCACCTCCATCTTTCCCCCTCTTCTCCTCCTCCACCGCCGCCGCCGTCGCCGCCACGCGCCGCCGCCAGACCACCACTGACCCTAGGTGGTTCTCCAGCCATCCAAACCCTAACCCCCTTTTTATATAGCTGCTACTATTTTCTACTAATATTAATACTAATATACTTATTATTATTATTATTATTATTATTATTATTATTATTATTACTTTTATTATTGTTATTACTTTTATTATTATTATTATTATTATTATTATTATTATTATTATCATCATCATTATTACCATTATTATTGTCCTTATTATTATTAATGTTCTTATTTTCTTACTAATACTAACATCCCTTTTAAACCCTAACCTATATTATACTTAACTTTGGTCTTATTTTTATAAGTATTAGTATTAACATTTTTATTATTATTATTCTATTATCCTTACTATGGTTATTATTATTATTGCTTAGCCTTACTTGGTTGTACTATTGTTGTTATTATTATTATTATTATTATTATTATTATTATTATTATTATTATTATTATTATACTTAACACATTTATCACTATTGTTAATAATAATACTACCTTGTCTTACCCATGTTACTTAACTCAAGCTAGTAAATATCATTTGGTTGTTAACTAAGAAGAGTACTTGAACCTTATTACCATACCATTTAACGTTAACCCTAACCTCATTACTATGACACTATTATTAACCATTACTATTATTACTACTATCACTACCTTATTGTTGTAATCAAAAGCATTTGAACCCTTTTATTATTCAAGAATATACAACTATTATCATTATCACCCTTAAGAATAGTTTACTTGTAATATTGTGACCTTATAATAATATTATTTCGAATATGACACCATTAGTAGACTTAGCCTTAAAAATGCTAGGGTTTCTCTCACTATAAACATTAGTGTCACTAGTATTAGTTTTATTATTATTATTATCACTATTTTTCTATAGTTAGCATGAACATTATTATGATAAGAATAGGGCTAACGGGTCTAATAATATAAGTGTAACAATAGGTATTAAAAATAAATGTATTTTGACTACTAATATTTAGTATACTAATTCTAAAGTAAAAACCCTAGTTTTTGTATAAAACCCTTTTTAGTAATAAAAACCCTAACCTTAAACTAAAATGAGGATTGATAGTAATTATAAGGGAAACTAATACTTAGCATTTTCCCCTTTTATAGGTAACCCCGACCAAAGCCCTAAGGAGTTAGAGGAGCGTGCTCCAAGCCCGGCGTCGCCTTAGGTAAGGATGAAGCTAATGGCCTTGTGCTATGTGTGACATGGATGTGTTGAATGTTGTGTATACCATGATATGCCATGTATTATTTGATTTGTGGATAACTTGTCTTATGTGTAGCGCAGCTTGGAGATTGAGGTATGTTGTATGTGCTTCCATGATATGAGCATGACATATATATGTATGATGTTTGTAATGTATATGTTATGGCCCACTAGGACATGCATGTTAGGATAAATGGTAATATGAGTTGGGAACCATCATGGGAGTCTTGAAGTTTGTATGATGGGATTAGGGATTGTGTGGTGGCATAAACGTTCGAATGGTGGTACTAACGATTGTATAGTGGTATTAATGGCTTATGGTGGTATTCGGGTTTGTATGGTGGTATTTATGATTTTATGGAGGTATTAATGTTGTATGGTGGTATTAGGGTTGTATGGTGATATTATGGTTTGCATGGTGGTATTAAGGTTTGTATGGGGGCCTAAATGTTTTATGGTGGTACTAAGGATTTCATACTGGTATTAATGGCTTATGGTGGTATTGTGATTTTATGGAGGCATTAATGTGGTATGGTGGTATCTGTGTTTTATGGAGGTATTAATGTTGTATGGTGGTATTTGTGATTTATGGAGGTATTAATGTTGTATGGTGTTATTTGTGATTTTATGGAGGTATTAATGTGGTATGGTGGTATTAGGGTTTGTATGGTGGTATTAGTGATCTTATGGAGGTATTAATCTTGTATGGTGGTACTAGGGTGTATGGTGGTATTTGTGACTTTATGGGGGTATTAATGTTGTATGGTAGTATTAGGGTTTGTATGGTGGTATTAGTGATTTTATGGTGGTATTAATGTTCGTATGGTGGTATTAATGATTGCATAGTGGTATTAATGGCTTATGGTGGTATTAGGGTTGCATGGTGGTATTAATGATTTCATAGTGGTATTAATGGCTTATGGTGGTATTAGGGTTTACATGGTGGTGTTATGGGTTGTATGGTGGTATTAATGTTGGTATGGCGGTATTAGGGTTTTGCATGGGAGTTAATGATCGTATGGAATCAGGGTTCGGAGTGATTAACTCTGGGGCGTTGTGATTAAGTAGGGATGGAGTAACCAATTGTGACTGTTGAGGATAATTAAGGTTTGGGATGGCTAAGTACGGTGGTTATGGTAAAATAGGGGTGAGAGTGGTTAACCACGGGTTGGTGTGGACAATCAGGGTTGGTTATGACTGCTTAGAGCCGTTTGGCGTTATCATGTGTATTATCGATTAAAGGGTAGTCATGAACGCGAAATTTTATTGGTTGTGACGTGTAAAGCATAGAGAGAATGATTTATGTGTATCCTTGGTGAAAACCTTTTGAATAAGATATGTTAAGACATTAACTACTTGCAGAGAAAGATGTTGAGCCGGACCCAGACCGGTCCACCGGCAAATAATAGTGGCAGGGTATGTTACCCTCGTGACCGGTCCACCGGCTATAATAGTGGCAGGGCATGGCCCTCGTGACCGTTCCACCGGCTATAATAGTGGGGGATTCCGTGCTCAACAAACTAATCAGAATGATGATAAGACCTGGGAAAGATACGAATATTTACAGTGGAACACCTTGTGAGTCGGGGCCAGACCGGTCCACCGGCAAATAATAGTGGCAGGGTATGTTACCCTCGTGACCGGTCCACCGGCTATAATAGTGGCAGGGCATGGCCCTCGTGACCGTTCCACCGGCTATAATAGTGGGGTTCCCGCACTCACACGGACTATTAAAGAATATGTGTGGAATGAACGTATTATTATTATTAATGAGAAATAAGAATAAGCCACCGGAAAGTATTCGGACCTTATCTTGCTGGTTATCGCATGTTGTCTATATGATTGTGCTACGTATGTTATGTTGTATGATTGTATGCTTGGCCTTAGCGCACCAACGCCCTTACTTAGTATTGGACCCGTACTGATACTACCTTGATTGAATGGGTCCTGTGATGATCCACCAATGGTGGGGAGCAGACCTCCTATGCAGGTTTGATCGGTTACAAATTGTGGGGTGGAAGGCTTGGCTTGAGTGAGTAGGTGATCCGGATATTGGTCCCTTGGGATCTGTTTTATTTGGCTATATTTTGTACTACGCTTATTGTTTTGAAACCGTACTCGAGGTTGTATTCTTAAACGATATTTTAACTGTTGTTGATTCGTGGTTTTCGTGAATGGTCTATGTTAACTATGGACCTATGTTTTGATGACTCTTACTTAATGATTGTTTAGTTTAGCCTTAGCACTTAGTATCGGAACGGTAGGAGTGAACCGGTCTGGTACTAAGTGTGGCGGTAATACCCCCAAGTTTATGGTTTTAATTCTTTCGCTTCCGCTAAAACCCTTGTCTTAAACGAAATTTTTCAGTAGTAAATTTGGGGGTGTTACAAAGATACCATAAAGAGATAGAGTTATACAGATGACCATACCCTATAACAACCCGATTAGCGCTCACCAAAGGCAAGTACATTAAGCTAATAATAATAAATCACTTGGGAAATAGGGTGGATATAATCTTGGGATTGAGAAGCACCCATAAAAAAGACAGTTAGTACGCTATGAACAAAGTAAAGTGGCAATACAATCGAGTAAAGGATATAATGAATTACATAAGTTCGCATTAAGGAATAAGAATACATGCATATTAACATAAAACACTTTTTGGTAAATACCAATCCATATCTCATTATTAGATATAACATAATTTATTCTCTTATGTACGTTGAGTTTAAGGAGCCTGTTATTTTTAAACCAATGGAACAGTCTGAACCACCTCTCAAGGATAACACACTTGAGCCACTATTATCGTCTGGTGGAATGAACCCAACACCTCTAAAAAAAATGCGCCTGAGTCACTATTTTAAAACCGATGGAATAGTTGGATCACTTCTGAGGAAAAATATACCCGAACCACTATTATTATCCGGTGGAATAAACCCATCACCTAGGTCTTGACTCATGTAATCTTCCACTTTAAATAATTAATATCTAATCCATTACTTACTTATCTCAAATAATATTCTCATTCACTTTGAGTTTAAGGACTCATTATTTTTCATCCGATGGAACAAACTGATGCACCTATTAGGAAAAAACATACCTGAGCTACTATTCTCAGTTGGCGGAACATACCCATAAATTACCTCTACCCGACTCACATAGTCATTTACTTTAAATGATTAATGTTTTATTCGTGATGGTTTTGATAGTTAAAAGACATAATTGAAGAAATTAAACTACAAATACATAGATATCAATGCCATTCTTAAGGCTTAGGTCCATAAATTACCTAAAGTCCCTAATTTTATATTTTAGGCATAACTTCTTTCCTATTGCTCTTTTATACACCAAATTTAGTATCACTCCATAAAATATTATTATTATCAATTTACCCAAAAAAAATTCATTACAATAATCCTTCATTTTAAAAAAATGTAGCATTTTGATGAGGTCGATAGTGATGACTTATGGGCTCTATCGCAGTGACATGTCATCACAATAGCCTCTCCTTTTAATTTTCTCTAGCAAATTTTTGGGAATATTTTGAAAAAGGGGAAATTACTACACGAAGAGATTATGATGACTCTCGCCTCTATTGTAACGATGCGTCGTCATTATAGAGTTCTTGTTTTAAAAAAGATTTACTTGTTAAGAAAATTGTTGGATAGAAAAGTTAGTAAAATCTTTATATGATGATTTGTCATCTACTACAATAACTAGCCATCACAAATGTTTTTTTTTATTGAATTAAGACAACACATGTCGTCACAATAATTGTATTATGATGGCCTACCCTATTATACTCTCATGTCGTCACAATGTGGACTCCTATTGCAACAACTACGACTATTGAAAGAAAAAAGAATGTTGTCACTATATCTTATTAGTATTGTTGTGTCTCTCTTTTTACGATGAATTTACTCGTATGTGTATGATAGCATGTTTTATCATATGCGTGCTATGTTTGATGTGTAGCATGTTATATCCTCAAAATAATCATTGTTACTTATAATTACATTTCATACCGTCATGAACTATTTATAATGGTCACTTGTTTATTCAACGAGCAAGCGACGCCTTGTTATCTCATAGGTGTTTAATGATGATCGATGATTGATGTGATGTCTACAGTGAGTGTTTTTATTTGGTTTTGGTTGTGGATTTGTAATCATCTGATCATCTCTTTTGAACATTTGGTCCTTTGTTTTCTCTTCTTGGTGTTGATCTTTGAACACGGTGTTTCCTTTAGTATACTTTGTAATCTTATATTGCTTGGTTTAGTTGTTTCCTTTGGTTTACTTTCAGCTTTCCACTTGCACAAATTATTCGTGTTGGATATGGGGGTAGCGTCTATTATATTGATTATTATGCTTCTACAAAACTAAAGTGTTCGGTAACTAATTTTTGGGAGGTTACACATGGACACAACACGATGACTTTGGGTTCAGATATAAATAAATTGTCCGATCAATACCGTTCACGATCAGATGAGAGAGGGTCTGTCTGCAAGGGCTAGATTATAGTTTGGTTCCATGGCGCCTGAAGGCTTAGCCGCCAGCAATTACGCAGCCTCACAAATGATGTATTTGCGGTGACAAATAAAAATCCCATCATGACTCCAATCAACTTCAATGTCTGAAAAATACTTCACTATTTTTAGATATTTCCATGGGATCAACAATCACTCAAATATTGCTAGGAAACTGAATGGTTGTATTGTCATCTACAGACACGATAACTTCACCCACATAGACCAGCACTTTGAAGTTCAATTTTTCCCGGTCGTACAGGAACAGAAGGAGTAGCCTGAGTGAACTTTCAGGTAGAGTTTATTATTGAGCCAAGCTTGTTTTGTTTTTTATGTCGGTCAATGATGCTATAATACTGTTGAACTTTCACTCGCCCATTTTTATTTGGTTCATTCAAATTTCTGTTGACAGTATGGTGTTCACTCATTAGCAAGCCGCAATTTTCGGCTTCTGGAATTCTCATTACTAGCTAGTGCATCTGCTGATCATGATATATACCTCCCAGGTGTACAGTTCGTGTCCACTATATGTAATGCTTTGACATCGGTAGCATTTGCCCATCTTGCGTAATGCCTTCTCATAGAAAGTAGAAGCCATGCTTGTGATGTGGATTGTGGGCACGCGTTGTGCATCGTCATTTTAATCAGTCTTCACAATAAAATGCACATTTCTGTCTGGCCCATTGTGATCAATATTATATACTTGGTTCCGGTACTTGGATTCTTAGTGACTCTTCTTTTCGCTCTTCAAGTATTAATTTTTAATTAAAGTCTTGTTTTGTATTTTTATTTAATTCATTTTGTTAATTTGTCTCTCTCACTCTCTCTCTAAAAGCCAAAGCTTTGAACGGTAGAAACTAGGTAAGGATTGGTGAAGGATGGTTCAAGTGTTAGTTGTGTGATATAACCAATTTGATTTTAGAGGTAAAATCCGAATAAATATTATGGACATAAGATGAATGAAAGGAGATTCCGACTAATTCATTTCGAAAAGAAGAAAGTTTATCTTGGTGGGGTAAATTATACCATACAACCGGGGACATACGATTCTAGATTATGAGACCGGTGTTTTGTTTTCTATTCATTTAAGTCAACTGTCTTCTTATTTAACAATAGAACACCCACATTAGCTTCCATTCACTTTCTCTCTCCTCAATATTTCTCTCTCCAATCCATCATCCCTTCTCTTAACACTAATCACTATTTCAATTTTATTCTCTCTTTCTTTCACTTCACTGACAAGCACTTTCCTATACCCCCAACTTTTAGGAATAGCCTATAAGATTAGAGTGGGGCTCCTAATTTTAATTCCATTGATCAATGGGTAGTGACATCGTTGTTGGTGATTGTTAATATGTGAGCCCAAAATTCATTGTATGTTTCAGTTTTGAAGGCATAAGCATATTCTTTGCTTACATCGGAGTTTGTCAAAAGAGCTTGAGGAGGTGTACTTTCTTCGGTGCTAGGAACTGCAATTGATCAATACGTTAGAATTGTATATGTGCTCGGTCACTCCTTCATGCACAATAGCCATACCATAGAAAAAGTATCACACTGTACCATCATCCCAAGGAAAGGATAAACTTAAATACAAGTATATTGTACGCTTATGAAACAATGTTATGTGTGTCTCTCTCGTATAGTTTGTAGATGCAAAAATCTTCTTTTTTTTTTGTAGTAGAATGACATGTTTGAGTGATGTCTTATGCGTTGACGAAAGATTTGCTTTGTGATGGTAAAAAAATCAAGCCACCGATAAAAATTTATTACAATAATGGTGAAAGATCAGTAAATTAGTAGTGAAATATTAGTAACTTAACGGTGAAAGAGGGTTTTAAGTATTGTAATGTTAACAGATTAACTCACCGTTAAAAAATTAATACATTAGTAGTGAAGAATCAGTGCATTAGTGGTAAAAAAATCAGTATAATAGTAATAAAATATACTCAAATATATGATAAAATATTTATAAGTGGTTGTGATAAAATATTTAGTAAAACTAAGGTGATGAACGATTAGTATAATAATAAAAGATGTATACCAATTATGTTTTAGATTAAAAGTATATATCAATATGTGTATCACTTTATATAAAAAAAATCTCAGAAATGTTATGATATAATTTTTTTTTTATAATAATCCTAGCTAGTAAAAGATATTTTTATTTTTTTTAAAAAAAATAAAATGCTGTGATCATGAGATATTATGCAACAGTGAAACACTTATCAATTTATAGGTACTTTCGTTGTCACGCAACCCATTAGTGGTGCCTCTTATTTAACCCTTTTTGGCCTATAATTAAGAATTGCGTGGCCGATGTCATTGTCTTCCTTGAACATTTTGACGTCATGTAATAGCATTCACTTGCTCGCGAGTCGTCGCGACTCACTTTCAATGTCCCCTTTATCATTCCGAAGAATAGCGCTCATCAGACACTATGAATTGTTTGGAGGTTAATTAGCAAAAAAAAAAAAAAAGTTGGTGCATACTCTTAATAGTATTATCAAGTGAAAGTATCTCGTATTCGTCACAGTCGGGAGCATTTTTCGGACGGAATTAACGAAGACATTGATAAATTATCTTCTGTCACGACAGTTGTCTGAAACTTAAATTCATCATAACTATCTTTATAACTCTTAACAACGTACGGATAGACGGCGATCTAAAGCCATAGCTAAAGATAGGATTATAACCGTCGTTAAATAACATATTATATTACCGGTGAATGGTGATATTGGACTTACATAAAAGGTCTCGATATTTTGTTTTCCAACCCATGCCACCGTACCAAACACTGTTTGGTAAATTTTGTTAAAAGTTTAAAAACTAATTAAAAGTTTTTAAGTAATAAGGTACGTGAAGTAGCTTATCAAAAACTAGCCTATAAGATAGTGAATATTTACTTACCAAATACATATTTTTATATATATATAAAAATCTAGTTTCAATACGGTAAATACTAACTTATAAGCTATTTTGGGTCATGTCAAATATGCATTTAGTTTTAGGCAATTATATAATTGCTATAATGTTGGTCATTAACAAGTGATTTATACTGAAAAGTGTTTTCTAAACCTTTTATAGAAGATGGGGAAATTAAAACATCTATAATAATGTTAAGAACTAGTCCTAGGCAATTTTCCTTTTTAGAAAGTTAGCAAGAAGCAAAATTCCAATTATATACATACATACATACATACATATATATATATATATATATATATATATATATATATATAGAGAGAGAGAGAGAGAGAGAGAGAGAGTTAAAATATAAATATAGAAATGTATCTTAGGTATTAGATGGCTTAAGGCTCTCACCAACGGCATTGATAAAAAATGAATAAATAAAGAACAGTGCGCACGGTGCTCTACTTCTTTTTTTTGTTTCTCAAAATTAACCCAAAGTATAAAAGATGATTGTATTATAAAAAAGCTAAAGTAAAACCTGACTTTTAGAAATGAAAATTTTAAAAATGATAAAATTAAGTTGTTAATGATTAAAGAATCAAACTTTCAGAGACAATTTATAAGTTTTTTTTTGAATTCCACAATTGATGTTGTCAGAATTGACAAGTGAATAAGAAACTGAAGAATAAATTATATAGGGCGTAACGCAAAATAGACGAAAAATATGAAATTCAACACAACTTGCACCATTGATGAAGATGAAGATGGAGAGCTTGACAATTTTTTTCTGAATAAAATCAATAGTTAGGATAGTAAACTGTGAAAGATAAAGGTGAAGGAGTTGAGGTTTTAGGAAAATAGAACTCCAATTTTTATGTTCTGGTAGGAGGGAGAGGGGGACCATATTTTGATTGGAATACATGCGGGAGATAAAGCCCTGTAAATTGTAATCCAAGCAGTTATTGCTTGATGATCAAATTGTCCCACGTATGTATTTTAACTAGAGTTTGTACCTGATCTCTTTTATATATATATATATATATATATATATATATATATATATATATATATATATATATATATATATATATTAAAATCAAAGTATCACTATTCACCGTAAACATTTCTCTACCTTTTGAGTAGTGCTTGAAGTTTGGTAGGTTACTTGTCTCAAAAAAAAAAATTCTTGCTATTTAAAAAATATTATTCTAATAAGCACAAGTAGTCTCCCACATACATATATATCATAATTTCTAGAGGTAATTTTTTTTTCTCAACACTGTCAATAACATGACGAAGTTAAATTAAAACATGAGTTTCAGAAGAATATGAAATATATATTTATAATTATGTGTGTCTATAAAAAGTTGATAATTCATTTAGTTATTTTAATCGCTTACAGAAATTAAATTTTCACACTGTATATGTTCGAATTATTATAGTCATTTTATCTTAAGGAGATTAAGTTTTTTTTTACATTTGAAATATTAATTTAAATTAGAGATCTCCTAAAAAAGAAAGACCGATCAAAGAAACCACACATATATATCATAATCAAACATGAGTCCATTTGCTGTCAATGTTAATTAATGGAAACGTCAACAAATATTGCTAAAGAATAAAGAAAATTTAATAACATGCGGGGTGTTTACTTAATTCCAAATCATCATTTATCAAGCAAGCAAGTGTGAATGCGTGATTCGGGAAAGCATAATGGTAAGTTTGTTTAGCTTAGATATTTTTCGGAATGCGCGCTACGCTTACCTTGAGGGTATCTTACTGATGCGTGATTCGTGAAAGCGTCAGCGATTCAGGTGGGGCACGTCGGCACCATATTGGTCAACCAAAACATTAATGATGACCGGATATTGACTATTGAGAAGTCCTGTCCTTCGTATTTGTTTAATTCTTAAGAAAGTAATTAGTTTTAAGTCAAATAAAATTCTAATTAGATTTATTTACTTATTATAAAAATTATGATTTATATATTTCTACATTATTATTATCTTATTACTATTTTTTGTATATCACAAAAATAAAAATAATTTTAAAATTTTATATTTTTTTAAGCTAACTTGAAAGTGTTTTAATCATCTATAATTTTCTAATGCCATTATAAAATTTTGTAATCTTTTTAAAAATAAACATATTTTGATATATATAATAAAAGTTTAAAAAATTTTAAAAATTAACAAATGACAACCACTATCAGTTGAGCTTTAGTAAAAAAGAAAATGTGATGGTAAATAAAAAATTATATTAGTAATTTAGGCTTTAAATAGCAGTATATAATGCAGAAGTGCTAAAAAACCTAAAAATATCATGGTTATTCTATATAATTATTTGAAATACAAGGTATTTAAATAAAATTAGATTAAATATCATAATATCAAAGTGAAATTTATCCTATTTATTATACTATATATGATAACTGATTATAAAATATCTTCTTAAAAAAATACACTTCAAATAAATAAATATCCTATTTATTTCCTTTTATATTTCATTTTTTAGTTCATTATATCAATACATTTTTATTTTTATTTGAAAAACAACATGTTATTATTTGAGAATTGATTTAAAATTAGTTATACAAAAAGAAAATATTTCAAAAATTGGAAATAATTTAACTTGTATTCATATTAAGTTATCTTTATTGTTTATACCTTTTGATATACAACAAACTGATACTTTTCTTTTAGCGAGACTATTCAATATTTGTTTCTTAAAATAAATTAAATATTAATGTTTATTAAATATTAAATTAAATAAATACCTTAAACTAATTTGGGCTACTAAATAATATTGATATTTTATTAACTTTCTTTAATTGAATTTTATCAAAGGAGAAGATCTATACATAATTAAATTGTTTTATTAAAAAAACAATTAAGATGTTATATACGTACGCTTTTTCTTAAATTGTAATAAATGAATTTCAAAAATCTACTTAATATCATAATTATAGAACAAATAGTGATTTTCTTACAACATTTTGAAATTCAAAGAATTTGACCCATAATTGGTATAGGGTGACTTTTAGTATGAGTATAGGTTAATTAAATAAATATTGATTATTTTCTACTATTCTTAATAATATGAGGTTGGTCAACATAAGAAGTTGAGAAAAATAAAATTTCTAAGTGAGAGACTAATATTTTTCTAATAAAAGTAAGAATATGATAATTTTTATTTATAGAGTTATACTATATTTAAAAGCATTCTTTTTAATTTAGAGGAACTTAAGTAATTAATTAATTTTGTTGCAAAATAAAAAAATTAGAGAAATAGAAATTAAAAAAGAGGTAAATATTTTTCAAAAAATAAATTATTAGGAAATGATTCTTTTTAAATTTGTTGCATTCATGTAAAAGTTGGTCGTGATAAAAGGTAACACGCCTATATTTGCGGTTCATATATGATACACTCAAGTGCATCTAGCAAGATAAACCCCAATGTTGATTATCGTATTCATAGAAATGATTATGTACTCTATGCAGTGATTGTAATTACCTTTGTCAAGACTAATAATTATCTCGACCATCTACTCTAGTGATTGTCCTTATTTGTGCTGATGACTATGTCTGTATTTTGGTCTTCTAGCTCCATGTTATAAATAATTTTTTCATATTCATCACATTAGTGATTATTTACTTTTCGGTATATTTTGCATCGTACAACTAGGTGCATACTTATACTGTATTTGATTCAATGTTTTTCACTAAATATATCATTATATTTTAGTTAGGATTTCAATAAATAAATATATAACAACCATATATAGTAGTAATTTGGATAATTTAAAATTAATTAAAATCATATAATTATTCGATTAAATTAAGATAAAATTATTATCCATTTTAGTAATGAGTATCCATGCATGAACACTTGTTAAAGTTGCCAGAAGTAGAAAGAAAATTAATATCATATATCAACAATTAACATATATATTCTTTGATTAATTCATTAGTTATACCATTTTACGTAGTAAACTAAAGTATTACCATTTTACGTAGCTAACTTGATGCCCCCATAGATCCTACTTGAGCAAACGTGTCCCAATTACATCAACCGACACATCAGCAAAATGTATCATATTTGGATGGACTTACAATACCGCGTTAAATACATTGTTTTCCTTTAACTTATTCCGTTATTCTTAATTTATTTGTCCATATGTTTAGAATTAATTATTAGAATAGTCTATTTTTATTCATCAAATATTAAAATAGTATTAGTTAAATAATTACTAAAATAGTTATCCATTAGTTATAGCGTTAGTTTTTTTTTAAATGTGCCTTATCATCGGACATATTTCATTAAAATTTGTTACGAAATTAAGGTAAAAACATTTAATAATCAGATATGTTTTATTAAAATATTAGGCCTATATACATCTAACCATTAGACGTGTTTATTGAGTTTTAAATACGAATCAATATTTTTCATGTCAACATTCAACTTCATTTTTTTTTCTCATTCTCTTCTTTCCAAACTCAACACACTTATCTTCAACTATCTCTCAAATGCCAACTTCAACCTTCTAAAAATTTTCATCTTCCATATCCAATAATTTCACCCTTCAATAACCCTTTGAATGACTCTACACAATACATTTCACCATTCAACCCTCTAACAAAATCGACACACTACAGTTCACCCTTAGACTTTCATCCAATAATTTCAGGTAATGCATTTATGTTTAGACCAATTTGTGTAATTATTTTATTTAGATAACACTTCATAAATTTGTCTAACTTTTTATTCAAAATGTGATAGCATATGATCATATTCCTATATATGACTTAATTTAGTTAAAGTATAGGTTATAAACGTGTTATCATGTATTTTAAGTTTTTATATATTTGTTATTATAGTTGTAGATCTAAATATTTGTTGAATATTCTTACATGAAATGTAGTTTTTAGTCAATAAAAAATAAATTTTGATATATGTAGCCTATAAGACAGTGAATATTTACTTACCAAATACATTTTTTTATAATAAAAAAAATCAAGTTTCAGTATGGTAAATGCGAACTTATAAGCTATTTTGGATCATGTCAAATACGCATTTAGTGTTAGGCAATTAAATAATTACTATAATGTTGGTCATTAGCAAGTGATTTATTCTCAAAAGTGTTTTCTAAACCTTTTATAGAAGATGAAGAAATTAAAGCATCTATAATAATATTAAGGACTAGTCCCGTACAATTTTCTTTTTTTAGAAAGTTAGCGAGAAACAAAAATCCGGTTATATATATATTAAAATCAAAGTATCAGTATTCACCGTATTCATTTCTCTACCTTTTGAGTAGTGCTTGAAGTTTGGTAGGTTACTTGTCTCAGAAAAAATTTCTTGCTATTTAAAAATTATTATTCTAATTAAGCACAAGTACTCTCCCACATATATATCATAATTTCTAGAGGTAATATATTTTTCTTAATGAGTTAAATTACAACACGAATTTTGTAAAAATAGAAAACACATATTTATAATTGTAGGTATCTATAAAAAATCAATTCCTTGATTAGTCATTTTAGTCGCGTACAATAATCGAACTTTCACACTATAGATGTTCGAATTATTCGAATTATTTTATCTTAAGAAGATTAAGCATTTTTTTATACTTAAAATATATATCGGATATGATATAATTTAAATTGGAAATCTCGTAAAAAAAATAAAGAAAGAAAAGCCGAACGTAGAAACCGCACAATATATATGTCATAATCAAACATGAGTTCATTTGCTTTCAATGTTAATTAATAATAACGTCTGCAAATATTGCTAAAGAATAAAGAAAATTTAATAACATGCGGGGTGTTTACTTAATTCCAAATCATCATTCACCAAGCAAGCAAGTGTGAA
Organism: Tamarix austromongolica; assembly: GCA_039764185.1. NCBI lineage: Eukaryota > Viridiplantae > Streptophyta > Magnoliopsida > Caryophyllales > Tamaricaceae > Tamarix > Tamarix austromongolica. Next base: position 80,801,597 of record CM077814.1, on the reverse strand, counting down.
TGCGTGATTCGGGAAAGCATCACGGTAAGTTTGTTCAGCTTAGATATTTTGGAGAATGCTACGCTTACCATGAGGGTATCTTACTGGTGCGTGATTCGGTGAAAGCATCAGGGAGGGCACGTCGGCACCATATCGGTCAACCAAAACGTTAATGATGACTGGATATTGACTATTCAGAAGTCATGTCCTTCCTATTTGTTCAATTCTTTTTCATGAAAACTTGGTAGCAACTTTTTATAAGCTTTAATTCATAACCTCTCCTTTTAGTATTAACGGAATAATTAGTTTTAAGTCAAATAAAAATTATAATTAGATCTATTTCTTTATTATAAAAATTTATGATTTATATATTTCTACATTATTATTATTATTATTATTATTATTATTATTATTATTATTATTATTATTATTATTATCTTGTTACTATATTTTGTATATCAAAAAAATAAAAATAAAAATAAATTTAAAATTTTATATTTTTTAAGCTAACTTGAAAGTGTTTTAATCATCTATAATTTTCTAATATCATTATAAAATTTTGTAATATTTTTTAAAAATAAACATCTTCTGATATATATATATATATATATATATATATATATATATATAATAAAAGTTTTTAAAAAAAATTAACAAATGACAAGCATTATCCGTTGAGCTTTATAAAAAATGATGTGATGGTGAAAAAAAGTTATGTTAGTAATTTAGGATTTAAATAGTAGTATATAATAAAAGAAGTACTAAAAAACCCTAAAAATATTATGGTACCTCTGTATCATTAAGTAAAATACATGGTATTTAAATAAAATTAGATTAAATATCAAAGTGAAATTTATTCTATTTATTATACGATGATAATTACTTATAAAATATCTTCTTAAAAATTACATTTCAAATAGATAAATTTGTATAACATATTGAATTCAACATTAAAAGCATTACCTATTAATGATATTACTATGATAACTTATCATAACTCCTACATGTTAATAAATTTTTATTGTTATATATATTTCATATACATAGTTCATCATTGATTAAATAAATAATAATTTTAAAATTTTAATATTTGAGTGACATATTTTGTAATAGATTTTCTTCACCTTCATACTAGCATATATAATAATTCAGTTTGTCTAGCGAATTCTCTCAAACATTTGTTCATACTTTAGTTTATTACCTAAAATGATATAACTAATGAATTAGTAATTACAAAAACATATTTTTCGTTGTTGAAGTTTTTTTTTTTGACTCTTACAAACTTTAACAAGTGCCCATAAGCACTAGTTAGAAAATATGACAATAATTTTATATTAATTTAATTGAATACTTATATGCTTTTATTTAATTTTAACTTATCCAAATTAATACTCGTATATATAATTGTTAAAAAAATTATTGAAATCCCATATAAAATATAATGTTACATTTTTTTGGATCGAGTATAGGAGTGATATAGTTTATCCCAACCAAATTTTATAGGAATGAAAAAAAAAATTATTTACTTATAATTATCATTTTTTGTAAAATTTATATCTCTTTTTTAATTCCCATTTTCCTAAATTATTATTTGTCAACATAATTAATTAATTACTTAAAGTTCCTCTAATTTTTTTATTATAAATTATCTAACAAGTTAATTTATTTATTAGTTACCTTTAAACTCTTAATTGTTTGTTACTTTTTTTAAGCTTTAATTTGTATCCCTAAACAGTGTATTCCAATCAAATAGTATGCAAACTATTTATTTCCTTTTATATTTCATTTTTTTAGTTCTTTATATCACACATTTTTTTTGGAAAACAACATGTTATTATTTGAGAATTGATTTAAAATTTGTTATACACAAAGAAAATATTTCAAAATTTGGAAATAATTTAACTCTTCTTCTTATTAAGTTATCTTTATTGTTTATACCTTTGGGTATACAATGAATGATACTTTTCTTGTAGTGAGACTATTCAACATTTGTTTTTTAAAATAAATACTAGTGGCAACATACTTTTTTAGGGTATTTTGACGATACATTTAATTTTTATTAAATATTAAATTAAATAAATATTTAAACTAATTTGGGCTACTAAATAATATTGATATTTTATTAGCTTTCTTTAATTGAATTTTATCAAAGGAGGGGATCTATACAAAATTAAATTGCTTTAATACAAAAAATTAAGATGTTATATATGTGCACATTTTCTTAAATTCTAATAAATGGATTGCATAAATCTACTTAATATCATAATTATAGAACAAATAGTGATTTTCTTAAAACATATTGAAATTCAAAGAATTTTACCCATAAATTTTATAGGGTGACTTTTAGTATGAGTATGGGTTAACTAAATAAATATTGATTATTTTCTTCTATTCTCAATAATATGAGGTTAGTAAACAAAAGAAGTTGAGAAAAATAAAATTTCTTAGTGAGAGACTCATATTTTTTTTAATAAAAGTAAGAATATGATAATTTATATTTATAGAGTTATACTATGTTTATTTTTTTAATTTAGAGGCACTTAAGTAATTAATTAATTATGTTTCAAAATAAAAATTTAGAGAAATAGAAATTAAAAAAGAGGTAAATATTTTTTTAAATAATAATAATTTATGAGGAAATGATTCTTTTCAAATTTGTTGCATTTATATAAAAGTTAGTCGTGGTAAAATGTATCACGCCTATATTTGCAATTCATATATGATACACTCAAGTACATCTAGCAAGACAAACCCTAATGTTGATTATCGTATTCATAGAATTAATTATGTATTGCAGGTAGTTTTTGTAATTACCTTTGTTTGGACTAATAATTTTCTCAACTGCCTACACTAATGATTATCCTTATCTGTGTTGATGATTATGTATTCTGTATCTCGGACTTCTGGCTCCGTGTTATAATTGAATATTCACCGATTCATCATTATGCCACATTTTTTATGGTGTTTATTTCAATTGCGTTGGTGATTATTTACTCTTGGGTATATGTTGCACTGTACAACTAGGTGCATCTTTATATTATATTTGATCCAATGTTTTTCACCAAATATATCATTATATTTTATTGAGAATTTCAATAAATAAATATATACCAATCATATATAGTAGTAATTTGGATAATTTAAAATTAATTAAAAGCATATAATTATTTAGTTAAATTAAGATAAAAAATTTATCCATTTTTTGAATGAATATTCATGCATGAACACTTGTTAATTTCGCCAAAAGCGGAAAGAAAACTAATATTGTATATTCGTATATGAATATGTAACACACATATTCTTTGATTAATTCATTAGTTATGCCATTTACGTAGTAAACTAAAGTATTGCCATGTCCAAGGAAATCCTCCAGACAAATCAATTTATTGTATGAAGGTGAATAAAATGTGTAACAAAATACATTATTATTAGTAGCATTGAAAGTATTAGAATTTTAAAATATCATTTATTTAATCAATGATGAACTATATATATGAAATATACAGAACAATAATAATTTAGTAATGAGGAAGAGTTATGATAAGTTATTATAGTAGTAGCACTAATGGTTAATGTTTTAATGTTGAATTCTATATGTTATATGAATTTGCTTATTTGTTTTAATCACAATTTAGTATAAACGAAGTAACTTTCCTAGTAAGTTCTATTTTCAAGGATTTAATTTAAAGAGAAGTTTTTTAAGTAAACTAATATTATGTTATAAGTGATACGTATAAGTAAAATTATTTTATATTTGGTTTACTATTACATTAGCAAGGAAGTAGTGTATGAATTATAATAGCATCTATTTTTTATAAATAAAATTATTTTTTATTTATATTCCAAGGATAATTTGAGAGAAAAAATAATTAAAACTTCATAAAGTAGCACTTGTTTGGGTCTAGTTCAATAAATTACTTCTTGATGAAGTATATGGGAAATATGATCAGTAAAAAGTGTCACTCCCTTTTGACTTTAAATTATTTCCAACCAAATAAAGTTACTTTAACCATTTTCCTAGAATTGCTACTTACCTTATAACAAATAACCCCTATTTTTAGGTGATTATTATAGTACAATAAATAGGATAAAGTCCACTTTGATAATATAATATTTAACCTAATTTTATTTACGTACTATGTATTTTAAATAATGTTGCATTAGAGCCATGGCATTTTCGGTTTATTTATCACTTATATATATATATGTATATGTATTACTATTTCAAGCCTAAATTAACAATACAACAATTTTTTTTACCATCATATATTTTTTATATGCTAAACATAAAATACTTGCCATCTGTTTATTTAAAAAGAGTGTGTGCCCTTATTTTTAAAAAATTAAAAAAATATGAGCATGGCATTAAAAATTTATAAAAGATTAAACCACTTTCAAGTTAGCTTAGAAAAATATATGGGTGTAAAAATATTTTTATTTTAGTAATATACAAAAAAATAATAATAAGGAAATAATAAAGTATAAATATATAAATCACAATATTATCATGCTACCGAAATTAAACTATTAATATTTTTTTTACTTGACCTAAATATTTTTAGGAGTTTGAAATAAATTTATTGAACTTAATTATTTTATTGAGATTAAAAGGAGAACTTTTGAATTAAAACTTATAAAAAGTTGGTGTAAAGTTTTCAGGAAAAACGAATTAAATAAATGGGAATGAGTGGTTGCAATAAATTAAGAGTTTGATTTTAAGAAAATTAATATATTTATGCTAAAAATGTTCTAAAAAAAATCTCATTAGAAGAATTTAAAGCAATGATATACACCATTCACCATCAATATCTTAGTTTACTTCATCTTCCCAACAAATTAATTCAAGATGATCGAAGTTAATTACTAACTAAATACGCTGATACCGCATGATATTTTATATCTCCCCGACGAATTAATATCTCGGTGGACGGTGGTGACGTGTCGTGAGGGTGTCTTACGCTTACCTCAGGGTAAGCGTAACATTCTCCAGATATTTTATAATGTAGTAATGGGACAAATCCAGCTGTTAATAGCCCCTGATTCTTAATTTTGACTCATAGGCTCATAGCTATCACCATTCATGTGACGGGTGAAAATTTATGCGCGTAACCACCATGCTTTCGGCTAAACCTACAAGGCTACAAGATAATGATAAACTGGCAGGAGCATATATTTTTTTTATTCATAGAAATTTTTATAACTAGGAAATATAAATATAGAATAATAATAATACTGATAGCTACATAAATTAATACGATACTAGTGTGAGGACTGAGGAGTATTCGGACATGTGGCATAAAGTACGAGTCGTCTCATCGAATATCTAAATGGACAAAGCATATATTAAATGGAAATGAGGACTCATCTCATCTTTTTCCTCTACTTTTCCCCCTCCTATTATTTTAGAAATTGGTGGTTATATATCTGGGGGGCTGTATTTTTGTCCTTAAATCTCTTTTTTTATACTTTTTGCAAAACGAACGCTTTCGAAGCACGATTCATTTTTCACACATGTATGGCTCACCTCATTTTTGGTGATTATTTAACGAACAACAAAATAATAGTGGCATTATTATACTATTATAAATGGTATTTTATATATTATATTTATTGTAGAGTAATTTATTATTATTATTATTATTATTATTATTATTATTATTATTATTATTATTTTATAACAAATATTGATAAAATATCATCGGACATCCGATATTTTACTAAAATGGAATAATAAATATATAATTTTTTGAAGCGATCATATTTTGAGAATTGCATCGATATTTTATAATAAATGGCATTTATATATTATATTTATTGTGGAGTAATTATGTATGTTGATAATTGTGATTATATAATTTATTATGTATGTATTTTAACGATTGTGGTGGTAATTGTGTATGCATGTGTATCTTCATTAAGTATAATTGCCGTGATTAAACCTATGGTTGGTAGTAGTCATTTTACCTACCCTGTAGATCGGTGGTAGCCTTCATGCCTAGTTGTGTTCAATGTCGAGCCTTAGAGCCCTACCAATGATATTAGGGATATTATCAGCTTTGATATTGAGATACGAGATATATGGTGAAGGATATGGTTATTATATTGAGTTTAGTTCTAATTATTACTTCAAAGAGCATCCCTTTGATGTTTGGTTGGTAAGTTTCGGTATGTTCTAAGTATATGGTTCTAATCTTTGTTTTTCTTTTATTATAAGTATATTATATGGACATATAAGTAAAATTGTAAAAATGGTGGTTTGGGTAGATCACCTTTTAAAATTTGTAAACAATAATAAAATAATGAGGTTAGAATTTAGATAATTAAATTGATAAAAAATACATTAAAATTATTATTTTAAAGCTTTTATATGTTAATAGAAATAATATTTAAAAATTTGTGTGTTTATAAAAAAATTAAAAATATTTATACTTTTATAAAAATAAATTGAAGACATTTTAACATTGAAAGACATTTTTATTCTTTCATCCATCAATAATCCCTTCATCTATAGCGGGAGATTCATGAATCATTATTACATGACATTTTTTAAATAAAAATTGGAGAGAGAGAGAGAGAGAGAGTAATTTAGTCCTTTCATATTATTTATTTTTCTCCTCACATAGGCTCAATGCTATAATAGAACTTTCGTCTCATGTATATGCAAACTACACTTTGTCTTTTAAGTATAAAAGTCTTGCTTTATTGGCGGAGATTTTAGATGGGGGAATTGTTTGCTTCCAGGGTTAGAGGTGAATGTTATAATATTAATAAATTCAAAGAGAAATAATATAACAATATAGATAGAAAGAGAGAATGCGAATTTTATTCTTATTCATATATATAGATTCCTTCTTACATTTACAATTCACAATATTCCATATGTATAATACCCTCACTTATTAAATCCACTACGAGAAAGAGTTAGAGAAAATAAAAGGAGGTGGGGGATACGCAAAATTGGGGGTAGAATTATAATGGAGAAGTTACTACAACTTATGGTACTAATGAGAGTATTGAACCTATGATTTAATACAATATAAATTTATAAATTGTATATCTATAATATATAAATAGAATATTTACAACAATAAAGGAATTTTAGATGTGATAGTTTTCTATTTGTTATCACACTAAATATACTCAACGATGATCATATCTTATTTCGGAGAACAATGGTGATATAAAAGCCATATGTTTGATTTCAAATATCTGTAGCTATACTTGACAACACACGTGCCTTGTCTTTTAATTGGCTCTAAATATAAAGAGCATCGGTCTTTTTTCTCATTCAGGCTCCCAAAATTGAGGGTATTATTATTATAATTGTTAATGCCATTCTATATTTATTGATCTAATTAAATATCCAACTTAATTAATTTAAAAAAGTAAATAAATAATTTAATATTAAAATTTTAAATAAATTGAATATCCCATCAAATAAATATAACTAATACTTTATTTGTAAATATATATATATATATATATTTTTTTTTTTTTAAAATAAGAGTATAAATATTAACCCTTTATAAGCATATAAAATAATAAAATATTATTTATAATTATTCTAGCAATTATTAGGTCTTTTGATGTCCATTATAATATAAAATTTAATTTAGTGGCTAGTATAAAATTCATTCGTTTTTTGGGTTCAGAATCTAATAATGTATTCTAACACTCTTTTGAGTTAACATATGACACTCATTCGTGATATAAATATTATCTGTCTCTTGTTGCTTATTTTAAAATATTTTATAATATAAGATTTTAAAATTAATTAATTTAAACACTAATATAAAAATAAGATATTTATCTGATCCAATCAATATATAATCCATCTTTATAGTTATTAAAATTATATCGGATATCTATAACATACATACCGAATTGAATATCCGATCTAGCTGGTACGGTTATGGGTGCTCGAACACACATTGAACCCTAACCACCGTACAGACAACACTACTGTCGCGCTAGTAGGTAGTTCGATTTATTTAACGTTGATGTTCGTCCGCTTTTAACGTTGTCGTGTGGGCAATGCCAACAAATATTACTAAAGAATAGTAATTAGCAAGCAAATGAAAAGACTTATTTCTGAATCATCAAGCAAGCGTGCAAGCGTGAATGCGCGAATCCTGAATTCGATCCAAGATTAGTTAATTAGTCCATGTAGCTAGATTTATTTATTTTTTATTTATAACGTTCAAAACACGTGGATTAATCGTATATGGTACGTACCGCATAATTGACATTATTTATTAAGCGGGCAAATCCAGCGCGCTGTTAGTGACCCTATGGTTTATTATTTTGACAGATCTCAAGCACCCTTCCGCCGGAACCTTGATTGTTGTGACGAGTGAAAATTTAGAAGCGTGACCACCATGCTTACAAAAGCATGATAAAAATGGTCCGAGGCTCGGAGCATATATATATGTTTTTTTTATTGATAAGTTTTTTTATAAAAAATATATATTAGGACAAGTAGATATGTAATTAATCATAATATATACTTGACATAAATCAATATAATATTACATATCATATGAGGAGTGATCATATAAAATACACAAACGCCTGGTCTAGACATCTACATCATGCCACTTGGGCTAGGCGATATTAATTGTTCGAAATCTTCAACCAATGCCTTTGATTGGTTGGCCATATTTATGTACCTACAAAAAACCCTATCCTCTCCATAATCAAAAGGTAATCATATTTAAAAGAATGACATAAGTGAGTGCTGTAGTATTGGCGGTGTCTTATATTACCCGACACTACCACGGAAAGGAGTTTTAATAACGGTTATTTTATAGTTTTAATAACGGTTTTCAACAGTTATTGAATCGCCCGTTATTAAATCTTTAATAATGGTTCATAACCGTCATGAAAAATACACAAAAACCCGCAAATATGTGCGTAAACTTCATATTTAATAACGATTTTTACTTAAAAACCGTTATTAAAATTCCAGTTTTTAATAACAGTTCTGATGAAAACCGTTATTAAAACTCCACTTCTTTTTTTTTGTAGTTTTGTTCCTGCCCACATACACAGTTACCAAATCTGTATGTTAAAACAATTACCAAATCTACAATGTAAAACAACATCAATTCATACCAAATCTCCAATCACACCATAATTTCAATTAATCTATAATTGGTATGCATGTCTCAATACACCAACTATACTTGCAATAAAATTAGTGGGCATACCACAACTTGGTAGCTCTACACCCCAAAGTAAAGAGTTCACATATCTAGACTGGTAGACGAAATACAAACCTAAAAATGCATGTAGAATATATAGATCGCTACCGAATGAATGAGTGCACGTGCTTGGCCTCTAAATTCATCAATTTCATCAACATTATATTGCTAGCCTCGTGCATAGTCATCGGTGAAAAACAACAACACCCATGTTTCAATTAATATACAGTTAGCCATTAGGTATGTCATGATTCATTAATAGAAAAATATGGAAAAGCAAACATACATGGCTTGGATCTATGTTGACCAATCTATTCTAGACTATAAGATCCATTGCTCGTCTTCTTCACTTGAACCCTTAAAAACTTCAATTTCATCATCATCATCTAAGTTCCTTTGTCTCGAAGATCTTCAATTTTGGAGGTACCTGAAGCTCTTATCTCATCCATAATTACAATAAAGAGATAAACAATAGAGGAAAAACAATTCTGATAAAAGTAAAAACTAAAATAAATGAAAACATGTATTACCCTACATACAAAATAATACAAAGGTAGGCAACATATGTTACCACTATAATCAAGATGTTATATAACACCATCATACCCTAAATTAAAGGTTCAATTTGTAAAAAAGGCCCTAAAAAGGTTGTATCACAAAAAAACCTAAATTTAGAGGCCAAAACGACCTTTTTTTGTAACACCCCCAAATTTCACTCCTGAAAAATTTCGAATTTAAAAGAATAATGCAGAAGCTAAAACACAATTTGGGAAATGTTACCGCCACACCTAACACAAGATAAATGTCCACCATATATCTAATGCTAGATGCAAGGCTAAAACCTGTCCAATAAAATTCAACCAACATCTATGCAGTGAGAATAAACTCCCACAAGGAGATATCCACATACAGATGGAAAATGAACAATGTCGCTGGATAAAATTATCGTTGAATAAATCAACAGAAACCTGTAAAATAATCATCGACTTTAAAACTTAAAAAGATAAAGGATATTAAATCCAAATACATTTCCCACAAAATCACAAACCAACTAAATACAAATCAGATGAATGATTTATACACCAAAATAATACATTTAAGATACAATAAAATCTAAAAAGAGAACCAAGGGGCATCCCAACAGTGGAGCCAACTTTATTTGCCAAATCGAATCACCGGATAACCTACTCTCAAAATCCAAGGAAACTATTCCTCCCAACAATAACATATTTAATATTGAACCTGCACAAATGGTCTGCTCCCCACCATCAACGGATCATCACAGGACCCAAACAATCAATGTAGTATCAGTACGGGTCCGGTACTGAGTAAATCAAGACTACCCTACTCTTGGAAAGAAACATAATACATATAAGATAAGGCAACATTCAGCTTACAATACTTATGTTCAATTATACATGCGATACATATGTCATTCTACTCATACAGTAATTCATGCTCGATTATACATATGATACACACACCATAAAACATGGAGTCACAGACTCACGCTTATAATACATGACCAGACATAACAATACATAAGGTACAAGCTTACAAGAAAATCATAATCACATGCTACCCTAGAATGTATCATTCTACACACAAGCCCCACATGTGCTTTGAATAATAGATCATATGATAATTGAATGCGGACGTTTGTCATATGGAAACATTATTGTAATATAGAATCAAGAGACATGTATAGGAAATAGAACATAAAGTCCAAGAGCCAACGAGAATAATTCATGATTATTATATTCCTTTATTGTAATCACAACTGTTTAATTATATTTTCTTGAGGATGGAGACTCAAAGATCGTAACAACTAATCTAGTACTCAAACGGTACTAGCCCTAGCTGGCCCGCCCAGAAACGTAACCAGACCACCAATAAATAGGACACCTAATCACTTAAGTATGCATACCCCCTATAGGGCCGAAATATATCGAGACACCTATAGAGTAGAAGAGGGCCTCTCCGGACCTCGTAAGGCACCCGGGATCACAGAATAGAAAAACACCGGAATGGTACCAAGTGAATACCAAACCTAACTCGGATAGCTACCCCGAGTGATACAAGTCCCAACTCAAGATCTTTCACTTTAAGTGATTAATATTTTATTCAAGAATTTAGTCAATCATAAATCAGGCCCACATAACAGCACTTAGCTCACATCCATCAACACAATGATGTTCCATTATTATATCAATTTCAAATGGCATTAAAGCCAAGCGGCATTAAAGCCGAACCATCCAAGCGGCGTTAAAGCCGAACCAATCCAAATGGCGTTAAAGCCGAACCAATTTAAGTGGCATTAAAGCCGATCGATTCTAGAGGCATTAAAGCCGATCCAATTCATGAGGCATTAAAGACGAATAACTTTAGAAGCATTAAAGCCGAATGAGTCCATGGCATAAAATATAGCATAAGGTATCATGCAATTTCAATCCATACTCAGCCCTTCACACACTTACACACGTACAATATCCAAGCGTCATATTAACACATTGAGGCTACAAATCCATATATTCATGCAATTGCCATATAGAACATAGCATATGCTTGACATAATTAAATAATCGATAATAATCATCACCACCTTTCACTCCAAACAGACATACATCGAGAATCCGTCATAACTAAAGGTAAGTAATAACTTACCTAAGTCCGAAGCTAGCTAAGCAAATTGAGAAAGAGAGAGTTATCAAAAGCTCGACAATCCACGAGAATGTTTTCCTAGATCACCGATGGAAATCGGAACTAGGTTAGAAACTATCTTATCAATTAATAATTCACATATTATAACAAAATCAAGACAAACGACCTTTCTTGGAAAACGTGTCCGAAACTTAGGACTCAAGAGCATAGCTCTATTAAGATTAAGATTAAAATATAAATCAAATGATTTAAAACCGAAGGACAGAAATCGATTTGATAAAAGACACACAGCACAATCAATTTTATAAAACCATCCCTGAATATTAGGATTTTTAATGCTTAAACTACGAATCGACCAAATCACTTTTATTATCTCAAATTGGTAGTTTTAAAACACAATTAAATAAATTTTAGATAAATCTAGATAATCAATTTCAACAAAACAATATCCCGATTAACCAATTCAGGACGATCCGTTTTCAAAATTAGGGTTTTAAAGCCAACGACAAAACTCAGGTAATTCAAATCAATTAATTCCAATTAAAGGTATTATAATGCATATAGGATCATTTCAACTATTTCTATAAATTCAAATTTAGAAAAACAACCATACAAATGGCCAATTCCAAAATTTTACTTGAAATCTAAGGTTTTAGGCCCGAAAATACAATTCGGTAAAATTCTATAAATTTAATTAAATTGAATGTTTTGAAATGCAATTAGACATATTTTATAACATAACATATAATCAATTGACCAAAACCAATAAAAGAAATACCCAATTTAGCACAATTAGGGTTTTTGAGCCCGGAACGCAAATACGATCAATTCTTGCTAAAATGTATAAATTGACGGTTCGGAAATGAAATTAAATATATTCTAATATAAATTATATAATCAATTGAATGAAACAACCCGATTACACAATCCAATTTAAACCCGTAAGACTTTTGACCTAAAAATCCAATTCCGATCAATTTCATACAATTTTCTCAAATCAACACTTCGGATATAAAATTAAATACATTTCAGACGATATTACAAAATCGATTGAGTAAAACTGTAACACCCCGAGTCGACACGACCACGCGGGGACTACCTTGGAGTGCTTTTGGATTGATCGGCTGGCCCCACAGATCGACACGAGTCCTTTCAGCGCGCTTTGTCCTCACTCACGCACTTCCCGATAAATTTACAGAAAATTTCTGAAACTTCCCAGGAGGTCACCCATCCTAAAATTGCTCCACGGCCAGCACGCTTAACTGTGAAGTTCTTAGAACAGAATCACCAAAAGAATGGTATACCATGTTGATATAAGTAGCTAATTCAATCCTTATAACACTCCACTCAATTTGGGGTATTACATTCACCCCCACTCAAAGAACGCAATGTCCTTGTTGCGCCTCAACCACTAACTGTGTCAAATACAGTTTATCCCAAGAATCGTCCCGCTAGGTGACTGACTGACTCATCCGAGTTCAGCTCACGGTCGCGGTTTTGCTCTGATACCATTTGTAACACCCCGAGTCGACACGACCACGCGGGGACTACCTTGGAGTGCTTTTGGATTGATCGGCTGGCCCCACAGATCAACACGAGTCATTTCAGCGCGCTTTGTCCTCACTCACGCACTTCCCGATAAATTTACAGAAAATTTCTGAAACTTCCTAGGAGGTCACCCATCCTAAAATTGCTCAACGGCCAGCACGCTTAACTGTGAAGTTCTTAGAACAGAATCACCAAAAGGATGGTATACCATGTTGATATAAGTAGCTAATTCAATCCTTATAACACTCCACTCAATTTGGGGTATTACAAAAACGATTCAATTATGCAACCCAATTTCATCACACACGGATTTTGACATAGAAGGTTAATTCCGATTAATTCGGCATAAATTTATCAAATTGAAAGTTCCAACATGAAATTAGATACATTTCATAGCATATTGTAAAATCAATTTACCCAAAATAGTTAAATCGGACGATTCCGAAAATTCGGGCATAACCCGGCCCAAAAATTCAATTTTCACAAATCAACCAAATACACTACAATTAACCACTCCAAATCAATCATACAACATATATATACATAATCAAACAATCAATTTAGCTTTTCATAAGCTAATTTATACTCAATTAATCAAATCAAAAGTTAGGGTTTTTAGAATTTTATACCAAACAAAACCAACAAATCGGGACAAGAGATGGCCGGAGAAGCTTCGCCGGAGGACAAGGACAACTCGCCGGTGGTCGGGAGATATCGGCGGTGACCGGACAGTGGCGCTGTCACTCCCGTTCGCTGCTCCTGCTTCCATCTGTTGCTGCTGCGCTGCTGCTACACTTCTGCGGCATTTGCTGCGGCTGTTGCAGCGGTTTTTGCTGCGGCATTTGCGGTGGTTGGAGGTTTGCTAGCGTGGAGGAGCAGGGAGGAGATGAGGGCTGCTGTTTTAGGTGCAGAACAGAGACAGGTCGGGAAAGGGAAGGAGATGAGAAGGGAGAGAAGAGAAGAGAAAGGAAAAGAAGAGAGGGAAGGGGCTGGTTTCGGGATTTCTATTTTTTTTTTGCAGATACACACATGTAAATAAATACTAACATCTAAAAATATTGTTGGAAAATTTTATCTAAAATTTATTTAATGAAAAATCATTTCGTAAGGTTCTGAAGGCTTAAAATCGATATGAAAGCTATATACAGAATTTCAGAAGTATTTTCGGAAGAATTTACCAATGAACCTAAAAATTTATATTATTTATGGAAATACATTATAAGACCTCGAAATAATATTTAAAAGCATATAAGTAAATATTTAAATTAAATTCTAATAAACCGAGACTAATTTAAATAATTTCCGAAATTGATCTTCCGCAACCAAAAAGGGTAAACGGAAAGAAGTCCATAAATAAGCTTTGAAAATCATTTTAATTTAAAACTTTCTGAAGATCTTAATGACTTCGGAAACAAATAAATTTAATGTCGGAAATATTTTCTACGGATAAAAGTGATAAAATAAATTTGACTATTTTAAACGAAAATTTTATAATTTAAATAATATATATATATATATATATATATATATATCGCTAACGAAATATAACTCCAAAACAAAGTCATAATTACACGACGAAGTTATAATCGAAAACGAATCTAAAATATTAAAATCAAAACGCGAGAAAGAATGTGAATACATATTTTTAACCGAAAATCGAAATCATAAGAATACAATAAAATCATGGTCGTGAATGAATTTATCTAAAATAGTTCGCAACGACGACGATTAATTAAATTCAAATATGAAATTCGAAATCGTCGATAAATCCATAAAACGAATCGAAATTAAAATAATTAAATATTTACATCAAATTACGCTAATAAAATCATTAACCTTAGTAAAATTGAATTTTAAAATACGGGGTATTACATTTTTGGGCTCCGATATTGCCTAAACCGGCTCCGATCTCGAAAAAATACCCAAAATAGCCTCCTAGATCACCTAAATCCGAGGTCGCATGAAAAAGTTATGACCCTCCAAAGTTTACAGTTGAATCTAGCTCTAAATAACCTCAATAATGTCTTCTCTTTTGTTTATTATGGTTGTAGCTCTAAATAATGTTGAATCTATATTCTCCATACAAACAAATACAACAATAATATGTAAAGCTCTCGGCCAACACATGCATTTGTTAATATATAACAATAACGCAACAAATTCAACAACAAACAGTAAAATTTTCAGCCAACACATTCGACAACACATTTTCGAACGAAACCCTGGCGACATGCATTTATATAAGTAGATAAAAAGTTACGAGAGGAAGAATAAACACATACATAAAGTGAGCTAGCTACAAACACGACGGTCAGAATGTTGAGAGAGGCAAGGGCTTCAAACACGACGGAGGATGAAGGTGTAAGTGCCAGCTAGCTTCGGAACAATGGCAGAGGTGTGGCGGTGCGAGGGTTTCCTTTACTTGAGAGGAGCCTGGTGGTGCGAGTTGGCGGTGCGAGGGTTTGCAAGGAGAAGGAAGGAGAGCAAGAGAACGAAAATGCAGAGAGTCTGAAAATTTTGGCACGAAACAGAACCGAGCGAGAAATAAAAGTTTGATTTTGGAGTTTTAATAACGGTTACTGAGAGAACCGTTATTAAAACATCTTTTAATAACGGTTCCTAGAAGAACCGTCATTAAAAGCTTCTAACTTTTGACAACGGTTCTAATATGAACCGTTATTAAATTATCTTTTAATAACGGTTTATATAAAACCGTTATTAAAATATCCGTCCAAATTTTAACGTTGTCCTTTTAATAATGGTTTTTAACTAGAACCGTTATCAAAACTTCCCGCCGATTAATTTTCACGCGTTTGACAACGATTTTCGAACTACCGTTATTAATGTCCCGTTATTATTTCTCGTGTTTGTAGTAGTGCGACCTATCCTCTTTTACAGAGAATTAATATGGAAATAAGCAGAGCAGAAGAGTCCGTTTGGTTCGGGCGTTGTGAGTGTGCGTGTGTGTGTGTGGATTTTTCTTCTTTATCATCGACCAAAATGCATAGGATATAGTAATTATGATTGCACGACCTTACGTACTGGAACGAGAAGGTGGAATGAGGCAGGCAATTATGGTCACCTCAAAGCCACTGTCCTCGCTTTGATTATTGTATCGGCTTTTCCTCTCAAGACTTGTAATTTTTTTTTTCATTTCAATCTTGATAATAGGAAAAATAGTATAATATTAATAATAACAATTCTTCTTCTTCTTCTTCTTCTTATTATTATTATTATAATACTAGTGACAACCATCACAATATAATAGCAATAAAAAAAATATAAATGGGAATAATAATTATAATACTGTATTATAAATATGATCAGATTTGATGAAAACACCAGACAGACCCTTTAATAAAATTCAACATCAAGTAGGGGGAAAAAAAATAAAAGTAGTGGACATTTGGAAACTTTCTTTACGGAGTGTCGAGCTCCAAATCGTGCCTGTACCAATTTATTTTGCTCCGTTCAAATGTACTAGCGAAACCAATAATAAACAAAAAAAAAACAGTAAAGTTACAGTAACCACCCCTTCAAGTAAAAAAGTCAAGGTACAGTAATCCAATTAAAGCTTTAATATTCTCCAACAAAAAAAAAAAGGTAATCCCAAGCTTAGTGCCTATAAATACTGGGAAGAGCATTCCCTTTCCAACTCGCCCCTTCCTATAATTTCTTCTTTCCAACAAGACTCGTTCCGGTAATACTATCCTATTGTTACTATTCCTTTTATATATATATATATATATATATAAAGAAATGGTTGGGAAGAAATTTGTCGTTTTGTTTGTCCTGTCGCTGTCTCCTGCACTGTGCTATTCCGAATCCTCCAAGTCGACCTATTACGGCAGTCCTTACTGTCACGCGCCTCCACCAAGTATGTAACTATAAATTATCTATCATGCGCCTCCACCGATTACGTTTAAGTATTATTATATATCTTTGCTTGTTCATTCGCGTTACTATTTGCTATAGTATTTACTTAATATATAAACAGGCTTGGGTTGGGAGAAGGATTAAAAAAAAAAAAAAAAAGGGTTCTAAATAAAGCTTTTCAATCACTACTGTCTTGCAAAATTTTACATAATTTTGTTACGTTTGTTTTCTTAGCAAATATCAATATCAATAGTTCGTCAGATCTGTCAACAGTTAGGACTAATAGTTTATAGTTTGTTTTTTTTTTCTTTTTCCAAACCAAGTTTTAATAGCTAATTGCTGATCCTGATATATAATACTTCGTTAGTAAATAATATATAAAATAAATTCATTCTATTATTAAAATTTTATATTAAAAAAATAATATTTACTTTATAATATTATCTTCAAATTTTTTTCTAATATAATATATAGATTAAATACTCTATTATTTTTTAATAAAAGAATATAAATAAAATTTTAAGACAAGTTTTATTAATTTTTTATAAATAAATATATATATATAAATCGATAAAATAATACGTAATTGATACACTCACGGAGCCTTGATCTCTCTCTTCTGTCGTGAAATTTCCAATGGGCTAGCTGGAGCGTGCGGCTACGGCGCATACGGGAAAGACATCAACGGTGGATACGTGGCTTCAGCCGCTCGTCTCTACAACTACGGATCAGGCTGCGGTGCGTGCTACGAGGTACATACCGCACGCACGCTAATATCATTTCTTCCGCTTAATTAATCCAAGCTCCTGTGTAATTGTAAACCGGCCGGTTTTATTATTTTGACATAAATAATGGTAAAGCCCCGTGAAGCAACTTTTTCATAATTTCTACACAGACACTGACACACACACACATATATATATAAATGTTTGTTTGTTGAGACCCTCTTACGCAAGCGAGACGTCTGTTTGTTCGCGTATAGATTAAGTGCAAGGCGGCGGAGTGCAACGAAGATGGAGTGAAAGTGGTCGTGACGGACTTCGGCGCAAGCGAAGGCGATTTCATCCTAACCGTCTCCGCCTTCGCCAAGATGGCTCGCGGCGGGATGGAAAAAAAGCTGCTGGGATACGGTCATACCGACGTAGAGTACAACAGAATCCCCTGTCAGTACCACGGGAGAAACATCGCCTTCAAGATCCACGAGCGCAGCCAGTACCCTCATTACTTGGCCTTTGTCATCTTGTATCAGGGAGGAATGAGCGACATTACAGCTGTGGAGGCTTACGAGGTATGTATTCTATATGCCTGCTAAACCATTTGTCTCTAATATTCTGGATATGTAATTTATTTTTAATATATTTTTTAAACGTCTGCCGCGCAGGAAGCAGGCAAGCGTTGGAGGCCGTGTCGCAGGGTGTATGGTGCGGTCTGGGACATGCAGAATCCGCCGAGGGGTTCTCTGTCCGTTCGGTTCCTTGCGTGCAACGGCGCTGAAAGAAGATGGGTTCCGTTAAACGACGTGATTTCGACCAATTGGAAGGCCGGCGATGTTTACGACACATCCGTCCAACTTTCTTAAGATTATTATTATAAATTTAAAAATAAATAAAAAAAATCGTATGCCGGTTTTATATCCTACTAGCCACTGATAAGTAAAGCTTGGGATCCTTCGTGTATTAGATTAAATCAATACATAAGGCTGTAATAAACATATGAAAATAAAAAGATCGACGCCTTCTATCGGTGTCTTAGAACTATCATTCCTCACCCCATCCCCGTCATCTATTCCGACGTCAATTCTAATCTAATGCATGCAGGGATCCTCTATTTTTAGAGATGAACTGGAGAGGGTATACTCGGATCCGATCAATAATTAATTATATCCATACATATCCTCTATTTGCCCACTTATCATCAAGAACGTTCGTGAAAGGATGTAAATTATAGAATATGTAAATTGATCTTCAACTAGCTGCACAAATCGTAAATATATTCTATCAGATCTTAACCAACCATGTAAAGGTAACAACATATCCATATAAGATACTCATCATAAAACTTATAAGATCGAATTGACTTTTATTTATTTCTCAATTGATATAAATGTGTCATTAAATATCAAGAAAGGATAAATTGCGAAACAAATCCTTTCATTTCCTCCCACTATATTTGTCGATAAGTTAAGCCAAATCAAACTTCCTCTTATTATACTCGTTATATATTTAATAAACCGACCGAACATCAAACTATCATCAAATCGTTCAAGCTACGCATAGTAAAATAAAGTAGATATTAATAAGATAATATATATATATAGGTTAAGTATAATAATATGGCATTATTAAAAGTAGTAGAGTTGTGAATAATGTATATAATAGTTTGCTATTAGAGAACATATTAATTATTATATTTAGTATAATAAATGCTAAACCCTAACCCTAACCCTAAAAAATTATAATAAAAACTAACCCTAAACCTAATAAACCCTAATCCTAAACCTAACTAACTATAATTAAACCCTAATAAATCCTATATATATTATTACTATTATTATTATTATTAATATCAAAAATTATTTTTATTTTATTATTATTATTATACACAATTATTATTCTTTATTTAATTTTCTCTCGGTGTCTCGGAACTATCATTCCTCACCTTATCCTGTCATCTATCCTGACTTTGATTCTCATCTAATGCACACAGACACAGGGATCCTCCATTTTTAGAGATGATCTGGAGAGGGTATACTTGGATCCAATCAGTAATTAATCATATCCATATATATTCTCTTAAATATGTATCGAAAATTGCATCCGTCGGATAATGTGTGCCATGGGTGTTTGATATGCATGGTCACGTATGTCTCGAGAGTGCAATGGTCCTAACTCCTAATATATCACACATTTTCCGACTCCTCTCACTAGAGCAGGGCGCTGTTGCAGTATTCATTTGTTCTTGGCTGATATAGCCCAAAACATTCATATGTATGGGCTAATTACGTTACTCGATTGGACTCCCACATTGGGTCACTTGCACAACTTCATACGCATTGCTATGGCCCAGCTTAGTCCCAGAGTCGTGCTGTCATCAGAACAGAGCCAATGCCCGGTTTGGTCGGGACCACTTCCCACTTTTCCACGGACCCAAAAATTCTACAGAGACTTTATTTATATTGATCTATACATGGCGGGAAATCCTTAACCGAAAAAATATACAAACGGCGGGAAATTTAAACACTCAAAATCAGATACCTCTCCGAAATAAACTGAAAGAACAGACGGGACCATTTTCCTCTCGAGTCATCCAATCTTCCTGCCCTAATATGAAAGACCCCATTCTCTCAGTAATTGAAGAGCGCGAACATCCGAGCTCTCAAGAAGGCGTCTCAAACCGCTCTTTTTCCGCCTGCGAAGACAATTCCTCCCCTGAGAACGACCGCGGCGAGTCACCCGTCGCTGACGGCGTTCTCTCGGCCTCCGCCGGAATCGTCGTTTGCTCAGCGCCAGAAACTCCGAACTCCGGCGATCACATCGCCTCTCAGGCTGAAGAGTTCAGGACCCCGCCGGAAGAGTGCCGGCGCTCTAGTAGCTGCGAAGAGCCACCGCGGTTTCCGCCCTCCAACGGTTATCCGAAATCGGATAGTCCAGATTCTGGCGGCGCAAGTAAGGGAGATGACGTGGCAGTTTTTGATTCTGCTCGTGCACGTTTGAAGAACAATATGGATAATTTAGGGTTTTCGAAGGCAAGAATAAGTGAGATGATGGATATGCTCTCAGACGGAAAAGTACGGGTTCGTGGTGTTTTGAATGTCGAATTGGAGCAATTTAATGTTAGGAAAGGAGGTGCGAATTCGAAAGAGGATTCCATTCAACCGCCGCCGAAGAAGCTGAAAGCCTTAGCTGAGCGAATAGTGGCCAGAGGGTCTCCAAAAGAAACAATGAAGGGTAAGCCAGTGATTCCGTCGAGTCATGCTGTCGCTGAGAAGGTTCAGAGTACCGAACCACTAGAGACTGATCAGGTTGAAGATGACATCGACGAAGTAGCTGGGTTTTGTGACACCGATGGTGGTAATTCTTCGCAGGAGGAGTTCGCTTTAGCAACAGAAGCGGCAGAAAAGGGAATTGCAGGGAGAAGCTGTGATCCCGTGAGTGATAAGGATCCATATAAGATCGGCTATGATTTTGTGGCGGAGAAAGAGGATGAAGATGAGGGAAATAAAAGTAAGAATGGAAAGATGTCCGGCAGCAAAGGAAAAGGAGGAGGAGATGATGAAGGATATATCAATGGCTCGCGAGGGAAGCAGAACTTGCCGTCTTTAGTTGTGAGACCAGCGGAAGGTGGAAATGTTGTTGATAAAGATACCATGATCAGGAATCTTACAGATATACTGGGAGTTGGGTCGGCGCAAACTACAAAAGACGGGGATGATGGAGATATAAACAAGGCGAAGAATTCGTATTCAGACGGAGGGAAAAGGGCAGTTGGCGATGACTCGGCAGCTAAGCAAGATGGAGAAGATACAATCAAGAGTATATTAGAAGTTTTGGGAGTGTTGAGACGAGAGATCCGAAGGAGTTATCATTATGGTAAGGTTGATATTCTCGAGACTGCTAAGCGTCATGGCATAACTTTTCCCTCGCCTAGATGGTGGCCTAATCCGGCTGGAGATGATTGATACGAACTAAGAAGGTTTACATAATTCTGACATTTTGGGGAAATTAATTGCCTACGTGATTGTTGGAGTATAATTATGTCAGATTCGAGTCGATGGCTTTTGATAGTATGGTGCATTAAGAGCAGAAAAAGGACCTGGAATTTTGTTCATGTTTTCTGATTCAGGGCACCTTATTCTGTTAATATTATTAGTATTTCAGCTGAGTAAATGGCTTCTGATGGTTTGGGAGGACAACCGGACTTGTGCTCTTTTGGTAAGTCTTGCGCATATTTTCACACCATAGCTCGTTTGCTTCGGCCTTTTTCTTTTGGAGGGGAAGGGGGGGGGGAGTGAGAAATATGCATGCTATGGTGGTTTTTTCGGTGTTTCAGTGTTCTAAAAGCAAATTGAAGTTCAAATAAAGTCCTGTTTTCCAGGTCAGCAGCAGGCGCATTTGCGTGACTTGCTGCTCAAGCAAGAAAACCTGTCCCAAATGTTGCGGCTTACTTTTTTAATTCTTTTTTACAATTAATATTAGCAAATATCTGTAAAATATTAACTAATATCCAAAATTTCACCAATATTGTGACGGCAGACTGACCCAAAAACCTTAAAATTGCGGCCAATACACAAGTATGGCATTGATATTTCATCATATGCTGTTGCTTTAGAAGATAATCAACAAGTGTATCCTACTCTCCCTAAATTTAAGGTGATATTGTTCCTGATCCTGTTGTAAACTTTAGGCGAAAAAATCCCAAGACTTGTTATCCTTGTCGCCTAGTAGGTGCAAGATGTTGACATTAGGGCTTTCCTATATCCAGCATTTGACTTGTTATTTGCTTATGATCTCCAAAAGTGACTTTTTCATTAGATTCTTGGCTAAGAAATGTGATTTTAGAGGCCATTCCAATCAACTGGAGCACATTTCCAATGTTCCCTATCCATTCCAATGGGATTTCTATTCCATGACAACAGCCTATGATCAACAATTGAATGAAAAAATATGTTATGGCCACCACATTCTGCACTGTGACTACAGGTTTTTGGCCTTTTGAGGTTATTCAACTCCACTGCTTAACTATAATACAAACAAACACTCCCAATGCCACTTTTTTCCGGAGTGCTTGTTCTGCACAAGTCCAATAAAACGTACCTAGTCCTCATATGTCCAGCAGATACCTACACACTTCTGGAACCTGTAATATTTTTCTTTACTCACTGAGTTAAAATAACAATTAAGTAATGCAGAAAAGAATGAACAGAAAAACAAGTGTGATGGCAGTTCAAAATATAGGCAATCATACCCAACTGGACATTTGTCAACTTGACTGGAGGCTGGAGGCATCTCATAAAAATATTGATAGCCGCAGGCTTGGAAAGGAAGCAAACTATATGTATTTCTTGAGCAAAATATGGAAGAAAACCATTGTTAATACTATATAGTTCTATAATAGACATCATGTCATGCAGCAATTCCAAAAATTTGCCATTGCTTCTGCATTATGATCTATACATTCTAAACATTTGCTGACCTATACAAAAAAGCCACTCAGCAACGCCTCCATAGTCCATATGCCCTCTCCCCACAAAATAAGGTGTCCATTCCATATCTAATAAAGGCTCAAAGCAGGGAAGGAAAAGCAAAAAGGAAGCATAAATTGAAAGAAAGACCCAACAGGCAGCATGTTGAGCTCCCATCATCAGATAAGGCAGAGCGGGACGCTAATGGTTGCCATTGGCTATATGGGCTGCCAATGTCAAGGACGAATCAGTGTCGAGCGTATGGAGCTACTACTAGTACTTGCCTGCGGCATGACTAAACCTGAAGTTGGACAAAGGAGCTCAGCCTGAGGGAAGGAGCCATTGGATGGTACATCAAGCAGCAGATCCTGATCAGAACCTTCATCAGCTGAATGAAAGGGCCCCAGCATAACTGAGCTGCCATTGGGAAGAGCAAATAGGCTTCTCGGACTAAAGCATGAACTGTCATTCTCAGGGGTTTCTTTGGCTTCACGGCAGGCCTTTATGACAACTCTTTTTGGAATCTTCACGGTTGTTGTCACCTCTGATTGCGACAGAAAGGGTTAGAAGTATTCAGAACAAAGGGACAAATAACACATAAAAACAGATCAAAGTTGATTGAGATATTGATGAGATTATCATATGAGATCTGCAGGATTATTCCTACATGACAACATTCATCTTTGTAAGCAGGTGCACTAGATTCACATGCAGTCCTGGTCATATAACATGATCTTTTACTTCAAAAGAGATGGAGAAGCCAAGTCTCTAACTCCTAAAATTCCTGTCCAGCCAATACAAGTTGATTGTCTTTCACAGGAACATCTAGAATTTGCCTGTGTCTATATCTATCATGCTGCCCAGCAATCACCTGTGCTCTTTAAATAACACACTTGAAATTGATAGAAACAATCTCCATATTTCTTCTTGAACAAAAGTTTGCGATCAAACTAAGTTATGTATCTGCAGCTTTATAAGCTTTGGAATTAAAAAATGGCATCAAACAAGAATGAATAGATGAAACCATTTTGCTCGTCTCAATAGCAGATATATGAGGATGCAGCAACTTTGGCCAGGTAAACTTTAGCAATAATGATTTTCCAAGGTATACTTACTGGTTATTATTTTTATAATTATTTTTAAGGCTGTAAATGAGTTAAGCTGAACCAAACACATCCAAACTTGAGCTCAGCTTGTTTAATTAAATAAATGAGCCAAACTGAACTTTTAACGATAAGAGTCGAACTCATGAGCCTAAGCTATAAATGAGTTCAACCAAACTTTTTTGGGCTCAAGCTCAGCTTGTATAATAAATGAGCCTAAAAGTAAAGCTCGTATTCGGCTCATTTAGTTAAACAACAAGCTAAATTGAATTTTTAACGAGTCGGGGCAAGAAATCTCGTTTTCAATTTTCAGAGTATTGATTCATTCTCAAAATCAAAATAGTCTCTGAAATCACTCCACTTAGTGTGAGAAGCAAGGAATCACGACCAACCTGGCAAGACATGACTTTGTCCATCATGCAGTCTTTTGCCATGACTTAGTGGACTAGATTTGGCTCCTGCAGGCATATGCTGTCCCCTAAGATCTTTAAATTTTCTGTCCTGCAGAGAAGGAAACAAGAGATTTATACTTGTATACCTCATACTGGAAGGATAAATACATCAATATCATCACAAGAATTCACCGTTATAGCCCAAACCTTGAGAATATTATACTTCTCTACCCACTTTGACCTTGCTGAATTGGATAATGCAAACCTCTTTAATGTTTTACAATCTTCAGTTTTAACTCCGGGCCATGAGGAATCAAAGACCCCTTCAGCAAGAAGCTGTTGGATGAATGACAGGTTCTCTGCGAAGGAAGGACTAGCAAACATGCTTTCAAGACTGCACATTCAACAATATGTAAGTAAACAATATGAAAGAGATTCCTCAAATTCAAAACCCTTAATCTTGACCCCTCTGATTGTAGGATATCTGTAAATAATATTTGAGGTTCTTTCTCACATTTAATACCTGTTCTCAAAGAGGCAGGTATCACAATTTATATCTCCCTTCCGTTCAAAATGGTCACGGCATTTGAACACATTAATACATGCATTTGAACATTCTAGACCTATTTATGAATAAACTATGGCTGTTTAGATACTATATTGATTTCTTGATTTAGTGAGCGAATTAGATATCGCGAAGATTTCCTTCCACCTAAATATGAGATGCTAATCTATAGTTATCATCTTTTTGAAAACCGTCACTGAAGCTGGTTAACAACTAACCTTTCGGGAAGTGTTGCACTATCAACAGAAGGCAGATATTGGAACAATACTTGTTGCTCGTCTGTTGTCAGGCATCTGGAAAACACTTCAGTGTTCAGGACATCCTGCACCAAGAAAAGATGATCTTCAAGTCAAATCATCACTATTAGTAAAATACTCACTTATAGAAGCTCTACAGACTACAATACTCTGAGCCCTCACTTCAAGTTAAACTTCAGACTGCAGAGTCAGATAAGAAGGCACGGAAGCAGACTCTGTAATATCATTCTTGTATATCAATAGTTTGACATTCTTAAATCAATTTAGGTTGTCAAGGTATAACAAAACTTTTTGTAGAAAGTTAATTCATTTTTTATATATCTAAGGCAAGAATGATGGTTTTCCAACATTATATAATTTAACTATAATCAAAGATTGTTTTAATGGATATAAATCCCTCTGAAACTACAGACAGCATATTTTCAAAGTGTTTTTATTTTCATCATGTAAGATCACAAAATGCTGCTTACCACCAAGTCAACGTTGCATAATGGTGAGTCATGACTGCACAGAATCTGTCCCGTCTCCCCATGCAACTTATCCCTGAATTCCAATAGCAAAATTATAGTAATCAATAATTTTTCTTCTGTTGCATATTTAATATTGCCCAAAAATCAGACAATAACCAAAGGAAAAACACTTGCCATATTCAGCATTTCAATCTTTGTACAAGAATAGCCTATGGGACTCATAAGACTCAACAAGGATGCTTTGATAGTTTGACTATTTCCACATGCACAAAAAAATACCTGTTAACTTGATCCATCATTTTTCCTGTGAGCATCTTATCCATATCCGTGCTATATAAAGATATATTGTCACTCTTCCTATCACTATATGGAATAAGGAACCCAGTGTGTGAATAAGCTTCACTTGCTGTACATGGTTTATTATCAACAGAAAGTGAACTGGCTTCAGATTCTTCTTCTCGGGCAATTGAGCTTGGATGCCTGATTAGAACACTTCCATGTCCTATCTCAACTGAAACCATAGGTGTGTCACTCTCAAAAAGCAAGTCCTCCTCAGAAGATGCAGACAGATGAGAAGACTGTTGCTCTTGTAAAATGGTGCACAAGTCTTTAGTGAGCTTCTCAACTGAAGATGGCTTTGGACGGCCCACACAAGTCCGTTTCTTTGATGGAACAAGTGTGTCCCACACAATGGACTGCGCAGGACCTGAAAAATGGAGCAGCCTATTTAATTAATATATTGCATACATTTTGGGAACAAGTTTGAACTGCAGTCAATGTAACGGCTGATTCGTGATGGTGAAGTATATTTATATTGCAGACTATATTTGTTAGCAGCACAGAAACTTCCAAAAACAACCACATAGGGATATTAAAGTCAGTAATTTGAAGATGTTGTCCGAAAAGCTTATATTCATTATGCACTACAATGATCCCATGACATCCAATGATGGAATCAACAAAAGTTGTGAACTATTTGAGTATAACATGTAGCTTCCATTAATGAACACTATACCTTCACAGGATGACATTAAATGACCAAATGACTACTCCGCAGTAGGGCAATATTTTTTCCATTCCATTGGATAACACGGGTAACAAGTTATTTTCAATAACCATATTGATAGATTATGTGATAGTATAAACAACCTAGACATGCACACAGGCTTGTTAGAAAATGAGTCATCAACAGAGAATCAAATATCCTCGCACACAATTTCATGCAACCCGTAGCACTGAAGATCTTTTGATTGGTCCATCCACCCCCAATCCCAAGAATAGCACCCATATATCTCTTATGGATCCCTTCCTGAACCAATCGATAAAATATCAGTCACCACTACCACAAAGGCATTTTATGGTAAGTTCAAGTTTCCAACCTGTCAGATCACTTGCATCAGCACTACCAAACTGAGCACAGCTCTCAGAATTTGATATAGCAGAGCCAGAACTCGATCTATTGCTGGTATCATCATCTATATTCCTCTGGAAACCATGGTTGTGATAAGGGTTGAACTCTCCAATCATTGTATCTTCATAAATTAGCTTCCTTTTGTTGAGTTTTTCATCTCTCTTTTTAAGAGAGATTGTTTTCACTCTGGGAGCCCTATAATCCTCATACTCAACAGGGTCTATTCTGGAATGTAAGGGAGTATAATTTGCCAATGTTCCTTTAGTTCTCCAACGTGATCCACATGCATTACATAGTACAGGCTTCTCAGGGGGGCCATTGCGCCAGAGAGGAGTGCCTGTGGTTTGGAAACATTATCATAAGCAGCCAAAACATAATATTGATTAAGAACAAATGCAGAAAAGACAAGTCAAAAAGTCGATACTATAAGAACTTGAACCGGTGTCTATATTCAAAGCATGTAATGCATCAACATAATCAACAGTCCTTGTTCAACATGGCCCTAAGTCTCACGACTCACAAGGACCCCTAACATCTCCTTTACATGAGCTGCATTTTCCCAAAACAATACTGGGTATCTGATTCTTTCAAGGTGTTGTCAAATAAACACCATCAGAAGATATTGTTATGCAATGCAAGCTGCAGACAGCAGTACAAGTTCTGATAAACATAAAGGTCCCAGATCCAGAGTACAACTGGAAATCAATCCACAAGGAAGCAAGAAGATTGAACTACAGGAGTTGCCGAAAACACCGGAAGAAGATTGCCATCGGACTGATGAGGCAGGGAGCGACACTGACATACACACATTGCAAGGCAGGAATCATAGACAAGCAGCCTAACCACAACCAAATGCAGACTAAAGATATAATACACAGTACTCCAAGCTGAGTCATCATCACAGGTTACTGTTTTCTTTCTGGTGACACAGATTGCTGATATTAGTTCATCATTCAACGTAGTGGAGTGAGAGTAAAGATGGGATAGGGAAGTAAAAATTATGCATTGGAATCTGAAGGCCAGTAGTCTGGGACTCTGGAGGACTAAGCTGCTTCTCACAAACCTGAAAAGGGATTTACTTCATACTCCATCACTTTTAACACTTATCATGCAAAACCCAAACCAATTGTTCAATGTTTTCAAACAAAAACGAAGTAGTTGCACCTCAAGGAAGTTCAAGGTAAGATACAGCATACAGAAGAGAGAAAGCCCCACAGGTGTTGAAACAATAGGCAGATGACACATAATTCAGAATCTAAGATGGACTTGGTGGAGACAATTACAAACAACGTGCAGAATAAACAAAATGAGCACTTTCTATAAACTGAATCTGAGTATCTCCAGTTGGTGACTAGAAACGTGACATACTGCACGTCCTGCAAGGAAAGAATTTTTTAGGTGCTAAAGACAGCAATCAAATGCGCTCCCCAAATCCTTAAATTCTATTACAGGATGAGTGATATAAATAGGGAACAATTATGAATGAAGTTCTTGTGATTATCAATCAACAATGATGACAAAACTTGCCATTTCACAACAATTCAATTGAATAGGAGTAAATGTCAACAATTAGAGGAAAAGTCTCAGCTAGAGGGCAGTTCAAGAGCTGAAAGGAAATTATAACAATGATCAACACATATGCCTCAAGAATGCCCATTTCTGATTGACGCATTTACTTTCAACAAATTTCAGCTGAAAGGAAATGCTAAAATGTAGCCACGGGTATCTCATATATTTCAGGTCAGGGTAGAAACTGGATAGAAGCAAGACCCAGCAAGATAAATATATTGACAAGGAGTCAAAAAATCCAGTAAAAAAAGGATTTCAGGAGAGGGCTAAGGACAAATAGGAAAATCCCCAGCTTATGTAATCAAGCCCAAAAACCAGATTGCCACAACACTCCAATATTAAAGGGCACTTCCAGGTTTCTCTAATCTCAGTATCACCATAACCCCAACAAATCATCGAGCTTCTCCAGGAAGTCTGAACTTTCTTCCAAATCGTAAGATAGCATATAAGCGTTCTCTCAATCATGGATGAAAGTCAGAAGTCAAAATCCACACCCAGAAAAGATCAGTATATCAAAAAATAGATGTAAGAGACACTAAACTTTCTCTCAAATCCAAAACGCAATTGAAGGGGGGAGGGGGAACTCACTTGTAACACCACAGTGATAGCAAGGTCCCTGCTTGCCCATCTCTCTCTTCCCTTTTCTCTTGGAAGAAAAATGAATGCAAAGAATAAAAAGACAAACGGAAAAGTGATTTTCCGACACAGAAAAAATAATAAAAACAGAAAAATGAAAGATAATTTACAAATGAACGAAAATTAGGATTGCCCTCTTCAACCCCCTAATAGCAAATACAATAAACAGGTTTTCCATGAATTTTTTCCTTTTTTCCTGTAAAAACTGTAAAATTCAACAGAAGCAGAAACCAATCTGTCTCTTGAATACTGGAGACAATAACTAAAATTACGATACAAAATTATAATAAAATTAAATTAAGAGTGATTTGAGCTGGGTTTGGAGTTGAGTATATATATATAATTCAATTGAGAGGAAAAGGCCATTGAAAGAGGAACGAAGCAACTAAGAATCTAATAGACGGGGGAAGACGGGGAAAAGAAGAAAGGAGGTTGAAAATGGAGAGGCATGAATATGTTGATGTAATGACTTTTTTTTTTCTTCTGCTTGCTTTTGTTTCATTTCTGTAATATATATGTGTAGACATATATGAAGTCTTTAATTAGCAGTAACTCTGATTTGTTTCTATTTTCCTTTTTTCCTAGCCCTGCCGCTCAATTCGTTTTATCCCTTTTTTCCTTCCCTTTTTATCTCTTTGTTTGATGTTTATGTTATATTTGAATTAATATATGGAAATCTTTCATTATCTGCCTTCTGATTTTCTTTTTTATTACTATTATTATTATTATTATTATTATTATTATTATTATTATTTGCATCTCATATCATAATGGACCGAAGGTGGTACTGTAAGAGAGAGGAGTTTCAATATATAGCCTGTTGACTAAGGAGTTTTCTTCCCCCTACCATAATTTCATTACTCCCCCACCCACCAAAAGAAAATGCCCAGAATACGTTGAGATTTTAGAAAATAGGTCCCTTTAAAAACCAGAACTATGAAAAAATAGGGAGAGAGAGAAAAAGGGAAAGGTGGAATATAAAGTCCAGATTACAACCCAACAAAAATATATATATAAAAAAAGGAGAAAGAAAACAACAGACAATTTGTTTGTTTGGCTCGCCATATATCTTTGGCCTATATTAAAAGGTTCAGATTAAAATAATTGCATTCTCATTTATAAGTGATAACATGATGTTACTGAACCCAATGAAAAAAAAATAGCTTATGACAATGATGTTGATAAACGCCCAATTAAAAGATCAGTTAAAAAATGATCATTCACCCTAAGGCATAGACGTGACCTTTTTTATTTATTGATTACAATCCCATTTTTAACCATTGATCTCTATAGTTTATGCATCAATATAGGTAGGCCCCACTTATTATTTTAATTACCGATACTTAGATTAATAGTCGTGCTTAACAGTAGGAGATAAATGGGCGATGTGTGATAGATGATGCTACAGTATAAAGAAATGTTTGTATTCTTTTTGGAGAAAGTTTAATAAACAAGTTGAATGGGAATAACTTTCATCTGCCATTTGTTGAGTTTTATTGATTATAATGAATTATATATAATAAATGATAAGGGTGTTATTTATTTATTTATTTTAATAATTAAACTTCATTAATAAAAATGAAGAAATTAAATAGATTATAAAGTACTCCACGGTTCCCATAAACCATCTAAATAAAAAGAAAGTGTTCAAACTACCAAACTCATCTATTCTAAGTACAATAAAACTCAAAACCTGTACACCTATATCCTTCTTGTCAAATCATGGCAGCAAAAATATAATAGTGCAAATTACAACCATGAGCAAAAATTCTCAAACCTCGCAGTCGATAGCTTTGCTAACCTATCAACTACTAAATTGGCACATCTAGGTTTGTAATGAATCTCAAAGCCACCCACCCCATTTCCTCTTAATGTACCTAATAAAATTCAGCATATTGCTAATTTTCCAAGACCCTTCCTCGTACTATTACACCACTCAACAACATTTTCCAAATCAAGTTCAATCTCCAACCGCAAATATCTAATTCATTCTCTATCCCAAGACATTTGAATAGCATTGTAGATGGCCAATACCTCTAGTTCATTGATTTCATTAAAAAAAAATTCATGAAAAAATGCATCGAGAGCTACCTTTTCAATCTCTAAGAACTCTAATTCCATCTCTGTTTGAATTCACCACTATGGCAACATCCCTAAATGCTATGGGTGTTTGGTATAGTAGCTATGTGCAAAAAATGAATCTCATATTTCATATTTTGGGAAATAATAATTTGCATATATTACAAATGAAAACTATTAAATCCTAGCCATTAAACCATTACATTTAAACTTTAATGCCACTATAGAAAATATATGTTTTTACTAATATTGAAAATCAATAATTAAAAATACAACCACTCTATAACAAGACTATTTAATAATTACACCCAATGTGTTTATTAACACCATTGAAATTACACATTTTCATGTTTAATTGAAACAACAAATATTTAATAATTTTAAAAGTAATTATTGAAATAAGGATATTTAAAATTATACCCGATCAATAATAACTATGAAATAGTTGGTGATGAAAGCATGTTTTGGAAAATGTCACCAGAAATAACTATGAAATTACTTCTTACTTTCAAATTTTGAACTATAACATAGAAATAAATAACTACAGTTTGTGGGATTGAACTTGAAAATTGGGTGGTAATAATCATGAAATTATTTCTTCCTTATTTTTTAATTATAACTTAGGAATAAATAACTATAGTTTGTGGAATTACACTAGAAAAGTGGGTGGCAATAATCATGGAATTATTTCTTCTTTGTTTTTTCTTTGATTAAATCAAAACGGAGGAATGCCCCTTCTATTCCTAGTAAATTTATAAAAGACATAAAGTAAAGAATATATATTTACTTCCATTAGGGTTATTACTGCCATATCAAACACTTTCAAAATAAAGAAGTTTTATTTTCTTCTTATTATTGTTCTCAGCATTTTACAGTTTATTTTCCAGCTGACTGCAACTAATTAAATCTTATAATAACTTTCTTTTCTTAATATGTAGATTAATATTTCATAAAAAATACTAAGTATTTTTTTATAAGTTATTTTAATTATCTTCTTATGAACACATATACTCTACTTCGAAATGATGTTGTGCATTCCAGTATTAGCAAATGCAGTAGCATTGGACATATAAGATGGAACTTTGCAGTTCTACTGAATGATACACCACTTAAACTACTAAATTCAGAAGCTCATGCATTTTTTTTTATGAGTAGACACAGAACAAGAGATACAAGAAAGTGCCAGCAAAACAAGCCAAAGGCAATAGAACAAGAGTCTTGCTCCATGAGACGCCTCCCCCTTGCCCAAAAAGAGAAATAAGAAATCTAGAACCCTACATGAAGCACTCATACAGAGCACCCCGGAGTCAACTTCTTTATCAATCTGCCCCTTGAAGTTAACGCTGCATAGGTATGACAATATTAAAGGCGATATCATTAGTACTAAGGCTAGAGTTTTCTTTCCACCCCTTACTCCAATACGCTACCTTCTATTTGGCACTTCGGAAGATCCTAGTCCATTGCATCTCTTTTCCTTCAAACACTACTCTATTTCTTGTTTCCCAGATGGTAGAAATAATGGCAAAGAAGCATGCCCGCCATAGCTTCTTCCTCAGAATCCTACATCCCATGCTCTTCCACTCTTCCCAAACCTCCCTCATGCTCTTTGGCATATACCAATACTTCCCCCACCAAGCATGCACCTCATACCACACTCTAGAAGTAATGGGGCAGTGTAAAAAGACATGGTTCATAGTTTCAACACCCTTTTTGCATAGCAGACACTTACTATCTTCCTCTGCTAAAATAGACAGTCTCATCAGCTTATCTTTAGTATTCAACTTCTCTTGGATCACGAACCATGAGAGCAACTCTTCCCTCGAGGGGATCACCTCTCTCTCCCCACCAAGCTCATGCATTAATGTAATGTGGTTTTGAATAGATAGAATCATACTAGTTTAAATATTTAACTAATGAAACAATATAATATAAACTTACTCTTTTACCTTTTGAATTGACATGCACAAATAAAAACCACACCAAAAGTAGTAAAGTTGAAATCAAATTAATTATAATACTTAATAAAATGATATAAACATTTCTTAGAGTAAAGATGGTTTTATCTTTAAGACTAAGTCATAAAGATCTAGCTTTTATTTTGACAGTTTAAATATACATGATTCAATCAAATAATTAACTAATTAAAAAAAACAGTTACAACATAGTCAAACAAATATAATTATTTTTTTCTTAAAAAGGGAATATTTTATTAAATTAAAATTTTGTAAACCAACATACATAAAGTTACAAATTATAGGAAATAAAAATGAGATAATAATAATAATAATAATAATAATAATAATAATAATAATAATAATAATAATAAAACGGACATTCAAGAAAGGCGCATGATTTGGGACCTACATAGAGATAGTTTACTATTAGATTTATAATTGTATGTTAGTATTTATGGCCAAAACAAATAAAGGATAAGGAATATTAGTTAATCTTCCACTATTATACCGTACAAAATTTCATGTAATTATAATTCCACAATGCATATTTCTTCAATTTTTAAATAGTATTACTTATTATCATGTATTTTAATAATTAATTTTAGACCATTAATACCATTTAGTATGTATTAATAAAATTATAAAAAATATATTATTATAAAATTATTATTTTAATAAGAATATCACAATTATACTTTTATGTTACAATATATTATAATTTAATAGAAAATAATAGTCAAAATTTATTTCTAAATGCATGATGATAGTTATTTAAAATTAGAGGGCGTATTAGAAGAAAAGTCAATGGGGGCAACCTTTCTTTAGAATCTATACTTGTGCGGCGACTAGTTCCTTATGGAAGAATGAGCGTATATATATATTTACACACAAATTGTTTTGAAGATGATTTAAGGCAAAGAAAGCATGAAAAGGTCATTTTCATTCCAAATAAATAAATAAATAAAAAGAATAGTATATTTAAAATATTTTACCCAATAAATGTGTAGAAAAGCACTTGTCTATTGATTGATGTAATAAGTCACAATACATTAACTAAGATTAACATTTTGAATATAATAGTTGTTTTTACTATATATATATAATATATCCCAAAAAAAAGTTTCTTCGTAATTTTTGATTTTTCATGGGTGTCTTAGGACACTTGTTGTTTGTAATATATATATATATATCCTTTTCATGTTTAAAATTTATTATTTTGTTATTTATGTTCTCGTTTTCGGTCGCGTATCTATATATGCCCATGTAATACCGACTATCCAAGACCAATTCCAAATACTGGGCAAATTGCAAAAACCTCATAGCTTTGACACGGCCTCTCGGATTGCTGCTTTGCACATAGTAAAGATCAGCGGTATTAATTCTACACTTTGATAACGATCCATGAAAATCAAATTGGACGGCTAGTCATCAGCCTTAGGCGATTCTCCGAGAACGGACGACTATGAAGCAAGAAAAAATCGTCTTGGACTTCTACGAAACGATGCCTAAAAATAAAAAAGATAGATAGTACATAGTAGCATACACTTTTCCTTTTTGTTTACTCTTTTCTTGTTCTAAATGCCATGGATTATGCTTTAGATATTACTACTCGCTAGCTTAGGCTTTAGTTCGTAAGTTACTCGCATCTTTATGTGCTCATTAATTAATGCAGCATCATTTCTCGATATTTGCCTCCTTTTGTGGCAATCTTACACCTCAAGACCCAAAATTTATATATATATATTTATCTAATTCTAAATCAATTTATCCCTTTTTTAGGTTTGGGGGGGGGGCTAAAAAGATAATAGTATTTCTTTTATAGGGAAAAATTAATATTATAAAATATAAATTATGCTTTTGACAAGGACCATAAGGCTTAATAGACGTCCGATAATTTTAAACTTGTTGAAAACTGATAAATCACACAAAAAATCCATCTATTGTCGATCATAAGAGGTAAATCTTAATTTTTGTATATATTTTATAACTTTTTGAATTCATATGTATCATTATTACAACTAATGACCTGGCTATAATGTCTATTTGATGATCTCGTCAAGTTTTAAAGTTATGATTTTTAATTATTCCATTCAGAAATCTTAATATTTTAACTTATTTTTAGTTGAGTATATAAATAAAATTATGAAGGTAATTTATTTTTACCTTTTAGATAAATAAGTAAAAATAATTTTAAATGTGAGGATATCTAAATGAAATTATTAAAAAAATATAGTGTTAAAAAGTGATGGAGTACTAAAATTAAATGTATCCCTATAGATAATAATAATAATAATAATAATAATAATAATAATAATAGGCATATTATTAAATATATAGACCTCAGTACAGAAGCTGTCTTAAATAGTAATGAAAATGGGAAAATATACGGTATCTAATTGACATGTTGATTACAGTCGTCTATGCTATAGCCAATGATTCAAAGTGTAGTTGTCTATAGTAAAATAAATGATTCAAATTGTTCAAAATGTATTTAAATATATGTAAATATAAAAGGAAATGGCTTTGATCTTAGAGTGCTTGAAAAATGGGAGAAAATGAAGGTTCTAGGCATATCAATTGACCGATCATAATCAAAACTTGTCAACTAGTTCATCTCACAACTAGTAAACCTGTGAAACTAGCCAACTCGTATTTTCAAACTAGTCAATTAGTTATACTGACACCTTCAGGTACTTTCCTATTTTGCTTCAATTATTGTTCAAATGATTTCCTAAACTTCTAATTAGTGTTTCTTTATACTAATAAGTATATTTTGGTCTATTGAAATTATTTTCATAATATTTAGATCATTATTTGATTGTATTTAGCCTAAAACACATTTATATGTACTTTTTTCACCAATTCCCTCTCCCTCACTTTTCTCTCTCCTTTACCAATTAGGTATGAGTGCAAGCTACTATTATTGTTCCTTGCCACTTGATTTCCCTACCTTACCTCTTTCCTAACCCTATTGCACTCCATCTCCCTCAGTTTTAGCATTTCACCTCGATCCTTTGCATTCAACCTAAGGCCAACTTCCCTCTTTTATCTCATTTCCTTTATGTGTTGACATTACCTTCCTCTTGGGTTTATTTTATTTTATGTCCCCTCTTTAAAACTTTCTTTATCCTTCTTTTTTCCTCTTTTCTCTTAGCATAAAATGTTACCTAGTCTTCCGTCTTTCTTTTCCTCCCTTTCCTTTCTTCCTATTTCACCGAGGCTCCTGCCTCTTATTCCCCTATTCCTAATATGTTGTCTCTTCTCTTTTATCATCCTCAAATCCTTATTTTAATTCCTATTTATTTTCCTTAATTAAATAAGGATTAAATTTT
Source organism: Tamarix austromongolica (assembly GCA_039764185.1). NCBI lineage: Eukaryota > Viridiplantae > Streptophyta > Magnoliopsida > Caryophyllales > Tamaricaceae > Tamarix > Tamarix austromongolica. The sequence continues at coordinate 80,764,380 of CM077814.1, read as the reverse complement.
GAAATTTGGTTGGTGAATTTTTTATCTCTACTCTTCTCAGCTAATCCTTTTGTGTTGAGGTTGAGGTTGAGGAAAATACTTTTGTCCTTATTCTTTTGTTTATTTATTTTAAATTTATTTTCAAGTGTTTTTACTTATTTTTATATTATTGATTTCCTTAGGTGATCAAAGATCTTGTTGTTGGCCATTAAGCTAGGAGTATTCCCTTTTTTGCTAGAAGATTTTTTTTAAGGTAAGACAGATCATATTATATGACAAGGCTTGGTGTTTGTGGTTACCATAGTTTTTATCATGATTGAGATCATGTTTTATGTATTTTAGTTAGTACGTTCAAGCATGTAAGACTAGGCATTTTGCCATTATATTAATGGTCAGGTTGAGTTTAGCATAATACACTTCCTCTCATGCTTCTGTCATGAATTAGCATTTGTATGTATACTATGATATTTTGATTATAAGAGAATGTTTGGCTAGCCTTGGCCATTTTTGGTGGTTTTCAAGAAAATGGAATGAAGCTTGTTTAATGTGATCTAGGTGTGAAGTTATATGTTTAACACAATGAGCACAATATGTGTTTGTTATATTGATTTTAGTATGTTAGCATGATTTTAATGAGTTAAGTATGAGAAATGCAATATAAGTTGATTTATGAGCATGATTCCATGCTTTCAGAGCACGAGCATGATTTGTATGTTTTTTAATAGCATAAGAGCATGCTAGGATTACTTAGGTTAAGTTAGGATTTCATTTCACTAAATTGCATGTTGTTATGTGTGTTTTGCCCAGATAAACCAACTAACTGGTATAAAAAAAAACCAATTCACTAGTTTATTATTCTGTTGATTTTAGCCTACCAATCAACTAGGTAAGATGGTTTTTTTAAGTGTTCCCAGCCCCGTATTAGTCAAATGGTTAAGGGATTAAGTGGCTAATTGGTTACCCTTAAACCAATCATTTAGTTTGCTTAATTTGATTCTATTTTGTTTTTTATGGGTCCCAAACTAATTCAATGGTTTGTGGAACCAGAAAACAAGTCCCTTAAGATAGTTTTGTGATATTTTAGGGCTTAATCTTTGTGTTTAAACCAAGCTTGATATTTGTATTTGAATTTAATCTTATCCTTGGCCTTGAATACATAAATTTAAGGGAAGATAAAAAATGGTTTGTTTATGTGGCTTCTAGCCTTGGATTGTGTATTATGTTATTATTGTTAAATGGGATTCCATTCAAGTCTTTTATCTATATCTTGAGGTAGTTAATTAGGATTTAGTAAGTGTATTTCCTTGTAGTATTTTACATTTCTATTAACTTGGTACTTTTCCTGCCTATCAGGTTACGGCTTGTAGGCATGATTAGGAATAATTATGTGGCAGACTAGCATGGAGTCAGTGTTCTACAAGGTTGTGGCTTGTAGAGGGTATTCCATGATTGGTGGGTTTGTCCCCAGAATTTGGTGTTATCACCTAAAAACTCATATTGGGAGCAATGTTCTACCTGATTGTGGTCGGTAGTGGATATGCCCATATTTGTGTTTGGTGTTATCGCTTACAAACGTCCAAATTGGGATTAATGTTCTACCATATTGTGGTCGGTAAAAGGAATGTTCATGTTTGCAAGGCTTATATTCCCTTGTGATGTTGCTATGAATTTTGATCATGATGAAGGATTAGAATGATTGTTTGAATCTCTTAAAATAATGGGATTATGTGGTCACATATTGGAAAAATAATAAAATGGTTTAGTTATATTGTGATGCATGATATCACCCCTATATTATTTTTATTATTCCATGATTGATCGAGCTTTTGTTTATTATGTATGTTCAATATTACCTATACGTGTTACATGAGCCATTTTCATATTATAAGATATTTTTGTTTTACAAGCAATTCACTTTACTAATACTACCTTATATGGTTATTGTGTTGATCAAGCTTTTGTTTTGGAGAATAGAGGATGTTTCACGAGTTTGACTAGCTTGATGTAGGCCTTTGTATGGCCATTTTTTGAGGAAATTTTATTTTTGTCTAAAGGTTAGGATAATTGGTATAGTTAGGCCTTTTCCACTACATTGAGACTTTTTGTACTTTTCGGTTACTTAAACTCTTATTTCTATTCTTGTATTTTATTTTTGTAAACATTCTCTCTCTCTCGCTATCTTCGAGTATGGTGCATGGTTTTGTAAAATTACTGAAATATTCCTTGTTTGTAATGTTACCAAGTTACCCTTCTAATTAGTTAAATTACCAAATTATCCTCGATACTTGTTAAAATTACTAAATTACCCTTCAGATTTATTAAATTACCAAATTACCCTTCATACTCGTTATATTTACCAAATTATCTTTTGGTTAATTAAATTACTAAATTGTCCTTCATTCTTATTAAAATTACTAAATTGCCCTTCTGGTTAATTAAATTGCTAAATTGCCCTTCATACTTATTAAAATTACCAAATTGCCCTTTTAGTTAGTTAAATTACCAAACTACTCTTCATACTTATTAAAATTACCAAATTGCCCTTCTTATTTATTAAAATTACCAAGTTTCCCTTTTGGTTAGTTAAATTACCAAGTTGTCCTTCCTTTATGTCAAATTACCAAAATTCTCTTCTTACTTATTATTTTATATGTTACCTATTTTACTCACAAAATTACTAAGTTACCCTTCCTTTCTACCAAATTATCAAAATACCATTCTTACTTATTACTTTAGTATTTTACCCCTTTTACTTACAAAATTACTAAGTTATCCTTCCTTTATGCCAAATTACCAAAATACCATTCTTACTTATTACTTTACCATTTTATCCCTTTTACTCACAAAATTACCAAGTTATCATTCTTTTATGCCAAATTACCAAAATGCCCTTCTTACTTATTAGTCTATCATTTTACCCCTGTTATTCACAAAAATTACCAAGTTATCCTTCCTTTATGCCAAACTACCAAAATACCCTTCTTACTTATTATTTTACCATTTTACCCCTTTTGTTCATGTAAATTACCAATGTGCCCTTTTTTATGCCAAATTTATTAAAATACACCCTTTCCACATCAAACATTAGCATCCATGGACCATATACATCATCTAACACCACCAACTATTATTATTTATTATTAACCACACATACTTATTTAGGCCACTCCTTTTGTATAAGACAAATTACTAAAATGCCCCTAGGGCTCAATTAATATTACCTATGCTACAAATGGCCACATTAGCTTATCATGACATATACATGCATTTAACACTATCATTAATAATAAGGCTCATTCCTTAACTATCATTTCTACACATGACACATAAATTAACAAGATTTTTATTTTAACAACCAATATATGTCACAAATCATATTATACTCAACACCATACAACATGCACATAAATATATTAAAAACTTCCACACATTTTAGTAGGGTATAATGGTTACCTTATTTCCAGCAATAATTAAATCTTATCGGTACACCAGTTAAAGGTTTGAGCTTTGATTAGTAAAAATTAATACCTAAAAATAATATAAAAATTAACATATTAGAAGTAGAAAATAAAAAAAAAATTATCAGAAGCTTAATTAATACGTACTACTACTAACTATTGTTACACCTCAAAAATTAACCAAAATTTCCCAAAGAGATGCTATAGACTCATGTTGCATGGCAGTGTGAGTTGCATGAATAGTACAAAGAAGAAAAAAAGTCCAAGAGGGGGATGGGAGAAGGGAGAAGGTTGGCTCTGCTAAGGGTTCTAGGGCTTATTTGAGGGCTTGTGGAGGGAAGTTAGAGTGGTGGATGGGTGTAGGGAGGGAGTAGGGGTGTAGGTGGTTGTTGGAGGTCGAGGATCCATGGCTCAGGGCAGCGGAGACGGTGTGTAATACTCTAAAATTTACAACTAAAAATTTTTATTTAATGAAAAGATTTAGCTGAAGCAAAATAACAAAAAGTAAATTATGGGGATATTACCGCCACACTTAGTACCATACTGGTTCATTTCTACCGTTCCAATACCACGTGCTAAGGCTGATTAGAATAGACATCAAACACAAGTCGATAATTAAAATGAGCATTCATAAAATAAACGAGTTGTTAACTATACAGGAAATCAGAGTGCGGTAATCAAAAGAGGTACAACCTAAAAGTACGGTTTTAAAGTTCCAAATATCAGAAAACATCATACAACAGAATAAAACTAAATATAACGATATAGGAAAGACAAAACGGAAGATAGATGTAACACCCCAAAATTTACTAATTTTTTTTTGAAAAGCGGAAGCAATTAAGATAGAAACACTTAAAACCTGTGAATTCTGGGAATGTTACCGCCACACTTAGTACCAGACCGGTTCTCTCCGACCGTTCCAGTACCAAGTGCTAAGGCTAAAGGAAATAGTAATCCATCAATTATAAATCAAGACAACTAAACTCCGAAAGCATTAAACGGTTGTAAAACAAAAGTCAGAGTACGTATAAAGAATTATTATTCAAATTAAAAGGAGAAATAGCTTACAACTGACAAAAGATTAACAAAAATAAATAGAATTACATAGAGACTGAAATATGACCACAACTCTCTCGAACTTGAGCCAACCACAACTCAACACACAGCCCCAACTGATATCTCACCCACCTGCACAAATTAGAAGGGCATACTACTCGTGGGAATGAGCAGCACCCATGAAAAGGGTGATCAGTACGCTACGTACTGAGTAAGGTCACCGAGCACTAAGGCCAACACATAAGCACATAAAATCATGTAAGACGTAAAAGAGAATGATTATAAATGCATATGATCAACCAGGTAAAAGTACAAATGCCCAATTATAGGCCGGATTAATTATTTAATTAATCTCTAATCAGAACTCATTTTACACCATGCCTTTTTATCAATCCATGTAAGTACAGGAACACCCCACTATTATTGCCGGTGGGCCGGTCACTTGTGGGACAAAGTCCACACCACTATTATTCGCCGGTGGATCGGTTACTTGCGGGACAAAGTCTACACCACTATTATTTGCCGGTGGACCGGTCTGGTTCCTGTTCACATGGAGCTCCACTGTAAGTAATTAATATCTTTTAAGTGTCTTTAACAAACTCAGGTTCGTTTTTATTGAGCTCGAGTCCCCCACTATTATTCGCCGGTGGACCAGACACTTGCGGGACAAAGTCCACACCACTATTATTTGCCGGTGGACCGGTCTCACATAGGGTAATAACCCTAACCACTATTCCTAACTGGTGGATCGGTTGGACCCGGCTCAATAATCTGTCACTTTAAGTGATTAATGTCTTAAATATTTTATTCAAAGATTTCACCCTGGACATGCATAAGTCATCACACATCACAATCATAAAATTCCACCATCATAATTACACTTAAGTCACCACATACACATGATAACACAAAAACCCTAATCAGCCACCACATACCTCAATTAACCACAACAAACCATAGTTAACCACTCCAAACTCTATTTAACCATACCAACCATAATTAGCCACTCCATGCCTTAGTTAATCATAAAAAACCACAATTATCCACTCCAATCTTAGTTAATCACAACAACCCAGAGTTCATTACTCCAAACCCTAATTTAGTCTCTTCTGTACCCTCATAATGCTCCACGTACTATTTTCCGTCCAAAATAGTTTAACACCCAAATAACACTTACATTACCTTCCTTACATCCCAAATTAACTTTCCACACGTAAATTTCATACCCATGCAGACATTAATCTCCCCATGCAAACCTTCGCATCTTTTTCATGCAAACCCTAAAATTCCATGTGAAACCCTAATTTCAACCATGCAAACCCTAATACCGTCATCCAACCATCAATGCCAACATGTAAACCCTAATACCACCAAAAAACTATAATTACCACCATACAAACCTCAGTAACATCATACAAACCCTAATACCACAATATAACCATAAATACCACCATATAAACCTTAGTAACATCATACCAATCCTAATACCACCATGCAACCATTAGTACCACCATTTAACCCACGATTCTGCCATATAAAACCCTAAATTCAATCCATAGAAAAACCCAAGATTTGTCCACATAATAGAATTGATTAGATTCTCCCCTTTCATAGCCACGATTTAGATTCCCCCATACAAGACTATAATTTAGATTCTCCCACATAAAATCATAATTTAGAATCTCCCAAGCAAAACCATAAATTGGATTCCCCCAAACAAATCATAAATTAGATTCTCCCAATTAAATCATAAATTAGATTCTCCCATTTAATATCATAAATTACATTCTCCCAAATAACATCATAAATTAGATTCTCCCTAACAAACCAAAAATTCAATTCTCCCATATAACATCATAAATTATATTGTCTCCCACAAAACCCTACATTTCCCATTTTATTTTCCCACCCATAAATCATTAAGATACTTAGGTCAACTCACATCTCTTGGTTAACTTCTATCTCCATCCTCATTTTTCATCCTCTTTCCCACACAACCACATTAACATTCTCACATGCATGTCTTACAGGATCACAACACATATCATCATACATAAATAATACACATCGCATACAAAAACATACTTCAACGCCACGTCATATCATATACGACATAATTAATAATCATAAACATATAATGCATAGCATATGAAGCACACCATGCATAGAAGCACACAATGGCCTTAGTAAACCCTTACCTAAAATTTCACCGGTCTTGGAGCACGCTCTTACGCCTCCTTAGGGCTTTGACCAAATAATAACATATTAATAAAATAACTTTAACAAAATTCTAACTTTCCTAAAGACATAAAAATAATAGAGATATTATAAACCTTGTTAATATAGGGTTAAAGACTTTACCCTAATAATAATAATGATACTAATATAATAATATCAAAGATAATAAAACTAATATCAATGAGAATAATAATAATAATAATAATAATAATAATAATCATAATAATAACAATAGTAAAAACAATAATAACATTATTAACAACACTAATGTTAAAATATTTGTATTAATAATAATGGAATAAGAATAATAGAAATTCGAAATATAAAATAATGATAATTATTATACTTATAACATATTACTATTAATAATAGTAGAAATAGAAATAATAAGGGAATAATAATAAAGTCGAATTAAAATACAATAGGGCTTCAGTCCTCAACATAAACAATAATAAAAACAATAATACTACTATTAATAATAATAAAACATATTAAGAATAATAAATAATAATAATAATAATGGTATTTATATGCAAATAATTGAAATAAATTAAATCAAGGCTTATAATAATATGGAAAATGGTTGAGAGGGTCTAGGGTTCAACCTTAGGCTGGTGGGGATAGGTGGCACCGGCGGTGGTGCACGGAGGCGGCGGCGATGGCCGGAAAAATAGAAGAAAAGCGGGAAAGATGGATGTTGGGAAAAAGATAGGGAGAATTGAGGTGAGATAAGAGGTGTTTATGGTTTTCTAGGAGGAGAGGAACAAAATGATGGTGGTGGTGCAGCCAAAGGTGGCGGCACACGGCGGCGCACAGTGGTTTAAGGCTTCGGGGTCAAAATTCTGGCGAAACGAGCAACCAACTTTGCACGTTTATGGAGGCTCGTGCAAGAAGAATCGAGAGGTGAAAATGGTTTAGTTAATTAGATGAAATTTCAGGGAAGAAAACGGAATGTTTTGGTGGCGCTGAGGTTGGCTATCAGCTGTGAAATCTGCGTCTAAAGTCTCGGTGATGAACAACTCTCACCGAGCGTTTTCGGGGAATAAAATCTCCAAAACTCCTACAACTAGGCTATTTATAGATGGTGGATGGGATAATTAGGTTTTGGGGGTCAGCAGGAAGGCATTAGATGCGAGAATTTGGGTGGCCGGTGGCAGAAAACGGTCGGGCATCGTTTGGTTTGCTTCGAATTTTTGCGAGGCTGGAGAGAAGAAACGGGCGAGAGATAACGTCGAATAATTATGCCAATTTATTTCTAGATTTAAGAGGAAGACAATGAGGCAAGAAACGACTGGTATTAATCACCATAGCCGGAGATGCCATTTTCGGGGGAGGGAGTTGCGGCGGTGTCGACGGAGGAGAAAGGAGGGAGAAGGAAGAAGAAGAGGAGGGGGACCGGTCGGCCGGAAAAAGAAAAGAAAAGGGGAAGAACCGGGCCGGTCGGCGCGGTGAGGGTTCATTAAATCGAACGACGAGTTTCGGCCGTAACACGGACGAAACACAGAGCTTAAGAGGGCGGAAGAAGGGCGATGGGCGCGGGCTGGGCCGTGCCGTAGAAAAGGGAGAGGAAAGGAAAACTGGGCCGCGACCTGGCCCAATCGGGGAAAAAGAAGAGGAAAAAGAAAAAGAAGAAAAAGAAAGAAAAAGGAAGAAAGAAAAAGAAAAAGAAAAAAAGGAAAGGAGAAAAATAATTAGATTAGGCCAATTAAATTAATCTGAATATTTAGGACATTTAAAATAATAATATTTAAATAAAATAATATTTAAATCCCTTTTTAGGCTAAATTAGGATTTTTAAAAGATTTTCCATAAATTCCATTTTAATTAGCAAAACACCCTAATTTTCTTCCATTAAATTATTTATAAAAATAATATTAATTTAAAACTATTTTCTCATTCTTATTTTAAATAAAATAATTTATTTAATTAATTTCCAAAATAACATATGTAATTATCCAAAATACCAAAATTTCTCTAATAAAAATACTTACAAAATTCTTCTTAATTTTTCCTAATGAATTCCTTTTTATTTTAATAAAAATAATTTATTTAAATAATTTTTCTAATAACATATCATTTAAATATAATTTATAAAATTAAAAAATTTCGGGGCATTTCAATAGACTCCGGCCATGTTGCTCTCGACCCCCAAGCTAGGTCCAGGCTAAACTCTTAGCCCCGCCTGATGCCTCGTAAGTATCGTAAGCATCGAAGATAGAATCACCGACCTACACCAAGTCAGAAGGGCCTTCTGCTCATAGGAATGAGCAACACTCACTAAACAGGTGGTCAGTTCACTACGTACTGAGTAAGGTAACCGTGCAACTAAGGCCAAACATATAAGGCACATTTCACAAGCATGATCATATAGGAAACATATAATAATACAGATAATGAGGTCGGTTTACATTTCAAATAAACTTGTTATTTAGATCTCTTAACAATATACTCATTTCACACATACTCTTTATTAATCCATGCGAGTGCGGGAACCCCACTATTATAGCTGGTGGATTGGAATACATACAGGGCAGAACGCTCCTGACCACTATTATTCATAGGTGGACCGATCTCCAAGGAAAAATGCTCCTAGCCACTATTATTCGCCGGTGGACCGGTATGGCCCTAACTCACATGGTGTTTCATTGTAAGTACTTAGTGTATTTCCCACGTCTTAGCTTCATTACGTTTGGTTTGTTGAGCACGGAATCCCCTACTATTGCCGGTGGACTGGAAATCATGCAGGGTAAAACGCTCCTGGCCACTATTATTCTCCAGTGGATCAGTCTCCAGGGCACCCCGGCTCTTGGCCACTATTATTCGCCGGTGGATCGGTTTGGGCCCGTCCTATATCTTGACATGCATGCCACTAATCTTCTACTTTTATCCTCCCAAGAGGGGCCCGTCCCATATCTTGAGACTCCGGCACCTCCTAACTACCCCGACATCCCTTCCTTATTCCATTACCCACACTAGAATCCCAATTCAGATGCGTGCGGGTCAAGGCCCACTACCTCATACCACTAAGTCCATTTATAGTCCTCTCCTAGTGTTTTCTCCAGAAAACCCTAATTTGGGCCTGTGTGGATCATCCTTCTCTGCATCACACAATCCAAATTATTTTAACACCCCACACATCATGACCCTTAGATTCTACTCTCACTTTATTCCTTACTCATCCTTCATTTATTCTTTTATTAATTTCTTTTTCTTTTTCCACCTTCTCAAATTAGGGTTTCCTCCCAAACCCTAGCTCGATCTCCTATGCACCCTTATATTATCCCATGTACTATTTATCACCCGAAGCCTCTAGTTACCCAATGACACTTCTACTACCTTTCTCATGCCCCAAGGCAACTTTTCATACGTAAAGTTTTCCCCCATGTGGACTCTATCCATCCTATGCAAAACCCTAAAATTTTCATGCAAACCCTAGTTCCTCCCATACAAACCCTACTTTCTCCCACTCTTTCATTTATTTAAGTTCCCCCCTTTTATTCACCACTAATGGTTCATGGATTATTTAGGTCATTCTTACCTACGTTAGCCAACTTACTTCCCCTTGGTTATCTTATTTTTTCATTTTTCTTTTTCATGCCTCCATCCCATATCACCACATTAAATACCGTAGCATGCATGTCCTAAGGGGCCACATCCCATCACGTCACAATTTGCAGCATATCCATATTAGCACATACTAGAAGAAAGCACATGAACATATCTCTGTTCCAAGCCACGCTACAAATAAAATAGTTAAGATTATAGCACATGGTACACAACATATAATTATACGAGACATTCAAGGCATGTAAGACACGTATATAGCACACATGCGGTCTTAGCTACACCCTTACCTAAAATGTCGCGGGGCTTGGAGCACGCTCCTACGCCTCCTTAGGGTTATGACTTGATTAACTTATAAGAGAGAAGTACTTGATTCTCCTGTGTGCAAAGGGGAGGGAAAAAAAGAGTTGGGCTGACCCAACTAGGGGAAGAGGAAAGAAAAAAAGGAGGTAGGTTGGGGTAGCGACGTTGGGAGAAAAGGATTGAAGGGAAGGGAAAGGGCCAACGACCCAGTAGGGAAAAGACAGGCCGGTGGCCTGAAGAGGAAGAAAAGGAAAAAGGAGGAAAAGAAAAGGGAAGGAAAAGGAGAAAGAAAAAAAAAAGGAAAAAGGAAAAGGAGAAAAATAAAATTAAAACATTTTTTAGAATAAGGGTATTTAATTATTTAGATGGACAAATTAATTTAATAAATTAATTTATTTAAAATTTAAGATATTAATTTAAGAGGAAAATTTAATAAAATATAGGTTTGGAAAAATTATTTAAATTAAATGAATATGATAAAATAACTATTTATTTATTTTAATTTATTAAATAATCATATCTATTTTTATACACCTAAATATCCAAAAATAATTTAATTAATTAATTTAAAAATTAAATTGTCCCAAATGAGAGGTAATTATTAAACTTTAAGTTTTAAAATTTTGGGGTATTACAGTTAGTTAAGAGTATGGATGGCTCAAGGAAGAAAGAGAGTCCAGACAAGGCGTGTAGCTATAGTGTGTACAGGTGCTATAACACCTCAATCTTTTAATATTGAATTTTTTAATTTAAAACACTTTAATTGTATAAACTAAGATAATTAAATGATAGTCTTTACATCAAACATAAGAAAAATGGCCACTATTCATCTTATAATTATTGTAAAGCTTCAAAAACCAAACTATTCAAAAGAGAAATACGATCTCAACATAAGAAAAGTGAAATAAATATTTTACAATATAGCTCAAATAATGAGGTGCGGCCAAAATAATGTCACTTAGAAATGAAACTCAAATGAATAATAGAGAACTCTCAAAGAAGATAATGTGATAAGATAAAAGTTAATGATATATAAAACGAAACACATTGTCATTGAAATCCATAAGTGAAATACTAGAAAATGAAATCTAATAGTTGCAATAAATTATAGAAGTATATAAGAGTCCGAACACAAGGGGAAAAATATTTACAACAAATAACCTAATCCATTAAGTCCCAAACCCCACAATGAGGCAACCATAAGCCAAAACCAATCTACACAAGATCATTTGCTCACCTAAAAAAGACAAGATTCATCACATTAAACCTAATTCAAGAATATATAACATCTAAGCATGCCATACTAATCAAATTTAACCCACCTTAACACATTTTACATGATACATGGAAATTTATACTAACATGTGATAACACATGGTACACATAGTTATATGCGATAATACAAAAAAAAAACATATGATCAACAATGCATAAAACAAGACATGCAATAATAATCATACACATGGTATGATGAATATGTGGTAAAATAAATATTAAAGAAATCACATATGATGAAGGAAATAAAAGATATGAAAACTAAGGCCAAGTCTACAATCCAAACTTAGAATCTAAACTACTTATTTCATTTCATTAAAGGTGATAATATAAATCTATTTTATTATATCTTTGAACAATAAGTTATATCATCCCTCATAGTTACCTATGGAAGCTATTGAAATAACCATCAATAGATATAAAGTATGGTTGAAGCCAAATAACCAAAGAGACACAAAGCTCATCCAAGTTAGTTATGATTAGTTTTCCACTTAGGATCAATTAAGGTGACAATAATTAGATTTTAGAATCTTAAGTTACTATAAAACTCATAAAAATATAAGTCTTACATACTTATCTGGTACAAAGCATCGCACTTTTAAGGTATCATATAGTCACTAATTATGTTGTAGCAACTTACAAGCAAAAAAAATTATCAAATAGCTTTACATATAAGGAGCTTTATTAAATCACAAAATGGAAAATGAAGCATTAAAATGAGATAATAAAAGTTAAAATTAGTTAATACCATTGCAATCATAATAATAGCAATTATGAATTAAAAAAGGTTAATAATTAATACAGCAATAAAATTATATATATTCATTTTACCATTTAGATAGAGTTTAGACTCTTTTATTGACATTTTACTTCAACAATCATCTTCTTTATTTGAATGGTATATCAATCATTTTTTTTACAGCCGTTCATGTTCAACATATGTCACAATATGTTAGAGGGTTTAGGATTATAGGGTTAGGAAACAAGTATAGTAGGAACAAGATGAAATATACCTGAGCCACTATTATCATTTGGTGGAATAAATCTGTTAAGTTCAAAAATCCCACTATTCTTAAACTGGTAGAACGGTCTAAAGCACCTTCTCAGGGATAACATACCTGAGCCACTATTATCATTTGGTGGAATGAATCTGAAAACATCACCTTCTCGGAGTAAAAGGCTCTCGAGCCACTATTATCATCTAATAAAACGGATATAAAACATTACATTGGTCCTAACTCACGTACTCTTTCACTTTAAGTCATTAATGTATTATCTATAGGTTACATAATTTATATTTTCTTTCATGATGACTAGGGGTGCCACTATTTTTAATGGAACGGATTGAAACACCTTCTCGGAATAAAATGCTCCCGAGCCGCTATTATTATCGAGTGGAACAGATATAAAACATCACCTTGGCTCTACTCATGTGATCTTTCACTTTAAATGATTTATATTTTATTCACGATTGATTTATAGGTACTGAACACATTAAGGCACATAAGTACATCACGCATTTCATAAGGCCAATCTCTAGGGTTAAGATCCTTAGTATCCTCAAACGCTACTTTTACACTCCTGGCATAACTTTTTTTATATTGATCATTCAACCACCAAATATAGTATATCATTTTCAAGTATTATCATTGTTAACATACTAAAGTTCATGGTCTAATGCCCATGTCTCACACATACAATAATAGCCCCATCCCAAAATTTACTATTTATAGAGCTCCCAAAACCCTAATTTTATAGGTTAGACATAACTCTTCCCATTATATTCGTATGATTACAAAAATTCAATAAACATCCTTAAAATGCCAATATTAACAACATATTTGAAATTTATGTTCTAACTCAAGGGTTTTACACATTGGATAGTAATATTACCATTTTAAGGTTACTACGCCCTAATTAAGCTATTATCTCATTTTGAAGAACCTATGACATTCACTGATCACTCAAAACACTTATTATGATATCATTATCATGTTTAATACACCTAACACATTAAAATACCAAAATTTTTATATTAACCCATATTGACCAAAATGATCTTATTTTATGAAAGTCTTGTATCTTCAACAACCATTATTTTCCAAATCCTCCATTTATCATCATTCTCTTAAATATCCTAATTTTCCACTTATCTTAATTGATTTAGCCCATAGTACTATTCCATAAGTTATATTTTCCCACAAATATTACTTAGCGTAATAAAATTATACCAACACATCTTACTCATTTTTACTTTCTTTCTATCATATAAATCCATATTATCATAACATATCATTAACAATATACATTCCATCATATAATAATAATATCATGAAAATACACATAGCCATGAAAGAATTTAACACAAAACCTTAAAACATCGATCAATATCCTTACCAACAAGGACACTAGGCTCTAAGCACTTCAATTTTAAACTTCATCCTCCGAGATCACTAGAATATTACCTACAAATATGAAATAATATATGATTAGGATCAGAGATTAAAATTAAGGGAAAAGTTAAGGTACATGAGGGTAACAATGGAAATAATCAAAGTCAAATGGAAGCTTGAGTTGAGTGGAAGTGTGGTGGAATGTATGGTGGTGCTATGGTGAAATTTTGGTGGTGTTTGGGTGTGGAAAAGAGGGTGTAAAACCAAAAAAGTGAGGCTGCATATGTGTGAGACAGATGGTGCACTCCCAAGCTGAGAGCTAGGATCCTACATGGTAGGCTATGTAAGGAGGCTTATCCATACTTGAACAATAAACTATATAAGAACTAATGAACAGGAGCACACAGGCGTGCTAAGGCCGTGTGCGGGCCGCGTGAGGGTGCACAAGAAAAACATGCTAGTCTGCACATGCATGCGATAAAGGAAAATATAGGTGTATGGCTGTGCACTGACTATGGGCCTCATAAAAATGTGACAGACATGAAGAAATAATGGGAGAAAAAGGCAGCGGTCAACGATAATGGTCGACGATGATGAGTGGGAGTGATGGGGTGGTCTTAGTAGTTGATCCACCAAGCTCAAGGCAATGCTTAGTGACTGTGGTAGTGCACAACGATGGCGGTGGTGGGTTGGGTGTCAAAAATAGGGCAACATCCAAGGGAAATGAAGAAGAAGAAGAAGAAAGAGAGGGAGGGAGGGGTTAGGGTAGGCTTGATCGATAGACAAGATGGGTAAACAATGAGACAAACAAATGAGGGAGAAAGAGAGAGATGAGTAGTATATATATATATATATATATATAAGTGTATGGTAGTGTATGAATGGGGAGGATGCAGGGATGATGGCAGAAGTAGAGGATGATGATGATGAAGATTGTAGGGGATGGTGATGGTTGTGATGCGCATGGCAATAACTATAGGGTGAGGGTGATGATTGTGTGTTTCAAGTGGTAAGAAGAAACACACACAAGATAAGGAGGAGGAGAAATTGGCGCCAAAAAGGAAGAAAGGAAAAGAAGAAAGAAAAGAAAAGGGTTAAGTTAGGATTAGATTAAATGTGATTAGCTTAAATTAGATAAGATTAAATATATAAATCAATCGTGATCAATGTTGGGTTAAGAATATAGTGTCTTGGGTTACAGATTAGATTTAGGTTAAAATTTTAGGATTAAGAAATTTGAAGAAGGCTATAATAACATTTTCTTGATATTAGAATTGGATTAAGGTATTAATAATACCGGATTAGGTTTAATAAAATTTATAGGTATTATAGTATGTGTGTGTAATTTGACTTCAAGTATATGATTAGTGGATAATGTGAAAAAGTTCTTCATTTTTGACATATAAACCATTTTAATTATTAAAAAACTAATATAAAGTACATGAGGCAACACTATGACATGGGATAATAATAGATACAATATGGGCGATCACAACCTTGCATACTAAACCCACCTCTGCCCTATTAACAAGAATAAAAACATATGATATCAACATCATACTAATAATATAAAACTCATATTATCAATTATACTATACTAAACATCATAGCTTAAGTCAATACTTAGAAGAAAAATAATATACACATGTCTAAGGTAAGGATCATTAAGGAATTGTTGCCTTTAAATAATCAAATTAAACACATATCCAAGGGGATGATCTTTAAGGACTTACTGCCACAAAACACATGATATAAACGTTATGCATACAATACCTCAACACCCAATGTAACACCCCCAAATTTCACTCCTGAAAAATTTTTTTTTTGAAAGAAGTGAAATTTGGGGGTGTTATAAGTTGGTATCAGAGCTTTTGGTTGTTGAGAATCGGGTTTCGGTAGAGATTCGGTTCTCAAGATCCTAAATGTTTTAACTGAAAATGTATTTATCTTCTTTCAAGTGATCTTTTTTTTAATCCGGATTAGCTTGTGAGGATAGTGTGATTGGGTAGTATAAGCGGCCTTGTGATTTGCTGTTGTAATTATCTTTTTGTATATGATCATTTGTGATTGTACATGCTTGATTTGTGTTGACTCTGTATTTTATGTGTTGCGATTACTATAGTTTTGTAATTAGTTTTCCCTTAAGGGGGTAGTAACCCCACTAGGATAACCCTAGTCTTGCAGGTTTGGTGGATTGATAACCTTAACGTTTACCTTGTCGGATATAGTATGATGTATTAGTTGTGTTATTAGAGTCGGGTAATCTTTCGAGTTTGCGTTCCTTTGTTTTATTTAAACTTCACATTATACCTTTTTTGTTATTCTCTCGTAAAATTTGATTCTAAGGAATAGTATTATTGTAACTTGTTTTGATTTAAGTCTGTATTTCTTCCTTATTTGAATTCCATTGCATTTGAATTGCTAAGCAACGATTTTCCTCCTTCCTAAGCCTTGTTTCCATTCAACTTTGCATGGTTTAGTCTCGTTAACATTGTTTTATTTTTCTTCGGATTTACTTGTAAATTACTCATTGTGTAAGGTTTTATGTGCATATTATGTATTGGTTGTGTCGATAGAGTTGTGTAATCTTTAGAATGTTCGTTCCTTTATTCTATTTGAACTTCACGTTTTACTTTTTATGTTATTCTTTTGTAAGACTTTATTTTAAGGAATACTATTTTTGTAACTTGTTTTGACTTTGAGTATGTATTTATTCCTTATTTGAATCCCATTGTATTTGATTTGCTAAGCATCGATTCTCGTTCTTTTAATTTACCTCCAATGCCTTGTTTTGATTCAGACTTTGCTTGGTTTAGTTTTGTAAACCTCAGTTTATTTTATTCGGATTTACTTTTAAACTACTCATTGCGGTAAATGTTTTATTCAATTATTTTTCAAGTTTCCACTACTTAGGTTTTCCTAAACTTCGGGGACGAAGTTCCTTTTTAAGGGGGTAGTGATGTAATACTCCGTATTTTTAAAATCCAAGTTTATTAAGCTAAATGATTTTATTAGCATAATTTGATATAAAAATTTAATTATTTTAATTTTTATTCGTTTTATGGATTTATCGACAATTTCGAATTCATATTTGAATTTAATTAATTATTGTCGTTGCGAACCATTCTAGATAAATTCGTTAACGACAATGATTTTATTATATTCTTATGAGTTCGAGTCTCGGTTAAAAATATATATTCTCGTTCTTTCTCGTATTTTGATTTTTAATATTTTAAATTTATTTTCGATTATAACTTCGTCATGTGATTACGGCTTTGTTTTGAATTTATATTTCGTTAACGAAATATATTATTTAAGTTATAGAATTTATGTTTAAATAGTTAAATTTATTTTAATGATTTTATCCTTAGAAAATATTTCTGACTCTAAATTTATTCGTGTTTGAGAATCGTTAATAATTTTTGGGAAGTTTTAAATTAAAAAGATTTTCGGAGTTTATTTATGAATTTCTTCATGGAATTAATTTTCTTTTGTTTTATGCTTTTTGATTTACGGAAAACCAATTTCGGAAATTATTTACATTAGTCTCAGTTTGTTAGAATTTTACTTAAATATTTTACTATATGTTTTTAAATATTATTTCGGGGTCTTATAATGTATTTATATAAATAATATAAATTTTTACGTTCATTAATAAATTCTTCCGAAAATGTTTTCGAAATTCTTTATATAGCTTTTATTAATTTTAAGCGCTTGGATCGTTTCGAAATAATTTTTATTTAATAAATTTTAGATAAAATATTCTAATAATAATTTTTAGACTTAAGTATTTGTTTTAGGTGCATTTATAAAAAAATAAAAAAAGAACCAACCCGTCGGTACCCGACCCCCCTCTCTTCTTTTTCTTTCTCTCTTCTCTTTCCCATGGCTCCCTGCTCCCTCTTTCCCCGATCCTGCAACCCTAACCCTCGCCCCTCTCCACCTCCCCAACTCCTTGCTCTGCCTCGTCAGCCACCGTCGACAGCCGCACACTGCTGCAGCAGCCACCAGCAGCAGCAGCGCGCAAGAGCAGCAGTGGGCGACAGCAGCAACAACATCGAACTGCGGCAGAGACAGCAACGAGCCACGCCAGTTCTGCCGTCGTCCGGCCACGGCAAGCGTCGCCGACCACCGGCGAGCCATCCCTATTCCCCGACAAAGTTTCTCCGGCATTTTCTTGTCCCGATTGTGTTGATTTCATTCGGTATAAATTTTCGAAAAACCCTAACCCTTGTTTTGATTAATTGAGTATGATTTAGCTTGTGATAAGCTAAATTAGTTGTTTGATTATGTATATATATACTGTAAGAATGATTTGGATGGGTTAATTGTATGGTTGTATTGGAATTTTGGAAAAATTAAATTTTTGGCCGGGTTATGCCCGAATTTTTCGGATTCGTCCGATTTAGCTATTTTTGATAAATTGATTATACAAAATGTTTTAAAATGTATCCAATTTCATTTTGGAACCGTCAATTTGAGAAATTTATGCAGGTTTTATCGGAATTTGATTCCTAGGTCGAAATTCGAGTGTAATGAAATTGGGTTGCGTAATTGAGTCGTTTTACTCAATTGATTTTATAATATCGTTTAAAATATATTTAATTTTATATTGGAAGTTTTGATTTGGGAAAATTGTGCGTAATTTATCGGAATTGAATTTTTAGGTCAAAACTCCCGTGGGTTTAAATTGGATTTTGTAATCGGGTTATTTTATTCAATTGACTATATAAATTACATTAGAATATGTTTAATTACATTTCCAAACCGTCAATTGGTATGTTTTGGCAATAATTGATCGGGTCTGCGTTTCGGGCTCAAAAACCCTTATTGTGCTAAATTGCGTATTTCTTTTATTGGTTTTGAGCAATTGATTATTTGATATGTTATAAAATGTGTTTAATTGCATTTCTAAACATTCAATTTGGTTAAATTTATGGAATTTTACCGAATTGCATTTTCGGGCCTAAAAACCTATATTTTAAGTGAGGTTATGAGATTGGTTATTTGTATAGTTGTTTTGCTAAAATTAAATTTATAAAATTAGTTGAAATGATACTAATTGTATTCTAATACCTTTAATTAGAATTAATTGATTTGAATTACTTGAGTTTATGTCATGGGCTTTAAAACCCTAATTTTGAAAATTGATCATCTCGAATTGATTTATCGGAAGATCGTTTTGTTGAAATTGATTGTCTAGCTTTATCTAATATTAGTTTAATTGTGTTTTAAAACTATCAATTTGAGGTAATCAAAGTGATTTGGCCGATTTGTGGTTTACGTATTAAAAACCTAATTTTCGGGGATGATTTTATAAAATTGATTTTGGTATGTGTATTTTATCTAATCAAATTCTAGCTTTGGGTTTTAAACCATTTAAATTATGTTTTAACCTAATCGGTTTGAATTTGATTCTATGTAAATTGGTTAGGTTACTTATTTAGTTGTAAAACCTAATAAATAAGTTATTTTCGATAAATTAACTTATGATCGATTATGCTTTCTTGGGTTTTCCAAATTAATTTGAAATGTCCTAAGTGTATTTGTATTAATCTATTTTGATTTATATTTAATCTTAAATCTTAATAGAGCTATGCTTTTAAGTCCTAATTTTTGGACAAGTTTTCCAAGAAAAATAGTTTGTGTCCCTTTGTATAGACTAAATTATAATAATTGGAATTATTGATTGATAGGATAGTTTCTAATTTAGTTTTCGATTTCTATTGGATCTAGGAAAGCCTTATCATGGATCCACGAGTTAGTGATCTCTCTCTCCCTCTTATCTCGCGTAGCTAGCTTCGGATCCAGGTAAGTTCTCTACTTACCTCTACTTATGGGTATTTCGTAAGGATGTGGCTAAGGTTCCTATGTGTTGTGTGACTTGCATGCCTTAGATGTTTTGTATATATACCATGTCCGGTTGTGTATCGTATGGTTGTCCTTAATGTGTTTTATGCGTAGCGCAGCTTCGAGTTAAGGTATGTGGTATGCGTTTTCTTACGACATGAATGTGATGTCCATATGTGGTAATTATGATGTGTTGTGATATGATGTAACCCTCTAGGACATGCATGCTAGGGCGATTATTATTATTATTATTTTGACATGGAGATAAAAGGGCAAAAAGAAATAATTGGGAAGTGAGTTGCAAAAAGGGAGTATAAGGGACCCGATTAGGGTTTTGGGAAGAATTAGTAATATGGAAAAGGCGGAAGTAAAAATGATTAACGGTGAGTGAGGTGCGGGTTGAGAGTGAGAGTTTATGTTATGAGGAATGATTATGGATGTTTTGGGAGAGAAGAAATATTGGGTGAAAAGGAGAGGTTACTTGTGGGAAAAGAAAGGTACTAGGGTTGAAGTGGCCAACTAGGATTTTAGAGTCACAGGTGGAATCGCTGGGTAGAGCGATATGATTTGGGATTGGAACTAAATGAGATGAGGTGTTGAGGATAAATGAATTAATGGTAGTGAAATAAGAGGAAGTTGGGTCACATAGGTCTTATTAGGGTTTCAAGGGAAACCCTCGAGGCTAATGACGGGTGGAGTCTGATGTCACGAGGTGTTGGGCCTTCACCCACACCCTTAAGGGTTAGTTTTTATTATGTGTGAGTATAGAGGGAAATTGATATCGAGGTGTGATAAGGGGTGCACGAGTTCCAAGATATGGGACGGGCCCTCCTGGGAGGATAAGTGTGGATATAGTTAGCCATGCATGTCAAGGATAAAACACTTTCAATAAGATACGTTAAGATACTAATCACTTAAAGAGGAAGATGTTGAGCCGAGCCCAGACCGGTCCACCGGCGAATAATAGTGGCCAGGAGCCGGGGTGCCCTGGAGACCGTGCCACCGGCGAACAATAGCGGTCAGGAGCGTTTTGCCCTGTATGATTTCCAGTCCACCGGCTATAATAGTGGGGGTTTCCGTGCTCAGCAACCCAAATGTAAAATTTATAAGACATGGGAAAGATACTAAATACTTACAGTGGAACACCGTGTGAGTCGGGGCCAGACCGGTCCACCGGCAAATAATAGTGGCCAGGAGCGTTCTGCCCTGGAGACCGGTCCACCGGCAAATAATAGTGGTCAGGAGCGTTCTGCCTTGAGTGTATACTTTCCGGTCCACCGGCTATAATAGTGGGATTCCCGCACTCACATGGACTATTAAAGAATATGTGTGGAATGAATATATTATTGATGAGAATAAAGAATGAGTCACAAGCACTTACAGTGAAACACCATGCGAGTCGGGGCCAGACCGGTCCACCGACAAATAATAGTGGCTAGGAGCGTTCTGCCCTGGAGACCGGTCCATCGGCAAATAATAGTGGTCAGGAGCGTTCTGCCCTGAGTTTATATATTCCATTCCACTGGCTATAATAGTGGGATACCCGCACTCACGTGGATTAATAAAGAATGTGGTGTGAAATGACTACTTTTAATAAAGACTCAAAGCGAATAAGTCTAATTGAACTATGGTCAGCTTTTATTATTTGTATTACTACATGCTGATTTCGTGAGTATGTCACGCGTTGAGTTTCCAATAATATGGATTATTCCTACTTGAGGCGTATGGGTCACTTTATATTTCGGTTATACTACGCTTATATGTTTAAATGGGATGTTATATATGTTTCATATGTTACTATAGGTGTATGGAAAGATTCCTGCTGTGGTTTGTGAGTATGTATGATATTGTATCAACGTATTGTATCATAATTTAATATGTATTTGATGTTATCGTTTACGTCTCTCTCATAAGATAAGGTAGTGAGACTTACTCAGTATTGGACCCGTACTGATACTACACTGGTTGAATGGGTCCTGTGATGATCCACCGATGGTGGGGAGCAGACCTTTGATGCAGGTTTTGATCAGTTACTAAATTGGGGTGGAAGGCTTGACTTGAGTGAGTAGGCGGTCTGGATATTTATCATTCGGGATTTGTTTTATTTAATTATATTCATATTTGGAAGTACAAGTGTTGTATTTAAATTTCCAAGGGTTTTGTAATTGACTTTTAATTTCTCGTAACGTTGTCATGCTTTTAAAATTTGGATTTAATTGTTTGGCAGGTTTTAGCCTTGCATCTAACATGAGATAGATGGTTGACATGTATCTTGTGTTAGATGTGGCGGTAACATTTTCCAAATTCGCTCCTAGCTTCCGCTTTATTCTTTCAAAATTTTTTTTTCAGGAGTGAAATTTGGGGGTGTTACACCCAAATCCTTAACTTTTGATACCCCTTGCAGGATTTGTGGAAAACTTATAGAGTAGAAATGAGTCATTTGACCTAAAAGTCCACAAGTGCACTCAAGGGCCTTTCTCTAAGGCATGAGATCTTCTTCCCAAATCAAGTTCTATTTTAATTTAATTAAATAATTTTTTTACTAAGTCCAAAATAATTATCACAAAAAAGGATACTAAAATCCATAATTAAACAACTCAAAAAAAAATCTGCCTTAAAGAATCATAGGTAGCACCCTACCATAGAAGGCCTAAGGTTGGCCATTACGTAATAACCCCAACGCCCAAACATTTATATAATTCCAACACTTAAGTTCAATGATTATTAAAATTTAAGATAAATTCAACTAATAATGATATGCTTAGAGGTAAAGACTATGATCATCCTAAGTTCAATTGTTCAACACTTACACCTATTTGGTCACTTATAACCAAAATACTTTTATATGTCAATTTACTCCAATTTACCTTTTTGATACCAAATAGATTTGTACCTAATTGAAACTCATATCAATACTAAATAACATCAAAATTATCATTTAAATATATATTTTAGTTTGGAAATTTCCCTGAAGTGGTGAAGATACCATAATACTCTTTCATTTCCAAATAAAATCCAAAATTTCATATCTAATACACCAAACTTTACATGCTTACAATACATAACATAACACATCAAATATATGGCATGCTTTTTATAGAAATCATAGAATACATGTAGGAAAAAATGAATGCCCTTAGACTTATCAAATTTTAAATTTAGCACAACATACTTAACATCACGTGAATCATGTTTTCTAGTCCATTAACCACTATGTATGAATATCAACACCATCCCCTAACTTTTTAAATAATCAAGTAAACAATACCAAATATCCCACAAACATCTCATCCAAGCAACACTTTTTAGCATGACAATTTTGAGACCTTAAACCAATGTAGTCATAATGTTTTACATACTAAAAAAACAAGATCCAAAAAATAGGTGGTAAACTAGAAATCCTAAGCCTTCAAATGAGACCATCCCATGCTAATGATCCATCCACATATGTACAAACTTTCTACGAAATATATAACAAAAATAAGAAATATAGTCTATCATGTTTCATGCATATCTTTCATCATAAGGATTCAAACCTAACACTATTATATGTCAAAATTTATCTCAAACATACAATGAAACTAATAAGTATGTTAAACTTATAAAAAAAATAGATGGCTTACACAAAAATAATCCTAAAATAGTGGCTAATCATACTAACACAACATTTGTATTTAATACTTTTAACGAAATATAAATATAGATTAACATACATACTTCAACATATTAAAATTATATGCTCTCATGTAAACATAAAGATTCAAATAAAATACATTATATCACTTAATCAGTTGGAAGATTTTACTTAGAGTTTGAGCTCAAAATTTTTTTTAAAAGAAAACAACTCCTAGATAACTAAAAAATTCTCTTGAACACCCTTCAAAAACAATAAACAAAACAACCTAGTAAAATCCTATTTAGCATAATGAAATACCAAAAGAAAGAATAACATATAATCTATAGAGAAAAAAACTTAAACATCAAGGAGGATGGCATATGAGTTTTACTCACAATAGCTAATAATCTAACCTACTTTAATTATTTAAAAATAAATAAAGTCTAGATAAAAAGGATTATAGATGCAAGAAAGTAAGCTACAATGGAGGAGGAACAAGTAGAGAGTCTCGATTGATGGGGATGACAATAGAGAGAGAGAGAGAGATAAAACAACTTGAACACTTGGGATTTTTTTTTGAAAAGGTGAATAGCATATGAAAGTGTGTGCAAGAGATTATGAAGGACACACCTATCACACTACCACACCCAAGGCCAGTGAATCAAAGGGAAGGAAAGGAAGGGGTTAATTTGAATTTACTTGATGCAAAAAGGTGATTGGAGATTTCCAATAAGAGAGAAGGTTTGGTGGTGTAATAAGTGATTTTTGCTCAACATTTGGTTTTATGCTAAAGCACAAAGCAAATATAGTCACGAGGAAATGGGATATGATTTTATAAGTTCAACAAAGACATGGGTGGTTAATGCTAATTTTTAATTATTTATATAGATAGAAAGTTAATATATGAGGTATTTATTAGGAAAAATATTAAATAAATCCTAATAATTATTTAAAAATAAGGAGAGGTGTAAAATAATACATGGAATCTAAATATATAAAAATGGTTAAGAAAAATATTTTGATCTTAAAAAAATTAGATTACAAAAGATACCCAATGATCAATTTACCAAAGGGTGTGCCCAGTCGATCACTTGTCCTTGGGTTTGAATGGTTAGGTTAGCTTCCACTCAACTAATGTCTAGTAAACCATTGATCAATTTTTTTGTTTGATGATAATGCCAAATTACTTAGTTTGAATTAAAAAGATATTATGGAGAAGATAATTTAGAATAATATTTGAAGCTAAATGCACAAGAATATTAGGTTAGAAGAATGTGGTATCACAGTTATTCAATAATATCCAATTATCAAAATCAACATAAGTTAATTGTTATAAAAAAAATTCATTAGTTAATAAAAAAGCCAAGGGTTGAATGAAAGCTCACCAAAATCCATATGGTAAAAAAATCCCAACTTATTGTTTTTACATATATATTACACACTTTTGACCAAAATACCATTGGAAAGTTAACTTAAGCATATTAGAGCTTTTAATTCTCAAGTCACACATACTTATCCAAATTTAATGCTAGTACTTGGTTACATCAAACTTAAGTTAATAGTTATTAAAATAATAATTTTATTAGAGACCTTTTGTAGCATATAAAAATATAAAATTTTTGTTTCAATGCCATAAGTGCATATTTTATATATCTAATGTCATATAGCTCTAATTATGCTTTCTAGGCCATTAGCCATCATATATTCATATCAACATTATTATCTAACTTCATACAACAACAATACAATGAGTATAAATCATAAATAATTAATAAAACAAGGAAAAAGAGTACATAAAAATCTTAGCAAAGTAATGCTTTTTTGCATGGATAATTTTGATACAATTCGCATGATTTTAGCTATAAATTTTTATATAATTAACCGAATCAAAATTCAAATAACATGTGATAAATTAGACATCCTAAACTTTCATATAACACCTTATACACTCCAAGGCCTTATTCACCCACAATTTTGTAGAACAATAGATAAAGAATTATAGGATTAGCATAAAATTAAGTCTTTTCATGGTCTTTACGTTATATTAGCATAAACTTACCTATACACTTAAATACATGGATATTCATGCTTTCACTATTTATTTGAAAGATCAAACATATGCATGAACATATATAAAAAGTAGGCATTCATGCTCATTTCTCAAGAATGGAAACAAATCTTAAAAACATGGTTTATAGCATAGTTTCACATAAAAAGAGTAAGTAAGATTTACTTGCAAGCTTTTTACTCCTAGATAAATAGTAAAGAATTATTCCTCCCTCATAAGGCTTTAACAAACTTTCTTACAAAACTTATAATAATAAGAACACATTTTAGTAAACAGTTAAGTATTTGTTAAAGAAAATTTATAACAACTTATAATTTACTATTTATATCAAGCATTAAGCCATCTTAAAAGTAATATCTCAATACTATAGTTTATTTAAAAGCACTCATCATCCCCTAAACTCTAACCTCCTTTTACTTAGTGAAAGTAAAAGAAGGTTATAATAATTAAAAAAAGGGTTACAATAAAATGGTTTTGAAGTATAAAATTAATGAATGGATAGAATATAGAGGAGGACGAATTTTTTCTAGGTGAAAAGAAGGAAAAAATGAAGCAAAAAAGTAAATACACCTCTTAACTATAAATGTTCAAACACTTGCAAAGCCAAGCAAAGGAGAAATTTTGGTGCAGGTTTCTTAAATTTTCAAGAATGAAAAATGAAAGCAAATGGACATGATGAAGAGGAAAGTTGGGGGTAGTATAAATGAGCATAAAGAGTTGTTCTCTCTTTGGTTGAAATTGGATATGATAAAGGTTATAGGCTAAGAGAACAAAGGTGTAAGAAGATATCTACTTTTTAAGGTTTTAAAGTGTACAAAAATCAAAATGAAATCAAGACTGTTTCTTATGATTGATTATTCTAGTTATAGTAGCAGCTAAGGAGGGAATGGTCCTTCATAATTCAAGGCAATATGTTGGTCATTGTTTGCATAAAATAGGGAATACCATATTTTCTTACAAAAATGTAAGCACTTTAAGACACAAAATACACAAAAAAGCTATGAACAAATGGAATAATATGAGGACAAAGGTGGATCTCAACGTTTAGATACTTTTGGGCTTAGTATAGTGAATATAGTAGGTAAAGTAAGGCTAAGAAGGTAATTGATAGGTTGGAGGAATATTAAGTATAATTAGGATAAATAATCGTAAGATAAGTAATAAAAAATCATAAAATAATGGAATCATTATAAAAAAATCTAGAAAAAATCTATAATTTTTTTATCCCCCAACATCAATAAATAAAAATACTAAATAAATTTTGGGTTACGATAGACCAAAAGTGTCACACAAAAGCAAAAATGAGGGAAATGGGTGTTTATATGCTAACCAAAAAACTTGTTTCCAAAAAGTTTGAAAGCTTAAAGCAACGCAAAAAGTCTTACGGAAGTAAAACCATAAAAATAATTTCACAAATCTTAACGAAATATTGAAAATAATCCTGTTTTTTTCTAATTACTTTAAAATATCAATTAAGGCTTGAGCTTGTATAGAACTAAAATATATTTAATAGGAATGGTTTCGTAAAACTATAAAGGCTTAAATTTGCCTCAATGGCTCTTCAAAAAGAAAATTGTAAAAATGATTTCTTGAAAAAATATTATCATTTTAAATAAATTGTGTCAACTATGAACATAACAATACACGTTAGGATAATATTTGAAATACGACAAAATAATATTTTTACTAAAATTTAGATGTCTGGGTATAATACGTAGGGTTTCACTAGAAATAGGGTTACAATAAATTCTTAATAAAGAGAAATCGTGAGAAATTTGATTTTATAAACTTAATTTTGAAATACGAATATCTCACCCTTTTTATTATCAAAGTTCTTTTAAATCTATGTGTTAAGTACCGTCTTCTCTTGGAACCATGATGCTTAGACAATGTCTGAGATCGTTTATAAACATGCAATACCGTGTTCTCTTGGAACCTTGATGCTTAGACAAAGTCTAAGATCGTATCTAAACATGAAGATGGGCACTCAGTAATTAGGAGCAGTCAAAGTGGCAATGCCATTTAATTATAATTGTCTGTGTCAGCTTCAACGATGGACAGAGCTGTGTCGCCAAGAGAAGGTAATTAAGAAAGTCAAATCAAACATTGACATATGATATATTTAGTGGTCATATAGTATAAAATGAGTTTAATGACTTACAATTTGGATCCTTTGGTTATACATCTAGATGGATATTGTACTTTTATTACTTTCGTAACAAGTACCACTTAATATAGTATTGCCTCCAATTCATAATAAATATTATTTTAGTAAGTTCTTTTTATTAAAAAAATATAATTTTAGATTTTTAATACAAAAGGTAAACTATTTTTTTATATGTTACCATTACACTTATTAATTTTTTTTATAAATACTATTTAATGAGATACATATTTAATAGGGGTGCAGTTGACAATTTATACATACGTTATTAACAAATTTATAAAATTTTAAAATAATAATTATTTAGAGTAAGAAGTAATAGCTTCAGACTTCTCCGAATAAGAGTACGAAAGTGATGACAAATTAAATAATGGTGCATAAAACAATGCATGGTGACGCCCCCCCCCCCCCTTCTTTTCTTCCCACTTTTTGCGGCTTTCATTAATAATATAGTACATAAGCGTGGTTCTGTAAGAAACTGACAATTGATACAATAATCGGTATAAAAATTTACGCACCTCCTAATGATACTCATTAGCTTTTCACTATCATACCAAAACCTGTCGCGTTGGAAAATTATTTGTTTCCGTATAAATCTGAATGATGCAGAGACATAAAAGAATGAAATCAAAAGAGACATAATTCTCTTTCCTAATAGCGTTTTGTTGTCCTCTTCCGAAAGTTATGAATGTTCTCAAAATTTTAAATGGTTACACACGATTGTATTGGACAAAGGTGGATTTAGTCCTTTTGGTTATTGTCTTATTGATAAGAATTTAGTTTTATTTCTAAAAGTAGTTTCAATTTGAGTTTGCGTGACTAAGACATGAGTTAGTGGATATTAATAAATAAAAAATATTTTTATTTTTATTTTTTATTAACCTCAATCCTTAGGACTATTATTAATATTTTTCTTAATCTTAATAATTTTAATTAACACTTTGTGACATACGAATTTCTTTCATTTTAAACTATGAAAAAAAATATCGAAGAATAATTACATTATTAACAATAATAGTTATATGAAAGAATATACGCACACACAAATATAAAAATAGAACTTTACTTAGTACATTATAGTTTGGAAAATATAACATAATTATAAATGTAAGTACTTATTGTTGAAGTGCTTTGTTTAGAATCATAACGTATCTATGAAAATAAAAAATTTAAAAATATGTTACCAATAAATAAGTAATATAGTGCTACTTAACAAAGTTAATGAGTACTCTTTTCTAAGTTATCAAAAATGTAATAGCTATGAAATACATTCCTAGCTATATGACATGTCGATCAAAGCCTATCAATCTTATAATTTTTTCCCAAAATTCATCGATTAAAATATTTTTCTTATATAACATACAATCATATGTATTCCTTCTATTCTTCCAAATTTACATACAACATAATAAATTATGTTTAACTAAGTAATATTAACCCTGGTAAATAATAATAAAACAATTGATTCTGCTCAAAATGATATCTACGACATAAATATAGATATCACAATAATCACAACTCAAGTTGAAAACAATTTCCTTTTGTTAACCATGTGAAATAGATACACTAAGTTCAGTGTACAATTTTACATCATTTGGGATATAGCCAATAAATATGATATTCACAGCAATTTCTTGTCCAACATGTTTAACTAAGGATTTTTTTTTCCTCTTAAAACATTTGTGGCATAGCCTTTAACAAATTTCTCTTATACATGAAATTATAATACACAAATAATATGAAAGTTACAACAATAAGCTTATTCTCAATACAACCTCATGAACTAAACAACATGTAATAATATTTTCAACCCTCCACGTCCCATAACCAAAACACAAATTAAATTCCATACAACAAAATATGAATGTAAATTGTCGTTGCAACCATATATACCTCCCTCAGTATTTGAATTGTCCACTAGTTGGTTTTCTAACTACGGGCACAAATACATTCTAGCAAGATGGGGATGCTCTATCTTGTCTTCTGGCTATATGAAAGATTAAAAACTAAGGTATTAAAATGATGGGACAAAGGAAAAATGAATCAATAACGCCAAACACATATTAGAAATAATAACAAATCAATAACACACGACTTATGTGGAAGAATAATTCCAATGTGAAAGAAAAAGAACCACGGTACACTTCGGTCCACTTAGAAAACTTTTAATATGACAAATCTGAGTTACAAAGTCTAGTATTCAAGTACTAACTAAATACTACACTCATCAACCCAAAAATAATATAATTAGACAATAATTACAACGCCTAAAAAGAAGAGTTTGTAATTATAAAACAAAGTTGTTGTAAACTCATCCAAAGGTCAATCTACAAGCCAAAAAACAACAAGTCTTTTTAGAGTAATCAATAACAAGATGTCAACAGAAACCTTACCAATTTTCAGCTAAAATCGAGCAAAATAGACCATCTAATAAAAGCTAAACCTAAGAATGAGTTGAAATTAACCTAAACAAAAATATCCATTGGAATGCCAACTAAAGCATGATCTAAAGATCTCAAAATCATATCTCCACCATTCATAATCAAGATTGGTATCTTTAAAAAATTGTATAAAAAAAATAGAAACACCCAATAGTAAAAGACTTCATGTTTCTAAATTAATCAAACGCGTAATAAAGAAAAAATAATATAAATTTTGTGGTTCTCTCTCTCTCTCTTTTACCTATGGTTATGAGATTTAAATCTCATTTTTAATTTTTATTTTTTCATATTCCTACTATAACTTTTCAGCTGGTATATATCTTTACAAAGTTTGATCACTAATAAAAATAATAATAAAATAACTTTGGACGTTACCATAGAAAGAGGCCAAATGTCATAACATATAAATCAAAATGAAGGCGATGATGTTAATGTTCTATTTGATTTTAAGAAAATTTAAGAAAAAAAATTAAAATAAAAATACTTCCTTTTAAACTTTTCTCAAAGAAAATCAAATAGCTAATACTTAATAATTTATTCATCACTCTTTTTCTATCTCACTAATTTATATAAACCAAATACAAAAAATTATTTTCCTCTTTATTTTCTTTAAAACTTTTCAAAAATCAAATGAAGCATAAAGGTGCAATTATAGCATCTATTCATTACTTTGGTTTATGTGCAAATACAGGGCAACAATATAAATATGAATGAGGGAAATGATTCTTTATTAATTCTATGTGATTGAAATTGGAACAACTGATTGAAAATTGGGACAACCGAGCAACAAGATGGAAGATATATATACAGAAAGTAAGTGATAAAAACAAGCTAAAATCTAGAGGAACCAGGAGATAATTTAGGGGATAAGGGTGAATTAATTAGCTCCTTCTTTGTCTCCTATTTTCTCTCCTAAGGTTGTGGTAAAATTTTTAGAGGGAAGGGAGCTGCAACATATTGTGGTTGAACCGTAGACCAAGTGTGCTGAAGATGTGGAAGATATGGACTTCTCTAACACCCCCCGCAAGCTGTAGCAAGGAAAATCATGCCTAACTTAGGAATAAGGTGATCATAATGATTCCCTACAAGGGACTTAGTAAGGATGTTTGCAATTTGGTTGCGAGTTGCCACGTGAGAGATATCAATCAAACTAGCCAACACTTGGTCACACACAAAATGACAATCTAACTCGATGTGTTTTGTGCGTTCATGGAAGACAGGATTCCTGGTAATGCGGATAGCTACTTAATTATCACACTTGAGGGGAATAGGTGTGATATTCTCACTGGACAACTCATGCAGAAGGCGTGTAAGCCAAGCAAGCTTGGAAGTGACCCTACGAATAGATCAATATTCAGCTTCCACAGATGACAAAGAAATGGTGGTTTGCTTCTTGGACTTCCATGATATGGGAGATCAACCCAAGGTGATGAAGTACCCACTCACATATCGTCTAGAGAATGGGCAAGAAGCCCAATCTGAATCATAGAAGGCATGTAAGGAAGTGTCTATAGTGTTGTTGAGGAGTATACCTTAGTCAGGCTTACCTTTGTGGTATGCAAGGATATGGAGAGCTGCTTCATAGTGTGGTAACTGTGGACTATAGTTGAACTGACTGATATGCTGAACAACAAAAGAGATGTATGGTCGTGTGTTGGTGAGGAGTTGGAAGAAATAAATCAGCTTAAAGAGTTCTTAATAGTGAGACGACCGGAGTTGTTCTTAATGAAAAGAGAATAGTTATTCTTAGATTGTGAGTAGCCATGGGATATTAAGGAAGAGGAAAAATTCACATACCATTTCCTCGATTCTTGTTTTAAGCCATAGAGTGACTTCTTAAGCTTGTGCACAAGGGAGAGTGGTGCATCGAGGCCAGGTGGTAGTTGCATGTATATGTCCTCATGAAGAAAGGCATTATTCACATCAAATTGATGAATATGCCAACCTTTCTTTACTGCAACTGAAAGTACACTTCGAATTGTGGTCATGCGCACTACTGGGGAAAAAGTTTCCTTAAAATCCTCACCCGCCTTATACCTTTTAATAGTTTCATCCTCTTTGTATTTCACTTTGTAAACCCACTTACAAATCATTGGTTTCTTCCCTTTTGGTAACTTCACCAATTCCCAGGTATCATTTGCATTGAAAGCTTCAAACTCAGCTTCCATAGCCTTTACCCAAAGTGGATCACTGGCAGCAACAACATATGAGTTGGGTTTGGCTATGTGTGGTGGAGTTGTGGATTGGAGGCAAAAAGATGATGGGTTGTGAGTGCAATTGTTAGTAAGAGTGTGAGGACAGAACTATGATTGGACTGTGTCAGCACATACACAGCTGCAAACATAGTCTTGGAGGTGTGAGGGTAGATGAGTGGTTCTGCAAGACCTCCTTAAAGGTTGAGAGCCCGAAGTTGGAGAGTGATGATGTGGTGATTGTGATGGTGGAGAGAAAGTAGTGGATGTCGAAGGTGAACTGGGAGACTCAGGAGGTGGAATATGTAAATGTGAAACAAGGGTGAAGTCAGGAATAGGAAGAGGAATTTGATCAAAGGTGAAAATGGAGTTTGAGGGAGGCAGGCTACCATTTCTAAAAGGGAAAATGTGTTCATAAAACACCACATTTCTACTATCAAAATTTTATTTTTCCTCAAGGTTTAGCACCTTATAACCTTTTCTCCCATATGGGTACCCTAGAAAAACACAAGGATGGGACCTGGGCATAAATTTATCTCTGTGTTTTTTATTGGTAGCTACATAACACAAGCATTCGAAAGGTCTCATGTGATCATAACTTGGTGAGGTGTCAAAGATAACTTCATGTGGGCTATGGTTGTTAAGAAGTTTGGAAGGTATTCTATTTAAGGTATATGTGGTTGCTAAGAGGCTCTCGCTGTAATACCCCAATTTGAGCGGAGTATTATAAGGATTGATATGGCTACTTATATCAACATGGTATACTATCCTTTTGGTGATTCCATCCTAAAGAACTCCATAGTTAAGCATGCTAGTCGTGGAGTAATTTTAGGATGGGTGATCCTCCTGGAAAGTTTAAGAAAATTTCTGAAATTTTCTTATGAAGTGCGTGAGTGAGGACAAAGCGCGATGAATGGACTCATGTTGATCTGTGGGTCCAGCCGATCAAATTCAAAAGCGCTCCAAGGTAGTCCCCGCATGGTCGTATCGACTCGAGGTGTTACACTCGCCCCAATATTCTTGTGGCATACTAAATTAGAACCTGAATGCCTATGCCATTTCCAAAAGATGTTTGTGCTTTCTTTCAACGATGTCGTTTTGTTGTGGTGTGTAGGGTAGGCTAGTTTGGTGAATGATCCCATGAAGGGAGAAAAATAGTTTGCCTTCAGTGTTGGACCCTAGTTCATAAGCATTGTCGGATCGGACACGTTTGATAGTTTTATTGAATTGAGTTAATGAGAGCTATAAAAGATTTCAAGATTGTAAAGGCATTAGCCTCGGTGTTGAGTAGGTAAGTCTAGGTGGAAAGAGAGAAGTCATCGACTATGGTTAAAAAATATTTGAAAACATTATGCGTGGTCACTTTGTGAGGTCCCCAAACATCTATGTGGATTAAATCAAATGGAGCATTATATTGAGAAGTGGTCGATGGGAAATGCAAGTGATGTTGTCTAGCTTTGAAACATATATCACACGACAAAGAAGAAACTTTATTGAATGAATTAGAAAATTGAAACATTTGTTTGATTTTACATAATGGAAGATATCCTAGTCGACAATGCCAAACAAGAATATTAGAAAGAACATTATTTGGAATTAAAATACTTCGAGAGCTTGCTATATTGGAACTGGAAGACTTGGTGGAAAGTGCATGTTAGACCGGTGAAGAGATGGCAGTTGGTGGTGAAATATTTATCTTTTCTGGATAAAGAATGTAGAGGTCTCTGATGAGTCTACCAAGAAGAAGGAGTCTCTTCGTTGAAGGGTCCAATAGAAAGCACCCATGATTAGTGAAATAAATGGGAATTTTGAGCTATTGTGTAAGTTTACTTATTGAAACAAGGTTGTATTTGAAGTTTGGGGCATAGAATACATTTTCAATGATTAACTGGTTGTTTATTTTTGACAAGTCCAGTGCATTTAACAGGGATGGCATGTCCATTTGATAAAATGATGGATATGGGTTTAGAGGTATCTGTGAGATTAAGGAAAAGGCTTTTATTCCCACTCATATGATCTGTTGCACTTATGTTAAGTAGCCATGTTTGTGTGCAGGTCATAGATGCATGAGAAGATGATTTAAATGCAATAATATTCTGGTAAATTGAATGATTACCTTTAAATGAAGCTAACCCATTGGAGGTCAAAGACTGAGTGTGTGGCTATAGTGGCTGAGTCATTGCTTCTTTCTCTGATAATTTATTCCGATTGAGAAATGACATGAGTTGCCTGAACTACTTTATACTCCAGCTTTTGTTACCTTTATCGTTCTCACTAGGAGTTGCTTCGGCTTGAATTGTTGTTGTGAACTTCTTGGACTTGGTAAACTTGAAATGTGTGGGAAAACCCACTAATCTGTAGCATTTCTCCTTGATGTGTCTAGGTTTTTTTTTTTGTAATAATTACACACCAACTTTTTATTATCTCCTTTAAGGGTATGCTAGAAAGCCCTTTTGGTGTTGAAGGACATTACATTTTCTGAAGCTGTGTTGCTAATTTCATGATCCCTTTCCTCATTGATAATCATAGCGTAGGCTGTTCCTACACTAGGGAGTGGATTCATCATCAAGATGCTTCCTCTAACAACAGAGAATGAGTCATTTAGACCCATTAGAAATTGAATGAGCTTTTGATCTTCACTGCGCTTTACAAAGCTCTTGGTTGCACCACATGAACATGTTAGAAGTGTGGTAAGCAGGGATAACTCATCCCATATTTTCTTCATTTTGGTGAAGAAAACAGCCACACTATCAGTGCCTTGTGCAGTTGATGATATTTCTTTTTAGAGTTGGTATAATTGGACTCCATTAGAGGTTCCGAACCTATCATCCAACTCAACCCAGATTTCATGTGCAACTATGGTATAGATTACACTTTCAGCAATTTCCTTACTTAGAGAGTTGAGTAATCAACTAGTCACCATTGAGTTACATCTCACCCATTGGCTATAAGAGGGAGAGTCAGTAGCAGGTTCTTTCTGTTTCCCATTGATGAGATCAATATTGTTCTTGGCACCTAGGGCTATCATCATGGCTCTCTTCCATGCATGGTAGCCTATGCCATCGAAAACCTTTGAAACGAGAACAACACCGGGATTTTCTGAGGCATAGAGGTAAAGGGCATTGGACGGATCATCAAAGGATTTAGGGTTGGTTGAAGTTTGAGTCTAGGATTGATCTGTGAGGGATGGCATAATTAATTAGCTGTAAAGGATCAGAAAAAAAAAATGGAGTGAAGGAGAGATTGTTTACAGAGATCAAGCAAAAGAGTAATCAAAGTTGGAAATTTGATTTCAAAAGTTTAAGCAGAGAACTGCTTTGATACCATGTGCGAATACAAGGCAACAATATAAACGTGAATGAGGGACATGATTCTTTATTAATTCTGTATGATTGAAATTGGAACAACCGAGCAACAAGATGGAAGATATATATACACAAAGTAAGTGATAAATACAAGCTAAAATCTAGAGGAACCAGGAGATAATTTTGGGGATAACGGTAAATTAATCAGCTCCTTCTTTGTTTCCTATTTTTTCTCCTAAGGTTGTGGTACAGGTGCTAGAGGGAAGGGAACTGCAGCATATTGTGGTTGAACCGTGGACCAAGTGTGTTGAAGATGTGGAAGATGTGGGCTTCTCTAATAGTTTACCCACTTTGCATCGTCTCAATAGTACCACTAGATGATAAACACAATAGCAACCAACTTCCTCCTCGCTGGATCAACCTGCAACTACAGAATTTAAGACTAACGGAGATGCATCTTGTATGGAATCAATAACAGTATATGCAGTCAGTCTTGTGTTATTATAATGGGGTTATAATGGGGGTAATTGAATATTATAATGCTGAATTTGATTGCCTCATTTGTGATTGCACTTCAGTTCTTGCAGCGAAAGGTTGGGGTTTGTCTGACGGGCTTCAAATTGCTGTCGACAAAGCAATTAGACCGGTTGCGGTGGAGATTGACTCGCAATTGGTGGTGCACTTCGTCAACGACTGCAATTCGAGATTTCCATGCCCATTATGTCTACTATTTCAGAGTGCTGACTGATTCTACGATGACAACAACATAGCTTTTTCAAGCTTAACCATGTTTCTAGAGCTTGTGATGAAGCAACGAAGATTCCTTGCCAAGTTTGCAAGAATGAGTTATATCTCTTCCATTTGGATTTTAAGTTTTCTACTCGTCTCGTTTCTGAAACATCAAGGAGCCTCAACTCCTAAGCCAGTTCATCTTCCGAGTCATTTCACTATTTTAATTCAGTGCTTGTGCTACATTTGTTTCTTAACAACCCCAAGACTTCTCTGTTTCTTCTTCCAAGGAGAACTTGAAGAAAAACCCGCCTTCCAATTAGAAAAATTCACGACTGGATGAGTTGAAGGCTGCAGGAGTTGGGATGATGTAGGCTAAAGGAAATGAAGAACTTGAAGAACTAAACATGGCATATTAGAACGTTGATAATTGGAGCCAGTGAGCTATTAGAGTTTTTTTTTTCTTTTTTCTTTTTGGTACCTGTTATTTATAAAACATTTTACTTGACAAAAAAGCAAATAAGTTTAAAATACCGAAATTGTTTAACCATTAGTTTCTCAACTCTCACTCGACTCTTCCTCTCTAACAATCAAAGTAAGTTAATATTTTTTCCATAGTAGTCAATTTATGAGAGGGAGTGGTTTCGGCAATTTCTATAGTTGTAGAACTATATTTATGGGAGAGGTTTAGTTACTATGCCGGTGGATGAGGGCTTGGGTAAATTGTGCAAGGTGGGGAGGGGGAGGAAATGGCACAAAGTACTAGTAGGGAGACATGTAGGATTGGTAGAAAGTATCGGTGAGGAGGAAAAGGAAACGTCACAAAATATCGGTGGGGTAGGGGGAGATTGGCACAAAATTCCAGTCGTGGGGGTGGGATTGGTAGAAAATATTGGTGGAAAGGGGAAGTGAATGGTACAAAATACTAGCGAGGGAAGGAAGAGATCGTCACAAAACGTTGGTAATTTTAAAAAAATAAATTATATATGTTTATATTTTTATTATATGTTTACATTTAGATTCATGAGTATATATATTTATATTTTTATTAGATTTGTTTTGTTTGTTAATTTTTGGGGAAGATCTTAGGTAAATTTTGCTTGTAGGGGTCATAGTTTCTACTGTTTGTCCTATTGGGGGGTAGAAGGCTTCGACAGAAATTGTCATTTATTGCATTAAGGCTTCGAAAAAGAGCATCGATGGATGGGTAAGGGATTTGACAACATTATTGAGATGGAGCTTCGGTAAAGACCAATGGTGGGATGAATTAGGATTTTGGATGATATCGTCGGTAATTGGGTAATTAAGCGTATTTAATTTGTTATACTATACTAAACTAATACTAGTAATCAATAAATTATTGTTGATATATTTTGACTTTATAAATGTTTAGTTATTATTTTAATTAATATAAATAAAGGATTAGTTTAAGAGATTATATAACTTTAAAGGTGTGAAGAGAGATAAGTGTTTAATTAGATGTTATATAGATTTTTTTTTATATTATTAAGATTTGTGTAGGGTTATTGTATAACGATGGGTATTTACGATGTTTGTTGAGTTTGTTATATTATATAATTTTTAGTAGTTTATTGTGTATAACTTTGATAGATTGTTGTTTTAATTAATATATTTAGATGACTTGTTTATAAGATTATATAATTTTTCTTAAATCTTTGAATATATAAATTGAACTTTGTTGTACAAATTTATATAAAATGTAGATCAATAACTATATTTTGGTTATAAATTTGGGCATATATATCTCTCTCTCTTTAGCTATCAAAATGTGGGTTGATACTATAATATCTAATTATTACATCACCTGGCATATGTGCATACTTTTTATTTGTGTCATGACAATTTACTTGCCATTCATGTACTTAATTTTAATTGGTGTAGTTTCTTTATTGAAATTTATATGAGTCATAGAAAAGACAACATACTAGATAAGACATCGGGTTATCCTATTACTGTTTCTTCATGACATAACAGAAAGGCTATATAACAACCTGCTCCATTGTCTCATCTAAGAAGTCTTAGAAAATCTCTTGCCAAATGACTACGATGAGGTAAAAAAGCTACCTAATAAGAACCAGAAGAAGTTGCAAAATAACAAGAATGTAAAGAAACTTCCGAACAACCAAGATCTAGTCATCCAATTCTTAGTATTCCAACATTTGCAGACTATACAGGTCGTTTATTATTTATGACCGAAGTAAGCATTTTGGGGTAAGAGGTTCTCCATTATCTACGAAATATATATATTTACATCACCGACACAAACTCACATGGAAGTATCATCATCCTCATCCTACACATCTTTTGTAGGTAGTTCTAGATCGTTATTGGTTTTACGAGCATCATGAACCCACATAACTAATCAACCATCCTCTTTGACATATGTACGTCATGATGATAATGATGATGATATGGATGATGGTGGTGCTAGTGAATATAAACGGGGTATACAGCTGAAGGATGAATGACACTTATTTGGGAAATATTTCAGAGGTCAAATGATTGTTGAGTTGATCCCAAGATTTGGCGATTACGTTGGGTTAGATTTATGGTTTGGAAAGGTAAGTTTAGCATATTTATCATTTCTTATTTCATGAGTGAACTATTATGTGTTCATTACATTTTTTACTTTTTTTTCTTTTTAGGATCGTAGGTTCCCAAAGATCCACAATAGACAAGAGGTATTGAAAACATTTTTTGGAAACATTAATCAACAGATGATCACTCTTATACGTGAAACTAAATTGTCACACCTTTCATCTTGCATATTTGAGTACAACATCGTGCCTCTTATATCGGCATTTATAGAGAGACGACAACTAAACACCAATAAGCTTCATATGCCATAGGGTGATATGTCAATCACCCTTTTAAATATACATCATATACTAGGGCTACGAGTTGATAGTCATCCATTACAATTAGAGATGATAGCTAGCACACATGGCCATATGATTGGTGTATTAAGCACTTTGTTTTGAATGGAAAAGGAGAAAGTGAATAAAGTGACTTGAACGGGTGGGGTTCCATTTAAATAACTTCAAGAATTATGCCAATCATATTGGTTAGGGGATGAGACAAAAACAATTGACTACCTATTATAGTTGATCGACCTATCGTTATTTGTCGATACGTCAATTGATAAAATCAATCTACACTATCTCATCTTTCTCCAAAATCTTAGCCATGTTGAAGGTTATGCATGGGGTGCGACTACACTAGCTTTTCTATAGCGATAGCTTGATATGGCATTGTTGGGATGTGTCACTTTCTAAGGTTGGAAATGGAACAATCTGATTATGATTTTGACCAACTCCATTGTATGAGGTGGTCGTGTGGACATAAATTCAACAATAAATTGGAGACACTTAAATAATTTTGAGCTAAGATTGATTATATGTCTACGTTAAAGTTATACTCAAATTATCATACTATTACTATATTTAGTATAGTGATATTCATTTTTAGTTTAATTATTTGGTGATAGGTCATTTGGGATCCATACGGAGTAGCTAATCTGTATAGGTATTGTCCAATAACATTATATCACGGTTTCTTACACTGTTTCGATAAAGTGGAGCTGTATATGCTAAATTGAATGACACACCAATTAGGATATACGATAGTGATCTCTAAGGATCCTATCAAACATACTAAGAACACATATAGAGGTTCTTCCCTTAAGAAATAGATAGTTCATTATGTGCACATGCTTAGCCAATGGGTCTTGAGGCATGAACGCGTACTATCCCATATGTTTTTGAGTCATTGGCTTAATAACTATAGGATTTGGCTCTTGACTACATGGATTGGTATGTTGCTAGAAATTATAAGTATGTGTTGGTATCAATGGAGGAATATTTGGTTGAACATCTAAATGATCAGTATGAAATTCCAGCCAAAATACACCTTAACAAAACACATAAAACTTTTCATCATTTCTATTAAAGGGGTGATCCAGCTCTAAATTACCAACAACTAGTTATATGCATTGAAAATCTTATGAATAGTTTAGGAGTAACTATAGCTGAGCGCGGGCGTTTGCATGAAGCTTGATTTATTACTGTTTAGTTGTGTACCTTAATTAAAATATGTATGTTACAATTATATAATGTATTTTTTATTTTATTTCATGGTTAAAAAAGTATCATCCAACCCACATCAAACACCTAAATACTTAAGCTTAACAACATACAAAAAAATCCGACTACCATAAGTTAAATACTTAAGCTATCGTGGCATGTTACCAGGGAAATAACCATATAATCAACTAATATTCATCATGTAAATATTTCATAGGTCAGATATAAATAAACTAAGAAAAAAATGTGATCTATTGTTGGAATATTGAATAATATATTATATTTTATGTTGAAATGCTACTATAACGGTATCTATTCAACTTTGTATGTAGTAGTGGGAGTAGAAAATTGTCAAAAAAATTATTATAAGAATCGGTATTGATATAATAAATTGATATATAAAACAAACATAAAACATCCACATACCGATGTGTCGTGACTCATGTCTTGCAAAAACTATATAATCAACAAAAAAACATCATGTACATGTTTCAAACATCAGATACAAATAAACTCAGATAAAAATTATAACAATTTAGATAAAAGCTGAGTCCAAAGATAAAAGATATGGTTCTTTTGTGTCATCATGTATCAAAGAGTAATATTGTTGGAATCTTAAAGAATATATTGTATTCCATGTTGAAATGCTACTATCAAAGTATTTGTTACAATTTGTATATAGTGGTAGGAATGGAAAATTTTCCAAGAGATATACTTGTTTAAAAAAGTACTATAAAAACTGTCATTGATATAATATTGATATGAAAAAGAAGACATAAAACATCCACATATTAATATGTGGTGACTCATGTCTTGCAAAAACTATATAATAACTTAATTTTCAAGACCTTGAATTCCATGTTGTACCACTAAAGATAGGAATCAGCTGCACACATTCAATGAGTAGTATGTAAATAATACACAGTACCGAGTTATAATAACTTGACCAATATGTGACATT
Organism: Tamarix austromongolica; assembly: GCA_039764185.1. Taxonomy (NCBI): domain Eukaryota; kingdom Viridiplantae; phylum Streptophyta; class Magnoliopsida; order Caryophyllales; family Tamaricaceae; genus Tamarix; species Tamarix austromongolica. The sequence continues at coordinate 80,722,685 of CM077814.1, read as the reverse complement.
TCCATCCAATGTTCCATCGGAGTCAGCCCTTCCTAGTGAGCAATAGTATTGATAACTTGATCAATATTGCCATATACAGACACATTCTCATACAATTGTCGTCTAGCCAATATCTCTTAATATAATTTAGTACAAATCTAAATCCACTGATCATCATCTTGTAGTATAATATATACCAATGCTCTGAAACTACAATTCCCATCTCCTAAAATATTATTCTAGGTATTAACATATAGAACTATATGTTGACTCATTTAACTCACATATGGAAATTGTAATTAGCCTGATGACATAGATGTCAATTATCGTCCTCGAGTCTGACCTTAGCCCCAACCTTGGCTAAGAGATGGCCTACCCTAAACTTGTATTGACCCCAAACGACTTGTAGATTGTTGTTATGTGTACTCCTAACTAGATGGTTCCCTACTAGTAGAGTTCCCAAGGCGACCCCTATGTTGACATACTAGTGGATCCTAGAGAGGTGTTTTCTATGGAACAACCATATTAAATATATTTCTTTCCAATTGATTATGTATCGCTGGTGGTTGGCTCATAACAACTTCTATGAAAATATGGAATAAATGAGGTGCAAAATATGTTGGTTCTTGTGGTGCTGATGGATTAATGGGCCCATTTATGTTGTGTTTTTTCCAAAATGGATGAATAGCTAACAGGGGAATTGGCATATAGGTATGAATGTAGGTATTAATATCATACATATACCGCATATAAAATATGTATAAATCATCATCAGTACCTACATTAATACTTTTCTCACACTCTTTGTCAACCAATTCCATTGCATATAAAGTGACATGTACCTTTCAAATTAGTATAAAGGACACTTGTAGTAAAATGAGGAATATTGAACCAAGACCTCTCTAGTGATGCTTTGATCTCGTCATGTTGCAGTTCTAGGAATGTGTGCATTTGTTTTAATATTGTGTTGAAGCTGCCACATGATGTCTCTAGAAACCTCTTTAAAGATTCATGGGCACCTTTAACCCTCTTGAAAAAAAATCAGTATATTACTTTATCAGCATAAAGAAGTAAAAGAAACTATACTAGGAGATAAACTATAAATCATACACGTTCATTGTAATATAATGGATATGATACACATTACTGAATAAAGTAAAAATGATGTTGTATTTATAAGGTTGTAGCCAATTCGTATTTAGATGCAAAATTAGGCTTGTCATGTTTTTGTAATCTTCCACCAATGAAAAGAGTCGTTCTTTGTATGTTTGTTTATTTGTAGCATCTATCATATTTTTCCATCGTGATATAAAACCATGTGTAGATGATGAATGACCAGAGACTTTCTTACATCTTTTTTCCACATTCTTACTAACATGAAACCTATATAGTAAATGGTTTGAAGTAGGAAAAATACAATTTATAGCTTGAATGAGAGCAAGTTTCCAATTAGTAATAATGGTAGTTGGAAGTGTAGATGTATTCATTAAGGTCTTCAACCTCTTGAGTACTCACAAATAATTTTATTCATTAAGCATATAAATTGCACCTTCAAACCAATTAATATGAGGACTGAAGCCAGTCCCGGTACTATACCATCTAGCACACTAATTCTACCACATCATCTAATGTCTGTCCATGACCAACAGGATTTAGATGCTACATAAACTCATCCAAACATATACTCATTAAAAGAAATAAAAATAAACTAAATGTTGCTCTTCAAACCTCTCCAGTCAACCTCCATTGTGAAGAATACTTTAGAAAAGAGATAAAAGAAGCTCTTTACCTTGAGAAAGAGTTTTGGAGGACCAAATCTCATATGAATACACTTTTCTTAGGTGATAGAAACATAATTTTTCCATTTATTTGCCCTAAAAAAGTATAAGGAACAAAATTTAAGTTCTAAAGCTCCCAAATGGAGATCAAACACATGATATAAGTGTCATAAAAGAGAAATTCCATCGCCCATTCCTTGATATTTTTAAAAGTGACTCTCTATCCAACACCATTACCATTGATCCTAAGTCTCTATGGCTAGCAAGTCTCTCTAGCTCCGAGGTATTGCACTTAGGAAAACCCATTACTTCAACTAAAATCAAGGATAACTTTTTTAGACTCAGATCTGATAATGCTTTAGACCCTACCGGAATGTTCCCTTACTGAAATGCCGCAAAACCCTAATTTTAAGAATATTAGCTAATTAAGGATTTATTTTGGCAATTAATTAAATAAATTATTTATTTAAAATAAAAGGGAGTAAATAGGGCCAAATCAATAGGAAATTTATAAATAATCTAATTGGAGATAATTAGAGTGATTTGCCAATTAAAATGGAATTTAGGATAAATCTTTCAAAAATCCTAAATTAACCTAAAAAGAAAATTAAATATTATTTTATTAAAATATTATTATTTTTAAATATCCCAAAATACCAAAAATATTCTAAATATCTCAACCCACCTATTTTTCTTTTTCCCTTTCTTTCTTTCTATTCTTTCCTTTTTCTTCCTTTTTCCTTCTTCTTCTTTTCTTTTTCTACCTCCTCCCCTGACCTGGGCCAGCCCAGTGGCCTGTTTCCTTTTCCCCTTCCATCTCCTTTGGCATAGCCCAGCATGTTGCGTTTTAATTTTTCCCCCGTCACCCGACTGGTTCCCCTTCCTTTTCTTTCTTTTCTTTTTCTTCCTGGACCGCCGATCCACCCTCCTCCTTCTTCCTCCTTCTTCTTCCTTCTTTTTCGACCTGCAACTCCCTCCCCTACCTGCGTCGTGAATTTTTTCGCCAATCACGTCGCTGACAGGCCATCTCTCCTCTCTCTTCCCTGCCAACTCGCCTGCCATTTCGACCAAACCACTCCTCCCCTATTCTCGTGTGATTTATCCTCCTCCTTGGCCAATCATAGCCATCCATGGCAGCTTGCGCCAGCCTGTTGTTGCCGCCGGTGAGCCCTAGCCTACCTGCCCTATTCTTCCATTTTTCCCCTAACCTTATCCCCTCCAACTAGCCTATAAATACCCTATACGTAGCATTGATCGAGCTTTTGACTTCACAACCCAAAAAATCCTTCTTGGGCGCCACTGCCCTCTCAGACGCCCTTGTTGCCGCAGTCGCCCAACGCCGCCGCTCGAACCACTCCTTGCATCACCCTCTACCAAACTACACCACCCTCTGCCCTCGATTTGCCCTATACGAGCCACCCCGGCCATGCAAAGTTTCCTTCCCAATCAGCCACACTTCCACATCTGCCGCCCTTCACACCACTAATTGCCACCACTTCCGTCACAACCACCACCTCCTATACCTCCCAAATTACCCTGCAAACCTTCCTCTACCTCCCCTACCCTCCTTTTTTCCTTCCTCCCTCTCCTCCATTTCTCCCTCTCCTCCACTCTCGGCCACCACAACCGTTGTCGTGCACCTCCACCTTTGGCCACACCACCACCCTCATTTCAACCCTCCTCACCTGAGCAACCTCAATCACCCCAACTTCTACCCTCATTCCCCCTATCCTATTCCTAACATTAAACTATCTCTGTTTTCTTCCCCTTTTCCTGCCACCGCCGGCGCCGCCAGTCACAACCAACCCTAGGTGGTACCCTAAACCCTCTCAACCCTTAAACCCTAATTAATTAAGCCTTATTCATTTTAATTGTATTATTATTATTATTATCACTATATAGGGCTGAGACCCTATTTTCTAATTATTTCGATTAATAATAATAATAATAATAATAATAATATTATTATTATTATTATTATTATGTTTTATTATTATTTATTATTTATTATTAGTAGTATTAGTATTATTATTATTATTTCGATGCAGGGATGAAACCCTACTTCACATTATTTTCAATTAATACCATTATTATTATTATTATTATTATCATTTATTATTATTATTATTACATATTATTACTATTGTTGTTGTTGTTGTTGTTGTTGTCGTCGTTGTTGTTGTTATTATTATTATTATTATTATTATTACTATTATTATTATTATTATTATTTCAATGAAGGGTCGAAGCCCTATTTCATATTATTTTGAATTATACCATTATTATTATTATTATTATTAGTACTACTACTACTACTACCATTATTATTATTATTATTATTATTATTATTATTATTATTATTATTATTATTATTATTATTATTATTATTATTATCATCATCATCATCATCATTATTATTAGTATCATTATTATTATTAGGATAAAATCTTCAAACCTTATATTATCATCTTTTCCAATATTAATATTATTACTATTATCCTTAGCAATATTAGTATTTTGTTAGTGTTACTCTTATTATATTATTATTTTATCCATAACCACTACAAGAAATTTGATTTTTAGCAACGAAAAAAGTCGTTGCTAAAAATATTTGTAGTAACAATATTATATTTTTAGCAACGGCAAGCCTTTGTAGTATATCATAGCGTAACTAAAGGTTTCAGCAAAGATTTGTTGTCGTTGCTAAAAAAGATATTTTTAGCTACAATTTATTATCGTTACTAAAAAAGATGTTTTTTAGCAACGATTTGTTGCTGTTGCTAAAAAAAGATGTTTTTAGCAACGATTTGCTATCATTGCTAAAAAAAGCTATTTTTAGCAACAATTTGTTGTCGTTGCTAAAATAAGATGTTTTTAGTAACGACAACTTTGTGGCTAAAGAGGATTTTCTTGTCATAAATGAACATCATGAATTTTGAAGTTTTACTATTTTTCACAACAACATTTTTGTTCGAAAAAAAAAAAATCTCTTATTTTTTTCGCAATAACCATTTTATTGTAACAAATCTTTTATTTTTTGTAACAATCGATTCATTGCCATTGATATACTATTTTCTACAACAACCTTTTTGTTTGTCAATACTGTATTTTCCAACGTCTATTTTGTTGCCAATAATCTACTAATTTCTACAATAACTATTTTGTTGCTAATTATTTATTATAATTATATGTTATTTTGGTAACGACATCATTGCTAATGATAAGACATTATTACAATAATAATATATGAAACATCACCTTACAACCTATTATATCCATAATAAACTTTAATTATACTTATACTAATCAAATATAAACACCAATAGCAAATTGAAGTTGATCATCATTGTAAGATACATAATTCATCAATTGTACAATCATTTGTCCAATACAATTTTCAAAAATCAAGGTATTAATCAAAATATCCAAAAAGGCATCACCATGGTCATCCAGTCTTCTTGTCAAAACACTATTGTCTCGTGTTTTTATTCAAAAAGACTTCCAATCATCAAGAAACCCGAGTTCATGTCAAAATATCAATTAATTACAACAATCTACTTCCACAAATAAATTAATAATCACCATCAACACCATCATCAAAAACATCACCATCATCATCAAGTGTAGTCCTAGACCTGGATAAATAAAAGGATTAATAAACATCACTTAGAAATATAGTTAAAATGTATAAAACACAAGTGTCACTACAAGTCTAATCATTCAGTAGATCCAACAATCATGATTCATTCAAATAGTCTAATTAGTCACATAAAGGAGGGGAAGATCCAATTAAAAAATTAAAAAAAAAACTAATTCGGACAACACTTACCTTATTGAAATCCTATACCACTCACTGTCCCTCCTTCCCTCCCTCGGTGCCCAACTTCAAATAACAAAAAGAAAAGACAGTGACCACATAAACACATTAAAAAGCCTCATCGAGACACCAAAACTATCAAGGCAACATCAATAACGCCACCCTTAACAGCTTGCATATAGCAAATACAAATACATTATATTATAATATGTCGACATTGATGATATGAGGTAGAATATGGCCAGGAGGCTAGAAAACCAGCTACCACCACCATTGGTGGAATAACCTCCACCATTAATAAGTTTTTAAGCACCAGGGAATCTAAATCTAGTATACAAAGAACATAATCAAGAGAGATAAGTTTTAAAGCACTTTCCAAGGTAAATTCTTCACGTTACGTATTGTTTTCTGCTGTAAACATTCAAATCTGATTTTTCTACTTTTCCTATCATTTCATGCTAAAATAAAAGGCTAGAACTAGGTAGAAGTTAGTGCAAAAGATTTGGGATATATATTGCCAAGTAAGGGTTGAATTTAAGGAATTTTGGATATCAAAATTGATGCTTTGCTCCAGAATATAATGAAAATTCAATACATAAAATGAGAATGAAGTAAGCTAAGGTTTCATAGGTTTTTATCCACCATTTCTTCTGTTTCTGCACTAGTTTTACAATGTGCAGGTCTGAATTTTCATATCTAAAATGGGCTTATTTTTACTTTTAAAAATAAGCACAGACCTTGATTACATAAGGGAATTCAGTATACAAAGAACACAACCAAGTGAGATAAGTTTGGACAAGTTTTTAAGTAGTTTTGAAGGTAAATTCTTCATGTTATTTATTATTTTCTACTGTAAAAATTCGGTTCTAATTTTTCTGCTTTTCCTGTCATTTTATGCTGAAATTAAAGTCTAGAACTAGGCAGAAGTTAGTGCAAAACCACACTTGGTGGTTGGTGAAAAAGCATCCACTACCTTTTGTAATGTTAGTTAAAGTATGTTTCCTTTCCTAGGGATACCTAGTGAAGTAGTAATTATTAAAAATTATATATTTATATACTTTTACCTTTTGATCAAAAGAAAAAGAAAAAAGGGATCCAAGCTGACCTATCAAATTATATGACTAGTTTCATTTCATTCTTACCAACTTATTGCTCTCAATAGGCTAAATGAATTTATGTAGATATTCTATGCTACCGTCATTTCATGCTTATCGTTTGTAGGAAGTTCATTAGGATGTAAGGTTATGTCGTTCATATATCTTCTATGTTCATAAATAATCATAAAGGCTGCAAATTCATTGTCTAATATATCTTCTAGGATTTGAGGTTTGGTTTAGGGTTTAGGGTTTAGGGCTAGGATATACGAAAATTCTATTCTTGATATCTTAGATAACGTTTTTATGTTTTTCAATCTCAGTTTGATAAATTGGTAATTACGTATGACCTATTGCAATTTGAGTCATGAATGGAGAAGTTAGGATGACAATTAGGTGTCAAAATCATGTTTAATCATCCTTGAGTTAGGATATAAAGCTAAAAGTTGAATCATTTTATAGTTAACTATATAGCTATGGACAGTGCACATATAATCTGGTTTCTTTTCCTGCTTGTTAGACCTGATTATTTTTCCCTGTAGACTTAGAATACCTTCTTTTAAAAATTATGAATCTTTATAATAAGTATAAAAAAAGGTTAGAAATGTGTAGGTAAAATTGAGTTGAGCTAAAATTATTTTTATGAGCTTCTATTGGTATGAATCTATTTTTTAATTCAATTTTAGTTCAGATATTAGATCTAATGTTTAGCCAATATGCTAGCTAATTACATGTTCACAGACCTAAAATATAAGGGATATTTTAGTATAGCTAATGAAGAATAAATTTAGCTAAGTTTCTATAGGTTTTATGTACTATAGAAGTGTTGTCTTGACATTTTCATACTAATTTTGCTGAAAATGTAAAGATCTGATTTCAGACCTAAAGTTTTGATGAATTTCACATTATAAAAATGACAGTACACCTGTAATTTAATTAGGGATATAGTACACAAAGTGTATACAAAGTGCTGAATCAAGTTAGAGTAGTTTGGTTAAGTTTATAAGCACTTTCGGATATGATTCCTTCATCTTTGAGACTGATTTCTACAACAATTTTACAAATATGATTTCTGATATAAAATCAGCTTGTTTTCACCTTATAAACATGTTTATATACCTATAATATGATTAAGAATTCAGTATATTAAAAGTATAATCAAGTGGTATAAGTTTAGAGGAGGGGTTTAAGCATTTTGGAGATAGCAATTTTAAGTTTTGAGTTGACTCCTGCAGTCAAACTTTCAGGTCTGAGTTTTTTTTATGTCACTTTTTTTGCATGATATGAAGGCTGAAACATGGCATAAGTGGTGGAAAAAATTACCGGACATATATGGTTAAGTTTGGATTGAATTTAAGATCATTTGGACATTAAAATCTCTATTTTTGCATGTGTATCAAGAAAGCTATTTTTTTATCAACTTCTAATGGTATGAACCTATTTTTTTTCTTTATTTGGTTTTATTTCAAATTTCAGATCTATTTTTTAATGAGTTGTCATTTTATTAAGGTAAGTTATGAGCTTGTGTTAGTATGAATCTTTCTTTAGTTCAATTTCAGTTCAGATTTCATATCTAATTTTTGGCCATTATGCTAGCGAATTACATGTTCAAAGACTTGAAATATAAGGGAAATTCTAGTATAGCCAATGAAGAATAAAGTTAGCTAAGTTTTCATAGGTTTTTATGCACCGTAGAAGCGTTGTCTTGACGCTTTTGTACTGATTTTGCTGAAAATATACAGATCTGATTTCAAACCTGAATTTTAGATGATTTCCACATTATAAAAATGATAATAGAACTGTAATATTATGAGGAATGCATCATATAAAGTGTTGAATCAATTAAGATTAGTTTGGTTAAGTTTATAAGCACTTTCGGAGGTGATTCCTTCATGTTTGGGACTGATTTCTACAACAATTTTACAAATCTGATTTCTGATCTAAAATCAACTTGTTTTCACCTTATAAACTTGTTTAAATACATGTCATATTATTGAGAATTCATTACATTAAAAAAATAATCAAGTGGCATAAGTTTAGAGGAGGGGTTTAAGCATTTTTGGACATAATGTCTTCAAGTTTTGAGTTAATTTATGCGGTGAAACTTTCAGGTCTGATTTTTTTTTTATTTCACCTTTGTTGCATGATATGAAGGCTAAAATATGGCATAAGTTGTGGAAAAAAAGTACTAGACATATATGGCTAAGTTTGGATTGAATTTAAGGTCATTTAGGCATTGAAATCTTTGTTTTCGCATGTGATTCAAGTGAGCTATTTTTTTATGAGCTTCTATTGGTATGAATCTTTTTTTTCCTTAATTCAATTTCAGTTCAAATTTTAGATCTATTTTTTAATGAGTTGTCAATTTATTAAGGTAATTTATGAGCTTATGTAGGTATGAATCTTTTTTTAGTTCAATTTCAGTTCAGATTTCATATTTTATTTTTGGCCATTATGCTAGCTAATTACATGTTCAAAGAATTGAAATATAAGGGAAATTTTAGTATAGCCAATGAAGAATAAAGTTAGCTAAGTTTTCTATAGGTTTTTATGGACCATAGAAGCGTTGTCTTGACATTTTTGTACTGATTTTGCTGAAAATATACAGATCTGATTTCAGACCTGAATTTTAGATGATTTCCACATTATAAAAATAATAATAAAACTGTAATATTATTAGGAAAGCAGCATACAAAGTGCTGAATCAAGTAAGATTAGTTTGGTTAAGTTTATAAGCACTTTCGGAGGTGATTCCTTCATGTTTGGGACTGATTTCTACAACAATTTTACAAATCTGATTTCTAATATAAAATCAACTTGTTTTCACCTTATAAACTTGTTTAAAGACCTGTCATATGATTGAGAATTCAGTACATTAAAAGCATAATCAAGTGGCATAAGTTTAGAGGAGGGGTTTAAGCATTTTTGGAGATAACGTCTTCAAGTTTTGAGTTGATTTCTGCAGTGAAACTTTCAAGTCTGATTTTTTTATTTTTATGTCACCTTTTTTGCATGATATAAAGGCTAAAACATGACACAAGTTGTGTAAAAAAAAGTACTAGACATATATGGCTCAATTTGGATTGAATTTAAGGTCATTTAGGCATTAAAATCTCTGTTTTCGCATGTGATTCAAGTGAGCTATTTTTGTATGAGCTTCTATTGGTATGAATCTATTTTTTTTCTTAATTCAATTTTAGTTCAAATTTCAGATCTATTTTTTAACCAGTTGTCATTTTATTAAGGTAATTTCAATTTCAATTTCAGTCTATTTTTATGAGCTTGTGTTGGTATGAATCAATTTGTTTTATTCAATTTCAATTCAGATTTCATATCTGATTTTTGGTCATTATGCTAGCTAATTACATGTTCATAGACTTGAAATTTAAGGGAAATTTTATTATAGCTAATGAAGAATAAAATTAGCTAAGTTTCTATAGGTTTTTATGCACTGTAGAAGCATTGTCTTCATGTTTTCGTACTGATTTCGCTAAAAATGTATAGGATCTGAACTTTAGACAATTTATACATAATAAAATTGATAATAGACCTGTAATATAATTAGGAATGTAGTATACAAAGTGCTTAATCAAGTTAGACTAGTTTGGACCCTTAAAATGATTTCAGATTATCTAGCAGTGTACTATAGTATCATAATCACTTAAAATGTATGCATGGTTTATTAATCAAGAGTGGACATCATAAATTTGACAATAGACATACCTCTAGCTCGACAGTATCCTTTGAGGTATCAAGATTAATGGAGCGAGGTAAGGCAACTCATTTTTTCATTCCGCCAAATATTTTATAAGGCACCTGATCCTCTACACCAATCAAAATAAAACCTACCATTCTATTAAACATAAGTCGCATGGAGGTATTCCAATATATTCCCTCCATTTCAAAATATAAGGCCTACAATTTTTAGGCACATGGATTAGGGAGTTTTGAATGATCTAATAGCTAAGGTAAGAACCAAAAAAAATAAAAATATTTATTAACCACCTAATTTAAACATAGACATTTAGGCCAAGTGATGTAGTACATGAATACTTCAATGCCAAGGAGAAACTGAAGAGAAGGGGAAAAATACGCAGTCTGGGGATGAAGAGAAGAGATACAACTTCTAACGACAACAGATCAACAATATCAAGACCAAAATCATATTATCAACCAAATCTACATAAAACTAACCTAGTGACTGGGGGACATAACCCTGGTATCTCTAGGCTAAACTAAACATGCTAAACTACATAAACACCATCTAAAGTGATAGATAAAAATTGTGCCAATGAAAAATGCAAGTAAAATGGCTCTCCTTTCCTAACACAAAACAATTATATTGTAAAATAAAAAGAAGTAAATCTAAGAGGCAGGGTATCCCCAAAAATAAGAGAAAAGCAGCATCAAATTAATCAAACATAAACTTTTGCTCTCTCTATGCCAAATGAGGAATAAGTTGATCGGATCTAGGAGAATATTAAAACGCGATAACAACTCCTAGCACAACAATACAACAACTCACTTGAGGGTTATAATCACTCGGTTATCACCGATACTAGAATACACCAAAAGGAGAAAAATAGAGGTGTGCAAGCCAATCCCTATCCAATATAATCCTCATGCAAAAAACAGTTGTATCATCTCAATTAAGTAGTTGAGCGAAAGCAATAAGGCAATACATAGTAACACCAGCAAGTAAGCTTAGCCTTCAACACTATCAAGTATCTCAGCATCTCTATACATTAGGATTCATAACTATCTATACTAGCACAAAAACAAGGTAAAGAAACCTTCACACCATATACATTCTCATATAAGGATAAAGAAACACATCACAAACTCACTTATAGCAGTAGCATAGAGCTTCAAACTCAACAGATCAATGGTAGTAGCAGGCCAACAAAGAATTCAACATAGAAACAATAACAGCTAGCTACTTATCACACTCATTTCTTTCTTTTTTTTCCTTTTTTTTGGAATCAAACTTTACAAGCGGATAAATTGTAAAGAGCTTCAAGGTAGAGACATATTCAATGTCTAATATACTAGCTTCGGTATAGCAAAGTTCTTAAGAAAGTTGGGCCATAATCACAAATAATATGAAACATCAATCATTAATAACAAGCATAGATCATTTGCAATCATGAAATAGACTAATTGTATGCCCATAATTCAACCCTTATTTTTGTATTTGACACATTAAAAATACTTCTAGAAAATGAAATTATGGATTTTTGTTTTTCTCACCCTTAATTCAATGATTTTATAAGAACGAGCAACAAGGCTACCTAATTACAACCAAATCGGGTCACAACCAAAGGCAAATTAAGAGCAAATATATATATATATATATATGAGTAGAATGACAGAACAAAAAAAAATGCATCCAAACAGAGATTGGAATACAATGGACTTATGGACATGTTACGTATAGATGATTAGAAAATTTTACATAGCCATTGAGTTGTTGAGTGGCTACTTTCACTTCCTCAAGACTACACATGGTCAAAAAAGCAAACCCTCTGCTCCATCCAATCATCTTGTCATAGATAACCAGCCAAATAAACAAATAATAACTTTTAACATCATCAATTAAAAGAAACTCAAATCTGTAGCCGGTAGTAGTAAAGTGGTGTAGAGGTGAAACTAGGATAAAGTAGGGATTATATAGTTGAGGAGTACAGGTACCACCCACTCCCAAAACATGTATATAATTCATTTCACGTAGCAGCCATAAAAATTTGCACGGAACTTGAATTCTAAGTTAAAGACACGAACCCAAAAAACCCCAACTATTACAATCCAAAAGAGGAAAAATTTGACAACATTGCGCATTATTTAGCAATATATATAGAGTTGCAGAATAACCCATTAATTGAGTCATTGACAGTTAAAACATAAAATTTTTAAAAAGTTATAAATGCCGACAATAACTTAACCACAAAAATTACTTCAATTACTAACAAAAAGGGTTAATAACATACCTCAACTACCTCGACATTTCCAGTCCTCCCAAACAACTCAGCAAGCTGAACACTATCAATGGTAAATGGAAGGTTACCCACAAAGAATTTCAAGTCAGGAGAGAAATTGGGCTCCTATCGACCATCACTCAATCCTACCCCTTCTTCCTCTTGGTCAAATTCGGCAAATACAGCAACTGTTCGCACAAACAGGGAGGAAATGGGTGCCTCAAAACATTTGGAAACAGGGATAGAGAGAGATGTAGTAAGGGTTTTAGATGATGGAAAATGAAAGCATGCGAGAGAGGATGATAGAAATTTGGGTTTAGGGAATGACATTAAGCGCAGTAGGGGAGACAATTGGACCAGACAATGCCCAAGACTAGACCAAAAAGAATTAATGAGAACATAAGGAAATAATATGGTAAATAGATTAAAGACAAAAGAACCAGAGGAAGTAGAGCTTACAAAGTGAATTAAATGGAGGGGTCGAGTGAAGGGAGCAGGTGCACAACACAATGGAAGAGATGGAGTGAGGACGGCAAATGACTGAGCCTAACAGTGCGTCATCCATCGTTGGTCGACAGAAACTACTACTAGTCGACGACAAACACCAATGGAAGCGCTGACTGGAGGGATGGCACATGTGCAAATGTTTCTTGTAGTTGTAGTCGACGGGTTGTGAGAATGAAGTGTCGTTTCGTGTTAGGTTTAGAATGACGTATTTTATCTTATTTTATTTTCTAATTGCTTCTTAGTGCGGAAAAAATAATCGCGCCTTAATTTTGTGTGAAATTGGTTTTTCTGTAACAATTATAATCGTTGCCAAAGTTAATTTAAAATATGAAATCAGATTCTGCCATAAGGAATAGGTTCCATTGCTAAAAAAATTTGAGTTTTCAAACGTTTTAAAAGCATTTTTTATAGTTTTATTTTAAAAAAAAAGTATTGTTTCTTCTTTTAATTTTCATAAAATAAAAAATAGTGTAATGCAATTGTTTTAAATTTTTTTTTGGCAAAATAATATTTATGTTGAGGGAAATGAGATATATTATTTAACTACAATTTTTTTTGTTACAACTAAAACTTATGTAGCAAATAGGTTTCGGCATTTTGTAACAAAATTATCCTAACAAATTTTTTTAACAACATAAACATATCATAACTATAAATATAAGATATAAATTTGAGTACGACCACTTTTTCTCCTTCCTCTCAACTTGTAATTTTTTTAGCCACGACTAATGAAGTTGTTGCAAAATAGCATTTTTGGCAACAATATTATCGTAACAAAAAATTAATTTTTTTAGCAACAACAACATATCGTGGCTATAAATATAAGATATAAATTTGAGTACCGCCACTTTTTCTCCTTCCTCTAAACTTGTAATTTTTTTAGCCATGACTAATGAAGTTATTGCAAAATAACATTTTTTGCAACAATATTATCGTAACAATAAATTAATTTTTTTAGCAACAACAACATATCGTGGCTATAAAAATAAGATATAAAATCGAGTACTGCTATTTTTCTAATTCCTCTAAACTTGTAATTTTTTTTAGCCACGATTAATGAAATTGTTGCAAAATAATATTTTTCACAAAAATATTTTTGTTGCAAAAAATATTCACTTTTTAGCAACGATAATTTGACGTGGTTATAAATTTTTGTTTTTAACAACAATATATTGTTGTTGCAATAAAAAAAGCAGCATTTATGGCAACAATATTTTGCTGCAATAGTTAATCATTGTTGCCAAAAATATTTGTTCGCAACGAAGATTTTTAGTCGTTGCTTAAACACGTTGCCAAAGATACATTTTCTTGTAGTTAACCCTAATCTTAGAATAAATTAGGAAAGAATAGTATTTTTAATAAGAGGGAACCTAATCCTTAGTTTTTTCCTCTTATAGGTGAATCCAGTCAAAACCCTAAGGAGGCGTAGGAGCGTGCTCCAAGACCGGTGTCATGTTAGGTAAGGGTATAGCTAAGGCCTTATGTGTGTTATGTGTCTTATATGCCTTGTATGACATGTATTATGATGTGTTATGTATCTTATGCTTATCGTTATAACTATTTTATGTGTAGTGTGGCTTGGAGTTAAGGTATGCTCATGTGTTATCTTATGGCATGTATATAATATATATAAGCTGTGATTATGATGTGATGTGATGTGCCCTTTAGGACATGCATGCTAGGGTATGTAATGTGATGATATCGGGTGAAAGGATGGAAAAGGAAAATGGGGGAGTAAGTTGACCAAAGGGGAGTAAGTTGACCAAGGGATGTGGGTTTGACCTAAATGTTTCATGATCCATGAATGGAAGAATCTAGGGTTTTGCATGGAAGAATCTGAAAAGGTGGTAAAAAGGAAAAATAAATGAGGGTGAGTGGAGTATGAGGTGAGGATGAAATGTTAACATGTGAGGGATGAGCACGGGCATCATGGGAAAAATGAGAGTGGAAGGTGAGAAATGGAAGGATGACATGTGAAAATGAGGATGTTAGGATTTGGCATGACCAGCTAGGGTTTGACGTGACTAGCTAGGGTTTGGTGTGACCATCTAAGGTTTTGTGGTTACATGTGTACTTGGGGAGTAAAGTGAGATGATAAGGGTTGAATATAAGGGTTGTGACGTGTGGTGTGTTAAAATAGTTTGGATTGTGCGAGGCAAAGAAGGATGGCCCACATAGGCCCAGATTAGGGTTTCTAAAGAAAACCCTAGGGTGAGGCAGTGAGTGGACTTGGAGGTGTAAGGTAGTGGGCCTTGACCCACACTTAGGAGTTGGGCTTCTAGTGTGAGTTAGGGAAGGAAGGAAAGGATGACGGGGTGTGTTAGGAGGGGCAGAGTCTCAAAATATGGGACAGGCCCTCTTGGAATGATAAGTGTAGATGAAGTGTCACATGCATGTCTAGGGTGAAGACCTTTTTGAAAAAGACACGGTAAAACAATAATTATTTAAAGAGGAAGATTGTTGAGCCGGGCCCAAACCGGTCCACCAGCAAATAATAGTGGCCAGGAGTCGGGGTACCTTGGAGACCGATCCACTGGCGAATAATAGTGGTCAGGCATATTATACTTGTATGTTTCCGATCCACCAGCTATAATAGTAGGGATTTCATGATCAACAAACCGAACATAATTGTGATAAGACATGGGAAGACACTAAGTACTTACAGTGAAACACCATGAGAGTCAGGGCCAGACCGGTCCACTGGCGAATAATAGTGGTCAGGAGCTTTATGCCCTGTATATTTTCGGTCAACCGGCTATAATAGTGGGGTTCCCATACTCGCATGGAATGATAATAAGCATGGTGTGAATTAAGCATTGATCAGAGATTAAATAATTAATTTATCCAGACTATAATTGGGCCTTTATGTATTTACTTGAATGATCGTATGTTATTATATTATTCTTCTTGGATTATGTGCTTTTGTATGTTGGCCTTAGTGCATGGTTACCTTACTCAGTACGTAGCGTACTGATCACCCGTTTCATGGGTGTTGCTCATTCCCACAAGTAGAAGACCCCTCTAACTTTGTGCAAGTTGGTGATTTTGTTTTTGGTGTCTTCAATGCTTGTGAGGCATTGGGTGAGATTGAGAGTTAAGCATGAACTTGGCTCGGAGATTGAGAGTGGTATGGCCAGATTTCCTCTGTATGTTCTTCCATTTCCCTATGTTATTCCTTTTTGTATTGGATTTTCTAGAACTAAACTATTATCGTTTATAGACCTTATTCCTTTCAAGGAACGTTGACTATGTATTTTGGATTAAGACTCTTTTTCACGCATTATGATTTCTACCTTATAATTAATTGTACTCCTTTGGATTGTAAACTTTTTATGCATACTATGATTCCTATGTTATGAACTTTTTAGTTCTTTTATGAATTCTTGGTTTAAATTTGACGATAATCATTTTTAGCCTTAGCACTTGGTATTGGAACGGTCAGAGTAAATCGGTCTGGTCCTAATTGTGGCGGTAATATCCCCAGAATTCACAGGTTTTAATTTAATTGCTTCCATTTCATATATATATATATATATATATATATATATATATATATATATAGTAAATTTTGGGGTGTTACATTTACTGCCTCCAAAAGATGTGGAACATGATTGAAACAAACCTCTATCTACTTATTATTGATACTTAGAACGAAGCAAAGTTTCACCACTCTTTCAATGCAAACCAAATTTGCCTTATTCCAAAAGGCCCAAATCCATAATTTATCTCCCGAAATATACTTATTAGCCTTTGAAACTCCATCTATAAATTCATCATCAATTCTATTGTAAATAAATTTCAGCCACTACTTCAAAAGGTCATTGGTCCTTTTCAAGGATCTTTCGTAGCTAGTAGAAGAGCTAGAAAAAACATAATAATCACTTGGTAAATAGCATACATGATCCAAAAGAGGGAAATTCAGCTTCATATAAATCAAACTTAACCTCTCTAAAACCTTTGATAAGCTAAATTAGAACTTCATCAGAAAAGTTCTTCATTAGTTTAAACTCCCACCAAACCTTATTAAACTAATCATGTTTTGCATCAGCTCACCAACCTTCCAAGTTCCTATCAATGATTCCCCCACCCAAATCTTTACTTTCTTTACAGGAATAAGATAAGGGAATCCCCTCTCTCCATGTGTATGAATGTTCTATCCTCTATAGTCCTAGAAGCCTCTCACTCTAAAACTTGGGACCTTATCCCCTTAGGAAAAAATAAAATTGCATTCTCCCATCTCCTATTCTCATATGAAATAATCTTCTTTACCAAAGCAAATGCCAATAACAATCATAGCATTAAGAACATCCTTTCTACCTTTTTCAATATTTCCAATCAATGCATCAACTTAGAGAAGTCTAAGCTCATTTTTTCACCAAATGTATCCATTAATAAGTACGTAAAGGTGTATATGCTTCTTGGCATACAACTCACACATGATATAGATCTCTGTCTAAGCTACACTAGTTTTAATCCTAGATCACCAGCATCCATGTTTAACACCCTTGTTGAAAAAAATTAAATCAAAGCTTGCTTGGTGGAAAACTAGCAACCTTTCCCTAATGGAAATATTTCTCCTAGCCAATACTACTCTCAAATCCCTCCTAATCTATATTATGCAAGTTGACTTGCTACCTAAAAAATCCACTGAAAAAAATTGATAAATGAACTAGACAATTTCTTTGGGGTTCTCTTAAGGTGGACAGTATAAAATACACCTTATTGCTTGGTACATGGTGACTTTTCCCAACAAGCATGGAGGTCTCAAGTTATGGTCCACTCACTTGAAAAACAAGGCCCATATTTTAGGCCTCCAATTGTTTTGTAAAAAAGATCCCAACTCTCTATGGGTTATTGCTCTTAAGTAAAAGTATAACTCTTCTTATAATAGAAATGTGTCCTCGACCTAGAAAGAAATTTCAAGGATTGAAATAGACATTCAAAAAGGTTAAATTTGGTCAGTCTTCAATGGCCAATCTATTAAGTTTTGGGTAGATTCATGGGACTCCAACCCTATTTCTTAAAAAAAATCTAAAGTTTGCTTGTAGTGACCTTCACCTTACTTTTTCAAAGCAATGATCATCTTCCTTCCTCTAGCCAAAATATTATAGACACCATTCGAGCTTGCTCCATCTCATGGAAAGTCAACAATTGTAACAATTCATTATCTTAGAAATTGACCTCACATGGGTTTTTATCTGCCAAAATGACATACAGACATATCTATCCAAACCTCCCTATAGATTTAGCTTAAGATTTGTTGTGGTTGTGGAGGCTAGGTGTTTTAGCAAGACATCTCCTTTATTGGCTTTCTTTGCATGAGAAACTTCCCCTAGGAACAACTTATGGCTTAAAGGCATTAACCCTGACCCCATTTGTAATACCCCATTTTTTATAATCCTAATTATAAATTAATAATTGTATGATTAGTTATAATTATTATTTTAGAGGGTTTAATTTTAAAAGTGTTATTAATATTCGTATTATTTCAACAGTTTAAGTATATATTTAATCAGGTTAAACTTTGATAGAAGTTGGATTCTTTAATTTAATCCTAGTTATACCCATAAATCTTATCCTAAATTATTTTAATAATAATCTTTTGATCTGTGAGTCAAAAATAATTTTCTAAAATTTATTCCCGATTATTTTACTCTTTCTGACACTTTTTAAACCTTTCTTAATCCGGATAATTTTTCCCAAATTATTTTTCTACCCGATAACCTAATTTACCCAAACTAAATTTAAAATAAAAATATAAAATATATTTTTCTACTCTCTATCTCTCTCTCTCTCAACCCTCTGCCTTTCCCCCTAGACATTCTCCCTATCTCCCTCAACTCCTTGCTTCACGCTGCAATTTCTGCATTCATACACATATATACACGCTACCATCACCTCCGCATTTATATATACTTACACACTCTACACACACATGCATACACTCCACTACCCAAGCATCCATCCCCCTCTGTTCTTTTCGGCTAACCCTCCTAGCAACTCCCTTCCTGCCTTGTATAGCAACCCCCATCCCCGATTAACCCGAACAACCCCCCTGCAGTATACATATATACACACACCTCACACCCTCTCCTTCTGCGCCTTTCGACACCCAGCTCCCTCGACCATTTCGCGCAGCCCACACGCATCACCAACCATTGCCTCACCACCCTTCTCCTGTGCACCTTTCTCCTTAGCCCATCGCAGCCCCTACCCCCTTCCTTTCTCTACTTTCCCCGTCCAGCGCAACCCCAACCATCAACCCTCTTCTCCCTGTTCTTGGCTTCATTTGTTTCCTCATCAAACCCACAACCTCCTCCTCCTTCCTGCAACTATGAACCCATCTCCCTTCCTCACACTCCCTCGCTACACCTCCAACCATCCCCAACAGTCCCCGCAGCACCAGTCCACACCAACCATGCAAGCCCAACAGCCACTGACCAACCTCCATTCTCCCCTTCTTCATCTTCTTCCTGTGTAGCCTGTCGCCCAGCCCTACAGCAACCGCCTACCATCCTCACTCACCAGCCACAACCACACGTCTCATGTCCTTATCGACCCCAGCATCCACCATCCTCCTTCCGCAGCCACCACCACTGAACCCCTGCCCTTTTCTTTCTCCTGCCCGGCCGAGCCACCCTTCCCGTATCACCAACCACCCTACCTGGCACCACTACCCTCTCCATCTCGTCACCAACCTACACCACCAGCACCATGCACACATACCACCACCACCATTCTCCTCTCCTACATCGCATGCACTACCACCCAATCGCCACCACCGTAGCCAGTAGCCCTTTCCTTCCCCCCTGCACTCCAACCGAGCCATCCCTACCTTACCCTTGCATCCCTCCCCCATTTGCCTAAGGCTCACGCTGCGTATGTAGTATGAGAAATATTTGAGTTTTAATAAAATTTTGGTACCCGTTTTAAGTGTAAGGGTATTTTAGTAATTTTTAAAAAATAAATATTTTATTATTTTATCTAATATATATTAATTCGATAAATGCGATATTATTTTTAGGTACGAAAGGTTGATTAGCAGGATCTGATAACTTTAGTAGGATACCGCTATTTTTGTATTTTTGCTAGAATTTAGGTAACTGTTATACTATACTAAAATGATAAATATTGCGTGATAGCATATTAAGGTTTTTATGCGTGAAATGTGTTAAATATAATTTGTTACGATATCATTATGTGTTAACTGTTATTATCATAAAAATTGGTAAAATGAACATGTTATCCGAGGTAATATATTCTAGGTACGAAATTATTATTAAAATGATTCTAATGATGTAAAAATAATTTGTATGATAATTATGTATAAAATAATAGGTTGAGCATGCTTATATATGATTATACAATAATTATTATGGATGTATGCCCGAGGGGCAATTTAGTCATTTTTGTATATTATGATATTTATCCTGAAAATCATGTCTAATATGTATTAACTGTTCTTGAGTATGTGAGTATGTGTTTTGGATGGATTAAAGGTGCGAAAAAGGATTTTATGTGCAAAATTATGTATAAGGGCAAAATAGTCATTTGACATATTTGATAATTTAAATCGCGTAATAAATAATTTATTTATGGTGTTTTAGCCTTTTCATGACAAATGAATAAATAAAATGGGATTAGTATTTAAATAGATAATAATCTAAAAATTTTGGGCTTAGGGGTATTTTGATCATTTTTGCCTAACGTGTCCAGATGTGAATAATTGAGCCTAAGATGACCTTAATATATTTTAATATTGGCCTCAATATTGACCATAATTATGGTTTTCTCTGATGATTGGAAATAAATAAAAATGATTAAGTATGAAAATTAGATTTATCTGTATTATATGCAATTTCGTGGTCACCTTAATAAAATACTAATACTTAAAGTAAAAGACCTTGAGATCGGAAATGGTGGCTCCTTAGGGGTTGCTACCCTAAGGACATAATTTAGCCCATGGTTGATATCATGGATTTTTGCTGGTGTGCCTTAATGCCCCGGTCAAGCCCTACATCTTACTCTATTATATTCTGTGGACTAATAGGGGGTATGCATACTTATGGATTAGGTGTCCTTGTCGGTAGAGTACCATGTTACCTTTATGTACCAATGCTACCAGGATACCTTTGCATCCTTGGATTGATAGTCGGTAGGATATTGTGTTGCCTTGGTGCACCAGTATGGCTGGAGTACTTTTGTGTCTCCAAGTTGATTAATCTCCCCTCGAGAAAGTAAATAAAAATGGAAATGATATGATTTGATTGAAATAATGATTATTGGATTATTGTATTGTTTCGGTAACAACCTTTGTCATTTCAGTAGCAGTCTTTGTGCATACCTGTAGTTTCAGTAGTAGTCTTCGTGCCTTCCTATGGTTTCAGTAGCAGCCTTTGTGCTTATCTGAGGTTTCAGTAGCAGCCTTCGTGCCTACCTGTGGTTTCAGTAGTAGCCTTTGTGCCTACTTGCGATTTTCTGTGGTTTTGGTAGCAACCTTTGTACCTACCTGTGGTTTCAGTAATAGCCTTCGTGCCTAACTATATTGGTATTATGTCTGTGAGTATATCTGTGATGTCATGAATTTTATTATGCTGTACCTGTAAGTATATCTGTGATGTCACAGATTTTTATTATGTTGTACCTGTGAACATACCTGTGATGTATGTAATTGGTTGGGATTTATGCTGAGACATGAATTATGCTGAAGTTGGGTTTTAATTATTGCTTCAGAGAATATCTCTAGGATGTTTATTGGTAAGTTCAGTTGTTTTAGATGAATGAATATGAGTAGTACATGACCTCGATGGAATTTGATTATCTAAATGACTATTGTATCTCAATCCTCGTATGTTTATATATATGTCTCATACCATGTTAGTTGTATGCCTTGCATGTATTCCATATTGTTTTATTATATTAGTTTGGTATAAATGGTTGCTCAGTACCGTAGTACTGAAGGGTTCATTCTTGTGGGCCCCTACCTATTCAATGGGAAGTGGACTTTGCAAGTCAGTCTCCGAGTTCAGTTAAATGTTGGTAGTTCGGATTTGAGAGCGTACGACTATCCGATGTATCTGTTGCTATCTTATTTTCGGTTGTATTTGGACCCTTATGTCCTCCTATAATTTTTCTTTTGAGTTTTATAAACTGTTGATGTTGTTTTTAATTAGCATGGTATTTATCTAACGTTTTCTCTATTCTAACTTCAGTAATCATGTTATTAATTTAACCAGAGTAATGATTTCAACCTTATCACTCGGTATGAGAATGATAGAAGAAACCGGAGTTGTACCAAGTACGGCGGTAACACCCATCGTTTTTATTGTTTTAGCTTCCGCGCTTAACTCTGCAAATGAAATTTTTTAGTAGTAAATTTTGGGGTGTTACACCACGTGTCCCTTCTATGATCAAACAAAAACCTTCATTCATAGATTTCATGACCATCAACATCTTAATAACCTATGGCACAAGCTTAAACTAGATGTTCCCAAATTCTTTCTAAACTCATTCTAACCCTTCTCTCACATGCAACAAACAATGACAAAGAAACTTGGGAAACTTTACTAGTGAAACATATCCATGCATGCACTATCAAATGAGATGGCAATGGAGCGGGTACACCCTACTCATTACCTGTACCTAAATGAATTTCTATTACACCACCCATATCCATACTTACAGGACACTCAACACTAATCGAATAATCCATCAGTTGATAGATATAATGGAATTTATCTGATCTAATAGGATGGTATGTTCATTCATGAATAATAATAACCAGAATAGATATGCAAAAGAATACATAAATCCATAGATAAGGTTAATTGAATTACCATAAAATATTTAGCAAGATCTAAACAGATGGTATTGTGGTCTTATAGAACACGCACATGCTAATTTATCTCTAACGATTGATGGGAATCTATTCAAATGAAATATGTGAGAACTAAGGACCATATCCACACACCTATACATATACATATATATATATAATTGACCTATTATCTATTGGATCATCCTAGTTCAAGCTATCAACAGCCTAGGACTTCCATTGTCTGTACACACACACACACACATATATATATATATATATATAATTGACCTATTATCTATTGGATCATCCTAGTTCAAGCTATCAACAGCCTAGGACTTCCATTGTCTGTACACATATGAGTGCACATACAATTTGACATAGTAAAATGAAATACTTTAAACTTAATTTGATCAATTTATATACACTTAACTTATAGGACAACCTGCAATTCATATTATTCACATATAAGTCAAACATTAGATAAAAAGCCTACAATCTCCCACTTGGACTGTATGTGAGATCTTATAAACATGAATTGAAAAATAACCAAAAGAGCTCAATATTGTTGTCTTTCTAGAAATATGCCTATAACCAATCTTGTCCATCAATCACACCAACGTAGGATCAAAATAGCTTTTGTCACATTTCCTCATAACTAAAACTTTAATGGTCACATATGTAGATATAACTAAATGACATGAATCAAGATGTGGATGTGTAACATGAAAATGTCATGTAATGTGATCTTAACATGCCTATTTCCAACTGGTTCACTTTATTCCTCAATGAGATCAAACTTTATTGTAATCAAAGTGTGGTTAAATTTAAAACCTTATTGTACACAGAAAATAATTGTCAAATAAAGTAATAACCGCATTGTTTCTATATCAAGAAAATACAAAAATTACAAACTCCTACTAAATCTGAACATCCTTATTAGACAAAGCACCCATAAGAGCAATACGCTCATGAAACCAAATTGGTGACACTTTCTTAGTAAGTGGATCCATAATTATGAATTTTATACAAATGTGTTTGATAGACATTTATACACTTCAAACTCTTTATTTAACAACTAGAAACCTTTTATCAATATACATTAACTTAATCGAGTTTCCATTATTACTGGAATACTACACCGCCAATTTATTGTCACATAAAAAAAACTAATTGATATTCCAATATTATCCATTATATGAATTCATGTAACAAAATTCTACAAACATATTCCATGACTAGATGTCAGCATGCTACAAATTCTAATGTTATAATGTCAACAGATAAAGGTAGCTCAAAGTGGATCTAATATTGTGATGACATCCAACTAAATCAAATCAAAACACTATATGATCTCTAACTTATCTAATTTTTTTATATGTGAGCATGCAACCTTATGTCTTATGTTTTCTGTAAATATCTAATAACCCCTTTGGCTACATCTAAAGATCCATATCAGGGTTGCTTAAATATCTACCTAGCATTCTAGCAATGAATACTATATTTAAAAGTCCACAAACTTGAGCACACATAAGATTCCTAATAGCTAAGGTGTGTTGAATCTTTAATATATATGTAACTTCAAGGTCACTTTTAGGGCACTATTGAGACTAAATTGGTCTCCTTTAGCAATAGGGATGTCACATAATTTACAATCCTACTTGTCAGACCTTTAATAACCTTGTTGATATAGCTCTTTCACGATAATTACAAAATACACTAAGATTGTCTCATTATATCCTAGCTCTTGATATAAAATATCCCTATATCATCAGATGAAAGAAGTATGTCAAAAATATGTGATATCATATAAATACACTTACTCCTAAAAAAACTTGAGATACACATAATTACCAACAACATTTATCTCAAACCCAAATAAGATAATTATCTGATGTAATTTGTGATACCAATGATATGAAATTTACTTGATTCCATTGATGGATTTTTCAATTTGCATCATATGTATAGTTTCATTGATGTTACCATTGAGAAAAACTATATTTACATCCATCTAATGTAGCTCATGGTCAATATATGCAACAAGAGTCATGATCATACTGAAAGTGTCTTTTTAAGTAACCGAAGAGAAAGCCTCTTCAAGACAGTGTCTTCTTTTTAAGTAAAATCTGTTACTATAAGACAAACTTTATATCTTTTTACATTACCCTTTGAATCCTAATCTACATTAACTAGTGGGACTCAAACCTTCTAGTAATGAGATAAGATCTTATACTTTAGTTTAATGCATAGACTTATACTCCTCATTCATAACAAAAATCTACTTTTTAGAATTAGAACTAAATATGGCTTGATGGAAGGTGATTGGATTATATTCCTAATATTCCATTATCTTTTCATGGTCTTAGAGAAATAGTAATCCAAAGTAGAATTTCTCCCATATCTAGTAGATATCTTTAGTTATTGAGCTTGCTGAACTTGTTCTTCTAAACGAGAGATTTTTCAACATTATCATATTAAGGTTTCTAATTTACTTCTTGATCAATGACACTTATAGAAACATGTGCATCATCATAGGCTATAGTGGAAATCAAAAGAGATTCCTCCGCAAAGAAAATGTCCCTACAAATATAGTTTCCCCTAAATCTCAACATCCTTAAGATATGTTGTAGTCTCCATCTTAAATTTCACTTTAGTGTGAGATTGTAAGATTATAAATCCCCTAAATCGCTCCAAATAACCAATAAAGTATCCACTCACACATTTAGAGCCTAATGTCCTTCCATATAGTCTATAAGGTCTTATCTAATGATGACATCCCTAAATTTGAAAGATTATTTACATTTCATAAGGTGTTTTGTTAATTACTTTATTCGGTAATTTATTAAGAATATAAGCCAGTGTCTTTCTAGTAACATATAATGATTAATCATACTCATCATATCTTGATGGATCGCATTTCATCTCTTGTCTGCACTATACATGTTAGGATTTTGACATGGTGTATTGCAGATGACCCTAACTACACATGCAAGATTTCATTATATGAAGAAATAATATCAAGCATCTATAGGTTATTGAATAAACATAATGAACATTCATTGATAATATATGAATTTAATGAAAGACAATGCTGATTATATCCATATGAACAATGATATTCATATACGTCTAGTATGGAAACTAAATTCCATCTAAAGGGTTGTACAACAAAAGTATCTTTCAAATTAAAATCATATATAATCCTCAATAATAACCTAAAATTATTATCGTTTTGACTTCTACCGATGATCCATTACCCACATCAATTTATCTTTCACCATTATTTGGATTCAATAGTTCAAACAACTTCACATAGAAACACTTATATAAGTAGTAGTACTTAAGTCTAATCACCAAATGTTTCTAGGTACTAATGTGGATTTTACCTCATAATAAATCAAAATAAGGAATGTGATTTCTTTATACACCAAGTGTATTATATTTTTACAATTATTCTTTATATATCCTAACCGTGTGCAAAAGAAACAATTATCATTTTCCTTATATTGTTTCAATTGCTTTAGACCCTTATGAATAGTTTTATATTATTATTTTCCTTTCTTGTCCTTTTCCTTAGGGGTGGTGACCAACTTGAAAATTTATTCCCTAACTAACGTTAATATCTCTTCCTTTTTCACTCAATATGAAGTAAAATCATCAAGAGCTAATTTCTCTTATTATCAATTATTGACTTTAGACTAACTAAATTGTGAAAGAAGCCAAATTAGTGCAAAATGCATAGGCAAGTCATATGAAAACTCAAGCTTTAATGCCTTTAGTCTTGAATCGATGTGGGACATCTCAATGATGTACTCTATTATATTGCATTTGCCTTTTAACCTCATTGAAATCAAGATTTGCAAAAACATGGCAATTTCATCCTTAGATTTTCCACTAAGGAACTCCTTAATATTAGTGTTATCATCGGATTCGTTACCTTTAAAGACTTCCGGAGTGTTGTGCTTCATAGTTATAAGCCTTATGAAATTTGGGCTATCTCACTTCTTAAAGTTCTATTTATCATTAGTTGAACTTTCAACTGTACGAGGATTTAGTTGTCCAATCCTGAGCATAAGGTTTAGACCCATGTAGCTAAGAACAATTGAAATGTTATCTTTTAATCCTTGAAGTTATCTTTATGCATGAAAATTGAACTTAAGTTGGTAGATATTATAATGACAAACATACGAACTATAAAGAAAACAAAATAAGTGAAAACGAAACTATCATGCTCACATCAATATACATAAATATGAATCAGTAAATTCAAATAATATCACTTCCATCACAAGATATCGGTGTAATATTAATATCAAGTCTTTAGACAGTAATATTTAATGTGAGTGATAATCTTGCGGTGATCAAATATTGATAATAAGGCATGTCTGATAATAAGTCCATTTTTATTGACATATTATCAACATAACAACCAAATAATCATCACATACTTATCATTGCAAGTGCAGATGAAATTATGCTAGTTATTTGCCTTCCTTTAGGCCGACATATTGTGAATAAACTAACATCTAAATTTTTGAATAAACTAGTCTTTAGAGAGAAGTCACTTTGGTGACATATTGTGTCAACTAATTTATCTACAAATATTAGACAGTTATCTATTTAAATAAATTGATTCCTTATTATGGCCTACGGATTTTACACCTTAAGATCAACCTTATTTAGATTTAATAATAATAACAATAACAATAACAATAACAATAACAATAATAATAATAATAAGACATTAAAATCTAACTTAATATGCTAACACCACTATAATGATCAACATAAAATATAGCAATCAATTAATATATATAACAGTCAACACCATAATCACAAATCTTAAATCACATTAGATATATTATAATATTTAATGGCACTATTAATTAAAATGTTATATTTTAATGGTTTAATAGTGTCCTTATACTAATCATTATGTTAAAATTTGTAGTCACAGCTGTTATTAATTACCAGTTGTGACTATTGAATTGATTCTCCAATCTACAATCTTTTCCTTATTTCTTTTATTAAAAATAAAGTAAAAGAGTAAATATAACTGTTGACACCGGAAAAATATATAACAACAAGAAAAAATAATATTTGATTGTTATATGGTCAATCAACCTAAATTGAGGATAATTAAATATTCCTAAAAATTATTCGGGATTTATATGTTAAAATAAAATATTTTAATTGTTTACGTCCCGTTCGTATTTTATTTAATTGGGCCATAATATTTCAATTGGGCTTAGTTTAATTAAATACGGGTCTAATTTATTTCACAAAGGGCTACGAGTCCGTAAAATTAAGTTAAATGAAACATGACTTTTAAGTCTAAAACGCAAGACGGGCCCAAGCCCAAAAGCCAAGGAGGTCCTTTTCTCTATAAATAGAGGGCACCCCTCCTCATTGAACACACTGAAGTCCCGAGATCAAGAGCTTATAGAGAGAACGCTCCCAAGCATTCTAAAGCTAAAGATCGAAGACTCGAAGAACGAAGACCGAAGAACGAAGATCCGAAGATTGAAGAAGTAAGATCCAAGGATCGAAGAACGAAGATCCGAAGATTGAAGAAGTAAGATCTGAGGATCAAAGAACGAATATCGAAGAACGAAGATCCGAAGATTGAAGAAGTAAGATCTAAGGATCGAAGAATGAAGATCGAAGAACGAAGCTTTCCAGATCGTCAAAGTCGAAAACGTTGAAGCGTTGTAACTTCAACATCATTAAACTTGTTCGAAGGGATCAAGCACCACCAAATCGTGCCCTCTTTACCAGGTAAATCAAATTTCCATCAACAGGTTTGGATCAAGCTTATTAAACTCAAGACGAGCCCCGAACAAGTTGAGCCCAAAATTCAACATCACGAATCACAACGCCATCAATTGTCTAGGAGATTGAATCAGAGGATATAAATCTTGTACCGGATTTATACAGAGATTGTACCTACATTCAATCCGATAATTAATAATCAATAAAAATATATTTTGTTCTTCAATTTTCTTTTACCAGAAAATTTGTCGTTAACAATAACTTTATCTGTTACACAAAGTAAAAATAGAGATGTAACTACCAGCTAACTACCAAAGCCCCTAAATCCATCCCTAACTTTCCTTAAACCACTGCTGTATTGCCCTAATGTTACCACCTATAGAAGCCAACACAACGACAACCATCATAATAGCCTATCGAAGCCACCAAATACTAATAGATTTCCTACTATTGGTCACCAAAAACCAACAAAACCAAATTGGTCACAATTGGGATCTGAATTAGATGTGGTAGGATTAGATCTAACCAAACAAAATCTCTAGAGAAATCTAACCAACAAAGAAACTAAATTAGATCTACAATTTTAATTACTAAGGAAAAAAGGAATCCCAATCACACTTTCAAGCCTATCGAATGGCTATAGCGCCACTGAATCAACAACATGAATCAAAAGACCAAGTTTGATCAACTGATAACATATTGAGCCAGGAAATAAAGAGTAGAAGAAATTAAATTCATGTATCTAATTGAATTGAATTGATTAAAAATCAAAACCAAATATAAAGCATATCTTATTTAATAACAATACCAAATAAGTAATATATAATTGAATCATGAGGAATCAAGCATGCATGCTCTAATACCACTTGATGGAATTTATCTAATAAGATCAAATATTGATTCATCAATAATAATAACTAGAATAGATATGTTGAATCATACCTAAATCCATAGAAAGAATTGATTGAATTACTGTCAAATATTTGACAAGATCTAAATGCATGGTACTATGGTCTTCCAAATCACGTACGTGCTCACTTGTCTTTAATTATTGATGAGAATCGATTAGAATGAAGTATGTATGATCCAGGGACCACGAACACATATATATATATATATATATATATATATATATATATATATATATATATATATATATATATATATATATATAACTAACTTGTTATCTATCTGGCCATTCTATTTTGGTCCATCAACAACGTAAGACTCCCATTGTCTCTGCATATATGAGTACACATCCATTTAGGTATATTAAGCCAAAATACTTTCAACTTAAATTGATCACTTTATACAAGATTAAACTATACGATAACCAACTATTTGTATTATTCAAATATAAGCCAACATTGGATAAAACCCCAAAAAAATAAATCTGTTACCCAAAAAATTTGTAAACTACTTTAAATCATATTAATAAATGGTGGGAAAAACATTAATCCATGCAAATGATGAATTATATAATGATATCCATCCAATAATAAGTTGTGCAAGCCTCACTTATGCTTACCACATTGTTGATAAAATTTTGGAGACTTAAGTAACTAACCTACATATCTAGATTGTAGACATAAAATCGACAATAAGAACTAGAGGTGTCTTGACCCTTGAGGCTCTTAATCTAATTTTGAATGGAAATTAAACCATAATCGATACAATTCTGAGTCTTAATATGAATAAAAGTTAAATCATAAATCAAACTTACTAACATAAGAACCAAAGAATGGCAATGTGAGATTGGACATTTAAATCGTAGAACGTTAAGATTCACAATGGAATCTAGTTGCACCATCGGCCCACTGCCTTGTGTATAATATTGATGAATGTTACAACAAATGGAAAGAAGCAAAATAATTCCAACCTAGGTAACCTAATGATGTAGAATAGGTCTTGAGAGTAGGATAGACGCAATTGATTAACAAAGAATTTAGGGAAGAGAGAAATCTGTCATTAACACTTGTCTTGTTCATTCAACCTCTGGTACATATATCAGCTATTACTGAGATTTAGTTACAAGGGAAAAGATGAAATAAGTGGAAGACTAAAATAAGAAAAACAAACATAACAACTAACTGGGTTAGGCCACAAAAGTGGGTCATATCAATGAATCAAACAAAAAAGCAAAAGGAAGACCACAAGAGTTGTCGAGTAAAGGCAAAATTGAAGAGATGACAGCTAGGAGGTCGGAGATAGATGGATTGTACAAAAATGGAGAGGGTCGTGGGGATGAGGGTAGCGAACAAAATGACGAGAGTCAAGATGAGAGAATTAGAGAAATTGTGATTTTTGTTCTTCCATGGGCTAAGTCTACTAGTAGAGAGTCTAGATGAGAGTCAAACAGAATGACAAGAGTTGAGATGAGAGAATTAGAGAGCATGTGACTTTTGTTCTTCAATGGGCCAAGTTTAATGGAAGACTAGGTGAGTAATAGAATTTAGGGGTGAAGCATATTTACATTTTTAGCCTTAGTAAATGTAGTGTTATTATATTAAGCTATATAAAGGGAAGGATAAATTTGTAATTTCATTTCAACCAAAGGGGGATAGGTATAGAGGCAAGTACGGATTTAGACACCCTTTATCTGTATCTATACTCAAACTCAACAAATTTTTATTCCCTTTTCTATAACTCTAGCTAAATTCATTTATTCATATCCACTTAAGTATCTGTCAGGTAAAATCTATTGAATTTTAAATAAAATTTATTGGATTTTTATCCCTAAGTATCAACGATATTCCCTTAACATACAAGTATATAAAATTCACGGTTTAAAGTTTGTATTGTTCATGATTTGTTACAACTTTTAGTGCCTCCATGCGCTTAAGAGTGTATTTAAGTGTTCTTTTAACTATAATTATGGTACTTTATAACATACAAGTATATAAAATTCATGGTTTAAAGTTTTTTATAGGATCTTATAATCATACGAATAAGATCTGATTCTAAAAGGCAATTTCAAACACCTCAACTAATTGTAGGTAGAATGTCAATTCTAATAATCTTATATACCATAATTATTTATTGCATATTATCATTGAAATGCATACATGTACACAACATTTATTACATTAGTAATCATAATAGTTTATTTGTAGTTTATTCAAATAATATGAGCATATTATATTTAATAATAATAAGATCCACTCAAATAATGATATTATAATAGGATAAGTGTACCAAATCATCATTATGATATAGTTAGTCAAATTTACCTAAAAAAATTTTGTATTTACAACTATAACCAAAGTTCTTGTCTAACTCCATTTCCCAGGAATACTCGTTTTTATGAATAACTTCTTATATGCCTTAAATCTCTCCATATTCACACTTGCGTGTGTGGCCACATAACACTAATAATCATTACCAAATAGAATTTAGAAACCAATAAATAATGTTGCACATTGACATGTCAAAATTGACATGGAAGGAACCACCAAGACAACCCTTGTGCAACATCCCTTTAACAGGATAACAATAATCAGTGTAATTTAGGATCGATAAATAAGTTATTAGGTGATTGATCCCATTTGGTGCAATATAACAATTTATTATATAGTAATGGGTAATGTCACCCAAGTATCTAATTAGTGAATTATTCCTTTGTTGTTTGGAGAGCCCAAAAGGGAGGGAGCACTATCCTAATAAAATTTTGCATTATGATTTTTTGAATTCCTCAACATTATAGTTGATGAAAAATCTAACAAAAAGTGTTCATGTACGATCATGTGACACCCAATTTCATCTATGAAGGCTTTTGTTGGGGTACAAACTTTAACCTTTATGTAATCATCACAAAAGCACGGAGAACTGCTAGAGTTCACGTTTTCCGTCCCAAGTATGTTTTAATATAGAAACGTTGAGACAAACCCATACAAAATTCTTGATAGAAGAGGTAAGGAGAAAACGTATTTTAAATGTAGTATATTTTAGGTAATGATTTTAATATTTTTAAAACCATTTATAATAAAATCTAGATAAATACATAAATTCTTTGAAATAAAATAAATAACTAGAATATATAATGTGGTCGTTTTCTTCCATCTCTATTTTCTAAATTTTTAAAAAATAAAGTTTTTATGTTCCTCTCTGTCCTCATTTCCACATCTATATCCTTGGTCCACATGCAACAAAAGTAATCATATAGCAGAAACTGCCAACCAAATTTTCCATGCCATTTCCACTTCAGGTACAATGTTGAGCTCACCATAATAGTTTCAATGGGCACCTTAGCCGCTTCACCATCAAACCTCATACACCAGGGACCTACATGCAGCCCCATGCACCCGATATTTATTTCATCTTTCCTAAATGTGTGCAATCAGCGGTGGGCAACAACAAAAGATAGAATGTACTAGATTGAAGCATTGATGTTCAAGATTTTGAAAAACCTTCCCATCCATCCTCAGGTATTGATTATTCTAGGTAGCATTATCAAAAAAAAGAATCTCCAACCTTTTTGCTTTTTCTATAACGTCGTCTCTCATCTTCTAGGTAATAAGTCATTCCGAACATTAAGTGAAGGAGGAACAAATTATGTCATCCTACTATGTACAATTGAATCAACTATAAGCTTCGGAGGAAAGGGGTGGAAGAGACATACTTAGCAAGAAGATCAAGATCGCCAGCTCCCAACATCCTCACTGCCAATAATTCCGCATTTGTAGCATTATCAATAGCAACGGTGCAACAGAAACACCTCCAAGCATTTGTAACACAGAACAAAAGAAACTCGTCTTGTTTAGCTAGTGCAGTCCAAAGCAAAGATGTGCTCACTGAGGCTATTGGGCCTAAGGTCTTTATGTTAGAGGCAGTTTCCTAAATAGGAGAGAATCAAGAATGCAATTCATTCGCTAAATTTGCCCTTGACATCTTAAGAATAGTCCCATGTCACGCATATTGGTGATATAGTTGGTCTTCAAAAGAAAAGGGTTTTACAAATTTATTTTTGAATTTGTAAAACATATTTTCAAAATGATAGTAGGATAGTTCAAGCCAAGAAATACCCGAACAATTGATGCAAGAGAGTCAAGTCCATTCAATGTACTTGCTCTTACAGGAACAACTATAACCGCCAAGGGTGTCAGAGCAGCCACCATACCTGAAACACATCTTTGTGAGGCATTCAGTGTAGTGATTAATCTGGTACCCAAAAAGCAATGACTTTATGCAAGTAAATATGGTAAATGGGCTGCACCATCAGCACTAGCAATGATGACCTGCGAACCTCGCTTGTGAGCAAACATACTATATGAATACATCCTATCATGTGCCCTATGTGCAAAAACAACTTGCACCAGTAGGCCAGATTATATGGTTACAAGATCACTTCATAGAAAAAGTATCATTTGCATCTTCAATATCTTGGCAGCATCTTTCAAAACATTAAGATTAGAATCGATCCCATTATAATCCCTGGAGATCTAGCATCTGAAAAGGCTAGGATAGGCAGATAACTACTTAGCAATTAAGGCTCAGTAGTCAGTACATAAAAAATATATCACATAAGTAAATGCTTCATAGTATATATTCTCATATACATTTATAGCATTATATTACCCAACTAAATATAAAGAAAAGTGCACAAAAATACGAAATACTATGCCTAAGAATGAACATGGATTAACCATATTGATATTAAAGTGGCAGTAGATTTGAGGGATTAGTAGGTAAGTGATGTAGTCTATATTCCACTTCTTTCCATAGGACACGTAGTCTTAGTCCAAGTTCTCTACCACTTTCCATAAGACCTAAAAACTTAGGATCTACTCTTATCTTCTATAATTATTATCTGATAGGATATAAGTCTATCTTCAATTATTTTACATCTCTATGTGCTAGGCCTTTTTACTAATAATTAGATCCTATTGTAATCATGCATGTGTATCGAGTTCAATTTGGATTGTAAGAACACTGTTGAGTAAAAGCTTCTAACTGCTATCGCTGCCGCCATTATCTTCAACCAAATTACTAGCCCAAATGCCCAACTCTCATCCTACCCACGAATCAAGTCACTTCTCCTCATCACAACCCAAATGAGCACAGTTTGCAGCGTTAACCACAACTGCGAACATCACTACACATTGGTGCACACTACATGCCAGCTCATCATAGTCTCAACAGTCAAGACTCCACATCTGACCACTAAGTTGAGTTAACTAAATTTCACTGACACTCAAAGATGACACTGAGCAACTAAGAACATTTTGAGGAAATGCTACCAAAATGAACCTCTCTACAAATTCCTTAACTGCAGCACTATCATTAAAACTTCCAACCATATGATAACTTGATACCGAACTAGCAGGGCATCTTTCCATTGAGTCTAACACCATAACTTTGATAGCCATTTCAGAAGCTGTCTGACACAACATACGGCCTAACTGGCCTCCTCCTAGGACATCCACAAGCTTTTCAGTCACTCCATGAACAGGAATACCATCTTTTCTGCAGAGACAATTTGGGGGAGGCCGCCAACAATGAATGAAATTTTGGCTGTGAATTAAATTACTAATATGTTGGATATATCAGCACGTGGTCAGTTAGGAGCTTAATTAGCTACAACATTCAGTTAATTGTAATTGAAGTATGTTACAGATATTTTTTCATTTTCAGTAATCACGTATATAAGCTGTATCATTAGCTCCTGATTACATAATAATACAGCAATAGTTTTCTGTGTCTTTTACTTCTTCTTCATTCTTCCTCTTCCATATTTTCCATTATTTCAATATCCGTGTGAATCCACACATAATAATTTATAAATTACAGGAGTTTATAGTATCAGGTTATCACCAAAAGTAACAAAACTAAACCAAAATTTCAAAAAATAAGTACATATATTCAGAAGCTTACTTGATTGGCATCTCAAGAATGTCGGTTGATGCAGTACAACTAAAGGTGAAATGAGTTCTACTTTTTGTCTTCCAGTTTAGCGGAAACAACGTAGGTGAATAAGGGGATAGAGACAATCCTAATTTCCTGAGAGATAAGCCTGGAGAAACGTCAACGTTAGTTGGGTTCCGCGCTTGGACGATGCAAAAAGTACCCTGATGAAGCATTTGGAGGTTTGTGATGAAGCTAGCGCCACTGCAAATATTGAAAATCGATTGAAATAGATTGCATCAACAATCAGTAAATACATCTTCCAAACTAAATTTTCAAGAGCAACAAGTTCATCCTTAATCGATTACAAAACAAAGTAACAAAATAAAGTAAATTAAAACTAAGAGAGAGTAGTCAGCATACTCAACCTGATGGGTAGAGTTACGTAGCATAGACATTGCCACTGGGGTTGCGTCCCTCTGTTGCTGTTGATACACGTCCCTCTGATGGAGATGGTAACCTGGACAGAAGGTTGGACGGAGGAAAGAAAGTGGAGGCATGGTTTTGGGGCAGAAGTTAGTTCACACAGTTTTAATAATACGACGAGTCGTCTAACCGATCAGGAGGCTACTGATTCGCCTGGTTCGAACTAGTCGACTCGTTCACTAAATTTGAACTAACGGAGACATCACAAGAAATCAATTCAATTTCAATAATGCCAATGCAGGGTGGATTTTGGCAATTTCCAGGTCAGGTCAATATGTAATTTACCAAAAAAAAATCCCACATCAAAACAGCATCCTCCATCGAGTAATCTAAAGAAAATACCCACCAAGAGCGACTTTGCGCCACACTAGAATTTCAGTCATAAGATATTCAGAGAAAATATGCAATCCACTATGCCTCTGGAATTTTATTCATAATCACTAAGAAAACAAGTAGCAAAAACACAACAAATGCCTCTGGAGGGAAAACTAAAATTGACCTAACGAAAATTGAAGATATGGATTGGAGCTAAACTATTCACCGAAGAGTACAAGGCATATGGATCGATGGGTTAACCATGGCCAAGTAAAACCAACCTCAATAGAAGACAACCGGCGTGACGGTGGCTGCTGGTGAGAACGACGAAAAAGATTAAAAAGACCCGGGTGCAATTCTCACCGGCGTCACGCGGGAACGGACCTGGGGACAGGTACGTAATAAGTAATAACGGAGAAGCGAAAAAATTGTAGAAATGTAATTTTTTTAAATTTAAGAAACGAACCGAGTAAAATAGTTAAAAAATTATACATAGCTGTTATTTGACAAACATGTATTTACTGCGTAGAAAATATTTGTACAGTAAATATCCATTTTACCCCTTATCATTGTCGATCGTCGGTGACTTATTTTTGACCGACACTCCCTTTATTTTTTGACCAACCAATCATTCCTCTCACTATCTTCACTCTATCTCTCTGGTGCAAACTCTCCTCTGCGCGAGAAGAGATTTCAAGCAACGGCAAGGTAAGTTTGATTTTTTATTTATAATTTATAATTTATAATATATAATTATATGTAAGTATAATTTTTTTTATTGATTAGATCTAATATAATTATTTTTTTTATTAATTAGATCCGACAAGTAAAAAAAAAATTAAGGAGATCGATAGATCTGCGATTATGGTGGTAGGTTTCGGCAAAATGCACCAAAAGAAGGGGCAGGTTTCGGCAAAATGGACCGAAGGAAGGGAGGGCTTTCGGCAAAACAACCGAAGGTAGGCTGGGTTTCGGCTAATTTTGTCGATGTGAGGGTGTGGATTCGGAAAAATACACCGAAAGAAGGGGCTGGGTTTCGGCTATTTTTTGCCGATGTGGAGGTCTAGCTTTAGCAAATCGTGCCGATTCCCGGGACGAAAATTCGACCGTCTCGCTAGAGTTTCGCTTAATAATAATTTGTTAATTATAAATTATGTTAATAATATATTTTGATTATGGTTAATTGATTAATTTTAGAAAAATATATTTTTAGATTTATTATACTCTAATATTTGAATTAAATATAGGTTTTAGTAAATTGTCTTTCTATTATAGGATGTTGGTTATTTTTAGGATGTAAAATTATATATATTGAATATAGTTAATTAATAATATTAATTTTACTCAAATATTCTAATGAAATATAGGTTTGGTAAATTATATCTCTATTCTATAGTTTTGGTTATTTGTAGGATATATAATTATATATATTAATTATGGTTTATTAATTATATTGATTATGCACTAATATTTTAACTAAATATAGGTTCGGTAAATTATCTCTTTATTGTAGGGTATTGGCTATTTTTTGGATATGTAATTATTTATATTAATTATGTTTTATTAATTATAATAATTATGCTCTCATAATTTAATTAAATATAGGTTCAGTAAATTATCTCTCTACTCTAGGGTATTGGCTATATCTTTGAAGTGTAATTTGTATATATTAATTAAGGTGTATTAATGATATTTGTTAATTATAGATTTTAATTATGGTTAAGTTGATTAAATTTGTTTATTATGTTTATAGATTTGTTAATACTTTGTTAATTATGTTATTGTATTATATATATATGATTAGATGTTTATTAGATTTAATTATATTTTCATTAAATATGTTAAATATTGTTATGTGATGGGGATTATTGGTGAATGTTTTTAATTATATTGATAGGATAATAGGTTAGATTTGTTTAATAGTTTTGTTAAATGTATTTATAATAGATAAAATATGTTTATATTTGAATTATATTTAATTATGTTGCTAATTTTTATGAAATATATTTGGATAATTCTGGTTGAATTATTGAAAAAATAGATGAGGACATACCATAATTAAGTATACTTTAGTTGTTATATTATACTAAACTCCTACTAGTAAGTAATACAAATATTGTTGATATATTTAATGAATAAAGTAGAGGATTAATGTAAGAGATTGTATTGAGTTATATGGTTGGGTATACAGATCTCTTTGGCTATCATAATATGGGTTGATATTTATTAATGATATTAATTTCATGTATGTAATTAGGTTTTATTTATGTTATCACGTATTACCTTCAATTCATATACATAATTAAAATTGACTTTATGCATTTATTATTGAAATTCAGATGAGTCGCAGACAAGACAATGTAGTAGATAGAACCGATGGTCGGCATGTGACTGCTTCTGCACGACGTAACAGAACTGCTACTGAGCTACCTGCGCCGATGGCTCGTTTGAGAAATTTCGGCAGGAGTATTACCAAAGGATTACGACGAGGTAAGAAATCTGGAGAACAAGAACCGGAAGAAGCATCAGAACAACAAGAATATGCAGAAGTTCCCGAAGAACCAAGGTTTAGGCAACAAGGTCATAAATTTCCATCATTTGCAGACTATGTAGGTCGTCCATCATTTGTGGCTGATGTTGGCACTGCGGGGTTTGGAGGGTACGTAGGTTTAGGGGCAGGAGGTCCGGGGTTTGGAGGTTTGGGGGTTGGAGGTTCTAGGGTTGGAGTTTCTGGGTATGGAGGTTATGCGGTTAGAGGTTCTAGGGTTGGAGGTTCTGGGTATGGAGGTTCTGGGGTTGGAGGTGCTGGGTATGGAGGTTCTGCGGTTGGAGGTTCAGGGTACGGAGGTTCCGAGTCAGGAGGTTTTCCATTTCTTACAGAATATATAGATTTTCTTACCTCACCGGCGCAGCCTGCTATGGGAGGAGGAGGAGCATCGTCATCGACTTATGTGCGTAATGATGATGATGATGATGAGGAGGAGGAGGAGGAGGAGGAGGAGGAGAAGGAGGAGGAGGAGTGTAATCCCCCAAAAATTTCGAAAACCTATATTTTAATAAATAACTTTTATTTGAAATAAAATTTGCTTTTAAAATTATTTATTTTAATTATTTTATGGATTTTAGAGTATGTAAATTTGGATAAGAGTATTTAATAAATTGAAAATAAATATTTTGCTATTTATCATATTATTTTATTTAAATAATTTTCCAAACTAATATTTTACCAACTTTATCCTTTTTAAACTAATATATTAGATTATAATGAATTAAATTATTAAATTAAATAATTTATCAAGAATATTACATTTTATGATTTTATAAATTAATTTACCTTATTTTCCCTATTTTTCCATTTCCCTTTTTACCCTTTTCCCCTTTTTCCTTTTCTTCTCTTCTTTTTTCCTTTTTCCCTCCCTTGGGCCGCCGGCTTGGCTTCCTCCCATGTGCGCCTGGGCCAAAGGCCCGTTTTTTTTCCACCTTGCTTCTCCCGTGCGGCACACCCAGCCCAAATGCCCCCTTTCTTTTTCCCCTAACCGGCCGGTTCAGCCTTATTTCCTTTCCCTTTGACCGGCCGACTTCTCCCTTCTTCTTCTTCCTTTTTCATCGCCACCATGCCCGATCCCTGCGCACGCCCGACCACCACCTGCAACTGCCGCCGCCTGCCACCGCACCTGCCCCCTGCTGCTCCCTCTCTCTACCCCATCCTTTTCTTTCCTATTTCGAGCCAAACCACCCCTATATCACAGCCTGTGTGCCCCTCTCCTTTTCCTTCT
Organism: Tamarix austromongolica; assembly: GCA_039764185.1. NCBI lineage: Eukaryota > Viridiplantae > Streptophyta > Magnoliopsida > Caryophyllales > Tamaricaceae > Tamarix > Tamarix austromongolica. The sequence goes on along the minus strand of CM077814.1, from coordinate 80,682,529 downwards.
TCTTCCCTCTCTTTCCCCTGCCAACCGACCACCACCTGCCACCCTTCGTCCTCTCGCCGACCGGCCACTGCCCCTCTCTTCTCCCTCTTCTTTTTCTTCATCTCTCCAGCCTTCATTTCCCACATTTTTCGAGCCCCTTCTCCTTCCCCGAGCTCCCTCTTCTCTCCTTCCTTCTCCCTCCATTCTTTTCCCCGATTTTTTATCACAGCCGCCCACTGCCGCTTGCACCACCGCACCCAGCCCCTGTGCCGCCTTATGCCACCACCTACTACCACCCTGCGCCACCACGAGACCCCCTAAGCCACCCTCGAGCCCCTGCACTTCCTCCCTTCTCCACCTCTTCCTTTTTCTCCCCATTTTCCCCTTACCGTCGAGCCACCTGCAACTGCCACGTCCGCCGCCTTCCGGCCACCTCTACCGCCACCCAACCCACCGTTCGACACCCTGCAACTCCCTCTACCACCCCCATACTTTACTTTCCCAAAAACAGCCCTTGAACCCCTTCATTTTTTCCCTCCCCTTTTCCTTCCTTCTCAGCCCCTCCACCTCGACCCATCTCGGCAGCCAACTTCGACGCCTTGTTGCCGCCGTCTCCGCCGCCCTATGCCGCCGTGAAACCATCCTTAGCCTCCACCTACACCCCCTCTTCACTCCTGCACCATTCCCTTTCCTTGAAACCTCCCCCATCTATCTCTTTTTCTAGCCTAAGGTCACTAAACCGAGTCACTCCTCCTCCCTTCTATCTCACCCTCTTTGAGCCCCTTTTCTCCTCCCATTTTGCATGAGACTCACGCTGTTCATGCAGCGTGAGCTCCCCCTTTATTTTGGAATTGATTTGGCTAATTTTTAAGGTATAATAGTATTTTAAGTTAAGTGTTTTATTAATTAAATTTTATAAAGCCTTATCCTTTTAACTTCTTATTTCTAACATGATAATGATTGATATTATTTTTAGGTATTGAGTTGCTAATTAAGCCTTGAATACTTAACCGGGATACCGGTAAGGTTTGAGTTTTTGCGGGATTAAGGTAACCGTTAATCCTCCCTTATATACATGAAAAAACGTATGCTAGCACATTAGGGATTTTGGTATTATTTTATGCATGTTTTGTGTGCCTAGCATGATATATAAATGGTTGTTTACATTGATTCAAAGAAAAAGGAAATGCATGATAGCCTTTGTGCCATGTGTAGGTATGATAATTAAGGAAGAGGTTGATTATTGATGGAAATGTTAAATGCTTGTTTATGATGTATTATGTTGCTAATGCGTGAATAATATTATTGTCTAAGGGTATTTTAGTAATTATGCTTATAAAGTATGTGATCTAATGTATGTAGTTGCTAATGAGTATTATGTTGAATAATGACAAGTTGGTGGACTTAAATGATAAGAATGAAGTGCTATTATTGGTATTTTATGTATTGGTGGTAAATTCATAAAAGTGGTGTAATAAAAGGTTAAGTGGTAATTTTATAAGTGAGAGGGGTATTTTGGTAATTTTGTAAGCAAAAGGGTATTTTGGTAATTTTCAAAGGAAAGGGGTGAGATGATAATTTATAAGTAAAAGGATAAAAATTGTAAGTTGTGAGAAAGAAGGGTATTAGGGTAATTTTGAAGGAAAAGGGCAATATGGAAATTTTACAAGTAAGAAGGGGTATTGTGGTAATTATGGAAGTTAGGGGTATTATTATTATAAATTTATGAGTAAAGGAAAAGATGGTAATTTTTCAAGTAAAGGGGCATTATGGTAATTTTTGGAAGTAGAAGGGCAAAATAGTAATTTCATAAATAAATGGAAATATGGTAATTTTATAAGTAAATGGCGAAATGGTAATTTTTATAAGTAAGGGGTAATATGGTAATTTTGGAAAGGAAGGGCAAAATGGTAATTTTGTAAGGAAAGATAAAGATGGTAATTTTGGATGTAAAAGGGTAAAATAGTAATTTGCAAAGTAAAGGGAGTGTTATGATAATTTTATAAGTAAAAGGGTATTGTGGTAATTTTGTAAATAAAAGGATATTATGGTAACTTGGGAGTAAGGGGTAGAAGAGTAATTTTTGTAAATAAAAGGATATTATGGTAAACTTGGAAGTAAGGGGTAACTTGGTAATTATGATAACTACTGAAGATAATTTGGTAATTAAATTATGATTATAGAAGGGCAATTGGATAACTAAGATACTAGAGAAGGGTAATTTGGTAAATTATCAAGTAAGGAAGGGATGACTTAGCAATTATATAAGTAAGGGGTAAATGGGTAATATGTACCTAACATGTCGTTGTGATTGTGGACCATTATAATATGGTTTAAATAATGCTGAATAGCCAAGTAAGAGTATTTGATAATTAGTATGGTCTTAATGGTTTTCTCTGTGATATCCTGGATAATCATCTGAATAAGAAACGATTAATGATATCAGAATGATTGAAAGCGAATAAGTATCTGATTATTGTGATTTTCGTGATCACTTTAAATAAGACACTATTACTTAAAGTGAAAGACCTCGAGATCGGGAATGGTGACTCCTTAGGGGTCGCTACCCTAAGGACGTGGTTTAGTCCACGATTATTCTAGTATTTGCTGGTGTGCCTTTATGCCCTAGCCAGGCCCTATATCTTACTCTGTCTAACTCTACGGACCTAGTTAGGGGGTATGCATACTTATGGATTAGGTGTCTTTGTCGATAGGGTACTGAGTTAGCTTATATGCACCAGTACGACCAGGGTACCTTTGTGTCCTTGGGTTCGTGGTTGAATGGTATTGAGTAGCTTATATGCACCAGTATGACCGGTGTACCTTTGTGTATCGGGTTATTGATCCCTCGTCCGAGGCAAATAAATATCATTGTTGTGCTAATTAAGAAAAGGAAATATACTAATTATGAAAGTGAAATATTAATGAGTCGGGCCCAGTTGATTTATGATATTGAGTACCGATCCACCGGTAATAATAGTGGTCCAGGAGCGTGTTGTCCTGGTAAGTGATCATGAGTACCGGTCCACCGGATATAATAGTGGTCTAGGAGCGTGTTGCCTTGGTAAGTGATCATGAGTACCGGTCCACCGGATATAATAGTGGCCCAGGAGCGTTGTGCCCTGGATGATGATTTTATATATATTCCGATCCACCGGCTAAAATAGTGGGGGTCCCGAGCTCAATAAAATCAGTTATGTATGTGAATAAAATTATGAAAAAATACTAATCACTTATAGTGGAACACCATGTGAGTCGGGGCCAGACCGGTCCTGTAACACCCCCAAAATTCACTCCTAAAAAAAATTTTTTGAAAGGATAAAGCGGAAGCTAGGAGAGAATTTGGGGAATGCTACCGCCACATCTAACACAAGATAGATGTCCACCATCTATCTCATGCTAGATGCAAGGCTAAAACCTGTCAAACAAAACTTTAAACATCAATGCCGTAAGGATAAAATCCCACAAGGAGATATCCACAGGCAGATGGCAAGTGAATCAATTCACTAAATAAAATCATCGCTGAATCAATCAGCGGAACCTGCGAAATAAATCCGAATTTTAAAAGCTTATCAGAGTACGATAAATTGAAAGTTAAATTACAATACCTTTGAATTTTAAATACAATACTTGAAACTTCTAAAAATAAATACAGTTAAACCAGACAAATCCTGACGGATCAAATTCCGGATTGCCTACTCTCTCAAGTCAAGCCTTCCACCCAAATATAATATTCGAACTGAAACCTGCACAAGAGATCTGCTCCCCACCATCAGTGGATCATCACAGGACCCATTCAACCAAGGTAGCATCAGTACGGGTCCGGTACTGAGTAAATCAATACTACCAAACTCATGGAAGGAAGCATAAAACACATAAGATACAAGCGTACAAGAAATCACGATAGCATGCTAAGTAACACCAATCTAACAATCCAATGATAATCATTATTACATCCGATTTTATTTACTTACGATGAGTTCAGGGACCCCACTATTCTTAAACCGGTGGAACGGTCTGAAGCACCTCTCGGGGACAACACACCCGAGCCACTATTATCATCCGGTGGAACGGATCCTACACCTCTCAGGGCAAAACGCTCCTGAGCCACTATTCTGAACCGGTGGAACGGCTTGAAGCACCTCTCGGGGACAACACACCCGAGCCACTATTATCATCCGGTGGAACGGATCCTACACCTGGTCTTGACTCACGTAATCTTCCACTTTAAATAATTAGTGTCTTATTCATTACTTAATTCATATCATATTCTTATTCACGATGAGTATAGGGCCTCACTATTCTTAATCCGGTGGAACGGACTGAAGCACCTCTTAGAGACAAGTCACCTGAGCCACTATTATCATCCAGTGGAACGGATTCTACACCTCTCAGGGCAAAACGCTCCTGAGCCACTATTCTGAACCGGTGGATCGGCTTGAAGCACCTCTCGGGGACAACACACCCGAGCCACTATTATCGTTCGGTGGAACGGACCCTACACCTCGGCCCAACTCACGTGATCTTCCACTTTAAATAATTAGTATCTTATTCAATAATTTTAGCCGACCGATAACCAGGCCCACATAAATAATTCCATGGCATAAAGATACAGCATAGAGTATCAAATAATTTCAATCAATATTCAACCATTCACATATTCAAATACATACCATATCCAAGTGTTATATTAACTCACATTGGCATTGAGGCTAAGAATTCATACATACATAAAATTACCACACAGAAAACAACATACACCGGACAGGATTAAAAGATCAATAAGCATAGTCATCACCTTCCACTCGGAACAGAAATACATCCAGATTCAGCCATAAGTAAAGGTAAGTAATGAATTACCTCAATCCGAAGCTAGCTAAGCAAATTGAGAAAGAGGGAGAGCTATCGAAAGCTCAACAATCCACGAGAAAGTTTTTCCTAGATCGCCGATAGAAATCGGAACTAGGTTAGAAACTATCTTATCATTAATAATTCACATATTCTAATTAAATAAACACAAACGAATACAAACGATCTTTATTGGAAAACGCGTCCAAAACTTAGGACTCAAGAGCATAGCTCTATTAAGATTAAGATTAATATATAAATCAAATGATTTAAAACCGAAAGACAGAAATTGATTAGATAAAAGACACACAATATAATCAATTTTATAAAACCATCCCTGAAAATTAGGGTTTTTAATGCCTAAACTACGAATAGACTAAATCACTTTGATTACCTCAGATTGATAGTTTTAAAACATAATTAAACTAATTTGAGATATATCTAGATAATAAATTTCAACAAAACAATATTTTTGGTAGCCAATTCAAGACGATCCGTTTTCAAAATTAGGGTTTTAAAGCCCACGACACAAACTCAGATAATTCAAATCAATTAATTCCAATTAAAGGTATTAGAATACAATTAGGATCATTTCAACTAATTCTATAAATTTAATTTTAGAAAAACAACTATACAAATAACCAATTTCATAATCTCACTTGAAATCTAGGGTTTTAGACCCGAAAATACAATTCGGTTGAATTCTATTAATTTAATAAAATTGAATGTTTAGAAATGCAATTAAACACATTTTATAATATATCATATAATCAATTGCTCAAAACCAATAAAAGAAATACCCAATTCAGCATAATTAGAGTTTTTGAGCCCGAAACGCAAATCCGATCAATTCTTGCTAAAATATATAAATTGACGGTTCGGAAATGAAATTAAATATATTCTAATATAAATTGTATAGTCAATTGAATAAAACAACCCGATTACACAATCCAATTTAGACCCGCAAGAGTTTTGACCTAAAAATCCAATTCCGATTAATTGCGCACAATTTTTCCAAATCAACACTTCCGATATGAAATTAAATACATTTCAAATGATATTGTAAAATCAATTGAGCGAAACGACTCAATTACGCGACCCAATTTTGTTACACACGAATTTTGACCTAGAAATCAAATTCCGATTGATTCCGCATAAATTTCTCAAATTGACGGTTCCGACATGAAATTAGACACATTTAAAAACATATTGTATAATCAATTTATCCAAAATCGCCAAATTGGACGGATCCGAAAAATTTGAGCATAACCCGGCCTAAAATTCAATTTCTAAATTCTCAACATAACACATACAATTAACATATCCAAATCAATCTTACAGCACATATATACATAATACAAAAATTAATTTAGCTTATCACAAGCTAAATCACACTCAATGAATCAAATTCAATATTAGGGTTTTCGAAAATTTATACCAAACAAAAATCAACGAAATCGGAGCAAAGGAAGGCTGGAGAAGCTTCGTCGGGGACCGGGGGTGGCTCGCCGGTGGTCAGCGAGGCTCGCCGGTGGCCGGGCGATGGCGGCGCAGCCTGCGTTTGCTGCTCGTCGCTGCTGCGGCGCGCGGTTGCTGCCGCCCTCTTCGGCTGCCGGGCACGGCTGCTCGCGGCTGGTGCCTGCTGCGGTGGTCGGGAGACGTCGACGACCGGCAAAGGAGGAGCAGGGAGGAGGAGGGAGGTCGGCTAGGGCTTCTGCGCAGAGGGTAGGGTCGGGATCAGGGGACAGACGGGAAGCAGGGAAAGAGAAGAGAAAAGGAAAAGGAAGAGGGGGGGCACCGGTCGGGTAGCGGGTTGGTTTTTTTTTTAAATACACATATAAAATAAATACTAAAAGTATAAAATTATTAATGGATGATTTTATCTAAAATTTATTTAACGAAAATTTATTTTATAAGGTTCCAAAAGCTTAGAATCAATATAAAAGCTATATAGAGAATTTCAGAAGTATTTTCGGAAGAATTTACCAACGAACGTAAAAATTTATATTATTTACAGAAATAAATTATAAGACCTCGAAATAATATTTAAAAGCATAAAATTAAATATTTAAATTAAATTCTAATAAACCGAGACTAATTTAAATAATTCCCGAAATCGATTTTCCGTAAACCAAAAATCGTAAAACGGAAGAAAATTAATTCCGGAAAGAAATTCACAAATAAACTCCGAAAATATTTTTAATTTAAAACTTCCCGAAGATATTAACGATTTTTAAAAGCGAATAAATTTAAAGTCGGAAGTATTTTCTACGGATAAAATTATTAAAATAACTTTAACTATTTAAACCGAAATTTTATAATTTAAATAATATATTTCGTTAACAAAATATAACTCCAAAATAAAGTCGTAATCACACGACGAAGTTATAATCGAAAAAGAATCTAAAATATTAAAAATCAAAACATGAGAAAGAATGGAAATACATATTTTTAACCGAAAATCGAAATCATAAGAATATAATAAAATCATGGTCGTGAACGAATTTGTCCAGAATGATTCGCAACGGCAACGATTAATTAAATTCAAATATGAATTTGAAATCGTCGATAAATCCATAAAATGAATCGAAATTAAAATAATTAAATATTTACATCAACTGACGCTAATAAAATCATTGGGCTTAATAAAATTAGGTTTTAAAAATACGGGGTATTACAGGTCCACCGGCAAATAATAGTAGCCAGGAGCGTCTTGCCATGGAGACCGGTCCACCGGCAAATAATAGTGGTCAGGAGCGTTCTACCCTGAGTGTATACTTTCCGGTCCACCAGCTATAATAGTGGGGTTCTCGCACTCACATGGATATAAATTATGAGATTGATTGAATGATGGCGGAATAATAGCTTAAGGCCCGAATGTAATGGTTTTACACTATGACATGGCTTAAGGCCAAAGGTATCGATCGTGACTTATAACTTGTTATATATGAGATTGTTATGTATGCACCTCTTATTACATTTGTACATAGCTTGCATTTATGTGTTGCATTGCGGATCTGTCTTTAAGTGTGGTATTAAAGGGTTACTTAGTACCGTAGTACTGAAGGGATTCCCTTTGTGGGGCCCCTGCCTATTCAATGGGCAGTGCCCTTGCAGGTCTTTTCAGGTGCTACTCAAGTGGGCTACGGGAAAGAGAGTAAGGAGTTATCCAGTATCGTTAGGGTTTTCCCTTTCTCATTTAAATTCATGGTTTTAAATGTTAACGTTATTAAAGTAACCACCATTGGTGGATTTTATTCTTGTAATGATTTGATGCGCTACTCTGATTTATGTATGTTGAATTTCTTTCAAATTGTATTTGATTTCCTTTAGCCTTAGCACTTAGTACTGGAACGGTATGAGTGAACCGATCTGGTACTAAGTGTGGCAGTAATACTTCCAAAGTTCACGTTTTATTTATTTGCTTACGCCAATTTTCCTTTTAATTAACGAAATTTTTCAGTAGTGAATTTTGGGGGTGTTATAAGGAGGAGGAGGAGGAAAAGGAAGAGGAGGAGGAGGAGGAGGAGGAGGATAGAGATCATCATGATAGGGAGGTTGGTGACGCTAGTGAAGAAGAAGAGAGTATACAATTAAATGATGAATGGTACTTGCTTGGGCCATGTCCTGGAGGTCCAATAATTCCTGATTTGATTCCTAGCTTTGGCGGTCACGCAGCTTTAGATTTATGGTTAGGAAAGGTAAGTTTAACATATTCATTATTTCTTAATTATTATTTTATATGTAATCAAATATATATATGCATTACATTTGCTTATTGTATTGATCAGGATCGGGGTTGTCCCAAGATCCACACGAGGTAGGAGGTTTTAAGAAGTTTTCTAGGAAGCGTCAATGATAGGATGTTCGCTCTGATACGACGAACAAGATTATCACACCTTCCATCTTGCACATTTGAGCATGTGAACGTGCCGCTTATTTCAGCATTTATTGAGCGATGACAACCAGACACAAATAGCTTTCATATGCCATGGGGGGAGATGACAATCACTCTTTTAGATGTACATCATATATTAGGGCTACGAGTTGATAGTCATCCATTACATTTGGACATGACAACGGACACGCGTGGGCAAATGATTGGTGCAATGGGTGCCTTATTTGGGATGGAGGAAATGCAAGTGAATGAAGTCACTCGAAAGGGTGGGCTTCCATTTAAATGGCTGCAAGAAGTATGTGAATCATACTGGTTAGGGGACGAGGAAAAAGCGATCGGGTATACATTATGGTTGATCGGCTTATCGTTGTTTGTCGATAAGAGGGTTGATAAAGTTAATCCATACTTTATCATTTTTCTTCAAGATCTTAGCCGGGTTGAAGGTTATGCATGAGATGCAGCCACACTTGTTTTTTTATATCGACAACTTGGTATGGCTTCTAGAGCCGACGCTGCTCAAATGTTTGGATGCATGACTCTATTGCAGGTAATTTTATAATCAATATATATATATATACATATATTACGTACTCTATATTCATTATGGTGGCCAACAATCGAATATTATGACAGACGTGGATATATGAATACTTTCACGGGTTTGGAGTGGAAAGATCTAGGTATGATCTAAACCATCTTCGTTGTATGAGGTGGTCTTGTGGCCAAAAATTCGAAAATAAATTGGAGACGCTCGAGTACTTTCGGGCAAAGATTGATGTTATGTCTGCGTCAAAGGTATGCTAAAAACATTATTTTCAACCTCCTATATTATATTTGTGATATCCATATTTACTTGAAAATTTTCGTGAAAGATTAATTGGGATCCGTACGGAGTAGCTGATCCATATAGATATTGCCGTATGACATTGTATCACGGTTGTATACACTGTTTGGAGAAAGTTGAACCACATATGCCAGATAGAGTGACACGGCAATTCGGTTATACACAAGTCATCCCTGAGGAGCCCATCAAGCCAACTAGAAACTCATACAGAGGTCCTTCCATCAAGAAGTACAAAGTATACTATGCACACATGCTCCGGCAATGGTTCTTGAGGTATGAACATATTTTGGACCCGGATGTTTTTGGACCAGCGGTTGAATACCCATGGGATGTGGCCAATGATTATATGGATTGGTATGTTCCGAGAACGCATAGATATATATTGGCTACGATGGAAGAATATTTGGCTGAACATGCGAACGATGATCATCATATACCAGCCGAAAAACGTCTGAACAAAGTACGTAAAACTATTCGTCGATTGTATTGGAGGGGAGAGCCAACTCCAAATTATGAGCAGTTAGTTACATGTATTGAAACCCTTGTGCGTGATTTAGGAGTTACTCCACCTCGGCGTGGCCATTTGTAATGAACTTCATGTATTACCGTATTGTTATGTAAAAACATTAAAATATATTTGTTAGAATTAATACCACCTGTCTTTTTTATTTTACCATTGATGTAAAAACATTAAAATACGTTTTTGCATTGACTATTTGTGTTCAAATTTCATCAATATGTTAGTGAAGGAATAAGAGACACGGTGGGATTGAGCTTCATAATAATGGCAACCGAATTATTATGTGAGCTCACAAAATCTCAAATTTCAAAAGTCAACATTTAGCTGAGAATTAAAGAAAAAATTATGAGGTCCAGTATTTTCCAACTCGAATAAAGTGTTTTATTAATCAATAAATATCTTACTATCCTTATTCATTAACATCATATTAAGTGTTTTATTATATATCCATAGTTTAGATCTTCGTGATAGAAATTATGATATATTTAATAAAATTAGCACGTACATGTTACAAATGATGTAAACACAAATAAATGAAGAAAAAATTACAACAATTCTACATTAAAGTTGAGTCCAAAGATAAACGATGAGGGTCTTGTGTGTCATCATGTACCAATGCGCGCCATTGTTCGAATCTTGAAGAATATTGGGTGTTCCACGTTGAAACGTTGCTATCACGATATCTATTCCAATTGGTATGTACTGGTGGGAGTGGAAAACCTTCTAAAAGATATACCTGTAGAAAAAAAATTATTATGTCAGCCATTCATATCATATTGAAAATGGAAAAATTCTTCATTCAACTTAGTGTTCACCGATATGTAGTGACTCATGTCTTGCAAGAAAAATATAGTGACTTCAGTTTCAGGACCTTGAATTCCGTTCATAGCCACTAAAGGTAGGAATGAGCTGCATGCATTCAATGAGTAATATGCGAACAACACACAGTAACGGGTTGCAATGACATGACCAATATCAGGCATTTTCATCCAGTGTGCCATCGAAGCTGGCCCTTCCCAGTGGGCAATAGTATTAAGAACTTGATCAACGCTTTTATATACGAACACATTCTCATACAACTATCGTCTCGCCAATATCTCATGATATAAGTCAGTACGAATCTGAACCCATCGTTCTTCATCTCCTAGTATAATAGAAGCCAATGCTCTGAAACCACAATTCTCATCTCCTAAAACATTACACCAACTACTAATCTAAGGAACTATATGTCGATTCATTTGAGTCACATATGGAAATTGAAATTGGCCTGATGACAGAAATGCCGATTGCCGTCCTCGACCCCAACCCCGACGTTGAGTTGATCCAGGACGACTACAAAATTGTTGTTCTGTATACTCCCAACTAGATTGTTCCCTTCTAGTAGAGTTCATTGGCCGACCCCTGTGCTGCCGTACTGGTGGCTCGTGGAGAGGTGTTCTCTGGGGAACTACAATATTAAATATCTCTCTGGCCAACTGATTCTGTATTTCTGGTGGCTAGCGCATAACAGATTCCATGGAAATATGGAGTAATTGAGATGCAACATCTACTGGTTCTTGGGGTCTCGATGGAATAATGGGTCCATCTATGTCGAGTTTCTTCCAAAACGGATGAATAGCAGACAGGGGGATTGACATGTAGTTATGAATATATGTTTTAATTTCATGTGTACATGGTATCCCGTGCGTACGACGCATGTAACATCCGCATAAATCATCATTCGTACTTACATGCTCAAGTCTCTGACACTCGTTGTTCACCAACTCCATTGCATATAAAGAAACATGCCCCCTCAAATTGGCATAAAGATCACTTGTAGCAAAATGAAGAGTATTGAACCGAGACCTCTCCAGCGATGCTTTTATCTCACCATGTTGTAATTCAAGGAACGTGTGCATTTGTTTGTGCACTGTATTAAAGCTGCCCCGTGATGTCTCCGGGAATCTTTTTAAAAATCAATGAGCTCCTTCAACCCTGTTCATAACAAAAATATATTTACTTAACTTTATCAACATAAAAGAAGCTAAATCAACTATCACGGTTGCAAGAAAATATAAATCATACCTATTCGTTGTAAGTTGATGGATATGGAACACGTCACCAAAGAATGCTGCAACAATTTTATGTTTGTAGGGTTGTAGCCAATTCGTCTTTAGATACGAAATTAGGCTGGGCATACTTCTGTAATCTTCCTCTATTGACAACAATCGTGCCTCATATGTTTCTTCATCCGTGGCATCTATCAAATTTTTCCATTGTGACATAAAACCACGTGCGAACGATGAACGACCATAAAGTTTCTTACATTTTTCCTCTACATTCTTATTCACATGAAATTTGCATAATAAATGTTTTGAAGTAGGAAAAATATGTTCCACAGCTGAAATTAAAGCAAGTTCTCAGTCGGTAATAATGGTGGTTGGAAGCATATATGGATCCATTAAGCTCTTTAATCTCTCAAGTACCCAGAAATAATTTTCCTCCTTCTCAGATGACATGTATGCACATGCAACGTTGAAATTCAATTGTGTTGGTGTTAGTCCGACAACTTCAAGTAAGGGCATTTCGTATCTATTTGTCTTATACGTGCAATCCATTTGCAAAACAAAAGAAAATGCACGTAAAATGTTAACAGATACGGGATGTGCGAACAGATGTTCACTTATTACGTTTAATTGAGGCTCACTTCGATGCCACTGAAAATAATGATTCTCAACCAACATACTCATAACATGCTGTAACATTGTTTGACCATCCATTTCTTCGAACCTAAGCTTCTGTCGAGCATTATAAATATATCTTCTCATACTCACATTACCTTCAAATTGTTTTTGAAGAAGCGGTATGATTTTCCGTGGCTTTACGTTAGATGTGATAAGTTCATCAACAAATTGAACTTCATTTTCTTTCAACTTACCAAGAACAGCATGGCCTTGCTCATAATTAGCTAATTCGTGATTGTGTGTCCCGTTCCTAACTACCACTTGTCATCCACCGTTATTATTTTCAACACCAATAATAAAAAAAGGATAAACCTTTTTATAACAAGTATTACGTGCACCTTCGATATCTGTTGGTCTAGTACGGACGTACGTTCCACTTCGTTCACATCTTATCGAGACTCTACCCGCCCCTATACCATTTCCTTTTCTAGAACCTTTGATAATCAAAATCATCTTATGAGTTCTACCCATTTTCTTAACCCATGTCACAAGTTCATCTCGATCCGAAAATATTTCATCCGTTACAAAAAATCTCTGATAATTTTCACTCGTAAAAGATGTATTCTCCATGTCCTAAAAAAAAGAGTTTACCATAATAATATAATAACAAAAAACTATAAAATTCATGTAACTAATTTTGTCGCCACAATTTACAATACTTAAAAAATAATATTTTACCTCTTCGTTGAAGTTGTAATTAATATTGGGAAAATGCATTTGCATATCTTCTACATATCCATAGCTTATCGGTATTGTAAATCTATCATCGTAATACGATGGGGTTCTGACCCCATCTTCGTAGTTCATCGGACTTCCGAACTTATCGTACCCTATCGAAGTTTCAAACTCTTCGTAGTTTGAAGAACTTCCAAATTCATTATTCATTGTGAGTGTTTAACAAATATTGAAAAATTATATCTCAACCTTCAACTAACAAAGTTTCTGCAGAATAGAAATATTGAGTTGAAGAATACGAATGATAAGTTGTTCCTTTATATATAAGGATTCGAACAGAAACTATAATAATTATACACGCATTTCACAAATTTTTTTCATATTCCTAACTTCACGAGCTTGACATACCATCGTACAATTATTTTATTTACAAAGATATGCAACAGTATATTTATTCTACGTACCGTCCTACAATACTATTTGCAGAAGCCACAAAAATTACCTATCCCCACCAGCATATGTTTCATTGTATATGATAGTATAACTATCGGCCAAACTTGCCGAAACACCAACAACAAGATCTATTGCCATATGGTTCATTGTCAGGCAAATATTTTTTTGTCAGAAGTACGCATTACTTTGCTGTTACAAATCTTTTCGAATCAGATGATAGAATAAAGTTTTTGTTATTTGGAAAATAATATTTTACTCCATGGAAAACATATTTTGTCCTAACCTCCATGTATAAATTTAATTCAATAAGTATTAAAATACTAAAATAATTACTACTTTTGACAAAAACATGTTTGTTTCATAATAAATCATATATTACTGATTTAAAAATATTCATTAGTATATATAATTTATATATTTTAGATATATTTATAATAGATATTGATTAAATTTATTTTTATTTCCAAATAATTTAAATTAGTTAAGATTTAACATCAGTATTTTTAACCGATTGGAAGGTAACAAATTTTATCGATACAATTTTATTGAAAGGCTACTTTTGCAAAACTCAAAATTTTTAACATAAAATTTATTTAATGAATTTTTTTATTTGATTGTAAATATGTTAATTTATATTTTTGTACAAAATATTTAAATTATACATCTAGATTATGAATTTTTTAAATTATAAATAAAAAATTATTTCAATATTGCTGAAAGGAAAAAAATTGGAGTGATAGGCATCGGCAATTATAGCCGATATATAGAAATTATTGAAGATGAGCGAACTATTTATGATAGAGATGGGTCGGTCAATTATTGCCTATGATTTAGGTAACATTCGACTGAAAATGTAGAACCAAACCACATTAATACATATATATAACTAAACTTATTATATATTTTTTTTAATTGTAAATATGTTAATTTAAATTTTTGTATCAAATATTTATATAAATTCTGATTTTTTAATTATAAATCATAATTATTTACAAACTTTTTGGCCGAAATCGGAAAGGAAAAAAAAAATAGGTGAATCGGCAGTTATTGCCGATGGCTCGGCCTGCTTTCGGCAATAATTGCCGATGTCCTGGCCTGGTTTCGGCAATAACTGCCGAATGTCATCCCTGGTTTAGGCTGAAATCGCCGATTCTGGTGGAGTGGCTTCGGAAAAAATGACTGATGTTAAGGTTACTTTCGGAAATTATTTTCTAAGGAGTAAAAATATATTTTCTATATAACAATACCCTACGAAATTGATGGGGAATGATATTTCGACGACATTAAGAAGAAATTCATCTGACTAGGAATGGCCATAGGGTGGGAAAAACCCAAATCCGCATATCTGAAAGGTTAAAAAGCACAACCCAAAATGTTAAAATTTAGAATCAATAGAAGAGTCAGATAATTGATTGCATGACCACAAGCTAAGAATATTAAACCAATGTTTAGATCTATTTATCCAAAAAAAAATTATCTTATATATTATTTAAATTGACTTACCAAGAATAGTTACCTAAAATAATTATTTATTTTTTAAAAATTAGGGTAATATTTTTAAATAAATAATTATTTTATATAATTATTTTTGATAAATAGCTCCAAATAAGATAATAACTACTTTTAATAAGTAACTCCAATCAAATTCTAAACTACAAACAAGTATTAGGAACCAAATAAGTTTTTGTAATTAGTGTTGCAATATGTTTAGATTTGACATCACTCGACATGCAATGTGATAATGTTGGGGCGAAATAATCTGCAATAGAAATCACGAATCGGAGAAGATGACTGTTTCCCAAATCCCAAGTCTTGGTTGTTTCCCAAATCCCAAGTCTCAACTAATGACCTGCGATGCACGGGGACGACAATTAGGTGTCGTCCGTCCTTCCGGAAACGTTTTCCGTCCTGAAAATTTTTCGAAAACTTTTTCAGATTAAAATTTATATTAAAATTATTTAATTAATATTTTTATTAAAAATATATTATTTAATTGATTTTTTATTAAAAAATAATTATTTAATTAATTTTTTATTAAAAAATAATTATTAATAATTAAAATTAACTAATATAAAAATTAATTTTTAATTTTTCTCACTAAATTTTAATAAATTTAATATATATTTTTTAAAATATATATATATAAATAATTTTTTAACGTTTTCTGCCGTCTCCGTTTTCTATATTTTTAAAAAATAACATTTCTACGTTTCGTCCCGTCCCCGTGCATCACTGCTAATGACACCTAACATCAATGACAATCAAAACAGGTTTTTATAAAGCTTTCAGAAAGCGAAACTTGAAACACTCACGAGGAACATGAAGGCTTTCTATTATGATGTTCGTGACGGTACAAGATAGCACATATATATTAAGATGATACTTGTATTTCAACAGACACAAAACCATTATGTGAAGTAAACTAGTAATGTCTAATATACAAGAGAGAGAGAGAGAGAGGGAAAGAGAGAATCGTCAAATTAATCGGACGAAAAGTGAATGATACAGTGAGTAAATGACTAAACCAAATTTTATGCTAAACTGGTAGGAGAAGACAATGATAACTTTAAGAGGAAGCCAAGCATAATTCCGATGAGTACCACAAGAAGGGCGAACTTGAGGGAGAAACCTTTGTCACCTTTCCGCTGTCTGCGCCTCCTCAACATGTCCTGGATTACCAAGAAGAAAAAAAGCAAAAATAAATAAAGGTCAATGGGCACTGCTAGTGAATAGACGGACCGTCTCTACTCTCTCACTTGGGCTGCTCGGCTGAATCAGACGTTTAGATAAACATACAAGGTAAATGATTTTTTCTTTTGATACTGAAATCTGAAATGCATCACTGAAGTAGAAACGAAACAAACGATGCAAAGAACACAAAGGGTTAGACAGACTTACAATTTCCTGCTGAAGCTGTTGTGTTTGCCGAACAGCTGAATCTCTTTCCTCCTTCAGGCGCCGCAAGGTAGGATTCTATACAGTCCAGGAATGACAGTCGTTCAGAAACACATCTAGGTTTTATAAGATAGTTCAAATAATCCACCTCTACAAAGTAGCCCGAGCAACAGGATGAGAAGATGGGGATGCTTCCCTAATAAGTACCATTGATACTATGTCTTGGACTAATCCGCACCAGGAGCCCAGACCACTAGTGCTATATAAATTCCCTTAGCTGGAATTTCTTTCTAGAAGCAGAACCTTCTTTTGTTTTAGTCCTTAGTTGTTATCTAGATGCTGGAATATTTCATAGCTGTAAAATGTCAGATGTCTAGGATAAGGTATACAACAGATCGTAATTGTCTTTTACCATGTAGTGCCTACTAATATGTACGACACCAAGAATGAAGGGATGAGCAAATTGGAAAAAGTCTCATTCCTCTCTGAATTCTGGAATCTTCCCTTCCCCCTAACCTTCTGTTCTGGATCAATCACAACTCATAGTTGTGATAGCAACTCTAGCCATATCATTTGGTGTCTCGTTGAGAGTTTCCCTCCAAATGCTAGCCCAATCTCGATCCATGGAGGATGTACTTCAACAACTGTGCGATACGCAGGCAGCCCACCATGAGGCAATCAACGAAATCAACCAGACCTTAAACACCCATTCAGACTCTCAACGAAATCTTAGCCAAAGTTTTGCAGCTCCCTCCTAGCTCTTCACACAATCCTCCCTCCTCCATTCATCCAAATGCCAAATCCAACCTCAACAAAGATAAGGACAACACCCCCTGTACAACCTTCCCCACAACCCATCACTCTTACACCTGAACCTTGATCTGACACCCCCCTAACAAAAACCTGAAATGTGAGATCAGTTTTTTTTATGGGTCTGACCCCTTGGATTGGATGTTTCAAGCTGAAAGATATTTCTCCTTCTATAACATACCTAATGAGCAGAGGCTAGATATCTAAAGCTTCTATATGATCGGCCTTGCCCTAAGCTGGCTCCAATAGATTCAGAGGAATCAACAACTCTCCTCTTGGCCAGCATTAACCCAAGCCATCAAAAACCAGTTTGGACCGTCTACCTACCAGAACCACGAAGTCACCTTGCACAACAAGGCAGCATTTCTGACTACCAATCTGCATTTGAAAATATTTGCAATTGAGTCACTAACCTCTCACCCACAACTATCTTAAATTATTTTATATATGGACTAAAGCCACATATCCAAAACAAAATGGTCTGTGCCTTAAACACACCTCCATTTCCCTGCCAAACTTATCGAAGAAGAATTGAATGATAGCCGAGCTCCCTTCAATGACCCCACTCACTCGAGGCCTAATAAAAACCCTCCGCCTGCCAAACCACCGCTTTTAGCTCTTCTGCCAATACCAACATCACAAAAATGGAGTCCACAAGCTAAACCATCCTACTATGCAATTCAACTTTCTTCAATGGAACTCAAAGCTAATAAGATCATGGTTTGTGTTACCGCTACAATGAAAGGTATAGGCAAGGTCATCAATACCAAACTCAACCGTTCATATTATTCTTGAAGGAAGAAGACTCAAGAGGTCCGCAAAAGAGCCACAAAATAAAATCACTGATCTCCCAGAGTAGGAAGAGATCGCCGCACCTGAAATCTCCCTCCATGTCCTGACTATATCCAACCACCCTTGAACCTTTCGATGTATTGCCGCCATTAATGGAGTGCTCATAATTACATACACCTGAGATTTGTGACTTACCTCAACCTCCTAATTGATAGGACAAAGCAGCTCAACGTTACCGTTGAACATAGTGACAAGCTCCGAACAAAGGATTCTATCTGATTGTCAAAATTAAGATGAAATGTTTGAAATGGACTTTTACATCCTCCAGGTTACAAGGCATATGTCATATTGGGCATTCAATAGCTCCAAACCTCGGCCCAATTATGACCAACCACAAAAATCTTGTTATGAAGTTCGTTCATAAAGGCAAGCCCATTATTCTAACCAAGCACTAACCACTAAACAACCAATCCCAATATCCCTCAAGCAACTCAAGCGAATTCATCACACTACCTCCCATGTTGCTTATTTTCATCTCCAACTCCACCCAACCCCAGTTGACAGACCCAATGCACAAAAATTGGACCTACAAATACAATTTATCCTACACCAGTACCCTGAATTATTTAACGAACCAATGTAACCACCTCCACATTGATTCCTGAACCATCCCATCTAAATCCAAGAAAGAACCCAGCCCGTCAACGTTAGGCATTACCGCTACCCTCATTTCTAGAAGAGAGATCAAGAGGCAAACTTCCAAAATGGTCAACAAAAATATAATCCAAATGTCTACAAGTTCATTATCCTCACCAGTGTTATTAGTCCGAAAGAAAGACAGTACTTGGCAGTTTTGTATCGATTATAGAACCTTAAACACCATCAACATCAAGGACCGTTTCCCCCATAGATGAATTATTAGATGAGTTACGGAGGGCCTCTATATTTTCTAATCTAGATCTTCGGTGTATATATTTTCAAATTAGAATTCATCCTTCTAATATCTCAAAAACCTCATTTAGGATCCACAAGGGGCATCGTAAATTTCTCATAATGCCTTTTAGCCTCTCTAACGCTACGTTTACATAGTATCAGCCCAAGGAGTTTGTATGGACTCGACAAAAATCAAGACCGTGTTAGATTAGCTTGCATAGAAAGATA
Organism: Tamarix austromongolica; assembly: GCA_039764185.1. Taxonomy (NCBI): domain Eukaryota; kingdom Viridiplantae; phylum Streptophyta; class Magnoliopsida; order Caryophyllales; family Tamaricaceae; genus Tamarix; species Tamarix austromongolica. The sequence goes on along the minus strand of CM077814.1, from coordinate 80,662,931 downwards.
TTGCAACTATTCATGGGATTCTAGGCCTAACAATGTATTATCAATGTTTTATGAAAGGGTATGAGTTTCTAGCAAGCCCAGTTACCAATCTATTAAAAAAGGGCCCATATAAATGGACTCAGAACTTCAGGAGGCTCAACAGACCTTTGAACAACTCAAAAGGGCAATGACTATTGCCCCGATTCTTGCCCTCCCCAGCTTTCTTCTACCTTTCTACATAGAAACACACGCATCATAGGTGGTCATAGAGGTTGTCCTCTCTCAGCAAAATCATTTGATCGCCAACCATAGCTAGCGGCTCTCCACCATAATGCAAGTGGCCTCCAAAGATGTTTGCCATCACTAGTGTCATCCATAATTGGTGACAATATTTGTTTAGCCTGTGTTTTAAAGCTATCACTGACCATCAAAGTCTTCTGCAATCATCCAAGTTATCCAGACGCCCAAGCAACAACATTGGTCCATCAAGGTGTTTGGATTTGATTTTGAAATTGTCTACAAATCGGGCTCCTCCAATCAAGCTCTAAATGCTATCTCCCGATAGTCTAGGGAAGGAGCTGGTGAGTTTTAATGTTCTCCTACCCCACTACCTCTATGCTCAATGAGTTATAGTAGGTTTGCAATTCAAATCGTGAGATTCAAGCTCTAAAGACACAGATCAACAAGGGTAAAGCCGCACACAATTATACATCTCGAAATGGACTTGTGTTGTACAAAGGCTGCATTCGAGTTCCAAACAACGGCAACATTTACCAGCAACTATTAACCCTTCATCATGACTCACTGATCGGCGGCCACTTGAGAGCAGCAAAAAGTGTCCCGTCTAGCTTCTTTCTTCTACTAGTCTTCAATATAGAGTGATGGCAGCCATACGTTGACAATTATTCTATGTGTCTTCAATCCAAGCCTGAGCTTAGCGCAACAAAGGGTACTCTCAAGCCATTACCCATCCCGCATTGAAACTAGGAAGATATCTCTATGGATTTTATTATAGTTATACTGCCTATCGGGGGCAATCGGGTAGGGTGGATCGGGTTTGAGTTATTTTCTTAACGGGTCAGTTGTGGATCAAGTCGGGTCATTTCAGCTCGGTTTTGGGTTTGGGTCGTTGCAGATGTGGATTGTAACAGGTTAATATATCAGATCGGGTCGGGTTTGGGTTGAGCTAGTTCAATTTTAAATCAGATCGGATTCTAATTAATAATTGTTAGTTTATCGGATCGGGTCAAGTCTAGAAATGTAAATGAGGCGGATTTTACCTGAAAACTGATAGATTTTACCCGTCGTATACTTAAACAAATATGCATAAACGGAAATTGATGATGGAAAAAAATACCCATCGGGTTCGAATACGGATATAGGCATCAGATATTCATATTCGTACCCATACCCGTGCCCATACCTATATCCATATCCGTACCTATTTACAAGATATATAATAACTCTTTTACCCTTAATCTTCAAATAAATATAGTATAAATTAAGATTAAAAATGTTATTTGGTTTAACTCTAAATGGGTTTATCCATCAAGTAATGAATTTATCCGCTGGATAATATCTGTTAATGGGTAAATGAATTATCCATCAGATAACAAATATCCAACAAATACGAATATGAATGTGTTAGTAGATACCCATTTAAAGCACGGGTACAAATTTGAGTATAGATTTCCTTATCAAATACGGGTACGGGTATGGGCGTACCCGCCATAAACCTACTCTATTTATATCCCTATTGGGTAGGGTTTGAACCGAGCAATTTCATATTCGGGTGATTTCGTGTTTGAGTTAATTTGATGGGTCAGGTTTGGGTTAACTTAACAAATCGGGTCTTTTTAGATTTTTGATGGGTCGGATTGGGTTCGAACCGAGCTATCAAATCACTTTGGATTTAGGTCAAATCAGATATTGACCACCAAAATTAATCTAACTCATTAATCTCGTAGGCAAGAATTAGGTTTAACTTCATGTAAACATGTGATTAATAATGTGTTATTGATTGCTATTTGTTTATTATTATGACTTTTTAATGTTGTATTTTTACATGAAAAAATCAGTAAAATTAGAAAATCTTTGATAAACAAATTCACAATAAAAGTAAGAAAAATAAGTAAAATTTAAATAATAATATATTTTTAAAAGCTTTAAGTAAATAATAAGACATGTTTATTTTTATTATTATAACTGGTTAATATCGAATTTAATTTTATCGAGTCGGATTGGGTTGATAATGGGATGGATTAATGGCGGGTCGTCTTGATGCAGGTTACAAGTTGGGGTCGGATCGGGTAGGACGGGTCAACTTTTGCTAGCTCTAATGCCACCATTCGCTGCAAAAGAAGTCATCGTCAAAGTTGCTTACTAACTCGCCAAATATGCTCATTTATTTACTTTACCCCCCAATATCATTGCTGCTAAGCTTGCTAGCTATTTTATGAAAAACTTCAAATAGAGACCCCATATTTTCCAGCCATTTCTGGGTCGAATTATTCTAGCTACTAGGGACTAAGCTTCAGTTTAGTATCTCCTACCACCCTTAGACAAACGAGCAAACAAAGGTGGTCAACTGATGCTTAGGAATATATTTGTGCTCCTTTGTTAGTGATTTTCGACGATAGTGGGTTTGGTGCCTACCCTAAGCCGAGTTCTAGTATAACACAGATCACTACAGCTCTATTGGAATGCCTCTGTTCCATGCAATTTATGGTATACTACCTCACACTCTTGTTCGCAACCTTAAAGATTCCCCCTAGGTTAAATCCTCATAGATAAGCATCAAGGAACGAGAAACTATGCTTAAACAGCTCGAGCAACAACTATCACGAGCCCAAAAATATATAAACACCAATGTGATTGTGAATTTTTGGCTGGTAACCGAATCAAATCACAACCATATCGCTAATCTTCTATAGCTAACAAAGCTTCCAACAAGTTGGCTAAAAAATATTATGGGCCTCACCGAATCATTAAACGTGTGGGAATCATGGCATACCAATTGGAACTACCCCCTTGCCATCTAGTTTTCCACATTCTGATGCTTAAGCTTTGTCCCGATCCAGCTACTACAACCAACACTCCACTTCATCAGTAAGATGACTTAAAGTAATGCACCAATGGTTATAAACTTATAATAACTAGCCACAAAAAGACCCAAGCTCAATCGTGAGGTCCTAATTCAATGGGAAAACACTAACCCTACAAAAGCTACATGGGAGGATCTCTCTTGTTTCCAGCAAAGTTCCCCACCTTCAACCTTGCGGACAAGGTTCTCCAAGAAGAGGGCATTGGTACAAGGACAACAGCCGCGCATAAGCGTCGGACTTCCAAGCCCAAAGGCCTAGCCGACTATATCTTGGATTAATCCACGCCAAGAGCCCAGACCACCACTACTATATAAATTCCCTAAGCTGGAATTTCTTTCTAGAAGCAAAACCTTCCTCTGTTTAAGTCATTAGTTGTCACCTAGCCGTGGGAATATTCCATAGCTATAAAATGTCAGGTGTCTGGGGCAAGGTACAACAAGCTATAATAGCCTTTTACCAAGTAGTGCCTATTAATATGTATTGACGCTAGGAATGAAGGGATGAGCCAATTGGAAAAAGTCATCTCCCTCTCTGAATTCTAGAATATTCCCTTCCCCCTAACCTTCTGTTCTGGAGCAATCACAACTCATAATTGTGATAGCCTCTCTAGTCTCTAGCCATATCAACAAGCCACTAACAAAATTACAAAGAAGATGAGCAATCTTGCAAAAAGAGAGCATGAATAATATAAATCGATGTTCCATGAATGTGAACGCCAAAACAGGAAATTGATTGTGATGTTGAAAAACAAAATACCACAATATGAACTCATACTTATGGTACATGCATATATTTAACTATGGAAGATCATGGTTTGAATCCATCAAGCAAATGCTGATAAAATTTCATAGCAACAGTTGATATAAGTTCACTAGAGTATAAATGCAAGGGCCCCCCTATGGAAGTTCCAAAATTAATTGGGTAATGATGATTAATGAATAAGAGGAGATTGACCAAAAAATAATAAAGCCGGTAGAATCTTATTCACTTTCTCAAAAGTACAAGAAGCAAAATCATTTTGATTTTTTTTTTTTTTGCTAGAGTGGTCGAGAAAAGCGGAGGGAAGATGAACATTAAACAATATCAAGCATTTCAAAGTTTTCAACCTCTCTATTTATTCACCTTTCTATCTTTTCCATCACTTTCTTTTAACGACTTCCCAGTCAACTGATTCTATCTCCAGTCCGCAACGACTTTTTGGATAGTTGGTAAATAATCATTATTCTTGTTGAAACTGCTATGAAGTTGAAAGCAACTGATTCATACTCTTAACAGCTTATGAATATGACAGCAATTATGGAATTACATCACTAGATCAGGTTGTTGACCACCAACTATGGACACAAAAGGGATTGGTTTGGACCCTGTATTCAAACCAGTGATAGTGTAATCATAAGAAGAAAATTCACTACGGAGCTAAACAGAGCTTGCTTCACACTATTTGCAGCTGAGGTCCTTGTCCATGGCCACAAGAATTTTCAAAGTGGAAATGGTTGATGCTAAGAGGTGGGGAGGGCTTGTTAAGCAATGGGATGTTGGAAAACAGCAAAATGAGGAAAAGCCAGGGAAAATGCCTATAGACATATAAAGAGAGCATAAAGAGAGGGAGGGAGGGGGTTGACTTGGGCCACAAAATAATTTCTGAATTTTCCTTCATATTTTATATGAACATTTTGGTAAAAGATTTCATCCTTTCCTAAGAGTAAATAATTCCTCCACAACATAGCCTGTACCTCCATTACTTCAAGCAATACAAATCTTGGAAGAGCCTTAATTTAACTCCTATTAATTGCCAGTCCCTGTTTTTCCCTCTCTAAAGTTTTAGTAGGTTCAAGCAATGCATTAATGATAGATAGATATATACAAGGTCATGAAACAGAAAACATATAAATGACAGGAATAAATAAATAAAATAAAAAATAATAAAAAACTAATCCAGAGTGCAGACTACTCACATCATCCATATCCGGATTTCCATAAGCCTGAAAATATAAGCATGTAGAAGGCATATTAGGTGAAAGTGGGTAAGAAATTTGGGTGAAACTGAATGTTTTTGTCTGATAGCAACTGCTATTCTAGATCATGAACCATGGGAAAAGAATGATGAGGTGGCTTCCATCCAAATGCACAAGCAGCAATATTCTACAAATATCACCTTATCTGGACTTCGTTTAGAGCCTTTCTCATCATCTGTTGAACTAGGAGAGGCATATACAACCCTGAGCTTGCACTCCTCTATCATTCTGCCACTCTCCTTGTTGAACTACACAAAAAACATTTGATAATAATGTAATTATCCACTTTCGTAATATGAAGAAGACACAAAGAACATAGTCCTATGGGTCCAAAAAGGTATACACGAAGTAAAGCAAATATTCTTACAGTATCTGCTGGAAGGTCATCAACTTCACTGTTGGGAGGCACAACTGAGCTTTGAAGAAGAAATTTATCTTTGCATTGCATATCAGGAGGATATGCCCGTTGAGCTTGCAGAGTAACTGCAATAGGAGCAGCATAATAAAAACTAGTAGATCTTTACAGGAATGAAAAACACCATTCAAGCCCATATAAGATTCATAAGAATGATCAAGCAGCATTCTTAGCTGCAAAAGCATCTATGGATAGGATATGCTAAGCTCAAACAAACTCATTTCATGATCATTTAAGCCGACTTAAGACCCACACCTCTTATGATACACGAGTCCCATGGATGTATAACACCGGTATTTGGTCGCACGAAATACTTCTTTGGCGAAGTGGTTTTGACCTGTAATACAAAATGGGAAATCACTAACTTCAAACAGCAGGGGGATGAAGGAGTTATATCTACCAGAAAGATATTTAGCAGGTAGCAGCCTGATAATATTATTATTACCTTGAAGGCCACATGATGCTCAGTGTTGTTAGAGACTTTAAGATCACAATAGCTTTGCCTTTCCAACTCAACTGATAATTGATCAGATATGAAATAACAGATGTTATTACTCAAGGATCAGCCAAGGGCGCATTTAACATGCAAGCCAAAACTATACAATCATCAATGACAACATCTAGGTAAGAGTAAGAAATGGAAATGTAGACACAAGAAGCAAGGGTGTAATGGAATCACATATTCATCTCTATATTTGATCGAGTAAATACACTCAGTTTTGCAACTGCCTACTAATTCTAATGGCTGACCTTGAAATTTAGTATGGGGACAAGGATCCATCAAAAATTTAACTACACATAAACTAGAAAATATTCATCCAAATTTAGTGACACTATTAGAGTTGGCAGGAAAGGATCAAATTTTATGAATGGGGGGAGGGACGGGGGAAGAGCAATTAATTTGCTCTTACCTCATTGTTTGTGAAATGAAATCCTTCAACCATTTAATGAAGGTAATGTCTTTTTCAATATACAAGTAACACAATATTAGAGTTGGCAGGAAATCATCTTCCATCTCACTACTGAGTCAAGTTTTGATAAGGTTTATAATTATCAATGTACATCAGCACACATCTTGCACTAACAACTTACTCCTATAGCCTAGAGGTAGGAGCCTTTTTCCTTTTCTTTTCCTCTTGACTAGCAATTTTAATTCGTGTAGCCTACTTAGGTCCATTCTTTGTTGATCCAATCCAAACAACCCAAAAAACAACATGTTTTACCGGATGAGCCGATGAGGTTTGGTCTAGTAGTAAAGACAAGCTTCTAGATACCAGAGGTCTCAGGTTCGAATCTCCCTCCCCCTTCTCTTGCTATTGTAATACCTTTATGGTGTCGCTACCTATATAGTAATTTGTACTTACCTTTACAGGCTACTTATGAATCTAAAAAAAAAAAAAGGCAACATGTTAAGATGATCGTTACTTGAGATATGATCTAATTTTTATGTTTCCTAAGACTTACACTCACTACGCATACCGCTCATCTAAACCGGCTTACTATTAGCAAATAGTCGGTTTTTTCGTATATTGTGAGTTCAAGGACAAATGTTAAGATCATTTTGAAAACAAGTCAGTTGGTAATACTAACCAGCATGCATAAATGTTGTCAATCTGCAGTCATACCATATCAAGATAAGTTGAGGTTTCGTAAATTTGGAGAAGCCCAAAAACCTTCAATAAGAAGATTCATACTAAGATGCTGTGTTACAGGAAAAGGTGACTCTACAAAAACCCAAGGATACGAATACTGCTATTCGATGTTAACAACTTCATACATTCTTTTCTTTACTGGCATTTGGGGGGGGTTCTTTTTTTTTTTTTTTTGGTTGTGTTGTTATTTTGGGGTGGGGGTATTACCACTATTACTACTCCTACCACAATCACCCCTTCATCTGCCACTGCACATAAGTGATTTGAGCATTTTACTTCTCTAGTGGAACTACTCCCTCCAGCATCGCGTTAATCTTGCAGTGAATCAAGCAAAATTAATGTCCACATACTAACCTTGTTAGTATTTAAGGTAATATGTTTGGCTTGTCATTCCCACAATTTAACACCATTCTCCCTACAGAATGATTATTTCTTCTTACAATCTCATCCATTAGAAAACTTCCAAAAAATTAATAAAAATTTACTACAACTATAATTTGAACCAGCCAACTTCCACAAAACTAAGCAAGTTAGAAAGAAAAATATTAATTTGGGACTGTGGGAGTAAATGATGATATCATGATCCGCGTCTTATATTAGATAGTTTATCCATATAGACGGCAGAAGTCAGTATCTCAGGCTCCCACCTACATCCATCCATGATTTTTCTCCGCAATCTCTTGGAAATAAATAAATTTCGTGGCAATTATATTGCATGTGAATGAGTCCTCTAACCTTACACTTTCATCAGTGTTTTCCTCATTAAAATAATAATAATAATAATAATATAACACACGCACGCACGCACACTTTGAACCAAGTATAAAATGTTATGCCTTTGTCATCTCAAAATTATGGTAGAGAAAAATGGGCCACAGTTTTCAGTTGACAAAAACCGTGTGAATAGCATCTGAATCAATTTTTTATTTTCATTTTTCCCAACAGCTACATGCCACAAGCAAACAAATCCAAAAAACTACCATTATTTTTCTGGCCTGCATCATGGGGGTCTTAAACAAAAACAATGGAAGAATAATCCATCTAACTCCAGCTATTAAATACAATCTACAAGGCAAAATAATACTAGACAATCTAAGTTCACTAATAATTCTAGAAAAAGTCAACTCGAGAATAGAAAAAAGAACCAAACTGATGCTTCATAGCAGACTACCATTTACAATATTCGAAACATTCTCTTTAAGTAAATACTAGAATATCCTTTGGCATTCAGTGTGGGAAAAAGGCGAATTCTACCAGAAAGTAATCTTCCCTTCATGAGGACCAGCTTCATGGCCCTCGTCTCTTTGAACAACTCTAACCCATGCCCAATATAAGATGAAAAAATATTCTAACTGTTGTCATTATATTTATCTTTTCTTCAATCTTCCTGAGAGCAAAAAAATACTAATAGCTCCGTCCAATATTAGACAACAAGACATAACAAAACTTAAATAGTAAGCTGACGATAGTAACCACGTTCACCCGTGTAACCTGAATCAGTGCTTACTTTTGACACTGTTCTAAAAATACTGCATCTGTATTTCCTCTGAAACACCAAAATTAAAGCTTTTTGCCACCATTGGTGTCAACAGGATCCCAAAATCAAAAGAAATGCCAATATATTTAAAAATATTATGTTCCTGGAAATAATCAAATGCTTCCACAAGCATTGCATTACGGGATATCTCTTACATAATTTCTCGGTAATTACTGCTTTCAATTGATATCCCTGGAACCACTATTTTTGCAGATGAACTATCCTGAGCCGTCAACTATTCATTTGCGATATGAGAAATGATCTGGTGCCTAAAAATATTTGTCTTTCAATACTATCATCAAGCAATCAAACAAATAACTATAGCGAAATCCAACCAAGATCATAATCAAAAGCAAATCGGCAATCCATGCGGTACAGTTTAAAAAACAAAAATAATAGAATAATTAAAGCAGAGAGTAGGAAATACAGTGAAATTTAAGCTCTTCAGGATCGACAGAAATCAGCTGTTTACCACCAGCAGCCACGTTCGCCATAACGACCATAACACTACTATTAGGAGCTTCGAACCTTTCAAATTAAACAACACCGCCTAAAATTCAAACAAAACCCTAACAACATCATTTTCTTCTTCGATTTAAGTATGATAGTCGATTAAAACGCAAAAAGAACAAAAAAAAAAGGGGAGGGGAGAAATGAAAAGACGAGAATTAAGGATTAAAGAGTGTGTTCCAAAGACTAACATGCGGTGTAATGAAAAGCAGAACGAAAATGGTGGATCGAAATTGCTTCAGACCTAATTATAGGTTTTGGATTCGATGTCTTTCTTCTTCGTTCGATGGACGGGAGATGATGGGGGAGACAGATATATATGAACGAGGGAAGAAATTGGAGGGGCAAAGAGAGAGAGAAGGAGAGAGCGCGACCACAGAGGAGAGAAAGCAAATGGAAGAAACAAAAATGCTAATTGTAAAACTAAATTCTTTACAATTTGTTTGCCCTCCCTCCCAGAGGTCGAATTTCCCTGTGAAATCTACATGTAGGAGGGTTGGTAGCCGTAGGCCGTAGCATTGCTCTAGAATAAAAAGAGAAAGGAGATGACGCGTCACGCGTGACTACATGATTTGCTGCTTCTGACACAGAAGCGAAAGTTGTGGGGGTAAATTGGAGGATTTGTGTTGATAGTGTGGGTCCCACTACGTGTTGCTTTACATGCTTACGAAGCGGACGTGTATGATATTCATTATTTTATATTGTTTATCCGTCTGAGGTTTCCAGGGAGATAAATTAATTAATTTATTATATATAGGGACCGATTTTATTTAATTTAATTTAATAAATTAGGTTTAAAATTTTATTTTATTTTACTTTGATTAATTATTTTTTAAATTTTAATTTTGAAAATGAGAAAGGTGACGCTGAAAATTTAAATAAAATTTATATCTAATTGGATAAAAATAAACCAACACAATTTATATCTAAAAGTGCTTATCTATTTAATAGAATAGTGTAAATATTATTTTCTTTATTTTTTAAACCTTTTTTTACTTCAATTAAAATAAAGTTTTAAAATATTCACATCAATTTACTCGAGTCAGATTAATATCATCTAAACATTAATTTAAAACATTTATCATAATTCACTTCTATTTCCATCATAATATTTATTCAACTCCAATTCACTCCAACCCAAATCACTCCAGATAAATGATTAATTTGGTGAGTCAATTTTTAATAATCGCATTCAATAACAAGAATGATGTAATGTTTATAATTAATGATATTTTTTTAATTTTATAAGCCTTTATAAAAATATAAGAAATATTATTTGGTGCGATTTCACCAAAAATCATTATATATTTTTTACGTATATAATTTCAAGATGTGAAAATACCACAATAATGAATTCAGAACGATCTTACATCACTCATCATAAGTTTGTCTAGTCTAATATCAATCCTTTTTGTAAATGATAATTTTTATCAATTACCAAAAAGCGAATATATACATTATAGGGATTCTTCTTCCTTAAAGACAAACTTCAAGGGAAACTATCTAAGTTGTCAGGCAAAATCCTCATTTTCTCTCCCCTACGATTATTCATAAGTCTGATGTAAATTAGAGCAGTAATCTCCCTAATAAGAATATAAGGAACAGGAATTTTGTTATTAAAAACAATGAGATTCCGTGCCCTCCATATGATATATACACTAGCAACCAATGTGCCCTCCATATGATATATACACTAGCAACCAATGTCATACACATTAGCTCAATTTCACTTGTGCATCTTAGCCTTAGTCTAGTCATTCAAGTTTGTAGTTGATCCTAATCAAATAAGGGAATGCACACCTTCAACCAATTGAACAACTTGAACCAACAACACCAAGCAAATCTACACCTCGTAAACATATGGTTCTAAGCTCCTGCATCCTATCCACAAATGACACACTCCCTCACTAATAAAGAGTTGTCCTTGTCAACAAATCCCTCTTACACAACATCCACAAAATGATTTTGTGTTTGGGAGGCCCTGTTTCTTTCCATAAAATAATATATGAAGTCGTGTTTTCTCCTCTATGCTGAATAGCTTTATATGCCTTGTTAATCTTATATTTGCCTTGACTCTCACATGTAATCTATGAAATAATAACTAATAGTTGCCCTCTGAATTGCATCACCCTCCTAAAAAACCAAGATTGATTTGTTGTACTTATCACTCGCAACCATCCTCCCCTTAATATAATAGGCATGTATTTATTAGATCCATATACTCTCCCAGTGTTGTAGTAGTTGTCAATGCCTCTTGCATATAGCTGCAATAGGTTAAGTTCTTTTTATGCCTATACCTCCTTCTTTTAGGGACAAGCATACCTGCTTCGAAGCTATACATGATTGGTTTTACCAAGATGGTCCATAAAAATGTTTGACGGATGGCTTCCATCGTTTAGATAATGACTTTAATTAAGACAAAAACACATGCCTAGAAACTTTGTGCCCCAAAAAAGTACACTCTGAATAAGTTGTATTCTTCCGACATAGCTCATGTCTTGTGGTGTATCTTATAGTTTACGTTGTGATATTTTTTGTAGGGGCTTAGAAATGATGACTGTCTAGTCTATTTGTCTCTAGAAATACTCCTAAATATTGAAATGGAAAATACCCTCCTCACAGCCTATAATAGCTAAGATTCTTCTTTTATTTATTGCATTAACACCCCCTTATAAGAAAGGTTGGCTTTCAATCACAATTATACTGCAAACTCCACGGGTTTCTCTTCAATTGATCTAGATGGGTTGATAGCACCCTTGCTAAACATTAATAAGTTATCCACAAACGTAGAGAAGATGCCATTGATCTTTAACTAGTGGCAACCAGGGTGTCCACCAAATATGGGTTGTGGCCATAACAAACTCACCCTTCTATGCAAATACTCCATGGCTATTATGAACAAATAAGGAGACAATGGATCTTCTTATATCAAACATCTTTTACATTATTAAGGTTTGGTTAAGGTTCCATTAGCATTAAAAGAAACTCTCACTATGGCAATACATTGCATAACTAGAATCTAAAAGCATGTATAAATTGCTGCAAGAATGGTCATTCAAGGGAGGCATAAGCTTTTTTTATTTCCACATTGAGAATCAAATATCGGGCTAATATTTTTCCCTCTTATAGTGCTTCACTAGTTCTATAGCCATCAACACATTGTCTCCCAAGCTTATTCCTTTAACAAAAGCAACTTGAGTTTCTCCCACCATTAAATGGAGAATTTGCCACGCTCTTGGTCATCGCTTTTGACAAAACTTTGTGCATCACATTACAATATATGCAACTGATCTAAAATCTCTCGCCCGACACGTAGCTTGCACTTTTGGAACTCTTAGACTTTGGTTGAATATATTGTTCTATTTATTTATTTTCAGTTTTAATATGTCATTGTTAATCATTTGTATCTATTAGAAAATAATGTTACTAAACATATATTACATTCGAGAACCTATGTCCAAAACCCAATAAAAAATCCTAGACCAATGCCATATTCTTTTCACTTTATTTTTAAATCATATTAGTAAAAACTAGGGAAAATAAGACCATATTTTAGATACTTATATTAATAATTAATATTATAAAATTACTAAAAATATATATTTTTTCATTTAAGATCAAAAAATTTGTTCAAATAGAATATGAATGCAGGATGTATAAGTTAATTTAAATAACCTTTGAAACTTTGAACATATGTTCATAGAGAATGTATTATTTAATTATAGTCATAAAAAAGAATAATGACCGGTATATAATGTGATAAATGGTTTCTCAATTATGCTAATATTATGAGTTTTTAAAATATTTCATTTGTTTATCAAAACAAATCATTTGGGTGATAATTTTTTTATTAGAAAAACAATATTTCTTGAAAAATTCAAAGCATAATTTTCATCTTCAACCTAGATTTCTTCTTTCATCATTTTTATATTTATTGGTATGTTTCTTTTTCTCTAATATCAATGATAAAGTTATTATCTCTTTTAAAACTGTACAAATTATTAAAAAATGAATTATGTAACACCCCCAAACTTTACTATTGAAAAATTTCTTTAATTAAAAAGGAAATTAGTGGAAGCAAATTAATAAACCGTGAACTTTGGAGATATTACCGCCACACTTAGTACCAGACCGGTTCACTTCTACCGTTGTAGTACCAAGTGCTAAGGCTAAAAAGGTAAAATACAATTTTATGAGAAACTTAAGCATATGTAAATCAGAGAAGCGCAGTAAACACTTTACAAGAGAAAAATTCAACAACGGTAGTTACAAAATAACAAATACATTGAATTTAAAATAGACAAATTAAAAACCTAAAATTTCCGGACAGTACTTTACGCTCTTTCCCGAGAGCCCACTTGAATAGCACCTGAATACAACTTGCAAGGGGTACTGACCATTGAATAGGCAGGGGCCCCACGAAGGGAACCCTTCAATACTACGGTACGGAGTAACCCTTTAAAAACACACTTAAAAACATACACGCAATGTAACACATGAAATACTACTACATTCATATATAACCATAGGTATAAACATGATATTCAGATCCATTTATTCGCACATCCAATAATTCCATCAGATATTAATAGCGTATACGTAACATTCACCTTCATATATTCGCTTACTTAACAAGTCAACCAATATCAATAGGCCATAATGAGTAATCGATATATTTCGAGCCTTAAGGCCATTAGTCCATCATTAATCAATCATCTCAATGATTAGTATTTTTTCATAACTTATTCACATCCAAATCAAATTTAATTGAGCTCGGGACCCCAACTATTCTGGCCGATGGATCGGAATACATACATACATATATATATATATATCATCCAGGGTAAAAACATCCTGAGCCACCATTATATCCGGTGGATCGATACTCATGAACATCATCCAGGGCAAAACATCCCGGGCCACTATTATTTCCGGTGGATCGGTACTCATCAAATAATTCAACTGGTCCCGGCTCATTAATCTTTCACTTTAACAATTAGTATTTTTCCTTTTCATTCAGCACAATAATTCCATTTATTTGCCTCGATAGGGAGATCAAGAACCCGGGACACAAAGGTACACCGGTCGCACTGGTGCATAAAAGCTACTCAGTACCCTTCAACTGCCAACCCAGGGACGCAAAGGTATCCTGGTCGTACTGGTACATAAAGCTAACTCAGTACCCTACCGACAATGACACCTAATCATTAAGTATGCATATCCCCTAACTAGATCCGTAGAACTAGATAGAGTAGATATAGGGCCTGGCTGGGGCACAAAGACACTCCAGCAAAAACCAAATAGTTGTGGGCTAAACCACGTCTTTAGGGTAGCGACCCCTAAAGAGCCACCATTCCCGATCTCGAGGTCTTTCACTTTAAGTATTAGTGTCTTAATTAATGGTGATCACAAAAACACAACAATCAGATAATTGTCCAATTTTAATCGTTCAGATATCATCATAAGTTTATTATTTAAATGGTCGTCCAAGGTAACACAAAAGAATCATTAAGGCCATCCTAATCTCATATAATTTCGAATTAGAATTCGTTCTCGTGATTCTTACTAATCATCAAATACTCCTACCTCATTAACCAGCATTATTAGAGTCATATTACGAATCCCACAATCACAACGATATATTAGATACAAACTACTCATTCACCCTTTACTTATAAAATCACTAAGGCATCCCTTCCTTATTTGACAATTTACCATAATACCCTCATTGTTATAAAATTACCAAGTTACTCCTTGTTCGATTTAGGTTACCAAGTTTTTTTACTCATACTTACTAGGTCACTAATCCCCCTTAATGATTATTACACTTAATATACTTTCCATTTAGCTGGTTAGATTACCACTTGCCCTTTTCCCTTTATTATAACTAATGAATTATCCTTGAGTTGGTCAAATTACCAAATTACCCTTCCTCCTTATCCTAATTACCAAATTAACCCTTTATTTAATTAATTACCCAATTACCGTCCTCTATTATCAATGACCAACTACCCTTCTCCATTATCAAAATTACCAAATTACCCCTGGTTGGTTAAATTACCAAATTACCCTTTTATATGATCATAATTACCAAACTACCCTACTCCATGATTAAATTTACCAAATTACCCATTGGTCATTTAAATTACCAATTTCCCTTCTTAATTGTCATGATTACCAAAATACCATCTAGTCGGTTAAATTACCAAATTACCCCTCACATTTATCATATTTACCATTTTACCCTTCTCCATTATTAAATTATCAAATTACCCTTTAGTTATTTAAATTATTATTTTACCCTTCTCAATTATTATAATTACCAATTTACTCATTTCCAATTTCCACTTTTATCCCTCTGATTTACAAAAATTACCGTTTTACCCCTTTACCTTCAAATCTACCATTTTACCCCTTCACTCCCAAAAATTACCACATCGCCCTTTTACTTATAAAATTTCCATTTATCCTAAATTATGAAATTACTATCTTATCTCTTTTAATTTCCAAATTATCATTCTACCCGTTAATCACAAAATTACTACTTTACCCTTTAATTATAAAATTATAATTTTACTACCAACTTGCCCTTTTATTACAAATTACCAAATTGTCCCTTTTATTACAAAATTACCAAATGGCCCTTTTATTACAAAATTACCAAATTGCCCTTTATTACAAAGTTACCAATTTTCTATTTAATCACAAAATTACCATTTTACCCTTTATTCATAAAATTACCATTTTCCCCTTTTATTACGAAAATTACCATTTTAACCCCCTCACTTCCGAAATTACCAGTTTATCATTTTATTAACAAATTTACTATTTTACCCTTGCCTCCAAAATTACCATAATACCCTTTTTAATTAAGAATTTCCTTTTTTCCTTAGTACACCACTTATATTAAATTATTATTATTACCACATAAAATATTAACTTTAATGCCTCATCCACAACTTGTATAGTTAATACAATATTATTAGCACCCCTATATATATATTAGGTCATTTTCTTGTACAAGATACATTAGTAAAATCCCCTAAGGCTCACAAAATATTAGACATGTATTAAATATCACAATAGCATAAAACAACATGGATAATACTTAACATTTTCCTTAACAACCAAATTATTACCTTAAATAATATTTCCATACATAACAACAATCTATCATGCTTCCTTTTCATCAATCAACACAAGAACCACATATTTCATATTAAACAACACAAACCAAGCATAATAATGTATTAAAAATCCTAATGTGCTAACATACGTTAATCCATGTGTTTAAGTGGGATTTAATGGTTACCTCGATTCCCACAAAAATAAACCTTATCGGTATCCCGGTTAAAGGTCAAAACTTAGATTATCAAAACCAATACCTAACAATAATACCAAGACTTATTACATTAGAAATAATACAATCAAAGTACAAAACTTTATAACACTTAATTAATCAAATAATTAAATTAAAATATAATTATACCTTAAAATTATTAAACAGATAGGTCAAGAAATCCAGAAACTCATGCTGCTAATGCAGCGTGAGCTGCATGAAAATAAATGGGGAGGAGGTGCTCGAAGGAGGGTAATAGGAAGAAAAATGGACAACTTTGGGTTAGGGTTTTTAGGCTAAGAAAAGAGGCATGTGGGGGAGGATTTAAGGTAAGGGAAGGATGCAGAGGTGGAGAGGGGGTGTAAGTGGTGGTCGGGGATGCGTTGGAGGCGGCTAAAGGCGACGGCGACGGCGACGGCGGTAGAGGGAACACGAAGAGGGGTTACCGAGAAGGGGTCGAGATGGAGGCTGGCGAGAAAGGAAAATGGGGAGGGAAAATGGAGGCTTTCGGGTGACGGTTTTGACCAAAGGATGATTGGGGATGGTAGAGGGGGTTGCAGGGAGTAATTAGGTGGCTTAGGTGGCGGCAAAAGCGGCGGGACGACGACAGAATACGGCAGTGCAGGGTGGTTGATGAGAAGGGATGGAAGGGAGAGAAAAGGAAGATAGGATTGAGAATGGGGCTCCGGGGTAGCTCGATGGGGGCTATGATGGCTCGAGGGTGAGGTAGAGGGTGGCAGGAGGTGGTTTCGGTGGTGGTTGAGGCAGCGACAGCGGCGTAGATGGGTGGAGAAACCAAAAATAAGGGGAGAGAGGGGAGGAGAAGAAAGGGAGAAAAAGGAGAGGCTCGGGTAAGGCATAAGGCTCGAAAAAAACGCAAAGTGAGCATGGAAGGAGGAATAAATAGGAGAGGAAGAGAAGGGAAGGGATAGGGGCTCGAGGGGTGGCTATAGATGGTAGGGAAATGGGCGTTGCAGGGAGAGGGAGAAGAGGGTGGTGACAACAGGGAGAGGGGAAGGAGGATGGTGGGGCTGGTATGGGCAGAGAATGGCAGGAGAGAGAGAGAGTGTGTGTGAGGGAGGTTAATGGGGGAGAGGGAGTTGCAGGGAGTGGCGATGGCAGGGAGTGGGGAAGAAGAAAGAAAGAAGAAGGATCGGGGAGGCTGGGCATGCGAACAGACCGGCCGAAGGAAAGAAGGAGCCGGTCCGGTCGAGGAAGAAAGAAAAGAAAGGAGGAGGGGCGGCTGGGCTCGACGCAGGAGAAGGAGGGGGACTAGTGGGCTTGAGGCCCACCATAGGAGGTGAGGGAGAGAAGCAGGCCGGCGGCAGCCCAAAGAAAGGAAAAGAGAGAAAAGAGAAAAAGAATAAAATGAGAAGGAAAAAGAAAAGGGGAAAAAGAATAAAATATTTTAATTGATAAAATAATAAAATGGAATAATTTTGGTTAGTAAATTTATTTAATATTTTAATTTAAGATAATTAAAATGTAAGGGTTAAAAAGGATAGTTTTTGTAAAATAAGGGTTTAAAATTTTATTTAAATAATAAGAGTATAATAAAATAACAAAATATTTATTTTAATTTATTAAATATTTATACCCAATTTTATTTACTAAAAAATCCATAAAATAATTAAATTAAATAGATTTAAAGGCTAATTTATCCCAAAATAAAATTTATTTATTAAAATATATGCTTTTAAAAATTCAGGGGATTACAAATTATTTTTAGAAATACTATGAATATGCACTCCTTTTTCATCCAATAAATTAAATATTTAATGACTGAATGATCAATGAATCTGGAAATCCTTTTTATGTCTCTTATATCATACAAGAATATGTTAAAATACTTTGAATCCATGGGCTTATTTTATCACCTCATTAGTCAAAACATGCTTTGAGTGATCTAGGATAACCGATGGTCAACCCATTAGTCCACTATATATGTGGTGGGTTTTATTTTTGTTATTAATATATGTAACATTCCAAAATTTATTAATCCTAATTTTCAAGTATTTAGCTTTAATACTCTTTGATTAGGTTATCTTATTTTAACCTTTTCCTCTGCCAACTAAATTTTTATTTCCCTAATTTGGTTACCCAAACTAATTCCTACCCATATCCTACCTAAACCTAATCCCACACTCCACCTCTCACCTCAAATTTTCAATCGAGTGTTGAACACTCAAACCCGCCCCTTACCCTTATGATTTCTCAACACCCTATGTAGCAACAACATGCCATCATGCCTTCTCCATTTTCACACAATCTAGAAACATATATTGTCCCTTCCTCTCTCCTTCTATCATTTGATTTTGAACCCAAAATCAAAGCCCATTCCCATCTTTTCCTTTGCTTTGAAAATTCTCCCCTGACACCTTCTTTATACCTTCCTCTAGTTTGCTATTATTTCCATTCGAAATTCACTATGTTTTCTCTTATTCTCTTGTAACTAGCCCATGCCATAACATCTCACATAGCCACACCATTATCAACACTTCACATAGCCACACCACCATCTTCACCAACATATCACACAATCACTATCACTTACGCCACCAATACCACCCGACGTGCATTACCCTTGCAATCCTCACCACCAAAACGTGAATATCCCATGCCAAACCACCCGGTACTAACATCCATAGCACATGCAAACACCCACATGGTTGTCTCACCCATTCACACAAACCACCCCAACTTTCGTTGCCGCCTCATGCAGCTCCCATTTTAGCTACATCAAGGTATCACACAACTCCCCCATTAGTTGCATAAAGATCTGACACAACTTCCCCTTTGCTAGATCAAGGTCTCACAAAACTCCTAGCAACCATAACACACCTTGGTATTCCCTTTTTGTTCCCTTTATTTCCTTATTTACTTATCATGTTCTTATCTCTATTAGTCTCCTTAACCTCTTTTTTTCTTCCTATATTGCTAGACAATCAAGGTATAAAAGGAGGTAATTATGAGTACATATTGCTAAGAGATTGGTGTAGATTAGGGTAAAGATACATTTTTTGGAACAAGGGTTTGATTATACGTGGCAATTTTATGCAATAACATATTAATATATTTATACTTGTGAGATCATGTTGTTAGAATTATGCGATGATCCTATTGTATCGCATTATAAAAGTATTATCATTATACAGGGTTACGAGCTTACGTGACATTGCTTATTTTGATCCTTGCTTTGTAACCTTAGGCATGTTGATATCATCTATTATTTTAATTAAGTTATGGAAAATGGGTATAAGTATAAGGTAGTGTTATCACGATGAAATGTGTTAAGGGTTGGAACTTGACAATGTTGGGACTTGTAAGTGTTTTTTGTGAAATGTTGGGTGTTCTAGAACTTAAGGGTATTTGGATCATTTCATATCTTTTGTAGTAAACTAAATATGATATGGTAATCATTGAGGGTTTTTGCAACTTATTTTATGCGTAACATGTTAGAGCGTGGGTTAAATATGACACAAGTTATATATGAAGGGGTCTTGAGGCATTTAATTAAGACAAGGGTATTTTGGTTAATTTGATTTAAACGGAAAATTTTGACATTACTAAATTATCATTAGGTCAAAATATGTTCAACATGTTATGTGAAATATTTTGGCTAATTATGAGTAGCATATGCGTAATAAAACGTGAAAATGGCTTAATTTGGGAATAATAACCTTAGGAGCATGATCATTATCGCATGTGTAAAGTATTAAAGTTAGACCTTATTTTTTAATATATTTCTGATAATGATATTTTAGGATTTTAAACTAAATTAGGTAGGTTGATGAGTCTTATAGAATGAGTTATGCCTATCTTATGAAATTAGAGTTTCACCGTAGTGTTGTGGACATTTTCCTTAGGAAATGACCTAATTTACCTTTGGTTATGTTTTACATGCCTCGTATATTTATGTTAACTATGCATGATGTTAATGAAATAACCTAACAATATAATAAGACATTCATATTTAAAGTGAAAGATAATGTGAGTTTAGATAGAGTTGTACATGTATGTTCTATCAGAAGAAAAAATAGTGGTCAGGAGCGTTATGTCTTGGGAGTTATGCCTATCTGTTCCACCAAATGATAATAGTGGCTAGGATAATTCTACATTGGAAGTTATACATATCTATTCCACCGAATAAGAATAGTGCCCGATAATGTTCTATCCTGAGAGTTATACTTGTCATTATACTGGATGAGAATATCGGGGTCATTTAGCTCAACGTAATTAAAGTAAATGAATGTATTCCTACCCCATATTGAATTCCACTTTAGTTTTCCTCTAGAGTCGTCTTGTATCACAAATAATATACATGTTTTGCTCTTCCATGCAACCTTACATGTTATTTATGACACTTTCTTATAAATTGTATTGTTACCTTACTCAATATGTAAGTATTGACCTAGTTTTTTTAAGGGTGTTGCTCCTTCCCACGATCATATACTCCCTTATTTTGTAATTAATTGTTCATTAATGATTTTGAAGTGAATGCCTACGGGGAATGTTTATTTGGGTTGGTTTTAGAGTATGGCTATTTGGATATCTCTTTCTTTATGGAGTTTTAGTCATTTGTTTTCTAGTGTATTCGTCTCTTCTCTCTATTATATAATCTTGTATCATCGTAAGATCAAGTGTTTTTCTGACCTGATCTCTAGGTATAAGTTGTTATTTAGCCTGCATCCAACATATATTGAATATAACAAGTATCTTTTCTATGTCGGATGTGGCATAACATCCATGCGTTTTACTATTTTAGCTTTTACAATTCATTTTTTTAAATAGTTCATAATTATTTTGTGATTTTTTTCATTACATCAATAACAACATAGTATATTATTAAATATATATGATACAGTAACTAGATATGCTATTAATTTATCAAGTGTGTATTTAGTATGACACAAAGTAACTTATAAGCTACCTTTTAGCCTATTAACTTGGTCAATAAACTAGTTAGCTTTAAAACATATACATATATATAGGGGAGGGGTCACATACAAACTATTACTAATATACAAACATAAGAACCAATCTCAACCATTAGATCAAAATTTAATCACATTCAAAATTTTATTAATACCAAACCAAAAAACAAATCCAAACCTATATCCAAACCACTAAAACCATAAATTATACAAACCCTAACCCTAAACCATCTACACCATAAACCCTAAACCCTCTAAACCATAAACCCTATAACATATAAACCCTATAAACCCTCTAAACCCTCTAAACCCTAAACATTAAACCCTCTAAACCATAAACCCTAAACCCTAAACCCTCAAAACCATAAACCCTCTAAACCATATAAACCCTAAACCCTAAACACCCCAAACCTTAAACCCCCTAACCCCTAAACCCTATAAACCCTAAACCTTAAACCCTAAACCCTCTAGCCCATAAACCCTAAACCCTCTTATAAACCCTAAACCCTCTAAACACTAACCCTAAACCCTAAACCATCTAAACCATAAACCATAAACCATCTAAACCCTAAACCCTAAACCCTAAAAACCATAAAAACCCTAGACCATAAACCCTAAACCCTACACCCTCTAAACCATAAACCCTCTAAGCCCTAAGCCATAAACCCTAAACCCTAAACCCTCTAAACCATAAACCCCAAATCCTAAGCCCTAAACCATCTAAACCCCAAACCCTAAACCCTAAACCATCTAAACCCTCTAACCCCCAAACCCCAAACCCTAAACCCTATAAATCATAAACCCTCAACCCTAAACCATAAACCCCAAGCCCTAACCCCTCTAAAACCCAAACCCTAAACCCTAAACCCCAAACCCTCTAAACCCTTTAAACCCCTAAACCCTATAAACCAAAAACCACAAACTCTCTAATTATAATAATAATACAATATCTTAGCCATCCATAAACTTTATTTAGTTTGTCAAACCATATATTATGCAAAAATATACAACAATGACAGATTAATAATCTGATTATTAATTAGAATAATATAAAATAGCAATACAATATTAATGAGCAATATTCAGCAATACCAACACCATACCAGCATATATTATGCAAAAATTTACAATAATGGCTGATTAATAATCTAATTATTAATTAGACTAACATAAAACAACAACACACCATTATTTAGTAATAGAAAATACAACAGCAACAGCAATAGCAATAGAATATCATCCCACATTAATGTAATTAACCCTAATCACATTATTCATAATACAACAACAACATAATTTAATCAAAAAACAACAAACATAACTCAGCAAACAATAAAACATACTTACTAGATCAACTCAGCAAATTCGAAATCAACTAAAGTTGAGGTAGAGTACTAAATCAACTCAACAAATTCGATTGCTGAATCAATAAAACCTAAAACACATAAAAAAATCAGCCAAATCAATACAAAAAATCAGGTTAACAAACATTAGATTACATAATAATATAACAACAATGAAGATATTAACTGGTTTAATACTATCTTTAAGGAAAATTTTTGACAGTAACAATAGCATACAATTTTGAGAAAAATGGTGACAAACGAAGGAGAATGGACACCAGCGAAAAATGGTGGTGGAGACGTGAGCTTCGATAGGTTGAAGAAATGTGCTGGGATGAGAAACACCGACGAAGAGGAGCAAAAAAAATGGAGAAACAGTGTCAAAAACGAATGATCAATTAGTATAGAAATTAAATCCAAAATTAACAAAATCAGTAGATAATACCCGAACAATTAGCACAAAAATCAAATTAAAAATGAACAACCGCACAAGAAAAGCCAAAATTACGCAAACAAACTTACGAATTGGAGGAGAGAGGTCGGAATTATACCGACGGTGTGCACTGAGGTGGCGGTCGTGGAGGCTGCGCTGGACTACTGCGTTGGTTGTTCTAGCTGCAGCAACGGTGGATCTCCTACTCAGGTGGCGCTGCCGCTGTGCTGCGCCGCTGGTGGTGACTGTCCGCGTCCACTATATGGTGGTTGAAGTCAACATGGGTAGAGGAAGGTTAAGAATGAAGAAGGTGAGGTTTGGTCGAAGTGAACAGGGGCAGAAATGGTGATAGAGAGAGGGAGACGAGTGGCGCGATGGAGAGATGGAGACGGGAAGTGCGATGGAGAGAGGGAGACGGAGGTGCGATGGAGAGAGGGAGGGTCGGGGGGTCAGGATAGAGAGGCGGGACAGGGGGAGGGGAATAAAGAGCCAAACACGGGATGCATTTTCAACCGTTTAATATTTTAGATCTAACGGTTGAAAATCATTTCTATGTTTGTACACTAAAATTAGTTTGCACAAGATCCTCTTTCTCTCTCTCTCTCTATATATATATATATATAATTCGGTAAATAAATTTTAACTATAGTTTATGAAAATTTAAGTCAGATAGATTATAATGTTTAATTTTTAGCAAGCTTTATCAAGCATAATATATAGGACATGTGATAAATTAAATTAAAAACTTTCCCCGATCCAATTATTAGTTACCCCCACCCAATTTCTAAAAAGAAATCATTTCAGGTGCAATTGTTAGTTAAAAAGACGGTCTTAGAAAGTCAAAGTCAATTTTTGTATTCACCTAACTTTTTTTTTTATCTTTTTTCTATATGCGTTTATTATTATATTGTATTTTAATGAAAGATATAATTGCTCGACATAACTGAATATTTACCGACGTCACGAATTACTACCATAATTTATTACTATCATATATAGACACTATAATGTATTAAAGATAGAAGATTTTGGTTTTTAGTCATCACCTGATAATCCCCGATTTGATGCCACCTATTCAAAAAGACTGATGTTTTAGAGTTTTGCACATATATTAAGAAACAAAATAAAGTTCTCAATGCATCATAATTATTATTATATTTCTTAATCAATTTACTCTCTTAGTCTTTAATATTCACTTTAACAAGGATAACAAATGTAAGAGTATTATTTTTTATATAAAAAAGTAAATTTCATAAGTATTAAAAACATCATTATACATTAAAACAAAAATAAACATCACTTTTACATAATAGAAATACAAATCAAATATTAGCTTGGGAAATTGGGAAGAGTCTCAAGCAACCTAAGTAAAAAAGTTTAGTCTTTTTTGCAATTGAATCAATCAACCGCTTAGGATCTATTCTCCTTATATATATATATATATATATATGTATGTATATATATAAGAACTATCGGATCATATTAATTTAGTTTAACTCATTTCATCTCATATTAGATGAACAACATTTTCATAATGATAACAATTATAGTAGTAATGTTACGAAAAAAATATTAATTATGATACTAATATAGTAGAGCAATAATAACTCATTAAAAAAATTCACTAAAAATAGATCAAATAAGATTAGTTCAAATCAAATTAACAAAAATAAGCTGAGGGGAACGGGTTGTTAGAAGCTAAAGATTATTATCCTTCGCTTGTCTAAAAGGATGGGTAATATAGTTGTTTCCTTTATCATCTATAAGAATTCTTCCTCGTTTTTGCACCTCTCACCAAATCGCTCAAACCTCTTTTTTTATGTAAATAAAAATGGAAAGAAAAGAAGACAAGAAGAATAATCAAAGGGTTTATATAGGCAGAGAAAAGAAAAGAAGACAAAAAGAAGGATGATCCAGGGCTTATATATGTTCCTTTGAGAAATAAGAAGGATGATCTAGGGCTTATATATGTTCCTTTGGTCATTATTTCTCAACACTTTAAGCTAAAGCTCTTGGGCCAATCTCTAATACCTTCTTCGGCCATTATTTTATCCTATGTCGTGCTTCTCCGTCATTATGTCTAATGAGTACCCCCATAGTTTTAAGAATCAGACCGGACTGATTGGTGAATCGACGAATCGGTTAGGTCGTTTGTCAGATTTTATGTACTGATTTTCAAGATCTTTGAACTAGTAAAAATCAAAAAAGAATTGGTCGGATTGGTGAAAATCAGTGAATCAATAAAAAAAGATTGGCCTAACCGATTAAATTTATGTATGGTTTAATTTTTTTTTTATATTTTTATATTTTTTTAACTTAATATGTATCACCGATCTGACCATTAAACTAGTGAACCAATTATACTATCAACTCAATTATTAGTCAGATTTTTAAAACCGTAGATATACGCATGTCCACCCTAGTGTTTCACAAGATTGAGACAGACACATAAAAATAATTATAGAACCGTTAATGTTTTAAAAAAAAAAACGGAGATTTATGGAAACGATAAATTTTTATATACACACACACACATACTATTAATATATTTAGATATATATTTTTATTATGTAAATAAATGTATGTATTTTTTATTTAATAATAATATATATATATATATATATTATTTAGACTTTAGGAAAAACTATATTTTAAAGACACCTTCTTATCTTCCATCCTCATCTTTTCTCTTCAAAACAAGTTTTATTTTATTTTATTTTCTCCGTCTCCAAACTTGTCGGAGATGAAAGACATTAAGCTGGGGTGTCCCCGTGCTACTCTGCTCCGGTATTTCAAGTCGCTAGCTGCACAAGAACAAGCTTACTAGGTAAATGAGGATAAATATAATATCTGAAGCTGTACAAATATACTGGTTATACCCAGGATCAAAAAAGATAGACATACCACAACCCGATAGTTCTATCATGACCAGACATAAAACATGACAAAATACCTAAAACTAAGAGTAAAGAACTAGAAGTTTACAAGAACAAGCTTCCGCCGCCGGGGGTGTTTATTCTTCTACAAATATTTTTTTTGGGGATCAGTACCTACCTTTTCCATCCACACACAATTTGTCTCTCTTCCTACAGAAAGTAAATCAAGCATCAAGGATATTCGGTACAGAAATATAGAACCGTTCATGGGGAATATCGCGTGTGTAAGGTGTTAAAGTTAGACCTTATTTTTTAATATATTTCTGATAATGATTTTTAGAATTTTATACTAAATTTGGTAGGTTGACGAGTCTTATAGAATGAGTTATGCCTATCTTATGAAATTAGAGTTTCATCGTAGTGTTGTGGACATTTTCCTTAGGAAATGACCTAATTTACCTTTGGCTATGTTTTACATGCCTTGTATATTTATGTTAACTATGCATGATGTTAATGAAATAACCTAACAATCTAATAAGACATTAATATTTAAAGTGAAAGATCATGTGAGTCTAGATAGAGTTGTACATGTATGTTTAACCAGAAGAAAAAATAGTGGTCAGGAGCGTTATGTCTTGGGAGTTATGCCTATCTGTTCCACCAAATGATAATAGTGGCTAGGATAATTCTACATTGGAAGTTATACATATCTATTCCACCGAATAAGAATAGTGCCCGATAATGTTCTATCCTGAGAGTTATACTTGTCATTATACTGGATGAGAATAGCGGGGTCATTTAGCTCAACGTAATTAAAGTAAATGAATGTATTCCTACCCCATATTGAATTCCACTTTAGTTTTCCTCTAGAGTCGTCTTGTATCACAAATAATATACATGTTTTGCTCTTCCATGCAACCTTACATGTTATTTATGACACTTTCTTATAAATTGTATTGTTACCTTACTCAATATGTAAGTATTGACCTAGTTTTTTTAAGGGTGTTGCTCCTTCCCACGATCATATACTCCCTTACTTTGTAATTAATTGTTCATTAATGATTTTGAAGTGAATGCCTACGGGGAATGTTTATTTGGGTTGGTTTTAGAGTATGGCTATTTGGATATCTCTTTCTTTATGGAGTTTTAGTCATTTGTTTTCTAGTGTATTCGTCTCTTCTCTCTATTATATAATCTTGTATCATCGTAAGATCAAGTGTTTTTCTGACCTGATCTCTAGGTATAAGTTGTTATTTAGCCTGCATCCAACATATATTGAATATAACAAGTATCTTTTTTATGTCGGATGTGGCATAACATCCATGCGTTTTACTATTTTAGCTTTTACAATTCATTTTTTTAAATAGTTCATAATTATTTTGTGATTTTTTTCATTACATCAATAACAACATAGTATATTATTAAATATATATGATACAGTAACTAGATATGCTATTAATTTATCAAGTGTGTATTTAGTATGACACAAAGTAACTTATAAGCTACCTTTTAGCCTATTAACTTGGTCAATAAATTAGTTAGTTTAAATATATATATATATATATATATATATATAATTCGGTAAATAAATTTTAACTATAGTTTATGAAAAATTATGTTAGATAGATTATAACGTTTAATATTTAGCAAGCTTTATCTAGCATAATATATAGGACATGTGATAAATTAAATTAAAAACTTTCCCCGATCCAATTAGTAGTTAACCCCCCCCCCCCAATTTCTAAAAAGAAATCATTTTAGGTGCAATTATTAGTTAAAAAGACAGTCGTAGAAAGTCAAAGTCAATTTTTGTATTCACCTAACTTTTTATCTTTTTTCTATATGCATTTATTATTATATTGTATTTTAATGAAAGATATAATTGCTCGACATAACTGAATATTTACCGACGTCACGAATTACTACCATAATTTATTACTATCATATATAGACACTATAATGTATTAAAGATAGAAGATTTTGGTTTTTAGTCATCACCTGATAATCCCCGATTTGATGCCACCTATTCAAAAAGACTGATGTTTTAGAGTTTTGCACATATATTAAGAAACAAAATAAAGTTCCCAATGCATCATAATTATTATTATATTTCTTAATCAATTCACTCTCTTAGTCTTTAATATTCACTTTAACAAGGATAACAAATGTAATAGTATTATTTTTTATATAAAAAGTAAATTTCATAAGTATTATGAAACATCATTATACATTAAAACAAAAATAAACACCACTTTTACATAATAGAAATACAAATCAAATATTAGCTTGAGAAATTGGGAAGAGTCTCAAGCAACCTAGGTAAAAAAGTTTAGTCTTTTTTTTGCAATTGAATGAATCAACCGCTTAGGATCTATTCTTCTTATATATTTATATATATATATATATATATAAGAACTATCGGATCATATTAATTTAGTTTAACTCATTTCATCTCATATTAGATGAACAACATTTTAATAATGATAACAATTATAGTAGTAATGTTACGAAAAAAATATTAATTATGATATTAATAATAGTAGAGCAATAATAACTCATTAAAAAATTAATTAAAAATAGATCAAATAAGATTAGTTCAAATCAAATTAACAAAAATAAGCTGAGGGGAATGGGTTGTTGGAAGCCAAAGATTATTATCCTTCGCTTGTCTAAAAGGATGGGTAATATAGTTGTTTCCTTTATCATCTATATGAAATCTTCTCGTTTTTTACGCCTCTCACCCAATTGCTCAAATCTATCTTTTTCATGTATATAAAAATGGAAAGAAAAGAAGACAAGAAGAATAATTAAGGGTTTATATACGCATAGAAAAGAAAAAGAAGACAAAAAGAAGGATGATCCAGGGCTTATATATGTTCCTTTGATCATTATTTCTCAACACTTTAAGCTAAAGCTCTTGGGCCAATCTCTAATACCTTCATCGGCCATTATTTTATCCTATGTCGTGCTTCTCCGTCATTATGTCTAATGGGTACCCCCATAGTTTTAAAAATTCAGACCAGACTGATCGGTGAATCGATGAATCGATTAGGTCGTTTGTCAGATTTTATATACTGATTTTTAATATCTTTGAACTAGTAAAAATCAAATAAGAATTGGTCGGATTGGTGAAAATCGGTGAATCAATCAAAAAAGACCGGCCTAACCGATTAAATTTATGTATGGTTTAATTTTTTATATATATTTTTATATCTTTTAACTTAATATGTACAACTGATCTAACCATTAAACCAGTGAACCAATTATTAGTCAGATTTTTAAAACTATAGACATACGCATGTCCACCCTAGTGTGTCACAAGATTGAGTCAGACACATAAAAATAAATATAGAACCGTTAATGTTTAAAAAAAATAAAAAAAACGGAGATTTATGGAAACGATAAATATATATATATATATATATATATATATATATATATACTATTAATATATATTTTTATTATGTAAATAAATGTATGTATTTTTTATTTAATAATAAATATATATATTATTTAGACTTTAGGAAAAAAATTATTTTAAAGACACCTTCTTATCTTCCATCCTCATCTTTTCTCTTCAAAACAAGTTTTATTTTATTTTTATTTTTTTCCGTCTCCAAACTTGTCGGAGACGAAAGACATTAAGCTGGGGTGTCCCCGTGCTTCTCTGCTCCGATGTTTCAAGTCGCTAGCTGCACAAGAACAAGCTTCCTAGGTAAATGAAGGTAAATATAATATCTGAAGCTATACAAATACACTGGTTATATCCAGGATAAAAAAGATAGACATACCACAACTCGATAGCTCTATCATGACCAGACATAAAACATGACAAAATACCTAAAATCAAGAGTAAAGAACTAGAAGTTTACAAGAATAAGCTTCCGCCGTCGTACACCGAGGGTGTTTATTCTCCTACAAATATTTTTTTTGGGGATCAGTACCTACCTTTTCCATCCACACACAATTTGTCTCTCTTCCTACAGAAAGTAAATCAAGCATCAAGGATATTCGGTACAGAAATATAGAACCGTTCGGGCAGGGAAAAAAAAAATTCGAAACGAGCAAAATGGAATCAAAGTGGTAGAGAGAATGACAAAATGATGCCAGCGGTTTGGTTATAACTATGTCTATAATTATTTTTCGATCATACCCTGCGGAATTTATGAAAAATTAATTAACTACTGTATTGCATTTTATATAATACAGAACTGATTGACCTACAGCGTATGCATTTTGTAGGTAGTTTTTTAGATGCATGATTGAGGGGGCTTATGAAAGTGGAGAAAATTAGTCATATACAGCTAAGATATAATAGGGGGGGTGGCGGGTGAAAAGAGAAAGATACGCACTAAAAAAAAAAAAAAACCTAGCATGCCCCAGCCCGACCCCAATGGTCCAATTATTGGAAAACGATGGCAGTATTAGAAAAAGTGACAAATCATAGACGATCTACGACTCCAGACGCGAATCAATTATTAGAAAACTAATAAGGCCTGCTAACGGCTGAGAAATCGGCGGGAAAGAAACCTTGGCGGTTAGCTGGCCCCCATCCGTTCATGCGCTCGAGTTCCTTCTGTACGCCTTTCCCAGCTGCCAAAAATCCCACCACGAAGCGACGATCATTTGTATTATTATTTATTATTATTATTATTTTTATATTATTATTCATCCATTAATAATATTAGGAGTGGGAGGGACTAGGTGGGCGTCTTCGCTTTACTCGCTCCTTTGCCCCTACAACCGGGCCCATCTATCGGGCTACCTTTCATGGATATGCGTTTTTGACCTCAGTTTCTACCGGCAAATATACTGTGTCCGGAATTGATACAGGTTTTTTAGGTAGGAACTTCGGACTTGGATGCGCAGTGGCCTTCACTTCAAAACCCCGCCCCAAGTTTATCTTCTCACCAAGTCCACGGGTCCAAACACCAAGCCCAAAAAAAAAAAAAAAAAAAAACTCCCCGGCCCCTGCTCAACCACGCCTCCATCTCTTAACGGTTATACGTATACCGGCAACTCTAACGGAATCTTCTTCTATCTATGGATTGGAGGGTCAGAGTCAGACATTTCGCTCCCCTAAAGTCGAAGTTTTCCTCTTCGTATTTCAGACCGCACCTCACCTAACTACCGGAACACGGCGATGCGGGTAATCGCTGACTCATGCCCGCCGGGCTCAAATCTATCTCCGCCGAACTCGTACGGCGCGGTCGTACTCGGCGGCACCTTCGACCGATTGCACGACGGCCACCGCCTTTTTCTCAAGGTAATACGACGGCTGTACCGTTCCTCCTCCCTAATTTAAGCGCCGGGCAAAAGCGACTGATGCCTCCGAAATGGGTGCGAAATTTGTAGGCCGCCGCGGACGTGGCGAAGGAGCGAGTTGTCGTTGGAGTTTGCGACGGCCCTATGCTCGCCAACAAACAGGTAACGCCCGTGCTGCTTCTTCATAGCCTGCTAGCGATTGGCCGTTTGGGTTGGGTAGCGCGGGATCGGTTGATTACCTGGTAGTACTAGCAATTGATTGTTGGAATACCGAGCTTGGGGCTTTTTTGTGCCCATTAATATCTGCGGCGGGATTGACTTTTTTTTTTTTTTTTCCTTCTTTTTTCCCCCCAGCTCTTATGTTATGTGCGGGAAGTGCTTTTGATGATACGAAGGATTTTGGAATTATTGTTATAAGCGTTCAGCTTTTCCAAGCCTAAATCTATTGGAGACCAGATTGCCAACTTACTTTATGTTTTGTTTGTTTCTTCTTACCCTCCGATTGATAATTAACCGTACTTTTTGTTGCTGAAAGATGGCCCAATAAATACAAGATAACGTACTCTTGATTGGCCATAGATAATTACATAGTTTCAACGTGAACCCTTCATTTTTTGGCCTTCTACCTTTTAAGTATAGCTACACTATGCAGTTCGCCTATCAATGCTCGGGGATATTGGGGAAGAGTTAGGTCGCAAACGAGCTCGTCTCACTGACACAGGTCATCAATTTTTCACTATTAACCAACAAAGCCACCACTAGAGTAATGCTAGAACATGTGAGCAAGTAAGACTTAAATCCCAGTGAATAACAACAGCAAGTAGCACAAAATCCAGCAAACATAAACGAAACTACATTGGCAGTATCCAAATGTAAAGAAACTAAGGTCTACTGCAATATTTCCACTATTCAAATCTCCATCTTCTCAAGAAAAAAGAAAAAAGAAAAAAGAAAAAAACTAGAGGCTACGTAAAGTCTTGGTATCAAGCGAGAACAATGGCCCTCATCCACATATGGTGGAAACCACAACACGAGTAAATTAGAAGTCAATCAGATCCGTGGTGTTCAGAAGAGGGTTCTGAAATCTGGATGGCTCTTAACATGATCTCCGCCGCCTTGAAATTTACTTCCTCCGAAAGTTTGTTTGCACAACCCTTGAATGGATCGCAATGGGAGCTGCTGGTGCAAAATCTAAAGTTTGGCATCTTCTTTCTCCTCTCTTTGTTGTATCTTACAGCCTTTTGTCTCCTGAGCTCCGACTCTGATTTTTTCCCTGCTGTTGATAATCCTGAAGTTTCCTTTTGGCCTGTGAGCCATGCCTCTTGGGTATCAACTCAACAAAATTAATTCTAGCTACTAGGGCCCCAAAACATATCACGCGAGTAGGCATTGAAGTTTGGGCCCTCCTCCACCTAGAGGGAAACCCACCAACAGATAATGCCATC
Source organism: Tamarix austromongolica (assembly GCA_039764185.1). Classification (NCBI taxonomy): domain Eukaryota; kingdom Viridiplantae; phylum Streptophyta; class Magnoliopsida; order Caryophyllales; family Tamaricaceae; genus Tamarix; species Tamarix austromongolica. Next base: position 80,630,084 of record CM077814.1, on the reverse strand, counting down.
AAGTATAATACAATTGTTTCCCTGCTATCTTTTTTATTTCTTTCTTTTGTCTAGTTGAGTACTTAGCTATCAATGATCGACCTTGCATTCCTTTTATGATCCTCTGTGAACGTTGGTATTTTTTACTACTTGTTAATGGTCACGGATTTACTCTTTAAAACCACTAATCGCATGGCACTCATCTCTTTGTTGTCACCCAGTGAGCTCCGTATGTCGGCTACAAAATCACACCAAGCGATTGGAAAGCTGGTCTTGTTATAGAGTTCATTGATTTAGAATTTTGAATGAGAAAAATGTGACACTGGCGGTAATATAATTTTTGGAAGAATTGTCTTATGAGTCGTTTCTTTTGAGTATACTCTCAAATGTAAATATTCAAATGTTACTTTTCATGGCTGTTGTTAGTTTATATTGTAGCCTTTTCATGAGTTCTGTATTTTATTTTGGGATTTGTTGCAGTTTGCAGAACTGATAGAGCCAATTGAAAAAAGGATGCAAAACGTGGAAAATTATATCAAGGTACTTTTCATATATGATTATCATTTGGGCTTGTATATGATCATGTTGCCAATTGTCAGAAGATCATTATGGCCTTCTAGTGATACTCTGAGAAATGAAGTTGGTGGCCATACATTTAGCACTATGAGTCTATAATGGGCTCTTGTGATATTCATGCTTTGAGCTCCCCTTTGGAACATAACATATGTGACAGGGGTGAGAAACACAAAAGTGGTCAAAATAGCTGATCGTTCAAGCTTCATGATTTATGAGCCTGTTTTTATTCTGGTTATCTCCGTCTCCTGATTTGTGCTGCTGCTGCTGCTGCTGCAAATGTTCCTAAAAAATGTTGCAGTAGTTGCTTGTCTGAGACTGAATCATAATAAATATGGCTGTTGTTTAGTCACATGATGTTCTCTAAGTACATTGACCTCAAATGTATTTAGTGATGCTGCATCATTTTGAAAATGCTTTTGATAATGTCATTTCATTTCCACTGGTAATGTTTTCTTTTTTTTCCTGGTGAATTTTTGCAGTCTATCAAACCGGAGCTTCTTGTGCAAGTTGAGCCTATTACAGATCCTTATGGCCCTTCTATAGTTGATGAAAACTTGGAGGCAGTCGTTGTTAGGTGCGTTTACTCTTTGAATCTGTGCTGACATTTGACTGATATAGGTTCTTCTCAATCCTTAGGTTCTGTGGATGATAGTCCAAATCATCCGCTACTTCATGTACTTATGGCTTATGAGTGCCCTTCATAGCTTATAAACTGTTGCATTATGTCATTATATTGATATGGATTTGATTTTATATATGGCTATAATTGAGAAGGCTGTTCATGCTATTTATATGGATGTAAGGGTTGGACCTTTTTATTCCCCCCCCCCCCTCTCGTTGGGTGAACACCTTTGTTATGATTAACTGTCTTGGCTTTGGTTTGTTTGCAGCAAGGAGACATTGCCAGGGGGACACTCGGTTAACAGAAAGAGAGCTGAGAAAGGACTATCACAACTGAAGGTCTGAATTTTGGGTTTCACCCCATAAATATCAATGGCGTTTACATGACAGCTGGATATTATTCTGTATTTCATTTATATTGACGTAGATTTGATTGATCAACTTTTACTATGGCTACCTTGGGCAGATTGAAGTTGTTGATTTAGTATCAGAAGAAATGAGTGGCGCCAAGGTGAGCTCGACAACATTGAGGAGGATGGAGGCAGAGAAGAACAGCAAACGCCAATCCTCTTCCATCTTAGAAGGTCTTTAGTCTTTTGGTGTTTCCATACAAATATACAAACACATGAACGTTAATAACGTATACAGTAACTTTTCACTTTGGATACATTTCCTTTATGAAGCTGCCAATGTACCATAGTTTGTGATGATCCTTCAATATTTTCTGCTAGTAGGATAGTTTAACGTTTTCAGAAGCAGAGTTACAGGTACCTCGATATGTAAAATGTGTTGTGACGACCTTTTTTGAAACCTTATATGAAAGGAAGTATAGCCAGTGGACTGTTGAAATTAGAACAGGAAAGTAAAAGTTAAACAATGAAAACAATTTTTCTTTCTATATTGGAAACAAACACATGCAATTTTTTTGGTCAACTTGTTGGCGGATGATTTATTTTTTGTCTATTAATAGATTTTCTAACAATCGCCAATGAGTACGGATAGGAGTTGAGATATTTTTATTCCAAGTTGTATAAAAACGTGAATAAGCTATGCAGGGACGAAGCCAGGATCAAAATTTAATGGGGTCCTAATATATATATATATATATATATATATATATATATATATATATAATATTGGGATAAAAAATAATTATAATTAATAATATCAAATAATAATAATATATACTACTGTCTCCAATAAAATTTATTTATTTATTTTTAAAATAGCAATAACAATTACATTATTAATGAAGACAAATTAAATTATGGTCTCATTATACTAATTAATGTGCGTATATATATTATAAGAAATATATATATTAAAATGGACAACATACCCTTAATATTTGGTAGTAAAATAACAAAAGAAATGAAAATTTGTATGGTATACTAACAAAATGTAAAGAGAATTTTATAATATATGTCCGTCAAAGCCACATACTAGTAATCCAGTAACACATTAAATAAAAAACAAAGAGAAAAATAAATTATATAATATAATAATTAATTGAAAATAGAATATAAGCTTGAAAATATATAGATCCATAAAGGAAAAAATTTAAACAGCCAGAAGCCAAACATGGATTAAAATGACCGGATAAAAGAATTCCAAAAAAAATACACCAAATTAAATATTTATAATATATCTATATATATTATAAAATATAAATTATTAAATTCACATGGGGTCAAGTGACCCCATGTGCTCCATCCTCCGTCCGTGAAGCTATGGATGCATGTATTATTAAGAATATAAGCTATGGATGCATGTATTAAATTGTTAACGTTAGCCTTAAATAAGACCCCTAAAATGAAAAGCTCTATATGATTAACGGAACAATGTATGCGCTTCCATTATCCGTATGAATTGTACGCACTTCTGATATCTGTATGAATGCACTTCAATTCATTTTTGGTTTCACCTTCAACCATAGCATGTATCACCTCAAAGTTAGCTTGACCAATCATTTTATGGGTTACGCCTACACCTTCTTCGGAAAGCCGCTAATGATCATCACAAAATATGACGAATGATCACGATATCACACTCACTAGAAAACTCATACAAGAAGGCTCAAACAAACCTCCTTGCCGACTTCTTGTCAACGGCCACAACAAAGGGGAATTGGTTCTATTTACTCAAGACACTGTGGTACACATTCCAACCATTCTGCCTCGGAGCTCAAGCAGTGCTTTTCTGAATCTTAACCTCATCTCGCCCACGTGTCTTGAGTCTTTATAACATACATCATATGAACCCTTCACCGTGTTCACATTAGGTTTGTACAACTTGGCTGGATTCGTATACAAGCATCATTTACTCTCGACTACCACAAATGAATCCTTGTCGATTTCCATGAGCCCTTTTCGAACTAGTTTACGTAGCACTCATCCGCCTGTGTACTATACGGGGTAGCTGTATATTATATCTAGAGCTTTCTACCCATTACAAGCATATATTCGATTCTCTAAGCTGGAATGTTGCCCTTCCTCACTTGAATCAAGGAAACAAAACTCAGCAATAAAAGACTTAGATTCTTTTTATTTTAAAAAGAAACTACTATGAAAGAAAATATTATACAGCACGTAACATATCTATTAAATGAAAGACGAAAGCCAGAGCTACAAGCTTAGGCATCAACTGCCGTTGTACCAATATGTCATATATCCACCCATCTGCAATGTATACTACTATAAACTAATTTGTTCATCCGAACGAAATTCTGTTGATTTCCTATCAGCTGGGCGCCTGGTCAGATCAATGTCCTCTAGCTCCAAATGTGCCAACATATTGTTCTGCGTGCCATCAATGTCCACGCCACCTACGGTTTTTAATATCTCGGTTGTTGTCATAGTAGACTCAGCTTTCTTGACCACATCGACTGCAATGGCAAACAAAAAATCTTAGTTGTTCTTGACCATTGGCGTACAGAATTGATTAAACGAAGGATATGATACAAAAGAAGACCATGATGAGATAATATGGGGCGCCAAACCCACCGCGAGCACTAATTATCCCATTTTTTTAACCTTTATTTTTATTTTTTTGGCCAAGGAGATGATCTGAACAACACAATGATCAGATATGAAGGCCAATCTATCATGAAGGAAAAAGCCATTGGCTTTAACTTCACAATAATCCAACATCAGTATACAGTAAAGTTTCACCTGAAAGCTAATGAAACCTTGCAATAAAAAAATTCATCCAAATAAACGTTCTTATAATAAATCAAACAATTAGTACAGAAAGCTGTAGATGTTCTCTAGCATGGTAGCCATACACAAATGAAGAAAAACCCAAAGATGCAGCATAACAATGCTGTTGACCAACAATCCCTCAAAATCAGGTGATCATGGAAGCCTCTTGATACTAAACAATGGTGTAGCCAATATTTTGAATCAGTAGCAGGGAATGGAACAATTAGGTCCTCTACTTTGAGAACCTAGAAGAACAAGTACAACATAAAGGCCTTATCCATGATTTGAATCATGAATTCTAAACTGCCGTAAATCAACTACAGCTTTGTGCCAAGGTTCTGCCCTAAACATATTGAAATGGCCTAACAGATTTTTACAAATTGGTTCCACAATGTGACCTAGGAGTGATTGGTAATACCCATCACTTCGAATAGGACATTTACCACAATTGTGGTTAAGAATAATGAGTCTGAGTAGCTAAAGATTTCAAATCTACGACTCTACGTCTCGGCTCATCTGTTCTACACCCGCTGCAAAGAGTACCAATCACTGATCATCCATCTTAACTTTTTCACACCCTCTCATGGATTGGATTCATAGCATGCATTACTCTTAACTTTTTTCAATTAAGACAGTTCACCTCAAAAAGGAGATAAAATACTAGCGGTATATATTTTTTTCTTTGGTCGTCATCCTCCTACTTACGTTTAATCACAAGAATACACCAAATAAAAAACACTCTAAATGTTAGTTAGGGCTACAAATGAATCGATTCACCCGAAGTTCATCTTCTTTTGATTAATGAGCAGAGGCAATTACTCAATGAGTCTAATATTGATATTCAACATCCGTCCGTTCATTAGATAAGCTAGCTTGAATAATTAACACAAGTAGTCATGATTCATTCAATTATTGACTCAATTATTGCTTAGCTTGATTCCAAATATGTATTACACTTTACAAATATTTGTGATAAATAAATGAATAATTTAACGATACATATGTTCCATGTCCAGGTTAATTTCATTTAACTAAACCAAGGAATCCAGCCTCTATCATTTCATTTATCCGCAGGCCTATCGAAGAATTAATTCGTAACATAATAAAATCCGCTCGCAAAACGAACGATACAACACAGGCATTAAAATTTCGACTTCGACACAAAATCAATTTTCAAAACCCGAACAATCAAAATAACTACAAACTACGCATTCAAAATTACGGGAAAACAAAATCAATACATTTTAACGAAATGATCATCCAAAAATCAAACACACTAACAAAAGACAAGACGAAGAAATTAATGGAATAAAAACCTGGATTAGAGAAAACCCAGAGGATAATGGTACATATAAGAAGAACAAGAGGGATGAAATGAATGGTGTTTTCCGCCGATCTAAGACGCGAGCGCTCTCTCTTCGCCACATGAGAGATTGGGTTATACACCGGCAACTGACTGGATATACCGCTACCATCAACGGAGCTCCGACCATTGATTTGTAACGATGATATAGAAGAAGACGAAGAAGAAGAAGACAGCGAGTTCTTGAAGGATGAGAACTCGTCTGATATTCTAGTGGTGCTTGAAGATCTGTGCATCTTTCAGGTTGAATAAAGTCGTACCGTCAGAGAGAGGAAGAAAATTTTCATTTCTAAACGGGGAAGGATGATTGGATGAATAAGAGACTCAAAGACTAAAAACTGCTCGACTTGAAGAAGTCTCTTTGGCGATTAGCTTATAGCTATTAGCGAATAATGTATTAATCTTCTTGATTAAAAAAGTAGTTATTTTATTATTAAATTTTTATATTTTAAAAAAAAAATTATTTTTTTATTTTTATGGTCATTTTTTTATTATATACACAATAAATATTTTATTAAATGTTAATAAATGATCTAAGTATAATTTTAAAATTATTTTTATTAGTACATTAAAAAAAATATACATATTGATAAAATAACTTTTCTTTTTATATGAATGAAGTAGTTAGTTTGACTACCTAATAATATTATTTATTTATGTAGAGTTGTTTGATAATATTTGTTGAAAATAACTATTATCGGTAGAATGAAAAGTATATATATATATTTAAATTAAATAAATTGATATAAAATGTTTTTTATTTAAAAAAATAGAAAGTTTTTTTTTATTCTAAACCTCTAATATAAATATTTATATATTAAACATTTAAATTAGAGGCTTGATCAAAATTTTAATGTATCTCAAAATCGTTAAAAGTTCTTCAAATCATTATTTACTAAATAGGGTCATTGTGGGAATTTGAGAGTAATTTCTTTCTTTTTACATGCTAAGGATATTGTGATGTTAATTATTGACTGATGAATAATATGAATGATGGCCGAAGTTTGAGATTAATTACTCATGGGGATCGAAACCAAATGTGAAAACGTTAATTTTGGAAAAATTAGAAAACGAAGACAGTATGAAACACAAAAATGTCAATATTTAACAATTATATACACACACAAAACAACACAGTTTCGGTTGGCTTTTGGATTTGTAAAGTATTTGCAAGATGCGGTATGCAAACTAATGATGGTTTCGATGCTTTCCAAATTGCACGAGCTTGCCACCTACTTTAATCGAAGGTCACAGGCGAATCATGTGGTCAAGTTCGTGTTAGATTAAAATAAGGTTTGTCATCTAGTTCGGGTTGGATTTGTTTTGGGTTGTAATAATTTGGGTTGAAATTGAGTCATGTCAAGCAAGTGAATATGAGGTTGGGTTAGAGTCTTATACAACGATTTATTCGAGTTCAAGTTTATTTAGGTCTACAGACTTTGAGTTACATTAGGTTTTATTCAAGTTTATAAACTCTAATTCAAATTTGATTTAAGTCCAGCAAGATTTATTCATAACTTATATTCACATCAATTATTATCAATTTATTATAAAAAATAATTTATGTTTTATAATTTATTATTATCGTTATGCTTATTATAATAATTATTAGAATAATATGTGTAATAGTCATAATAATAAGTTATTATCATGAAATATGTAATAATAACAACAAATTAATATATTATTATAAATAAGTTTTAACTATCGTTATAAATATAGTAATTATTGTGATGACTATAATAAGAATTATAATTATAATATTAATTATTATTATTATTATTACTATTATGATTTATTATTGTTGTTGGTGGTGGTGGTGATGTTATATCTTTAGAAATGTATATATAAACTTTATCATTATAATTATAATTTTATGTATATAATAATAATAATCTAATTGATATGGTTTAATCGGTGCTAATTTGATAAGAAAATAAAGTTACAAGCAAAGTATTAGTATTTTAGTTTTATTTGTTGTTATGTATGTTACTTATCATATTCCTTTACATAAATTTTATTAATTAATTTATTGGTATTTATGCAGTAATTTATATAGAATAAAATGTTGTCTTTATATAGGTTGGATTATTTTGAGATGAACCCTTTCGGATTTGGTCATTTTTGTAGGGTTAGTTTTGTCGGTCTACTTTTAATGTAGGCTTTTGTTGATAAAATATATTAGTTCAAAAATTATCTAAGAGGTCTTTAGGCTCGTTAGATAAATCAAGTGGTAAAAAAACTATAAAACTATTTTTTATGTACATCATATTTTAATATTTTAAATATTAAATTACATAAAAAAAACTTTGATTTGTTGTAAAAAATGATATGTCTAATTGCAACACCCCGTAAATTTGGCCTATAATTTGTGAAAATTCATGTGCTTGATGATGCTTGATCTTACTTTGGGAATTTATTTTGAGTTTATTTGCAAAGGATTTGGAAAGGTTTAGAAATAAGAAGAAATTGATTATATAGCTAACTAGTCTATTGCTTTTATGAATTGATTGATTCATTTATCATTTCCAGCTTGGTTTTTGGGTGAGGATAAATAATTAACTGGTTATGGGAAATCAATCAATCATTTTTCCTGGCTTGGATGATTTTTAAATTCAATTTCAAATAAAAAAATACTTCTAATTATCTTTAATCTTGGTAATTAAACTCTGAAATGTTTTCTAAATAATTTTTAGCAATTGGTGAGATCCAATCTTTTCCCTACCTTGAAAGGATCCGGCGGACCAGATTTATCAAAAGGTGGTTTATGACATCACTACCATTGTCTTCTTCTTCATTGATTCTCACTCTCTTCCGTGCACCACTAAAATTGACGATCTGTCCCCTACAACCTTAGAAGATCTTATGATCTTGTTTTCTTCTCCTCCTTGTCCATTTTTCCTTCTTTTGTTTTTGGATTTTTATAGTGCATTGCCCTAGAACTCCTCGGCTATCACCATATTATCCATGGATAAATTCAACTCTGTTTCCTTGAGAAATTCGCTTAAAGATGTCCAAAATTGAGCTGGAGAATTAGGGTTTCGAAGTTATACACTTCCCCTTTCTTTTCCCACCAAATGAGGGTTCAACCAGCAAATATAGCCTCTATTTTTCTCACTTTCTCTTAACTATCAAATTGCACTCTCTTCTCTTCACTCTCCATTTGCCTTATTTTCTTTTCTTGCTCTCTACTTCTGATCTTCTACACTTTTCTAATCCTTCTTCTAGCTCTTTCTTGTTTTATTTTTAAGCAAGTAAGGGTTATATTTAAGGCTTGAATCCTTTCCCTTAGTTTTATCATTGGGTAGAGGTTGAGTTTTCCAATTTTCCTAACCTCTTGTCTTATTTCAGTTTTATAAGATTTTAAGGCATTCTATTGAGTTTTAATCTTCTCTTTTTAAGGTTTTCAAGGTTTGAAAATTTCAAGGTAAGGGTTTTTCTACCTTTGTGTGATTTTGCTAAGATTCAATAGAGGTAAGGCATTATTACATTATAGTGCACATTGATCACTTATATTTTTCAATGATTTGATATTTATAATCCTAATCCTATTGAAAAATAATTTTGAAATATGTTAAAGTGATTTCATACATCAAAATATTTTCAAGTATTTGTGCAAAATATTGTCTTAAATTGATTTTATTTCAAGAAGTTTTTCATATGATATAAATTGTAAAATGTACCATAAATTACATAGACATTATTTTTTCCAACCAATAATCTTTAGATGGTTAGATGTTTAAATTTTACCATATTGTTATGTGTTAAATCCTAAATATAATGGAGTAATTTCGGTAAGAGGTTAGGCCAAAGAACAAGCTCTAATATAATGCACATTTTTGCCAACCAATAATCATTAGATGATTAGATGTTTAATCTTCTCTTTTTAAGGTGTTCAAGGTTTGAGCATTTAAAGCTAAGGGTTATACTATCTTTTTGTGATTTTTCTAAGTTTCAATAGAGGTAAGGCATTATTTCCTTATAGTGTGGAGTGACTGAGTACGTGGATTGGTTTAGGTTTTGGAATTTTGATTTTTGTATGCATGTACAATAATTCTAGTGCTTGTTGAGAACCATGCCTTGAGTTTTGTCATTTTGGAAAAAATGTGAGTTTGTGCATGTATCTTGGTGATTAATTGAAAATACAATATGTAACACCCCGAGTTAATATGATCATGTGGGGCCACTTACTAGCCCCTGATAGCACCCAGATCCTCTAAGGGTTGTGAGGATACCTTGGAGCACTTTTGGATTGATCGGTTGACCCCATAGATCAACACAAGTCCCTTCAACACACTTTATCCTCACTTACACACTTCTATAAATTTTTTTTGGAAAATTTATGAAACTTTCCAGGAGGTTTATCGATCCTAAAAAATTTTCCACGACAATCATACTTAATTGTGGAGTTCTTAGGACATAATCACCAAAATGATGGTATACTATATTGATATAAGTAGTCATATCAATCCTTATAATATTCCACTCAATTTAGAGGTATTAAACAACATGATTGAGTATTAAGCATGATTATTCTTATTTTTGTAATTTTCATATGATATGGATGTGGTATGGTTGATGTTTGAGGCCTAAATTGTAAGTAAAAATGCATATGCAAATTGTTCTGTGCAAACCAATTAATTGGTTTGGTTGAACCAATCTATTGGTCTCTAGAACAGTCTAATGATTAAGACAACCTATCAACTAGTTTGTTTGTGGTATTATTTGGTTTTGTCTTGAATTAAATCCATCAACTAATTTAGAAAAATCAATTATTTAGGCAAATTGATCGACTAGTTTTTATAAGGACACTAAGGTTTGGTTATGTTAAATTGATTGACTAGTCTATAGAACCAATCGACCAATTTAGACTAGAATGCTTTGTTTCCTTCTGTTCAACCTTGTAAGGGCTTGGGACTTAATATTATGTCATGCTATGATTCTTGGATGATGGAAACCCACTAATTGACATGTATTAATTAACTCAATTGATAGATTAAATTGGTTAAGTATCAATGATATCACCACTAATTACCCTTGATGGGTTATGACGGATAACTTAGAGTAATTATATGGTCGTGGTTGACGCAGTATGTTATGTGGGCCTTGTTTGGCATATGGTTTGGTAAACAAAACACTAATAACTTAAAGTGGAAGATCAAGGACCACTATATGGGACTAGATTATTTGATTCTTGATTAGCTATCAGTGGTTAGTCTGACTTTGGGTATTTCTGATATTTTCCGTTGAGCAGGATCCTAGTTGATATCGATATCTTTCCTACTCTAGATATTAAGGGTATCCATACTAAAAATTCAGGTCACCTGGGTGGTTTATTTGGCTTCAAATAGACATTATGTCCATTGGTGGTCTTCTTAGCTTCGGTTAGACTTATGCCCTTTGGTTATTTGTTTGACTTCCACGGGTATTAAGAGACCATGGGGGATGATCCAACCCATTTCTCAATATATGTATATCCACATGAAATTGTGATCACAGTCTCAGGAGTGGTTAAATGAAATGGATTTTGGAGTTTACCTTAATTTTGTGATAGTGATTAACTATGAATTTCTTACACTTGGTGTGAAAAATGATATTTCTATGAATTTCATGTCTATCTTTGAGCATGATAACACTAAATTCCATATGCTTGCATAGGATACCCTATTGAGAATATTATGAGAGTAAGCATGTGAGTTCATATATTACTACATAAGCTTAAGAATGTGTACTATTATGACTTGTATACCTAGTGTGACCTTACATGCATTACAAAATCCTATGATTAGGTAATTTGGTTTACTCGATACGTAGCATCTTATCATAACCATTGTAATTGGTCACCACTCAATCCCAAAAGTATAGGACTTTGCTCACGCAATTAAGGGTGGCTAATAGCCATCCAAATTATGTATTGGGCTTAGGGTAAGCAAGCATGGATGTTCCGTTGGATATCTTTTGTTTGCCCTTGAGAGACCTAAACTTTTATTAGTTTACCCTTTCTTTGTGAACATGCATTTTTATGTATTTCCTTTTTGTTTTGGGCTTGTTATGGTTTTGGTTTTGTAACCCTAAATCCTATATTTTTTATGCTATATATTTTGTGCACTCGACTTTCTGTATTAATTGTTTAAATACTTAACCTTCTATCTAACATGAGACGGACGATATGATGTCTGTTTAATGTTATGTGTGGCAATAATAATCCTTTTATTAGTTGTGTTTTCATTTTTTTTCTTTCACACTCATTTGCACCTTGGAGATGTGACTGATTTTATGCAATGTATTCAAGATTGTGGTCTAGGTGATATAAGTGTGACAGGACCTTTGTTTACCTGGATTAATAACCAAAGCCCACCTGATTCTGTGTAATGTATATTGGACAGAGGCTTGGCAAATAACCTATGGTTCCAAAAATAAGAGTATGTGGGTATCCAAGTTGATACAACTGCCTTTATGACCATTGTTGCTTGATTCTTAACATGGTAGCTCATCACGTTAAAGAAATTAAAATTTTCAAATTATGTAATCATTAGGATGAGTACGAAAATTTTATGGATGTGGTTCAAAGAACTTGGAGTAAAATAGTGTTGTGATGTCCACAATTTCAACTTGTTGTGAAGCTCAAGATATTGAAACCTGAGCTTAAGCATTTCAATAATTATATCTTTAGTCATATTTCCAAAGAAGTTAAGAAGGCTCATAGCAACTGGCAACTTGTCAAGTACTTGTTGAATAACACTCCCGACAACCCCGAGTTAGCATAAAAGGAGAATTCAACAAGGGATATATGGTGGAAAAAACTCAGAATTTAAGAGATTTCCTTTAGTAGAAGACTAAAATCCATTATATTCAATTAGGGGATGTTAATAACTCTTTCCTCTATGCTAAAATTAAAGAGAGATAACACTTCAACTCCCTGCTTCAATTATGTGATATTAATGGGAAAAAGATCACCTATTGGCTGTTGAACTCAACTTGAACAAGAAGTTCAAGGTTTTTATAAGAACATGTTGGGTACAACTATTGTTACACTGGAAGGAGTTGATACCCAACTTATTCAGCAGGGTCCTACTCAATCTCTAGCTAGTAGACATCAATTTATCTAGGAATTCACCAAACAAGAAGTAAAGGAAGTTGTTTTTAGTATGGGAGATCTTAAAGCACCTAGCGGGATAGTTTTAATGCTAGTTTCTTCAAGAAGACCTGCCACATTGTGGAGAATGATGTTTAGCTAGCAGTTTCTTAGTTTTGGCATAATGGATATCTCTTGAAGGATCTCAACAACACCATTATCCATTTGATTACAAAGATAAACAATGCCAAAAATATCATAGAGTATAATCCAATTGCTTGCTGTAATGTGGTCTATAAAATCTTCTCCAAGATTATTACTAATCGATTAATTGCTATCCTTGGAGAGATTGTTAATATCAACTAATCAGCTTTTGTCTCTAACAGATGGATTGGAAATAATGTTCTTATTACTTAGGAATTGTTTAGAAAATATAAGAGGAAGGGGATTAGATCTCGAATGATGATGAAGTTGGATCTATAAAATCTTATGATTCCATTGAATAGAGCTTCATCAAAGATGTTCTTTTATGGCTTGGGATTCCCACATCACTTTGTGCACCTAATGTTATAGTGTGTTACCACTGTTAGATTCTCAATATCTTTATAGGTTACTGTAACACCCCCAAAATTTACTACTAAAAAAAATTCTTTTAAATACAAAGGTTTAATAGAAATGAAATATTAAAACTGTAAATTAAGACACTTAGTACCAGATCGGTTCACGCCTATCGTTCCAGTACTAAGTACTAAGGCTAAGCAGGGTTAGCATCAAACACAAGTCAATAATAAAAACACAAGTCGTTAATAAACAATGAGAGTCCATGAGAGGACTACCTCATATTCATACATAAATCAAAGTGCGCTTTAAAATTACAACCCAGAGAGTGAGTGACTAGAGTTTTTCAAAAACATAAAACACTGTATGATATCATATAACTAGAATAAAACGAGACATGGTCTAATCACAAGAAAAATAGAGTCCAGTTGAGTCGCTCTCGATCCCTAGGTCAGGTCTAAGCTCAACTCTCAGCCCCACTAGAGGCCTCGTAGGTATCATAGGCATAATAGATGTCATCCCCTACCTGTACAAACTAAGATGGATCCTCTACTCGTAGGAATAAGCAGCATCCATGAAATAGGTGGTCAGTATGCTACGTACTGAGTAAGGTAACCATATGGGCAGGGCCAGCAAGAAGCACGCAAGTAAGGCCATGCAAGAGAATAAACACATAAGGCACACAAAACAATAATCCAGATTTAAAAGATTAGGTCGAGCTTATATTAGTGATTTACCTTATATCTCTTTCATAATAATTCCATGTGAGTATAGGAACCCCACTATTATAGCCGGTGGATTGGAAGCACTCCACAAGACATAACACACCTAACCACTATTATAACCGGTGGACTAAAAAATATATAATAACCTCACTGGCCCTGACTCACATGGTGTTCCACTGTAAATGATTAGTACCTTTCCATTCTGTATACTTTTTGTTCACACATTTCTTATATCATTTTCGTGTGAGTACGGAAACCCCACTATTATAGCCGGTAGACCGAAAACACTCCATAGGACATAATGCACCTGACCACTATTATTGCCGGTGGACCGAAAAATATATGCATCCTTACTGGCCCCAACTCACGAGGTGTTCCACTGTAAGTAAATAGTACCTTTCCAAGATTTATTACCATACAAGGTTTGGTTTATCAAGCCCGGAATCCCCTACTATTATAGCTAGTGGACCGGAAACACTCAGCAAGGAAAAACACACTATACCACTATTATAGCCGATGGACCAGAAAATCACTCAGTAGGGCAAAATGCACTTGACCACTATTATAGTCGGTGGACCAGAAAATATATAACCTCACTGGACCCTGGCTCGATAATCTTTCACTTTAAGTGCTTAGTGTTTTATTGAATCTTATTCCATACATAACCCCGAATAGACATGCACGACTCACTCGACTTCCTGATAATTCTGTCCCATATATTGGGACTTTTACTTCTTCTAGTGCATCCTAATATCCTTTCTCACTCTTTCCTCATTACCATGACTATTCAACACCGAGACCCACTTCCCATATTTCTAAATCAACTTAATATAACTCTCTCTAGGGTTTTCTTCTAGGAAAACCCTAATTTGGCCTAACTTATCTCTACCCCTATAACTCATACTCCAGTTTATCACCTCGCTTGATACTTTCCTAAGTACAACATTTCGCTTCCCATATAATACACGTGGCCACAAAACCCTAGTCGACCATTCCAAAGCTCTAGCAATGATCTTTTCCAATACGATGTTATTCATTCATCACTCTTACTTACCACCAACTCCTCCACATGATACATACCCAACGCAACCCATGATCCTTTGACTTTCTTTCATCTTTTCCCCACTCACCACTCACCATGAACCTAAAACTCTTCTTTATTATTAAGGTCATCGCTTCTCTTGACCCCCACTTGACCTTACAACCTCACTATCCTACTCCCACACATGATCACCAAAACCCTAGTTAGCCTCCAAAAAACCCTAGTACTCATCCTTTCTTTTATGCGACTCACTCAACACCCGAATACAATCTTCTCTCTTAATTCACTTTTCCCCCATATGACACCCCCGTCCATCTTTTATTCTCATTCTATCCATCTCTATTAATTTTCCTTCATTACACATTTCTCTCGTTTAGGGTTTCCTCCCAAAACCCTAGTCAAATCCCTTATGCATCCTTACATCAACCCATGTACTATTTTTTACATATAGGCTCTAATCGCCCTTACAATATTTCCCTTACCTTACTCGATCCTCAAATCAACTTTTTCCACGTAGAAGTCATCCCCATGTAAAGGCTAACCATTCCATACAAACCCTATACTTCCCATGCATGTTAAATCCATTCCCTTAATCTCATTCCTATTATTTCTCTTTTTCTCCACCTATAGGTCATAAGATAATTAAGCAATCATTATCATTCTCTAGTCAACTCACTTTCCACCTTCTTTTCCCTTTTTTTCTCACAACCACATCGTACTACTTAGAACATCCTATCATGCATGTCATGAGGGGCATTATAACATAAGTACAATTCAAGCACAAGTAATAACATCACATTACACATATCATAAACACATGCAACTTACCTTAGCTCCAAGCTTAGCAAGCTTCCACAAGAACATGATAACATAGAATATGAAATATACAACACACCTATCAAACCAACACACATAGCACATTCTTACACATAAAAGGCCTTAACCATATCCTTAGTTAATACAACACCAAGCTTAGAGCACGCTCCTACGCCTCCTTAGGGTTTTGACTTGATTCACCTATAAGAGAGAAATATTATGGGTTAATCTCTCTCTTACCAAATATTGCCATTATTCCTACCCTACCCTCATCATAATTTACTATTAGGGCTAATAGTGATAATAGTAGTTTTATAATTAAAGTAGGGTTATTATTCTCAAAATAATTAATTATACCATTACTAAGCAAAATAAGTCTTAGTAGCCATCATGGTTTATGTTAAAGTAGTCATAGTGATATTCATGGTATTAAGGTGATGGTTCCAATATTATTATTAATAATATTATTATTAGTTTTAGTAATCATCCTAATATTGACCCAAAACCTAGTAGTAATAATAATAATAGCTATATAAGTAATATAGAAGTAGTGACCATAATGATTCTTATATTAATAATGCTAGTAGTGATAATAGGTTAGTGATTATGAAATATTGACGAACGACGAGTTAACAATAATAATATTTATAGTAATAATAATAATAATAATAATAATAATAATAATAATAATAATAATAGTAACAACAACAACAACAACAACAACAATAATAATAGTGATAAAATTAATAATAGTTCTCATCTTAAGGATAATACTAACGAATGTCCTAGAAATCATCTTAGTAGTAATCTTAGTGACAATGTGGTCAAGTGTAATAGAATAATAATGATAATAACAATGATGGAAATGATAATAATAATATTAGTAGTAATGATGGTAGTAATAATATTAATAATTTTACACATAATAAGGATAATAATCAAAAAGGGTAATAGTAATAAAAGAGTCCCAACATTTACACCAATAATAAAAGTGATAATGGCCAAGTTAGTATTAGGAAGAAGAAGAAGAAGAAGAAGATGATGATGATGATGATCATAATAATAATAATAATAGTAGTAGTAGTAGTAGTAGTAGTAGTAGTAGTAGTAGTAGTAGTAATAGTAGTAGTAGTAATAAAGATAACTATGTTAATATTAAAGTTGTAACCCTTTTAAACAATAATACCATAGTTATAAATATTTCTGAAGTTAGGTTCGGTAATAAGAGTGATACATAATAATAATATTAATAATGATAATGATAATGATAATGATAATAATAACAACAACAACAACAACAACAACAACAACACACGTTAATAATATTATTATTAATATTAAGTGTAATACTATTAATATTACTAAAAAGTATTAACACTTATAGAAAAAGAGTTTAAGGGCTGTAAAAATTAGGATACCACCTAGGGTTGGTGGCGGAATCGGCGGCGGCGGCGATGGTGGAGGAGGAAAAGAGGTGGAGAGATGGGGGTATAGGCTAAAGGAGAGGGAATGAGGGGGTGGAAGGTGTATCAGGTGTAGATGGGTGGAATGGAGATGGTGGTGCAGCCGGAAGTGGCGGTGCACGGCAGCCAATGCGGTGGCCGAAGGGGGTGGAAGGTTGAAAAGGGAGAAGGAGAGGGAGGCAGGGAGATATGGAGGTATGGGGAGGTAGGGTGAAGTCCCCAGGTTATTTTAGAGGGTGGAGGAGGCGCTGGTTGCAGCGAAATTGGCAGCGGACGGTGGCGCGAGGGGCTACGCGGGGTTGGTGAGGGCCGATTGGGAAGCTGACTTTGCACGACTGGGGTGGCTTGTGCAGGTCAAATCTAGGAAGGAGGGAAGCCTAATACTGTAGGGGGTGGTGCAAGGAAGGATTTGGTGGGTGAATTTGGCGGCGGTGGCCACCGACGGTGGCGAAACAAGGATCTGATCGAGCGATGGTGCAAGGTCAAGATTTTCTGGGTTACCAAAATAGAAGCTCGATCCAGGCTGCCAATGGGGTATTTATAGGCTAATTTGAGGGGGGAACGACGAAGGAGGAAGAGGATGAGCGGGGTAGGTGAGGTAGGACCATTGGCCGACGGTGGTAGGCTATGTAGTCCTGTCATGGCAGGTTAGGTCGGGGGGAGAGAAAAGGAAAGGGAGGCACACATGGAAGGAATATGCGGGGCTTTTTTGGGGTCGAAAAAGGAAAGAAAATGATGGGGAGAGCAGGGGAGGACGATCGGTCGTTGGGTTAGTGGCTACCGGCGGAATCAGGGATGCAAGTTGGGCATTGCATGTCAGGGTTGGGGAAGAAGAAGGGTGACAAGCTGGACCAGCCGGTCTAGGGGAAAAGGAAAGAAGAGAGAGAGAGAAAAAAGAGGGAGGCGGCCGGCTGGGGCGTTGGGCACAGAAAAAAATAACGTCATGGGCTTGGGCCACGTGGGACAGGGAAAATGACAGAGAGTTTGGGCTGCAGGCTAGCCTAAACCGGGGGAGAAGGAGAGGAAAATAAGAAAAGGAGAAAGAAGAGAAAGAAAGAAAAAGGAAAAGAATGAAGAAAAAGGAAAAGGAAAAATTAGAAAATAGACAGGTTGGGGTATTTGGCATTTTATTATTTATTATTTATTATTATTTTGAATATTTAAAATTAATAATATTTATTATAATAATAATAATAATAATTAAATTTTTTTTTAGATTATTTTGGCTATTTTGGACAAATTTTCCTTAACTTTCGAATTAATTAGTAAAATGTCCAAATTTTGCCTAAATAATTTATTTATTATTTTCTCCTTATTTTGACTTAATTAATTCCCCCTTTATTTTAATAAAATAATTTATTTAATTAATTTTCTTAATAAACTCTTATTTAGCTATAATTTCTAGAATTAGAATTTTGGGGTATTTCAGGTACCTTTTGCACTCCTTGTCAAGGTAAAAGAGGTATAAGACAGGGAGATCCCTCTCTCCTTATCTTTTTGTTCTTTGCATGGAATATTTTACTAGACTTATCAAGACATTAACACCCTAAAATTCACTAATTTTTTTTAAAAAAAATGGGGATAAATTTAAACGTCAAAACGCAATTTCCGCATCAGATTTCAATCTTGAATGTCGCAAATTAGCCGTTTACCTAAATGCCTCGTTATTTCTATATCCCCCATGCTAAGGGCTAGGGATGTCAACGGATCGAGTACCCCCTATCCGTTACCCAAAGCCGATAAGCAAACCTCTACCTATATCCATATCCATATCCAAACCCGACTAGTATTTTATTTCCTCATCTATATCCATATTCATTTACATATCCATTGCGTTTCAAATAAAATCTATTAAGTATAAAATAAAAATTATTTAGTGATAGAATTATATACTTAGATTGTTAAAATTTAATCATATCTTCACTTTTAGCCTTAGAAAATATACTTTAGGTTAATAAATTAAGGTAAAAATATAATTTATATTAGGTAAACATATGCGGATATGAATACGAATTTAAAGATCCCTTACCCATATCCATATCCAAACCCGACAGATATTTCTCCCCTTCCTCCATATCCATATCCATATCCGTTTATTTATATTCGTTTATAACAACAAATAATACCCATCAAATTTCGGATAAAACCCATCCGATTGTCATCCCTACTAGGAGCTAGCTCTTATATGCAAGAACTAACACCACACCAATAAGATCATCCATGATGGAAAAAGTTATGCGGACCCCGTGAAATCCGGTCCAAAACCAGAGCATGTTTGACGAAAAAAGTAAAAATTGAAGTTCGAATCACGCAAGCATGCACCTCCTCCCAAGCGACAACGTCGAAAGCTTCAAACATTAATGGTAACCTAAGAACGGCTCAACACCAGCAACCCAACGAAGGAGATGTTAAACAGTAACAGCGCACTGCATGTAACTGGCTGGTTGAGGAAAGAAAAGTGCCTGTCAAAACTACCCCAAACAGATAAAAAGAACATAAATTTACAATGTTAATACAGGAAAACACATCATTCCTGCCAATATTCTGACACTAACCAGCTCCTCACCCACATAAATGGGAGTTCCAAATAAAAGGAGAGAAGGGGGGGGGGGCAGCCAAAACAAAATTTAGAACAAGCAGCGTCTTCACTTAGCTCCGAGCGTCGGGAACTGTCCGGGGTCTTCAATTTTAGGGGCCGACGTATTGTAAGGATTGCCACTGCCATATCCTCCCCTTGGTCCACGGCCACGACCCCTGCCACGTCCACCAGATCTGTAGTATCCTTCTCCCTCAGCAGGCTTCAAGAACTCATTTATGCTCACAGACTGCAAAATTATCGAATATAAAGTCGGTAGGTAATAGAGAAGATAAGGCATGTTTTGAACATAGTTCGCCACCTGCCCAGTTACAGGTGAGAGTAAACAAGAACTAGAATGCAACTTCTGGGGGCTGCAGGACTTGCAGAGACACGTCAATCAGAAAAAACAACTGATCAAAACTGTACATAGAAAAATATAAATGACAATCTAGTACACGCATACGCTTATGTATCGATTGACTAATCAGCTTCACTTCAGTTCCCAAGACCTAATCTATCTTTCGGTGAGAATTCAGGGTGGGTGCAGAAAGTGAAGTCCTACAAAAGAATAACGTACCTTCTTGGCTCTTTCTTCCTTCTCGGCTGCTTCTCTGCGTTTGTCCTTTTCAGAGCCCTGAAATACAAATAATTTGTATAAGATGTTTCCGACAGGATCACAAATCCTCAAAATGACACTTAAACTAAATTTCTCACCAGCTTAATGAAAACTTCATCATCGTTCTTTTTCTTGGAAATTAACAGCATACTCTCGAATTCTTTGGTATCCACTTTCCTCTCCTCAGTCTTTGATGGTAGCAAAGCTTTCCTCTTCTCCTCAAGTACTTTCTCATACTCCTCAAGTGTCATTTGCTGGTAGAGAATAGAGAGAAAGGTTGAAATTCACTTTAAATGACATGCAACCAAAATTTTATCCTATAAGGGGGTTTGTAGGAACGCCTTGTATATCTTGCAAGAGCATTGTGCATATATGACTGTATGAGATCTCCAAACCCTTCCTATGAAGTGGGGTAGATTCTCATGAGTGATGCCATATAGGCTTCTCTTCTTTATGATCTTTAATGAAAAAATTAATAATTAAAAAAAATTACTCCTGTATAATGAAATATAAAGCCAAAAACAGAGATGGCACTTCAAACACTCCGATCTATAATGCCACAATAGCCAACTGAATCAGATTATCATTGCACTATGCAGCATATAAGAAAGCTTCAGCTGGAAGCAATTTTCTCAGCATTCTTTCTGATACGGATAAGAGATGACCCACATCAATCAAATAAAAACTGAAGAACCTATGAAGCTGAGGCCACATATAGGGCGTTAATAAGGCTTGATTCAGTTTGGTTTTAATGTATGCAGAATGATCATTGCAACTAAAACTCCTTACACAAACAACCAGTTGCACAGGAATGGAGTCATGCAGACCATACATAGGAAGTCACTCCATTTGGAAAGGGTGTTTACCAACTTAGCAAGCAAAGATACTTCCAATAATTTAAAAAATCTATCAGAACTTTCTACAGCTCAATAGGATGAAAAAGATTCACCGTTTCTTCTGGTTCCTTCTCTTCAACCTCATCTGCTGGATTCTCCTTGACAGTATCCACATTATCTTCCTCATTAGGCAGCTTTTCAACTGCTACGGCATTTGTCTCATTTTCTCCAACAGGCTCCTCAGTCGCTCTATATAGCCAGAAAGTAACAATAAAAAAATGGATATTTGTTTAACACTGACATGATAATTTTTACCAATTTCAGAAAGAGTAGTATATAGGAAAACAAAGAAACTTACGGAGCAATATCATCAGCAGGAGTACCCCAGTTTCCACGGCCAGCCCCGTCACGTTTGATATCACCCCTGTAGTTAAAAGCTTACTTATATGAAGACACAGAATATCATTAAAAAGGCGTATTCACACAAAAAAAAAACTAACCCACGACCAGTGCCACTGCGACGATCATACATCCTCCTAGGTCTTTCGCCTTCCACAACTTCTCCATTACTAAAACCACCACCTCGGCCACCACGGAAACCACCTCTAGGCCCAGAATAGGGGCGTCTTTCAGACGGCTTCCCTGTCTCCATGTCTCCACCAGGAAATCTACTATCATTGAGGAAATTACTGTCGTTCCCCGAATCCCGGTAAAATCCACCTCCACCCCGTCCACGACCACCACCACGCCCAGCACCACGACTTCCACCACGTCCACCTTCATTTCTCAATTCTCTCACTAGGAGTTCAAACAAGAGTCAAAAGTCTATGAAATATCACTAGCTGACAAAAAGAACCTCCAGACATACAAAGGTAAAATGAATTTTTGATACATAAATATCATGAGTAAAAGAAGTCTCATTCATCTTACACTTCTAAAATACTAAACCAGGAAAAATGGAATGGCTATAAAAGTACTTCCCTTCTCAACACACCAAAAAAAACCATAACCCATACATCTGGAAGAAAACCGTATTACTCATCTGCTACACAACAAACTCTCAGAGGGAACAATAATGAACTCTAGTATGCCTAGCTCCTCAACAAAAAGGATTCCCCAGCATAGCATGCTGGAATTCATAAACTGTTACATGTTCAAGAAAACATTTTATTTGATAGTTCTGGCCCTCCCTCCATACCATGTCAAAAATCAGAATATGGTGCCACCGGTGCCACCATTGTTTGATATTAATAGGTGGATTGAACGGGTTAGAGAAATAATCATTAATTCTGTCACAGGAGGAAAATTAAAAATCAGTGTGATAAACTCCAAGGTTGCGTGGAAACAGGATGGCAAACGGGACACTGGAAACATAGAAACAGCCAAAAAAATAGGTATATTTCTGTGTGTTTCTAGGATAGAGGACGGGAAACAGGAACCGTGCAACATAAGATCGCCACTTTTTAAAAGTGTCGGTCCATTCTGTGAAAGCAAAATTCAAAATTCGGATGTAGCCAAGCTTTTTACCAAACCCGTTCTCTCTCAGTATGGAAACTTTAACTCACAGCGTAGTTATGTAATAGTCAAAAGTATTTTCCCTCAATTATTAGGCTAAAAATTAAAATAAAGAAGTGATCGTTGAAAAATGAAAGCTGCTAATGTTGAGTAAACTGCGAACGAGCCGTTCGTCATAAATTATCCAAAAACATATTCCTTTCAAATGAAAAGTTTATGATATCCCGAAGGCAGAGGGGGTGGGGACAACAAGTTCATTCATTGATAGTCCACCAATTTCAATAGCAAATAACGTTTAATCTAAATATCCAAACGAATGCCCAACGAAATCAGTTCCTAGATTGGCCTAACAGCAACGACGAGAAAAACAACATTGAATAAATTGAATCCACTGTTCTGTTTCTGAAAAATCTATGTCAACTAATAATTGCACAGAGACAATAATTAATGTAACAGATAGATAGAGTAAGATAGAGGCGAGGCTTACCAGCTTCAGCAGGGGGAGTGGGCTTGCTGGGGAGCTTGGCGGGCTTAGCAGCATGGCCACCAGCTGCGTGACCGGAAGGCTTCTTACCCCCAGCCGTCGCAGAGACAGTAGCAGTGACCTTCTGCTGCTGAACAGCAGCAATAAGCTGACTTGGATCGTCGTTGTCGTCCCCGCCCAATAAATCAAAAGGGTTTGTGGTTGCCATTTTTTCACCCGGAGCTAATCCTCAGAAACCCCTTGACAATATCCCTTGTGTAAGTAATTTCACAACCAGCAACCTACAAACCCTAGTTTTTTATTAACGCCATGAATGAATTTGATTCCGTAAAAGAGAATATCGATAAGGCAGAAAACGAAGGGAGAAAATCGATGACAGAAAGAATAAATGAGAGAAAGAGAAACCCTAGCCAAAGCGGCAGCCGGTCGAGCAAATGGCTAAACTTCCTATTATAAACCCTACAGACAATTGTTAGTGGAGGAGTGTTAATGTGCGATTGACCTCATGGTACGGTAATACGGTGAGCCCGTGCGCATTAGTGTGCATATATATAGAGAGAAAGATACGTATATTTAGGTTCTCGTACGAACTACTATTTAAAATATAAATTTATGAACTCTTAATTATTATTAAATTTAAAAGATTTAAAAGTTAAAATTAAAATAAATTTAGATTAAATATTTATTAAATATTGACTGTTGATCAAATATTAATATAATAGTTAAGATTGATTCCAATATATATATATAGAGAGAGAGAGAGAAATTTTTAAGCTCTGATACAAACCACTATGTAAAATATAAATATAGGAACAAATTCTAAGTATAGGAAACAAATAAAAAGTTGAGATTAAATTTTGGAACTAAATAGACTAAGAAAAAACGGTGGCATAATTGTAAATATGGAAGAATAAAAATACAAAAGATTAACTTGTCCAACTCAGACCACTGACACCCTACCCAACCCTAAGCCCTTAACCCTCCTCTATCTTTCTTCTGTTTCCATTCCCTCATCTTTTCATTCCTTCAACCCAGCCCAGACCCCCCAATACCCTCTCTACTCTCTCCGTGATGTCACTCTCTCCCCATTCTTTTCCTTCTAACTTTCATGACATATGACATTGTCACCTATGAATGTTGCCTCCTTCTTTCCTCTGCTTCCATTCACTCATCCTTTATTTATTTTCGTCAGGAACCTGGTGCTAGTGAGAGCTATTCACTGCAAAATTTGTTCCTTATCCGCAAAGGAGAGATCCAACCAAAACTAGCACCGCCAATTACCTCAAACATCATTATTGTTGTCATCCACTGCCACGTCATCATCTTCAGTCAAGCTGCATCAATCCTTGGTGCTTCTCTCTCTACCAACTTTAAGTTAAGCTATTGCTCTTATTTCATTTGTCGAGTTGTTGTAATAAAGTATCATTCTTCCCTCGACGATTCGATTAAGGTAAGTCTTTAGATCAAATTTTTTTCTCTAGCACCGATTTGGATCAAAACACTCAGACTTGGTATTTAGGGTTTCATTGGTTCTACACCTCCTTTACGGTTGTGGTAGCTCTCATATATTTACTTGTATCAATCTTCTTCTTCTTCTTCTTCTTCTTCTTCTTCTTCTTCTTCTTCTTCTTCTTCTCTGCCCTCACTTTCTCTTTCTATGCATCTTCTTTGGAGAGAGAAATTATTGTAGCAAAATCTTTACTTTAATTGTTAAGCGCTAGAAATGGATATTGTATCATGAATATTGGAATATTAGGGAAAAGTGAGAGGGTAGAAAGAATGGAAAATAAAATAATGGCATGGCGTGTATCACATCCTCTAGTCATTGTTTTAATTATTTTGATGGTCGTCTCGTCTTGCTAATATTTGAAGTAGTGTTGGAAATTGGTGATGAAATCTATGTATGTGTAAGAAAATCCACTCAAAATTAAACAATAATCTAGCTAGCCACAAGACGTATAATGGAATATAAAAGACATTGTTTGATTTGGTTAGGACTTATGAGGTGGATGTGTTTTGTTTAATATATAGTCATGTACATTTGGGAAGACATATTCCGCAAGCAATCGAAGAGTGAAATATAATTCGTACGAGTCACTTGCCATTTATGTTTACTCTTTTCCACTTTAGTTGGAGAGCTAGTCTATCGCTAATCTAGGTATTATTTTACTCTTCAGTTTGTTTGTTTATTGTGTATTATTTCCTTCTTTTTTCCATCCTTCATAGCCCTTATTTTCTTTCCCATTGTTGATACATTTTCTTTGGTGAAATATGCTCGGTTAAAGTCAATTGGTGCATGGTACAACCACTTGTACCTAACAAAATACATATATTCTTATTTTTCATATATGTGATCATGCGTATTATTTAGGTTTAGGGTTTACGGTTTGGGCATTAGTGTTTATGGTTTAGGGTTTATAATGTTTAGGGGGTTAGGGTTTATAGGTTTTAGAGGGTTCATGGTTTAGATGGTCTATATGGTGTAGGGTTTAGGGGTATGGTTTAGAAGGGTTAGTGTTTAGAGGGTGCAGGGTTTAACATTCGAGGGTTAAGGGTTGGGGTTTAGGGTATGGGGTTCAGGGTTTAGGCTAGGGCTTATGGGTTAGAGTTTAGGATTTAGGATTTAGGGTGTATGGTTTATGGTTTAGGGTTTATGGCTTAGGGTTTAGATGGTGTATGGTTTGGGTTTTGAGGGTTTAGGGTTCGAGTGTTTATGGTTATGGTTTATGGTTTAGGGTTTAGATGGTTATGGTTTAGGGTTTAGAGGGTTTATGGTTTAGGTTGTGGGGTTTAGGTTAGTGTTTATATGGTTAAGTGTTAGGGTTTAGAGTGTTTATGGTTTATGGTTTAGAATTTCGAGTGTTTAGGGATTAGGGTTCGAGGCTTGGGATTTGGGGTTCGGATATCGATTTTGGATATTGGTTTGGATTAGTTTTTTTGTTATGTATTTATTAAGTATTGATTGTTGATCAAATATTAATCTAATGGATATGATTGGTTCCTATATTTATATGTTAATAAGGGTTTGTATGCGACCCTCGCCCTATATATATATAATCATAATCAATTACTATCCCTATTAATTATTGTCCTGTTTAATCACTATATGTATCCAAAGGTATCCTTAAATTGATTTATACCTTGTTTACTTACTATCTATTTCGTATAACTAAAATTTAAAGTTAAAAACATTTCATTCCTTTCGAATCATGTCATTAATTAGCACTCCAATGCATCAAAATTCTTGTATTGATAGTTTTTTCTCTCGCCCTTATGTTAGAGAGTCGTAACTTAGGCTAGGGTTTCCTAGCCTCTATTCTGATTCAGTTGATATGATTCTTTTTTACTCCTATCCTTACTATTTCATCAATGGCTTCATTCTATTTTCCTTCAATTTTATCAAGTTTCTATCTCCACTATTTTCTCACCATTTTATTTCATTTGTTCTTCGTTATTTAAACCCTTTGTTGTCTCAGTTTTCTAAGTGTGATCATGAACCATGAATTAGTTAGGGGCAACAAGAATCTTATGCTAGGGTAAGAGAAATATAATATAGGAATCATCAATTATGCTTTGGAGGGCAAAGAGGAGGATGAAAGGGTGGGGTGGACATTGGTAGGGAAACTTCTCATGGATAAAGGTTTCAGTGTTTTTGTTTTCTAAACCACTATGGCTCTTGTAGTAAATGTTTTTTGTAAGCCACTTTTGCCTTCCAAACTATTTTTATTTTTTTTATGTGGATATTTGATATTTTCACATTTTTTAAGTCTCCTAGGCTTTTCAAAATTTAAAACCAAGTTGGTGACAAAAGACATTATTCATCATTCTGATAAACTTTAGTTGCGTGTTCTGAGTCCGCTAATGAAATACCCCAAAATCCTAATTTAGGAATTATGGCAAAATAAGGATTTATTAGAAAAAATTAAGTAATAAATTATTTTATTAAAATTAAGGGAAATTAATTAAGACAAAATAAGGAGAAAATAATAAATAATTATTTAGGGAAATTTGGACATTTTACCAATTAACATGGAAGTTAAGAAAAACTTATCCAAAATAGCCCAATCAATCTAAAAAGGAATTTAATTATTATTCCTATAATAATTATTATTAATTTTAAATATCCAAATAAATAAATAAACACCAAATATCCCAACCCATCCATTTTCTCATTTTTCCTTTTCCCTTTTTCTCCTTTCTTTTCCTTTTTCTTTCTTTCTCTCCTTTCTCCTTTTCTTATTTTTCCTTCTCCTTCCTCGGTTTGGGCCAGCCTGCGGCCCAAACTCTCCTCCCTTCCCCGTCCCGCGCGGCTAGGCCCACCCCAGCCTTTTCTCCTTCACCCGTTCCGCCCGGCCAAACCACTCCTTTTCTTTTCTTTTCTTTCCCCTGGACCATCGGTCCACCCTTCCCTTTCCTTCTTTCCCAGCCATGCGACTTGCAACATTCGAAACCTACAACCCCTGCCGCCGATAGCCACCAAATATGTCTGGCCGACCTCCTCCGCCCTCCCCGTCACTTTCCTTTCCTTTTTTGACCCCAACTAGCCCCGCAACTTCCCTCCACGCGTGCCTCCCTTTCCTTTTCTTCCCCTTGAACTAACCTGTCATGGCAGGACTGCACCGCCTGCCACCGCCGGCCGGTGGTCCTGCCTCACCTGCTCCGCTTGTCCTCTTCATCCATCGTTGTCCCCCCCTCAAATTAGCCTATAAATACCCCACTAGCAGCCTGGGTCGAGCTTTTGTTTTAGCAACCTAGAAAGTCTAGACCTTGCACCACCGCCCGATTAGATCCTTGTTCCGCCGCCGTTGGCGACCGCAACCACCAACTCTGCCCACCAAATCCTTCCTTGCACCACCCCTACAGAACTAAGCTTCCCTCCTTCCTCGATTTGACCTGCACGAGCCACCCTGGTTGTGCAAAGTCAGCTTCTCGATCAGCCCTCACCAACCCCACATCGCGCCCCGCCGTCCGCCGCCAATTCCGCCACAACCAGCACCTCCTCCGCCCTCCAAAACAACAAGGGGAATTCACCCAATCACCCTACCTCCCCATACCTCCATCTCCCCTTACCTCCCTCTCCTTCTCCCTTCTCCGCCTTCTACCACCATTCGGCCACCGCTCCGACCGCCGTGCGCCACCACTTCCATTTCACTCCTCTCCACTTGATACACCTTCCACCACCCCAAACACCCTCTCATTCCCTCTCCTTTAGCCTATAACCCCATCTTTCCACCTCTCTTCCTCCTCCACTGTCGCTGCCATAGCCGCCACGCGTCACTGTAGGTCCCGCCACCAACCCTAGGTGGTATTCTAATTTCCCCAACCCTTAAACTTTTTTATATAGAGGTGTTAATAATTTTTAGTAATATTAATAGTATTACTCTTAATAATAATAATAATAATAATATTATTATTATTATTAATGTTGTGTTATTATTATTATGATTATTATTATGTTACCACTCTTACAATCTAACCTAACTTTGGAAGTATTATAACTATGTTATTATCATTTAAAAGACTATAACTTTAGTATTAATATGGTATCTTTGTTATTATTAATAATATTATCATTACTACTACTACTACTATTATCACTATTATTATTATTATTATTTCCTTACTAATACTATTAATACTCACTTCGCCATTACCGCTTTTATTATTAGTGTAAATGTAGGGACTCTTATATTACTATTACTCTTCTCGATTATTATCCTTATTATGTTTAACATTATTATTATTATTACTACTACTATCATTACTTATTATTATTATTACTACTATCATTACTACTACTATTATTTCTATCATTATTATTATTGTTATTATTCTATTATACTTGACCACATTATTACTAAGACTACTACTAGATGATTTCTAGGACCTTCATTAGTATTATCCTTAAGATGAGAACTATTATTAATATTATCACCACTATTATTATTATTGTTGTTGTTATTATTATTATTATTATTATTTAATACTACTATGAATATTATTATTGTTAACTTGTCTTTTGTCAATATTTCATAATCACTAATCTATTATCACTACTAGCATTATTAACATAAGAACTATTGTGGTCACTGCTTTTATATTACTTATGCCACTATTATTATTATTCTTGCTAGGGTTTGGGTTGATATTAGTATTATCACTAAAACTAATAATAATGTTATTAGTAGTAATATTGAAACTATTACCTCTAACACTATGAATATCACTATGACTACTTAAACATAAACCATGATGCCTATTAAGACTTATTTTGGGTTAGTAGTAGCATGAGTAATTATTTTGAGAATAATAATCCTACTTATAATTATAAAACTACTATTATCATTATTAGCCCTAATAGTAGAATATGATAAGGATAGGGTAGAAATAATGGTAATCTTTGGTAAGAGGGAGATCAATCCATAGTGTTTCCCTCTTATGGGTGAATCAAGTCAAAACCCTAAGGAGGCGTAGGATCGTGCTCCAAGTCCGGCGTCATTTTAGGTCAAGATGTAGTTAAGGCCCATGTGTGTTTTGTGACTTGTATACCTTGGATGCTATATATCATGCTATGTCGTGTATCGTATGATTGTCATTAACTTGTCTTATGCGTAGCGTAGCTTGGAGTTGAGGTATGTTTGTGTGTTTCCTTATGGCATGAGTATGATATGTATATATGGTGATATTGATGTGATATGATATGACCTTCTAGGACATACATGCTAGGATGATTGATAATATAATATGGGAATGAAAGGATTAAAAGAAAGAAAATGGGAAGTGAGTTCACTAAGGCGGATATGAGGTTAACCAAACTACCTCATGAACCATGAGAGGAAAATAAAGATGAAGAAATAACCAAAATGAATGAGAGATGGGAACCATGCACGGGGATTCTAGGGTTTGCATGGGGACTTCAAGAGTTTGCATGGGGATGATCTTTACGTGAGAAAATTTGTTTTAGGGTGTAAATAAGCTAAAGGGAGAGTTGTAGAGTGATTAGAGACTTGGGACGAAAAATAGTACGTAGGTTGGTGTAAGGGTGTATTAGGGGCCCGATTAGGGTTTTGAGAATGTGGAAGTAAACACAATTAAGGGAGTGTGGAGTACGGGTTAAGAGTGGGAATTTATTATATAAGGGGTGAGTATAGATGCTATGAGAGAGAAGAGATATTGGGTGAAAAAGATAGAGGTTACTTGTGGGAGAAGAAAGGTAATAGGGTTGAGGTGGCCAACTAGGGTTTTTCAGTCACATGTGGAATTGAGGGATAAAGCGATATGATTTGGGATTGGATCTAAATAAGATAAGGTGGGTGTGATAAATGAAGTAATGGTAGTGTAGGTGAGAGAAAGTTGAGCCACATAGGTCCAATTAGGGTTTTCAAGGGAAAACCCTAGAGGGTGATAGTAGGTGGAGTTGATGTCATGAGGTGTTAGGCCTAACCCACACCCTTAGGAGTTGGGTTTTTCATTATGTGTAAGTGTAAGGGGAAATGGATGTCGGGGTGTAATAAGGGGTGCAGGAGTCTCAAGATATGGGACGGGCCTCCTTGAGAGGGTAGAAGTAGAAGGTTGTTGACATGCATGTCAAGGGTGAAAGCTTTATCCCATAAGACACAAATAATATACCAATTACTTAAAGGGTAAGATTGTTGAGCCGAGCCCAGACAGATCCACCGGCATATAATAGTGGTTAGGTGTGTTCTACTCTATAAGTGACCGATCCACCGGCTATAATAGCGAGGGATCCCGAGCTCAACAAACCAAACATTAAGTTGAAAATGAATCAAGGGAAATATACTATGTAATTATAGTGGAACACCATGAGAGTCGGGGCCAGACCGATCCACCGATATAATGGTGGCCATGAGCGTTTTGCCCTAGAGATCGATCCACCGGCAAAAATAGTGGTTAGGAGCGTTCTATCCTGTATGTTTCCGATCCATGGGCTATAATAGTGGGGTTTCCACACTCGCATGGATTGATAAAGATTATGGTGTGAAACAATTATATTTACCAGAGATCTAAAGAATAAGTCTAATTGAACCATAGTCGGCCTTCATTATCTGTGTTACTGTATGTTGTTTATATGACCATGTCATGTATGTTACGTTGTATGTTTTTGTATGTTTGGCCTTAACACATGGTTACCTTACTCAGTACGTAGCGTACTAATCACCTGTTTCATAGGTGTTGCTCATTCCCACGAGCAGAAGACCTATCCGAGTTTGTGCAGGTAGAGGATGACGTCTTTGATGCCTACGGCACTTACGAGGCATCGGGTGGGGCTGAGCGTTGAGCCTAGACCTGACCTGGGGATAGAGAGCGACTTGGCCGGACTCTGTTTTTCTTTGATTGGACCATGTATATTTCTATTCTAATTATGTGATATCGCATGGCGCTTTATGTTTTGAAAAACTCTAGTCACTTACTCTTTGGGGTGTAATTCTAAACTGCACTCTGATTTCTATATGACTGCGAGGGAGCCTTCTCATGGAACCCCATTGTTTTATTAACGAATTGTGTTTTTATTAATGACGTGTGTTTGGCGTTAACCAGTTTAGCCTTAGCACTTAGTACTGGAATGGTATGAGTGAACCGATCTGGTACTAAGTGTGGCGGTAACGCCCCCTGAATTTACGGTTTTATTATCTCACTTCTGTTAAACCTTTTTAATTAAACGAAATTTTTCAGTAGTATATTTTAGGTGTGTTACAATCAAGCCCTTTCTGGTTATCTAAATTTTATAAAATGTTAGGATCATTTTATCATAATATTATTGATCTAAGTATGATCCAATAACATTCCATTATTCTTGAAAGACCCCAAAACCTTAATTTAAGAAATTATGGCAAAATAAGAATTTATTAGGAAAATTAATTAAATAAATTATTTTATTAAAATAAGAGGAAGTAATTAAGGCAAAATGAGGAGGAAAATAATAAATAATTTAATTAGAAAAAATGAGGGTATTTTACTAATTAAAATGGAATTAGGGAAAGATTATTCAAAATATTAAATTAATCTAAAAAGGGAATTTATTTATTATTTTATTAAAATATTATCATTTTAAATATTAAAAAATACCAAAATGTTCTAAATACCCCAACCCATCTATTTTTCCTTTTTCCTTTTTTCCCTTCCTTTTCTTTTTTCTTTCCTTCCTCTCCTTTCTCCTTTTTTTCCCTTCATCTCCAATTTGGGTCAGCCTTCCCCGCTAGGGATGGCAACGGGGCGGGTCGGGGACGGGGACCCCATCCCCATCCCCGAACCCGATAAGGAAAATAATCCCCGAACCCGACCCGATCCCCGATATTTTTTTATCGGGGATTCCCCGACCCGATCCCCGCGGGGATCAAGTCCCCATACCCGACCCGATCCCCGATATATTTTTAATCCCCGATTTATTCCCCGTTCATAAAACCCGACCCGATCCCCGATCTCATCCCCGATCCTCAAACTATTTTTTATATTATATTTTTAATTTATATTCTATAAAAAAATTATATATATTATATATATATAATTATATAAAAGTATATATATAAAAAAATTTCGGGGCGGGTTCGGGGATGGGGACCCCAAACCCGTCTCCGCCCCGTCCCCGAAAAAATCCCCGTTAAGAATCCCCGAACCCGAACCCGATTCCCGAATTTTCTCCCCGAACCCGAACCCGAACGGGGAATCCCCGACGGGGCCCCGAACCCGCGGGGAAAATTGCCATCCCTATTCCCCGCGCCCCAAACCTTCTCCCCTCTCTTTTCCTCCCACGTGGCCCAAGCCCACACCCCCTTTCCTTTCTTTTCCCTCGCTTGTCGCGAGCCGCTCAATCCCTCTTCTTCTTCTTTCTTTTCTTTTCTACCTTGGTCGGCCGATCCACTTCTTTCCCTTTCCTTCTTCTTCCCCCGCTCCTTCTCCGTATAGGCATGCGGCCTCAACAACACTACACGCCGGCCTTCCACCTCCATTCTCTTACCCATCGATTCCTCTCCCTACTCGACCCAATTATATCTTCTCTCTCTCCTCACTCGTGCCACTCTCCCCCTTCTTTTCTGCTTTTTCGACTAGATAGGACCTGCAACTTTGCAGGCCTATACCAGTCATGCACCGCCGGCCGGTGACCTACCACGCATGCCATTCTCTTCCCCTCTTCCCCCTCTATCATTTTCCCCTTCAATGGCCTATAAATACCCCTTAACCGCTCCCATTTGATCTTTTTCCTTAACCGGAAAATTTCCCCTTTGTTGCACTACCACATGTTCAGACGTCCACCCCATCGTCGCCGCTCAAACCACCTCTCAAAACACTCCCTGCACCACCATCCACTGAACTACACCACTCACCACCCTCAATTATTCCTACACAAGCCACCTTGGTTGTGCAAAGTTGGCTATTCAACCAACCTCTTCTCAGCCACTGTCGCCTTTCGCGCCGCGTTCTAACGTAGTTCCTGCCGCAACCACTACTCCCCTACCCCCCAAAACCACCAGCATAACCTCCTCTACCTCCCCATACCTTCCTTTTCCCATGCCTCCCTCTCCTTCTCCCTTCCTCCCTCTCCACTACCTTTGGCCACCACACCCACTACAGCCTGCGCCGCCCCTTTTGGTTGCACCACCACCCCCATTCCACCCCTCTCAACCTAGGGCATCCACCACCACCTCAATCACCCTCTCAATCCCTTTCTTATATCCTAACCAACTACCTTTCCACCCTCTCTTCTCCCTCCATCGCCTCCACCGCCGATGCCGCCTGGTCACCACCATCCCTAAATGGTACCCTAACCCCCACAACCCTTAAATCCTATTTATGCAAATGTTATATTTTATTATTATTATTATTGTGTTATCATTATTATTATTAAATATAACCTCGCAGTAGTAATACTGTTATTATTATGAAGGGTCGAAACCTTATTTTTATTATTATTATGATTATCATTATTATTATTATTAATGCTAACTTTGGCATATTATCACTTTTATTATTATTGTAAATATTCAAACCCTATTATTATTATTTACCATTCGACCATTGTTATTGTTAGTATTATTCTTAACACTTTTATTATTATTATTATTATTATTATTATTATTACTATTATCATTATTATCACTACCACTAATATTA
Source organism: Tamarix austromongolica (assembly GCA_039764185.1). Lineage (NCBI taxonomy): Eukaryota > Viridiplantae > Streptophyta > Magnoliopsida > Caryophyllales > Tamaricaceae > Tamarix > Tamarix austromongolica. The sequence goes on along the minus strand of CM077814.1, from coordinate 80,595,507 downwards.
TATTTGGCCTGGAGACTGAGAGTGACTTGGCTGGATTTTCTTTTTCCATTTATTTACCTTGTATGGGTTTACTTCAGTTATGTTTTATCGTACCGTACCTTTTGTCGCGTTGGGAACTTTAATTATGTACTCTTTTGGATTTTAAACTCTTTTTACACGCACTCTGATTTTCGTATTATGAACTTTCCAATTCTTCTATGAATTCTTGTTTTAAGTTTGATTAATGGTTGACGATAATTTTTCTTAGCCTTGTGGTTAGTATAAGACTGGTCAGGGGTTGGGGTTGTACTGATCATGGTGGTAATATTCCTGAAATTCACAATTTTTTTTTTACTTTTGTTGTATATTTTAATAAAACGAATTTTTTTAGTAGTGAATTTTGGAGGTATCACAATTATTCATATTATTTTTGAAGTATTTTAAATATTATTGAGCATGTATAGGTCATCAAATCATAATTTTCTTCCTCAATTTTTATCCAAACTTGATGAGAATGCATACTAGCCTTTCATTATTGATAGAAAACACTCATTTATGCTCTAAAATTCGTGGCTAACCTTGTAGTTGTAGTAATTTGGATTTTTCTCCTTTAAAACCTAAGTTACCATTATACCCCCTTCACACAACATTGAGTTAGTTAATTTTGAGATTCCCTTATGTGCCAAAATTTTGGCCCGTCAACCCTTAGCCATTTGGGACATTTTCATGACAAAACTTACATATTAAGGTAAGTTTATCATATCCATCTTTAGCACCACTTTTACCAATATACCCTTGGTCATTCTGTCCCTTCATCCTCCTCTCACTTCTTCCACCTTCTCTATTTCTTCTCCCCTCAATTCCATGGCATACTACCTCTATAACCACAACCTTTGAAGCTTTGTTTCCTTTACAAATAAAGTGTATGAATCAATCCTTTCCCTTTGATTTGTATTGTTGTGCTATATTTTCCTGATCTTTTATATGATTGTTATAGTTTTATCTCGATTATTTTCTTAAGTGTTAAATATTAAGATTAAAGGAAAACCTCCCAAACCATAAGCAAACAGAATTGATTTGTGTTGTGAGCTTTTGTTTCAAGTTTAAGAATGTTTGAGTATTATAGCGGTGGTTCGGTCTTTTGGCCATAATCTATGATTTATGGGATTTTACTTAAATCTAAGTAGATCATGATGACCCTGACATTTTTAGCATGGTTTTGGCATATAAAATGTTATGATTTGGGTTTTTTTAATGGGGTTTATAATTTTTTATAGATTATTATGCTTTAGGCCTTTTAGTTTATTATGTTTAGTTTTGGATGACTTTTAGGAGTTATTATTGTTGTTATTTAAATGTAACAGTACCATGTTTATCTTTGGCATAGTTGGGATAATTTTGGTATATAATATGTCGTGATCTGATCATGTTTGGCATGCTTTAATTTTGGCTAAATGTTGGGATGCTTTAGGTGTTTATGATAAATGTTTTAAGTGACCTTCAAGTTCTTGCTTGTGTTATTGAGCTATTCAAGTGTTATTTTTATTTGTGCTCTAAATCCTATATGTTAGGTAATGTCGATCAATTATAACTATCAACAAATATATCAATCACAAGTAATACAGAGCACTTATGAGTTCCGAGTTATTATTCCTACAAAGACTAATTAATAACTCAAAAAATATAATAAATTAAATTAGGCATGGGCTATTGAAATAAAATAAAGAAATAACTATTAATCTAAACTAATAATTTCATATAAGAATCTCTAAAATAAATAAAATCTAACGAATATCAACTTAATTAATAAAAATTACCAAAAAATTTGGATCCACTTCTATCCAATTATAAAAATTCAATTAATTAATGACTTGACCTTTTCAATTATTCACTATATGTCACCAAAAAAATATAACTAACATGCTATTTTGAGCTATGTAGTTCTATCATCAATTATTAGTCTCATTATCTATAGTTAAAAGACTTAAACAGAAGGCAATGTTTTAGTTTCAATTAATTAATTTTTTCCCCTTATTTTGTAGAAATTATGTAAGTATTTTCATAACCTTTTTAATTTTTATTTATGTTATGCAAGCTAAATTGGAGAATTAGTTATCGCCTACAATTCAACTTGTTAGACGCTAATTAAATATGGGCAATTAATAATTAGATACAATCATAAATAATATTATAAAATACAAAAAATAATTTATAAATCAAGCAATCAATTAATTAAATCATATAAATAATATGGCTTCCCATATCTATAGTAAAATAAAATTAGAACATACTATTAATTAAAATGAAAATAATTAAAATAAAGAAAGAATTTAAATTATACATAAAATATTAGACCTAAAAAAATAGACTAGAAAGTTACTGGATTTTGAATCTAATTTTGGACTAAAAATAGTAATAGTTCTTTGGTTCCATCTTTGTTTGAGTGTCATTATTCTTACCTTTTGTTTGTTTGTCCTTTTTTTTTGTTTTTGGCGTTACGCGTGTGTGTATACACAACTAGTAGGTAATGTATTATTATTTTTTAATATTTTTTTTCCTTTTTTAAAAAAATTATTGACTTTGTTTTATTTTTACAACTAATGGCCCGCATGTATAGCTAATAATTATGAATATTTAAAAGAAGGAATAAAATTAGTTACTAACTTATTAAATCACGCCTAACAAGCTTTTAAAATAATTTAAACTGTAACTTTAAATTGATTTATAATTTTGATATAATCAGATTTCGAAAAAAACACTAGAAATAAAAGTTATAGACCTTGCTTTTATCTTTACACCAAAAATTAAATAACCTACATATGATTTCATACGAAAAATTTATGGTTAAAATATCATGGATTATTATTATTCATGTGAAAATCAACTCTTATCTAAAAATTAATTAATATATGAGATTATTATAAATTAAGCACATAATTAAAAATATTATAAATAACCTTACCTATTATTGAAATAAATAACCAAAATTTTAAATTAAAAAGGGTATAAAATAGCTAAAAATATCTAATCATCATTGGGTTTAATTATTGCTTTGGAACATTTTTAATTGTTATTGGATACTTAAGAGTAATAGTGTTATAATGAGAATAATATTTCAATGGTAATAGTATTTTAATGTCAACAAGGATTGAATATAAATAGTATCATTTATGAATAGTAATTTTAATCCTTTTTTTCCAAATAGTAAGTTTCAGTAATAATTTTTTGTGATCTAAGCTTCTTAATATAAAATAATATTTCACGTTGTCCATGAATAATAAAATAATAGTTTCTGAAAAAATATCTCATTTGACCTATTTTGCCATTATGAGTTATTTTATACCATTAGTTTAGTCTTTTATGGCCTTAAATGTCATTTAGTGGGCTTTGAAGTATTTTTGAAATTTTAGATTAAATTGGTTTACTCAGTTAAGGATTCCTTGATCTTGATTTGGCAAGTATGCCTTTTGTTATTGGTTTTAGTTTAGCTTAAGGTCACGATTTCAATGTTTTGGTTTTTAACTGGGAATAAGACATAGTTTGGTTTGCTTAAAGTGGTATTTTTGAGTATGTGATCATTTGTGATATGTTTCGGTGAATTAAATTTGCCTATGTGCTAAATAAGAAGTGTCTAGAATGACGTTAGAAAACTTCTAGTTGACTTCATGTTGGCTTTGAATAATTGAATCTAATAGATTAAGTTGAAAAGAATAATTAAGTTGAAGAAGATATTGATTTGGTGTGAGGTTATGACTTGTTATCTAACCTAAGTCTTTTATGACTAGTTGTATATGTGATTTCTTCATCACTAAGAGATGCTAGAAGTAAGTATTGTTATAGGATCTTGTGAACCTTTATTGGAATAAAATACTAATTAATAAAGTGAATGATGCTTGGAGTTGGGCATGCATCTCCAACCTCGGTTAGCCTCGAGTGTTAAAGGCCATTGGATTGAAGGGTCATGTCTACCTTAGTAGGTAAAATCATCTTATGGAAGGGGTACATATACTTATGAAATTGGATACTTAGATTTGATGAGAGTCTAGTATGTTAAATAGCTTCCTTAATAGATTTTTAGAAGTATGAGTTATGTAGTCTTAGCTTTTGTGCCATGATTTAGATTGCAATCCCTATTGAGTTTAATTCTATCATTTGTCTAAAATGCACTTGACTAGGTGATTGTGTGGTTTTCTTGATTAGTCTGTCTTGAAAGTGAGTGAGTTACTTTTGGTTTGATGAATTGCGCATGAATGGGTGGTTATGTGGCTTCCTTGGCTAGTTTGTCTCATAAGTGAGTTGGAGTTATATTTCATTGTATATTATTATTTTTGTAGGATGAACTATGTTCACTACCCTTGTATATTAAGATGGTTATTGGTATCATCTACTAGTACACGTGTTATCTTGAATCTATGCATGACTTGATGTTCTTGCATGTGGTTGTGACATAGGTGATCTAGATATTTTTAGAGTTTGATTTGGAATTAACTAGTATACCTTTTCATTGTTTTGTTATTGTTTTGGTTCTATTAGATGTGACTCGACTTAGTAACCATGTATTATGAATATGTAATGTAAAGAGTTTTGCCTTGTAATTTTGTTCTTGTTGTTTTATGTTTTTCATACCTAGTCTTATATGTGTCATAGTCTAGATAAATGCACGAACATCTTCTCATGATAGATGTGGTGGTGTCATCCCCTATTTTTAGTTTTCATTATTGTATTCTATTAACTCTTAAACACATCGTCATATTGAATAGGAGCTTACCTCAATGTAATTGCATGGAATGACATGCACAAAGTACTGTTCATGTGCACCAATTAGGAACACTATGAAGGATAAAAGGGTAGTAAAAAAAGTGATTGTTTGTCGATCCTTAATTGTAGCAAAAGTAGATGAGGAACTACAAGACATTTCAATATATATGGATAAAATGACTCAATGAAGAACTAAAGGAACAATTAGGATGGGAGAAATGGATAGTTACGATGGGTTGCTAGTCTTAACTTTGCTATAGGTGTTGGGGATAGCGGAAAAAATGAACAAAAAAGTAGGATATGGAAGAGATCAACTAAAAAAATGTTAAGGTTGGAACAATTAATGAAAAGGCTATAGTAGGGGGATGATAAAGGCGTATATAAGTTGGTTGACGCACCAAATAATGTTCAAAAATACCACTAGTGTTGATGGATCATTGTAGATAGTTATTCAAGCATTCCCTTTTTTTGATCAGGTGGGGCAAGTGAATGCTGCACCCTACTAAAGCGAACAATGTTTATTGTATCTTTAAACTACAATGGGTTAGACATCCCTTATACTATTTGACATTTCTAGGATATTATTTGCAGTGAATAACTTAGTCTTGTCTTGTTGATGGAAACTAATTTATGGAGTATTGAGTTTAATAAAATAAAATGTTACTTTTTTGAGTATAATGGCGTGGCCCTAGGTAGTATTGGTATAGGTGTAGTCTCACTCTCATGTGAAATAAATGATTGGATTTTTGACTCCTCGCAATATTTACTCATCACATCGATGTTCATATGTGTGATGTTTTTAATATAGATGAATGGAGAATGACGGGCTTCTACAAGTGTCCTAAATCACACCTAAGAGATTGTTCATGGGATATTCATTGAATTATAAGCTCACAACACTCACTTTCTTGGCTTGTTACAGGTGATTTCAATATGATCTTTTGTCATCATGAAAAAATGGGTGTCCCTTTAAGGGAGGAACAACTACTCGGCCAATCTAGAGAAGCCTTTGAAGATTGTCATTTGCTCGACATGGGCTTTGATAATGGTTAAAATGGTGCAAAGAATGTACAATGCAGATTAGGCAAAGTCCTCACTACAATGACATTATGAATTTATTCCCTGACCTTAAGGTAGAGCATTTAAAGGGGCTTAGTTTGATCACCTACCAATCAAAGTAGCCAAAAGTAGGTTGGATAAAAAGAGGAACCCTTGCTTGTTTAGGTTTGAATGAATGTGGATGATACATGAAGGGTATATAAATGTTTTTAGATAAGGTTGACAAGGGAGGTGATAGATGATGAGGATAACATAGGGGAAAGTAAAGATGATGAGGACAACACTCTAGAGAAGTTTGAACGGTGTGCACAAAACCTTTGAGCTTGGGATATGAGGTGTTTGGCATGACTAGAAAACAAATCTAGGAGGCTAAAGAATAGATTAGTGGATTCGAGGTGGTGCCTAATTGATGTGCCCTATAACAAGGATACTTAGAGTTCGTATGATTGGATTCAATGAGGTTATCAGTACAATGAGTAGGAAATTATATGGCTTTATACTTTTTTAGGGACAATGAGACTTTTAATGGAGAGATTAGATAGGGCTAAGATATAAAGGAGTACATATAGTATATTTTTTCTCTTATGTGGGATTTGGCAAGCAAACATAATATACATGGGATTAATAACGCATGGAGGAGAGGCATCAAAGGGGATGATCAAAATCAATACGAATGTAGGTTAAAAGGGGGGAGCATTGACACATCAATTTTGTTTTTAGGAACTTATAAGGTGAGATCTTATTGATAGGATAAACCAGACTTAGTAGAATACAAACCATGAAATAAACCTAAGGTGCAACAATGTTATGCGTCTTTAGGAAAGTTGTTGAAGAGTGTTGGTCAAACATTGTAATTGTATTAGATTGTTTGAAGCTCTTCAGCCAGCTTATTAGAATAAATACAAGAAGGAGAATGGTGAAATTTTTTATAATATATATATATAAGAAATGGCTTTAAGATTTCCTCAGATATATTAGAGTTATATACTATGCCAAACTAACACGCTAGTGCATAACCTTGTAAATTATGTTACGAATAATGAGGAAAGCATGTAGAGGAACATGATTTTGCACACACTTGTATGCATTGGCTTGGATGACTTAAAGTAATAATAGGTCCTAATTCCTTTCTCTAAAAAAAATAAATTGTAAATCATGATTTTCTTATGAATATCTTATAAGTGGTAATAGCTATGAAACCAATTAGCAGACTTTACATGTGGAAATATATCTTGGTAAACACATATTAGAGAACGTAAATTTCTCATAGTAAAACAAAGGTTTATGTCATGTATAAAAGTATTCATATGTTCCAATGAATTAAAGTTGATCATATATTAGTTTTAGGAAAATTTCATCAAACAACCACAAGTTTAAATGAAACATACCAAATAACCTTGAGTTTCCAAAAAATCACTAGATAACCTTAATTGTATGAATTTTTGCACCGGAAAAACATTCGCTTGATTTGTTTATTAACTCTTATGTTAGTTAAATTTTATATTTTTTAAAATGGAAGAAATTATTATAATATCCTTCCTTATACCTTATCATTTTACACTTTTTTTCCATCAATTTTATCTACTTTTAAAATATGAATTACCTAAAATACCTAATTACTTTAGACCCTTTCCTCACCTATTTTCTTCACTAATTTAGCAAAATAGCATCTAAATAATGCATAGGAATATCCGTTTGTAATTTCTCCTCACTCGCTCATTATAAAAGCTCACCCCTTTACATCTATCCAAGCATAATGAAATCAAACATAAAATTGTATATAAAATTACTTAACTCATAAAATGACTCTCTTATGGACATAACTGAAGTCCCTAAAAGTTAAAATCTATTACAAAAGTAGTACACTAATATAGTTACTGCATCTTCACTAAATACTCTCAAAGGAATGCGATTTCTTTCTTCTACTTCTACTAGAACTACAAAACTTTTTATGGATAACAAACCAAGTTGAAATGCTATTCAATCCAAGTAAGTTCCTCACTACCTAGATTAAAATCAAAAGTAGAAAGATCACCATGCTCATCAATAATATCAAACCCACTAGGTTAAAGTGTATCAAATCAACTAATATCATTAAACACTTGGCCAAAGTAATTAATAAAGGGTGAATCAAGCAACATATCACATCCAAATTACTTTCATATTTGACGTTCTAAGTGAAAGTAGATTATTTGATTTAGATTTTATTATAAGATAATAAACCATATAAGATATGATAGTAGAGAGGTTGATGGAAATAAAAGTCAAAGATGACTTCATCTAGATTGTAGCTTGAGGATTAGATTACTTTCATATTTGATTTGCTAATGCGGACATTAGTTCCCTATAATTGGTGGTTGGTGGTGTAAAGTGGATATGGCGGTTGTTCTAGTGGTGCGGTGATGCGCTATTGATTCCTCGCCATTGTTCGTTGCTAAAGTTTACGAATCTTTCGTCTGTTAGCCTTGGTGATGAGAATGGAACAAAAAATGGTGGAGGGGAATAGAGGATGAAAGTGGTTGTGTAGACTAAAGGATGGAGTTTTTGGTGGTGGGTATGGAGGATGATATATATTTATTACTTCCTTATATGGTGGTTATTGTTGTGGAGCATGGAGGTGGGTTGTTATGTTATTGTGATGAGTGAAATGCCCAAAAAATATTTATGTTAAGAAATGTAATTAAATAAGGATTTATTAGGGAATTAATTTAATTAATTATTTTTATTGGAATAGGAAGGAATTATTTAGGGTAAATTAAGAGGAAATATATAATTATTTTTATAAGGAAAAATTTGGGCATTTTGCTATTTAAAAAGGAATTTAGGAAAAATCTTTTAAAAATCGTAAATTAGCCTAAAAAGAAAATTTCATATTATTTTATTTAAATATTTTTAATCTAAATACCCAAAATATTCTAATTAATTTAATTAACCCCAACCTACCTAAAATTTTCCCCCTTTCCTTTTTCTTTTTCCTTCTTCCTTTTTCTTTCTTTTCTTTCTTTTTCTTTCTTTTCTTTCTTTTCCTTCCTTTCTTAAGGCAACATCGGTCACTCCATATAAACATTTCAGATGATACATTTTAACAATGAAGGAGAGTTTACTAAAATCTGCACAACTAGGATATAAGGGTTGCCCTACATCTTCAATCAACTTAAAAAATGCATCAGCTTCTTCATTAGAATCTAGGCAACTACTACTTGCCCTATGAAATTCAAAAGTATCTCCTACCATCTAAAGAACATCATCACATGAACCATCATGCACATCATCAAACCCCATATCATTATCAAGCCCCAAATATGAAGGCCCAATCTCTTCCTTTTCTTTCTTTCTCTTCCACGACCCATCCTCCCGCTTCTTTTCTTTTCTTCCTTCGGCAGCTAGAGTGCTGCGTATTGTTTCTTTTTCCCCTAGAATGCCGCATTCCATTTAAAATCTTATAACCGTCACCAACCAGCCCGATTCTCCCTTCCTTTTCTTTTCTTTCTTTTTTTCCCAGCCGACCAGTTCACCTTCTTCTTCCTCCTTCCTCCTCCACCGTCGCCTCCAAAAATGGTGTCGCCGGCTATGCTTGACTTGATCGGTCTTTTCTCCCCTCTTTCTCTTCCCCTTGAATCGTAGTTCAACCTGACCTAAACCACTTCCCTTTTCTTTCGCGTAAAACCCTTCTTTTCCTACACGAAAGGTCGACCACGACTTGAAATTGCATCGGCTAATAAACGCCACCGGCTACCCCAAACCTTACCTGCATTACCTTCCTGCCGATCCTCAGAACTCTACTTTCCCCTCCAAACTCTATAAATACCCCCATATTGATTGATCTTGAAACTTTTTCCCCGAAACCCTAAGAACCTACCCTGCGCACCACCGCAACTTCAGACGCCCTTTCCTCCGCCGTTAGCCAACTACGCTGCCATCTCTACCTACCTAAGTCTTCCTTGCACCGCCTTCTAACTAACTAAACCACCCGTTCTCCTCGATTCTTCTTGCACGAGCCACCACAGCCATGCAAAGTTCCTTGCTCAACCAGCTAAACTTTTACACCTACCGCCCTTCACACCACCGTCTGCCACCACATCCGCTGCTATAACTGTTTTCTACACCTCCCAAAAACATCTACCAACCCTCCTCTACCTTCCCCTACCTTTCTTTTCTCCTTTATCCTTCTCCTCCTCTCTTTTCTCTTTCTCTTCATTTCGGTCTCCACCTCTGCCACCGCTACTTGCTGCACCACCACCTTCACTTTACTCCTCTCAATCTAGACTACCACCACCCTCATTCTCCACCTCTTCTTCTCAAACCTCAACTTTTTCCTTTTCTTTCCTCTTGTCTGGCCACCGCCGGTGCTACCTATCTCCGCCGACCTAAGGTGAAACTCTAGACCCTCTCAGCCCTTCTCCCATATTTATTTAAACTTATTCTATTTTATTCCAACTTTTAACCTTTATTTGATTATTATTATTATTACTTGGTTCAATATTAATGTTATTATTTCTTAGTAGGGTTGAGAGTTCATATGAATTATTTAGGTTATTGGTTTCGAATTATTAATATTATTAGTATCATTATAAGTTTTATTATTATTATTATTAGTATTATTATTATTCTTACTATTACTATTATTTATTTAGAGGGCCAAAGCACTATTTTATTAAATAGTTTGATTACTATTATTTTTAGTATTAATATTATTATTATTATTACTATTATTAGTATAATAATAATTATTATTATCATTATTATTATTAGTATTATTATAAGTAATAGGTGTTAATATTATTATTGTTATTACTAATAGCACTTTTACTATTTTAGGGTAGAGTTGAAAACACTACCTTATATTACTTTTGGTTTAAGTCATTTCATTATTATTATTATTACTACTATTTTATAATTCAAATATTATTTCATTACTATTATTAGTACTATTTTTATTAATAATGTCTTAATGATATAATTTGTATTATTTTTGGGTGGAGGGTAGAAGCCCTTATACCACCATCCGTTTTGAATCATATTAATATTATTATTAACATTTTTGGTATTTTTTCGTGTAGTTATTATTAGTGTAGTATTATTTTATTTAGAAACCTAGTCTTAGAATAAGTTAGTAAATAATAGTATTTTTAGTATGAGGGAATCTAATTCTAGTTTTTTCTCATATAGGTGAGACCAGTCAAAGCCCTAAAGAGGCGTAGGAGCGTGCTCCAAGACCGGTGACGTTTTAAGTAAGGAATAACTAAGGCCGTTTGTGTATTATGTGTTTTATATGTCATGCATGCCATGTGATATAAAATTATAATGTATTTTATGTGTAATTGTATAACTGTCATATATGCAGCATGATATGGAGTTGAGGTAAGATCGTGCATTGAATTGTGGCATGAGTATTATGTATATGGGTTGTGTTGTTATTGTGGTATGGTGTGACCCATAAGACATGCATGATAGGTTTTGTAATATGCTGATGGGGAGTGTAATAGTGGGAGTTAGGGTTTGCATAGGGGATATAAGGTGTGCATGAGAGAAAGATTTACGTATGGAAGTTAATATGGGGTGTAAGGAGGGTATTAGAAGTGTTGTATGGGGATTTGAAAATATTAGGTGGAAAATAGTACGTGGGATATTATAAGGGTATGGAGGAGACTGAGTTAGGGTTTGTATGGTTAACTATGGGTTGTGGTGGTTAACTAGGGTTTGGAGGATAAGAATAGTAGAAGTCAGTCATGCATGTTTGGGTGAAAGCTTTTGAATAAGATATTTAAGACACTAATCATTTAAAGTGAAAGATTATTGAGCCGGGTCCAGCCGATCCACCAGTTAGAAATAGTGGTTAGGGTTCTTACCCTATAAGAAACCGATCCACCGGCGAATAATAGTGGTGTGGACTTGATGTCCCGCAAGTGACCGACCCACTATCTATAATAGTGGGGGATCCCGAGCTCAATAAACACAAACTAGAGTTTTGCTAAAGCACTTAAAATATACTAATTACTTACAGTGGAACACTATGCGAACAGGAACCGAACCGATCCACCGGTAAGGAATAGTGGTTAGGGTTTTACCCTATAAGTGACTGATCCACCGGCGAATAATAGTGGTGTGGACATGATGTCCCGCAAGTGACCAGCCCACCGGCTAAAATAGTAGGAGGTTTTTGTACTCACATGGTTTTGATAAAAAGCATGATGTGAATCAACTTCCAATAAGAGATAAATGAAATAATTAATCTGGACTATTTGGGCCTTTATATGTGGGCTTGAATGTTTATAAGCTGTATATTGTCTTGCATGACTTTATAATTTATATGTGTGGGTTTGAATGTGTGTAAGTTGACTATTATCCTACATGATTTTATGTCCTTGTGTGTTGGCCTTAGTGCTCGGTTACCTCACTCAGTACATAGAGTACTAATCATCATTTTTATGGGTGCTGCTCATTCCCACGAGCAGAGGGCTCGTCTGATGTGTTGTAGGTAGGAGACATGTTCTTTGATGCTATTGATGTCCACTGGACGTCAGGTAGGGGCGAGTGTTGATTTGGGCTGGATCAAGTCTTTGGAGTGGAGTGGCTATTTTTTCCTTAATGGGATTATCATTTATTTTTCTCTTTTATCTATGTTGTGATCTCCATAAACAATTTTAACGTTATGGACATCTTTCTACTTTAAGAAACTTTCTCTCGTATTTCGATTATTTAATAATCCATACGTACTCTGATTATTGAATTGTGAACCTTAATTTATGTATTAATATGAGTTGATGACAATGTTTTTCTTAGCATTAGCACTTGGTACTGGAATGGTAGGAGTGAACTGGTCTTATACTAAGTGTAGTGGTAGCATCCTAAGAATTTACGGGTTTTAAATTTAAAGGTTTTATGTATAAAAAAATATAGTAAATTTTGAGGAATTACAATGGGTGACTGGAGTGTGAAATAAGGAAAAATAATGGAGGAGTTAAGTTTTTTAATAATGTTTTGCAGGCAAAGCATGAGAAGAAAGAGAAAGGAATGAGAAAGAAGAAGAAAATAGCAGGTGTTGTGTTAAGGTGTGGAGGAGGAGAGACTAGATAAGGAGATATGGGATAAAAGTTGGAGGAATAGGATGTAAGGAGAGGTGATGTCATTTTATATTATGTTTAATACATTGTCCTTTTTGCTTTTCCTCCCCAAGCCTCTAAAATAAATAGATAAAAAGAATGAGATATGACTTAATGGCGTAAGGGCAAAATGGGTATTTGTAATACCCTAATTTTTTTCTTACCCTAATTTCTGTGTGATTAATATCCCACTCCTCTCTCTAAATTTAAACATTGTTTGGAAACCTTACTTATAAATCTCAAACCTTCATTTTACCTTCCTACCATTCAAAACTCTAGTTTTCAATCCAGTCGACCGACGATCTACCGGCTAGCAAGGCTTAAAACCCTACCGTCCAAGCCAAGGCCTCAAGCAGTTTACCACCATTCTCTTATGATTGATTGATGCTGGGTATTTTCACCATTATATATTTTCTTAATTTCTTTTTACATCAAATCAATTCTCATGCCCAATATTTTTATATATTTGGGTTCCTAAATTAATTCCTCACCTTTCCCTAATTTTTCATTATTTTTGGAAATGATTTGATTTTTTTCTCATTTATTGGACTTTATACCTTACCTAAATCAGTTTTAATCATTCTTTATACTTTCTTGGACACGTGCGCTTCGAACTTTAAATCTCCTCACACCTCATGATCAAATCCCATGTGATCCTTGCTCCTTCAACCAAAAATTTAACCATAATCACCACCAACTTTACATTTTCTCTCACTTATGTTGATGTGGCTCTCCTACTCCAATTCCCACAATCATAAAACTCATAACCCACGATCATATTTCTACTCAGGGAAATGAGGATGACGGAAGGAATGTTGATGATGATCGAATGTAATGATAGTGTATAAAAAAAATATAACTCTTGAGCATCTTATAAAGACAACACCTAAAATGATATTCAATGAGAAATCAGATAGAAGACTCTTTGATTGAAACCAAGAAAAGAACACTCAAATAATCCTCTCATGATTCCTGTCAACTTCATAAAGACATTAAAATATTTAATTGCTCACAAATAGACTTTACTTATTTACCAAACATTGTACACCTTAAAGTTATTGAATGGATGCCTTATTTATAAGCCTACACCCATAAAATACCCAGCCATCCCGTCCCATAATACATGTTGGGGTGTAGGGAATGTTACTTAAAATCATATCTTAACTAACTTTAAATTGTCCATGGAAAGTCTATTTGTTATGCCTAGTTGTACTGCTAGTTGCTTACACCTCATAAACAACTAAATACAACTTTAATGCATGTGCATATACCCATTGAAAAAATTAGTTAATATTTGATACAAGTTAGTCACATAAAATCTCAACTAACATAAAAACACTAGCATGTAATTTTTGAACACATATGTGAGCAAATATCTACGTCGCATGGTTATTATCAACTGCCCAAGTTGCCTTTTTTTCCTGCTTGACATGTCCTAAAACATTTCATGTCACTATGGCTGTGTTTGGATCATTAATCTTGCATAATTATCATATAATGGCTAGGGATGGCAACGGGGCGGGTCGGGGATGGAGATCCCATCCCCATCCCTGAATCCGATAAGGAAAATAATCCCCAAACTCGACCCAATCCCTGAATTATTTCTCATTTTTGATTTATTCCCTGTTCTTAAAACCCGACCCGATCCCGAAACCTGACTTTATACCCAATCCCCGATCTCATCCACAATCTTCAAACTAATTTTTTTATATCATATTTTTAATTTGTATTTTATAAAAAATTATATATATATATATATATATAAATTTTGGGGAGGGTTCAGGGATGGGGAACCTAAACCCGTCCCTTCCCTCGAAAAAATCCCCGAACCCGAACCCAATCTTTGAATTCTCTTCCCAAACCTGAACTCAAACGGGGAATCCCCAACGTGGCTCCGAACCCACGAGAAAAATTGCCATCCCTAATAATGGCCTATTCTTAAATAAAGTGTTGTAGGATGATAGAACACATTCAATAAAGCTAAGAAATGTCCTTAACTAAGGAATGAGCTTTGATGCATAAATAAGGATGCACTTGCATCATTAACATCCACAAACTATTTTACATTCTCTCTCACTTATTTCAGTCACTCATATCATTGTTATGGCTTGCAATCAACATCCCATGTGGTTTTTCTCCTTCCCTCCTACCCATTTTTAACAACCATAAGGGGGTCATTCCCTATGGGTGGTCATTTCACACAACCAAATTTCCTAAACTTCAACTTTACTTTCTCAACCTATTGTTCATAGTTGTATTGGATCTTGGGTTTTTTCCTTAGGGTCGAGCACCCTCTCCCTTTTTCTATTCACAATTTTCGTTTATCTTCTTACTTCTAAAATATTAAGCTTAGCTCTTTTGTGCTTGTTGTTAAGTAAAAGAAATTTAAGGTTATAGATTGGTCAATGTTTTCCCAAGCTTGTCCCTAAGCCATTTTTGAAATTTAAGGGTTATTCTCACCTATTTTAATATTTTTTATTATCTTCTAACCCTTTTCATTCTCTTTTTGCAATTACTATTTTTATTATTTCAGGTTATCAAAGTGTGAAAAAGGTTATTAGGAGTATTTTTGCTTAGAGAAATGTGTAGCCTTGTTAAGGATGCATGTCTCTAATTTAGGGATCTTTGTGACTATGTGTTAATTTTATAAATTTTTATGTTATCAAGTTTTATGCTATAAATCATGATATACTTTATTTAAATTCATATACATGTATTAATTAGTAAATACATAGTTTTATAAGTTTTGTAATTTTTTGAGAAGTTGCTATATTTTATGCCTTGGTAGGCTTTGCTATAAAATCTCAAGAATAAAAGCATATTTGGCGATATTGACATGTCATTGGAAGAGTAAAATCAATTATGTTTAAATAATGTAATTGATGTAGTATGTTGAGGTTGCAAGACTTATGATTTTAGGTTGTGATGGTTTTGGCCATATGGCTATTTGGGATTTTTGGATCGTCTTAGTTAAAACTAATTATATTTTTGTAGTTACTAATAATATAGGAGTGTTTGTGCATTAAATTGGTAGAATTTGGTGACTTGTAGAATTTTGTAAATTTTGTGGGAAAATTAGCCTTCAGGGTAAATATGTCTTTATTATGAGTTTTTTTTTGTGGAAAATAGTTATGTCATTGTATTCCATGAGGTCTTTACATGACATTTATATATAATATGTTAGGGGTTGGATGATTCTGACCTAAGTTATAAAAATAATAAAATTGGAGATATTTATGCAAGCTAAAGGCATTTTGATCATTTTAGATTACATCTAGAAATTTTGTTGTTTTGTAAAGGCCATTGGGCTAAAATATTATATGTATGATTTTATGGAAAATGGCTTAAATTATGAATAGTAATTAAACGAGTAATATTGGTATTTTATGTGTGAAATTTTAGAATTAAGTTATTATTTTGGATATAGTATTGTTAATGATATATTGGGATGGCGTGTCAAATTTGATGAGTCGATGAGTTTTATGAGAGAAGTTACGAGTTAAGCATGAATTAGGGTTTCAGTGAAGGCACCGTGGTCTCTTCCCTTGTTTAATATCACTTTATGCTTGTTGGTTTGCCTCATGTATTATCTTTTATGCATGTTGTTATGACATGTTTAATTTGATTTACATTAATAAAATTCTAAGTGCTTCAAATAAATACAATTGTTGAAATAAATTCATGATGATTGGAGATTATTGCAAGAAGTTGATAAGCAAGTTTCTCATGCTAAGTCAATGGTAATAAGAATGAAAGACTATTAACATGATGTAAATCAAGTAATGCACTTTTATGTGTCAAGTGTTGATTAATGATTTCATAAAATACTCCAACTTAAAGGGGACTATCACATAAGATGGGATCCAAATGAATCTATGTGTTGAATAATTTGATTATTTGCTTTTATTGTTTATTCCTAACGGAACTAGAGCACCCTATTTTACCCTATCTAATTGATCCATTGGCTTATAGAGGTATTCATACTTAAGGATTAGAGATTTACTAGTGGCTCGAGCTTATCTTACCTTGGACGTGTGCATATCAGCAAGGTTGACTGCCTTTCTCCCATCTATGGGATGGAAAAAGGGAGAAGTAAATGTTACATATCATTAAGGTTGACTATCTTTCTCCTATATATGTGGGGAAGATGGGGGGAGTGGTAATGTTAGAGTGGTTCCCTAATCTTAATGTGACTAAGTAATGAATTTGTGTGATTCCCATAAACTTTAAATACAATTATCTCTTGGATTGTCTCGTATCTTTAACATCTATGTATGTATAATATCCATCTTGTTATTATGCTTGTCGTGACATACATGCCTTTTTCTATGGATATATATTGTTACCTTACTTGATATGTAACATGTTGACCATCAATTTCATAGGTGATGCTCATTTCCATGAGTAGTTACCCCCTTATTAGTAGGCATGTGTTGATTCAATGTTTTCATTGTGCTTACCTACGGTGAGTGGTTATGAGTTGGTTCAAGTATGCATGGTTATCTGTATATATATATCTCTACACTTTTAATCCTTTATTTTCTCTCATACATGTTCTCTATATGTTTTGTAATCTTGTGTTATCTTGGGATCATATGCTTTCCATACTTGATCTCTAAGTATGAGTTATTTTTTAGCCTTACAGCTAATATAGATGGGGTATATGGAGTACATCTACTTTATTGGATGCAGCGTAACATCTAATATTTTATTATTAACGCTTCAACAAAAAAAAAATTAGTAGTAATTTTTAGGGTGTTATAGTATTACTCATAAATTTTGATATTGTTAACCCCTTAAACTAATGGAGGGTTATTTAGTATGAAAAGTCATAAAGTTGAGATTGTAAAGAAATTTTTAGAAACTCATTGTTTCATATATTTCTTTTATACTTAGGGTTGTTTGGTGTATTTTTCCTTAGTTCTATTATATGATTCATATTAGATCACATATTATGTTTGATTTTACTTATGCTTTTAACTAATATTTACAACATTTTTGTATAGTTTATTTCATTTTTTCAAATTATGTTATGAAATATGTTATTCTATTTCTTTATATAGCTAAATATCATTGATTAAATGACTACTTTTATAATATTATTACATATATCTATTGTAAGTTCACACATGATATTGAGAAATAAAATATTACATCCATAAATAATATAGCTAGATAGAATTAGAAAACATAAGCATAACACCAAAATATATTTTATATTAATACATTATCATTTTATAAATTATATTATTCATGTGGAATAATGGCATGCCATAGTTAAAATAAACAAGCAATTAGGATAATGATTGTTCTATTGAAATTGAATACTGATGTTCTTGTAGCTTGTTAGATATAACAACCATATATATTTGTATTTTTTTATGTTAGATATTAGCAATGACTTTAAAATATCAATTTATAACAACTCATATGTTAATACTATCTTACTATATATAAAAGAATAATACATGTATCAAAATTTCCCTCTAATTTACGTAAACATCAGGTGTTAATTGTGCATTGATATTGTAAAAATCTTATTTTACCGAGAAGCATACAAGATTCACATGAACTACTTTAGTTCAAATAGCAACCTACCATGGGTGTTGGAGAAGTCGTCAAAGAGAAAAAGATAGAGGTGTGCTCACTATAAGTGCACCAAAAATAAAATTCAAAGACAAAAGAGAGAAGTTGTGGAGAGATAGGGGAGAGGCTTGTAACAAAAGTCTAACAGAGGAAGCTAGAGAACATTTGTGCCAAAAATGGCAGCAGTTGGGTTGAATCATTAATTTTTTGGTACTTAGAACTTTACATCTAAATGTAGGATGGTGGAAATTGAATGGAACACCACTATTATACATTGCACCTATCAGGTTAGATCTAGTTTTGCTTTCCCTTTTTTCTATTTCTTTTTGTTTGAATATTCACTATCTTTTTAGCCTAAAAGTGGCCTACATGTTTTTGTGATGATTGAATTCTTAAAATAGTATTAGTATTAGTAGTAGTAACAAACTAGAAATAGTAGCATATATCAATCTCCATTTTTTCTTTTCTTTTTGGAATTTTTAGATCCAAAATTTGTCATTATCTTGACTCATGGTTTATTGTCGAAGGTCCTAAATTCTTGTTAATTTTCAAATATGTGATTTTAGGGCTTTACGAATTAAGATGGCCCTAATCTTCCCTCTCTTTTTTTGATAGTTCTATAAGTTGTTGATTCATTCATTTGATAAATGGATCCAAAAGTATATTCATCCCATTAGTAAAGATGATTATAAGAAGTATGTATTTCATTGTAAACAAATCTTATAATTTTGCATATAAGTTGTATCTTCATTAAAGTTATATATTTAAATTATTTGTTTTCTCAACAATAAAATATTTGATTGAGTCACACTATCCTTTGTTTAGAAGTTGAAAATCCACCTTCTTCATTCACTTAGGGATACTATTTCTATACTTTCTTTTTTAGGCACTGATGGTAAGCATTACCTGAATTTTAGCTTTGGATGGTATCTTGCAGAGTCTGTTGTGGACAAGCTAATCGTCAAGGTAAACTCATTGTTCATATTCACGATGTCTCATTTCTTTTTCTTTTATTTTAATGTATTGGGATTAGAAAACCTAAGGAATTTCAACAACTTCTTCATTTTATCTGTTCTATATGTAGCTTAATTTTTCATTCCTTTGTCTCCTGGCACTTAGTTTTGTTTCAGAAATAAAGTGAATTCAACTTCAATTTTATTTTATTTATAAATGTGTTTCTTTAACTTGTGATTTTCTTTTAACTGGTAATTAGGTTGCTGGTTATAGCATCTAGTTTTATTTTACTATATGATAATATGTTCTTGCTCATGTAAGATATAAATTACTCGTGTTTAATTCTTGGGGTCTTTTCATTAATTTCATATTGTGAATTTGAGATTCAAAATTTTTGTACATACAATGCAATTAAGAGTTTTTGGTCAATATTATGCAAATTTAGCCTTACTTCTAGGGCTGTTCATGTTATCCGATATCTGCTTATTTGATCTGATATCCGAAGCGATCCGATCCGAAAAAGCAAATAACCGATCCGATTTTTTTTTTCAAATCAAATATCCGATCCAGTCAACGAAAAGTCAAACAAACCAAATATCCGATCCGACAAATACAAATAATATCCGATCCAAAGAAAAATATTTATACATTTTTTTATAATTTTTTATTTTATATATAATTGTATATAAATAAATTTATATGTGTCTGTGTATAATATTTACTTAATTTATTTACTATTTGAGGAAAATTTTAATTTAATTGAAATTATATTTTTAATACAATCCCTTTTTAGATATTTATAAAAATAAAAACAAAAATACTCTACATACCGATAGACTCCATCCACTCATTTCTTATTTTAGTTTTAACATTGGATATTTGTTGAGTAAGTTGGATATTTGCTAAGCGAATCGGATATTTGCTCAGCATTCGTTCAACAAATCGGATAATATGAAATATATTTGTCATTTGGTAATTTTTTTATATTTGAAATTGTATTCAGATAATATCGGTTATATTTGATATCCGATGATATCCGATCCGAAAATTCAAATATCCGATCTTCTGGATATCCGAAGTTTCAAATCAAATATCAAATATCATTTTTAGATATCCGAAATTTCAAATATCCGACAATCAAATATCCGAAATATCGGATATTTGAACCGTGAACGGGTTCTACCTAACTGAGTAGATAGTGATTGGTTATCGACTACTTCATTCGGCCACATTTGGGATTATAGGTGACTCTATCCATTATTGAAGATGACTTCAATTCTATAATTTGATTGGTCTTTATGTTTTCCCCTGCACATGGCTGAATTGAATTGGTCAACGATTCATTGTTCAATAATAGGAGCGTTATTAAAGGTACATGTTCTAAATTAATAAATATATTTCTCAAAGAAACTCTATACTTATCTATATGAATATTGTTATGTTGTTTGTTAGGCAACCTGAGAATGATATGCTTTGATAACACTAAATCTCAATACATGAACCCCATCGTTAAAAATCATTGACTCTTGATGATGATAGAAACTATGTTATTGTACTAAAAGTTGTGAAGTAGTTAGTTCATAGTAGGAATATGTGTGAATTTGATTTAATTTATGATTTTTGAGTTTTAAGAGTGTTTGTACATGAGTTTATTAGCCATGAGGTATCTTATTAGTAGGAAAAATGGTAAAAATATAATTTTTTAGCTTTTGTGGCATAAAAATTTCTATTTTATTACTTCTATACATTCATTTTTTGGTATCTAATAATGTGCTTTTAAAAACTAATAATTACAAAATACTATAGGTGAAAGTTCTCGGGTGATAAATGAAGCGTGTATGCATAGAAATTTCTTTTACATAAATGGAAAGAATTAATGAAGCTTCAAAATAAATGGAAATTGGTTTTAAAGGGAAAAAATGTAGCTTCAGAATCATAACCTTTTGGAGTGCGACAAATTAAGAGAAGAAGAAGAGCGATCCAATTAATTGTAAAACTGTAGAGGTTAATATAGGCATTCTTTTGTGAGGTATGAAATCTTGAAGGATACTTTAAGATTGCAATCTTATTATGAAAAGAAGGGTCACCATTTAGACTTGAAGTTGAACTTTGGGGACTAAAAGATAGATTAACAGTTTTTGGATCACTGGGACTTAAATATTGAATATGATGATGTTAGTGGTATTCATTTACTAATTGCTCAGCTTTTCATTTTTGCTTTATTATTATAGTAATGGATTACATGGTATTTTTACTGGATTTTTTTTTTAAAACCCTACATGAAGAATGTATTCAATAGATAAACTGACATATTTTGGCCAAAATATTATATTGTATTTTTCTTAGATGAATGTCCATCTTTCGCTTATGGAACTTTATATGATGATTCCCATGGGATGTCAACCAAAATATTATTCAGGGTATTTTTTTTATAGATAAATTTCCATCTTTTGCTTATAGGATGTCATACCCGAGGATATATATAATATTCTATTGTATATACTAATGAATTAAATAAATATATAGTTCTAATACCTCTAAATTTATAAGCTAAAAATATTGCTTTTAAAAATTCATTACTGGAACTAAAAGGGTAAATCGCAGGGTGTTACTGCCACATTTGGTATAAGCTCGATCCTCTATTGTTGTATTACCAAGTGCTAAAGTTGAAATGTTATTCCACTTAAATTAATCACACAATTATAAATCAAAGTGGCTAGAGAGTTGAAGCAATTTGATCACATTTCAAATAGAACCAATTATTTGTGGTTACAAAATGTCAGTGAAAGGAAATACATAAAGACAGTAAGAATTATAGAATCTTTTGGTCAGAAGACACCTAATAACCCTATAGTCTCAACCCAAGTAATAGCCTTCAACAAATCTTGCAAGCTAACCTACAAAGGCTACTGTCCATTGAATAAACAGAGGCCCCTAAAATTAACCATTCAATTCAACGATAATGAGTAACTAATTATACAAAACTAATATGAAAGGCTCGCATGGAACACATAAAAGGCATAACAACCATACATGAATATTCAATTATACATACATTAATTAAAATATGACATTCATTCATATAACCACATAACATTAAGGCCATATACTATCAATGCTTGTTTATCTAAAAATAATTGAAATTTACCAATGGAGCATCTAAAAGATGCTCTTTGCAATATAATTAGAAAACAACATCATTTTCAAGTCATAACCATGGTCACAATTCTCATTATCAAAACCCACAACTTTTCATAACATAGGTAGACTCATCAACACAAACCAATAACAATATTTATCATCATGTGTAGGCACGGAAGCTACTATCAAACTATAGGTAAGCACAAAGGGTGCTACCGAACCACATGTAGGTACAAATGTTGCTACCAAACCACAGGTAAGCAAAAAGGCTACTATCGAACCATAGGTAGACACAAAGGCTACTATCAACCAAATTAATAATCATTTCAAATCAAATATCAATCATGTTCATTTTTATTTACTCGAGGTGAGATAAAATCAATTTGGAGACACTAAAGTACTTTGGTCATACTGGCCCATAAGAGGAGCACAATATCCTACCAACTATCAACCTAGGAATACAAAAGTACCTTAGTCGCATAAATATGTATACCTCCTAATTTGTATCCTACCAACAAGGACACCTAATCCATAAATATGTATACCTCCTAATTAGTTCCATAAAGCTAAATAGAGTAAGATATATGGCTTAACTAGTGCACTAAGACACAAAAAAAAAATCTATAGACAATCATGTGCTAAACCATATATTTAGGGTAGTAACCCTTACACCTAATGAGTCACCATTTCCAATCTCGAAGTCTTTCACTTTAAGTATCAATGTTTTATAACGGTGACCATGAAAGTACATATTAATCACATAAATTCAATTATTCATTATTAACTATTTTTATTCATTTATTACCATTTTGAGATAACCATAATCAAGATCATTACAACTGTCGACATAACAAATCTACTAAGGCCATCTTAGGCTCAATTTTTCACATTTAGGCATTTTAGGTAAAAAATAACCAAAATACCCTTGAGGCTAATGTTACCACTTTGCCATCCATTTCCATTACAGGATCCATTTTATTTATCCACTTGCCATAAAAAGGATAACATACCATAATTAAATTATTTATCATGATATAATTAAATTGCCAGATGCACCAAATGACCATTTTTCCCTTATACACAATTCTGCATGTAAAAACTTAGCATGTGTTTCTAGAACATCAAAACACATATTCTCATGTTTAACAACCAATAATAAATATCATATGTGTTTATTAAATAATCACGGTACACTCAAATTTACCAAAATACCCCTAGGCCATATAATAATAATAATAATCATGTTGAAACATGTATTTCTAAAACAACAAACATATTCTCATGCTTATCAATAAATAATACACATCAGGCATGTTTATTAGAATAATCATCCCGGTACTCTTCAAATTATCAAAATACCCCTAGGCCTTAAAATAATAATAATAATGCTGGAATATGTGTTTCTAAAATAACAGAACACCTACCACCATACTTAAAAATAATTAGAATATGGTAGGTATTCCGATTCAGATTAAATATTAGTGTGCTTAAATGACCAAATTGCCCCTAGGGTACATGAATAATAATAATCATGCTACAAGCATATCTAAACCTGCTTAACCTAACATTTTCACCTGTACATACCATACAAACTCTCTTCCTAACGTTAGAACCATTTTAATCACACTTTTGTACACTTGATATTATACATAGGATAACGTGCTTTATTTTTTATTTTTCATGATAACAATAATAAGCACAAAATCATTTGTAACAAATCATGCTTAACACAAGTTACATTTCAAAACCCTAATGTGCTATCATAAAATATCCAAACATTTTAGTGGAGTATAAAGGTTACTTGATTTCCAGCAAAAGTATAATTTACTAGTAATCTCCTAAAAATTATTAGACTCCACTAATAAAACTTTTGTACCTAAAAATATTATCACAAATACCATATTAATGTCCAATCAATAAAATAATAATTTTTATTAAAAATAATTATTACATACAAAATTACTAAACTACCCATATATATTTAATATTACTAAAATAATTTTAAATTCTAAAAACACCACTCACGTTGCATGTGCAGCATGAGCCATGCATGCAAGAGGGCTTCTGTGGCCGGCTAGTTGATAGTTGGAGGTGATGGTTGGTTCGACTGGTTGGTATAGGGTTGCCGTGGGAGGTGGAGATGGTAGTGGGTTGGTGTAGGAGGTCCAAAGGCTATGACGGGCAGTGTAGGGATGCAGGAAGAAGGTGACACAGAGGAGGAAAAGGAGAAGAAGAAAAGGAGAGGAGAAGAGGGAAGAGTTGGTGACGGTGTGGTTGTGGGCGATGGTGTAGGAGTTGGTGGTGTGGTGGCCATGAGTAAGCTCAACTGGAGGATTTGCGGTTGAATGGAGGGTGGTAAAGGTGGTGGAAAGGTGGCACAATGCAAGGTTAGGATGCAAGGCTGCGAGAAGGGTGGTTGGTGGTGGTGAGGTTGTGGTTTGGTTGTACAAGAAGGCCGTAGAGGTGGAGGCGATAATAGAAAAAATTGTTGTTGTTTAGGGTATGGCTACATGAGCTGCGACTAGTACTAGGGGGTAAGGATCGATAGAAAGCGTTATAGGGAAGGGAGGAAGGAAAAGTAGAGCGGCAGGGGAGGAGGAAAAAAGATGGAATAAGAGAAGAGGAAGGTGGCCAACGGTAGGATTTAGGATGGTGGTAGCAGCGATGGTTGGACTAGCAACGTAGAGGAAAAGGAGGGTTGATCACGAGGAAGAAAAATAGAGGCACGAGAGAAGGAGAAAGAAAGGAAGAAGGTCAAGAAGAGGAGGAGGAGAAGGAGGGGGGAGGTGGGGCTTAGGTGTGCTACGAGGTCGGTGCAAGTGGTAGAAGAAAGAGTGTAAGTAAGGTAGAAGGTGCAGGGAGGTTGGTGCAAGTAGGGGGAAGTGTTGTAGGGCTAGAAAAGGAAGGAGAGGGATGCGAGGAGGGAGGGGTGCAGGTTTGGTTCGACAATAAAGGGAAAAGTAACGTAGGTGTGCATGGCAGAGGCACACTGTGTGTAAGGGGTGCAGGGGTGCAGAATGAGCGAGGGGAAAGAAGAAGAAAAGGTAGGCTAGGTTGTTAGGGCGCAAGAAAAGAATAGAAAGGGAGAAGAGAATTAGGCCGGTGTGGGAAGAGATGTAAAAGAAAAAGAAGAAGAAGAAGAAGATGGTAAATGGGTTGGGCTGGCTAGGGGAGAATAGAAAAAAGGAAGAGGAGGTTGGTTCGAGCACAAGAAGAAAGAAAAGAAAGGAAAGAGAGGGGGTTGGCCCATGGAAGTAGAGAAAAAGATAGGAGAAGAATAAAAAAAGAAAAAGGAAAAAGGAAAAATAAAATAGATTTAAGATTAGAATTAAAAATTAAGTTGAATATAGGTTTTTAGGATAATATTAATTTATTTGAATGTAAGGTATCCGATTAAGAAAAATAATTTGGGAAAATTTATCACTTTAAGGTTGGTTTAAATAAAAAAGGTAAGATAAAATTATTATAATAATTTATATAGATTTATAGGTCAAAGACTAACAAAAATAATTAATTTAATATTTAAAGGTTAATTTTTTCAGGATAAAAAGCTAAACATTATAAATTAGGATTGTAAAAATTTAGGATATTATAATAATAAGTTGCATCTGACTTAAAAAAATATATCTAATAAGTAATAATAAATTTATACTTTATATAATTAAATATTGTATTTAAGTAGCAATATTTAAAATCTATTTTTTTAAAATTTGTAATATTTAAATTGATATTTTTCCATCATTAACTAAAACCACTTTCTCATTTCCTACAATCTATCTATATCTATATCTATATATCTATATATCTATAAACACAAACTAAATAGAATGGAAATTTTCCTCCAAAAGGGCCCTCATTATAATAATCAAGTAGAATTAATGAAAATGAATATGAGAAATATAAAATGATCCTAAATTAAATCATAATTGATTTAAACATTGCACTTTACAATTTTATCATCATATAAAGTGATTTTACAAAGAAAAAATCATGGAATACGAATGTACATACTCTGTTAAATTAAAAAAGAATCATTGTACCTATATTTATTCATATTCAGTAAAAAACAACTGCAGACTAGAAATAAATTTAAACTATATATTTCTATATAAAATCCAGTTAACTTAACAAATATGGTTAGTAATAAGCTACACATAAATATGTGATAAACAAATTAGAATTGTATCAAATAAAAGAATTTAGTATGAATGTACACCCTTCATTATTTATTTACTTTACAATATGGATCAACACCCTGCATTAATTATTTATTTAGTTGTTACATATATTTCAATTGTTAATGATATATCAATTTTTATTTATAGGTATTAATTATACAATCTAATTGATATGAATTCAGTAGATTTCATAACATCGCTACTTTATATTATGAATGTAGAACGTTGATTTCTCATCTTTTACGTTTTTTTCTTATGATTAATCTATGAATTTCTATAATATCCTTTTTCCTTATAATTTCATCAATTAATTACTCTCTTTCAATAGTGAAAAATATTTATCAATTTCCTAAATAATTGTGGATAGATATTCATTACTAAATTTTATTGCAGTTAGTTATAAATTCAAATCAATTAAAATTCTACTATATATTCCAAATGGTTACAAATCCTTAACAATTATTGATTTTATTGTTGGATAAAAGTTGTGGGTTAATTTTTCTCCAAAAGACCCTTATTATACTGACACAGCCGAATTAATGAAAATGGAAAGAAAAAATATTAAAGGATCCTAAACTAATTCATAATTGATTTAAACATTGTACTTTATTATTTTATCATCAAATATGGTGACCATACAATGAATGAAGCATAGAATATTAATGGACAAACTGTTTTAAATAATAATAAAAAACTCATTGTACCTATAACTATCCATATTTGGGTTAAAACAACTATGGATTAGAAATAAATTTAAACTTTATACTCTAATATAAAACCCATTAAATTTACCAAATATGGTTAGTAATAAAATACATGTAAATATATAATAAATAAATTAGAATTGTATCAAATAAAATAATGCAATATAAATGGATACCCTTCATTAATAATTTACTTTAGTCGTTATATAATTTTCAATTGTTAGTGATATACCAATTCTTATTTAAACTTATTAATTATTCGGTCTGATTGGTATCAAATCATTTTATATTTTAATATCTATACTTTATAATAAGAACTTAGAATGCTAATTTCTCAACTTTTATGTTTTTATATATGATTAATATGTGAATTTCTATAATCCCCCATTTTTCTTATAATTGCATAAATTAAATATTCGTATTCAATACTGAGCATTCTATATCGATTTTATCAATGTATATGGATACACTTTGGTTACTAAATTTTATTGCAATAAGATATAAATTTAAATCAATTAAAAACTTTACTATATCTTTCAAATGGTTACAAATTCTTAACAATTTAAAGATAATAATAACAATGGTCAATAAGATATTACGTAATCCTTTCCAAACATAATTCAACTTCCTCTCCTCTATTTGTCTTGCCTATTAAAATTTTTATGTATACACTTCTAAGCATAGTTCATTAGTTAAAGACCAAGTGAAAAATCATATATTGTGTCTATATCATCACAGTGTATGGAAGTTGCATAAAATAATATTTAGAAGAAACAACAAGCATATATTGTGTCTTTCACTGACTTGAGATTTGATTATACACATTTTGTTTAGAGTTTACAAAATGTGTCCTTTAGCATTGATATTCTAACAAAACGTTTCTTCCATTTCTTCTTTACCCTTCACCACAATTGTGAACTATTTTGTAACCTGTGATATGAAATGTATCATGTGATTATTACCAATAAATAACATATAAAAATAGAGAAAGATAACCAAAAAATTGAATTGCAGCAATTATAGGACCAAATGAAAAAACAAGTATTATACACTACTTGATGATATAGTCTAGTCTCTTAACTAGAGATACTAAATAATAATACAATGGCAGCATATTTAAGATGTTGACCTTATAGATTTACTATCAATGCTGAATAATGATAGCACGTAGTTAGATACACAAAGTCTAGATTACTAATATACAATCGATATTAGATAATGTTACTATATAATTAAATGTATAACATTTGGATAATTAATATATTATCGATGTCAGATAATAATACTTTGTAGTTTACTAAAGATATATATCTTATAGTCATGTTATGTTTTAATGGTTAGAGTGAATTCATTTGTATTGATTAAATATTGATATATTATATAATAAATTTTATGACATCTATATTTATATAAAATAATTGAATTCAACTAAGATTGGTTTTTGGGAATTTTTTTTTTGGTTTTGACTAACTTTGAGCAATCAATATCTTAATTGGTCAAAATTAGTAACACAAGCAACCCAAATACTAGATAACTTATCAAAACACTAAATTTTAAAACTATGGATATAGGTCATGATAAGTAGTTGAATCTCTCCATACATTACTCATGTAGATGTAGCTATGTTATGTACAAATTTCTACACTATAAAACATGTTTCCAAAAATATATATATAATTTTATAGAAAGTTTAGTAGGCGGGATAAACTCAAGGGATAGAAAGAATCAGAAGTTCACCCTAACTAACAAAGTAATACTTGAGTAAAATGTATGACATTAGTGTATAAAAGTGTAAATTCATTTCGTTATCATAGCATTTAATCTAATATTTAACTTTGGTTGGTTTACAAATTTTGTTACATCCATTTTATTTTTGTAATTAATGGAATTTCTACTTTCAATATTCTTTTTCTTGCTACCAATCACTTTATCTATTTTCCATAAAATATAGAAAATAATAAAATCATGTGAAAAAATCAAACTCTTAATGAAACACTAAGATGAAATGAAAAAAATTCAAATGGGGGGAAATCAACTTTGCCAAAGTTCATAAAAGTTTTAACATGGTTATATATATATATTAGTCCACTAGTTTTTTTTTATTAATAACTATACAATATAAAAGAAAATAAAAGTATGGAACAAAAAATCTAATAAATATATTACTGTTATCATCATCATCATCATCTTCTTCTTCTTCCTCTTCATCATCACCATCATCATCATCATCATTATTACTATTATTATTATAATATTTTTTATACTTGTTGTGTCATAAATTTCTTTTATTTTGGATTATTGTTGTCTTATGTTACTTAATTATCAATAAGAAATGAAACTAATGTATTAATATAACATATATTTAGATAAATTTGGAGTTTTGTTTGATTTTTTAATTTTAGATGGGTAACATTTTTCATGTGAGCTTGTGTGTTGGTCCTACAAATAGACACATAGTTTTCAACAATGCTATATAACTAACTAACTAACAACAACATATTTATTATACTTTTCGTGCCACAATTTTCTTTTATTTTATAATGTTTTACCTTTTTTATGACTTAATTATTTATAAAGAATAAAATAAAATTAGTGGACTAATGTAATACCTTGAGTTTTAGCCAAACCTAATCTCGAGTAATTAATATCGTAATTAAATTTTAACATCATAAATTTATTTTTCTATCTTACCCTAACTCCCTAATCCTAAATCTTAGCCTAATCCCAAATTTTATTTCAGGTTATTAATATATTTTTTCCTAACTTAAATCTAATCTCGAATAACTATTTAATTAAATTTATCCTAATATCCTAACCTATATTATTTAACCTATACCTAAACTCGCACTTTTTCCTTTCCCTCTCCTTATCTTATTTTATGTGTGTGACCTTATAACCATGAATTGTATCTATAACCAATCCGTTTCATTAGTCACACCAACATAGGATCAAAGCGGTTTTCGTCACATTTCTTCATAACTAAACCTTTAATGGTCACGTGTGCATATATAACTAAACAAAATAGATCAAGATGTGGATGTGTAGCACGAAAATTTCATATGATGTGATCTCAACTTGCCTATTTCCAACCCGTCCACCAAAAAATTTAGTGAGATCAGAACACAAACAAAGAAAGAAAGGAAATAAACTTAAATTTTATATTGAAACTTTATTTGTGCAAAATAACATATGGTCAAAATTTTTCCATAAGCCAAAACAAAGTGTCCATACATAGAAAAAATGAAGTGACACACTCCCACTAAAACTAAACATCATCAGCTGATATAAAACCCATATGAACAACATGCTCGAGGAACTGTTTGGCTGGTAAAGCCTATTGAGTGGATCCTCTATCATGGAGTCTGTGTTGATGTGCTCTATAGACAATTATCCTTCATGTACTTTCTCTTTAACAACCAAGTATTTAATATCAATACTTTTTAATTTTTTAGAATTTAAGTTATTATTATAATACTGAACTGCATTCTTATTGTCACATAACATCTTGAATGGTCTTTCAATACCGTCAACTATACTTAACCCGTGATAAAATTTCACAACCATATACCACAAGTGGAAGCCATCATAGCATGATACAAATTATGTTGCCATAATGGAAGAGTTCGTGATTGTCTAATTATCACTCTTCCAATAAACAACACCTCCATCCATTAGAAAACACAAACCTAATGTAGACTTCATGCTATATTGGCATCTAGCAAAGTCAGAGTCAAAATGTCTTATGATCTCAAGCTCTTCTGACCTTCGATATAGGAAAACTCATTTGGCTATTGTCCAATGGTCGAGTCCTAGATTACTCTAATATCTGCCAAGCATCCCAGTGATGTATATGCAATATCCGAACACATACACACTTGAGCATGCAATAGACTTCCCACTGTAGAAGCATAAGGAAAACTTTGCATTTACTTTCTTTTAAAGTAATTTTAGGGAATTGAGTGAGACTAAATTTGTCTCCTTTGGCAAAAAGGGTGTTTCCTGGTTTACAGTTCTGCATGGCATACCTATTGACACATTCAACACAATTGTTCAAATCTATAAAGTCAAGGGAATCTAAATTCCACCAGATTGAGATATTTCCTAAGCGCTTATACCATAATGTTGCTGAATTTTCTTTGCTTAATTTGCGTTTAGTATCACGTGACTCTATGTGTAAGATTTCATGATGTGAAGTGATGACATCGAGTATATATAGGTTATCATATGCGCATAATGAACCAGTACCAATAACATTTAAATTTTATGAAAGAATAAATTTTTTATTTCCAAATGAACAATAATAACTAGATTTGTCCAATAGGAAAATAGAAACCAAATTCCATCTAAAAGATGGTACAACAAAAGTGTATTTTAAATCTAAATAATGATCGGTTTCTAACAATAACTTAAAAGTGTCAACCACTTCCATATCCCACATAGATATGTCTTTCACCATCATTTGGATTTCAAAAACTCAAGCAACCCTGCATAGAAACACTTATGTGGGTAGTAGAACTAGAATTTAACCACCAAGTGTTTCTAAGTACTGAAGTTAGATTAAACTTAGAGGAGACCAAATCAAGGATTGTACATTTCTTCATGCGCCATGCATGATACTTTTGACAATATTTCTTAACATATCCAATCCTTTTAAAAAAGAAGCAACTATCTTTTTACTTATTCTATTTCTTTTTTACTAGAACCTTAGGAGCAACTTCACTATTTCTTTTCATGCCCTAACTTTTAGGAGTAAATGCTAGATGAACACTTTTAGTCTTATCTTACTTCAATATTTATTCCACTTGCGCACAATATGAAATGAGTTCATTGAGAGTCTATTTCTCCTTTTGGCTATTGTAAATGACCTTAAATTGACTGAATTGTACAAGAAGAGAGATCAATACTAAATGCATGAGTAAGTCATCTGACAACTCGAGCAGTAGTGAATTAAGTTTTGAAGCAATGTTAGATTTCTATATGATTTACTCCCTTATATTTCCTTTGACTTTATACTTTAATGAAATCAATCATTGCAAAAGGATGC
Organism: Tamarix austromongolica; assembly: GCA_039764185.1. Lineage (NCBI taxonomy): Eukaryota > Viridiplantae > Streptophyta > Magnoliopsida > Caryophyllales > Tamaricaceae > Tamarix > Tamarix austromongolica. Next base: position 80,563,001 of record CM077814.1, on the reverse strand, counting down.
AAAAGAGTGCTTGTTTCAACCTTATTGTTTTTTAGTTTTTCAATTTCGGTAAGGAAATTCTTAATATCGATGATCTTATCAGAGAATCCACCCCTTAAAGCCTCTAGAATGCTACGATTAATGATCGAAAGACTCATGCAATTAAAGCGATCCTACTTCTCAAAGTTCCTTTTCTTTTCAAAAAAAACTTTCAACTGTCAGATCAGTAGGTTTTGCTAACTGAAGTGCATGGTCTAGATCCACGCAGCTAAGGCCAAGTAGAATATTTTCCTTTTATTCCTTAAAATTGTTCTCATTCAACATGGGAATGAAACTTAAGTTGGCAGATATAGTAGTAGAAAATATAGTTGTATAGAAAATATAACAATAACATAAATATATGCTCACAAAAAAACGTATGATAAATAGTCAATAAATTTAAATAATGGCAATCCCATCACAAGAAACCAATGCAACATTAATATCAAATTTTTAGATGGTAATATTAACTACAAGGGGTGTTCGTGTTGTAGTGATCAAATATGGGTATATATAAATTATTATTTGGATTAAATTATTATTCTCATTGTATCTAGACAATTATCGCATATTAATCACCATAGGTATATATAAAACTCTGCCAAATATTTGTCACCCTTTGGGTCGACAAATTATTCACATGAATAAATATATATACATAAATATTCAATAATTTCAATAAACTAACATTCACAAAAGATGTCACGTTGACGACATATTGTATCAATTAGCTTATCTACTAATATTAGACAACCAACATTTAAATAAATTGATTCCTTAATTTTTATTCATAAATTTGGACTTATAAAATTAGGACCACCTTTATCTAGATTCAATATCCACAAAAAATAATTAATATAACTTTATTAGTATTAAAATATAATTAATGCCAAATAATACAAATAAAAGATCCACACAATAATTTATTAGATTACAACAAAATAAATATCAAATTAAATTAATTAGGCTAATTATATGTAATTAATAATATTATTTCAATAATATAAAGTTAAAGAATGTAAAATATTATAGCCTAAAAGTACTAAAACTAAAAATCGGGTTAGAACAACCCAAAAGCCTCAACAAGCTAAAATGAACCAATTAAAGTGACCTAATTTGACGTTGGAGACTCAACCCTGAATAATCTAAAGACTAAGACAAATGGACTGCAAAAAAGGTTGAATAAAATTAGCTAGCACAACCGGTTGGGCAATTAGAAACATTTTATCTAGTCTCGGGTTCAGAACTCGAGCTCAGCTAAACTTTATTTTTTTTTAAATTACAAACTTATCCTTCATTAATTAACTCTAATTTCTTTCTCTAATCCTTCTCCTTCCTTACACCTACTGCCAACCTTGCAACTGCCATCTTTAATGTCCAAAAAGAAGAAGCATCCATCCACTACTGGTAACAGTCGACTGAAAAGGTCGAGCCTATCACCACCCAAATCTGAATGTCCTCCATTGACCACTAAGAAAACAAGAGAAAAGAGTGGAAAACCATAACCACCATCCCTAGCCTTCTATAACAATTGAGAACATGATCGATGGTGGCAACAATGCCTAACGCCACCATGAGTAACATCAAAGGTTTAGAGACAAAAAACAATGGGCAAACCATGCTACGATGACCGAAAACAAAGTGGGTAAACCAGGAAATGACATCATAAAACCAGGAGGGCAAGCTAGGTGAAAACAACCAAAAATCAGGCGGTTTCCAACGATGAACATGGTGCAAGAGGCAAAGGGATATTAAATAGATTTAGTAGAGAAATAGAGTGAAAAAACTAAATCCATAACTAGAGAGAGGGAAACTAGAGAGACGGATGAAAATGGCATAAATAATGAAAGTCAGAACCGACGAACAAAAACGAATAATATTGGACAAAAAATATCAAATAGTACCAATTAATTATCTTGATAAATTTAGCAACTTCGCTTTAATATCAATTGATAGATTAATATAATCTATAGATCCAACAAGGTTGAATTCCAATCTATCAAGATTATAATAATAATTATTATGCAAAACGCTTATCTAAATCCACAACTCTAAAATGACTAATAGGTTCGGGACAATGATGGTATTGCGGTCTTCTAGATTAGGTACACGCTTGTTGGTCTCTATTAACTAATGGTAATCGAATAGAATGAAGTGTATATAATCTAGGGACCAAGACCCTATGTATAGACAATTAATCTATTATCTATTAAGATATTCTAAATCGATCCATCAACAATCTAGAATACCTAAAGTCTCTACACATATGGGTCTACATCTAATTAGATACATTAAGCCCAAATAATTTACATGAAAGTGCGATCACTTATATACAAGCTTAATTTATATGAAAACCCACAATTCTTATAGTTCACATATAAGTCTAATCTTTGGATAAAAACCCAACAACTTTAGCTATCAAAACAAATTCAGAATAGAAACTATGCGTCCTTCATCCTTAATAAGAAATCCAACCTCTTGAATGACCATTCAAATCCCCTAACAAAAGAGGATCATCGATTATTCATAGCTGACCTTTGCTAAAGCAAACTACGCTTAATTCTTCTAAGTGAAATGACTATAAAGGGAAATTTAAAGACAAAGAAGAGGGTGAATAGTCTTCCTTATTAATAAAAGCCTTTATTTTTCATTTTCCCCATTTCCCCTACTCTTTCTACCTTTCCCAATTTCCCTTCTTTTATTCTCTCTTTCTATCCCAACAACAATACTTAAATCTGCAAGCAAGAAAGGGCTATTAGCCCTACATGAACATGATAATCTCCAACTAAGAGAGTTAGTTATCTACTAGGTTTACTATATTCTTTCCTAGTTAAAGCTTTAATATTTAATCCCTTAATTATATATATGTACAAGTTTCACTTCCATCAAATACTAGTAATTTAGTAAGGACACAGTTTTGTCCTTGAAAGTGAAGTACTAAACATCTGTCACTTATATTATTTTCCATTTATATGTCCTTTCTATATGCTTCTCTCCAATCTTTCATATTTTGGAATGGTATTTTCCAATATGATTAAGGTAATGATTTATCCTTGTGTTCCTTTGTAATTAATCAAGGCATTGTATGCTAAACATTCATTCTTAATATTATTTGGATATTGCCGCTTCAGATTGTTTGTTTTGCATATTATTATCATAACCCGACTATCTAAATTTTCCACTACATATTATTTCTTCAAATGTAGATTTACCATATTTTATCAAATATTTAAATTATCTTACATTTTTACCGTTATAACCATATTAATTATATTTATCCACCATACCATAAAATTATTAATATTAGTTATTAATATTATTATGGATAATTATTATTTATTAATACCAATAGCATATCGATGTATGTATATTATGTAGCCATTTTTTTAAAGAATTTACAATAAAAAAATGTCACCGATTACTCCATTATTTATGGTTATGCAGGGTAAATATTGAGATTTTTTAATTTCCAAATAAAAAACCTTACTTTTCGATAATTTTCCCAATCCATCTAAGAACACTTCAGGTTAAAAGAGGTAGTTACGCAATATAATCCATGACACCATGTACATCTCTACTACTCTATTATGTTTGATTTGGTTGCACTTCAAATTATGATGAAGCCATTAGCCATTAATTGTTCATCTCCACCCACTACCTCTTTTTTTTTTGGGTGGAACGGGCACTTTCAAAACTCATCCTTTTTTTGTCTCCTTCATCTTCTTAGTATTTTCATATTTATTGTTCTACAAACCAACATAATTAGAATTGTATTAAAATAGTGAATAATCAATTATTGAGTTTACTTTTTACAAGTTCATTATTTTATAATTTTATGAAGCAACAGTTGCAATCGATTCTAAAAATTAAATTCACACAAGTCCTTTGTTGTGCAGATTAATATTGAAATGAAGATATTCACAAACTACAAACTTGCCAAATCAGTAGGTTGAGATCAAGTCCTGAATTTTCAGTCACAATGGTTGAGGAAATGGAGACATATTTTTTCTTAATTTACCAAATTATAATCTTAGGTTAATTATCTTCCTTTACATAAATTGTCACTTCATTTTTTCATAATTATATCATCTTGAATAAAAAATAAATTTAGTTGCACCGGGTTACACTATTTTCTGATTCTAATTAATGTATTTCTAAAAAAGATGTTTTATAAATTAAATTCACATAGAGTTTTGGTTTTCCAAATTGATAGTGAAATTATTGACACTTGTACACTAATAGAATCGTTAGTTTAGGATTAAGTCTTCAATATTTAATCATTAATGTTACAAATTAGATATATATTTGTGGTTGGGACACCATATTACAATCTTAGGTTAATTATTTTCCTCTCATGAATTACTAACGTTTTCATTGTTATAGGATATTAAATTAAATTAATAAAAAAATCAGCTCCTTATTATTAAATTTTTTTTTTGGGATTAACATAGCTCAAAACATGTTTTTTTTCATTGTTATAATATTAATAAACTAAATAAATTAAAAAAATATAGGTTTAGGATTCTTTTTTTTTCACTCTCGAATTACCATAGTTTTAGTCAATATGTTATAGTATACATTATAAATTTGCTACACAAGTGATCATAATAGATAAAGGCAAATACTTATTGTTAAATTGTCTTATTGTCTTTCAAAGCGTCTATAATTGTCTAATTGGCTACCTCTTTGCCCTTTTTTATTATTCGCTCACATCTACTTATTACAAGTATTCTATTTTTTAACCCTTATTTGAAACTGTATCTAATATAATTATTTTTTTTAAAATAAACTAAAAAGATTTTAAAATAAATAATTATTTTAGGTAATCACTTTTCATAAGTATCGTGAAACAATAAATTAATTAAACAAATGCAACTAAAAGCAACTTTACAATTTTATATTATATGTTCATCGATCATAATTTATTTGTCAATATATAATAGTTATGTATGTTCTACAATTTATCAAAACATATACTTCTCATCATCAAGCACCACAAACAAACTTCCATCTACCACCACCTCCATCCTAACTTTTGAATGACATAAAAATCAAATTGGTTACATCAAACTCAACTTCCATCTTTCATTATTAAATCAGAGCAAACATTAAATTTGATGAATTAGGAATTAGCAATTGTTATGGAATAATGTGGATTGAAAGGATCCAAACTAAAAATCGGAATGAACAAGATTGTGAGCAATTGAGGGAAAAATAGATATATTTAATCATGTTCTTATATAATTACAAGATGATTAAACTAATGAATCAATCAATTACACAGATTTATAATTCTTTAATAAATGGATAATTCTATGGAGAATAAGAATAAATTGGGTTGCATTAGGGTTCTCTCATAGCTCTTTTATACTAGAAAAAATTCTATGGGGTAAAACAAAATGTTTGAGAAATAATGAAAAAATACAATCCGTGTTTAGGAAACATGAGACCCCTGTGTTAATTTTCTTACTCTTAGCTTTTTATCCAAAAATACATCAAAATAATCTGTGAGAAAACATGATCCATGTTGATTAACATAGGACCCCCCGTGTTTTTCACATATCCCAAATATTAACCCCAAATTTATTCACTACTTGCACACACTAACACAATTTTATATTGTGCATCAAATACTCAATCAAAGCTCACTACTGTAATATTCACTGCAAGAGACAAACCATTTGAGAGTCTCAAACCAATTTACAACAAATGAACTACAAATTGGTTGAAATTCATTACAATAAAGGGAGTTCAATCAATCAAAATGACTATAGAAGAAAAATGAAAAAACATAGCAATGGCTTAGTAATAAATTTGGTTGGAAGGGAAGATTAGAGGGCTATGAGATTTATGATATTTTTGCTGAGAAATAAAGGAATTAGGGATAAAATCCATGAATGGAAGCTCAAGATGGCTAGAGTAATGGAGAATAAGAGATGCTTTGTAACTCTTTTGATTATGTATAGTTAATCCACTATCAATAAATTCATTAATACAGATAATATATAGAGCTTGATGTAACTAATTCACTACTTAATGCCAAACAAAGAGAATAATTCTAATAACATAAAATAGAGCAAAAAATCAAAGCAAATCAATTGGCTACAGATACACCAACAATGAACATAATGACCATTCTCTATGTTGAGGTGTCTAATAGAGCCAGGGTGGAAGATTGATAGGGTATCAACTGTAATCATCTACAATACCCCCTCAAATTGGAGGTGATGACAAGCTCAACATGCCCAACTTGCCCAAAATGGAGTGATGTTTTCTCCCTGACAAAATTTTGGTCATTATGTTGGCTAACTAATCTTATGTGGTGACATTATGAAGATAGATTAACTCAACTAAGACTTATTCCCCAAAAAATGGCAATCCAACTCAATGTGCTTTGTTATTTTATGGAAAACATGATTGCTGGTCATTTGAATCTTAGCTTGAATTTCACTATTCAAAGGCACTGGAGTGATGGAAGTCACATATAGGTTTTTCAATAACCTAATGAGCCATACAAGCTTTGTTTTTATATGCCTCATTGAGCGATATTCGTCTTCAACAAAGGACAGAGCCACAATATGTTGCTTCTTAAACTTCCAAGAAGTTGGTTTACAGCCTAGAATGATATAGAAACCACTAAAATTTTGATAAGTGCACATGCAAACAACCCAATCAGAGTCATAATAAGCTTGCAAACTGAAAGAACTTAGATCATTCATGAGAAAACCTTAGTAAAGGTCAAGACACACATACTTGAGAGTGTGAAGAGCTGCCTTTAAATGAGGTTCACAAGGAGCACTCGTGAATTGGCTAATGTTACTACACAACATAGATCTAGACGGGTGTGTGTTAAGCAATGCTCCATCAATAGAGCTGAGCTTGATGTCGATAGGTAAAGGACATAAGGTTCCTTGTGTGGAATCACAACCAAATTACTTTATGATGTCTTCGTCAAACTTTTATTGAGTTAAAATAAATCCTTAAGGCTCATGCAAAACTTCAATCACAAGAAAAAAAGTGCAAGGGCCTAAATCTTGAACTTTAAATTCCCTATGCAAAAAGGAACTCAACAAGGCGACTTCATTCAGATCATCCCCTGTGATGATAATATCACTAATGTATACAACCAAAATCACTAATGTGGTACTATTTTTCCTATAAAAAAGGGAGCAGTCATTCTTGGAATTGAGATAGCCTGTGGACCCCAAAGCTATTGCAAGATTATAATACCATTGGCATGAAGCTTGTCTGAATCCATATAGGAACCTACTCAGCTTGCATACAATCGTAGTGCTGGGAACACTGAGACCATAAAGGAGGAACCATGTTGATCTCTCTATGTAAATCCCCATTTAGGAAAGCATTGTTCACATCCAGCTAAAAAATAGGCCAGTGCCTTTTGAAAAATGTAGATATGAGGGTGAAAACAATAGTTATTTTGATTACCGAAGAGAAAATTTCAGAGTAATCTATCCCCTTCCTTTGTGTGAAAACCCATACCAAAATTTTTGCCTTCCATCTCTTGAAATTCCCATCTTCAAAATATTTTACCTTGTACAACTACTTACAACTAATTTCCCTTCTATGAGGTGATAACTCAACAAAATCATATGTGTGATTAGTTTCTAGAGCCACTGACTCTTTATGCACATCATCTCTCTAAGTAAGATATGAGGTTGCCTCCTCATATGATGTTGGTTGATGTAAATCATAAAGTGATGCAAGCAAGGAATTGTTTGTAGTGGATAAGGCATGAACATTTATGAATTGGGATTGTAATTCCTGAGGGTTAGAGTATAAGGCATTGGTGATATTGTTAGGGCATGTAGAGATGTAAAGAGTTTTATATACATTGCCATACACATAGTCTTGTAGGTGAGATGGAGGAAGGTGGGCCTTGGCAGTTTCCTAATAGGAATTAAATCTGGCTCGTCTTGGTTTGGCAGTGGTGAAGCTATGGATGCAGAAGACATTGAGGAATGCTAGTAGTTATCAGCAATAGGAGTGATAGATTCATTTGGTGGAGGATATTACATATCATATATGGGAATAGGAAGAGTAGAGGATGGTGAATGATGTTTTTGATGAGAGAATATGTACTCATGAAAAATAGTGTCATGGGAAATGTAATTTTGTGATTGATAAGATCTACAACCTTATATGCTTTCTTCCCAAAAGGATATCCTATGAAGACACAAGGTTGAAATTTATCTCTATGAATTGTGGTGATGGAAATATAGTAGAGAAAACCGAAAGGCTTCAAGTGAGAATATTGAGGTTTTGAGTTAAAAAGAAGTTCATGTGGAGTCTTACCATGTAGAAACTTTGAAGGGAACCTATTAATGAGATAAGTTATTATCAAAACATAGTCTTCCCAATACTTTAGAGGAACATTTGATTGGAAAAGAAGTGCACAAGCAGTTTACAAAAAAATGCTTGCGTGTTTCTCTCGATCACTGCATTTTTTAAGGGGTTCTAAGACATGATGTTTGGTAAATAATTTCATGATCCTTGATAAAAGTAGCTGCTTCAATGGATGGTCCTCGTTCAAGAGAATTATCATATTTGATGGCTTTAATTTTCTTTCCGAACTGTGTTTTAATCACATGGATAAAGGTTTTATGTATAGAAATTGCATCACTCATGTATGCCAATAAATGAGTCCAGGTAGTTCTATTGTGGTCATCAATAATAGTGATAAGATATTTATGTCTGCTATATGAGGTTACAATTTTCTTTGCTATGTGGTTTACTATGGGGAAAGGGGAGATGATGTTGACAAGCCTTTGGACAAACTAGACAAGGTGGTTGGGCAAAAATATTATTATCACCATTCACTTTAATTAAATTTAATTGTCACAATTATTACAAAGATAAATGACCCAACTTATAATTTCAACGCCACACATTATTTTTTTCACGAAAAAGAAAGACTCGAAGGACTAAGAACATTTGAATAATCATTGGTTGTGGTTGGAGGTGTGTGATTGGCAATGAAAAACTTGTATGAAGAAATAGTTGGTGATGGTGACCGGTGAGTAGGGACTTGGGATGAGCTAGTTGTGGGTGAGGAACGGTCTTCATGTAGCAAGTACAGTCCATAATGTGTCCTACCAATAACCAGTGGCCTATTCTGAGAAGGGCCCTACAATATGCAATGGTTAGTAGTAAAAGTGATATTGCCACCAAATTATGTGGCAAGCTTAGATATAAACAAATGGTTATAATTAAAATTAGGTACGAGCAGAACATCATGAAGAGTGAGGAAATTTGACAACTGCATGGTACCCTTTTGTGTAACAACAACACCATTTCCATTTGGCATAGTAGTAGTATAGGGGCATGAAAGGGTGGTTAAGTTTAAAAAGGAATGATGTGTGTAATATATATTGTAACACCCTAAAAATTTATAGTGGAAAAAATTCATTTGTACAGAAAACTATACTCTAAAAACGGGGGATGTTATCGCAGTGATTAGTACAAGATTGCCCCCTGGCCAATCTCATACTAACTATAAGGCTAAGGGACTAAAAGTAGTGATGCAAATAATCAAATGAAACCATAAAAGTTCGACATTTCATAGACAAAACCAAAGCACGCAAACATTAGAGTTAATATAGAATGGAAATGAGATACAAATACACCCACTACGAGGGAAATAAAAATGATGGTAAAGTAGATACAAACAGGCCCACTATGAGGGGAAAAAAAGATGGTAAAGTAGATAAGAATAAGTCTGAAGACCACCCTCTCCGACCCCACAATAGGTACAACAGGTCATCACTGAGTCCCACCCAAAGCATCATAGGCATCGAAGTCATCAAAAGCACCATCTCTTACCCGCACAGACTCAGGAGGGGCCACTACTCGTAGGAATGAACAACACCCATGAAAGAGGTGATCAGTACGCTATGTACTAAGTAAGGTAACCATATGGCTAAGACAGATCATAACATGAAAAAGGCAGATAATGCATGCAGTAGTTCATTTCAATTAATCACCATTATTAGAATTTAGGCCATTAATACCATCTTCACACATCTCCCAAATTATATCCATGTGTGTACGAGAACCCCACTATTATAGTTAGTGGATTGGAATACATTCCAAGGCAGGATACTCCTATCCACTATTATTTGCCAGTGAATCGGTCTTCAGGGTAAAATGCTCCTAGCCACTATTCTCGTCGGTGGATCGGCCTAGCCCCAACTCACATGGTGTTTCACTATAAGTGATTAGTATTTTGATGGTGGATCGGTTTAGTTTATCATTCAAGGTTTAGTTTATTGAGCTTGAGATCCCCACTATTATTGTTGGTGGATCGGAATACACTCTAGGGCATAACGCACTTGGCCACTATTATTCACCAGTGGATTGGTCTTCAGTGCAAAATGCACATGGCCACCATTCTCACCGGTGGATTGATCTAGGAGTGACTTAATAGTCTTCCACTTTACATAGTTAGTGTTTTATTCATATCTTATTCAACAAGTAATTCCCTACCAGACATGTATGCCTCAAAGGAATTCCCATTCTGACTCTTCTACCCCAAACTCCCTAAATAATCCTTATCCCATAACTTGGGGCATATACAATCTCCAAGAATCCAAGACCTCATTTTTACCTTCCACCCTACTCACCATGAATCTAAATCCCCCATGCATGTGGTTCAAGGCCCACTTCCCATTCCTCCACCTAATCTCACCATCCCTTACTAGGGTTTCCTTTGGTAAACCCTCATCTAGCTTATGTGGCCTTAACCTCTCTTTGTCATACATGACCCATACTCACCTTTGACTCCAACACCATCATTGAAATACCCCAAAACCTTAATGTAGGAAATTATGTCAAAATAGGAATTTATTAGGATAATTAATTCAATAAATTATTTTTATTAAAATAAGGGGGAATATTTAAGGCAAAATCAAGAGGAAAATAACAAAGAATTTAATTAAGGGAAAATTAGGGTATTTTGCTAATTAAAATATAATTTAGGAAAAAATTACCCAAAATATCCTAAACTAATATAAAAAGGGAATTTAATTATCGTTTTACTAAATTTTATTATTTTGAAATATTTAAAAATATCAAAATATTCTGAATACCCCAACCAACCCATTTTTTCCTTTTCCTTTTCCTTTTCTCTTCTCCTCCTTCGTCCTTTTCTTTTTTTCTTCCTTCTTCTCGGTTTGGGCCTACACCCCTCGTGGCCCAATTTTCCCCCTTCTTTCCCCGCGTGGCCCAGCCCTCGTTCTTTCTTTTTTTTTTCCGCTCAATCGTCCGACCCTACCCTCTTTTTTTTCTTTCTTTTCTTCTCCCCCAGACCGGCCGGCCCGTTGCTCGTCTTCTTCCTCTCGCTCCTTTTCCATGCGACCTGTAACCCTGCCAACGCCACCCATCTAGCCACCGTACTACCAGCCTGCCACCTCTCTTCTCTTCCTCGTCCTTTTCCTTTCCTTTTTTGACCCCAACCTACCCTGTACCCCTCTCACGCGTGCCTTTCTTCCTTTTTGTTTTCTTCTCCCCAACCCAACCAAACCTGCAAATTACAGGCTTGTACCGGCTTGCCACCACCGGCCGGCGAGCCTGCCATACCTGCCCCCTTGTCATCTTCCCCCTTTGTCTTATCCTCCCTCCATTGGCCTAGAAAAATTCACCCCCTTGTGCCACCGCCACTTTAGACGCTGTCGCCGCCTAGCGTCATCGCCTGAAAAAACCGCCAAACTCCTCCTTACATCACCCTCCATCGAATCACGCCACTCACCACCCCTAATTCCTCCTGCACGAGCGGCCTCAGCCGTGCAAAGTTGGTTGCCCAACCTGTCCATCCTCTTCCATCTCTGCCCTTCTCGCCATCGTGCGCCGCCATCCCCGCCGCAGCCACCACTTCTTCTACCTCCCAAAACACCCAGCAAGGCCTCCTCTCCCTCCCCTACCTTCCTTTCTCCCTGCATCCCTCTCCTTCACCCTTCCTCCTCCACCACCACCTTCGGCCACCATAGCAACCACCACCTGGGCCGCCCCTTTTGCTGTGCCGCCACCACCATTCTAACCCTATCAATCCATAGGATCCACCACCACCACAACCACCTTCTCACTCCCCCTCTTCTAACCTAGAAATCCACCTCTCCAAATCCACTTCCTCCTCCACCGCCATTGTGTACCGCCTAGCCACCACCACCCTAGGTTGTGCCCCAACCATCCTGACCTTTGAAAATAATTAATATAATTATTATTTAATTTTATTAGTATTAATATCATTATCATTATTATTATTATTATTATTATTATTATTATTATTACTATTACTATCATCATCATCATCATCATCATCATCATCATCATCATCATCATCATCATCATCATCATTATTATTATTATTATTATTATTATTATTATTATTATTATTATTATTATTGTTAATGTTGTTGTTTTTGTTGCTAGTATTATTATTATTATTAATATTCAAACCATTAGTCTTATCTTGGGCACTATTATTAATAATGTTATTATTAATATAATTATCCGAAACCCTAATATTATTATTGCTAAGATTAGAAGTACTATTATTATTATTATTATTATTATTATTATTATTATTATTAACTTTGGCCCTATTATTACTAATGTTATAATTATTATGATTATTCAAACCCTTATTATTATTATTATTATTATTATCATTATTGTTATTATTACCCATATCACTAATATTACTATTACTACTATCATTATCATTATTATCATCCTTATTATCATTATGGTCACTATTTTAGTATTACTAATACTATTATTATTATTATTATTATTATTATTACGATTTAGATTATTATTAGTATTATCACTATTATTATTATTATTATTATTAAAGCTATTATTTTTAGTAATATAAATATTGCTAATAATACTGTAACACCCCTATAATTCACTACTGGAAATGTTTATTTTATTAAAATAATTAGCAGAAGCGAAATATCAAAACTGTAAATTCTGGGGATATTACCGCCACACTTAGTACCAGACCGATTCACTCCTACCATTCCAATACCAAGTGTTAAGGCTAAAAGAGAAGAATACAACTCACGAGAAACTCAGACATATTTAAATCAGAGTAGCGTAGTAAACAATTTACGAGAATAAAATCCACTGGTGGTGGTTACAAAACAATGAATACATTAAAACAAGAATTTAAAAGAGAAAGAGGTCAACCCTAGGACTTTTCGGATAGTTCCTTACGCTCTTTCCCGGGAGCCCACTTAAATAGCATCTGAAAACAACCTGCATGGGACACTGCCCATTGAATAGGCAGAGGCCTCACGAATGGAACCCTTTAGTATTACGGTACTGAGCACTTAAAAGTAGGCCTGCAATGTAACACATGATATACCACTATACCTATACATAATGACAGGTGTAAACACAATATTCAGATCCATACATTCACATATTTAACAAGTCAATCAGATATTAATGGCGCATACATAATATACACTTTTGTACATTTGCATACATAACGAGTCAATCAAATATTAATAGGTCATAATGAACAATCGATACTTTTAGGGCCTTAAAGCCATTAGTCCATCATTAATCAATCATCTTCGATTATAAAAGTACATGTGAGTGCGAGAACCCCACTATTATAGCCGGTGGACCGAAATACATACAGTGCAGAACGCTCCTGGCCACTATTATTCGCCGGTGGACCAGTCTGGCCCCGACTCACAAGGTGTTCCACTGTAAGTGATTAGTGTCTTCCCCATATCTTATCATTATTATGTTTGGTTTGTTGAGCACGGAATCTCCCACTATTATTCGCCTGTGGACCGGTCTCCAAGGCACCCCGGTTCTTGGCCACTATTATTCGCCGGTGGACCAGTCTGGGTCCGGCTCAACAGTCTTCCTCTTTAAGTGATTAGTGTCTTATTCGTATCTTATTCGAAAGATTTCACCCTAGACATGCATGACTAACTATATCCACACTTATCCTCTCAAGAGGGCCCGCCCTATATCTTGAGACTTCTGCACCTCCTAACTCACCCCGACATCCTTCCCTTAATCCACTTTCTCACACCGGGAGCCAAACTCCTAAGTGTGTGGGTCAAGTCCCACTACCTCATTGTAATATCCCAAAATCCTAATTTTCGAAATTATGGCCAAATAAGGAATTATTAGGAAAATTAATTATATAAATTCATTTATTAAAATGTAGAGAGTTAATTGAGGTAGATTAAGAGGAAAATAATAAAGAATTTAATTAGAAGAAAATTTGGGTATTTATCCTAATTAGCATGGAGGTTAATGGAATTTATCTAAAATAGTCTAAAATAAGCAAAAGGGAATTTATTTCATATTTTATAAATATTAATATTCTAAATAACCCAAAAATACCCCAATTTCCCCCATAAGTTATTTTAATTATTTTTCCATCCTATTTGTTTTCTTATTTTCCCTTTTCTTCCTTTTTCTCCCTCCTCTTTTTTTTTCTCTTCCTCTCCCCTCGGCTGGGCCAGCCCACCGGCCCAAATTCCCCTCCCCTCCCCCGTCTCGCGTACAGGCCGCCCAACCCCCTTTATTCTTTCCTTTTTTCCCTTCCCGCGGCCCAGCGCCGTTCGACGCCTTCCCGTGCACCAAAACATAGCGTTTTGGCCCTCCTTCTACTGAGACGCTGCGTCCGATCGCTGAAGATAGCCGTTGCCAAACGGGCAACGTGACGCGGCGCTCTATCCCCCATGACGTTGAAACACCGCGTTTAGTTTTAAAAACCTTATAAATGCCGAACCGGCCGGTCCCCCCTTCTTTTTCTTTTTCCCCTGGACCGCCGGTCCTCCTCCTTTCCCCTTCCTTCTTCCTCCCCGACCTGCAACTCGACCCTGCAACCCCCGAATATCGCCGGCCACCTCTGCACGCCGACCGTCCTCCCCTGCCCTTCCCTGTCAATTGCTTTCCTCTTTCGACCCCAACCAAGTCATTCTCTTCCTTTCCCACGTGCCATCTCCTTCCCTTTTCCTCTCCCCCTTCCTGACCTAACCTGCCATGGCAGGACCTGCACCGCCTGCCACCGGCCGTCCACCTGCACACCTGCCTCGCACGCCTCCTTCTCCCCTTGTCGTCTTCCCCTTCCAATTGCCTATAAATACCCCCCATTGGCAGCCCCGATCAGCTCCCTTTTCGTTTTTTTTGCCCCGAAACCCTGCCTCTCCGCCGCCTCAAAAAGACGGGCTCTCCACCGTCACCAGAGACCGCCGCCGCTACCTCTGCCCACCGTTATCATCCCTGCAACTCCCTCGACAAAACCAAGCCACCACCACCCTCCACCTTGCCCTGCACATGCCGCCCTAGCCGCGCAAAGTTCCTATCCCGAAAACCACCACCTCCAGCCTTCGCCGCCCTTGCGCCACCTTCTACCGCCAGCCCAGCCGCCACCAGAGCCTCCTCCACCCTCCAAAATGTCCAGCAGACCTCCCTCTACCTTCCCCTACCTCCATCTTCCCCTA
The DNA here is from genome assembly GCA_039764185.1 of Tamarix austromongolica. Classification (NCBI taxonomy): domain Eukaryota; kingdom Viridiplantae; phylum Streptophyta; class Magnoliopsida; order Caryophyllales; family Tamaricaceae; genus Tamarix; species Tamarix austromongolica. The sequence continues at coordinate 80,547,486 of CM077814.1, read as the reverse complement.
CCTCCCTCTCCTCCTTCCTCCCTCATCTTCCACCTCTCTCCACCACCCTCGGCCGCCGCCGTCGCGCGCCGCCACCCCTTACCACGCCACCACCCTCACTCCACTCCCCTTCACCTGCTGTTTCTTTCCCCACCTCAAACTCCTCCTTTTCCCCTCTCATCTAACCACCACCTCCATCTTTACCCCTCTTCTCCTCCTCCACCGCCGCCGCCGTCGCCGCCACGCGCCGCCGCCGGACCACCACCGACCCTAGGTGGTTCTCCACTCATCCAAACCCTAATACCCCTTTTATATAACTGCTACCATTTTCTACTAATATTAATACTAATATACTTATTATTATTATTATCATCATCATTATTATTACTTTTATTATTATTATTATTATTATTATTATTATTATTATTGTCATTATTACCATTATTATTGTCTCTATTATTAATGTCTTATTTTCTTACTAATACTAACATCCCTTTTGAACCCTAACTTTTATTATACTTAACTTTAATCTTAATTTTTATAATTGTTAGTATTAACATTATTAATAATATTACTATTATTACTTCTATTATCCTTACTACGGTTATTATTGTGGTTGCTAAACCTTACTTGGTTGTATTATTCTTATTATCATTACTACTAGGAGTATTACTATTATTATCATCATTATTAGTATTATTACTATTATCATTATCACCCTTAGGAATAGTTTACTTGTAATATTGTGACCTTATAATATTATTATTTCAAACCTAACACCATTGTTAGACTTAATCTTAAAAACGCTAGAGTTCTATTACTTGAAACATAAGTGTCACTATTAGCAATCTTATTATTATTATTATTATTATTATTATTATTATTATTATTATTATTATTATTATTATTATTATTATTATCACTATTTTACTATGACTAGTGAACACTAGTTTTATAAGAATGGAACTAATGGGCTTAATAAAATAAGTGTAACAATAAGCATCATAAATAACTATATTTTGACTACTAATATTTAGTATATTAATTCTAAGGTAAAAACCCTAGTTTTTGTATAATACCCTCTTTAGTAATAAAAACTCTAATCCTAAACTAGAATAAGGAATTATGGTACTTATAAGGGAAACTAATACTTAGTATTTCCCCCCCTTTTATAGGTAACCCCGATCAAAACCCTAAGGAGTTAGAGGAGCGTGCTCCAAGCCTGGCGTCGCCTTAGGTAAGGACGAAGCTAATGGCCTCGTGCTATGTGTGACATGGATGTGTTGAATGTTGTGTATGCCATGCTATGCCATGTATTATCTGATTTGTGGATAACTTGTCTTATGTGTAGCGCAGCTTGGAGATTGAGGTATGTTGTATGTGCTTCCGTGACATGAGCATGACATTCATATGTATGATGTTTATGATGTAATATGTTATGGCCCACTAGGACATGCATGTTAGGATAAATGGTAATATGAGTTGGGAACCATCATGGGAGTCTTGAAGTTTGTATGGTGGGATTAGGGTTTGTATGGTGGCATAAACGTTCGTATGGTGGTATTAATGATTGCATAGTGGTATTAATGGCTTATGGAGGTATTAATGTTTGTATGGTGGTATTTATGATTTTATGGAGGTATTAATGTTGTATGGTGGTATTAGGGTTTGTATGGTGGTATTTATGATTTCATGGAGGTATTAATGTTGTATGGTGGTATTAATGTTCGTATGGTGGTATTAATGATTGCATAGTGGTATTATTGGCTTATGGTGGTATTAGGGTTTGTATGGTGGTAATTGTGATTTTATGGAGGTATTAATGTTGTATGGTGGTATTTGTGATTTTTATGGGGGTATTAATGTTGTATGGTGGTATTAGGATTTGCATGGTGGCATTAGGGTTCGTATGGGGGTATTGATGATTGCATAGTGGTATTAATGGCTTATGGTGGTATTAGGGTTTGTATGGTGGTATAAATGTTCGTATGGTGGTATTAATGGCTTATGGTGGTATTAGGGTTTGCATGGTGGTGTTATGGTTTGTATGGTGGTATTAATGATTGCATAGTGGTATTAATGGCTTATGGTGGTATTAGGGTTTGCTTGGTGGTGTCATGGTTTGCATGGTGGTATTAATGTTGGTATGGTGGCCTTAGGGTTGCGTGGTGGAGTTAGGGTTTTGCATGGGAGTTAACGATTGTACGGGATTAGGGTTTGGAGTGATTAACTCTGGGGTGTTGTGATTAAGTAGGGTTGGAGTAACTAATCGTGATTATTGAGGACAATTAAGGTTTGGGATGACTAAGTATGGTGGTTATGGTAAAATAGGGATAAGAGTGGCTAACCACGGTTGGTGTGGACAACTAGGGTTGGTTATGGCTGCTTAGAGTTGTTCGGTGTTATCATGTGTATCTATTGATTGAAGGGTAGTTATGTATGTGGGATTTTATTAGTTGTGATGAGTACAGTATAAAGAGAATGATTTATGCATGTCAAGGGTGATGTGTGATTTAATAAGACACCGATAAGACATTAATCACGTAAAGTGAAAGATGTCGAGCCGAGCCTGTGATCCGGTCCACCGGCTATAATAGTGGATCAGAGGCGTTTTTCCCTGTGCGTTTATTTCCGGTCCACCGGCTATAATAGTGGATCAGAGGCGTTCTGCCCTGTGCGATATCTTTCGGTCCACCGGCTATAATAGTGGGGGATCTCGTGCTCGACAAACCAAACGAATAAGTAATCCATGAGAAATATACTAAGTACTTAAAGCGAAACACCATGTGAGTCGGGGCTGTGATCCGGTCCACCGGCTATAATAGTGGATTAGAAGCGTTTTGCCCTGTGCGTTTATTTTCCGGTCCACCGGCTATAATAGTGGATCAGAGGCGTTCTGCCCTGTGCGATATCTTTCGGTCCACCGGCTATAATAGTGGGGCTCCCGCGCTCACATGGATTAATGAAGAATGCTCTGAATGAAAATGAATGAAGTAATCCATGGGAAAATACTAAGTACTTACAGTGAAACACCATGTGAGTCGGGGCTGTGATCCGGTCCACCGGCTATAATAGTGGGTTAGAGGCGTTTTGCCCTGTGCGTTTATTTTTCAGTCCACCGGCTATAATAGTGGATCAGAGGCGTTCTACCCTGTGCGTATATCTTCCGGTCCACCAGCTATAATAGTGGGGCTCCCGCCCTCACATGGGTTATTGAAGAAATGTGTGGAAATGGACTTATTATCATCAATGAGAATAAAGAATAAGTCACCAGAAAAGTATTCAGACCTTATCTTCGCATGTTGTCTACATGATTGTGTTATACGTGCTATGTGGTATGACTGTATGCTTGGCCTTAGCGCACCAGCGCCCTTACTCAGTATTGGACCCGTACTGATACTACATTGATTGAATGGGTCCTGTGATGATCCACCAATGGTGGGGAGCAGACCTCCTATGCAGGTTTGATCGGTTACAAATTGTGGGGTGGAAGGCTTGGCTTAAGTGAGTAGGCGATCCGGATATTGGTCCCTTGGGATATGTTTTATTGGCTATATTTTGTACTACACTCCTTGCTTTGAAACCGTACTCTAAGTTGTATTCCTAAACGATATTTTAACTGTTGTTGACTCGTAGTTTTCGTTAATGGTCTATGTTAACTATGGACCTATGTTTTGATGACTCTTACTTAATGATTGTTTAGTTTAGCCTTAGCGCTTAGTATCAGAACGGTAGGAATGAACCGGTCTGGTACTGAGTGTGGCGGTAATACCCCAAAGTTTACGGTTTTAATTTTCTTGCTTCCGCTAAACCTTTTGATTTAAACGAAATTTTTCAGTAGCAAATTTGGGGGTGTTACACTCATACCACTAAGCCCATTCATAGTCGTCCCTAGGGTTTTCTCTAGAAACCCTAATTTGGGCCTATGTGGCCCATCTTCCTCTACCTCACACAACCCAAACTATTTAACATCTCACATGTCACGACCCTTGGATTCAACCCTCACTTCATACCTCACTCATTTTCATTTAATTTTTTTATTATTTCCTTTTTCTTTTTCCACATTCTCAAATTAGGGTTTCCTCCCAAACCCTAGCTCGGTCTCCTATGCACCCTTATACTATCCCACGTACTATTTTTCACCCGAAGCCTCCAGTCACCCAAAAAATTCTTCCATTACCTTCCTCACGTCCCAAGTTAACTTTCCACACGTACAGTTCTCCCCCATGCGGACTCTAACCATCCCATGTGAACCCTAGATTCTCCCACTCTTTCAATTTATTTAAGGTCCCCTTTTATTCATCCACTCATGACTCGTGGGTTATTTGGGTCATTCCTACCTACATTAGCCAACTTACTTCCTGTAATAACCCGTTTTTAGGAAATCCTAAGTAAAATTAATAATTACGTATGATTAGTTATAATTATTAATTTAGGAGGTTGAGTATTAAACGTATTATTATTATTATTATTATTTCAATGACTTAGATATAAAAATAATTAGGCTAAAAAGTTGATAGAAACCGATTCCTTATTTTAATCCTAGTTTTATTCGTAAATCTTATCTGAATTATTTTATTAATAACCGCGACTCGTAACCCGAAATAAATTTCTAAAATTTATTCCTGATTATGTTTATCCTTTTTATTTTATTTAAATCTATTTTAAATCAGATTATTTTTCTATCCGATATTTTAATTTATCCGGACTAAATTTAATATAAAATATATATGTATATATATATAATATATTTTTATCTTCTCTCCCCTCCTCTGCCATTTTCTGTCTCTTCCTGTCCTGTCTCCCTCATTTCCTACCTGTTCTGCATATTATACACATATACACACGCACACGGCACAACACACATCACTAAACAGTCCCCTTTTCCCGCAAAAACTCTCGGCCAAAAAACAAGCCCTTACACAAGCATGTCTCCGCACACTTAAGCACCCTCCCCGACCCACTGTTCCTCCCAGCTCCCCCTTATTTTTTTTTCTCTCGGCAACCCACCCCAAGCTGCCCCTGTTATCCATTTCCCAGCCTTCCCCCTATCTTCTTCGATCAACCATCTTGCAGCCAGCCCCCTCCCCGTCGCAAAACACAGCCCTGCCACCTCCTCCCTTCATCCCAGCAGCCCACCACCCCGTCAACCAAACCAGCAGCTCGCCACCCCAGCCACGAAGCCCGTCGTCCACTCCCCTCCCTGCCCCGTTTGTTTCCAACGCAGCCCGCCAGCCCACCAGCACCCACAGCCATCGCAGCCACCCTGACCCTTTCCCCCGTCGCCCAGCTCCCCAGGCCGTCGCCCTCCCCGTCGCAGCCAGTAGCCCAGCAACACCACTCTCCCGCCAGCCCACCAGCGTCGACCACCGTCGCCCAGCAGCCCCAGTAGCCACAGCACCACCAACAGCCCCCCCTCCTCTTTTTTTTCTCTCGGCTAAGCCACGTCGAGCAGCACCCACCGCCCGTTGCAGCCAGCCTCCTCTCCGTAGCCAACCAGCCACCCTCCACTGCCGGCCAGCCACCAGCTCCGCCGACCACCAGCCCTGCCGTCCCCTCCTTCCCCTGCCTCGCAACCTTGCCCGACCCTCTCGCCTTTCTGCCGTGCCCCCTTTCCCCTCGAGCGTGACTCACGCTGCATGCAGCGTGAGTTGCGTAGTGGTTTAATAAAATTTTGGTACCAATATTAATTGTAAGGGTATTTTGGTAATTTTAGAAAAATAAATATTTTTATACTATAATTATTATTTTATTTGATAGATATTAATTCTGTATTTGTGGTATTATTTTTAGGTACGAAAGTTTAATTTGCAGGACCTAATACATTTTAGTGGATACCGCTAATTTTACGTTTTTGCTGGATTTCAGGTAACCGTTATACTCTACTAAAATGATAAAAATTGCATGATAATACATTAGGGTTTTGGTGTATGAAATATGTTTATCATGATTTATTTCAATATAATTATGTGTTAATTATTATTATTATGAAAAAGGATAAAAACGGACATGTTATCTGATATAAAATATTTCGGGTATAGAAGTATGACTTAAAAATAATTCTAATGACGGGAGAATTTTTGGTATGATAACTATGTATATATATTATTAGTTTATTTTGTTTAGACATAATTGTGGAGTAATTATTAGGAATGTGCGCCCTAAGGGCAATTTAGTCATTTTTGTGTAATATGATATTTATCCTGAAAATCATGTCTAACATGCATTATCTGTTGTTGATTTTATGAGTATGTGTTTTGTACGTTTCAAAAGTTTATGATAGAGTTTTATATGCCGAAATCTATGTAGGGGCAAAATGGTCTTTTGACCTGATTAATGATTTAAATTATATAATAAATAATTAGATTATTCATTTTAGCCTTTTCATGATAGATTAATAAATAAGATAGACTTAGTATTTAAATGGATACTAATCTGATAATTATTAGCTTCAAGGGCATTTTGGTCATTTTCGGCCTAACGCCCAAATGTGAATAATTGGATATAGGATGGCCTTAGAATTTTGGTAGGTTGACCTTAGTATTGATTTGACTTTTCTTTTTACCGTTGACCGTAAGGTTGACTTGGATAATTGGAAATAAAAGGGAAAATGAATAAGTATGGAAATAAGAATAATTGTATAATGTGTGTTATCTGTGATCACTTTATAAAAACACTAATACGTAAAGTGAAAGACCTCGAGTTTGGGAATGGTTTCTCTCTAGGGGTAGCTATCCTAGAGACGAGGTAGGAGTCCTCGATTTGTTGGGTTTCTGGTGTGCCGGTTGTGCCCCAGTAAGGCCCTAGTCTACTCTATAGGTGACCTATGGGCCCTATAGGGGGTATCGATACTTAAGGATTAGGTGTCCGAGGTGAGGAGGGTACTGTGTGCCTTGTGCGTCAGTATGACCAGAGTGCTGTTATGCCTCTGGGTTGGATGGTTGGAGGGTATCGTGTTGCCTTGTGCGCCGGTATGACCGGTGTACTGTCATGTCTCCGGGTTATTCTTGTATCCCCCTCGAGTAAATAAATAAAAAATGAAAATAATGTGATTTGATTGAAGGATTATTATTGGATATTGGATTGGTTTGGTAGTGGCCGCTGTGCCTACCTGTGGTTTAAGTAGTAGCCTGCGGGCCTACCTGTGTGGGTATTATGTCTATGAGTATGTCTGTGATGTTATATATATTATTATACTATATCTGTAAATATACGTTGATGTTTTGTATTTTAATTTACTATACCTGTAAGTGTACCCGTGGGATTACGGATATTATTATTCTGTGTCTGTAAGTACCCAAGTGATGTTATGTATTTTATCATATTCTACCTGTAAGTATACTTTTGATGTTGTGGATTATGTTATAGCTTACCTGTTAATACACTTGTGGTGTTATAAATTTGGTTGGGAGTTATGCTGAGATATGAGTCATGCTGCTGATGTTATAATTGTTATGCTGGAGTTTAGGTTCTAATCATTACTTCTGAGAATACTTTTGACATGTTAGTCTGGTAAGCTGTCGGTTGTTTTAGACAAATAAAAATGAGTAGCATGTAGCTTTAATAGAAATTGATTGTCTAAATGATTATTGTTTATCAATCCTCGTATGAATACTTAAATGTCTTGTACCTGTTAGTCGTATGCCTTGTATGTGTTCCATGCTAGTTTTTCATATTAGTTTGGTATAAAGGGTTATTCAGTACCGTAGTACTGACGGGTTCCGTTTCATGGTCCCCTGCCTATTCCACGGGCAGTCGCTACTTTGCAGGATTACTTTGAGGGTAGGGTCTGACGACTTCAAATAGAGGGTTGAGAGTTAGGACTATCCGGTGTTCGCCTCGACTTCTTTTGGTCCGGATACTTCTTGGACTCTTAAGTACCCTGCTATTTCTCTTTTGTTACATTACAACTCTTGCCTGATCTTTTTGTATCTATTCAGGACAATGTAATTTGTAATGAAATTCTAACCTGCCTCTGTTTTAATATTATTTAAGTAAAGTACTATTTTAGCCTTAGCACTCAGTATAAGAACGGTAGAGGATGCCAGACTTATACTGAGTGTGGCGGTAACACCCATGGATTTTGTAATTATCGCTTCCGCAAAACGAAAATTTTTAGCATTAAAAATGGGGGTGTTACACTTCCCCTTGGTTATCTTATTTTCCCATTTTTCCTTTTTCATCCTTCCATCCCACATTACCACATTAAATACCCTAGCATGCATGTCCTAGAAGGTCACATCACATAACATCGTATGCACAACAAATATAATCATCATCCACATGCTGTAAGGAAGCCACATAAGCATACATCCACTACAAGTTGCGCTACGAATGATCAATCATTAAGCATAAAGTACACAAAATGGCATAACACATAGCACACAAGGCACGTAACCCACACATAATTGTTCCTAGCTAGACCCTTACTTGGTTTGGGTTACCAAACTATCTCCCACACTTATTAGGTCACTAATCATCCTTCGTAATTATCACATTTATCATAATTTCTATTCGGTTGGTTAGATTACCGAATTTCCCTTTTCCTTTATTATAATTAACAAAGTGTCCATTAGTTGGTCAACATCATATTTACCATTTTACCATTTGATTACAAAATTACCATTTTTTCCTTTAATTACTAAATTACCATTTTACCCTTTTATTTATAAAATTACCATTTTCCCTTTAATTATAAAATTACCATTTTACCTTTCAATTACCAAATTACCATTTTATCCTTTAATCGCAGAATTACCATTTTACCCTTTAATCGCAAAATTATCATTTTACCCTTTAATTACAAAATTACCATTTTACCCTTTAATTACAAAATTACCATTTTCCCTTTAATTACAAAATTACCATCTTACCCATTAATTACAAAATTACCATTTTACCCCTTTAATTACAAAATTGTCGTTTTACCTTTAAATTATAAAATTACCATTTTACCCCTTAATTACAAAATTACCATTTTATCCCTTTAATTACAAAATTACTATTTTTCCCTTTAATTATAAAATTACCATTTTACCCTTACTTCCAAAATTATCATTTTAACCTTTATTTCCAAAATTACCAATTTACCCTTTTTACTCACAAATTACCATTTTGTCCTTGCCTCCAAAATTATCATTTTACCCCTTACTTACAAAGTTACCATTTTACCCTTCACTTCTAAAATTACCAACTTACCCTTTTTTTACTAAAAAATTACCATTTTTCCCCTTATTACAACACTTATATTAAATTATTATCACTACATGAAATATTAATATTAACACCCCATTCTCATTATCCAACTCTACAACTAGTATATTTAATTTAATACTCATTAACATCCATACATATTAGGCCATATTCTTGCACAATACATATTACTAAAATACCCCTAGGGCTTACAATAATATTAACCATGCATTAAAGATCACAATAGCCTAATACAACATGGATAAATACTTAACAAATTTCATTAGTAACCTAACTCTTACCTTAAACAATATTTCCATAAATAGCATATAATCTAATATGCTCCCTTTTTATCAATCAACACAATAAACTACATATATTATATTAAACAACATATATCAAGCATAATAACATATTAAAAAAAACTAATGTGCTAACATACATTATCCATGCATTTAAGTGGGATTTAACGGTTACCTTAATTCCCGTAAAAACGAACCTTACTGGTATTCCGGTTAAAGGTCCAAGCTTTGATTAGCAAAACCAATACCTAAAAATAATATCAATATTTATTATATTAGAAATAAGAAAAATCAAAGCATAAGACTTTATAAAATTTACTTAATGAAATAATTAACTTAAATATTATTATACCTTAAATTTTTTTAACAAAAATGGGCCAATAAATGCAGCAACTCATCCTGCTTACGCAGCATGAGCTGCATGCAAAACAATGGGGTAGGGGCTAAAAAATGGCATAAGGAGAAGAAGAGAATTAATTTCGGGTTAGGATTTTTAGGCTAAGAAAAAGGGTAGATAGAGGAGGATTTGGGGCAAGGGAAGGGTGTAGAAGTGGAGAGGGGGTGTAGGTGGTGGTCGGGGATGGATTGACGGTGGCCAAGGGCGGCAGCGGTAGCGGCAGTGAGGCGATGAAGGTGGCTGCCAAGATGGGTTGAGATGGAGTAGCTAAAAAGGAAGAAAAAGGGAGGGGGAAAATGGAGGCATGCGGGTGGTGGTTTCATCCAAAGGAGGTTTGGGGGTGGTAGAGAGGGTTGAAGGGATTGGTTTGGTGGCTTAGGTGGCGGAAGAGGCTACGGGACGAGGCGATGCAGCGTGGTTGCCGAGAAGGGAGGAAAAGAAGAATGGAGGAAGAAGGAGGCTACAGGGTGGCTCGAGGGGTGCTGTGATGGTTCATGGGTGAGGTAGAGGGTGGCAGGGGGTGGTGCATGTGGCTGGTGCGGCGGAGGTAGTGTTAAACGGGGGCGGCGAAGCAAAACAGGGAGGATGATGGGAGGAGAATAAAGGAAGAGAAAGAAGGTTGGGGAAGGCATGGGAGGTTCAAAAAAGGGCAGACAGAGGTAGGGAGGGAAGAAGAAAAAGAAGAGGGAGAGAAAGGAGGGGACAGGGAGGCTCGGTAGGGCGACAACAGGGTGGTAGAGGCATGGGAATTGTAGGGAGAGGGAAGGGAAAGAAGGGGTATGGCAGGGCATGGGCAAGGGGAGAGAGAGATTATGGGGTCGGGATGGGGTAGGGAAATGGTGGGAGAGAGAGAGAGAGGGAGGGAGATCAATAAGAGGAGAGGGTTGTAGGTAGGGTGGCCGGAGATGGCGGGGGTGGTCGGGTATGGCGTCGGAGAAAGGAAGAAGAAGAAAGAAAGAGGAAAAGGGCTGCGTGCAGGCATGCAGGTCGGCGAAGGGGAAGAGGGTGTGGGTCGGCCTGGTCGGGGAAGAAGGGGAGGAAAGAAAGGAAGAGAGGACGGGTCGGGCTCGCACGGGAAAGGAAGAAAAGAAAGGGGGTGGTCTGGGCCGACGACGCGGGAGAAGGAGATGGAGGAGAAGAGTGGGCCTGCAGCCCAAGAGCAAAGGGGGAAGGCAGGTCAGGGTACCCGCGACCCAAGGGAAGAAAAGGAAAAAGAAAGAAATGAGAAAAAGGAGAAGGAAAAAGGAAAGAGGAAAGGAAAAATGGGACAAAATAAAATTATTTAATTTATAAAATAATAAAATGCAATATTTATAGGTAATAATTTTTTTAGTAAATTAATTTAATATAATTAAAACATATGGGTTTAAAAAGGATAATTTTAGTAAAATAATAGTTTAGAAATTATTTAAATAAAAAGAGTATGATAAAATAATAAGATATTTATTTTAACTTATTAAATATTTATATCCAATTTTATATACTCAAAAATCCATAAAATAATTAAATTAAATAGATTTAAAAGCTAATTTATCTCAATTAAAAGTTATTTATTAAATTATAGGCTTTTAAAATTTCGGGGGATTACGAATACTTTAACATGGACTAATATAACTACCGATACCTATTTTTGACTAGTAGTAGCATGATTAGCTACTTTAAGAATAATACCCTTGTTTTTACATATAAAACTACTACTATTATTATTATCCCTAATCCTAGGTTATGATAAGGGTAAAGTAGGAAATAATGATAATTTTGGTAAAAGGGAAGTTAACCCTAGTATTTCCCTCTTATAGGTGAACCAAGTCAATAGCCTAAGGAGGCGTAGGAGCATGCTCCAAGCCCTGTATCGTATTAGGTAAGGATGTAGTTAAGGATGATTATGTGTATTATGTGCCTTATATGCCATGTGTTATGTTATGTTATGTTTGTGTACCTTATGTTATTATGACTGCTTACTTGTAGTATAGTGCGAAGTAAAGGTACATTTATGTGACTTCCTTATAGCATGTGTAAAATAATATGTATGTTGTGCTTGTGGTGCTATGTGATGTGACCCTCTAGGACATGTATGCTAGGATGTTTTAATGATATGATATGGGGTGAAATGATGAAGAGGGAAAAAGGGGAGATGAGTTGACTAAAAGAAAATGAGAATGACCTAATTATCTCATGAACCATGAGGGGACAAATAAAAGGAAAGTATGGACAAAGTAGGAGAGTGGAGTGAATCTTGGATGGGGAAGTCTAAGGTTTGCATGGGATGGATGGTGTTTGCATGGGGATGATCCTTACATTGGAAAAGTTGCCTTGGGGTGTAAGTAAGGTAAGGGAAGAGTTGTTGGGGGTGATTGGAGTCCGTGGGTGAAAATATTACGTAGGTTGGTATAAAGGTGTATAGGGAATTTGGCTAGGATTTGGGAGAAAAACCCTGAATGGAGGAGATTATGGAAGTGAAAATCAATGGAGGGGAGTGGAATATGGGGCAAGAGTGGAAGAATATCACATGGAGGATGAGTGTGGGTGTCATGTGGAAGAGAGGATGGTAGGTGAGTAATGGAGAGGTGATATATGAGAAAAGAGAGGTGCTAGGGTTTGGGGTGGCCAACTAGGGTTTCATGGTCACATGTGCAAAACAGGACGTAAAGGGGAGTGCTTGGGGTTGAATCTAAGTGAGGTGATGTGTTTGGTGGTAAAGGATCTTTAGTTGTGTGAAATAGAGGAAGGATGTGCCATATATGCCCAATTAGGGTTTTTGGGGAAAACCCTAGAGGACGATGGTGAGTTGACCTTAGATGGTATAAGGAAGTGGGCCTTGACCCACACACTTAGGAGTTGGGTATTTGTGGTGAGTAAGTAGAAGAAGGAAAAGATGTTTGGATGTGTTAGGAGGTGCAGAAGTCCCAAGATATGGGACGGTCCCCTCTCAGGAGAATGAGAGTAGACGGATTGTGTGAGCGGGTAGTCCAAAGAACATACATGTATAAGGTGAAAACATATATTGAATAAGATACAGTTAAGATACTAATCATTTAAAGAGAAAGATTACCGATCCAGGCCCACACCGATCCACCAGCATAATAGTGGCCAGGTGTCGGGGTGCCCTAGAGACCGATCCACCGGTATATAATAATGGTTAGGAGTGTTTTGCCATATATTTTTGATCCACCGGCTATAATAGTGGGGGATCCCGAGCTCAATGAACCAAACTTAAGTTATGATAAGACATGAGAAAGACACTAAGTACTTACAGTGAAACACCATGAGAGTCGGGATCAGACCGATCCACCAACATAATAGTGGCTAGAAGCACTTTACCTTGGAGACTGATCCACCGGCAATAATAGTGGTCAGGAGCATTCTGCCCTATACGTTTTCAATCCATCAGCTATAATAGTGGGGTTCCCATACTCACATGGACTTATAAAGAGCATGGTGTGAAATGAGCATATTGACCAGAGATCTAATAATTGAGTTTAACCGGACTGTAACATGACCTCTACTATCTGCATTGCATGTATGTTTATCAATATGATCCTGCTTGTACTATATGTTTTCTGTGTATAGCCTTAGCCACATGGTTACCTTACTCAGTATATAGTGTACTGACCACCCATTTCATGGGTGCTGCTCATTCCCACAAGCAGAGGGCTCTGCTGAGTTTATGCAGGTAGGAGATGTCATCTTCGATGCCTATGATACTTATGAGACATCGGATAGGGCTGAGAGTTGATCTTTAAACTTAACATGGGGGCCTGGGAGCGACGTTGGCCAGACTCTCTTTTACCTCAATTTACTTATGTATCAATTTATTTCATTTTTATTTTATCGTACTATAACTTTTATCCCTCGTGGGAGCTTTGATTATGTACATTATTGGGTTGTAATACTTTTAATGCGCACTCTGATTTCCGTGTTATGATTATTTCAGTTTTCCGTGGATCTCTGTTTTAAGTGTGTTCAATATTCTTATGAAATTATCCTTAGCCTTGTGGTTGGTACAAGACTGGCCGGGGGCCGAGCTTGTACTGATCATGGCAGTAGTACCCCCCGTGCTTGTGTTTGTTTTAATTAAACGAAAAAAATTTCAACTGTAATTTTTGGGGGTGTTACAGTCACTCCATTCAAGCCACTCCAAAAATCTCAACCCTACTCCTCATCTTCCACATGTGATAAAAAAACCCTAGTTGGCCACCCCAAAACCCTAATACTCCTCTTTTCTTTTACACCATCCCTTCACACACAGACTCCACCCTTCTTACCACTTGACCCACCCCCTTCATAAGACACCCTCCCAATATAAACCCTAACTCCAACCAATCACTATCAGCCCTCTCACAACACTCCCCTACTTAGGGTTTCCCCCCCAAAAACCCTAGCAAAGCTCCCATGCACATTTCTACCAACCCATGTACTATCTTTTCCCCAAAGGCTCCAATCACCCAAATTACTCTTTTCTCACCATGTTTAAACCTTAAATCAACTTTTTCCACGTAACATTTTCCCCTATGCAAGGACTAACCACCCCATGCAAGACTCATAATTCCCATGCAAGATTTACTCTAACCTTTCATTTTATTACTATTCTTCCTTTATTTTATCACACTTAGGCCATAAGGTACTTAGGCCTTTTCCCACTTCTCCTTACTCACTCTACTCACTTTATTTCTTTTAGATCCCCACAACCTCACCATACCACCTAAGGCCTCCTAGTATGCATGTCATACCATAACAACTATACATAATAGCATGTCATAAAATACAAGTCATATCACCCATATCTTACATATCATAAATCATATACAACTTACCTTAGCTCCATGCAAAGCAAGCTGCACTACACACATTTTTAGTCCACATTCACATATAATACACAACACATATCATTAAACCCATGAGCACATAAATCATAGCAAAACCAAGCCTTGACCATATCTTTATCTAATAGGACACCGGGATTAGAGCACGAATCCTATGCCTCCTCTTGGGAAGGGTTTAGTTCACAACATATAAAAATGGAACACTAAATATTAAAATTTCTTCCTAATCATTTTCCTTTTTCTTTTATTTTTCCTCACTAAATATTAGTGATAATAATAATAATAATAATAATAATAATAATAAGGTTAATAATGGTAAAATATTTAAAATCATCATAATGAATAAATATAAGGGTTATGAGCACAACTAGAGGGGTAGTAGCGGGTTAGGGTGGTGGCGCAAGGGTGGCAGAGGTGGTGGTGATAGAAAAGGAGAGATCTTAGGGTTGGAAAAAGGGAGGGAAGTTAGGTTTTCTTAGGTGGTAGGGTTTCTAGGTCAGAGGGGGTCGTGGTGGTGGTGGTGTCTCACTATGTCAGTGTAGACAACAGCGATGGTGGTGGCCGAGAGTGAAGGGGAGAAAAGGAGGAGGAAAGAGTGGGAGAAAATGAGGAGGAAGGAGTGGGAGAAAAGGGAAATTGGTGGTGTGGGAAGGTAGGGAAGGTTTTTTGGGTATAAAGGGGGTAGTGGAGTTGGTGGTTGCTGCGGTGGCGACGACACAGGGCATTCCAAGGGGTGCAAAATGGTAACTCAAGTTACCCACTTTGCATAGGTGGGGAGAGAAGTGGAGGGAGAGTTAGAGGAAGGGAAATTTCTCATTTGGTGGGGTAGTGCAAGGAAGAGGAAGGGAGGAAGTTGGGATGACGACGCAACCTAGTGGTGGCGGCAGAGGCTTTTGAAGGGGCGATGGGAGAAAGGGAGACAGGAGGGAATCAGGGTAGAAAAAGAGGGGACAAGAGGCTGAGGGGGTTTTTATAGGCGCAAGGGAGGGAGAAGAGGAAAAGGAATGGAAGAGGACAAAGGGGGGGAGTAGGTCGTTGTTGAACAGCAGTGGTAGGAGGTACAGGCCTGTGAAGGGGGGTGGCTTAGCAAAGGGTAGGTAAGAGATAGGGACGTGCAGGAGGAGGGGGACCATGTAGGGGACATGCTAGTTGCACACCCTACATGGTCAAAAGAGGAAAGGAAGAGGGATAGAAGGGAAGGGGAGCTGTGAAATGGTAGGGATGCGCGTAGGCGTGCAGTTGGGACCGTGGGAGGTAGGGGTGAGGGTAGAAAAGGAACAGGGGAAAGAGAGGGAGAGAAAAGGAAAAAGAGGGAGAGATGTTGGGCCGTGCTAGAGGAAAAATAAGAAAAGGGGAATTGGACTGCGCAAGGAAGGAAAGGAGAAGAGAGGTTTAGGCCGCACTAGGCGGGCCCAAGCCGGCGATGGAGGGGAGAAAATAAAAAGGAAATAAGAAAAAGGAAGAAAGAAAAAGAAAAGGAAAAAATGAGTGAAAAAGGAAAAAAAAAGTGAGGTGGTTGGGGTGTTTTGGGATTTGTTTAAAATTTTGGGAATAATTAAATTTGTGAAAATAAATAATTAATTTTTTATTAGTTTAGAAATTATTATTATAATTTACTTCAAATTTATTTTAGTTTAGTAAATTATTCGAGCCTCCACTAATTTGATCCCTACATTGTTTTCCTCCTTTTTGGCTTAACTATTTTTATTATAATATCATTATTTTATTAAAAATAGTATATTTAATTAAATATCACCTATTAATCCTTATTTTATTTTTAATTCCTAAATTAGGGTTTTTGGGTATCACACATATGGTCACTAGCACCAATGTCAAGGATCCAGGGCTTCGAGGGAGGCATATCTTGCACACACTGATAACATGAGCATGAAGGCAAATCATTAAAGAGAGGACAATCATTACAGGAAAAAAAATAGCTTGAAATGATGCAAAAAGGGCTATGGTGGATGGACTATCATCCATGAAACTAGGGAGAATATTCAGCATGCTCAAAATCTTATGATACTGCTATTAGGTAAGATTGGGAAGTATTGTAGAGGTAGTGAACTTAGTGCCTTAAAGCACCTCATGGTGATTGGCTTCTCTTGGTTGATTGCTCAATGCTTGACTAACAAATTTCCTTTCCTTACCTTGCTTGAAGTTTGAAGGGAACCCATGAATCTTGAAGCATCGGTCCTTGGTGTGCCGACCTTCTTACAATACTCACAAACATAGGCAATTCCCTTCCCTCTTTGTTGAGTTATTCCCAATGTTGAGTTGAAGGATGTTGCACTCATTGATGTCACCTCGATAGAGATGGGAATGGCAATAGATATTCCACATTGCTTCTACTCTTGCAACAATAGAGAATAAGCTCAACTAATGGTGGGAAGAGGGCTCATAAGTAACAAGCTACACCAAACAGAGGTGTGGATGCCATTGAGCCCCATAAATAGTTTTATCAGCTTTCTTTGCTCAAAGAATTTACTCCAAACCTGGACATGTCCACAACTACAAGCTGGTAGGCTACTCAAAGCATGGATTTCATCCCATAACTTTTTGATCTTTGTAAAATATATGGTAATAGTGTTGATGCCCTACACAATTTGGCTCAACTCTTTATGCACTTGAAAAAGTTTAGTCCCACTAGTTTGACCATACCTCTCAACCAATTCATTCCATATTTCCTCAGTATTCTCGAGATAGATTACACTCTCACTTATCTCCTTGGTTACTAAGTTAAAAATATAGGAGATTACTATGTCATTGTAGCACCCCATGCCCCATAATCTAGTGAATTAGAGGACGGTTTGGTGTAGGTACCATCAATGAATCCCTTATTATTTTTGGCATTGGAGGCGATAAAAAATGCTTCTCTTCCATGCAGCATACTCAGTCCCATAAAAATCTTTATAAACTAATAAGACGCTTAGATTATCACCGAGGTGAAGGTACAGATGTGAGCTAGGGTCGATAGTCAAGACTGTGGCATTTGGGATAGTTTGTGACTTAGAGGTATTATTGTCTGACATGATATCATAACAAACAAAGGATCAAGATTACCATAGGAAAATAAAGGAAGAAGTAATGAGGAAATTATCAATATTAAGAGCTTTGATCTATGATACCTTGTTGAGAAATAAAGGAATTAGGGATAGACTCCATGAATGGAAGCCCAAGGATGGCTCAAGTAATGTAGAAGAAGTGATTCTCTATAACTCTTTTTATTATCTATGGTTAATCCACTATCGATCAACTCAGTAATACAAAGAATATATAAAGCTTGGTGTCACTAATTCTCTACTAAATGAAAAATGGAGAGAATAATTCTAATAACATAAAAGAAAGAGAAAAATCAAAGCAAATAAGTTGGTTATAGATATGCCAGTAATGAACATAACTACCATCCTCTATGGTGAGGTGTCCAATGGAGCCAAGGAGGAATATTAGTAGGATCCCAAATGCAATCGTCTTCAACAATATTTGCTAAAGAGTTTAACTAACCTTGAAATTTGTCATCCAAAAAAACAAAAAAGGTGTGTAAGCACACTGAAAGAGTCGGGGTTGGGTTCAACTACTCTTCATTTTAGCGCAACATACTTCTGTGCTAGCATCCTCCAATACTTTTCTAGGATATGATTGGTCTCAGTCAATTAGCCACAATCTCATTCTTCCGAGTTTCAATTGACGTTCTCTTAGCATGCTGATTAATTTTAATTAACTGTATATTGATACAGACTTGCTACCATGAGGCCCTAGCAACAAGGTAGTAAACCCAATATGCTAACATATTACGCTTTGGGTTAAACCAATAACTGCCCAATCCAATATGAATCAAATGCTACTAAATAAATATGCTAATTGTGTCACCTTCTTCTACAAGGAAAATTTTGTATGATTCATTTGTGACCAGATGATAAATATTAAAAATTTATCTAATCGAAGAGAATAAAGATAAATTATTGCATATGCTTTAAAATATTTTTTTGAATAATATTAACCTAATATAGATACAATTTATTTTAATTTTATTTAGATTTGGGTGAATTGAGACAAAAGAATGTTTTGTCATTTTTTTTAACTTCAATATTATCCTCTTAAAATGATGTTAATAAAATGGAGTGAATGAGGGTGGTTCAAGATTAATAATTCACCCCTAATAATCCAGGTGAAAATTACTAATAACATTTTTAAATGTGGTGAACGAAAATAAATAATTTCATCTATTCCGATTAATCTCAAACCAAAGGATACTTATTGGTATCTTTAGAATGGTGGGTCATCTAGACCGTTAGAATTATCCTACTAAATATTTCCAGCTCATTAGTTGTCCATGACCCATATCAAGGCACGGCAGTTGTATTAATCTTGTACCTTTTACCTGAAAATTGGCTATAAGAAAGTAATGCACCTACAAGTGAGAGGCATTAGCATTTCGGGAAAAGTTTCTCTCCTCTGACTTATGGAATCCCTCTCCACTTTACTCTTCTTTTTGGGAGCTAATCACTGCTCAAATTAGTGATAACCATCCATCCTTGCATCAGTACAATGAAGCTTAAAGAGTGAAGAACGAAGAATGAAATGGAGGGGAGAATGAACGAAAGAAGTTGGGGATTATGAAAGAGAATGAGAAGAGGTATAGAGGTACGGTAAGTATAGTCCTTGCTGTTGTAGCTGTATTTTTGTGATAAACATGAGTTGTGTTTGGCTATTTGAATCGGTTCTCTTGTAATTCCTCTGAGACTAGCAACATGGATTAAATCTTTTGGATAAAATGGCTTATGTAAAGTATGGTATTGTGGCCTGTGCCTTTTATTTTACTTTAATTTTTTAATGTTGTTATAAATGTAGAAGTTAAAGGAATTAAAGGCTTGAGAGGAAGAAGACGAAGTTAGGTGGAAAAGATGTATAGTAGGTAGGCCGAGAGTGATGGGAGGGGTATCTTAACTTTATGTTAACTTATTATAATGGATTTTTTTTTTACTTTTTTTCTGGTAATTTTTTTCATAATTTCTAGAATTTTTTCCTCCTAGAAATTCACTACATATATACAAATAAATAAGTAAGGCTCGTACTTTTTAACTCAAGTTGATATATCCATTCCAATAGCTCACGTATATTTAAGGAGTATTATTAATAAATGGTTGGACTTCATTATATTATTAGCATAAATAGTTGTCCATTAATTAGCCCAAATATTTATTCATTAATTGACAATGAAAAAACTTTATAACAAGAGTAAAAAAATATTAAATTTCCAAAATTTCCTTTTTTCACAAATTTTATCAGAATTTTCAACTAAGTACAAAATAATTTAATCATTAAACACTAAATGCAATGAGTTTTGTTGGTTATAATATTTTCTAATAGGACATGATAATATGCTACATTATTAATTAATTATAATCAATTCATGATTTATTATATTCAAATAGTAAAAATTAACCATTATCATTTAGTTAATACAAAAGTCAATCCATCAACCAAGGTGTAGAACTTTCAATTTCACCGAAAATTCTTGCCAATAATAAGTCAGTCTATCTAAGGTGAATATTTTATGTTTTACATGTCTTTAATGTGTTGTATACTCCAACTTTTCATCATCATCTTCATTGTCTAAATATCTGATAATATTGAAGTCATTGTTGGCTTTAAAGTAGGGATGTAAACGGGGCGGGTATTACCCGAAACCCGACGGATTTTATCTGGCGGATACTTAAACGGATATGGATACGGATATGGAGGATAGAAAAAAATACTCGTCGGGTTCGGGTACGGATATGGGTATGCGATATCTATATCCGTACCCGTAACCATACCCGTATCCATATCCGTACCCGTTTACCCGATATATAATTATCCTTTTACCCTTAATTTTAAAATAAATATAGTATAAATTAAGGTTAAAATTGTCATTTGGCTTAACTATAAATGGATTTATCCGTCGGGTAATGGATTTATCCGTTGGACAATATTCATTAACGGGTAAACGGATAATCCGTCGGGTAATGGATATCCAACGGATACGGATACGGATATGTCAACGGATATCCGTTCGGGTACAGGTACGGATTCGGGTACGGATTTTCTTATCGGGTACGGATATGGGTATGGTATACCCGACCCGAACCCGCCCCGTTTACATCCCTACTTTAAAGGATAAAAAAATCATTTCCTTTATTCATAATTAATATAAATTAAGCATAAATTAAATCAATCCATATTAGTGATCCCAAAATAAACTTCTAAGGAGATAATTTCTGTAATTAAATAAAAAGTATTACATATAGTAGTTTGTGATATCTTTACCTAATTTTTCATGTGCAATTGAAAATAAAATAAAATAATGTTGTGTAATCATCGCCATAAAAGCACATAGTTGGATAATGGAAAATTCATGCAATCTACGAAGAATTTGCATAGAATCTAACGTCACACGAATCCAGTAAGTAATTATAATCTAATTATGTCAAAATATTATTTCAATTTTATAGAGTTGACTGCTAAGTCATAAAAGTTATAAAAGTTGACGGAAGAGTAGATTGTGCACTAAAATTAAAATATAGAGATATTTAATACAATATGAATTTGACCAAGAAGATATATTACATTATAGTATTAAAATACAGGAATATTTAGTAAATTTTTCCGAAAGAAAAACTAAAGGGCAAAAAAGCACACAACCACTATTCCACTTCCATGACACATCCGTCAATAAAGCCTATGTTTGGAGCAATTTATTAAAATTAATTATCTATGATAACTACTTATTTAACAAATTTTTTAGGCTAAAAATTTGACGTTACAAAACAGTAGAAAATATAGTACAGTCTTGTGTAACTGCTTTTCAACAAACACAGGGTCCATTTCAGGCAGGTAATGGAATCAAATCTCTCATTGGTACAAGAACAGACGTGGATCTTGTTGTCCATGAATGGCACTCCGATAACCCAATCGTCTCGACAACACGCTATCCCGTCATGCCAAGCGCCCCCGCCCTCGATTTGCTTCGATCATACCCATTGCAATCTACCTTGGCTTTCTGCGCACAGATGAAATTTTCCATCAAGTGATATTACCTGGCTCCGTATTTTAGCATGTCGACAATTACGCTTCGCTTCAAACCTCAGCATTTGCGGCTGATAATGACCGTCCATGCTAGGTGATGCATCTGGCTTAACTTCTACAAAAAATTCATCTGCTACATCTCCATCTTCATCCATTCTCATACGTTTTGCGTACCATTTCAGTCCCTCCAAGGCAGATAAAACAAAATCAGGAGAAAGATCTTGTTCAAGGACACAAGGATATGAATATCCAACTGAAATAACCACACAACATTTTTCCCATTTTTGAATCACCGCGAAGAAAACAATCAAATGTATGCAACAGAAATTGGAGCCATAAGTACGAGATCCCTGAAATCAATCATAGGGGTATTTCCTACATTGCTTACCAAGTGTCAACCACAGCCGATAAGCATGTTTTCAAGTTTAGGATTGCAGATGGAGGGGGAGAGGCAATAATCTGTGTGGCATTATGGCAAAGTGCTTTTGGTTTAGGATTCACACATCCAATTTCGGTGAGAGAGCAAATTGTCATAATTTTGAAATGATTCTGGAATTAGGCAACGAGCTAACACAACAAATACAAGTAACGTAGAATCTAAGAAATTTTGGCACTGCCGTGGATAAATCTTCTGCGGTCAAAGCAGGGGTGATCGACAGAAATTATAACGTCATGGGACAAAAAGGGTGATTTCCCAGCCAGTAACCGGCAAAGTTACCTTTTTCTCTAGCGACAAACAAAGATTTGGCCGAAACTTGTGTGCTTGCAAAAGATAGACCAATATATGCCAGCAACATGACATTACAGTTCTACCACTATGAAATCTGTCATTAAAAGGACCCCCCTCAATATGAAAAGTATGGACTTGGAAAATGACAGGCATCAATCAAGTAAATTTCTGGCTAAGTCTGAGTAAACTTCCCAGAGCTAAACAGGAGTATCTCGGTCCCTACCATCTCCCCAAAATGCCAGATCCTAATCAAGCTGCTCCTGTGCTGAAAATAAATAAATTCTTTACCTGAAAGCAAATATTTCTATAGGAAAAAGAATTTTCAGACCAGCTTTAAAATCTGTCAAGGTCAAATGTAAAGATAACTTGATTTGAAGATTGGGGATAGGGAATAACCCTATTCTAAATCATTTTGAAACTTCTGGGAGGAAGAATACCAAAGGTTGAAGACACTGAACGGAAAATGCAATGCCAATAATCCTTAGAGACCAACCTATGGGAATAAAGCAAGAGTAAAGGTTTAGTTCTTATGAACATTATTCTTAAACCACCACACTATTTAAGCTACGCAATAGATGAAGTTTCAAGACATCAACAGTGCATTGACCCTGAGTTGGAGAAGATTTTAGTAGTTAGAATCTAATGTTCAACCAGTTGAACATGGCCGCTATGCTGCAATAATAAAAACTGGAGAGAAAATATAAACAAAAGAGGAATACAAGGAAAGAATGCAGCAGAATATATCAAATAAATTTAAATTGTCAAATAAAGCCGCATCAGAAAGATATTCCCAGACAGAATGCCCAAAAACAGACATACAGAAGCAAGTCTCTTGTCATCAAAACTCAACAGGCTCATGTTTGCCACAGGGCAATTCTAAACTGATCACGTTCAGAAATTATTATATCCTGTAGATGAAAGATCAGAAAGAAAAGCCAGAAGAATGAAAAACTCAATCAACTCCAACTCTTACAAACAATAAACTACCTATTACAAAAAAATTTCAATGGTCAACTGTTTATCCCCACCACACAAGACAATGATGACAGCTATATATTCATAAAAACAGATGCACAGCAGCCACAACTCTACAGTCTACAATATCCTCAGCGCGCACACTTCTCTTTGATAATTTCTGTGAAAAGGGATGCTCTAAAATGTTTTGAATATCAAATCAACAGGGAAGGAGGGCAGGGGAGACCAGACAGATTCAAGAGCAGACAAAGATCAAAGAACCACATAGGCGTTTGGAACTCCAAAATATGAATCCTTTAGCCCTTTGATCTATGCATTTTTTTTTTGGTGTGTGTTTTGGGGGGTGGGGAGGGGTGGAATATAGTATATGACACTACCATGTCATTAAGCACTTGTTTAAAGACAGAAAAGTTTAAATCTTTATAAGATGAATGATTCAACTATTTCAGTTTATAAAGTAAACATTATGAAAGCAGTGAACATATTCAAGTAGAACATAGAACTCTAACTGATCACTGAGAATCTTCTAGCCAGCATCTACAACTTAGTGGAACCTGACCAGTAATTACCTTGAATTGAACCAAACCAAATTGTAATTTACGATTTGGCTCGTTTTACAGCTTGTTTAGAAGTTATAAAAACAGTTTGGTTATGATTTCAAGAATCATATTACAGTTTAATAACTGTAAACCGTATATATATTGTATTAATAATGTTTAATAAAAAGATATTCTTTATACAACAACTTGCAACTTCCAAGTTCCAAGTGATAAATTGTAACTTATAAATCTAATTATTTTTCTTTTGTCTTTTTGTGTTAAAGATCTGCATTACAAGTTTTTCTCCTCTCTCTCTCTCTCTCTCTCTCTCAAGTGCTATAAAATTAATTTAATGTTGATCTTGTACTTGGTTTTATAGTTTTGACTTTAAATTGGTAGTAAATTTGTAAAAACATTATATATTTGATTTTCAATTTCAATAATATGATTTTTCTTTTGTATAACAAGCACTAAAATGAACATAAATTTAAAGTGAATAAACAACAAACCAACTGAACCAAAAACTATGGCTTGGTTTGGCCTAAAATATTTAGAAAACATTTTGATTTAATTTGAGATTTTTTCCAATCGTAAAATTACAATTTGGTTCAAACCAAAACCGCACCAAACCAAACCGTGTATCCAATCACATGAATGGTACAAAGAGCTTTTCAAGAGGGATACACAGGCGTTAACATAATCAAACTCTCCACCAGAAGTGAAGGTGACCATATTGAATAGCATGTTGTATTGAATATAATCATTACATTCAAAGATATTTATATCATCAATCTCCACCACTCTCTTGCTTTTAGTTGCCGCCCTACCATCCATATGAAGTATTCAGTTGTGATACTAAGTCACACAAGTTAATGTAAGGATGCATCAATAGAAATGTAGCTAATAGAAATCACAACCCTCCCCAAAAAATAATAATAAGTCATGCAACATTCTCAAACATAGCCACACCAAGATTTTGAAGGAGTTTCGGACCAAAACACAGCTTTTCAGTAGCACCATTTCAAAACTGCATATGTAGTTTGCTAAGTTTACTTCCCTATGAATACAATCTGGTAACTGCAACCGTCTTTCCTAAACCAGCCCATCCTTAATCTTTCCTACAGTACATTAAATATCCAAGACACTTCTCTGACATCATTAACTTCCAGCAACTAAACATTTAGTTATAAACAGCATGTGTATGTGGTATCACATTCAGTCTTCCTCTACTGATTCCACTTCATTACCATATAAGAAACCTGGACCCTTCCTAATTAACTTTTCTCAAGTATGACGGAAGAAAAAAGGTTGAAAATTCCAGGAGTTCTTAAATTAATGAATCATCCATGGCAGATGAAATCATTCAAGAATTACAACAGAAACAAGCTCAAACCCCCATAGCAGAAATCCAGAATGAAACCACCCAAACTACTCTATTCTGATATGAAGAGAAAATTGTCTTAATGATCCTTGCTATACTTTCCAAACTTAAAAAAACAATGACAAACTATGGATTCCTCAAAAACGTTGTCTCCTCCATAGTCTTCTTCAATTTGTTGTAGCATTTCTTGAAACCATATCTTGTGTCTTTCTCCTCCTCCAAAGTTGCCACTTACAACAAAAGGCCACTGAAGACTGTTGGAGCAATTGCAAAGCTGCAGTTGAGATTTTTCACTGTTTTATCAAAAAAGGTAGTCCCGCATCGGTGGGAGAAGAAGAGTTTTCAGTCCTTTTATTTCCTTTTCTCCTCTCCTATGTTTGAGAGTGAGTTCATGGGATGGTTTTGATGTGGCATACTTGGGTTGGATCTTGAACCACATGCACGCCAACCGCCTGCCCGTCCGGTCCGGGCTGGGCTGCGCTTGAGCCCTTATCATTTTTAACGTTCCGATTATGCTCTGTTCTCTTGCTCTCGTTTTCGATAATCTAGGCTTCGTATTTGCAATTTCCATTCCCTTTTTCCTGAGCGCACAAGAACAAGGGAGGTTGTGTCAACCTTGGCGGCAAGCCGGCGTTCATATTGCACCTCGGTCGCTTCAAGGCAGCGATTTGTTGTCACAGCACAACAACGAATTCATCCGATAAGTATTATGTAGTTTTACTATTAATCCATTGTTCATGTTGCTTCGTATACTATCTCAAATTCATTTACTCCACTGAGTATCCAAATTCATTCTTTCCTCCAACAATATCATTGATGATTCCATTGGTCTACCTCCACTGAGACCACTACATACAGTGGTACTGGTATGCATGACGCTACCTTTATGAGTTTGAGTCTTATTAATAGTTAGTGATCAAACTACGCTCACAAAGGATGAGTAAAATTGATTAAAAGAACAAAAATAGTGAGACAGAGCTCTGCAAGTAACAGGATCAACAATATATATTTCCAAGGCTGCCGGAGCAGACATGCTGGTTAATTGCTATAAGGTTGTCCATTATGAGAGTACAGAAGCTTAGAACGTTGCTGAACAACGTATTGGTACCAGCATGTAGTCAATTCACGAAATAAAACACAATAACAACACACAATTAGGTCAAAAACAATGCTAAAAACATCTACGAATTCTAATAAAATCACACCCTGTTCCCCACAAAGCTCGATACATTTAAATAAGATTGCCTCGATAAATTTTTAATAACAAGAAAACTGGATGGCATAAATCAAATCAAAAGTAGTTACCTGAACTCCGCCATCTCCATCACAGGGAACGATAACAGGACCTAAGGTTGGCCTCTCAACAACAACTTGCACTGGAACGCCAAAACCTTTACGAGGACCAGGAATTGGTTCAACATTCAGTCTATTACGCGCATCATCAAAGTCAGCTTCGTTTTCTTCGTGTCCTTCTTCGTCTTTCCCTAACCCAAAAATACCGGCGATCCTTTTGAAGAACCTCATTTAAGAAAAGGTATAAGTGAGATATAGTAGAAGAGACGGTCGATGTCAACGTTATATGGCAACGCCGGCGACGACGCCACGTTGAAGACAGAGTTAATTATTAGTCCAGGGACAGAAAGCGTGGGTCGGTGGTAGACGGGAATGGAAATTCGAGGATGCTGAGACGGGGGAATACATGATCGAGAATTAAGTTATCTTTTTTTTTTTGTATATTTAATATATAATGGAATTTTTTGTGTGTGTGTTTGAAATGTGAAAATGATAATGAGAATTAAGAAATTATTAAAGTATTTTATTAATATACACTTGAGAGTTTTTTTAATTTATAAAGTATTTAGATATAAATATTTTTTATTCCTATCATTCTATTGCCATACACTTGAGGTAATAAATTTATGGGAATTAATGCATTATATTCCCATTTTTCTTCCTTTCCCTTCCCTTCCTTATTTCCATTCCTTGTTGCCAAATAAGAAAATTCACATTCCTAATGTAATACCATTATTTTTACTACCGTAAGTTTTTTTTAAATTATTTTTTGCCAAAGTTAAATAAAAAATACAAAATTTACACCCGTATCTAATATAAGAGAAGATTGAGAAGGGTGATCAATACGTAACCTATGTCGGATGTAATGCTATAAAGTAAACTTATATTCTAAGAGTCATTTGTGGTTGACACCTAATACAAGTCTAATACAATGTTTGTAAAACTATATGAAAATAAATACAATATCAATGATATCTAACAAGGCTTAACAAGAGAAAAATGAAAGAGAATGTGAGACCACGAGAATTCAATCCAAAATGCTTATCAAACCGACTAGGATCTCGATACTATCAAACCTACACAAAATAGAACACAATGAATTTGCACAAGCAACTGAAAAGTGTGATAACGGTGGTGTGGCTGTAGCCAACACGCAATTCTAACCCTCTTATTGATAATTATAGTACTGATAGATAAGGGTATCGTTCTATACGGAGGATTGAGAGGGCCCACATTTATTTAACTAGCTTAAAAATAATAAAAATAAAACTCTAAATCACATAAAATAAATAAATACGAAAAACACTAATGGGGTTTTTTTTAATTGAAAATAATAAAAGTAATGAATAAAATAAAATACTAAAAATAATGGATAACTACAAATATAATAAATATGACAGGAAAATCGAAATCCACCACTAGATTATGTCAATATATAATAATAATTTCTAAGTTAATTATATTTAATTATGAGAAAGAGATTGACCAAGTTGTATGTCAAATGTAGGTGCATACATCTTATATTACTTCCTTACAATAATTAATACGACAAAGCGTTAATATTAATCCTATTAAATACTAGTAGTATAGTAGCAACAAGCGACTCCTATATTTAACTAGATTTAATGCATTAAGTATAATTGAAAAGATGTCAATCTAAGTACCAAAACTAGTACCATAAGCATGTTTAGTTGTATTTTTCTTCTTTGGCCCACACATATTTAAACATTTTACTACTTCGATTAGAATCACAAAACTATTAGGTGAATTGTTATCTAACCTAGCTGCAATTTATATATATAAATTCTAGCATATTTATATGGCCACCTAACAGGTAAATAATTATACATAATATTACTATAAAGAAACCAAAATAAGGCATGCACCATATAAATTATACTTGACACAAATATATATATATAAATGAGAGCAATTAAAATAGAATCAAACAACAATCTCACGACACAGAGAAAAATAAAACCATATCTTAAACCCTAATCTAGGATTCCAGTATACTTTCCAACAATAAATAATCATCTAGTTATAATGATTTAATTAATTACACAGAAATATATATCAAAAATATAAATTAAAAATAGAAAAAGAATTAATCAGAATTAATTATAGATAAAATATCAAAAGTTTATTCAGATGAAAAATTATTAAATTTCATCTAAAATAAATTCTTTACCAAAAATTTTTCTCTATTATCTAGCTGTGTATAAATTTTT
Source organism: Tamarix austromongolica (assembly GCA_039764185.1). Taxonomy (NCBI): domain Eukaryota; kingdom Viridiplantae; phylum Streptophyta; class Magnoliopsida; order Caryophyllales; family Tamaricaceae; genus Tamarix; species Tamarix austromongolica. The sequence continues at coordinate 80,518,576 of CM077814.1, read as the reverse complement.
GTGCAGTTTCCCTTTCATCCCCCCCCCCTTTTCTTCTTCGTTTATGGTGGTTGATGCACTCTCTCTCTTGTTTTTGTGCATGTTTCAATCCTGTGTCGCTAACTACTGCTGTCTTTTCTTGTGCTCTCTTGTCGCCTGATGCTGCTCCCTTCTTTCTTCTCGTGACTGGCCTTTCTCTTTTATTTCTCTTTGTGGCTGACTTCTTGCTCCTTGCTTTTTGCATTTTCGTGCAACTCGTACCAGCTCGCTAGCTCTCTAATGACTGTCTTCTCCTCGTTTTTTCTTTTCTTCTGTGCAAACCACCACAGTGAAGCACGGGGACAGCAGTTAGTAATAATATTATTTAATCAATTTTTTATTAAAAAATAATTATTAATAATTAAAATTAACTAATATATGAATTAATTTTAGATTTTTATTTTATTTTTTCCTTAATTTTAATAAATTTAATCTATTTTTTTTAAATAATATATATATATATTAACGTTTCCTGCCATCCCCGTTTCCTATACTTTTAAGAAATGACGTTTCCGCGTTTCGTCCCGTCCCCATGCAACACTGAACCACCGTTTGACTTTTGGCTACTTCTCCTTTCTTTCTTTTTTCTCACACCGCCCATACTCTGCTCTCTGGCTCTATCTTCTCTCTTGGCTGCCACTACTCCTGTGTTTTGGCTACTACTGACGGCTACGCGCTTTTTTTTACTTCCCACACCGCTCCCTTTTTTATTTCTTCCCTGTCTCTCCTCTTATGCGCCAAATTTTCTTTTGTTTTCGGGCGTTTGGTCTTTGGGTCGTTGGTCCAATGGTCCAACTTTTTTCTTTTTTTATTATTTAAAATTATCTGTAAAATAAAATTAGAAAAATTAATAAATAATATTATACTCTAAATTTATTTAATTTATGTCATTTTAGCTCAAATAATAAAATTTATGCAATTATTATCACGTAAGCATAAAATCATAATTATTCACCTATGTTGCTGAAATAAAATACCAAAAACTAATATTATAAAGGTATAAAATATGTCAAAATATAAATTTGACAATCAGTATGACGAATGTATTGAGTAAGACATAATCATCACACATAAGCATACTTTATGCAAAACACGTATAACATTATAATGCATCATGTTGATAGATAATTACATAGAACAACTTCAAAGCTAGTAACCTATAATAGAAAACAATATGCAATATGTTATACCTTATAGGTATACTGGGTAAAAATATGGAAGAACAAGGAATACACCAGCTCATGGAAAGAAATTAGGCAAAGCCTATGGCATCTGTATCATGAATTTCCCATACGAACCATTAACTCTAACACGTGACCACATAAGTTTTTTAAAGCATTTACACCAAACGCATATCAATACTTATATATGCACATGAATTATTATATTTTATCATCACTTACTATATTTTCTGTCCTACCTTATGAGCAGTAAGTGAATGGCATGCAGTCACTACATATGATGTCAATGACCACATGGACAGTTAAGGACGATCATGGAAAAAGTTAACCTCAATGACATATATGTAAGGTAGGAGCTTTGATTAGCTATTTGTTGGTCATTGTAGGTGAAGGAAAATAATCATAAGTTAATTGTAGTAAATTAAAATTTCAATTGATTAGTAGTTAGTTTTGAGAAGGAGGCAACGATGGGGTAAAAGTGATGGAAACAGATGCATCATAATAGATGAGAAATATACATTTATATATAAAAAATGTATTATGGTTATTGATATGAATTATTATCACACTTTATAAATTAAAAAGCGTAATTTAATTTCAAAATGTGTATATTTATCCAAAATGATGCATATTTGTCCTAATTAATGACATTTATATTAAGTCTTCATTGCATTGGTATTATAGATGCATATTATTATTATGAGTTATGTGTATTTATGTCTAGAAAGTTGTATATTTGCATCATAAGACATGTATCATTGTCATTAGGATGTGCATTTATATCGTGGATGATGAGTATTTATGTACTAAAATATGTGTGTTTATATTATTTCAAATGTGTATTTTATTTTGTCTTAAATGATGTGTATTATCATCTAAAAAAATATGTATTTGTATCTTGAAATATTTGTAATTGAATATATATATACTTGGAAAATATGTTTATTATTGTAAGATATGTATGCCTTTACTTATATAAATAAATATGTGTATTTATATCCTAAAAATATATATTTATATATGTGAAGATGTGTATTTATAGTATAAAAAAATATGTATTATGTTGGAAAATATGTATATTTCAATATTAATATGGAATTTTTTTATAAAAAAAATATAAAATAATTATAAAGTAGGTTTTTTAATTTTTTTTATATATTTTTAGTGGTCATCATCTACGCTAGACAATAATAAACAGATCCGTATGGTGAATTGTCCCAAAAAGAATGGCCAAGTTCTAGTGTCTTTGATTATCTGTTTTTCTTGTACATGTGAGCTGTGACAGTCATCGTTGCGCTTGATATTCAACCAACCGACCTCTCATTACACCTAAAATTCTAAATACCCACCCCTATACCCCCCCCCCATTTTTTCCCAAATTTCCAAAACTACCCTCCTCAACTTTCACCCATCTCCCTCCTCTCTTCCGTTCTGCTCTTCGTAGGTGCGCATATCTTCCTCTCTTCCCAACTTAGCTAAAATTTCATATGCTTCACTTTGCCTATTCTCCCTTCTATCCTCACTATCCTCTTTGTTTGTTCCCCAGAGATTTCGCCCGTCGATCGCCCGTGTCCATAATTCTTACTGTAATTAATTTGCTTATATATATATTGTGTGAGATCTGTGTGTTTGATTGACTTTGTGAATGAATTGGATCTGTGTGTGTTGGATTTTATGAATCCATTAATTATTCTATGAATGAAATGGGGTAGGAGAATGAATGAGAAGCGCAAAGGGGAGGGGAACCAATGGGTGAGCCACCCAAACCGCGATGCTCTGAGGAAGGACCCTGTAACCCTCCCCACCCCTATGCACCAACGGCTTAGAGGCCTCCCTCGCCCTACGGAGTAATTGCCCAGATGCTCCTCCTTGTACACAGCAACGACCCGTAACCAACTAACCATCCCCCTCCTACGTAGCAACGAGATGCATGCCTCCCCCTCATGCGCAACAACGACCCGTAAAGCCTCACTCAAACCCCAAACCCTTAACCTTAACCCTAAACCCAAACCCAAACCCTTAACCTTAATCATAAACCCTAAACCCCAAACCCTTAACCATACACCCCAAACCCTTAACACTATACCATATACCCTAAACCCCACACTTTAACCATTAGCCCTGACCCTCAACCCTATTTGCTAACCCTTGACCCCAAACCATTAACCTTAACCATGAACCCCAAACCCTTAACCATAAACCATGATCCCTAAACCCTTAACCCTAACCCCAAACCCCAAACCATTAAACCCAAACCCTTAAGGGCCGTAACCATAACCTTAAACCATAAACCCTAAACCATGATCCCTAAACCCTTAACCCTACCTCTAAACACTAAACCCAAACCCCAAACCCTAAACCCCAAACATCTACACCTTTTAACCCCAAAGCCTTAAGCATAGTTCATAAACATGACCCTTATAATTTGATTTAATTTAGGATAATATTAAAGTATTATTTAGTATAATATGTATTAATGATGTTTTTATAATAAATGGAAGATGACAGGTAACAAAGGAAAGGGTAAAGAGATTAGTCAAGACACTCTTTTTGGCATGGTGTCTAAGAGAGTCATCACCATGAATGCTCGAGCACGAGTTGTGGTAGAACGTGGTACCGAGACAATGTTGCATAGTTTTGATGTCGACTATATGCCATATAAGCATGAATACGATGTTCATGGTTATGGAGGTGATGTTGGCACGAGCACCTCGAGTCAGGTAGCAAGATCATTTTCGTCATCAGCGATCGATGATGATTGACTGTTAACTGGACCTTCAGGCAGTGGTTTAGAAATTCCTGACCTTCTTACTAGATTTAAAGGCCACGTGGCATATGCCATATGGAATTGTGATCAGGTAATTTTTACTATTTTATTTATCAATTAATATTTTTTAAACAAATTCATATAATGCTTTATTTTTTTGTAGGAACCATGTGAGTCGCTAAAGGTGTCGTCGAGGGTAAAGGCGCTTGCAAGGCTACCTTGGCTTATTCCTGAGGATGGCAATGTTTATATCTCGTCGACTACGCAAGGTTGAGAGCTCTTCATGACAGTTATTTCCGCTATCATAACTGTCCACCGATATCTGTTTTTATTGAAAGGTGGCATCTGGAGACTAATAGTTTCCATCTCTTATTCAATGAGATGACTATTACCCTCTATGATGTATTTTTCATTATGTACCTAAATTTTCATGGGTATGTATGTATGGGAAGGCCATTTGTATGTGACAACGATGTTGTCAGTTTACTTGTGCATGTGTGGGGTGAATCCGAGATGGTGGTTAGAGGGACATATTTGAAGGGCACCTCAGTCGCATTAGATGCCATTGTGGATATGCTTACAATTAAGTGGATTAATGACAATTAGTCTTATGCTCGACTCTATTTGTGGTGCTTGCTTTCCTACACGCTTTTTGTTGATAATCCAGCAATCGTGCCTCATTGTCAGTGTTGCAATTAGTTTTTGATTTGAATAATTTATGCTATCGGTAGATTGGAGTTGCTGCATTAGCATATCTCTACAGGTAGCTTGGAGTAGCATCCAAAGTTGGGTGCATACAAATAGGTGGTTGCATGACTTTGTTGGAGGTAATAATTTACATTTACTTGTTAAATATAAGAGCTTTTACCTTTTTATATGTATGATTTATATATTTTCTCTTTTATTGTTGTGAATATGTACAAGCGTGGATCTACGAGCATTTTCCCTTATTCTGACGGTCTTATTCCCGCACATTTGTAAACTCATGAGATGTTGGAGAGATGAGATGGGAAACTTCCTATCAGACTTGTCCTCTCGAGTCAGTAGATGACCTTGTTTGGTATAGAAAGCGTCTCGATATAGTAAGGGCGCGTAGGTGGTTGAATACCTTTCTCTTTTATTGTTCAATTATTGCTAATTCTTGATAAAAATATTTTTCATGTATTTGTAGGTTAATTTTTTCCCTTCAATACTAATCATGTATCGATGCAAGGGGTGTCTATGTACCTATGCGGCTATGCAACATCGTCTATGTTGATATTGTGGAGTCGTACATGCCAGATCACGTTGTGCGACATTTTAGATACACCCAACTCATCCCCATGACTCCTATTAGACTAGCTATTGGATTCTACCACGGTGCAAAGGTATAGAAGTATAAGGTGGATTAATCTAGTTGCGGATCTTTGTAAAACAGCTAGCCAGATCATACATTGAACTTCAGTCACCAAGCTAGTTGATGTGTGTATCAACATGATGCTTCCGATGGTTACCTTACGTGGTTTCAATCTCAATCCCACCCAAGATTCCATTGCATATGATATGAGGGACAGTCTGATCAAGAATACATCACTACAGAGGTGGATATCCATAATGTAATGACAGGTGCATACCAGTAATGGTTCAAACAAGAAAGGAGTGGACTTATCGATGAAGACACCCTATGTGAAAATTAAAAGAGGTGTACTTAGAGTTTGGTAGGCTTGCAATCACCTATAGTGAAGAGGATACCAACCAAACTCTTGATGGTGATGGTCATGATTAAAAAGATAAATTGTACTGTATTTAGTTTTTTTTCTTTATTTATAAGCTTTTAACAAAAAAAAATTCCAAATGCTAATAAAATGTTTGCTACAATGGTCGTGTCTCATACATGAAGGTTACTAATATGACATAACACAAACATAATATTGTTAACACATTACAGATTCGTTAACCAAATTTGTCACCTTGGTCATGTCTCATACTTATCGTATTTTGGTACAATCAAATACGATTGAGATATAGCACATCTCATCCAGCAACGCTTGGATCATCATTAAGGTACCACCTATTAGATATAGGTGCTAACATTGCATCTTCCATCAAAGTTATCTACGTAAATTTACAAATGAACATAACATTTATATAAGTAATATAGTATAATCAAGACTTTATTCGAATGAGAAACATCATATACCGATACATAGTGTGTAAAATCGTTGCAACTCAAGATGCTAATAATGCGATCAAGTTGTCGGCCATTAGATAGAGCTCTGTGTAGTAAACATGTAAACGATTTTGACCTACTCAAGAAAAAGAATACCACATTGTATAGTGTCACAAATAGAAATCTAAAGTCAGGCTGCTGCAACCATTTATCCGTTGGAGCTGGTCTATAAAAATGGGTAAGATATTCCTTATTTTGGGTAATCAAATCTATAAAGGCATACTCATACAATCTTGAATGTGTCAGCAATTTCCTAAACATCGCCTCCTAACGTTGGGCCAGAGCTCCTCGTTCCCAAAGAGTTGTAGCACAACAACTCTAAGTCCACAATTTCTATCCCCCACAACATTACACCATGATTCAACCCACAGAAGTATCACTACCTTGATGTCCAATGGCCATGGAAAATCATGTAAGGATTGACATGTTCTCCTGTTATTATGCCTCCCACTAATAATACTACTCCATCCTCGACCTATTCCCGATCGATTGAGAGAATCCTGAGCTCAACCCGATTGACCACATTCCCTAGGTAAATTGGAATAAGCATGTGTTGCATGCTCCCACTCGGACAGTTCCCTCCTTGTACTATTACTAGGGAAGCCCCTACTTTGTTGAACATATGGCTCGACCATACTTTTTATAGCGGGTTTGAAGATTTCGTTCATGATATTAGAATATTGCTCAGGATGACTAGGAGAATTGGAATGGTCTAACATCATTTGTATTTGAGATATAATGTTAGAATCTTAGATATAATATTTTGTTGCATTGGAATGGTTATTTTATATTTGTACATTTGATATAATATTAGAGGTAAAAGGACATGCATTTGGAGGAAAAACTGAATCATTGAATTCAGCTTGTCTGATAAAAATATAAGTCTTCTAGAATTGGTGGACTGCCATTTTTGGGATAGGTTGATTATTTCATTTGTACTGAAATATTTCGTGTGTGCATGTTAGACCGTGTGCTAACTTGAAGTAACACCCACACCCTAAATGATCAGAACCAACCAAATCAAATCTCTTGTTCTCCTCCTCATTCACATTTAGTGCTCTATGCCATCCAACAGATGTGATATCTTTGAAAAAAATGTTATGTGTAGAGTAATAAGAAATAATGACCCAAGACTACTCCAAATCTTTCTTCAAATCATTCACCTGGAGTCAAATTAGTGTATTGATATTTGGTAATAATGTGTCAAAACTCATCTAAGAAGATGGTATATATTTCTTCAGCCTCGAATGCTCACCTTCCACCCTAAAATTAATATTTTAAAATATAATTGTTGGTTATTTAATTCCAATTTAAATGAAAAAAAATATCCACACTAATATAATTATACATGTTGGTCATATAAGTGCCAAAGTGAAGCTCTTAGTCAACCCACACTGAAACAAATATCTCTTTATAAGGATTCAACAAAGTCTCATAGATATATTGTATCAGATGAGAAAATCTACCCCATCTGTCTTGTGTTAATAAAATCTTATTATCATATGTCTGCAATGTGGTTGCCTTAAAAATAATCCTCCATTGGATCATGAAATGTTCTCCGAATGCTGGAGTTCCTATGTTTTTTTGTAGCATGTGAGATAACATTCTTACCAATATGCCATCTGCATAAGAGGGGGATGCATTAGGAAATATCTTATGCACTATTTCTGTTACACCCAATTCTCTATTAGTGATGGAAATATTTGGTTCATAGGGCTCCATCATCCTCTCCACCTTATATCAAGCACCCATTTATATTATTTTCCTTTTCCCTTCCCATGAATGCCAACCCACTGGTAAAATTCCTACCACTAGACACAAAATCAACAACTTTTAAGAAAGGAAGGTTGTAACTATTGGTTTTGTATGTACAATCCAAGCAAATGACATATGCGAATGCACGCAATAGAGTAACGAAATCAATATGTGCAAATATAATATCACCAACCATATCAAAGTCTTGATACCTATGATACCAATATCAATAGTCAGTGGTTTTCATTAAATACAATAGTTGTTGCATAATTGTACGCCCGACCGAGTCCTTCATCCTAAAATTGTGTCTTGCATTTTGTAGATTTTCCTAAATGTTACAACAATATCACCATTAGCCCGTTGCAATTTGTCGATGATTTCCATCTATTTTACATTTATCGCGGTTAGTTCCTCTACCGGCCTTCGTTCTTCTGGTGATAACCGTTGCCAAAAATAATGTCTTTGTCTGAACTTTTTCAAACTGTGGTTTTGCATGCCACATTTAGCCTTCATTTCCCAACCACCATAAGGAATTTTCCTCCTGTGTATTCTAAATTTATAGTTACATTTTTTCGATCTGGAAGATTGTGCACTTTTTGAATTCACTGAAAGTTGTCTTTTGTCTTTACTATATCTCTCACAACTAAGCCATACCTTACCCAATTTTGATCGTTCTATAGTGAAAATCATATTGTGTGGCCTTCCAATTTCATTAACATGCTTAATTAGGGACTCACGATCACTGAGAATATAATCCACGGAGAATAAACCCGTCCAATTAATATCATTTGGGTATTCGGTCTAAAACTAACAAAAATAAATATTAAATTATTAAATATATAAGTGAATAAATTTAAATAAATAGATCGGATGGATTGCTTGTGGCTTGGCATAGGCTCCAAGCGAACTTCCCGTTACATAGCTCGAGGAGACGGGTGGATCACCCGTGGCTTGGCTCTGGCTACAGGTAAATTGTTCATTGGGCTTAGTGTCACAACGGGTCGATAGCCTATGCCTCAGCCACAACTTTAGGTGCATCAGTTGAGATTGAGCCCCAGGGATGGGTCGATTTCCCGCTGTTGTCTCCTTAGTTCTAGGCATTCACCCGTAGCCTTTAAATTTGAGAAGAAAAAAAATAATTTACCATGATTTCTGCTAGTTCATTTTTATTGAGATAATGTTCCATTGAAATAGTTTATATATAAAAGAAAAAAATCGGTGAAATTAATAGCCAAAAGATGGAGAAGATGGAGAAGAAGAAGAAGAAGCTGAATGTTTTGTTCATATGAAAGAGGAAGAAGAAGAAGACAAACTTGTCAAAAAAGTGAAAAAAAAACTTTTAATAGAAGTAAACTGAGCAACATGGTGTATATTTAACACTTCCCTTCAACTAGGAATGGCAATGGGGCGGGTCAGGGACGGGGACCCCATCCCTATCCCCAAACTCGATAAGGAAAAATATCCCTAAACCCAACCCGATCCCCAATTTTTTCTTAACGGGGAATCCCTGACCCGATCCTCGCGGGGATGCAATCCCGATACCCGCCTTGATCCTCGATAACCGCCCCAATCCCCCATACATGTTAACCGTCCCCAATCCCCGATCATTGCGTCCTATAAGCTGAGGAAAAAATAACTTAGAAAAATGAGGAATAATTTCAAACCATTCATAGCTCGATGGCACGCCGCACGCAACCATGCATACCTATGCAGACTGCAGAGTTCCTAAAAAAAATCTCCGTAATGATAATTTTGTAATTCTTATGCTGAGAAAAACAATCCTAATTCTAAAACGTAAATTAACCAACTTGATTAATAGATACAAATAACACAATAACACAATAACTTTAGCTTATACAATCCATATTCCATAGACTATTATAGACTAAAATAATAAAACCATAATGTATCCGTAGAAATTACAACATATCACTCATAAATTACAAATAAATAAACATACAAGTAACAAGTTCCGCGTGATAATTGATAAATGATGACACTTCAAGCAATGCTAGAAATAAATTAGGTTGAGACGATAGACATCTTCATTCTTCCATTACAAATAATCTGCAACGTATCCTCAATTCTGCATACTATCTTTAACAATCATTACATTCTGTATTCCTGTGTAAACAGTAGACTATGCTCATAATCATTAAAGGAATAAAAAAATTATCTAGGATTGTATATTTTTAGCAATATAATTATTTTACAATTTAATAGACTTACATATTCATAGTGGATTTAGAAATCCATAAATCACATCAAATCGCTCCCCACAGTGTTGGTCTTATCAGTACACACCTCTGTTGCCTACAATTTGTAGTGGAGGTTACACACACACACACATATAATATACATATATATGTATATACATATATATACATATAGTGGATTTAGAAATCCATAAATCACATTAAATCGCTCCCCACAGTGTTGGTCTTATCAGTACGCACCTCTGTTGCCTACAATTTGTAGTGGAGGTTACACACACACATATATAATATACATATATATATGTATATACATATATATACATATACATATATATATGAACAAATACCCCAGGTAACATATGTGTATATATATATATATACACACACATATATATGTATATATGAACAAATACCCCAGGTTAGCGAAAGTTCTGGTTATAACTAGAGAAAAGCGGGCTTCTCCAATCATTTGAGATAGAACTCTCTTGATAATAGGTAGAGAGAAAAACCACTCGAAAAGGTGGATAATAAATAAAATTGAAATAAGATCAAATTGTATATCAAACCGAATTAAATTTGAACTATGATTAAGACTGACCAAAATCATATTTCCATTTTGTGCCATATGTGTTTCGCTTATACTATATATATGTATGCATGTATATAAATGTATTGGTGTGTGTGTGTGTGTGTGTGTGTGTACAGGTGTATATATATATATTATATGATTTACATGATACAACCCACATATTTTGACATACAACAAGGCCAAGAAATAAATCAATTACCTGTATATCAGCATCAACATCATCATCAAAATTTTGACACTCCGAAGTAGCTGTAGAGTTTGAAAGAAAAAATAAATAGCACAATAAGCAAATAATAATATTTATAATAAATAAAACTTACAGAAATAACTAAAAATATAAGATAATACCTTCAATTTCACTCCATAACCAATCTCGAGTACACATCAAAACCTCTATGGTATTACGATGAAGCCTACTTCGATGAGCACTTATAACCCTCCCACTAGTGCTAAATGTTGATTCAGAAGCAACAGTTGTCACAATAATAGCCAACACATCCTTAGCAATATTTTGCAAATTGAGATACTTGTAACCATCCATCTTCCGCCAATATAAGATATCAAAATTAGCAATAGTCCTTGGTGCAAGAGGATCCTCCAAGTACCGATCTAACTCCGACCTTATAATTTCAATGCTAGAATTGGAATCCATGAATCTTTCTAGTCTACCACCCTTAGGGATTGGAGGCTTCGAGGAAGAACAATCTTGTGACCCTTGATGGACAATATGATATTGTTGAGATTTCTTCTTATATTCTTTAATCAGGTCACTTGCTACTTTTTTGACATTATCAATCTTCCCCAAAGACGCATCACCATAGATAAGAGGGTAATACAATTGAATGGTCTTTAACTTATATCTAGAATCAAAATACTTCCAATCGCAAACAAGCAATTTATCTTATCCCAATACTTGTCAAATTTCTCTTTCATATTACTTGCCATACTTCTCACCCTAATTTCATTTGAATTGATCCATTCATCAATTGCCAACTTAATCTCACACACAGTGGGGAAGAATAAATTCATGGTGACATACTTAGTCCCTAAAAACAGCTCCATTGCATCTTAAAAAATCTCTAATTTAAACGCAATATCACTCACATTTTGCCAATCTTCTTCGGTGGGAACTCTTTATATAAAGGCTCATGCTGCTTCAAACGATAAAACACATCTTTATATTGAATTGCAGCATTGAGCATTAAATATGTAGAGCTCCATCGAGTCTTACAATCAAGTTCTAGTTTCTTATTGCATTGAATTTTCATATGCTTAGCTATTTCAACAAATTTTTCATCTCTTTTTGGAGTTGCTGTCCAAAATGCTACACTGTAATGGACATTTTCAATAGTTTCTGTAATTAATTCTAATCCATCCTTCACAGCTATATTCAATATGTGTGCAAAACAACGCATATGAAACAATATTCCTTCTAAGATAAGTGTACTTGGATGAAGCTTTTCCAAAATGATATCAACCATAGCATCATTGGAGGTGCAATTATCGATTGTTGAACTAGAACACTTACTATCAAGATTCCAATCAAATAAGCAACCAACAAGACAATTTGCAAGCACCTCAGTCGTATGCGGACATGGCACATACAAAAATCTAATAAAGAAAAACAAATTTTAGTAATTAATTTAGTTTATGTGTATAGTTTTTTTTTTGTAAAACACATAGAACTTACCCAACAAGCCGACTTTGAAGCTTCCATGAATCATTAATAAAGGTTGCTATGATAGCCATGAATCCTCTTTTCTGATTACTTGAAGTCCATATATCGCTTGTCAATGCTATGCGGCTTGCATTTGTCTCCAACAACTTCATAGTTTTCTCTTTCTCAACATCAAACATTTTCAGGATATCACTTTTGATTGTGTTCTGAAAAACCACTTTAAATGATGGTTGTAAAACATGAAGGAACCTTTGAAACCTTACATGTGTAACCATAGACAATGGGTACTCATGCAACACAATTATTTTACCAAGCTCCTCCTTTGCATGATCTTGGTTAAACTGATATGTACTAAGTTTTGATGACCCATCAATGGACTTTGTTGGATTTAAAAGAAATTGTGTCGTGATTGCTTACTTTTTATGTACACATGTCTTCAAGTGATCATGTAGATGCTTAGTGCCATTCTTACTCTCTCTTCCCAAATGCTTCTTACAATAGTTACAAATTACTTTCCATTTCCCTCCCACTGATTTTCTTTCGAAATGATCCCATACAATTGATCTTCTTTTTCTTTTTTTGGCACTATCCGCATCCATGTTTTCAGTATTTTCATCATCAGAATTCTAATTTGACACCTCCACATTAGCTTCAATATTCTCATCTTGACATGTTTGTGCTCCACTTTCTCGAGCTAAAGCACTTTCCATAACAGTATAAACCTATTTTTCAATGTTTTCCATCTGTTTATTAAAAATAATAGATATTAATAACCCATGCATCTCTATAGATTTAAAAAAAATACATGATATATATTAACTTATATTGTAGGAAAAACAAATCATTATGAAAGATTAGGAAAGATTGATAGTTAGGAAAGAGTATAAGAGATTGATGATTTGTGTTTTTCACTTGGTTAGTTGGTTTTTCTGATTTTCAAAATGATTTTAACCTATATTTGAGTTTGTGTTTTAAGAAAGTTATGCGTTTTGATTTGAGTTCTTAGTCTCTTAGAGCACTCAAGTTGTCAATAATTTCATTCCTTAATCTTTTTTCTCAATCACAATTATAGTCACTCTTATTTATCAAATTGTAATTGTGCCCTCAAAGAGTGGGGAAAACCCTTATTCGCCCATTCAGCCATACATTTAAATATTAGCCCCAATACACAATATGCTGATATTTATCAAATTATGAATCAACCGATATAGGAAATTTGGCATATGAAAACGTTTATCAATTTCATGTATCTATTGGTGATACAATGGTTATCAACTAATATATATCAATATTTTTTATGAAAAAGAAAATGGCATTGCAACAACCGTGTTATAAAATATTAATCACAACACCCGAGACTACAACACCATGACCGCAATTGCAGTTTTATTGCCTACATTCAGCAATGCAAGATCACTAATCAATACTAGTAATATACTACATAGAACATCTTGTCGGCCCTCGGCAAAAAAAAGAGGAATCATCGATTAGTTTTCACTATTGTGCTCCTGCCGCAAGCCCCTTACAGCCTCGTTTACTCTATTGATTGATTGTTTTGGTTTTTTTGGCCCCACTAACCTTTTTGTTCTGTGATTGATTGACTATACTTTGTATTGAACTTGTTTTATCAGCTCTATGGTTATTTTATGATTATTTGTTTAGGTTAAACCTTTCAAGTGCATCTACTTTGAAAGGTGTAGCTATTATTTTGCTACTTTTTAATATTTTCTAAACAAAATAGGTGAGATAGTTACTTGCTAATCCGGGGTTTGAAAACCCCTTTTTAACTTTTCATATGGACAACAAGAGTAGTCAGAACCTCATGACCAAGTAGTCAGACAACAGGCTAATTGTAAAACAAATATGCATACATGATGAATAATAAATGTATGTATAATTTCAAGTTATTTACTACCAAACAACAATGAAAATAAACTGGTATATATATTAAACCGGTATAAACTTTTAACATGTAAGTTATTATTTACTACCAGCTTAATAATAATTAAATGACAGATTGCCCCCTCCCATTCTATAAGTTATTTACTACTAGATAGCTTGTAAACCTCTTATGTGAAACAACCATAAGAAAGGATGGATTTGGGTTAAAATAAAGAATCCCAGCTAATACTAAACCCCTCTAGCAATGTTGCTAAAGCACCACTAGATGATTTGAACATCCACATAGCTCCGATGGCATTGTTTAGTTCTATACAAGATAATTCCAGGGCATACCTGCTACGAGACCTCAATCATACAACTCCTACCACATTCCATAGATGAAACAAATGATAGTACATCTTGGTATACTGTGATAAGGAGAAAAAAATAAGGATGACATTTTCTATCCCTGACTTTAACATCCACTTAGCATGATAATTGGTTGTTGGAATGTGATAGGCCTTAATGACCCCCACAAACAAAAAGAGATACATAATTGGTTATCTAATAATCATATTACTTTAGTTGATTTAATATAAACTAGAGCGAAAGAGAATAAGGCTTACACCATCATGAATAATTGATACAAATGGAAATGGACTCACAATTATAGTTCTCATTACCATGACCATATTTTGGGAGGTTGGTCACTAATGCATGCATGTATCAATGATTTTGAGGGATCAAAATTTTATCTTACTCCAATTCTTCTATCATATTATTCAATATGGTGCTTAAAGTGTGTGATTTCACAGCTTGAGGGCCCAAACCATTCAAATGCTATAACATGGGGCTAGAAAACCTAATATTTAACAATTTGGTACTAGCTTCTTGGTCCCTTTCAACTCAAATTCTCCTTTTACAGGCAATAATAGTCAAGATTAAAAGACACAAACAACTGATGAAGAGTTTAAATTTCAAGGTATATAAGATAAGGTAATGCAAGCCCATGACCACCGAGCACAAATCCAAGAACACATAACAACTTCCCTCAAAATAAAAAATGAAGCTGAAAAAGAGGCAAATAATCAGCATTCACCAAACTGCCTCACCACGCAAATACTGAAATACATATAATAAAAAATGAAGTAAATAAGGAAGAAAAAGATAATCAGAATACCTGAACTCAATTCCAATTCACTTTATGGAAAGAAACAACTTTATTGCCCTAAACATATACATAATTCAGATCATCCAATAATAAACAGTCTGAATATTCGAATAACCAGACAACCATCACCTCGCAACAATGAACTATCGCCCGGACAGAGAAATTCAAAGATGAACGAAAACTTACCTAACTGATAGGATTGAGTAGTTACTGCAACTATATTTGTGTGAGTGTAGATAAGTGAATCGAACTGGAAGTCTGGAAGGGGAAAGAGACAACCCCAACCCCTGTATCCAAATAAACCCGGAAAAAATTTCTGCCACACAGAAGAAACAAAACAAAACAACTTTCATGAGTTGTGACTTCGTCGCCTATATTTCATGATTCTAAACGGGTCACTGACTCACTCGTGGCCCAAATTATAAGATACCGCAGATAAAAAGAGAGTAGACTCACAGAGGCTAAATTAAGTGATTGTAGTGGCGGACTGGCGTTTGTGGTCGTGGGAAAAGATCCAAGCGGCGGGTTGGGAAAACATGCAATGTCAGCTATAGAGGAGGCGAGGTTCGCGATGACAACGAAGAGGAAGATTGTAAGAGGGAGGGTTACAGAGCCAAACGACGGGGAAAAATTAGGTTACTGTTGTAGAGAGTTTTGTGATGCTGCCTGCACCTGCCGGGGTCGGGGGTCCGGGGAGGAAAAGTTAGTAAGTTACGTTAGGTGGGTGTGGGGTGCCAAAGCCAAATGGGGAGGTTGACTGGTTGAGGTTCGGCCCAATTCGGCAATTCAATTTTTTTTTTAATTTGGGGCAGGTTCGGGGACGGGGACCCCAAACCCATACCTGACCCGTCCTCAAATTAATCCTCGATAAAAATTCCCGACCCCGAACCTGATCCCCGAAATACTTCCTTGAACCCGAATCCGAACTGAAAATCTCTGACGGGGCTCCAAACCCGTGGAGAAAATTGTCATCCCTATTCAACCATTTATTTTCTTCTTATGAAAAGGAAAAAGTAATTGATAAACGGAGAAAACCTACAAGAATAGCGAAATGAAGCCACGTGTCATACGTGAAAAATAACCAAAATTAAGCCACGTGCGAGCAGCAAGGCATGAGAAGTGGGAAACGGCATCAAACGACTATTCTGACTCGCTCGACGAAAATGCTGATTGCTGACTCTGAAAACATCCGTATTTAAACTCAGTTACATTTTCTTACAAGCTCTTCACTGCATGCGGCGAAAATTCAAATTCATTTGGTGCACTAATATCAATCAACTCAGGTACCCTAGATCTTCGAATCTAAAAGAATTGAGAGCTATTCAATTTTGGTAGTGTAATTCTCGTGTGGTAATAGTTATCGTCCAGGTTCACTTGGGTCTTTGAAATTTGTCCACTGGTTTGGAGATGCTGGTGGCTGCTTCCGCTATATATTTTTTAAATCTCTGTGGCGACGTCCTCATCAATCGTCTTTATCGGGATGATGTCGGGTATGACTCTCTCTCTCTGTGTTGATTCTCGCGTGAACTTGAGGTTTCAAGTTCGACTTTTTTTTTTGTCGGCCATATAGTTGAAGTCAGATTGAAAACGCTGATTTTTAGCTGAGCCAAATTGGAAATGTTGTTTAATAATTGAGCTAAAATGAAAGTAATGTAGAATTTCCAACCAGCTAAGCAGTTAGATAAAATGTTCTGAAAATGAGTAAAATCGTTTCGATTTGGTTGGTAATAATGTCGTTGGTCTGCTGAACGGGAGAAAAGAAACATGTTATGTGAATCCTCATGTGCTTTACTTTATATCTCTTATCTCTGCACCGTGATTTGTTCAAACCTCTTAAATGTCTGGAAGGAATGGAAACTAGTGGATAAATAGTGGGAAGTATAGGGCTGACTGCTTAGAAGTTGAGCACTTGAGCTTAGATCTACAATGCGATGGTTCATGGTGATATAGAGATTGTAGGAATGAATTTATGCTATGTAAAAAAAGGTGGAATCTGTCCTGCGATTACTTGCCATGTGGGAGCTAAAGCTTCATGCATCGTGCTTTTATTAGCCTTCAGTCCAGGACTCCCTTTTCTCCGCATCCTTGGGTCTTTCTACACTGTTACTGTAGTGCAACTAAAGCCCCAACAGTAAGCTGGTATCATAATTTAACTTACATCGCTAATGAAGAGGCTTGAATTATAGATAGAGCTGTGGCCATTATGAACTTGTTGGATTTAGTTTACATAGAAACAATACTGTTCCAAAATATAGTCGCTGTTGATTTTCTTGCAAGCTTTTGGCCACTGAAATCAAGTTTGCTTGAATTCTGCCTGCCAGAATTGGTCTCCTCACGTGCCTACCCTAATAAAGATATCCACTTTTGCTTCTTGTTGTACAAGCAGCAAATGGCATATGTTCTCTGGCATAGTTGCATGAAAAAATAACCTTATATTTTTTCCAGTCTCAGGTGGGACATGTCAAGCACCAGGATTAGCAATTGCATGAGTTATGCTGAGTGCTTTACATAGTTTGTGTTATAACGTGCTCTAGGTGGAGGAACTTACTAACAGAAAGGTTTTATTTATTTATTCATTTATTTATTTTTTATAAAATCAATTATAATTGTTGGCTTGATGGTATATGAGAGTTCCAACACCTTTAGTACACTACTCTATTTTGCAGGTTTTGGGTTTGATGTTACGTACTTCATGTTGTGCCTGTTGGCTGGCCATTTTTTTTTTGGTTTTGATCACACTTGGTGATGCCAGTTAATGATGCTATTTTGTTATCAATCAAGAGTTATGTGTACTTAAGACTGTTGTTTGGGTGAAGATCCTAAAGGTAATAAAATTAATTTGGCAATGATTGCAGATGTGAATCTGACAAAATTGAACAAAGCAAGCGAGTGATGGTGATTTAGTCAGTGCATTGATGGTGATGGCAGCTGGTAGAGCATAATCCCCATGGACATTATTGGCAGCTTATTTATATACAATTAAGGAAAAAGGTCCAGTGATGCCTCTACTTCTGGTAATTTCCAGCGACCATGTACTCTAGACAATATTAGGTAGGATGTCCTGTGGCATGAGAAACTTAAGACATCATAAGATAAATGCCTGATGGTTGAGATTCACCTGCATCATTGATGTTGTCTTTGATTTTGATCCTATTTTTACACTTATGTATAGCTTAGTGAATTGTTGTAACCTGGTTCATCTATGACTTGAAAAGGGGAAGAATCAGATTACTTGGCATATTAGATATGGAATAATGATTCTTTTTATTGGTGCATGATAAAAACAAGGTGAGAGAATCACATGTGGATTGTAAGCTTATTTTACAAAATATATGTTTGTTATTTTTCCTGCATCAATATTTGTGCTCATAGAAGTTAAAAATCCTCTCCAGTTTATATATGAGTTCAGGAGCATCTGTTAGGTCATCATGTTTTGTCTCCATATATTTAAATCTGCAATTTTTCCTGACACTCTTGCATAAGAAAAAGTTAGATTCACTATGTTTAAGTTTGCGAGAAGCTTATCAGAACTTGTTTTGTAACCTGATCTAAGGGACCTTTAGCTACTTTACATCTAACATCAAATTACTGGTCAAATAATGGAACTCTGAGTTCCCTATGAAGCTATCTCTTTGTTTGCTTTTTATTTTGTGCAACATTTTCTGTGCTCCCCATTTTCTCATAGGAGCCTTTGAATATCTAATATTTAAATGACCCTGATATGCTTTCAGAACCCACTTAGTGATTTTCGTAGTGTCAATGAACAATTTTTAGAGGTTTGAAAGACAATCACTTGTACTTGTATCCCAAAAGTTAATTCTGTCCTGGTTTGTATCATTGTTTGTTCTGTCCTTTTATAGCTAGTTGTTATATGTCCATCTTGATGTGTTTATCTCTTTTGTTGTCATTTGTGCATGCTGATGATTAATTAGCTTGTTCTCTGAGCTGTATGGCATGGTTTGTCTAATGGCAAGCATATATGAATTGCTTCTAATATGAATAAACTATAATCTGCAGGATGTGAAATTTTATGCTATCCTGTTGTTCATTCCTTTTCTTTTGGCGCTTCTCTTCTTCATTTCTCATCATGTTTTAGTAGGATTACCTTAAATGACTTTCTTATATATTCCATGTGTTTATCACCAGAGGCAACATGGTTGATTCATTCCGTACACATATAATGCACACAAAAGAGCTTGGCACATGTCATGTGAAGCAGATAGGAGGTTGCTCCTTTATTTACATGAAAATCAGCAATGTCTACATTGTGATTGTTGTCAGCAACAATGCTAATGTAGCTCGTTCCTTGAAATTTGTAGTTGAGGTATCATCCCTTGTGTTTATTGATATCATTTCATGATTTATGACCATAGGTTCATTTGATTTGTTTTTTGCGCATTGTTGTATGAGTTATTATGATACTATATTCCCTTGTTCGACCATGCATGAAACCTCTGTTGTATCATTGTATTCTTTTTAGTGGTTGATCTTCTTATGTTTTCTTTTCCTTGATATTTTATGAATCAGACAGGCTTGCCAAACAGTGCATAAGTTGCTTTATTTCTCCTACCAGTGGTGTGAATCTCCTTCATATATACACGGCATAATTGCTTTAGTTCTGCTACACGCACACATGCATGCATGCACACACACACACACTCACTCACACTCACACTCACACTTTAGGTAAGAAATGTTCTTCGGGGTGTGAACTATGAACTTTGTATCCGGGCCATTGGATCTGAGCTTCACACATCATGTGCTGAGCTCTGATTTGATGGTTGATATTTGTGGATCTCACCGAGAAGTGTCTTTCTCATTGGATATCATTGTAATACGCTTGATTTTCAAAACTGAAAATGTTTAAAATAAATAAATAATGTGGAAGCTAAAACCAATATTGAGGGAGGGGTTCTTGCACTCCTCGATTACAAGGCTGACTAGCTAGATGATGGTACACCGATGGAATATGTTTGACGACAACCAATGCTGCTTTGATTTGTTTATTGAGCCGATTATTTATAAAGGGCATATAGGTTACTAGGGTTTGGAGGCGGTTATACTTCTAGAAGTTAGCAATTTATTAGGGAGATAAGTGGTATATAAATGTAAATTCAATAGGTCCAATATTCCAATATTCAATTACCATTAGAGCCCATTGATTAGGTAAAAAATCTATGAACAACTAATTATGTAAAATTAAATAAATAAAAGAATGCATACATCCATATCCTTCATATATTATTATTAGTGTTATTGTCTAAAATTATGGGGTATTACATCTTTCCCTCTAACAAAAAGGTTCATCCCCGACTTACATTCTCTGCTTGATTAGTAATATCTATACTTATCCATTTTTTCACATTGTAGTCCTTTACCATTAATTGACTTCCTAACAAATAACCAAATAATTTCTCATGAGCTTTTGTTTGATTCTAATCCCATATATATATATATATATATATATATATATATTCCATATCTAATTGTCACCTCAACACAAGTAGCCTTAATGATGTTCACTCAAAGGATACAGTGTTTTCTATACTTGTTTGTTACAAGGACCATAAGTTAAAATATGACAATTACCCAAAATATCAACTACAAATGTATATCTCATCTTAATTTATTCCCGAATAAATCTTCAAGTACATGACGATCCCGAAAACATTTCAATATGAAGTCGTTAAGTTAACTTGCGATGTCGATAACAACCTCACCCACATCCACAATAAATTTTGTGATGAATAAGCTTCTAAGTGACCTCAGAATAACTTAAGATCTTTTTTTAAATTTGATTGGAGCAAACGTATATATATTGAATTATATGATGTAATGAACTACTCTTATCGAACTATCAATATTCATAGCTCCGTTCATTAAATCATATAAAGTCTCATCTTACTATTTGAAACACTAAAAAACATCAACAAAATAATTATAACTTTTAGATTGGCATTTATAATGATAATAATCCATTGCCTCGCATTCACTTCAAACCCAAAATATTTATTAGGTATTAATTGCTGGGCAGCCACAAATCACATATATCAACAGATAACTATGATAAATGATCTATATGCATCCCATATGAAAAGTTTTTTTCTTTTCTTTTTCAAGGCTCCAATTTATAATCCTTTTAGTCTAAGGTGGTATAATTCCAGCACAGATATGTATGCTTCTACTTCATACATGTGGTAACATCCTTTTAGCCAATACTATATATCCAAGTTTCATAGCATTTGTAAGGCTATTGTAGTGAAATCACAAATGAATTTTGATTTAAAAGTCACTGACATCATATTCTTATGTACTTGTAAATCAAGTTGATCCACAACTTAATGTTTGATAGTAAAAAACTTAAAGTACACAAGTCTAATTCATCAAAAGTTAGTAGCTAACACCAAACTTGACCAAAAGTAGTTACAAATCGATCAAATATTTTTGTAACGAATAAGCTAACTCACGATTGATTATCACTATTAACTAAATCAAAGTACCTATCTGACTTATAGCATAAGCCCACCTAAATAACTTACGATACCTAATGCTCTCAATTTGCAAGAACATATCTGTCATAACCACTCATCAAAACATTCCATTTTTGTTATAAAAAAAAGTTCAAAGCATATCATTAAGAATACACCAAGAAATATAGACCACACATACAATATTTAAAGCACATTGTCACATAACGATTAGGTATCTCACACAACCATGTATATGCTCAAGAGCTATCACACAAATCAAACATGTGCCCCATATGTCCCAATCCCTTCCTTACTTGGTGGCCTTTTGGGTTTCAAAATCAACACTTTTAAGAAACTTCAAACTTGACTCCGAAACTAGAAAAATTTTCCTTTAAAATAAGTTTAGAAAACCACTACTTTGATATCACGTTGTAAAACCCCGGGTTTAAAGTCAAAAGCATCTAGAATAAAGAAATAATGCGGAAGCTAAAACTGATATCAAGGGAGAGGTGCTTGCACTCCTTGATTACAAGGTTGACTGGACGGATATCGCTACAACAATGAAAAAAGTTTGACGGCAGCCAATTCTGCTTTGAGTTGTTTATCCAACTGACTATTTGTAAGGAACGTAGGTTACTAGGGTTGATGGGGGGTGGGACTTCTAGAAGTTAGCAATTTATTAAAGAGATACATGGGTGGTCTATAAATATGAATTCAAGATGTCTAATATCAAATTACCATTAGATCCCATTGATCAAGTATAAAGTCCACAAACAATTAGTTACTTAAAATTAAATAATTAAAAATGTGTATATACCTGTTGTATCCTTTATATATTATTATTATTATTATTACATCTTCCTTGTATTTATGTGCTACATATCAACAATCATGGTTAAGGGTAAATTTAATATTAATTTGATACATGTCATTATTTACAAAATGATTGGTCTGTCTGAGAATAGGAAATATATACGTTCATTAATTTTTCATCTTAGGGCAGGGAGCTATCAGCTAGCCCTTGAGTTACTAGTTTGTGTGTTTCGGGTGATTCATAATTGGGTGTTTCATTCTTTGGAACTGCGTGGCAGTTGTGATGCACTAGTGCTGTGTACAATAATGCATTTTTACTTCTAGTTTTCGTGAGCTTAATATCTAATTTAGTTTATATTGTTTCTTATTATTTTTCCTGCAGTCTGTTAGACTTTTCAAATCTTATTTTGGAGGAGCATTTGATGAGGATGCTATCTGTAATAATTTTGTTCTAATCTATGAACTCCTGGATGGTATGTTTGATGATGTTAGATTATTAATTAGCCTTTCACTAGGTTCTCAAGTCTTATATGTGACTTTGAGCTAGAATTCATTTTTTGTTAGAAGTGTCTTCTACTATATTTTGAGCTAGAAATGTCTCTCTCTCTCTCTTTCCCAAACAAAGAAAATGTTGGCTAAGCATTACTGGAATCATACTCATACAGATGTCAGGAGGAATTCGAGGTTGTTAATCATTATCTTGATACTCTCATCAATGCATAAAGTGTTATTAATAATAATAGCTATAAGAGGAATCTTCTAGTTTTTATGCTTGAGATTATGACATTTAGCATTTTTTCCTTGAGATCATCTTGATATGTGTGTCCATATTTTTTGTTTTTCAAGTAATCATTGCAAATAAGTTTTGTTTATGTGTAAAAAGCTAGTTGTCTAAATTTATAGAAGCTTTATGGATATCTGGGTACTTGGTTGCACTTGTAGATAGGCCATTTTGGAATTTACATGTTTTGTTTCTTAGATTTGAGATAAGTTCTGTTTTTCAAGTAGTCATTGCAAATAAGTTTTATTTATGTGTAAAAAGCTAGCAGTCTAAATTTGTAGAAGCTCTATTGAAATCTGGGTACTTTGTTGCACTTGCAGATAGGCCATCTTGGATTTTCTGTGTTTTGGTTCTTAGATTTGATATAAGTTCTATTTTTTAAGTTATCATTGCCAATAATTTCTGTTTATGTGCAAAAAGCTAGCAGTCTAAATTTGTAGAAGCTCTATGGAAATCTGGGTACTTGGTTGCACTTGTAGATAGGCTGTCTTGGATTTTACATGTTTTGGTTCTTAGATTTGAGATATTGATGTTCTTTAGTGTGACACATTGGTTTATGATTTCAGGCACTTCAGAGTGTGTTTACTTTTGGAAAATAGTTTTCCATTCTCAATCTTCATTTTTTCAATGGCGAACAAGAAAACAATTCTATATGGAAAACTAGAAGAATGTGCTCATTTATTTATATTATACAACTGATTTTTAAATTAAGAAATTCAAAAACATGGTCATCTTCTTCTAGGTTGGATAGTGTAATATTATTAATAATATTATGATTATGAGTATTGTTATTATTTATATTAACAATAATAAGAATATTGTTATTATTTGTAATGTTAATAAAAAATTATATGTTAATAATAATATTATTATTTACATTAATATTAATACTGCTACTACTACTAATATAATAATAATAGCAAAAATAGCAACAATAATAATAATATCAATTATAATAACAACAACGACAACAATAATATTATTAATAATGATAATGATAGTATTATTAATTATAATAATGTTATTTTTAATTATAACATACATAAAATTATTAGTTATATTAATAATGCTAATTTACTTATTAATGATGATCATAATAATAAAAATATTAATATTATTTATAATAATAATAGTGGTAATAATAATAATATTTTTGTTATTAATAATAGTAATAATAAGATTAAAAATATTATTGATATTCATATTAATATTAATATTCATATCAATGATCATGTTAATAATAATCTTATTAACAATAGTCATAATGAAAATAATAAAAATTAATAATATTAATAACTTTATGTTTATTATTATTGCTAGTAATATTATTGACAATAATAATAATTTAATTGAAAAACATGCAGAATATAAGGAACTACATTTTTATGGAAAATTTAAAAAATATAATTTAGATTGTTTTGCAGTTTTTTTCTCACGAAATTAAAAAACCGTGTTTTTCAAATTTTCTTATTAGAAAAATGCAAAACAAAAGTAATGAATATAGTTTCCTTGAAAATTAGAAAACTTTTCCGGAAAGCAATCCTTGTTTCCAAAGGGTTTCTTTTTGTTGTTTTCCTCTCTAAAGAAGAAAAAAAATTCAGTGACAGGCTAGGATCATTAAAGATCACTTAGCTAATTTTCAAACAGGTTCATTGCAGCATTTGTTACATGTTATGTCTGTTCATTCTATCTTGTGACAGTATAATTGTGAATACTACTAGAGTATGATGCTTCCTGTGGATTTCTTTCTATCAAGCATTTATGCAACTATTTATATAGTGGTGCCTTGAGCTTCTTCTCACTATTTTTTGGCATGCTGCATTCACTTGGCCTAATCGAGATGGCAATTTGATCGGCTCATAGTTTTTTAAGAAACTGCTATTATTGTATCAATGCCCTTGTCGTGGCTTATTCATTGTTCTTTTTCATGTAATTTTTGGCAAAAATTATGGACTTTGGATTTCCACAAAATCTATCTCCTGAAATTTTAAAACTTTACATAACTCAGGAAGGATTCCACTCTCCCTTTTCATCCAAGGTTAGTTGAAAATGTTTAATGGATCCCTCATATGTTCCAAGATGGCTTCAGTTACAAGCTTGTTTGAACCTTCAAGTGGTTTCTACGCATTACCGTTAGTTTGTCTATCACATTGTTTGTCTGCTGTGTTAATAGCCTATCGATAAGCCAATCCCCAATGCAACTTTACAAGTTACTGGTGATGTCAGCTGGTGAAGGGAAGACCTTCTTTACAAGAAGAATGAGGTGATTCTTGTGCCTCCACTTTTATGTTGATTAAGGTGACATTCTGGAATTCTCACCGTCTGCTCTACAGGTGTTCCTAGACATTGTGGAAAACGTTAATCTTCTAATGTCTTCACAAGGTGGGAGAATCTTCTAGATCTCAAATAGCTTACGCTTTATCATAATATGGTTTCTCATTCCTTATTTTGGTGTTCAAAATTGCAGGTAGTGTACTACGATGTGATGTTACTAAGAGGATAGTCATGAAGTGTTTCCTCTCTGGAATGCCTAATTTGAAGTTGGGACTGAATGACAAGATTGGACTTGAGAAAGAGTCAGAATTGAAATCCCGTCCTGCAAAAAGGTATATCTTCTGAGGATGCATGGATCCTGCCTTTCTTAATCATATGTTTTAGTTTTGTGTGTGATCATGCGTATTTTGTTTGTTTTCTCAGCTCAATAGGACAAAACCCTGAGGATAAGGTTTCTAAATCCTAAAAATACAAATTGTAGCACCCCTGATTTTTGAAATGTACAATACCAAAAGAATAATAATTTGGAAACTCAAATGAAACAAATTTGAGAGTATTACCGTCACATCTAACTAAGTTAGACTTACCTTATCTAACCGAGTTAAATATTAAGGCTAAAACCAAGTAAAATGGATCCAACCAAACCATTCTTATTATAAATTTCAGTAAAATCAATTCTAAACATGATCTCAAATGAAAACAATCTTAAATAATTTTTTTGAATGGCTGCCATAAATGATGGCCAAAACAATAAAAATTAGAAGCCTTCTCACTCAATCCTCATGCAAGCACATCATCATGAGCTTTCATCAATATCACCTGAAAAATACGCCACAATCAGTTGGGAGTAACACAACACAAATGTACACATAGTATGATTTGAAAATAAATTACAGCTTTTAAATATATAGGTCAGTTGTCAAGTCCTCTTTCAAGTAACAAAACACAAATTTCAATTTCAACTTAACTTCAAGGTCTTTGTATAATATGACTTTCATAATGTATTCAATAACTCTTTAAATTAATCTATCACTCTATATATTTTAATTCATCAGAATCATGAGAAGAGAAAAAAAAAAGAATGCTGCTAAAATCAAGTCGCTCTACCAAGGGTTGGGGGAAAAATATCCTCTATTCAATCACCAAAAATAAAATTTGATTAACATATAGATAATAACATCTCCCTTGTTTCTAAAAATCCAAACGCAAATAAGGTAACTGAATTCTAACCTATTGCCTAGGTGTTCGGTTCTATATACAATTGAGTCCAAAATCATCACAGCTATGTTGCGGCCTATCATGCCATCCATTATAGACGCTTAACAATCAGCTTTTGTGAAGGGTAGACAAATTAGGGAAAATATTCTTATGACCCATGAACTTGTTAAGAGGTATAATTGCAAACATATTTCCTTACATTGCAGGATGAAATTGGACATACACAATGCCTAGATTGGACTTTTTTGTGAAGGATTCTCCATTATCTTGGATTTCCTATATCGTTGGTCCACATTATTATCATGACTTCTGTTTCCATTGCTTCCTATTCCATTTATTTAAATGGAAGCTATTCCACGCCTTCTGAAGGGAAACATGGTCTTTCTTATTATGGTGACAAAATATTTAAGGTCATTACCTAAATTGTTTGTGGCAGGATAAGCAATTTCGTGGTCATCCAAAATGTGAGCAGCTTGGTATTATCAATATCTCTTTGACCTCCTTATCTTTTGTAAAGGCAGTACAAGTTTTATTAGATTGCTCATGCATCATTTGAGTGCTTTCTCTTCGTCTTTTCCCTTGACCTTTAGTGCACATAAATGCAATGTTTACTTTGGTAGGATGAATGTATAAACTTGTTTTCAGATTCTTCAGCTAATGGGATTTCAACAAGGCTCCATCTTAAGCAATAAAATTGCAGTCGTAGTCATGGTATCATGGTGTCGCGAATGATATTTTATACAATGTGGTTGTTGCGGTACTTTTTTTTTCATGACAAATATTGCGTCGATAAATATATGATTTTTTGAAATTGTTACATTTTAAAATTTTCGCATCACTGTTGGCTCAAAAAGGACAAAATTGCAGCCGATATGCAATTTCTATATTGATATTTTGTTGTATTCATACAATTAAATATTGGTCCCGATACGCAATATCGACCGATATATATAAGATTTTGGGTTAGGCGGTATGCAAAATTGGTGATATATGATGGTTTTATAATTTCACGTATTTATCGGTGATATATCTGTTATTGGCCAATATTTGTTGATATTTACCGGTATTTACCTATATTTGATAATATTTATTGTGAAAAAAAAATCACGCTGCGACAATCAAGATATATAAAATATCGTTCGCAACACTCCTGATACCACGACATCGTGATTGTAAATGCAACCAGAACCTCAGCTTTATTGCTTGGTTGTGTGCTCCCTCTTTTGAGATCAAGGATCATGGTGGTGCAAATATGTCACACCCCCAATTTACACTCTAGATAGGAGATGTAATAACCACCAATCACACGAAGAGAACTTCGATAGCTAGCAAGGCTAGACACCCATTATAAATATCTATCAAATACATGAACAAAAAAAATGTTCTACACCAAGTATTAGTTGGGTCAAGTATCCACGGTTCAATAGCAATAATTATAATACTCTAATCTTTCCTAAGGAAATAAATATATAACTTTAAAACGCTAAGAACAGATGAATCAAGCTCTAAAGTCTCCAATAACTAAAACACTAGAATCCATTGTCTCGAGCACAATGCTACTCCTCATTTGAAACTATCATGGTGAGAGGTGAGCAAAGCCACAACTCAACACGAAATTAGCAAACAATTAGTAAAAAGGTATCTTATAGAAGAAAGTTTTCAAACACACTATACATAATGAAACTAGATAATTGAAACATTATTGCATCATCAACCGGAATGATTCAAAAGAAAACAATCACATGTTCAGAAAACTTGAACATCAAATTCCTATAAAATGGTTAACCAAAAGAATATAAAAAGGGCTACTAGGACCAAACAAATAATTTAGTGACCCAATCATAAATAAGAGCAGAATAAGATATATGGTGTAGTTGTGGCTGCTCGGGACCCCAGGTCTAGGGCACAGTAATGACAACTAATTGACAGTCCCCTATCGCTTAATAAGAATAGAAGTAATATCAATTAGCGATCCTACATTGTTAAAAAGGCCAATAAGGGTTTTCCCCCTTTTGGGGAACTTTCACAAAACAAATTGGTTGATATAATAAATTATAAAGCAGAAACAACCACTCGAACACTAGTTAACACAAAAAAATTGCTTGATCCCATTTTCATTTTAAAATATAGATTAACAAACCAGGATGGTGGATATGTATAAACATATAAGTTTTATATAGAATATTTTATAAAACAAAGACAAAAACTTTACAAAACAATAGCCATTCAAACAAAATAGTGGATAAACAAATTACTTATCAAAATATGCAATCCAAAACAATATCAACTAACTAGTTGGACGATCCTTTAATATAAATTAAATTACTATTAATACTTGTTAAAGGTACTAGTTAATATATAATGCATGTGTTTAACATACACAATTTATTAACAAACTAAAATATATCTCATATAATTATTCAAATCCCAAAGCGGATAAACCACCAAACCTAGATTAATGGATAATTAGCACATAAGGTAAAACCGAACTAGGACCAACATAATTGGTATCCATTAACTCTATTTCCATAGCGAGTTGAGTACCCAATAAAATTTTGAACAATTGAAGAGATTAGTGCCTAATGAGTGATTTGAATATTCCAAAGCCAAGCTCTAACATGATATAATGCATTTTTTTTACCACCAAATCACCATCAGGTATATGTAAATACCCATATATCAAACTAACGCTTTAGGAAGGACGATCTTAATCATGAGGTTGCTTGCCATTTATCACATCAGGATCAGAATCAATCATCCTATGCAATGCTACCAAAACCTAGTTTCAATCCAACCCATCTCTCCTTGAACTCTATAGCCGACAATTGTCCCAAATGTTAAACATTTATAGTTCATAAATCTATTCCCATATCAAACTAATTTAAACTCGCAAAGAAACTAAATTAGGTGATAAAATGATTTTAAAACTATTAGCAAGCACCAAGTGAAATTGTATAAATAGATGAAAGGGATATAGAATGTTGACTACTATGCATAATTTAGTAGTAGGTGCTACTGGTTGTCTCTCTAGAGAATTGAAATTAATTAGAGGTGAGATGGAGAGGTGTTCGGTTAAATGGAAAAACAAGCAACATCTAAAGAATTTGAAGGTAGAGAGATCGACGTTAGAGCTAGTTTCTCAAGCGCAAGACGGTAGGTTTGAAGCGAGAAAAAGGACGATGGTGGTAAACGACAAGCACCTTTTGACTCCCTATAAGATGAAACTTAAAAGTTTTAATGACTTTCACAGGGAAGAGGAATAGAATGTCTGAGTTAGATTGGGAAGGAATAGGGATTCAACTAGACTAATATCTTTCACTCATTTGAATCAATAAATCTCTTAGGTAGTTATATAGCTAGTTACTATAATGCCAATAGTAAATCTTATCCCCAGGGATTTATGGTCTAACATCCTCACTTATTTCCAGTAATTGCCATATCTCAATTATGAATATTATAATTATTTACTTATGGGTACATATCATGGCTACCGAAAGCTTTACCTTATTAATTATTCTGCTAATTACACACACACACACATGTCCTATTACAATAAAACATGCCCCGCCTTTTCTTTATTTTTCTCCCTTTTTTTCCTTTAACCCTGGGTTCTCACCTTGGAATAAAATATCAGTCTCGATATACAATTATCACAAAACGGGCATTACTCAACTATTTCATAATTTCATGTAGTTATCACCTAGTGTTTTGTCCACATTTATTGTGGAAAAAAAATCATGCGGCGTTAATCATGACATATAAAATATTATTAGTGACATTCCGAAATGGGCAACCACGGTTTTATTGTTTGGTTGTCACAAAATGCAAGATCTTATCTAAAAGATGTCTGCCAGACTTGGGTATTAGAGTTCAAAATTCCTATCTTATGCTGGTTGTCTGAATTTAATCAAGTTTGTTCTACTCCATATACAGATGTATAGGGCCCATACTTTTATCCTTTTTGGTAAAGTGATTTAATAATTTAACTCCATGTTATGAAGCTTCTTATAGTCCAATGGAACTAATACTGGTAGAATATCTTGGGACAAAGTTTGCCTCCCCAAAATAGAAGGCAACTTGGGTGTTACTATCATCCAAATGTGGAATAGATGTGATTTGGCCTGGTTATTATGAAATATTCAAGAGAAAAAGACAGTCTATGGGTCTATTTGATTCATTCGATTTATCAAAAAAATGCATCGTTTGGGAATATGTTCCCAAGTAGAGGGAACATGGTTCGATTTGGTCTGGTTTCAGCCTTAAACCAATTCAAACCAAACCGAATGATCCAAACAAAAACCATATTGGCGATTTAAGGTTTGGTTTGGTTTGGTTTATGGATTTTGTTTCCCAAGTATCAAAAATTAATCATTCAACTTAAAATCACTTTAATATTCTTACAAAAATAGAACTATTGAGCAATCAATATTAAATTGTAATTTAAAAATGTCATGTTTATAATAATATCTAATGTACTATAAACTTATGAAGATATAGCTGTCTATATATAAATATCATTCATATATAAATCATATTTATAATAGCAAGAAAAATAGAACAGAATCACAATTAAAGTAAGTCACAAATCATACAATATTTTTTAAGCAACTCTAATTAATTTAAATATGTCAACGGCAAAAAAAACATGAATGTATTTAGAGATATAATGAAGAGAAAAATCTCATGATAGCAAATGATTCATGATGAACATATATACTTAGAATAGGGCTATTAGCTAGAATTACATAAATAATATTCACTTGATAGTGATATTACCAATAATATATATGCGGTTTGTGATTTATAAACTAGAATTTAGTTTTTCAACCATAACCAAGCTGTTTTAAAAAATTGCAAACCAAACCATAAGTTTTAAATTGTAAACCAAATCAAACTGAAATATTACGATTTGGTTCGGTTTAGTTTACGATTTGAGCCATATTATACTCACCCTCTTCCCAAGACCACTTGCTCTTGACCTTTTCTTAAATTTATTTTTCTCAATAACCAATTTGAGCCTCTGTTCATATCTTGGCTGCAATGTATCAGGATAAAAGGGAGTTATAACATCAAAAAGGTGTATGATTTAACGTTGGTAAATATTTTGAATCATAAATATATATGATAGTATGAAAATAGTGACTAATAAAGATTAGTTTTATAGAGCTTTACTCAATGCCCGGGGATGAAATATAGTTTTGGATTAGGTTAATTGGTAGAATAGGACTTCAGTAGTTAAGGAGAAATTATATTCTTACATTGAAGCTTACATTAATATACCAAAACTTCGGCAAGATAGCAACTATGACAATTTGTGATTCGAAGTCTTATAAATTTCAATACACTATATACTATTATTGGGGGATGAAAAAGAAGGGGTTAATTTGTAGTTTTTATTTTTATTTTTATAAAAGAGTGAGGTGGGGTGGGGTTCAGTATTCTTTTTGTAGCAAAAAGGTTAATTGTATCTGTGGGATACCTAAAGGAAGTGACCCTCCACATCATTTATATGTGAGGGAGAAAAGAAATTAAGCCCATGGAAAGATTCCTCAATGACTTTGGGAGCCAGCTCCGAGTCAATGTATGTGTATATTTCCAATTGAAAGTCATGCAGAAACAACTTTTGAATCCCCCCTAATATTATAAGATTACGAGATATGATGAGAAGATATGAAATTTAGTTTCCTAAACTTATGGGGCAAATTTTATTATTTATTTACATTTGGAATAGGTGGGCTAAATCAAATTATTATTTTTTTCAGCCCAAATACTTATGAGGTAAGGCTCATTTTTATAAAGTAGTTTTTCTTTGAAAAACGTTTAGTTAAAAAATTAGTAAATAAAATTTACAGGAGTTATAATTTATCCCCCTTAAATAAAGTTTCATCCTTGAAGCTTAAATCAATGTACCCAACTCAAAAAGCCATGCAATGTTAAGAACCGAAAATTCGAAGAGGTAATTTGTAAAAATATAGAGAATAAGTTTAAATATTGTGAGTACAAAAAAGGAGATTAATAAAAATCTTACAACAAAGAATAATATGAGGAATATAATAGGAAATAAAAATATGGCTCACCTAGAGGAGAGGTGGCCTAAAAGACGAACGTTCAACATTAAGTCAAAAGGAGAATAATAATAAAGATAAATGGTAGGAGAGGAATACAATAAGGTAATAATATGGAGTAAAGAACATAAAGTTATCATAAGGAAATAATTGATATAATAAAATAAGTGACAGAGAAGGAATTTAAAACATGACAAGAAAAATAACAAAACAAGTTAGATCGAGAAATAGAATGGAATCATATTGAGAAAAGGAGATATACATATCAACATTTGGTGTTGAGGAAAAAAGTAGCTATAATGCAATAATGGGAATAAGGAAAGGATACCAATGAAGAAAGATGAGTAGTTGAAAAAAAAACGATAAAGAGGTAACCATAGTAGGAAAGCAACGATGAGGAAATGTAGCTATAATATAAAAGTAGCTTTGAGGAAAGTAACAACTAGAAAGAGTAGTGAAATGAAATGATGACAACAATGAAAATAACCAACATAAAATACAATAATAGTACAAACAAGATGATAACATAAAAGGATAAGAACAAAGGAATCTAATTGCTTGTTTGATAAGAGTAATAATAGTAATTTACAATGAGGTTAGACAATAATAGAAATAAATAATGTCTTTTTTAGGTTCACAACATAGAGTACAAACAAGATGAGAAATGAGAGTTAAATATATTGATCGGCGGGGAATTTACAAGAAAAAACTAATTGACCTGGATTTTTGGGACTTGAACTTGGACCTCCCATATTACCACCAAAAATCCTTCCCCCATTTTCTCTTCTCTACTATTATTTATATCCCCATCTCTAACAACCCGACTCGAGTGTAAAGGACTTAGCTACCCTTACTAAAAAAATATGGAATCATTCCCATGGTTCCCACCATAACGACCTATCTAGATGATCCCACATACTACCCAAGACCCACACATCTCATCAAAGATGCATAACCAAAATTACCCAAGACTAGGCCCATTGACGAAGGGCTTTCCAACATCATATCCATCAAAATCCCGAGCTTCATTCATAGTGGCCTTACGTCCTTGCCTTACGTAGGTGTACTTGGTGTGTGACTTATCAACACTCGCTACCCAAACTTTTACCTTGTTCTTAAGGTGGAAGGAAGGAAACTAGTCATTGATTGTTTCAAACTCTTCCCAAGAAGCTTTAAAGTTTGGTAAGTCCGCCCATTCAAACAAAACCTCCAAAACCCCTTGAGGGTTATTGTGGATCCCACACTCCTCCTTAGGAATAAGCTGACATTCCAACTCAGCAGTCAATTTGGGAGGGAATAGTTGTACTCAAACAAAACAACCTTCTTAAGCATCAACATGTGAAAGACAGGGTGAATTATCATAAGCAATGACCTTTGGTCAATAGGTGGCCATCCCAACATGAGCGACAATCTCGTTGGGGTCAAAATAACATGGGGAAAGCTTTTCATTTAACTGCTTGGCTAGAGGCTTTTGATGATGCGGTTTAAGTTTTACAAACACCTAATCCCCTACTACCAACTCCACCTCATGATGCCCTTTATTTGCTAAAGCCTTCATAGGTTGTCGTGCACACTATAGATGACCCTTCAAAACAATCAACGTAGCATCTCGGTCCCCAAGTTCCTTGTCTACTGCATCAAATGAAGTGTCACCTGCGTACAATTAAATATTGATTCCGATATATAATATTGACCAATATTTATCGGATTTTGGGTCAGCTGATATGCGAAACTGGAGATACGCGATGTTTTTAGAATTTATTTGCGATATATCGGTTAGAGGCTAATATTTACTAATATTTGCTAATATTTGTTGTGAACAAAATAAAAAAATATGCCGTGATAACCTCAACATATAAAATATCGTTTACGACAACCTGATACCGCGACATTGCAACTGTGATTACGATTGTGGTTTTATTGCTTAATGCAACAATGACGGGGGGTGCCGTCCATATAGAGTAGCAAATGGGGTGGCTTGTAACGATGTATGGTATGATGGGGTGTACTAAAACTCAGCTTGTGAAAGCCACTTAATCCATTGTTTGGGCTTGTCTCTAGTAAAACAATGTACGTAGATGCCAATGCAGCAATTTACAATTTTAGTCTGCTCTGCAGATGATAGGTGTTGCTATGTTTCAGTGGGGTACCCTAAAGTGGAAAAAATCCTTCCATAATTAGCTGGGTAAAACCTCATCTCGATAAGGCCTAGAAATCCTCTAAGATCTCCTAGGGAGGTGGGCACCGGCCATTCAATTAAAGTCTTGATCTTAGATGGGTCTGCAGCCACCCTTGCCTTGGAGACCATATGACCAAGGTCCTCTAATCCCTGTTGTTCAAAGAGTCACTTATTGTGGTTTACATACAAGCTATGCCATTGTAGAACCTCCAATATAATGCCCAAATGCTGAACATGTTCTTCAATAGGTTTGCTAAACACCAGAATGTCATCGAAGATAGCTAAAACAAATTTCTTCAAGAATGGACGGATCATTTCATTCATAAGGGCTTGGAATGTGGCCAAAACATTCATTAACCCAAAAGGCACTACAAGGAACTTGTAATTCCCCTCATGAGTACAAAATGTTGTTTTATGGGCATCCTTGGGGCTCACTCGGATTTGGGGGTACCATGATTTCAGATCCAATCTAGTGAAAATAAGTACTTCCTAGAGTCCGTCAAGCAAAACTCTATCATAGGTTTTGAAAACTTGTTTGGACCGGTTACCTGATATAGCGCACAATACTCAATGTAGAATCACTAACTTCCATCTTTCTTTCTAACCAGCAAGATCGGACCCGACAAGGGCTAGAACTTGGTTAGATAATACCAACAACAAGCATCTCTTGAACTAGCCTTTCAATCTCAGCATTTTGCGCTTTGGGATAATGATATAGGTGAACATTGACTGGAACTACCCCTTCTTTCAATGTGATACATTGGTTGAATACTGAGGTGACGGCCTTGGGGAGCCATCAAAACACCTAGAAAACGTTCTAGCACGTCCAAAATCTCATTAGGGGAGGATCAAGTTGGGGTGCATCATGTTGCTCCACTTATGGGTACGTGCATTCCACTGACACACCCCCTTCCTCCTGATTGATGAGCTTCATCATTACCTGCAGAAAAATGGAGGACTTACTCAAGGTAGGGTCCCCCTACAACGTGACCATGGTGCCTCCCAACTCAAACTTCTTCAACACTTTTTTCCAAGTAATGTGCATAGACTCTAGCCTCTCAAGCCATTGTATCTCGAGAACCTTTAATTCTTGTAACATCAGGTGCACTCCTTTGCAAATTCCCTTACCTTGTATCGATCCTTCAATACCCATTAATACCTTGTAAGCCTTTGTTTCTTTCAGTGGCAGGCAACCCCAGTTCTGCCCTAGTTCTATG
Source organism: Tamarix austromongolica (assembly GCA_039764185.1). Taxonomy (NCBI): domain Eukaryota; kingdom Viridiplantae; phylum Streptophyta; class Magnoliopsida; order Caryophyllales; family Tamaricaceae; genus Tamarix; species Tamarix austromongolica. The sequence goes on along the minus strand of CM077814.1, from coordinate 80,482,094 downwards.
CTAATGAAGTTGTGGGTTGCACTACAATCCACTGCATTGTGATTGGGATTGGCTCAATTGCTCTAGCTAGCTTCATTGTTCTCTGTGGGGTCAAGCGCACTATTGAGTTCATGCTCAGTTCCACCATCCCCTCCACCTGCTCAGTATTTGCTTTTAACCCATCAAACATCCTAATGTCGTCTTCTCCACCTTTTGCAGTGACACATGAATTTCTTGTCGGTAAGCTTCTTATACCCTAATGGTCATCATGCAATTGGTGATTTTGGCAAATATTCCTAGGTCCAAGTTTTTGGTCCAAGCAAAAGCATTACCCTTTCTCGCTCCACTATTGATACTCGTTGTCAATGAGCTTCTTGTACCCTAATGGTCGATGTGTGTGATTTTCATCGGTGCAACTAGTAACCCCGCCCCCAAGACTTTAATTAGGTCTTTCCATTGCATTTGGTTTGCGGGGGTGATGTCGTGGATGTGGAGATCCCAGTTTTGAGCTTATAACATGCCCCCTTTGATACATTTGACCCCAATTGCCCTACGACCTGGTCCGACTAGTTCGCACAACTTGGTTCTTATCTTCCACCAGTTAGGTCGACTTCATAAATTAACTAAAGCCTGTATTACAACTTTCAGCCCGTTGAGGAAGGTGCTCTCTCCTCCAAAAGTCTCCTCTACAGTGGAGAGGCCAACAACTCAAAATTCTCGATGTACTCCTCCACCGTGGCCTCTTGCTTCACTATTAAAAACCTTTCGCCGAGAGAGCCAACATGGTTAGAAGGAAAACGATTTCGCAAAGCTTCCTTGAAAGTGTTCCAGGTAGTGAATCACCCATGGTCTGCAGCATATTGGAACCAAGCTAGGTCTCTACCCTCCATAGCAGTGGCATAAACCTCTAATATTTTTGGTTTGGCCATCTTCTTCAGCCCAAAGTAGCTTTTTGCCGTGGAAATCCATTTGTCTGGATCACTACCATTGAAGGTTGGAAATTCGAGTTGTCTAGTGGCATGATACTCAGAGTGCTGGACTTGCTTTGTTTTGGCAGACATTTGACTTACTCTTCTACTTCCCCGCCTCTTTGATTGATGATGGACTTCCATCACCTCCCACCAATAGCTTGAGTTTGTTGGCCATGTCTCGCACAACTTTCTTGATCAAATTCAGATAGCCTTCCACACCTCCCCTCAAAGTATTCACCTCTCTTTGCTATTCCTCCTGAACCACGCTCAAACTGTCCTCCATTGCCTCCATTTTATTCTTCTTCCGTGTCATGATTCTCACAGCCTAGACCAAGCTTTGATACCAAAAATGTTAGGTTCACAACAGAGTACAAAAAAGATTGAAATGGGGGAAGTTAGAAATGGGGGTTTAATATAATGATCAGCTGGGAATTTACAGGTAAAAATAAGTTAATCAGGATTTCATGGAATTGGACATCCTACAATACTACCAAAAATCCCTCCCCCATTCTCTCTTCTATGTTCTTATTTACATCCCCATCCATAATAATCTGACCTAACTGTAAAAGATAGCTACCATTACTAGTAGAATATGGAATCATTCCCATGGTTCCTACCATAACGGCCTACCTAGATGACCCCACCATCCTACCCAAGACCCATACACTGCATCAAAATGGCATAACCAGAATTACCTAGTACTGGGCCCATAAATGATGGCCTTTCCAGTAGCATATCCATCCAACTACACCTACGACTCGTATACGTGTACTTGGTAAGTGGCTTATAAGTCTTTCAATGAGAAAAGTATTAAGAGGATTTGTTAAAGTAAGTAATATTAAGTAAAAATATCAAATGGATGGCCTTGGCAAAGGAAAGATTGTAATGAAGGAAAGACACCAACGAAGGACGGCCCAAAGGGATAACTCGTGTCACTTCGAAGAATATAAAACCAATGATAGTTAAGAAATTAATAATTTAGGTAACACTAGTTGTGAAAATGAAAGTTTTACAAAATGAAACGAGATGATAAAGATGATGGGTGTTATGCAAACTCCTCACATTCTATCATCCAAAGTGGTTGGCAACTGACTTGGGGAGTGAAGCTTGAAGAATTGAATCTGTGTTACCCACAAACCTTAGCAATGGGATTATATATTGATGTCATGATGCCTGGAAGTGGTTTCTTGATACTTTAGTCAGATTTTGTTTGTGGTTATTACATGTATTATCCACAACCCTTGATCTCGGTTGTGTGGAACTCTAAGGTTCTGAGCATCTTATTTTAGCTTGCTTGTGAACTATCATAGATAGCGATGGTTTTCATTTTAATGTGATCTCCTTTGAGATTACCTCTTAACTGGTTTAGCCTATTTATTGTAGGAGAAGCTGAAACTATTTGTTAATTCTTTTTTTGCAGTGGAAAGACAATTGAGCTGGATGATGTAACTTTTCATCAATGTGTGAATCTAACAAGGTTCAACTCAGAAAAGACTGTCAGTTTTGTGCCACCAGACAGTGAATTTGAATTGATGAAGTAAGCCTAAAATTCTTCACTCTGAACTGAACTCTATATTTCTTAGTCATGGTCACCTGGATGGATCTACCAAAATGCTGCAGATGTAGGTTACCAGAAAATTTTTATGGTTGAAGCTACATGTCACGGTCCGTGACTTGCCCCAAGCATCTAGCCAATGAGCCATGCGAATATGGGTGCTCCCTGGTTGCCTGATGGTTGCTAATGTCGATGTTCTGTCTCAGGTACGACTCGGTGTCCCTCTTATGCATCTCTTTTGTGTTATTATCGTGGGATGTTGCGCATATTCGGCATGGTGCTCAGCCGTATGGGACGACGGATGCTGGCCTCGCCAGGGGCGCTGGGGCCGAAGCCTCTGAGCACGTGACATACAGTATCTGCTAAATAGATATCGAATATAAGATAACTGCCTGTCACATGTTTGATTTTCTGTGTTGTTTTTGGAATTCTTGATTCTGTGGGTTCACATGCTTGCGAATTTCATTTAATTAGTTTAAGAGGATTGGATGGTTTATTGCATTCATGTATGCTATTGTGAAATCTGGAATTTATGGTGTCAGGAAAACCCATGTATTTCATATCCATTGAATAATTATTTACAAGCAGGCCCAATTTTGTTTTAGTGGAAGGACAATTTAGTAGGCCCAGTTTCAGTGTAATTAATCTTTCATATTCCATATACACTTTGAGAAAAATTCCAAATTTTCTTCAGAATAGATTAGCAAAGATAAAAGTTAGTATAATAGTACTTTGATATGTAACCAGATGATTAATCAGTAAACGGAGGGCAATTAAAGAGAGAATGAAGCTGATATTAGTATTGATTGTAGTTATAGTGATAATCCAAGATGTTTGAGAGCTCAGTCTCTCCCAATTTACAGGTATTAGAGAGCCCAGACCTCTCCCACAACTCATTCAAATTTTCCCTTCCCTTATTAGCCATACAATTAAATATTTGTCATGATATTTGCTGATATTTTACTCATATTTGTTAATATTTGTTGCAAAAAAAATAAAAGATCACACTGCGATAACAGGTGCATATAAAATATTGTGGGCGACACCCCAATACCGCAATTGTGGTTTTATTACTTGCTATTAGCCCTTAATCCCCTATATCTATAGTATTTAGTCACAGTATCTAGAGTCCAAAATCTCTAACACTACTAACCCACAACTAACTATAGGAATATCTAACCATAACATGGTAATTAGTCTAATAGCCTAACAATGGGTTGTGCTGTATATCATATATTGTAACTGATTTGCAGCATTTTTTAATTTGGCAAATGAGTTACATCCGATTTTCTTGCTGCTACTGCTTACCTTTTTTGATCACAATGTTTTTCCCAAGATATATCATCCATATCCATCATATGGAAAGTTTAATCTCTAAATTAATTGTACTGATTTATCTTTGTGTCATAATCTGGTGTGCAGTTTGTTTGTGCCAAGTAAGATTTTATGTTTCCGTAGATACTAGATAGCTATCTTTCTGTTCACCCATATTTGATTCTTATTTTTTCTTGTCAAACCATGAAGATACCGCATCAATGATGGTGTCAATCATCCATTCCGAGTATTACCAACTATTAAGGAATTAGGCAGGACACGTATGGAAGTAAATGTTAAGGTTGGTAAATCTTTCTTATGGGGACTGGGCGCTCAAAATTGATAATTATGTTTTTATCTGATTAAGAATACATTGCAGGTCAAGAGTGTCTTTGGTGGTAAGATGTTTGCAGTTGGAGTTGTTATCAAGATTCCAGTTCCGAAACAAACTGCGAAAGCAATTTCCCAAGTGACATCTGGGCTAGCCAAGTACAGTCCTTCCATTGATTCTTTGATCTGGAAGTAAGCATCTATTTACTGACTTTACCGCTGCTGTTCTCTATACGGGTCTCTTCTTGCTTGTGTTTATCTATGCATTTACATTGTAGCATCACATAATCACACAATCTTACCAATTGAAGCCAACGGCTCGTCGATACCTCTGAATGCGCAGAACAGCTCAAAATTTTAAATTATTGAACCACCGGTGGAGAGAATGTACTCAAAATAGCCTAAGTGATCATGGTTCTAGTCTCCTAGTGTGCAAATTCTGAGTGAGGAGTGAGGACTACAATGTTAAATTATTAATAGTCTACTTTCCTAGGTGAATTTTATACATTTAGAGTCTGTTTGATTTTAAGAAAGTTAAGAAGAAAGAAAAGAAAATTGAAAGGAAAATACTTTTCATGTGTTTGGTTGGTAGTAAAATTAAAAGGAAAGAAAATATTAGATAAAGTTAGCAGGAAAATTATATACTGATGTTTTCCTCGCCCAAAGTTGAGGAAAAATACGGAACAGGGAGGAAAGGAAAGCTGATTGCGGAGCAGTGGCAGCAAGGCCAGATCAGGCCAAGCCAGGCTGCAGTGGGCATGAAGAAAATAGAGGAGGTAGTATTAGGGTAGGGCCACGTATTTTGACCGACGGGGGAGGCTTAGTTTTAGTTCCCAGTCCAAAATATATATATATATATATATATATATATAAGGGAAAGGGGTGGGGAGATGTATTTAATTTTCTTATTTATTTTAATTTTAATTAATATTTTTTTAATGATGATTAGGATCCACCACAAACTTATTTCTCAATATTTTATTAGATTCTATGCAGTACTGTTCCTACTTATTATTCTTTAAACCCAAACTTCTGCAAAAATTGATAGATAATAATTTTCTTATATAGGACATATATTTTATAATTTCAGTGATTATCAAAATTCAACATATATATATATATATATAGACACACACGCCCGAGATATATGAATTAAAATTTATATTACTATCTTCAAAGATAAAAGATTATTTAACTTAGTTTGTTTCATTTCTCTTTATAAAAAAATCATGTGATAATAATATTTAAATAAATTATACGGAATATATGATTTTTTGTAATGGGCATTAAATAACTTAGTTTTTTTTTAGATTTTTTTTTGAAAATTATTGTAAGTTATTCATGTAATATTTTGGAATAGTTCTATAAAAATTGGAATTAGTATTGATTTTATGAAATTTTTATAAATTTTTTAGAAATTTTATGTAATTTTTTTATGTATCAATATAATATTATAATTTTAATTAAATATATAAAAATATTTAAATAATAACATTTAACTTTTCTTAGAATTTTCTTTCTATACACCAAACACTAAAAACGTTTTCCGAGAATTTAATTTTCCACAAAATTTTCTCCACCAACCAAACAAAGGAAAGAAAATTAATTTCTTTCATTTTCTTTCCTTCAATTTTCTTTCCTCTAAATTTTATTTTCCACTTAATTTTCTTCAAACCAAACAGAGCCTTAGGGATTGTTCTCATCTTATTTTTGCTATATGAACTGAACTCATCTTATCTGGATTAAAATTTTTAATGTGTCATTATTACTGCATTACTATTATTAACGTCATAATTAATATTTCTCCTATTAGTATTGTTACTATAGTTATCATTATTATTATTAATATCATTAATTTTATATTTCTTTTTTTTATTATCAAAATTTTGTTTAGATAAGACCTATGAGGAGAACAAACCCTTAGTCTCATGCTTAAGTTGTATTAATGTGAAAGTATATATAGCCTACTCTTTAACACATTGGATTTTCAGAATATGATTATGGTATTGTTTGGGTAGCTTAATAAATGACCCAAATCTGATATGAAATAATATATAAGTAATAATATGGTAAGGGTGTTTGGCAGATACAAATTATTTGTATATAAAAGGCACTAAATAATATTAGTGTTTGATAACTTGTTTGGAATGAAATGAATTGATGTATAATGACCATTTTAGACAAGTGGGTGGAGTTAATTAAAAAAGTATATTTTTATAATAAAAGTAAGTAGTTTAAGGTTTTTTGAGTATTTAGTTGAAATTAGTAGGATCTGCTTACGAAGTTGTAAATAAGTTATAGATAATGAGATATCTGAAAATAATAAGGTAAAACCAATGACTTGAAGAATATGTTATTAGATAACGAGGAAAGAATAAGGTTTACCAAACAGTACCTATATTGTATATAAAATGAGAAAAGAAGCTAGCATATGTATCAGTTAACTCACTCTGATTTACTAATGAACAGTTAACTTATATTTACTCAATTAAGAATGTTATTTTAACTTCAAAACAGTGTCAGATTATCTTGCTTTATTTATTTATTAATGTAACTGAAATCTTGTCTGTGGAAAATCTGTAGTATAGCAAGTGTTACAACCGTAACAGCATTTTATTTAATGTCTCATTTATATCACATGGAAATAACAAATATTCATTGCTCCCTCAATAATACATCACAAACCTTTGATTGATATCACAACTGCTACTGGCCTACTGCTACATAGGAAGAATCCTGCTTACAGGATTTGGGGAGGTGTGGGTGTATACATCGTCATGTCTGCTGGCCTGTGCTAACAATTAACTGCTTCTGATGTCCCACAGAAAAATATTTTAAGAAATACTTAAAATATTGAACTCATTGATGCTAGAAAATATATAAAATAACAAATAAATAATTGTCTATTTGATATTAGATTATTATTAATAAAAGTACCTCACAATGGGGTAGACAAAAGCGAAGTAACTTTTGAAGGGATGATTATTAATCATCTATGTTACTCTAATAAAGCACATGAAAAAGAGTAATCATCGTCCAAGTACATCGCTTAAGTTATGATACAGCTACTTGTGTGTATACATTTTAGGTACTTCATACTTCAACTCCTTTTTTAAAGAATGTAATTGAAGTTGTGATTCAACCTTCATCATATGTGGCATAAAATCTCTTTGGACCGTGAAGCTTGGGCATTGTTAATCGTTGCCATTTTATTTTTGTATTATCCAAGTTGTACTGTGCTTTGTGCATTTCAAAATGTCTATATGTTGGTGAAAGCACCGTCTGCATATTTCAGGATTAAAAAATTCCCTGGGCAGACTGAAGCGACATTGAGCGCAGAAGTAGAGTTGATATCTACTATGGGAGAGAAGAAGTCCTGGACAAGGCCACCTATTCAAATGGAATTCCAGGTACATTTAAATATCTTTCTCATCTTCTCTGATTTTATTTATGCACCTGGTAGCACTGTCTGAGCAATTTTTGAGGAGACTCGTCTACTGAAATGGTTATCTTGGATCTGTAATACAAAAGAATTTTGCACCCAAAAGTTGCAAGAAACCATCCATGTGCAGGGCATAAGCACTCCATGCTGGCAACTACTACTGCTTGGAGGGCTCACATCGGTTTAACTTGAGTTGATCTCTGTGGGTTTGCACTATATTTTATTGGAACTTCTCCTTCCATTCCATTCAATGTTTAAATTTTCTAGTTTTCATACCAAGTTGAAATGATAATTTATTGTAGTAAATATCCACTCATCTATTAAGAGAGGATTTCACTGGGGAGTGTACAACCAAGAGTTAACCATATTTCTCCATCAGCTTTCTTCTTGTTCCCCAAAGATATCCAAACTTCAAGACAATACTGCAAAATTTTGAATTTTACTCATGGTTTCGTGACAACTAAAATTTCCCACACTTAAATCATGTTAAGTTTACCTAAGGATGTGGGCATTGTTGTTGGGTTATAAAATTTAGTTTGGGTGTTGGTTTTGTCTTGATTATAATTTTCTTTTTTCTTCTTATGTTGATGCCCCGTGAACCTCATGGAGTGAAAGAGCAGAACTTTGTTGCTTTTTACTGTGCCTTTGATCTTTTTGTCCGTTTCCCATTTCTCTACTCACATTTTGTTTTGATGCTTCCTAACCCTGATGAAGTGGTGATAGACAGAAGTTGATGGTTTATACTAATATGGACAACCAAACATTGGTTTGTGAAGGTGGTTGTTGGCTATGTATGGGCTGTTACAATTAACTGTTTGTACTTATTAGAAAAGTAAACTTACCAGAACACATAAAATTTTAGAAAGTTGTGTTTAGGGACAAATTGCTTTCCCGAACCAAGCTTAAATTGTCTTCCCTGGGACATTGCAACTTCTTTGGGTATTTGAACCAAACACTTGCATTATAAACCAGTGTTGGGTAAACTGGAATTGCATAATTATGTGTAGAATTCTTCGCCCATTTTTTATTTATTTTCTACTGATGACTATTGCTGACTTCGCATATATTGACACACCATGTCTCGTTTGTCCAGGGTCTTCAACTTAATTTTGCCAAGAACATGTTTGAGAAAATAAAATATTTTGAAATAGGCCCCAAATCCCAGAATATGGGCATGAAGACATAAATCTTTGCTTCTTTGCATTTGACTTTCTGTTCCACAGTTGTCACTTCTGGTTGCTGTCTGGCATAAGATTACAGCATTTGATATGTCAGTCTGAGAGATAGCTAATTGAGAATTATTTTCTAGGTTTCTATGTTCACAGCATCAGGAGCACGAGTTCGTTTTCTCAAGGTATCTCTCTGGAACGACAACATTTTGGTATATCATTTTTTAGAGATCCCTAATTTGACTGATTGAATTTCTGCATGTATGGGAGAAGACCGGTTACAAAACTGTTGAATGGGTTCGTTATATCACCAAGGCTGGTTCTTATGAGATCAGGTGTTAGTACGATCGGGAAGCAGAGTGGGAGATTTTCAATTACAAGTAGCTACTTGAATAGCTGGGGATCATTTCCAATTGGTTTTTGATACCAAGTTCACCCCGATTTCCTGAGCTGAATGTTCTGCTATTAGCAAAATGTATATGATCACTGTTGCCCATTTTTGTTCTCATTGTTTTCTTCGTCCGCCACATTATAGATTATGTATTGTCAATGTATTTTTGGCTTGTACCTAGTGTATTGTGTTGATATGAGTTGAGATGTAATTTTCAATTACAAATTGACCTGTGAAAATGCCTGAAATTACTCTTGTTTAACAAGCAAGGCAAACCTCTTTTTTTTTTTTTCGTTTTTTCATTGATGGGTGTGCATGATTGGATAAGACAATTAAAAATTGAGTCATGCTAAGCTTAACAACTTTCTCATAAAATATAGGCCTCACATATGTTTTCTACATGTGGTGTCAATTTGTAATAGATTTGTAAATAAGTGGGAAACATATATATATATATAGGGTCAATGTCCCATATACATCATTTTTAAAACATATATATAGGAATCAATCATAACTATTAGATTAGTATTTGATTAATGGACAAGATTTAGTATAAAACTAACCTAAATGTATTTTAATTTCAATCCTTAAATCTTTTAGATCTAACGGTTATTAAGAGTTCCTACGTTTTTATTTTAAATAATGATTTGTACAATAGCCAATATATATATATATATATATATATATATATATGTATATGTATATGTTAGTGTCTCAATGGATGAAACATGCTTGCTAATGTATATATAATAGCTGTAAAGTAGTGCTGGCACGCATGCATCTTCTTTGCCATGCTCGTAAGCTGAATTCTTGTGTTGTCGAACTCTTTGAAATTAGATCATGTACGGCAACCTAATTAATTTTATCTTTTCAATTGGATCTTCCAGAAGAAATTTATTATTTTCATCTTAACCATCTATTTTAATTGATGTGACACATACTTTTGGTAAAAATTGAACGATTATTTTTATATTTTCTCTCAATTTTGTATAAAGAGTTCTTAAAAAATAATAATATCATATATCATTTTATATCATCATTGTTTCAAAACTTAAGCCTACTGAGCAATTACACCCGAAGATAAACATACGAATTACATTTATGCGTAACAAATATATTTAAAGAAGTATATATGCAAAAACATCACTGTATACTATTTTATTTTATTATTAACTTTATATGAGAAGGGATTTTTCATTAAATTGGAACTAACTGTATTCTTAATTATGTTGTTGGACGGTGGTTTGTTAATTTGAGTGCTTCCATGACGGCCTTGAAGAAAGAAGGAAGAACAAAAATAAAAACATATACTTTAAGGCATCTAACTTGTAATGTCCAAGGTTGTTTCATTATATAAATTTATAAAAATACAGTTTGTGTTTTTTCCATTGAAAGATAAATGAAGGATCAAGATTAGAGGAAAAGTTTTTCTTGTTAACGAATAAATTGAATATGAGTATGTAATAGCAACATATAATAAATAAAGTTCTCTTAAATTTAGAAATAAAATACTAAAAAAATTAATTCTATTAGGAAATTTATAATCAACTTTTTTATATAATTTTTTTTACTAAAAACAAGTTACATATTCTTCAAATTCTAAGGTCTTGTACAAGTGTCAAGTAAGATAAAAATCAACATAAATTCAAAATATTATTTCAAAAATCCAATTAAGTCCAATGATCCGATCATTTTTATTTTTTTTGAAATGTTCTTGTGATTTAGGACAATTTTTTTGGGGGTCAAGGGGGACTTTTATAATTTATGAACTCTACCATTTTTAATTAAAAAGTCTAGGTGCCAAGTCATTAACATGTTAGTATGTTAAAATGATGGTTTTATTAAACTAAAAATATTTACGGAGACAGCATAAATGACATAAATGCAAAATTAGTGTACAAAATGAAAATATCTATCAACGGTTTAACCTCTGAGATTCGGAATCTTGGATGACTTCACTTTTTCACTGATATATAGGACTGGGACACAGTCGGACTGCATTGCATTTGTACATAACCAGACAGACCTCTTGTTTTGTAAGCAGCGGGACAAAGAAAAAGGTGAACCTAACCTTAGTGCGCGGTGGGGGCGAGAAAGTGAAAATAAAGAAGAAGAAGTAGAAGAAAAAAGTTACTAAATTAAAACCCTAATTTCTAAGCCTGCTTAAAATCAATTTTCGTATCCGGTCCGGTCCCTGCTTTCTTTTTCTTTTTCTCCCTCGCTCTCCGTTCTCCTCACTTTCTCTCCCTCTACTCCCCCAATCATCTATCCGCAATCTGCTGTGCAGTGGTTTCTCTGCAGCGGAGTAGGTTCAGTGTAGATAGCAGCAGGGACCCTTAAACTGCGCTTTGATGCTTTCCCCTTGCTTTCTAGCCTCTCTAAAATGAACTCCCGTCACGACTCATCAATACCACCGCCACAGCACCACCAGCACCAACCGTCGTCAATTGCCGGTCACCCGCCCCCGCCGCCGGGTATGATGGTTCACTCAAACTCGTACCACACATCAAACGTGCCCAACACCTCTCCTCATATGATCAACCAAAATTCTTCATCTATGCTGCAAAGTAATCTCTTCCCCTTCAATTCAGCTGTCACTCCTGCTTCAAAGCCTACCGAACCTCTACATTCTTCTTATTCCGGAGATGGGTCCTCGTCGTTGAGAACAAATAGCTATGGCATTGATCCGGCAAAGAAGAAACGAGGCAGACCTAGAAAGTATTCACCTGAAGATGGTAACATTGCTTTGGGTTTGGCACCTACACCTCCTTCGATGTCTAATAATTCCGTAGTTCAGGCTGATTCAAGTGGTACTCCATCGTCCGACCAAAACTCTAAGAAACATCGAGGACGCCCACCTAGTTCTGGTAAAAGGCAATTAGACGCATTAGGTAAATTTTCTTTTCATTTAGTTGGCTCTTTCTACTAAAATTGTTTTATCTTGAGACTTGATGATCTTTTTTTCTTCTTCGTGTGATTTCGTTGTGTCTGGAAGGCAATTGTGGAGTTGGATTTACACCGCACGTGATTTTGGTGAAAGCTGGAGAGGTATGCATTTGTGATGAGATTGAGTTCGGATATGAACAATCAATTATTTAGGTTTTTGTGCTCGATTACTTCCGACATGACTGGGGAACATGTTTTGTCCATGTTCTGCTTTGTTGGCAAACTCATATTTTGCCCTAAGTCAGTCTCTTGTGTTTAGATGTACATATAAGATATTGGTTCAGAGGGCTCGTCTTATGTTTCCATGCAATGAAGCTATTTTAAAAAGAGGGCGGGGCAATTTTGTTTCCTTTTGTTTATGTTGTCTGAGGGGGGGGGGTATTATTAGCGTCATAGTTGATTATAGTATGCGGCAAAGTTAATAATCAATGGTTAATTAATGATCAATGCTTGAAGGCTTGAACATATACGTGAGGCAAAAGAAACCTGGCAATAGCTCAACATGGACTTTGTACATGTGAAATTTCCCCATATTCTGGGTTAATATCTATTTTGCAAATCCTGTTCAAATCTCTAAAACCTTTTCATGCTTTTTGTACCTAGAATACACTGTTATGTTAACAATCTTTTTGGTACATGTCTATAGTTTCTGTTAATCAAGGGAGAAGAAAAGCGTAAAACTGGCAGTGTTGCAGGAGATAAAAAGCTTACAAGATCTGTCACAGTTCCATGTTAGATAGTTGGTTCACCAGTTTGTTGTCATGTAATGTTTCCTGCAATGCAACTATAAAGCATTATTAGGTATCTGTTTTGATGAGCAAGTTATATCATTATAATGTGTACAATTGTGGCATGTAATGATGTAGTGGCAAGGGATATGATTCAGGGATATATAGCATCGTGTAGCAAACAAGTTTGTGATATAGCTTTGGGAAATAATGCTATGCTTTTGTAGATACATTCCTGTTTCAAGCTACCTATTATAGAAATATCATTTTGTCTGGTATTTTTGGTGCTTTCTGCTACTGAGTGATGCAATTACTGCTTCTCTTTCCATTGTAAACGTGTTGACCTTCTGACTTGCAGGATATAGCATCAAAGATCATGGCATTCTCCCAGCAGGGGCCACGAACAGTTTGCATACTTTCTGCAAATGGTTCCATCTGCAATGTGACGCTTCGCCAACCAGCTATGTCCAGTGGTACTGTGACATATGAGGTATGCTAGCATAAATGACCATTTTAACATGTTACCTGCTTATTCAATTTCATTTGTTTGGTTGAAAATATACTTCAATTATTAAAATTACATTTTTTTTTCCTCCAACTGTATGAAGCATGGGTGTTTTTTATTTTTTATTTATGACTTTTAACCTTAGATGAGGTGATGGTATACGTGATGCTTCTTATATAGCAATTTGGATTTGAGTGGGAAGGACGATCCACGTGATAAGATTGTAACTTCCTCTAAGGAAACTTCTATTAGTTCATTTATCTAAATGGGAACGAGATAGATGGATGATTTATATGCTTCAAGCTCACGTTGACAACTAGATTATTCTTAGATTACTAATCATACAATTGAATGTCAATCCCAAATTCCCAATATGCAATATTAGCTTATTTATTGAATTTTGGATAAGCTGATGTACTAAATTAGCAAATACAAGTAATGTGATTGTTTCAGAATTTCATGATTTAATCGGCTATATTTTGGTTATTAGCTGATATTTGCCAACATTTGTCGAAATTTATTGTATTTTTTAAAAAAAAATAATCATGCCATGATTGGCATTTGACAAGGTGTGCCTAAGGCTTTAAGGGGCAAGGCACAAGGGTTTGGGGGTTATTTCATCCTAGGTGAGGTGAAATTGGCAAGGTGCATCTAAGGTGTTGAGGCACAGCTCACTAAAAACTAGCTATTTTTGGGTTTTTATTTCATTTTAAAAAATATGCAATCAATTGGGAAGAAAATGATGGAAAAAAGGCCATAGGAAGATCAATGGACGTGATTTTGAATGGAAAAGGAAAGAAATGCATTTAGTATAGAAAAAATATACTTTAATTAGCTAATTTGGGGCTTTATTTTTATTAATACAGTAACTAAATATCATGCTGGAAATCAAAGGGAGAGGGAAAAGGGTTGTGGGAAGACCAGTAAACAAGATTTTGAAGAAAAATATTGTATATTCTGGGAAGATCAAAAGCATTAGTAAATTGGTAATATTGGTGCCTTTGCCTAGCACCTAAGCTCTAAGACTCCTATTGCCTAGGTGCGTTGTAAGCCTTTTCAAACACTGTCCATGGCAACCAATTATATAAAATATCATTTAGGACACCTCGATATTGTGAATGCAACCACAATCCTGACTTTAGTTTTATTGCCTGTTTGGCCTGGCCTAAGTTTTGAAGTAGATTCCTACCGTTTATCACAATTCACTTCAAAATATTTTCAAATAAATAAACAATACTGTAGAACATATCCAAATATGTCAATATATATTTCCCAAACGGAGCCTCAATCATAGTAAATCAATTAAATGTTTTTTTAAACTCATTTTTGTAGTCCATTAGAAGCAACTGATTGGGACATGAATTTTGTTGCTTTGTGATGGAAAACCATTAGAAAACTAAATGCCATACATTCTGTATTTTAAACGGGAATATTTTTTGCCATATGGAGGATAATGCAGATATGAAGGATATCCTTGGTATATATGTATATGGGTTGTTGAATTTTCAATAGTTTGTTGCCGTCTGATTATTCTTGCTTTCAAAAGGCTTGGTTCTCTTTGATATGTCCCCATAATTTTTAACCCAATCCTGCTCCCTAACCCCCAAAAATAATTTATTGGATAAATTCCACTCAGGTATATTGACACTTGGCCTAATTTCACTTTGGTACCATATGTTTCAAACAATTTTATTTAAGAATCATGCGTTTTGAAAATTATTTTTATTTTAGAATAATTCTATTAATATTTTAATTCTTAGATTACTAAAATGTTATATTTTTTTAATATCATATATTTTTCTAAGATGAATGAAGGTTCTGAGAATATTAGTTTTTTATTATAATTTTTGGAAATGTCTAGACTTTTCTCCAAATTTTGTAAGATTTTAATGTTTTTTATTTTTTTAAAACTTCTAGAAAATTCCAAAAATGAAATATATATTCAGAACATTCAGAATTTTCTAATTCATATAAAGAAATATTTAATATTAAAAAAGTTATCACTGAAGTAATTTAGAACTAAAAATATTACTAGGATGATACTGAAGTAAAAAGTAATTTTAAAACCCACGATACTTGAGTGGAACTGTTTGAAATACATGGTACTGAAGTGGGATTAGACTAAGTGTCATGGAACCTAAGTGAAATTTTTTCTAGACATCTGCTTTGGTGATGCGTTTCCTGGGTATAATCATTTATATGTGATTAATATCTTTTAATTCTTGTTTTGCTTAAAAAGGACTTCAAATTACTTCTCTCGTTAAGAAGTCTCATATCATGATCTGTTTAGAACTATAAACAACAGGCTCTTGTAGGTCTGGAAAATACCATATATTTCTTAATACAAAGAGAATCGCCAAAGAAAATGTGCATGGGTTGGGTGAAATATTAGAAATGATGACATGTCCTGAGAATCATGAGTTGTGGAATTTCCATTCATCTATATGTATTCAGCTGTTCTCCTTTCATTTATTTAACAGCTCTTGGGCAAAAAACAGAGACACTGACCAATAGGAATCTAGCTTGCATGCCAATTTGACTTATTGAGCTTCAGTTATCTTATTTATTTTCTTAATTGGTCTTTCTTCCTAGGATCGTATTCCTTGTACTACTTCATGAGAAACCATTTATGCAAGTTAACCAGAAAATACTTCTTCCCTAGCGCACTGTTCCCTGTACTTCTTTCTGAGAAACCATTTTTATAATGTTAACCAAAAAACTATAAACGGTATGATTACAACTGTGTCCATGAGTCCTTGCTGGGTTATTTATGTTTGCTTGACTTTCCAGAGATTTTATATTTTTTAAAAGTGCCTTCCAGAAGCTGGATTGAACTTGGCTGATTTGATTGACTTGGTTGACTGATTAAAGACCAAATGACAAAATAAGAAGATTCTAGGCCTTGGTGAATTACTATTTGTAACATTCAAAGTGTCAATGTGCATGCCGAATCTTTAAGATTGGCTAAGGAGCTAGAAAAAAAATCGTTCTTGTTATTTTTGGGACTCATCTGTACTGTATTTCTGTCATTTGATACCTATACTATAAGTAGGAGTGAACTGGAAAAAAAAAAAGAAAATGACACAAACCAAGCTTTCTGCAGCCTTTGTCCCATTTCATCAAGGGCCTCCTATTTGCAAGTATATCTTATTATCTTTGGTTTGGTCTAATAATATATTCCATTGACGATGAGTTGACCTTGAGGAGACTATCATTGTTGTGACTAGTGAGGCTATGAAGAGTTGATATGTTTATATAGGAAGCAAACATGCTTATTGAATAAACCTCATGAAATGGAAAAATGGTCTGAATTCCATTTGATAATAATTATTTCCCTTTTTTTTCTATGGTGCAATGAGAATTAATCTTTTTTCAATGTTGACTAAGAACTACTATATAAATTTTTAATAATTTTCCTTTATATTCAAATTGTGGGTAGGTGGTTGGGTTTGGATTGAGGGGGGTGAGAACTGAGAACCTTTAGGTTATAGTTATGAGAAATTTTTTGTTTAGGTTGGGAAAATATTCTGAGGGGTAGCCTTTATGCTAGGTGGGGCTAAAATGTTACCTCTTCTTTGGTAAAAGTTCCCCGCCACCAACCATCATCACCACACAATGGTCTTGCCCGCCATCATCTCTAAACAGCTTGATGACCATCAAGAAAGCACCACCGAACAGCATAAACCAAGTTTGTCATTTATAGATGGAGAACTATACATAGAAAAAGTAGCCAGAAGGAAATCGTCAAGGCCTTCCCCACTTGCCACAACGAGGGTTGGGGGAGGGGATTAAGGTAGCACGAGGAGAGAGAGGGTAGCTTGATGTGTGAATGGCAATTAAGTGATAGGAAGCCTTGCACAAGCATTGCCTGCACTCTTTATGACAACGGTAAATGCTGTTAGAATGCCCTAATGAGGCTCATTGTTATCCTCATACTGCTCTTGCTCTTCATTCAATACAATTGAATGCTAACAAACTTGAAATAACTTAAGCCTTTGTTAGCATTTGTGGGATGCCTGTAGTTAGCTCTTAGTGCATTTCTTGTGTGGTTTCATTTTTAGAAGTTATTGGCGGTCTTGGGGCCTTGCCAAGTGGACACGGTCAAGGATGGGTGGGGTTGGGTAGGCGAGGCAAGGAATCAAGTAGCATGAGGAGGTGGCACGTGGGTATAGATGGCAATCAAGGTAGGCGGGTTGAGTCGGGTCGGGCCATTTTGGATTTGGGTCATTTTAGGCTGTCTTATTGTTCGGGTCCCTGTAGATCCATGTTGTATTGGGTTAGGTTGGGTTTTGGTTGAGATAGTTCGGGTTCAAGTCGGGTCAGGTTCAGATTATTTTGGGTTAACTTGTCATGTTGGGTTAGGTCAGGTCCAGGAATGTAAATGGGGCAGATTTTATCAGTTGGATAATTAAACGGATATGAAGGATTGAAAAAAATACCCATCAGGTTTGGGTACAAATACGGGTATGGGATATCCATATCTGTACTTGTACCCATATTCGTATCCATATCTGTATCCATTTATTAGATATATAATTACTCTTTTATCCTTAATTTTAAAATAAATATAGTACAAATTAAAGTTAAAATTGTTATTTGGCTTAACTCTAAATGAGTTTATCCGTCGGGTAATGGATTTATTCACTGGATAATATCCATCAATGGATAAACGGATTATCCATCAAGTAACAGATATCCAACGGATACGAATATGAATGTGCTAGTGGAAACCTGTTCAGGGTATGAATTTTGGTACAGATTTTCTTATCGGGTATGGCCGTACCCGCCCTAAACCGTTCTGTTTACATCCCTATTGGGTCAAGCAAGCTCGTATTTGGATGATTTTGTGTTCGGGTTAATTTGACGGATCAGATTTGGGTTAATTAGACGAATCGGGTGTTTTTAGGTTTGATGGGTCGGGTTGGTTTGGGCTGAGTTAATCTTGGCTCGATCACTTTAGATTTGGGTCAAATCGGACATTGAAAACTTTAAATTTGCGCAAACTAAATCAGGTCTCATTCCAAAAGTGATAACCTCCTTTCTTTGCGCAACACCATTGAATGTTAAATTGACTTGGGATAACTTAAAATCTTTATTGGCATTTTTTATCACGTCATATAGTCAGCTTTTAGCTCATTTCCTGGGCAGTTTCATTTCTGAATGTTTCACTGTTTATTGGCAAACAAAGCTCACAGCCACAATAATAGTTATCATCTGACTTTTAATCTGTGAGCCCCTTCCTATTTTATTTTTCTGCACAATCAAGTGATTGTGTATTCTTGGAGAAGTTCTTGCGGCTCAATTATACCTTAGATATTCCTGATACCTCCAATCTAACATCTAAGGGAATGAATGGAGAATCTTTTCTGGTGAAGTAAATGATCATAGAAGCAAGCCTAATTCTTCTATCAATCACTGTTGCTTAAGCTGTTGAAGTGTGATAGAGGAGAGTGGTAGGGAATTAGCAATTAGCTAATTCTCCCAACTTGTATATTACTAAGTTTTACACCAACACCTTTTATTAAATACAACTTGGGGAGGAATTCTAGGTTTCAAGCACATCTAGGATTTAGCAAGCCTTTTATTAAATACTACCTCCGTATCAAAAAGAAAGTCATTCTATCATTTTACACACTTTTTAATAAAGTAGTAAAAGTAGTTCTAAAATTACACTAACACCTTTCATTAAAAAATAACAAAGCATTTAATGCATATATAATTAAAATAAAAGTAAGGGTAAAAATAGAAAATAGACTTTTACTTTTCTAAAGTGACTTTCTTTTTTATACAAAAATTTAATAACAGAATGACTTTCTTTTCGATACGGACGGTGTAAGACCTATTAAACCCTAATATATAAATCAACTGCTCTCAACGTGTATCAAAAAAGAAATTATATTAACAATTTACACACTTTTTTAGAAACTGATAAATGTAGTCTTAAAGTTTCAATCACACCCTTCATTAAAATATAGCAAAACATTTAATGCATAGATAATGAAAGAAAAAAATGTGAATGTAAAAGTGAAAAGTAGGATTTGACTTTTTAAAAGTGACTTTTTTAAATATAAAAATTTAGTGATAAAATGACTTATTTTTTGGTACGGAGAGAATAATAGACTAAGGCTTGCTAAGAATTATTAAAAACGAACGCTTGCTTCTTCTTAATGGATTTAAATCTACTCTCTCCATTTCCAAAAAGAAGTCTTTTTAAACATTTATACACTATTTAAGGGTGTAACAAATATCTAATATAACAATTACACATTTCATTGAAAAGCAATATGGCAATTAATGTATAGAAGAAGAAAGAGAAAAAATATGGGTAAAATGAAAAAATAGGCATTGACTATTTAAAAAAAAAAAACAAAAAACTCAAACAAAACTTCACCTTAAATAACTTCTTTTTTTCAGTGAGGAAGGGAGTAACATATTAGCACTATAACTGGGCTTGACCCTAATGGGCCTGATGGTGGGCCTAGCCCACAACCAAGGCTCCTAACAGGTTCAACCATTCAAGTAGAACTGCTAGTACAAATAATTTTAGTATTGGTAACAGTTGTACTGTAACTGTCAAGATGCTAATATTGCTATAAGAAACAATAAGGAACACAAATAAAAATAATTATAAATTACAAAACATGCAACATGTATGCAGAATATTACCAATACTGTTAATAGTGAATAACCACCCTAACTTAAGTCGCAAGAACAACTTTACAGAAGTATAAAGCAAGCATCACAGGTGCAGAACACCAAGCACAAAATAGCAAGCGTAATATTAGAGAAACGTGTCTTAGCTCCTTTTTTTATTTGAAAAAAAACAAATCTATTTAGTAGCCCACTACTCGAATCTTCAACGGACCCAACATTCTATCCATGGCCATATGTTTGAATACCATAAGATGTTTTTACCTTCTCACCAAGGCCTTAGTGTAGCGTATAGTAACACTAGCGTCAACGGCTCAACACCCGTGCGATGCACAAATATTTTAGAAAGATGGAAGTATAATATATTTTTAAATTGATAGAAGCATAATAGTTTAAATATTTTCTTACTAGGAAATATATATAATTTGATAAAACAAAATTGACCATAAATTAATATACAATATGCAAATATCACACCATAAATAGCAAAGGTCCATAAAATTATATTAAAGTTCAAGTGAGATAAAAATCTTAGTTAAATGAAGTATTTTGCTAGTTAATTTTTATAATAATCATAACATATTAATGATATTGCTAAAAATATTTAAGTAAAAATCATAATAAATAAATGGTTCAAGTGAATGGTTTTCTGGCTTTCAAATACTAAATCGAACATAAAGAAATAATTTTTTATCATGCTTTACTGATATGATAATATAAAATAGCAAATGATCATTTCATTTTAAAAACCAAATTTATTATTTTGTGAGCAATTTTAAAAACCAAATATGACACAAAGAGGATAAAAAATTTCATGTTTTAATTATGTAATAATATATATGAATTAAGAGTATTTTTTTCAAATATTTTTTCATTTCATAAAACCAAATGGTATTTCTCTTTTTTAAAAAAATTGTTGCAACAAAAAAAAAATCAATTGAAAGTATTACAATTTATTAACTAATATAATGTTACAGCATACTAAATTGTCTTATTAAATGGTCTTGTTGTTTTTGAACACTAAATCTGTTAATTAAATTTATTTTTTAAAATTTATATAGAAAATTAAATCTAATTTTTTCTTAGAACAATTAAAAATATATTAGTAGATTTATTTAGAATAATTTATTCTGTATGTTATAACTTAATTTAACTTATGATTTATTATTTTATTCTATATACTCAAAATGCGAAATAATTTTGGTACATGAATGGTGGGGTGGAATATGAATAACTGAAATCAATTCTTGTACCTGTAATTTATTTTGGTTTTCACAATAATTGCACAGCAAGAAATGTGCCTGACGATTGCCAATTTAACTCCGCATATTAACTTTTTCTGCAAGTGGTTGGTTGTAATTTGTTTTTTATGTAGATTCCAATACTGTGATTAATACCGTATACTGCAATTTAATGCTGTCTATTATTTATATCTGGTTATTGACAAAAAGGAGACATTATTATAGTGGGGAAATTTTTTGTCTCCACATCGATAGTGTACTCCACTTGTATATATATACATACATACATGCATACATAGATTTAGATGTCCGGATGACCAAAGTACTTATATTTAGTAATACTCACCCCACCTTCTCCCTCATATGTATATATTGATATAGATATAGATAGATAGATTTAGATGTCCGGACTACCAAAGTACTTGTATGTTTAGTAATGCTCACCTCACCTTCTCCCTTATTACACTACACCATTCTTGATCATCTCTTTCAGTGAGGTTGCATATGATCCAATCTAACATCTTCTCCACCGCCATCACCATACTAACGTGGTTAATCCACAATGGACAACATTCATCCCATTCATCAGAGACTTCATAGTTGGTCTACAGCCACCGGGTAAAACTTTTAATTCTGAGTTGTATCCTCACATAGGACTCTCTCGACAGTAATATGATGAATAATATCTTGATCGACCTAAAACTATCCTTCTCTAGTATGACATTCATCATCAAATCTCTTGAAATTGCAGCTCATATACCTGTCTTAGTCCGACTGGGCTTGAAACCTTTAGACTACAAATTCTCTCTCCATAATTCCAGCTTGTCCTTAATGTCTTCCTTAGTTTCATCTGCCGAAACAATGTCATCCTTAGAGTGGTGTCCTGTACTTAGAAAATTCTGAAGTTAGGGTCTGCGTTAATTTGTATCATATAGAATCATTGTGTAGCTCTGGTTTATTCCTGTTATCTAGTTGTTCAAGTGTGGCATGACTTTTCCTTATCCCTCTTTTCCTGTGTCATTTTATTTTATTTTATTTATGTTCTTTTCTTTTCGGGTGTCTGTACATCCAATACATTTCTCTTACTACCTGTGGATAGGCCTATTCTTCCTCATTGTCGTAGGTGATGGATAGTCATGGTATGATATGCTGTATGCAGGGGCGATTTGAGATAATTTCTATAACAGGGTCGTTGTTGCTGTCTGAAAATGGTGGTAACAATGCCAGATATGGTGGCTTGAGCGTCTCTTTGGCTGGAACAGATGGTCGGGTATTAGGAGGTGGAGTTGCTGGAGTATTGATGGCAGCAACTCCGGTGCAAGTATGATCTTTCTGTTGATCTTTGTTCCTTTCTCGCTGTTGTCCTTCTCGATGATCTTGTCCATACGTGTTGCAATTATCTTATTTCTTGTTTTCCCATGCTTCTATATATATTGGGGTAGGGGGTGAGGGTGGGAGACAGAATGTGATTGTTGGGATTGTGTTGATGCTGTAGCATTGTACAGTGGGACGTTATATATATATATATATATATATTGCATCTTTGTGAGGAGGCCCCTGAACGTGTTGAGTGCATAATCAGATAATTGTAGGCAGCTTCATTGCGGATGGCAAGAGGCCAAAGTATATGCCATCAATACCAGAATCTCGTATGCTGAGCTTTAGTGCACCACCAGCTGTTGCTGGCACTGGCAGTCCACCCTCACAAGGAGCATCGAGTGAGTCATCAGATGAAAGCGGCAGCAACCATCTGAACAGAAATCCAGGGCCTTATGGTAATTCCGGCCAACCTATTCATAATATGCAGCAGATGTACTCGCCCATGAGCTGGGCAAATTCTGGTGCGAAGATGTTTCAAAATTAATTGAGGTGAGCTCATTTACTTCCTTATGTTTTATGGGGTTGAAAAAAAAAAGTGAAGAACT
Organism: Tamarix austromongolica; assembly: GCA_039764185.1. NCBI lineage: Eukaryota > Viridiplantae > Streptophyta > Magnoliopsida > Caryophyllales > Tamaricaceae > Tamarix > Tamarix austromongolica. Next base: position 80,458,947 of record CM077814.1, on the reverse strand, counting down.
AAAGAAGAATGGTTGATTGCAGATTCTAACTGGCAGGATGGGAGAAAGTGCGGTTAGGATTAGTTCATGTTTCTATTATTATAGGTAGGTCACTTTTTATTTATTTAGTTAATTATTTAGGTTTAGGGATCATCATCCATTTGTGAGAGTTGGTGTACCGATGTTAAATAGTCATTTGTGACCCGATTAGAGTCGCTTAGAAGCGGCGGCATGTTCGTATTCCAAATATATATGTTGTCGAAAATTCCTATTGTGTACTTACCCGTTGGGAATAATTAAATAGTGGAGTGGCATCTTCATTGGAGTCCTTATTTTTTTCTGGGTTCTTGTCGCTTTAAATTAGATTTATTTAATCTTGTATTTCGGCTGCAACTATCACCTCTTTAGCAATCATCGACTGTGGTCATTGGTGGCTCACCATTGCCGCTGCTAGATTCACCACCAAACCCATCCCTTCCTCTGCTACCATCTCTACCAATGTTGACGCTGCACAAACGGTTTTCGGCATTTACTTTTTCAGTTCTAGTATTTATTCTCTGTTAATGCTGCACAAAGGGCTATAAGCAGATATGTCAGAAGATTGGGCCATAGAAGAATACTAGTGCAGAAGGCGAAGCTTGCATGGGCAGGAACAAACAACGAAAGGCAAATAGAGAAGGGCGTGCGGAACAAGTTGTACAGGGCCAGCAGGAGGGACGATCAAACTTACATGAGGGTTCAGAGTCCCCAAAACAAGATGAAGGTGGATAGGGCTTCACCCGCGAAAAATTATCCATGAAGAAGGAGATTAAGGAAATGAAATCCAATTACGGGGGAAAGCGGCCAAAAAAAAAAAAGAGGTGGTTTGGGACAGTAATCACAGAAAACTTGCGAAACCTCAATCGGAGTTTGGTGGGCACAACAAGATCCTTAGCCTGTCCAAGGATCCTTGATGCGCAAATCAACACACAAGGAGTGACAGGGATCAGAATTTGCACCATGGGAGGCCCAATGCACCTAATTATTTTCTCGAACAAAGAGGATGTGGAAGCCATGGGAGATGACAACTACCCTCGGCTCTAATAGTGGTACAATCAAGCAGAGAAATGGTCACCTTCGACTAAAGTAGAGTGGCGAGATGTCTGACTATCACTTATGGGTGTCCCTTTTCTGGCTTGGACATATGAAACATTCCATAGAATTCGATGCGTGTGGGGTAAAGTAGTCTCTTTGGAGAACATAAGTTTTCAAGCTGGCGTTTTCGATTGTCGTAAGATTCGTGTGTTCACAACTTGCATGAGACAAACTAAGGATTTTATTTTCGGTGTGAGCAAGGCGAAGAAGCAAGAGTCCATGTTCTAGAGGAATGTAAGAAAATATAAACGATACGTATAATTTTCTAAACGAAAATGCAGAGACAAAGAAGAGAAACTTATGAAGACGTTGTTGTGCCGTGATCGGAACCACTTCCCTGAAGCGAAATTTGGCCGGTTCTCAGTGCAAACACGAACGTCGACTCACCCCTAAAGTTTACACAACCGCCCTTGATTCTGTGCACCCAGAATAAAGAGTTGGAACTGCAGATTCAATTGTCCAATATTTGAAAGTGCGAAGATAAAATGGAGAAAGGCCAGAGGCTAAGAATCAGGAAAGAGAAGATCTATCTCCTCTGCCTTTGAAAACCAACCCTTTATTTATAAAAAAAAAATTAGCTGAGCATTATCGAAAGAAACTGACTTCCACTCCCGAAAGATCAACAAACAAGAGAGGAAGAACGTTTAGAAACGTTCGAAATAATGGAGGAAAAAATGGATCCAAACAGTTATGAAAATAATCGAAATAAAATGAACAACAAAAAATATCAGCCCTTGGATCAAAGACCACACCATACCCATGCCCAGCCAGGACCGGACGGGCTGGCGGCGAGCATGCACATGTGTAGTCTTAGGCCCATTCCAACAACCTAGCCAAAACAGCCCAAGAAACTTTCTCAAACGTAGCATTGGAGGCGGGGTTATAAAAACTGAATAAAACATAAGTCACCCACCGATGTGGGATAGAAAACAAAGGTAATGACAGCTGAAAAATGGACAACCAGAATTGTTGTTGTCATTGCTTCCAATAATCCCCCACCAATGGCAAAACAATCAAACAACACAAAGAAAACAATTGGGCAAAAAAAGGAGTAACACTTAAGTATCAATGTCACGAGGATTGAATTGATACGTAGTTAGGGCTGTAAATGAGCTGAGCTAGTTTAGTATTTGGCTCGGCTCGGCTCATTAAAAGCTCAGTTCGGCTCGTTCGTTTAATTAAATGAGCCTAAAAGTGAGGCTCGAGTTCGGCTCGGTTTATTTTTTAGCTTTGGCTCGTGAGCTCGTGAGCTCGGCTTGGCTCGGCTCGTTAAAAGCTTGGTTCGGCTCGTTCATTTAGTTAAACGAGCCGAGCCCAAACATCATTTTAGGCTCGTTTAGTTAAACGAGCCGAACTCAAGCCTAGGGATATTTGGCTTGGCTCGGCTCGTTTACAGTCCTATACGTAGTGAAGTAAGGCAACAATCGTATCTAAAGAATGAACGAATCTTGAACTATCTTGACATCGACTAAGACCCTCACAACACATGTCTTACCTTATAACCTGCAAATTCCGTGATAATAAAATAAGCGCTTTTAATGGTCAAGCGCACACCTTGGGTACTCATGAGTGCTCTAGAAAGATAGCCTTAGTCTTTCATAGAAAACGGCCCACCTTCACACTCACCTAGGTGAATCCATCAAGTACGTCTTTTAAGCACCACCATATTTGGCTATGGATTCATTAAGAGTAAAAGCATACTCAACCTCATATGTATCAAGCGGTGAGTTCATCAAGTCTGTCTCACTAGGATCACCCAAAAATAGGGCTATGAACTCATTAAGAGTCTAAGCTCAACCTGTCCATATGGCACTACCATATGCCATAGGGATGGGAATGTAGTGCAATAGAGTGATCATATGGCTTCGTTTAACCACAAGTGGTATCCACCATATTTTCCTCAACTTAAAGGCTTAGCCCCATCCCCCTCGACGATTCGAGGGCAACCCTCCTCGTTAGACCCTTCGTAAGAGGGTTTGCCAAATTTCTCTCTGATCTGACAAAATCTAAGGAAATCACACCGTTCCTCAACAGTTGTCTCACATAACTGTGTCTCACACAGATGTGTCTCCTCTTCCCATTATACACACTGTTCTTGGCAACACTGATAGCTGCCTGTGAATCACAATGTAAAGAAACCGGTACACAAGGTTTCCTCCACAAATGCACATTGGCCAACAAGTTCCTCAACCACTCTGCCTCTTGACTAGCTAACTCAAGGGTAATAAACTCTGACTCCATAGTAGAGCGAGCTATACAAGTCTGCTCGGCAGACTTTCAAGATATAGCTCCTCCTCCTAAGGTAAACACATAACCACTGGTGGAGCTGACCTCATCATTATCAGAAATTCAGTTTGCATCCGTAAATCCTTCCAACACGGCAGGAAATTTACAAAAATACAAACCCCAATCCTTAGTGCCTTTAAGGTATCTAAGTAAATGGCGTAGGGCAGTCCAATGATCACTACCTGGGTTATGAGTGTATCTACTCAATCTACTCAAAGTATAGGCTATGTCAAGTCTAGTACAATTCATGAGGAACATTACACTACCTATGATTTTAGCATATTCAGTTTGAGAAATACTAGCACTTAGGTTCTTTTTCAAATGTATGCCAGGATCATAAGGAGTTCTCACAGGCATTTCATCTTGATAATCAAAATTTTCAAGAATCTTTTCAACATAGTCTGATTGGTTCAAAGAAAAGCCATTATCAGTTTTTCTCATTTTAATACCAAGAATCACATCAGCTTCTCCTAAATCTTTCATCTCAAAGTGAGAGGACAAAAATAATTTGGTCTCATCGACCACAGTCATACTTGTGCCAAGAATCAACATGTCATCCACATATAAGCAGATAATCAGACATTCATGTCCGATTAGTTTAGAATAAACACATGAATCCGATGCATTTACAACATAATCATTTCTCACTAAGGTCTGGTCAAACTTTTCATACCATTGTTTAGGAGCTTGTTTAAGGCCATACAACAATTTTCTTAATTTACACACTTTAGTCTCCTGACCTTCAACCTCACAGCCCTCGATTTGTTCCAAGTAGATCTCCTCTTTTAGGTCACCATTCAAAAATGTTTTTTTGACATCCATTTGATGAACTATAAGTCCATGGATAGCAGCCAAGGCAAACAAGGAGTGGATAGTAGCTATCTTAGTCATAGGAGAATAAGTATCGAAAAAATCAACGTCTTTCTTTTGCTTATAGCCTACAGCTACCAATCTAGCCTTAAACTTATCTATGGTCCCATCAGTTCTCAATTTCTTTTTGAAGACCCATTTACATCTAATTGGCTTACAACCTTTAGGTAAATCGACCAAATCCCATGTGTGATTAGATATTATGGATTCCAACTCATTTTTAATTGCTTCTTTCCAAAAACTAATATCCATAGAAGTTACCGCTTCCTTATAAGATTTAGGATCATCCTCAATTAGATAAGCAGACACAAAGTCCATATTAATCATATCAATGTCATCATTTTCAACAAGAAAAGCAGTAATAAAATCAGGTCCAAAGCTAGTTTCAATTCTTCGTCTTTTACTTCTCCTAGGCTCACGAACATTATCATTTTCAATACTAAGAGATGGTGAAGAAGACAAGGGCACCGAAGAAACATCAGAAGAGATAGCAAATTCACATGCATTCTTTTTCATGGGAAACACATTCTTAAAAAATTCTGCATTTCTAGATTCACAAATAGAATAATCATTTAAACACAAAAATCTATATGCAGAACTGTTTTAAGCATACCCAATAAATGCACAGTCAAAAATCTTTGTTCCCACGTTGGTTCTTCTAAAGTTCGGTAAACCAACTTTAGCTAGACACTCCCACACTTTTAAAATTTTCAGATTAGGTTCAAAACCTTTCCATAATTCATAGTGAGTCTTGTCTAGTTTCTTATGGAGAACCTGGTTTAAAACATAGCATGCAGACAAGACCGCCTCCCCCCACATTTGGTCAGACATACTAGAACTCAAAAGCATAGCATTCATCATTTCTTTAAGAGTTCTATTCTTTCTTTCAGCTATACCATTTTTTTGGGGAGAATAAGGGACACTAGTTTCGTGTATGATACCATGATTATCACAAAATTCCTTTAAAAAACTAGTTCCATATTCACCACCCCTATCAGACCTAAGCCTCTTAATTTTTCGGTCCAATTGGTTTTCCACTTCTGTCTTATATTTTAAGAACATACCTTCAGTCTCATCTTTAGACCTAAGGAGGAAAACTTTATTATATCTTGAATAATCATCAATGAATGTCACATAATACCATTTTCCTCCTCTACTCTCGGTGTTTTTAAAATCTGCTAAGTCTGTATGTATTAATTCAAGCAACTCTGTTGATCTCACTGTGACTGGTTTAAAAGGATTTTTAGCATACTTGGCTTCCACACAAACGGGACACTTCTCATAATTATTAGTGCCCAACACATTAATTAAATTCATTCGTTTCAGTTTGTCTATGGAAGCCACGTTCACGTGCCCTAGCCTACCATGCCACAAAGATACGGACCCAACAATATAAGCAGAAGTAGAGCCAATTTCATTAATAGGAGTAGAAACAACATTCAAAACGAAGAGTCCATCAGACAAGTACCCCTTACCCAAAAAATCCCCATTTCTGGTCAACACGACCTTATCAGCTTCAAAAATAAGTTTCAGACCAGCCCTATTAAGTAAGCTACCCGAAACTAAGTTCCTACGGAGGGAGGGGATATACAACTCATCATTCAACATCAAAGATTTTCCAGAGGTAAGTTTCAGAAGAACCTTTCCTTTGCCCAATACTCCAGCAGTAGCTGAATTCCCCATGAAGACGTGTTCTCCATCAGCGGCATCCTCAAACAGGTGGAATAGATTTCTGTTAGCGCACAACTTGGAAGCGCCGGTGTCCAAAATCCAGTATGTCTTGTTGTCAACAAGATTTGCTTTCACTACCACAACGGCTATAATATCCTCGGTCTCAGCAACATTTGCTTGAGCAGGAGCCTTCTGACTCAATTTTGGTTCTGCTGACCTTGCCTTTTGTAACACTGATAAGCCTTGTGGCTTGTCTTCCCATAGACATAGCATGTCACCTTTTTCTTCTGAATCTTTTCACCTTTCTTGAAATTTGAATGATTCTTCTGCTAACCTTTCTTTTGGGATATCGTCCCCTTACCCTTGGACTTGTCCTTAGCAACAGCAGACTCAATCACATTTGCAATGAATGACTTAGAAGCATAAAACATGTGATTGTCCTTCAACCTGTTTGCCTCCTCTGTCCTCATGTGACAGATCAGCTCCGGAAAAGTCAGATCCCTCTTCTTATGCTACAGATGGTTCCTGAAATCACTCCAAGATGGTGGAAATTTCTCTATCAGCATGTTGGCCTGGAACGTCTCGCAGATTTTCATCCCTTCTCCAAAGACCTTAGCAACCAGGAGCTCGAAATCATGTGATGAATTTTTATAATTTTATAATTCTTATTTACTTACACAAGGTCATTTTATAATTACATAACTCTTACTATATATATTTGTTTAGTACATAAATATATGACCGTAAGTTTACAATATATAATGTATATGTTCATCACATATAACGGTGATATTCATCACATATAACAATTAATTATGAAACCTAAAATAATGTGACGAACCTTGTCTACCGAACCTAAAATAATAACTTATTGAACCACTAACTATTATACCAATTATCTGCTTAACAAAAAATATTCAGTAAAGAATTGTCTCCTCAACCTCAAGAATTAACTACTGAACCTAGAACAATATGTGATGAATCTTTGTCTACTAAACTAGAAACAATAACTAATTAAACCTAACTATTTTATTTTCTTCCTAATTAACATGAGAACATACTAATTTAGCAAGCTCAGAACTTTCAAAGCTTGAACCATTATCTGACCATAAATCAATCATTTTCCCCATTTTACACTTTGATTAGGAAACAATGGCAAAGCAAGGAATTTGAACTTTGAATTTTAAACTTCAATCGCAAAAAATTCCTCCTTGTTGGTTGTCAACCTCATATGTTAATCAATATCTTAATCCTTATTATTATGATAACAAATGTGCTTAATATTTTAACTTATGTGTTTAAATATGCATGAGCAACGACAATTATATAGATGTCAATCCACACTTATTCACACCACCTACCAAGTGCATAGCTTTCAAGAGCAATCAAATTTCCAAGTGCACTTAATCAATTGTTCTCTCAAGTGCCGGATTTAAAAGAGCAATCAAAATTCAAAGCACAAGAGAAGATCTTGTGAAGATGCCTAAAGACTCAAGTATTCAAGGTTTAATTTTTAAGTCTTAGGTTTATCTTGTAAGGTTGATTGAACATTCACGCTTCTGATTTTATTTCTTGGAATATTTTAAAATCTTCCTTATGTATTTGTTATAGATTCTTTATTGATTTTTAAAGTCCACACCTTTTTCAAAGTGTTATATATACGTTTGGTTCTAGTCGAAAACAATCAACTAGCTTGAGAACCAATCAACTAGTTTGTTTTTTAATAACCATGATTTCAAACATGTCAAAACCCCTAAAAATCAGTTGAGTGGTTAGATAAATCAATCAAATTTGATTTCTTAAGGACTTTTATCCAAGAAAAATTATTTAGGCTTGATTTGAATACATCGATTGGTTTCAGTAAATTAATTGATTGATTTACCAACTAGGCTATGAGTTGAATTCTTGCAAAAACTAAGTTTATCTCGACTTAAAAACATCGACAGGTTTGCTAAAATTGATTGGTTGGTCACCGTAAGCGATCGATAGGTTTCACTAACTATGATATAGGTTTAATTAAGTGCAAAGTTATATTTATATCATTCTAAATCAATCAGCTAGTTTCAAAAAACACATTGACTGGTTTGCTAAACCAATCGACTTTTCTTATATGTTCAAATTACCAAAAATGCAAAGTATTAAACCAATGGACCGGTTCCAATAAATGATCGACCGGTTTATGCAACGATAACATTTTTATTCCAAGTCTAAACCTGTTTATTTAGCTAGTTACACCAGTTGATCAACCTATTAAGGTAACTAATTGATTGGTACCTTGAACCAATCCATTAATCAATATTAAATGCTGAAAATTTTGTTCATTATTCACACAACTATTTACTTTTTGCTACCAACGGCAAGTTCAATGACTCATGGTATATATAACATTTATTGAGCATAATAAAAATAATTTTTGAGCTATCATTAATTGCATATTCAATTCTCTACTCATTCTCTTACAATTAATTCTCAACACACATTTTCAATCTATTTTTTGTTGAGAAAATATCAATCTTGTTAATTGTGAGGATATTATTGTAATCAACTACAACACTCACTCTAAATTAAATGGGAGGTGATGTGTTGCCTAGAATTCTTATAGAGAAGACAACTTGGTAAATATTATAAATCTTCTCTAGAAAGTTCATTGAGTTAGAAGACTTATAAACCTAGAGAGAGGTCATCAATGCAAACACACACAAGGTTCAAAATCTAAAAGTTGAAGTCCTTTTGACGGTGAATATAGAATAACCTATTTTGAGTTAGCTTGAATCATTATAAAATTTATGTGTGAATTTTTTGTCCAATTTAGATCCAAAATACATATTCACCCCCTCTAGAATGTTTTCATCGGTGTAATCAAGAACAAGTAGGAACTTGAGCTAAGAGGTAGGTTCAACATTTGTAATAGAATTCTAAAGTTTGGAAACAAACACTTGACTTCTTTATCAAAATTTAAGGCACTAAATTCATCAATTGTGGTGGCTAATATTTGTCAGGTATTTCCTATATTTTCAATTTTACTCGTCTTTGTATTCATAGTAGGTATATTTCAATTACTGAGCCTAAAATAATGTAATGAAACTTTCTATATTAAACCTAAAATAATTATTTATTGAACCATTAATAATTAATTACTAAATTTATACCAATTATTTCCTGATCCTATAATACAATCCTTTCACCCCCCTCCCTCCCTTTTAAACTCTAATTAGAAAACAATTACATAACAAGAAATTCAAATTTTGAAGTCAGAACTTCAATTCCACAAATTTCCTCCTTGTCAAGTAGGAACTTGAGTCAATTGTAGGGTCAACAATTTGTAATAAAATTCTATATGTGGAAATAATCGCTCAATTTCTTTTATTAAAATTTAAGATATCGGAATTCATCAAGTGTGGTGGTTGATGTGTAAGGCATTTCCTATATTTCAATTTTACTCGTATTCCTAGTAGGTATTTTCAATTTTACTTTAATGTCAGCACAATTACAACAATTCGAGGCAAACTAGCTTGATGTCTTGACTTTTTATTATCAAAGCTTGAACTCCATATATACATACGCAGCTCGAACTCAATTGCACCTTCTTTTAGTTATCAATGGAAATTTTGGTTTCTTGAATAAAAATAATATATTAATTGATTCATTTTATTTGAGTTTAACTTCCCTATTATTCCTTTTCACTTGTAAAGTTGCAGAACAAGAGAAGAAAAGGGGGGAGAGAAATTAATTGATTGTATGCAGAAGAAAATGACAATGACGCTTTTATATAATTACAAAATAAATAAATAAAAGAGAGAGAGGTGTTTTGGGGCAATGATATAAATGACTCCCCAAAATTCTCACGTCCCCGGAGACAACAAAGGCATGATGGCAGAAAATTCACCTCGATGCTCTGTCAAAGTCCTAGGGCAAGAGAGGTAAAGAAATACGTAGTCCTGATATAGAGAAAGAAAATAAAGGAAAAATAGGACCCCACAGGTTTATAATATAAACTTTACTAATTGATAAAAAAAATTAATATAATGTTACGTAAATTTTATAAATTATAAATTAGTAAAATTCTATACTTTATTATTATATTAGGAGTAAAGAATATAAACGCCCGAAAAGATAGAAGGCAAAATGGGAGATATGACTACGAATGGTGTTGAAATCCTCCAGTAAGAATTCCCGACTAAAACCAACATGATATTCGAAACTTGAAACAATTTTGGCTCATCCTTGAAAATTGACATGCACATTTGGATGTCCACCAAAAATGGGGTCCAGAAAATATCAAAACAGCGTCAAGAATAGTACTAACAGCATACAATGCGTGAACTCGGATCTGAAGTCCGAGTTCTGACTCTCGAGTCTAGTAAAATAGGTCAATACTGCTCCAGTACTTGCTTTCAGGATTTCCAAGGTCGCCTTACCAATCTAAAATGGCTAATGCTCGAGGTGGAAAACATATTCTGTCAGTCTCTGCAATTTACTAGGATCCAGTTTTTGCCCCGGGAGAGTAGGCTGTTTCACCACAGTCAACATTCGAGTAGCGGGATCCAAGGTCCATCCCTCCTGCAGAGCATCTACAAAACAGTGAACCACGTTAGGTGGACATAAAGTAGAAACATGAAGATTTTAGATGGAAAATTTGATAAAACGAAGCTGACAAAGTGACGTTAGACACGGTCAAATAAAACTTTCTTCTAAATGTTAAGGACCTTAGTTCAGAATTATAATAAACAAAGCAAATGTGGAAATTTCCACGGTAAGTACAACCATAGAATAAATATCGACCATGACATATATAACAGATTTTAAGCCTACCAATACACAAAATGTACGATACATTAGGTAAAAATGAAACCACATGAATACCAGCCGATGCAATGCATTTTGTCCGATACATCCTGATATTTACTGAAATTTTATTACATTTACCAATATTTTATGATATTTGCAGTTATTTGTTTTAAAAAATAATCATAATATATCTTCCGCGACACCATAATCACCACCATAAACATGGTTTTATTGCCTTGTACCGACCTATGTTAACACATGAAAGAGGAAGAGAAAACTCTACGACCTTGTATCCAGACGTATCTGCAGCTGCAATTTCTCGCACCATTTTTTCCTCGATGAGAGCAGCGTAATTACAATGACATAACTTCATTTATCAGCCAGGGTGATAGATCTATGTCAATTATCACCAGATCACTCTAAGAAGCGTTGTCTCAAACAGACCTCACACAGGCTAATCCTTCAAACAAGACTGCCTAAAGCAGCGCATCTTAAAATACAATCAATCTTAACACAAAATAATAATAATAATAATAACAATAGCAGAGCTGACAAACATGTACAACTCAAGATACCTAGAAACTCAATAGTGTGACAATATCACAAAACAACTGATTTTGGAGAAACTAGAGCATATGATCTTTTAACGAGCATTTCCATGTGCAACACAAAGATATGATTAGCTTGAAATACACTAACAAAGACACCAGCTAGGCTGTAACGGATGGTGAGAAATGCGAGTGAGGAAGACAGGATTGGTTTGAACTGGAGCCTAGTGGTTGCAACAGGTGGATGACTAGAGCAACGGCAATTGTAGATCAAGAATGGGCGGTGCCGTACAAGTGGTGGCAAGACAGGTACAGGTTATTGTGGTGCACTGGCAATAAAAAATGGTAGTCGCTCGCAGGGGTGGCAACTAGGGTTAGGGTTAGGGTTTCAAATGGTGCGAGTTTAAAAATCTAACATTCTTGTTTTTCGGACGTGGAAGAGTATTCTATTCGGTACACCAAAATTGTTGGTTGGATCAATTTGGCTCTATCACCAAACTGATGTCGAACCTCAATTTCTAATGCAATTCAACTTTAAATTCAAAAGTACTACCTTACCACACAAACAATGTTACAGGAGCTTACACTTTGTAGCTTCATCTTCATTCATTCCGAGAAAGAGTGCTGCATCCTGAATGCTTATTGTCGAATAGGCACATAGCAGCAGTCCAAAAACCTTTTTCACGTATAGGTCTGAAACAAAGGAAATGACAAGAAAAACAATCAATGAGATTGAACCCATAAGATTCTGATAACAATAACCTTAAAACGCAACAGTAGTACATGAGATGCAGATGTAAAGAATATAGAAGCATCATTCACATGCTGGTAGACCCAAGGCCAGAAAGAAAACAGTTAAATACTTAGTGGCTCAAAAGCAGAGGTAGTTTGGTAATAAAAAAAAATAATAACTAAATAACTGCACGCAGAGAAGGTCCAGCCACACCACATGCAATGCGGAGAACAAACTAAGACCTGCTTGGGTTCTTGAAAAAAGAAGGGCACCATGCTCAATGATTAAATGCATATTAGTAATGGGAAAAGCCCGTGTGCATAAGGTTGCTAAGGACCTTGAATGATGGACGACAAAGAGAATGAAGGTCTTTGGAGAAGTATATGGCCCAGTAGTCTTGGTAAACACTTCAGCGTCAATGAGGGGCAAAGACGAACCGGAACAAATAAGCAAGCATTCAACATAGGTGGGCCACGTAAGACAACACAACTGTGTTGAGGACATTGTTATTAAAATTTCAATTCAATTCTACAATCCTATGATCAAAAAATCACAAAAACGATCCACGATTCTAAGTAGAATCTTAAATTAGTCAAATAGTTATAGAATTTTACAATCCTACGACAGAATCTTATGATATACAATTTTACATAATAATTATAATTTTTATTGATTTATTTCTCAATCTATTTCCCATCTTATTCCAACAATGTCTCTTCCATAATCTTCTAATTTTCAAATCTATATTATTTTCCAACATATCTTGAAATTATGGTAATACAAAGAAAGTATAACTTAATTACCACCAAAATAATGAAATTGATTGTTGATGTAAAATGCTGACAAAAAAATTTAATCTCCATATAAATAGTAAAATAAATATATTAAAGTTTACAATATTATTAATTACTAAGTTCTATTCAATTCAAAGTTAGTATTTTTTTTATGGTCCTGTTACATTCATATACAAGCAAACTTTAGTTTATAATGTACATATGGTTCATATAGTAACTTAATGTGTAACCTTATAGCCAAAATTTCTTTTTTCCTTTCTTTATCTTGATGCATCAAACATAAATAAATAAATAAATTGGTCTTATTCTCTTAAATGATAGAAAATATTATTCGATCATTGTTGCTTTCATTACCATCCACTTTTTTCATTCTTTGCATGTGTTTTTTAAGGCTAACACTATTATATATTTTAAACAAAATGAGTTGTATATTTTCTCTACCCATAATCTCATTTTAATTTTCACATATCATTTGATAAATTTATTTTTCATGTTGTCGACTTGATGTAGCACATAATATATAAAATAAATTTAATAATTTATGCTACTTGTAAATTGTTATAACTCAATCATTGACTATATGAGAGATTAAGAATGTAATCTTCTATTATTTTAACTTAAAATATATTATTTTATACCATAAAAGGATATAAGTTTCATATTTTTTCCTACAATCCGATCCTAAGCCTCTACATCAATCCTACATGAAATTTTGGTTTTAGCAACCTTGGTTGAGGAACAAAGGTAATCTATGTTGACCTACACGCCAATGTTCTTAGGCTCAATTCATGAGACTAATTGCTTTTGAGTTTGTTTTCTTTGTCGCTTATTGTTAGGTCCAACTTCTACTTCTTTGTCGGTTCTAGAATTCTCTTCACCTATATAAAGGAGTCTCTGATATAATATTAGATAATATGGTAAGGAAGAAAAATTAGGAAAGACAATTCTTTTCTTATAAATTCAGTGTTGCGATTGAGGATGGCAATGAGTCAGGCTAAGCCAGACCTAGAGCCATTTATGGTGTTTGGGCCTAGGCTAGAGACATACCAACTAAATTTTAAAAATTTAGACCTAAATCCATCAAATCTGGTAAATGGGTCCTAAATTGGTCAAACTATTTTTTCATAAAAAATGAATAATTTATCAAACTTTTGATATTTTTTTGCTCTGATGTAAGTTTATATGTGATTTTTTGTTAAAATAATTCCTCCGGAATGTATTTAAATCTCTCAAAGCTTTAAAAATAAAATTGGTTAGTTTGTAACTAAAAATCCTTTCTTAAAAAAATTAATGTTTAAATTGGTTAGTCTAAATAATTTTTTGATTTTAAGTAAGTTAATAGGAAATTTAATGTTAAAATTAAAACAATTCTTCTATAAGGTATTTAAATCCCTTGAGGCTATGAAAATAAAATTGGTTAGTTTGTAATTAAAAAACCTTGCAGATTACATATACGTATAAGGTAACTAGATAGTAATAAAATTTAAAAATTGAACACAAAGTCTGAAAAAGAACACTAAACAATGAAAAAAAAATGAAACAAAATTTAACAATAATATAATTAGTTAGTGTGTATATATACACAGACATACACAGTAAATAGGCCACACTTACTCAGACCGAACTCGTTGGATCCAAAACTTCATACCTAGACTTGTCAAGTCTTGTTTATTTAGGGCAGGTCTCGGACTCATAGTCATCCTAGTTGTGACATAGAAGAAACCTTAATTGAGTGGGAGATTCTTAATTGACTAGGTTATTAAGAGGCAGTTCTTGATTGATTTTGACAAGGAAAAAAATGGGATAAGTATTCTTGAAATTTGTATTCCGAGACAGAATAATAATGAGAATTCAAGCTTTTCAATTCTTGGTTCCTTGATTCATTTATACTTTTGCTAGTTTGTATTTCTTTGGTTGACTTCTTTGTTCTTTTTGTCTTATTTTTGTTGATTTGATCTGAATAAGAATTTTTAATAAAATATTATTACCATACTACAATTATTAATGTCATAATTATATTTTTTTATTAGTATTATTACTATTGTTATGATTACTATCATTATTATAATTTTTATCATTTATCTTATACTTTTTATTATTATCAAAATTTTGTCAATCTACTCAAAACTAATTTGATAAGCTCCGAAAATAAGCTGAGGAGAACAAGCCCTTAGTGAAATTAGAGCTGGCAAAACTTAACCCAACCCAACCCACATAAAACCCGACCCAATCAAACCCGAAAAGTTCATCAACCAAACCCAACACTAATCCAAATATAATTGATCCAATATGAACCCAACCCGTGACCTGAGTTAACTAGAAACTCGACATCAACTTGACCCAATATCACCTCGATTCGATATCAATCCAACTCGATAAAACTAAATTCTATATTAACTATTTATGATAATAAAATATTATACATGTTTTATTATTCATTCAAAGCTTTTAAACATATATTAGTTGATAAGTTTTACTTCTTATTTTTACGTAGACATTCACCAATAATATCCTATCTTCACCAATTTTTCCGCATAAAACCACAGCAATAAAAAATTATAATAATAAACAAGTAGCAATTAATAACACAATTTTAATTACATGCTTACAATGAAATAAAATTTAATGTTTACTTACGAGATTAATGAGTTGGTTTAATTTTGATGGTTAATGTCAAACAAAAAGTGATCTGATCTAGAATTAGCTAGACCCGAACTTAATCCTACCCATCAAAACCGAAAACAACATAAACCTAAGCTAAGTTGACCCAAACCTAACCCGTCAAATTAACCCGAATCCAAAATCACCCGAGCATGAGCTAGCTAAATCAAAAACCAAAATGACCTGAACTTGAACTAGCTTAACCCATATCCAATCCGGCAAATTAACCCAACACAATTTAGATTAGCAATGATCCAAACCCAACCTAATCCGAACAATAAAATGACCGGAACCTAAAATTACCCAACCAACCCACAAACGACTAGTAAAAAAAAATGACCCACGAACAATCAACTCTAAGGACGATCCAACCCGAACCTGACCCGATTGCCACCTCTATGTGTAACACAAGACCTAGTATATTTTATCTAAGAGGGATACTGCAAGAAACTTTCACAACTATTCTGTTTCTAACATACGGCAAAATAGGGCAGTCTATTGCAACAATTAGAACGTTCATGTAGCAATGATTAGGCAAAGCCATAAACCTCCTGATTACTAGAGAGGAAATGTACTAGGTTTACTGTTCATAGGCTAGTATTAGCTGATGCAGCCTAGAGCATAAACTTCCTTTCAAGGTTTTTCATGTAGAAAACCTTTGTTTTGCATCTTTAGCATATTCTGACAGTTGAAACTAACAGCATTGCCTGGGCCAATGTTACGGACTATATGAGAGAACAATATAGGCATTCAACCTGAGGGCAAACATTTCCTTTAACTATTTCCTGCCTTCCTCCTCTCCAAACCGGATCTTTATTTCCTAAGATTTCTCTTCACAGGGGAAAAAAAGGGAAATAACTTTAGAGATTAAAACTTTTCATCAAACATGAGAAACTGAGAAACATATATATGGAGAATGTCCCTCCCCATTTAGCCCACATCACTTAACATACACTCTTACCACTACTACGCTCTCATACTTGCTGATACCATCTCGGCAACTCTTCATTCATAAGTCATTTGTTTTAAAGCAGAAAAGCTGCTACAATAGGAAATGCAACAGTATGATTTAGTTTTAACTCACCATTTTCCACCAGGGGATCCTCTACGTTAAAAAAAAAAATACGCTAACCAAGAAAGGTGTTTGTTATTCAAACAGTATATCAGATATGAGGGAAATCATGTTTATTAATCTATGAAGGATAGTTGTTACCAAAATATAACCAAATAAATAAAAAGGTACTGCACTATGAATCCACCATTGACGAGATCTGAGAAGGACCAGACATGCACCACCTCAAGACTGTAGCTTCCCATCTATAAGCTATTTGGGCTAGTAGCAGATTGTCTCCAAAAGACCCACAGAATACAGCACGAGGAAAGATTCCCTAGTGCCATAACTAGACTGCAACCTCTTTCATTAACATACTTGCATATGTGCATATCAGCATCTTCTAGGAAATAGCATGCATCTTATGTGTATGTAATCACAAACTCTCAAGGAAATAGAAATGATTTTGGTTAGTTCATTGCTAGAAAAGCATTTAAATTATTGTCGCTTACAAGCTTTTCAATACATGTTCCATAAGTTACTGTGACACAATTCTTTTGTCCATCAATCACAGCTTTATAATAATCTCAACCCCTTAAGGATAAATTTAATAATTCAGCAGTTCTAGTAACAATGACACATTCAAGAATAAAACCACAACAGGATAGCAATATTTAAGGACACATAACTCTCATTGAAGCTAATGCTTCTGGGCCATGAGATAATGCTAAAAAGTGTTGATTTAAGAAAAATGAAAACCTACCTGAATAAGCAGTAAGAAGGCCCTGAGCTTCTGGACTCCAATGGAAACCCTTAATGGCTTCATGAACACCAGCATAGTCATGTACCCATAACTTCTGACAAATCAGCCAAGCCGCAACTAGTTCTGGTTGGTTGTCTTTTATGGCCAATGGTATTGTTTTCCAGAGAAACCTAGCACTGTTACTGAAATACCAGAAAGTTGCATTCGTGAACATTTGACACTGTTGCTTAAATGATTACACAAATATACAAGATATATTACAAAATCATAGGATAGTATAATGGAAATCAATTTACATATCGTCTGCATAGACGTGCCCAAGTAGATGAATCACATAAGGCCATTCATTCTGGAAAGCAATGCCTTCAGCAGCAACCTTGAGACAGATATTTATTAGTCAGATGACTGTATTTGATACCTCAATGAGCATTAGAGTAAAGAAGGGGGGAAAATAAAAGGACCACAGGATATGGAGCAGATATGGTGATAAACAAGCTAGAAGGGGGTGAGAATGTGCCTGAAGCATGAGATTATCACAGATATCAGCAACTTTATCATAAGACTTGGAAGCAATGGCATTGTTGAGCAAAGAGAAATCCATGCTGGTGAGAGGAAGCGAAGGGTCTGCAAGCACAGAAAATGGTGTATTGGTAACCTACAACTTTTTAACAGGAGCAGCAAGAGCACACAAAAAAATTGGATAGCACAAAAGTTGCCATCATTTAGGCAACCAATATTGGAAAAGGCCTAAGGCACACCAGGTCCTAAAGTCTACGCGATAGGCGCAAGCCAGTGAGGCGCCAAAATTACCTAGCCTAATACTGCTTTTGGTTTCCTAAAAATATGTCCAGTAACTATTTCCCTTCCTTTTCCACTAAAAATGATGTCTATTGATCTTTCTATAACCTTTTTCTCCTTATTGTTCCTTCCCAATGGGAGATTTGATTGCTGTTTATGAAAATAAAGCCTAAAAATAACTACAAAATGTTCTCTTCTACGAAATAAATACACTTATTTCCTTTTCCATTCAAAATTATGTCTGTTGGTCTTCGTATGACCTTTTTCTAGACCATCTTTTCCTTCCTAACATGAGATTTAAATACCATATTAAAAGAAGAATTTTTTGAAGGAAATAAAAACCTAGCAATAGCTAGATTTTAGTAAGGCATGCGCCTTAGAATGCCTAGTGAACCTTAACAATAATAAGAGAAGCAAAACTTTTCTCTGCACCAAAGAACAGCAATTGGAACTGTAGTCTGAACAGATATAAGTCAGTGGAGTCAATATTATGTGTCACAAAACATTTCTAACAAGTGAGTCCAATTTTTCTTCAAAAAGAATATGCGAGTCACATTTTATTACTGAAATTGTTTAAAATTAAATAAAAATTATAAGAGATTATGCACCCTGAGGGTTCCTAAATAAAAATCCAAAAACACTAGTATCATGCATTCATAGCCATAGGGCATACAACAAAATAGTGGTAACACAATTGCATATCAGCCGCAATTTTGCGGTTTCTACGTCAGCCACAATGTAAAAATCCCGAAATGCAACAAAGAAATTGTTCACACACGTATCACCAATATATCAGCAAAATAATGGATTTCAAGAAATTGCGCAGATTTTTCTTGTGTTCTCTGTCAAGATTCCTCTGGCGGCCTACCCTACCCCATCCCCAAACCACCAAAAGTAAAGTTTAACTAGTGAAAACCAAAGTAAAATTTAATGCAAGAAAGAGGAGTAGAAGACAAAGCAAGCAGATTCTTAGGACAATAATTCATAAACAGTAAATAACAATAATACACTCAAAAAGTTATAAATATGGGCATAGAAAAGAAATTAGTGATAAGAAGCAAAGTATTGCCAACCCTAATTAAAAGACAATCAAATAAATCCGACGGTTGGGTACTAGTAGTGAAGAACCAAGCTTCTCTGCCCATCTCCTATCATTTTCGTTCGCTCTCGACTCACGGTGGTGCTCGCTCAGTGTTGTTCAATCGTCTTCGCCGTTGCTTACCATCGCAACACGAAGTAATTCATTGCTCATTAGGGAGGGGAAGAGTGAAGTCCTCATCAAGCTTTGGAACTAGACACGAAAATGACACAGGGGGGAGTCTAGTGTTTTCACCTCTGAAGAGCTAGAAAATTTTGTTTAACCCTTCTACCATGAGTTAAAGTTATTAAGTGTTTAACTTATTCTATTTAATTTTTATTAATTTGTAAGGTAATATTAATATATACAACTATTAGTGTAATAATGTGTTGCTACTTGTTACTTGCTACAACTATTGGTAATAATCTTACCTTTAGTCAAGTAACATCATTATGTTAATATTAATTAAATTAGTATATGCATAAATATAACATGTATAAATTAGTATTTAGAATTGTTATAATTTTAATTTATTGACAACATATATACATGTACTTTAAATAGTTCATTTAGCTAATTATACTTACCCTATGTACTTTCAAATATATTATATACATATTGCGTAAACACTTAAAATGTCTCATCGAACAAGTGATAATGATACTACTAGTGGCCATGATAATACAATTAGAGATGTTGCATGAAATTTTACAGTATATGGATGGAAGTCGGCAAAATAATTAAGTGCAGTTTTTGCGTCAAAGTTATCAATAGAAGAATACATCATTTAGGTCATGCTGCAAGTAATGTTGCAAAATGTGATAAGGTGCCGGCCAACGTACAAAAAAAATATGAAACAAATGTACAACAAATGAAAAAGAATAAGCTAGGGGGAAAAAAGGAATCTTATCATTGAAGGAGAAATTATAAGAAGGCACGTAGCGATGAAGAAGAAGAACATATTCAAAAGACTAAGCAGGTTCAAAGTATAATTAGAATATGAACAAATCATTTATATAGCGAAATATTGTAATAGGTAGAAGCAATGGTCAACATCCTCCTCAACTAGTGGGTTGCTCGTTTAGCCTAAGTGTAAGAGGAAGGCAGGGTTCATATCTATATGCACCTTCATTGACTTTTGCCAAAAGATTATCAACTAGGATGTTTCTTTAGGGGGGGGAAGAGAGAGAGAGAGAGAGAACTTTAGAAGAAGACATAAACTAAAATCAATCCGAGTACAAAGGTGTTTAGAAGTCTCAAAGGAAAGTTGGGAAAGGCAAGGAGATATTGTATTACTCATAATAAAGTATAATTCAGTGCAACAAAATCCCTTCTACGAAAATAGTTGATGACAGTTATTTGTGAAGTAAGAGATTATGTGTCACCACCCAGCGTTGATAAGCTTTTAGAGGTATATCTTAAATAATAATATTACTCACTATCAGAATGGATCAATTCTTTATCACCACAATGAAAACAATAGGGAGTTACCATCATGCGATGGATGGACCAAGTCCACTACAATACTCCTAATTAACTTTTTGATTTACTCAAAAAGTGGAATAGTTTTCCAAATTGTTGATGTATCCAATGATGCAGATTATTACTTTATACTAATGAGTTGAAGAAGTTGTACAAGCGGTGACACATAACAAAGTTGCGATCAAGGCTTAAGGAAAAATTAATACAAGAGTTCCTACATATTGTGTTGCTCATTGCATAGATCTTAGATTAGCTAAAAATTCTAAGAAGAGAATCATTCATAAGGTACTTGAAAGGGCTCAAATCATCACTAATTCATATATAGATATAATAAGGTGGTGATCATCATATTGCAATTCACGAATGACCGCCAGCTTCTTCAACCTGGCATTATTAGATTCATTACCAACTTCATAGACCAATGCAAGGTATAATAATAGCCTTGGAAACATGTAGAAGTTAGAACAATGAAAGCTTAACAAATATGATCAAATGAATGATGATCAAGCGACCCAAGTTCGAAACATTATTCGCTAACTCACCGAAGACGGAAAAATGTTCTAGACTAAGGTTGATGATATTCTTAAGGTGCAAGAGTCTTTTATAAAGATTCTAAGACTAGGGGATGGAGATGATAAACCAACGATAAATTTCTCTATGAGCTAATGGAGAGAGCAAAACTAGTCATCCAAAAGTATTGTCGGTACTGGGAACGTTATTAGCAAATCATTGACAATACATGGGACTTTCAACTTCACCACCAATCGCATATTGTTTATAAAAAAAAATTATTTCTAATTTATTTAGCAAAGTACATGACGATACAGTATTACTAAATTATCATTTTATTCACATGTAAATTTTAAAATAATATTTCCTCAACACTCAATTTGCATACGTAAGTCATGCATATGATATCAAAGAAGATCAAGGAGTGATGAAACGATTGAGAAAAGTTTTAGGCTCAAGCAAAACATTGATAATCGAATTCAAGCTCTCAGAGAGGTAAATTTGTAATACATTTCCTTGTATAAAATAATGATGATAATGTATTGTTTTAACTCTAATGAATAGTTAGAGATATACGGCTTCAAACAAAAAGACTGTAGTGACCCTGCAGCACAAATAACCATTAAGTTCACCAATCCAATTACTTGTGTTATATCATCATCTTCATGTTTGACAGATAATACTTATAACTTTATACTAAATATAAAACTTTATAATTCTACTCAACATCTTAAGAGGCCTCTGCATCAAATTGGGATAGACACTGGAGCACTTTCAATTTGATGCATACCAAATCCAGAACGAAGTTGAAATATAGAAAGTTGAACATTCTTGTCTATGTCCATTACAACATGAGGCTAAAAATAAGAGATTTTATGAGAAATAACCAAACTGTGATGGAAAAATCTAATTAATTTGGATTATATATTTTATAAAGATCATGTTTTAGATCATTAGCGAGAAGAACTAATAGAGATGGAAATAATCAAGCGTCTTTGAGGAATGACTTGGACGGTGATGATTATAGAATGGCTTGGACAATGATAATGAAGGCCAAGGAGGTAGTAATAGCTTTCGAGCATAAGAACTGAGAGAAGATTCTCCAAATCCAGTATGGTGTTGATCGCGACTCCCAAGCTAAACATAAACTTGATGGCACATCTCATGATTCTCAACTGAGTATGAGTGACGATAATGATGACGACAGTGGTGGTGGTGCTATTAGAGGAGAAGGGTTATATATGGACAAGACAATATTGGCCCATATGAATGGAGATGATAATGATCGACCAACTCGTGGTCATAGTAGAATATTTTGCCACTCTGGTCAGGGATTTCATCAATTCGATTATAGTGGCTATCAACCATTTGAATTTGTGCCTCTCACTCCCATTCATAGAGACTGTGGTTATTATTCTAACTTGATAGGTCACAACACCTCTAGTAGGTCAATCCTCCTCTATGATAGCTATAGAAACATTGGGATACCACTTGCACGACTACAAAATCTGCATCACAATTACCACTGCCATCATAAAAATTAGAAATTGAAACTCAAAAAATCGGTCTCAAGACTCTCAACCTAGCATAACATCACCACAAGATTAGAGTTCTTCAACACAATATGCACAAATTAAATTATCATTTTCCAATTTTGGAACAATTAACATAGGAGATGTTCCCAATGATTACAATGTTTATTATAGATCGAACCGACAAGACGATTATGAAGATCCTTCACGGCATTCTGTTTGGTGGTAGTCATTGTAGAATATATTATGTAATATTTTAGTTTGTAATAATTTCTTATTATACAATTATTATATATTAATTAGACTAAATGACTATTGAATTGCAATAAAGTATTGCAGTTCATTAACATCTCAACTACCACTAAATAACATATAATGAATGAATATTATTAAATACTTCTAATATAATATAGAACACAAATTTATAGTTGTACAAGCATTTAAATGATCAATAAATAAGATGTGTAGCATATTGTAAAAAAAAAAATTACTCCACAACACAATAACTACCACGGTTTTATTGCATGTTATATGGTGCCAGATATTAATTAACTATAACTTTATAAGAGGACGATACACCTCAAGGTTCAATAGGTAATGATGTTGGGATTTCTGATAAAAACTAGCACTAGAAATCTAGAAATGTCAATAGATTTGGTTTGGGTCACAGACCCTATACACCATATTCAATAAGAATTATGAAACCCATATTTGTATCTAAACCCGAGCAATAAATCATTAACTCAACCACACTCATACCTATTAATATTTCTTACCCATTACCTACCTAATACCCTAAGGGATAACCGATATCTAACGGCTGCCCATTACCTGTTAGATTCTTTTAGATAATTCTTTTATGATTAACACATCAAAATTACTTAACTAATAACCAAGGAATCCTAAAATAATCATAAAAAATTATATTATATCTTAAAATTTACAAATATTAAATTGCATAAATTCTCCAAAGAATCAAATGAAAAAATCTATAATGTCAACCAAACTACAGGCAATTTCAAACAAACAACTTGCAATATCAAGTCCCATAAGACTATTTCACTTATCCATTTTGAAAAGAACATAAGAGATAATAACCTTTAGCTAAGACGAATCAAGGTTATACATGCACACATTTGTTATGCCTTTATAATAATTAGGAGAAGAGTGGAATACATATAAATATATCCAAGGATATATATATATATATATATATATATATATCGGCAACATCACATTACTAGAATGCAATCACAATAAGGAAACATTAATGAGAGAGTGTGTGTGTACCATAATGACATCTTTTGATCAAGAAGAATAATGTTAAAGAATACACTTAGCTTTACACAGTAGTCCTTTTCCAACTTCTCATGGATAAGGCTTTCCCAAAGCAAAACAAATATATATATAAAAATAGGGCAATTGCCCTAAATCATTAGCTAAAATAGCAATGTATATGTATGCATAGTTGGCAGCAAGATTTTACCAAGAAGAACACATATTTTTGAGGCTAAGTGTAATTTGTAGAATTGATATTGTTTTAGGAGTAAAAGCATGTCAATTTTTTAAGTCTCCAGCAAAGTCGACCCATGGAACTTCTTTTTGTTGTTTATGGTAATAACTTGAACATAAATTTTCATCTCGGAATCCATTTAATATGCACAACAGAAGGCAAAATTCCATGTTGCTGATACTAAGCATTAAGTAAAAAATAACATAAAATAAACAAGACCACTTCCCCAGCATTCAAATAGAGTATTCAAAGTTTTTTTAAGTCTGCATATATCCATCTATCTATATATCTTATAATTCTTGTATATGGCATAAACAAATAAGTACTAGAGTCATAAATCTTATGTGACCTATAGTTTCAGTTTGGTGGTGATATACAGTGGGATGTGCAGTGCTCAATTTTGGTTTAGATAGATGAAATGACGTACACTTGTGGTATGCTGAAACGTTAGTACTAGGGCTATAAATGAGCTGAGCTAGTTTGATATTCGGCTTGATTCGGCTCATTTATTTAGTTAAATGAGACGAGCCGAGCTCGAAAAAGTGAGACTCGGTTCATTTCATGGCTTTGGCTCATGAGCTTGGCTCGGCTCATTCGTTTAGTTGAACAAGCGGAGCCCAGACTTATTTTAGGCTCATTTAGTTAAACAAGCTGAGCCCAAGCCCCGGGGTATTTGGTTTGGCTCATTTACAGCCCTAGTTAGTGCTCTGTAACTCTGACTTTGAACCATCCCACACTACAAATTAGTTTAGGAAACTCTTGTTGAAATTAGCACTGGTTATGTTCATGTATCATAACATAGGTCATTGTCTAACCTGTATAGAGTGTTTATGTTATTATATCGTAGTCTGAGATACTAAGCCTAGCTTGGACTATTCATAACAATATCAAATAAATTGATTCCCCGTCAATACATGAGAGAGCTAGGGGAGCATATTCCCCAAAACATGTCTCCTTTAATTGCACTCCGTAAAATCAATTTCATTGATGCGTACCGCATACTATAGATCATTACACAATATCGAAATTCAACACAAATGTAGTTGTTTTCTAAAGCATTAACATAAAGACTACAACAAAGAAACGACTAACATGTGGTTCTTCCCTATCATAAAACATCTAAGTTCATGCAAGATAATTAAAGGGGTTTCTCTTTAGAGCAAAGGCAACTCATGACGAGAATTTAGTCTCAACTTCTGGTGCTTTTCATTCCTCCAAAAAGTACAGGCAAAGGCATATATATAGCCAATATAGTGCATGAAGAATGTCCCTGGTCTAGCTACTACAAATTCATGACTTGTCACTTCTAGAAGCACCAGTTCATAGGACTTGATAATGGAAAATTTTCAGACTTTAGCAATATTAACAAATTAATTGAGTTAATATTAAATGGGCTACTAATTTAATGAGTTTGATCATAATAATTGGCACTTGGGGCTTGGTGTAGTGGCTAGGTTTGTATCAATATCCCACCCTCAGAACTTAACCTTGTCCTCAAGGTTAAGAGAAACAGAAACCAGCTGGATAATACCAAAAAAGAAATTCTTTTCCTAGATCCCAAGTGTCATTAGAAGTTGAAAGTTTCCTGGAGATTTCAGCAGCATTGGCATAGGATGTGCTATTACATATATCCAAAGCCTCAAAGTTGGATAGGCACCCTAGTGGTATGCCAATAGTAAATCCAACAATGCAGTAGCATTGCCCATTGGTGTATATAGCAGTTACTTCCACAGTAGTCAAGTCTGATTAAAGACCATTGAGAAACCTAGGAATTTTTGGAATTTTAGAGGCTTAGTTGTTTCTTCAGCAACATCATTGTTTGCTGCAAAGAGATATGAGAACCAATGTCTTCTTGCAAGCATAATAGCTCTGCAGACCCTATCCACTAGAATTATCATGTGCCCAACCTCCAAGTAAAGCATGATAGTAGGTGCTAAATAAAGCTTGTCAATGCCCCTCAAATTAGTGAAAGCAGAAATAAGAAACCAGCTCCAAGCACCATCATAAGCTATGGTGAAGGAAATGCGGCGGAACCGATGGATGACAGCAAGCCACCAAGACAAGTTAAGCTCAATGACAATTCTGCCTGAACCTCGACTATGCTTGAGAAATAAGATTTGGTTTTAGGAATGTTGAGGATAGCAATAGCAGATATCCAGGCCATAACCATCACTTCCCTTTGTGCTTGCAAGAAATTTTGTATAGGAAAGATTAATGCCCAAACAATTAACAATGGAAGCTCCCATAAGGCAAATATCCCATAAATCCGCACAATAAGAATAGGAAAACCTAGAGCCTGCCCGACATCATACACACAGAAAAAAACAAACACACACACACACACAAACATCAACAACAACAACAACAAGGGAAAAAAAAAAAACTGATCATAAAGTGACCAGACCCATTCAACCATTTTGCTTCCCCAAAACACAAGTATCCAGCATAGCCAATATTCATCGCAGCCCATAAGACCATATTCCTCTAAGGCATTTTATCAAATACACCATAGGCATTAATGAGGAAGCAGGTTATCATGCAGCCAGTAAGCAGGTCCTTTCTTTCGGGGTCCAAGAGTAAATTATCAATGTCTATTGAACCGTAATACAATAATTTGCTTACCTCAAAAGCACAGTCTGTACTACGCATCCAATCTTCAATTTCCTCCACCATCTTCCTTCCAATTTCATGCCGATAAGCTAATTGATGCCTTTGGTCTAGAGACTGTCCTTCATAGTGACAGGGCCATAAGTTCAGTTTTGCGACCGTGATATCCAACGCCGAGTGCATCTCCTGCTTTCATTTGCCTCATGAGAGTTTGGGGCTTAGGGACTTCAGCTCAGCATTTTTCAACTTGGGCATAATAATCGACACAGGCTATTTGGTGAACATCCTTGAGCTAACCCAAAGATATAGGGTTTATACGTATAGATTGGGCTGTTATCTCAATGGATGGATAAAACTGGATACACAATTGCAAAACTAGACGCTTATATGTTTCCCCATTACCCAAACAGACATTGAATTCAGTTGTTCCGATGACGTCCAGATTTGAGCAACGAATCCTTCATGGATGAAGATACTGGTGTATATTCCATTTATTGATCAAACCCATGATCGGCCATTGGCTCTTGTCTGACATTCGCTAAGCTAGATTTTCTGACAAAAAAACGAGCAACAACCCAACAACAAAAAATTTCATCAAATCTAGTGGATCATCAATGGAGGCTGGAGTGGGTATTTTACAGCTGTGATGATTTCTAGGGTGTTGGGTCTCAAAGTAAGGACATAATGGAAGGAAGATGGAATGAAATTAAATACTAATATGGGAATGGGTTTCTGAGTTTCGTTGGTCTTTTTTCAATGTTCGTAACATTGGGTACGTTAGAAGTGAAAGTTGTTGAGACTTGTGGTGATTGACATCAATTTCAAGGGGCCGTGTAACAATGGAGGAGTTCAAGTGAGTGCAACTAGTTTGGTTTGAAGGTGAAGAGAAGTGGGAGGGTCAAGCGTAAAGGCTGTGAATGTGCAGGTGGGTTGTTGCTCTCCTCCTCCATGATTTCTCGGTTAGCCACCATCAAAGAACTGCACATTTCCTGCATTTTCTTTGATGACTCTTGCAACACTTTTGTTTGTTCTTCCATCTTGTTCAAACCTTCTTCAAGCTTTAGGCAGACTTGCCTAATTTCACTCCTATCTAACTGAGTTCGAGCCATATAGGACTTTCAAAGAGAGCACCAAATGATGCGAGATAATTAAAGAGGTTCTTCTTTCGAGCAGAGGCGGCTCCTAACAAGAGAATTTACTCTCAATTTCTGGTACTTTTCATTCCTCCAAAGAGTACAGAGGCAGATATATAGCCAATACAGTGCACGAAAAATGTCCCTTGCCTAGCCACTGGAAAAACAGACTAACAAATTCATGACTCGGCAATTCTAGAAGTACCAGCTCATACGCCTCAATAACAGAGAGATTTCAGACTTTCCAGATATCGTCAAATTAATTAAGCTAATACTGAACTGACAACTAAATTTATGCGTTCAATCATAATAATTGGCACTCGGGCCTTGGGGTGGTGCCTAGGTTCGTATCAAAGTAATAAATATTAGAAACCCAAAACCCCTAGAACGCGAATGATAAGGACAAATGAACCCCAAAAATTAAAAAGAGAGTGAGTAGGAAAGTAACTAACCTTGAAGTCGAAATTTAAAGAGGAAGCCTCGTTCACGAAGCCTCCAAATCCGAGAAAGTATGAGGCAGTAACAAAGCCTGTGAAAGTAACGAAGAAATCGAAAATTTAAATTCAGAAACTGAAGGATTAATGTTTCGAAAGTAATTAGGGAGTGAGATCAAGCATTTACCTTGGAAAATTGAAGCCTCCTGTATCTTCCCGTCGTCGGTCGCTTATCACCCTCTTCGTGAACGGCGCTGTTGGCTGGAGCTGGGAGCGACGAACAACGCGGGGACCGTGCCGATAGCGACGATGGACGACGCTAGAGTGTGGAAGAAAGCTGAGGCGTGAAGAGGTACATGGCACGACCGGTAATTAGGGGCCATCCGTAATGGTAATTTGTACCGCACGTTTTTTTTTTTTTTTGCCCCTGAGAGGCCGTACGTTAATTGACTTAATTTTGTGACAGGAAGCGCGTCAGTGATCCCAATTCCAAATGTCAACAACGCCGTAAAGAAAAAAAATAGAGAAAAGTATGAATTAAGGAATTAAATACTTTGATGCACAGAAACAAAAAGAAACGAAAAAACGTTATCTTTTAAAATTTTTAAAAATGATGATGGTAGAAAAATAATATATCAAATCTGTTAAAATTAAAAAAAATTAAAATTTAAAATTATTATTTATATTAGTTAATTTTAATTATTAATAATTTTTTAAAAAAATTTAATTAAATAATTTTAATATAAATTCCGATAAAAAAATTAAAAGAGGAAATAGTTTCGAAAATGAAGACGACACCTAACTGTTGTTTCCGTACATCACTAATTAAATATTTAATTAAGAAAGAAATGTTAGTATTTATTTTTGATAGGAAGATTTAGACATTTCAACCATTAGTGATGATAAAAATAAAAACACAAATAGAACAATTTATATATTAAATATATTTATATACAATTTATATTATTTTAAAAATTAATAAATATAGTTGAAAATTTTTTTTATATCCTTTATTAAAATATTATAAAGTATTTAATTCGTAAATGAAAAAGTATATATGAAAATAAAAATATAAAGTATATTTTAATTTTTTTGGAAAGATTTATTTTATATATATAAATTTGGTAATAGAAATATTTATTCTTTAATAAGGATTAAGTATTTTATATAAACTAAATTTTTTTTAAATAAAACATTTAATCTACATTATTGCTCAAACGTGAAATTGGATCAAGCAAACCAAAGCTACAAATCAAATCAAATTAAAATTAAAACCAAACATCCAACATAGATCCAACCAAAATAGGTAAACAACCTACTAAAAAATAGAAAAGAGGTTGATCTCTAACTCGACTTACCTCGCCGTCATTTTTGACAAGTCTCCCCCTTCTTCATTCTCGTTCTTCCTCTCTCTTGCCTTCACTCATATTCTTCCTTCAGAGCCTGAAGATCTCTTATTTCTCGTCCTTGTCCTGAACGTCAATCGAAGATCTCTTTATTCATCAATTGGAGATATTGGCACCTTCGTTTTCTTCGACCTTCGGTGTGACAAATCTGGTAAAGTCTTCTTCTTCAATCTATGAATTGATGTATTCATTGAGTAAAAACACTTTTGGTGATTCATTGATTTTCGCTTTAAATCTTCGTAATTTAAATTTTCATCCTGAATAAACCTAAACTCTGACACTTTGGTGCATATGTTTTTTTTTTGTTCTTTTTTGGGTTGTTGTGAATGGTTTCAGCGTTCTACAGCCTTGGAGGGTTTAGTGTTAATTTAACCTGTTCGATCTCTTACTTTTGTCTATCCTATTATAATATAATTTTGGGTAGGTGATTGATATGCACCTTTTGCTACTTTGATTGATCTCTGTGAGCTACACTTTTAGCATTGTATGTTGTTCGGTCCTTCTGGTATGTTTCTGTCTTAATGCATTGTGTATCTTAGTTGCTACTATGGCATATGGGCATTAATGTTCAGATTGTAGAATTAGATTAGACCTTAAGTTTTAGAGGGGGGAAATATTAGTTTGCTTAAAATAGTATATTAGAGCATTAGTTTGTGTTGAGTGTTGATTTGATTTATTAGTATTAATATGCGTATAGTATGAATAATAACAAAATCTGTGTAGGAAGATTAGGTTTGTGACTTAGGAAGAGGAACGTAATAAGGGAGTTCTCAATTCTAAAAGAACTGATGTATTGTGATGAAAAAGATTAACATGTGTAATTAGGGTTGTTAATAAGTCAAACCAAGTTGGGGTAGGTTTAGGCCCGACTCGTTTACTAAACAAGTTTAAAATAAAGCTCAAGCTCGGCTTATTTATAAATAAGGAGAGCCAGCTCGCAAGCTTTTGTTGTAAACGAGTCAAACTCGCAAGCTTGCACTATAAATGAGCTCAATTCCAAATTTTTATTGTAACACCCCAAAATTTACTACATTTTTTTTCGTTTTATAAGCGGAAGCATTAACATAACATAATAGGTGTTACCGCCACACATAGCACGAGTCTAGTCCATACCTTTCTCGTACTACGTGCAAGGCTAAAACTTTACATCAAGTAAATTAAAAATTACGGAAATAGATATAAATAGCAGAAGACTTGAATAATTTAGATATAATAACAAAGTATGGAGTACATGCTCCAAATAATACAATATATAAAAAGTGACAAGGGGGTTAAAAGAGATGAAGAGTCCAAAAGAGATATCCAAAATCTAGGACACATGACATGTGCGACCTCGGATAGAAATGACTCTACACCCTAACCCCGAGGGTATAAACCCGCATCACTCCGCATGAGGAACCTCCTTAATGTCTGCAGGATCATCATCATATATCTGCGACACAACGTCTACAAATGTGTAGTATCAGTACACATCATGTACTGAGCAACATAACTATCCTAAAGAGATAGCATTGAGTGCGAGGTCCATGCGAAGAAAGTAATAGAGCATATAATAACAAGATAATATCATGCTTACATATATATGTTAATTGAGAACACGAAACTCAACCTTCAAGCATAAAATAATGTAATATGGATATATGGGTAGATGGGATCCATTGGTTATTATATTTTATCATCGTGATCACAACCAATTTATTATATTAACTTGAGGATGAAGACTCAAAGATATCGTAACAACTAATCTAGTACTCGAACGGTACTAGCCCTAGCTGGCCCGCCCAGAAACGTAACCAGACCACCAATAAATAGGACACCTAATCACTTAAGTATGCATACCCCCTATAGGGCCGAAATATATCGAGACACCTATAGAGTAGAAGAGGGCATCTCCGGACCTCGTAAGGCACCCGAAATCACAGAATAGAAAAACACCGGAATGGTACCAAGTGAATACCAAACCTAACTCGGATAGCTACCCCAAGTAATACAAGTCCCAACTCAAGATCTTTCACTTTAAGTGATTAATATTTTATTCAAAGATTTATCCAATCATAAATTAAGCCCACATAACAGCACTTAGCTCACATCCATCAATACAATGAATATCCATTATTATATCAATTTCGAATGGCATTAAAGCCAGTCAATTTTAAGCGGCATTAAAGCCGAACCAATCCAAATGGCATTAAAGCCGATCGATTTCAGGGGCATTAAAGCCGAACCAATTTAAGTGGCATTAAAGCCGATCGATTCCAGAGGCATTAAAGCCGAATAAGTCCATGGCATAAAACACAATATAAGACATCATGCAATTTCAATCCATACTAAACCCTTCGCACACTTACACACATACAATATTCAAGCGTCATATTAACACGCGTTGCATTGAGGCTACAAATTCATATATTCATACAATTATCATATAGAACATAACATATGCTTGATATAATTAAATAATCGATAAGCATCATCATCACCTTCCACTCCAAGCAGACATACATCAAGAATTCGTCATAAGTAAAGGTAAGTAATGACTTACCTAAATCCGAAGCTAGCTAAGCAAATTGAGAAAGAGAGGTGTATTTTATGCTAAAATATATTACACTTAGCCAATTATTTTCTTAGGATGAAATATCAATAGGGAAATAAGATAAAATATTAAGATTCCTCAATACAGCCACAATGTCTCTTTCTCCTTTTCTTTTTCTTACTTAATGAATTATTTTAATTAAGGTCTCTAAGTCTACTCATCCATGTTACCCAAGTATTAGAATTATAAATTCTAAATTCTTGTATTAGCACAATATTCAATTAGGTCTCCAAATTTCTAGAAATTTACATGAAATGGCGAAAATGTCTTTATTAACCAAAAATTACCTTAAGCTTCTAAAATTCATAACTTACTCTAGACAACATCAAATCCTAACATATCATATACCAAATTTCATGTAAAAGACCCAATGAAGACAATGGTGCACTTAAAACTTTCAAAAACAATCTTTATTGCCCAATTTACCCATGGTTGAATATGTGCAAGCCTTATAAAAATTTCATTTCAACTCTAAATGATCCAAAACTCATAACCTAGCTTCTATACACTATTATACATATAGTAAAATACTTAGATAAATTTAAAACAACCAAAGAACACATAAAATAGCAAGGGCGAGAGCTAAACTACTCGGATCTAGGCATATTCATCACGACTATGCTGTAAATTCATCACGACTCTATTGAAAATTCATCACCTCTTCACTAAATATTCATCACTTTTCCAGCAGGTATAAACATATAAAAAGAATCACACAAACCATCTTCTCATTAGATATTCTTGCTTAAACACATAAGGTAGAAACATACACATGTCATACAATATTTTTCAAGATATTATTTCATGCTTATAATTAAAATAAAGCTATCCACACATAAGAGAACATATAATACACCTAGCACAACATCCTATTTCTAAAGGTTAGTTTTGTTACCAAAACTCCTAAGCTCCTTAGCAAAGCTAAAATAAGGAATCTAGCAATTCCTTCTCTAAACCACTTTGTCATCTTCAAGAATATAAGGTAAATGAGTTAGATAAACCAAGTTCAATAAATAACAAAAATGGGAAAGAAAGGAATTGGAATGGAAGAAGTGAAATATAAAATATTACTCTTGAATAGAGAGGCTTCAAAACCACCACAAAACAACCAATAACCACAAAGGAATGATGGATTAAGGTTTTAGAGGGTTAAAGGGGAGGAAAACAAGGAGAAAAGAAGGCATGAAAGGCACGAAATCTTTGCTGCAACCCACTTAACCACTGCAGCAAAAACTTCAATGTTGCTCGGTAAAGCAGATAGGAGAGGAAAAAGGAGAGGGTAGGGGAACGATTTCCTTGGTGAGAAGGGTCTGTAGATGAGGAATAACATGCAAGGAAAAATACCAAACAATAATATATGGTAGAGGAATCAAGGTCGATGCATAAAAGATGCTCGAAGTCACCAAAAAAAATCAGCTTTGCTGATTTTGTAAGGCTGGTCGGGAAGCAAAAGTTTGGCTATGAATAAGCATGAGGGATTTCGACTTCAGGGATTTAAATTATATGGATTCATATTATGCAATGCAGACTTTCGAAGGAAACAAAAACCAAAGGAAAAGGATAACCAGAGAGAGAACGAGTTGCTCAAAGTTGGAAAGTAATCAACTTTGCACTCTGCTACAATCTATGATTTTATGTGCGTTTTGGGATAGGAACGCACGATTTGGCAAAGATAGAGTAGGATCTGATATGGTGGAGTGTGGATTGAGTTTTTGGTTTGACCTTGGCCTCACTTGAGTGCTAGGATTAGGGGTGTAAAAGAGATGATAGGATATGGTTGAGTGTGTAAGAGAAATGTCATAAAATCATGATTATGGTACTAGTTGCACTTTTTGGTTGGGAGACATGTAACCAAGTTACAAATCTGGTTTGGTTTGGTTAGGAGACTAGTTAGGATTGGAATATTAGTTAGAGGATTGGTTACAATTTATTTTGATTAATTAAATTGCAAGAAAGCCTAATAATGGGCACTTATTGGGAAAAGTATCACTTGAATTCCAAAAATTATAAAAATTTATGAAAATGTTCGGAATAATCTTAGAAACTCAAATACATAAAAATATTAAGTATCGGAGTAGGTTTGATCCTTGACGGATGGAAAATGATCAAAAACGGTAAAAACGGGTAAGTTGCGGAAACGCGTTTTTCGGCAAATTCACAAAATGAATAATAGGGGTTTAAATTGTCACGTATTGATGCGGAATATTTTTATAAAAATAAAATATATAAAAATATTTGGTCTCGGAACTCATTTGATGACCAACGGATAAACATAGCAAAAACGGCTAAAATTATCTAATCGCGTAAACGAATTTTTCCGCAATATGGTGATTCAGAAGGAAATGGTGAAACATGAATGAATAGGATGAATGGATGAACTCAAAAATATTTTTAGATTGATTCACAAATTTTTAAGAGATCAAAAAGAGTAAAAACAGAGAAATCAGAAGAATTGCAATAAATGTATTTTATGCACACGAGAAAAATATTCGACGAAATGTCTAAAACTTTACACGAACGGAAATACATATTTTTAACCGAAAATCGAAATCATATAATAAAATCATAATTGTGAACGAAATTATCTGAAATGATCCGCAATGACAATAATTAATTAAATTCAAAATATAAACTCAAAATCGTTGATAAATCCATAAAACGAATCAAAATTAAAATAATTAAATGTTTACAACAAATTACGCTAATAAAATAATTAAACTTAATAAAACTGAATTTACAAAAACAGGGTATTACATTTATGCTCAAGCTTTGCTTGTCTATCAAACGAGCAAAGCGCAAGCCTTATTTTTAGGCTTGTTTAGTTAAATAAATGATTCATTAACAAAGCGAGCCCAAAAAAATTGTGCGTCGGCTCTGTTCGTTAACAAACCTATGTATAGTGGTAATATGATTTTTGCCCTTGTGTATTGTTGATAAGTGTCAAAATCTATTTTTTGTATGCATATATTGTCAGTGCTATACCAATTTTTATATTAAGTATGTTTCATGTTAACTCTTGTGGGTGAATTGATGGATATAAGTGTAGGCGAAACTAAAAAATGGAGAACTAATTGTTTGATGGAATTTTGTCTTGAATTGCATGATGGGACATTACAATTTGAGTTATATTCAGCAGTTTGAGGCAAATAAATAAATAGAAAGGAGGATGAAAGTGTTGCATCATATGGGGGCCTTATGAGTCCATGACACATAGAAAGAAGGAACAAAGCCTTGATTGTTGGTGTACAACCCCGTGGCACCCTTATAAAACTATAGAATTAGGGGGCATTGGTGTGGAGCAAGCAAGGTTAATTTGACATGTGTTTCTGATTAGCGATGATGATGAGTGTTGCAATTCAACTTGAGTCATGCACTTCAATTAGACATTTTAGAATACACTTCCATGGAGTTGTTATTGCTGGCTATTCATGGGGCTAGTGAAGGTTTTGATTTTGGTTGATTTATAATCATACTTCATAGAGCTTACCTTTGGAAACCATTATTGAATTCTTTAGCAACAGGTTAATTATTATTATTTATTTTTATTGCAAAACGGTGGAAGGTTGTATCTTTTGACAAAATGGCTAGCTTGTATTTTATAAAGAGCACTTTCCCTTTAATTTATACTTTTCTTATCGAATGAACTACAGTTTTCTTAGGTTTAAAAATGCTATTGTATAACAACTAATGCATGTTACTAATTTATGTCTCTATTATATTATAAATAATTACGAGTTTTGTCTACATCAAAATCCCCTGCACAGTAACAACAATGCATACGAATGATAGGACAAGGTGATAAAGAGGGAACACATGGATTGATGGATGGTTGTGAAGGACAGAAAAGGCAAAGAAATAGGTGGTGGTGTTGAGCAAAGATTAATTATAAAAAGGTCCATTAGTAAGTAGGGTTTTTAACGAAACGAATTGAGTCGAATACCCTCCAACTTAAGCTCGGCTTGTTTATTTTTTTTAGACTCAAATTCGACTCAAGTTTGAAATGAGTCAAATGAGCCCAACTCAAGATTGACTCGATAAGGTTTGCGAGCCGGCTTGACTCGGCTTGTTTAACTCTTTTTTTCAAAATTAATGAACCAAACCAGCTTGTTTATCGTGATTTGATTTGTGACTTGGCTCATTTAACTACTTGGTTTGTTTAAAAGTTGAACAAATCAAATCAACTTATTTAATTATTTAGCTTGTTTAAATGATCATTTAACTATTCGGCTCATTTATCATGTAATTTCTATACAAGCATGTTATATTGACGAACGAGTCGAATCGAGCTCGAGTCAAATTCAAGTTGACTTGCGATCAAATGAGCTAAACCTCCCTTGGTTCAAGTTCACCTCGTTTAATAAACGAGCCTAAAAATAAGGTTTATATTTGATTCGTTTTGTTAAACAAACAAGCCGAACTGAGCCCTTAATGAGCCGACTCGATTTATCAATGACCCTATTAGTAAGTACTCAATAAAATCAAGTTCTCTATCAGAACATAGTTAAGTAAAAAATCCAATAAGGATGATAATAATACTTTACATTTCATTTACTGACAATACCGATGCACTCAAAATTGATGTTAACTATGAATGTGCATACGTGGGAACTAAACACATTAATTTTACTAAAAAGAGATGCACATTGAGAGATTTGAATCAATGATTAGTACATAGATACAGACTAGTCAAACTTGTTTGCAAGAAATAAGACTTTAGACGAGCAGTGCTCTTAACAACAGTTAGGTAAGCATTTTAGTTTTTAACATAAGACATATATTAGTAGAAAATGCATACCAATTGCAAAGTATCATATTGTAATTCTTAGTTTTATCATATATCTGTCAATATTTGGAGTTCACATGCATATGGTACTGACTAAATGTTTATATGCTGCCACCATCCAATAGCAATAACTATAGTACTAAGACAGAAATAGGCTTTGTTTTGTGACTTAGACTATAGAGCCATCATTTGCCACATAAAAACAATAGATTATATTAGAAACTCGCATAAGTTTTTACATCCATTAACCAATTAGATGCCAACTATTTTATTAAATCTTCATTACAGTGGAGTTTTTAACAAAAAAAAATCCCAACAATAAGGCTTTATAATTCAATACTTGAAAATGTTTTCATATAATGTCCATGCAATTACGCTACTTGAACAATGTTTCCACAAAAAAAATGCCCCACTAATTGATTCTAAAAAATCTCTTAATCTACTTTACAAGGATTGTACTAAAAAATAGCGCTCAACCTATTGTGCATATTGCACCAAACATAAGTGCATCAATATTCTAAGCACCTCTAGTATGACTTTACAAAAGATAGATGCACCAACAACATTTTATAATCATCTGGGCCATTTAGCAACTCCACACGCATAATAAATTTTAATACAACCATCAGTTCCTTCGTTTTCCATCTCCTCTCACTTTTATATCTGTCAAAACACCTGCAAGAGTTAACACAAATCATACCTACCTAGTATAAAAGTTGACAAAATACCCATAAGATAAGTAGACAAAAATTAGATTTAGGCACTTATCAATGACATCAATAGGCAAAATATATATTAACATCGTACAAATTAGTATAGATCTTTACGGTGCATCATTTCTTTTAAATTTGAGAACTCCCTTAAACTTCTATCAATCATTCCTTTTGTCTACTTGCCTTATTTTCCTCTTCCTATGTCATAGACCTAATCTGCTTACACGTTCCAATAATTTTCCCCCTATGATTCATACTCAAAACAAATTAACACTATTGTTTTAAATCAATAGTCAGCATAACTTACCCAAACAAACCAGTTTAACAACTTTTTTCCTTCATAAAACTTGATGTCTAATTTAAATCTACAATTTGGCCCTCTCTTGTACTAAATTCAAAACAAAATCTCTAGTATTGTTGTAGTATGTAGTAAAAAATTAAGAAGAAATAATAAAATTAAAATGGATGAAGCCTACATTGTTGTTCAAAACTTAGGGTATAAGAAAATTGTTTTTAAGATATGAGTATTTTAATCTAAATTGAAACTCGGTGATGCACTAAATTACTTTTACTCAATGAAATTCTCAATTTATAAGGTGAAGATGAAAGATTTACTTATTTCTTGCCACTGAAGGTTGATGAAGATGAAGATGCAAATAATGTAGAAAATCTTGTCGAATATGAAGACAAGGAGAATGTATAGAGAAGAAGAAGAAGATTGAAGTAGTGCAGAATCTACGGTCAACGACTATGGATGAAGAGTTTAAGTCAGATATGTATTTGTTTTGTTTTGAGTTATGATAAAGTTGTTTGCTTAATTCTTTCAATTTTATTTTATTTTTTGATATTTGGTTGTTTAAAGTTATTTGTCATTTTGAAATTGATGTGGATGCTTTTCTCAACTAGGAATGTCGGGCTCTTGAATTCAAGCCCCAAATGATAATAATCTTGAATACTACCCCGAAGGACAATAATCAATCCCAACGTTCTTCTCGATTTCCAGCTCAACCACTTTAGCCTCAGGGCTTATTTGATATAGGGGTAATAGAGGTGAAAATTTTAATCTATTTTGGGTCTTTTATATCAAGTATTTTTTAAAAATAAAATAATGAGGTACTCATTTTATATCAAATTAAGATCTAAAATGGATATTTGTTCAATAAAATAATTTTAAATAAACAATATAAGATATATAAAATATGGGGGTAATTTTTCCACCCCTGCTACCTCTACACCAAATGAGCACTCAAGGGACTCCTTTTCTGATTTCAACGTTGAGTGGTCAACCTGAAGCTTTTCTTATTCATTATCTACTCGCCTAAAGCAGGTAGCACTTTTGTTCAAATCGCTCTGCATTGTTATTTGTTACATATAAAAATCAAATGGCTATTGAAGTAATCACATTGAAATTGTTACATCCACAAATTTATAAATGGTGATATACCTAGAAGGAGGGGTTCGAGCTAGCTCAAGCAAAGTTATTTTAAGAGAATTTGACTATCTTTTGTCCTAGCCCAAACTTATGGCCTCGGCAAATTTGAGTCCAGCACTATCATTTAGGTGGCACTCAAAGAAGGAGTAATCATTTGGCATAGTTAATGTGGATCCTTTATCCTTAATTGTGACTTTAGAGCCCCTTTCGCAAGTTATTTTTCTCGGAGGGAAAGCTTCCATTTTGGTTACTCCAGCACTAGTGCCTTTCTATCCCAAAAGCTGCTTGTGTGGGGTTGTCGATACTCTCTAGTCCAAAGGTTGTTAATAGGGAGCCACTAGCACTTGTGCTAGCCTTTGCTTTGGGGAAAGGAATGGCGTTGGCTTCCATATTTGTCTTTGTTATCCCTTCTACTTCTGGATAATCATTATCATATTCTTCTAAGAGTATTATTGTAATACCCAAAAACTTACTACTAAAAAAAATTATTTTAACAAAAGTGTAATAACAAGATAATTTGGCGTTACTACTGTACCTGACATAAGTATGGTTTACCATATCATCCTCATATCTAATACAAGGAAAAATACTTAAAACTTTAGAAATAAGATAAATAGAGAATGAATGAACTTTTCATTTAATTCAAATAAGTGTTTAGAGGTTATCTATGAGTACAAAATAAGCAAAATAAATATATTGGAACTAAGAATCTAAAAGGAATCCCAGACAAAAAATAGATACCAAATAACATTAGCTTTATGTCCTAACCCCAAGAAGTAAAATCAATCCTCAATAGGTTGTGCATCAAAAGTAGTGAAATTATCGAGGTAATCCTCAGTAACCTACACATCAAAGACTGGGTAATCTACTCGTGGGAATGAGTGTTACCCGTGAAAAGGATGATCAACATGCTATGTACTGATAAAGGTAACAATACAATCACAGGAAAGGACATGTATACATATGAGATTACATTAAAGAACTAATCATGCACGTTAATTAAAAACATAAGAAGATTACCAATGGGAATTGAAAGATTTCCAATATAGATGATTATACATCTCCATTTATCAATTTTCTCTAGTTTAGATACCCCGCTATTCATTATTAGTGGAACAATATCCACAATATACAAACCTGGGGCATAATACTCTTGGCCATAATTCTCATCTAGTGGAAACATTATTGGCCCCTATTCTTGTCTGGTAGAACATACTAGTATAACCTCAGGGCACAATACTTCTATCTACTATTATCGTCTGAGGAAATGGTCTAGCATAACTTATCCTGACTCATGTGATCTTTCATTCTAAATTTTAATATCTCACTAGGCTACTAGTTATCTCGATAATTTCATGTAAGCTTAGTATAAAAATTCAAGGCACATCAACAAACTCTAGCATGTATCATGATTATAAAACCTAACCCTATTTATAAGTCATTATGCATGACTAAATTAAAATAAAAGATCATGCCGACATGGTAGGGTTACAAGAAAAGGCGTAACCGAGCAATAATACATGTAACTCAAGCTTTCACATATTGTTCATTTTTCTATAACATAATACAACAATATCACAGTATGACATCAACAACATGAATTATGAAATATAACTATACTGGCATGATATTACATATAATTTACTTATAGCATTAAAGCACTGTTCTAATAGATGTATCCTTACCTAAGCTAGAATAAACCCAAGTTTCCTTCCTCCAAGGTCATTGAAGGATAACCTAAAATCCTGATAAGAACACGGTCAAGAGACTAGGAGGATGAACGAGGAAGTGCAAGGTAGGAGGAATAATACAGAAGAGAAATCACAGGCCGACTAAGAAGAACAAGACAAACAGAGCGCTCGGTAAAGTGCATGCATGCTCGATAAAGGAATAATGCACGATCAACAATGAACCATACATGCTTGGTAGAGGCTAGAACGTGACTGGCTGAGAGGGAGCGGTAAGTGCAACAAGACATGGCATAGGCTCGACTATAGGAAACATGCTCGACAAGGATGGGTAATTAGTTGATACCGAGGTTGTAAGGTAGTAAAGATTGAGGGATAGCAACCTGCTTGGCAAGAATAACTCGATCTACATTCCTAACTTGCTCTATATGTATAACTCGCTTTGCAAGCTCAGCTTGCTCAACAAGACCACCTAAGACCAAGAAATACAACCAAGAGAGTGTAACTCACCCAAGTTGAGGGGACAGAATAAGCTTAACAAGATTGATTGAGACCGAGGGAGATTAACACAACAAGCTAAGAGGCATTGGTTGAGAAATATAGTAAAAAATGGCAGTGGTGATAAGAGAATGAGAAAAAGGGTGGAGATGAAGGAGTTATGGCGGTGTTTGGCTGGGTGAGGTGCGAAGCATGACAATGTCAACAACGGTGAAGGCAACAATGATCTTTAGGGGTGGTGGCTAGGAAATTGCTAAAAAAATTAGTGAGAGAATTATTGGAGCAATAAGGAGGAAAAAAATTAGTGGCTGCAATTAATAACAAAAAATGGAAGAGGTTATATATATATAGTTGATTGTGAGAGAAAGAATGATGTAATGGAGCTAAGAAGTGAGGTTAGGTGATGGAGCTAGGAATTGAAATTGGATGATGAAGCTAGTACATAGGAAACAAGAATAGAAGTGGGGATAGGACAGTGGTGCTCACACATAAAAGCAGAGGGAGAGGGAGAGAGTAGGTTTGGGTAAAGTTAGGGGTTTTGGTTTGCCTAACTAAATGGAACCAAATACGGGTGGCCAAGGAATAAGACTGCACAAAAGAGAAGAAAAGAAAAGGAAGAGAAAAAAATTGTAAAAGAATAAAGGAAGAGGGAAAATAAGTGTTAAAGATCGGAAATAGAGTTAGAATTAGGGTTAAAGGATTAAGAAGAAGTTTAGGACATTAATTATCCAAAATTAATATTAGATTAAACTTAGGGTATTACAATTATTGTCTCTTTGGCTAAGACCAGGACAGGGGTTCCTTAGTATATGGTAAGGTAGGAAGTTTAGATTCCTTCAAAGAAGGGTCCAACTATCATTTTCCCTTTCTTTAATTATTTTTTTAAGTGGCTCTGGAATATTGTATTTATTCTTTGGTTTTGACAGCTTATGGGAAGTAGCAAGTTTTTGCTATGAAGACTTTAGAACCTTCTTGGCAACTAGAACCTTAGGGATAGCCTTTTGTTGAGCCTCCTCTTGTAAAGGTAAATAATATTTTGAACAATAATAAAAAATGTAAGCTAATGGATAATCAAGTATGAAAAAGGAATAAAGCTCGAAATTCAAGGACACGTACATAGCAAGAGACAATGAACATAAAAACATGTTCATGATGAAATCTGATGGAATCGAGGACATGTACATAACAAGAGTCAATAAACAAAAAAAAACCTTGTTCATGATGAGAGCTAACATACTCAAGAACAATTTCATTACATGCATCGACGAGCATAGAAACATGTTTATTCTGAGATCTAACAGACTCAATGACATGTTTATTGGAGGGATCAACAACCATAGAATGAATCTTGCTAACCTTATTTGATTTTTATTTATTCTTTTCAAGACCCAGTTTTGGGTCCCTTTTACTTCCTAGACACATAATAATGCAAAGGAATTTTTAGAGCATGATGATAAATGAAATAACTATAGAAGAAATATATTCTTAGAAAACATATCTTGCATTTGGCAGCCCCAATAGTAGATGTCTTGTCCGAAGGACGAATGGTGAGCCTTTTTATACCCTTGGACAGGTCAGAGGGGACAACCTTTTTTTATCCTTCCATTCATCACATTCTACAAGTGAAAGAAGAAAATTATGCAAGCCGACAGACTTATTAGCTTTGTAAATGGACAAAAATGATGGAAATGGAATAAGTTACTAGCATCATAAATTAACCCTATATTCTATAGTTTGACAAGGTCATTCACATTTTTAATATTATTTATAATGTTTCCATCCTACACCATCTCGTCAAAATTTCCTATGATGGTCTTTAACTCTGTCTAGAAGTGTAGACACT
Source organism: Tamarix austromongolica (assembly GCA_039764185.1). Classification (NCBI taxonomy): domain Eukaryota; kingdom Viridiplantae; phylum Streptophyta; class Magnoliopsida; order Caryophyllales; family Tamaricaceae; genus Tamarix; species Tamarix austromongolica. The sequence continues at coordinate 80,415,626 of CM077814.1, read as the reverse complement.
CTCAGACATTAGACATATCCCATTCGACATCCCATATAATAAAGAAGTATTGGGACTTCCACCTCTTCACAAATGATCGATGCTCTTTAATGAACTTATTGTCCCCTCTTATTTGGATGGAATAAAAGCTCGCGATTGAGGTATTGCTTAAAAAATTAAAAAATTGTCCAAACAATTCTATTATTGGTTGAACATCGAACAAACAACATTTGTATAAGAATCTTGTCACTATTCTCAAATAGTTGGGGATGAGTTGAATAGGGAATAATTGACAAGATTGGATAAATTATTTGATAAATAGGTGTAAAGGAAAATATATTCTAACATATATGGCCTCGTCATATATGGTTACGCATGTGTCTTAGGGATTATTAGCTATGTCTGGTAAGGTTGGTTAAATTAGTTAAAGGTTAGAAGAAAAATAGTATTTGACATCAAATTGGTAAAGTAGGGTCTCATTAATGTTAATTGGAAGAAGAGTATCCAAGTCCTGATATGAAAGTTTAGACATGTTAAGAGAAAGGGGAAGGTTGCAAGTGGATGAAGGAACCAATTGGTTTGTTGCTGACTAGTTTGTTAGACTTAAAAAAGAAGGAAAAGTCAAGAGTGTGAGTTAGGCATTTAAAGATTAAGAATTATAATAATCAAAGCAACAAGTAAGATGTTTGGGAAATAGATATTTCAGAAATTTAGAAGATTTACCAAGTCTTTTGAGGGAATCGGTGTTTGGTGCGATGGCGACACGATCTCTACACGTGTGACTACCATTTAGAAGTTTGTTGCATCCACTTATGGAAACAATGGGAGGAGTTTTCTATGGTTGAAAATAGCAATGGTGTGGACGACACCCTAATAAAGGATCAAATAAGGAGATTTTCATGTGCTCGGGCGTATGGATGGAGGTTTTAATAAATTTTTTTTCCGATGAAAAAAAAAAGTGTGAAATTTGAAGAAGATAAAGAGTAATGTATTCAGGAGCGCGGAAATAGTATAAGTTTAATAGATATGTGTGTGTGTGCGCGCGCGTGAGAGAGAGAGAGAGAGAGAGAGAGTTGAAAATACCAAGTTTTCAATTAAGAAGATAAAGATTTATCTTATTTGTGTGTTTTCATTATTGATGTTAACTTCTTGAAATTGGGCCAAAGGTTGGTTGATGGGTAAAACCTTTGGAGGATATAAGATGCCAAATCAAAGCCTCAATTTTTACCATTTTCTCATACAATATGGTGATGAAAAAATATATGGTCTTCAATAACCTAAGAAACTGTTCCTTTTATAATAGTTATAGCTAGGATCATGTGTCCCCTTGATTTAGACATTCATTCTTCAATGAAGACAAATGGGAATGATAAAATTGAGTTTTGCCTAGCAAGCCAACTTTGTTTTACAGTATCTTATTTTTTATTCAAAATCAAATTTTGGATTTTAAGGAAATTGATGAATTTTTTGTAGTTTTGTTTTCTTCTTAACATGATGGATCAACTCAATGTTTCATGTATTAATTGACCGATGAAATTTAAATGAATAAGTGTGTCTGTTCCCACTCAATATTATGTATGTGGTATCCGATGGCTGTATATGTGTAAATTTATTTATCTTTATTCATTATTGTGTATGGTGTGCTTGATGGTTGCTTGTGTGTAACTTTATTCATCTTTGTCCATATATATGTGTGCCTGATGGACACATTAATGTGTAATTTTGTCCGTCAATCTTTCAGCATATGATTTTTGTACATTGATTCGTTTTAAGGTATTCTTGGCTAAATTACTTAATGTATATTTGTGATCGTCGATCATGGAATAGAAGTTTAACTTGTTTATCCTATGAAAGAGGCTGGCATGTTGGATGCAAATTTAAAGGAAATGATGATATTTTTTTTCTCATCTAGGATTGTAAGTCTCTTAAATATAGGCCCAAAAGACTAGGATCTTGAATATTGGCCCAAAGGACAATAATTGGCCCCAAAATAGCTTCCATACCTAATTTAGCCATTCTTAGTCTTTGACCGATCTTAAATTGTTGGCTCATACATTTCCTTTATTGGATCAACTCTCTATATAGAGCATGACAACTTGTCATCCTCACCTATACAATATCTTCCCCTTCTCCTTCTCCCTCATTTTACTCTTATATATAAGGGGTATTGTATTTGTTTAAACATCAGAAATCATAATACAAATTTCTTATGATTGCTTTCTTCTCTCTCCTCTCCATTCTACCATCATTTTTTTCACACTTCTAACACTTATTTCTATTTTGTAACAACACCTCAATTCACAAAACACACACAACATAACTAATAATAAATTAGGTATTTAAAATTTTGATTAGTTTTAACTTTTTTTTGGATTTAGATAGTATAAAATGCATAAATGATTATAATACATAAACTATATTAGATATATTGCATTATATAGTATAAAATATAAAACAATATTATTGGATTAAAATTTGGTGACCTGCAATAATTGACCTAACAAAATTTTCTTAAACAAAACAAACCTTGATTGTTTATGTCTTAATTGAAAACTTTAAGAAGTTTCTTCTTTAATTGGAATTAACCACAGACATTTCTTCATAATTTTATAATTATCTCAAAACAAATAACAAATTATGATTTTTACTATATAATAGCAAATGTAAATCTAGGTTGATGTTTTAGTTCATCTAGTTTGGTATATTTATTTTAATGGTTAACTCTAGTTACAATAAAGTAAATATTATCATACTTTAACATAGATTCACCTCTAAATATTCACCATATAATCGGTAATCATTTAATAAAACTTGTTTGTGTACCTCCATTCACCTTAAAATGAACAAAGTTATGACTTATTTGCTTAGATTAACCTAATAAATACCCTTAAAACATTCACCTTCACCTAATTTAACCTAACACAGGTTTACCTCATAAAAAAAATAGTATTTTTAATGATACTACATTTTCATCAACTATATATCCAATTTTCAACCTTCTCACATAATTATAATAACTCCTATTCAAACATCGTATTACAGTATGATTAGCTCTAATGGTTTCTTTCACCATTTAGTGTCTGTTAAATCTAGCAAATGTCATTTTCATTTTTTTTAAAGTTAGTATCTTTGAAGTGCATATAATTAGGAAACAAAAATAAAAATACATGACTTCAATGAAAAAATACAAAACAACTCCAATTAAGCACGAGTATAACACCAAGTTGGATAATTAATTTTCATAACCATTAATTACATATGCATGCATATGTCTCATTACGTGCATGTGTTACTCTTCTTCTTATTTAATTTTATCTCCAACATCTCACTACAAGTATCCCATAGCATCCATCATTGATTCCCTTAAAAAAAATACCAGGCTAAGTTTATCTTAGTATTTGAATTCCATAACATATACTATCATCGTGGTTGAAGTGTAGATTCGAGCTTCAATATTTTGTCCACAAGTGGTATTTTAACACAAATAATAGGTTATGTATTCAAAAATCTAACCGAGTCACGCAATACAATATGAAAGGGTGATCTAATTATCCTAAACAAAAGTAACTTGGAACATCCTAAATTTGTAAGCTAAAAAGTTGCATTTAAAACAATGGATTTTGTGGGAGAAAAACCAAAACATATATGTCACCGGTGCTCTTAACCCAAGTTTGTTATCATACCATTCTCATGTCAAGGGAAATGCTAAAATAATTTACAAATAAGCCACAACATAGAGATAACAAGTAGAAGTAATATATATATAGCAAGATAAATGTTAGTGGAGATAAACTCCCAAAATAAAACAAAATGGGGTAAAGGACATAAAAGTATGAAATATCCAAAATACAAAAGATGTTGAGAACATTACCAAATAACTCATACTTGATGACCCTACCTATATTATAAAATATGTTGAAGACGCTATTAGATAGCTCGTACTCTATAACCCTACCCATGTAGAATATATCACTTTTTCCCAAGCTCATCATCATGTAAAGTGACGTCATCCTTGTACGGCACTTGCAATAGATCACGTGAAAGTGCAATATATATATATGTTAATGTACTAGCTAAATAAGGTATCTCCTATAGAGGTATCATGCAACACATATGACATGATATAAAAGGAGTAAATCATGTTATACATACAAGCATGATGTCACAAATTACTCATAAAAGAACCCATTGATACTTATCATACAAAATAGATATCATTATCATAACACATTCCTACTTGGATTAGTAGAATTTCTACCCTTAGATGACCCAACATAGATAGTTGGCACAACTCAAATAAAGTTTAAATAAAACCACAAATTAACCTAATATAGACAACCGATGCAACTTAAATAGGTGGAAACTGATCCAATATAAATATTCATCCCAAATTAATAAAGATAACTAAAACCACCAATCAACTTAATATAAATATTAAATGTAACTAAAAAAGGTGGATTAAAATTACTAGTTGATCTAATATAGGTAGTTATCATAACATAGATATAGGTGGATTAAAACTATCATATGACCTAATATATATAGTCATCATAACTCAAATAAAGGTGGATTAAAATCAGCAACCGACTTAGTATAAATAGCCAACACAACTCAAATAAATGTGGACTAAAAATTGGCACAATATAGATAGTCAAGGTGAACTAAAACCACAAGCTAATCATGTATAGATAGTTAACGCAACTTAAATAAAAGTGGTTTGAAACCACTGGTTGGTCCACAAAGGAAAATCATCACATAATTCCACTATATTCCACTTTAATAAATAATGTCTTATTTAAGACCATTACTTAATCTTATAACATACCTCCACATTTAAGCTAATTATTCTCATTTTAATCATTGTTTGAGAAGATCTAAGGCCAGAGGACAAAAAATCAATTATAAGGGTTAACCCTTGAAAACTTTACCCAAATTATAGGGTAAATCACAAGACTTGTCCCACAGATCAATGGACTAGTTTGGGAAATAAGTTGAGAGAAAATAGTGTAAAACAAGCAAATCAATTAGCTAGTCAAGGAAAACTAGTTGATTGGTGCCACCTATTGATTGATCATAAGCCTAAGAAGCTGATTGGTACCATGCAAAACCAAGACTCCAAATTCTAGTAAATCAGCTAACTGATAGGTCTAAACTAGTCAATCAGTAAACTAGTGGAGTGGTTTTTTCCCTAATTGGTTGGCTATTTCTACTAGGTAAGACACAACTAAAAATTTGGCTTGCTTCAAATTAAACCAAAACTCATCCATACCACATCATACTTTTCAGAAATGAAACATGACATTAATACTTCACATTACAATACTTAATCCATCAAGACATTCTTGATCCATGCTTCATCTAAATATCATATTTTCTCATAAAAACCAGACCACGCCTATCATGATCCTATGACCATTTCCATTCTTCACACACTTAGGCATTCTTCTAATTAGAAAACAATCATAGGTTTAGGCTATAAAACAATCAAATTATATAACACTTAGAAAATAATTATGCATCTAAAAGGTTTAGCCAATTTTACCTAAAAAACAAGTCTTCAAGTTTTGGACTCTTAATTCTTTTCCCATGTACTTAACCCTTCCCCAACTTTTGAGATCTCGTACTGATTGCTAGTTGTAAACTTTTTTGAAGCTTATATTTATGTATGTTATGCCCTTGGAAGGTTTTAAATTATTTGTTTTAGCCTTGTATCTAACATAAGCTAACCTACCTCTGTTTATATTATATGTGGCGATTACATCTTTTATCCTTATTTTGCTTATGCATTATGTCTTTCCATCAAACTCTTAAAGTTAAAAAAATATTAGGGTGTTACACTATGGTCAAACTAAGAAGCCTTTTGGTGAAATAACCAATATATCCCTAAATATGTTAAAACTTGAAAAAACAAAACAAACCCTAAGCATGCTCAAATCCTAATATGTTATATATCAAACTAGAAGTAAATTATCTAATAAATATCATGGAAGATCAAAATAAATTAAAAAGCACAATGACATCAAAATATTCAAGAGGTTGAGAGACATAAAAATGTCCCAAAATAATCATTTTTTGACACTTAATTTCATGCAAACACATAACTACTATATCAATAAAAAGTTTATATGGTTTATCTAAGAGCCAAATCTCAAAGCAAAATAGAAAAAAACCCTAATTAAGCCTTTTCTTATTTGTCTTCTTGAGCATATTTGATAAAAATAAAAATAAAAATAAACAAAACATATCAAAAACACTTTGAAAACCATAACAAGCCTAAAAATAAAATATAAAGGCATGGAAACAATTCTCTTTAAGTGGCCAGGTTCAAAAAAGAAAGAAAAATACGTATTTTTCTTCAACTTTCTAAAAGCTTTAACTCTCTTTTTTACTTAAGGAAAGCACTAATGGGTTAAAAAAATTTATATTTAGAAGTAATGGAGCAAATAAATATGAAGAAGAAGATGATGATGCTTGGAATTTTATGCCTACAGAATAAGGTTGTTGAGTTTTTCTGCTCTCAGGGAAATGAAAGGTTGTGAAGGAATAAAGAAATTTAGTTACATTAAAGTGTTTAACATGTAAAATATCTTAATTAAAAATCAAAGGCAAAAGAGGATTATGGGTTATTAGCGTTAGAAGCTAAAAGCAAGTTGATCTAATCTAAATGATGATAAATGAAAGTTAAGACTAATTATATAAAGATTTCTTAACAATTGTATGGATAAAAGTTCCATTATATAACTATAAGTGTCTTAAAATAGCTAATCAAATCTACAAATAATAAAATAATAGTATAATATTTTGAAATTATTTAATGTTTCACATCAAAATATAATCATTCCTAAATTTTATCATTTTTTTAATAGCTAGAAAATGTACTTTTGGGGCTAAAATGACTAAGAGAATCGAATAAGTATAAAGAATTCAAATATCAACAAACTAGGAGGGCTTTGAAGAAGTTTAATGACCAAAAGTGATTCTAAGAAGCTTATAGAATTCAAAACCATAAGAAATGACAAGTAATTCTAAATGAAACCTTTAAAAAATGTAACTCAGGATTTAAACTTCTAATAGATTATTAAAAGCTTGAATAAAAATAATTTTATTTTAATATAGGTCTTAAAGTAGTAAAACTGAGTATTATTGGTACCTTAAAAACTTTAAGAAATAGTGAATTAGGACAACAGTGTATTTTACCTTTAGCCCCTCACAAGCAAATAGTAAGCCAAACATCATTTCCCAAGCATTGAGGAAAAATAAGATAACACTTATCTAATATTGTGGATAAACTCCTTGATGATTGGATGGAAGGAAATTCATACTTCGGCATGGAGTGATTTGGTAAAGAGGGTAATGCATCTCTTGGGAGATATATGGGCTCGATCTGACTTAGAAGGTCAAATTAGCCTGGTAGACTTTGGAAAACTGTACAACATCCTAAATTTTTAAGTTGGGTGTCAATTATGTTGTTAAAAAGGAAGTCTAAATTAGGTTTTGAGGAAGATTTGGACCTAGAGTTAGAGGAGGACCTTTACTAGATTAATCAATTATTAGAGATAAATATATGAGAGATAAGGGGATTAAGGAAGGAATGATGGTTCCGGAGTTCAAAACCAAGGCATTCAAAGAGGAAACTAGAAGGATTGAAGAAGTTAAAGATGTTGGCAAAGAATGAAAAGATAAATACTCAAAATAAATAAAACTTTCAGACAAGGTAGTTGGTTTGAAAGATCTAGGAGGGACACTAGGGTATGGGGTGGCAATGATTCACAATCAACAACTCTTGCTACCATCATGGAGATTAAATCTTTTATCTCTACCTTTGACTTCTACACTTGGTGGCATTTCATGTGGCATAGTTCTATGTAGCGAACCTAAAGGTATGATTAGAATTGTACTAAGAACAACACTAAAACAAGAAGGGAAATAAGAGAAATCAAGTTTGATCTTGAGTTTGATTTTTCTAGTAAAGAGGAATAGGAATGGAAGAAGAAGAAGATAATTAAAGAGAAAGAGAGTCAACAATGTTAAAATAGGGGTACTAACTAGGACGGAAGAAGAAGATGCTAAGGAGTTTAAAGAGATTCAAACTCCATCTCGAGCATTCATAAGAAATATATCATGGTGACAAGTGATAATTATGCAAATTATTTATGATAAATTCACTCACTATCTTGAGATTTTAGCAATCATGCCTTATGGGGAGGATGAACTAGCATGATTGTGGAAAGTTCTTTTGAGATGGTTAATAATTGAATAATACATAAAAGTGGCAATGACAACAAAATGAGTATCACACATTTCTTATAAAGGGTAACCACTTAACACTTATCAAACGATCTCTCCAATACCTCCTCTATATAACTAAACACTCAAATTCATATATTTTAAATAAATCGCCAACTTCTCCAACTTTTGATTATCAGTTTCCTAACTGACTTCACGATATAATTTTTTAGCCTTGATTCTCATTTGTATATTGGATATTGAGTCGGCATACCTTCATACTAAAGTTGACTTAAGACCAAGATAACCTATCCACCCTAATGCACATAGGGATGGCAATTTTCCCCGCGGGTTCGGGGCCCCGTCGGGGATTCCCCGTTCGGGTTCGGGTTCGGGGAGAGAATTCGGGGATCGGGTTCGGGTTCGGGGATTCTTAACGGGGATTTTTTTGGGGACGGGGCGGGGACGGGTTTGGGGTCCTCATCCCCGAACCCACCCCGAAATTTTTTTTATATATATTTTTATATAATTATATATATATAATATATATAATTTTTTTATAGAATATAAATTAAAAATATAATATAAAAAAATAGTTTGAGGATCGGGGATGGGATCGGGGATTGGGTATAAAATCGGGTTTCGGGGATCGGGTCGGGTTTTAAGAACGGGGAATAAATCGGGGATCGGGTCGGGTATGGGGAGTTGATCCCCGCGGGGATCGGGTCGGGGAATCCCCGATAAAAAAATATCGGGGATCGGGTCGGGTTCGGGGATTATTTTCCTTATCGGGTTCGGGGATGGGGATGGGGTCCCCGTCCCCGACCCGCCCCGTTGCCATCCCTAAATGCACATCTATATAATGTCCATAGTGTATGGCCTCAACCACCTCCTTCCCTTTTAATTGCAACTTCCAAAGTATAAGGCTTTAACTATTATATTCCATTTACTTGTACAATCTTGTAGATTCCTTGACCCCTTGCAGTAGATGGTTTGTTGCATAACTTTAGGGTCTAAACCCAGAGGTCGTCCTAGGCAAAGGATGTGTCGTTAGGGGGAGAGGGGACTACAACAACTAAAAAAAATTATGTTTAGGGGAAGCAAAATATCAAAATAGTTGGGTGTTAACGTTGTACTTGACATAAGTCTGACTTACCATACTATTCTTACATCAAATACAAGGTAAAATTGATAAGATTTAACGCATGATAAATAGTAAATAAGAGAACTTCATAGGCATTAGATAAAGAGTTTTAAGATTAACTCTGAGTACTATATCAAAATATAACAAAAGGGATCCCATAGAACCAAAATTTCAAAAAGGTATTTGAGTAAAAGCTAATCATCAGATAATAACTCTACACCCAGCCCAATACATAAGAATCACTCTTCCACACATAAGGCATCATATATCAAAATTATCCAAAGGATCTTCGTCGATCTACACAAAAATATTTGGGTAGAGAAAACACACACGTGCAAGTTAATATAAAGCAATACAAGATAAATACCAATTCCACAACTCATTATTAGATATAAACATAATCCATTATTTTATTTACATTGAGTTTAGGGACCATGCTATTCTTAATTCCGTGGAACATAGTAAAGCACTTCTCTAGGCAAACATACAGACGGAATATTCCTACCATACACCAGGGTAATATTTTCTTGAACACTATTTTTAAGCTCACTAAATAGTCTGAAGCACCTCTCAAGACATAATATACCTGAGCTACAATTATCATCTAATAGAACAGACACAACACCTCTGTCTTGACTCACGTAATCTTTCACTTTAAGTAACTAATACCTTATCCATTAATTACTTATCTCATAATCACATTCTTATTCACATTGAGTTTCAAGGTCCACTATTCTTAATCTAATAGAATGGACCGATGCACCTTTTAGGACAGAACACTCATAAGCTAATATTATCATTTGGTGGAATGGACCAAACATATACCTTTACCCTAACTCACGCAATATTTCACTTTAAATGATCAGTATATTATTATTTAATTGTTTATATTAGGATCATCATGTAAGACTCGTGTAGATATGTAAAACACATAATCGAATACATGTAAAGCACAATAACATAGTTATTAGGGAATTCATATAAGGAAAAGATTCATAATTCCCCTAAGAAACCCAAATTTCATGAGGTGAGAATACTTTTTTTATTTTATTGTAATTATGCTACTCATTATTATACCTGACATATTTAAAGTCTATTCCCCTTTTAAATTCACTAAAATTCCATTTTTAACTCTTATTGACTAAAATATCATTATCTTACTAAAAACCTTATAATATTCTATTAGGTAACTTATATCTTAATCAACCATCATTTAATAGCATTAATTATGAAATAACTGATAGCACTCTCAAAACTTATCATGTCGTGATTATTTCCTATATTATCATTAAATGACTATACTATTGTTACGATATCTAAAGTACTCATATTTCTCTAAAGGTTGTACAGATCCCAATATTAATTAATTTCAACATCAAATATTTATATCATCATTAAATACATAAAATCAATTATATATTGATATCACGTATCAAGATTCATGCCAACCAATAGTATACATCAATGCATACTTTCACCATTTTTTCCTCAATTATAATATATCATATAATAGCATTATCATAACAACATTATCCATATAACACTACAAAATAGGATATTGCATACAAATACACGTTGCACATACAAGCTCTAACTACGTCATGTATCCTTACCAAAAAAGACACCGGTCTCTAAGCACATAAGCTTAACTAGTCTCAATCACCTACAAAAAAAAATACAATTAGAACTTAAGAATACAACCTAGGAAAATTTAAGGTAAATGAGGGTGGAAATGAGGATAACCATAACAAATGGAGAAGCTTGGGTTCCATGGGAGTACAATGACATGTATGGTGGTTCTAAGGTGGTGCTATAATGGTACTGCAATGGGGCATGAGGTGTGCTAAGAGGGAAGCACGATTGTGCCAAGGGGACATCTAAAGGACATGGGCATAGCATTCAACACATGCATGGGTCGAGTGTGGAATGTGCATGGGTGAGGAGTGCAAGGTGTGCATGGCAGTGCACAAAGCACATAGATGATAAGAAAGGAGTGCATGTATTGTGGGTGAAACCATGTGTGGGTCATATGAGAGGGATATAGCTGGGGTGTGTTAGGGGCATGGTTCTGCAACTCAACAAAAACAAATAGAGCACGACATGGAGAGGAGAAAAAAGAAATGACATGGGGGGTGATGGTTGGGTGATGATGAGAGGGAATGATGGGGTGGTAGTAGTGGCTAGTTTTCTAGGGAAACAATGGTGTTTGGTGTTTGGTGGTTGGAGGTGGTGAGTGGTGTTGATGTTGGATGTAGATGATGAATAGATCGGGAAAGGAAGGAGGATAAGGAATGGGTGTTTGGGCTATTTTTGCTTGACATAAATGGAGGGAGTATAGGAGTTAATTGAGGTAATAGGTGAGTCACGGTTTGAGAGACCTATATATATACATAGTGCACATGGAGGAGGTGAATCACTAGAGAAGAAAAGGCAAAGGGCACACACACGGGATGGGGAGCATGATTAAGGGAAATTTTGGCACAATTTTCAACGATAGATCCCATGGATTGAGGGAGGGAATGGTAAATTCCAACTATGTAAGTTGCAGAGGCAAATAAGGAGAACGCATGAGGTAGGAAAAAAAGAAAAGAAAATCAGGCGGAAGAGAACAAGGAGCAAGGAGATAATTGTGAGATTATGGTTAGGATTAGGTTAAAATTTGTGATTAATAAAATAAGGTAAGATTAAATATTAACCATATGAGATTAAGGTCAGGTTACAATATAAATTTATTTGAAATAAAGATTATGATTCGGTTAAGCTATTAATTACTCAAAATTAAGATTGTTTAAAATTTTGGGGTATTACAAGAATAACTAAATTTATAAAAGAAACTAACACTATTGAGCCTAGAAGCATTTTGACGTGATAAATTGATTTTTAAATATAACGATGATATGGATTATTACCAAACCAGACTAGTATGCTTAAAAGGGTTGGTTTAGAGGTTAATTTAGCCTAAAGAGCAACCCTAAGGCATATATTAAGCCTAGTTTAAGCACTCCTCTAGCCGATGTTGTGCTGAAAGATTTCATCATTCATGCCCAAGAATAAGCATCCAACTACATGACACAATCCCTTATCATAGGCGACTCACACAAAAATATTTCCCTTTTTTTTGTTCTTCCCTCATATGCTTGTGTAAATAGATGGTCTTATTAACTATTTATGGCATGTTAATATACCATTCACTTAATACACTCTCATTTTGCAATGCCTTTTTCTTTGTTGTCTCTCTCTAACACCCTCTACTCCTTAAATTCCTTGGTTAAAAATCCATACATGACACTAATTTTTATGAAGTATAAACTTCAATTCTTATGTTTACCTTTTTTACTGGTCAGTAAATAAACTCTATATATTCTAATCATCTGCATTCTTATTAATAAATTACTAGTTTTTCTATTGAGTGTCCACAATGACACTTAGTAAATTTACTATAAATAGAAAAAGAATTAACATCAAATATCACAAACCAACTTATATTTGTAATTAATTTAGTTAATCTGCCACTTTAGGTAAGAAATTAATGATTTAATAAGATATCATTGGCACATTTTGGACAATATGTGAGTTAACATCATGAATATTATCATACTTAATTACTATATGACTCCAAAGCTATTTTCTGTTATCATAATTATTAATATTCTAATTAATTTTTATCTTTCTTTATGTCCATAATTAAAATTTAAAATGTTAGGTTCCTTTATGAGTATTTTGTAATAGATGATACAAACATGGAATTGATTAGCTTAGTTTATTAAGTATATATTTCTTAATATTTTTTTAATGTTCTGGGATAAAAGTTATGGCAACTCATGCAAGAATATTCGTGTAATCATGAAATCATAACTATTGAATATTAACATATCATTAACACTAATATTAGCATAGATTTTGGTATATAGAATAATATACTATATATATGAAAACAAAAAAATAATGAACACCGTTTTCCCACCTAAACAATCCAATCTCCATATAATAATTATAAATTCATTATAATTATTATTCAAAGTCGGTTCATTTACATAATTAATATAAAAGTTAGATACTTGATTAATATAAACATTAAATACTTAATTATGATATACTAGAAAATAAGTAGTTAAAACAATACTATTTATATTGTAGCAAATATCGATAATAACTAAAATTTATTTCTTAAATATGTAATTGATTGAATATATCAAATTTAATTTATATGTAATAATAATAGTTCATTCATTTTTAAAATATTCATTTTAGTGGAATTTTTTATTTAAAAAAAAGATATTTTATAAGAGTCAAAACATATTTTCTAATTTTTCCTTTTTTTTATGAGTTGATTGTAATTTTTTTCAAATATATAGTATGATTGTAGCAATAAATTTATTATCTCCCAAAATAATGTATAAAGTACTTATATATTTTTTTTATAAAAGGACACGGTATTTACTCGAATGAATTAACTATGTAAATCACAATACATTAATTATATAAGTAATGCGTGCATTAATTGAGTAGTTAATATGCACATTAATTTTTTTTAAATGATATTTACTATAAAATATTAATTTTTAGGTAATAAATATTTTAAATATATAAAGATATTAAGAAATCCCTCCGGATAACAAAAAAATCATTTTAGGTTTAAATATTCATATTAAAAAGAAATTCATTTTAGACAAGTCAAGTTATATTTTTTACTTTTATCTTCAATTTTTTCTTTTATTATTTACGCATTAGATGTTTTGTTTTTTTTTTTTCCATTAAGGGTGTAAATAAAATTTTGAGATTACTTTTATGAGGTTACAAAAGACTGCACAACTTGTTAAAATAACCTCTCTTTTTTTATATAATATGGAGGGTGTATATAAATTATAATAAATGTATCACATCTTATTCTAGGTAAGTATTTTTACCAAATTGACTAGATAAAATATTTAGAAAGTCAATTTATTTTATTATTGCTAGTTTATCATTTTGCATTTTGAATCGGTATTTTTCATAAGATGTGTCATAATTTCATACAAATGTTAATTGGGAAAAAATATCAATATGTATATACTTAACAAACTAAACTAAATATTTTATACTTTATGTTAAAAACTATACTAATTTTCATTAATTATTAATTATTATTACTTTATAAATTTAGAAATATATGAATTTTTCACAAGTTAAAGGAGAAAAATTAATATATATTCTTCCTATTACATTTCTATTATATAAACATTACACCAACTTTTATACCTCTTGATATACATATTTTTTTATTTTAAGTAATGTTTTAGGATCATTTGGTACATGTAGCTTGAGTTAGACTACAAGGTGTTAGACTAGTAATAGTAGGATAAGAGTAGTATTGATCTACAACATTCCTTAACCAAGGGTATAGTACCCCCATTTGTCAATAGGCATCATAAATAAACAACACCCATAGGAACTAAAAACACAAGTACTTTCTCGCTTTTCTATTGATTCACACTTTATGTAATGTTTAAATACCCAAAACAGAGGAGTAATAGCCTACTTTGGTACCACAGTTTTAGTGAATACATTACACATACCATTGTTTCTTCCTTATACAGTTTCCTAGACATATGATCCTTATTAACCTCGTCATTTACAACTTCCAAAATTTAAAGTGCCATAGTCGTACTAATTTATAAATGAGAAAAAAAAACAATGCATCTTGTTCGATACAGTAGCATTGCATACAAATGCAAATAAATAAAAAAAAAGAAAAGAAATAATGCATATATATATATATCAAGTTCCATAATTGTTATCTATTTGAAACAATAATGTAAAGTTCCATAATTGTTATCTATTTGAAACAATAATGTAAATGTTTCTATTTATCCTAAAAAACATGAGACTCATAAATGTATATACACATGTAAAATAATGTATTGTATAGGTAAGGGTTGTTCTTAATAGTCAATCAATGATGCAATGACTTATCATAACATATTATATCAATAAAATTTTAATAATAATAATAAATATAAAATTAATAATAATTACATTATTATTATTATTAGTGACATCCATAGTATATTTGATGAATATATATTTTTACATATTTTATACCCTTTTAATCCTAGCTTTTAATTTTTTATTTGAACAATATATAATGATAATTATAATTTTATGCTTAAGTGATTATAATCTCATATATTTAATTATTTGAGATAAAATGATATGAAAATTGATGGGTTTAAAGTATGATATTATTTATAAATTCTTATAATTTTAATCTGTATGTAAAAGAAAACAAAAGAAAGAAAGAAAAGGGTTTGGTTTAAAGGCTTGAAGGTTGGGCAAAGGAGGCCCAAAGGCTTGGGGTCTTGAAAAAAAAGAAAAGAACAAAAGACAAATGTGATAGATTAATTTAATCTATAGATATGATAGGATCGAATGCTAATTCATCAAGATGAATATAACAACATAATGTGGAAACATACCTGAATCCATAACGAGGGAATTATCGAAAGTCGTTGGATTTAGAACAATAACTGATTGGTGGTACCATGGTCTTCTGGATTGAGCATACACTCTTCGACCTTTATTAACCGATGAGAATCGAATAGGATAAACTATATGTGATCTAGGGACCATGACTCTATATATAGACAACTGATATATTATTTATCGGGCTATTTTAGTTTGGTCCATTAACAATCTAGAATACCCAAAATCTATACACATATGGGCCTACATCTAATTAGATATATTAAACCCAATAATTTATAAGTAAATACGATCACTTATATAGGGGATTAATTTATAAGACAACTCGCAATTCTTATAGTTCACATATAAGCCCAATATTTGGATAAAAACCCAACAATCTCCCATTTAAGATACATGTGTGACCTTATAACCACGAATTGTAAACTAACCGAATGAGATCAATATTTTTGTTGTTATAAAAATGTATCTATAAGCAATTCGGTTCATTAGTCACACCAATATAGGATTAAAGTGGCTTTCATCACATTTCCTCGTAACTAGACATTTAATGGCCATGTATGCAAATATAACTGAATGACGTGGATCAAGATATGGATGTGTAGCATGGAAATTTCATGTAATGTGATATTAACATGCCTATTTCCAACTTATCCACCTTAAAACTTTAGTGAGATCAAACCATAAACAAAGTAGAAAGGAAACAAACTGAAACCTTATATTGAAATTTTATTTCTACAAAAATGTCCATCAACTAAAAAAAGTGTACATATATAGAGCAAACAAAGTGATAGACTACAGTTGAAAATAAACACCATTAGCTGATATAACATCCATATAAGCAACATGATCAAGATCCTATTGGGGTGGTAAAACCTTAGTGAGTGAATTCGCCATCAGGGAGTTTGTGTTGATGTGCTCTATAGATAATTCTCCTGTAATACCCCATATTTTCAAAGAATGTTGAATAAGAACTATGCTAATTTTTGGGCATTTGATTTTGATTTAATGATTTGGTTTGAGGCAAAATTTGATTTGAAATAAGGTTGGAAAATGAAGTTTAATGAGTTTTGCAGGTGAACCTATCAATTGGTCCTATGAATCGATTGATTGGTTCGTCATTTAAACAGAATGGGTTTCTTTGACTAAATTGACTGACTGGTTGGAGAACCTATTGACTGGTTTGTAGAATAGTCAACTGGTAGGCCTAAACCGATTGATTGGTTTGTCAAGCTAGGCATATTTTTTAACTTGATTTTTTGAAAAATTTCTTATACTAAAATGGAACATTATCAAACCATGTCAAATTATCCCTAAGAGATTCTTAACCCTTTTCATAATGCATTTAGCCTAAAATATTGCCTTATATTGATTTGAAGGTATGTTGAGACAATTAAGGGGGAGATATGACATGAACATCGTTTTCTTCCACCCCTCTCTTCTACATGTTTCTAAAATCAATGATTCGATCCCAGGCGTAATTCTGAGTAGTTGGAAGATTCCTTCTACACTAACCTGCCATCACCCCTCTCATGTATTCCAATCTTAGCCTAATTGACTTATATTCTCTAGAAATACCATTTGAGATCTAGAGAATAAGTCAACATATCTTGGATAAAATTTGAAATGGTAAGTAATAGGGTTTTGAAATTTTCCTAAACCCTCTATAATTCATGCTGATTGGTTGGCTATAAATAGCCCCAATCACCCATTTTTTGCACTTTTTTTTTCAGCCACTAAAATCATTAAGTCTTTGTATTTACCCTCTTCTTTTCTATACTTTGAACCTTGTAGTTGAATTTCTTACACTTTTATGATCCTTTCTCTAGCTCTCTCTTCTTTTAATTATTAAGCAAAGAAGGGTTAGATTTGGGAAAATGGATTGAGTGGTCTAGCCGAGCATTCCCTATTTTTACCTTAAGTGTGGTATGCCCTTCTTATCTTTCTATTTCAAATATGAATTTATTAAGTTTTTGTATGAAATTTTGAGTTGAAGATTTGTTGTTTTATGGTTTTAAAAGTTGATATTTTCACATATTGGAATTTATGGTTTAAGGGAAATTTTGCCTGCATCAAGTAAGTGATTTTTTCTTATAATATGGATCTAAGTATTCTTGCGTGATATGAGTTTCTTTAAGTTAATACTGCATGTTTGAATGAATGTAGATATACCTTGTAGAATTGATTTAGATGTGTAGATTGTATATTTTGAATAAAAAGCATGGAAATTAAGAAAAATGGGATGTGGTGATTAGATGATAGGTTATGTAAGTTAATTCGGCTGGGATTGTGTTATAATTTGCTGATACATATTTTAATGTGGTTAATTATGATTTATAAGTATGAATCTGCATGAAATTAATGGTTTAATGTTGTTATAGGGCAAAGCAATCAACTGATTAGGTCAAACTAATTGACTGGTTCCTAGAACATTCGACTGGTTGACCCAACCCATTGACAAGTAAGCTTGCAAAGACCTTGATCTTGCTCTCTGCTTAAACCCATCAACTGGTTTGGCATAACCGATCGACTAGTCTATGAAAAGTCGATTGGTTTGTCCAAATCGATTGACCGGTTTGAGGAAAAATAGGGTTTGGTCGAGTCAAATTAATCAACAAGTCAAACCAAACCAATTGACTTGTTGGTGCAATCGATTGACTGGTTGGGCCAGACCTATCGAGTGGTTTGTTTCCCTTTAGTTTGGTTATGCTTTAAGGCTATGTTCAAGGCTATCTTATGATTATTAATGGGATAAAATACATAATTTAACATGGATTAATGGCTTAATGAAAGGATTACATGGATGGTAATATATGAATTACTCTGTGAGTATTATAAAGGCTAAATGAGTATTTCACTTATGAAATGTGATGGTTTTGAGAAAAGAGCAGTGAAGTACAACTTGGGCGTGAATAAAATAACATGATGTGCATGATTAATATTGAACAAGGATAAATGGAAACTCCACATGATTAGGAAATAGAAATGATTAATATGGAATAAATATGTTATTGCCTTTCTTGTTTTTATATGATTCTTGTGTGATCACTTATCCTTATGAATAATATATTAATCACATAAAGCAAAAGATAATTGAGTTGTGTATGGGTATGTGTTACTCGGTCCTCGATTAGCTATTGGGGGTTAGTCTACCTTTGGGTATTTATTGGTGCCTTCGGGGGGATCCTTAGAGGTCCCATTATCTTATCAATTATAAACACTAATGATGCACTAGAGGGTATCGATACTAAAGATTTTGGTTACCTGAGTGGTTGGCTTCAGCCTAGAATTATATCCATTATGGTGATTGGCTTCAGTTTGGACTTATGTCTGCTTTGGTGATTAGTTTTGGCCCGCACTTTATGTCCTTTATTTGGATAGGCTTCCATGGCATGTGATACCATGGGGTGATGTACAGTCCATTGCACGATAATAAAATATAAATGATAAGTAAGTGGGTGATAAATGCCAGGATAATGAATCAATGAATGAGAATAATTAGATAAGGATGGAAAATGGTTTGATGAGAAAAAGGATAAAAGCTTGTTTGTACATCTAGTTAATGGCTTAAGTGACTAATTGGTTATTGGATGAAATGTTGGCTAGATGTTGATCTGTGTCATATATGAATATGAAAATAGGATAATCTAAAGGATTGAGGCACTGGAAATAAACCCCAATGGTTGCTTGGATCTAATTGACTAGTACATGTGTGAGTAGCTACGTGATTATAATGTGAAACCAAGCATGATATATTCTACATTATCTAAGTATGCATGTATGTATGCTCTGGTGTATTCCTACCATTAGTTATACAACACTATCATGACGCGTGTTAAATATTATATCCATGTATGATAGAATTTGCATACTTGTGTGTCCATTGAGAGAGAAAATTGGATTACTTATTACATAGCATAATAAAGTGTCCGTTTGCTAGGTCACCTGCTCATTCCCATGAGTAGAGGTCCATATGCAGGTTTTGGGGGATGGTCAGTAGTGGGTCTACTTCAATTTGGGTTCGGGGTTTAAGAGAGTAGACATTCGGAGATTTTTTTGGGTATGTGGCAGACCGTGGTTTCATTTTGGGGGTCACACCCTAATCTTGATATCCCTACGATCTTATCTATTTATATTCCTATATTTAGTTGGTTGGGGACTGATGAGGTCCTTGATGTGAATAATCTTTTAAATGTTATGTAACTTAAATTTGCACACTCTGTTGTTTTAAATTGGTTGGTTGGTTTTAGCCTTGTATTTGATATGGGATAGGCAGCAGATGTCTATCCTATGTCAGGTACGATGGTAACATCCCCCTTTTTTAGGTGTATTTTAGCTTCCACATAGTTTTAATTCGATAGTAAAAAAATGGGGGTGTTACATCTCCTTTCCGTACTTTCTCTTTCACAACCAAGTATTTAATATCAATACTTTTCAAATTTTTATAACTTAGGTTGTTATTGGAATAATAAAATGTAGCCTTATTGTTACATAATATCTTGAGAGATTTTTCAACACCGTCAACTATATAAAGCCCTATGATAAAATTTTGCAGCCATATACTACAAGTGGACGTCATATAGCATGCTACAAATTTTGCTGCAATAGTGGAAAATGCCACAACTGTCTCCTTAGCACTCTTCCAAGAAACAACACCTCTAGCTATTAGGATAACAAAACCTAATGTAGACTTCATGCTATCTTGGCATCCAGTAAAATCAAAGTAAGAATATCCTACAATCTCAAGCTTGTATGAACTCCGATATGTGAGCATGTAATCTTTTATTTTCTATAGGTACCACATGACTCATTTAGCTGTTGTCCAATGGTCAGGTCTTGGATTATTCTGATATTTGCCAAGCATCCTATTGATGTATGCAATATCCAAACGCGTACACACTTGAGCATGCATTAGACTTCTAAATGTTGAAGCATAGAGATCACTTTGCATTTTATTTATTTTAAAGTCATTCTTAGGGCACTAAATGAGACTAAATTTATCTTCTTTAGAAAAAGGGGTGTTTCCTCGTTCGCAGGTCTGCATGGCATACTACTTAATAACCCTTTCAACAAAATCCTTTTATGAAACTCCTAAGATACCTCGAGAATGATTCTGATGCATCTCTATGTCTAATACAAAAGAGGCATTACCAAGATCGTTCATCTCAAAATTCTTAGCTAGAAATTTATTGGTTTCATGCAACAAGGTTACATTATTACATACTAGCAGTATGCCATCAACATACAGAACTAGAAAAATGTATTTACTCCCATAGAACTTATGGTATACACATTCACCCACCAAATTCATCTCAAAACAAAAAGAGGTGATAAATTTATTAAAGTTGAAATACCATTGTCGAGATGCTTTATTGAGCCCGTAAATGGATTTTTTAAGTTTGAAAACCATATGATTTGGGTCTCCCGATACAAAGTTTTTTGGTTATACCATATAGATTGTTTTCTCAACGTCACCATTAAGAAAAGTGATCTTAACATCCATCTGATGTAACTCAATATTAAAATATGCTACTAATGCCATGATTATCCTTAATGAATCTTTAGAAGAGACCGGCTAAAAATTAGGTTTAAAATATTCTACTTCCTTTTGTATAAAGCCCTTGGCGACAAGAAGTGCCTTATATCTCTCCACATTGCCCTTTGAATCTCTTTTGGCCTTAAATATCTATTTGCAACCATTGGGTTTCTTTCCCTTGGGCAATGGTATAAGATCCTATATGTCATTATCCATCATGGACTTTATTTCTTCATTCATGGCATCAATCCACCTTTGAGATGTCGAACTTTCCATGGCATGACAGAAGTTAATTGGATCATCTTCTGTAACTCCAATACCTACTTCATGTTCTAGGAGAAATATAATGTAATCATTTGGAATATCACTTCTCTGTTCTCGGGTGCATTTCCATAGTTCTTGAGGTTATTGTGCTTGTTCATGTGGAACAATAACATCATTATCAATAGGTGGTTGTTCGACATTGTCTAGTAGTGACTTTGATCTACCTCCTAATCATTGGTAGGTGCAAAGACTTGCACATCATTAGAGACAATAATAGGAATTAAAATCAATTCCTCCTCAAAGTCAATGTACCTAACCTTATTTATCCCCATAAGCTCAACATTCTCAAAGAACGTGGAAGTTTCCATTTGGAAAACCAACTTGAGTGTGGGATTATAGAACTTATAGCCCCTTGATCGCTCAGAGTAACCAATAAAATAACTACTAATCATTTGGGAGTCCAAAGTCTTTTCACGTAGCCTATATGGCATAGCCTCAACTGGACATCTCAAAATACAAAAATGCTTCAGACTATATTTTTTTTCTGTCCAAAGCTCATAAGTGAAGGATTTTAGCCAACGAAAATAATATAGCGTAATAAAATTGAGGGCTAAAATAAATCCAAGAACATATGCTAGATTAAGAACAAACCTACTAATTGCACGGACTACATTACCAATTGAAACAATTTTGTTTGAAGATGTGGATAATTCGATGCACTTCTTGTTCAATTTTTTTTTATTACTCTAATCACTAGGTTTCAAACTTGTTAGATTGAGTGAGTGTGAATTACGTCACACCTCCACCTAAGGATGGCAATGGGTTGGGTCTGGGCCGGGTCCAACATTACCCAAACCCGGATCCGTTTATATTACCTAGATCTAGGCCCGACCTAGACCCGTCGGGTCTTAAAAATTCAGACCCAAATCCAGATCCATCGGGTTTAGCGGATAAACGGGTCCTAAATGGGTATGGTTATTTTTAAAAAAAATAATTAATAATCTATGCTAATACAAATACATTTATATTTTCTATAACTTAATACGTATTTTTTTTGTTTAAAAAAATCATCTAAGTGAAAAAATAAATATATTAAAATAGTTATATTAACTTTTCAAATGGTGTTTTAATGCTTTTAGTAGGGATGTAAATGGGGCGGGTTCGAGGTAGGTATATCCATATCTGTATCCGATAAGAAAATCCATACCCAAATCCGTACTCGTACCCAAATCCATATCCGCTAACATATCCATATCCATATTCGTTGGATATCCGTTACTCGACGGATTATCCGTTTACCCGTTAATGGATATTATCCGATGGATAAATCCATCACCTGACAGATAAACCCATTTAGAGTTAAGCTAAATGATAATTCTAACTTTAATTTATACAATACTTATTTTAAAATTAAGAATAAAAATGTAATTATATATTGGGTAAACGGATACGAATATGGATACGAGTATGGTTACGGGTACGGATATGGATATCCCATATCCGTATCCGTATTCAAACCCGATGGGTATTTTTTTTCCATCATCCATATTCGTTTATCCATACCCGTTGGAAAAAATCCGTTGGGTTTTGAGTAAAATCCGCCCCATTTATATCTCTAGCTTTTAGATTACAATGTTATACATATTGTTTATAAAGTAAGTATACAAAAATAAAATTTAACAAAAAATGAATAAGGAACTTATATAAGATTAAGACAATAATGACAAACATAATATTAGTACACACACACACACACACACATGTATATTAAACAGGTCTGGCGGGTCGGGTTTGGGTCTAGAATTGGACCCAAACCTAGACCCTTTAAGGTATATGTGGACCCAGACCCGATTCAGACCCATCGGGTCCAAAAATCATGGACCCAGACCCGCTAAAAATGAGGCGGGTCTAGCGGATATGGGTCGGGTCCGAGACTCATTGACATCCCTGGTATCCACACACTACAAATCTAGGTCGCTAGGGATGCGGACTAGTGCCAATGAGATTACTCTCAACTTCATGAAGAACTATGCTATGGTGGTTAGATAGTTTGCTCTTTTGAAGGAGAGAGAGTAGGAGGGTTATTTATAATAAAACCCTATCTTGGGTATTTATATTAAAACCCTAGCCCACCATAGTTGCTTTGGACTTGGGCTTTAATCACATTAAAACCACTTCAGCTGTGGAGAGATATTAATCATATTAAAATCTCATCCAACTTGAGCTTAAAGAGATGTTAATCATATTAAGATCTCATCTTACTCAATCTACAATCCGTTTCTAATACAGTTCGCTTGGTGTGCGACCCTGGAGGTTCATGTAATATTAGTAGTGGACCAAAACTCCTTTTGGGCCCACAAATCATAAGAGGTCTCTAGCAAAACATTATGACTACCCAAATTATGCAAATTCCATATGCTCGACACAACTTATTTATAATCTGTATATTTATCCTTTTATCACACAATATTTAGATTGAACATAAAGCATTCGTCATGTCATCATTGCTATGTTCAATCACGCATTTTCCTGATCACTAAGTAAGACTAACCTTAAACAAATGACACCTCGTTTGCACATGGCCATGCTAGCATTAGTCGTACTTGTCGAGGAGCCCAAAGATATCTCTCTTATATCACGAGAGAGACAAATCCCATCTTGATCAACTATACACCTCTATATGATTCACACTATGTCCAATCATTACTTTTATGAACACCCTAATAAGGGTAACATTTGGCAAAGTCAAAACATGATGATAATTATACCAGCATATACAAAGATCTCAAGTCAGAGGACTATATACTATTTGGAGAATATTGATGACACTTTTACATAAAATTCATTGTAGTGTCCTCCTACTGGGTCGGTCCAATACCATGTTCCATAAAATATATCTATGTTATTAGTTTGATATCTCGTATCAATGATTAGTGGAACATAATTATCAACTAATCAAAATACACGTCTTATGATCACTAATATTCCTTAGTTAGATGACACTAGACTAGAGATAGTTCTTGGATAATTTTCTTTCTATCATTTAGTAGAGATCCATAATCCAGCCACATACTTGATTATCTACATGAAGAATAATTACTTAAAGGGATAACAACATTTGAATAAATAAACATCAAATGATCTTTTTATTAATAAGAACAATTACTAAATATGCAAATATAAATTATCAAGTATGATTGGTTCCAGGGAATATTTCCGTCAATAAGGTGTTTTCGTAACTACTTTAGTTGGTACTCTATTCAGAATGTAAGTGTTGCCTTTAGTGCTTCTCCCCATAGTGACTCTAGTAGGGTAGAATGACTAATCATATTCCTTACCATGTTCTTAAGAGTTTAGTTTAGACTTTTAGATACACCATTTATGTTAAGGGAACCTAACATAGTGTATCGTGGGGTGATTCCACACTCCTCTAGGAATCTAGCAAAAGGTAATGGACATTGTTTACTCGAATCGCCATATCTATCATAGCATTCACCACCATGATTAGATCTAACGCACTTGATCCTTTTGTTAAGTTGGTTCTCAACTTCAAATTAAAAAGATTTAAACACATCCAATGATTGTGACTTTTTATGAATGAGATACAGGTATCCATAACACGATTAATCGTCTATGAATGATATGAAACACTATTGACCATTCCAAGAAGCCAAAAGGAATGATCCATAAATATCTGTGTAAATCAATTCTAAGATGTTTGAGTATCTATTTGCACTCATTCTCTTTATTTTAGCTTGTTTTCCTTTGACACATTCAATACAATTTTTTAAATATGTAAAGTCAAGGAAATATAAAATGTCATCTGACACAAGTCTCTCAATTCTTCCCTTTGAGATACGACCTAAGCGTTTATGCCATAATGACGCTAAATTATCTTTGCTTAACTTGAATTTAGCACCACGTGATTCTACGAGTAAGGTTTCATGATGTGAAGTGATGACATTGAGTATATATAGGTTATCATATTATGTGACAAGGAAAAGTAGAATATTATCCTTCCATTTCTTAAAATTATTCCCTTTTAGCATAGGAATAGAACGTAAGTTGGTAGATATTGAAGTAGCATACACTATTGTATTGAAAATATAACAATTACATAAATATACTTGCTCACAAAAAATATATATGCATAATAAACAATCAATAAATTTAAATAATAGAAATCCCATCACAAGAAACCAATATAAAATTAATATCAAGTCTTTGGATAGTAATATTCACTATAAGTGGTGCTTTTGTTATAGTGATCAAACACTAGCAATAAGACTTGCTAGATAATGATATTATCTTTGGGTTAAATCATTATCTACATGGCATCCAAAAAATTATCACATATTTATGACAACGAGTATATATAAAATTCTGCCAAATATTTCCATTCCTTTGGGCCGATAAATTATCTACGTAAATATATATATATATATATATATATATATATACACACATAAATATCAAATAATTTTAATAAACTAATTTTTACAAAAGATGTCACTTTGGCGACATATTGTGTCAATTAGCATATCTACTAATATTAGACAACCAAAATTTAAATAAATTGATTACTTAATTTTAGTCATAAATTTGGGCCTATAAAATTAGGACTAAGTTTATTTAGATTCAATATCTATAAAAAAAATTAAATCTAGCCTTATTAGCATTAAAATAAAATTAATACAAAATAATACACATAAAAGGCCCACATCATAATTTATTAGATTAGAATAAAATAAAAATCTAATTAAATTAATAATGCTAATTAATCATTTAATTAATAATTTTATTTAAATAATACAAAATTAATTAATACCAAATTAATAGCCCAAAAGTACAAAGAATAAAAATCAGATTAAAAACAACCAAAAGTTCTATTCGGTCGAGCTCGAGTTTTGAATAGACTCTTAGATAAATTGTTATATTTCAATGGTTTAATAGTGTCAGCCGTTATATTTTAATATTTGAAAGATAAAGTTTAATTTATAATTAATATGCATTAATTACCAACTGTTACTAGCGAATTGATTCTCCAACCAACCATCTTTTCCTCATTAATTTTATTAAATAATAATAATAATAATAATAATAATAATAAAGTAAAAAAAGGCATGTAACTCTACTCGTTATGCAGAGTAAACATAGAGATGTAACAATCAGTAGACTATCAAGACTACCAAATCAACCCTGAATTTGCTTAAACCATTGCTGCATTGCCCCAACATCACCGCCCGTAGAAGCCAACACAACAAAAACCAACACAATAGCCTACCAAAACTTCCCAACACTAATAGCTTTCCTACTACCAGCCACTGAAAACCAAAGAAACCAACTCGGTGACAATAAAGGCCCGAATTAGATGTGGTGGGACTAGATCTAAGAAAAAAATTCATAAAGAAATTAGACCAACAAAAAAAAATTAGATTTGCAATTTCAATTACTATACAAGATAAAAGCAATTTAGTCACACTTTCAAGTGGATCAAATGCGTATAGCTCAGTTGAATCAACATCATGAATTGAAAAACCAAACTTGACCAACCAACAATAGATCAAATTAGGCAATACAAAATAGAAGAAATTAAATCCATGCATCTAATAGAATCGGATTGATTAAAAATTAAATAAAATATATATCATATTTGATTTAATAATAATACCAAATAAGTAATATAAATTTGAATTTTGATAAATCGAGCATAGATTGATTTGATACCAATTGATAGATTAATTTAATTTATAGATCCGATATGATTGAATGCTAATTCATCAAGATTAATATAATAACATAATACGGAAGCATACCTGAATCTATAATGAGGGACTTATCAAAGATCGTTGGATCTGGAACAATAACCAATTGGTGGTATTGCAATATTTTGAATCAGGTACACACTCGTTGATCTCTATTAACTGATGGAAATCAAATAGGATAAATTATATTTGACCCAGATACCACAATCCTTTATATAGACAACTAATTTGTTATATATCAGACTATTCCAGTTTGGCCCATCAATAATCTGCAATGCCCAATAAAATACCCCAAAACCCTAATTTAGGGAACTATGGCAAAATAAGGATTTATTGGAAAAATTAATTAAATGAATTATTTTATTTTAAATAATAGGAATTAATTAAGGCAAAATCAAGAGGAAAATAATAAATAATTTAATTAGGAAAAATTAGGGTATTTTGCTAATTAAAATGGAATTAAGGAAAAATCATTTAAAATATCCTAAATTAATCTAAAAAGGGAATTTATTTATTATTTTATTAAAATATTATTATTTTTAATACTCCAAAATATAAAAATATTCTAAATACCCAACCCATCTATTTTTTCGTTTTTTCCCTTTTTCCTTTTTTTTGTATTTTTCCCCTTCTTTTCCTTTTTTCTTTCCGTCCTCTCCTTTCTCCTTTTCTTTTTTTCTCCCTCCTCCAATCTGGGCCAGCCCCCATCACGGCCCAAACCCCCTTCTTCCCCCGCGTGGCCCAAGCTCGCTCTCATTTTCTTTCTTCACCCGCCCGTCGCCAGCTGCCCGGTCCTCTCCCTCTTTTTCTTTTCTTTCCCTAAGTTGGCCGGTCCACTCCTCTCTTCTTCCTTCTTCTTCCCCGACCTTTCTTCTTCCCCTGCTCCTTCCCCTTGCAAGCATGTGGCCCTTGCAACACTGCACGCCGGCCTGCCACCCCCCTCTCTTCCCCGTCGATTCCTCTCCCTGCTCAACCCAATCAGCCCTCCTCTCTCTCCTCACGAGTGCCTCTCTCCCCCTTCCTTTCTCCTTCCCCGACCAGACGGGACTTGCAACTTTATAGGCCTATACCGGCCGTGCGTCGCCGGCCGGTGACCTACCACGCATGCCACTCTCTTCCCCTCTTCCTCCTCTATCGTTTTCCCCTTTAGTGGCCTGTAAGTACCACTTAATTGCCCCCCCCCCCATTCGGTCTTTTTCCCCTACCCAGAATGTCCTCCCTTTGTTACGCTGCCGCCTGTTCAAACGACCACCTTGTTGCCACCGCCCAGCACCGCCGCCCGAACCACCTCTCAAACCACTCCTTGCACCACCCTCCATCAAACTACACCGCTCACCACCTTTGATCCTTCCTACACAAGATGCCTTGGCCATGCAAAGTTGGCTATTCAATCAACCTCTTCTCACCCACCACCGCCCTTCGCGCTGCCGTCCACCACCGTTCCCACCACAACCACTCCCCCTACACCCCAAAACCACCAGTAGAACCTCCTCTACCTCCCTTGCCTTCCTTTCTCCTTGCCTCCCTCTCCTTCTCCCTTCCTCCCTCTCCACCACCTTTGGGCACCACACCCGCCGCCGCCTGCGCCGCCCCTTTGGTTGCACCACCACCCCCATTCCAGCCCTCTCAACCTAGGGCATCCACCACCACCTCAATCCCCCTCTTCTATCCTAACCAACCACCTTTCCACCTCCTCTTCTCCCTCCACTGCCGCTGTCGTCGGTGCCGCCTGGTCACCACCATCCCTAGGTGGTACCCTAACCCCCACAACCCTTAAACCTTATTTATGCAAATGTTATATTATTATTATTATTATGATATATAACTTTAGAGTATTAATACTATTATTATTATGAATGGTCGAAACCTTATTTTTATTATTATTATGATTATGATTATCTTCATCATCATCATCATTATTAATGCTAACTTTGGCATATTATCACTTTTATTATTATTGTAGATATTCGAACCCTTATATGATTATAACCATTTCGATTATTATTATTATTAGCATTATTCTTAACATTACTACTACTACTACTACTACTACTACTATCATTATTATTATTATTATTATTATTATTATTATTATCATTATCACTATTATGTTATGCTTGACCATATTGTCACTTGAGTTACTATTATTATGATTATTAGGACCATTACTTGTATTATTCTTAAGATTAGAACTATTATTAATATCACTATTATTATTATTATTATTGTTACTTTGTCATTATTGTTAATATTACCTATACCACTAATATTACTATCACTACTAACATTTTTATTATTATTAGTAATAATGCTATAAATACTTCAACATAAACCGATACATCTACTAGGACCTATTTTGACTAGTAATAACATGGTTAGCTACTTTGAGAATAATAACCCTACTTTTATTTATAAAATAACTATTATCATTTTTAGCTCTAATAGTAGGCTATGATAGGGTAAGGTAGGAAATAATGGTAATTTTGGTAAAGGGGTTAACTTCCCTCTTATAGGTGAATCCAGTCAAAACCCTAAGTGTAACACCCCGAGTCGATACGACCACGTGGGGGCTACCTTGTAGCACTTTCGGATTGATTGACTAGCCTCACAGATCAATACTAGTCCTT
Source organism: Tamarix austromongolica (assembly GCA_039764185.1). Taxonomy (NCBI): domain Eukaryota; kingdom Viridiplantae; phylum Streptophyta; class Magnoliopsida; order Caryophyllales; family Tamaricaceae; genus Tamarix; species Tamarix austromongolica. The sequence continues at coordinate 80,385,623 of CM077814.1, read as the reverse complement.
TCAACACGCCTTGTCCTCACTCACGCACTTCTTAAGAAATTTTCAGAAAATTTCTGAAACTTCCCAGAAGGGTCACCCATCATAAAATTGCTCCACGATCAACACACTTAACTGTGAAATTATTAGGATGGAATCACCAAAAGTATGGTATACCATATTAATATAAGTAGCTGGATCAATCTTTATAACACTCCGCTTAAATTGGGGTATTATATTCACCCCCACTCAAAGAATGCAATGTCCTCGTTGCATCTTAACCAATAACTGTCTCAATACAATTTATCTTAAGAATCGTCTGGCTAGGTGGCTAACTGGCTCATCCAAGTTCAGCTCACAGCCGCGGTTTCGCTCTAATACCATTTGTAACACCCCGAGTTGATACGACCATGCGGGGGCTACTTTGGAGCACTTTCGGATTAATTGTCTGACCTCACAGATCAACACTAGTCCTTTCAGCACACTTTATCCTCACTCACGCACTTCCTGATCAATTTTTAAAAAATTTCCAAAACTTCCCAAGAGGGTCACCCATCCTAAAATTTCTCCATGGCTAGCACGCTTAACTGTGAATTTCTTAGGATGGAATCACCAAAAGGATGGTATAACATGTCGATATAAGTAGCCGGATCAATCCTTATAACACTCCGTTCAAATTGGGGTATTACATTAAGGAAGTGTACGAGTGTGCTCTAAGACCGGTGTCGTATTAGGTAAGGATGTAGCTATGACCAACTATGTGAGTGTTATGTGCCTTGTATGCCACGTGCTATAATATGTGTGTACTTTATCATTATTATGACTATTTACTTGTAGCGCAGCTTGGAATTGAGGTATGCTTATGTAACTTCCTTAAAGCACGTGGATAATGATATATATATGTTGTGCTTATGATATTATATGATGTGACCTTTTAGGACATGCATGCTAGGGTGTTTAATATTATGATATGGGGTGAAAGGATGAAAAGGGAAAAAGGGGGAAGTGAGTTGACAAAAGGGATATGAGATTGACCTAATTATCTCATGATCCACGAGGGGGAAAAAAAGGGAATTATGAACAAAATAAAAGGTTGGGGTGAACCTTGCATGGGATGGAAGGAGTTTGTATGGGAATTTATAGGATTTGCATGGAAATTTCTAGGGTTTGCATGGGAATGATCCTTACGCGAGAAAAGTTATCTTGGGGTGTAAGTAAGGTAAGGGAAGAGTTGTTGGGGGTGATTGGAGACTTTGGGTGAAAAATATTACGTAGGTTGCTATAAAGGGTGTATAGGAAACCTGGCTAGGGTTTGGGAGGAAAACCCTACTCGGAGGTGGTTGTGAAAGTAAAAATAATTTAGGGTGAGTGGAATATGGGATAAGAGTGGAAGAATATCATATGTAGGGTGAGTATGAGTGTCATGGGAAAGAAAGGATGGTAGGTGAGGAATGAAGAGGTGACATATAGAAAAGAAATGTGCTAGGGTATGGAGTGGCCAACTAGGGTTTCATGGTTACATGTGTATTTGGAGAGTAAAGTGAAATGATGGGGGATTGAATCTAAGTGAGATGATGTGTTGGGCGATAAAGGGGCTTTGATTGGGTGAGACAGAGGAAGGATGGGCCACATAAGTCCGATTAGGGTTTTAGGGAAAACCCTAGGAGAAGATAGTGAGTAGACTTGGATGGCATAAGGTAGTGGGCCTTGACCCACTCACTTAGGAGTTGGGCTTTCGGTGTGAGTAAGTGGAAGAAGGAAAGGATATCAGGGTGTGTTAGGAGGTACAGAAGTCTCAAGGTATGGGACGGGCCCTCTTAGGAGAATAAGAGTAGATACGAATAAAATACTAACCATTTAAAGAGGAAGATTATTGAGCCGGGTCCAGACCAGTCAAACGACGAATAATAGTGGTCGGAGCCGGGGTGTCCTGGAGACCGATCCACCGGCGAATAATAGTGGCCAGGAGAGTTTTGCCCTACATGTTTCCAGTCCACCGGCTATAATAGTGGGAGATTCCGTGCTCAAAAAACCGAACATAATTATGATAAGTCATGGGAATGATACTAAGTAATTAAAACAAAACACTATGAGAGTCGGGGCCAGACCAGTCCACCGGCAAATAATAGTGGCCAGGAGCACTTTGCCCTAAAGACCAATCCACCGGCAATAATAGTGGTTAGGAGTATTCTTCCCTGTAAATTTTCGGTCCACCGGCTATAATAGTAGGGTTCCAGCGCTCGCATGGATTGATAATAAGTATGGTGTGAAATAAGCATTGATCAGAGATCTAAAGAATAAGCTTATCCGAACTATAGCTCGAACTTTATTATCTGTATTGTTTGTATGATGTCTATATGATCATACTTGTGTTATATGCCTTCGTGTGTTTGGAATTAGATGCATGGTTACCTTACTCAGTACATAGCATACTGACCACCCGTTTCATGGGTGCTGCTCATTCCCACAAGCAGATGGCATAGGTAGGAGATGTCATCTTTGATGCTTATGAGGCATCAGGCGGGGCTGAGAGTTGAGCTTGGACTTGGCCTGGGGACCGAGAGCGACTTAGCTGGATCTCCTTTTACTGTTCATTTATCTTGTATTGGTTTATTTCAGACTTGTTTTATCGTACTGTAACTTTTATCCTTTTTGCAAATTTTAATTATGCACTCTTTCATATTGTAAACTCTTTTTACGCGCACTCTGATTTCCATCTTATGAACTTTCCAGTTCTTCTATGAATTCTTATTTTAAGTTTGATTAATGGTTGAAAATAACTCTTCTTTAGCCTTGTGGTTAGTACAAGACGGGTCGGGGGTCGGGCTTGTGCTGATCACGGCGGTAATATTCCCGAAATTCACAGTTTTATTGTCTTTGCTTCCACTGTATATTTTAATAAAACGAAATTTTTTGGTAGTGAATTTTGGGGATGTTACACCCAAAGTCTTTGCACATAAGAGTCCACATCTAATTAGATATATTAAGCTCGATAATTTATATGTAAATATGATCACTTATATACTAGTTAAATTTATACAACAACACACAATTATTATAATTCACATATAAATCTAATATTTGGATAAAAACCAAACAACATGAGGCACTGAAAAGAAAAAAAAATTAGAAAGAAGAAAAGAAAAAACAAATGACAAGAAGTAGTGGGCCATGGAAGTGAGAGACAAAGAGGATGGAAGTAGGGAGAGAGAATAGGAGAAAAGCCGGCACATGCAAGGAAAAGAAAAAAAGAGAAAGGAGGGTGCGATGCGTATGATAGGAGAAAGAAAGAAAATAAAGAGAGAAAAAGAGGGGGAGGGAGAGCAAGTAGAGGAGATTGGCGCAACATGAAAATAAAGCAAAAAAAAAAAAAAAAAAATAATAAGTCAGACACATGTAGAGGTGAGAGGAAGGAGAGATCGGCACCTAGGAAAGATAAAAAGAGTCCAAAAGAATTTATTTAAGATAAAAATAATCAATTACTCACCTGAAGAAGTTACTAAAATTTTTATTCATATTTATTTTTAGTTATTTCTCTCTCTATTTCTAATATATATAAATTTTTTAACCTATATTTTTGTATAATTTATTTATTTATTATGTTTGGCTAAATATTTATTACTAAGGAGTAGATTGAAACCCTAGACTATGGTTTAATATATAATAATAATAATAATAATTTTTGTTTCATTAGATTGTAAGTTGAATCTAATTTAATTTTTATAATTTTTATATGTGATTCTATTAGGTATGATTTGTATGGGACATGTCTTGTTTTTACTTCCTTATGGTAGTAGTATGTAGGATTATATGTTTGTTAGGTGTCTATATGGACATGTTAGAATTTATATATACAATTGAGCTGGTTTAGATAAAGATTCGCCTAATAGTTTTGTGATTCTAACCAAAATAGTAAAACATTTAAATAAGTGTAGGTCAAAAGAAAGGAATACAACTAGAAATGTTTTATGTACTAGTTTGGGTACTTAGACTGGCATACTTAAACTTGTATTTAATACTTTAAATTTAGTTATATATAGGAGTCGTTTATTGCGATTATGTTGTTAGAATTTAATAGGATTTAATATTGATACTTTATTGTATTAAGCATTTCGGGAAAGTAATATAAGGCATATAGACATGTTTTTGGCATACAACTTGGTCAGTATTTTCTTATGATTAAAAGATAACTTCAAAATTATTGTTATATTTTAACCTAGTCTAGTGGTATATTTTGACGTCCCCGATACATTCATTATGTTAGTATTCACTTGTATTTTTTTTATTTAAATTATTTTCTATTTTTATCACCCATAATTATATTTTTCTTATTATTTATTTTTGTATGATTTAGAGTATTTTATTATATTATTTGTGAGATATCTAAATTTAGGTAAACCCTCTCATTTTTTGGCCTAAAACTTTAACACTCCAAAAATTTACTAGTGAAATTTTTTATTTTAATTAAAATTACACGGAAACAAAAACAGTAAATTTTGGGGATGCTACCGCCACACTTAGTACCAGACCGATTTCCTTCTACCGTTCCAATACCAAGTGTTAAGGCTTAGAAGAAAGAGAATACATTTTGCACCAAACCAAATTAAAAAAAAAAACTAAATTAGAGTTGCGCGTTAAATCACATTATAAAAGATAAACCCACTATTAGTGGTTATGAGAAAATAGAATAGTTATATAGAGAATTATGGAAGTTTAAAAGATAAAAGTAAGAAGCTTTCTGGATGATCCTTACACTCTTACCCAATGACAACTTGAATAGCACATGCGACTAACCTGCAAGGGACACTGCCCATTGAGTAGGCAGAGACCCACAAATAGAATCATTCAGTACTATGTTACTGAGTAATCATTTATACTAGAATAAAAGGTAGGGGCCCTATGCAATACATCATGCATAAATGATGTAAAAATAATAACATACACAAGTATAGAGATAAACACAACAACATAAGAGCCAATACACAGTGCAACACAACATATAGTAGGAAATGCATATCACAAGGTTCATTTACTTGGTATTTCCATCACTTACCAAGAGTGACAGGCACCAAGGCTGTACTTATACTATATCCATAGGTCATAAAGATGAAATCAATACTTCTGGTCTTAAACCATTAATTAAATATTATTCAACATCATCTCTCGACTTATATCTTTGTGAGTACGAAAACCCCACTATTATAGCTGGTGGATCGGAAATACACTCCAGAAAAAAAGCACCTAGCCACTATTATTTGCCGGGAGACTGGTCTCCAGTGCAAAAGGCTCCTGACCACTATTTTTGTCGGTAGATCGATCTGACCCTCACTCATATTATAATGCCCCGAATTTTTAAAAGCCTATATTTTAATAAATAAATTTGATTTGGAATAAATTAGCCTTTAAATCTATTTAATTTAATTATTTTATGGAATTTTGAGCATATAAAATTTATTATAAATATTTAATAAATTAAAATAAATATTTTGTTATTTTATTTTACTCTTATTATTTAAACGAGTTTTTAAACCCTTATTTTACAAAAACTATCCTTTTTAACCCTTATATTTTAATTATCTTAAATTAAAATATTAAATCAATTTATTACCCAAAATTATTCTATTTTATTATTTTATCAATTAAATTATTTATTCCATTTTCCCTTTCTTTTTCCCCTTTTCCTTCTTTTCTCCTTTTTCCCTTTCTTTTTCTTCTTTGGGCTACCAGCCTGCTTTGGCCTGCCCGTACCCCCTCCTGCGCCTTGGGCCGCTGGCCCACTTCTCTCCCCCTCCTCCCTCCTTTCCTTTTTCCTTTCCTGGCCCGACTTCCTTTCTCTCACGCGAGTCGGCCGCCCTTTCCTTTCCTTTTAGTCTTCTTTGACCGGGCCGGTCCGCGTGGATTCCCTTCGGCCGCCCGTCGCCCAGCACCCCTGATTCTCCTTCTTCTTTCTTTCTTCTTCCCCACTCCCTGCCATCGCCACTCCCTACAACTCCCTCTCCCCTATTGACCTCCCTAACTCTCTCTCTCTCTCTCTCCCGCCATTTCTTGCTCCATACCGAGACCTTCCCCACTCCCGGCCATCACCATTCCTTTCCCCTCTCCTTGCAACCGCCCATTTCCCTACCATTCTACAGCCACCCCTCGAGCCCCTATCCCTTCCCTTCTCTCCCTCTTCTATTTCTCCCTACTACCTTACCCGTTCTGCATTTTCCCGAGCCCCTCCATGCACCCCAACTCTCTCTTTTCCTTCCTTTCTTCTCCTTCCCTCACCCTCTCTATTTTAACTTCGCCACCCAGCTCCGCCGCTGCCACCGCCTCAACCACCACTTGAACCACCTCCTGCCACCCTCTACCTCACCCTCGAGCCATCACAACCCCCATCAAGCAGCCCCGCAGCCCCATTCTTCCTCCTCTCCCCCTTTTCTCTTCTTTACCCCTTTATCGGCAACCGCCCTGCAACGCCTCATTCCGCCACCGTCCCGCCGCTTCCACTGCCACCTGAGCCACCTTATTACTCCCTACAACCCCCTCTACCATCCCCAATCCTCCTTTGGTCGAAACCGTCACCAGAAAGCCTCCATTTTTCCTCCCCATTTTCCTTCCTCGCTAGCCTCCATCTCGACCCCTTCCCGGCAACCCCTTTTCGCGGCCTCTCTGCCACCGCCGCCGCCACCTTTAGCCGCCTCCAACGCATCCCCGACCACCACCTACACCCTCTCTCCACCCCTACATCCTTCTATTACATTAAATCCACCCCCACATGCATCTTTTCCTAGCCTAAAAACCCTAACCCGAAATGGTCTATTCTTCTTTCTATTGCTCTCCTTCGAGCCCCTCCTCCCCCCCCCCATTAATTTTCATGCAGCTCATGCTGCATTAGCAGCATGATTTTATGGGTTTCGTGATCTATTTGTTTACTAATTTTAAGGTATAATTATATTTTTAATTTAATTATTTGATTAATTAAGCATTATAAAGTTTTATGCCTTGATTTTATTATTTCTAAAGTAATAAATCTTTATATTATTTTTAGGTATTGGCTTTTATAATCAAAGCTTGGACCTTTAACCAAAATATCGGTAAGGTTCGTTTTTGCGAAAACTGAGGTAATCGTTAAATCCCGCTTAAATGCACGGATTAACGCATGTTAGCACATTAGGCATTTTTAATGTGTATTATGCTTGATATATGTTGTTTAGCATATTATATGTGGTTATTGTGTTGGTTGATAAAAAGGAAGCATGATAGGTTATATGATATGTATGGAAATAATATTTAAGGTAATAATTTGGAAAATGTTAAGTATTATCCATACTGTTTATGCTATTGTAATATTTAATACATGTTTAATATTTTGTGAGCCTTAGGGATTTTATTAATGCACATGGTACAAGAATGTGGCCTAATCTATATATGGGTGTTAATGAGTATGGTATTAACTTTAAAAGTTGTGGATGATGCATTAATATTAATATTTTGTGTAGTAATAATAATAATAATTTAATATAAGTGGTGTACTAAGGGAAAAAAGGTAATTCTTAATTAAAAAGGGTATTATGGTAATTTTGGAGGTAAGGGTAAAATAGTAAATTTATTAATAAAAGGATAAAATGGTAATTTCGGAAGTAAGGGGGTTAAAATGGTAATTTTCGTAAATAAAAGGGCAATTTTGTAATTTTGTAATAAAAAGGGGCAAGTTGGTAATTAGTAATAAAAGGGCAATTTGGTAATTTGTAATAAAAGGGCAATTTTGTAATTTTATAATAAAAGGGGCAATTTGGTAATTTTATAATAAAAGGGTAGAATTGTAATTTTGTAATTAAATGGCAAAATAGTAATTTTGTGATTGATGGGCAGAATGGTAATTTGGAAATTAGGAGAGGTAAAATAGTAATTTCGTAATTAATGATATATGGAAATGTTATAAGTAAAAGGGCGATATGATAATTTTTGAGAGTTAAGGGGGTAAAATGGTAAATTTGAAGGTAGAAGGGTAAACGGTAATTTTGTAAATCAAAGCAGTAAAAGTGGAAATTGGAAAGGAGTAAATTGGTAATTATAATAATTGAGAAGGATAAAATAATAATTTGAATAACTAAAGGGTAATTTGATAATTTAATAGTGGAGAAGGGTAAAATAGTAAATATGATAAATGTGAGGGGTAAATTGGTAATTTAACCGACTAGAGGGTATTTTCATAATTTTGATAATGGATTAGGGTAGTTTGGTAATTATGACAATTAAGAAGGGCAATTTGGTAACTTAAATAACTAAAGGGTAATTTAGTAAATTTAATAATGGAGAAGGGTAAAATTGTAATTATGATCATATAAAAGGGTAAATTGGTAATTTAACCAACCAAAGGGTAATTTGGTAATTTTGACAATGAGAAAGGGTAGTTTGGTAATTGATAATAAAGGACGGTAATTTGGTAATTAACTAAATAAAGGGTTAATTTTGTAATTAGGATAAGGAGGAAGGGTAATTTGGTAATTTGACCAACTCAAGGATAATTTAATAATTATAATAAAGAAAAAAGGGTAAAGTGTTAATCTAACCAACTAAATGGAAAGTATATTAAGTGTAATAATTATGAAGGGGGATTAGTGACCTAATAAGTATGAGAAATAATTTAGCAACCTAAATTGAGTAAGGGTAACTTGGTGATTTTGTAACAAAGAGGATAATATGGTAATTTGTCAAGTAAGAAAGGGATGACTTAATAATTTTACAAGTAAGGGGATAAATGAGTAGTTTGTATCTAATATGTCGTTGTGATTGTGGAATTTGTGATATGACTCAAATAACGCTGATTAGCGAGATAGGAATATTTGATGATTAGTAAGAATCCCGAGAACGAATACTAATTCAAAATTAGATGAGTTAGGATGGCCTTAATGACTCATCTGTGTTCCCTTGGACAACCATTTGAATAAGAAATTTCTGATGATATCTGAACGATTAAAAGTGTATAATTATCTAATTGTTGTGCTTTTGTGATCACCATTAATTAAGACACTAATACTTAAAGTGAAAGACCTCGAGATCGGGAATGGTGGCTCTTTAGGGGTCGCTACCCTAAAGACGTGGTTTAGCCCACGATTATTTGGTATTTGCTGGTGTGCCTTTGTGCCCCAGCCAGGCCCTATATCTACTCTATCTAGATCTACGGACCTAGTTAGGGGGTATGCATACTTAAGGATTAGGTGTCCTTGTCGGTAGGGTACTGAGTTAGCTTTATGCACCAGTACGACCAGGGTACCTTTGCGTCCCTGGGTTACTAGTTGAAGGTACTGAGTGGCTTTTACACACCAGTGCGATCGGTGTACCTTTGTGTCCCGGGTTCTTGATCTCCCTATCGAGGCAAATAAATGGAATTGTTGTGCTAAATAAAAAGGGAAAATACTAATCATTAAAGTGAAAGATTAATGAGCCGGGACCAGTTGATTTACATGATGAGTACCGATCCACTGGAAATAATAGTGGCCCAGGATGTTTTGCCCTAGATGATGTTCATGAGTATCGATCCACCAGATATAATGGTGGCCCAGGATGTTTTTACTCTGGATGATATATATATATATATATATATATTCCGATCCACCGGCCAGAATAGTGGGGGTCCCGAGCTCAATAAAATTTATTTTGGATGTGAATAAATTATGGAAAATACTAATCATTGAGATGATTGATAATGATGGATTAAGGGCTTAAGGCCCAGACGTATCGATCGTTTGCTATGGCCTACTAATCATTATTGATTCGTTAAGTATGTGGTTGTATGACTATGGATCTTAAGTATTTACCTTTCATTGTGTACGTATGTAGTATCATGTGTGACATTGCGTGCCTGTTTTTAAGTGCGTTTTTAAAGGGTTACTCAGTACCGTAGTACTGAAGGGTTCCCTTCGTGGGGCCCCTACCTATTCAATGGACAGTACCCCTTGCAGTTTGTATTCAGGTGCTATTTAATTGGGCTCTCGGGAAAGAGCGTAAGGTACTATCCGGTAAATTCTAGGGTTTTAACCCGTCTCTTTTAACTTTAATGTATTTATTATTTTGTAATCACCGTTGTTGGATTTTACTCTCATAAACTATTTACTGTGCTACTCTGATTTTAAATGCTTAAGTTTCTCGTAAAATTGTATTTTACTCTTTTAGCCTTAGCACTTGGTGCCGGAACGGTATGAGTGAACCGGTATGGTACTAGGTGTGGCGGTAATACTCCCAAAGTTCACGATTTATTAATTTTCTTCTGCTAATTTTCTTTTAATTAAACGAAATTTTTTTAGTAGTGAATTTTGGGGGTGTTACACACATGGTGTTTTGCTATAAGTGATTAGTATCTTTCCCATGATTTATTATCATCCAAGGTTTTGTTTATTGAGCTCGAGATCTCCTACTATTATAGTTGGTGGACTGGTACACATATACAACCTCCAGGACAAAACACTCCTGGCCACTATTATAATCGACGAACTGGTACAAATGATATAATCCATCTGAGCTCAGCTCAATAATCTTCCACTTTAAATGATTGGTGTTTTTCATTTAATTAACACAACAAATCCATTTATTTAACTCAAGGGGGAGATCATTAAAACGGAGACACAAAGGTACACCGGTCATACTAGCACATTCAAACAACATAGTACCTTCTAACCATCAACTCAAGGACACAAATGTACCCTGGTCGTACTGGTGCATGAGAACACACAATGCCCTACCGACAAGGATACCTAATCCATAAGTATACATACCCTCTAAATAATTCTGTAGAGCTACATAGAGTAAGATGTAGGGTATGACCAGGGTATTAAGGCACACCAGCAAAATCTAGAACAATCGTGGGCTAAACCACGTCTCTAGGATAGTGACCCCTAAAGAGCCACCATTCTCAATCTCGAGGTCTTCCACTTTAATTATTAGTATCTTAATTATGGTGACCATGAGAAACACATCAATCACATACTTAATAATTTTCATTTGTTTATGTTATTATTAAGTAATCCTTATTAGTATTATTCTCTATGTTAGCTTAAATAGTCCACTAAGGCCAACCTAGGTTCCAATTCTTATACTTAGGCACCTTAAGTCAAAATGACCAAAATGTCCCTAAGGCTAAGGATTCCTTTTAGCATCTATTTCCATTACAGAATTCATTTCCATTTATTCACATGCTATAACAGGTTATCATATCATAATTATAACATTGGTCATAGAATCAAGTACTCTATATCAAGGGATCATGGAACGCATAAACCCTAACATGTCCTTCTAGCACATCTAACACACATTTCCATGAATAATTAATAGCTAAGGCACCTCTTGCATGATTACAAAATAAACATTATATCATACCCTCAATTATCTATTCAACCCTATACCATACATTATCCTTATGATATTCACCAATTTACTGAAATACCCTTATCCTTATATTATACATGATTATACTTAAACAAGTGATACTAAGGCCATACATTATTATTCTATTATTTAATATCCCTTATGTCTTATTATGGAGGCTTATTAAATCTATTGTTATATTATATATAATTTATTGATTTACCTCTTAATACTTACAAAATTACTAAAATACCCATCTTACTTGCATGTTTATTAAAATACCAATTTTTCTTATCAAATTGCCAAATTACCCTTCATTCTTGTATAATTACCCAAACTACCCTTCATACATATGAGATTACCAATTTACCCTTTATACTTATATAATTACCAAAATACCCTTTTATACTTGTTAAAATTTACCAAATTGCCCTTCAGGTTAGTTCCACTACCAAATTACCCTTCATACTTACTAAATTACCAATTTACCCCTCATATGTGTTAAATTACCAACTTTACCCCTCACACTTGTTAAATTACCAAATTACCTCTCATACTTATATAATTATCAAGTTACACTCTTTCATTCCAAATTATCTAAATACCCCTATTACTTATTAAATTACCATTTTACCCCTTTTATTCATAAAATTACCAAGGTATCCTTGTTTATGCCAAAATTACCAAAATACCCATCTTACTTATTAATTTACCATATTATCCCTTATGTTTATAAAATTATCAAGTTACCCCTTTTTATGCCAAAATTACCAAAATACCCTTCTTATTTAGTAATTTACTAAATTACCCTTTTTACTCATAAAATTTTCAAGTTACCCCCTTTTCGATGCAAAATTACTAAACTGTCCTATTACTTATTAAATGATCATATTACCCCTTCTATTCATGTAAATTACCAACTTGCCCTTCTTATACCAAATTTACTAAATTACCCTTACCACATAATGAAATGCCCCGAAAATTTCTAATTTTAAATATTATATTTAAATAAGGTTTTATCAAAAAATTTAATTTAATAAATTATTTTTACCAAAATAAAAGAAAATATATTAGGAAAAATTAATAATGAATTTTATAAATATGTTGATTAGAGGAAATTTGGGTATTTTAACTAATTAAAGACTTTAATTTGGGAATTTATTTAAATAAATTATTTTATTTAAATTAAGAAAGAGAAAATAGTTTCAAATTAATGTTAATTTATAAATAATTTAATTGATTAAAATTAGAGTGATTTACTAATTTAAAATGGAAATTTTGGAAAATCTTTTAAAAATCCTAACTTAGCCTAAAAAGGGATTTAAATATTATTGTTTTTAAATATCCCAAATATTTTAATTAATTTAATTAACCCAAACCTCCTAATTTTCTTTTTTCCTTTTCCCTTTTTCTTTCTTCTTCTTTTATTTTTCTTTTTCCCCTCCCCCGATTGGACCTACCTCCCCGTGACCCAATCCTTCTTTTCCTTTCCTTCTGCCAGCCCAGCCCGTGGCGTCGTCCACCTTCTCCTTTCCGTCCCAACGCTGCGTTTTATTTGCATTAACCATTGCAACGCATCGTTTGACTTAAGCCCCTTAGCCCCGCGCCGAACCGCCCGGTTTCCTCCCTTTTCTTTCTTTTCTTTTTCCTCGAACAGCCGACTCATCCCTTTCTTCTTCCTCCCTTCTCTGCCATTTTCGAACCTGCGACACCGAAAATGGCGCCACCCTTTCTCCCTTTCTTCTTCCTCCCTTCTCTCCCTTTCTTCTTCCTCCCTTCCCCCGAAAATGGCGCCGCCGGCCACACGTGTCATGACCGGCCTTTATCCCGCCCATTTTCTTCCCCTCGACGCACACTCTAATTTGAAATGCCCCATTTCCCTTTTCTTCCCCACGTTGCTCCCAATTTCCCTCGCGAAGGTCGGACAAAAATTCAAAATTGTACTGCCCGATCAACAGCATAACCGTCCCATTTCTCACCGGCTTTGACCTCCTAGTAACCTCCACAACTCGAGCTTACCCTCCACCACTATAAATACCCCTCGTATGGCCTGGTTTTGAGATTTCTTTCCCCGAAACCCTCAGCACCAGTCTGTGCACCACCGCTCCTTTAGACACGCTTTTCTCCACCGTTAGCCAACCTCGACACCGCCTCAGCCTCCCAAACTATTCCCTGTAATGCCCTCTAGTTAATTAAACCATCTACATCCTTCGATTCTCCTTACACGAGCCTCCATAACCGTGCAAAGTTTGCTAGTTCTCTCGCCAGAATTTTTACCCCGAAACCTTAAACCATTGTCCACCATCACATCTGCCACTTCTGCCACCCTCTAAACCACTCAAAATCTCCTGCTAATTCTCCTCCACCGACCCATAAACTTATTTTATTTTTCTCCTTCCCCTCCCCTCTTTTTCTTCATTTTCACCCCTCTTAGATAACTTTTTTGGCCACCTCCGGGCACCACCGCTGGTGCCACCCATCCCTGCCAATTCAAGGTGAAACCCTAGACCTTTTCAACACTTTCCTTCGATTTATTGAAAATTATTCTGCTTATATCCTAATTTTTAATGCTAATTCGATTTTAATTATTATTATCATAATAATTATTATTATGATTATCAACTGTAACCTAATTGTTAAATTTTGTTGACAGGTTTGGGAGTATTCTTGAGTTAGAGAAATTATTATTCTTGAATTTTTGTTATTTAATAGAATTATTACATGTTTACTATTAATAATAATAATAATAATAATAATAATAATAATAATAATAATGTTATTAGTATTATTAGTATAATTATTTATTTAATATTGTAATTATTTTAGGGGGGTTCGAAACCTAAAATTTTAAGTAGGTCTCGCACCTTTGCTTTTTATTACTATTATTAGCATTTTTAACATTATTACTAATTATATTATCATTATTATCTTTATTAACTTTTATATTTTAAGTATATATATAGTATTAATATTATTATTACCATTTTTAAATATTATTATTATTAAATGGGGTGGTTTCGAAAGCCACTTTATAATTTTAAGATTTATATTATTATTTATATTAATATTCTACTAATAAGAGTATTATTAATAATATTTTACTTTTATTATTATTATTATTATTATTATTATTATTATTATTATTATTATTATTACTATTACTAATACTATTTTGGTGAAGGGTAGAAACCCTTATATCACCACTCATTTCGAATGGAAATAGTAATTTATTTGTATTTTTAAGCAATCTTTTATACAGTTAATTATTGTGTAATATTGTATTAATTAAAAACCAAGTCTTAGAATAAGTTAGAGAACAATAAAATTTCATGAGGGAGCCTAATTCTAGTATATTTTTATATAATAGGTGAACCCAGTCAAATCCCTCAAGTGGAATAAGAGCGTGCACCAAGACTGGTGACGTTTTAGGTATGGGTGTTACTAAGGCCATTTGTGTGTTTATATGTATTATGTGATTTATATGCCATGTATTCTATGTTTATTATTATTAATTATTTCATATGTGTTATAAAGTGGAGTTGAAGTATGTTGGTATGAATAAATCGTGGCATGAGAATTATGTGTATATTTACGTTATTATTATTGTATGATGTGGCCTTAAGACATGCATGTTAGGGTTGTGAAATAATGATGGGGAGTGTAACAATGTGGTGTCAAGGTTTTGCATGAAATGGCATGGTGTTAAGATTTGCATGAAATGGCATGATGTTAGGGTTTGCATGGAAGCATGTCTACGTGGAGGTAGGGTTTGCATGGAAGCATGGTATATGTGGAGCTGGGGTTTGCATGTGAATCAGGGTTTGTATGGAAGTGTGGTATATGTGGAGCTAGGGTTTGTATATGAATTGGGGTTTGCATGGAAGTGTGGTATATGTGGAGCTAGGGTTTGCATACGAATTAGGGTTTGTATGGGAGCGTAGTATACGTGGAGTTAGGGTTTGCATGGAAGTGGGGTTTACGTGGAGTTAGGGTTTGCATGGAAGTGTGGTTTATGTGGAGCTAGGGTTTGCATGGGAGCTAGGGTTGCATGGAGTTAGTCATGCATGTCTGGGCACAAATGTTTGTGAATGACAAATGTTTATGAATAAAATATTTAAGACATTAATTACTTAAAGTGGAAGATATTGAGATGGAACCAACCAATCCACCGGTCAGGAATAGTGGTTAGGGTTTTACCCTATATGTGACCGATCCACCGGTTATAATAGCGGTTAGGACATGAGGTCCTATATGTGACCGGCCCACCAGTTATAATAGTGGGGGATCCCGAGCTCAATAAAGACAAACCAGAGTTGTCAATGCTATTTAAAGATACTAATTACTTACAGTGGAACACCATGCGAGCAGGAACCAAGCCGATCCACCTGTTAGGAATAGTAGTTAGGGTTTTACCCTATATGTGACCGATCCACCGGTAATAATAGTGGTTAGGACATGATGCTCTATGTGTGACCGGCCCACCGGTTATAATAGTGGGGTGTTCCTGTACTCGCATGGATTGATAAAAAGACTTAATGCGAATCGACTTCCGATAAAAGGATGATTAAATAATTAATCTGGATCTTTTGGGCCTTATGTGTGGACTTGTTGATTATAAGTTATGGATTTCATTTTATGCTTCTATGTATCATATGTGTGGGTTTGTAAATGTATGTTAATCATTATCCTGCATGAATTAATGTGTTATATGCCGGCCTTAGTACTCGGTTACCTTACTCAGTACATAGCGTACTGATCACCCATTTCATAGGTGTTACTCATTCTCATGAGCAGAAGGCCCGTCTGATCTGTTGCAGGTAGGAGATACCTACTTTGATGCTATCAATGTCTATGGGGCATCAGGAAGGGCGGAGTGATAGCTGGGTTGGATCAATCTCTAGAGTGACGTGGTCGTTTTCTTTTTTAAATTTATGACTCATGTTATCTTTTATTATGTTTGAATTGTCGAAACAATTTTACTAACGTTGTTTAGTTATTATCTGGAAAAACAATAGCTGGTATTTCAAATTATGTAAGACTTGCGCGTACTCTGATTCTCGCTTTTATAAATTTAGATTTTTATGGTGTTATTAATAGTATTTTCTTAGTCTTAGCACTTGGTATCGGAACGGTAGGAGTGAACCGGTCTGGTACTAAGTGTGGCGGTAACATCCCCAGAATTCATGGGTTTTAAATTAAATATTTTAATTTCTTCCGCTTTAAAAAAAATAGTGAATTTTGGGGTGTTACACATAAAACACTAACACCCATGGTCCATATGCATCATCTAATACCACCAACTATTATTATTTATTATTAATACCAATTATCACCTACCATATATACTTATTTAGGCCACACCTTTTGTGCAATAAAAATGAGTAAAATGCTCCTAGAGCTCATATTAACATTATCTCTACTACAAATGCCATATTAGCTTATCATGACATATACACGCATATAACATTATCATTAATAATAAGGCTCCTTCCTTAACTATCATTTCTACACACGACACACTTCATAATATAGCATGCTTTTTATTTCAACTACCAACATATGCTACAAATCATAATATACTTAACATCCCATAATATGCACACAAACATATTCAAAACCCTAATGTGCCATCATACGTATATCCACATATTTTAGTAGGGTATAATAGTTACCTTATTTCCAATAATAAATAAACTTTACCGGTATCCCCAGTTAAAAGTTTAAGCTTTGATTAGTAAAAATTTGTACCTAGAAATAATATCAAAACCAACATATTAGTAGTAAAAATTAAAAGAGTAATTTTTTTTACTAAAAAGCTTAGTAAATACATATTAATGCTACCTATTTTTATACCTCAAAAATTGGTTAATTTAGCTAAAAAAAATGTAGCAACACTCATATTGTATGAGCAGCGTGAGCTACATGCACGAGGGGAAGAAATTGTGGAAGAAGAAGAGTGTTGGGAGAAGAGAGGAAGAAGGGCTCAGGTGAGGGTTGGTGGCTTTGGTTGAGGGCTTGTAGAGGGGAGTGAGGGCGGTGGC
Source organism: Tamarix austromongolica (assembly GCA_039764185.1). NCBI lineage: Eukaryota > Viridiplantae > Streptophyta > Magnoliopsida > Caryophyllales > Tamaricaceae > Tamarix > Tamarix austromongolica. Next base: position 80,368,257 of record CM077814.1, on the reverse strand, counting down.
TAGGTGCAAGAGAGATGGTAGGGTGTAGGTGGTGGTCAGGGGTCGAAGATCGGTGGTAGCAGGGGCTGGAAATTAGGTGTAAGGAAGGGAGAAGAAGAAGAAGGAAGGGAAACGAAGGGAAGAAATCAGGGGGCTACATGGGAGATATTGGCTGGCTGAGGTAGGGAGGTGGTAGAGGAGGTGTCAAGGGGTTGAGGTGTGGCTTTAGTCACAGTGGAAGAGGGGAGATGGTGGTGGTAGGGTGGTGTGTAGGGAGGAGGTAAAGAAGGAGAAGAAAATAAGAGGGAAGAGAAAGGTGGTCGTAGGGGGAGAGTGGTGGTTGTAGGGTGGTGCATGGAGGAAGTAGGGGAGGTCAGGGGGTTGGTGTGGTGGTCGGTTGGGCGGTAGAGGCTGTGGTTGAGGGCGGGGAAGCAAAAATAAGGGAGGAAAGGAGAAGGAGGAAATAAGGGAGAAGAGGGGCTCTGTAGAGAAAGAAGGGTGCTCGAGGAGGGAAATAAATGGGTAGAGGAGAAGAAGAAAAAGAAGAGGGAGAGGAGGGAAGGTAGAGGCATAGTGTTAGGTGGTTGTAAGGGGCTGTAGGGTGGCAGGGAAGGGAGAAGAGGAAAGTGGAAAGAAAAAAAAGGCATGCATGGGGGGTGTTGCAGGGAGGTGTGTAGGGTCAAAAATGGAAGGGAAAGGGACGGAGGAGAGGGGGAGAGGTTGTAGGTTGGAATGGCAGGTGCAGGGGGATGGTGGCAGGCATATGAGTGCATGTATGGGGGTGTTGTTTGGCTCGTCACTAGGGAGAAGAAGGAAGAAGAAGAATAAGGGAAAGAAGGAAGGTCGGTCGAGTGAGGGAAAGGAAGAGCAAACCGGCCTGCGTGCAAAGAAGAAGAATGAAGGAAGGGGGAGCGGTTGGGCTAGCCTAATCGGGGGAGAAAAGGAAAGAAAAAAGAAGAAGGGAGGTAGGCTGGACGGGTGAGGAAATGAGAGAAGGAAGAGGAGCAACAACCTAGCGGGGGAAGGAGAGAATAAGAGGGCTAGACGACCCCAAGGAGGAAGAAACGAAGAAAAAGGAAAAAGGAGAAAGAAAAAAGGGGAAAGGAAAAAGGAAAGGAGAAAACAAAAATCAAATAATTTTTGGAATTAGGGTATTTAATCATTTAGATAGATAAATTATTTTAATAAAATAATTAATTTAAAATTTAAGATATTAATTTAAGAGGATCATTTTAGTAATATACAGGTTTGGAAGATTATTTAAATAAAAATCATATGATAAAATAACAAAATATCTATTTTAATTTATTAAACAATCATATTAATTTTTAAAAGTACACAAAATAATTAAATTAATAATTTAAAAATTAAATTTATCCCCAAATGAGGCTTAATTATTAATTTCTAGGTTTTAAAATTTTGGGGTATTACAAAAATGATACCCTTATTTATCAATAGTACACATGACTATAAAAGAGTTTAAATTACATACTGGCTACGATCACATCAATACTAATAAGAAAAATATTAATTATGATATTAATAATATTAAAATAGTAATAATAATTAATTGAAAATTTTTAATTCATGTTAAATTAAATTGGTTCATATCACACTAAATCATAATTGGCAACAATAAGTTAAGAAGAACATGCCACGAGTGTTCACATATTTTTTTAATTTTTGATCTGTCTTCTAGCAATATTAACTAATAAATATAATCACTAAATGCACAAAAAATTCATTTAACTTAGCATCCCCGTCTTAAATAAGTTTAGTCGTTACCAATTTCACATCTTATTTTCCAAAATATACATAAAAATACTTCATATTTAAAAAATGATGTTTTTTGTTTCTTTTATATCTCACTTCTCATCCCCGTCTCTATGCATAGGTGAATATAACTAAAACACACTGATGTGCATACAAAAATACATAATTGGTGCAAGAGTAATGTATATAAAACAAATATTTTATATCTATTATGTAGTGTCTTTAGAATTAAGCAATAAATTTTTACATGAAATACCTTTTATACTTTTTTTTTAAGTAAAATGGATATATTGAGTAAAGATTTTCCTCCATTCTAAATATATCACATAATAAACATAAAATGTGAGGGTATTTTTCTCAAAACCATGTTACTACCCTGCCATACATCTCAAACACACTTATATAAATTGTCAATATTCCTCAACATCATCCTGATTATGCATACACATTACTCATCTTGATGAGTTGTTACCTTTTCTATCAATTGTGTTTAGTTGTGAATTGATCATTTTATTTATTTAGAAAATTTATTAAGGAAATAAAAATATTTGGATATACATATATAAAAGTCAAATGTTATATTAAAATAAAACAAATATAAAAAATATGATACAAAGGTTCTAGTCACTTAGACGGTGCTTGCCTGCTTGACAATTGTCTTATGTTTATACTATATCTAATGTGATATATTACTTTTTATACATATTAAAAATATTCGTGTTCTTTATCATAACTTACTATAAATAATATTCAACTAAATATTTTAATCTTAAATCTATCCCTAAAATTATTAATGCACTTCACTTTATAACATCTTCATTTCATGTATTAATTTGCCATAAGAGAATAAATATACAATTCACTACATAGCTTCAAGAATATTTCCTAGAATAAAATACAAATAAGGTTCATTTTGACTACCTTTGACCAAATAAAGGCAAGTACATTTATGTGCATAAATTATAGTTTTTTGAGCTAGCTTATAGCTAATTTTTCTAGTCTAATACACTTCTAAACGAAAAAAAAAACTTTGCTTGATAACAAATTTATCACTAATGAAAAAATAATAATTTTGAAAAACTACTTAAATTAGTCTGTAATCTAGTTTTACCAACTAAATAGACCAATTTTCAAATTTATCTTTTCATTTTCACCCTTTTAACCATAACATAATATATTTTATGTTCCATCTATATTCCTCCACAAATCAAATTTCCCTCCATATAAGTCTAACAATACTATTTGATATTATCATATAATCTAGCTTTGAAATTTAAAGATCTAATGAACACGTGAAATGGATAGAAAATATTGATCTTGCATAAGAGGAAAAAACAAATATAATATGACATCCTAGGTGATTGGCCTGTTCCTTAGGTTAGGTGGTTTGCAAAGGGATTTGAAAACACCATTTGCATATGATTCTATAATTTTATTAATTAATAAACGTAAAATCCCCATTTTTTGGACTTCAAAGTTTTTTTTAAAGAGTTAATTATAGAAGCTAAAATGATAAAAATATAGGGTGTTACCGCCACACTTAGCACGAGTTTGGTTTCCTTAGTTATTCTTGTAGCAAGTGCTAAGGCTAAAATTATTACTTAGCTTAAATTAATAACACAATATAAAAACTGTAATAGAGAGAACAAAGAAGATTATTATCATTGAGACAAAACAAATGTCAATGGTTACAAAACTCAGTGAAATAAAAATATAAGAGAACATAAGACTATAAGAACATCCAAATCAAAATATACTGAACAAAACATCGAATAGTTATAACTTTCAACCCAAAATACTAACCTTTAACTGATCTCACAAGGAAAAGTACAACATTATTGAGTAATCAATTATATAATATTAACATAAAAAGCTCACGTGGAACATACAGAAGGCATCACGGTAATACATGGTATAAAATATCAAAACATACATGTGATGATCAAAATACGATGATTAGATTAAATACACAAATATTACAAAGCCATATATTGTTCATTCTCATTTGTTTAGAACATGCTAAAACTTTCCAACTAGACATCTAAGGGATGCTATCTAAAGCAATTATTAGAAACAATCCCAACACAAGAACCATGACTTTCATAATATATCTCATATCTCAATATCAAAACCGGTAATATCCATAATACCACATGTAGGGCTTAAAAGACACATAATCTATGATTATACATACACTTTATAAGTCCGCAAAGCTAAATAGAGTAAGATATAAGGTATGTCTGGGACACTAAGACACACCAACAAAAATCTATAATCAACAATAGGATCAACCACGTCTTTAGGGTAACTATATCTAAAGAGAAACCATTCCCGATCTCGAGGTCTTTCACTTTTAATATTAATATTTTAATAAGGTGACCAAAAAATCACATAATACACAAATAGTTCCAACTTTCATTCTTAACTATGTTGGATGATTTACAATTATTCAAGATAATCATAATCATATACAATAGTAAGGTCAACATGAAAATCTACTGAGGCTATCATAGGATCAATTATTTATCTTTGGGCACATTTGGCCAAAAATAACTAGAATGCCATTGAGAGCATAATTACCACATTATCATTCATTTTAAATACTAATTCCATTTTATTTATTGATTTTTAATGCAAAGGATAAAACACAATAACTAAATTAGTTAGCATGTAATTAAATTATTAGATTCGCCAAATGACCATTTTATGCTAACACATGATATAACATATAAAACCCTAACACACATATCTAATTTATCCAAAATCACATATTTTCATGGTCAACATTAAATAATACATAATATACATGATCTAAAATTTACCTAAAAGACCAAATTTCCCCTAGGGCCCACAATAATAATAATCATGCTAAAAATAAGCCTAAGCATACTAGCCTATCATATTAGACATACATAACATACAATTTATTTTTGGCATTAAACATGTTTTAACATACTCTAATATACATAATACTTTCCATAAGTCAACATGCTCCATTTTAACATATTTTATGCTAGTATTATTAGATAGATAATTACAATGTAACAAACATGCTTAATATAATTTATACATCAAAATCCTGACATGATATTATGTGATGTCTACCATTTTAGTAGAATATAAGGATTATAATATAGCAAACATACTTAACAGGGCCTATAAATAGAAGCCTTAATGTGCTATCATGCGATACCTGAGATTTTGGTGAAGAAAATACTTAACATGGTTTATACATCAAAACCCTAATGTGTTGTCATATGATATTTAATATTTTAGTGAAGTATAAGGATAACATAATTTTCATCAAGGCACAAATTGTAGAAAACTTAACAAACTTTATTAGTATCCACTAATCAACCTCTTATACCTAAAAATAATACCACATTAATCATATTAATATTTAACCCATAAATTAATAATTTATATTTAAATATTTATCAAGTAAAATTATCAAACTACCCTTAAGTTGAAAAAGGAGGTGTGTATGAAGGGGTTGGAAGGTGGTGCTACAGGTTGCAGGAGGCGGTAGTCGAGGGTGGTGCTGCAGGGTGGAGGGGATAATGGGAAACAAGGGAGGTAGTGGATGGTGGTGGTGACAGCTACAGTGAGGAGGTTAGCTTGTGGTGTTGGATGGTGCTGGTGTGAGGGGGAAAGAGGTTTGGTGGTAGTGTGTTGGCGTGACAGTTTGAGTGGTGGTTAGGGGAGGTGAAGCAAGGGCTGGAAGGGAGGAGATGAGTGGTGACAAAAGGGCGACACTAAGGGGAGGCTAATGGCATGGATGGGTAATGCTGCTAGATAGGGGATAACAACAGTGGTTGTCGATGGTTGTTGGATTTGAGATGAGGGGCACAACTTAGGCATAGGTGTGTAGAAAAAAATGAGGCATGACTCAAAGGAGGGGTGTGCGAGAAGGGAACGGGTTTGCAAGGGAAATGGGGCATGGTTGTGTGTGGCTGGCGCACAACTATGCGGCACACTTAGAAAATAGAACAAGGTTGGGAGGAAGAAGAAGGACAAATGAAAGGAGATGGGGTCATATAATTGCAGAGGAGGAGGAGGAGAATGAGAAGAAAGGAAGGAACACAGAGGATTGTGTAGTGACAAGCAGCGAAGGAGGCAGTTGGCGGTGTTGTCGACAATGGTGAGGGTGGTGGTGTGGTGTGTTGATAAATGAAAAGATGATGACGAGGAGGTTGAGTTGGGGGAGAAATGGAAGCAGAGGGTCGAGGTTGGTTTTAAAAAAATGGAGATAGGATATTTTATTATTTTTGTAGCCACAAAGGGTTAATGTTTATGCATATATACTTTTAAATATACACATTTTTACAGATTGGATATTATTTACATTTATTGGATCAAATATCCGATTTATTTGACTTTTCGTTAGCTAAAATTAGTTTGTTTTTTTGGAATGGGTCCAATTAGGTATATATTATACAATATCTTTGGTAAAAAACATACAATACATATATGTGACAAATTATAGTGCATAATATCATATATAGTATAGTTAACACATAATGTACAATATATAATACTACTTTCGTATGTAAAAAAAAATCACAACGTAATTCGAGGAAAAAATTTAACCATTAATGCATTTTAATATATATTGATAAAAAAGAATAAAAATATATATTTTTAATATGAATATAATAATAATAATTTTTAATATCATTATATATTATAATTTAACACAATCAAAGGTCAAAGTATGTCATTGTAATACTATATGACTTGTTTTTACATATAGATATAGTATATTGTATAAAGTATAGTGTATACTATATAGTACATAATATATTTGGTGAACATATCTTATACAATATATTTATTGTATATGTGACAAACGTGCAATATATAACATATAGTATAGATATCGTACATTTGACGAGTAATAAATAATATATAATATTGGTTCTCTGCATATATATTATGTAATATAAAATTTTGATACATAAATGCATATTAGTATTATTCCTATAGCAAATTAGTATCTTGTATTCTTATGCAAATGAAATTAAATGTGGAGGATTATAGAAAGACGCAATAAAAACAAAAAATGTTATAATTAGTTTTGTTATGGTAAAATATATGTATAATAATTCAATATAAAATAGTGAGATGATTTATACAAAAATATGCTTGACCTAAATGTGAAAAAACTTCCTTAATAAACCTAAAGTATAATTAACTCATTTTTATAATCTTCAATATCTTATCGAGGATAGGCATTCTAAGTGATGACATTCTTGACTTGGCTAAACAAGTTATGTAATACCCCAAAATTTTATTTAACCTAATATTGTATCATTAATACCCTAATTTGATTCTAATTTTAAGAAAATATTATTTTATCCTTAACCAAATTTCTTAATCTTGAAATCCTAAGCTAGTCTGAATTCTTTACCTTGGATAAACTATATTTCATAACCTAATCTTAATTTCGGTAAATTTTATCACTAATCCTACGTATTTTAGCTAATCAAATATATCTAATCCTAACTCAACCCTATTTCCTTTTCTTTTTTTTTTCTTCTTCTTTTTTTTTCCTTTCTTCCATTGTGGCACCAATTTCTTCTTCCTCTCCTCTTGCGTGCACCCCTCCTACAACTTGCAACGACCATTATTCTCACCCTACTACAGCCACCATCATCACTATCATCCATCACCATCTCTTGCTAGTGCTAGTGCACACACACCCTCCCCTGACATTTTTCTTCTCCACACAATATACACACACAACTCTCCCTCTCATGCTATAGACCCTGCCATCTTTACCCCAACACTCCGCCATCATCTCCAGCCTCCTTCGTTGAAAATTTCCCCTACCATAAACCTCAATTGCACTGCCACCCTCTGCATTTTTCTTTTACCCATCATATGCCTCATACGTATACATATATATACACACTACTACACTCTCATTCTCCCTCGTTTGTTTGTTGCTATTCATTGCCCAAACTCTGTTAAAAACCACTGCCCAAACTCCCTCTCTTTACTTTCGTCTTGTTCCTTCTTCCTCTTTTCCTACTCTATTTTTCTATGCACACCCTCCATCACCACCATGAACCATCACAACCACCACGCATTGCCCAAAACCTAGTGGACCGACCACCAAGGCTATCCCATCACTCACATTCATCATCGTCAGCCATCACCGTTAACAATCGTCATTTTTCCCTCTTCTTTCCTCGCGTTTTTAGAAATGTATGGCCGCACTCACTACCATGCACTCCTAATTTGCCTTATTGCACGCCCGTGCAAACTAATAAGGTTTTCTCTTGCACCCTCTCACGACCCGCACACAACTTGCCGCACACCTATTTGATTTTGCTCTGTGTATTCAATGATCGAGCATGACCGTACCTTTCATACCACCTAACTATGCATGATCCTAGCTCACGGCCTAGGTGTGCATCGCCTGCCGCAAGCCCGTGCAACCTCCCCATTTTGGTTGTGTACCATCTTTTTCACCCCCAAACCTTATCCAAACACCACCAAATTTTCACCATAGCTCCACCACACATTCACACAACTCAAGCTTCCATTTGACTCCAGTTATTTCTATTTTTACCCTCCTTACCTTAACTTTTCCCTTGATTATAATCTTCAAGCCTAACAGCGTATTATCTTATTTTTTATAGGTGATATTCCGGTGATCTTGTAGGAGGAAGTTTGGGATTTATGTGCTTAGAGCCTAGTGTCATTGTTGGTAAGGATACTAATCAATATTTTAGAGCTTTTGTGTTAAATTCTTGCATGGTTGCATGTATTATCATGATATTGTTGTTATATGACGGAATGTATGATGTTAATGAGATGTTGTCATAATGTGGATGTATATGATATAAAGGAAGTAAGCATGGGAAAGATGTGTTGATATAATCTTATTACGCTCAGCCTTACTTGTGAGAAAATATAATTTATGGAATAAGTGATATCATTTAATATGGATATCTTGATATTTTAATGTGTTAGGTGCATTAATTATGATAATGATATCAAGAGAAGTATTTAGAGTACTTACTAAATCTTGTGGGTACCTCCAAATGAGATAATGGCTTAATTAGGGCATAATAACCTTAAAATAGTAATAATATTATTCCATATGTAAAACTTTTGAGTTAGACCACAAATTTTGGATATGTTGTTGATGTTGATAATTTAAGTATGTGTATTAAATTTGAGTGATAATACGAGCCTTATGGGAAGAGTTATGACTAATCTTGAAATTAGGATTTTGGAAGCCCTATTAATTATAACGTTTGGGATAAGGCTCTTATTTTACGTGTGAGACGTGGGTGTTATACCACGAATTTTAGGTGTGTTAACACTATTAGTTTTTGATAAATGATATACTATAATTAGTGGTTAAATGATCAATATAATAGAAGTTATGTAAGGAGTTTAATGTTATGGTTGAGGAAATTAAGGATCTCGACTCTAGAGATCGACCTTATGAATTATGTTATGTGCTTATTTGCCTTAATGTGTTTGACACCTATAAATCAATCACGAATAATATAATAATCACTTAAAGCGAAAGAACACATGAGTAAGGGAAATGTGATGTTATTATCTCTATTCCACCGGAGGATAATAGTGAATGGGGACCATTTTGCCTCAAGAAAATGGTGTTTTTATATTTCTGTTCTACCAGAGGATAATAGTGGCTCGAAAGTATTTTGCCCTGAGAAGGTATTTCAGTCTATTTCATCGGATTAAGTATAGTGCGACCCCTACTCATTGTGAAAGACAATGTAAACTGTATAACCTATGGATAAGACACTAATGACTTAAAGTGGAAGAGTACGTGAGTTATGACTAAGGTGATGTTTTTATATCCATTCCCCCGGAGGATAATAGTGGCTCCGAAGCATTTTGCCTAGAGAATGTGATGTTTTTAAATCCATTCCACCGAATGATAATAATGGCTCAGGTGTGTTGTCCCTGAGAAGGTGCTTCTGATTGATCCACCAGTTTAAGAATAGTAGGGTTACTGAACTCATCGTATATAAAATAATAAAAATAGTTATTTCTAATAAAGAGGCCTGTATCAGTATTTATCTTATGAGACTTTTCATTAGTTTGAATATGTACTCATCATTAGTTGTGAATGCATGTGTTATTTGTATCCCTAATTTAATAGTATTGTTACCTTACTTAATACGTAGCGTATTGTCCACCCTTTTCATGTGTGCTGCTTATTCCTATAAGTAGGAGACCCTGATTCTTGTGTGCAAGTCCTGGAAGACTCGCTAGACAATTATGTTGCTATACACTATGTGGGGATGAGTGACCAATTATCTGTACTAGGTGTTTTGGTGAAGAGTTATGTTATCAGGTTGATGTATTTACCTAGATACTCCTTTGGACTCTTTGATCTATGGTATCCCTTACTTTGTATTTTGTTATTGTAATTTAGAGTTAACCTCCAAACTCATATTATTTTATAAACATTTCTTCCATTTCTAATTTATTTATTTTACTATAAATGATTTTAGTCTTGTGATTGATGTAAGGATGGTTGGGCAAACCAGACTTATGTCAATTACGACAGTAACCCCCAATATTTTACTTATATGCTTTCGATGTAAAACGAATTTTTTTTCAGTAGTAAAAATTGGGGTGTTACAAGTTACGAGAGTTATGTGGATGCACACAACTAGAAGTGGGAAATGCCTTGTACATTTCTTTCACTAAGTTTGATTTATGTTATGATGATAGATTATAGGAGGAGGATTTACCTTTGCCTATTACTACTATATCCATGGATCACATCTCTTGTGATTTGTTTGTTATGGGGGTGATTGGGTGTGTGTGTGGGGGGGGTGGGGGGTTAATCACCATATTATATGTCTTTTTATATCGATTATTTAAAAATAATAACAATATTTTCAATATAATACCTATTTTAGCTTAAATTAAGGTTTAAAATGGATATTCGTCTAACAAAGAGATCTTTCGATTTAAATATACTATACAACATATGTAAAATATGAGAATAATTTTATCACTTATATTACCCCCATACCAAACGAACTCTTAGGCATAATATTTTTAACCCAACCCTTGGCGATCTTAGTCTCTAAAAAAGAGAGATATATAAACAAGGCATTTAGTATATGGAAAAATCAATAATATACATTCGTGTACATTTTTAACATTGAATTCATTTAATATCTTCTAAATATATGATCTTGTATTTTCATCCAAGGCATATCTTCCTTTCGAATAAATACAAAAATATCAATAATTGTATGCTTCATTTATATAGCACAACTTACTCATCAAATTGTATGATGCAACTATGTGTGTTCATCAAAAACTATTTTATATGATCATTTAGTTATTTTTTTTTTAAAGAACCTTACTTGCTAAATAGGTTAGAATCACGTGTATTCTAACTTATGGTCATTTATAAGTTATTAATTTTCTTCCATCAACTATGAACTTTTAGGCTATTTCTAAGGTAACTATATATAATATAAAATTTTCACCATACTTAATTAATAATTAGTACTAAGGAAAACAATTTTTACAAGGTGAATGATGTCACAAATAAGTTGCAATTTCTATGGCTAGCATTGTAAATATTTCTAATGTCATCACGATGTTATCAATTTTTTAAAATTGAATTATCTCTTAGTAGAATTATTAGGAAAAAATATTATAATATTCTTAAGATTTTTCTTTATAAGTATATATCCATATTGATACACTTTTAGTAAAAAAATTACAATGAAAAACATTGATAAAACATAACATAATAGTGGTGAAATATGAAAGTAATTATGGTGAAATATCAAGCATATCATGATAAAATATAACAATAAAAACAAGCATGACTATATGATGTTAGATCACGGTGAGACATCAAACTTATTATAGTAAAATGTAAAGCATATCACAGTAAAATATCAAAAATATCACGGTAAAATATATATCATATCATGGTAAAACATCAAGTAGACCATAATGAAACACCAAAGATATTGTGGTGAAATATAACAATGGAGAGAAGCAAGCCTATATAATGTTGGATTATGGTAAAATAAGAAATATATCATGGTAAAACATAAAATATATTGTGGTGAAAAATAAAGTAGATCATGATTAAATCTCTAATATATAATGTGAAACATTAAGCATACCATAATGAAACACCAAGGACATCTTAGTGAAACATAACAATGGATAGAAACAAACCTACATAATGTTGAATCATAGTGAAATATTAAGTATACCATGGGGAGATATGAAACATAACGTAGTTAAACATCAAGTATACCATGGTAAAACATGAAATGTATTATTGTGAAACATTAAGCAGATCATGATTAAATCCCTATTATATAACATAAATGCGTGGTAAAGCACCAAGATTAATCATGGTGAAACATAACGACGAGTGATATCGATTAGATCATGGTGAAACATTGAACATATTATTGTAAAATACCAATCATATTGTGGTGAAATATAATAATAGAGATAAGCACAACTACATAATGCTAGACCATGGTAAAACATCAATCGTATCATGGGAAAAAATACGAACCATATCGTGACAAAACAACAAACATACCATAATAAATTATGTAGTATATCGCGGTAAAATATCAAGTAAATTATATTTACATTATTATTACAACTTAAAAACTACCATGCACATGCTAATATTATAACAACTACTATTTTATTTACTTAAATGCTACCATATACACCATGTGCAGGATGTATACAGTTATATCATCGTCTAATTGAAAAAGGTAAGGCAACTAGGAAATAAAGAGCTACTTGCCTTGATTCATTCATTATGACTATTGGACTATAGGGTGATTAAGGATAAGTATTAGAGTTCATTAGTCACACTAAGAGGAGAAAGTTCACAACATTTCCCACTATATGTCAAACCATACATTTTCTTGCCTTATAAATTAAGTTATGACTTTGCTTTCTCAAATTACCATCCCCTTGCTATTCAATGATAGAAATGTGAATTAGTCAACAATGTAAATTTGGCAATTACATTTTCCTTTTCTTAATAATAATTTAATGCAACAAGTAGTTTGAGTTGAAGTTCATGGCCAAGCTTTTCAATGGCGAGCTTAATCTTGGCTAGTAAAATAAGGTTGGATGCTGCTAGACTAGCTACACAAATGTAGTAGATTTGATGGAAATTCGTAGAATCGGTTAACTGGGATCGTAATCCTAGTAGTTTTTGTAACATTACTGCATGCTATCTATAATTATCGCATGTAATTTGATGAGAACATGCATTACAAATGAACTCCCTAGTAAGCCACTCCATTTTTGGAAGAAAAATCAACTATTGAAAAAGTTAATAAAAAATAAGCTTATTATAAATTACGAACTATTTCCTCATTATTTATCCAATTTCTTTACCAAAAAACACATTATTTTCTTTATCTATTCATATAGTTAGCTAATTTACAGACTTTCAATCATTGAGTGTAGTCTTTGCATTCATACTCTGAGATAGGGTTGTAAAGGAGTTGAACTGCGTTCATACTTTGAGATAGGGTTATAAATAAATTGAGACAACTCGGTATTTGGTTCGGTTTGACTTGTTTATTTAATTAAATGAGCTAAACTGAGTCCAAGTCTCACTTTTTGATCCATTTATTAAATGAGCCTAACTTGAACTTTCTTTTAAACTCGTTTAATAAATAAGCCGAGTCTGACCCACGACGTTTTGCTCTACATAGCTCATTTACGACCATACTTCGAGCTTTATTTTACCCTGAAGTTAACTTGCTAAGTAGAGCCTATACATGCCTGGAGTATTTTGCAGTTGTCATTATTTATTTTTCTACAAGTACTCCGAGATTATTATTCAACCTAATCATATATTTTAATCAATATAATCCATTGTTTTATGTAAATGTTTTATTTATTTTTAATTATTTTCAACTTAATTTATTAACAAACAATATTATAAACTAAACAATTGCCAAATTATATATATTAAACAAACTATCAACATGTAAAAAACCATTTTGTATCATTTTATTGCTTAGTATGAATTTGACAAATAACTTAAGCTTATAGGCAAACCTTTTTTTAGAATTTTGTCTGTCAAGCAACAATCTATTTCTTATATGTAAGATAGTTTTTTTAAAAGCTAACAAAATAAAGTATATTATCACATGTTAGCTTCTCACTTTTTCCCCTAAATTTTTACTCTATTGTAAAACATAAATGTTTTAAATAAAAATATATTTTCTGATGTCATTCAATGTATCTCAATCTTTCCGATGGCCAGTCATGAGAAATAGTTTTGAATAAAATATTTCAATTACAAATATTTTATTCGAAAGAAGAAGCGCACACCGGTTCAACTTCAAATATTTCATAAGAGAACACCGGCCTCTCAAATATTTTATTCGAAAATATACGACATAGATGGAGAAGCGATCTTCCTTAAACAAATAATTAAATAATCGGATTTAAAAAATAAAATCCAAAAGCAATAAATTCGGGTTTTCCAAGTAAAGCTAAAGCACGAGATATATAAGAAGAGGGGACAGTAGACAGAATGTGAAGGAGAGAATTAGGCAATGAACACGTTTGCCGATTGCTCCCTGCACTGCAGAAACTGAATTGGTTTTGTAATAAGACGCCGACGACAATCAACAAGCATAAGTATCCAAATCCGCAAATATACAAATATTTTAAAAGGTCCGTCTTCTCCTTCTTGTCTCTCTCTATCTCTGGTCTTTCGTGATGCTACAGCTTGAGGGTTTAACAGCGAGAACTCTGTCTATTGATTACATTGAATCATCAAAATCATAGGCATGTGGAACATTTATACATCGATATTTTGTTTTGAAATACCTTGATAACTTAGTTTACGTACACCAATTTGGCATTTCGCCATGTTTCGTTAGTTAATTATTGAATTCGTTTCGTTTCGTCGAGGTATTGCGTGATCATCGGAACAATCAAAAATTCTAATTTCTGGCTTGATTAATTGCGTGATCAGCGGAGTTGGGTAATTATAAACACGCTTGCGTGAAGTTTTCAATTTTTACTTGATTTGTTTGTTTGTACTAACTACTAAGCCGGACTAAGATTTATTTTGATGAATTGGCGCTTTATCTTTAATTTGGGGTTTTGTGGTATATGCTCTTTGGAATCATGGCAATGCAAGTTTCTGAATTAATGTTTTTGATTATGTAATTCTGTCTTGTCAGTCATGTTTCAGAATTGTTTGTCACCATTTATCACTGTACTCGTTTTATTCAATCGGCATATCATCAAATTACAATGCATACTATGGCAACACTGCAGCAATGATGATATGATTGATAATTTATGATACTGTACTAAGATTCATCTGGTGTTAGTCAAAGTAGAGACTGTGGAAACCTCCCTTCCGTTCCACCCAAGCAAATAAGAGAACTGAAAAATGACGTTGTGAATGGTGATGTTGTACCTGGGGTTGTAATGTGTAAATGGATCAGGAAGGGGGAGCAGTTCCTTACTCTCACTCAGTTTGCTTGCCTGAAATTCATCTTGAGACGCATATATCTAACCTTCCCAAACTATCTGGTTTGTTTATACTTGGTCGGCCTCATGCCTGACTCCTGTATCGCTGTTCAAGTTAGCTAGTCAACTTGAGTGCATGAACTAGTTGAGTTTGAGCTTATCTTATGTATGGAAAGTTGAGTTTCATTCTTTTTGCAACTTGTCTCTGAGAATGTAGGCTTTGGTGTTATCTAAAATAAATTCCTAAATGAGACATTGAACATAAGGTTTGCATGTATGTATGTAACAAGCTAGCTGGGAGCCTGGAACTTGCCACCCCTGGTTGAATTATGGGGTCATGGATCTAATTAGACAAGTGAGGGAAAAATCTTGGTTGTGTCCTTAAGGTCTGGGGGCCTCTTGTGTAGTTGCTTCTGCCCTTCTCCATTCCCCCTATAAACATGAAAGAAAACATTTCTCGTTCCAGGAAATGGCTTTGAACTTTTTTCCACTCGTTCTAATAAGTTGGAGAACCATTTTTCTGTCTCAGAGATCTATACTGATTTTTCTCAATTGCCCATTTTTTCTTGCATATTTCTTTTGAAGAGAGTTACAACTGCATTGCTAGCACAGTGGATTAATACAAAGTGTAGACCATTTCAGATTAGTGTGATATATACAGAAGATGGAGCTGAGTTGTACCAGGTTATTCTCTTTCTTTTAAATTTATGTTGTTTAGATGTTCATTAATTTTTATAGACCATAGGCTGAGTTATTGAGGTTCTGAAGAAGTAGGACTGAGTAATTAGTTGCCTAAACTTCATATTGAAGGAGAGAGAGAATATCATACTCTGTTTTTACTAACAAGTCTAGAGGACAAGATCAATAGTGTTATTGAGGATGGCTTGTTGTTCTTCATATTGTTAGCTACATTGAATTGAACATTCTTGAGCTGTGTGTATATGTGTTTGTATTTACAGCTTCAGCCTTGTTTGCTTGGGTTGAAATGCATCTGATTACAGATTCTAGTCTACATAAATAATAGATAAATAGCACCATCGTTATTTAACTATTGCATTTCAAGTCTACCCTTAATAATTATTATTGTGAAGGACAAAACTCTGATGATTCAATGCTTAGAAATTTGAAGGTTTTTGATACTTTAATTTAGACTTTGCTAACATTTTGGAGTGTTTCAGAAAAGAGGGGGGGGGGGGGGGGGGAAATAGAGAAGACAAGGGTGCAACATGGGATGGTGGGACTGCAGGAATGTAGTTTCTAGACATATCGGGTTGTATAATGAACTAAGACTTTGATTGTTGACCTTTATAACCATGCTTGCACGAACTTATCATGGGATAAAACAACCTCAATTAGCTATGGCTTGTCTAACAACTTTGTGTGTACTAATGCCTTGTATCATATGTACTTTATTGGAGCCCATCTGTCATATGATGGTTACTGTTCTGAGGGATCTTGTGCTCTTCCCCCCCCCCCCAACAAAAATAATAAAGAATAACTCAACCTGTTTAGTCCCAATCGTTTCTCATATGGTATCTTTTACGTGTCTTTATTTTTTTTTTATGTGAGGCGACTCCATGAGTTCTTTTTTATACTGAATTTTAAACTTTTTGTTCAGGATGTATTACTTAGGTTTCTAATCTTCACAGTGTTCTTTATTCATAATGTGCATGAATTATCCTATATAATGAAATAAAGATTCCTCTGAAGTTAAAGTAAAACTGGATCATGCTCTTGGTAGTGTAGATAATGGAACTAAGATAAAGTCTGTGGCTACTAATGAATATGCTGATCCTCAACCAACAGATCAGTATCTCGAGGTAGTTGGTGGTGAGATTGAGGTGCCAAAGGTTGATGGTACATCTAAACTGTCTCCAAAAAGTGGGGCAGAGGCCAATAGAAGCTTGAGTGGTAAAATGGAGGTTTCTGTTACTGGTTCTGGAAGCCACAGTTTGTTTCACAATGATCGCAACAGAACAGAGATCTTCAAGGTTTGTGTCACCAAGGATATTGAGAAACTTCAAAACATAGATGATGGTCAGATTGTAGAGGCTAATAAGGTCTCGAATTTCCAGCGAGATGATTTGTCATGCATCAGCAAAGCTGATGCTTCAAATACAATGGCTGCTGGACATCAAAGTGAGACAGAGCGGAAGAATGTGTCCTGTAGTTCAGGTTCAGTTAATAGTGTCTTTCGTGAAGAATTGGAGAGGAGTGTACAATCTAATAAGCATTGCCCTGATAATGGTCAATCAATTCTGGAGGAGGGGAATACAGATTCGGGAAGGCAGAATCAATGCTCAGAAGAAGCTGTCCATTCGACTGTGGACTTTTCAGACAAATCAGACCCATGGGAAAGTTCATTGTTCAGGGAGAGGGCAGCTGCTGAACCCATGCAAAAGGTTTGCTATCAAAACCTCCCTGCTACCTCTCCCTCAACCTTTTATTTCACAGGGCTAATGAATTATTTTGTGTTTTAATTAGGTTGCGTCGTTTGGGTGCTTAGAGGATCAAGGGGATTCATCACCAGTTGGGCCAGTCAACTCCAGTGCTGATGCGCATACTCTTAAATTTAATGCCCACTTCTGTGATGACAACTCATTGAAAGGAAAAAGGGCTGCTGCTGATGGAAATGAACACGTGTCAGATGCAAAAAGCTCTTTTGATATTAAAGAACACTCAACATTGAATGTGTCACTTGATGTACCTATTGACAAGCCTCTTTACTTGCAGTCTCCTGCTGTGGAGGAGACCGGAGGATTTGATGAACTGGTAGATGTATGTCATATTTCCTTCTTTGTCTTTTCTTAATAGTATTCTCATATTAGCATTGAATACTGCTTTATATTGATGGAGTTGATGGAATTTACTGACATTGGCTATCAAATCCATAGAAGATAAGAGTTTGGAATGGCAGCTACTGTAAAGACTCGAAAAATGAGCTCTGGGTGATGGGTGAGATTCCATTGTTACAATCATGAGTTGACTGTGTGGGTACTTATTTGAAACTATTGATGGTGTGCATATTTCAATAGCTTTGTAGTTTCTAGGACAATCACTATTCTTAATAGTGATTTTAACATCCATAAAGAGGAAATATGGAATAAAGCAAATTATACTTATTTTTGGACAGGAAGCTCTGTTGTCACTGTACTAGAACTTCAGTTACTTCTGAGAGTGCTTACTTTTTTGCTTTTATTATGTAGGTGTTAAGTTGTTAACATGTCTGCGCAAGCTGATATTTCTTGCAACTTTTATTTTGTGTTGCTCAGTTGGAGCTTTATTGGCAATATTTTTTTCTTCTTTGAATAACTGTTTACTCAACCAAAGTGTTTGCCCAGATCAGTATTTCATTATTTAGTGCTCTTAATTTGTTTGCATGTTAATTCCATTTTATGGTATCAATTTTTGGGGACTTTGAAGTAAAAGTAGTCAATTTCATGAATTGAAATCTCCTTTCTGAATGTTCAAGCCACTTTATTTGAAAGGGTCGACAGTAGAGAGTAAACTATAAAGGGATATTATGGATTTATACTGTGTGACAAACTAATTTATTGCTAATGAATTCTTATTTAATACACTTTCCAGGGATGTAACATAGTTTTTATTTTTTTAATTGTTCCTTTCTTCATGTTGTGTCTTCCTTGCAGCGTTTTCCTTCAAGGAAGAAAAACGTTACTTATTGTAACAATTGGAATTAGGTCATCATGAAATCATTGTTTTTTTTTTGTTTTATTATCATCATCATCATCATTGTTATGTTGATGTTTCCGGTTTTTGCTGTCTGGTAGTTAATTCAGTAAATTTTGTGATAGGTGTCATGTCTATTGGACCCTACTCCCTCCTTTCCGCATAACCTTTAGCTTTTAGTCTATCTAATGATTTTCTGTCACTGATTCAAATGCTTTGACGGGGCTCTTGATAACTTGAAATCATAAAACTTTGTTGGAAAGGGCATCTGTTTACTGTTCTTGTCACTTTCCACGTACAATCTTCCAGTTACTATTGATTGATGGGTAAGTTGGGATTTAATAGACACAATGATGAGACCTCAGATGGAGGGTGGTTATGGAACTTCTTATCCATGTTCATGACATCATGTAGTTTGATTGGCCGTGACTTGTGTTGATGTGAACATGTGCATGCTGATCTTGAGCTAGTGATTGTGGTCTTTGGTGTTATTTTCTCTTGTGTTACTTGGACTACAACTGTGGGATTGGATGGTGGGATTCCAGCTGATATACATGGTTTGTATGTAATGTTTGTTTATTGCAATTAGACTTTGATTGATAGCTGTGTGTTTGTGGGGTAATGAATTGTGTTTCAATTTGGGTGCAGGTACGAGTGTGTGACATCTGTGGTGATGCTGGTCGCGAGGCATTGCTTGCTATTTGTAGCAAGTGCAATGATGGGGCAGAACATATGTAAGTTTGTTTGTGCATCTTATAATTTGTATCAAATGCTAGCTTTATATACTTGAGTCCTAATAATGCATTTGTGATCTGTTTATGAAACTAGTTATTGCATGCAAGTAAAGATGCATAAGATTCCTGACGGTGATTGGATGTGTGAAGAGTGCACAATGATGCAAGGAACACAAGCAGAAAGGTTTACTGAAGATGTAAAGTCAGCTGGAGCCTTAAAACCATCTGCTGGAAAATTAGTTCATGGATCACGGAAATTGAACTCTATAACGGAGCTGTCTGAGAATAAAATTGCCTCAACTTTGCGCTCTTCTCGTAAGAGGCCAGAGTCTAGTATAAAAGTGGATAAACGGAGAGCAGTTGATAATAAGGAACAGATAGCAAAGCTGTCTGAGTCTTCCAGGAGGACCGTCATGCCTCAGGTTCTGCTTTCAAAGATCATGGACGAGGGAAAACATCTAGCCCATTTGGGATCCCCATCTGATGGGCGTAAGTTTTTCTATTCTCTCTGGACTTTTGCCATATGCACTTGCATATTTTTTTTTCTTGATTGATATATGGTCTTATTAGATATATTAGTATCTTAAATTGTCAATTGGAGCAAGACTTTTCCTTGTGCAGGTTCTCTGAGTAAGATTAAGCCTTTCAAGAGTTTGGATATGAAGGTCCAGACACAGGGAGTACATATACAGGAAAAGAGGAAGGTTTCTGAAGTAACTGCTACCTGTATGGGTCAAAGGAACACAACTTTTAAAAAGCTTAGCAAATCCATGTCATTTAATGGTGTTGGCAAAGCATGCTTGGATGTGTCTGATTCAAAAGCTAAAATCAATGAAGATTCCATGTATTTAAGACATAAGACTGTACAAAAAACAGTTCAAAGGAGTTGTTCATTTAAGATCGACAGATCTAAGGCTTATCAACCATTGGGAGAGTTTGGTGCTGCGAAATTGAGCATTAACCAAAGGACTGCAGTCTCTGGGCAAGTTAAGTCACCTTCATTGATAAATAAGGGCCACGATGGAAAGGATGCTAAAGTTCCTGGAAGTTTGAACTTGTCAAATCCTAGCATTGCCCTTCAATGCAAGGGCCCAAAACATGCAAAAGGCACTGGTAGGATGTGATAGTGTTTTCTTCCTCTGACTTTTTGGTGCTTTTTTTTTTTTTTTTCAGCTTATCTCTTTGTGTAATCTTATATACTAATGTTTTTGTTGGCAGCTACATATGGTATAGAGAAGAGGCAGTCCTCTTCTCAAGCTGGTGGAAGAAGTCCTTGCCATGCCAAAACTGTGATTTCTTCCCATCGATTGACCAACCATTCAGAGATCATTCGTACTAAACAGGAAGACAGTGATCATCCAGTCCCCACTGACAATGTTCTGCAAAACAACTTACCTACCTTGGGGGTCTTGTCTTTGTTTGATAAAAGAAAGGATGTCTTCCCTGGAGGTTCTGTTGTCCCAAAACTTGAGTATATATGGAAGTATGAGTCCTAATGCACTCTATTCAATTTATTAACTTCCTAGATGCTGCTTATTTTGGCAGAACTATTCCCCCCCACCCCTTTTTTCTTCTTCTGGTTAATTATATACACTTGAGATCTTTATTCAAGCAGGGGACTATTTAAATTGGAGGACGGTGGAAAGCTTCCAAATCATTGCCATGGGATACAGGCACACCTATCAACTTCTGCATCGCCTAGGGTTTCTGACATAGTGCTCAAGTTCTCGCATGAACTCCTGCTGAAGGATTTTCCTCGCATGGATAATTGGCCTGTTCGGTTCCAAAAGACCTGTCCAAAAGAAGAGGATATTGCTCTCTACTTTTTTGCCGAAGATCTTCAGAGGTATAGGAAAGTTATAAATTGTAGCATCTCATCAACTGTTTTGATCTTCGATGATATCATATAAATCGTTGTGATATGTGCAGCTTCAAAAGTTACAGGAGGATGGTGGAATGCATGGTTCAAAATGATTTGGCTCTTAAAGGAAATTTTCATGGGTTTGAACTCCTCATCCTTCCGTCTAACTTGCTTCCTCAGAATTCTCAGCGTAAGAATTAACGTTTACTTGTAAAGCCATTTTGAAAATGAGCACGGACATTTTATTGTGGTATTGTATGATACAATTTGTGTCTGAGAAAACGTTTGCAATATGCTGCTTTTCAGGTTGGAATAATTTTTATTTTCTCTGGGGTGTTTTTAGAGCAAGTAAAGCTACCTTCCCAGGTTACTTATCAGTTTCTGGCCCTCAAGAGGCATGCCAAGTCCCCAACAGCAGTGGTGTAAACCTAGGCAAAGAGTCATCTGTACCCATTGAGTCTGGGCTTCAGCACATGAGTCCTACTGTGCTAATGGATGGAGGTCTTTATCCCCCTTGTACATTGTCTAAGCCAAACCAAGAGCCAGATAGGACTAATCTGGAAGGGTTGCAGTCATCAGCTTCAGCCGAATGTATGGATCAAACTTGTGAGGCTGAGTTATGTTCGCAGAAGAAATGCTTTGGTTCAGTGAAAGTTGTTGACTGCTCTCCAGATGGTGCTGAAGGCATCTCATCAGCAAGTAATTCTAGTAGAAGAGAGCAGCTTTCTGGAAGGATGCAGCATGCCGATGATTCCCAGGTAACCTTCTAGTCTTTATTTCAGCCTCTTATATCAAGTGTCTTATTTGATTTGTTTCAAGAACAGCTTTTTGCCTTGCTCCCTGAATGTTGCGTGGTTTGGGTTTACTTTCTAATCTTGTGTACTTTGTTTCTCCTGAGCCGAGCTCTGGCATTGCTCACTAATACTACCTGTGTTGAAATTTATCAGTCAGAAACAACTTGTGATTCTCGGCCTATGTAGCTATGTTCCAGTCCCCATGTAATTCAACAATCATATGCAGTTGAGAGAGTGTCTATGAATTTCTATTCACCTATGATGGCTCTTAGGTGACTAATAATGGGAATCGCTATTTCATCACTAGTTTAGTGATCCGAGAAACATTCTGTAACCAACCTCTTTTTCTTTCAGTTTCGCTAAAACCTGCCAGCCTTTATTGTTGCTTTGAATTTGCGTTACATAGTTTCACCGGAATGGGTGGAAATCGCACGGAATGCTCTTGATACAGTAGGTGCAGCTACATGTGAAGAGTTATGATTGCACTTAATTTTCATAGTGATATTAATCTTCTGGTTGTTCCATGTCCGTAATACAATCTTAAGCCTTCCGGGCCCAAGAAATTTCCTTGTTTTATACAAAGTTGAAATGGCTTTGTTATTCTGTGGTTAGAGGCTCGTAGAGGATTAATATCATACATAAGGATAATTTTTTTCCTGCTTTTCTCGGGGGTCCTAGAGTGGTGTTCTTCCCTATCTATTTATTTTCCTTTCTGTCTTCTGAGAGAGGAAATATTGATAGTTTTGTTTTATCATGGTGATCATGATTTTATCTGCTGCTCATAATTTTTCTGGTTCTTGCAGGAAAAGAGCAGGTACCCGAACAATGGAACGGAGACTATACTTGGAGGTGAGATCGATAATCAAGCAAGTAGAAGAGAGAGATCATTGGTTCCAGATGATATAGATGGATGCAAGGAGACTGAAGGACAGCCAAACAGCAAGGACAACAGTAGTTTATTTGAAGGCGTGGAGCCTCTGCGCGATACAGAATTTCCTAGGATGAAAGCTCCTGCTCCAAGAGAAGAGACATTTAAGGAGGAGACAAAAAAATCAGCTTACAGCATCGCAAATATAGGATTTCCTTGGATGAAGGCTCCTGCTCCAAGAGAAGAGACATTTAAGGAGGAGAGAAAATATTCGACTCACAGCATGAATGCAGCAGAAAACCTTCAAACCATGCCAGGTTCTTTCGCTGTAGTTCCTGGCGTGTCTGGTCCCGTCAACAGTGGAGCATGGTCCTGGGCAAATGAATGGCAGGTAGCGCTGGGGGAAACCAGCACCAAGAATGAAATCTCAACACTTAATCTTGCTTTGGTAGATCAGATGGGAGATGAAGAACCCGGTCTTAATTATCAAAGATATGATCCAGTTCCTAGATATGAAGCGGATAATATTGGCAGAGATCAGGTGTCCCTCGAACTCTCTCTTGCGTTGCCATGCTCAGGCAAGGACTTTCCTGATGTGGATACTTCACTGGTGCTTGGTGGCGGTAATAAGAATTAAGGGCTTTACAATGATAGCGTGTATATAAAAGGCCTTAGGAGAAGGGGCAGTAATAATCTTGACATATTTTACAAATATGAGCTATAGTAGTACCTAATATATTCGGACCTTTTTTTTATATTTTTTATTTACCTATAGACGTCTTGTTTTAACGAAGACCGACAGACATATGACTTGGCTAGAGTATGAGCAAGGGAATACAGAACAGCGAAAGTTGTAAGTACTGTGTTTTGCTTTCTTTCCCCTTCCTCCTCCCTTTCTCATTGACGTGAATTCTTGGGGAAGATCGGCCTACTTTTTTCCTTGTAATACTCCATTGTGCGGTGGTTTAGGCCATTTTTAGTCCTTACTACTTACTAGACAGGTGAACGTTAGTCCTTTTTTTGCCTTTTTCATACGACGACATTCTTTCTTTAACTAATTGTAGATTAGGTTTACGTAGAATTTTGTTTTTTCAATTAGGTCAATTATATGTTATTTTTGTATTAATTATGTCATTTTTTAAATTTAACTTTCCAATTATACTTGATCTTTATATGATTTATTTTAGATCTAACAATTAAAAAAAAATAGATTGAGGATTAAGTTTTTTACGGTAAAAAAAGGTATAATAAAAAAGTTGAATTTAAAAATTGATATAATTAATATAATTTTTTTATTAATGATCTAACTAAAAAGGTAAAAGTACCCATATAAACTAATCAAACGATATGTTGGAGTCTCCCCTATGTGCTCGTATACGACTTTATAGACACTCTATGGTGCTCGTATGCACCCGCAGTCCTATTGTCGGTTATATTTGTAATAGTGCAGGCCACAAATTGATACATAAGCAACTTTTTATTATGGGTAAGATTGTTTAACTTGTATCTATATCTTGTCTATTGAATGGAATATTAAAAAAAATTAGTTCGGATATCAACATATATCTAATTCACTTATATTTAGAATAACAAACATGAGTTTGGCAAAAAACTAATAAACAATCACACACTATAATATAATGCGCTACACAATACAATACCATACTAGACATCCAAAATATAATATATTGTGCTCCATTATATTCCAATTATAGTACAATATAAAAGCATACATAAGATAAAATACAATTAAAATATACAAAAAATATAATATAATATGTCCTAAATATAATACAATACATTTAAAAAAATTAGATATTTGATTGATTTGAAGAATCCAAAAAAAATCGAACTGGATATTTATGTCAGTCATAACTAAATATTCTCTTTTTCAAATAGTAAATTATATTTTTATTTTTGGATACTTTTTATTTTATTTTATTTTTGTGAAATTCTAGTTTTAAGTACAATTTTTGCACATATTTTTTTTTGGGACGAAGTAATAAGTATGTAACTATGTAGTAATCAAATTTCTTTTACCAGATAACCTATCTATATTGGAATCAACTTTATGTATAAACTAATCTATTAAATAATTTAGATTTTAAAACAATCAAATATATTAAAAAAGACTAAATTATATAATTAATATGTCTACATTTTTGTACTACTACATAAGAAAATATAAAGATGCATATTACTCTCTTTGTATCCAAAAAACTATTGTTGCGTAGTTTGAGGATAAATTTTGACAATTATTTTCTTTTAAATGATAATATATTGTATCAAAAATATTTCTATAATATTATTCTTGTATGTTTTTTATCAGTATATATTAAAAGATATTAATGGCCATACTTTATTCTCGAAATATGCAGCAATAGTCTTTTGAATACAAAGAGAGTAATATGCATCTTTATATCTATTTTATTCAGTTAAAAATATTAAATAATAAAATATTATTTAAAATTTATATTTTGGCTAGATGTGAAAAATGGTAATTAATAGGTTAGTAGTTAATTGGGAACAAGGATAATGGAAATATAGATAGTAATTAATTAGATACAAGTTAAGACTTGTTATCCTTAGCTTAATTTGTTGAACTAATCTAATTATAATTTAATTTTTAATGGGTTATTATTACTATTTTACTATTATTAATGCCATAATTAATATATTTTTAGTATAAAAACTATTTTTTATCAATAATATCATCATCATAATTAACATCATTAAATTTATATTATTATTATATTATTATTAAAAATTTATTCATCTAATATGAACTAATACAATAATTTCTGAAAAAAATTGAGGATAATAGACCTTTAATGAGGGTAAAAAAGGCTATGGAAAGTGAAGAATATAGATATAGTATTTTATTAAGGAAAAAAGTAAATGTAAGTATTTTGATAATAATTTTAAGAAAAAGGTAATTTCTCACAAAATTTTATTTTCATTTGTTATTATATAGTAAAGATATATTTAACTTTTTATAGTATATTGTGGCTAATTATGCTCTAACTCTATAAGATGGTGAGCTTTATAATGAGAAAGGTATATATTTGATGGACATAAATATGAATGATATATTATGAAAACATTTTATTGCTATAAGTATATAATGGTGTTCCTAGACATACTAATGTACAAAGAGAGGATTTATGTATCTTGATACACCAGATAAATTAATATAATATTGATATGTATGGCATATTATGTAGATATATTAATAGTGTATATAGACATATTAATATATTTTGTGAGTGTAAATATACTAATAGTGTATCTAGACATGTTAATATTTTGTGAATATAAATATATTTAAGATTATTAATATGAATGTAAATATACTTATTGTATATATAGACATAATAATATTTCTAGTGATCTAACTCGTACGCTTTCTATCCTATAATAATAAAGGTTGTCTTGTTTTTCATCTTATTCCCCCACAAATTATAATTCTATTGTCATATTAATACTAATACTAAAGTTAATAGGTTATTTTATTGAGATGGCCATATTTAATTTGTTCAAATAAAGTTGGATTCTTCTAAATCCCCACCGTTACATTATCATTTATTGTATGAATCTAATAAAAAATTAAGTTTATTTTTTTAATTATTAAATCAAATTATTTTTTATTTCTTAAACTCGTGCAAAGAAAATTAAGACTATATTGAAGAGAATGGCAAAGTGACACTAATAATCTATAGATTCTGTATTCCTAATTAGGCAAAAGTCGCTTATAATAAGCAAAACCTAGAGGATCAAAATTAGTTATTTACATTTTAGAAGTAGTTTCGTGGTTTGTTTACTACTACTCTGTAGTTTACGTAGTAAGTAAAGAATAGATATGGTTATGGTCCTTAGTAGGATCAAACTTTGATCATCTAACTGACCCTTTTGGTATCCCTTTTGCTACGCAAACTGTGATAACAACTTTGCCGTTTATCTTTTCCCAACACAAATATTTTTATTTTTAGGCTTTTAGCACTTATAATTAGGACTGTGCAAAAAAATAAATAAATCAAGTCTAGCATCTAACACATTCAATTCAATATTTAGAATATTAAATCTAGTTTTAGTTAAAACAATATTCGACATTTAGGATATCGGATAAAAAAATATTCGATATTTTGTTATTTTTTCAACAATATATCATAATATTATGTTTTTTGTAGTTTATTTTTTTTTAACATTTAAACTTTTATAGAAATATTTTACAACTTTTTTAGATAAAATAAGATATTTATGTGAATATATATAAAAATATTAATTAATATGTTACCTTTATTACTAAAAAAATATTGCAAAAGTTATTAAAATTGATAAAATAGTGTTTTTATATGGATATTAGATATATTTAAAATTAATCAATATTTGACATCCATTTTTTGGATATTCAAAATTTGGATAGTCAATCTAAATGACGCAAAACAATTATCTACAAGAAAAAAAATCCAAATGAATAAGGATATTCAATTTTACATACTCCTACTTATACTACACCAGTATTCTCATTATTTCTTTCCCATAAAACAATCACAAATTATGTCAACTCCCCCACCCCCCCATATTTTCTATATTTTTGTTGTGTTGCACTGATGCGTATATTTTTTATCGTTTCACACATAATTCCAACCTAAATTAATTTTTTTTTAATTTAGATTGTTTGATTATGTAGACTTCTTATATATTTTGCCATTGAATCCTCCACTTATCTACTTGGATAGACAACTTCTTTGATGTGTTTGGTTACATTGTGTGCATGATGTGACTTGTGACATCAATTATTTTTTTTTAAAATTGCTTTATCTTCAATTTAGATTGTCAAATAAATAAAGATTATATATTATATTTTGGAAAGTTTTTTTTTATAAATAGATATCCATAATGCTATGCTTTTGAAAAATTAAAATTATATTTATGTTTTATTATTTTTGTTCTAAAATTTTACCATTATTAAATTGATATTTATATATTTTATCATTTTTATGATGATGTTTGCCATGATTCTACTTCACTATTATTATATTATACTTAAGTGTTACTGTACTTAAGCTTCACCACAGTTATTGTAACATCTTCAATTTTCACAACAATTTTTCCTCTACCCCTGTTTAAATAGAGTAACACAAAAGCAAAATTAAAAATAAGGGTCAAAAATTCGTAACTACAATTAGTAGAGGTGTGATACTGTAACTAATTGATGCTAAATGTAAGATTATTAGTGAAATGATAAAACATTTTCAATAACATAGACATATATCTCTCAAGGAGATTTAAAGTATTATAAAGTCGTTAGAGTGTGAGTCAACATTGTTTAAGCAAAAAATAATAAGAAAAAGAGTTTAAACAACGAACTAGCATAACATGTTCCCATAAAAGGGTAAACAAAGCTAGATGTCTGTTAGTTTAAATCTACGACAACATCACTCCCCAACATTCCAACCTCATTGGTTATCACTAGAGAGTTAGCTATCATAATCTTCATCTACCAAGGATACAAAACCTTCCATACAAGCTTCATCATCTACCCCCTTGAATGGGGTAGTGATCGTGAAATAGGCACACAAGTACTTGTGTACCAGTAAGATTAAACTATTACACAAAAATATAGATAACGTGAAACAGAACATAGGCAAGGATTAAGGAATGACATGGTATAAAATCATACTTTAACATGCAAGCATGGTATGATTGTAATATAGGGTAACCTCGTGCATCTTAATTAGAATATTCCATATTATTGTCAAGTCTTTACGTGAACACATAATTTCAATGATCGAATCAAAATGGGCATTTATTCATAACACTAAACTTATATCATATATCACATAGCGTGTGTTTATAGATATCACCAAACTTTTGTATAGATGTTTTTAGATGACACAAAACTTAGCATGAAGTTGCAATTAATTAAGACCTTAAAATAATCATTCTAATCTCAAAAGACGACTTAGGGTTCAGTTGAGTGAAAATAACACATATATTTTGAGTTTGAAATTGTAATATAAGGTCATACGTCACTTTTAGAAAATATTAATATTCATGGTCAATAAGCAACAATCAAAGTCAAAGTTATGGTAAAAGTTTAAGTTAATGGTCAATATTCAAATTCATGAACAATAGTTAAGATTTAACTTTTTCTATTTATGTATTCAACACTTTATCATTTTATGGATAATTTGGTCATTTTATATCTAATCACAATTTTAATTAAACCTAAAAGATCATGACTTATTCTCACTAATCCTAATTATGGTAATTAGTGAAGAACACTTTGAATATTATGAAGAACATCAAACTCAATCAATTATAACTTAGGTTATATTAATCCAAATGATACCATATTTTGTATCAAATTGTACATGAGAATACCAACGAATCATAATTATTAAAATTTCAATTCGATCATACTATTATATGATCCTATGATCCAAAATCACAAAATAATCCATGATCTTAAGTAGAATATTAAAGTAGTCAAATATTTATAGAATCTTATAATCTTATAGTAAAATCTTATAATATTATAGTAAAATCTTACAATCTTAAGTAAAATCCTACATAATAACTATAATTGTTATTGATTTATCTTCAAACCTATTTTCCATCTTATTTCGCATATATTTATTTCTTAATCATCTGATTCATGACCCTATATTATTTTGTAATTCACTTATTGATTATCCATTCTTCATGGAGAAAAGCTTATTCATGGCCCTATATTATTTTACAACATGTCTCAAAAATAAGCTCAAGCAAATAAAATATGACCGAGATACTATAAAGACAATAAAGTTGATTGTTGAAGTAAAGTGTTGGTACTTAATATAATGTCCATCTAATTGGTGAAATGGATATATTAATATTATTAATTATTTAATTCTATTAAATTCAAAATTAATATGTTTTCTTATTTTTTATGGTTATGTCAGCTTCGTAATACAAATTAGTTTTAGTTAATATAGTAACTTAATGTATGTGCATATAACCAAAACTATTATTTATTTATTTATTTATTGATTCATCAAAATTTTTAAAAACCAACATATTTTTTTTGGGTCTTTTTTTCGTAAATGATAGAAAATATTATCATATCATTGCTGCTTTCATTATCATCCACTTTCTTCATTCTCTAAGTGTTTACTTTACATTAACGATATTGTATATTTTGAACATAATGAGTTATTTTTTACCTCTACCCATAAACTTTTTAATTTTTACTTTTTATTTGACAATTTATTTTTGATATTGTTGATTAAATATAGTTCTTAGTATGTAAAACAACTTCTACAGTTTATGCTAATTATAAGTTGGTATAACTCAATCAGTGATAATATAAGAGCTTAAGAGAGTAATTTTTTTCTTTTTACTTAAAATATGCTATTTATAACATACAAGTATAAAAATTTCATATTTTTTGTATGATTTTTGTAAGATCTTATAATTCTATAATCCGATCTTAAGCCTTCAAATAGATCCTAGGTATAATCTTGATTCTAACAATTTTGCAATGAACATCACAAATTCCTTGAATTGCTCAAAAATCATTTCCATCATCAAGATTGAACTCAAACCCGAAACTAAATTCTCATAGATGGAAAAGATATACTTGCACATTTGTGAAAAAAAGTGATCATAACTTCTTCAATACTTAACATTTATGAGATCTAAAAGTTTCATTAGAAGTTACACATCTTAATATTTAATTTGATACCAAAAGGAGTTCTAACTCTTATCCAGTTAATAGTAGTTTGTTATGAAATTTGACATAAATTTGGTAGTTATGAGAATAACTAATTTCATGCTTATCTCACATAGAACAATAGGCAAAATACCAATAAACATACGATTATCATGACCTTCAACATCATACGATCATGCTCCATGAATACAATATATTCAAACACTCCTATTAAGCCATAAAATTCATGAAATCACACAAACTACCTATACTATATTACATAAAATCATACTTATAGTTTAGTAAGAACAATCTTTCCTGGGATTAAATAAGAATATTGAAGAAGAATAAAAGGGAGGATTAATTAGCTATTAAAATCTCACCTAAGAAAATCAATAATCAAAACATGAGGCACGATACATAAAATTGTAAGAAGAAGAGAGGAAATGAAAAGAAAAAACTTGATTTCACCAAGCTTGAGTGTTGTGAGTTGAATCAAAGCTTCAAAGGAACTTCAATGGAGGATGGATGGTGGTATGATAATGATAGAACGAAGAGTATATAATGACTAAATGGTTGGATGGAGAATGGAGGGATAACTCATGATGGAAAAGGCTCGATTAATCAAGGAACTAAAGAGTTAATCTTAGGTTTGTAGTTATTATTTCAAACAATGTCATGAGACATCTAAGGGGGTAAGTGGCATTAGGACGCAATGAGAAGTGGAAAGATATTTGAGGGAAAGGGGAATAAATGGAAAAGGGGGAGGAATTATGGGTAGGGATATGAGGGAAGAAGGAATGAAGTACAAAAGCATTACACATGGTAATGATTTGGAGAATATTATCATGATCTTGCACATGCATGAGCCACGATGATGGGATAGGGTAGAAGTGGCCATCTAGGCTTGGTTTTGAGGGTTAAGCTTACATTTTTATGGATATAGAGGGTTAAAATTAAGTCTTATATGATAAAGATAATATTCGAGTACATAAATTAAGTTTTAGTTGCATGTCTTATCCAAAAAATAACACATTATCTAAAAATAATAAAAATAAAGATAAATTATTTTAAATTTATTTTTAGTATTATAATAGTAAAATAAAATAAACCATGAAGTTTTATAAAGTTTAGATATTTTAAAAAATCTTTTCAAGTAAAACGTGATAAAAACTAATTGAGATAATAATGACATTTTGGTTAAAATCTCCATTTACCATTTTTGAAAATGTCTATCTGAATTGTCTAATTAATCAAAATATAATCAATCTAATATGATCTAAGAGAATTAATATTACCAAAAGTGGCTCAAAAGGTCTTAGAGAACAAAATTGCAAACAACTATATGAATAATGGAATGAAATGTTTTTCAATTGTACCTAGGATTTCAATTTTATTCAAAAGATTTAATAAGTATTTAAATGATATGAGTTTATCATTTTTATATTATATATATATGAAAAGTTCTACCGACGCTTCAATATATATTTTCTATCGACACTCACCATTATTTTATTATATTTTACCATTATTAAATTTATATTTCTCTAATATTTTCCTTATATTTAAAATTAGAAAGAATAATTAAAATTAATAAAAAAAATGGTGAAATATCAGTAAAATTATGGTAAAATATTAGTATAATAGTGAATAAATATAAGCATGATGAAAATTAGTAGTAAAATGGCGAAACATAATTAGTTCTATAATGTTGAAATTTTATCATAAAAATAGCAAATCATAAACACGTAAATATTTTTATGCTAGAAGTATATCAATATGAGTATCTATTTGTGGAGAAAATTCTTAGAAATATAATGGTAGTGACACCATTTACCTATTGCCTTTGGCAACATGAAAGAATATATATGTATATTAACATCTTACTCTAAAAACTCATAATTATACTATGTAAAGATTTAAACAACCTAGGAAAGGACTGACCTTTCCTTCTGGCTTTGAAGAACGCCGCCAGATCTAAGGGAACAAAGTTAATGTAGAGGCAATAAAAAGAGGCAAAGAAATTAAGCAAATGATGAAAAAGAACTAACAAAATTTTATTTATATTAGTCTGACTTTGTACACCATCTCCTGACTTACCAACCCAAAGCTATGCTCATTCTTGTTTGCACTCAACCCCCATCACCCCATCAAGTTAACCCTCACTTATTGGTTGCCCACACTCAACCTTACCAGTCTCATATCCCTCTCTCCTGTGAATGTTGCCCAACCTTGTCTCTATACCTTTCATTTCTAATCCATTTTTATTTATCAATTATTTTTCTTTCTTTCTCCTCCCTTTTCTTAGTGGAAAAAATTCCAAGTGTTGAACATCCATTCATTTCCCCTCTTCTCCTCTCTGCTGAGGAAAAATAAAGACTTGCTCTGGTTTTCTCCCTTCTTTGTGTGAGCATTGAATTCCTTTTTCTTCTTCTAATCTTGGTTTTAGATCTCTCTGTCTTTCCTTAAGTAAGGAAGAATTAAGGTTGAGAAAGGTTGAAGATTTTAGCCCTTTCCTTGACACCATGTTTTTGAAAAAAAAAAAGGGTGGTGTCTTGTGTTGTTCTTCTTCTCCCGCTGATTTTTCTTTAATTTTAATGAAGTTTTGAAATATTAATTTTAATAGTTTTAACTTTTATTATCTTAAGAATTGAGGTTCTGCTAGATAGACATCAAGTATGAGCTTTTGTGCTAGAAGAATTACTTCAAGGTAAGGCATTCTTATCTTTAACATAAATGGGGTTTTGTGGTCTAGCGGGGTTCCATGTGTTTGGTGGATATGTGAGCATGATCCAATTTGTATTCTATAATATGAACATGTGATGTAATTCTTCCTAAGTTGGTATTGTTGGATTTCTTTGATTTTAGGCATAAGTCGGGCAATTTAGCATGATTCGTTTGAGTATGTACGTTACCATGTATCTATGTGATTCTATATGTGCAACATGTATTTTTATGTGTGTTTTGACATAGAAGTATTATAGAATTATTATAGTAAAGTGTGGTAAATTTTGGTGTGTGTATCGCAAGTCTAAGTAGTGATTTACTCAAACCAATCGATCGATTCCTCAAACCCATTGACCGGTTATGCGAGTAGTCGAATGGTTTGGAGTTTTGGATCAGTTGGTTGTGAGATCATTCAATTGTTTTGATAAACTAGACGAATGGTTTCGATGAGTAGTCGATCGGTTAGCCAAACCCATCGACTGGTTTTTCTACAAGCCAAAATTGTTTAGACTCTACTTAGACCCATCTACTGATTAGACCAAATCAGTCGACTAGTTTCTATGACCATTCGATCAATTGTTCAAACCCATCGACTGGTTTCTCTACAGGCTAAAATGGGTTGGTCTCTGCATAGACCCATCGACTGGTTGGACCAAACTAGTCGACTAGTTTCAATGAATAGCCAATCAGTGAGGCCAACCAATCGATTGGTTCTCTGGTGTGGTTTTGGTTTAGGTCTGGTACGACTAGACCAGTCGACTGGTCCAGCTGAATGCTGCTTGGTTTGTTATAATTTATTGTGCTTCTCTTGGGTCTTTTGTGTTGATACCTCCATGTATTTACAACATTTAAGCTATGATTTCAACTATGATTGCCTTGATTTAATAAGAATCATCAATATGGTATTTGGGAATTAAATTTAGTTAAGTTTGGTGTCATCTCTAAACACCCAATTGGTGGCTTTATACCTTGTGATGTATCTGGTGTTAGCACTTGGAAATACCTAATTGGTGGCTTTTATGCCTTGGGATGTGTTTGGTGTTATTACTTGGAAACACCCAATTTGGTTAATAATGGAATTTAATAATGTTTGGTGTTATCACTTGGAAACACCCATATGGTTATGTGTGGACTTTATTGTGATTTGTGATATCACTTGAAAATACATATATTAATGGTATAAGATTTCGTTTGAACATTTTTCTCTGGCTCTCGGGGTAACTACTGGGAGTTAGTGAGCAGGTAACCCTGTGGTTATATTTTTCACTCAGTACCTATTTCCTTCTCTATCAGATTGCAATCGGTAGGGGATATGCGTATATCTTTAAGGTATATAATTATACAACGGTGGGTCGATATGACATCAGTGTCCAGTTCAGGTGGGTGAGGTATCTTGGTACAATCCCCCTAGCAATTCGTATTGTCCATTGCTTAGGCAAGTCTAGTATCCTAACTTTTTAGCTTTTGTAGTAGAGACATTCAAGGTGTGGTGGGTGAGGTATCTTAGTACAAGCCCTTTCGTGTACTTTAACCACATGTGGTGGGTGTGGTATCGCAATTTATGGCAGGTGCACTCGATGTGTGGTGAGTGTAGTATCCCCAAAGAAATCCCCTTCAATGTATCCTGACTTCTTGTGGTGGGTGTGGTATTCCATTGTGATTATTTATACTGCCATGACTTTTGTTTATGATGGAGAATTGGGTGCAGCCAAATGAACCATCTTATTAACCTGAAATTGTTTGGTCACTAAAGGAAGAATTCTAATATGGTTTATAGTGTATGGATTGCAATGTATTTACTATATTTCTTACACTTCCATGATTTCCATGCAAGCATGTGTTGTTGTACTACTACTTGAGATTAAGTGTTGAAATTGTATTGGTATGATATCATAATGCTGTTGTGTGACTTCATTGTGCTACATGAGCTTTACCATATTTTAGATAGTATGTTTTTCTTGTATATTACCATACTAATACAGCATTTATGTAGTCACTGTGATGATCCAACTTCTGGTTCGGGGAGCAGAAGACAATATGTAGGGTTACAATCTCAATTAGAGTATGCTGAGGGTGATGATGTGGGTCATTAGTGGTCCATTGCTTGGGATAGGAGGTTTATGTCTATGCCTAAGAGTTATCCTAACCAGTTAGAAGTGTTTTGCCCACTAAATTGGGGAGTTTTTGTATTTTCAGTTATTTAAACTCTTGGCTCGATTTTTTATATTTGGTTTTGTAAAACTATCGTTCATTCTATTTATAATATTGTTCTCACCCTCATTATCGTATATTATCACATCAATGTTTTGAGCATGCATCTTTTGTTTATTGTTCTATTTTTTCTTTGCATCAGACATGGGTTAAGTGATGCTCACACTTCTCTCATGGTTGATGTGGTGGCAACATTCTCCAATTTTATTTTCAAATGCTTCTGCATTGTCTTAAAAACAAAAGTTACTGGTCCAAAAATTGCTAAAATAATCGTTGCTACAATAATTCCTTTGTGGCAGTAATTTTGGCTACAAAAAGTCTGGAAGATGATTTGTACTTTTGTCCTGTAATTTTGGTTGGTACAGTAATTGCTACAATAACCGTTGCTACAACAATTCCTTTGTTGTAGTGATTGTTGCAGTAACCATCTTTGCTGACAAATGATCTATTTTTTAAGGAAGAATATAGTAATAGTCATCATCATTCTTGTTGCCATAACCAAATGAGGGGTTCTAAAGATGATTATGCAAATGAAGATTTGGTTAGTGAATATAAATTTGGCTCAGAATGGAAAGATATTAATTATATGTTTTGGCTGCAGCTATTCGTGCAACAATATGTGATTTTTTTGCAAGGAAAAGATATTGATCAAGGTCAGTTTGAAGGGAAACCTAGGAGATTATTTGTAATAGTTTTGTGTTTTTACCTAGGCTTGAACGTGTTGCTTGGATATTTTGTCAAAGGCTTAAAATTCGTTCCACCATTTGACTTTGAAGTGCCTAACAATGGTGGGAATGCCATCAATGATTTGGTGTTCTCCTTCCCATGAGAAAACCCATGGGCAAAAGAACTTAGTATAAAAATGGAACAAAGGTTGGAATTGTTTGTCTTTTGGAGTTGGATAAAAATGGTTTTAAAAGGAATTAGGAGCTTCTTTCACTCATGGGGGTAAGATTTCAAGTACAGAGCCAAATTCTTTCCACCATTTCATGAACCAACTAGGAGGATCAAATGATACACAAATTTTAAAGAAGAAAATATAGGAATGACTCCTTCAATTTGTTTGAGAAAATTAGGTATTGTACTGTGATTGTTGGTAATCACAGTAATTGAAAGAAAGGGAGAAATTTTTAGATGTTTTATATAATTTAGGGAGCCATTTGGGACTATCAAGGGATTTTCCTTAGTTCAAAGGGTGGAGAATTTTGTGAATTTTGCAGTTTGGATAGGCTAGTTCATTAGGAGAATCTTTGTGTGAAAAGTGTTTGAAGGAGATAGAACCAATATTTTCAAGAATTTCTATATAATATGGCTGAGATTATTATGAATCACAAGGTTTGTAAAACCATCCAAAAAAGAGATTATGGAAAGTTTGAAAAGGGTCGGGATAAAAATAACCACCATCTATGTTTGTTATTATTTGAAAATGAGTTTTACGTAAATAATTAGAAGATTTTTTTAAAATTATTTTGTTTGAAAGAAGGGTTTGGTAAAATTTTAAAATTTAAAGAATAAGATTTTGAGAAGGTTTTTTTTAAGAGGAAAAAGAGCCCTCCTTTATTTTCAAAATAGGGGAAGAGGTTTTACCTGTTAATAGAGATGGCACACTTTATGCAATTTTTTAAAGTGTTTTGAGTGCTTATGGAGACCTTGAGGGAATGAAAACCCAACTTTGTATATCATTTTGTTTTTTTTTTCTCAGGAAATATTTGTGATGAGGAGGCTGGTTCTTCATCTTTAATGGTATGCTCATACCATGGTTTGATAGAAGTTTGTGTAGGAAGGTTTTGAAAGTTAGGTTGTTTGTCTTTCTTTTTTTTATAGGCATATCAGGTCCTTTCCTAGAGAAATTCTCTAGTTAAAAAATCTAGAACAAAGTTTGAATATCCTTTGATAAACACTATATTAAAGTCAAAAATTGATAAGATGGCCTGCCATCTTCCAAATATTTACTTTGGGGTAATATTTTATACATTCTTTTGTAGTAATTTTTTTTTTGCATATTTACAATCTATACTTAGTAAAAACTTTTGGTTTAGAAGGTTAGGCTGGTACTTTTGAATACAAATAACTATGGAGAAGATTTCTTTTTTGATGGCAGAATAGTTTTTCTAGGTGTCATTTCAATGGGCTGAGGTGAATTAAACTCTATATTCCTTATAGTTGTGAACTTGTTTGAGAATACTACCATAACCGATATTGGAGGCATATGTTTCAACTACTTTTGGAATTTTTGGATCAACAAGATGGAGACAATGGATGTCTTTAACTTGGGTTTTAATGTTTTGATGATTTCAATGAGTTCACGAGTCCAAGGAATGAGATTTTTCTTTAATCGGTCACATAGAAGTTTGAGGAGATGGTTGATATTAAGACAAAAGTTAACAATACCTAGGATTCTTTGTAGCTTTTTTTATCTATAATTTTATTAGGGAACTTGGATGCAAAAATTAGGGATATCACAATTCAGGTGATAGTACCTTGGCAGATAAAATGACCAAGAAATCTTATACGAGTTTGGAACTAAGACATTTTTGATTTTAAGATAACAAGGCCATTCCTTTTAATAGTCAAAATAAATGTGTTGAGATGTTTAAAATGTTGATTAATAGAGTTTGAGAAAATTAGGACATCATCAACATAGACAATGCAAAAGTTAGAGTATGGATTAAAAATTTCATTCATGATCCTTTAGAACTTATAGGGGCATTTTTTAGTCTGAAGGACATGACATTCCATTGATACTGTAACAGTCCCATTTTTTGCTACTAAATTTTTTTATTTTAAAACCTTACAGAAGCAGAAAAATACCAAATACACCTAGAAAAAAAATACTTAGTGAGAATACCATGAATCATGAACCATTTAATCCATCCAATATGCATGCCAAGATGTGTGTTATTATAATTAATAAATCATATTATAGCATTATATATAGCCTCAAGACATTAAGTTCCAAAGAACAAATACAACACCTTCTGACCGAACCGGTTGATTGGTATCTGCTAAATGGTAGACCGGTTTGACTCGGCTAAATCCTGTGGTTCCCTCAAACTAATTGATCTGTGTGGTTAGATTAGTTGACTCCTCTACGACTAGTCAACCGGTTTTGACAAATCGG
This sequence comes from Tamarix austromongolica, assembly GCA_039764185.1. Taxonomy (NCBI): domain Eukaryota; kingdom Viridiplantae; phylum Streptophyta; class Magnoliopsida; order Caryophyllales; family Tamaricaceae; genus Tamarix; species Tamarix austromongolica. The sequence goes on along the minus strand of CM077814.1, from coordinate 80,329,285 downwards.
TTAGTGGTTTTAAGCAGAGAGCAACCAAAGCTACCACATACCACCCAATCGATTGATTTGGGCCAACTAGTTGACCATTCTAAGGACTGATCGATCAATGTAGTTTAACCAGTCGATTGGTTTACTTCCAAAAAAATATAACATACATTTTGCATGTGATTAAAGTTACAAAATATTACCACATTCAAACCATGACACTTCCATAGCATAAGACCAAGATTTAACATGCTCATATACAAAATTGTGCCTCATTTATAAGAAAACAACCCTATTTCTCATGAATCAAGCCCCTTTTCTCAAAAAACTTAAAGAACACATCATGCATTATTAAAACACCCAAAATATCATATATGCATGTAAATATTCAAATTTAACATAATCAACTAACCCACATGCTTATTCATGCCACATTTCAAAGGTAAGATTTACTTAAAGCTTAGCAAAGTTTTTCATTAAAGAGGGAAAACCTTAAGTTGGAAGATTTCAACTTCCAAAACCTTAAAAATAAAAGTTTAAAAGTTAAAACTCATAAATCATCAAATGCCCTTTACAAATTAAGAACCTTGAATTTGGGAATAAAACGAACTTACCACATCCGAGAGAAAAATAGGGTAAGAGTTAGCTGAAAGCAAACTCAACATTATCTTAAATCTAACTCTTTCTTGCCTAAGAATAAAACAATAAAGAGCTAGATAAAGGATCATAAGAGTGAATTGAATTAGAAGGAAATCTTGAAGTCAAGAAGAATTAGCATAAGTGTTGAAAACTTAGGGCACTTGGTGGCTGAAAAAAGAAAGTAAGGAAGAGAGATGATTAGAGTTATTTATAGCTAATGAATTAGTCAAGGAGAAATTAAGGACATGCAATAGATCAAAAACCCTAATTTTACCATTAAAATATAAGTCAAATGGGTAAATTTATCATGAATAGGCTGATTTTCATTTCAGAGCTCAAATTGTATATATTTTTTTGGAGAATGTAGATTGAGTTCATACAAAAAGGATCAAACACAAGAAGTAAAATGGCATATTGGCATGGGAAGCAGATCTCCAAGCCATGTAGTGATAGTCTAAAATTGAAGCATATGTTCCAGAGTTGTGTAGAGGAGACATGAAGAAGAAGAAAAAGAGTGAAGTCATCCTCCCCCTCTTTTTTCAAAATCAAGCCCTCAAATATGGTCGAGGAAAAAATTAAAGCAAGATAAATGATCAAAAGGGTTAAGATTACTCAGGAAAATCTCGGAGTTGGATTATCAAAGTCCCATTTTGATTCAAGAATTTTTTTAGAAAATCAAGCTTTAAAAATCACTCAACTCAATAAACAGTTGATCGGTTTGATCAGACTACTCCACTGTTCTACATACCAGTACATTAGTTTTTCCAAAATAGTTGATCAGTTCTATTGAACAAAAACCCTTAATGAAATGATGGACTGGTTTATCAGTTCACGAGGAAAACTTAATTTATTCAAATTTTCAAACTTTTTGAAATTCCTTATCATATAAATCCCAAACTATAGTTCCAAATCAAAATAGAAATCATCCAAATTTCATTAAACACAAAAAAGTTTTCATTTTATAAATCTCATAAAATACGAGGTATTACAGATATTTACCAAAGGGATAGTAAAAGTTTTTTTATATCAATATTTTAGTGAGAGTTGAATTTTCCATAATCTAGACTTCATATCAAATTTTAAAAAGATGATAGCCAACTGAAGTCTTTGAAGGAGATCACATTTATTAGGAATGGGATACTAAATCCATTTAAATGTTGTGTTGAGGGGTTTGTAGTTTACAACAAGCCTAGGATTACCCTATTCTATTTTGAATTATTTATTAACATAGAATGTTGCACAAGACCATGGGAAACAAGATTTGGAGATAAGGCTTTTGTTTTCTAAATCAATTATCTAAGATTGATAGTAGTTTTCTAGATCAAAATTCATTTGGATTGGCTTATCCTTTATAGGGATATTCTTTTCAAGGAGAGAATCTTCATAAGGAAGGTCAATAGTGTGTTTTTTACTAGACTAAAAGGTATTTAGAAGGTCTGAACATAATTCTTATTTGATTTGGTTTTGAAGGCTAGAGATTTTATTTTTGATAGTGGCAGATTCTAATTGGTTTTAAATCTTTGAAAGGGATACTCCCTATTTTAGAAATTGAAGGTAGGTTTCCTTGCTATTTACAAGAATATTGAGTGGGTTATAATAAATGGAATTATCCTTAAGAAGGTTGAGATTTTTTGTTTTGGGAATTTTAAGGAAGGATAGTGAATTCTTCATTCCTTTTGTCTCAAAGATAATTCTGGTATGGCTAACTAGTAAGGGGTGATTAGGTTTATAAAAGGTGTGCCTATGATAATACTATAGCCAATGTCAGGTGTTATGGGATAAGTTAATATGATTTAGAGATTGTTGCAGACATTAATGGCTACACATTTATTTTTTATCTTGAGTTTATAACTATTTGATGCAAAAGGTCTTTATGTAGTAGGGGAAATAAATTGTTTTGGAATAATATCATCCTTGTTACAATTAATATCAACACATGTATCAAAAATGGATATAGTATTGGTTTGGAAATCATCATAAATTTTGAGGGTGATATTTTTAATATATTTTTGATAGGTAATTTCTTTTAGATCAATAAGGAAATTTGTGAGAAAAAGGAGGTTCTGAAAGGATTGATCTTCAAAATCCTCATCATCTCTTTCACTGGGGATTGGAGAAGAATTATTCGTAGATTTGGAAAGGAGAAATTGGATGATAGTGCTATCATTTACTTATTTTTGTTGAAGTTGTTTTAACTCACTTTTGACTTATTTGATTTCTTACTGGAGTTTGGAAGTTATAGGAATAGAATGTTTGGATCTTTGTTATCGCTTGAGAATGAAAGATAGGTCATAGGTATTTTTTGGCTTAGCTAGGATTTTAGATGAAGGAGAAATAGATTCATCATTTTTAAGATGTTCATAAAGTCTCTTAAGGTACTTCTTTTGTTTGAGGGGATCGAAAATATGTTGGATTACATCAAGCATAAGATTTTACACTTTAGTAAGGAAATTTATTTGTTTTGGATTATCCTCATCCTCATGTTTATAGGAAGGAAAGGAATAATATGTTGCCATTTTGTTAATATGGAGGTTAAATTTAGAACGTTCTCCTTCTTTAGTTTCATTTTCATAAGATTTAATGAGGAGGTTTTAGATTTTTCCTAACATTTTCTCACTAAGATGGAGTTCACAAACTTGTCTATTCATTTAATAGTATGCTTCCACATTTTTCACAAGTAATTTCTCTATTGGAAGGAAATTGGGAAGAAGATTGATGTTGTCTTCCACGAGGCTGAGACCTCTTGCAATATGGTGGTGGTTGTTGAGGAGGTAATGGTTTCTTTGAGGATTTCTTAGGGTAAATATTTGAGTGATAAATTGGTTTGAAGGAGCCATTACATGGTTTAGTTTTATTAGAGGCTCCAAGAATATCAAATTATTGGAAGAAAGAATTACGTTCCTACCTTGTTTTGTGCATTTCCCATTTGAGATGTCGCTTGAGTTTTTGATAGTGATAGTTTTTGTGACCTTTCTTCTGATTAAGGCTAATGAGATCACCATAGTTGAATTGGAAATATGGAATTTTGTTTCCATAAGCCTCTTTTATTTTATTTCAAAGTCTTTGATCAAGAAGGGTTGGGATATTAGCAATGAAATTTTATTTCCAAAAGGGTTGGCTTGAAGCAGCATGGTGCATAACTCTAAGAAGAGCCTCTTATATATATATATATATATAATCCAGCCCTTATTTTTGTTATTTCTTTTATTATGACAATCTCACCATTAAAAATATCATAATTATAAATGTGTTGTAAATTTCCTATTTATATATTATGAATGTAAAATCTCATGAATTTGTATTGAATTAAATCCTAGGTTAATACTCCTTTTATTTTTATTAGCTGTAACAACTTTTTTCTATTATTGTTTTAATACTTAACCCATATTTCTTAACTCCCTCTCCCATTATGACATGGAGTTATATATATATTATTGGGAGACATATTGAGATGTAATGGAGCTAATATGGATCAATGAGAATATAACATTACTCTCCCCTCTTTTCCTATCTATCTTATTTTATTATCTCTTCTAATTTTGCACCTGTGCAATGCATGTAACTAAATTATCAAAACTTATAATATATATGATTTTAATGTAGTAAAATTATTTTTCATGAAAGGATAATGTGTTTAAAAATTTAATAAAGAATTGAAATTAAAAACTATATATTGCTTACATCAATCACAAAAATGCAAAATAAATAAATATGATAATCAAACCCTTGTTATTAAAATCATGATTCAATTGTATGATTTTATGATCCTAAAATCCAAAAATCACAAAATGATCCATGATTATAGGTAGAATATTAAGTAGTCAGATAGTTATATAATTTTACAATTTTATAAAAGAGTCTTACGATCGTAGGTAAAATTCTACAATTCTACATACTAACTATAATTTTTATTGATTTATCTCCAAATTTATTTTTCCTCTTATTCCACATATATTTCTTTCTTAATCATTTTATTCTTGATCCTATATTACTTTGCAATATATCTTGAAAAGGAGTTAGCGCAAAAAAAAAAAAATATTGCTAAGATACCGCTAAGATAATGTAGTTGATTGTTGATGTAATATAGTGACAAAGAATGTAATCTTCATATAATATTAGACTTTAGAATTATATTTATTATTAAATTATATTAAATTCAAAATTAATTATTTTTTCCTTTTTTATGGCCATATTAGTTTCATAATACAAAGAAGATTTTGTTGATGGTGTGCACCCGATTTATATAGTAACTTAACATGTGCATATAGCCTCTTTTTTTTTTTCATTTTTATCTTGATTCATTAAAATTTCAAAAGTGAACATAATTTTTTTGGATTTTATTATAATATCTCAAATGGAGTGGAGTGTTATAATGATTGATATGACTACTTATATCAACATGATATACCATCTTTTTGGTGATTTCATATTAGTAACAAAGTGCATGAGTGAGAACAAAACATGTTGAACTGACTCGTGTTGATATGTGAGGACAACCAAACAATCCAAAAGTACTCTAGGGTAGACCGTACGTGGTTATATGTACTTAGGGTGTTACATTTATTCTCTTAAATGATAGAAAATAATGTTATCTTATTATTGTTATCATTGTCATCTATATTCTTCATTCTTTGTTTATTTTTATTATGGCTAACAATATTGTATATTTTGAATACACTGAGTTGCATGTTATATCAACATATAATCTCATTATAATTTTTTCTTTTCATTTGATAATTTAATTTTTATTTATTGAATCAATGTGGTTTCTAATATGTATATTAACTTGAATAATTTATGTTACTTGTAAGTTGTTACAACTTAGTTATTGACTATATGAAAGCTTAATAATGTAGTTCATGTGTTCTTTTAACATAAAATATGTTATTTTATAGCATATAAGTATATAAGTTTTATGTTTTTATAATTTTTGTATGATCTTACAATCCTATATTCCGATTCGATAATCTGATCTCGATTCTCCAAATTTATTCTACGTACAACCTCAATTCTAATAATCTTGAAGCATACAAAATCATTAAATTATGAATACTTATTTGAATACAATGTTTACCATGGAATTACTATGGCTGTCTCTCTTGTAGCATATGTTGTTAATTTGTAACTCTTAAGCAACATACAAGTGGCTATGACTAAATGTTATTGTATTTTATGCCATCATAAGAACTTTTTGATAATTATTAAATTATTGAGTTAATCTTAACAAAATTAAGTTATTATATTTTATTGGATAATGTCAATTTATAAAAATATATAATGATAAATAATTAAATAAAATATAAATAAAATAAAATAAAAATAAACATCTATTCTAGTTTAATCTAACAGACGTAATTATATCCACATTAGCGATCCATGAAAAATATAGAAGAACAATATCCACAACATAATTTTTATAATCAAGACAAATTTGCAACTACTCTTAACAAATTTAATCTTAGGCAACCAATCTTATATAATATCCCAAAAATAAACAATTGAAAAAAAAAACCAACCAAATACACAAGTCTCCTTAAAGAGAAACATTAAAATTTCCTACAACCAGAACATTCATAGACATTGACGCCTACGACAATCGAAGAAGCTGCCTAGGACTCATCATCTAAACGCACATGAAGTCCTTAATAAACACTAAGCACCATATCTGAAAACTTAAAGGACCATATTTAATGTCATTAAAAATAAAGGCCTAGAGCTTAGCATCAAACCCACACCTAACATACTCCAAACATGCAATACCACTGCTACCTCACCGCTCCCATATAGTAGATATGAGTTGAAGTGTTGAAACTTGAAAGTGCCGCTTAAATTTACCACGATGTATGGAATAAACTATTTATACTATTTAATTCCCCCCCCCCCCCCAGACAATGTAATCAATGCCCTTTACTTGAATGCAATCTTTCTTTGAGTCTTGACCTTCAAAAGCCGGGTCCTACAATGACCTTTTCTCTACCAGCTAGCCTTGGAAGGGCCTAAAACAATTGGAAATTTTTTATGTATATATTATATAGAATACTAAAATACAAATTATTAGTTCTTTCTAATTTTTGGTATATTTCTGGATGGGTATTCAGATGCTGAGCCATGTCACCAATGTGAAGCCAAGAGGTAGAAGTTGTGACACAGAGGTGTCTCCGACTCAACTCATATCACCATATATAGTGCATTGGCACTTTCCATCTTTAGTTCTTTTAACTTGGGTGTGTTAGTGAAATCATTATGTATAAATATTCTCGTTATCATTTCATATCTATGAAAAAAAAATGTCATTGATTCATCAAAAGCTTTATTAGGTAAATTAAACTATTCATAAATATCTCAATTTTTAAGTGATTTATTTTATTGAATTCAAGTACTATGGAAACTCATAATTTTATCAGATAGTTCATGTGCAACATTAAAAATTGCATTTTTCATATAGATATTAAACACAAATGCAATGACATACATCAGAAGATTTGAGCCATATATATTTCCAGAGATAATATAATCAAAGTTTGTAGAGCTAATGATTAAAAAGCTAATCATATTAAAGTTTCCAAAAGCTTCAATACAAAATAACATATACTTGAAATTCAGCACAAGTACATTTGAAACTTATCCATCCCTCTTTAGGCCCTATTTTCCTCACCTTATGTTCATATCAAATCAGCAACAATGATATCATATCAAATTAAATCAAATCAAATTACATAATAATAATAATAGTTATTATTATTATTATTATATTTATAATCAAAATTAATTATTATTATAATTAGTATAATTTTTATACTACTACTACTACTACTATTCTAATAATGATGATGTTATTGTTATAAATTATAAATATATTTAATAATAATTTTACTATAATTATATTATTTATAATAATTTTATTTTCATTATAATTTATAATAATAATATCAAGAAAAATAAGAATATACAACAAATAATACTATTGCTATTATAATAATAATTGTATTTAAGTTTATAATAATTATTATGATATATATTACTATAATATTTGTATGAATATTGTAGTTTTTATAATAATTATTATTTGTGTATATATATATATATATGACCATAAATTAAAATAATAAATATAAAAATATTAATTATAGTATTAATATTTACCATTAATAATTATATTATTGTTTTATTATTATATAACAATAATAAAATTATTCATAAAGTATTATCAATATTGATATAATAATTATTATTCTCATAAATACTAATTATTTCATATCAAATTAGTATTAGTTGGATGATATCATATAAAAAAAATTAGGTGAGGAAAATAGAGCCTTAAGTTAATTGATATAGTTTGAGAAACAAAGATTAAATATTTATAAGTAATATAAGAGAATCGTGATGAAGGACAAAGCCCAAAGAGAATGGAGAAAGAGAGGAAAGCACTTCATGAGAACCCCTAAACCATTATTTTAATGAATATAATAGCAAAGTTACATCCAAAAGGCCTATCATAAAAGCATCATGGTTACCTTTTGCCTAAAACTTTTATACACCAATAATAAGTTTGTGGTGGTAAGTGGTAGCTGATAAATAATAAAAGTATTCATTTTTAATTTCTTATATTTAGTATTGTTGGTGAAGTATTTCTAAAATATAATCCTACCCTTCTTGTCTTAGCCCCATTACAACCTTGAATAAGACATCTTGATTTTTGTGTTTTCTAAGTCTTTCTGGTGGTGGAGAATTGAGAAGTATTGCAATCATATGGGTGATCATGTTCATAAGTGTGAAGACTTGAGTGAAACTTTTGAATTACCTTGCATAATTAAACACATAAGACGAGCACCCCCAAAGCATTGAATAAGTTAGTACACAATTTCTTGCAACCCACATGACATATTTATCCTAGCATGTTTCTCTTTGCCTAACTTTGACTAGAGAATTCAAAAGTGTGTTTGCACTTCTTTCCTAAGTATGAAACATGAAAATGTTCCCAAGGAATGTGTATCAAGTTTTCATGAGTTTTGGTTCTTAGTAAGTTGATTTGATTTGGCATGATTTTGAGTGCTAAAACATTATTGTCTGAGAAAAGAATCCCATTTGTGTCTATCACTTCTTTTGTGTGATCTTATATATGTCGGTTGCTTGAGGACAAGCAACAATTTAAGTATGGGGGAGTTGATAGGCATATTTTATGTGAGTACATGGAACTTAATTATTTTTATTTTTAGGGACTTATGATGACTATTGTCATGCTTTAGTGTATTTTATGCACATTTATTTCTTTTGGGAAATTTTGTAGGTCATTAATTCAATTTGCAACAAAACAAAAACAAATACATGGACCATGGATGAAAGTCAGCAAGAAACAATAAGGATAAATGATGGATGGAAGAATAGAAAAAGAAAAGAGAGAGAAATGTAATAAAATATGAAGTTGAAAGGCAAAATGACCCTATCATGACATATATGTGTTAACCATAATCAACAAATGTGTAAAATTGACATGACACTAGGTTCCCATGGAAAATAACATGACTATGCCATGTCATGTTGTTTATTATTTTATTTAGTGGAGGCTTTTGGGGGTTTAAATTTTCGGTTGATTGGGAGGCATGACATAGGGATTTAAGGGTTCTCATTCTTTCATCCATTCCCTATCCCCGGCCCATTCATAATTTAATCCAAGTGAGATGATTGAACACTGTACTCTTATTTGGTGAATAAAAGGGTATTTTATTTTGTGTTCTTCATCTCCTTTAGTTTTGATTGAATGATAAACGTTCTCTCATTTGTGAATATGTTCTTAATTGGATTCATGCTTGGCTAATTGTGTTGTGCTAGGGTGAAGGAATATCCCTTGATCCATGTGTTATGAGAATACTTGACCTAACCAAATCCCATCCACAGTATAATATACCGTGTAAATGATTTGTTTGGCATAATTTGAAATTTGATCACTTTCCTTTTATTGAATAAAGAAACTTTGGTGATACTAGAGAGATGAGTTGGAGTGAACTCCATTAGCAAGAGTAATGCCTAGCTCACAAGGTTGAGAGACGTTGATTTATTACCTACAACCTAAAAGAGGGGCCCTAGAGATAATTGTAATGTATTGTTTGTTTTATATTCATGTTAGAGATAGATAACTCTTAATAGGTAATAGGGTGTAGTGGCTCAAGAGAGCGTTATATTTATACCTTTAATGGCACATTTTACTATGTGATGTAAACAGAGATTCTAAATTAAGGGCTTGATTGAATTAGGATTGCAGGGATTATTTGGAGCCTTAACCCTAGTTTTAATTGGGTGTAATCTTAAAACGTCGATAGATAGGGGCAATTTAGGGGGGGTTGGAGGGACAACAAGACAAATTTTGTAACTAAGTTTCAGTTAGAAGCAACTAAATGAAGAATAATATAGGTAGTTCATGACCATTATATTTTTTATTTAGTAAATTTTTGTTTTCCATATAAGAGCCACAATCGCAAATGTTGCCGACTCAAATAAGATAGTGTATGTGTTGTATCAACCCACATAAAAATACCACTCTCTTCGAATTTGAAAGGATGTAAAAATGTTGTTTAAAAATATCATTTATAAAAGTTAATATTCACCATTTGTTTTTATCCTTTATTTTACATGTTAATTATCATGTTATTTTTTAATAAAAAATATAATATTATATTAGAAGTATATTTATTACTTTTTAAAATAATGTATGAATTATTAAAAAAATATTAATAGAGGAATTATTATTATTATTATTATTATTTGTTTTTGCATAAAACATAGTATGACCACAATGAAATCTCAAAGGGTGTATATATAATTAGACTTATTCATTAGACGGGCTAGGGTTAGATTGAGGTAGGCCTAGGGCATGTCGAGTCATAGGTTGGCTAGATTATTTATTAGTGGGCCTTAATTAGACTTCAATCAACACTAGATTAGGGCATTTCACAATTATTTATTTTTTAGTCAGCTATTTTTAATATCTTTTACAAGTAAAAAAATATAAAGTTATAACAACTATATATATAATTCTTATATTACCTTAGTGAATATTTATTTAAGAAATTCGTTTGATTTCTTACTCTATCAAATTATTACCTCTAAATAGTATATTAGAATCAAATTAGTTTTTATAGGGTAGATAATGTATATAAAGTCAATTTTTATATTTATCACAATTTTTTTAAATATATAAAAATACTTTAGAGTTAAGATGAATTTAATTCTAATCTATTTTTAAACACCACAATTGTATTTTAAGGAACTAAAGAAGTCAAAGTTTTTTCTACTATTATTTACCACAATTTTATAATTATTAATATTATCTAAAAAATGGCAAGTCCAAAAAAATATTAGTTTAAAAGTAATTTTAAAATATGAATAATCATAAGGAAAATAAGTAATGTTAAATGAATATTATTATATTTTTATTAATTGATAAAAAAATAATTGAATTAATACAATTTTATAGATATAAAATATCTAAGAATTATTTAGGATTGATTAATATTTAATTAGATTAAAAATAAAAAAAATTAACTTATACTTATGAACTCTTTAAATCGGATTTTATTAGAATTTTTAATTGAGTTTAATTAGATGGACCGGAATCTGGATGCACCTTCGATTAGTTTCTAACGTACATACAATACGGGTCACATTTTCGGCATATAAAATTCTCAGGCGCACGTGTTTATTTATTCCCCCCACCATTTTCACGTTTCCTCTTCACCTACCCACATCCCACAGTCCCCACAAATCGACGAGACGACGCTAAATGGCGCAGCAAGGCTGAATTTGCAGTTTCGTTGGTGAAAAAGCAGAAGCGGAAAGAGAGGCCCGCCTCGATTTAGACTTTGGGTTTCAAGTTCTTCGTCTTCTTCCTCTGGTTTGACTCTTTCAACATCCCTTCTCACTTTAATTTTATTTTTTGTCTTTAGGGCTTGAACCCAAATCCCCATCCCACCCCAAATCTCTAAGTTTGTCTGCATTTTTTCGTTACTTTTAAAAAGCCAGGACATATTTCCAATCGAAGTTGGTTGAAATGTAAACTTTTTACCTTTGAAAATCAGATAATGCTCTTCCTTGATTTTCAAAATCCCACTTTAATTGACGTTTTTACGTTATTTAGTTCGATGTTTTAGGACCCACAATGGTATTTCTGTTCCGATTCTTATTCTTCATCTCATAGATGAGTCTAATGTTGTGTATCAGATTAAAGTTTCTTGATCGAGTAGCAGTAGCAGCAATCAGCTAGCGGCGGCATTTCTGATTACATCGAAGAAATTATTGTTGCTGTGTTATCAGGTCGATTGGGAATTAGTTCTGGTAAGACTCTTAATCCTGTCGTTTACTTTCTTCTTCACTTTCGAATTGAGATTTATGCTCGGTAAAACATGCCCAGGAACAAGCTTAGAGTTTCGAAGTTTGAGAAAACTTAAAAGTTATAACATAGTTTTATTAGTTTTTGAAAAACTAATGTATGTGTTTAAAAACTAGCTTTTAGTTTATGTGTCGAGTAGTTTATAAATTTTAAGCTCTTGGTTAACCTTTCCGGTAATATTTAAGTTTTTAGATGGTTTTTCAACAAGATTTGCGGCCGACGCTTGTACGGCGGTAATAATAGAAGTAAAAGTTAGCAAAAAGTTTGCTGAAAATTAAATGCTACTAAGCTACCTTGATTAGTTTATTAAAAACTAGTGATTACTAATGACAAACTACTTACCATAAAACTAGTTTTAAGTCCCGTATGGAGGTTTGCTTATTAAACGGATATTTGCAATTCTCGTGACTTTTTGCATGGTGATCAGTCAGACATTATTGATTGTGATGTCCGCAATATGGAATATGGATTGATTGTGTTTCCATTGGATCTGATATTTATTTATTTTTCGATCTGTATCCTTTCCCTCCTTGATGTGTGTTTTGTACTACTATTAGATTGTTAATTTATGGAGTTGTTTGGATTTCAAACAACCTGAAGCCATGATGGTGGTGGGTGCAAATAGATAGAGTAAGGAGTAAGGATCCATTTTTCTCCCTGTATTTTCACTGTTCTGATATGAACATATATGATATTATGTGTATTAAAATTTTCAATGAAATTATTATAATTTGACTATTATTATTGTCATAATTAATATTTTTCTTATTAGTGTTATTTCTCTTGTTATCTTTTGAATTATTATTACAATTATTATAGTTAATTATATATTTTTTAATTATTTTTATTGATTTGATTTTATTTAATTTTGCTAGCGAAGTAAATCGCTTTGATTAGCATTCCAAGAAGTGGGAATCTCACTCCAAAAAGTCAAGAAGGGGACAAAATCTATTATGTCCTAAAAAAAATTTGAGGAGAACATGTCCTAAGTTTCCTGAACATTTAGCATAAAAAGTTAAATATTTAGTGCTTCACATAAGTTAGATTAAACTTGATGTGAATCCTTTTAAAATGTTGTAACGGTATTTATTTTGTTTAGCTTAAGTGAATGAGCTAAAATTTGTTTGGATTGTGACGAATCAAGGTTAAAAGTTATTTGAGATGACATTCTATCCTTCCATTCTCTACATTGGTCAATACAATAATAGCCGGTAAGTAACATAAAATAAAAGGCATAATAGTTAAGGATGATAAAAATTAATTAAACATTAACATTATTAACCTACGTTAATCACTACTTTGATGGCTAGCGAATTAGCATGAGCCTAGCTTAAAGTAGGTTAAACATTAAACTACGTTGACTTAGATTCGCCTAATAAATAAATCTGCCCAATGGTCAATCCACACAATACACAATTAAAAGCCAAAGCCAAAGCCAAACTGACATTTCCTGGGAAACAATGTGTCTTTTAATTTCCAAATTTCTTGTGAAGTTTGATTTATGAAGAACTATGAAGGACAATTTGGTTATATTTACTTTTTCTTGATAACAGTTGCAGTTATTGATTTTGTAAAAAGAGCAATTCCCATTTCCTACTTGGGAAATTTTGTTGGCTTGTTGAACTGATACAAGTTTCCAACTTATTTTCTTGTCAATGATAAACTGGATCGTTGCCTAGAAGTGGCATTCGGGTTTGGATTGATTTGGGTTGTAGGGGGTCAAGTCATTTGTTGGTTCAGGTACAGGTCGTTTTGAGTAAACTTGACGGGTAGGGTCGGGTTTAGGTTGAGTTAGATTGTATTTGAGTTAATTTGATGGGTCTTGTTTAGTTCGTTTGGGTTAACTTGACGGATTAGGTATTTTTAGGTTTTGATGGGTTTGGTTAAGTTTAGACCGATTTAATTCGAATTGGATCACTTTAAGTTTGGGTCAATCTGGATATTGACTGCCAAAATTAATCTTAGTAAGCATTAATTTTGACTTCGTATAAACATGTAATTAAAATTGTGTTATTAACTATTGTTTGTTTATATAATATTATGACATTTTAATATTGTGTTTTTGTGGAGAAGAATAAGTGAAATTATAATATTATTGGTGAATAAGAATGCCTATAGTAAAAGGAAGAAAAATAAGTAAAAATTATAAAATAATATATTTTTCAAAGATTTAAATGAATAATAAAACATGAGTAATTTTTATTATCATACTTGGTTAATAACGAATTAAGTTTTGTTGAGTTCGGTTGATATCGGGTTGGGTTTGGGTAGAGTCAGGTTAATTATATTCAAGTCAATGCCATGTCAAGTTAGTTTCAGGTTGATGAATTTTTTGGGTTATATTGGGTCGGGTTTCACGTAGGGTCGGGTCAAATTTTGCCGGCTCTAGTCATGCCACATTTTGTAATTGATGAGGATAACATAAGGTACCTATGTTTAATTCAGAATTAATCATGGAATGTACATTGGCTAACTTCCACTCTCCATTTATGTGCCTGATGATTTCTTAATTTTGATAAGCCAAGTGAAACATTAGAAATTTCTTTTTTGATTTTAGTCTGAGAGGTCACAGCTGTTACCAAATAGAATGAAGTCCAGACTTTCCTTGCCTTTAATCTGTAAGCTGGGGTATCAAATGATGCAAGTTAATATTCGGTTATCATATGTATAGGTCTGTGCTCAGCATCACAAACCTTTGTCTTTGATTGATGCATTGCTTGTTCTAGGATCTGATACAAAGAAAGTTATGGGTTTGGAGGTCCAGGTATTTTTGAACAACGATAACAGCTGTGATGGTTTGATATCAAAATGTGGACAGCTTTCCTAAGGAAGTGGCCTCGGATTGTGATATAATGCTCCATTTTTAACATATTTAGCAGTTAGCGTACCCTTCATACTTTCCGTGTATTGGCACTAGCTAAGATCCTTTACAAAGTAAGGCTCATAGTGGGGCACTTGCTATCATATCAGTAGCTGAACTAAGTACAAACATTGAGATGACTGTGTCAGTGTCGCTTGTGATTGATATGTTGCTTATTTCAGATTTATTAAGCAGAGAACGTTATCTGAAAAGTGTAATGCTAATTCTCTGCGGAATTGGCTCTGATTGTGATATCATGCTCCATTTTTAACATATTTAACATACCCTATCAGGCTATTTGTGTATTGGCATTATCTAAGACCCTCTACAATGTCATGAGGCTCATTTTGAGGCATTTACATTTACCTACTGCAGCATCCACATATCTGAACTCTAAAGATTTGCATTTACGTACAGATGGGGGACGTAGCCAAAGATCTAACTGCTGGGACGGTGGGAGGAGCTGCTCAGCTGATTGTTGGGCATCCCTTCGACACAATCAAGGTGAAGCTCCAAAGCCAGCCTACTCCTCTTCCAGGACAGGCTCTTAAATATTCCGGTGCGATGGATGCTGTAAGACAAACAATAGCTGCTGAAGGTCCTAGGGGCATGTTCAAAGGTATGGGGGCCCCGCTTGCTACCGTGGCTGCATTCAATGCTGTCCTTTTCACTGTGAGGGGCCAGATGGAAGTATTCCTACGGTCTGAACCAGGTGCGCCGCTTACAGTTGGCCAACAGGTGGTTGCTGGTGCTGGGGCTGGAGTTGCAGTCGCATTCCTGGGTTGCCCTACAGAGCTGATCAAGTGCAGGTAGCCTGCTGCATCCAATATTGGATCTTCACACTTTGTTTTTTTGGTGGTGGCAACATGTATCTCATGCATTTTTTCTTGTTGACAACAGATTGCAAGCCCAGAGTACAGTCGCTAGTGTTGTATCTTCTGGTCCATCTGCTGCTGCTGTAGCAGTGAAGTATGGAGGACCAATGGATGTAACCAGACACGTTATATCAGAAGCAGGCGCTAAGGGTCTCTTCAAGGGCCTATTACCCACATTGGTCCGTGAAGTACCAGGAAGTGCAGCGATGTTTGGCGTATATGAGCTTGTCAAGCAGCTTATGGCTGGTGGGAAAGATACTTCTGGCTTAGGAAGAGGCTCACTAATTGTGGCTGGAGGCTTAGGTGGAGCAGCCTATTGGGGTTTTGTCTACCCAGCAGATGTCGTAAAGAGTTGTATTCAGGTTGATGATTACAAGAAGCCCAAGTACTCTGGCTCCATTGACACCTTCAGAAAGATAATGGCAGCAGAAGGCGCAAAGGGTTTGTACAAGGGTTTTGGACCAGCAATATGTCGAAGCGTCCCAGCTAATGCGGCATGCTTCTTGGTCTATGAAATGACTAGGTCTAGTTTAGGATAATTCGACTTAATATGGATACATTCTTTCTCTTTGCTCATTGAATCCAAGTTTGTCGAACATGTCAATCGAGCTTAGGTTAAGGTACGTATTCTTTTGGCCTTACGGGTAATCTATAGCCCATTTTGGCAGAGAAAATATTTGAAAATACTTTGTTACGTGGAATTTCCAGTTTCCACGGAGGGTAGATCCTATTCGGATTTCTCTTAGGATCTTTTGGCGGGCATTGCTGTGTTTTCCGCTAGTTTTTCGGTGTCAGCGCAGGACAGTGCTCTACCATACCGCGGCTTGTGATTTGCTGCTTGAAACGAAACCTGCAGGTTGATTAATAAAAAATTTTGGTTCATGCCTGCTGGCCCTTTGAATATAGCTGTTTGCCGTTCTATGTTCTTTCGTCACAAATCACAATGTCCGGTGATAATCGACCGACCATTGCACATCCCCCCCCCCCCCCACCCCATCGAAGTAAGATTGCCTAACGCTTGTTTTGCTTTCAGTTGCGTATATATTTTATGCATATTTTGAGAAGGGTGGGGGGGGGGGGGGAGGGGTGTTTCGGCTTGGTATAAGGATATCCCGTGTGTTACAATTCTTGCGTATTTCAAAAGAAAAATATTTTTGATGGAACATTTCGTGCGAACATACTAATTGAGTATTACTTTGTTCCAAATACACTATACAGGCATACAGCGAGAGAGGTATAGCACGAGAATCTTTTCACCTTCTTACTTTGGTTGCAAATATGCGTTTTACTCCAAACAAAGATATAAAATGGTATTATTTGATTCTAAATAAACTTATAAAATAGTAAAAGATGTAAAGTATGTGAAAAACTCGTCAGCCTTCTTACTTCGGTTTGGGACACCCCATAGACCGTAAAAACCAATGCCGTGAATTTTTAGCAAAAGTGGTGTCAACATAAGATACCATTACAGTTGACCGGATTCAATTGTCATATGAGATATAGCCCTCTATAAAAAAATAAAATCAAGTTAAAATTATGGGGATTAAAATCTGGCATTGGCCAAGTCTGATTAAGAAAAACCTAATACTACATTCATATATAAGGTAATATAAGGAGTAACCTACTAGGTTTATATAGTAGTTTAATTTCTTCTTATTTATTAATGTGGGAATTTATTCTTACCAAACAAAAACAAATCTTTAGAACTTAATATTCCTAAAATAATATTTTTTCTTTTGGTAAGATTAAATTTTTACACAGTATAAACATTGTGTATAGATCTTCTTTACATCATTAGCATACAAACTAGTTAAAAAACTAGGACATAAATTCGGGAACAAAAATTTTGCTTCAAGTGTATCCCAAAGTTTTTTAAAGGGTAAGTTGTTGGTGCAATGACAACTATGTGGGTGTTTTCCATTGTCCCACATTGATAGTGAATAAGAATATTGTTCACTTTTTATATCCCCTCACCTTTTGGGTTGTTTGAATAATGAGCTTGAGGTTGTTTTGTGGGTTGTGAGCTGGATCTAACATATCACGCGCACGCCGCTGCCCGCCCGTCCGGTCCGGGCTGGGCGTGGGTGTGGTGTGGTCTTTGATCCGGTCCGACCCGATTTTTTCTTTTACCGTTTTTATTCGGTTTACTTGATCTTCGTCGATTGCGGTTTTACCTATTCAACCGTTTCATTTTTTGTGGGCTGATTAGTGGAAGACGTTCCACTCATGCCTTACTCGGTTTTTTGCCTATTTAATGATAATTAATTTTTTGTTAATCACGCTCGACGAAAGCTTTTATTTTGAAGAGAAAAACGCAGCCGACGGCCATATAAACCCTAACCCTAGTGCGACGCTCATTATTTTTGAGATTCCCGATCTGTTCATTGTCATTTGCAATTCCATCCTTCAATCCCGAGTGCACGAGATCGAAGGAGGTTATGTTAACCTTGGGGGTGATTCGATATTGAAGGGATCTGCGCCATTGTCCGGTCGAAAATCACTTCAGGGCAGTGATTATTTCACGGCACAACGTTAATCTCGGTTTGGATTTAATTATTGTATTAATTGCTGCGATTATTGAAATTAAGTATCCTACATAAGTAACATGGTTCTCTCGTTCTCACAAAACCACCCCGGTCGGTCTTCGATAAATGGAATGCAACTGTACCCTAAAGAAGTTCCGTAAAATTTAAACCTAATGTTAGTTTTCATAAAATTAAAACTTATAGTAAACATGTCTCTAGTTATTACTCGTTTTTCAGGGTATGAAACATGTCTTTACTTTTTTTTGATAAGGCCTACGAGTCCTGTGTTAAGGAAATTGTTCGAACCCCTAATCAGCTGGACAAAGACAGGAAATAATACTATCGGAACAACATACTCATAGTTCAAATAGATGCTCCCATGTTTCAATCACGAGACTACCGCCCTCTAGCTTCACTACCTTGAATTTGAAAAAGAAAGCATATGTCTTTACTCTTAAGTTATTATTAGTTGGCGAATTGAAGTTCTCGGGCTTTGATTACTTATTTTCTCTAGTGGGCCTATATGATGCGGAATTTGAAGCTGTTGCATTGTGCCTGACGTTGTCTCGATGCACATTTCCAACAATCTATGCAGGATCGGCGAATAGTGTTTTCTGACATATTCCGGTGATGGTCACAGACTCATAGGGTGTGTTTTAATTAGAAATAATAGTTTTCCAATTTTCATTTTCAATTTATTAGAAAAAAGTAAATTTTCATGAAAATCGAAAAAAAATGAGTTCTTTTATTCATATCTGAATTTAACCTTTATTGAAATATGTACATTTTCTTCTAGATTAAATACTGATGATGACGACGATGACGACGATGATATAATTATTATTATTACCAACATTATACATAACAATAACACTATTAATATTAATAATAATGACATTTTTATTATTAATATTAGCAATAATAATGTTTATAATATTCATGATAAATATAATATTAACCTTAAACTTCACATTATTATTATTATTATTATCACCATTGAAAATATTGATGATGATGATCATAATAATAATAATAATAATAATAATAATATGTTAATATTAAGAATATTTATGATAATAACAAGTATAATTAAAATAAGTCTAATAATATCAATTCTAATAATAATGACTTTAATATTGTTATTGATAATAATACTTAATACTATTATTATGAAAAATATTATAATCTTATTGTTATTTATATTAGTTATAATATTATTATTTGGGTAAGTAGTAGTAGTAGTAGTAGTAGTAGTAGTAGTAGTAGTAGTAATAATAATAATAATGTTTTTATTGTTGTTGTTTTTGCTGCTGCTAGTCATATAATTATATATTTATATCTAATAATAGTACTATTTATAATATTATAAATTTAATAATAATAATAATATAATAAAAAATAACAATCTTATTATTATTATTATCATAAATATTTATAAAATATAAAATGTTAGTATTAAAGTCGTCGTTATTATTATTATCAATACTAATTTTAATAAGAATAATATTAATAATATTATTAGTTATATTCACAATAATAATAATATTATTATTAGTATTATTTTTATTAATAATAATGTTCATAAATATTGAAAAAAAATTAATTAATTCTTCATCTTATTATTATTATTATTATTATTATTATTATTATTACTATTATTAAAAATAATAAGCATAATAATAATAATAATTTTTTATTTAGAAAACATGTAGAAAATAAGGACATACATTTATATGGAAAAATAAAAAAATATGGTTTAGGTTGTTTTTAAATTTTTTTCACAAAGTTGAAAACCATAATTTTAAAATTTTAAATCAGAAAATAATATATAAAAGTTATAAATATGTTTTCTAAAATTTTATAAATATTAAAAACATTTTCTATAAAACATTATTGTTTTCCCAAACGAAATACACCTATAGCTATCTCTTGACATGATAAATATATATTTTCTTGAAGTTATGGTGCATGTTTTCTACATTAAAAGTAAAACGTTACTAATTAGTTTGTTATATAGATTTAGTACACTATTCTTTGATTTTTGAATAGAACTTCCCTTGATTTCTATGTCTCGGATTTTTTCTCCTTTGGATAGGTTCATGAATGTGCTATTTCGCACCATTTATAACATCAGGCTCATTCAATGATTTTTTGTATCACCTAAATCTTTCTATCATGAATTTTAACATAATTATATATTGAAAATAAAAATTTCAAACCGTTTGTTAAATTGAACGATCTTTGATATCTACGATCTATATCCATGACTCACTTGTTGAAGTTAATTATTATGTTCTAGGATTTGAGCCAAGAACTTTTGTTATTTAGAATCCCAACGTTAATTACTACTCTATTTGTTCTATAATAAAGGGTCTATTTTTTTTATGATAAGTTATTTTTTAAGTTTTAATAAAATACTGTTGTTATTTTTTTTAATTTATTTTCTCCCATCTTATTAATATATCACATAACTATAATATTATTTAACTTTTAATATGGACATTTTGGTCATTTGATGTTCTATTTATTATAAACTTTAATATTTTTAATATAGGTACTAAAAATTTATGTATCATCATTTGTGAAATGGGGAGAGAGTGGGCTATAATTTCAGAACTGGTGTACACTTCCTGAATTTCTATTATCTCCTGTATTTGCTTCAATTGGTTACTGACTACTCGTATTTTTCTCTACTACTATAGTACTATTATTGTCTATTACGTTGATTTGTTGGGCATGTCTGATCTTGTGCTCTTCTTCTCTATGAAATTATGTTTTCTTGTCAGCCTGTCACCTCCCTCTTACCCAACACTGTTAGATCGAAAGCGGCTGATGCCATCAATTTTGCAATACCAGATGTGCCGAACTGCCGATGGTATTTAATTTGTTTGACTACGAGTTTAGTTTGGTTTAACTAGTCTTTCCGCGGTAAAATGACTGTCATCGTATATTTTAAGAATACATTTTAATTATTAATATTTGTAAATATATAGTAATAAACAATATTATAAAATTAAAATTTAATATAAATATAATTATTATATTATTATATCATAATATATTATATTTTTTTAAAAATTAATAGTTAATTTTATTATCAAAATACACAGTGATAATATTTTTAATACGAATAGTGTAGTAAAAAAATTAGTTAGGTTCACTTGAGAGCGATATGTCTCTAATCCGAGTATGTTTGAGTTCTAAAGTTGGCACCGCCCAACTTTTAGGTCTCTACTTTTTAAGGTCCTAGCACATTAAGATATCAACTTTTGCTATTATAGTATCTTTATAGTACTAACATCTATATACTATATACTGATTTATACTTATCTTTATAAATCTCTTATAAATTAAAAAAAATAAAATTGTGTAGCTCATGGGTGAGGTACTCCCATGAGCTAAATAATATGATGATCATGTAGCTAGACAATTTTGCTTATGGAATAATATTTTAGTATTTAATGCTTGAATTTTAGGGGTTTTCTTTTCGATCATTAAAAGATCTTTTATTAATAATTAAGACTTGCCAATAAATATTATGGTTCCATATTTTCTCTATGTCCTAATAAGATTTTGAAAATAAAAATTATTTAATCCATATTACAAATAAATTTATTCTATCATTAAATATTTGCATAAAAAAATTTATTTTAGAAAAATCAAATGCCACTTTTTATTTTTATTCTTAATTTTTTTATTACACATGCATTAAATTTTTTTATTTTTTAATAAAAGAAAAAAGTATAATTTTAAAATTACTTTTATTTTTTTCCTTAAAAATATATATAAATTAATAGAATAATTTTCTTTTTTAATACTAAAAAAGTAATTACATACTAAAATCAACTCAAAGGTATAAGGCAACAAAGCTCTACCATAGTACTACCATGTATATGGACCCCCCCCCCCAAAAAAAGGAAAAAAGCGGAAAATCTCAACGCATATTCTTAAAAGATCAAAGAGCCATAAAACAACAATTAGAAGAGCACTGCTTCTCCAACCCAAGGGACATTCGAGAGATACGAAGATCCCTTGCAAACAACACCCTTTACTATATCATTACGTGAGATAGGATTAGAAGGAGCTACAATGAATGTGCACTGATAATCAAATTGTACCTTACAACACCTTTTGCTCAGGGCATTAGATTAGAAGCATGCATTTCCTACTATCTTGGCTCAAGATGCTCAACACTAAGCCTATATTCGGAGCTACTTATTAAAATTAGTTATCTATGATAACTATTTATTTTGGAAACTTTTTAGGCTAAAAATTTTCTAAAATAAGTAGTTATCATACATAATTGCTTTTTATAAATAACTCCAAACAAATTATAAACCATTCCTAGTTAGCTAAATAGTCCAGACCACCACATAGAATAGAAAGTTCTATACATTTATTTGAAATTTCCCCCTCCAAGCAACATATCATCCTTGGTATAAGACATTTACTTGACCTTGGTATAATATAAGTGATGCCTTCATTTTGAATAGATGGATGATCGGAAAAAAACAGATACTACTATTACTTTTACTTGTACTACGACGTTTGCGAAAGAGAAGGAAGACATCTATTGAGAAGCAAGTTTGTTTAGATTTTTCTGAAACAGGTCACTAGTTTGTCCAATGTATATTGAATGGTCATGATAGGCTATGCCACAATTTATTTAGAATGAATAAGGATGCTTTTCTAAGGTTATCAAGTTTTTTAAGATCAAGGAGGTTGCTAAGTGATACTTACCATGTGATTGTTGAAGAAAAGTTGGCAATTTTTTTTTATATACAGTTGGTCACAATGAAAGGAATAGAGTTGTGCAAGATTGATTTCAACACTCTGGAGAGAGACCAATGGTAGATATTTCAATAAGGTTTTAGTTACTATATCAAAGATTGCTGGTGAAATTATAAGGCCTCATCAAAGCCTTGACGAGGTCCCTCCTGAGATCATAAATGATTCAAGACTTTGGTCTTATTTTAAAGATTGTGTAGGAGCGATAGATGGAACACATATTGATGCTTGTGTTCCAAAGAATGAACAAATGCCCTTTAGTAATTGTAAAGGAGTGTGCTCCCAAAATATTATATTAGTTTGTTCTTTTGATATATTGTTCACATTTGTGGAAGCTGGATGGGAGGGGTCGGCTCATGATTCTCGAATATTCCAATATTGTATTAGAGATCCCAACAAAAACTTTCCTCATCCTTCATGAGGTAAATAGAACATTATTTTATATATTAAGTATAAGGGTGAGGTTCACATGCAAACTTTTTTTTATTATACAAACATAAGAACCAATCTCAACCATTAGATCAAAATTAAATCAATATTCAAGATTTTAATAATACCAAACCAAAAAACTAACCCAAACCTATATCCAAACCTCTAAACCCTAAACCCTAAACCATCTAAACCCTAACACTAAACCCTCTAAACACTAAACCCTCTAAACCCTAAACCCTAACCCTAAACCCTATAAACCATAAACCCCAAACCTCAAACCCCTAAACCCTAAACCCTAAACCCTAAACCTTAAACCCTAAACCCTCTAAACCCTAAACCCTAAACCCTAACCCTCTAAACCCTAAACCCTCTAAACCCTAAACCCTAAACACTAAACACTAAACCCTCTAAACCCTCTAAACCCTAAACCCTAAACCCTACACCCTCTAAACTCTAAACCCTAAACCCTAAACCCTCTAAACCCTCTAAACCCTAAACACTAAACCCTCTAAACCCTCTAAACCCTAAACCCTAAACCATAAACCCTCAACCCTCTAAACCATAAACCCTAAACCCTCTAAACCCTAACCCTAAACCATAAACCCTCTAAACCCTAACCCTAAACCCTAAACACTCTAAACCCTAAACCCTTAACCCTAAACCCTCTAAACCCTAAACCCTAAACTCTAAACCCTCTAAACCCTAAACCCTAAACCCTCTAAACCCTCTAAACCCTCTAAACCCTAAACCCTAAACCCCATAAACCCTAAACCCTAAACCCTAAACCCCCTACACCCTAAACCCTAAACCCTAAACCCTCTAAACCCTAAACCCTAAACCCTAAACCCCCTAAACCCTAAAACCTAAACCCTCTAAACCCTAAACCCTAAACCCTACACCCTCTAAACCCTACACCTCCTAAACCCTCTAAACCCTAAACCATAAACCCTAAACCCTCTAAACCCTCTAAACCCTAAACCCTAAACCCTAAACCCTAAACCCTAAACCCTCTAAACCCTCTAAACCCTAAACCCTAAACCCTAAACCCTCTAAACCCTAAACCCTTTAAACCTCAAACCTAAACCCCAAACCCTAAACCATCTAAACCCTACACCCCAAACCCCAAATCCCAAACCCTCTAAACACTAAACCATGTAAACCATAAACATACTAATCAAATATATATTCATTTAGTTTTACAATATGAGAAGGAAAATGATCTTCCATGATTCAAAATTTGACAATTTCTTAAATTAAACCTTATACAATTTTGAAAAGAAACCTTACACTATCATCTAAACTACAATGAAAAGCATAAATGACCAATACTTTCATGAAGTTGAATTAAAATTTACATCCAACTCCGGTCTTTCATTCCAATATATGTCATCCAAATATAAAAAATTGATATTAGTTACAATTTGAAGTAACAAATTACACAAAATATTGCAAATATTGCAAATATGGAACAAGATACCATTATACAGCCATCAATTAGCAATACCAACACCATACCAGCATATATTATGCAAAAATATACAACAATAGCTGATTAATAATCTGATTATTAATCAGACTAACATAAAAACAACAGAACAACAACAGCAGAAAATACAACAGCAACAGCAACAGAATATCAGCCCACATTACTGTAATTAACCCTAATCACATTATTCATAATACAACAACAACATAATTTAATCAAAAAACAACAAAAATTACTCAGCAAACAATAAAAAAATACTTACTAAATCAATTCAGCAAGTTCGAAATCAGCCAAAGTTGAGGCAGATTACTTCGATTGAATGCTGAATCAGTAAGAACTAAAACACATACAAACAAAAACAAGCCAAATCAATACAAAAATCAGGTTAACAAACACTAGATTACATAATAATATAAACACAATGAAGATATTAACTAGTATAATACTGTCGTTATGGAAAATTTTCGACAGTAACAATAACAGAATTTTCGGGAAAAATGGTGACAAACGAAGGAGAAGAGTACTGGCAATGATTAGTAGCAGAGAATAAATAAAATCGAGGATGTGAGATTTGGTATGTTGAAGAAATGAGCTGGATGAGAAGACACCGGCGAAGACAACGAAAAAAAAATGGAGATGCAATGTCAAAAACGAAGGAGGAACAATGGTTGCAAATTGGAAATAATTGAAGATCGGTACAACAATACAAATATTTACCTACTAAAAACAGAAATCGAGGATGCGAAATGGAAAAAATGGAAGACGACGAGCAACTATTGATCGAGCAGCAAACAACCGACAACGGAGGAAGAAGCTCGGGAGGAAGACGGCTCTGCCGAAGATAACGAGAAGAAATTACAGAGCCAAACGGCGCATAAGAAAGAACGGGTAGTTGTGGTTGAAGGCAAGATGATGTAGATCGAGGATGAAGAACGGAGCGGCTGAGCTCGCGTTGGCAGATGTAGAGGCACAAATGGAGATGGAAAGATGGAAGAGAAGTTGCGATGGAGAGGAATAGAGGTGTGATGGAGATGGAGAAGAAGTTGCGGAGTGGTCTGGTGGTCGGGTGCGAAATAGAAGGGGTCGGGGCAGAGGAGCGCGACAGAGGATGAGGCAAAAAACAAACGGCGCCTCTATATCTCCGTTTCTAACTCTTCGACCGTTGGATCTAATTTAGATCCGACGATCAGAAAACGTTCCTACGTTTGTACATAATAAAAGGGTGCGCATATGACCCTATTTCTTAAGTATAAAATATTATAGTTGAATAATATGAACTTACGTTTTATGTAGGTAAATAGTATGTGGCTGATTCAGGTTATCCCAATACATTTAGCCATCTTGCTCCATTCAAAGGACACAAGGTATCATTTATTTGATTTTCAAAGAGTTGGCAGTCCACAAGGAAAAGAAGAGTCATTTAATCATTTACATTCGTCAGTGTGAAATGTGATTGAACATTGCTTTGGTGTTTGTAAGGCTCATTTTCCCATCTTAAAGCAAATGCCAAATTATAGTGTGGAAAAACAAATGTTCATTGCCATTGTAACAATGATAATTCACAATTTTATTAGGCTGAATTGAATGGATGATATATTATTTGATGATTTTTGTAGCAGAGAAATATATGAAGAAAACAATAGGAATTGGAATATTGGACAACATATAAAGGGTAGAGTTGCTAGAGAAATGGAAATGTTACGATGTAGGATTACAGATGATATTTACCATGTATGTCATGATTTTATGATATTTATTATGAATGTCAGAATGTTCATTTAATAATATAAATTTTTATTATTATCACTATTTGAATTATAGATGTTAGTGAATTTTATAAAATTTGGTTAGTGATTGTTCATAATTTTTTAAATAAATTTATAATTTTTATTTTATAATTTTTAGTACTTTATAATATCTTTATATATGTATGTATGCATGTATGTTTCATATGATTTTTAATATTTAATATTATAGAATTTATATAATAATAATTATTACTAAAAATATAGCAAGATAAAAATTGAAGATGAAAAATAAAAAGTAAATTTGTAGAAAAATGAAAACCAAACACTAATAAAGTACAATAGGTAGTTTTTTTTAGTATTAATCACTTATACAACAAAAGTAAAAACAAACATATATTTTACTTGTTAAAGTACTTTTTGAAAAGTATATTTATAAAAGTAGTTTTCATCTAAAAATAATTATTAAAAATAATTAATACCAAATAAGGGCTAAATCATTCCTAGTTAGCCAAATTGTTCAGACCACCACATAGAAGAGAAAGTTCTATACATTTATTTGAAATTTACCCATCCAAGCAACATATCATCTTTAGTATAAGACATTTACCAAGGTTAAGTGACATCCCACTAGCTCCAGCATTAACACCACAACTTCCAAGTAAAATGAAAGTGTATAAACAAGTGAATACTACTCTCTTCAACTTCCATGATTTTGAGTACCGGATATTTCAAATTCAAGCATTCATTTTTTTTAATAAATATTTTAGCACCTTCTTGTGAAGTAAAGAAATACGTTGTGATGCTTGGATCTAATTGTCTCAATTGTTTTTTTACTGTGTCGGAATAAGACTTTCGAGTCTATGATGTCCCCATATATTATTATTATTATTATTATTATTATTATTATTATTATTATTATTATATATTTTATTATCCGTAATTAATACACTAAAATAGATTTACTACATGAGCTAAAATAATAATAATATCTTATAAAAACATCTCACCAAAACACCCCTCAAACAGTTTTAGTATATATATTCATGAGCTAAAAATTTAAGATGTAAAGTAAATTAGTTGAACTAAAGAGTATAAAAATCTCATATCTCATGTGGTTTGTGTTGCATTCAAGGAGCTATATTTGGAGGTTTTGAGATTAAAACCTAGGAATGTTTATTTTTAAGTATGTATGTAGGCAAATTTTGACGAAAAATACACCACGCTAAACTTGATCCCGTGACCTTCTCGAAATAATATGGTGTCCTCCGTTGTCCCAATAAAATTTAGTAATAATTATGCCTACAGGTATATATTTAACCCGATTTTATAGTATCTCGGGACACCACAAAAATCCCTTAGCTTCTCCTCTGGTGTCTATGACGTGAGTTTTAAACCTTTCAAACATTTTTTCCCATGTAGAAAGACTCCTTTTAGGTTAGATTTAAAATTGAGGAGGAAAGAAAAAAATAAAACAAATATCAATGAAAATATTAGACCACCTCGGTATAATGATAGGTAAATTATCACTAGTACACACATCTCAAATTGCCAACAAGTTTTCGGATATTGTAAATTCTACTTTCTTAATTACCTTTTTTTATTATAAATAATGCAGTTTTATTAATTTAAGATTTCTTGGGTACAAATGAAACATCACTCTCTTGGCAACACATACCATAGTTTACCAACCATACCTAGATTCCTAGTACAATACTTTACATAGAAGTAAAAATTTGAGAAAACTATAGTGATAAAGTAATCAAAACCAAACAATAGATATAAGAATCTCGCTAAACCCATGCAATAAATGGTTATGTTCATCTAATGCCTTATTTTGCAAGTTAATCGACTACATGGTTTTCTTCCATGTGTTGAAACACAACACTAAAATTTTTCTAGCCACCTAACAATTTGCTAAAAAAATTCAATTAGAAAGTAAACTCCCAAGGCCTCAATCTAGGGTTCTTGTACCAACTAACTACATTTAAAGAGTCCAATTCTATGATCAATTCCACCTCCCTTACCCAATCCTTTTTTTTTGAGATAACACGTGCCCAGTGAATAACGTTAACCTCCAACATATTGATCTCGATGGCCTATATCAATATAGAGAACACACACATGAACCTACCATGCCAGTCTCATAAAACCCCATCAATGGTTACTTTATTAACATCGGTGCACATTGACATGTCATTATTCTACTTGAGGTAACCCCATGGAGGTGCTTCCCAAACAACTGATAGTTTCTCCACCATTGACCTTTTGTAAGAAGATCTAAAATGCAACAAATAGTTTGGTGTACTAACTATCTCATCAATAGAATATAGAAAAGTAAGCATCCATGCTCGAATCCACCACCCCATCAAACTGGCCATAGAATGACCATTAAAGAAATTCTCCATACCTTCTACTGAAACTTATCTGCACGTATACATCTTCATCGATCAAATCACTGCATTAAATAACTCAGCAAACATCGTTGAAATTTAGCAATCTGAAACCACCAATGCCATAATTCCCAGCTCATTGAGTAATACAAAAAGAGGTGATGCACATCCTCATTATTTTCATTACAGAAAATGCATATAACATCAATGCTACTCGCTACTCCTCTATTCTTCAAAAATACCCTTGTCAACATCTTTAGCCAAAAAGGCCATTAGGTTTGGGAATTGGAGCAAAAATAAAGGCTTGCAAGGATTTTCACACCAAATTTTACTATAAAATTCCCCTTTTGTCATTAATCTAACATACACTATCTTCCATATTTAGGTTCAAATGAACGTGGCCTAAGAAATAAAATAAATCCAATACCAAATTTGATTCCCTACCAAATAATTACCTCCTTCATAATAATCTCTATTGCCATTTTTATTAAATCCACTCCCCCATATCATTTGCACAACCATCTTTTTTCAAGGAAAGAGCATATAGTCTTGGGTAAACTTGCTTTAAAGGCTTATCATGACCCATATATCTTACGAGGAAAAAAGTATTATTTCCATTCCCAAGTCGCTTTCTAGTCTCTATTCCATAGACATTCATCAACAACCCCTTAATTCATAATGCTCCACAGGTGAAGGATAGAATAATTTTGTTACTGGTATTTTTGTGTTATGACTTACTACCAAAGCTTGTTTCTAGATGCAAGCATACAATACTTCCACTTTATAAGCAATGCACTGTTCTTGTGTTGTAGTCTATATAAGTGCAGACCACCCATTTTAATATGGCATATGAGCCTGTCCCAACTAATATGGTGTATTTGTCTACAATCTTGATCACTTCCATTCCATAGAAATCACCTTGTAATCTTCTCTATCCTCTCCACAACTTCTATAGTTATTTTAAATAGTGACATATAATATGTGGAGAGGTTTGAGAGAACCAAATTGATCAATGTGAGTCGGCCACCTGTTGACAATATTCTTACCTTCCATGAAGCTAATATCTTCTCAACTTTCTTTATAATTGGTTCCCAAAATGACAACCTTGAAGAAAACCCTCCAATTGGAACCTTGGAGTGCTTGAATAGAATGGTGTAAATCTTACATTGGACTATATGAGTAGCCGCACATAGCCATATATCATTTGAATGAAAACCAAACAAGTCACTTATGTGAAAGTTAATTTTCAAACCAAATTCCATAACAAAGGTAATCAAAGCAGTCTTGATATTTTCTAGGTATCCACTATTATCTAGGAAGAAAAATATGGTGTCATTTTCATATTGTAGATGAGAAATAATTTTTCCATTTCTACCAACCTTGACACCCCTCCACAAGTCCTGCACTATAACTTTTTCTACTATTATGTTTAGAACTTTAGCAACCATATTGAAGAAGAAAGGTAATATAGGATCTTTCTATCATAACCCCCAATGTAATTTGAAGAGTTTTGTTGGGGTTCCATTAACCAACACTGAAGTAGAAGGAGTCTCAGTGCAAGCCATCATCCATTGTATCCATTTATCTGAGAAACCCATTTTCAATAAGGTTCAATCAATAAACTCCTAGATAAGGATATCATAGGCCTTATGTAAGTCTATCTTGAACATCACAAAGCCTTCTCTTCTTGTTTTATAGGATTCCACTATCTATAAGGCAATCATAATTCTATCCATGATGTTTTTATCCTGGATAAAGATAAATTGTGTTGAACTAATTGCCTCTGAAACTACCTTCTTTGTATGTGTCACTAGAACTTTAGCTAAAGTTTTATAAAGGCATCTCACCATGCTGATGTAACACCCCCAAAATTTACACATTTAAAAAAAAAAGCAATACTCATAAATTAAAGCCATAAATTTCTAGGGATGTTACCGCCACACTTAGTATTATACCAGTTCACTCCTACCGTTCCAGTACCAAGTGCTAAGGCTAAGAAAACACTATTAGTAATACCATAAAATCCAAGTTTATAAAAAAAAATTAGAGTACGCGCAAGTCTTACATAATTCGAAATACTAGCTATTATTTTTCAGATAATAACTAACAGCATTAATAAAATTGTTTCTGCAACTCAAACATAATAAAAATAACATGAGTCATAAATTAAAAAGGAAAACGACCACATCTCTCTAGAAATCGATCCAGCCCAGCTATCACTCTGCCCCTCCTGATGTCCCGTAGACATCGATAACATCAAAGTAGGTGTCTCCTACCTGCAATAGATTAGACGGGCCTTTTGCTCGTGGAAATGAGCAACACCCATGAAACAGGTGATCAATACGTTACGTACTGAGTAAGGTAACCGAGTACTAAGGCCGGCATATAACACATTAAATCATGCAGGGTAATTATCAACATACAATTGCAAATCCACACATATGATCTATAAAAGCATAAGGTGAAATCCATAACTTATAATCAACAAATCCACACATAAGGCCCAAAAGGGTCCAGGTTAATTATTTAATCTTTCTTTTATTTGAAGTTGATACACACCATGCCTTTTATCAATTCCATGTAAGTACAGGAACACCCCACTATTTTAGCCGGTGGGCCGGTCACTTGTGGAACAATAGTCCACACCATTATTTTTCGCCGGTGGATCGGTCACTTGCGGGACAATAGTCCACACCACTATTCCTGACATGTGGATCGGTTTGGTTCCTGCTCACATGGTGTTCCACTGTAAGTAATTTATATCTTTTAAAACTTAGTAAATTCTGATTTGTGTTTATTGAGCTCGAGTCACCCCACTATTTTTGTCGGTGGGCCGGTCACATATAGGACCTCATGTCCTAACCACTATTATACCTAGTGGATCGGTTGCACCTAGGGTAAAACCCTAACCACTATTCCTGACCGGTGGATCGGTTTGGACCCGGCTCAATAATCTTCCACTTTAAAAGATTATTATCTTAAGTATTTTAATCACAAAATTTACCATTCACAAACATTTGCCCAGACATGCATGACTAACTCCATCCAACCCTAGCTCCCATGCAAACCCTAACTCATCGTAAACCACACTTCCATGCAACCCTAGCTCCCATGCAAACCCTAATTCCACGTACCACACTTCCATGCAAACCCTAGCTCCCATGCAAACCCTAACTCATCATAAACCACACTTCCATGTAAGCCTAACTCATTATTATTAGTAAACATGTAATAATTCTAGTAAATAACAAAAATTCGAGAATAATAATTTATCTAACTCAATAATACTCCCAAACCTGTCAAAAAGATTTAGCAATTAGATTATAGTTGATAATAATAATAATAATAATAATAATAATAATAATTAAAATCGAATTAACATTAAAAATTAGGATAAAAGCAGAATAATTCTTAGTAAATTGAAAGGAAGTGTTGAAAAGGTCTAGGGTTTCACCTTGAGTTGGAAGAGATGGGTGGCACCGGCGGTGGTGCTCGAAGGTGGCCAGAAAAGTGATCTAAGAGGAGTGAAAATGAAGAAAAAGAGGGAAGGGGAAGGAGAAAAAGAAAATAAGTTTATGGGTCGGTGGAGGAGAATTAGCAGGAGATTTTGAGTGGTTTAGAGGGTGGCAGAAGTGGTAGATGTGGTGGTGGATGGTGGTTTAAGGTTTCAGGGTAAAAATTCTGGTGAGAGAACTAGCAAACTTTACACGGTTATGGAGGCCCGTGCAAGGAGAATCGAAGGATGTAGATGGTTTAGTTAGCTAGAGGGTGTTTCAGGGAATAGTTTGGGAGGCAGAGACGGTGTCGAGGTTGGCTAATGGCGGAGGAAAGCGTGTCTAAAGGGGCGGTGGCTCACAGACTGGTGCTTAGGGTTTTGGGTAAATAAATCTCGAAACCAGGCCATATGAGGGGTATTTATAGTGGTGGAGGGTAGGCTCGAGTTTTAGAGGTTACCAGGAGGTCAAAGCCGGTGAGAAATGGGACGGTTATGATGTTGATCAGGCGGCACAATTTTGAAATTTTGCCCTACCTTCGTGAGGGAAATTAGGAGCAACGCGGGGAAGAAAAGGGAAGTGGGGCATTTCAAATTAGAGTGTGCGTCGAGGGGAAGAAAATGGGCGGGATAAAGGCCGGTCACGACACGTGTGGTCGCCGGAACCATTTTCGGGGGAGGTGGAAGGTTGCAGTTATGGCGACGGGGAAGAAGAGGAAGAAGACGATGGGGGGAAAGGTTGGGCCGGGTGGTTCGGGGGAAAGAAAAGAAAGAAAAAGGAAGGAAACCGGGCGGTTCGGCATGGGGCTAAGAACGTTTAAATTAAATGATGAGTTTTGGGTATAAATGAGTAGAAACTCGACGCGCTGGCTGCCGAGGGAAGAAGGAAGGAAAGAACGGGAGCGGGCCACGGTAGGAGGAGGAGAAAGATGGGCCGC
This sequence comes from Tamarix austromongolica, assembly GCA_039764185.1. Lineage (NCBI taxonomy): Eukaryota > Viridiplantae > Streptophyta > Magnoliopsida > Caryophyllales > Tamaricaceae > Tamarix > Tamarix austromongolica. The sequence goes on along the minus strand of CM077814.1, from coordinate 80,295,752 downwards.
GACCAGGCCCAGCTCGGGAAGGTAAGGAAAAAAAAAGAAAAAGAAGGAAAAAGAAAGAAAAAAGGAAGAAAGAAAAAGGAAAAAGGGAAAAAGGAAACGAAAAATAATTAGGTTAGAGCCAATTAAATTACTATGAATATTTATAATATTTAAAAATAATAATATTTAAATAAAATAATATTTAAATCCCTTTTTAGGCTAAAATAGGATTTTTAAAGGATTTTTTTATAAATTCCATTTTAATTATCAAAGTACTCTAAATTTCTCAAATTAAATTATTTATAAAATTCATATTAATTTGAAACTATTTTCTCTTTCTTAATTTAAATAAAATAATTTATTTAAATAAATTCCCAAATTAAAATATTTAATTAGTTAAAATACCCAAATTTCCTCTAATTAACATATTTATCAAATTTCTTATTAATTTTCCCTAATAATTTTCCTTTTATTTTAGTAAAAATAATTTATTAAATTAAATTTTTCAATAAAACCTTGTTTAAATATAATCTTTAAAATTAGAAAATTTTGGGGCATATCAGCTAATGGGTTGAAAGTCCTTGATATTCCTTAGTCTTGATATTTTTGAAATTAGTGTAATAAATGTTAAGTTCAATTGTGAGGATAAAACACATGATTCCCAGATATCATCCAACAACTCATGAACATCATCACTTGTAAGCTCCCATGCATCTTTTATAAATGTAAAATTGAACTCATCGAGTCTTGGGGACTTTGAGATATCATAATTGAGAACTGCTGCTTGAATTTCTCACTACAAGAAAACTTATTATTGGCAACGCGTTTTAGCCACGACATCAAATTTTTGTTGCGAAAACTTATTTTTTGCCACGATTCCTAACTTTCGTGGCAAAAGCATGTTGCCATAAATACAAGTATTTTTTACAACAATTTTAATCTCGTTGCTATAAACAAATTCCTTTACTGCCACAATAATTGATCGTTGCTAAAAACACAAAACTTTTGCAACAACCACATTGTTGTGGAAAACCATATTTTGCAACAACCAATAAACGCGTGACTAAAATTTTCACACAACTAGAGAGTGTTTCACATACGATATTTATGGTCACGAGACAATATTGTTGCTAATACAATTTTGTTACGAACAAATATTTTTGCGACAAAATTTTCTCATAGCTAAACTGTTTTATAGTTCTTTTTTATTTAATGCTCCTTAAACATATATTAAGCTAAAAAAGTTTTAAAAAATATATTATTCTATTTTTTTTATTTCACAAAAAATATTATAAGAAATCAGTATCACTTTGTGGAAAAAACATAAAAGATATTACACTATAGTTTATTTCTTTAAAGTTAATAAAGAAACAAATAAAATTCTTTGAAAAGTTTATAAGAAAATTAACTCTAGTATTTAGCAACGGAGTTTTAATTGTTGTGAAAAATATTTTTACCATATTCAATATAACTTTAGCAACAGATATGTTAACTTGCGGCTGAAAACAGTTTCTAAATTTTTAATCTCTACTAGCTTTTGCAACGAATCAGATTTATTGTGACAAAAAATAATTTAGTAGATTTTTATTTAACTTTCAACACAAATAAAATTGTTGTAAAAAATTATGGGCAAAAATATTTTTATTAATTTTAATATAACTTTAAGAATATATGTTATTAATTGTGGCCTTAAAAATATTCATACATTAATATATATATTTAGCCACGAAACTGTTAATTTGTGGTTGCAAATAGTTTCACAATTTTCAATCTATACTAGCTTTCGCAACGGATCTGATTAATTGTGACAAAAAGTTTCATAGTTCATTTTTATTTACCTTTTGAAACGAATAAAATCGTTACAAAACAGTTAATATATATATTTAGCCACAAAATAATTGTTACGGAAAATCTAATTTGGACTAAAAAATTTAGCGGTAGTTTTCGGCGGCAATAAACGAAACATATGTTTCGTTCAGTTTTAAGTCAACCATATACGTATTACCTCATGACATTCTCAACCAAGGTAAAGCAACTACCTCCGCACATTTGTTCTACTAATTTTGCTTCAACAATAGTATGGTCTTCGAGTTGCTGCGACAGCTGCCGGAGTTCTGTGGCCCTTCCGACGATAGGCACTATTCTTCAACGACCTATGATAGATGAAGTTTTCCAATTAGCTCGTAGGGTAACATCGAGATTATAGGGTTTTATCTGCTAAAATCAACAACCGGGTTAAATTGAGGACAATCGACGACGATAATTGGCATTCAAGGTATGATTCCTTCCTATTTTTAATAGTTTGTCTAATTTGTAGGCCTAATTTTGAAAGTAGATAGCCATCTATGATTCCTTCTTGATGCAGATTCTTCCGCCATGCCTTCTACATTTAATTCTCATTTCCATCTTTGTTTTTCAATCAACCAGATGAAAATCAAGGAGACGCAGTAAATTGTTGAAGAGGTTTTATATTAATGATAACAACGATAAAGTTTACACGACTAAGGTTTGTGTTATAATTAAAGCTGAGTTTTTGATATTTAGGTAACTAAAACTCTAAAATATTTTTTTATCTACGGAATTTTTTTGTCAAGAAGAAGTTTAGTGGAATCCCTTCTGCTAAATCATATTTGAGTATTATGTTTGCTACCGAACTTAGATATTAATTTTTGCGTTGCTAACTTGCTATGGCACAAGGTGTGGTTATGTTGTTGGTGATTATGCTTTGATTGATTGTTAATTATTTTTATGGTGTTTGCTAAGATTAGTTGTGAGTTTGTGACCCTAATTTATATTACTCGATAAATTTGTATTCCTTATTTTGGCATTTATATTGAATTCAATTAATGCCATATTAGGGACATATTGTAACACCCCCAAATTTCACTCCTGAAAAATTTTTTTTGAAAGAATAGAGCGGAAGCTAGGAGCGAATTTGGGAAATGTTACCGCCACATCTAACACAAGATAAATGTCAACCATCTATCTCATGTTAGATGCAAGGCTAAAACCTGTCAAACAATTAAATCTGAATTTTAAATCCAATCAAACAATTAAATCCGAATAGTAACCACTTAACAGAGTATGAGAAATTTAAAGTCAATTACAAAACCTTTAGAAATCTAAATACAATACTTGCAACTTTCAAGGGTGAATACAATTAAACAAAACAAATCCAGAAAATAAAAATCCGGATCGCCTACTCACTCAAGGCAAGCCTTCCACCCCAACTCAGTATCAACCTGCACAAGAGGTCTGCTCCCCACCATTGGTGGATCATCACAGGACCCATTCAATCAGTGTAGTATCAGTACGGGTCCAGTACTGAGTAAGTCTCGCTACCTTATCTTATAAGAAAGATCTCATCAAGCGCATATTAAATTATAGTACAATACGTTAATACAATAACATACATACTCACAACCCACAGCATGAGTCTCGCCATACACTCATAGTGTGACAGACGAGCTAAGGCCAGCACATAGGACATATATTACAAGTTCAGCACATAGACAACATACAATAACATGCAAGAAAGCGGTGAATGTTTCCTCGGTACTTTGTCTTTTTATTCTCATAAGTAGTAATAAATCCATTCCACACATTTCTTTATTAACCCATGTGAGTGCGGGAGCCCCACTATTATAGCCGGTGGACCGGAAAATATCGCACAGGGCAGAACGCCTCTGATCCACTATTATAGCCGGTGGACCGGAAAATATACGCACAGGGCAAAACGCCTCTGATCCACTATTATAGCCGGTGGACCGGATCGCAGCCCCGACTCACATGGTGTTTCACTTTAAGTACTTAGTATCTTTCCCATGGATTAACTTATAAGTTTGGTTTGTCGAGCGCGAAAACCCCCACTATTATAGCCGGTGGACCGGAAATATCGCACAGGGCAGAACGCCTCTGATCCACTATTATAGCCGGTGGACCGGAAAATAATCGCACAGGGCAAAACGCCTCTGATCCACTATTATAGCCGGTGGACCGGATCGCAGGCTCGGCTCGACATCTTTCGTTTTACGTGATTAATGTCTTATCAGTGTCTTATTGAATTACATCACACCATTGACATGCATATCCTAGAGGGCCGTATCATAACACATCATAAACATCGTACATAAACATTTCACCTCAAATCTGAAGATATACGCGTACTATCACATACTAATAGGAACATAAGCACACGTCTTGATTCCAAGCTACATTACTCACGGAATAGGTAAGATCACGACATTTAAAACACGACACATAATTTATATAAAACATCCATGGCACATGGGATACATGTCCCACATCCAATCTTATCTATATCCTCACTCGGTTTAGGTTACCGAGCTGTCTCCTATGCTTATATTAGGCCACTAAACACCCTTTGGTAATTACCATACTTTTCACATTTCTCGCACTAAAAACCCAAACATTACCCTCAAACTCGACTCTCCCACATAATTCACTCTTCCTCATAAATTCTTATTATTTTCCTTTCCTTTTTTTTTTCCACCTTCTTAAGTTAGGGTTTCCTTCCCAAACCCTAGTTGGTCCCTATGTACCCTTAATTTATCCCACGTACTATTTCTCACCTCGAGCCTCCAAACTCCCAAACAAACTTTCCATTACCTTCCCTACGCCCTAGAGTAACTTTCCATACGTAAGGTTCGCCCCCATGCGAACCTTAACCACCCCATGCAAACCCTAACACTCCCACCATGCCAACTCTATCCTTCTCATGCAAACCCTAGTTTCCTTTAGACAACTTTACTTCTTCCACTCTTCCATTTATTTAATTCCCCCTTTTCCCATCCATTTATTAATCATAAATTGCCTAGGTCATTCTTCCCTGCGTTAGCCAACGTGCTTCCCTTTGGTTATCCTATTCGCTTATGTTTCTCTTTCAAGCCCCCACTCCACAACTCCTCATCAACTCCTAGCATACATGTCACATCACACCACTCTATCCTTACACCATACCATATTAGTACATATAAACAAGAGTACGGGGACGTACCTCGGTTCCAAGCTGCGCTACATGAATACACAGATAATATACAGACTAAAGCACACCACCGCATAAGGCATACAAGGCAGGTAAAGCATACGATACACACAGATGGCCTTAGCCTCGTCCTTACTAAACATCCACAGGTAGAGGTAAGTAAAGACTTACCTGGATCCGAAGCTAGCTAAGCGACGTAAGAGGGAGAGAGATCCCTAGCTCGTGGATCCACGAGAAAGCGTTCCTAGATCCGATAGAATCAAAAGCTAAATTAGAAACTATCCTATCAATCAATAATTTCAATTATTCTAATTAAATAAACACAAACGACACAAATGATCTTTCTTAGAAAACGTGTCTAAAAATTAAAACTTAGAAGCATAGCTTTATTAAAATTAAGGTTAAAACTAAATCAAAATGGATTAATACAATTATCCTAATCCCGAGAAAGAATAAACGATCATAAGGTAAGTTATCGGAAATAACTTATTTATTATGTTTTACAACCAAATAGGTAACCTAACCATTTACATAGAACCTAATCCAAATCGATTAAGTTAAAACATAATTTAAATGGTTTAGAATCCAAAGATAGAATTCGATTAGATAAATACACGTAGCAAAAATCAATTTTATAAAATTACCCCCGAAAATTAGGGTTTTTAATACTTAAACCACAAATCGGCCAAATCACTTTGATTACCTCAAATTGATAGTTTTAAAACACAATTAAACTAATTTTAGATAAATCTAGACAATCAAATTCAACAAACGATCTTCCGATAAATCAATTCCAGATGATCAATTTTCAAAATTAGGGTTTTAGAGTCTACGACATAAACACAGGTAATTCAAATCAATTAATTCTAATTAAAGGTATTAGAATACAATTAAGCTCATTTCAACTACTTTTATAAATTTAATTTTAGAAAACAATTATACAAACAACCAATTTCATAATCTCACTTAAAAATCTAGGGTTTTAAGCCCGAAAATATGATTCGGTAAAATTCTATAAATTTAATCAAATGGAATGTTTATAAATGTCATTGAACACATTTTATAACATATCGTTTAATCAATTGCTCAAAACCGACAAAAGAAATACACAATTTAGCCCAATTAGGGTTTTTGAGCCCGGAACACAAATCCGATTAATTCTTGCCAAAACATATCAATTGACGGTTCGAAAATGTAATTAAACATATTCTAATGTGATTTATATAGTCAATTAAATAAAATAACCCGATTACCCAAACCAATTTAAACCGGCGGGAGTTTTGACCTAAAAATCCAATTCCGGTCAATTACACACAATTTTCCCAATTCAACACTCCCAATATGAAATTAAATACATTTTAAACGATACTATAAAATCAATTGAGCGAAACGACTCAATTATACGACCCAATTTTATTATACCCAAAATTTGACCTAGGAATCAAATTCCGATAAATTGTGCATACATTTCTCAAATTGACGGTTCCAAAATAAAATTGGATACATTTTAAAACATATTGTATAATCAATTTGTCCGAAATCGCAAAAACGGGCGGATCCGAAAAAATTTGGGCATAACCCGGCTAAAATCCAATTTTTCCAAAATTCCAACACAACCACGCAATTAACCTATCCAAACCATTCATACAGCACATATATACATAATCCAACAATCAATTTAGCTTTTTACAAGCTAAATCGCACTCAATTAACCAAATCAAGGGTTAGGGTTTTCGGAATTTTATACCAATGAAACTCAACAAATCAGAGCACGTGAAGGCCGGAGAAGCTTCGTCAGGGCCCGAGGGTGGCTCGCCGGTCGTCACCCGAGCTCGCCGTGGCCGGACGGCGGCACGGCCGGTGCTGCTGCTGTACGCTGCTGTCGCTGGTGCTGATGCTGCGTTGGCTGTTGTCGCGCGGCTTTAGCAGCTGCTGCTGCGGTGGTTAGTGGCGGTCGGAGCTCGGCCGGAGCGGGGAGGAGCAAGGAGGGGCAGGCCGGTCGCCGGAGAAAAAGGACGGGAGAAGGAGGCGGCTAGGGTTGGGGCTGCGGGACAGGGCAGGGCGCAGGAGAGGGGTCGGGGTGGGGAAGAGAGAAAGAAAAAGAAGAGGGGGGGGTCGGTCGGGCCGGTTGGTGCGGTTTTTTTTTTTTTTTTTTTTTTTTTTTTTACAAAAGCAAGTATCATTATTATTAAAAGCTTAAAAATTAATATTGGAAGATTTTATCTAAAATTTATTAAATCAAAAATTTATTTCAAACGGATCCGAAGGCTTAAAATTAGTAAAAAGGCTATATAAAGAATTTCGAAAACATTTTCGGAAAGATTTAACAACGAACGTAAAAATTTATATTATTTACGGAAATACATTAGAAGACCCCAAAATAATATTTAAAAACATATAATTAAATATTTAAGTCAAATTCTAGTAAATCGAGATTAATTTAGATAATTTCCAAAACCCGTTTGTCACAACCCAAAAAGCATAAAACGAAAGGGAATGAATTCCAGAAAGAAATTCATAAATAAACTCCGAAAATCTTTTTAATTTAAAACTTCCCAAAAATATTAACGATTACCGAAAACGAATAAATTTAAAGTCGAAAATGTTTTCTACGGGTAAAATTATTAAAATAAATTTAACTATTTAAATAGAAATTCTATAATTTAAATAATATATTTTGTCAACGAAATATAACCTTAAAATACACCGTTAACACATGACGAGTTATAATCGAAAACAAATCTAAAATATTAAAACCAAAATACGAGAAAGAACGAGAATATATATTTTTAACCGAAGATCGAAATCATAAGAATATAATAAATTTATTGTCGTTAACGAATTTGTCTAGAATGGTTCGCAACGACAATGATTAATTACATTCAATTATGAATTCGAAATCATCGATAAATCCGTAAAACGAATCGAAATTAAAATAATTAATTATTTACATCAATTACGCTAACAAAATCATTAAGCTTAATAAATCTGGATTTTAAAAATACGGGGTATTACACATATGACTCTCTAGAGCTTGTTTAGTGTCAAGCTATGAGTTATTCCCCCTTCTTTGATAGGTTTACCCAGCAAATTTTGTTGTGAAATTATGGTATTTGTTTCAATATTGATAGTGGCATGGCTAACTATATTTTTACCTTAATTAAACTGCATTAAGTTGAAACTGGGTAATCTATGTTTATGCAGAAGGAAAATCCTCATGGTGTTGCCACATTTATGAGTTATCCCTGTATTGATCTAATTCATAGCTGTAGCCTTTAAGTCAGTGTTATATCAATCACATTTCTATGAAATATTGCTAGTACCCATAATAATATAAATATGTAATCCAGGCTCTAAACTGTTAGTTAATATGGATATTCATACTGTATGTAAGACTTCTTGGAATCTTATTCATATTTTATTTATTTTTTGGGTTGTAAATTTTGTAAAAAAAATTTAGTTTAGCTTGACATTCTATTTTTATGTGGTTACACAACTTTTCTCATTTTGAGGTTGGCTTGAAATGGTGCTTGGCAATTGGCATCAAGTTTTTGTCATTGTATCCAATGGTATTTCCACTAGGCTTTTGAATTTGTTTACATGTAAGAGTTGTGGTCTTCATACTAGTTGCTTACAAATGTATGGTTTGTGAGCTTGTTAGGATAGATATGATCTTCATGTCACCATAAAGTTGTGCCAAACTGGCTCTCTGGATGACTACCAAGCTTAATACCCTGAATAGGTTCCAATGTGTATCATGCTTCACCCGAATGCTAAATGTACTACCATTAGCACTGCTCCCAGGTGCAGCGTAATGATTAATGTAGTCAAACCTGCTCAGTTATTATATATAGAGTTAGAAAAATGTGACGCAAAACATATTATCACGTCTCTTCCTTTCTCTTTGTGCACCTCGTTCTACACATATATTGAAGTTTAATAAGGTCTGAGAAGTTGGTATAAACTGAAAGTCAAAGTTAAGTTAAAGTTCATTTTGACTCTTCGCCTACTTGTTTTGGAAACGAACTATTATAGCACTTGCTTTCCTTCATTGACGCTTCTCACTAAAAACTAAAAAATAAATAGTAATTTATTATCATATTTCCTTAGTGTTTACCAATCATATATACATGACATCCTCAGCTAGATACTTCCTATTAAGTAAATTATGTAGAAATATGACTCCCTCGGTAAGTCAATATGCATTCCAAATGAGGGATATGTATTCACTATTCAGGACTTAGAAAAAGTAGATATTTGATTGACCATATGCTGATTGATCATTGTCTCTTTTGATACAAACATTTATTTGTGTTTATGTGTCTGTTTTATTCCTTGGGTGCTTTTAAACGTCTTTTACCCATAAATAATTAGAGGCATCAAGTGTATATGTGCAACTCTGAGTTGATTAATGGGAACTAACTTTCGGTCTGTGTATTCAACTAACATCAATTTAATGCTTCTACATACAATCCAAATACAAAGTACTTTTTGTGGAATTACTTACTGTATGCCTCATGTACATACTATAGAACCTTTTATTACTTTCTTTATATGGTTCACCATCACATTTTCTGATCTAGGTTCATAGGTATTAAGAGTATAAAGTCGAAAAGCTAAGTCTTCTTTCATACATACCATAGAACCTTTTATTATTTTTAGAACGCCCTTTTTAGCCTTAATGTAGTACCCTTCCTTATCTAATAAACCCAAAGAAATTAAATTCCCGTTTGATCTCCGAATGACCTCAAATTGAACCCTAACCTAGCCACATATATCTCTGAGATTTTGCACTAACTTATGCCTAACTTCATCCTACATATCATGAAAAACATTAACATAACACTCTGAAAAATGAGAAATGTAATTCTTGCTACAAAATTTAATCCATGTTATGAAGAATTCACCTCCAAAATGCTTAAAAACCTCTCTAAACTCATGCCACCTGATTCCTCACTTAGTAATTGAATTTCCTAGTGTATTGCATGTCTATAATCATGTTTTTAAGTGGAAAATAAATTAATTTTAGGTTTTGAAACTCAGACCTATAGTTTTGCTATAAAATTAGTCCAAACTTGATTACATCGCCCCAAAAGTGCCTAAAAACCTCTCTAAACTCATGTCACTAGATTCCTCACTTGATAATTGAACTGCCCAGCGTATTGCAGGTCTAGAATCATGGTTTTAAGAGGAAAATAAATCAGTTTCATGTTTTGAAATTTAGACTTATAGAATCGCTATAAAATCAGTCCAAAACTTGATTAAACTGCCGAGAAAGTGCCTAAAAACCTCTCTAAACTAATGCCACTAGTTTCCTCACTTTGTAATTGAATTTCCTAGTGTATTGTAGGTATATAATCATTGTTTTAAGTGGAAAATAAATCAGTTTTAGGTTATGAAATTCAGACCTATAGATTGGCTATAAAATCAGTCTAAAACTTGATTAAACCGCCTCAAAAGTGCTTAAAAACTTCTCTAACCTCATGGAACTTGATTACTCACTTATTAATTGAATTTCCTAGCATATTGTAGGTCTAGAATCATATTTTTAAGAAGAAAATATATCATTTTCATGTTCTGAAATTCAGACCTGTAAAATCGCTATAAAATCAGTTCAAACCTTGATTAAACTGCCCCGAAAGTATTTAAAAACCTCTTTAAACTGATGCCACTTGGTTCCTCACTAAATAATTTAATTTCCTAGTGTATTGTAGGTATAGAATCATATTTTTAAGTGAAAAATAAATTAGTTTCAAGTTTTGAAACTTAGACCTTTAGCTTGACTATAAAATCAGTCCAAACTTGATTACACCGCCCCGAAAGTGCTTAAAAACCTCTCTAAACTCATGAAACTTGATTCCTCACTTATTAATTGAATTTTATAGTGTATTGCAGGTATAGAATCATGGTTTTAAGTGGAAAATAAATTATTTTCATGTTTTTAAATTCAGACCTATAGAATCGCTATAAAATCAGTCTAAAACTTGATTAAACCGCCCCAAAAGTGCTTAAAAACGTCTCTAAACTCATACCACTAGATTCCTCACTTAGTAATTGAATTTTATAGTGTATTTCAGGTCTAGAATCATGTTTTTAAGTGGAAAATAAATTAGTTTTAGGTTTTGAAACTCAGACCTATAGTTTTGCTATAAAATCAGTCCAAACTTGAATACATTGCCTCGAAAGTGCTTAAAACCCTCTCTAAACTCATACCACTAGATTCCTCACTTAGTAATTGAATTTCTTAGTGTATTGCAGGTCTAGAATCTAGGGGTGTGCATTGTCGGATATTCGTATCCGATCGGATATTTTTTTCGGATATCCGATCCGACCGGATATTCGATATCCCATATCCGAATCCGTATCCGAAACATCGGATATCCAAAATATCGGATCGGATATCCGGTCGGATATCGGATATATCGGATTATTGAAAAAAAAATATTCGATTATTAAATTTATATATATAATCTATAACTAAAAAAAATTTTCAGCATAAACACTTGTTTAAATATTTAGCTTGCATACAAAAAGATAAAATACATGATTAATCATATCCAAAAAAAATTAGCGATCAAGATTTGTGAATAATGACGCTCTAATACTATGGAACGACCTAAGTTAAGAGGTTCAAAAAATTTAGGAGTTTTTTTTTTGGTTTGGGTGTTTGCGTGTGTGTAGGTCGTGACCTATTTGACTATTTGTAGAGTATGGATGTTTATTTTTTACTTTAGTTTAGTAAATTGTATTTGGACTCATGTACTATAGTAAAAAAAATAATCAAAACTTGAATATTGAAAGAAAAAAATCAGATTATAAATTAAATTATGCCTAAATATAACTCACTTATTCTTAAAACCGGATATTTTTTATGGATCGGATTATCCACTAAAAAATCGGATCGGATATCCGCTCCGGTGAAACTTATATTTGACCGGATCGGATATCCGCTCCGCTTTTCAAAAACCGGATCGGATATCCAAAATTTCGGATCGGTTTTTTCGGATACCGGATCGGTTTTTCGGATCCCGGTTTTTCTGCACAGCCCTACTAGAATCATGGTTTTAAGAGGAAAATAAATTAGTTCCATGTTATGAAATTCAGACCTGTAGAATCGCTATAAAATCTGTCCAAAACTTGATTAAACTGCCCCGAAAGTGCTTAAAAACTTCTCTAAACTAATGCCAATTGATTCCTCACTTAGTAATTGAATTTCCTAGTGTATTGCAGGTCTAAGTGGAAAATAAATCAGTTTCAGGTTGTGAAACTCAGACCTATAGTTTTGCTATAAAATCATTCCAAACTTGATTACACCGCCCCGAAAGTGTTTAAAACCCTCTCTAAACTCATACCATTAGATTCCTAACTTAGTAATTGAATTTTCTAATGTATTGCAGGTCTATAATCATGGTTTTAAGAGGAAAATAAATACGTTTTAGGTTGGGAAACTCAGACCTATAGTTTTGCTATAAAATCAGTCCAAACTTGATTACACCGCCCCGAAAGTGCTTAAAACCCTCTCTAAACTCATACCACTAGATTCCTCACTTAGTAATTGAATTTTCTAATGTATTGCAGGTCTAGAATCATGGTTTTAAGAGGAAAATGAATCAGTTTCATGTTCTGAAATTCAAACCTATAGAATTCCTATAAAATCAGTCCAAAACTTGATTACACCGCTCTGAAAGTGCCTAAAAATCTCTCTAAAGTGATGCCACTTGATTCCTCACTTAATAATTGAATTTCCTAGTGTACTGCAGGTCTAGAATCATGGTTTTAAGAGGAAAATAAATCAGTTTTATGTTTTAAAATTCAGACCTATAGAATCGCTACAAAATCAGTCCAAACTTGATTACACACCCCCAAAAATGCTTAAAAACCTCTCTAAACTCATGCCACTAGATTTCTCACTTTGTAATTGAATTTCCTAGTGTATTGCAAGTCTAGAATCATGTTTTTAAGTGGAAAATAAATTAGTTTCAGGTGCTGAAATTCAAACCTATAGATTCACTATAAAATTAGTCCAAAACTTAATTAAACCGCCCCAAAGGTGCTTAAAAACCTATCTAAACTCATTTCACTTTCTCCCACTTTTAATATATCAAATTCCCAATGGTACAAAAGGTATTTAAATGTGTTTATAAAGGTAGAAATAATAGAGATACAATTCTGAAATTAGGTCTAAAATATCATAATTAAACATGAAGAACCCCCCTCTATGGTTCATAAAAACTCATTAAAACTTAGCTAACTTAATTCTTCAATTGGTGTATTGAAATTTTAGCATATTTCAAGTGTTTGAGTATGCTTTGAGTGAGCTAAATGAATAAAATTAGATCTAAATTTAGGTGCCAGAGAGATAGAATTGAAAATCAATATTTAGCATGTAAACATCAAATTAGCTAGTTTTAAGTAAGCATATTTGAATGTGCCAATGCATAATTAACTTCCCTCATTATCCAAGTCATTTATGGTCTTAAAAACATGTTGTTAACTAGGGAAATCATAAAAAAATCTGATCTAGAATCATATCAGAGAAATACCACTCATCACAAATTCATGAATCATAATCGATTCCTAGAAACACATTTAGCAACTCAGTTTGGCCTAAATCTTCCTAACTTTGTTTCATTACTTTTTGGGCACATAATTAACAAGAATAAAACTCTGATTCTAAATAGAAGATAAGTTATATTAGTTAAGCAACCTACAACCATATAGTCAACTATAAAAGTATGTAACTTCCAGCTCCATATGCATCTCATTCTTAAACATAGATTAATCAAATTTGGACCAAACACAGAGATAACAGGATGGACAACAACTGTAGAAAGGAAAGCAAAGTTTGTATTTATTCTATGATATGAGCTACTTTGCATTGTGTAGTATTTTTGAGTTTTATATAGGATCAAATATTTCAAAAGATGAAGAGCTTGATGAAACTCATATGATAAAGAGAAATTCATAAGGATTCCACAGTTAATTAAGAATGTGTGAAAATATTCTGTCTTGGTGAAATGAACAAAAATAGAAAACCTGATTATCTGTATTCCATAATTTTTTTATGTTCCTTGTATAATTACATGGTCAAATAAAATTGTTATGCCCTTGATCTTCTAAATTTTTCCATACTCTCTCTTTTCCCTTTGAATCTGAAATATTTGGAGGCCTAGAATGATTCTAGGAAAATGTTGAAGGAATAATGCTTGAAATGGTCAGTAGGAGAAGTTTATGGGTTTGGTAGTTCGGGAATTAAATTATTTATGGGTACACTTCCGCATAAAAAAAGTTTCAGATACATGAAAAAGATAGCATGTGTTGTAAAATACCACAATTTGTTGATGTCATGATCCGCATTTCATTAGGACACTAGAGGGTTGTTTTGGAACTTATAGGCAGTTAGATATCCATGTGAAAAATTTTCCATTAGTAGTTTCGTTATATACAAAAGTAAACATAACGCGCTAATGACCTTTATATTTTCCATACATACATACATACATGTGTGTGTGTGTGCACACATACATACATACGTATGTATGTACATATGACGCATGTACTAATTTTGTTATTTTTTTAGGTCTAGGAATACAATATATATAAGAGTGTGTGTGTGTGTGTATACATATGTATGTATATGTATATACATATGTGTGTATATGTATATACATATATATATATATATATGAACATACATACGTATGACACATGTACTAATTTTGTTATTTTTTTAGGTCTAGAAATACACTTGACAATGATGGTGATGTTTTCCATGGTGGCATTGATGATCAATATCGATTTATTTGTGGATACATATTTTTGTTATTAGTTGATGTACGGATAAGAAGATCATGTTCTTGGTTAGAAGTATTTTTGAACAAAAGCACTTGACGAGAGTGTTTTGACAAGAACGCTTTTAATGATGGTGATATCTCGGAATTACATGGGTTTGAACAATGGTTTCTCTTTTGGACAATTGTAATGGACAATTATATAATTGATGAATTATTCATTTCATGTTGATGATCAAACGAATTTACTATTGATGTTTGTATTTGATTAATATATGTATGGGACGAGTATTTGAATAAGGTATCATGAATGTGACAGGTTATCAAGTGATAATTTATCGAGAAGTATTACAGAAATTTCTTGGAAACAAAGACATTGTTGCCAAAACTAGTATTAGCAATAAATATTTCATTGGCAACAAAAAATTCGTTGCAAAATATAGCTAATTATTGGTAATAAGGAAATTGTTGTAAAATTATTATACATTATTGGCAACAATAATATCGTTGCAAAATAAAGAATATTTTTGGCCACAGGAAAGTTGTTGCAAAATACATTGTACATTATTGGCAACAAAATATTCGTTGCAAAATATAGACTATTTTTAGCCGCAAGAAACTTGTTGTAAAATATACTGTATGTTATTAGCAACAAAAAAATAGTTGTAAAATATAGAATATTATTAGCAACAATAGTATCGTTGCAAATAATTATCTTTTATTTGCAATAGAAAAATCGTTGCGAAATATAATTATGCTGCATCATCGATGCTAATAATTTATGACAACAAAAATATTTTTTGCCACAAAAATATCGTTGCCAAAGTAATTATTTTTGGCAACAGCAAAAAGTTGTTGCAAAAATATTTAGTTACGCTATGATAGGCAACGACAACTTGTCTTTGCCAACGATAGTAGTTGTCGTTGCCACAAAAATATACTATCGTTGGCAAAGATATATTTGGCAACGAAAAATTCCGTGGCCAAAATTAGCTTTTCTTGTAGTGTCTTCTTTTGAGAAATAAGCAATTAGGAAATCTAACTCCTCTATAGAGATTGTTTGAAAACTAAAACCCTTAAGCTTTGGTCTTCCAACCACTAGTTCTTTATAATCTCCAGTATTTTTTTTAAGTATCTCCCCTTTAATCACCTTTGGACGGTCAAGGGTGATGTCACTATTTTAACTCGTTGGATCAAGTTCATTTGTCTCTTTGGAGACACATAGACTGGGAAGACTTAGGTGTTTACATCTCTATCTTGAAGCCATTTACACCTTGATTATTATGTCCATCAAGACTCAAGTATTTTATTCCATACCCAAATGTCGACTTGCAGATGTTGGCGGCATTGGATATCTTTGTTGGCTAAGTATACCAACCGTCTTTTATTAATATGTTGAATCCCACCCTCAAGTCTTGATATATGCTATTGGATAGACCCAAGCTTTCTCCGTTCCATCTTTTTAGGGTAATTTTAATACTTTCTTGATTACCTTGACACTAAACAATTTTTTTTTAAAATATTTGGAATATTTTTTTTTATAAATTTCAAAATAATTTGCTTAGGCTATATAATTGCATGCCATATCACCATCTTATTGATCATTGCATAATATGTTGTCATCGACAAATTCAATATTGAAGATTTCGATGTATGATTTTTGTAGTTCAACAATGTGTATGTCAATCCTTAATCCTTTGAACCATGAGTAATGTAAGTTTTCACCATTATTATAAGTATTGTTATTATTTGTGTGTGTGTGTGTATGTATGGATTTAGTCATATTAAAAGCCAAGAAACTTAATTTAGGCTTTGATGATGATTTTAATAATCCATAAAAGAGGTTACATTTCAAATTTTGCACAAGACCTCTAAATATTTAAGACCTACCCATCTTCTAAAAAGGATTTGGATATAGCTTACATTTAAATGCAAGCACACCCAAATTCCAAGCCACTTTAGCACTATAAACATATAAAATTCGTTTCTACATGCCTCTTTAGAAAGTATAACATTCTTCCCAATGACTTGTTTGGCTTCAATAATCTTGAACCCTCATTAAATTTTAATGATAACTCAAATATAATGAATGGTGAATATTGGTGTTTATTTTGTTAAAATGAAAATTGCAAAAATAAAAATAAAAATCCTATGTTTAAGTTACTTCCAAGTATAAAATGATACTACGTAAAAATGGATAATCTAAAGTAAAAATACTAAGGTGTTATTTTAATTTTTGAAAAAGTATTTTTGTTGGTGGTTATTTTTTTTTCCCGTTGTCATGGTACGTAGGTGAGTGAGAGGGCTGGAGGACAGTTTATGCACCGGAGAAGACATGATTTGGATTTCCCAGTTAGTGACATAAGGATGAGTATCACTGGACTAATTAGGGGTAAAAGTTTTTTAGTTGGTTATTATAATTGCATATAATTATTTATGCAAGGAAATTTATTAAAATTAGTAATATAAATATTGAAAAATCACTTTATAAAAACATCACTACGATTAGGACAGCACTATATTTTCCTTAGAAACACCACCTTTGATGAATGTCATCACAAATTTTCAAAGCCATTCATGATTGACGTTGCCAGTTGATCAAAGTCGGCGCTATTTCAGCTACTAATATTGTTTCTACATGGTCACGCGAGAAGGCGCTATTGGTTACTGGTTGAAAGGTGGTGCCGATGCCGGCCGCGGTTTTAAGACCTCTGTCTTTATCAGTAGATACAGCCAACCTTGATACTACGATGGAGAGCAACGGATCAGGGCGATGACGGGGTGATGCTATCGATCCAGATGTAAAAATTAACTTAAAAATTATATATGTTAATATATTAATTTTATTTCTATCGATAATTAACTACTACTGACTATAAATAATATCAAATAAGATATTATTTACAAAAATAATATTATAAATGTATTATTAGCATCATTATTATTGTCGTTGTTATTATAATATTAGTTTTTTTATTATATTTTTTGCCATAATTTTCTTTCATTCATTATTATTTTTAGTTTATATTATCTAATTATTAATAAAAAAATTAATACACTAATACATATATATATTTTTTGATAAATTTAAATTTAGATCCATAGCATTATTCAGGATAATGATAAAGGGAAAGGGGAACCCATGTCAAATACGGCAGGCATCGTGCTTGGAAATCAATGTTAACGGCTAACACATTAAAAAACAGTATATAGAATTACCATTAGATGTATTCATTTTTGCTTCCTTACGGTCTACATTATCTGCATTACAATTTTTTTAAAGTCTTAATTTATAAAATATTAATTTATTTGCATAGGTATTTTTCATTTTGTTAAAGATTTTAACACATGCGCCATAGTTTCATGAAAAATGCTACTAATAACGAGGATAATTAAGAAATAGTTATATAAAATTAGTGGTGTAACATTGTAACTTCATGGTTAGCTTATCTTATAATTTTTTCTGTAATATTAACGATCTGCAAACTCTACCATATAGTATGAGACATATTTAGGTTGTATCCCACAACCTATTTATTAAACTTAATTTGATGTAACTTATTAATATTCTTCTATTTTTTTTAAACAATCCCCGTCTTTTATTGCCATTAACTATAGACTATTTTAAAATAAATGAAATGTCGTTTAGTGTATGGTAGATTACTTGAAGAAGTAAGATCTAAATTCTAATTTATTTCATCGGAATAAGTAGGAAAGTCAAAATAAATTATTTTAACCATTCTACTTCTTTAGTTAATAAATAACATATTTTCTTAACAACATCTTAGTGCTAGTTTGGTACGGAGATAATAAGGGTGAAAAATTTATGATCATATTTTATATATCTTATATAATATATTTAAAATTAAATATTTTTATTCTAATGAATATCTATTTTAGATCTTAATTTGATCTAAAATGGATATTTTATTACAAATATATTTATTATTATTAAATAATTAATATAAAAGATATAAAATAAGAAAAAAAATTCTACCTCTATTACCCTCATACTAAACAAGGGAAAATAACATTCCTCTTCTTTTATTTTTTGTGTCACATATAACTATAAAAAAATAAAAACAAATTATTTTTCCTCTTACTTTCTCAACGTAAATAAAATATTAATTAATCAAATCCTTAAATAATTATATCGTCAAAAAAGTTATAATTAATATACCAAACGAGTTGAAAACATCTAAAAGTATTAATATCTGTTATTTATTTTGTTTTCGGTTCAGTGGCTTATTTCTTTAGCAAGCCTAATTTTCGACCTACCATTAGGAAGATTTCACCGGTGAAGCAGGGTCGTATGTGACAGCAAAACTAGAAGAATGGTCTGGAGTCGATATGACAGGCCCGGTTTGATTCGTATATGACAAGTTTTTAGTACAGAATTTATTTGGACTGTCGCATCTAATTTGAAAACCAAAAGAATTATAAGGTCAGCCCATTTACCACTTTTAGAAAACCACAGAAAGCGAGAGAGCCGGGGGGAGGGGGTGCAGATAGAGATGGTAAATGGGGTAATGGGTCTCACGGAGACGGAGATGTTATTTCTACTAACGAATCCGCAATAAATTTTCATATCTGAATTTGTCCTATTTTTTTTATTAGTAGAGATTTCTTGTCCTGATTTCCATTTCGTTTTTATATTCAAAAATTTTTAATAAATTATTTTCTATTTTATTCTAGTATTTTAAAAAATTATATATAATGTTATATATATATATGTGTGTGTGTGTGTTTTTTTTTCATATAGTAGGACGCATTAATATAGTGGGAGGAGTTTGGGGATAATGATTCAATTCTTGTCCGACGCTTTCTAAAAAAATTATGCATATATATATATATATATATATATATAATATTTATGTATGTATGTATATGTAAATTTATATATTGGGACAGGTTTAAGGATGGTGACACAATTTCCGTCCCTAAAAAAAAAATTCAAATCAAAAACTATCCCCTGCAATTTTTCACAAATCCATCTTTAAATGAAAATTTTCTAATAGGTCCTAAATTTGTAGGAATTTCTGTCATCCCTGATGATAGATGAGGTGAAGCAACTATAAACTTAATTGGGGTTGGGTCCTAAACTTTTATTCAATTAAATAATTATAATTAGGTTTATGTTATTAAATGAGTGGAGTTTAAATTAAATTAGGTTTAAAATTTTAATTAAACCTTAATTAAATTATGTTAGAAGTTCGATCAGAGCTTGTCGAAACACTCATTTATACACTAAGTAGGAATTTATTTATATGTATCATATTATATATAATCGGTATTTATGCATTCAATTACCACAATTGATTTCAAACTAAAAATTAAGTTATATATATATATATATATATATATATATATATATATATATACTGGTTGATTATAATGGAGATAAGAAAATAAGTATTGTGTTCAACAAAGAACAATTACAAAGATCACTAATTGAACTTTTAATAGACTACACAACTTATCTACATTACTAAAGTTAATTTACAAAACGGTTCAATTTTATTCATTTATGAAATAATTTCAGTTTAATATCAATATAGAGGATCATTTAGTACACATGCAATAAAAAAGAAAGGCAGGGTTTAAATAAGAGAGTTTGGATTGACTCGTTTAATGTAAATGAGTGTAAAATATTTTGAAATTTTAGAATTTGAAAATTATAAATAAGTATAAATATGTCAAAAAAATTATAAATTATAGTACTATGATTTTTTTTCAATTACTATAAATTAATGATATCAGAAAATAGTAATTCAATAAAAACTACTTTTTCAAAGCTATCTAATGAAAGCATATTTATGAAATATTGAATGCATGTGTGTAAGAAATTAATTGTTAAAAAAAATAACGTTGATACTTTTGAGACCATAGTATCGAATTCTGATTTATACTTTAAAATACCACTAAGAAACAAGTAGTATATAACTATATAGTATTGATAATGGAACCTGTGCGAATCCCATATCTACCCCTAATAATTTCTCGAAATCTCTCACCATATAAACAACAGCCAAAACCAAACAAAACAAACCCTCAAATGACACCCAGCCGCAGCAGCGCCTCTCTCCCAGTCACTCACTAACTCCACCGGCCCCCACTCCTCCTCCTTTCCCTCCTCAGTAATGGATGAGAAAGCGGAGCCATCTTCCGTGGCTCCAGCTGAGCAAGGAAATGAAACCGAATCAGAAGAGTCAACGATGTCATCCACCACCACGACAACACAGCACCACCTATCTCCTCCACCGCCGGGGTTGACTCAAGACGAATTCGAATCACTGAAGCCATACGTGACCGAGTTCCACACCTATCGTATCCGTAAACGACGGCAATGTTCTTCTTTACTCGCTCAGAAGATCCACGCACCCCGCGACATAGTCTGGTCCATCATCCGTCGATTCGACAAGCCACAAACCTATAAGCACTTCATTAAGAGCTGTAGTGTCCCGGAAGGGTATCAGATCGGCGTAGGATGTACAAGAGACCTAAACGTCATCTCCGGTCTACCGGCTGCTACGAGTACCGAGAGGCTTGATATTCTTGACGACGAACGGTACGTGTTCGGATTCAGTATCATTGGCGGAGAACATCGGCTGAGGAACTACAGATCGGTGACGACAGTACACGAGTTGCGGCGGGAGGGCGGAAACGAAGGAAGAGGAGGAGAGATAGGGACGTTCGTGTTGGAATCGTATGTGGTGGATGTACCGGAAGGGAATACGGAGGAAGATACGCGTTTATTTGCTGATACGGTAGTGAAGCTGAATTTGCAGAAGCTAGGGATGATAGCCGTAGGATTGGCGCGTGATGCCGGCGGAAGTGGCGGCCCTTAGTTATGGATTGGACAAGAGTGATGATGGAAGTGGGAAAGAAAATCAGTTGAAAAGTGAGAGGAAAAGAAAACATCCATAATGTTAATGTTTGTTGGGCTCTTTCTTCCTAAACCTTCTATCTTTTGGTCAGTTGGGGGGGTTTTTGACTTCGATTTCTCTTGAACTAGAAAGGGAAAATGGATGTGGAGATATGAAATGAAGGTTATGGAGGGAGGAAAATTATCCGGTAGGTGCTACGAGTCAAGGCAGTAGATTTGTTTTGTTTTGTATTTTGTGTTTTTTTTTTTTGGGTGGGTGGAGGGTGGGTGCGGTGGGGGAGGCTATTTTATTTTTTCCACGTCCTATTTTGCTTTTGTGGTTGGTTGCAGTATTTTTTGTGCCGTGGGATGAGCCTGTGCGTGCGTGCGCGCGCACATGGACGAGGTGTAAGAAGACAGTGAATTGGTCAAAAAATCCCGAGTGGCGGGTGTTGTACTGTTTTGTAGAGGAGGATATCTTTCGACTCAAGAAATGTACGTGTTAATTTCTGCTTCTCGAGCCCGAGCCCTTCTCTATTTCGTTATCTTTTTACCCTTTTCGAATCGTAGCGTGAGAAGTCTATGGATAGGGAGTGTGGGAATGAAAGTGATGCACCTTCACTTTCTTATGTCCGTCAATCCATGCCTGATTTCTCTCTCTCTCTCTCTCTCTTTCTCTCTCTCTCCCCCTCCCTCCCTCTCTCCCTGATTTACAACTAGCCGTGGGTGATAAAGTTTCAGCATTCTGTACGCCAATTAGTTACTTTTTTTCTTTTTACGGTGTGTGACTAACGTATTGGTCTCGTAGTTTAACACTAAAATTCAACCATTAGAGGTTTTAGGTTGACTTTTTTCATGCTGTATGCCTATTATTAGTCTAGGTGGATTGTTAAATTTCCTGATCTATTATAATTAGGGTTGTTAAAAAGCCGAGTCGAGTTATGATAGATTTAGACTCGGTTTATTTAATAAACAGGCTTAAAAATAAAACTTGATCTTGACTTATTTATAAACGAAGTGAACTTTTAACGAGCCAACTCGCGAGATTTTATAGTAAACGAGCTAAGTTCACGAGCTTTTGCAGTGTAAACGAACTCGCGCTTAAATTTATTATACTCAATGTTGGCTCATTTAATAATTGAGTTGAGCTCGAACTGAAATTTTTAAGCTCGTTTAACTAAATAAGTGAGTCGAGCCAAACCTTTAATAACTTGAACCCAAAAAACTCGTGAGTAGGCTTGGATCGTTAACAACCCTAATTATATTCATCATAAAAAAATCTATGAGTAAATTAAAACTTCCTAATACTATTGTAATGTCTTTGCATGAAAATGAATTGTCACCTAGCTATTTTGCCTACAATATCTCTCATCAAATTGTTCCCTCGGTTATGTTAATCCTAATATTTTCTTTATTGTCTATTAATACTATTTTTAGCTATGTTAGGATTAGAAACTCATTTGGTACAGGGATGGAAATAATATCTCTTTATTTTATATTTTTTATATCAAATATTTAGAAATAAAAAGTATAAAATATTTATTTTAGTTTAAATTAAAATCTAAAATGGATATTTATTTTATAAAAAAATCTTTCATTTGAAATTGACTATATAAATAAACGTGAAATACTAGGTAATTTTTTTTACACACACTACCCCTACAAGATAAACACCAAGGTTAAAATCCCCCTCATTCGGTATCATTAATGATTTTATAGTCAGAATAAATAGAATCCTCCTCATGTCTATTCCAAGGCCTTTAAAAATTTTGATAAAATAAAGATACATATTATGGATGTAATCAAGTTCTATCACTTCTATTGAACTTGTAAAATGGATCATCAATATTTTGTTGACTTTGTTGCTTCCCTTTTATTGAGGTGGAACCATAACATAAGACCGTATGTAATCTCCAAACTCTTCCTAAAAGATATGGAATCCCCAAACTCTTCCTAGAAGGTGGGAGGGATGTTCATAAATAATGCTGGTTTGAATTTCCCTTTTTTTTCTTAATAAAAAAAATATAAAAATACTATAAATGTAAAATACCAAATAATTAGATCGATGAAGAAAGAGTCGTGTTATAAATTCTTAAGCAAAATACCTGCCTTATCGCTCGAGTAGTAGTTCAACTATTGAATTATAGTCTTTATCATATACTCTAATTTTTTTAATTTTATTTTTGTCTAATGTACTCTCCACATTTTTTATAGTTCTAGAAATCATATACAAGAAGCCCAAACAAGTGGTTACCATGCTATCAAGCATGTAACTAATTTGGAAAAGCATGACAACAACACAATGCAATGATCAAGAAATAGGAAGAAACATCATTGTCTTGAGCAAACTAACAAGTAATAACCACCCCTTCTCTATTGTATCCTCATCTAATCAAACCCTTGAATTGTAACATCCCGATTTTTACTATTGAAAAATTTCATTTTACAGTGGAAGCATGTAAGCAAAGTATTGGGTGTTATTGCCGTAATTGACATAAGTCTGGTTTGCGTTGCTATCTTTATATTAATCACAAGGCTAAAACCATTCATAGTAAAACATACAAACTAGAAATGGAATAACTTTCACAAATACAATACTAGTTTGGAGGTTAAATCCAAATTACAATAACAAAATATAAATTAAGGGATACTATAGGTCAAAAAGTCTAAAAAAGTATATGGGTAAATACATCAATTGGATAACATGACTCTACACCCATAACTCTAATATCCAGTCATTCCTCTACATTTAACTCATCAAAGGATGCAAACTTGTCTGATGGGTTAGCCTCGACCTGCACAAATACATCTAGGTCGTTTACTAGTGGGAATGAGCAACACCCATGAAACAGATGATTAGTATGCTATGTATTGAGTAAGGTAACAATACAGTCGAAGTAGGATTACACATAATACATGAATTCATATCAAAGAATACCAGTACGTAAGATAATACAAAATAGTTCCAAGTAAATAATGATTTCAAGTCAACCTATATAAATATACGTTAATTAGTTTCTAACCTAGTGTCTCTCTTCAACATACTTTGTCCTTACTCACATGCTTCCCAAGAAAAATTTTAAAACTTTCCAAGAGGTTATCTCATCCTAAAAATTGTTATACAACAATCATGTTTAACTGTGGAGTTCGTAGGATAAAATCACCAAAAAAATGGTATATCATATTAATATAAGTAGTCATATCAATATTTATAACACTCAGTTCAATTTGGGAGTATTATATTCACCCCCATTTAAAGAACACAATGTCCTCATTGCACCTTGACCACCAACTGTCTCAATACAGTTTTTCATCCCAAGAATCATACCTCTAGATGACTAACTGACTCATCTAAGTTTGGCTCACAGTTGTAGTTTTACCCTGATACCATTTGTAACACCTCAAGTCGATACAACCACATAGATGATACCCTAGAGTGCTTTCAGATTGATCAGATGGACACATAGATCAACACAGGTCCTTTTAGCTTACTTTATTCTCACACACAGGCTTCCTCAGAAATTTTCAAATTTTTTTTGAAACTTACTAGGAATGTTACCCATTTTAAAAATTACTCAAAGGCAAGCATACTTAACTGTGGAGCTCTTAGGATAGAATTATCAAAATAATGGTATACCATCTTGATATAAGTAGCCATATCAACCCTTATAACACTCCTCTCAATTTGGGGGTTTTACATTCAGAAAATCCCAAACACTTTTCCAAACCTTCCATGTGATATTCTCTAAATAATATCCCACATGATTCTCAAATGGTTCGCTACTTTCCCTCATATCGTCTTCAATTTTATATTCAGATTCCATCTCACCTTGTAATGATTAACCACTATAACTTCTAGCAATTCCATTCATAAACTTGTAGCCTCTCAGGTTGTTAGCATTGATACACTGAATATAAGAACATACTAAAAAAGGTTAAACTAGCTTACTAAAGTCTGGAGCATGTTTGACTACAAATTTAATAAAACTTCCAGCCCCTTTGCATATTCCCTAGATCTACGATATACATACATCCATTCCTTAGTCATAGTTTTTCGATGTATATTTATCCTATGAAAATACAAATATTAAAAATTAATGAGCTCTAAAAAATAATTCTCTAATCATTAATGCTTAGAAATAATTCATCTCTGTATAATTTATTAGGCTATTCAGTTGCAAGTGATGTCTTGCCACTATAAAATCAACATCTATACTAAATCATATAATCTATATATAACTAATTCCAAAAATATTGAGTCTTACCCCTAGATTAATATAACACGCAACAAAACTTACATCCCTCTTTCTCTCTCTCTCTCTCTCTCTCTCTCTATATATATATATATATATATATATATATATAATAAAAATCTCATACAAGGGTTAAAAATACAAGTGATATTGTAACACCCCAAAATTCACTATATATATTATAAAATGGAAGCAATTAAATTAAAACCTATGAATTTTGGGAATGTTACCGCCATGATTAGTACGAGCCCGACCCACAGTCGTTCCTATATTGACCACAAGGCTAAAAGAAATTTAATAAACATCATGAATCAAATCTAATAAACAAGACTTCAAAGAAGCATTAAAAAATTATAGTATAGAAGTCAGAGCGCGAGAAAGAGTTGTAAACTAGAGTGCATTGTCAAAGTTCTAAAAAGGGAAATAAAGTTTACAAACGGTAAAAGTCACATCTAGGATGCTCAATACAAAGTAAAAAGTTATAAAGGAAAATTCGGCCACGCCACTCTCGATCTTCGTGCCAAGTTTATACTCAGCACTCACCACCGCATGATGCCTTGTGAACATCAAAGGCATCGACATAGGTATGACCAACCTACAAAAGGTTAGAGGGGCCTTCTGATCGTGGGAATGAGCAGCACCCATGAAAAGGGTGGTCAGTACGTTACGTACTAAATAAGGTAACCGTGCACTAAGGCCAATACATAAAAATACATGATTCAAACATGGTAACATAACAACTTACAATCATTCAAATAAATAAATAAATAAATAAAGGCCTAATTATAATATGGATAAATTAATTATTTAAATATCTAATAAGTACTCATTTTACACCATGCTTTTTATCAGTCTATATGAGTACGGGAAACTATTATAGCCGGTGGATCGGTCACTTATAGGGCAATACACACCTAACCACAATTATAGCCAGTGGATCGGTCACTTATAGGGCAGGACGCCCTAACCACTATTATATGCCGGTAGATCGGTCTAGCCCCTGCTCGCATGGTGTTCCATTATAAGTGCTCAGTGTTTTTTATTTGTCTTAGCAAAGTTAGGGTTTGGTTTATTGAGCTCGGGATCCCCCACTATTCTAGCCGGTGGAGTAGTCACTTATAGGGAAAAATGTACCTAACCATTATTATAGCCGGTGGATCGGTCACTTATAGGACAGAACGCCCTAACCACTATTATATGCCAGTGGATCGGTCTGGGCCCGACTCAATAATTTTCTACTTTACATAATTAATGTCTTATAGTGTTATATTAAGAAGTTTCACCCTAAACATGCATGACTAACTCCCTCTATGCTTATCCTCCAAAAAGGGTCTGTCCCATATCTTGAGATTACTGTACCTTCTAACCTGGCCCAACATCCTTACCTCCTTTCCCTAACTCACACTAGAAGCCCAAATCCCAAATATGTGGATCAAGGCCCACTACTTTACAACTCTAGTCCACTCATTACCTTACTCTAGGGTTTTCTCCATAAGCTCTAATTTAGGCCTATATCACCCCTAGGTAGCCACACCAAACCCTAGCTGACCACACCAAACCCTAGCATCCTCCTTTCCACATATCACCCCTCCATTTCTCACCTTCTACTCTTATCTTTCCACGAAGATCATGCTCACCCCTCACATGATAATTTCTATCCTCATCTCGTATTGCACTCACCCTCATTTATTTCTCCTTTTTACCACCTTCTCATATTAGGATTTTCTCCCAAACCCTAGACCGGTCTCCTATGTGCCCTTATACTATCCCACGTATCTTTCCACATATCACCCCTCCATTTCTCACCTTCTACTCTTATCTTTCCACGAAGATCATGCTCATCCCTCACATGATAATTTCTATCCTCATCTCGTATTGCACTCACCCTCATTTATTTCTCCTTTTTACCACCTTCTCATATTAGGGTTTTCTCCCAAACCCTAGACCGGTCTCCAATGTGCCCTTATACTATCCCACGTACTATTTTTCATCCAAAGGCTCTAAACACCTAAACAACCCTTTCATTACCTTCCTCACACCCCATATCAACTTTCCATATGTAAAATTCACTCCCATGCAGCCTTTATACATCCTATGCAACCCTTCGAACTTTTTCATGCAAACCCTAAACTCCCATGCAAAACCCTAGATTCTCCCATGCAAACCCTAGATTCTTCCCTACGAAATCCTAAATTCTTCCATACAAAACCCTAGATTCTATCATGTGAAACTCTAGATTCTTCCATGTGAAACCCTAGATTCTTCCACTCATGGATCATAATATATCTAGGTCAAACCTACATCCTTTGGTCAACTTATTCCCCTTTGGTCAACTTACTTCCCCATTTTCCTTTTTCATCCTTTCACCCTATATCATCACATTACATATCCTAGCATGCATGTCCTAAAGGGCCACAACACAACACATCATAATCACAGCTTATACATATTATACATATGTCATAAAATAATACATGAGCATACCTCAACTCCAAGCTATGCTACACATAAAATAGTTATAAGGATAAGCATAATATACATAACATATCATGACACATGGCATACAAGACATATAAGGCACATAACACACAAAAGGCCTTACCTACACCCTTACCTAACACGACATCGGTTTTGGAGCACGCTCCTATGCCTCATTAAGGTTTTGATTGGTCTCACCTGTAAGAGGATTAGGTTACCTCCTACCAAAAATACTAATATTTCCTATTTTATTCTAAGATTAGGGTTATAGATACAATAATAATATAATAATAGAAACACTAACTAAATACTAATTTTGTTAAGGATAAAAGTAATAATAGTAATATTGGAAAAGATGATAATATAAGGTTTGAAGATTTTATCCTAATAATAATAATGATACTAATAATGATGATGATGATGATGATGATGATGATGATGATGATGATGATAATAATAATAATAGTAATAGTAATAATCGAAATAAAGACAAAATAGGGCTTCAGCCCTTAATATGATAATAATAACCATAATAATAATAATAATAATAATAATTATTATTATTAATACTAATATAATGCAATTAAAATAAATAAATCTTAATAAATTAGGGTTTAGGGGTTGAGAGGGTTTAGAGTACTACATTGGGTTGGTAGTGACGGTGCATGGTGGTGGCGGTGGTGGTAGGAAAAAGGGGAGAAAAGAAAGATAGTTAGTTGTCAGGGATAGGATAGGGAGAGTGAGGGTGGAAGTTGTGGTGGTAGAGGTTGCCCAGGTGTGGAGGGTTGGAATAAGGGTGGTGGTGAGGTCAAAGGTGGTGGCGCACAATGGCGATTATGGTGGTCGAGAGTGGAGGAAAGGGAGAAAGAGAGGAGGAGAGGGAGGAAGGGAAAAAGGAGGGTAGGGGGAGGTAGAGGAATGTCTGTAGGGTGATTTGGGAGGTGTAGGAGGTAGTGCTTGCGGCGAAAGTGATGGCAAATGGTGGTGCGAAGGGCGGCGAAGGTGGAAGTGGGGTTGATTGGGAAGGAGACTTTACACGGCTGGGGTGGCTAGTGCAAGGCAAATCAAGGGCGAAGGGTGGTGTAGTTAGGTAGAGGGTGATGCAGGGAGTGGTGTTATGGGTGGCTCGAGCGGCTGCGGAGAGCGATGGCGACGGCTAGGGCGTCTGATCGGGCGGTGGCGCACGAGAGGAAAATTCTGGGTTGCGGGAAAAGGATCGACTCTAGGGCTGGTTATGGGGTATTTATAGGGCCAATGGAGGGGGATAAGGTTAGAGGGGAGATGGGAGAATAGGGGCAGGTAGGGGTGATTGGCCAAAAAAAGGAAGTGGTGCATGAGAAGGGAGGGAGGTTGGTTGGGTCAAAAGGCAGGTGAGTCAGCACGGAAGAGAGAGGAGAGAATCGGTCGGTCAGCAGCGTGGTCAGCGGTGAGATTCTCGAGGGAGTTGGGGAGGGAGTTACAGGTCGATGGGGAAGGAGAAGAAGGAGGAAGAAGAAGGTAGGGTGAACACAAGGGTAATTAATGTAGATACTCACAAGCAACTTATGATAAAACATCCAATGATCATTTATCACAATTTTCTCTTTAGCTATCTAATCATATTGCCTCACAAACATTTCAACCTCAGCAAATCTCAATCATCATACATTAGTGATACACAACTATAGATGACTAGGTTTATCTCCCACCCACAGTTCCATATGATATAGGGTTAACAATAAATGATATGATTTGAACATATACTGATAAAATTATGAACCTCTCTCCATCAAGCAACCTAGACCTTCACATAACCAAATGACATGAATCCTAAGATCAATATAGGGTGGCATCCATAAATGTTGTTGAGGGTATGTAAGAGGTAAGCATGATATTTTATTACCTATAATAGATAACAACTACTCAATCTTATTATTAAGGTTACTCTCTAACTCTTCTAAATTTCAAAATGAACTAAATTTTAATTCATACTAATCATAAATATACTATATCATATCTTAAGCAATCTAATAGAGGTGGTTATGTAAGCATAATACATCTTTCTTTTATTGTGAGATTTTTTATTTATTTTGTGTCATAACATTTATAGTTAACAATATTTAATTATTTTATCTAAAAATATCATGTAAATTTGTATCTTTTTTTTGATAGACTTACAAATTATTATTTTTTCATGTATTCATGAATCAAAATTTTAACCAACTTATCAAACAAAGGAAAAAGAACATAATATTCTAAGATATTTCAAAGATTTACATTTACCAGCCTAGCACATATATATATATATATGAAGGAATTTTACTTTTAATTCCTTAGACTAGGTAGTAGTAGTAGTAGTAGTAGTAGTAGTAATGAATATGGTGGGAAAAAATGCAACAAAATTGAGTTAATAGAATTTGAACTTATGTCTACTGGATGTATTAAAGAATGAACCACTAATTCACAAGCATTTCTAAAATCAATATATTGGTTCTTGAAATTATGAATAATTGGTAGAAAATGGCACCAAAAAAGAGTTAGTCTCGTGACCCCTACCCATTAAATATGGTTCCATTGGAGTTTTGTCCCTCCACTACACCAACAAAAATCATGTGATTTATGCTACTAGGTAATTATACATAACCAAACCATTGATTAGTTGTAACTTAGTCTCTTGATACATATAATGTAAAAATGAAATAAAAAATGGCAACATTGATACATATATAATATAAAACACATAAATCAGAAAGGAGAATTCTCAAGCAATGGATGCAACAATAGTAATATATGAAACACAAGATAATGGAGAATCTTTCATACCTAATTGGATAGAAGAATTATGTGAGGTAAGTGGTAGCAATGACTACCAAAATGGGGGTTAGAGAATGGTAGGCATTTTACACGATATAAGCATTACAAGATGGCAAGGTGAGGGAAAAAGGAAAGGAGTGCAGAATAATCAAGAGAGAAGAAGAGTACAGAGTTGAGAGAATAGGAAATAAGATATATTTGTGACTGTTAGGGTTGAGAGGGTGTTAAAAGAAATTTAATGGCAAATTTTAATAATGGTTCTTATCAAACAACCATTTTTAAAACCTAATAATCAATATCCATTTTAAATAAAAATTGTTGTTAAGTTTTGGACCACAATAAATGACACAAAGTGTTAGATTTTAACAATGGTTTTGTGTGTCCTCAAATTTCCATAAATTTTATATCATTTTTTGTACAATTATTGTCTTACCGTCGTTATTGAATAATGCTTCCATCATAGTTACAATTTCATTATTCTTCTATGCCCCCTCTTTTTTTTCCTTTAGCACATTGCCCCTATTCACTTTAACACTAATAAAAAAATATAGTTATCATAATGGGGTATTAATAACAGTAACACCAAAAATATTGTCATAAGTGTAAAGTAGTCTGTAACACCCCAAATTTTACTATTAAAAAATATTTTTTTTATAGTGGAAGTATATTATTATAATAGTTGGGTGTTACTGTCGTAATTGACATAAGCCTGTCTTATTGAGACATCCTTATATCGATCATAAGGCAAAACAATTAGAATGTAAAACATGATAGATAAGAAACGAGAGAAATTTCATAAATGTGTATACAAGTTGGATATTAACTCTAATTAATATATCCAAAATATTGATAAGGAAGACCATAGATCTAAAAGCCTAAAAAGATATTTGGGTAAACTTTCATCAGAATAACGTGAATCTACTCCAAAACCCTAATACATAAAGTTACCCCACCCCACACAAAGCATTATAGGCTGTAAAATCATCCAACGGGTCCTCATTGACCCGCACACACATATCCGGGTCTCATACTCACGGCAATGAGTATCACCTATGAAAAAGATAGTCAATACACTACAAAATGAGTAAGGTAAGAATAGAATCGAGTAAGGGGGAAAAAGAAAAATAAGCATATACGTGATATATATAATTCAAAAAAAAAGGTAATTAGTAATTTCAGATTTCTGTATTAAATATACCATGATCCATTCTTTTATTTATGTTGAGTTTAGAAACCCCGCTATTCTTAAACCGGTGAAATGGTCGGAATCACCTCTTAGGGATAACACACCTGAGCCACTATTATCATTTAGTGGAATAGACCTAACACCTCTAAGGGTAAAATGCACCTAAGCCACTATTCGTAAATCGGTAAAAAAATATTTGAAGCATCTCTCGAGAACAACACACCTGACCACTATTATCATCAATAGAATGGGCCCAAAACCTCTATCTTGACTCACATAATATTTCACTTTAAATAACTAAATATCTAAACCATTATTTACTTATCTCAAATAATATTTTCATTTACGTAGAGTATAATGTACCACTATTCTTAATCATGTGGAACAGACTAATATACCTTACCATAATATTCCAATTAAAATTCTTAGCACACTATTATTCTATTTCTCCTCCAAAATCACCAAAATTTTATTTTTAACCTTGAAGAACCAAAATACCCTTGATTTATCAAGACCTCAAAGCATCATATTAGGTAACTTGTATTTTACCTAACCCATCATTTAATCCCATTACTTATAAAATATAACCATAATGTCTTGACGATGCTCTTATTTTTCAAAGGCCTCACGAATACCAATATCAATACATATCAAACTTCGATATCAAACTCTATAGTATATACATAATACCACTTATCCACATTATACCCCAAATACATACTTTCACATTTTCCACCCTTTAAAGGTATCATATCATGGCATGAAAAATCAATATTATCCACATAACATTAAAAACAAGATAAATATGCAAACACATATTATACATACAAGCCTAACTATGACATGTATCCATACCAACAAGAACACTAGGCTTTAAGCACAAAATCTCAAACTACCTCTTCCAAGATCACCAGAAGATTACCTATGAAAAAATATATTTCATAATTAGAAATTAATAATAATAATTGAGGGAAAATCTTAGGTAAATGAAGGTGGTAATGGAAATAACCGAAATAAGAGGAATGCTTGGGTTCCGTGGAAATGTGGTGGAAGTTATGTTGGTGCTGAGGTGGTGTTAAGATGGTGTTTGAGTGGATCATGGGTGTGATTAGAAGGGATAATAATTTTGTAACATGCAACGCACAACTATGGCATGAAAATCATGCACGGGTTGAGAGTTGGGAAAGCACATGGGCTAGGTGTGCAAAATTTGCACAGGCGTGCGCGAAGTGCATGGGTGGAATGAGGTGTGCATGACTGTGTGCAGAATAGTGTGTGAAGGCACATGTATAGGGAAAGCAAGGTTGTATGGCTATGCACCTAAATTTTTTAAAGAGGCTTGCTTTGGCTTAAATAGAAAAAGAAACAGAGCGCTATGGAAGAAAGGATTGGGGTGGCGATTGTCTGCGATAATGGGATTGATGGGGTGGTAGTGGTTGCCAATTTTGTAGTGAAATGGTGGTGATTGGTGGTGGTGTGTGGCTTTGTGATGGTTTTTTGATGCCAAAACTAAGTAAGAAAGGAAGAGGAAGGAGGAAGGTGGTCAGGTTGAGGTTGCTTGACAGAAAATGGAGGATGTGGAGTTGGTTTAGTAATAAATGAGGCAAGCATGAGAGATATATATTGTGTGTGTTTGTGTGTGTATGTGTGGTGAGTGCATGTTTGGGGTGGATTGGAATAGGAGGAGTCTTTCAAATGGGAGAAGTGGTAAGGGAAGAGGGTGCACAACATGGGGGAATGGGTTGACAACAACACATCATTCAAGTGGGAGTTAATGTGTCGATAGGAGGTAAGGTGTAGATGATGGTATGGCAGAGTGCAAAGGGTATGGTCTCATGTATAAGAAGAGGAGAAGGAAATGAAAGGAGATTGGGTAGGTGGGGAAGAAAAATGAAAGAAAAAGGAAAAAGAAAAGTATAAGTGTGTTAATGGTTAATATTATATTAAAATTTTGGTGATTAGCTAAATTAGTTAAGATTAGGATATAAATACTCTAGGATTAGGGTTAGGTTAAAGAAGTATAATTTACCTAAAATAAAGATTAGCATTGGTTTAAGATTTTAGATTACGAAATTGAGTAAGATAAAATATCGATTTCTCGACATTTGAGTTGGGTTAAGGTATCAATTATTTTGGATTAAGATTTGTTGAAATTTGGGGTACTACACAGTCTTAGAGGAATGATTTAATAATGGCTTTAAAAGAGATCCATTGTGAAAACTAGTTTTGATAATGGTTTGAAGCATAACCATTATCAAAAGTATACTTCTAATTCTTGATTCATATTATAATAAACTCCTTGTTCCTTTTCTTTTTCATTCTCCTCTAACTAAATTTTTTCCTTTATTATCCCCTTCATCCATTTCTCCTTTCATTTTTCATTTTCATGTAAAAATTCTTAGACATCTCTTTGTTCTCCATTGACATGCTCCTACTTCTCAGTTCTATTGTCTTGCTAGTATAATAATATTTTAAGGATGTGTTGAAGTTGCCCATTTCTTAGAATATGAGATTAGATTTGACGGTTGTAGGGTTCATAAATCATAACTCCTAGTAGTGAATTTTTAGTATGTGATTCTATATTTGAGTTATTTCAAAGTCGTGAGTTCAAGATCTAGTGGAATCACACGCTAAGGTCAAAATTGCTTGATATAGGAGAGAAATACCCCAAAAATCCTAATTTAGGAAATTATATTAAAATAGGGATTTATTAGGAAAATTAATTGAATATATTATTTTATTAAAATAAGGGGAGTATTTAAGGAAAAATTAGGAGGAAAATAATAAAGAATTTAATTGGGGAAGATTAGAGTATTTTGCTAATTAAAATAGAATTTAGGAAAACTTTACCCAAAATATCCTAAATTAATATAAAAAAGAATTTAATTATTATTTTATTTATTTTTGTTATTTTTAAATATTTAAAAATATCAAAATATTCTAAATACCCATACAAACCTATTTTTCTTTTTCTCCTTTCTCATTTTTCTTTTCTTTCCTTCTTCCCGGATTGGGCCTACCCCCTCATAGCCCAACACCCCTCCCTCTCTTCTCTCCCCCACGCGACCCAACCCGCCATTCTTTTTCTCCCCCTCAGCCGCTCAGTTCTCCCCCTCCTTTTTCTTTTTTTCCCTAGACCGGTCGACCCGCTTGTTTTATTCTTGCTCCCTTCTCCCCTGTCCCTGATTTGTTGGTTGGCCCGCAACTACCGTTGTCCTTCCTCCTGCCGACCTGCACCTCTCCCTCTCTCCTCTTCCTTTTCCTTTCCCTTTCCAGCCCTGACCTACCTATACCCCCTCCCACACGTGCCACTTCTCCTTTCCCTTTTTCCTCCCCGACCAAACCTGCCTTGCAAAATCGTAGGCTTGTACCGGCCTACCGCCACCAACCGGTATGCCCTGCCTCACCTTCCCCCTTATCATCTTCCCCCTTTGTCTTATCCTCCCTCTAATGGCCTATAAATAGCTCCTATCGATCCCATTTGGTTCTTTACTCTGCCTAGAAAAATCCAGCCCCTTGCGCCACCACCGCCGTTGCGCAACACCGCCCTAACTCTTCCCTGCATTACCATCCACCGAACCATATCACTCACCACCCCCTATTTTCCCCTACACGAGCCACCCTAACCGTGTAAATTTAGCTACTCGACCTACCACTTTGCACTCATCGCCGCCCCTCTCGCCATCGTGCGCCACCTTCTCCTCCGTAATCACCACCTCTCCTACCACCCAAACCACTCAACAAAGCCTCCCCTACCTTCCATTCTCCCTTCATCCTTCTCTTTCACTCTTATTCCTTCTCCGCCACCTGTGCCGCCGCCTTATCGTGCCACCACTACCACTCCAACCCTCTCAACCCATAGATTCCACCACCATCACAACCACCCTCTTAATCTCCCTCTTCTAGCCCCAAAAGGCCACCTCTCCAACCTTCCACTTCCTCCATCGCCGCCGCCGCCTAGCTGCCACCACCACTAGGGTGTGCCCTACCCTCCCTAACCCTTAAATATAATTAGTGTAATTGTTATTTTATTTTATTAGTGTTATCATCATCATCATCATCATCATCATCATCATCATCATCATCATCATCATCATTATTATTATTATTATTATTATTCAAACTATATTTATTATTATTATTATTATTATTCCTATTATTGTTATTATTATTATTATCATTATCATTACTATTTTATTATTACTAGTACTATTATTATTGTTCGAATTATTACTATCATCATCATCATCATCATCATCATCATCATCATCATCATCATCATCATCATCATCATCATCATTATTATTATTCTTGTTGTTGTTGTTGTTGTTATTATTATTATTGTTGTTGTTATTATTATTATTATTGTTGTTGTTGTTATTATTATTATTATTGTTATTGTTATTGTTATTATTATTAAAATCATTATCTTAAGTATTGTTAATATTGTTAATAATACCTTATCATGAACCAATATAACTACCTAAACCTATTTTGGCTAATAATAGCATAGTTAGCAATCTTAAGGATAATATCCTTGTTTTAACTAATAAAGCCACTATTATTATTAATATCCCTGATACCAAGTTATGGTAAAGGTAAGTAAGAAATAATGAGAAGGTTAGTAAGAGGGAAGTTAACCCTAGTATCTTTCTCTTATAGGTGAATCGAATTCAAACCCTAAGGAGGCGTAGGAGCAGGCTCTAAGTCCTGTTTCATTTTAGGTAAGGGTATGGTTAAGGCCTAATATGTGTATTATGCGCTTTGCATGTTATGTGTGATGAGATATTTGTGTACCTTATGTGATTATGACTACTTACTTGTAGCGCAACACGGAGTTAAGGTAAGTACATGTGTTCTAGAACATTATGGCATGTATGAAATGATATGTATATTGTGCTTTGTGGTTATTATGTAATATGACCCTTTAGGACATGCATGCTAGGAGGCTTTAAAGGTATGGTGTGGTGATGGGAATATGAAGGGGGAAAAGGAAATTAGTTTACTAGAGGGAAGTAAGAATGACCTATGGGTCTCATGATTTAGGTGTGGGCAAATAAAAGGATAATATGGATAAAATAAGAAAGCGAAATGAATCTTGCATGGGGATGATCCTTATATGAGAAAATTTGATTTAAGGGTTAAGTAATGTAAAGGGAGAGTTGTTTGGGTGATTGGAATCCATTGGTGAAGAATAGTACATGGGTAGGTATAAGGGCGCAAGAGGAACTTGGCTAGAGTTTGGAAGGAAAACCCTAAGTGGAGGTGATTGTGGAAGGGAGAAATAATGGATAAGATTGGAACATGGGGTAAGAGTGGAAGGATGTTACATGAAAGTGTGTGTCATGTGGAAGAGGGGATGGAAGTGAGAGTGAAGGGGAGGATAACATGCGAGAAAAGAAAAGTGGTAGGGTTTGGGTGACCAACTAGGGTTTCGTGGTCACACATGCAGAATGGGAAGTAAATTGGGATGATTGGGGAAGAATAGAGTGAGGTGATGAGTTAGGGAAAGGAAACATGGGCTATGGGAAAATTTAGGAAGGTTGGGCCATATAGGCCAAATTAGGGTTTTCTAATGAAAACCCTAGAAGGCGATAGTGTATGGGGAAGTGGGCCTCGACCCACACACTTAGGAGTTGGTTATTTGTGGTAAGTGAGGAGAAGATGGAAAGGATGTCTAGACATATTAAGAGGCATAGAAGTCCCAAGATATGGGATAAGCCCTTTTAGAAGGTTAGGAGTAGATGGGTTGTGTGAGCGGGTAGTCCAAAGGACAAGCATGTCTAGGGTGGAAATATTTACCGAATAAGACATGAATAAGATACTAACCATTTAAAGAGAGTTTTTTGAGCTGGGCCTAGACTGGTCCACGGGCGAATAATAGTGGCTAGGTGCCTTGCGTCCTAGAGACCGTTCCACCGACGAATAATAGTGGCAAGGTGTGTTCTGCCCTAGGTGTTTTTCTTTTATCCCCTTGGGGACTTTTACTATGCACTCTATTTCGGTTGTAATGACTTTTAATCATGCACTCTGATTCTCTTGTTATGAATATTTCAGTTTTCTTTTGATCTCTGTTTCAAGTGTGTTTAATGTCCTTGTGAAATTATCCTTAGCCTTGCGGTTAGTATAAGACATGTCGGGGGGCCGGACTTTGTATAGATGACGGCAGTAGCACCCCCTGTGCTTGTGTTTGTTTTAATTAAACGAAAATTTTCAACTGTAATTTTTGGGGGTGTTACTAGGAGCATCTCAATTTCACTCTTCTATTGGAGTTCAAGAGTTAGTATACCTAAAGATGGTACCAATTAGTCTTGAAAACCATAATGTTAACCCTAATAATACTAATATTTTGCTAAGTGATCCTTGCAGGTATCATATATGCTTGCAAGAAAAAGATGTAACACCCCAAAATTTCGTAATATTAATTTTGAGTGTTTAGCCTTTATCCAAAAATCAAACCCTTAAATATTAGATTAATTATTTTTATCAACCCTTGACCCACAAACCCAAAAAAATTCTTTGATAAATTTTACCCAAATATTTTTTTTTTCTAAATGGATACCTTAAACCTGAATAAATTAATCTTATCTTAAACCTAACTTTAGCTTAATTATAATTCTAACCCTAAATTTACTTTCTTTTTTCTTTTTCCTTTTCCCTTTTTCTTTATTTTCTACTTTCTTTTTCTTCCCCTACGCCACAACCCATTATCTTTTTTATTCTTCTTCCCTCTCCGGCCAACCCAACCTATTTTTCTCTCTAAATCCATGCTACTTTTGCAAAAATTTGGTATCACAGTTTTGTCGTTAAAGAGATCTGGTTATTGATATGGGTATAAGATTTGATATTAATAATTTTGATCGGTTCTTGAACTTTGGTTTATCAAAATTGAAGATGCGGGAAATACTAATTCAAAGTGGATTGGAAAAAAAACTTTATCTGGTTATTCTAAGAAGCCATAATCAATGAAGGATGAGAGCTTTAAAGAAGTAGATCTGAAGGCCCTCTCTACCATACAACTATGCTTGTCTCACGAGGTATTGTAGGAAGTGGAAAAAGAATCAACAATAGGTGTCTTATGGTTGAAGGTGGACTCATTGTATATGACAAATTGAATAGCAAATCGACTATTGTTGATGAGTCAACTTCATGACCCGAAACTAGGTGAGGATCAGTCTTTGAAAAGCCATTTGTATGAATATGACTCTATTGTTATAGTTTTACAAAATATAGATGTTAAATTAGATGATGAAGATTTATCCATTATGTTGTTATTCGTTGTCTACTAGAATTAAGCATTTTTGTGAAACTTTTTTATATGGGAAGGATGAATTAGTCCTTAAGGATGTGAAATCCGTGCTACTACAATAGGGTTTAATTGATAGTCAGTTAACTGGTAGCGATACTTTTAGAGGCTCATACAATGAGGGTTTGATGGCTAGGGGAGGCCATAGGAGCAGGTATCTGATGACAAGGAGATTTCCAGATCTAAATTGAAGAGTTGAAAGAAGAATATGACATGCCATGGTAGTCACATGAAAGGCCATATCAGGATACACTGTCCCAATATGAAAGGTACAGATACTACTAATGGTGTATCAGATGAGTGTGATGCTGTCATAGTTGGGGGCGATGATGGTGGTGATATACTAACTACCATAGATGGACAGACCAGATTGGATGATAGGTGGATCTTGGATTCTAGGTTCTTCTACCATTTATGTCCCAACATAAGCTAGTTCAAGACATATAACATTGTTTGACGTTGAGTTGTTATCTTAGGAAATGGTACTTCGTGCATAGTTGCTAGAATTGGGATTATGAGGGTAAGGATGTATGATGGTGTGGTCAGGATGATGTCTGGTGTTCATCATATTCCTGACATGATCAAGAACTTGCTTTCACTTTGTTCCTTGGATATCAAAAGTTATAGGTGTGTCATTAAGAATGACACATTGAAGGTTGCTAAAGGGGTTGTGGTGGTTATTGTTGGCAAGCGAGTCGAGACATTGTATGAGCTTGTTAGCACAAATATTGAGGGTACAATTG
This sequence comes from Tamarix austromongolica, assembly GCA_039764185.1. NCBI lineage: Eukaryota > Viridiplantae > Streptophyta > Magnoliopsida > Caryophyllales > Tamaricaceae > Tamarix > Tamarix austromongolica. Next base: position 80,255,353 of record CM077814.1, on the reverse strand, counting down.
GAGTAACATTGAGAGTGTGTGACTCAGATGTTGTTAGGATTGGGACTATGAGGATGAATGATGGTGTGGTGAGGACACTAATGGTGTTCGTCATATTCATAACATGACCAAGAGCTTGATTTTGCTATGTTCCTTAGATAGTAAAGGTTATAAGTGTGTTATTGAGAATGGCACATTGAAAGGTTCTAGAGGTGTTGTGGTAGCGATTGTTGGCAAGTAGGTCGGGACATTGTATGAGCTTGTTGGCATAAATATTGAGGGTGCAGTTGGAGCAACATTGAGAGTGCGTGACTCAGATGTTGCTAGCCTTGATTTGACGTGACTGAGACATAGTAGTATCATTGGCATGACTCAAGGGTCTTTGTGCTTCGCTCGGAGGTTTGGATGGTGAAATAGGAGGTGGTTATGTGAACTATTCATGCTGCCAAATGTGTGTAGCATAAGGTGTGTTAGCTAAGACTAATGGTGTAGTGTGAGGCGTATTGTGCTGGATGGAGCTTGCTACGGAAAAATGGTAGATCTTTGAGGAGAAAATGCAAAAAGAAGATATAGGAAAGAGAGAAGATATATATCTTAGGTTGGAGGAGTAATAAGTGATAGAATAAGGGAGGAAATAGGGTATAAGGTTAGTGGGTGGCGTGCAATATGTGTAGCATGAGGGAGTTAAGGAAGAGAAGGAGTGTAAGTATGGCAAAGAAAATAATAAGGGCATGAGGTTTAGATTTTGCATGATTAACACTTGAATGGAGGGGGTGATGATGATAAAGCAAAGTTTTGGGTATACTTGAGGGATTTGGTTTGATTAACCAAACCAACATAAACTTTGTTGGGAAAAGGGAAGGGTCACACAAGGAAAAAGAAATAGGGAAAGGGTGAAAGGAGAAGGGAAAAAGAAAAAAGGAAAAGGAAATAGAAAATGAAAAGAAAGAAAGTATAGGAATAGAGTTAGGATTAAAGGTAGGATCAAAGGATTAGGAAAGATTAAGATACTAGTCATACAAAATTAGGGTTAGGTTTAATTTGGGGTAATACAATGGTATCATGGATCAAACGTAGGTATATTCTAGTAGGTTATCTAAAAAGTATATTGATGTCATTGAGGATTTTCTTAGGTTATCAATTAAGGATACTAAAGATCCTTTTTGGGTATGTTGCCTGTGTATAGATTGTGGTAACAGTAAAAGAAAATGGATCAATTAAATAAGGGACAATCTTATTATTCGTGAAAGTGATAGAAGTTATACTTAAGGGAATTGGCATATAGAGTAAATAAAATTTTAGAGATTGTCCAAAAAAACGTTTGAGAAGTTGTGATTTTGAGACGACTTTGTGAAATGGTTACTCTAATTTCACAAGATTATTAGTCGTGTTATGAGCCTACTAGCACAATGTGACTAATGGATAGAGCGATAAAAGCTTAACTTCTCTTTTTAAGCTAAAGAAAGAGATGCTTGCACGGGATATTGTACTTTTCTCCAAGATATATGAAGCTAAGAAGAGTATTTGCTCTATTGGGTTTGAATTATGAAAAAAATACATACTTGTTATAATGGTTGCATATTGTATTAAAATGAATATAAATTATTGGATAAATGTCCTCAATGTTAAATATCATGATTTAAGAAGGCTAAGGTGCCTAACAAGGTATTGTGGTACTTTCCAATCATATCAAGATTCCATTGTATATTTATTAATGCCTAAAATCTAAATAACCTTATGTGACATGCTGAAGAGAGGATTATTGATGGAAAGCTTAAACATCCAACTCGTTCTCCTCAATACATGATGATTGATACTCAATTTTGTGATTTTAATGTTGAATCTATTAATCTATCTTTTACTCTTTGTTTTAATGTAATAGACCCTTTTAAGGGGAACACCAACTACAATTTATGGATGGTTATCTTGGTGATGTAAAATCTCCCTTCATCTTCATGCATTAAAGGAAAATGGATGATGATATCTTTGCTATTATGCAGTTTAGATTAACCTGGTAATGATATTGTTATTTATTTCCCTTTGTATATGATTTGAAGTTCTTGGGTGCTAATAAAGTTCCATATTGATAAACTAGAGGAAGTTGGACAAATATATAAGTTTAGTAAGCTACTCCTCCCATTGCTAATTCATTTTAGCATAGAACCTCACTTGGGATATATGGATATGGTATTGGGTTTGGACTAGGATCTATTGTGATCCCTATAGAAGTACATTTAGGATGATGGAGTTCAAGTATTTGATGCACATATCTAGAGTCTTTTAACATGAGGGCCATGTTATTTGGTAGAATAAACAAAATTCTGGCATGTTGGAATATTTTTTGTTATAGTATGCATAGACACTCTGCATACTGTATTTGGTAATATAGCATAAAAATTTTCCAATTATCAAAGATTAAAAGACTATGTATCTTGGACATCATAGTTTCTTTTCAATGAATAATCATTATCGCAGACAAAGAAAAACTTTTAAGGAAAATTTTGAAGAAGTAAGAGTTCTAAATCCTCTCATAGGACTTCATGTATTTAAAAAGGTAAGAGATTGCAATGTGCCATTTGGAATGAAGATTAAGAAAGCCATTCCTTTAGATAGGTTGAAGAAGTGATCAATTGAAATACCCCAAAACCCTAATTTAAGAAATTATGTTAAAATAGGATTTTTTTAGGGAAATTGATTAAATAAATTATTTTATTAAAATAAGAGAAATTATTTAATACAAAATCAATAGAAAAATAATAAATAATTTAATTAGAAAAATTAGGGGGTTTTGCAAATTGAAATGGAATTAAGGAAAAAATCATTTAAAATATCCTAAATTAATCTAAAAAGGGAATTTAATTATTACTTTACTAAAATATTATTATTTTAAATATTCAAAAATATTAAAATATCCTAAGTACCCCAACCAACACATTTTTTCTTTTTTCCTTTTTCTTTTCTTTCTTTTATTCCCTTCTTTTTCTTTTTCTTTCCTTTTTCTCCTTTCTCCTTTTCTTTTTTTTCCCTTCTTCCTTGATTTGGGCCAGCCCTCGCGGCCCAAAACCTTCTCTCTTTTCCTTCGGCTTTGCCCACCCCGCCTTGCCTTTTTTCCTTGAACCGCTCGCCTGTCGGTCCCTTCATTTTTCTTCTTTTCTTTCTTCGAGACTGGCTGGCCAACTTGACCCTCCTCCTTCTTCCCCGCTCCTTCCCTGAGTAGACCTGCAACTTTGCAACCTCCCGTATGCCGGCCAACCACCAGCGCATGCCAACCTACCACCGCCCCTCTCTCCCCATCACTTTCCTTTCCTCTTTTGACCCCAACCACCCCTGTACTCCTCACGCGTGCCCTCCCTCCTTTCCTTTTCTTATCCCCTTACCAAACAGGTCCTGCAACTTTACAGGCCTGTACCGGCCTACCACCGCTGGCCGGCGACCTACCACACCTGCCTCCTCTTGTCTTCTTCCCCCTCTATCATTTCCACCCCTCAATTGCCTATATATACCCTATAACTACCCCTTAATCGACCTTCTTTTCCCCTACCCAAAAATTTGCCCCCTTTGCGCCGCTGCCCGTTCAGACGACCCCACAGCCACCGTTTCCCAGTCCTGCTGCCTGAACCACCTACCAAAACACTCCTTACAACACCCTCCACCAAACCATACCACTCACCACCCTCGATTCCTCCTACATGAGCCGCCTTGGCCGTGAAAAGTTGGCCCCTCGATCTGCCTCTCACTCACTACCGCCCTTCGCGTTGCCGTGCACCGCCGTTTTCGTCGGAACCACCACTCCCCTACCCCCAAAACAACTAGCAGGGTCTCCCCTAACTCCCCTACCTTCCTTTCCCCCTGCCTCCTTCTCCCTTCCTCCCCCTCCACCACCTTCGGCCACCACACCAACCGCCGCCTGCGCCGCCCCTATTGGTTGTGCCACCATCACCATTCCAAATCTCTTAACCTAGAGCATCCACCACCACCTCAACCGCCCTCTCACTCCCCCTCTTCTAACCTAGAAAACCATTTCTCCACCTTCTTATCCTCCTCCACTGCCGTCGTCGCCAATGTCGCCTGGTCACCATCATTCCTAGGTGGTACCCTAACCTCCACAACCCTTAAACATTATTTATTGAATTGTTATCATTTTATTAGTATTAATATCATTATTCTTAATATCATCATAATCATCATCATCATCATCATCATCATCATCATCATCATCATTATTATTATGTTATTATTATTATTATTAATACTAACTTAGGAATATTACTACTAATATTATTATTAATAATAGTTGAACCATTATTATTATTGTTATTATTATTATTATTATTATTATTATTAATTTGGGAACTATCATTACTAATGCTAATATTAACATGATATTTCGAGCTCTATTATTACTATTACTAAGATTTGAAGTATCATCATCATCATCATCATCATCATTATTAAATTTATTATCTCTAGTAACATAAATATTACTAATAATACTTTAACATGAACCAATATGACTATTAAGACCTATTTTGACTAGTAGTAACATGATTAGCTACCTTAAGAATAATAACCCTACTTTTACTTATAAAAAAACTATTATTATTATTAACCCTAATAGTAGGCTATGATAAGGGTAAGGTAGGAAATGATGGTAATTTTGGTAAGAGGGAGGTTAACCTTTAGTATTTCCCTCTTATAGGTGAATCAAGTCAAAACCCTAAGGAGGTGTAGGAGCGTGCTTCAAGACTGGTGTTGTATTAGGTAAGGATGTAGCTAAGACTAACTATTTTTTTATGTGCCTTGTATGCCATGTGTTATGCTATGTTGGTTTACTTTATGTTACTATGACTGTTTACTTATAGCGCAACTCAGAGTTGAGGTATGCTTATGTGACCTCTTTATGGCATGTGTATAATGATATGTATGTTGTGGTTGTGGTGTTATATGATGTGACCCTCTAGAACGTGCATGCTAGGATATTTTAATAATATGATATGGGGTTAAAGTATGAAAAGGGAAAAATGGGAAATGAGTTGACTAAAGGGATATGAGATTGACCTATTTATCTTATGATCCATGAGGGAACAAATAAAAGGAAAATTATGGTCAAAATAAAAGAGTGGAGTGAATCTTGCATGGGAAATTCTAGGGTTTGTATAGGATGGATGGAGTTTGCATGGGGATGATCCTTATGTGGGAAAAAATTTCCTTAGGGTGTAAGTAAGGTAAGGGAAGAATCGTTGGGGTGATTGGAGTCCTTGGGTGAAAAATAGTACGTAGGTTGGTATAAGGGTGTATGAGGAACTTGGCTAGGGTTTGGGAGGAAAACCCTATATGGAGAAAGTTGTGAAAGTAAAAATAATGGAGGGTGAGTGGAATATGGGACAAGAGTGGAAGAATATCATATAGAGGGTGAGTATGGGTGTCATGGGGAAGAGAGGATGGTAGGTGAGTAATGGAGAGGTGAGATATGGGGAAATAAAGGTGCTAGGGTTTGGGGTGGCCAACTAGGATTTCATGGTCACATGTGCAATTGGGAAGTAATATGAAATGATTGGGGTTTAATCTAAGTGAGATGATGTGTTGGGTGGTAACGGAGCTTTAGTTATATCAGACAGAGGAAGGACGGGCCACCTAAGTCCAATCAGGGTTTCGTGGAAAACCCTAGAGGGCGATAGTGAAGTTGACCTTAGATGGCATAAGGAGGTGAGCCTTGATCAACACACTTAGGAGTTGGGTATTTATGGTGAGTAAGTAGAATAGGAAAAGGATGTTGGGATGTGTTAGGAGGTGCAGGAGTCCCAAGATATGAGACGGGCCCTCTTAAGAGAATGGGAGTAGATGGATGGTGTAGCCAAAGAACATGCATGTCTGGGGTGAAAACATATTGAATAAGACACAGTAAGATGCTAATCATTTAAAGCGAAAGATTATTGAGTCGAGCCTAGACCAATCCACCCGCATAATAGTGGCCAGGTGCCGAGGTGTCCTGGATACCGATCCACCGGCATATAATAGTGGCCAGGAGCATTCTGTCCTGTACATTTTTGATCCACTAGTTATAATAGTAGAGGATCCCGAGCTTAATAAACCAAAATCTAAGTTATGATAAGACATGGGAAAGATACTAATTAATTCTAGTGAAACACCATGAGAGTTAGGGCCAGACCGATCCATCGACATAATAGTGGCCAGGAGCACTTTACCCTAGAGACTGATCCTACGACAATAATAATGGTTAGGAGTGTTCTGCCCTATATGTTTTAGGTTCACTGGCTATAATATTGGGGTTCCCGTACTCGCATGGACTTATAAAGAGCATGGTATGAACTGATCATTTTTCCTAGAGATCTAATGATTGAGTTTAACTAGATTATCGTATGATCTTTATTATTTGTATTGCTGGTATGTTATCTATGTGATCATGCTTGTGTTATATGCCTTTCTATGTTTGGCCTTAGATGCATGGTTACCTTACTTAGTACGTAGCGTATTGACCACCCGTTTCATGGGTGCTACTCATTCCCATGAATAGAGGGTCCTGATGAGTTTATGCAGGCAGAAGATGCCATCTTTGATGCCTATGATACTTATGAGGCATTGGGCAGGGCTGAGAGTTGAGATTGGACTTGGCCTAGGGACCGAGAGCGACATTGGCCGGATTATCTTTTACTATTTATGTACCATTTTAGTTTGGTTTTGTTTTATCATACTGTATCTTTTATCCCTTTGGAAACTCTAATTATGCACTCATTTGGATTGTAATAACTTTTTATGCGCACTTTGATTTTCGTACTATGAACACTTCAGTTTTTCTATGAATCCTTGTTTTAAATTTGTCTAAGGTTTGTTGATAACGTTTCTTTAGCCTTGTAGTTAGTACGAGATTGGACAAGGGTTGGGCCTATACTGATCACGATAGCAGCACCCCCGTGCTTGTGTTTGTTTGTTTAAAACAAAAATTTTCAACTAATATTTTGGGGGTGTTATATCAATATTCTTTGACCTTCCATAGTAAAAAAAACTTATACATGTGACTTTATCTTGATGTAATCTATATTGAGAAAAATATATCTAATAGTCTTATTAGCACACTTCTAAATATTCCAAAAGGATAAATAATGACATAAATTATAGGTAGCACACTTTTAAGAATGACATTTGTATAAGATGGGGAATATAACATTTTTTTTTACCTCTGATATGTTATACTCTTTCTAAACATAGAATTTTTCTTTCCGTGAGTGTTTGAGAAAAGGAAAGGTTCTATAAGGATATTCATCAAACATCAAGAACGTCATTTTAATGAAAAAAATTAAGTTATTGGGCATGAAATCATATGATCACCATGTTCGTAATTATGATTTGTTGTCGAAGGTAATGCTATCTATTTTACCCAGCTGCGTTTATAATGTCATCACTCAATTTTATTTCTTTTTGAATGAACTCTGTGGAAATTGTATTGACCATAAGATATTAGATATATGGTGGGAAGAGATTGTGATTATATTGTGTCAACTTAAGATGTAATTTCTTCCATCTTTCTTTATGATCATAATTTATTTCACTATTTACTTAGTCAAGGAGGTTAGATTATGCGGGCTAGTTCATTTGCATTGGATGTATCTATTTGAAACTTTTATGAAATCTTATAAACTTATAAAAATATTATTGGGGTAAATAGGGTTTATGGAATGGATAATGAAAATTATAATTCATGAGAAAGAAGGGTAAAAAAATAGTAAACAAATAGTACACTATTTATAGTGGTTCATAACAACTCAATAATATTTCTCTATATCTACTACTAAATGGTTTTCCCTTTTGAATTTTAATCTTACTTTTATTTTGTGTATGTGTGATGATGATCATTTTTTAGGTTTAAGAGTTTGCAAATCACTGACCTCTTAATGCCAGATTTACACCTTAGCCTAATTATTATCTCTAGGTTTATGAGCCTACAAACTTATTGATTTATGTTAGGACTACTAAACACACACAACCTCCATACAATGAGTTTTAAAACAGTGTTATAGTTATTACAATGAATTCCTTACAATTTACAAGATAGAAAATGATTGTGAGGAAGTAATATATCTAGAGTATTATAGATACAAAAGTGATAAGAAACCAACTTTCATTATTGAAAAATGAGCACACTATAATTTCTCAAGAAAATTAGAATATGAAAGTGAGAATCAAGATGACTCCTTGATAATTATATGAGAATGACAGATAGTAGTTGAATGTAATTACTAGCTCAGGAAAGTTGGTGGTAAATTTAGATCAAACTTTCTTCTATAGATGTTCAAATAAATATGCCAATTGTTATATAGTTAATTCACAAAATGATAGTGCAATGGGAATTTTCAACCATTTAAGAAAATCAAACAACTGGTTTCTCAAAATTAGTTAGTTGATGTCCAATTCCCCTATGAGAAAATTATTATCATTTGTAAGAATTACAACCACTATAGGAGACCAGTTTATTAGTTTCCAAAAACTAGTTGATTGATTTGTTAACCAATTAACTGGTTAGAAATTAATTGAAAAGTTAGGTACAAGTTGAGAGTAACTAACATTTTGGACATTTAGTAGTTAATTTCTAGCTCAAAACTAGTTGACTGGATTAGAGACTAATTAGCTTACTTTGTTTGTAATAAACTTTGTTGAGTCGTGTATTATATAGTATATGAATACATTGTTAATACAAGTTTATGTGCTAGTGAGCCATTTATGTATCATGTGGTCAAATTAGTGTGCTAGTTAGCAATGTCATATGCCTATATATACATGATGTCGACAACCCTTGTAACATATTGATGGTTGAGTATATTGAAATCTAATACAAGTAATTCACTTGGTTTATTCTCTCTTTGTGATTGAATAATCTTTTCTAAGGCTACTTGGAGTAATATTAGATAGGAGACATTCAAAGTTGAGTTCTTTGAGTTTTTATTGAATTCTTTTTAAATTTTTGCTTGAATCTCTTCATTCCTTCTTCCAATTTGGACAACCAATGATCCTATTCATTTCAGTCACATGAATCTTCATCCATCTTGTGTCACTTCTAGGGAACTCAAACCAATTGATTGGTTTTGGAAAACCATTTGACTAAAGATAGTCAACTAGTTTTGTAATTAATTCAATTTAAGCCCAAAGTTGAGAGTAACCTTGAAAAGAGCATTTAGTGGTCGACTAGCAGTCCAATACAGGTTGACTAGTTTGAATAGTCAATTGGTATATTAGAGAGCTAGTTGACTAGTTCACTAGTGCTCTTTTACCTTTAAAACTTTGGTTTCCCCATGAACTGATTGATAGGTTTGGCTCAAAACTAATTTTCTGGTATGGGTAAAACACCAATACCATGTCCAACACCTAGCAATACATTTTCCACATGAAATCAAATTTAAAACCTTTTGAGATATGAAAATTTAAAAGGTTTAAAATCAATTTTACATGAGAGTTCAAAGTGCTCAAAGATTAAAAAAAACATGCATACATCATAATATAGAAAGACTTAATAAAATATACCAAAATGTTAAAATCTTGTAAGTCTTGAATGCAAACTCATTCCTTGATGTTTGTAACTTGATTAGTTTTTTAAATTGAATAATTCTAAATATTTGGTTGAGTGTGGCCATTGTATATGAGATATTGTCGAACATGCACTACTAACCAAACCTAATAAACCTATAATTAGGTTTGTTATCATCAAAACACGAGTTAGTGACCTCGTAGGAAATATAACCCAAACATGATAGAACGATGCATTACCAAGTGTTTTCTAGTGGAAGACACAACTGAACTTTGTTGTGAGTTATTACTGGATGCTAATACCATAGTTACTCCTCGACTATAACATTGATATTTATTGTATGAAGGGAAAGGGGGCAAAAGACTTTGGGTTCTCAACAATGATGATTCTAACACAGTGTAACAATCTCACTTATATGTTCTTCATAATAGAGATGATGCCCAATCATTTGTGAAATAACAAATGGGTATGATCAAGGATTCAAATCCATTTAGAGCAAGAAATGGTTATTAGAGAAACATAATAGCTCATTTTTGGAGTGGTTGACATCATAGGTGTTTGCTTCTGATGTTGATTTGTATTGGTTATCATACATTCCTTATAGGGAAGTGTTGTGCTAGAACTTCTATGTGATCAATGGTAGTACTTTCAACATGAAAGAACAAGATGACAAGAGTATCATGCAAAATAGTGGTACGAGTATAGAATCAAAACATTTGCAAACCCCTATTTGTGTATCAATAATATATTACGGGATGATTGAGCATATATGGCTATTAGATTGCACATCTTTTAGCATTCATTTATCAACTAATGAAAAAAGTATTTGTTATTTATATTGACATCTTTGGTTCTTATAGTAAAGCTCTTGCTAAGCCTATAAGAAACGAAGATGCAAAATAGATAATAAATAAATATATTTGTGATTAATGCCTTGTTAAAATAAATTTATATTTCTATTTCTACATTATTTGGAATTCTCTTGTTTGGTATATTTGTGTGTGTGTATTGCACGTTGTTGTAAAAAATACATATTGTTATTTTAGTTGATGTAGATATATTATAAAAAGTGGTTGACGTAACTATAATATTATGAGTTAGGATATACAACATTGATGTTTATATATATATAATTGTTAAGGATACTTGTATGTGTACAACTGAATGTAGGTAATATGTACTAATATTTTTTTTTTAAAAAAAGGAAAGCAAGTGATGGTGGTTGTAGATCCAGAATTGTTGTTTACAGCTTATAGGGAACAATTGGAGTCAAACTTGGGTAGTGATTAAATGACAATTGCAAAATAGAACCACTATGTAAAGTTGACCATAATCAATAGTTTTAAGTCCTAATTTTCATCTAATTCCTACACAAGTTTTTCGCTTGTTGTTTTTGGTAAGCTTTAAACGACAGCTCTAGATATGCAACCACCATTTATAGTTAACTTTACACAACAATAGTAATTCACAACCATCATCTAATCTCTAAATATATTTTTAAATGCCTTTTTTCTATTTACGTTTGATTATATAAATTGATGTTTTGAACCATCATTTATACAATAAACGATTGAATCCTACACGGTGGACTTAAATACCTACTTTCATTGTCGTTTAATCTCTTTTCTATATTGGTGGTTCTTTTTCCTACAACATGTTGGTGGATCTTATAATGGAGGTGTTTGGAGATATTTAATTGAAAAACTAAGACCACTAGATATTGCTAAATCCATAAATGAAAGAGTGCAGGGGATAATTACCACATGGAAGAAGCTTAGATTGGGCTCAAACAAGGATAGTTATAAAGTAAACTATTTACATAAGTTTGACACCCCTAGTGAAGGGTACATTAAAGCTAAATGTGGATGGTTTTATGTCACAAGATATGCATCAACTTGGGGTTGGAGCCTGGAGGTGTTGTTAGAAATCATTTGGGGCTGTGATCGTAGCTTTGCTATGAATGTTAGAGTGGTGTCATCTCTTGGAGCAAAAATCTAGGCAATCTACCGAGGATTAATGTTAGCAAATGATATGCGGCTTAGGGAGGTCATCTTGGAGACCGATTTCCTAATGAGTTAATCAAAGGAACGAGAATAGAAGATAGTCATGCTAGCTTGATTTATGGGTCAAAGAGGGAGCTTTAGGTGTGGCATGTATTTTGGGAAGCTAATGGTTATACTTATTGCTAGATTGTCACACATGGCTTGAACCTATTACCTTGGTTTTCATAATTTGTATTCCCTCCCGTAGGACTTGATTTCTTATACTTTAGGCATTTGTTTCGTGAGACATGCAATAATATTCTCCTTGTTTGATTATCCTTATAAAAAGTAAATTAAATAGTTATCCATAATAATTATTTATTTATTTAAAAAATTAAGAATAAATTTTTTAGAATAAATAATTATCTTAAATAATTACTTCTATTAAGTAACTCTAAACAGCCTCATAATTAAACAAAGCAACCTCCTCTTCCCTAACAAAAAGAGAAAGAGAGAGAGAGAAAGAGAGTAATTGCCTATCGTCGAAGTGCAGCACCAAAGCTGCATTTGGTAATACTTAATTAATTTTGTTTCTTACTTTATTCTAGTCAACATTGGGTTTTTATTGTTTGGAAAAAAAATAAAATTATTTTCACCTGTAAAAATTGAACTCAGCAACTCAATCCACTTATCCGAATTCGCGACCAACGCAATCTCTTCATATAAACTAGAATATCTCGTCAATCCAGCGATGAACCAACGAATAGTCGTCGTCGGCTAATATATTTTACCCCGTCATCCTCACAACCCATGAGATCTCGCTCAGCATTTTCATCATGGTAACGCACCGAGTCTCCCGTGGCTACTGAAATACTATATATAATGGAGGAATCAATGACCTAATCACCCCTCTAACTGAACCCTAATCATCATCTATAAGTAGGAGGCTTTATTAGTCTTGGAAGATCATGGAATACAGATCACGATCACCCAATGAGTTTTCTTCGAGCTTACATGACCTGTTTTCTAGTTCTCCTTATAGCTAGGGAAAACAATAGGACCGTTTATGATCAGATCCCATCATTATTTACAAATTTGATAAGAAAAATAATTTTTGAATCCGTATTGACCTTCAATATTTTCTTATCGGAAAATTTTGAATCCAATTTTTCGATTCATTTTTTGATTTATTTCCCATCCATAATTTATTTCTTGATATTAATATCCGACCCGATCCTATTTTTTTTAAATATACTTGTAATTTATATTTTATATAAAAATTATATATGTAAAAAAATTATTCAAGACGGGTTTAGAGATAAAGACCCTAATTCTATTTCTAAGAAAATCACTGAACTCGAATCCGATTCTCGAATCTTTCTCCCTAACTGTACCGAGATTCTCCGACGGAATTCGAACTTATCGAAAAAATTAACATCCTTACTTATGCTCCGATATTACAATTACCATATATCAAATTTAGTTTGTGAATTTTCCTCTCGAACTGCACAGAGATTCTCCGATGGGACCCACACCTGTGTAAAAAAATAGCATCCCTACTTATGCCCCAATATTACAATTACCTAAGGTTCTTTGGGCTAAGCCCTACCGTACTTACTTCCACATATCCATCATAGGATATCAATTCTATCACCACACGAAGCCTTACTTCAGTAATCATATGGTATAGGTTGCTCCTTCTGAGCTTACTAGCATTGAGAGATTATGACATACGATCACCATTGATTCTATCGGAGCTTATTCGAAGTGTAATAGACTTCGCATTACGCTCCAATATCACCACCCTTCGCATCCCCCTTAGGATACCGGTCCCCCCACCCCACAATGGGCTTCTTCAGTATTTTTACGATCCAGGTTACTCTTTCTATTCATACACGCATTTCTTTATATTATACTCCATCCATTTTAAAAACAAAGTCATTTTCAGTATTTTTTTTGTTTTAAAAAAATTATTTTAGAAAAATTAATATTTAATTTTTATATTTATTCTTATTTTTTCTTTCTATTTTTATATACATTAGTTATAATATTAGTTTTTAATGAATGGTGTAATTGTAATATAAGAATTATATTTATTTTATTTTAAAATAGTATGTAAATTGCTAAAAATACTTCATTTTAAAAATGGAGGGAGTATATATTTTCTGCATCCTAAGTTACTGGCTCAAGAGTAAGTGTCCTTAATAGGCTCAGCACCAACTAGTGTCCCTTCGAACGATGGTCTTAGCCATAATTTTCCTTCTTTTATAGGTTGATATCTAGAACGCGCAAATATGTCAATCCACATCTCACTAGTACATTCCGATGGCCGGCCTACAATCTTAGTATATAAAGAAATATTTTCAAACAAAAAAGATAAATAAATATATGCCAAGAAGTATTGATATCCATTATTTTATTTTACTTTCAAATCAATACATTATTCAACAAATTCAACCTAAGCCAACAGGAGCTAGGGTAGGGAGAACATCGTCGGGCTATAGGGATGAGAGCTATTTTTATTTATTTATACATACTCATCAATAATAGAGGTACATAGGGGGGGGGGCATAAAACAAAGTAGGGATCGATATTAATAACTAACATTAATTCAATTATTTTTAATTTTTTAGGTGAATTCGGTTCATAATAAACTTATTTATATGAAATTAAAATATATATATATATATATATATATATATATATATATATATTATGTGTAGTTCCCATATTTATATGAGTGAAGGTTTATGGTAAACCAAATTAGCCTAATAATTTTTGGCAAAGAAGGGTGTAATATTTTATGAATTTCTTATCGTATAATTACAAGTAAAATTGCGTCATTTGCACACCAACCCGATAATTTTTCCCCTCATTATTTGTATCATTTATAAATTCCGTATGTACTTGAAAATAGGTTACTTTAGCTTTACGTTTTATATAAAAGAAAAAAAATATCACCTTAGAAAAACATAAACACATTTTTTATACTTACACTCTACCTTTTTTATTTCTGTGCCTATCAATTATTTTTAAATATATTCTCTCTACTTTATAAAAAAAAATGTAAGAGTATATTTCAAAGATTAGATTTAATTAAATATCCACATAAAAAAAAGGTTTGAAAATGCCTTACATATCACATACGGAAGGGAGGGAGTATATGTTATATAGTATAGGACTTTAATTTAACCACACAATAATCAGCAGTTATGTTAGGGGATAAGGGGCAGGAACATAGAGGCAGGCAATAAGAACATGATCACGCGCTCAGGAAGTCAAAAGTGGATAAACCCTAAATACGTGAAATATTCTAATTTTGGCTTTAAAGGTAGGTGATCTCGACTTAACAACATACACGGCCAAACAAGACCGTAAGTTGCTCATGTTCATGTCACTATTCGATCAACCCTCGATCACGCTTACGGCTTACTTCACCTCACCTGTGAGTCTACGACCCGACCATTCATAACGGAATGAAATTTGATGGGTCCAGATTATTCCGATGTGTGAGTAAAGTGATGGCGACCATGCAATCTCGTCCAAAATTCATTATTTTCTCTATCATGATACCATTCATAGATTTGGTGAATACAAAATATTTTTTGTCCGATGAAATAATAATCTATTGTTATTGATTTATGTAATATTTGAAGAGAGAACTGGAATTGTACTTTTGTAGTTATATTAAGTATGGGATAAAGATAGAAAAATTATATCAATATTTATATATTTTGTATAATTTATTTAAAATTAAATATTTTAAATATTAATTTGAACTAAAATAAATATTTTAAAAAATATATATTTAGTATTTTTAAATATTTGATATAAAAAATACAAAATTAAAAAAAAAACTCCATTCCTTTTATTTCTAAGGAACAAGCCCTAAAGGTGATAAAAGTATCCCAAATGATTTACTTATCAAATGACTCAAGTCTTGATTTGCCGACCTACCGATGGGAGAGAGGGTTCCACATGTCGTGTTGTCCTTTTGTACATTCTTTATTAGTGTCACATCTAAATGCTTCATATAAGGTTGGAGGTTTGATTCAAAAAAGGATATTTTTCACTTAAAACTAGCTTTAAGGTAAAAGATATTCAAAAGTCATTGTTAAAATAAAAATACACACACACACACATCTTTAAAAAAAGAGTGTTAGCTTAAGCGTAAATAACATCATCATTTAAACACTTATAGAATTGATCAAAAGATCTTTTCTGGATCAAACAAACTAAAAATTAACTGAAATAATTTTATCAAACACAAGCATTATATTTGAAAGGCAAATCTTTGTGTTAATTATTATAACAATTTATTTATTGGGGGGACTAGATCTCTTTACTAAGGAGTCACCAAAACCTTCTATATTTTTAAAAATAAATGTCAAATGTCCTTTATTTTTATTTTAGAAAAAGCTTTTGAAATTCATTTTGTACACAAACCTTTTTTTAAAAAAAAAATTAATAGAGATATCATATACTTAAATGATAGAAACACCCAAAAATAGTAGGAAATTTCTCTTGCATTTTAGGAAGGATTTAGAAGACCTACTAGCCATTTGCCTACGTTTAACTATAACCCAGAGAGTAATTTATACAGTGCAACCTGTTACATGGTCTAGCAGTGTGCAACAGGTGCTATGCTACTATTTTTTCATGAAAAAAATCTTCTAAATAATTTATTTTAATTTAATATAATAATAATAATAATAATAATAAAACACCATAATATTTCTAAAAATTCTTTATAAATAGAGATCCGTATTAATATATTTTTTGATAAAAAAAATTGGTGAAAAGTTAGTATGCTAGTAGTGAAATATTAGTTTTAAATAAAGTTATAGTGAAAAATTAGTCTTAAATAAAGTTATAATAAAAGATCAATTTGCTGGTGAAAAATGAATAGTGAAAGATTAATACAATTGTAGTGAAAGATCAATCCACTAGAGGTGAAATATTAATTTTGATTAGAATAATGGTACAATATTAACTCACTAGTGAAATATCGTTATATTAGTGATAAAATAATAGTACATTAGTAGTAAAAGATTAGTACATTAGTGATAAAAGATCAATTTTAAGTAGAAAAATAGTAAAAGATCAACTTACTGGTAAAAAAAAATAAATACCTTAGTGGTGAAATATTAACTTTAAGTATAATAGTGGTGAAAAACCATCTTACTAGTGAAAGGTCGTTACATTGGTGGTAAAAGATTAGTACATTAGTAATGAAATATTATTTTTAAGCAAAATAATGGTAAGTGAGCAACTCACTAATAAAAGATCATGAAAGGACAATTTATATACTAATATTTTATCAACAATATAATAGTGATAAAAGATCACTTCAGTAATGGTTAAAAAATATGTTTAAAAATGGTAAAAACTACTTAGATATATGAGGAATGTTGGTGAATGATTGCTATTAGAACTATAAAATAAGAGTTTAGTGTCGGTGAAATATTACTTAAAAGCTAATAAAAATTCATTTGAAAGAAAGAAAGAATATAATACATATAATTTCTTAGCCTTATTTATTTATTTATGAAAACTATGACATAGCACATGTCGCATGTTGTGCACCATACAGCATATTGTATAGTATAGGGATTGAATCTAGAGTAAGAATGAGAACTAATAAAAGTTATGAAAATTTTAAATACATAAGTAAAGAAAAATCTGTTTGTATCTATGTTTTTTTAATGAAAAATATCTAACTAAGTTAGGAGTCTTATATTTTATATTTTCCTTTACATGGTTGAAAGAAGAAGCCATGGAAGTTTTGAATGAATATTTATAGTTACAAATAGTTTTAGCTACTTTATTCATTCTTCTATCCAAGTAAATCATACTAAAAAAAAAAGATAGAGTAGCACAAGATAGATTTTTCTATTTTTTATTTTTTTTACACAAAATTATTGGATGATCGTTGTTCTCATCTTATTTATTTATTTACTTTCCTTTTACATCCTAATATTATTGGATGATCTGTTTTTTCTCATCATTGAGCTTCGATCTGGATAAAGTTGTAATAAGTTGGTCTGCAACACATTTTGAAATATTAACATCATTGATTTGGAATAAAAGAATAGAGTTGCTTTGTTGTAAATATCATATTCACATATTATAGATGTATAAGTTATGAATGTATTTTGTATTAAATTATATATTTAATAAATCTATTATTTCTATCAATTGTAACAGCTTCCCCCATTATAACTATAACCTCTCAACACTATATATCATTTACCTCCTTTTATATTCTCTATCTCTTTTTCATAATTGATATAATAAGTATGAGTATTATATATATATATAGAATATGGTGAGTTGTATAAAGAGGGTATCCATTTTATCAATGAGAATAAGAAGTTTTATTCTCTCTTCCTCTTTATATTGTTATATATCTCTCTTTAAACTATCAATTTAAAACACATTATCAGCATGATTAACCTATAATTTATCTCTTTCTATTAAATACTCGAGACAAATATATGATCGACTATTCCTTGGAGTTGACATTGTTTAGGACGTAGAGGTGCCCATAAGTAGGTAACTATGGAGTTGGTGTTAAGTTTGATCATTACTAACAAAAGAGAGGGATCTATCTTCTAGCTTATCATTCTATATGTGTATGAATATTATGTGTCACAAAGGATTACCTTATCTTTGTTTTTTTTCTTATGTGAGGTATTGGTTTCTCTAGGAATATTATAGGTCACATATGTAACATATCTTATAATCAAGTAAATTTTGAGAACATCAGTACCCTGCTAAATTTTAATTGATTAAGCATTTTAAGGAGTATAAAATATTATGGCTCTAGAATCAGCTTAGAACAAGGATATCTTATTTTAATCTCTATTTTTTACTTTAATATTATGCTAACTGATAATTTTATAAGTTTAATTATATATATTAAAAATGTGTAATTTAATTTGATTGTAAGTATAATGATCTCCCTTTCAATTATAAGATGGAGGGTAGAGGTAAATGATGGTAGAAGGTTAAAAATCTTTCGTTCAATAAACTCAAATTGGATCTAATATGATCAATTGAAATATTAAAACTCATGGATTGGTGGTCACATCGCCCATCAGCATATGTAGATCTCCATCACTTAAAGATAATGGAAAGCCATATCAAGAGTAAACATTAAGAAAATTATATCAATTTAAAAGTGATGGATTAAAGATTTCATCATCTATTATCATGTACATAAAAGTGATGGATCAACAATCTCATTGTCCATCATAACATACATATCGCCATCCGGGTGTGGTACTGCCTCACCGTCATGCTCCCCTGAGTCAACTGCATGAACTCTTTTACCTTATCCCTCTTAAGACTCTCAGGATAGAACTTAGCACGAATCGTCGTCTTAAAGCACTCCCAAGACATCTACGACTTGTCCTATGCACGACGACCTACCCATTAGGTGTTGGCAACTCCTCATAACAAAAATGTTGCAATACTTGCCTTCCGGGTAAGTGGGCAATCAACTGCCTTAAACATCCTATCCATGTCCCGAATCCATCCCTCCAGGATGACTGAGTCCTTATCTTCAACGTAGATTAGCGGGTGATGTCCTGTAACCTTTTGAAGCCAATCTTTTCTGATATTCTCTTGTGGGTGATGCAAAGGTGGTGGCGGCTGCGGAGGTGGATGTCGGACGAACTCAATAAATGCCTCAAATGTCTCTTCCAAATGACAAATGCTACTGTTGAGTGCCATGATGACTAACTAGTTGCGATATAGAAAATGTGTAAGGGCATTAGCCGTCCTAGCTAACTAACGCATAATGCATATAATTCACATTTCAATGCCACTTAGGCTACCCATCCTCAATTTCTCACAAGTTAATCCGGGTTTTTGAAAATAAAATAGGTTTTCTTAAATGTGAAATAGACCATTAAAAATCAGATGAGGGATCATTGAAAATTGAATTTTGAAAACCAAAATACAGTAATCAAAACTAAAAGCTTTGATACCAACTTGTAATACCTCAATTTTTACTACTGAAATTTTTTATTTTGCACTAGAAGTAATTAAGTAAAATATTGGGAGTTACCGCCATGATCGGTATAATTTTAGCTTATGCAACCATCCTTACATCAATCATAAGGTTATAACATTTAAAGTAACACAAGGAAATTAGAAATAAAATAACATTTATAGTACAATAATGAGTTTGGAGCCTAAATTCGAGTTAACAATACAAAATACAAAAGAAGGGATACCATGGATTAAGAGTCTAAAAAGGGTATCCAGTTAAATACATCGATCGGATAACAATTACTTTTCACCCAACCCCTAACATAGATGAAGTCACTCATCCCCACAAAGGGCATAATCATCTGGTTGATCTTCTAAGACTTGCACGTAACATTTAGGGCCTCCTACTTGTGGGAATAAGCAGCACCCATGAAACGGGTGGTCAGTATGCTACATATTGAGTAAAGGAACAATACTATCAAAACAATGATATAAATAGCACATACTTTCACATTAGATAAAAAGTGAATAACCAAATACATGAAACATCTCATAAGATAGAAAATGATCAAGATTCCTATATTAAGTATAATCTATTTTCATTCTTTTACATACGTTGGGTGCAAGAACTCTACTATTCTTAAATTGGCAGAACAGTATGAAACTCTTCTCAGGGACAACACACCCGAACCACTATTATTTCTGGTAGAATAAAGATTAAAAATATATTCTCAGGGAAAAATGCTTCCAAGCCACTATTCTCCCTGGTGAAATGGGAATACACATATATATACATACATACATACATATATATATATAGATCACCTTGGTCCTGACTCGCGTATTCTTCCACTTTAAATCATTAGTATCTTTTCCATATGTTATAATGATATATTTTCATTTCACGATTAGTATGGGCCCCACTATTCTTAATCTAGTGGAACGGACTGAATCACCTTCTCGGAGTAAAATGCTCCTAAGCCACTATTATTTCCAATGGAACGAAGATTAAAAACATCTTCTCGGGATAAAATGCTCCCAAGCCACTATTCTCCCCGGTGGAAAAGGAATATATATATATATACAGAAAAATAGATCACATTGGCCCTATTCATGTGCTCTTCCACTTTAAGTGATTAGTATCTTATTCAATATTGGTTCTCTGGCATACAACACATTAAAACAGATATACATATAGCATAGGTCTAAGTCCTCAAGTCCTTTCAAAACCCTAATTACACACCCTTTAGTATTCATTCTCCCATATTAGTTACTCCACACAACTTATATTATATCATCTCCAAATTTCATCATTAATATCATACACAAAATGCATGATCTAATTCCTATGCATATATATTAATAATCTCATCCTGATATATTACTCACAGATATATCCAAAACCCAAATTCCATAGATTTTTCATAACATCTCCCAAGAAGTTTATATGATTACCAATTCCAATAGACAATGTCATAAGGTCAAACATTAACAATGTATTCAGAAATCTTTATAACCTCTAGATCTTATGCATGGAATAATGATATTATCATTATAGGATGGTTTGTCCCAAATTATCTATTAAATCATTTAAGGACCCCAAACAATAATAATACTTCCAAGAATTTCTCATGCTATTATTATCATATTTTAATCCACCTAATACATAAAATATCAAAATTTACTTATTATCCCATAATGACCAAATTACCCTTAAGCACAAATAAAAATATTTATTTTTATAAAATCTTGTACCTTCCACACATATTATTTTTCAAGTCCACCATTTATCATCATACCTTATGAGAATTCTTAAATCCATTTATAAAAACTCATTTAACCCATATTTCATACCATAAAATATATTTCCACAAGTATGACATTATCTCAACAAAATAATAATGGTGCATCTTACCTATTCTTACTTTCTTTTAATGACATAACATCTGTAAGCCCATATTTCTTACCATAAGATATATTTCCACAAATATGGCATTATCACAACAAAAACCAAAATGTCACGGTACCTCTCACCCATTCTTACTTTCTTTGAACATAATATTCATATCATCACAAAATATCATGATCAACACATGTTACATCATATATCAACAATATCATGAAAACACATATAACTATATAAGCAAATAACATCAAAAACCCTAAACATCGAATAATATCCTTACTATCTAGGATACCAGGCTCTAAGCACGCAAATCTTAGACACCCTCCTATGAAGCTACTAGAATACCACCTACAAAAAATAATAAAATTCATGGTTAGGCTCGAAGAGTTAAATCAAAGGAGAAATCAAGGTAAAAGAGGGTAAAAATAGAAATAACCATAGTCAAATAGAAGCTTGAGATGTGTGGATGTATAGAGGAATGTGTGGTGGAGCTATGGTAATATTTTGGTTGTGTTTGGACAAATTTTGGGGGTGAAAATAGGGGTGCACGATCGAAAATGAAAAGTTACACGGCTGTGCAGTAGGAGGTACAACCCTGGTTGAGAGAAAAGATTACGTACAGTCAGGAGGCACAATGGTTGCACGACTTTACAACAGTGGTGCACAATCAGGCTGAGAGAAAAGTTCACGCAGGGCCAAGTGGTGCAAAGGTTGAATGGTTGTGCAACAGGGGATTTTAAGTGTTGCACGGATGTGCAGCAGGCCGTGCACTTTGCAAAAGTGCAATAGATGAGAGAAAGAAAAAGAGAAAAGAGGCGGTGGTCGGTGGCGATGTCCAGCGACGGTGTTGGGGAAGGTTAGGGTAACCTTGGTGGTTTGTCCATCGGCCAATGGGATGTGAGTGGTTGGCTGGGAGAGGGAGGATCGAAGGGGAAGTGAGGCAGAGAGGAGGGGAAGAAGAAGAAGAAGAAGAAGAAGAAGAAGAAGAAGAAGAAGAAGAAGAAGAAGAAGAAGAAGAAGAAGAAGAAGAAGAAGAAGAAGAAGAAGAAGAAGAAAAGAGAAGGAAGAAAGGAGAAGGAAGAGGGAGCTCAGGAAATGGATTTTTGACACAGAAAGGATAGAGTGTAGGCCAAAAAAAAAGGAGAAGGAGAGTATAGTATAGTATACATGTGTGTGTGTGTGTGTGTGTGGTCATATGTGCATGTGTGGTGTGAATCAATGAAGGAGGAAAGGAATAAAGGAAAGGGAGGCGTGCGATGATGATGATGGTGATGGTGCAGCTGTAAGGTGATGATGATGGTTGTAGAGGATGGTGTGGAGTAGGGTGGTAGGCTAGCTACAGGGTGATGGTGGTGATGGTGGTATGTATATGTTGTGTGAGAAGTAAAATGGCAAGAGGAGTGTGTAGGGTATGCGCATGGGGTGTGCAGGTCAGGCGGGGATAAGAAAGCAGAAAGAGAAGAAGAAAAAGAAGAAAGGAAGTAAGGTGATGGGTGATGGATGCAGAAAGATGATGATGCAAGTGGGTAGATGCAAGTTGCAACATTTTTCAAATGTTGTGGCTTGGACTAATGGGAGAAGGGAGAAGAAAGGAAAGAAAAGGAAAAGGAGAAATAAAAGGAAAAAGAGAAGGGTTAGGGGATTAGTTTAAGGTGTTTTTAGATTAGCCATAAGTAATTTGGATTAGTGGAAATATTAGTGGGTTTTGATTTTGGTTTACGAATTACAATTTATCCAACTCAAGGTTTCTAATTCGGTTAAAGTTTAGGATTAAGGAGTTAGGTTAAGATTAACATAAGATTTATTGAGATTAGAATCAAATTAGGACGTTAATGATGTGGGATTGGGTTAAGTAAATTTTTAGGGTATTAAAACTAATTATAAGAGGGAGTTAAAGAATATGGAAGGTGGTGAAGGTGATGAAGAGTTGGGAGGTTATAATTATGATATAGAAAGCTGCTACAATTTATGGTAATAATGTGAGTATTAAACCTAAAATTTAATGCAATAAACATTCATAAATTTCACGTCCATAATATACAAACATGATATTTACAACACTCCATCTTTGATGTATATCTTTTAATATTTACAACACACCATCTTAATAGTACATCTTTGAAATACTATATCATTAAAAACTTTGCTAGGAAAACCGAGCGGGACAAAACCATAACTAAGAAAAATAGTACAATTTTCTCTCTGTCAACTTAGTATGTCTCTTTTATATGTCATATTACATATAATTATATTTGTATATACGAGCACACTTCAATAGTATTTGCATTTAAAATTTCGCTAATAAAAACTCTATCAATGATAAAAATAAAATAATTTTTTTTTGTATAAGGACATGTGCCACCAAGTTAACTTTTAAATAATTTCTTTACAAAAAGACACACTCATAGCCAATTCGTAGGATGCCTCCAAATGTTGGTGTTCTTATCCATATAAATTACGCTAATTAAGTGAATTCATTTGAATATTCCAATTAATCAATCATTTATCCAACAATCATCCATAATGAGTTGAGAATAATTCTCACATATATCCATTGTTATTTCCAATTTTTTAGGTAAAGCTATCACAAATGTCAACCTCATACCAACTTACACATGTGTAAGAATAATTCATAAATATTTTATTCACCAATGGAATCTATTCTTAAATTCTATCCATATGAACATGTACTCATTGTGGCAAGTTTTATATCTTTTTGAAGGATCATAACTCCTTTTTTTAGGGTTCAACCATTTTGACCCATATCATATGCTTGTAGTGCGTTGTGTCATACTTGCGATTAACTTACTATAAGTTACTATAATGACTTCAATGAGTTGTAACTTTAGTCAAAAAAATATATTAATTTATTAATTTCTTAACCATAATAAATGCAAGTAATATCTAAAATACATCAAGCTAGCATAAGCATCATCAAGTTCACTTTAATTTTTCTTTGGGTCTGTATATCATGGAAGACACCTTCTAAGTGTTTGCTTGATTTATAATCTCAATATCATTTTATCTCCCTCTAAGACTGAGGAAACTACCATTCACAACCTTCTTTGTGGCTTAATTTCATATCCATAGGGGAGTGCGGGCACATATAAGGCTCGTCCATTTTTTTAAAAAATATGCATCAGATTCATTCCAATTGAATTGCCTTAAGGGATAATGTGATATACGATTGGCACATACTAAATTTTTTTGCATACATATTGGTATATCACTTTAAGACTTCACTAAAATGGATCTACAAATCAAATGCATAATCAATGACTTTACCAAGCCATTTTGATTTCAAGATAAAGCATTTATTGCATTTTTATCCCAAGTGGATAATTATTCACTTTTGTGATAATGCAACAATATTAGTTGGAAAATGTAGCCTTACATTGATGCATCATTATGTACCATGTTATATTTATTAATTCCACATATATATATTTGAATTTTATCAAGGATATGAAATAGTTTGCATTTTCTCCCATTATAATGACTTAATTGTAAATTTGTCAAGAATAATATGTCATTCATATGAGATCACCGGTTAAAATAATCTTTAGGATTCTAAGTGGGTGTTCATGCAAGTTTCAATGATTTTACCTATCATTGTTATATTAAAGTGATCTTATTTTTCATACTATAAAGATAATATTTTATAGCCTACTAATTTCTGGTTGCTAACTTTTTTTTTTCTTTTCACATATGCAATATGCACACATTGTGCATTTATTGCAATTTTCAAAAACTAATCAACTCATTTTCTCTACTTTTCTTCACCTTATTTGATGAATTATACCATCTTAAACCCCTTAGCTTAATGTATAAACACTAATTATAAGTGTAGGAGATTAAGGTGTGGGTAATATAGGGAATTTCATTTCTAAACTTCTTATTCTTCTTTTTTGTCATTTTTATGTTATTATATGTCACCCATTACGAGAAAACCGATCTTTCGTGACAACACTTGTCATCTAAAAAAGTCCACTTGTCATCATAAATACCTTTTTTAAATGACATGTCATCACAAGCACTTAGTCTCAAGAAAAATAGAAGTCATAGTAAAAAAAATATCCAAAATAACTTTTATTTGTGATGACAAATTCACCTAAAATATCATTAACTGTGACGAAATCTAGCCAACTATTTTATTTTGTTTTCTAAAAACATTCTTTGGACGACATATTTTTTTAAAAAAACTTCCCTAGGATTTTTTGATAGTTATAGTATTTCAGAAGACTTGACATTGCAAATACTAGTTATTTTGGATGAAATTTTTTATTTTCCCAATATTTTTTTGAATTTTTAATTATTTATGAAATTATTTTTAAAATAAATTATTTATATTTAAATATAATTTAGTAACATTAAATATAACATTTTTCAAACAACAATAATAATAAATAATAATTATTTAGGCACCTAAGTAGTAAAAAAAAAGCCATAGAATAATAACTATTTAGGCATCCATATCCTCAAAAAAAATACACAAAATAAAACTCTAATCTAAGTTGTCATTATCGGGTTGTTATTATGGCTAATCCAACGAAGGCATTTTTCACATCATCAACTCATCTATTTGATGTTGTTGTCTTTGTAGCATGTTTTGTTGTTTTCGATGTATAGTTTGTTGTAAGCGGAACATCTCCAAAACCTCATCCATGCTAGTGACAGGCACAAAAGGATTAAATGACAACGATCCTCCAATTGCATGTAATAACGGAGTGTGACTATCAACAGAAGCAAAATTACTTTGCAATTTGTGCCCAACATCTCTCTTGTGGCCCCAACGACAACCTAGAACATCATTATAATACCCAAAAAATTTAAAACCTAGAATTTAATAATTAATCGTCATTTAGAATAGTTTAATTATTAAATTATTAATTTAATTATTTTGAAATTTTTGTTTATAAAAATAGATATGAATATTTAATAAACTAAAATAAATATTTGTTTTCATATTTTTTTTATTTAAATAATTTTTCAAACCCATATTTTACTAAAACCACCCTCTTAAAATTAATATCTTCAATATCAATTAAACAAATTTATTAAATTAATTTATCCATCTAAATAATTAAATACCCTTATTCCAAAAATTATTTTATTTTTATTTTGCCCTTTTTTCCTTTTCCTTTTCCCTTTTTTTTCTTTCTCCTTTCTTTTTCCTCCTTATTCTTTTTCTTCTTTCCTTCCTCCTTGGGGCGCCCAACTTGCTTCTCCTTCTTCCCCCTCCTCACTGATCCATTAGCCCTATTTCTTTCCTCCCTTCGTCATCCATCCCAACACCCCCTCTTCCTTTCTTTTCTTCTTCTTTCGTCCCCCAGTTGGACCAACCCATCCCCACTTTTTTTTCTTCCTTCTCCCTCGCACATGGGTTGGCCCGCTCTTCTTCTTTCTCCCTCACCCGATCGGCCTTCCTTCTTTCCTTTCTTCTTCTTCCTCCTTTCTCCTTCCGTCTTTGACCCTTGAACCAAACGCCTCCCCCATGCTTGCGACTTCTTGCAACCATTTTCCCGCAGCCCTGCCCTCTCCCTCTCTCCCTCATCCCTTTCCCTTCCATTTTTGACCATGCACAGCCCCTTCGTGTGCCTTTTCCTTTCCCTTTTCTTCCTTCCCTTCCCTACCACACTACAACCTAACATACTACCTCTCCCTCTGCCACCACCTAGCCCGGTGCCTCTACCTCCCCTCCTCTCCATATTTTTCTTCTTCTTCTTCTCTACCCTATCTTCTTTCTTGAGCTCCCTCATTTCCCCTTCATAATCCCCTCTTTTCTCCCTTTTTCCCTTCTTCTTCTCCTCCCCTATTTTTGCTTCACCACCCTCAAACTCCGCCTCTACTGCCCAACCAACCACCACAGCAACCCTATAGCCTCTCCTACTTCCTCCTTGCACCACCCAACAACCACCATTTTCCCCTGCAGCCACCTTCCTCTTCCCTTTTCTTTTCTACTCCTCTTGACCCTCCTCCTTGCACACCACCTTACGCCGCCTATTCCCCCTCTTCCGCCACTGTTGAAGCTGCCCCTCGAGCACCCTACCTCACTACAACTGAAAATCCCCTGTAGCCCCCTCCCTTCTTCTCTTCTTTTCCTTTCCTTCTTCCTCTTCTCCCTTCCTTGCACCCATTTCTCAACCCCTATAGCTATCGTCTCCGCCACCATGCGCCGCCGATCTTCGACCCCCGACCACCACCTACACCTTGCCATTCCTTCTGCACCTAACCACCACCCTCATTCCTCTCCACAAGTCCTCAACCAAAGCCCCCAAATCCTCACCCAAACCAACCCTCCCCCTTTTCTCCCATCACCTCTTCTACCCTCATCTCCCTCTTCATTCTGGGCATGCAATGTGGGTTTCGCTACAAAAACTATAAAATTTTAAGGCATAAACATAGTTATCATTTATATATATTTAATAAGCTTTTGATAAAAAAAATTATCCTTTTTAATTTTCTACTACTAATATGCTAGTTTGATATTATTTTTAGGTACACATTTTTCTAATCAAAGCTTAAATTTTTAATCAGGTACCATAAAGGATTAATTATTGCGGGAAGTAAGGTAACCATTATACCTTACTAAAATGTGTGGATATATGTATGCTAGCACCTTAGGGTTTTGAATGTGTTTGAATGCATATTATATGATGTTAAGTATATTATGATTTGTGGCATATGTTGGTAGTTGAAATGAAAAGCATGTTATACTATGTGTCATGTGTAGAAATGATAGATAATGAAGGAGCCTTATTGTTAATAATAATGTTAAATGCATGTTTATGACATGATAAGCTAATCTGATCATTTGTAGCACAGATAATGTTAATATGAGCCCTAGAAGCATTTTAGTAATTTTTCTTGTACAAAAGGTGTGGCCTAAATAAGTATGTATACATGGTATGTGATAATGGGTATTAATAATAAATAATAATAGTTGGGGGTGTTAGATTATGTATATGGACCATGGATGTTAAGAAGGGCAAAAAGGTAATTTTTATGAATAAAAGGAGTAATATGGTAAATTAACAAGTAAGAAAGGTATTGTGGTAAATTTAGCATGAAAAGGGGGTAACTTGGTAAATTTGGTAAATTTATGAGTAAAAAGGTAATTTGGTAAATTATTAAATAAGAAGGGTATTTTGGTAATTCTGACATAAAAAGGGATAACTTGGTAATTTTATAAACATAAGGGGTAAATGGTAAATTAATAAGTAAGAAGGGTAGTTTGGTAATTTTGCATAAAAGAAGGGTAACTTGGAAATTATATGAGTAAAAGGGGTAAAATGGTAATTTAGTAAGTAAGAGGGGTATTTTGGTAATTTGGCACGAAAGGGGTAAATTAGTAATTTAATAAGTATGGAGGGAAATTTGGTAATTCAACACATATGAGGGGTAAGTTGGTAATTCTAGCAAGTATGAAAGGTAATAAGCCTTCATAATAAGACATAAGAGATATTGAATAATAAAATAAAGGTTTATAGACTTAATATCACTTGTTTAAGTATAACCATGTATGTTATAAGGATAAGGGTATTTTGGTAAATCGATGAATATCATAAGGATAATGCATGGTATAGGATTGAATGGGTAATTAAGGGTATGATAGGATGTTTATTTCGTAATCATGCAAGAGGTGCCTTAGGTGTTAATTATGCATAGAAATGTGTGCTGGATGTGCTAGAAGTACATGTTAGGGTTTATGTGTTCAATGATCCTTGATATAGAATACTTGATTCTATAACCATATTATATTTACGATATGATAATCCTTTATGGAATATGAATAAATGGAAATAAATTCTAAAATGGAAATGAATGCTAAAAGGATGGCCTTAGTGGTTTATTTAAGTTAACATGAAAAATAATATGAAAAATGATTACTTAATAATAGCATAAACAAATGAAAATGATTAAGTATGTGATTGATGTGTTTCTTGTGGTTACCTTAATTAAGATACTAATAATTAAAGTGGAAGATCTCGAGATCGGGAATGGTAGATCTTTAGGGGTTGCTACCTTAAAGATGTGGTTTAGCCCACAATTGTTCTGGATTTTTGCTGGTGTACCTTAATGCCTCAGCTAGGCCCTACATCTTATTTTATCTAGATCTACAGACCTATTTAGGGGGTATGCATACTTATGGATTAGATGTTCTTATTAGTAGGATATTGTGTGTCCTCATGCATGACCATGGTACCTTTATGTCCCTAGATTGATGGTTAGAAGGTATTGTGTTGCTTGTATGTGATGGTATGGCCGGTATACCATTGTGTTTCTAAGTTAATGATCTCCCCCTTGAGTTAAATAAATGGACCTGTTGTGTTAACTAAATGAAAAATACTAATAATGTAAAGTGAAAGATTATTGAGCTAGTCCCAGACCGTTACATTAGCAAAACTAGTGGTTAGGTGTATTGTGCCCTAGAGACCGATTCACCCATGAATAATAGTGGCTAGGCTCATGTTGCCCTAGAGTATTTTTCGTTCCATCGGCTATAATAGTGGGGGATCCCGAGCTCAATAAACCAAACCTTGGATGATAATAAATGATGAGAAAGATACTAATCACTTATAGTGGAACACCATATGAGTTGGGGCTAGACGGATCCACCAGCGAGAATAGTGGCTAGGAGCCTTTTGCCCTGTAGACCTATCTATCGACAAATAATAGTGGTTAGGTACGTTCTACCCTAGAAGTGTGTTTCTGATCCACCGGCTATAATAGTGGGGTTCTTATATTCATATGGATATAATTTGACAGATGATGTTGAATAATGTTTGATTAATAGCTTAACACCAAAATTATTAATTTTACCATCATTATTTATTTATATAGTATAAGTATGGCCTTAGTGCCTATCGCTTTCGGTAAGTGATGGAGATGCTAAGTGAATGGACCTCTTAATATGCATTTCCTATTGTACATTGTGTTGCATCATGTATTTGCTCTTGGGTTGTTGTGATTACTTCTATGCTCACATATGCTATTGTTTTTACATAATTTATGTATGATGTGTTGCATGCGGGCCTTACCTTTCAGTTTGGTATAAATGGTTACTCAATACCTTAGTACTAAAGGGTTCCATTTGTGGGCCTCTTTCTATTCAATGGGTAGTGCCCCTTACAGTTTAGCCGTAGGTGCTATTCAAGCTGTTATCGGATAAGAGCGTAAGAATTGTCCGGGAAGATTTTCAGGGTTTCTCTTTTAACCTTACTATTTCTTTGTTTCATAATTTACTCTTGTAACCACTAATAATGGGTTTTTTTTATCTTTTGTAATGTCTTTAATGCGCTACTCTAATTTAAATGAAAGTTTGAATTTGTGTAAATTATATTATGTTCCTTTTTAGCCTTAGCACTTGGCACTGGAAGGGTAGAAGGTAATCGATCTAATATTAAGTGTGGCAGTAGCATCCCCAAAATTTACTGTTTTTCTTCCACTTAAATTGTAGTTAAAATAAAAAATTTCAGTAGTAAATTTTGAGGGTGTTACAATCATCAACTAATTGATCCTCAACAATTGCCTAAGGGCTCGTGGAACCCTATCTCTCTCCCTCCTTTTCTAGCTTTGATTGTATCTCTACTTGAACCTCAATTTTCCACCTCACCATTTCATCCTACACAAAAATTTCCTAAATTGATTAAAAAATAGACATAGTAATTATTTTATAAAATAATACTAAGTTTTGTTAAATTACTTTTGTATTGCTCTCTCGTGGCATCAGAGATCTAATATCATTTGTTTTTGTATTGATACTTACGTGTATCTATTACCAACGGTATTTATTGTGCCTCCTTATTGACATGTCACAATGGTAAAAAATAATAAATTAATAATAGTACCATAATATTATAAGTTGTAAAACTTCAAATATACATTTTATATTCCTTTAAATACTAATAAGCCAAAATAGACTTGGAGTTGTGGATGCTAGGACTAAAATTAAAGGTAAAAATATATTATAGTTTAAGGATTTGCAGGGTTTATGGTTAGAATTTTGGGTTTTTTAGAGTTTAATTATGGATGGTTAGGTTTTATTAAGGTTAGGGTTATGGTTAGTTCATTATGGTTTATTATTGTTTAGGGTTTATTATACTAAATATGATAATTAGTATATTATCTTATAATAAACTATATATATTTTTATTTTATTATACTTATATAAAATAAATTATTTTTCTTTACTTAAAATTTGTTATTTTATTTCTATACTTAATCTTATATAATATATTATCCAATGTGATATATCTACATCTATTATTATTCTTACTCTATTATAATAAATATGATGATGATGATGATGACAACAAAAATAACAATGACAATAATATATGTGTATGTGTGCGTGTGTGTGTGTGTATATCTATATATCTATCTATCTATCTATCTATCTATCTATATATATATATATAATCTCCTTATTCATATTTATAATCAACATATTTATATTTTATTCATATTCATAGTTGACATATTCATATTCTATACTAACTTACAAATAATCAACATGTTCAAATTCATAATAAAGCCTAACACTAAATATATCTACTTCTATTCATATTCACAAACAACATATTCAAATTTTATTCATCAACATAACCACAAGTAACTATCACGTGTGTGTGTGTGTGTGTTCAATAATAATAAACTAAATTCATCAATTATCAATGATTTAGAGAGAAACCTGACCCAATTAGTAGCTTGGCCGGAGGTGGTGGTGCAAGGTGTGGAGAAGGTGATTATAGTGGAAAAACATGAAAATCCAAACAAAAAAAAAGTTCAACAAATTAATGAAACAATATACAATATATTAACAATAATCCATAGAAATAAACAAATATTGTAATCTAATAGTTGGTTAGACAAAGATTAACGAGGTCACTGAAGAGATATAAGAGATAATGGTTAAAGATAGAACTGATACACAGCATGAAGAAGATAAATCATTTCTGAGTAGGGTTGTTGACAAACCAAATTGGCTCGCAAGCTTTTTGAGCTTGGCTCGTTAACGGCTCGACTCACTTATTAAACAAGCTTAAAAATTAGGCTCGAGTTCAGCTCGATTATTAAACAAATCAAGCTTGAACATAATAATTTTGGACTCGAGCTCGTTTACAGTGCAAAAGCTCATGAGCTCGGCTCGTTTACCACCAAAGCTTGGGAGTTGGCTTGTTAAAAGTTCGGCTCGATTTGTTAAAAGCTCGGCTCGTTTATAAACAAGTCAAGCTCAAGTTTCATTTTTAGGCTAGTTTAATAAATGAGCCAAGCCCAAGCCTACGCCAGCTCGGCTCGACTTGGCTCATTAACAACCCTATTTCTAAGGTTTTTTACCATAATATTTCTGACAAGATTGTGTCGTCCAAAAAGTTTATTTTGGATGGAAACCTCTAGATCAAAAATTTTTTGCCTTATATGTAATTATTTTGGACAACATAGGAGGCATTTCGGATGATAAGATCTTTGAAATTTTTTTGGCATTGATTGAATTTTTTTTGGGTTGAAAATTTGGAGCTCATAATAACTGGGACAACATAACTAAGCCACAATTATTGTCTGGTGGAACAGACCCAACATATACAGAGGTAACATGTTTCTGACCACTATTATTAAATTAGTGGAACGGTATAAATCACA
This sequence comes from Tamarix austromongolica, assembly GCA_039764185.1. Classification (NCBI taxonomy): domain Eukaryota; kingdom Viridiplantae; phylum Streptophyta; class Magnoliopsida; order Caryophyllales; family Tamaricaceae; genus Tamarix; species Tamarix austromongolica. Next base: position 80,222,307 of record CM077814.1, on the reverse strand, counting down.
TCTCAGGAAAAAAAACACCTAATCCATTATTATCATTCGGTAAAATGGACACAATCCCTCGATCTTGACTCACGTAATCTTTTACTTTATGTGATTAATGTCTCATCTAATAATTTCTTATCTCAAATTATATTTTCATTCAAATTGAGTTTAGGTACCCAATATTCTTAATCCTGCGGAATTGACAAATGCATCTTTAAAGAAAAAAATGCTATAGAATCATTATTATTCTCTAGTAAAATAAACCTATAAAATACATTAGCCCAACTCACGTGATAATGCATTTTAAATCATATTTTTAATTGGTTACATAATCATTAGGGACTCAAGTAGATATTCAAAATGCATAAGAGGAACATTGAAGTACAACCACATATATATCAGGACCATCCTCAAGGAATAGGTCCATAATCTCCTAAGAAACACTATTTTTGAATTTTAAGCATAAATTCTTTCATATTGATAATATATCCACAAAATTTAGCACATATTCCTAAATTATTATTATTATCAACATACCAAAAAAAACAAGTTCTAAATCTAACATCTTACACATGTAATAACAATCCTATCTCAAGAGTTATTATTCACAACCCCTGCAAAACCCAAATTTCACAAGTTAGGTATAAATTTTCTCAGTAATCTCATATAATCACAAACTTCAATAAAAATTCATAAAATATCAATATTAACAACATATCCAAAATTTATATTCTAATTCTAATCTTTTAAGCATGTAATAAAAACCTCGTACTTAGGGTTACTATTTACAATTAAGTCATCTTCCCATTTTACATGGAATTAGTCTATCTATAATTATTCCAAATATTTTACATGATATTATTATCATAGTTAACCCATTAAACACATTAAAATATCAAACATTTCATATTTAACACATATTAACCAAAATACCCTTAACAATAACCAAACGCCCTTATTTCATAAAAATCTTATATGTGGGATGTCATTATGTTCAAATCCTCAATTCATTGTATCACCTTGAATCTTAAATATAGTCATTTACTACTTACCATACTTAATCAAATTCACATTACAATTATATATATCATGCTCACTTACTTAGGCTTACAACGTCAGAATTGTTGTATAAGCACAAATATCCTTATTCTTACTCTCTTTCTATCATATAATCCATATTCTCATATCATAACATTAAAAACATTAATTTAACAACATAATCATAACAACATGACAATACATAAAATAAAATATAACATTTAGCACCAAAACCTTGTCATGATTTGTATCCTTACCAAAAAGGATACTAGTCTCTAAGCACATATATCCTATCATGCCTCCTCTATAACCTCTATAAAATTACCTAATAAAAAATTATAGAAGAAAATTATAAATTATGACATAGCCAAGGAAAGGATGATGTAACAAAGAATAAAATAATGGAGGGAAACAAAGGCTCAAAGTTGCCTCGAGAAAGCCTTGCACAAAAAAAGAGAAGGGGAACGATTGGGTATCGATGCTTGAGGGATATAAATGGAATCTAGTTCTGTTGCTAGGGAATGAGCAGTAGTAAGGAAGGTCGAAGGATTGGGGGTAGCAATGGTGGAGAAGGTCAAAGGAAAATAGGGGTTTCAGTAGTGTTAAGCTAAAGCTAGGGGTGGCTCAGTGGTTTTGGCCGGTACTAGGGGTGTGGAACCACAATGATAGTTGTTATTATGGGTTTTAGTTTGGTGGTGGTGGATGGTGCACAAGTAGAAGGAATGGATGGAGAGGCCAAAGGTGGTGGGTGATGGAGAAAATGGGGAGGTTCAGCTATTTTGACTAGTGTTGGTAGGGATAGCTTTGGTGATTTTAGCCAAAGCTAGGGATATGGATACGATGGAAATGGCTAGTGAAAAATGGGGAAGAAGGGTAGTGAGTTGTGTTTCTTGTTTGCTATGGTCATTTTGGAGACAATGAGAAGGAGGAATAGAAGGAAAGAAAGGCTTCATTTGCTGCTATTCTTCAACAGAAAAAATGGAGGGAAGAAAGAAGTGTTTTATGGCATTAAATGTGTTGTATATACACACATGCACATTGAGAGGGAGAGGAGAAGTATGGTGTGAAATATTTTCAACAAAACCTATGAATGCATAACATGGGTAATGATGAGGGTAGAGTGTAGGTCAAGGAAGTGTGGCAAAGGGATATTACCGGGGAGGAAAAGGTTCACGCAAGCTAAAAAAAAGAAAGGAAAAAGAAGTCAAGGAGGAGGGAAAGAGAAAAAAAGGAGAAGGAGAAAAAGGAAAAAAGAAGGAATAATTTAAGTTTGAGGTTAGAATTAGAATTAGGTTAAAATAATTTAGGTTATGGTATTTCAGACAAAAATAATTATTAACCATCAGGGATTAGGTTTAGATTAAATATATATATATACCTAAAATAAATATTAGGATTATGTTAAGATTTAAAATTAATAAATTAGGGTAAGGTAAATAAAATATCAATTTTTTGAGATTAAAATTAGGTTAAGATATTAATTACTCAAGATTAGGATTATCTAAAATTCAGGGTATTATAGTAAGGGCATTTTGGTCATTTGACAGTAATATGGAAAATAATCATTGCATGATAAGATTTTAAGGGTGTTATAAATTATTTCATAAGTAATGTAATAAAATGAGAATTGACTAAGACATAAGTTATTTAATATGAAATTTGAGGCTTTCGGTAAAATAGGGATATTTTTGTCAATAAGGGTTAACTATGAAATTTTGGGGATTCAAAAAGGAAAATAAACTTTAAATATGCTCGTATGATACTCAAACTATATGGGATAATAATGAGTAGCATAAGTATAATAAAATAGGAAGATAGCTTGAATCTTAAATAGTAACCCTATAAGTAGGTTTGTTATTCGTTATGTAAGATGTTGGACTTAAATCTTGATTTTTGGGTATGATATTAATTATATTATTCTAGGTTGGTTTACTAAATTTGGTGATGGGGTGAGTTCTATGGGATAAGTTATGCTCATTTTGTAAAATCAGGATGTATTAGGGGAATAATGGATCTTTTCCTTGAAAAATGCCCTGATAGCCATGTGGTTGGGCCTTATGTGTTTCAATTGCGTGTTGTAAATATCTTCATGAGTCATGTATGATGATATTGATATATACAATAAGTGAAGAAGTCTCTAATCATTTAAAGTAAAAGATAACGTGAGTCGGGGCTGAGGTATTGTATATTCATTCCGCTAGATGATTATGGCGGCTCAAGAGCGCCCTACCTTAAAAGGTGAATAATTCATTTCCATCGAATTAAGAACAATGGGGGCCCTAAACTCAAAGTGAATGAGAATATGACTCTTAGATAAGTAACTAATGAATTGGATATTGATCACTCAAAGTGATTACATGAGTTAAGACTGAGGTATTGTGTCTGTTCCACCAAATGATAATAGTAGTTTGGGTGTGTTTTTCCCTGAGAGGTGCTTCACACTATTCTACTGGTTTATGAATAGTGTTTAAGAGCGTGTTACACTGGTATATATTAGATATGTTCCATCAAACGATAATAGTGGCTCAGGTGTGTTCTGCCCTAAAAGGTATTTCAACCCGTTCCATGAGATTAAGAAAAGTGAGTATATAAACTCAATGTAAATAAAATATGGCTTACATTTATATATAATACTCAGTTCTGGATTTAGTTTTTACCTTGCATCGCTTTGTATTAAAATGCTTGTATGTTTATTCTCTTATATGAATTTATGTATTCTATGTAATCTTACTTTAGTTGTATTATCACCTTACTCAGTATGTAGTATATTATTCATCCTTAGTATAGGTATTGATCATTCTCACTAACAAACAACCTATATATTTTTGTGTAATTCGATGATGGCCCTTTAGATGATTTTGTCACTTATGATGTTTTATTTGTGGAAGGGTTGTTCTTATGCACAGGGTTGTGTGTAGAATCATGTTATCCAGTTATCGTTTTTGGTTCTAATACCTTTTGTAACTCTTAGTTCCAATACATCTCTTATATATATTTTTGATATTGTACTTAGAGTTAATTTCTACACTCTTACCTAATATTTATGGAAGTTCTCCTATTCTTTGTTTAGCATGCTTCAAGTCTTCGTTGTTTTATCTTATATTCAATGTAAATATGGTATGACAATCTAGACTTATGTCGAGTACGGTGGTAACATCCAGCTATTTTGATATTGTGAATTTGATAAAAATATATTTTTTTAGCACTAAATTTTAGGTGTTACAATATCCTTATAATTATTTTTATTTGTATCTATATTTCCACTTTTGCTTAGAAACTTTGGTCTCTCTCTCTCTCTCTCTCTCTCTCTCTCTCTCTCTCTCTCTCTATATATATATATATATATATATATATATATATATATATATATATATACAAGGGCTAGATAGTTGTAAATGAGTTGTAAATATATTATTTGTAAATTTGTATTTTTGTATTCTCAATGGCACAATTATGTGGTTGTTGTTGAGGTAGTCATAGACATAGGTCAAAAACTTTGATTTATTTGTCAATGATAGCAATATAATTAATAAAAATAACATAGATTATGGGTACACATGTATAGTAATTGTGACCTATGAATAGATAAAAATGATAAATACATAATTCATCATCTTCTTTTTTTTCAAAAAAAAAAATTATTTATCTCAATTTACAAAAATTGAGGAATAAGGTAAAGTTTCAATAGTGCCCTTATTTAAAGAAAATGTTCTCCCTCCCTTATTTAATGAACTACTTTGAAATGATTAGGATTAAATGGACAAAGTTATAAAAAAAAAAAATGGTTCAAAAGTTACTAAAATGATAACTAATAAGAACTACCGGTCGGCGCATAGTTTAATCGGTATTAGACCAAGTAGTCTCCATGAGGATGAATGAGATATCCTATCAAGTTATAAGTTTGATTCCTACTCGCCAATAAATACTTGATATAAATTAAAATTTACTTTATCTATGATATGCTATCGGTGAAGTGATAAAAGTCCTGAAGGTAGAGGTTTTTTATTTTGACGAGTTTAACTAACAAGTACCACAAGGCTTTGTTTGACAACTATATTATTTTTAGATTAATGACAAAAGCATAAACCTTTCAAGAAATTATATGAAGTCATTGATGTCACTAAACGCTAATTTTGATTTTATTATTATTATTATTTTAGCTGACTTTTTGTTGTTATTATTATTAGTAGTTTTAACAAGTTTTCTTCGCATATCCCATACTCTTGTTTTATAATAGAATAACTATAAATTTTAAGAACGTGTATTAAGGAGCTAGCTTAAGAATATGTTTGATGTCACATTTCAGTTAAATGAATATTTTTTTTAACAAACAGACAAAAAAAAAGGTTCTTAAAAATTTAGTTTGTAGGCTTCTGACTAAGAAGTTTTCAAAGTTTAAAATCTCTCTTTAAAAAAAAATAAATTGTTATAATAGCTTATAAATTAAACTTCAATTTTCAACTTCGCCAAACATATTCTACAGATACCGTGGATGCAAATCATTTGATGAATAAAACACGGCCACAGATAGGAATAGGATGTTGTATGGCTGTCAATTAATTGATGGTCTAGAGTCTAGTATATCGCGTGAGCACCGCTGACCGCTGAGAGGTGCTGATAATTATCATTGTGACAAAGAGTTCCATAAAGACGCACGGAAGTTACTATTAATGTTGCACGAGAACGAATAATATATCTATATATATATATATATATATATATATATATACATGTTATTTTTTAAAAAATTAAAAAATAAAAATGAAATAAACACACACACACACACACATAAAAAATAAAAATAAAAAATTAGAAGATTACTGTCTATATTAAATGATGTAAATCATTAATAATTTTTTTAATAAATAAATTAATCAAATAATTTCAATATCGATTTCAATGCTAAAAAAAATTAAATAAAAAAATAATTTTCAAATATTTTTTGCATAAATATCGACACCTAAATATCGTTTTCATATTTCACCAGTTAACTGCTGAGAAGTGCTAATAATTATTGTGATAGAGAGGTCTGTAAGGAAGCACCAAAGGTACTGTTAGTGTTGCACGAGAATGAAAATAAAAAAAATAAAGAAAAAAATATATAAAAATATTATTTTAAAAAAATAATAAAAAAAGAAATAAAATAATAAAAAATTATATATATACACACATTATATACATTGTAAAAGAATATATCAAATCTACTAAAATTAAAATATATATATAAAACTACTATCTATATTAAATGATGTAAATCATTAATAATTTTTTTAATAAAAAATTAATCAAGTAATTTCAATATTAATTTTGAAACTAAAAGATTTTTAAAATAAAAAAATATTTTTCAAATATTTTCGACAGAATTATCAACACTTAAATATAGTTTTCGTGTTTCACTGGTTGACTGTTGAGAAGCGCCGATAATCATTGTGACAAAGAGGTCTATAAAGACGCACCCAAGGTATCATTAGTGTTGTATAGGAACGAAAACAAAAAGATAAAGATAAAATATTATTTTTTAAAAATTTTAAAAATAAAAATAAAATAAAATAATTATATATATAGTATATATGCATACATTTAAAAAGAATATATCAAATCTACTAAAATTAAAAGAGAAAAAAAAGTATAAACCTACTATCTATATAGAATGGTATAAATCATTAATAAATTTTTTCATAAAAAAATTAATCAAATAATTTTAATATCGATTTCAAAACTAAAAAATATATTTCAAATATTTTTTGCATAAATATCGACATCTAGATACCATTTTCGTATTTTACCGATTAACTGCCGAGAAGTGCTAATAATAATTGTGACAAAGAGATCTATCAAGATGCACTGAGGATACTATTAGTGTTGTATGGGAACGAAAACAAAAAAATAAAAAGAAAAATATATAAAAATGTTATTTTAAAAAAAATTTAAAAATAAAAAAGGAATAAAATAATAAAAATATATATATACACACATTATATACATTTTAAAAGAATATATCAGATCTACTAAAATTAAAAAAGAATTTTTTTTTTATAAAACTACTATCTATATTAAATGATGTAAATCATTAATAATTTTTTTAATAAAAAATTAATCAAGTAATTTCAATATCAATTTTGAAACTACAAGATTATTAAAATAAAAAATTATTTTTCAAATATTTTCAGCATAAATATCAACACTTAAATATAGTGTTCATGCTTCACTAGTTAATTGTTGAGAAGCGCTAATAATTATTGAGACAAAGAGGTCTATAAAGACGCACAGAAGGTATTATTAGTGTTGTATGGAAACGAAAAAAAATAAAGATAAAAAATATAAAATATTATATTTTTAAAATTTAAAGAATAAAAATGAAATAAAAAAATAAAAAATTATATATATATGTACACATACATTTCAAAAGAATATATCAAATCTTCTAAAATTAAAAGAGAAAAATAAAATAAAAAATTATAAACCTACTATCTATATAGAAGGATATAAATCATTAATAATTTTTTTAATAAAAAAATTAATCAAATAATTTTAATATCGATTTCAAAACTAAAAAAATTTAAAATATAAAAACATTTTTCAAATATTTTTAGCATAAATATCGACACCTAGATACCGTTTTCATATTTCACCGGTTAACTGTTGAGAAGCGCTAATAATCATTACGACAAAGAGGTCTATAAAGATGCACAGAAGGTACTATTAATATTATACGGGAACGAAAAAGGATAAAATATGTATATACACACACACACACATTATATACATTTTAAAAGAATATATCAAATCTTCTAAAATTTTTAAAAAAATTATAAAACTACTATTTATATTAAATGATATAAATCATTGATAATTTCAATAGTGATTTTGAAACTAACAAAATTTTAAAATAAAAAAAAATATTTTTTTAGCATAAAAATCGATATTCAGATTCCATTTTCGTGCTTCATGTTACCAATACCACATTACATGCCTCTTCATGGTATGCGAAAGGACATTTGAAGATGAGATTTTAAAGTCGCCAACTTGTATCAATTAAAGAAACGGTAGTTTGTGACAGAACCATTTGCCTGCCCTTCTTTTTCTCTAGCTAGCTTCTAGCAGTAGTATTTATTAATGTGCGTGTTCTTTTCCGCCAGGAAAAGTTGTGGTTGTAATCGAATCCAGCTAAGCCTAAATCAAAGGGAATAATAATGTAGACTATGTTTGTTTAAGCTATTTATGCTAATTTGCGATCCTAAGCTTGTGTCTTCTTCTCTTCTGTGCTTTCCACATGCGTACATATACACGGGCATGGAATATTCTACCATTTTGCAGGCCAGCGACTTGGAGAGCAGAGGCAAGAAACGAACCCACCCCACCCCCACCGCCATTAAAAAAGATACCATGTCCATTCATACACAGTAAATTCATTACTTTATTTATTGTGAAATTTGAGGAAACAAGTCCGCTCAATCTCATCTGAGCGAAGCAATACACATACATTAGCACATACATACGCACGTACATATATAATTCCACCCTTGCCATAATATGTTTAATTTTTTTTCTTTGTAAGTTGTCACAACAAATTCCTAAGCTTTCTATTTAGTTTTGATGATCTAATATGATATTGATTAAAAGTTTCAATAAGTTGTTATTATTTTACTATTATTATAGTTATAATTAATATTTTCTTTATTTGTAATATTACTACTTGTTATCATTATTATAATTATCAATAATTTTTTTGTTTTTAGTTTTTATTAAAATTTACATAATATGACCTAGGATTGTATACAAATCGGATTAACCAAGACTTTCAGAATAGATCGAAATGATAAAATAGAGTCAAGATTAGATTAAATTTAAAAAATAATCCGGGTTTCAAGCCATTTTTTTTTTTAAAAAGGGACATTCAGATTTAACTTAGATTTTCGATCTTGTCCAAAATTAATTCATTTATGTTATTCCTCTCCAATGATAAAGTATGGCAAGTTGTAACTCGACAAGTTTACTTAAAAAAATTTTAACCAACTCTCTTACACTAATTTTAGATCCCTCCTCACCTCACTCGCTCCTTTTTCCTTGACCTTATACATCCATCCTCCTCTAGTGAAGTCATCCATCGATCTCCAGTCCTCCACCACAACCACCGGTCCTTTATAGTGTCATTGTTCCTCTTCCATCGACCTCTGCTTATTCTAGTAGTAGCTAGTTGGTTTCATTCTTTGCCACCAGTTTCTTGTTGCTGCCTATGAGTGTAAGATGTGACGTTTTGTCATTGGCTTATTCTTCTAAGATGTGATGTTATGTCATTGGCTTATTCTTCTAAGATGTGATGTTATGTCATTGGCTTATTCTTCAAATATTTATACAACCCTTCTTATCATCTACCTTCTCCAATTGCATCCCTAAATCAGGTATGTTCCTTTGATTTAGAATATATATTTTTAGCCATTTCTTTTGTCATGATCATGTTGATTTCTCCTTCCTCGTAAGTATATGTTGTTGACTCCAACTTTGGTAAAGTTGCAAACTGTATATCTTCAACTTTAGGACCTTCTTGTTTGCATACCTTAGAATTCTGCAAAGTCTAAGGTCAAATAAACTGGCTAAAATTGGGTCAAAATACAGATAGAGTGCAGTCAACTTTAAAGCAGTGTTAAAACATAGTAGATATGGGTTCAACCTAGTTTTCACATTTTGGGTCCAAGTGTGACCGGTTTTAGAGTTGGTTTAGGTTATAGGTTGTAGTATAGGTAAAAAGGGTCTCCGAGTTGGTCCGAGTCCTGTTCAGGTAGGTTTAGGTTGGGCCAAATGTATAGTCCTAAACTAACTTGACCTCATAAGTCTTTAAAAAATAAGTTGGCAAAAACAAGCCCTAAATTATTAATTGAATACTTTACTTTATTCATATGCTCTTGTTTATTTATAAGAGTTTTCACACACAATCTAAATCTTAATGGAAAACTCGTTAAGAAAGAATACAAATTAATAAATGCTACAACTATAAAAATTAAAAGGTACTATTGTAGTTAATATGTTACTATAATTTTTAGGCATATTTGCAAGTCCATACAAATAAAATGGGATGGAGGGCATGCATGTGTGCCCATTCAAATCAAATAGAACCTGAGATGCATATTTTAAAATAATAATAATAGATAAGTTTGGTCAAAAAATTATATATATTTATGAAAGTGATCTAACCCATTCTTCCTTGAACTTGTATAGTTCAAGAGTAGGGTTATACACTTGCAGCTTTACTCCATATACATGAAATGTGTTATTCTTCTTTACAGGTGTTTATTATAGTGATGACCTAATGTAAAAAAAAAAAAAAAAAAAAAAAAAAAAAAAAAACTTTGTATTTAATACTTGTTGTTATATGATATTAGAATAGAGGAAAAGTACTTTAAAGAGTGTCCCTTTTTACTCTAAACATAGATACAAAATAGATGCTATCCTTAATTAAAAGGTTATATATAGTTCATTACAATAACACTAATAGTGTGTTTGTTAACATAAAAAATAGATTATAAGTTAGTTTATAATTAATTAATACAAGCAATACACACACACACACACACAAAAGTTATGTTTGGTAAATAACTTTTTTACTAGTTTGTTAGCTAGTTTTTGAAAAGTTATTTTAAATAGCTTATGAGTTATGTTTTTAAACTAATTTTTAGGTTAATTTTATCAAACATAAACTAAATAAAAGAGGTAAAGTACTTGCTTATCTTTTCTAAATCCATTACTACTCTACCAAATAATCCCTAAAAAAATATAAATAGCAGCGGTCATCGAGACAAATAATTAATATTTGATTCTAACTATTCCTCAACGACTTTTAGTTGCGATTAAAAAAAGCCCAAGTGGGAGCATTCTCTATTTGGCATCTAATCCTTCATGTCTGTCTTAATATAAAATGTTATATTATGAATTTTAGTAGACAAACCATCTTTGTGGAAAAGTTCGCTACCTCTTTTTAATATGAACCCTCGTATCTAACTTGCGTGCCCTTTTTCATGCCCCGCATTCTTCTACACTTTTATGTAATCGATCTCATCCATACATCTTTGTCATAAAACATTGTATCAGATAATTTATAATTGACATTTGAAATTTTTTCATGCCACGGTAATTTCCTTTTTTTCTCTCTTCAAAATAAGTCATATGACCGAATGTTCACCTTGGCTTATCCTTGAGAGAGATTAAATCAAAATAATTTTGTAAAATTTTATAATGGTAATAAATATTATATAGAAGTAATGATAATAATACTACTAATACTAATTATAATATTAATGTTAATACTACTATTGCCGCCGCCGCCGCTGCTAATAATAATAATAATAATAATTTATTAATTATAGTATTAATAATTGTAAAATGAATAAAAATCAGATGAAGTGAACATGTCTAATGCAATAATAAATACTTTAATTCCGAAGTTCACAACTCGATCCTACAAACGATGTTCTAAGATATGTGGTTCGAAAGTAGTATATTATTCACACACATGCATAATGAATTCCTTCTTTACTACAATTTTGAAATACTTATTATTATATATTTTGATCAAAAAAATTAATTATTAATATTTTTTAGTATATATACTAATTTTAAAATATATATATATATATATATTAATGAAAATTATAAAAATTAATATTATAAAAATATTTTTTAATATCACTATAATAATTATATTTTTATATTCTAATGTACTATAACAATTATATTAAAATAAAGGGAGTACTTTCTAACTTTCTTCATTCATATTTTATATCAAATTTACTTTTCCATAATACTAGCAAATGAAGGAACACATATTTTTTTCTTTGCGTATGTCCGTAGAATTTAATTTTCGTGTACTACTTTTTCCAACTATAGTTGACGTGTCTATATATATATATCAATTGCGAAGATATTAAAACATAAAAACTAAGCTATCGACTACTAGTGTTAACCTTCAAACTAAAATCACATCAATATCACAAAAATAAATAAATAAAAATAATACCTTAAAGTTCTTTCAAATTTATTGGCTAACCTTACAAATCAACACAAGTTCTTTTAGAGCACTTTATCCTCACTCACGCGTTTCTCGAGAAATTTCTTAAATTTTTCAGGTGGGTCACTAATCCTAACAATTATTCTATGGCCAGCATACTTAACTATGGAGTTCTTAGAATGGAATTACCAAAAGAATGGTATATCATGTTGATATAAGTAGCCAAATCAATCCTTACGACACTCTACTTAAAGTGGGGTAATATATTCACCTCCACTCAAAGAACGTAACATCCTACTAACTATATTAATACAATTTATGCCAAGAGTCGTCCTGCTAAGTAGCTGACTAGCTCATTCAAGTTGAACTTATAGTCACGGTTTCGCTCCAATACCATTTATAACACCCCGAATTGATATGACCATGCGGGGCTACCTTGGAATGCTTTCGGATTGATTGGCTAGCCTCACAAATCAACACGAGTCCTTTTAGCAAACTTTGTTTACACTCATGCGTTTTCTGAGAAATTTTCAGAAAATTTTTAAAAACTTCCCAAGAGGGTCACCCCTCGTAAAAATTATTCAACGGCCATCACATTTAAAAGTGGAGTTCTTAGGGTGGAACCACCAAAAAAATAGTATATCATGTTGATATAAGTAGCCAAATCAATCTTTATAACACTCTACTCAAATTGGGATGTTACACTATGTAATTAATTAGTGAGTCATTAAAAATAAATTATTAAATAATGAGACTTTAAATAAATTGATGCATTTTCCTAAAATTGAAATTTAATTAATACCATAATTGATCCATATAAGAATTATTTATGAAAAATCCAATATTTGATGAACCAATTTGATTCAAGAATTAAATAACAGGTTTGTTCAATAAAAAAATCCAATTAAATGACCGATTCCATCAATAATAAGTCAAACAAATCGGATATCTAATATAACAAATACAAATAAGATATGATCAAATAAATTATATGCATACATGCATATATATTTTGCTCCTTTTTTAAAAAATAATAATATGTTTTTAGCATTTTGCTCACTTTTTAAGGATTGATAAAATTAGTCTTAATATTATACTTATGTATATTTTTTATTTAAAACTAATAAAGCATTTAATATATATATATATATATATATATAATATAAAAAATAATAAAATTTAAAAGTAGATTTTAACTTTTTTAAAATAACTATTAATTAAAAAAATAGTAATAAAGTGACTTATTTTTTGGAAAAAAATGAGTTTTGTTTTTGGTAAATTTCATAATATATATATATATAAACAATTTAAGAATCAGGTTAAATTATTATTATATAGTATTATCATTTTATTTTGTCGCTTAGATCAATTCAGATCAAATCAAGCTAATTTATCATTCATTAATTATTGTAAAAATTTGTCCGGTATTTCTTATTTTTCATCTAATCTGAAGTTTTAAATATCTAATGACTTATTTATAGTTTGATCTAAAATTTTAAACATTTAAAAATATAAAATATCTAAATTTTTTTGCTGGATATATATATGATCATCCAAATATCAAAAGTTTTCTATCACATATTTAATATATTAACTAGTAGATATTCGGTAAATAAACGCCCCTATTCATAGCATCTCAAATCAACTTTTCACATGATCACCAAATCAATAATAATATTCTAAAATTACGAACTACCCATGGGTAAAAATAAACTTGCCTTAGGTAGGACAAAATCTTTAACGACTGTCCTTTATATCCCGAAAATCACCTTGTGATTGAAGTTTGTAAACGGGAGCTATTAAAATATTGGTAAGGACGGAGTATAAGCGTGAAAGCAAGCGTCCATTCAATTTACAATCCCGTTGGGTCGACGCAACGCAATAGGCAGCCACAAGGTTGTAGTGGCAATCATATAAACAAGTAATAGACAGTATCTGATTGCATCACATGCAGCTGCACAATTTAATCTGAGTCCCACCACCTTCCATGTTTCCCAGACATAATAGTAATAATAACCATTATATATATATATATACAGTAACTCCCAAAAAGAGAGGAGAGGGGCATGCAAGGCAGCCCCCGACAATTGCAGCAGAGCCTGCTTCGTCGCATGCCTAAAACGCTGCCTATGCCAAAGCAAGCAAACAAGACATGTAGATAGCAGAAAGCTCCATTCAATTTGCCAGTTTCAACATGGCCCAATGAAAAATGCAACTCTTTTCCATTTCTTGGATTCCATTGATTGCAAAAAGAGACGGATTGAGTCGAAGGGGTCGGTGTTGTGCCATGGAGTCGTGTTCCACGTGAATGTAATAGGGCAGCACATGTGATCGCGAAGCTTTCTGCAGCTAGTAATTCAGTTTGTATGGGCAAGTAACGTTCCTACAAGAATCGTGGTTGTAGCTTTCCATTTCTCCCTAAAAACGGACGGATTGAACTAAGATTGGTACTTGCTTGCAACTACAACAATCCAGTTTTAACCCGGCCGTAAACTAAGATTGATAATTACAATTCCATACTTACTACGTAATCTGAGATAAACCAAGCGTCTTTTGAGTGTTAATAACTGTGAGATGAATGGGCACCAACAAGGCTATAGCCTAGTGACAGGCATGAGGCTTATCTTAGACAGCAAAGCACAGTTGTTCCTGAAACGTCCCGAAAAACATTTCAAAAACATTTTTTGTCCCAAAAATTTTTCGGTGTCAGAATCGATACCTAAAACATCTAATTTATTTTATTTTTTTTAAATATTTATTATTAATTTACATCAACAATACAAGCAGTAATTTTAACATTTTGTTTATTATTCTCTCTTTATTTTAGTATATTTAGTTCATTTTTTTAAAATTTATATAATGTGTGTGTGTATAACATTTTTTTGACATTTCTTTCTGCCTTTATTTCTTAAATTTAAGAAGAAAAAAAACATTACTGCGTTTGTTTCTTCCTCTATCTCCATGCAACACTGATCTTAAGTTCAAACCTCTTTTATTGATATTGAATATTATATACTTTTATGGTAGTTTATAATACCTTATTGTACTCATAGTTATTGACTCCTTATAGATAGATAAATACAAACAAACAGGCGCTAGACTTGATCTTGCGGATCAAACATCCCGATCCAAGGGACCCAAAACATATTTATTGGGGTATAAGGATTAACACTGACCCAGTTATGAGGACCTTGGCTTGTTATGCGGTAGAGCTACACGCTAAGTCTACCTCAATTGAAAAGGGCATGGACCAGAAGGTTTAATGCCATTATTTTTTGCATAGCTCAAGCCAACAGCCAACACCAACAACGAAGGATCTTCCAAGAGAACTGCAACTGAATTTCACAAACTCCTCATCCATAACTAACAGCCCCACCCCCCCCCCCTAAACAAAAAAAAGGACATCTCTTCGCCAGCGACTAGTATTACATACTAATAAAACAAATACTTTTTAAAATATGTTTTCCAACACAGTCAGTCAAGGGTTCTACCATTCTAATGAAATGAAGCAGCTCCTTCAAGATTAAAGCTGCCATGGGTGATGTTCACTGATCACAAAATCCTCAATAACAAACTATATTATCTTATTCAGTATTATACTGCGTCCATCTCTGACTGCCATGCCACAAAGGGGGGGGGGAGAAAGAAGAAAAAAGAAAAAAGAAAACCAAAAACTAAGGGCTGGAGAGACAGACGAATCTCTAATGCGAGTCACAATAAACAAATACAAAATCTTCCGGTAAAAATTGTCAAAATTGCAACGATTCCATGTGTCTTCTACGTTTGGTTTGGCGTAACACTCACCTGAATTAATAGATGTTAAAAGTTCACCCCGAATCACCATATTCTTATTAACTTTGTTTCTAAAAGTAATCGGAGTGAAAGGTAAAATATAATTGATATAACATTCATTTACTCCCATTCCCCCAATTCAAACATAATTAAAATAATTTACCCAGATATGTTAATATTATGCAAATAATATTTTAAAACATCTACTTCAATTCGACTCCATTCCCTTTACTTAAATAATTTTTTAATATTTACTCTCACTTCAAATCATCTTAATCCAAATATGGTACATTCAAACCTGAACCATAAAGGTTTAGAGCAATAAAATAACGTATAAATAAAAATTGAGACCATCGAACTATTCAGCATTTTAGAAGTTTGTATGAAGGAAAACGGATCAATTCCAGCCACATATCAATTTGGTAGGTTAGGAAACTGAGCTCTACGTACGTTCACGTTTGCTTCGTGTAAATCTATATTGAAGGATAAAATGGCTACAAATCAACTGGATAGAACCAAGCATGCTTCTCATTGCCCCTATCTATAGATTATTTGATAAGTGCAAGCTTAATTAGCCACGCCCATTGTCAAGTACTTCAAGGTAATTCAGAGCTATCCCAACCATTGTCTCTTCTCAGTAAAAGGATGGACAAAAGGATACTAGCACTCTTCAAAGTATGAAATAATCCATTCTATTTTTCGAAGCAATTCCCAAAATGCAAATAAGCAAAGCATCACACCGCATTCATGTAATGTCCATATCAACTCCAAACTCCAAAAGACGTACAAAAGGAAAAGCAGTTTTAAATATCATCTCGTGCACTATTTATCCTTTGTGATAGCAGAGACTCTTAGCATCTCATTTCCCTTCATTTGCCTCATGGTGGGAAAAGCAGAAACTGGCAATGATTGTCAAGAAAGCTCATCATACCATTAGGTAAAGGTGTATCTGGCACCTTTCTCGGCTGTCTAATCCTTTATAAGACTGTTGAAATTATGTTCGACTCTCAGATAGAAATTTCCAGCACGAACTAAGAGGTTGCTGAACACAGACAACATCTTCTCTAGTTCTAATCTACATTTTATCAAACCCATTTTCTTTATTCTACAGTCCCACCCACATAAACGCCATTCTCATACCATAGCTCTTTCCAACGTGAAACGCAGCGCTCAGTTTTAAAGTGTAAGGGAGAAAGGGACGGGAGGGATTGAAGCCATGAGACAGAGGAAAGGAGCATACAATTAAATATCAGTCCTGATACATAATATCAACCGACATTTATCAGATTTTAGGTCAGATGATACGTAAAATTGGTGATACGCAACAGTTTTAGACTATCACGTATAGGTTATTAGCCAATATCTACCGATATTTTATTGATATTTACTAATATATGCTAAAATTTACCAAAATTTACAATATTTATCGTAAAATAAATTTAAAAAATCACGTCGCGATGACCGCGATATATAAAATACCATTCACAACACTTCGATACCACAACCAAAACCATAATTGCAACTGCAGCCGCAATTTTTTTGCTTGGAAAGGAGAAAATAATGCTACTTATGCAGAACATGGTACTAAGTTTGTCAATATGTTATCTTCAGCTACATCAATCTTTATTTCTTTGTATGGGATGGCCAGGGAAAGGGAAAGACAAGAGGCGCCACAAAAGGAGGACAGTCGTATTTGACTAATTCTCTTCACGGCATTATGTCCTAAACTGATCTTTTTTTTTCTTTTTCTTTTTTCTCTTCTTCATTTCTTTTTGCAGGGGAGGAGGGTTAACACTTGGGAGAATCAAGATGAATCTGCCTCAACACCGCCCAACAACAGATGGAAAATCATATGCTAGTATCGGTAGGCAGATATGCCCTTTCTCTTCCCATCCCAACCTTCCACCTCCAATAGATCCTAGAGAAACAAATATGGAACCTCATATGTCAAAAAATTCAAACATAACAGGTTCACAAAGCCCCAAACTATCTCTCTCCACAACTACTCAAATCATGCACTCAAAGTAATTAACAAATCAAGGGCAAGAATACATGCAAACATTAGAAGCAGACTTATCTAACATACATAAAACAAAAACAATCAAATTTATTGTTTTAATCTTCTCATTACTTGCCTTTAGAGACCAAATAACATTTTTGAAGAAACTACAACTATTCACTTATACAGGTAACGTTCTGTTGCTTCTCTACAAGCACCAGGTAAAAAGGCTAAAATACCTGACTATTCACAGTTCTGACACTTTTGAACAAATTCAACAAGTAAAAGATCACGAATGTAGAACAAGAACTAAATATGTAATAAGTTGCTTACACTGATTATGAAACGATTGTCAAACTAACTCTGCATGATGTTATAGCTGTCTTCCTCTGTCCGAACTTTGCTGAATATCCCTCTTTAGAGAATTCAAAATGAATTCACACGTAGCAATTGCTAGCTCTAGTCCTCATCCATGAATAGACCAAGGAGATGGTTGAAACGAACTCAAGAGAAGATCAATCACCAACATACAACGGCTAACTCCTAGTCCTAGGCAATGATATATGTTGAGACCCTCCACGTTAAGTGGACAGCATAAAGCTACAATTCACAGACCTGTTATGTCCATCCAGCATAGACTATTGGTCTCTCCACCTTGGACTGAAAAGGGGAAAGAATCCGGAAGGCGAGGGGGGAAACAGAAGGCCCTGAGTGGATGCAGGCTGAGGGCCAGGACCCAGGATTCCAGATTGGCCCATTTGTTGAAATGAAAAATTAGGGCTCAAGGGTGGGAGAAACTGACTCCCAGGTGAGAGCAATGGATATGGAGACCGCGGGGTTGGTGATAACAAGTTCATGAAACTGCTTGGAGAAGGCAGACCAGGGGATGGCAACAAAAACTGTGAGTTTGGAGATGGCAAAAGGGCAGGACCATGGTTTCTCATTCTAGGAGAGGGGAGGGGTGGCATAGATGGATTTGGAAGCAAACCAGAAGATGGCGGTTGGGCTTGGACTTGTCCTGGGACTTGATATTGTGGTGGAGGTTGATTTGGACCTTGAAATTGCCCCAGATATTGCTTCTGGGGAAATGCAGGGGGACTTGGGTTTGGCCTTGACCCTGGATCATTAATACACCTTTGAAGTTGTTGCATATAGGCAGATAGAGGAGAAAGTGCAGGATTCACCCAAAATGAATCATTCGGGGTTAATGGCGGTGATGGTTGACTAAAATGGGAAGGAGGCCTAAAAAAGTTATTGTTGTAAGAAGGTTGACTCTGGGTAAAGTTATTGTTGTAAGGAGGTTGGCTTTGGGCCATAGCCGGCCCCTGAGAAGGATGCTGAGCTGGAACCATTGGAGGACCATGCCGAGGAGGAGGAGCAAGAGCTGGAGCTAAAGCAACAGGAGGGTTTACTATGGGACGATTGATTTGCGCTAAAGGGGGCGGTCTAATCTTCTGCAGTCTTGAACTTGAGGATTTAGGAGGATTATTAGGAGGTCTTGGTAGAGGTTCGCGAGAAGGTGAGCCTGTCAATTGTTGAACAATACTCCTAAAATCATTTTTACTGATATTGTAAACTTGAGGCTGAGTCTGCTGCCTTGAATTCGCGGTAGAGTTAACATTACCACTGTTTGCGAAATTTGGCTGGTGTAAAGGGCTCTTCCTGATGTTTTTCCCAGCCTTATTCACGCCCAAGTAGTCATTATTAGGCCGATTCTTCGACATGTTGGCGTTGTCCATCGACAAAAGTTTAATTCAAACTAAATAACAAATTCAATTTCAATAGTTTTCTCAACCAACCACAAATTCAAACCTTTCCAACTTCAAAGAATCCCACTAAGTTGGATTACCAAGATTAAAACTTCAGCAGAAATTCCGAATAAATCAAAGGCAACTCCAGTGTGCAAAACTAATACCAAAAACTAGAAATTCGAGAAGGAAGCAACTGTACCCTTTGAACGTGAAGAAAATAGCATGAGCTCAATAACCCGTCAGTTCAGCAGCAGACATGCTTCCACGGTCATGATATTTCAAATGTAGACAAACGAAAATTCAGGAAATAGGAAGAAAAAAAAAAGATATAAGGGGTTTCTTCCTCTTCCTTTTCGTTTCCTCAGCCTAAATAATGTTGGGGTAGAAAGTAAAGAAGAAGGACGTAGATCGAAGAACGAAGAGATCAGGTCGAAGCTTGAAACCCTAACTAAGATTGGGTTGGATCTTGTTGGACGGTGTTCGTGAGGGGGAAGTTACCGTCGTTACCAACTTACTAGTAATGAGAGAGAGATTAAAATTAGAATCAGGAAGGTCAGCCGGTCAATAACGAATTGAAAGTGATCAGTGTTTCAAAAAAATTAATGCACAGTAGGGACCCGTCCAGTAGAATCGTTGAATGGGATGACCGGTGGCGTTTGTAGCCGTCAAACGGAAAGCACTACTTCTTCTGAAGTCAAATTAAACAAAAATAGGTGCAGAAGTCGGAGGGTGCGAATTTCGGCGTACGGCTGAGTAATAGTATTTGACGGTATAAAATATGAACTCTTTAAATGACGGTTGGATTTAAGCTCTCACTGCCCACTATTATTTTATTATATATATATATATATATAGTTTATTTAAATTAAATATATATATATATATGTATATATTAATTTAATATTAAATATAATATTAACTATTTAATAAATAAGAAGTCTTAAATAAAATTTCAAAGATAATTAAATATGTAAAATATATATGACTAAATGTAACATAATAATATATTAATATATATACCATTGCTAATAAATATGTTGAATATAAATAGCTAACAATAAAAATATATATTTAAAATAACATAATATTAGTCATCATAACTAGATTAAAAAAATAATACTTTAATATGGAGAAATAATGTGTTTGTCAATATATAATTATTGCATTTAATATTGTTATTATATAGTTATTATTAGTTTAAGTTTTTGTACATAAGAAGACAAGAGTTTTCATTTGCTATCATTGAGTGATTACAAAAATATTATTTCTTTATCTTTTAGGATAATGTTCGTAAATATTAAGGACCTCCAATAATATATCTATCTATATTAAATATTTATTATTGACTATTTAAATCATGTTACTTGTAGATGAAAAATTATTTCTTAATTAATGAAGTATATAACTTTAATCCTATAAGTGTAAATTTTTGGCAAAAAAAAAAATATTCATGGATAATGTTTTTATATATAATAAACACAAAGATATAGAGGATATCAATATTTATAAAATATGAAATAAATAATTACATAGTGTTCATATGTATATTCAATCAAAATTTATCTATGTAAACAAATATCTTTATGTAAACTTATTTTTATTTTAAACATTATATAAATATTATGATAATGATATGACTTGTGTCAAAATAATTGATTTAGTACAATTATCTTCACTAATTGCCTCTCTCTCTCTCACTCTTTCACAAACACACTTGATTTATTTGGGTAATTAGATACGAAATATCAGTAATTTTTAACTGTTTAATTAATTAATAATTGTATTTATTGGAGTATACGAATAATGTGTTAGGCATAAAGTTATTAAAAATAGTAATAAGTTTTGGATAATTCACCGAGTCTCATATAATTTTGTTGTTTAACATTTACCTTGAGTTTAGTAAATAATTTAAACTTAAGAAAATAAAAAGATCAATTAATTAATCAACATTGATGAAGTAATATTTTATATCCTTGCAATTTTGAATAACTCGGTTAACCTTTTCTATTTCTAAAGTTATATATCATCTATTAATCATTATAAATTCCGTACGCTATATCGGCCATTAAGTGGGTAAATGATTTAATGATATACATCAAACGAGATTGAGAGAAACAGAAGAGAGCCGGACATAATCTTTTATGGTGTGAATGTTGAATTGGGTAAAAGGGGCGTCAATCATCCTATCACAGGCAATCAGTTGTAGTAGAAAGTAATAATTTTTATTCTTTTTTTTATGATCGATTGTTACACCACTTTCATTTTCTTCTTGTCTGTTTCACTAACCATGAAATCATCTGTCCTTCGTAATTGTTTATCCTATCTATATCCCGACTATGTGACTAGCAATTGAGGTCTTGAAAAAAAAAAAAAAAAAAAAAAAAAGATGCTACAAATGATTGTCAGCAACTACCTCTAAGACAGAGGTTATAATTTCTTATATATATATATTTGTACATATGTGAAGGTGGTAGTAGTGCCGTGCGTACCACCTTTGCTATTGAATATCTTGTATTTACATTATTTTAATTGGAACCATTAGATTGACAATGCTATTGCAAATCAAGTTTTATACGTATACATAAATGTATAGTTGAATTTGTACTTCTTGGTATAATATATATTAATTATTTCTTTCTACCCAACTTGATGTGCAAGATCAGGAAACTACTTTTCTTCTATTACACAATAATTTTACAATATATTTACTATACAAGTATGACTACTTTCGTCTATGTCACGTGTTAGTTTCCTATAACTGCTGCTACTATATGTTTTAGTTCAGACTACTAATATACATATACACCACAAGTTTGGGTTGTGAAATTTCTTTTAAAAAAAATAATGAAATGATAATTTCAAAGTCATATTAGTTTGCAATTGGTTTTATATATTATTTTTTATTTAGTTGGGTTTTCCTGTGGTGCTAGTTTGGTATTACTAAATCTAGTATTACCGAGCAACTCATTCTTTTCAATGCATTAAGCTTATACTATTTAGTCTTAATACAATTAACTATTTTAGGAATATGGCAATAGGTAGTGGTTAGAACCTTAGTAACTTGTTATTATATGAATTAATCTTAATAATATTATTTTAACAGATTAGAAAATTATTAATTGGTGTGGCTTAAATGATAAATTAATATTTATTTGTAAAATTTGTGCATTATATTTAGTTAATATTAAAATGCATACTAATTCTATTATATGATTGCTTTGAATAATACGGCAGAACTTAAAGTGGAACATGAGAATGAGTTACAGTCCTTTAGAGTAGCCTATTAAAGTTTGATTGTATCAACTATCTATATTGGTCAATTTTGGTTGTACAACTTCTACTTTTGGTTTGGTTGTGCTACTCATCTATATTAGGTCAGCTATGGTTGTATATATTCCAATTTAGTTTATTTCAGATCTACTCTATTTAAGGTTGTGATATTAGTAGGGGGTGTGAATACTTAAGGACTGAGACCATTGATAATCCTCATTGGCTTAGTCCAATACCAGGACCCATATTTGACCTTTGCCTCCTCATGTGGTTTTGTTTTATATTAGCTATTTGGCTTTGGCCCTCAATTGGGTTGTGATCCTTCAAGCAATTATCGTTTATCGGCGGCCCTCTTGATAAGTTAGTTTTCCATATTCAAATATTAAAAATAATATTATGTGTTATGTAATCACTTAAGGAAAATGACTAATAAAGTGGGAATTATTGGTACATTTTAATATACTGTGAAATATGGCTATTTTACATATTATCATTAAGTAACATGTGTACATATGTATATGAGCACTATATTCCTTTGCATTTACGTGTTATTTAGTTGTTTTCCTGATTAACTTGTTACATATTTTAAATGAGGCTTCAACAACCTATGATGGTGAGCAAATGACCTAGCACAGGTAGGTAGTGATCATATTCCTTATTGATGGCATGAATGGTGGGAAAGAGAGAGAAGTTGGTGATCATTTTCATCGTTTTATTTATTGTATTGATTTTTGTAGGTCATTTTCATCATTTCAGTTTTAATCATCATTTTCTTATTGTTTCAATAGATTTAATATTCATTTCAATGTATTTTATTACTTTAATTGACCTTAGCATCAATTGTAAGCAAGACACTAGTGTGTACTTACACTAGGTGTGGTGGTAATGCATTCAATATTAGTTTTAGCTTCCACATATTTCCTTAACTTGAATACTTTTTATGTTGAAAATCAGGGTGTTACAAGATAGATGAATGTGGATAAACTTTATGTGGGTACTTTGACATTGGATTTAGTATTTTTCATTATTTATACTTTCACCTAACTACTTTTATATTTTATTTTAATTTCACTTGAGTTTCTAATTGGAATTAAAAATGTGATTTATTTTCACCATTTGGATACCTAAGTAAAACAAAATTAAAATGTAGAGATACCTAAGTAGGGTGATAGAAATATAGTGTACCTTAAAAATATTAAGTCAAATATCCATATATCTAAATGCAATTTATCCAAAAATTTTAATCATTTTTTTATTTTTAAGTATTTTATCCATTTTATATATTAAACATAAATTTTTAAATATACATACAAACATGCATACATACATATAAACTGAATATTAAAATGATTATGCATATCATATGTATTAAAACTATTATCTAAACTATTTTATTAAACTAATAGTTTTTAAGTAAACTTTGCTATTTAAAAAACCTCATCAATTGGGTTTAGTTTATCAATTATCCAATAATATTACAACGTTATATGATTATACAATATAAACAAAGTAACCATTTGGAGTGGTACTACTTGTCATATGGCATATCAACTATCGACCCCTTCTTTTACCCTCTTTTATCGTCTCTTAATAAAATAAAAAAATAAAATTGTCTCTCTCTTTCAGTAAAACATGCTCAAAAATTATTTACAAACTCTGTTTTACCAAAATAAAATACAAAAAAAAAAGATACCTTTTGACCACATATATTAATTAAGTACATTAGAGATGAAAAAAATGTTGATTGACTACAAACATTAAAAAATAATAGTTTTCGGTGAATATTTAAAGAAAAAAAGGGAAACTATTTTTTAGTTAAAAAAATTATTTTAAATATCATACAGAGTGTATATATAAATTTAATGTAACACCTCCAAAATTAACTATTAAAAAAATTTTATTTATAAAAGTTATGTCTGGAAGCTAATACAGTAAATTTTGGGTTGTTACCGTCACACTTAGTACTAGAACGGTTTTCCTCCACCATTCTGATACCAAGTGCTAAGGCTAAAAACATACTCTACACAACTCAAAGATACAATCATAAAGCAGAGTAGCACAGTAGTTAAAATATAGAAAATACAACCCATTAATTATGGTTACAAAATAAAGTCAATGAAAAGGGAATACAAGAGATTATAAAGAAAATACATAAACTTTTTTCGGATAGACCTACACTCTTAACCCAAGAGTAAATTTTGAATAGTACTTGTAAACTAACCTGCAACTGGCAGTGCCCATTGAATAAGTAATGGCCCAAGAAAGGAATCATTCAGTACTATGGTACTGACTAACCCTTTTATCCGGGACTAATATGTAAGGCTCGCATGCAACACATTACCTGCCACACAACAAACACATGAATATAGAATTACACATATATAACTAAAATGTAATAATCATACAAATAGCCAAATGCATCAAGATCATATGCCACAAATACTCATTCACTTAGAAATAGCAGAACTTACCAATAGAGCATCCAAGCGATGCTCTTTATAGTATATTTAGAGAGATAACATCATACTTAACCATACACCATCCACTCAACTCATAGACAGACTCATAGGCCCATCAATACAATACCATACACACTTTATCCTGGTAGGTACCACGGCTACTACCAAATCACATTAGTAGGTCATAATAGTTCATTCATTATTATCTGGACTCAAACTATTATTGTTATAATTAATCATCTCTCAAATTATATTTACGTAGGTTCGAGGACCCCGCTATTCTTACCGATGGACCAGTAAATATAATACAACCCAAGGCAACACGCTCCTAACTACTATTCTCACCGATAGTTCAGTACATATAATATAATCCAGGATAAAATACTCCTAACCACTATTATCACTAGTGGATCAGTACATATAATATAATACATAGCAAAATGCTCCTGACCACTATTATCACAGGTGGACTGGTACATATAATTTATATGGTCCCGACCTACGTGGTGTTTTGTAATAATTCATTAGCGTCTTTCCATTTAATTATCACACAATTTCATTTTATTTTACTTGAGGGGGAGATCATGAATCTGGAGACACAAAGGTATGCCGGTCATATTGATGCATAAGAGTAGCACAATATCCTACCATCGACTATCAACCCAAGGACCCAAAAGTACTTTGGTCGCACTAGTACACGAAGGCACACAACACCCTACCGACAATGATACCTAATCTGTAAGTATGCATACCCTCTAATTAGGTCCATAGAGGTAAATAGAGTAAGATGTAGGGCCTGGCTAGGGCACTAAGATGCATCAGTAAAATCTAGAACAATTGTGGGCTAAACCAAATCTTTAGGATAGTGACCCCAAAAGAGCCACCATTCCCCATCTTAAAGTCTTTCACTTTAAGTATTAGTATTTTAATTAGGGCGACCATAATAGGGGAGGTAGGGAGTCTGGGCGGGGGCAGAGGAGAGGTGTAGGCTGATAGGTATAGGGGTGTAGGGGAAGAAGAGGAAGAAGACATGTGAGGGTAGGGGTTTTTTGGCTTGGGCGGTTTAGGGGAAGAAGATGAAGGAGGGAAATGGCTGCACGGTGAAGGGGGAGAAGGAAAAGGAAGCAGGCCGACCCACATGGAGAAGAAAAGAAAAAGAAGAGGCGATGTTGGGCTGGCCCAAGGGGAAAGGGGAGAAAAAAGAAGAAGAAAGGAGCGTGGGCTGGCCCGAGCGTAAGAAGAAAAAAGAAAGGTTAGGCTGACCCAGAGGAGAAGGGAGACAAAAAAAAAGGAAGAAAAAAGGAAAGAGGAAAAAGGAAAAAGAGAAAAAGAAAAGAAATATATTTTTAGAGTTAGAATTAGAATTTAGATTAAAATTGCTATTCAAAAAATATTAAATTAATTTATTCAAAAATTAAGGTATTAATTTAGGAAAATAATATTGGTAAAATTATGGATTTAGGGATTTATTTAAATAAAAAGAGTAATATAAAATAATAAAAATAATTATATTAATTTATTAAATAATTCTATCTATTTTTATAAATCAAAGGTCCATAAAATAATTAAATGAATAATTTAAGATTAAATTATTCCGAAAAAAAGGTTAAATATTTAACTTTATGTTTTAAAATTTTGGGATGTTGCATTTAATCATAGGAGCATTATTGGTTAATATTTTGATACGATTAATTAATAAGGTAGTTGTATATATATAGATAAGAGCATTCAATTAACAACATATGAAGTCAGAACATAAAATAAAGAAATTATAGCAAGCTATACCTCAAAAATACCATAATTTTTTTAAACTTGAATTGATTTCATGAATTAATATAACAAAATCACCAAAAATTAAAGAAGATAAGGTTTGACCTATAATAAAGAATTTTTTTTTTAAAAAAAAGAAGCTTTACATTTTCTTGATGGAGCGCGATATTCTTTCAATAATAATTTCATACAATGATTTTGTTACACACCTAAACAAAATTTAATAAAAATAAATAGAAAAAGAAAAGATAGTGGTGAATAAAATCTTAGAAAGCACCTATAGGCTATATTTGTAGCTCGTAAGTATCATTATGGTACTTTACATGGTGTGGCACATTTTTTATACTATGGCAAAAAGTTGGAGAAATATATAATATTCTTATATGTAAATTTGAAAACTTACAATTAAGGTTGTGCAAAAAAATGGGAGTCAAAAGCTAAAAAAATTGATTTGGAAAAATTTGGTTGCAATTTGAGAGGATAGTTGATCCAAATTTTGACTGAATTATTGAAACTAGTATTATCTCTTATTTTTCAATTTATTGTATTAGATTTTGAAAATTTTATACTCTATTTGAATTATAAAAATATAATATATTAAAACATACTATACAATGTTTTTAGTGTCTTATGTTGTATTATATAGTATATTATGCTATGTTGTAATATTTTCTCCAAACACACATATTTAATTATGATTATTAGTATAATTGAATACATCCAATAATCTTATCTGGTTTTAAAATGCTAAAAAATTAGATACAGAAAAATTTGATGACAACTGAAGAAGATGTATGGTGTGATTTTTTTATTGAATTATCCAAACCGATAGAATATATAACTTTTTAAAGTGTTATACTATTATTTAAATTGTAACCAAAAAGATGAGAAATATGGTTATGGGGTAAGTAATTTAATCTATTATTATTATTATTATTATCAAGTTGGAGAAAGATGGGAAATTCTAATAAATCTTATTACTACTCACAAGTTATAGTATAGGCAAAGGATAGGCTATAATACAGTAAAATGAGGGATGAGAGAATAAAGTATCCTCATAGCATAGTATCCTTATATTATTGAAATAAGAGATTAAAGTAACATTGTAAGTTAAATAGTCGATATAAATCATATAACATACATTTTTGTAAGAAAATAAAATACAACAAATTATGCCATTTGATAATGATTAAAGTCGGGGTGAGAGAGGCTCGAAATAGAAAAAAGAGGTACAAGGGAAAATGAAATAGATATAGCAAAAGGAAAAAAGGAGGTTGGGGTGAGAGAGGCTCGAACTCTCGACCTCAGGATAACTCAGAAGCTATGAGACCTACGCGCTAGCCAACTGCGCCACCACCCCTTTGATGTTGAGAATCCTAGAAACTTATTTTTATTACTGCTTCCTCAGCCATCCGTCCGTCACACGTACCGCCTTCAAATTCAACATTTCAACTTCTCTCGATTCTCCTTCTGGATCTCATCCTCCTTGAGATAATATTTTATAAAATATATATTCTCTTTCTACTTTTGTCATATAGCACCACGTATTATGTCTTTCGCGTACCAAATTTCTTTCGTCATTGAAATTTGCAGTTATTATTATTACTATTTGTGCTCGTGGGCGCGCGTGACGAATGATATATCTGACGTGGATGAGCTCACGCGGAACCGTATTTATGCGTCGTTGGAAGTATTCTCAATCAACTTTCAGCTGTCATTTGTTCAACAAGCAGGGACGAAGCCAGAAAGAAAAATCGATGGGGTCCCAATAAAATTAATTTTTAGTTATATTTTTAAAAAATAAATTTAAAGTGCTGTATTTTACTTTTAAAGTTAAATAAGAGAATGGGTAAAAAATAAATTTAAATTCCTGTACTAAGTATTGAACCCATATCCTCCAACATAATAAAGAGGGAGTCCAACCAGTACAACATAAATAATTTTGTGTTATAATAATACTTTTGCTTATATTTAATATACACTTACAGAATATTTTATGGCGTCAGGCGACCCCACGTGATCTATACTAGCTTCGTCCCTACACCTAACCACTATTATATGCTGGTGGATTTAATAGCAATGACTGATACTTCTAGACGAATATGATATTCAGATTTTACTATTTCAGATTGTTTTGACAAAGCAGCTTCAATGCCATACTTTTGATTCATCAAAGTATCACATTTTTTCACAGTCTTGTTATGAGGACTATCACAATTACCAACATGAACTTCAAGCCTATCCTTTTTATTCCAGCCCCCAAAACCTTGACCCACAAAATGATCACCACCGGCTTCAAATTCTTGTTTAAATAAGTAATATGGTAGGTAAAAAGCAGCATCTTTTGCTATACTATATTCTAACCAGTCATACTGATCAAACCAAGATGCAACAAATCTTTGATTTTTTCCAGCAATAAGTTTAATTGGAAAATTGTGTGCACGAGGTTGGAAAGGACCAAGACGAATATAAGCTCTCGTTACCTCATCTTGCTGATTTGGATGGAAATCTGAAATTTTTTTCCTCAGACCTGGATCAAGTTCCAGAGAATTTAAATCCACCCAATTGCGTTGTGTAGCTTGAGATTGATGAAAATATGAAGAAACTTGTTCATGAATTATAGGACTAGGAACTGGATTAGAATTGTTCCCATTAGCTCGTTCTTTGTTTTTAGGCCGCTTTTGAAGATATTTCCACATGCTAATTTGATAAAATCAAATCTGCAATTATGAATACAACAATACAATTATACAAGATGTAGTGAACAAATACTCAACTAATTCATACCATACTAATTCAAAATTAACATAACCTAATTCAAAAAATACAATAATCAACTAATTAACAAATAACATACAAACTATTCCAATTTCACATATTCACAATAAAATTAGAAATTAAAATACAAACTAATTCAATTAACAAAAATACTCATATTCAACTAAATCAACATTACAAATAATAATTCATACCATACTAATTCAAAATTAACATAACCTAATTCAAAAAATACAATAATCAACTAATTAACAAATAACATACAAACTATTCCAATTTCACATATTCACAATAAAATTAGAAATTAAAATACAAACTAATTCAATTAACAAAAATACTCATATTCAACTAAATCAACATTACAAATAATAATTCATACCATACTAATTCAAAATTAACATAACCTAATTCAAAAAATACAATAATCAACTAATTAACAAATAACATACAAACTATTCCAATTTCACATATTCACAATAAAATTAGAAATTAAAATACAAACTAATTCAATTAACAAAAATACTCATATTCAACTAAATCAACATTACACAATAATAAATCATACCATACTAATTCAAAATTAACATAACCTAATTCAAAAAATACAATAATCAACTAATTAACAAATAACATACAAACTATTCCATTTCCAATTTCACATATTCACAATAAAATTAGAAATTAAAATACAAACTAATTCAATTAACAAAAAAAAATATTATATTTCATCTTAAATAAAAATTTTTTTAAAAAAACCCTCACCCTCTCAAATCTCAATCTCTCTGGCTCTCGGGGCGGGTTGTTGCCTGTTGTGTTGGCTAATTCGTCCCAGACTCCCAGCCTCCCAGACTCAGGCTGCCTGCTAGTGCCTCTGTAACTCTGTTGAGAGTTGAGACAGAGACAACAGAGCAGCAGACGCGGGACGCCAGAATGCAGATGAAATGAAGTTCGAACTTCGAACAGCCGGCGACGACGAGGCAAAACAGCAGCAGCCAGCAGGTCAGCAGCGTCGCACTCGTCGTGTGCGGTGTGCGACTGGGCGGTGGGTGCCTGGCGCCTGGCGGCCAGCAATCCTGAGCGAGCGGGCGCGGCGGCTGGCGGGGTAGGGTTAGCGACTTAGCGGCGCCTGTCTGCTGGAAGCCTGGAGCTCCTGGTCGAGGCTCGAGCGGGAGAGAGCGGGAGTCAGTGAGACAGATGAAAATCGAAAGGAAGATGAAGGAAATAGCCAAACAGGGAGCAAGTCAGCCAACGTCAACGACACTGTGAAATTTGGGGAAAAAAAAAAGGGTAGATTTTGTGGCGAAACTGGGGTTCGAACCCAGGACCCCAGACCACCCTTAAACTTTTTTACAACTCTTCAACCACTAGTCCAGAATTATTTTCCGTCTCTCTTGGGTCTCATATTGTATATAAAGTATATATAATTTGCATAAAATCCATGAGGTCAGGCGACCCCATGTGTTCTGAATTGGCTCCGTCCCTGTCAACACGTATTCCCTTAATTAAAATAGTATTACGATTATTAGTTCGAGGGTCCTTGCTGATGGCCGTCCTGCATCACATGTATTCCCCTAATTAATTTAATCACATGCTTTTCCTGGTATTAACGGCGTGGAATCTTACACTGTATAACGTTTTGCGTCTGCGAGCCGTTGGATTCTTTGTAGTCGACTTCTAGATTTTATGAGTGCCTCATGAATAAATAAATAAATAAATAAATAAAAGATGAAACTTGGCGGAGATTGTTGTGATTGAGTATTCTATTCTCTGAAGTTGAACTCGGGATGGGTTTCCTTATATTTTTTTTTTTATGTTTTCCCACAATATCTGTCTGTCTATATATCTTCGTGTGGGTGCCGCCAAGTCCTCCTATATAGTGTAGTTTGTAATATATTTTCTTAAGAAAATGATATTATCGTTATAATCTAATAAATAAAGCATAAAAGTTTCTCAAAGCTCTAATAATATATATATATATATATGTAAATTAACCTTTATTTGATGGCAAAGTGTTTAGCATCGTGTATCACCACCATACTATAGGTGTTACATATAAATAATGTGTCATATATTTATATATATTAATATTTTTCCATAACACGTAATCTATTAATGTAAGAAAATATCCTTTTTATAAATACATGCACTAGATGAAGTGATTTAAGAATTAGAATAGAATTGTTTATTTATTATTTATGACGTTAAAAATAAAAATAGGATGTAAAAGTTGAACACGGGATGAGCCGAGAGTTATAAGTTTAGACTTTAATAGGGTTTTTTAGGTTCATAGCACTTTGGTTGATTTTTTTAAAATTATATTACCAAAATTTGTGAAACTAATTTATAAGTTAACTAAAAATGAGGGGAGGATGGGGACTTACGAGAAAAAGGTGACGAAATCAAATACAAGATACCTCGATCGATATTTTCAAATTATATATATATAATTCGTGAAAAAAAAAAAGAAAAATAAGTAAATGCTGTTCACGTATCTTGATATACTTACACAGAAGGAGAAGACTGAAAGCGCTGCACCAAGGACCCAAGCTTACAGCCTCTCGATCCAATCAACCTGCTGATTAGTAATCGAAATGTTGTCACCCCACCAATAGATAATATGATTGAGGCCCCGTGGAATCCAGGGACTTTTTGGATGGGCTCACCTTGCCCATGCTGTTAGCCGGGCCTAAGTCTGTACTACACTCCCAGTCCATTATAATGTGTATCCTTCATGTTTTAATTATTATTTGAATATCTTTTCAATAAATGGCAATTATGCACCTATCTTTAATTATTTTTTATTCTATAATTATACACAATAAATAAGCGTAACCGAAAGATGTTGTGTTATTGGAAGGAAGGGATATTGTTGTTCGTTAGATATAATATAAATTATACTCAAATGATGTAATCACCCGATGTTTTACCAGTAGTGTTAAGTATAGGTCACACTGGTAGCCACCTAATCCAATGGGTTAGTATGACTGTAGCCTTTGCATTATACTTAATTACTACAATCGCCAATAACTTTGAGCTGATGGGACTTAGGATATATTTTTGTATCCATGTCATTTATACACGGGCTAGTTAATAAATTCTAACCTAACCCATATTATTTAACATTCATTGTAATTGATAGTTCTAGGCTATATGTTGCATTTAGTCTTCATTGTATTTGATAGGTTGGGTTAACTATTGTAATATGGGTCATCCAAGTATGCTGCGTTTTAATTTTGGCCGGCTAAGTCACGTTACTCGGTTGTTGTAGGGTTAGGGTTGTGAGCTACTAGATAAGCTCATTATAACATTTTCCTCGGCAGAAATTTATAATTGTCGATCTTTATTGTAAAATAAAGTCGTGTTATTTCTCATCTATTGAGTTCATCCTCTCGATTGAATGCTCCTCAGTAGCCATTTGTTCTATAATTTATGCACTGAGATGTTTCAAACGTCCTTTTATATTGTTATTATTGGTTGATCTAGATCGGTCTTTGATCATATCCTCGAAGTTCCGACAATATTCTTACATTTCTTATTGTGTCCTAACGATATCCATCTCAGAGCTCATCAAGTGTTATCAAAGTGTACGTTGCTCTATCCATTACTTACTAGCATATTCTAAGTCAATATACTCCATTCTAGCGTTAGATTTTGCATCCAGTGTAGATCTGATTGTTTTTTGTTGCGTCTGTGCTCAATTTGCCAAGAACCGAGCAACTATTATTCTGATATGCGAAATTCTTCAACGATTCTTACTTCGATTCACATGCATCTTTCAAAGGCTAGAGATAACCAACATATCTAGCAAGATCCATAACAATCTCTCCCAAATCTATTTGAAATCAACATATATGTTGAATGATCATTCAAATGTGTGTTAAGTCATCTTTCTACTTCACATATTAAATATTATTTTACTTGATTGTTGATTTTTCACAAGCTCTCAAAGATCCCGAGCCTTGGCGTAGCAATTTGAACCAGGTTATCTTTTTCCTTGCTTTATTGTTTTCTCACTTGAAATTTCACAAACATTGTGACAGAATGAACTTTACTTACATTAAGAATTTTCAAAAATTACAAACATCTGTAGATTTGCTCTGTCACTCAATTGTGACGTGGGTTTCCATTCATCAGAAGCAGTAGTTTTAGCTTCTAATAAAATGGGTATAATATTTCTTGTAAATTTAACCACGGTGATTTCATTATTTTTTACTTCTTTCTAGTATTTGTATTCATTGTTACAAATTAGTGAAGGTCTAGAGGACCATGTGTTGATTAGTTGTCATTTTTTTGTATTGCTATGAATTATCATTCGATAATCATAGTTGTTAATCTGTATAGGGATATTTACTTTATGTTAAATTTTTTTTTGTGGGTCATTCATATTGTGAGTTCCTTCTTGTTTTGTTGATTGTCAATAAGAGAGTCTAAGACTTTGGATGTTGGTGATAATGGAGACTAATGGTGAACCTATTAATCAATTTGGTGAAGGGTGCCAAATGGGTGGTGTTTCTAGTGAAAAATTATTAGCTATGGCCAAAGCCATCCAAAATAGTCTCACTCATATTACAACTAATCCTAATAGAACCGTTTCTAGGGATTATGGTAGAATACATAGAGAGCCTAGGCCAAGGCCACAAGAATTAGAGGAAGTGGAAGATGAAGTATCTTATATTGGTGGGAAAGAAAGAGGACCTAGAAAAAATAGGAATCCTAGGGAGCACGATCAAATTGATAAAAATTTGGGAAGTATTTAGTTTTAATACTCCTAGTTTCAATGGAAAGAGTGACCCTGATTATTATTTTTAATGGGAGAGAAAAATAGAATTAGTGTTTGATTGTCATAAATATTCAAATGAAAGGAAAATAAAGGTTGTTGTGGAATTCTCTGATTATGCATCTTCTTGATATTATAATTTGGTGAATTCTAGATGTAGGAGTAGTGAACCACTTATTCAAACTTGGGTTAATTTTAAATCTTTGATGAGAAAGCGTTTTATTCCTAGTTATTATTATCAAAAGTTATATTTATATAGAAAGTTACAAAATGTGACTCAAGGAACTAAGATGGTAGATGAGTATTACAAAGACTTAGGAATGACTTTGATTAAAGCTAATATTGTTGAGGAAGAAGATACCACAATGACTAGGTTTTTGAGTGGGATAAGTAGGTGCATAGCTAATAAGCTTGAATTATATCTTTATGGTACTCTAGAGGAAATGGTTAATATAGCTATTAAGGTTGAAAAATAGCTTAAGAGAACCAAACAGTATAATCCACCAAATATGAAATTTAAGAATAATTTTATGAAGAATTATGGTAATATTACTTTTAGGAGCCGGAAAGATAACCCAAAAATATATTCCAAAGGTAATAATTTTGAGACAAAGTTTGTGAATAAATTTGATAAAGGGAAAGCTCCTGTGTATGGTAATCCTAGTGGATAGGCTAGATCTAGACACATTAAGCATTTTAAGTGTGTGGTATTAGGACACATTGCTTTTGAATGTTCTAATAGGCACACAATTTATATGAGAGATTTTGGTGAGGTTGAATATGAATCTAAAGGTGAGGAAGAGAATGAGACTATCGAATTACTTGGTGATCATAATGAGTCTGACAAGGAGGTAGAGCTTCCTCCTAAACATGAGATCTATGTAGTGCGTAGTGTGCTTACTAGCAATAGGAACCCAGGCCCAAATGTTGTTAAACAGTAAAACATATTTCTTACAAGGTGTTTTATTTAATGATAAATATTTTAACATGGTTATCGATAGTGGTAGTTGTGTAAATGTAGCCAGTACACTCTTGGTTTCTACGTTAGGTTTGCCAACTACTAAGCATCCTCATTGATTGCATTGGTTGAACACATTAGGGGATGTAAAAGTTAGTAAACAAGTTTTGGTGAATTTAAAACTAGGAAAATTTAAGGATTCTATTCTATGTGATGTGGTACCTATGCATATTACTCATGTCCTTTTAGTTAGACCAAAGTAATATGACATAAAGGTTTTACATGATAGGTATAAAAATAGGTACACACTTTATAAGAATGATAGGAAAATCACCTTAGCACCCTTATTCCTAAAGACAATTTTGAAGATCAAGTGAAAATGAAATATGATAATGAGGAATTGAATAAGCATGTTTTACCTTATGGATTTATTGTTAAGTAATCTAATAAATCTTCTGGGTTTTATGCAAAGAGATGTGATATTGATCAATATTTTAAAAGCAATATGCCTATATACTTGATGGTTTATAAGGAGTGTTATGAGGAACAACATGAATTTCTTGCTTCCTTACCTAATAATATGAGAAAATTACTTGCTAAGTATTTTGATTTGTTTCTTGATGATAATCTCCAAGGGTTGCCTTTGTTAAGAGGTATAGAATACCAAATAAATTGTGTGCCTAGTGTTGTTATTCCTAATAGGCTAGATAATAACGCAAATATGAAGAAGTTGAAAAGTTAAAAGGTCACTCACTGATCTTTTACATAAGGAGTACATTAGAGAATCTAGGAGTCCATGTGTTATTCCTACGCTTTTATTTCTAAAGAAAGATGGAAGTTGGTGGATGTGTATAGATAGTAGGGTAATAAATAAGATTACAATCAAGTATAGATATCTAATTCCAAGGCTTGAGGAAATCACTTGATTAATTATATAGCTCTCTAATATTTTCTAAAATTGATTTGAAAAGTGCTTATCATCAATAAGGATGAAACTTATAGATCAATGAAAAACAGCCTTTGAAACAAATTTTAGGTTATATAAATGGTTGGTGATGTCTTTTAGGTTGACAAATTCTCCAAGTAATTTTATGTTATTGATGAACTATGTATTGAGAGATTTTATTGGGAATTTTTTTGTAATACCCCCAAATTTACAAAACGAAAATTTTCATTTAAATAATTAATTACAGAAGCTAAAATAGAAAAATGTGGGGTGTTATTGCCACACTTGGTACAAGTCCAATTTTTCCTATCATTCTTATACCAAGTGCTAAGGCTAAAAATGTTACTCCACTTAATTTAATAAAATAACTATAAAATCAAAGTAGAGTGAGTCAAAGCAAATTAACATCATACCAAATAAAATAACTATTAATGGTTACAAATTTAGTGAAAAGAAATACATAAGAACGTAAGAATATAGAATCATCCAAGTTGAAATATACCGGGAAAAACACCAGATAGCCCTACTCTTAACCCAAGCACTACCATTCAACTAATCTTACAAGATAATTTGCAAAGGCCACAGCCCATTGAATATGCAAGGGCTAATGAAAATAAACCCTTTAGTACAATAATAATGAGTAACCCTTTATAAAAAGAAACTAATACAGAAATTACGGATGGAACACATAAAGAGGATCACAAAAAAACATGGTATAAAAATTGAAATATTCATACGATGATAGAAATACAATAATCATATCAGTTATAGAATAATAAAAAAGCTACATATTTCTCATAATCGTTCATGTATAACATAACAAAACTCACCTACCAAAAATACAAGAGATGCTATATGAAATAATGATTAGGATCAATCTCAACACAACAACCATAACCATCACAATATACCTCATGTCTCAATATTAAACTAAGTATATTCATAATAGCATAGGTAGATGATGCAGGAGCATCCCCCTCATATGATCATAATAATCCATTCGTAAATTTTTCTAAGTTAGGAGAATCTAAAACTCTCCTTACTTAGACTAGTATATGAGCTAGATTATGAGGAGTCATGTAAGTCATGCAATAACAAATAAAAGACATAAAATCACCACCTTTTCTTAGCATCATTATGGTTTAATATGGTTTAAAAATATGGTTTGAAAAAGCCACACATCCACTCGGCCAAACCAGCCTGCAAGCAACCACATGGAGCACCAAATTTAAAAAATACAAGCTTGCAGGCCTATTTTTTATGCAACAGATTTTGGGGTTAAAATTTATGATTTTCAAGACCTTAATTAGCATTAATTAAGGGAAATTGATGGCCTAGTGATTAGTCATGGTAGCCAGCTAAGAAGAAGACATGGGGAAGGGTTACTTTCTCCATTTAGTTAAACATAAGCTAAAGTAAGGTACAAGTATTTCATTTCTTGTAATTTATGTTTCCTAATTCTTATTATTAGCTTGTAAACCTAATGAATCAGCTAATGCATGTGGGAGGCTCAAAAAATCAACTCCTATGCTGATTGTTTGAGTGGATTTATTCCTACCATAGTTAGTATACATTAGAGTAGTGTTTAGTTAAGTTTGTACCCTTATGGTTACCTACAGGTTGGTTGTAATTTTCTCAACCTCTTACACTCTTTAGATGAGTTTAGAGATGATTGTAAAAGGCAACAACTCATTGGTATTCTGCCATTTTCAAATGCCACCTACCCAACAAGCATAGTGCATGGTTTGTTGTTATCTCAAAAATCTTATATTCTTTATCGTAAGAATTAATATTTTAAGTGGTGATTGTGAGTATTTGATCTCAAGGGTTACTTGAAGATCAAATCCTCTCTTCCATCTCATCATCTCTTCTATTTTCTCTTTTATTGGAGCTCAACCCAAGTTCTGTCATTAGCTCTTAACAAGACCCAATTTGTTTAGCAATTTATGTATAAGTAGAGTTCAAAAGCAAAATACCAATAAAATCTATAACATCACAAGTAGGGCTCAAAGGCTACTATCAAACTATAGGTAGGTGCAAAAGCTACTACCAAACTACAGATAGGTACTAAAGCAACTGCTAAACCATAGGTAGGCTATTACCGAATTACATGTAGGCATAAAGGCTACTACCGACCAATACAATAATTATTTCAATCTAATAGTAATAGTTTTCCTCCAATAATATTCATTTCCATTGTTATTTACTCGATGGAAGATTATATTGAATCTAGAGACACTAAGGTACTCTAATCATATCAGTGCACCAAGGCAACATAGTATCCTACCAACTATCAACCTAAGGATACTAAGGTACCCTGGTCGCACTAGCACACAAAGGTAGCACAATACCTTGCCGACAAGGATACCTAATCTATAAGTAAGCATACCCTCTATCAAGTTCATAGAGCTAAATAGAGTAAGATATAGGGTATGGGTAGGGTACTAAGTTACATTAGCAAAAGTCTATAATCAACCGTGGGCTAAAACTTATCTTTAGGGTAGCAAACCCTAAATATCTACCATTCCTGATCTTGAGGTATTTCACTTTAAGTATTAGAATTTTATTAAGGTGACCACAAAATTACATA
Source organism: Tamarix austromongolica (assembly GCA_039764185.1). Classification (NCBI taxonomy): domain Eukaryota; kingdom Viridiplantae; phylum Streptophyta; class Magnoliopsida; order Caryophyllales; family Tamaricaceae; genus Tamarix; species Tamarix austromongolica. The sequence continues at coordinate 80,183,195 of CM077814.1, read as the reverse complement.
TTAATTACATATATCCAATTTTCATACTTAATAATTTTAACTCATTTCCAAACATCCAAGACAACCATAATCTATGTCCATGTCAAGTTCAATAATTAAAAATATACTAAAGCCATCCTAGACTCAATTATTCACACCTAGGCATTTGAGGCCAAAAATGGCCAAAATGACCAAAATGCCCTTGATGCCAAAATATCCACATCATCATCCATTTTAAATCCTAATTCCATATTATTCATTAAATATTTAATAAAATACTAAAATAAAATAATTAAATTATTTATCATGTAAAAAAAGTACCAAATACGTCAAATGACTATTTTACCCTTATACATGATTTTGGATGTAAAATCCTAACATATGTTACTAGAGCACGATACCACATTTCTACATGCTCAACTATAAATAATATATATTATGCATGCTTATAAGAATAATTATCATGATACACTCATAATGACCAAAATACTCTTAGGATATATAATAAGAATAATCATGTTGAAACATGTGTTTATGAAACATCAAATCACACATCTCTGTACTAAACAATAATTGAGACATATTAAGCATTCTTATCAGGTTAAATACCACAATATGCTTAAATAAGCAAATTGCTCCTAGGACACATGATAGTAATATTTATGTTAAAAATACATCTAGGCATACTCAACCTATCATATTAGATATATATGATATATATATAATCTATTCCCATCATTTACACCATTTTAACATACATTTCGTACACATTATAATATTCACAAGTTAACCCGTGTTATTTTACCAAATTTTGTACTAGCATTATTAGATGAATAATTCCCAATGTGGCAAGTATGTTTAATACGATGTATACATCAAAATCCTAATGTGTTATTATACCATATCTAAAATTTTTAATGGAGTACTTAAAAAAATTTATACATCAAAAGATAAATATGTTGTCATATGATATCCATCATTTTAATATAGTATAAAAGTTACCCGATTTTCACCCAAAACACAATTTTATTGGTAACCTTTTAAAAATTATTAGGTTCCGCTAATAAAAATTTTATACCTAAAAATAATACTATGATTACCAAATTAATATTTAATGAGTAAAATAACATATATTCTTTTAAAATATTTATTAAATATAAAATTACAAAAATACCCTTTTATAAAAAATAGGTATGGAAGTTCAAAAGTATCTCACGCTGCATGAAAGGCATGAGGGAGCTTCAGGGGTATGGATTGGTTGGTTGGGTCGAGCTGACGACGAGTCTGGCTGGTGGTTGGCATGGTGTTGGAGCTGTTAGCGGCCAAAGATGGGGGAGCTGGTGGCTAGGATGGGGAAAGGATAAAGGAAAAGATAAGAGGGAAGGTAAGAACTCGGGGGGAAAGATTGGTTGGCTGCTGGATAGTGCTACAAGGAGGAAGGTTGGTGGTTACTGGCTGCTTGGCGATAACTATGGTGAGGAGAAGTGCGGGCGGTGGTGAGAAGATGGTGCGTGGGCTGCGAGGCAGAGGTGGCCGGGTGGTGTGCAGGGTAGAGAAAACAGAGGCGGGGGAGAGTTAGACGGAGGGAGAAAAGAAGGGAAGGGGAAGGAAAGAAGGAGAAGGATTTGAGGTTGTTTTTGTTGGGAAGGAAAACAGAGAAATATGGAGCGGGAGCAGGGGCTTGATGGTTGCGAGGGTGAGTGGTAGAGGAGCCTAGCCAGGGCGACGTAGGAGGCAGGAGGTGGTTGGTGATGGGTGTTACTGATGACGGTGAAGACAAACAGAGGTGGGGGAGGCTGGGTAGAGGGAGACAAGGAAGGAAAGGGCAGAGGAGAGGAAGTAGGCCACAACTTGACGAGAGGAGAAAGAAAGGAGGAGAAGGGAAAGAGAAGGAAGGGAGGCCCTGGGTTGCACGAACTGAGTGTGCGTGCATGTATGCATGTGTTAACTGGACAGGCAGGGGTTGGGGAAAGAAAATGGCTCGATGCAACGCAGAGGCGAGGCATGCATGGTTGGGGTGATGGCTATAGGATAGGTTGTAGAGGCACAGGAAGGCAAGGGACGGGTGTAGGTTTGTGCAGAAGGGGAAAGGAAATGCATGCAAGGGGGCATATAGGGTTGTTTGGTTGGAAGAGGAAAGAAGATAAGGTGCGCAGGCAGGGGTGCTCGGGTGTTGGTTGGGGGTTGTTTGGGCGTAGAGAATTGTTGGGGTCCCTCTTTAATTAAAGGGGTTTCCCAAATAATAGTGGAGATGATGATGCATGAGTTACAATGTATGAGTTACAAAGATGGTTAATACTTTGTAACTCTTGGAAATTTGAGAAGGCAAGTGCATTTTATTATATGTAAGTTACCAATGTTTATTAGCTTAAATTTATGGGAGAGTATTCAAGAGTCATCTTATGGCTTTTGGGTTACCCCCTTCTACTTCTATAAATAGGGGTCTTTGGGAAGGCTTAGAGTATCAAGCAAAGCAAGCAATCCTCTACAAAAAGAGAGAAAGTGAGAGCCACTACAAAAGTGAGGTGCTTGAGAAAAGTTCTTATATTTTCTCAAGCGAAGTTTGAGTGTTCCACCACTTAGTTGGTGAGAGAGTTCATCCTTTGTAATCCATCTTCTTTTGGATAAAGAAGTTGAGTGAGCCTCTAGTTCATACTAGAGAAGAATTACTTGTAATCCTATTATCATCATAGTGGAAGGTTCGTGGTTTTTCCCTTCAACTTTAAGGGTTTTCCACGTAAAAATTTGGTGTCTTTATTTTTCTATTTCTGCTATCTTTGTTTTGTCCATTTTAATCACACACAAGGAAGGAAAATGTCTTCCGCTATCAACTGGTCCTTTTTCCGCAACAAGAATGACGTGCAGAAGGGGGTGATGTAGGGGGAATTGTTTGGGTTTGGTCGAATAGAGAGGGCGTGCAGGGTTGGATGGTGTAGGCAGGGCATAAAATTGGTTAAGGAAGGGAAGGAAAGGAAAGGCATGCTTGGAGACAAGAATTACTCCAAGATTATCTGAGTCATAAAGATAATGAGGATTAGATGGGTCTATGTGAGAATCAGAGGATTGAAGTGTTTGAGACTATTGTTCTCCTATGGCCATCAACACATAGGGCAAGTAAGGCTAGATAGGGAATTTAGGGTTCCAAAGGAAAATCTAAAGTCTATTTCTCTGACACCATGTACATTGGAAGAGTCTACATGCATAGAATAAAACAAGAGAAAAATAAGAGAAGGATATCTCTTTTATTAATTAAATATAATTGGATTCATGTTTGTGTATCAGTATAGAGAGATTTATACAATATGAATTAGGATTGACCAAGTCAGTGAATTAACCATAACCCTAGAATCTTAAGGAGAGATTTTACCTATCCAATATCCTAAGTATATGGCGAGTTAATGGAAAGTTCACAACAAAATGAATTGACTTGGTTGTTGTGTTGAGAAAATAGCCGGGAATCATTGAATAAGAAATCTCGTATGCAGTTGGGCTTGATTATCATGATCGGACAAGAGGTGTTGGGCTTGTCTTCCAATATGAGTCTCGTTCTCAAGGTACGATATTTCTTCTATGTAGACTTGCTCAATTGGGATTGTTTGTTCTGTCCAGCCATCAGTGGGATATCCTTACCAATTAATAATTTTCAAAACAAAAACCTTGTGTTGTTTTTTCAGCATTTCCTTATATTTTGAACCTTGAGTGAAAGGGTCCTAGGATCATTTATAGGTGAGGAAATAAAAAAGGCATTGCGTTAGGCCCTCTTATATATAATTAATATATCAAATCAATGGATGCAGCTAAAATATAGATACATATGGAGTTGGAATCAGAAAAATATTTAAAATTAGAGAATAAAATCAATTCTCTATTTTACATGCAAACTTCATGTACCGTGACTGTGAGTTACGTAACGTGACTCCTATGATGGATGATCTAGCTAATTAATACATATAAAATAACATCACAATTACCGCTGCATACCATGGATCCATTATCCATGACATCATCTTCTAAATTTTCTCTTAGCATCCCTCAAATTCTCAAAAGTCCAATCCCTTCTCCTCCCGCCACTCCTAACCAACTTCGGTTCCTTCATCCCGTTCCCGCCGAAATCAACAGATCCGGTGCTACCAACCCTACGATAATGATCGTGCTCTAAGATGGCCTGCAATTGCTGCTGCTGCTTCTTATCGATGACCCGAGGAGAATATGAGTATCCATCTTTTTCGTAATTACTAGCTGGGGGAATATTCAAGTCCCTGCTTGCCAATTCCTATCCCTAGACAGACTTCGACATAATGCCTTAGCTACATCAAAGGGATTGCATTGCTTGAACTTGTTGCTCATGTCTGAATCTGTCCTCTCCAATACCTAACAATTTAGGCAATTCAGAGACTTCCTTAATTGCTGCAAGGGGAAATTTTTTATAAAAAAAATGGACGATTGAAAGTAAAGCGAGGAGGAGTTGATGAATTGGTGGGGATATAGATGGTAGATGGAGGGTGTTGGTCGGTCAGAATTGTATATTGGAAGAAAGCAGGGATGTAGAAGTTAGTTTTGGCAAGGAGCTAGGAGTATAAAGCTAGTTAGAAGGGTCCCATTGGTGCCGGGAAAGAAAGAAGACAGGCAATAAGTTGTTTGTTAATGTTGTATTACGACAGGCTTGAGACCGATAAGTGGCAGTTGAACCCATAAACAGTTTCCCCACGTGGTTTCCAACTAGCTACCTAAACAGGAGTAGTTAAGATCGGCATTACTACGTAAGACCCATGGTTCTACCAACACGGGCATATATATAACTACTCGTATTGTCATACATATATCCAAAAGTTCGCAAGTCAACATAGATCCACCAAGCCAAAAGTAAATTAGATACTAAGTGCCAAGCGGCATTAGAGCAAGTCGGATGGTATTGAGATTGTTTTAAAAATTGAATCGGAGATCAAACCAATATTATAATTAATTTACTAGTTTAGTTGTTAGACTAGTTGTTTAGACCAATCGAACTAATATTATATATTAAATTTTAAAAATATCAGATATATAAAAAATTAAATTATATATAAATTTAATTAGCTTCCAATCAAATTTTTGACCGGTTTAACATGTCTGTTTTTTGACCAGTCCATCAATTTTACTTGTCCAGCCGATTTTTATTAGTTTCAAACTCTCGATAACCAGTACATAAAATTTGGTCGATGGTATGACTGATTCATCGGTTGAATCGGCCGATCACGTTTGATTTTTAAATCGTGTAATAAGTAGTTTAGGTATTTTTATTTTTGCAATAAAAAGAAAAGGAAATAAAAGTTAATCTAGTCATATTCTACTTTCTTTATTTATGCTTAACAATGGTACTAGTAGCTTATTTTATATACACCGCCTCACTTCACAATTCACACACCACAAAACTCTTCTAATATTAATATGCATAAAAAATCAATAATACTCAAAATGTATGTTGTGAGAAAGATATGGATACACATTTACTTATGCCAAGGAAGCTTACTTTGTTACCCAAAACACTTTTTGCTTATTTAAGCCATCCTCTAGAACCTTTATTGCTTACAATATTACTCATAAGCTACTCCTTAAAGCCCTCATTGGAAGATTACTTATAGATTAGGCTTGGAAAAAGATTAAATTTTAGGCGATTTTGAATTACAATGTAGTTCTCCTCTTCCAATCTATTGTTATCCTTTATAAGCAATTCATTAAGAGAAATTTTAGAATGCAATTGTTTACTAGTTCGATATATAGAAAAATAAAGAGCATAATGATTTCTTTGATAATATTTGTCCAACCTAATGTTATTATTATTAAATTATATTAAATAATAATGTTTTTACTAAATGTAGTAAGAAAAACCAATGACTATAAGGAGGCAATAATGTGTCTTATTTGATAGGTATTGTAATATCCTATTTTTTCAAAAATCTAAATTAGGTCAAGAACTTGGTGATTTCAAAATAAACTTATCTTTTTTACATGTTTTGTTATATCCTTTGAGTTTTAAAAAATTATAGACCTATTATAGAAATGTTTCGTTCTCACTTTCTTAACATTTATTCCAGTTTTGATTCTTGTTGGACTTCTAAGCTACTTCTGACTATCCAACTTCTCTTAAATTATTCTAACTCATTAATTTTCTTCAAAATGATAAACAAAGATTACAATAAAAAAATTGTTGTTCATGTTCTGTTTTACTTTTTATTATGTTTTAGGCCCAATTTAACTCTTTTAATTATTAGAAAATTATAAAACTTCAAGAATCATTTTATTTTTCATATTTTTAAGATATAAATGAATTGAAATTATCTTTATTTTTTATAATTTTAGATGAAATCTCCATTTTATAACATAAGTAGCTACTAAATTTTAATTTTCTATACTTGAATCTTATCTAATATTTTGAAATTCAAATTTAACCATCCAAAATTTTCAATAACTTAATAGCCCTCAAAAATCATGAATGCTAAGTGGAGCCATTCACCTTCTCTTCCTTATTTTGCTTGTAAAAATAAAACTCTTCCATTTATCATTAGATTTCATTAAAAAGGCACGTGTAATATTTCATAATATCCCCATCCTACCTATGCGTGTGCACATCCTCTTTCACCCACCCTCATGCACACCAAATCCTTGCTAATTCCTTGGCTTCATAATTCTACAATTTCCATAAGTAGTCCCTTCTAGATTAATGATTTTTCATTATTATGGGCCTAATCATCAAGCTACATTCATCGCATTATACACTAAGTTACGTATGTGAGTTTTCCATTCACTTTCTACTACACCAAACACATGAGGCACTTAGATTTCTTTTCCTAATTTCATGCACCACCCAACTCCACCATTGAAGCCTCTTTGAAGCTCTCAAACTTTCAACAACACTTAAGCTTGGTTAATTATACTCTTTTCCTATCACATCCTCTTCTTTGTCTAGGAAATTAAATGATCTTGTAACCCTCCTTAATGGTATGCTTAATCCCTCATTTCATTTGGTTTTTAATCCCTTTTACTTTAAGTTTGTTTAACATGATTCTCAATTGAGTTTGGGTTGTATTTTAATGGTTTTTCAAGGAGTTTTGGTGTGGTGGAATGGCTTGAGCCCCTCATCTCTTTTAATTTGCTTTCTTAAATTTGAATAAAAGGTAAAATATAGTCTTTCTTGTGCTAAAACATGAATTTTCTTATTATTGCATTTATTTTAATGATTGTTGGTGATTTTTGCTTGATTCCGCATATTTAGTTTGTTTTATTTATATAGTGAACTATAACAATGAGATGTCATGGCCGGAAGTATCTATAGCTTCAACTCTTTAATTTTTAATTTTTTCTTAAAAAAATATCTAAAATTGTGACATATTGTAGCTGAAGGTTCTTGTTCATTATGACAATTTTGTATTTTTAGATATATATTTTTTTTTTGGAAAAAAAATATCTACAATTGTGACATGTTGTAGATGAAGGTGCTTGTTCATAGCTATGACAATTTTGTATTTTTAGATATATTAAAAAAAAAGAATAGGGTACCTCTGTAATTTAAAAAAAGGAGAATAACATACAATAATATCTAGTTAGATAGAGAATCTATTATTTTATATTAAGAAATATAAATGTATGATAGTTATAAGAGTTTAATGATAAAAATGGTCATAAGAGTTTAATAAAGATAAAATAGTATTATTTGAAATCAAAGACATGAAATCAAATGACATCCTCTAGGTTTGAGTCATCATCTTTCGACTCTTTCTAGATATTTTAAGACATGATCTATTTCATTTGTTTTATGGTAGCTCCATGTTGGGTAATTATTAACTTCACCTTATCTCTGGATAATAAACATTGACTCTTTAATTTGAGGATCAGATGATGGAGGTGGTAATGTTTGCATTGGAAAAATAGTAACTAAAGATCTATTTGCTTGCCCTTTTGGTTTTCGACCAATTCCCATCATATGGTCTCAAAAAGTACCAAATATTTCATTTACTATCTTTATCTTGTCCCCAACTATATGGGCCGTTTTGGCATTTGATGGATCAAAAGGATAACAATAAGTGTTCCTTATCTGACTCTCAGGTATATACTTCTCTTGATGATTTAACATCTCAATCTACAAATAAGAAAAAAAAAATAGATAAATTATAATAAATAAGGTATGAAAATGTATTAACTAATGTTATTATACTAGCATAATATTCATCTGCCAAAGGAGTAACCCATTTTCCATCCTTTTGGTGCATGTTTTTGTAAGTCTCCATTTTACTTAAAGATTTATTATATCATTTTATCAATCTTATAATATTAATTTATCCATAAAATTATATTTAATATTTCATTTAAACTCTTTATTATCTATTTTCAACTCTTTACTTAAACACTTAAAATTAGTTACTTTTATTTTAACTAACCATCTACGTTGTATTATTTTATTAAGTTTATAATATTCATTTGTTCATAAATTAATATTTAATATTTTATTTTTTCTCTTCATTATCTATTTTTAATTGTTTACTTAAGTCCTTAAAATTAACTACTTTTATTTTAACCACACATCTAATTTTTATCATTTTATTAATCTTATAATATTTAGTTATCCATAAATTTATATTTGATATTTTATCTTGAATCTTTGCTATCTACTTTTTAACTCTTTAGTTAAATCCTTAAAATTAACTTATATTACAAAATAATTATTTAATTTTTGTCATTTTATTCATAATATTAATTTTTCCATTAACTAATATTTAATATATTATTTTGAATTTTTAACTCTCTACTTAAATTTATAAAAGGAAATACTTTATGTTAAACCATATAAGTTGTAACATTTTATTAATGGTATAATATTCTTTTGTCCATAAATTTGCATTTAATATTCCATCTTGAATATTTATTATCTATTTTTTACCTCTTTAATTAAATCATTAAAATTAACTAATTTTATTTTAAACCATCTAATTTTTATCATTGTGTTAATTTTATAATACTCAATTGTCCATCAATTTATATTTAATATTTTGTTCATCTTAAACTAGAATGGGGCCTCCTAAACCTTATGTCATTGATAATTCTCTAAACTAATCGCTCAAGTTTTGTCATTTGACTCATTTTATTCATCTTAAAACCATAATGGCTAATATTAATGTACTCTAAACTAACTGCTTAAGTTTTATCATTTTATTCATCTTATAATAGTCAACTATTTACTTAGAAATACTTATTATCAATGAATAATAGTAATAATATTTGCAAATGGCACCTAAATTTTAGAAAAATAGAATGAAATAAACTTTAGATATCAATCTATAATGCATCACCACTCATGAAAATGGAAGAAAAATAATAATCAAGATTTCATATAACAAAGACAAAAGCCCTTGGCACAAAATCATATTTCAAAAGACAAAAAGAGCATCAGAACATAGACAAATACACTCAATTAGAAAAAGAACACTAGTGGTCATTACCAATTATATCAAATGACAACATGAACAAATTAGATTTCATACACTTATTATCACAACAAAGACAAAAATGGGATGCTAAATGGACATAAATATAACTTAAGCAAAATATGATTGCGGATTATTATAGTTAATAAGCTTAAGAAAATTTCAAGTGAAAAGAATAAGAAAATTTCTAAAGTAGCATACTACATTATTTTGATAAAAATAAATATCAAAAGTCCAATTGCATACTGGACTTACATATTAACCAAAAACATATCACTCATATTTAGGGCATCATTGTCTTCTTACAAATCATTACTTTAATAAGGCTACCGTATGATATTTTTTTCCTTCCGCTTTTAATCCTTATACTCTCACTAATCACTATGCATAATAAGTTAGATTTAAAATAGATAATTTACCTATCCAATTGACATATCATTTAACAAGAACACAAAAAAAAACCCTAAGATTTCGTGCTCAATATTATATAAAACTATAATTAGTGCTAACATATAAAAGGAGAGGGGCCAAAACAAATTACATTTGTATTTTATACAATAATAAACAAAAAAGAAAAAAACAAAAATAATCAATAATAAACAAAATATACCTAATTAGCCTTGTACCAAGAATGATCACTCAAGCTAGTTGGACGTGGGAAAACATGAATGTTATAAAGTGTGGCGATAGAGGATGGAGGTAGGACAACACTAGTGATGGAGAGGGCGGACCATGATGAAGTAATGCAGGCCTATGTTGGTATTCAAATAACTCATCAAATAAATCAATTGAAGTTGAAAGAAATTAAAAAAAATTAAAAGATCGAATAACTTTACTTGATATTAAGTTGAAGGAAAAAGAAGGATAGATATCAAATGTCTGATGGATTTATTCATCAATTGCTCAACATTCTTTGGTCTAGTGGAAAGAGCTTCAACTCTTTTTCATGAGGATCTAAGTTCAAATCATACTATTTCTGGCGTATATCTTAAGTGTGAAAGGATACAAGACCTTTTGAGATAAAATGATTGTAATAATCCAGGCAGTTGCAATATGTGAATTCAGTTCTTGCTAGTGACTAAGACCAGGTTGGGGGTCAGCTCTTTGTAGGAAATCATGGTTGCAAAGACATGTTCCCTATGCTCTTGAGGCATATATAGTAATTTATCTTCATCGTATTGTCCCAAGGCAGAGTTGGTGATGGAATTTAAGGAAAGAATATTTCCTTTATGAGAGAAACAGTGGTTCAAGAAGAAAATGCTGAGTAGGGCTTCATTCGGTGAAGTTAAAAAGATAGGGGATTTAGTCATGACATATGTCATGATATCAGCCTAGAATGATGTGAATGTATATAATCATGACATGTCACAATTTTAGGGATATTTTCTCAGTTAATGATATCTATGGCCACAACGTGTCAAGACTATAGGCCTAATATTTTTTTTATAAAAGAATTTGGGAGGGATATTTTCTTTCTTACTAAACTTTTCTTCAACAACGATCTATATAGTCACGACAAGTCATCATTATATTATATTTATTTTTTAAGTTAGTTTTTTAGAACATTATCTGGAATATGTACAACCCCAACAATTTTGTCATTATAGCCTTTAAGCTACAACACTTTACTATCCTAAATATTTCATCACAAATTTCTTTTTAGATTAGACAAGTCACTGCTATAGTTTTTTTTACGGTCACAACTTTTGTTGCGACTATTGATGTCAATGATGTAGAGTCATTTTGTCCTAGTGTTAAGGCCATAAAATTTACTTTATTTTATTGTGCTAAAATAAAATAATTTAATAAAATTTATGATGCAAATAAGTTGGCATATGAAAGATTACAATATATAGTTTACCACGAATTTTACTATTCATAAAAGGAATTTATATGCAAAAAGTTATGATCAAATTGGTGAGAAGTGTCAAAGTTGTCATTTCTAGAATTTTTGATATAAGGCTCTGCCTTTTGGATTATGAGTGTTTTTTTTTTAATTTAGTTTGATGATTCCATGATGTTTATTGACATTTTTAAATGTAATTTGATAGATAAGATGTTATCTTTTGGGTTAGTATAATATAAGTTATAAATTACTAAAGTTAGTTTAGGGAAAAATATGTTGAACACTCTTTATGATATTCAAAGCGTTCTTTACTAATTTTTCTCTAATCAACATAATTAGAGTTAATGGAAAATCATGATTTGACACATAATGATCATAATTAGCATTAAAAAGCTAAAATAATGAATATGTGAATTTGGACGTTAATGTAGTACCCCATAATTTTAAACCCATATTTATTCTTTTGGTGAACATTATTTTCATATTTGTTTTATGAGTAGTAATACTCTGTAATTTCAATCAACTAATTAATAATGGTTTTATGTTGTAGTTATTATTATTGTAATGGGCACGTTATAGAGTTATAATAAATAGCAAGAGCTATTGAACAGTTAAATTTAATTTGGTAACTTAAAACTTATCTTTTAGGTTAATATTTTGTAACATATAACCTCTCAACAATTATAAATATACCGGTAACTTATCGTTATTGATTATTGATACTTATTTTTCTTAATAAAAAATACGTAACTCTTTATTATCGATTCCTTATACTCATTTTTTTTATAAATCATTAAGTAATGTATTATAGTCATATTTTAGGCCAAAATCATCCTATCCAGCTGGATAAAATTATTGAATGTCTAATTTACCTATTATAAAAAATATCTACTCTATATTCCTAATTTGAGATTTAAGGAGAATTCTTTAATTTCAAATTTTTTTGTTGTTGGGAGTATTTTTCTCAAAGCCTTAACTTTATTAAGGAACTGCTTTTTGGTAACAAATTATAACAAATCTCTTTTGAAAACTATTTATTCAATTTAAAGTACTAGTATTGTGAATCTAAAGATATTTTTCGAAATTGATATTTTATTATTGTATGTTAAAAGTTATGATTTGGAATCTTTATATTGTCTTTAATGTTTTCAACTTTATCTCTTTAATGAGCTACTTAGTTGTTCTCCTAACTAACTTGTTATTATTTTAAACAAGAATGCTATGATACATGGTGTATGTTGTGATCAGATCAACTAGTACATATTGAGTGTAGACACACCTAAGGTGTTGATGATATGTATGGTGGGAAAGATTGAGAGTGTTGGCCATTTTTGATGATTTGTTTGTCATTAATAACTTCAATTAACTATTTTCATGAATTTCGGTTGTATTTGATAGTTTCATTTTTGGCTTTTTATTGGGTTTTGATTTCCATTGACTTTACTAGAAATTGATAATTCTTATTGTCTTGAGTTAAAAAAAAATTGGAGTATTTTTTCGTATTATTATTAGTCTTAGCTGCTAGTGCAAGAGAGGTAGTGGAGCCTCCTTTCATTGGTTGTGATGGTAACGCTCAATTTTTCTATCTTTGCTTTTGCTTGCTTTTTAAAGTGTTTGGATTTTATAAACACGATTATTGATAATGATCTTAACCATTGACCATTAATCATTGTCGTTGACTCTGACCATCAATCATGAAAATTAATAATTTTTCTGACATTGATATATGCTCTCATTTAATAATTTTGGACCTAAATACATGCGCTATGTTGGCCCATTTGACCCATATGTGGTATTTTGAGATTAAGATGGTTATTCTAGAGATATTAACTAATGTATTTATGTTTAGTGTCATCTATAAATACTAATGTGCTAGTGTTATCTATTATTACTTATTTGAAAGTTCAGTATAATTTATAAACACCTATTGTGTGATGAGTGGTATAAATTTGATGTTATCTATACCACTGTGAAAGCCTCTTGGTTACAATAACCATAGTTCGTGTACTATTAAACCAAGGTTGGTGTGGTAATCCATGTGAAAGTCTCTTGGATTTAACGACGTCTGTTGGTATGACATTAAACCAAGTAAGGTGAATGTGGTAATATCAATAAAAGCCTCTTAGCTTTAATATCCATTGTTATGCTTGGTATCATACCTAAACACTAATTTGGAAGCCGTGGATGCCTTAAATGTGTTTAGTGTAACCATTGTAAAACATCTTGTTGGATGCTTCTTTGACTTTCATCAGTAGGGGAGAATTAGGTGTGATTGCTCAAATATCTCATCAACTACACATGTGTGGTCACATAATAAGTTAATAATAATATGATATCAATACATCATCTTTTGGGAGAGTATAACATATTCCATGTTTACTTTTATATGTGGTTGCATGTTATTTGTATTTTGCGGCTCTAAAGTGTCAACATGCATAAATGTAATATGTGGTAACATGTATATATGTGAATTGTATTTTAAGTGCTCATAGGAACTAGATTGTACTAAGTAACTTATAGTATTGACATCCTTTGCGGAGTTGCGTCAATTCTGTCTCATTTTAGAGAGCATTTAATGTTGCTTTGTAAGTCATCATTTCCCTATGAAGCCTTATTTAGGGGAATGATGTTAGTCCTTGCATCGGTTATACCGTATTTTCCCCCCTTTAATGCTATCTTGTATCTATTTTTACAGTTTCAATTGTAAACACTAACACTTAGCGCTACTTTGTTTATATAGTTTTTTTATAAAAGGGTTTTCTCACACTTTAATTCATCAATTATAAATTTTGATACCAACTACAGGTTAGGTGCAAGCTAGCCACACCTGATTTTAAAGGGACAAGAATATTTGTAGCCTTACACCTGGCATTAGTTAGATATTGGTTATACCTTTCTCATATTGGATGCAACAATAACTCTCTACATTTTTATTTTGCTTCCCTAAATTATTTTCTAAAAGAAAATAATTCTAGTTGTGAAAATAAGAGTGTTACAAGCATTCATTCAAGTGAGATAGATATGGCTTCGTCGGAAAAAATCACACAGACATGGACATAGGAAAATAGATATATAGAAAGGCCGATTTAGGTCAATGAGGAGCCTAATGATCAAAATTAGGCTTTTAGTATCAAAAGCTCAACTTTTAAATCATTCTTCCCATCTCGATATTATAATATATTTATAGTGATGTGTTTATATGTGTAGTATTTTGTACTCGTCTTTGTGATTTTTATATGAATAAGAAAAGGTGAATTTGGACAAATCAAAGGAGAAAGATATCACATTTATTATATGTTTATGTATTAATAAATATTAAGTAATGTACCTTTTTGTGAGTACTAATACTCTGTAATGGATAAAATAATAAAAGCAGCGTATTAAACTTTAGTTCCCCCCCCCCTATTTTTTCTTTCTTTCTAATTTATCATATTGCCATTCTAAAATATTAGAGAAATCTCTCTACTATAAAAACAACGAATACTTACTTTTCATATATTTAATTATTAAATAATAAATGATACAATATATATTATTTATGGTTTTAATAATTAAATATTTTAAAAGTGATTGACACATTATCTCCTTGTAAACTATATAGCAAACAAATGTCCTCCATTTATCACCATCCAAAATATAAGCTGGGATAAAATCCTACCCCTTTCTTTGTAAGAGTATCTTTTTAATAGTGGGGGTGGGGAGGGGGGGGGGACTGGGGAGTACATAGTGTACCTTTTTAATAGTCTGTCTCCTACTTTTTTCTGATTTTATCTAACAAAAATCTTTTAACCTGCAATATAGGGATTTATAGTTTTTGGGGGGTCATTATTGATGAAAGGTTAAAAAAAAAATTAGAGAAAGAAACAATACTAATTAAAGAACTCCTCGTACATCTTTTGGTTATTCCTCACTTAGACCTTGCCCAACAACAAAATTCCCGTGGCATTTACACTAAATCCCTGTCTCTCGTGCGTAAAAAAATCCTTTATTTCAGTAAAATTTTCAGGTTTGAATCCCGCTATGATTTCTCTTTTTGTATTTTTAAGAGCGAGCCAATTTCCTAGTTTTTACTCCATCGAAAAGTCCTAAATATCGGTGCCCCCCAGATGCATGCATGTAAATTGTAACTATGTAGATCATAATTATGAACGAATTAAAGCGTGCAGCGTGCGGGCCCAAACCAACTTTGCCTTAGCTAGTTCAGACAAAGGAAGCATCCAATTGCATTCTAAAATTAATCGATTGGCGCCCCTCGATCACTTGCAGATCAGAGGCAATTTTAGAAGTACCATACTTGTTATTAATAGCAAGTAACTATTTTTTTCTCTAAAATTTGAATAAAATGATTTTTTAACTTGGGTTATTATAAAGTAAAAAAATTATAGCAAAATTTTTCTTATATTTCTCTCTATAAGATATATAAATCCATATTGATAAATAATAGAATAAAAAATAAACATGTATATGCATTCTATAATATAAATACAGGTTTTTATAAGCATACATATTCAATCCAACAAAATTTTGCATTTTTTGGATATAAATATGTATCTTTTATTTATAATCAACAAATAATAAACATACACACACACACACTTAATTAGAAAATAATGTAGATCTTTAAATGATAAATGCATATTTTATAATAGCAGAAACGAATTTTATATTGATAAATGTACTCCTCATAAATATAAAATACATAGTATATAGTAGTAAACGTACATGATATACCGATAGACGCATATCCTATACTATCCTATATTAAAATAATAACAAATAAATAAACATATTATAATTATATGTATTGTAAAAAAGAAGATGCATATTTATAAGACACACAATTTATAATCATAAATATAAATCTTTTACACCTTTATTTTTTTTAAGAGGGAGGGAAGACGGATGCAATTCTAGAGGAAATGGTTGGTTCGTTCAATTCGGTTCAATCTTCGTTCCTTTTTTTACAGGGCTTGGTAATGCTAACCTTTGGCCTCGGTAAGTGTAGATTACCTTTACTTTCTCTTTCTGAAAGTAGTATTAAAAATGAAAGTAGAAACATGTGATAGATATATGTGGCACTCGACCGCTTTATAGTCTTACTCTTATCTAAACTTACAGTAATGGTTAATGTTTCTGCTTTTGCATTCATTCATTCATTCATCTATCTATGAACTATGATTAAGGATGACATGACATATTGGTGAAGATGGTGATCAAGACTCATTGATTGACTCCCAGTATATTCTGTCCCCACTCGGTCCATGTCCGGGCCAATATTTTAAACTTGCGTCTAGTAGTTATCCTCCGGATATATGCAAATATGAGAAACATTGAATATTGACGCAAAACTTTCTTTTTCAAGTTAGAAAGAATCCAGGAAATTAAGTTGTACCAACGACGAGATTGTCATTAAAAATGATACGCATCAAAGAGATTGCATTAATTAGTTACAAGAATTGCGTTCCCAGGTAAATAGGTTAGTACGAACGGGTTATTGGCATCAACAGCAGGAGACAGAACCCTAGTGGTTTGGTATGAACGAAAAAGAGTGCATCGATACCTAACTTAAACTATGGCGTTTGTCCGCCGGAACCTGACATGATAGTATTCACTTACGAATAAAGTGAGGTTGAATTGGTGCCATTAGAGCACTAGAACAGCGGTAAAATGAAAGAACCAATCGGCAGGCATCGGCATCAAAAGTGTCAGAACTTCTACTACTAGTAGTCCACTGTTTAAAGAAGCGACTGCACCAGTCCCATGGCCGTCTTAAATGTTTTGTCAGGTTCGTTGAATGGGTTCATGATTTGCAGTGAATTTGTAGAAAGAAGGAATCATTGCGACGTCCCACGGGCCACGGGCTACTTGGTTGCAATCAAGTGCAACTAAAAAGCCGCCTCCTCACACCCCCTTCTCAAAAAAATATATATAGACAGAGAGAGAGAGAGAGCTGTATAGGTAGACTGAGTAGTATTGCATCTCAAACCTCCGGCCATTATTCTTTTCCCATTTCGACGAATATGAGTTTGTTGCCATATACTTTGTATGTTTCATGTATCAAGGACTAGAATGATTGATTGATAGGTAAGAACGAAGGTGACAGTTTTCCAGGCTTTCAAGGATTAATTTGTTTTTTCTTTATCAGGAGCTCTCTGATAATGACCTTTCGTCTCAACAAGTACAATGCCAACTGTAGGCTTTTAAATTTCATGCGGCTTTTTTAGATAATTTTCTAAAATATATTCAATAATAAAAAACAATGACAATAATTTTTCCCAACAGCGTATCTATCTAGTTCAACTTGTACTAATTTCAGTTTTTTTTTTTTTTTTTGTCATAAGAAACCTGTAACCATAAGTAAAAATTTATATAATAAGTCCATAAATATAAGTATAAAATATTAAATTTATAATCATAATTATTATAATACCCAAAAAGTAGAAGAAAAAAATTCACTGGTAACAACACGTCAAAACTTTAAAACCAACTTCGATTATTTAATTAAGCATCACTTGTTACTAACTTTATTCATCTAAATTGCACAATTTTTTTTTATTTCAAAGCAATTATTTTTATTGATGGGGACAACATTGCATAATATATCAATTTACTATTCAAACAAAATTAAGACACCGTATAAGAAAGACTTAGGATAATAGTATGATATCCCATCATTTTAAAAATCTAATTTATTTATAATTTATATTTATAAAAATAAAATTGATATACTTGATGGTTTATTACGTCCTTTAAAATATCCAAAACTCTAGTAATACTCTTAGAATTATTTATTTATTTATAGAAATTCTTATATTTTCCTAGTATTTTATTTTCGTGAGTTTTTTTAAGGTAATTATAACTATCGGCCTTCATTTAGCTCATTCTAATTGTATATGTTTTTTGAAACTCATAGGATTTTTTTTTTGTTGTTTTAAGTTGAAAATGTTTTTTAAAAAAAGAAGACGGAGTATTGCATTCACCCGAGCACAATACTCCTCCAGCCTATCAAATATCAAACATTGCTAACCCTTTCCTTTGCATTCTATATTTACATTTTTCTACAAATATTATAAGTGATGACAGAACCTTTATATTACGATTGTCTTAGAGTAGAAGACTTCATTCTGTTATGTCTGAGGGTACCTTCTCTAGGAGCTGATGATTGGGTTAGTGTGGGTTTCCTTATTGCCTAAGTTCCTAACAATCAAGAACATAAAGACGAGAAGGCTGCCATCTGACACTTACAGAAGAGTGAACTAAAACCTGGATCTTCTTAGTGAGACTTGCCAGACTATTGACTATCTATGGTTAGACGTCAGTAGTCTATGCTATACTTTGACCGACGCTGGCTCCATACTCCTAATTAAGTAGGAATTGTTAGCTCTTACTTGGAGGCTCGTACTCACCCGAGCACGATCCTCCTATCTGTCCTGTTCATTCTCTCTTGTCTTGGGGAGTTGACAGCCAGTTAGCTAACTTTAATACTCCTACTTTAAGAGGAGGAGGTGAAGCAGAGGGAGAAGGAAGCCCTCATCCTAAATGCTTATCAATTCCTCCCATATTAGGGGGAGATATGTATATTAAAACCAACTACCATAATGGTCTATGTTATAAAACAAATTTTACAGGCTATTTAAAGGGATAAAACAACATTTGAAAAGGTTTACCTCATAAATGAGAAGACTCAATTACAAGCTTTCACTACAAGAAGGTCACCCCTTACTCTATTCCCTAACAGGAATAGTCGGGGTAGCTACTAGTTACAAGGCTACTAAGAAGGAAAGGATTTTTAATTATTATTACAATATTTATCCATATTTTTTTGGCATAATTAGATACCAAAATCTAACGCCTAAATCTCGATCTTGTTTAATCCGTTTGATATTCAATCAAAGTCATCAAATTAGTACAAAATTAATGTAACGCCCCCAAAATTCACTACTGAAAAATTTTATTTTATTTAAGATTTAGCGAAAGAAAGTAAATCACAACTTATGAATTTCGGAGATATTATCGTCGTGGTTAGTACAAGCCCAGCCTACAACCATCATAATTCAAACTCAACAAGGCTTCATCAAAGTATTAAAACATCTATAAGATAGAAAATCAAAGTACGCGAAAAGAGTTTACGATCCAGGATAAATAATTAAAATTCCTTAAAAGGAATAAAAGCTATAGTATGATAAAAAGAAAGTCTAGATAATCTCCAACTCACCACACACAATCTTCTTCCAATAGGTGTTTCCTCAAACATATTCTTTATCCTTAATTTGTTATGAGAGAGGAGTTGAATTGATTAAGGCCTAAAAAGCCCATATATTCTTTATCTTTTCAATTTTTACTTATATTAACCATAGTTGATGATATTTAATGCGAGTTCTATATATATTTAAAGTCATTTATCTTTGTTAAATTACAACTAAATTTATCAAATTGGATCAATTAGTTTAAATTACAACCATAGTTGATGAATTATTCTTAATGATCTACCAAATTTACAAAGAAACAAGTTTTAGCAAAAATAATATATTTAATTAATTGAGTACAAAATAACGAGTTCAATATTTATGAATTAAAATTTCACTAAAATGAGAGTATATATTCAAAACAAAATGAATAAATATTGCTTTAGTTACAATAAATTATAGAAATGATATAATTTACATATGAGATGGACTACTAGTCTCTTGATATTATGAATTAAGGAGTAAAAGAGCACATTACAAATTCTAAAGCTATAATTAAAGACAAATTTTAAAATGAGTACAAATATATATACTATCACAAAATATTACCAACTAACAAATATTGTGAAAGGGAATTAGTATTATAAAGTATAACGATATAAATGCTAAATATACTGTGAATAAATTACATATATAATTTAGTCTCAAACTTTAATTAGGGTTATAAATACAAATAACTTGTATCTTTAAATAAAATGATAATTATAATTAATAATAAAATTATATATATTGTTATTATTAATTTTAAATATTATGAGAAAATAAAAATAAAATCTTATGATGATTATATTTTATTTAAAAGTCTCATTTTTGACTCATTTCATTTTTTATTCATTAAATACTAAATATTTTTTAACACTTTATCCCCTCTTAAATATTTCACTTACTTCTTATTTTTTTAAGCTTTTTAATTTTATATAAATTATAATGAGATATTGGTTAAAATATTTTTAGTTTTCTAGTATCTTTCTATTTTTCTAATATTTCACCTAAATCTTATTTTCCCCTAATATCTATATCTTATTTTCCCTCCAACTCTAATATATCACTTATCAAATATATCAATATCTCGCACATATAGATATCACCGGTACTACTACTACTACTTACTACTATACTAGTCTACTACTCGGTTAAGGCTCACACTCATTGTAGTCTCTATAGTAGTCAGAGCACCTTGTTTGGTTTTGGTGTGAAGCATGTGATTCGAACCAAACGGGCAGAAAGTTTCTACTTTCTACTTTCTAGTAGCTCAACCATGACCACTAGTCAATAGTCACTCCCTCCCCCCTTGACTCACTCATTTCTCTCGTTCTAGACTTCTAACTCCCCGCTCCTAGCTCTTCTTGTATTTTGACTCTTCCTGGACTCACTCTAGACTTCACCTCCACTCCTCCATCTTGTCTCGTCTCCACAAACACCCAAAACCTAAAGCTCTACATTTCACTACCTTATGCCCCATCGTCGAGCTTGAACCTTACAATTATGTTCGGCTTTGTTTTGATTTGATTTCCATTTCATTTCATTCCATTCCATCTCCTCCTCTCCTCTATTTCATTTTCAATCACCAATAACCTCCTTTCCTTGATGCTGATTTCCTTTTCCTCCATTATGGTTGATTCTATGATTTGCTAATTCCTTTTCCTCTTGATACGATTTCCATCAACCAAATCTTCCGCAACCAGTCGACGACCTACGACATGTTTCTTGTTTCATGACTTTAGTGGTTGAAAGGTGAGGCGAGTCTTAATTTTATTTTTATTTTTATTTTTTTTTAAACTTTCTCTTGCCAACAACCTTAGATTATGTTAATTTGTGACTTGTTTTGATACATAACCTATATTATGGTAATATGTTTGTGTTTGGTATGGTTGATGGAAAATAACCTGTATGTTTAGCACGTAAATAGTGTAGTGCGTATGTTTATGTATATGGTTGATGTTTATTATATTTATGTCAAAGATGATGATAGATATTAATATTAATCCTACTGCTCCTACTGTCCTGCATGTATAGTATTGACACAATATGTCATGTGTGTGCAGATTACATGTTAGCTTGTGCAGATTACACACGCAAATAGTGCAGTTCGTATGGAAATCATATCTGTCTGTTTTAAGTTAGGATAATATGTTATGTGTGTTTGGAATGTGTCTACTGTTTGCACACACATGACAATATCTATTTGTTTAGCACGTAAATAGATTAGAATTTACATGTTTAGTAGAATATGTCATGTGTGTGCAGATTACATGTTAGCCTGTGCAGATTACACATGCAAATAGTGCAATTTGTATGGAAATCATATCTATCTATTTTAAATTGGGCAATATGTCATGTGTGTTTGGAATGTATCTAATGTTTGTACACACATGACAATATCTATCTGTTTAGCATGCAAACAGATTACAATTTACATGTTTAGCACAATATATTATGTGTGTGCAGATTATATGTTAGCTTATGCTATTGTGTCTGTTTAGCACACAAATAGTGTAGTGGTATGGAAATCATACCTGTTTATTTTAAGTTAGGGTAATATGTCATGTGTGTTTGGAATGTGTCTAATGTTTGCACACACATGACATATTTTTTTGTTTAGCATGCAGACAAATTACATGTTTAGCACAATATGTCATGTGTGTGTAGATTACATGTAATCCTGGGCTGCTCCTGTACGTATAGTTTTAAGTTTTAACACAATGTGTCATATCAGATACTAAAGCATTACGGCTTGATGTTCCCACAAGGCGGAACTCAACTTATTTGATGATTGATAGAGCTATTATTTATCGTAATGGATTTAAGGAGATAGAGGTTGTTGACCCCTTGTACAAGCATTTCCTAATACCTCAAGAGTAGGAAATGCTTGATTTTTTTTTTTATGTCTTGGAACCATTTTATGATATTACTGAGTAATTTTCTGGTAGTCAGTATCCCATGACAAATTTGTATTTTAAGAATGTATAAAAGATCGAAATGCTTTTAAATGAGTTGGTAAAGGGTGGCAATGAAGTGTTAAGGAAAATAGCTGTAGAAATGAAGATTAAATTTCAAAAGTATTGGGCCAACTTAGATGGGAATGAATATGGTACATTATTTGCTTTTGCTATAATTTTTGATCCTCGTTGTAAGTTGGATATTCTAAAGTAATGCTATAAAAAATTATTTGAGGATGGAACAAGGGCTTCTTTGAAAGTTAGTGACGTGCGGTTTAAGTTAGGGATGCTCCTAGTGGAGTATCCTTCAGTTGATGAGGGAGGAGGTACTTGTAATAACTTTTGTGGAGCATCATCAACATTAGACACTAACACCATTGGTTCTACTCGCAAGCGCAAATTTGGTTTCTCTGGTGTAAGTTTATATTTCTCACCTTCCCTTAATCTTTTGTGCCTTTCTTTTGATGTTGATTTGTTATTATATTTATATTCAATTGACTACGATATATATATATATATATATATATATATATATATATCCATTTGTTTTTGTAATGTTTAGGGTTTTGATGAAAATGAGACTGTATACCCTTATAATGAAAAGATAAAGTTGGATATCTAGATGAATAATGGACCGCAAAATCAAGTTGAACATTTTTGACTTTTGGAGAGAGAACGAGTCCTAATATAGAGAGCTTTCACATCTAGCTATGGATATCTTAAGTGTTCCCTTCACAACTATTGCATCAAAATCAACTTTTAGCATTGTAGGTAGGGTTTTAAATAAGTGGAGAAGCTCATACTTGCTTGAAAATATTGAAGTGTTGATAACTACTCGTAGTTGGTTGTATGGTTTTGAAGGTAGTGTTTTTAAGGATTTTATAAACTTCTTTGTTTCTACATTATCGTAAATTTCTAATGTGTTATTATTTCTCTAGCAACTAAGGAAGATGAATTTGTTGGTTGCAATGCGGGGTGGGATGGAGCAAACCCCCTAATAAACACCCTTAATAATGTTCATATGTAATTTTTTACTTCTTTATATAATTGATAGTTAATTATGTAGCTTTTATCCAAATGGAGTGTATTTAACTACATGCTTTTTCATTATAGGGAGGACTACACATGTATTTTTGAAGAGGTTGTAGGAGTTTTTAATGTTGTAAGTTTCATAGGTTGCTTTTAGTAGTGATATTAACTTTAATAGGTGAAAGTTTACTTCTTTATATGCTGTTGTGAGAAGGTTTTTAGTGTTGCAAGTTTTATAAAAACAAGTCTCTAAATTAATGGTCTGGCTTCTTTGATCTTCTGCATGTTGTATTGTTAGTTGTTGTCTTGTTATTATCTCAACCAAATATTTCCTTAACAAATAAAGGAGTTCAAGTTTAATTTGGAGTTAACAATGGGGTGATATTATCTTCTGTTTTTTTATCTAATTATTATATAAACCTCTTAATAAGGTGTGTGACTTGTTGGTCTGATATTTATGTAACAACATATATGGTGATAGTTAGGATATGTCTTTCTCTTGGTGTTATAACTATCCCCTCGAACATATTTTGCCTTTTGGATTGTAAATTTCTTTCTTTCTTTCTAGTTAGTGTTTTTTGGTTACTTACCTAAAGGCCAGGGATTCAATCAAATAGAGGTATTTAACTTCATCCATTGAAGAGAGGATCAAGTATTCATTGTAGGTGTGTTATCAATGCTCTAGTTTTCTTATATACACTTGTTTGGACTTCTATTATATTTATTTGTTAGTAAATGTCAGCATATTTGATATTATTTTGTATTTTGTATCATGTAATGAGTGTATGATGAAATGCTGATTTTGATTGTTGGGTCCTTGTGAATCCTTAATACAATGCCATATTGCTCTTCTTCTTTTTCTTCTTTTGGTATCACTATTTATTTGATTTTTTTCTTATTCATCATCATTTGCATTTATAATGTTTAGAAAAAGTGTTTGTAAAGGACTAGATGTGAGGATTAGTTCTCCTATATTAATTTTTTATTTCATTTTATAGGATTATGAGTTGGCACATCCCTTCACATGGCACAACCATACAAGCTATTCCATCATGTTTGAAGTATTCTATGAGTTCAAGCATTGAAACTATTTAATATTGATAATTTGTGGTCTTTCACTTGTATGGTTGTTTCTATAATGTATTTTGTACTAATTTTGTTCCGAGGGACAAGAATGGAATGTTATTGATGTGTGAAGGTAATGCAATAGATTATAAAGGTTACATTCGAGTATCTCGCCACCTTCTATCATGGATATTCATTACTTGGATTGTAGATCCCGTCTAATTAGACTTTTTCTAATATATATTATATATATACCACTATATAATGGTTCTAAAATTGAATTGAAAGGTTATACTAATAAGTTCTAGATTTTATAATTTTATTGATCTGTCATTAAGTTTTTATTATTATGGTCTAGAGTGTCAAGTTGAGGTTGTAGGAAGTTATCAAATAAAGTGAAGCAAAAATCTAAATTTATGTCTATAAATATTTGAATCCATTGACATTGTTCATAAATTGACAAGTATATGGAGTTAAAAATATCATATATGAATAAGAATAACTAATTATCGGTTCGAGTATGGTTCGGATTGATTTGGTTTCGGGTTAGAGTTTGGGTCGGTTTTGATTCGAGTTAGAGTTCGGTTTGGTTTGGGTCAGTTCGGGTTTAGGGTGTGTTTGGTTTGGGTTATTATTGATTTGGGCCACTTCGGTTCAAATAAATTTATATTCAAGTCATTATCGGGTTAGCTAAATTCGAAATGGGTCCGGATTGAATCGGATTGTTTTGGGCTTTCGGATTGCAAACGGATTTTATTTTTCAGGTCACTATCAGATTTTAAGTTGGATTATTCGTGTTGGGTTGGTCGGGTTGAGTCAACTTTGCCAGATCTAGATATGGCCGAAGCTTCCACTCCTCTTATCACATCATTAGCATTTGAAAAAAAATAAATAATGCTAGCTACTATTGATGTTGACACAAATAGGCAGGAAAAATTATTGCTTTATATTTTTCATATATATATATATATATATATATATATATGTTCTTGCCCTTGTTGTAGACAAAATTCTAGATAAGAGGAGGCAATGACAGTTTATAAATTAAAGTAAGTTGTTTTTATTCTAAAATTAGTTGGCAATAGGTGGAATGTGTACAAAATAATGCAACATTATATGCTTTATAAACATGAAAATAATTACTAGTGAGGCTGCAACCTAATGATTGAGGCTGTGTCCCAAGTAATATAGATTTTAGATTTGAATTTGAATTTTCTATTTATTTATAAACTTCTGTGATAATTATTATACCAATATGTGGTTATTTGTACCCCTTGAGAAAGGCAGGATTCACAACATTCATCTTCCCCCTATTTCATATCTTTGCTTATCCGATAGAGTGAGACAAGACACCGATAATCATGGAACAAAATAGATGAGATTCATAAGAAACAATCCAAATATGCTCAGACAAGCAAATAAAATGTATTCGTCAAGTAGCCTTCAACTTTTAGTCCTAACATTTCCCCGTGTATATACAAATCAAATGGGCACTAGGCACTACTACACTAGGAGCCCACTGCGACTTGTGACAGATACTACCAATATAACCACGTGGAATATCACGCGGCACAAAATATGACGCCAGTAGCGTGTTTTTAGTGGTGGGAAGGATACATCATGAATAATATGGTATCGATAATGCACGTGCTTGAAACTAAAGCGCTATTTTTGAAGATCTACCGATGATTCTGAATGGATTTACTATTTTGGCGTTTTGGAAGACGGTCATGATCAGCCTTGAATCGCATGATTCATAAGGTAGCAAGCTATGCATATCGATTGTTGTCCGCTGATCAGTGTCAATTCGATATAGATTGGGAAAGAAATTAACATAACGTTTAATTTCTACTACATAACTATTACATTTCAAGTCGTCTCCCCGTGTAATCAATGGACATGAGAATTTGACTTTACAATAGTATAATTAAATTATCATAGCATGTACATGAAATATTCTTATATAGGAAAATCAATCCTACCTTTAATATGTGTTAATTATGAGTTGGAGAGGTTATCTTAGCTTGTTTTAGTTTTTGGATTGGGTTTGTCGCTAGTCTATTGACTTAGATATTACCAATCATTTGGTTGTTGTGTCAATTCATTTTTAGGTATATGACCAAACTAGTCACCTAATGATTTCCCGCTAATCGACTAGTGCGTCATGTTTTTATTTTATGATTCCGTTTTTGATTCCCAATCTTGTCTTAGCCTTTTTCTTACTTGCATATCTTATTGTAACCTCTTATTGATAGGAGCTGTATGATTATTTTCACCCCAAATCTTCAAAAAAGTGATTTTTTATACCCGACCACTCATTACCTACAAATTCAACTATTTTCTCACCTTTCTCCTTTCTAATTTTGTGTACTAGTAGTAGGGTAAAAGTCATTTGTTAATCAATTGGTTTGTCTTGCCTTATTGTTTGCACTCCTCTCCGTTTACATCCTTCACCCTACTTAAATGTCATTTTTCATTCAAGTGCTTTCTGACTCATCCCTCATCTTTCTTCTTAGCATTTGATTTTTGCTTCTCATGCTCCTCTTATTACCTTTGTTATACTTAACTTTCATTAAGTTTTGCAATCTCTTCCCCCCTTGCTTGCCCCCATCTTTCTCTTTCTTTGTCAACAATTATTGAGTGCCCTATCGTTTGGTCTTCCTTTCTTATTTTACAACCTAATAATCAATCCATCTCCCCCTCTTTTCCCTTTCGTGATTTGTTTGTTCCCTTCTTTAATTCCTCTTAGCTATTGTCCCCCTTTTTTAACTAAGTAAAATATGTTAGAATTATGGGTAATTTTTTAAGGTTGTCATCTTATTGATCTCCTTCTCTCTCCTCTTGATTTTTGGGGGTTTTCTTCTTATTATTTTCTTAGAATTTCTGATTTGTTGTATAAGTTATGTTGCTATTGTTGTATGGTTCTCATTTTGGGAATTTTTATTTTTATTTTTATTTTTGAAGCTAATCCAAGTAGTACTTCATGTGGCACTATTACAAAAAATAGGATTTTTTTAATGGCGGTTGTAATAAATATACAAATTAAATAATTGAAATAAGTCAATAATTGATATATAAGTTTTTCATATTATTCTCACACCTACTATAAATATGTACATATATCATGGAATTAAAAATTGGACCGAACTAGTTGATTCAACTACGTCAATTGAGTACTTGAAGGTCTCTCGATAAAAAAATAACCAGCATTTGAATTTGCATACTAATATGGAAAATAATAAATAATAAATCTAGTTTTACTTTGGTACAAACTAAAACATAAGCATTCTACCCTTAGCAAAAAAAATAATAAAAATTTCACACCGAGTTGAACCAATTGAATCAAAGCCTTAATTGGAACAAAATTGAAAAGTTATTGAGTAAATTCAACTTTCAATCAAATCAGGACCGAATCAGTTACCTTCAACAAGTTGATTTTTGATCTTGTATTTAAAACACTAATGAATATCAAGAAAGAAAATTCGAATTTGACATATCTAGCACACGAATATTAGGCTATGACTTCTTGGATGGATATATAAGTTAATTGTAAGATATGGAGCATATATGCATGTTATAATTGTAAATCCCTATTTTCTCTACCTTATAATTAGATTAGATCATATTAGATTAATATCAATAAAATCATATTAGAATGATTATTATTATTATTATTATGATTATTATTAATTATATAAAATAAAGTTTATAATAATAATATTATAAATGATTATTAATATCCAATATATTATTAAAATAGCTATCATGATGATGATGATGATGATGATGATGATAATAATAATAAGTATAATTAGAGATTAAATTATTATAATAATTACTATTATAATTATCTAAATGCTTATTATTAATAATATAATTATTATAATTGTAATTATTATTGATATAATTAATAATACAATTACTATAATTAATTATTATGATAATAATAATAATAACTATTAAAATTATAATGATAATAATGAATATAATTATGAGTATTATTACAATTATGAATATTATCAATTTGATTATATTTATGATGATGATGATGATGATGATGATGATAATAATAATAATAATAATAATAATAATAATAATAATAATTGTTGTTATAATTATCAATTGAACTATTATAATGCTTAGTTATATAATTATTATAATTATGATTAAGAAAAATATAAATGTTTAAATCATAATTAAGAATCTATTATTATTGTTATTCTAATTATTAAAATGATAATAAATATAATCATTATAATTATTCATATGAATTAAATTACTAATATTATTATAATTATTAACTTACCTATACTTATTAATAATATTACAATTAAGTATTCATATAAATATTCATCAAATAATAATAATAATAATAATAATTTTATTGAATATAACTATGAAAATTATTATTCTTACTGTTATTATAATTATGAGTATAATTATTTCAATAACAATCGTTATTAATATATTTAACATAATTATTCATATAATTGATATACTTTAGTATGATTATTAATAATATAATAATAACTAATAATGATAATAATAATAATATTAATATAATAATTTTTATCATCTTCAATATTAATTAAATTAGATCAGATCCATGTTAATCAGGTGATATCAGATAAGCAATAATTAGATTAGATAAGAAGGAACCGGCAATAATTTGATCGGATAAAAAAAATCAAGAGAAAATAATAAAGCCTAAGTGGGAAAAATATATATATATATATATATATATATATATATATATATATATATATATATATATATATATATATAAGCAACGGGCTAAGCGTTCTGATAAGAATTCTACAATTGATTCGGTCGTGATTATGCTTGGTAAGAATATTTTGTTCTGAGCTTTCATTCAGTTTCCCAACTTGCGACTTTTTAAATTGAGTACGTTTAGTTTTATTATTGAAAGAGACGATAAAATAAATACTAAAAATTAACGAACGTGGTGCATATGTTCGGGCGTAGCTTAGCTGGTAAAGGCATAAGGGTCTGTTTTAATAAAATTTAGTGTGGGCCCCATTAATATGGTTTAGGGTTAATTTTGGTTGTATCGGAATTTTATATTAAATAGTAAACATCTCTCATCTTTTCTATTTTTTTTAATTATTTATAAACAAAATTATATAACAAAATTCCCATATACTTCAGTAGAGATATTTTATTTGTAAAGGTTTTTTGTTGTATATTTTATTAATCTAATTAATATATTCTTTAAAATTTTAACTAAAATGAACATAAACTATTGATTTTGATGTTTTCTAATAAAAAAATTATAAATATTTTCTAGAACACTTTTAGAATGAAATATTTATATTCCAAAACATATTCGAGACTGATATTATCAATAATTGAAATTAATGTTAATTTATTTTCAAATACTATGCTCATAAAGTATACTTTATTTTATTTTATTTTTTGAGTAAAGAGCACCTATGTTTATAATAAATCAGTGAAGTGACGGGCAAAGACTACATAATCGGTACTTAGAGCCAAAACAAAAATAAAAATGGGACCCGCCATTAGCCAAAAAAATTTGGCCTGCGGATCTCCCTCACGAATCCCTCCCTCTCGGCCGTCTCGCTGAAAGCACCAATTCTCCCCCCAAAGATGCCGACCGTGGGTCCTATCTATCAAGGTCAGTGCGGTATCTATATATATATATATATTTTAGAGGTGAAATGGAGTTTTTATAAGCAACTGGTGCCTCTGTCCTACAAACAAAAAAAATAAAAATAAAAATGCTCTGCTCGTAGTGGAAGGGTTCGATTGCAGAGATTTTGGTGGTAATAAAACCGAATTTTCCTCCCCACCACTGATGCTCTTACAGCCATGAGTGTGACTCGACGTTGCTTATTATCTGTCTTGCTGAGACACATCCAATTCACCTTCTCCACCGGATCTTCAAGGGCGAGGGAATCATCCCTTTTGATTAAAAAAAAAAACGCGTCGGGGTGAAATTGAGAGCAGGAACAAAAGGCGGAAGAAAAGAAACTAAAACCTCACCTTATTGAAGCTTTAACGGAAAAAGCCGCCACAACTTTATGAATATTAAAAACCACCCATATAGTGATAGAAATGATTGATACTGTTAATCACCCGCAAATTAATACAATTCCCACACAATGTCGGTACTTAGAAATAAAAACATCAAAGAGTGAATGGTGCAAAAAAAAAATTGGAATATAAAAATTCAATATGATATCTCAGATATTCAATTTAGAAATATTAGGTTGAAACCGGAGAGGAAAACTAATGTTATTATATATTGAGTGAACTATCCAAAAAGGGTATAAAATTCGGTGTAACTAAGATAACTAGATAAATTATTAGGAATCTTCAATGAAATAAAATAAACTACATTAGGATGTATTTGACGTCCCTTCTAATATGTACATATGTATTAAGTACCTTATTTTCATTATAAGTTATGGTCATACTAATTGTAGTTTGGACTTTTTATGCATATATATATATATAATAGCAATAGATTATATCCAATTAAATGAATGAATCATTAAAATTACAAGCACTGCCTCTGTAATTTTCGTGACCATAAGTGGGCAAGACGCCCAAGGTCCATACTACTGTGCTATGATGATCATCCCTTCTAGGATAAATTTTTAAGTTCTAAACATCCAGGTTTTTCGATGTCCTAAACATTGAATATGTGCATCATTCCAGATGTTGATGACTTGAGAGCTTTGGGGAGAGATATGAGTTTCTACATGTAACATTTTACGTTCAAAAAGCTTCTTTTTCTATCATAATTTTTTAAAATTATACTATTTTTAATATTTTTGCTTTCTAAATAAGATAAAATAGTTAAAAATAACAACTAATAGCTACACATCTTCCAAACATAAAATGTGTTTCCTTCTCTACAATAGTTATATAGATCCAAATCTTTAGATATTTTGTAAAATAAACTGTCACTGTTTGGGAATTCAATAAAAAAAAAAGATACTAGTTGGGATTGGATGGATATTTTATCTAAATTTTAATGGGATATTCTATAAATCTGTTAAATTTTCTACTTGTAGTATGATACTCTAATATATCCGAACATATTGTACTTATATTTTGGACAAATTAGATTGTATGTCTGATATAGAATGTGATATTATGTTGTATTCAGAATGTAATGGAGCATATTATACTATATTTTAAATGTATTGTAGTATATTATGGAGCAGGCGGTGTCATATTATATATATTGTAGTTACATTATTTTTATTCTTTTTAAATGTGATATTTTTTCTTATTCTGAATATAAGTGATGCTTTTAAATATAGTCAGATATTCAATCTAGATTCATAAGTCCAATTCGATGGACCACGTATAAATTTGGATATATATATATATGAATGCATGCAGGTATTTGATTTTGTACACAACACGATGAAGATTATTGAGAAAGACAATAACTATAAGAATACCCTATTTTTATTTTTTTTACTTAGGGTACAATAAAGAGATGACATTTTTTCTTAAATCGAAATATAAATATCTAATATTCAAAAAAAATTAAACCGTTTTTATTTATAGCACTTAAATACTAAAATTTTTTGAAAGATTTGTAATAGTTTTTCTTAACTATTAAAAGTAATTTTTATCATATATTGTAGGTAATTTTCAAACTTAAAATATAAATATATAATATTTACTAAAATATAATTACCTTTTTTCTAACACTCAAATAGTATAATTTTTTGAACTAATCACCATAATTTTTTTTTATACATATTATAAGTAACTTTTATCATCTACCGTGAGCTATTTTTTTAAATAGTAGTATTAGTTTTCGGCTCTCACCCAAAAAAGGAAGAATGAAAAGGGAAAAAAAATACATAGGCACAAGTTAAAAATCAATCTCAAATCACACAAAACATGACGGAGGGCGTCGACCATTAGGTAAGAGGTTTCCAACCAATGTTCAAACGTTCTCGCATTCATAGTTACTAAAAAAAAATAAGTTATCGTACATTTAAAAAGTAAATTTTGATAAGTTAAATAGTATATATGTATAAACGGGAGGAGTACAATTTACAGCATGAGTGTCCGTGCAGCTGGTTTATCTTTGAGGATCACAGTCATCCGTACGAAGCAATAATCTGTCCCTACGTATCCTAACTCCTCTCCTATATCGAAAGCACCAACCGATAATGAGTCCCTGACTCCCTATATATAATATACCACCTCTTAAAACCTATATTGAAATACAATGATACTTGGAATAAATAAATAAAATCACTGATACGCCACGTGCTTTTTTTAGGTTAAAGTCACGGTAACAATGCCCATCTAATCTCTGGAAGTGAAGCATAGTATAGTAGTGAGGTACTGACTCTACTGACTGAGGCTAGCTGCGTATCGTTAGGAGCCTGCAGGCGGTCTCCAAACCCTTCGTTTGGTAGTTGCGGCCCTGCTAAAACCCTGCCATTTATCTGTCTTCTTTATACTTGATCGTCGAAATTTAAGACCAGACGAGATGGCAGCCGCTACTGCTACCTTGAAGGGGAAAGGACCGCTTCCAATTCTCCTGTCTGCCTGTGTGCCAGATGTAAATTAAATTGAGAACACCTCTCCGTCGACACAACACAAGTATGGTAACGTTTCTACAAAAATATATAACCATCGATTTCACTGCCCGGAAAAGTATATACAATACGCTGATATATAGCACGTAGAACACACAGGAAAGTAAGTAGCTAGGCTCATCGTACATGACATGGAAAGAAAGACGTCCATGGAAGTTTTAACAGCTCCCACTTAAATCTAGCCTGCCTTTAATTTGGAGCTAATCTGATCAATCTTCTTCCCCATGCTCAAAAAAGAAGGAAAAAGAAGAAGAAGCAATAATTATTGAGGTGCGATCTTGAAATTGAATTTAAATTTAATCTTAGGTGGTGGAGGCGGTGCTGCTGCTGCTTCTTCTTCTTCTTCTTCTTCTACTACTACTACTACTACTTACACACAGCTGCACAAAAATCTCACAACAGGGACGGACCTGCGCTTATCTAATGTCGGCAATCTTAGTTGCCAATGTCGTCCTCAACTGATCTTCGGTGAAATACCGACTCCCCATCTTCACCGTCGCCTGTTGCATCATGAATTCGTTAACGAGCGATACATGAGCATGGCTAACATCTAAATCCAGCTCCTTCAACGCTAGCATCAACTTTGCGGCCGGATGATTCTTCTTACCAGAAGTTACGCGAATCATCGCAGCATTCGAATCGATAATCTTAACATCAATATCCATATCCATGAGCTTACCACCACAAGCTCCCCCCAACACCTTCACGTCGTTGTATTCGAAACGTGACGATTCTTTCCCGGCCAATTCCTTCCTCAAGGCTTCTAACTGGTTCCGCATTGTTTCTTTATCGGATTCCAAGTCTTGAAGCTTCGAATTGAGCTCGTTGATGTATGAAATGGCATCCCCGAGTAAGGATGCCTTGTCCATTTTGGACACGTTAGGAACAACGGCTCGTAAGGCGTAGAATTTCTGATTCAGCTTCTCTCTTCTTTGTCTCTCGGCTTCCACGTGATTCAGTGGCTCTTCCCTGCCGTTAGCCGGCTTCCGACCCCTTTTCCGTGGTCTTTTCTCGGGATCGATTACCCTGCTCGCACAGTCGGCTTCTTTAGCCACCGAGGCTTCAAGGTCTGAATGATCTGAATCCACACCGCCGGTGCTGGATTTCACAATACCGGAAGAATGTAAAAGGATCCCGGAAGTGAATGACATCATTCCTTCTTCGGTGCTACCCCTAGAAGTCGGTGACCTCTTCTTCTTGTTATCTTCCACCGTGAACTGTGAATTGGAGCCAAAAATTGTCTCGTATCCAGTAGAAGAGGCTGTTCCCATCTTACTATCTCCAAAACTTAGAATATTGGAATTCCTCCCATATTCGGAAAAATTCAACTCCTTGCTGAAAACAGCCTGTACTTGCTGCTGCTGCTGCTGGGACGAAGGGTGCGGCTGCGGAGGACTCTGTCGATGGACTCTTATTCCGAGTGGTTTGTCACCACTTATACCACCATTAGTGCTCTGAATATCTAAATGACCCAACTTCAGCTGCTGCTGATGGTGGTGGCTGTTGTCCCCAATTGGATCCGAACTCGCCGAACCAATTAGATTCGAACTAGATCCACGCCCGTTGATACCACCTTCCTTAATCTCAGGTTCCACCGACGAGGGTGGCTCGCTAATCCAAAGCAAAGACGGGTCGCTCTCCTCCCCTTGATCAGCTACCGCAGATGGCTGTTGAGTTTGACCACCGCCCACCACCGGCGATTCCGAAATACACCAATCAATCGAATCACCATTCCCACCAGAATCAAACATAGCCCTCATCTTATTCATCAAACCCAGACGCTCGATAATAACATCGGTCGAACCGAGTTCAACAACGCCACCTTGTATAGGTATACAAACTAAAGTTTGTATCCCAAACTGAGATCCCTGTTTTGCTCTCTCGAAAGGAGAATCTGACAATCTTTCATACCCAGCTGCCCAAATCGGAATTGAGCTAGAAAAAGCATGACCGGGTAAATCGATGCCATTAGGAAACGATTGAGTCATGGAAAGTAAGTAAAACCATTCCGTATCTGTTACGGCTTCGTCGCCTGCTTCATCCGGCGATGCAGTGTTTCCGGTGATTAAAGAACTGACCTCACGAAGCACCCTTCTTCGTTGATCTTGCTCGATTGGATCGAGGGTTCGGTTGCTGGTGCTCCTATCTTTATTTTCTTCACCTTTGTAGTATCCGTCTCCCCAGTATAAGGCGGGGTTGAAATCATTGCTGATTTGCCAGAAGATTGCGTAGGTCCAGTTTTCTTTAGAGCTGTCGATTAGAGACTGGAGGCGTTGTAGGAGGGTATCTTGGTTGAAAAATGGCACGTACGAGGATGATGACTGCTGCTGATCGGAGGGAGGATAAAATAGGGCCTTACCGGAGGAGTCGGAGGGGAAAGGAGTTTGAAGAGCTGGTGGTGGGAAAATAGTTCCGACACCAATATCGGAGGGAAAGGTGGAGGTAGAAGTTGAAGATGGGCAATCGAACGACATGACTGAATCCATCATATAAACGTTACAGTCTGACCACACATTCATGGTCGAATCGATATGGAATACAAGCACCGAATTCGTGAAAC
Organism: Tamarix austromongolica; assembly: GCA_039764185.1. Classification (NCBI taxonomy): domain Eukaryota; kingdom Viridiplantae; phylum Streptophyta; class Magnoliopsida; order Caryophyllales; family Tamaricaceae; genus Tamarix; species Tamarix austromongolica. The sequence goes on along the minus strand of CM077814.1, from coordinate 80,147,455 downwards.
AGCCGCTCAACTCAACATGATTACAAAAGGGAAACGAAAATTTCTAGCTTTCTACCTCTTTTTTTTTTTTTTAATCTCTCTCCGTCTCTAATTTCCTATCTGTGATTTCAGAAAGGTAAACGGAGAAACACGTGGTTCGGCAGTTAGGATGCCGTATTGAAGATAAAGAAAGAGGAGGAAAGAGAATAAGATGGGAAGAGGCGGCTGGGGAGAGGGCAGAGGGGTTAGTCTTCGATGATTGAAATCAGAGATGATAGATCGGAGCAGGAGGACAAGGAAGAGGCCAAGGACAGGACAGCACAGAGCACAGCACAACACAGCAGAGCAGGATTACTAATTTACTACTACTTCCGCATCCTTGAGGAAGAGAAATAGAGATGGGCCGCGGAGGGGATGAACTTGAGAGTTATTATTAAGCTCATCTTTAGACTGTGAAAGTCGTAGGAGATGCGCCGTTTCTCGGAAGCAAGGACCAAGGACACACGAAGGTCGATTATACTCGCCGAGTAGACGTAGCGCGTCAATGACTACCTGTGTGTGTTATAACTTGAACTGTTCCTTTTACTACTTTCCATTCCGTCGTCAGTCGTCACTGAAAAAGAGAGAGAGAGAAGGCTAAAGTATTTTTTTCAGTATCCCCCACACCTCCTTTTCTTCCTGCCATAGGATAGACATTTATTCGCAGTAATTTTATGTCTTCTTACTATTTTTACAAGTCCAATTGTCCACTGAGAGTGAGAACACCTAGTCTATTAGTAATTTTTTTTTTTGAGTGAAGCATTGCCACTACTAATACTACGGTACGTTAACTTTGCTTTCCAAATGGAGTATTTAGTAGTTCTAGCATATAGTAGTTTTAATTAATGCTGTTCTTATGGGAAGTTAATGATATATCAATCATAATTAGGCTACCTTCTTGTGACTCTCTTCCAAATCATAAAAATATTTACCCCGTATAAATATATATATCATTTTAACAATTTATATATATTTTAAAAACTAATAAAAATTATATTAACATTTTGCTTATATCTTTTATTAGAATTAAAGCATAAATAATAATAATAAAATATGATGGTAAAAATTTGAAAGTAGGTATTCATTTCTTTAAATTAATATTTTTATATATAAATTTAATAATAAAATAACTTATTTTTCAATAATAATAGAATATGTTATAAAATCTACTTTTAAACTTAGGTTCTGTCCTGTAAATTAATGATTCGATTAAATATTATATAAAACACTGCTCTATATTAATTTGTCGGGTATGAATCTTAATATCAACTAGTATCACACGAATGTTTACTAAAAATATACTAATTATTTATATAATAAAGTATTTATCAAAAGTCGAATTCAAACCAATCCTTATAACGGTTCTCATAATATCTCGATACACACTAGCTAAGTCAATAGGAAGAGTTCAGGACATTGCACAAATTAGCATCGTAAATTAATATTGGGACCAGAGCTTATATTGCATTTGGCGGAAAACCACAATGTGGACTGATTTTTATTATTATATAGCATTAAGAGATGATTGATTTATTTGTTTAAATATACTTTCTATCAAGTTGTAATAAAAAGTATAAATAGTTTTAAAAATTGTACAAAATATCGTTGCGTTAGATATAATATGCTAGGATCAGGGGGGGCACTCTGCACCCCACAAGCTATGTAATAGGCTCAGGAGGTGCTCTATGTGTCAGCAAGCTATAATAGGCTCTTAGACGACATGCCTCAATGGTATCAAAATATAAATTAGGCCGTGATTATTGGGTAGGAATGTGGATGAGTCCGATCTAGATTAGATTTGGGTAGGAATTTGGATGAGTCCGATCTAGATTAGATTTAAATTCAAACAAATTTATATTATCTAAATTAAAATTTATCAGATCTTAAAAATTTAGAACTAAATTTAGATCTCTTGAATCTAGTGGATAAATAAATCGTAAACGGATTCTAAATAAGTTTGATTATTTTAAATAATAATAATAATTTGCATAAATACAATACATCTATGTTTTATTTAACTTAATATGTATTTTTCATCAAAAAAATCATTCGAGTAAAAAGATAAATATTTTAAAATAATTACTTTAATTTTTTAAATGACCTTTTAATGCTTTTACAATAAGATATTACATATTATTTATAAAGTACATTCACAGATATAAAATTAACAAAATAAATAAGAATTTTAAATAAGATTATGAAAAGATTAGCAAGCATAATATTAGTATGTATTTATACATACATACATACATATGTACACACACACATGTATATGTGTGTATACACTAAAAGGGTCTAGATTGAGTGCAGGATTTGTTGTCATCCCTTCTACCTACATAAGCTAAGACACTATCTTATTAGCCATCCACACAAATTCACACTATTGGATTCATCAGTGTGAATGCTAGCCTTAAGCACCTTCTTAAGACCAAAGGTTCATGTAGGTAAATCCAATCTCATTGATCCCTTCTCTATTTTTCTAGGGGTCGGCCAGAGGAGGTTGATTTGGATCACATCTTCTTTGAGTCCCCATTTGTAAAGATGATTTATAAGTATGTATTATATTTGTTGATTTTACCATGTTACTTTAGTTACCAGGACATATGTCTGGCTTTGATGGTGCAACTCACATTAGTGGATATAGGCTGAGCAAAGGTGTGGAGAAAAGTCTTCATTATGTCATCCTTAATCTATATATGGTGGGATTGGAATCAAGTGATTCCAAAAAAATTACTAGATCCTAGCTTTGATAGCCAAGCAAATTATTATTGCTAGGTTCACAACAATGCGAAAAAGATAATATTGTGCCACTATTTGAGGCTTATACACCAAATTCGACTAACTATGATGTATATATGATGGTTGTAACTGGAACTTACGAGTAGTTTTCAATTTTAATTTTGTTTTATAGGTTTGCATATGTTTGCCATAGACTATATGGATGTACATAATTGTAAAGTTTTGGTAAATGATTTTTGATAAATTTTATTTAGATACGTTGCCATTTTTTCTAATATTTTTCATGTAACTCACGTTTTGTATACTTTTTCTTAATTACCTTCAAACTTAAATTAAATTTAATTTAAGTACTTAAAATATGAAAAAAAATATCTTCCTAATTACATTGAGGTATTCATTTTGATATTCAAGTGAAGATAAATTTAAATGTGAAAGCACTTAAGTGAAATTATGCAAAATATAGTATACTCTAAAAAATATTAGGCTAAAAGCTAAGGTGTGTAAACAAAATCTATCCCACACATACATACATACATAAGTAAATATGTTATTCAAGATGCTAACAATGACGACATTTGTCTATTGTTTGAAAAATTCTTCAAATACTATTATGACTATATTTCAATGTCAATTTAAGTTACCTTTTAGTTTATTTTACCCCTTAAAAGCTCATGTGAAAACAAAAATCTTTATATTTACACAAGCCTTTTTGAATTAATGATATATTTATGCATCTTGTTGTTACTATATTCCAACTATTTATGTATTTACCTCTTATGCCATCTGTTTTTTTTACTTAAGTTTTGTTTGGTAAATTAAATTTTGAAATAATGATGATATAAATTGATGTATGTTAATGTTTTTAGATGTATGTTTTATTATTAATTTAATTTTTATATAAGCTTATAGTATGTTGCAAAAAAAAAAGTAGCTAAAAAATAATGTATGTCATGGATAATACATCGATAATAATTGCTCAAGGAGATGCTCTAAGTGTTGGCAAGCTATACCAAGCTCTTAGAAAACATACTATAATCTAGAAATTACTTCCTTTGGGATCTAATCCAAGAATCATAATGACCTAGAAATTGGCGGTTGATAAAGTGCGGAATAGGTTGAAGAGCTGGAAAGTGAGAACGTTTTCTAGGGTAGGCAAGCTTATACTTATCAAAAGTGTACTCAATAACCTGCCTCTTTTTTATATAAGACTTTTTATGATACCCAAAGGTGTTGTTAAAGAAATTATTAGAATTCAAATAAATTTCTTCTAGTCTGAAAGCGCGGAAAGGAAGAACTTACCTTTGATCAAATGGAGGATCATTAAAAGGCTAAAGTAAATGGGAAATTTGGGTGTTGATGATTTAGTGACTAAAAATAATGTTTTACTGTTTAAATGGTAGTGGCACCACTGATGGAGCTATGTGGAAGTCAGTTATTTAAGCCGTTTATGCAAAAAAAATTAGAGATACTTGGGAAGAAATGGAGGTAGAGATACTTGGGCAAAAATTTAATTTACTTGTATAGGTAGAGATACTTGGGAAGAAATGGAGGGGTGCTCAAGATTTTGGGAAGAAATGGAGGTAGAGATACTTGGGCAAAAATTGTAAAATAAGGTAAAAGAAATGACCTGCTAGCTATAGGTTTGAAGCTCATCTTAGGTGATGGGAAGAAGTTTAGTTTCTGGTATGATGACTAGACTGGTTAAGGAAAGTTGAGTGGGTGTTTTCCAAGGCTATTCTCAGTGTCTTGCCAGCCAGACGAGAAAGTGGCCAACATGGGTGTGTGAGATGGGGTTATTTGGCATTGGAATATCCTTCAGAGGAGAAGTCTTTTTATGTGGTAAGGCGAGTGAGAGAAGCAACTTCAGTAGATTATCAAACAAGTTCTTCCATGTAGAGAAAGAACTGACATAGTGTTTTGGAGTTAGGATAGAAGTGGGATGTTTTCTATCAGATCTTTTTACGATGTGCATTGGGCCGAGGAAATTAAAATAGGAGGCACCACTAAAAATTTTAGTAGAATCTAGAGTGGAGTCACACCACCAAGGATCGAGCTAGTTGCTTGATTTGTGGTTCAACAAAAACTTAACACTAAGGATAAGCTTCTTGGCCTCTAGCTTATAAGTCCCCATGATGCTAGTTGCCTCTACTACTGTAAATAGATGGAGTTTGTTAACCATTTGTTTATGCATTTCTCAATTACAAGTTAGCTCTAGTATAGTGTTTGCAATTGACTCAGGGTTGAATGAGTGATGCCCCAAACTTCTTTGGATACTTCCCTATCATGGTTGGGTATTTAGAGAAGAGGCTTAAAGGAAAACATTTGGGCTGCTACCTTTTTCACCATTATTAGAACCCATATGGGAATCTAGAAATAGAACTATTTTTGATGATGCTGAAGTCTGTGGTAAGTGGATATTGATACTTATACAGATCCAAGTTGTTTTTATAGGTTAAGGATGCAAATCAGAGTTTTTCCTATAGGGTTGGGGATCTTGTTCACAATGTCTAAATGCTAACTTGGATTCACTAATATGATTTGGCTTGTGGTCACAAATGTGTGCGTGTTATTTAGAAGGTTGATGCAGGTTTGGTTCTTGTGAAGTTCTCAGTCCTGGTTAGTTTTTTTTTTCTGGTGTCTTCTTTGGCTTTAGATCTAAGCGGCAGTACTTATAAGGATATTCTCCAGTCTCTTTTTTTTTTTGCCTTTTGGGTGTGGGTGATGAAGGTCTTTCTTGTGGGGGGGTTTATTTGCTATAAAAGGTAGTTTACTCCATGTTTCATCTTTTTTTTTCCTCTTTTTTGGAGTCTTGAGCAATTATCAAAAAAATAATACAACATGCTCTGGTGGTGCCATGGTATAAACTAGTTTAGGATCATCCAGAGATGCTAGGCCACAAGATCAATAGTTGGGTGGCATGCCCATATGAGGGGGGAAATAGAGAAAAATAAATTGAAAGAATGGAGGAAGATTGAGGATTCAACATTGTATGAATGTTTTCAGCAAGAAGAAGAGTATAGGTATTACATCTTCACTCAATGCATAAAATGGTAAAGAAGATTTGGAAAGCTGTGTTAGATTGGTTGATGTTCCAAATACTACTTGACTTCTTAGAACATATGTCTAGCTTGGATGATTCAATTCAGAATAGTGGATAAAGGTAAGGTAACTAAGTGGAGTGCAGCCTTCAACTTAATTAGTCATATACAACCTATGGCGTAGTCAAAATGGAATAATTTTCTAGCATAAATAGGTGATTCCAACTCTAATAGTTAAGCAAGTTATTAGTGTTGTAGTGCTATGTTCAATATCGGATGCATCAATGCAAAATAGAGAAGATTTTTCTAGTATTTGAAGCTAATAGGCCACCTATACAACTAAGATGTATTATGGATGTAATGGGGGCTTAGGAGGACTAGTTTTCACCTTTTATTTTGCTTGATAGCATTGTCTATGTCTACCTTGGACTATTTCGATATACATAATTCAATTTTAGTAATATGATATGGTTCTGGAAATCTGCCTTCTCTACAAACCATAGAATTATTATGGATTCTTTTCATATAATTGTATAGGAATAAATAATAATAATAATAATAATAATAATAATAATATTAATATTAATAATAATAAGGTATATATATATATATTGTCATCTATGATAAAGATACAAGTATATGACTGCTAAATAGAAAATAGTAGGAAATTTTCATTTGATTGTTTTAAAATTTTCTTAGACTAAGTGTATGGAGAGTTGTGATTTCATATTATATATTTAGATATGCAATATTTTTTAGATAAAACATAAGCAATATTATAGTTCAAGTAAGTTATTATAGAAAATTAGACTAATTTCATATGAAAAGCACATACTTACCCTTGATTAATTGGAAGAGATTACCCAAGAGACTCAAGGATTATCACCAATACTAGCCCACCATCGGAGTAGGAAAATATTTAAGTCAATCATTGAAGATGTTCTAATATTTTATCCAGGTTGTTAGTTGAGAATCTTGCTTAATTATTTATGCTTAGTTGTCATTTTCATTATTTCAAGAAGTATTGAGTCACATTATGCAATACCCCATAAGTTTATTTACTTTTCTTCACGTTTGTTTTTTTGGTAATATTTTTTATTATGAGCGTAAAACTTTATATAGTGGTCCATAGAGTACTGTAGGTATCACATGATACTAGGGCCATAAGGTTCTCTTATGACATTATTTTACGGAGATAATATAATTTTGGTTTCTTAAAGCATTATTTGGCTCTTATGATCTTTATAAAACATCATATTTTATATGATATTAAAATTATTTTTATTAAGAATTCCCCTCTAATAATACTAATAATAATAATAATATGTGATAAGTCTTCACTTGAAAATGAAATTTACGAGTAAATACGTATTAATAGATAAGATCGGAAATGATAACTAGAATCTCATCTCCAACCACTTTTGTTAACTATTAGTAATTTATTCGTGAGAGATGATTACCTTATTTCGTTAAATAACGTAATAGACCCAGTAGAAGATAACTATCATCTTTGTCCTAATAGCTTTGTCGGTACATAAGCAATTAGTGAGCCAAGAGAATAGTACGAAAAGAGGGTTGCACTATTATGGAGGAAAAAGGGCAGCGACGTCAGCATCCATCCTCTGTAGCGATGGCTTAGAGGTGACCGGTAACTTGTTCTTTAACTAGCCAATTATTTTGCTTGTAATCCATCTAATCTTATTTATAGTGTCCATTTACGCCTCTTATGGGCCATGTTTATTGTGTCAGAGGCAAGCAATCATCCTCTGTGACACCTTATTGGAGATTACTATAATCGTATTCCATATTAGTTTTATGGCCTGTCAATTTATGAGGTTTAATAAACTAATAAATCATCTAATTTAATGGAGTAAGGATTGGTGCGTAACTCGGCTATGCTGAGTCATAGTCTAGTATTTTTATATTTTTTTTTCTTTCTTGTGAAGTAGATTTCGTGTCCATTCCCTTATACGAGGATTTCAGTTTTCACGTTGTGTGTACATATATGTGTTCTCATATTGGATACATAATTTAAATTACCACATAATGGCTTCTTCTTGCTTAGAACTAGCTTATTATTAGTTTTTTTTTTATAATTATGGGAGTAGTCCCAAGGACAAACAGCGTTACAAGAAGGCTTCCACATTGTGGACCATTTCCTGGACTCGATAAGGAAACTCACGTCTATTCGCCTTAATCCACGAGCCTATCCTAACTTTAACAAGCAGGAGAAGCCACCTATCACACACTTTGTATTTATCAAACACGACTTTATTTCTATACTCCCATATGACATCAACTATAGCAAAGAAAGCCGTATGCCAGAGATCTCGCCTCATGCCGCCTCCTGTGAAGCCAATCCACGCATAAGCATGCGTATCAATAGATCCTGACAATACCCATGAAACACCAAGCCACTCACTGATCGCATACCACATCTTCCTTGCCATAATACAGTGAATAAACACATGGTCCACCGATTCCTTTTCTACCAAACAAAAGGGGCACCCTGTGTCCTCCAAATCCACAACATGTAACCTAGCTAACCGATCCTTGGTGTTAAGTCTGTGTTGGACCGCAAACCAAGCGATAAGTTCAACCCTTGCAGGGGCACGCCCGCTCCAAATGAAACTAAGATCAGGGTTATTTGGTCCGTCTCCAACAGTCTTCTGCATCGCTGCCATACAAAATGATTTGACGGAATATGACCCGTCCTCCTCGAGTACCCATCGATACTTGTCCTTTCTTTCTCTATTCAAAGGATGACGGTTTATGGCCCCTTCCATCTGCGCCACTGCTTCGCTCTCCCACTCGAAAAGAGGTCGTCTCCATCTGAAGATCCATATCCACTGATTCCCTTCCCATCTCCCCATATCGGCAATCTTCCCTTCCTGTTGGCTAGAGACACTGAAAAGTCTTGGGAAGGTCGCGCTGAGTGCTCCTGATCCTGTCCAATCATCGAGCCAGAAGCTAACTGTTTTTCCTTCTCCAACAACTAAGGACAGCCCCTCTCTAAAAACGGGGTCCCTACTGCCCCCTTGGTTATATCAACCCACGGTGACCACCCTCGTTGATTCTCCAAGCAAAGCCCACTACCACTTCTGTCCCCATAGCTTATTATTAGTTAATTAGTTATTTTGTAACTTAAGATCCTATTATCTTCGATTCTTGATAGTTCGGCGGCGACCTAAATAATTATGTTAAGGCATATGAAATAGCATAGTCTTGATAAGTATTTAGCCGACAATTAAACTGTATCGTAAAGCCGGCAAGGCGAGAAAGAGTCGTATACTTCCAGACTAGGCTAGTTGGACCTATGATATACGTATAACATTTGGTGACTATATTTTATACTGCATTGACAGTAAATCTAAATTATTGGGTATATTACACATGATTGACTATCCGACCAGTTCCAAATTTGGAGAATGACAATTACGTCGTATGAGGGTGAAATTCAATCTTGGCAATACATTGGGTTTCATGTTAGTTAGTTGGTACATTCCCTATATTTATTTGGTTATATATATATAGGATTTAGTCTTGGGCTAAGTAAGTTATATGAGAAAAATATTGATTATTGAGTCATTTGTCATTCATATAGTTATTGACTTAGCCCTAAATCTACTTAAGTATCTAGGGATATAGGTATATTTAACATACAACATAAAGATAATGAGTTGAAATAGATAGATATTTTAGGGTTGGGCTAGCTAGCATAAAGTCAACAAAGTTTATTTATTTAGCATAATCTTTAGTATTGTTAGTTATTGATTTTTAATTTATAGAAACTTTATATAGTGAGCATTTATTATCATGATTACATTTTAAGTAACCCACTTGTTTTTCTAACTGCTCATTGATAAATTACCAACTATATTTTAATATATGTGATACTACTTTTGTAATATATACTTTAAGGTGCTTTAAATTTTATATATGTGGTAACCCTTACTTTATAAAATCCTTATATTTCATTAACATGGCTCTAGATTTTATTTAAAAATAGGATTTTTATGAATATAAGCTATTTATAGGTGTTTTATAGTTACTTTTGCTAATTTATTCGAAATCTATGTATAGTGTTTATATTATTTTATTTATTGTTGGTGGTCATATAAAATTTGTGGCATGAGTTATCTTATGATATTAGTCTAAATACATAACCTTTGTTTTCCTAATTGGTATTAAATTATAATGGTGGTTGGTTTATGATACATATGGTAAACTCTTTTTAAAAATTATTCAAATTGGAAATTGGTATTGTGGAAAATCTTATTAAATAAAAATATTATTTATGGAAGTTATCATTTTTGGAAAGTAACACATATGAAAGGCACTTAATTTTGGAAAGGTGGTTGTAAGAATGTGTATATATGGTTTTGTAATTTGGTTACATTATACAGACACCTTGAGTAAGACACTAAAACATAAAGTTGAATATTTGAGTTGGACTTAGAGTCCTTTGTGGTCGGTCTTTCGGATTTGGAGATCGACAATAGTCTTTCCTTGGATTATAGTAACTTGTAGTCACTTGGTTTATTTACCTGATCAAGAGTTAGTAAGGCTCCATGTCTACTCTATTAAGATATTTGGATCTCTTAGTAGGTGTGCACACTTAAGGAATGGACAACTAAGGTTAGATTTTTCCCTTTGGTGCTAGGACCACTGGGATTCCTTAGGAGGTAGATCTCCTGTGGTTGGTTTTGGTTGTTCTTAGATGTCTTCAAAATTATTTTTCTAGATGACCCTCCTAATTATGTTTTTCCCACTTAATAGATAAAATTGGATGGTGTATATATATGGTTACTGATCAAAGAGGCTTTATAAATAGTAAACTAATATTTGCCTTAACATTTGACTCATACGTTGTTGTGTTTGATATATTATAGTAACTCTATAAATTATGATATTTTTCATCTAAATAATGGGTTAGTTAGTTGTTTCTCTGGCTAGCTTGGTATTATTTTAAACGGTAGTATAATGATCCATGATGTACATGTTGAGAAAATAGTCTTGTGGAGGTATATTGTGACCATACTTAAGGATGGACACATGCTTGCAAGATGAGTTAAGAGATTAGTTTGGATTCCGGAATTCTATTTTTTATTGGTGTTTTGAATTCATCAAGTTTTAAATGTAGTAAGAGTTATTGAATTTTCTAATATGTCATCAGCCACTTTTAGCGTTGTTATTTGATTTTATTATGATGTGTTATTATATTAAGAATGTTGTGGAATTTTGTTTTGGTTTTTAATTTTTAGTTTTAGCCTTATCATATGGTGTAATTGGAATAATGGTGTTTACTTGCACTAGATGTGGTGGTAATACCCTTATTCTTATTCAACTTTCGCATTGATTTCTAAGTATTTTATGTTTTAAAAATGGGGGTGTTACGCATTATCATTTTCTCCATTATATTACTAGAGGAATTAGGCTTAACCTCTCTATTTAAACTCTTGAATATCTCTAGGAAAGACAGAGAATTGTCATTCAAATCTTTTTGACTTTTTCTCCTAACTTTTCTCACCAAATTTTAAAGCATCCACAACTTGAATAGTGGGACTAACAAGGTCTCACCTATCAATTAGTGATTTCAATGAGAGTCTCCAAAGAAGGAGATGGGAAGCAAACATACTCTCAAGCTCTTAATGAGGTATTCCATATGCTTGAAGAAGTTTTTATTGCTCAACAACGCACCCTAACGGAAACTATCAAAAGCCAAGCAACCTTACAAACTATTGTTGATGAAATACACTAGCATTTAGCACGTCTAAGCCCAACCACTATTCTTAGTACCTCTAATACCTCTACCTCCAACCAATGCCTCAAAACTAAACCCCACAACCCTCATATCCCACAAGACTTAGAACCTAACCCCTCACTTAACAACAAATAACCACGCATCCACCACGACGTGACTTGTGTAACTTTCATGGCATTAACCACTAAACTAGCCTTTTCAAGTTGAAAGGTATTTTAGTTTTCACAATATACTTGATAAGCAATATATTGACGATGTGAGCTTCTATATGGTAGAATAAGTCCTCAATTGGTTTCAATGGATACACCACCAATGTATGCAATTCTCCTCTTGGTTTTCCCCTCACCTAGGCCCTAGAACAAAGGTTCAAACCCTCCACTTACATCAATCACCAAGCCTCCCTATTTAAAATTGCCCAATTAGGTAGTGTATCCAATTATCAATCCTATATTCAAAACCTTTGTAATTTTGTGCTTGACCTATCATTTGATGCTCTCTACATCCTCTTAAACCTAAAACCATCAATCCATCAAGAAATTTCCATCCTTAAACCCAATTCCCTTTATTCTACTATATCCTTAGCTAAGCTAATAGGAAAAAATTACATGATTCTCAAGTTCCCTTGAATTACCAAACACATACCTAAAACTTCACTGCCAAGAAACCACCACTTCTTATTTTACCACCAGCCTCTATGATAACCAAAAGGCATCCAAATTTACCTCATATCAATTGCCTATTCAAAAATATATGCCAAGAGAGGTCAAGGGTTTTTTTCCACTATAATGTAAAATATAGCTTAGTTCATCAATGTAAAATCTAATAGTTCCTTCTCCTCTTCACTGATGACTTGTTGAGGCTAGATTTGGAGAAAATTGCAGAAGTGAGCAACAGAAACCAAGACAAACTATAATAGGAGGAGATTCAAATTTCATTATATGTGCTTATAGATCCTAGAAAGCTTATACAATTCACTTCACTACCATGGTTTGAGTTTATCTTATAGCTATGTTGGTTGATTTGAGGAGTACACATCACTATATCCGCCCCCAAATATCAATCCCAAAATTGTTAATTACTTGAGTTTGGTCATGGACTAGAATCAAATAGTGTGGATGACCATTGGGAATGATGAGAAAATAAGATTGGGGGGGTTAAGTTTGGGAGTTGTAGCGTTCATCAATTGGAACAATTTTATAGTGGAATTCCACATTCTTAGAATCGTTAGCGCATACCTAGGAATATAAATGAGCTGAGCTAGTTTGATCTCGGCTCGGGTTCAACTCGTTAAAAGCTTGTTTGAGCTTATTTGTTTAGTTAAATGAGCCTTAACTAAGGCTTGTGTTTGACTTGTTTAGATATTTTTTTAAGGCTCAACTCAAAATTGGTTCATTAAAAGCTCATTTATAAGCTTAAGGTTTAAATTAAAAATCTATGATTTAACTTAAAATATAGTGTTTTAGTAATTAAACACTAATAATCTAAATTTTCCTTATTGTTGTGACCTCCCTATGAGCCATGACCTCGAGTCACAGTCTTCAACCTCTGACTCTTACTCTCACTTTCTCAAATCTCAACTTCACTCTTGCTTTTTGTTGTTAACCTCCTACTCTTAGTCTCAGACTCTTAGTCCTCTCTTCTTGTTGTTCATCGACTTCTTCCTTCATTCCCCGACCAATAGTTCTTTCTTTATTTTCATCCTCGACTCCTCATCACTTGTCCTTTTTCATCACAGTTAGGCTTCTACTTCTTTGTCACTTTCGCTCCCATCAGGTATATATATTTCCTTCTTCATTCATCTTACTCAAGTCTTGTAGCTTTATTTTTAGATGTTTTATTTACATCCTCTTTAATCCCAAGTCGATTTCATATTCTAAATCTAGATCTTCAACTTTAAGTCTTTTTCTTCTTTAGGTAGAATTTTGTTCCATTTTGTTTGATCTTTTTCAATTTTTTTTTTATTTCATTCCATTTTGTTTGATGTTGTTTGATTGCTAATTTATTTTTATTTTTAATTACGAGTGAAGAATATGCTAAAAAAATCTATCATTTATTTTAATTTGTTCAAGGCAACCTAATTTGTCATCTGTTCAATTTTGGCAAAATCTATCATTTGTTCTAGATTGAGAATAGGAAAAAAAAGTACTAGTGAAAATTTTCTTTTATGGAAAGCTTTTATGAACAATTGGTGAAATAAATGACAAGCGTCAATTATATGATCCCATCTTGGCGCTTATACAATGTAAGGTATACCACTACAACTCAGTTTATTAATCTATTTCTTATCATTTTATTTTGGCATTTAATATTCACTAGATGTAAATTTATTACTTATTATACTTCTAATTACAATTCCTTCCATATTATTAAAGCTATGTTTCCATTTTCTCCTTGCATCATACAAGCCTGGTAGGATACTAACTAGTGGAAATTACCTTTTTATTTGTGTGTCCCTCCATCTCTTGCTAATAGTTATTGAGGCTTGGTCAAGCCTACATCCTATGTTGTTTGTCCTTACTATACCATTATCATAGGTAAATCCACTACCTTGCTCGATGGCCCATGTCCATTATTAGCCCTCATCCATCCATCACTCTCTTGATATTTGAGATAATCTTATCATATTGTAGAGGTTATCCAATCTAATAACAAACAACATCTTCTTCCAGTCCCAAACTAATTTAGAGTGTTAATGTTGGTCAATCTAGCCTTTCATCTATGTACATGGTGTATTGAAATAGAAGGTTTATATACTAATGGTTAGTTGTCTTATGTGATAATTGTTTATGGTTTCCATATGGAAGTTCCAAAACTTAATCTTATATTAGTATAATTAACATTTAATGCATAAGTTACTTATAAAAGCTTGTTTGAATAGTATTATTTTGGTTTGATCTTCATTTGAAGAATTTTATAGGCATTTGTGGTTGAAGAATTGAAGTCAACTAAAAACTTGGTTAGTAGGTAGTATTAGCAACACCTTATTTTTTGAATTCTTTATTACCCTATTAGTTTTTTGGTGGTCTTATTTATAATTGTTCTTTTATATCATGTTTTATCTTTTTGGTTTTAATAAAAAATTATAAGTCTGAACTTTTCTTGTAGGTATTTCTTATTTTTTGAATTCTATTATTTATTTTGTTATCATGTATGGTAGCATAAAAATTTAGGCCTTGTAATATTGAGTTTTTTTTCCTATTATTCAAATTTAAGATCAAATTGCTTAAATTTTACATATAGCTTAAAAAATTAGATAATTTTATTACATTATTAGTCTTATAGGTGTTGTTATTGCTTCTACTACCATGCTTATTTTTTTTCTTTTTCAATAATCATATATAGCTTGTGACTATGCCAAAATTAATATAGCCAAAATTTTCTTCTTCAAAATAAGGATTAGCCTCAATACATTCAAGATCTTTTGCTACTAGTCCAACTATGGAAGAAGACAATAACATTGTTGTTAAAGTTAGACGAGAAGAGCCATTTAATGAGGAAGGGGAGCAAGGTATGAAATCTTGTAATGGAGATGATGAAGATGATGAGCTTGTGCCATAAAGAAATTTTTTTTGAAAGAGAACATCACTCATATGGCAAGACTTCAAAGAAGTTGTATTGAAAGATGGAATGAAGAAGGCATAGTGTAATCATTGCTATGAAAAGCTTTCCATTATTGTCGATGGTACGACCTCTCATTTGAGAAGACACTTGTTTACTTGTGCACTCTGTAAGTTAAAAGGTCACCAAAAATTATCTTTAACAAAACTGATTTGGTTAAGTTCTACTACTAGCTTTAGATTTGATCATGTAGAGTTAGGAAAGGCGTGGGATAAAGTTGTTTTAGTCCATGAATACTTGAAAACCCTCACTCCTCATTACAAAAAGTGTCACGTGATATGGTAAAATAATATTGTTTTGTTGAAAAAAATGATGTGTTTGATAGGATGAAGAAGATTAGTATCAATACTAATTTGTGGAAGTCTGATGCTTAAAAAAATCTATTATATGGTTGTGAATCCACATTTCATTGGTGATGAATGAGTATTACATAAATATATATTGAATTTTTACTAGCCCCTTCTTGTATTGGTTTGAAAATTTTTAGTACCTTGCACAAATGTTTTATGGATTGGGAAATTCATAATAAAGTATTTAGTCTTACTATTGATAATACAACTATTAATGATAGAGTTTTTATGATACCAGGATATAACTTTACTTTTAAGAATAAGCTTGATGAAAAAATATTTCATGTGAAATGGTGTGTCATATAATAAATTTATTGGTATAAGATAGACTTGAATGTGTTGAGAATATTACTACGAATGTGAGAGAAAGTGTGAAGTATTTGGTATACTCTAAAGTATGTTTAAAGTTATTTAGTGAGATTGCTAAGCAAGTGGGTTTTTCCAAAATAAATTTAGTATTCGATGTTAAAACGAGATGGAATAAAGATTATGCAAATTTGTGCATAGCTTTAGAATTTAAAGATATGTTTTTTTAGATATGTTAAACAGGATTTGTAACATCCACAAAATTTACTACTAATTTTTTTAAATGTTATAATTGGAAGTGAATACGGTAAAGTTTAGGATATTACTGCCATACTTAGTACCAAACAGGTTATCCCCACCATTCTTATACTAAGTGATAAGGCTAAAAACTTACACTACTTAAATTTAAAACACAATTATAAAATAGAGTAGTGTAATAGTTGGAATACAAGAAATACAAACCACTAATAGTGGCTACAAAATAAATTCATTGGAAAAGGAAGTATAAAAGTTTTAAGGAAAATACAAAAAATCGTTCCGGATAGTCCTACGTTCTTATCCCGATGAGTAAGTCTTAAATAGTGCTTGTGAGCTAACCTGCAAGCCTCTGCCCATTAAATAAGTAGGGGCCCAAGAAAGTAATCCTTTAGTACTATAGTAATAAATAACTTATTATATGACACTAATACGTAAGGCTCACATGCAACACATCAATTGCTACACATCAAATACATGAACATGGAATTATGCATATATGGATTGAAATGCAATAATCATATAGATAGCTACATGCATCAATATCATATGCCACCAATGCTCATTCGCTTAGAAATAGCAGACATTACCAATTGAGCATCCAAGCAATGCTCTTTGTAGTATGATTTGTAAGCCAACATCTTACTCAACCATACACCATCCATTCAACTCATAGGAAGCCCATAGGCCCCTTAATATAGTACCATACACAATCCATCCTAGCAGGTACCAAGGCTGCTACCAAATCACATCAGTAGGGCATAATAGTTCAATCATTATTATCTAGACTAAAGCCATTAGTGTCATAATTAGTCATCTCTCAAATTATATCCACGTAGGTTCGGGAACCCCACTATTCTCATTGGTAGATTGGTAAATATAATACACTCCGGGGCAAAACACTCCTGACCACTAATATTATTGGTGGATCGATACATATAATATAATCCAGGAAAAAAACTCTCTTAACCACTATTATCACCAATGAACCGGTACATATAATGCAATCCAGGACAAAACACTCTTAACTACTATTATCACCGGTGGACCGATACGTATAATACAATTCAGGGACAAAATGCTTCTGGCTACTATTCTCACCTGTGAACTGGTAGATATAATCTGTATGATCCCGACCTACATAGTGTTCTACTGTAAGTAATTAGTGTTTTCCATTTAATTATCACACAAGTTCATTTTATTTGCTCGAGGGGGAGATCACGAACTTAGAGACACAAAGATACACTAGTCATATTGGCATATAAGAGTAGAACATTATCCTATTGACTAACAACCCAGGGATGTAAAGGTACCCTGGTCGCACTGGTACACGAAGGTACACAGTACCCTACGAATAATGACACCTATTCCATAAGTATGCATACCCTATAATTAGGTATGTAGAGCTAGGTATAGTAAGATGTAGGGTCTAGTTAGGGCATTAAGACACACTAGCAAAATCCAAAACAATCATGGGCTAAACCACGTATTTAGGGTAGTAACTTCTAAAGAACCACCATTCTTGATCTTGAGGTCTTTCACTTTAAGTATAAGTATTTTAATTAAGGTGACCACGAGAAGTACACATTAATCACATACTTAACCATTTTTATTTGTTTCCAATGTTATGAAGTGACCAAAATTAGGATTATTGTCAATTCCAACATAAATAATCCACTAAGGCCAACCTAGGTTTTAATACTCACATTTAAGCACCTTAGGTCAAAATAACTAAAATGACCCTAAGGCTAAGGCTACCTCTTTACCATCCACTTCCATCACATAATTCGTTTTTATTTATCAACATGCCATAAAAAGAGTATCACACAATAATTAAACTATTAATTATAAAGTTAAGTTACTCAACACACCAAATGACCATTTTACACATAAAAGCTTAACATGCACTTCTATAACAACCAAACACACATCCTCATGCTTAAACAACAACTAATACATTTCTTGCATGTTTATGAGAGTAACAACATAGCATATCCAATTTACCAAGTTGCTCTTAAACCATGCATATCCATTATGATATCCTCCAAATTACCAAAATACCCCTAGGCCTTATAATGTTCATGATCATGCTCGAATAGGTGATATTAAGGCAATAAACCTCTATTCTCATATTTAACATCAATTAATACTTATCGTGAAGGTTTATTAGACTAATTGCCATATTACATGTAAAATTACCAAAATGCCCTCAGACCATATATTATTGATTACCATGCTCAAATAAGTGATACTAAGACAATAAGCTCGTGTTATCATATTTAACATCAATTTATACTCACCATGTATATTTATTAGACTAACCACTATATTACATGTAAAATTACCAAAATGTCCCTAGGTCATTTAATATTAATAATTATAACCAACATGCATTAATGACACTACAAAACCCCTATTATCATTCTTAACACCAATTATCACTTACCATGCATATTTATCTAGGTAACCCTCATTCACATTCAAAATTACTAAAATATCCTTGGGTCATAAAATATTGGTAATCATGCCCAACCATGCATTACTAAAACCACAAATGCCTATTAGCATACTTAAGCACCAATTATTACTTATCATCCATATTTATTTAGGTAACCCCTATTGCACATGTAAAATTACTAAAATGTCCCTATACTATATATTATTGATTATCATGACAGAACATGTATTCTCAATGCCACATGCCCCTGTTATCATTTTAAACTCTATATAACACCTAACATGCATCTTTTGTTAAGATGATCACCACCATACATTAAAATTACCAAAATGCCTCTAGACCATGAAATATTGATATTCCTACTAACACATGTATTTATAACACACCAAACTTCTATCTCCATTGTTATAAGCATATATAGCATATTAGTGATCCTGATAAGGGTTAAATATCATGAAGTGTCCAAATGACTAAATTGCCCCTAGGCCTTATATTAGTAAGATTATTACTACAGATGTCCACAACTACTTAGCATGGCATCATATATGCATCACACCCTACATTATACCTCTTCTAAATCATCCTTTCACATACACCACAACCTATACAAGATACATGCATTCCTTTTTTATTTTCCAAGATAACATGATAATTATAGAATTATTTCTAACACATTATATTTACATAAATCACGTGCCAACAACTCTAATGTGATAACATACGATAATCCATACATTTTTGTGGGGTATAACGGTTACCTTATTTCCAACAAAACCAAAATTTACCGATATTTAGTCTTAATAAATAAAATACTTAAGCTCTATTTAATAAAATTTTGTACCTAAAATTATATCACTAGTGAAATATTAATATTAGATAAATAAAATAATGTTTATATTTAAAATATTTATTAAATATAATATTACCAAACTACCTTATCTCTTAATATTGGCTAAAAATATATACCAAAATAATAGCATAACTCATGCTACCCATGCGGTGTGGGCCATGCAAATAGTGTGGCTAAAGAAATGGGAAGGCGTAAGGAAAAAATGGAAGGATGGGGAGCTCGGGTAAAGGGTTGAGGGAGGTGATGGAGGACATGTTGGTGCTGGTGGTTGGGTGCAAAGGTGAGGCAAGAGATGGGTGGTGGTTAGAGGTTGTGGTGTGGCGGCTTGGAGGCAGCAAAGACGGCGGTGGGGATATAGGATAAAGATGTAGAAAAGGAAGGGAGAAGAGAAAGAGAAGGGGGAAGCTAGGGTGGTTTGGGTAAGGTGGTGCAAGGGGACATTGAGATGGTGTCGGGTGGCTGAGGGGATGCTGTGGTAGCGGCAAAATGGAGGGGCAAAAGGTGGCTAAGGGTGATAGGTGTAGGGGATTCAAAGTGAATAAGTATAGAAAGGGAGGGGGTAGGTTGTAAGGTGGTTGGTGCTGGCTACTTGGGGTAGTGAAGGGAGGAGGTGGGGTCTAGGAGGTGGCGGTGTGGTGGCTGGTTGGGTGGTGGAGAGGAACTATAGAGGTGTCAAATGGGAAAATAGGGTAGGAGAAAAAAGGAGAAAGAAAGAGAAGAGCGGATCGAGGGAGAAGGCTGAGCTCGAGGGGGAATGAGCAGAGAAGAAGAGAAGATGGAGAAGAAAAAGAAGGGGAAGAGAAGAGGAGAGAGGAAGCCTGCTGGTCAGGGGTGCTAATGGGTGGCAGAGCGTGTGATAGGGATGGATGTAAATGGAAGGAAGGGGCATGTAGGGAAGGAAATTTGGGGGATGTAGGGTTGAAAATGGAAAAGGAAGGGAGGATAGGGGAGGGTGGTAAAGGAAGTTTGTGTAGGCTGGCAAGTGCAGGGGCATAGGAGGAAGAAGGGAGAAGCTGTGTGAGGGGAGGGGAGGGGTTGTTTGGCTCGAGTAATGTAGGGGGAAACGAATAAGGGAAAGGACTTAGCAAGAAAGAAAGAAAAGAAGTCAAGGTAGGCCCAAAATTTACTATTTTTAAAAAAAATCTCTAAATTTACAACCCGTAAATTCTGGGGATATTATCGCCGCACTTAATACTAGACCGGTTCACTCCTACCATTCTAGTACCAAGTGTTAAGGCTAAGAAAATATTTTCCTCAACTCAAATCAATACATAAACCAAGGTTTATAAATACGCAAATCAGAGTATGCAAGAATCTTTACATAATCCAAAGCACGAAAATAAAGCTCCAAGAAGTGAAATAATGTTTACAATTATTAAAGTTGATTCAGAAAAACCAATACAAAGAAAAGATGATGAAAATAAATAATAATATCATCGGAAAGAAACCGACCAAGCAGCTCTAATATTTTAACCAACCCCAGACCATCACTTGCCCCTTCCAGATTCCCCATGGACATCAATAGCATCGAAGAAGACATCTTCTACCTGCAACACGTCAGATGGGACTCCTACTCGTGGGAATGAGCAACACCCATAATAAGGGTGATCAGTATGCTACTACTGAGTAAGGTAACTGAGCACTAAGGCCAACACATAAGGTTCATAAAATCATGCAAGACAATACATAAGGTACATAAAATCATGCAGGACAATATATAACATATGAATATTCCAGCCAACACATAAAGGCCCATTTAGTCCGGATTAGTAAATTATAATCTATTTTTGATATTCAATTCACACCATACTCTTTAACAATCCATGCGAGTACAGGAACCTCCCACTATTTTAGCTAGTGGCTCGATCACTTATAGGGAATCATGTCCTAACCACTATTATAGCCGGTGGATCGGTCACTTATAGGGTAAAACCCTAACCACTATTTCTAACCGATAGATCGGTTTAGTTCCTGCTCGCATAAAGTTACACTGTAAGTAATTAGTATCTTTTATGTGCCTTAGCAAAACTATGGTTTGTGTTTATCAAGCTCGGGATCCCCCACTATTATAGCCACTAGGTCGGTCACTTATAGGGTATCCTGCCCTAACCACTATTATTTGCCCATGGATTAGTCACTTATAGGGTAAAATCCCTAACCACTATTCCTAACCAGTGGATCGGCTGGACCCGACTCAATAATCTTTCACTTTAAATGATTAATGTCTTAAATATCTTGTTCAGAAGCTTTTACCCAGACATGCATGACTAAGTTCTACTGTTCTTATCGTCCAAAAGTCTCGCCCCACATTATGAGACTCAAACACTCCTTAACTTGACCTTACATCCTCCCTCCTTATTTTAACTCACGTTAGAACCCATCTCTCATATATGTGGGTTATATCCCACTTTTATTCACCTCCAAGTACACACGTTACCACACTTTAGGGTTTTCTTTTATTCACCTCCTTTTTCTTTTTGTTGCATGGAAGAAAAGGAAGGTGGGTTGGTTCATGTTGACTAGAAATTTAGGAGGAAGAGGAAGGAGAGAAGAAGGGGCTGGTCAAGACGAGTGTAGCTGGTGGCGCCATTTTCGAGGCCAACGGAATTGCAGGTCGATGAGGAGGAGAAGGAAGGAAGAAGAAGGGGGTGGATAGGCCGACTGGGGGAAAAGAAAGAAAAGAGAAGGGAGAATCAAGCCGGCATTGGTTATAAAGTTTTAAATGGAACGTAGCTGTAATACCCCCAAATTTACTACTGAAAAATTTCGTTTAGTTCAAATGCTTTAGCGGAACGAACAATTAAAAACGCACTTGGGGTATTACCGCCACACTTAGTATCAGACCGGTTCGCTCCCACCGTTCCGATACTAAGTGCTAAGGCTAACCAAAAGTCATAAAACGTGAAACCTTAACCATAAATGCACCATTACACAATGTTCATAAAGACAGAGTTCAAGCACGATAGGGTATCATTAAAATTACAATTTTAAAAGTCCCATTTTGAAAACACAACACAACGTAAATACATCAAGATAAAGTAGACGGTAATCAAAAAAAGAATTAAAGGGGTCCGGCCAACTCGCTCTCGGCCCCAAACAGGAGAGACTCATCACTCGGCCCCACCGGATGCCTCGTAGGTATCGTAGGCATCGAACACGTGGTCTCCTACCTGCACAAGGTCAGATGGGTCCTCTGCTCGTGGGAATGAGCAGCACCCATGAAACGGGTGATCAGTACGCTACGTACTGAGTAAGGTAACAGACGAACTAAGGCCGACACATACATCAAATGATACATATCTAACACGTCAATAATGTACAATAACATGCAGGAGTAACTGATTCCTTACTTGTATTTTATCCCTTATGGCCCATTAGTTGATAATTCATTTTCACACGTTCTTCATTAATCCATGTATGTACGGGGACCCCACTATTATAGCCGGTGGACCGGAAATATACACCCAGGGCAGAACGCCTCTGGCCACTATTATAGCCGGTGGACCGGAAATCAACACCCAGGGCAAACGCCTCTGGCCACTATTCTAACCGGTGGACCGGACTGGCCCCGCACTTTCATGGTGTTTCACTGTACGTAATTAGTATCTTTCCTGTGGATTACTCGTTCGTGTGGATCTGTCGAGCCCGAATCCCCCACTATTATAGCCGGTGGACCGGAAATACACACCCAGGGCAGAACGCCTCTGGCCACTATTATAGCCGGTGGACCGGAAATCATCACCCAGGGCAAAACGCCTCTGGCCACTATTCTAACCGGTGGACCGGACTGGGTCGGGCTCATCAGTCTTTCGCTTTACGTAGTTAATGTCTTATTGATGTCTTATTAGGTCACACCACGCCCTTGACATGCATGCCGGTAGTGCGCTTCCACTCCCCTCCAGAAGGACCATCCCATATGTTGGGACCCATGTCTCCCCTTTTTACTCGACATCGGACCCGTACCTCCCCTTACACTTGACACCCATCCCCGAGGCTATAGACCCTCTTAGCACATATGACATTAACTCCGTACGACCCTGACTCTCTAGGGTCCCCCCCCGGGAAACCCTAATTGGCCTAGGTGGCCCGACCCAGACCCTAGTACGTTACGTCCTCAACAAGTAACCCCCCCCCTCTTCATCCCCGAACTTCCTTCCTCATCTAGAAAGCCCATACTGGTCCTATATGTTGGTGTATTTGTACTCTCACCACCCTTACTCCATCCTCCCTCATTTACTTTCACCATGGTACTCTTCAGCCACCCACTCCCGTTCAAACCTAATCAGGCTCTTGGGCGCCCTGACCCTGGCCCATGTAATATTTACCCCCAAGTTTTCACCCATCCCTTGGACTCTCCCAACCCTCACTTAACTCCCTCATCCCTCTTTTTCAACGTAAGGGACATACCCATGCAAGCTCTAAAACCCCCATGCAAACTTCCCTTAGGGTTCAATCTCCGCATTCTCTCGAAATCGTTCCACGCTACTAACCCTAACATGCATGTCCTAGAGGGCCATACCAAGTCACGTTATCAGCATCAAGGATAATTATGGAACATGGCATACACATAAAGACATAAGACACACGCAACATACCTCGTGATCCGTGCTGCGCTACATCAAACAAGTTATTCGTAACACATGCATGATATGTATCAACATGGCATACTCAACATTAAGACAAGTTTTCCATAACACATACACGATATGTATCAACATGGCATACTCAACACTCGCCCACACATGATATCACACATAGAAACAAGGCCATAGTTTCGTCCTTACCTAACACGACACCGGCCTTGGAGCACGCTCCTACGTCTCCTCCGGGTGTCGACTTGATTCGCCTATATAAAAAAAAAAGGGAAGCTAGGGGTTAAACTTCCTCTAACAAGGCGCTATTCCCTTAATTTACCCTTCCCTAACTTCTTTGTTAGTGCTAAGAGAGTACCAATTTACTAATGGTTACCAGGAGCTAAAGTAGTAATAGTAGTAATACTATCCATAAAAATAGGGATAATAGTAATGCTGTTTATAGTAATTACAAGGATAATAATGTTAGGGATGATAATATTAATAATAGTATTGATAGTAATGATAATAATGATGATAATAATAGCTACAATAAGACTACTAATGGTAATAATAATAATAATAATACTAATAATAATAATAATAATAATAATAATAATAACAGTAAAAATAATATTACTAATGAGGAAAAATACTAATAACAATGGTAGTACTAATAATAATGAAAATAATAATAATAATAATAATAATAATAATAATAATAATAATAATAATAATAATAATAATAATAATAACAATAATAATAATAGTAATAATAAAGATAATATTAATACTAATCAAGATAAGGCTAAAGGTAATAATTAGCAATATTAATTCATTAATTCTCATTAGTCAAGGCTTAGGGTCAAAGGAGGTGGAGTCAACCTGTGGTGCGGTGGCGCCGGTGGCGGACGCGGTGGTCGAGGGAGGAGGAAGGTGGCGGAATTGGTGGAGACCGGTGGAGAGGGGAGCAGTGGGTATGGAGGGTATGGTTAGGCAGGGAAGGACTTGCTGATCAATTTGGGGGGTGGAGCAGGGGTTGATTCCGGCGGAGGTGGCGGCAACGGGCGGTGCAAGGCGGCGGCGGTGTTTTTCGAGGTGGTACCTTCGCACGACCTGGGTGGCTCGTGCGGGGCAGGGACGGAGGCAGTGAGGGCTTGGTTTCGTAGTGGGTGGTGCGAGGAAGAGGATGGTGGCGTGGGCAGGTGGTAGAGGTGATCGGAGGCGGCGAATAGGGCGGCTGAAGGTCGGCGGCGAAGCTGGAGAATCGGGCTGGGTTCCAGAATTTCGAACCCAAACTTCGCAGTGGAGGGTTCAATTTATAGGCCTAAGCGAGGGGAAAAACGACAAATGCACGTGGGGGGGTTAGGTGGGTTAGGTCCGGTGAGTTGTCCGGCGCAGGTCTGCCGGTGCAGACCGTACTCTGTCGGAGAAGAAAGGTCAGGCTTGCGTGAGGGGAAACGGCTGCATCGATTGGTCACATCCAAAGGGGAGGTCAACGGGGATGAAATGACACAAGAGTGATGGAAAGGACGTGTCGTCGCCGCTGCGTTTTCCGGCGAAAACTTTAGTTGCAGGCGGCGACGGGCGACGGTGTCGCGAGGAAGAAGAAGGAGAAGAAAGGGCTGGACCGGCGGTCCAGGGGAAGGAAAGAAAGGGAAGGGGGAACCGGTCGGACCGCGGCGGTTATTTCCCCAATTATTTAAACGCCGCGTTTTGGGCGAAGTTTTGTCAAAACGCGGAGCTTGCGTCGTCAGGCAACGGTTACATTTCTTCGCTTGGGGAGCAGCGTTTCGGCGGGGTGGGAGGCGAAACGCGGCGCTTTGATTCCAGGGCGCAGGGGGCGGTGCTGGGCCGCGGAAAGGAGGGAAGGAGAAGGGGTGTTGGGCCGGCGCTGGCCCAACGGGCGAGAAAGGGGGAGAAAAGGGAAAAAAAAGAAGAAGAAGGAAGGAAAGGAAAAAGGAAGAGAAATTAATTTATTTATTTTATTTTAGTATTTTATTTGTATAAATATTTAGAGTATTGACTTTAGGTGCTTTGAGTAAGAGTATTTAAATAATTAAATAAAATATTTATCCTCCTTTTAGGTTATTTTAAGGCCCAAAAATATATATATATATATATACATATAATTACTTGTATAAAGGCACCCTTGTAATTTATCTTAAGATTCTTATTAGCTTGCCCACAAAATCTTTCATAATTTATAAGGAGTAGTATATTAAACAAATTCCCCAATAATCCTTATTTATTAACTTATTTCCTAAATTAATTAATTCTGGGGTATTTCATCACTACCCCCTTAAAAACAGACTTCGCCCCCGAAGTCTCCTTCTGCTCCCTAGGGTTAGGGTTAGGGTACTCTAAATTTATCATAGTACATCGATATCTATCTTAACCTAACTACCCCCTTAGAGGAAAACTAGGCAAAGAAAAGGATTCAGACCTGAGGAGAATAGCTCTGGGTATGTCTCTCGCATATCCTTCTCGGTCTCCCAGGTGGCTTCCTCATTCCCGTGTCGACTCCATAAAACCTTAACCAAGGGCACCGAACTCGTGCGGGTCCTCCTTAACTTGGTATCCAGAATCCGCACTGGTCGCTCTTCATAACTCAAGGAGTCGTCCAACTCCACTTCGTCTGGGCGGATTACATGGGAGGGGTCAGCAACATACCTTCGTAGTTGGGAGACATGGAACACATTATGGACTCGGGCTAACTCTGGAGGGAGAGCTACCCGATAGGCCACCTCGCCTATCCGCTCTAGGATCTCATAGGGGCCAATGTATCTCTGGCTCAACTTCCCCTTCCTACCGAATCTCTGAATACCCTTCGTGGGAGAGACCCTCAGCAGTATTCTCTCCCCAGGCTCGAAGCCATCCTCTCGACGCTTTCGATCTGCATGGCTCTTTTGTCTGCTCTGGGCTGTCCTCATCCGGTCCTGAATCTGTCGCACCTGCTTAGTCATTTCCTCTATCAACTCGGGCCCCAACACTATGGTCTCACTGATGTCATTCCAACACAAGGGTGTTCGGCACTTCCTCCCGTACAAGGCTTCGAAGGGAGCCATCCCGATACTAGTGTGGTGGCTGTTGTTATACGAGAACTCGATCAGGTGGAGATGATCCTCCCAACTACCCTGAAAGTCCAATACACAAGCCCTTAGCATGTCCTCCAGTGTCTGTATAGTCCGCTCCGTCTGTCCGTCGGTGGCGGGATGGAAAGCTGTGCTCATCTTCAACCTCGTCCCCAATGCCTCCTGTAGTTTTCCCCAGAAATGGGAAACAAACCTTGAATCCCTATCCGACACAATGTCTGTTGGGACCCCGTGACGGCTGACCACAAACCTCATGTATGCCCTCGCTAACTGGTCCATACTCCAGGTGGACTTCATCGGAACAAACACCGCTGACTTAGTCAATCTGTCCACGATCACCCAGATGGTATCACAACCATTCTTAGTCCTTGGTAGCCCACTGACAAAATCCATAGAAATGGAGTCCCACTTCCATCTCGGCACTTCTAAGGGTTGGAGTAAACCTGCCGGTCTCCGGTGTTCGATCTTGACCTTCTGGCACACCAGGCATCGGGACACAAACTCTGCAACCTCCCGCTTCATGCGGGGCCACCAATAGATCTCCTTCAGGTCCTTATACAACTTATCTCCCCCAGGATGGACAGAATAAGGGGTCTGATGCCCTTCCTCCATGACGCGACGCTTCAGGTCTGAACATTTCTGGGGCACACACCACCGACCCTTAAATCGGAGGCTGCCGTCCTCATGTATGCTGAATCCCTCTGCACGGCCTTCCCGCATCTTTTGTCTGATCCTCTCGAGCTTACTGTCCCCCTCTTGGCTGGCTCGGATCTCCTCGAAGATGGTAGGGGTGAGTGTCAAGGCACTCATACGGCCTTCCAAGTCCCCTTGTGGAATCAACTCCACCTCTAATCCTGTCAGCTCGCCCAGAACCTTATCTGCAACCACCCGGCACAATGTGGAATGGGAGGTCTTCCTACTCAGAGCATCCGCCACCACGTTGGCCTTACCCTCGTGGTAGGTCAACTCAATGTCATAGTCTTTAACGAACTCTAACCACCTCCTCTGTCTCATGTTAAGCTCCTTCTGGGTGAAAATGTACTTGAGACTCTTATGATCTGTGAAGAACCTACACTTCGCCCCATATAGGTAGTGTCTCCACATCTTCAAGGCAAAAACTACCGCGGCTAGCTCTAGGTCATGGGTGGGGTAATTTTGTTCATGCTGCTTTAGTTGACGGGATGCATATGCGATCACCTTACCCCTCTGCATCAACACGCACCCAAGCCCGTGCTTAGAGGCATCACTAAATACTTCAAACTCCTCGTATCCCTCTGGTAGGGTTAGTACCGGTGCGGTGGTCAACCTCCTCTTTAGTTCCTGGAAGGCCCCCTCACATGTCTCGTCCCACTGAAACTTGGTGGTCTTCTTCAACAGGTTGGTCAAGGGCCGGGCAATCCTCGAGAAATTCTGCACGAACCTCCTATAGTACCCGGCCAATCCCAAAAAACTCCGGACCTCGGTTATGTTCGTAGGGGGCTTCCACTCTGTGATGGCCACGACCTTGGCAGGATCCACTGCCACTCCACCGGCCGATATTATGTGTCCCAGGAATGCCACCTCTGGAAGCCAAAACTCACACTTCGATAGCTTGGCATACAATCGGTGTTCTCTTAGAAGACCCAAAATAGCACGGAGATGTTGCTCGTGTTCCGCCTTTCCCCGGGAGTACACTAGAATGTCATCGATGAACACCACCACAAAATGGTCCAGGAAGGGTCGGAATATTCTCGTCATCAAGTCCATGAACACCGCGGGTGCATTTGTGAGCCCAAAAGGCATCACTGTAAACTCGTAATGCCCGTATCGCGTTCGGAAAGCGGTCTTCATAATGTCGGCGTCGGCGATCCTCAGCTGGTGGTACCCCGATCTCAGGTCAATCTTAGAGAATACCGTAGCTCCTTTCAATTGATCGAAGAGATCATCAATCCTTGGGAGCGGATACCGATTCTTTACCGTCAACTGATTCAGCCCTCGGTAATCAATGCAGAGGCGGAGGCTACCATCTTTCTTCTTTACGAACAGAACCGGTGCTCCCCAGGGCGACACACTCGGTCGGATGTAGCCATGCTTGAGTAACTCTTCTAATTGGGCCTTCAGTTCCTTTAGCTCCACCGGTGCCATCCGGTAGGGTGCCTTCGTGACAGGTTCGGCTCCTGGTACCAACTCAATCTTAAAGTCGATCTCCCGAACTGGGGGCATGCCCGGTATCTCTTCTGGAAACACATCCGGGAAGTCTCTGGCTACTGGGATCTCCTCTAGGGCGGCCAGGTCCTTGTTCAACTCTTGAACACTGCACAGGTATAAGGGGTACCCTCTTTGGACTAAAGCATGCAGAGTTACCGCTGTTACTACTTTAGTGGTGGGCTCCGGCTGGGTCTTTCTGTAGGAAACTCTAACTCCTTTCGAGCCTCGTAGGATGACGCGCTCCTGAGCACAGTCAATGACGGCCTTGTACCTCCCCAACATGTCCATTCCCAGGATCATATCAAACTCCTTCAAGTCCATCCCAATCAAGTCCACTAGGAATTCTACCCCGCCTATGACTAAGGCCACATCGGAGAACAGACAACTGCATCCCACTCTATCCCCGGAGGGCAACATCACAGACAATGTAACTCTAGCAGTAGGTGACAGTCCCGACTTAGCGGCAAATGTAGAAGAAATGAAAGACATGGTGGCACCCGAATCAAACAACACATGTACTGGCAGAGAGCAGGCTGTGAACGTACCCGTGATGACGTCAGTCTGGCGATCGGCCTCGGACTGGCTGATCACGTTCAGGCGCCCGCCTGACTGACCTCCCTGCTGAGGGTAGGTCCTGGGTCCCTGAGGCCTCCCCTTACTCTCTCTGGCTGCTGGGCCGGGGGGTGCTCTCGGGTGATACTGGGGAGCTGTGGGCTGGAGATGCTGCTGGTAAGCCTGTCGCTGGGAAATCATGCCTCCTCCCTGTGGGGTCTGTCGGGACTGGTATGGTTGTACTCGTGGGGGTCCTCGACACTCAAAAGCTTTATGGCCCCTCTTGCCACAGTTGTGGCACGTGATAATGTTCCCCCTGCAGTCTCGTCCCTGATGGCGGCGCCCACAACGGCCGCATGGGAATCCTCCCGAGGGTCCCTGACCCCTACTCTGGTCCTTTAGCAGGGGTCCTCTCGGTCCTCCTGACCCAGTCTGTGTCCTGATCCCGGAACCCTGGCTCTCGGGTTTCCTCTTCCCGAGGATACTGGCCTGCTCCTGAACAAGGGTGGCGGCGAGACAGGCGCGCTCATAGAGGGTCGCAAGATCGGTGAATGGGACAGCTCCCATCATCCTCCGGATACCGAAACTCAGCCCCTGCTCAAACTGGAATACCACGGTGGCCTCATTGGCTGCTATACCCGGGGCGAAACGTAGTAGCTCGGTGAAGCGAGCGTAGTACTGGCGTACGGTCATGGCTCCCTGTGTAAGCTGCATGAACTCCCGCATCTTGTCCCTCTTCAGACTCTCCGGGTAGAACCTGGCGCGGAGGGCGGTCTTGAACGCCTCCCAATTCTCCGGAGGACCATCCCGGCCCCGATGCTCCACCCACCAAGTGTCAGCCACGCCTCTCAGGAAATAGGCGGCTATGCTGGGCTGGCGAGCTGCTGGACAGGCTACTGCCTCGAACGTACGGTCCATGTCCCGAATCCATCCCTCGAGGACTACAGGGTCCTCCTCTCCAGAGTAGGTGGGTGGGTGGTGTCCGGTGACTCTCCTAAGCCAATCCTCTCCCGCGCCCTCCTGTTGGTGGTTACGCTGGATGAACTCCATGAATGCCGCGACGGCATCCTCCAAGCGGGGTGCAGGCCCGTTCCTCGTCATCGATAGCTACAAGGAAAGGAGGCAAGGATTAGAAGCGGGACCACTAGTTGTGCAATAGTTACGGTATACTACTACCCCCTTAAAGGTAAAGTACCAGGAATTCGACTTCCTCATAACTAGGGTTACGACCCGGAGGTGCTAAATATTCCACGGTTACCCTACTCATTCTAGGAATATCACTAACCTACCCTTCGATTCCTCACCTGAGCCGGACCCGGAAACTTAAAAACAGAGAGGGTTTATCTGGGTGTGGAAAACACTTTAAATTCGGTTAAAAACACTGTAATGTGACATGTTTCAAAAACGAAAGAGCGTGTCCGAATGGATCAACTGCTCTGATACCAACTTGTAATACCCCCAAATTTACTACTGAAAAATTTCGTTTAGTTCAAATGCTTTAGCGGAACGAACAATTAAAAACGCACTTGGGGTATTACCGCCACACTTAGTATCAGACCGGTTCGCTCCCACCGTTCCGATACTAAGTGCTAAGGCTAACCAAAAGTCATAAAACGTGAAACCTTAACCATAAATGCACCATTACACAATGTTCATAAAGACAGAGTTCAAGCACGATAGGGTATCATTAAAATTACAATTTTAAAAGTCCCATTTTGAAAACACAACACAACGTAAATACATCAAGATAAAGTAGACGGTAATCAAAAAAAGAATTAAAGGGGTCCGGCCAACTCGCTCTCGGCCCCAAACAGGAGAGACTCATCACTCGGCCCCACCGGATGCCTCGTAGGTATCGTAGGCATCGAACACGTGGTCTCCTACCTGCACAAGGTCAGATGGGTCCTCTGCTCGTGGGAATGAGCAGCACCCATGAAACGGGTGATCAGTACGCTACGTACTGAGTAAGGTAACAGACGAACTAAGGCCGACACATACATCAAATGATACATATCTAACACGTCAATAATGTACAATAACATGCAGGAGTAACTGATTCCTTACTTGTATTTTATCCCTTATGGCCCATTAGTTGATAATTCATTTTCACACGTTCTTCATTAATCCATGTATGTACGGGGACCCCACTATTATAGCCGGTGGACCGGAAATATACACCCAGGGCAGAACGCCTCTGGCCACTATTATAGCCGGTGGACCGGAAATCAACACCCAGGGCAAACGCCTCTGGCCACTATTCTAACCGGTGGACCGGACTGGCCCCGCACTTTCATGGTGTTTCACTGTACGTAATTAGTATCTTTCCTGTGGATTACTCGTTCGTGTGGATCTGTCGAGCCCGAATCCCCCACTATTATAGCCGGTGGACCGGAAATACACACCCAGGGCAGAACGCCTCTGGCCACTATTATAGCCGGTGGACCGGAAATCATCACCCAGGGCAAAACGCCTCTGGCCACTATTCTAACCGGTGGACCGGACTGGGTCGGGCTCATCAGTCTTTCGCTTTACGTAGTTAATGTCTTATTGATGTCTTATTAGGTCACACCACGCCCTTGACATGCATGCCGGTAGTGCGCTTCCACTCCCCTCCAGAAGGACCATCCCATATGTTGGGACCCATGTCTCCCCTTTTTACTCGACATCGGACCCGTACCTCCCCTTACACTTGACACCCATCCCCGAGGCTATAGACCCTCTTAGCACATATGACATTAACTCCGTACGACCCTGACTCTCTAGGGTCCCCCCCCGGGAAACCCTAATTGGCCTAGGTGGCCCGACCCAGACCCTAGTACGTTACGTCCTCAACAAGTAACCCCCCCCCTCTTCATCCCCGAACTTCCTTCCTCATCTAGAAAGCCCATACTGGTCCTATATGTTGGTGTATTTGTACTCTCACCACCCTTACTCCATCCTCCCTCATTTACTTTCACCATGGTACTCTTCAGCCACCCACTCCCGTTCAAACCTAATCAGGCTCTTGGGCGCCCTGACCCTGGCCCATGTAATATTTACCCCCAAGTTTTCACCCATCCCTTGGACTCTCCCAACCCTCACTTAACTCCCTCATCCCTCTTTTTCAACGTAAGGGACATACCCATGCAAGCTCTAAAACCCCCATGCAAACTTCCCTTAGGGTTCAATCTCCGCATTCTCTCGAAATCGTTCCACGCTACTAACCCTAACATGCATGTCCTAGAGGGCCATACCAAGTCACGTTATCAGCATCAAGGATAATTATGGAACATGGCATACACATAAAGACATAAGACACACGCAACATACCTCGTGATCCGTGCTGCGCTACATCAAACAAGTTATTCGTAACACATGCATGATATGTATCAACATGGCATACTCAACATTAAGACAAGTTTTCCATAACACATACACGATATGTATCAACATGGCATACTCAACACTCGCCCACACATGATATCACACATAGAAACAAGGCCATAGTTTCGTCCTTACCTAACACGACACCGGCCTTGGAGCACGCTCCTACGTCTCCTCCGGGTGTCGACTTGATTCGCCTATATAAAAAAAAAAGGGAAGCTAGGGGTTAAACTTCCTCTAACAAGGCGCTATTCCCTTAATTTACCCTTCCCTAACTTCTTTGTTAGTGCTAAGAGAGTACCAATTTACTAATGGTTACCAGGAGCTAAAGTAGTAATAGTAGTAATACTATCCATAAAAATAGGGATAATAGTAATGCTGTTTATAGTAATTACAAGGATAATAATGTTAGGGATGATAATATTAATAATAGTATTGATAGTAATGATAATAATGATGATAATAATAGCTACAATAAGACTACTAATGGTAATAATAATAATAATAATACTAATAATAATAATAATAATAATAATAATAATAACAGTAAAAATAATATTACTAATGAGGAAAAATACTAATAACAATGGTAGTACTAATAATAATGAAAATAATAATAATAATAATAATAATAATAATAATAATAATAATAATAATAATAATAATAATAATAATAACAATAATAATAATAGTAATAATAAAGATAATATTAATACTAATCAAGATAAGGCTAAAGGTAATAATTAGCAATATTAATTCATTAATTCTCATTAGTCAAGGCTTAGGGTCAAAGGAGGTGGAGTCAACCTGTGGTGCGGTGGCGCCGGTGGCGGACGCGGTGGTCGAGGGAGGAGGAAGGTGGCGGAATTGGTGGAGACCGGTGGAGAGGGGAGCAGTGGGTATGGAGGGTATGGTTAGGCAGGGAAGGACTTGCTGATCAATTTGGGGGGTGGAGCAGGGGTTGATTCCGGCGGAGGTGGCGGCAACGGGCGGTGCAAGGCGGCGGCGGTGTTTTTCGAGGTGGTACCTTCGCACGACCTGGGTGGCTCGTGCGGGGCAGGGACGGAGGCAGTGAGGGCTTGGTTTCGTAGTGGGTGGTGCGAGGAAGAGGATGGTGGCGTGGGCAGGTGGTAGAGGTGATCGGAGGCGGCGAATAGGGCGGCTGAAGGTCGGCGGCGAAGCTGGAGAATCGGGCTGGGTTCCAGAATTTCGAACCCAAACTTCGCAGTGGAGGGTTCAATTTATAGGCCTAAGCGAGGGGAAAAACGACAAATGCACGTGGGGGGGTTAGGTGGGTTAGGTCCGGTGAGTTGTCCGGCGCAGGTCTGCCGGTGCAGACCGTACTCTGTCGGAGAAGAAAGGTCAGGCTTGCGTGAGGGGAAACGGCTGCATCGATTGGTCACATCCAAAGGGGAGGTCAACGGGGATGAAATGACACAAGAGTGATGGAAAGGACGTGTCGTCGCCGCTGCGTTTTCCGGCGAAAACTTTAGTTGCAGGCGGCGACGGGCGACGGTGTCGCGAGGAAGAAGAAGGAGAAGAAAGGGCTGGACCGGCGGTCCAGGGGAAGGAAAGAAAGGGAAGGGGGAACCGGTCGGACCGTGGCGGTTATTTCCCCAATTATTTAAACGCCGCGTTTTGGGCGAAGTTTTGTCAAAACGCGGAGCTTGCGTCGTCAGGCAACGGTTACATTTCTTCGCTTGGGGAGCAGCGTTTCGGCGGGGTGGGAGGCGAAACGCGGCGCTTTGATTCCAGGGCGCAGGGGGCGGTGCTGGGCCGCGGAAAGGAGGGAAGGAGAAGGGGTGTTGGGCCGGCGCTGGCCCAACGGGCGAGAAAGGGGGAGAAAAGGGAAAAAAAAGAAGAAGAAGGAAGGAAAGGAAAAAGGAAGAGAAATTAATTTATTTATTTTATTTTAGTATTTTATTTGTATAAATATTTAGAGTATTGACTTTAGGTGCTTTGAGTAAGAGTATTTAAATAATTAAATAAAATATTTATCCTCCTTTTAGGTTATTTTAAGGCCCAAAAATATATATATATATATACATATAATTACTTGTATAAAGGCACCCTTGTAATTTATCTTAAGATTCTTATTAGCTTGCCCACAAAATCTTTCATAATTTATAAGGAGTAGTATATTAAACAAATTCCCCAATAATCCTTATTTATTAACTTATTTCCTAAATTAATTAATTCTGGGGTATTTCAGTAGCGTTCCAGAGAAAAAGGGGAGAAGGAGCATCGTTTTGTTCCTGGGCCACGCCGAAGGAACGGAGGGCGATGGAAACGGGCCACGGGCAGGCCCAACTAGAAGAAGAAAAGAAAGGAAAAAGGAAGAAAAGAAAGAAAAGAAACAAAAAGAAAAGAAAAAGGAAGAAAGAAAAAGAAAAAGGAAAAAGGGAAAAAGAAAAATAGGTAGATTGGGGTCAATTAAATTAATTTGAATATTTTGGGTATTAATATAATATTTTAATAAAATAATATTAAATTTCCTTTTTAGGCTACTTTAGGATTTTTAAAAGATGTTTCCTAAATTCCTTTTTAATTAGCAAAATATCCAAATTTTCCTAAAAAAATATTTATAAATTTCCTCTTAATTTTTCCTAAATAATTTCTTCATATTCCAATAAAATTAATTAATTAAATTAATTTTTCTAACAAATCCTTATTTAACTAAAATTCTCAAAACTAGTATTTTTGGGGCATTACACTAGCCCGAGGGGGGAAGGAAGAGAGAAAAAATAAAACATGGGTCAGACCGAGCGAGAGAAGAAGAAAAGGAAAAGAAAAGAAGGGTTGGGTCGGCCTGGTAGAAGAGGAAGAGAAATAAAAGAAAGAAAAAGAAAAAAGGGAAAAAGGAAAATGAGAAAAGGAGAAATAAAATAGAAAATAATTTTAGATTTAGGATTAGAAATTAGGCTAATAGGAAAAATATTAACTTAATTTATCCAAAAATTAAGTTATTAATTTAAGAAAATGATTTTAGTAAAATTATGGGGTTGGAGATTTATTTAAATGAAAAGAATAGGATGAAATGATAAAAATATTTATATCAATTTATTAAATACATCTATCTATTTTGTAAATTAATTTTCCTCAAAATAATTAAATCAATAAATTAAAATATTTTAGATAAAAGGTTAAATATTTAAGTTTAAATTTTAAAATTTTGGGGTGTTACAAGATTTGTGTAATACCCCCAAATTGAGGGGATTGTTATAAGGATTGATATGGCTACTTATATCAATATGGTAAACCATCCTTTTGGTGATTCCATCCTATGAACTCCACGGTTAAGCATTTCGTGGAGTAATTTTTAAGATGGGTAGTCCTCTTGGGAAGTTTAAAAAAAAATTAAAATTTCTCAGGAAGTATGTGAATGGAGGAAAAGTGTGTTGAAAGGACTCGTATTGGTCTGTGGTGCCATTCGATTAATCTAAAAGTGCTTCAAGGTATTCCCATGTGGTCGTATGGACTCAGGGTGTTACAATTTGATATACCAATGGTGACCATATCTTAATAAATGGAAACATGTGGAGGGTGTGTGCGGATTTCTTTATATTTTTTAATGAGATTACAAAATTTATCTCATGAAATGAATATCCTACTTTAAAATTGTATCTTTCAAAGATTTGGTGATAAAAGAGGCACTAGATGAGAAAGTAAATGATGATGACATTTTTATACAAGTAATGGCCATGAAAATAAAAGAAAAGTTTGATAATTATTAAGGTGAATGGAATTTTTTGATTTCTCTTTTTTCTATTTTAGATCCTTAGCACAAGATGATGTTTATTGAATATACATTTCTGATCATTTACAAAGATGGTGATGCTGAGAATAATGTTTGAGAGATGAAAAAAATATTGAAAAGAACATTAGTGAGGTTAAGCCTATTAATGTGATTGAGAAGTGATTATTGTTTAGGAAATCAAGTTTGAAAAGGTGTTTATGAGTGCTAGCACCCAACATTCAAGCAAATTAGAGTTGGATATATACCTAGAGGAAGTGTGTATATGTGTAAGGATGGCTTATGCACTCCTTTTTTTGCAATCGACTATACTACCTCAAGTAGTACGCAATATTTGGTCAATTCTTATCACATCACTTGCTTTGGAAGCTAATTTTAGTGTTGGTAGGAGAGTAATTGATACATATTAGGACACTTTAGATTCCAAAATAGTTACAGTGTTACTTTGTGCTGGTGATTAGATTTGTAATAATGACTAGTCTAGGAAAAAGATAGTTGTTTTAATATTTTTTTATTTTAGTTTAGATATTTAATTCATGTTTCCTATTTAACTGAAGCTATTGATATTTTTTAATGGATTCCTATTTTTTTTTAATAGACACAATATATATATATATATATATATATATATATATATATATATATATATATATATATAAAGCTATGCAGGAAATAGATTTGTCATCATTTAGTTAGTAATGTTCTAACATAAGGTACTTGTTTCAATGATAACTCCAAATTTATTGATTTGTATATACTAATTAATGATATATTCATTACATATGTTCATTTAAATATTTTGTTATAGGTTTTAAATTATGCCCCTTTTTGTTGGGCACTAGAGTTTAGAATCAAGTTATGAATTATTTTGGTATGTTCTCTAAAACTTACTGATTGGTGTTCTTGAGTGTGCTTTGTTGTCATTCAAAGTATTGTGCTTCTAATTTTATGTGTAGATTTTTTATTCAATATTGTAAAAAAAATTATGCTTCTAAGCTTTGATAATATTTTTTTTAATGCTTGTAATATGATGTAGGTTATTTTCTTGTTTCCACAATGAATTTATAGATAACTTCTGCCCAATGATAATAGATGTGGAACATTTTAAGTTATTTTGTTTATGTGTATTGATGTAGCATCTTCTCACTTTGGATTTTTAATTTTTTGAATGGATTTGTTATAATATTATACAAGATTTGGGGAGAAAATTTGCATGCAAATTTGTGGGTGCATGAGGTGGAAAATGTCATTTTATTAAAATAGGTCATTATTAATTCAAGTTATAATTGACATAACTTATGCCTAAAGTGAGTCAAATTTTGAATTATTAATGAGATACATATTAGCTTTAAACTAGCCTCAACAAACCTTAAATGGGCCTTAAACAAACTCTAAATGAGTTAACAAAAGAGCTATAAATGAGCCTTAATGGGCTTTAAATGAGCTACTTTGGCTTGAAAGAGGTTCGATTAATATACACGAGCTGAGTTGAGTAGCTTGTGAGCAAAAAAATAAAATAAAAATAGACAGGTCGAATCTAAACTTAGGGGTTGTTTAGTTTGATTCGCCTCATTTACAACCTTAGACATACCTCATATTGGGAATGAAATGGCTTAAAATTTTGGGCCTATTTTTATCTAATTATAAAAGGTTTATCATGGAATTTGTGTAGCAAGGCCAAGCTATTCAACACATCGGACCTGATGCTATCAATAGACCTATTCAAGTATCCTTGAGCAAACTCAAAAGCCTAGACCACACCTCCTCACATGCCAAATACTTCCACATTCAATTAATTGATGAACTAGACCATACTAACTCAAACCGAACTAGTTCTCTCAATCCCACCAATGCCACTCTCCTCAACTAAATCAATTTGAGGTCATTTTCTCCCAACCAAAAAATTTGCGATCCTATAGGGACTTATACCACCCTATCAACCTCCTACCTAATTCCCATCCTAGAAACATTATCCCATATCATTGCCTTCACTTTTGAAAAGAGGAAATTGAAAATAAAGTTTAGGACATGCTTCAATGAAATATTACCCACCCCTTTAACCCTTTTACTTCTCTAGTGTTGTTGGTCTGAAAACAGGATGGATCATGGTGCTTTTGCATCGATTGTTGTGCTTTTAATGCCATAATTATTGAAGATTAGTTTCCCATCCCAGTGATGGAAAAATTATTAGATGACCTTGGTGGGACTAAAATTTTCTCCAAACTTGATCTTTGAAGTAGGTATTTCTAGATCCACATTCACCCTCCCAACATATTTTAAATGACTTTCCAAACCAATAACAACCACTTTAATTTTTGGCTATGCTCTTTGGTCCCTCTAATGCCCCATCTATTTTCCAATCCGCAATGAACAACCTATTTTGAGCCCATTTATAGAAATTTGTGTCCCTTTTTTTTTTACATGATATATTAGTTTATAGTTGGAACTTAGCATACCATAATTAACACTTGAGATTCATCCTCCAAACATTATTGAACCATCAATTGCTAAGATGGACAACCATTTATTTGCATATTCCATAATCGAGTACATAGGGCATATTATTTCTACTCAAGGTGTTAAAATGGACCCCATAAAGGTACTCACTATGCAACAATGGCCCATCTTTCACTATCTCACTACATTAATTTTTTTTATTTTGTGGTCCAATGAGGTACTATAAGAGGTTCATAAAAAGTTATGCAACTATAACTAGACCACTTATTAACAAGCTCAATAACTTCAATTGGAACCCTACTACCTAGGACACTTTCAAACACCTGAAAAACACCATGACAATTGCTCCTTACCCTTTCTACGAGACTTCACACTGCCCTTTATCACAGAGACTAATGTATCTAATGTTGCTATTGGCATAATTTTCAACCAAACTAAACACCCAATCGCATACCAAAAATAAATGACTCCCTCTATACTTTAAAATTCCTCTAATATTGTCTAAAAATGGTAGTAATATCTCCTTGATTTCCCCTTTACTATTCTTATTGACCATAGAAGCCTCAAACAACTTCTAAACCAAACCCCAAATAAAAAACCAAGCTGATAATAAGCACAAAGATAAAGAATTTCAAGTTAGTGATTAGAGATGACAATGGGTCAAGTACAGATTGGGTACCCTCAATCCATTATCCAAACTCGATAATGAAACCTATACCCAAACTTGACATGTATTTTTTTTCCAAATACGGATTTAAAATAAAAATCATCCAATATTAGAATTAAATGCTCAGATTGTTAGGATTTAATTATATTTTCACTTTTAGCCTCAGAAATTATATTGAAAGTTATATAAATGAAGGGTCAAAAAATAATTTCGCATAAGGTAAACAGATATGGTCATAGGTATAGATTTGAGAATCCTTTACCAGTATCTATACCCAAATATGGAAAATATTTTTTTCTTTCCTTCATATCAGTTTATCCATATCTATTTTTACATATATCAGATAAAACCTGTCGGATTGCCGTCCTTATTGGTGGTTAGGCATATGTGATATTGCAACCTCACACGACATACTCAACAACCCATAAAGTATCCCACAAGCTAACAAATATATATATTAGGCCTTTTCAGATACTTGAGTGAATTAGTTTTGTAGCTTACCACTTGCAACTAGCAGATGAAGCTCAAAATCATATAGTATTCGATATCTCAATACTCAAATGGTGTCCCAATCCTCACCAAGTAGACCTCACTCCACTTCCAAATATCACCACTAGCTAGTCTTTCGTCCTCTAAAGCACAAGGTCACTCAAAAGATTAAACTCAATCACCAGTGGGTCAAGCAATTACTAATCCAGTGGGAAGATCACACACATGAAGAAGCCACGTGGGAAGCGGCTAATAAATTCCTAGCCATTTTTCCTCAGTTTTCCCTTGAGGACAAGGTCACTCTTGATGGGGGAGACAACGATACACTAGGAAGATAATCTGAACCCAGAAGGAAACTAGATGAACCTGAGAGTCTCAAGGATTATCACTACTACTAGCCCACCATTGGAGTAGGAAAATATTTAAGCTCGTCATTCTAAATGTTCTAGAAGTGCTTATTCACATTTTCTTATTCTCCATAAAGATGAATCCCTTGCTCCTAGTGCCACCAATGTCCCACCGGCAGAATATCATAGATGAAGTAAATTATAGCATGTGCCTCATCGATACATAGGGTCATGTGTTGTACTATCAGATGTGGTAAAAATCAAACCCACTACTTAATGAGGTACGTTAATTTCCGATGGAACCATATGGCTTGATACTAGCTAAGTTATGTGTCGGTCAATATATTGTCTTATTCTCTATTTTTTTACAGGAGGAATTAGGCCTAGCCTCTCTATTTAAATTCATGTAATACCTTCGGGAAAGACAGAATTATCGATCAAATATTTCAGACCTTTTCTCCTAACTTGTCTCACTAAATTCCGGAGACTCCATAGGTCGCATAGTAGAACTACGAAGGTCTCGCCTATCATTTTCCCCTTGTTTCAATGTATCGGAAGTAATGATCGATCATGATGATATAGTAACATAATCTAAGATCTATCACGTTCTAAAGAACGTCTTTCACGTAGGCGTCGTAAGACTTTTCTGCGGTGATGGTATTAACTTTATTGTGAATAATTCGGCTGGGTCAACTCCCGTTAAAGTCACTGAAACATGCATAATGCTGTTTTTGGTAAGTGGATGTATTTGAGGTGTTAAAAATCAGAAAGGACACCACAAGAGAATAAATAAACACTTCTAAATATAAATCAATGAAGTGATAATTTAAATTAATGGCAAATTGAGTGTCCGTTGGCAATTGGCAATTGGCAATTTGGCAATTTGGCATCACTCCTTTCCTCCTTTCCAATTTGGCATCACGGCAGCAGGGGAGACAGAAAACCTTGAAAATTCAGTGTTAATGGCAGTATAATAATTGGACCTTTGTCGTATATTAATTTGTCGGTTTAAACAAGTAGTATATATAATATTTCCCGGTGAATATTGTTAAAGGTTATGGTCGGTAAGATGATAATTTTGATATTATTGATCCATTATTATTGTAGATTATTTGTTTTATATATTATTTTTATAATATTATTATTTATATTATCTACCATATATTATTACTTAAGGAGTACGACTCATATTTTTTATTAAATATTTAAACTATTCTATACTTTTATCTTTATATCCTTATTAATTAAACCCACATACTGCATCCCTACATCTATTATTAAAGTAAAAAATGTCTAAGGTTATCAATATATATTAATTCATTTCAAATTAAATAAGTTGTCAAATATTATTTTTACTTCATCAACTTTCATACATAAAATAATATATACCTATTGAATATTATTATTACTTCAAATATATTATTACTTTAAACATATTATTATTTATATTTATATTATATGAAAAAAACTACCAAATGAACACAAAGATAATCACGGCTAAAAATGTCAAAAAGAAGAAGAAGAAGTTTATAACGATGATAGTACTTTTCAATGACCTATAATTTCAAGTTTTATAGGTTTAAGGACCTTAGCTATTTTTTTTTGTAGAAATTAAAAAGCCTAACTTCTTGTTTTGATAAGGATTGAACTTTTTCTATTTTATTGCTGAGGACATAAGTGGATTTTCCAACAATATTTTGATAAAAATACAAATTTCTATATATAATATATTTTATAAATATGCTCCAATGTTTTAAAGACAAATACTTTACTTATTTTTTAATTTATATAAACTATCCTTATTGATAAGTAAATATTGTCCAATTTTTTAATGGATGCATATGTTAAAGAAGTTTCAACAAAATCATTTAAATTAATAAATTATACAACCAAATTTATTATACGTCTCAATACCGTGTTTGCCACGCTTCAATTCATCCTCAAAATAAATGATACAAATTTTATAAATAGTATTATTGTTGTCCTATGTTTATAAATCTTATGAAAAATAGGTTTTATAAATTTATTTAAATATATTATAATTTTTTCTTGTTTGAAGTCTTTTCTTTTATAAGTGAGTTAAGTTGTCTGCATACCTTAATTTTCCCTACATAAATATATATAATAAACACATTAACTAATATATTAGTATAAAAAATACGTAATAACCATAATAGGACATATAATTCATAAACAAATGAGTATCACATATTGATAGAAATAATGATTGTGTAAATATACATAATTATTATATAAATCAACATTACCACCTTTAAAATTATAAAATTTGTGTACAAATATGGTAAAATAAAAACACATTTTATTTTACATAAAACACATGTCATATTTGTTTAAAGAAACAAAATCACGATCGTTATGCTATAATTGTATTTGGTTAATAACTTAAGTTTAAGATACATTAATTTATATATATAAAGGCGCACGTTGACGTGTCACACTTAGCCCGTGACTAACTTTAATAATTGCGTTCTTTAATCGATTAGTAACTTGCTTATTTTTTTTCGTTTCTGCGTGTCATTGACTTTGTGTGAATACTAGATATTTTCCCAATTAATGCGTAATGCCAGTAATTTTTTTCTTGAAGGTTAATTTCAGAATTGGCAAAAATTTAGTAGCCGGCGGCCAAAATTTGGCCACTTCGACGGGACAATTGGACCGATGATTTATAATAATCAATCACATCCCCCAAATATTATCCATTTAGAAAACTAATTCCATTAATCAAAAACTATGCAAATTAAGCTAATTCAATTAAAAATATTATTCAAATAAAATTTCTAAAAACTAAGATTAAAAGGGTATGAAATATGTAAAAATTATATTCATATATTATGTAAAATGTTTGGAGTAATTATGAATGATC
This sequence comes from Tamarix austromongolica, assembly GCA_039764185.1. NCBI lineage: Eukaryota > Viridiplantae > Streptophyta > Magnoliopsida > Caryophyllales > Tamaricaceae > Tamarix > Tamarix austromongolica. The sequence continues at coordinate 80,103,693 of CM077814.1, read as the reverse complement.
TAAGTGCAAATAAAACGAGGATATAGTTAAAATTAGAAATAATAACCTTAGATGTGGGTTATAATATCATATGTAAAAAGTTTGAGTTAGACTTTGGTTTTCAGATATATTGTTAATGTCGGTATTTTAGGAATGTACATTAAATTTAGTGAGTATATGAGTCTTATGGAAAAAGTTATGCCTAACTTGTAGGGTTGCATAGGTATTGTAAATAGTAATTCTAGAAATAAGGTTGTTATTTCATGTGTAATATATTGCAGTAGAACATTGACTTTTGGATATGTTAATAATAATAATAATAATATTTTAGGAAGGTGTCCTAAAATTAGTAGATAAATGAGCATTATGGGAGGTGTTAGGCTAAAATATGAAATTAGGGTTTATTAGGGAAAATGCTACCTTTTTCCTTAGGGTATGTTTCTAATCTTCATGTGGTTGTACTTTATGTGTCTTGGACAATTTTGTTAAGCTAGTTTATGTGCCTCATATATCTATATGTATGTGTGCATGATTGCCTTGAGATAAATAACCATGAATAAGACATTAATAACTTAAAATGAAAGATCATGTAAGTTAGGACTAAGGTGTTGAGTCCATTCCACTAGCTTAATAATAGTGGTTATGTGTGTTTTCCCCTATAAGGTGCTTTAGACCATTTCACTAGTTTAAAAATAGTGGTCAAGTGCATGTTTCTCATAAGGTGTTGAGTCTATTCTACCGGCTAAATAATATTGGTCAAATGTGTGTTACTCTAGGAGGTCTTTTGGTTCGTTCTACTGGATTAATAATAGCGGGGTTCTAAAATTGACCTAAATAAGAAAATGGATGGTGATATTATCTGATAATGAAAATTTGAACTCATTTATTCTCTTGAATCATATCATGTTTAAAGTTTTTTCCTGATGAGTCATTTAGGTGATATTATGTAATTACCTAGTACATGGTGTATTAGTCATCATTATCATGAGTGCTACTCATTTATACGAGTAGATGACCCAAATATTTTTATATAGGTCAATGAGGATCCCCCGGATGGCTTTATTACTTATGATGCTTTACTTATGGAAGAGTGGTCATTTATCCTTGAGGCTAGATGTAGAGTCATCTTATCTAGTCATTGGCTTTTATTCGGATACTTTTTTAAACTCTTAGTTCCATGAGATCCTTGTTGTTGTATTATGATATTGTACTTAGAGGTAACCTCAAACTCATATGTAAGTTTATGAAGTTTTCTCATTCTCTATTTATCATGTTTTAAGCTTTATCTATTTTGCTTGTATTTGATGTAAGGTTGGTATAGTAAGCAAGATTTATGTTGAGTACGACGATAACACCCAACTATATTATTGTTATTATTATTATTATTATTATTATTATTGAGCTAAAATAATAATAATAATAAATCAGTAGTAAATTTTGGGTGTTACACCATCGCTCACTAAAGTTTGGTTAAACTTTTCATAACATTGTTTAAGAGTTGTTTAAGTCCATATAAGGACTTTCTTAATTTATACACTTTATTCTCTTGACCCTTAACCACACAGCTAACTGGCGGCTCCACATAGATTTATTCTTTAAGGACACCATTTAAAAATGTAGTTTTAACATCCTTTTGATAAACTATAAGTCTATGGATAGCAACTAAAATAATCAAATAATGAATAGTGGTAAATTTGGTCACAAGAGAATAAGTATTAAAAAATTCAACATCTTTATTTTGCTTGTAACCCACAACTACCAACCTAGCTTTAAACTTATCATTGGTTCCATTGGTTATTGATTTTTTTCAAAGACCTATTTACATCTAACTGATTTACTCCCTCTAGAAATGTCAGCTAAATCCCATGTGTGATTATACATTATAGAATCTAACTCATTTTTAATAGGTTCCTTCTAGAAACTAGCATCTATAGAAGTTACAGCTTCACTATATGGTTTAGGATCTTTTTCAATTAAAAAGACAGACAAAATTCCTCATTGATTCTATCAATATCATCATTATCAAGAAAAAAAGCATTCATAAAAATATGTACAAAGCTAGTTTCTTTTCTACACCTTTTACTTCTCCTAGATTCAATAACAACATCATCATTTACAGGAACACTGGAAGAAGTCAAAAAGCACATGAGCAGCATTATAAGAGCTAGGGATATCATATGCATTTTTTTTTCTCATGGGAAACACATTTTCAAAGAACTCTATGCTCCTAGATTCACAAATTGAACTATTACTTACGCATAAGAATCTATAAGCAGTATTGTTCTGAGTATAACCAATAAATGCAAAATCAAACATTTTTGTTTTCTCGTTAGTCCTTCTAAAAGTAGATAATCCAACCTTAACTAAACACCCCCATACTTTTAAAATTTTCAAGTTAGATGTTTTATCTAGGGTGTTTTTATCTAACTTTGTATGAGAAACATGGTTAAAGATATAACAAGTATACAAAATATCTTCCCTCCACATATAGTCTGATATACCATAACTCAAAAGCATATCATTCATCATTTTCTTTAGAGTCCTATTTTTCCTTTCAGATATGTCATTTTGTTGTGGGGTATAAGAGGTGTTGGTCTCATATACAATACCAAAATACCTTTAGAAAATTAGTTTCATATTCAACACTTTTGTTAGACTTAAAGTTTTTTAATATTACAATCAAACTGATTTTCAACTTCCACTTCATATTTCAAAAGGATTTGTTTACTCTCTTCTACTTAAATTATTCTTGAAATCTGCCAATTTCATATGGACCAATTCAAGTATCTCATGAGTTTTGTTAGTGACATGTTTGAAAGGCTTTCTAATAAACTTAGCTTCCACACAACATGACACTTATTATAATTATTAGTATCCTTCACATTAATGAATTTCAAACTATTAAGTCTATTTACGGAAGCTATATTCACATGTCTTAGCCTACCATGCTAAATATTAATGGACTCATACAATTAAACAAAACTAATAGAATCCATTTCATTTAAATCAAAAGAAATGGCGTTTAGTGTAAAATACCATAAACTAAATGCCCCTTACCCACAAATACCCTACTTTTGGTTATTTCTACCTTATGAACATCAAACACGAGTTTCATATCATCCCTAATAAAAAAACTACCAAAAACCAAGTTCCTACACAAGGAACGTACAAACTGAACTTTACTCATGACACGGTTTCTTTCCAGAAGAAAGTTTTAGAAGAACCTTTACTTTACTAATAATTCTACTTTTGGCTTGGTTTCCCGTGTGGAAAAGATCACCCTCATCAACATCCTCATGTTCACCTCGACCATAGTAGCAATGACATCTTCAGTTTCAATGACATTAAACTAAGGAGTTGGATGTGTATGAGCCTTTTGAGTTTCTCTAACCCTGCCTCATGTAGTATTGGTTGTAATATCTTAAAATTTACTGCTGAAAATTTTTACTTTTAGCGGAAGTATAATATTAAAATAGTTGGGTGTTACCATCATATTTGACATAAGTCTAGATTACCAAACCATCTTTACATCAAATATAAGGCACAATAGATAAGACTTAAAACATGATAAATAGAGAATAAGAGAACTTCCATAATCATTAGATAAGAGTATGGAGATTAACTCCAAGCACAATATAAAAAATACATAAAAGGGATACATTAGAACTAAGAGTCCTAAAAGGTATTCAAACCAAAAGCAATAATCGGATAACATGACTCTACGCTCAACCCCAATACATATATATCACTCTTCCACAAATAAAGCATCAAAAGTAGCAAAATAATCTAAAGGGTTATCATCGACCTACACAAAAATATATGGATCATTTGATCTTGGGAATTAGAAACACCCATGAAAATAATGATTAGTACACTAAGTACTGAGTAAGGTAATAAATAATACATTCTTTTATTTATGTTAAGTTTAGAGATGTCACTATTCTTAATCAGGTGAAATGGGCTGAAGTACCTATTAGGGCAGAACACACTTGAGCTACTATTATTTTTCGGTTGAATGGGCCCAATATATACCAAGGCAACATGCTCCTAAACACTATTCCTAAACTGATGGAATTGTCTAAATTACCTCTTAGGGAAAAACACACTAATCCATTATTATCATCCAATGAAACAGACACAATACATTGGTTCTGACTCACGTAATCTTTTACTTTAGGTGATTAATATTTTATTCATTAGTTACTTATCTCACAATCATATTCTCATCCTTGTTGAGTGTTGATTTCAAGGGCCTTATTATTCTTAATCTTATGGAACAAACTAATACACCTCTTAAAGCATAACACACATGAGCCATTATTGTCATCCTAGGGAATGGACACACAATACCTTAGCCCTGACTCGCATGATCTTTCACTTTAAGTGTTTAACATCTTATTGATTAGTTTTTTATATCAATATCATCATGGAAGGATTATGTATAAATTCACAACACATAAGGGAAAATAAGCAAAGTACAACCACATACTTATTGGGGCATTTTCTAATGAAAAGGATCATAATTTCTCCTAAGAACCCCAAATTTAACAAGATGATCATAAATTCTCCCATAGGACTCATCCCATCACAAAATTTAGTACACCAAAAAAAATGTAATTAGTATCATATGTAAAATTCAAGGCGTAACTCCAACATCTTATACAAGAGATAACGAGCCTACCTCTAAGATTACTATTCATGATTCAAGTTATCTTATAATTTTATTATATCTATGCTACTCATAATTCTACCTAATATTACAAGTATCATACTTAGCATATTTAAAGTCTATTACCCTTTTATAGTCACCAAATTTCCATATTTACTTCATATTGACCCTTATCTTACCGAATGCCTAAAATTTCCATATTAATTAACCTATATCTTACCCAACTATCATTTGATCACATTAGTTATGAAATAACTTATAAAACCCTTAAAACTTATCATACCATGATTAATTTTAATATTATCATCAAATAACGAAAATTTCCTTACAATAGCTAAAATACTCATATTTACACAAAAGACCTTGTGACTCCAATATTAATGGTTTTCAACCGCCAATATATAACCACAATTATATATAGATACCACGTATCTCAATTGATGCCAAACAATAGTATGCGCAAACATATACTGTCACATTTTTCTCATATTTTCATCTTATAACATAAGATATCGTATAATAACATTCTCATAAACGCATCATTAAAATAATCTTATCCTTTTAACATTAACAATCATAATATCACATACAAATATACACATTGCATATAAAATCCCTACTTACAGCTTGCATCTTTGCCAAAAGGACATTAGTCTCTAAATACGTATAAGCTTAACTCGCCTCCTATGAGATCATTGAAAAATTACCTACAAAAAAAGAATAATGCATAATTATAACTTAAGAATACAACCGAGGAAAATTTAAGTTAAATGAGGGTGGAAATAGGGATAACAAAAATAAGTGGAGGAACTCGAGTTGTGAGGGAGTGTGGTGGAATGTACCGTGCAAGTAGTGATGCATGGTGGTGCTAAGGTAGAGTATGGGACATGCTACAAGGAGAGGGAAAAAATTTATCAAGGAGAATGTAGAAGGGGCATGGGATGCATGAATGAGTTGAGAGGGCAAGACATGCATGGATGAGAAGGAAGGGTGTACACGGCAGTGGGTGAAGCGTATGTGTACGAAGAAAAGGCATGCACAGGCTATGCGCAAAGCCATGCATGCGTCATGAGAGAGAGGCATAATTAGGGCACCTCAAAAAAAATGAAACAAAGTAAAAAAGTGTGAGGAAAAGGAAGGGCTTGTGGTGGTGGTGATTGGGTAACGATAAGTGGGTTGATGGGGGAGTTAGAGGTGGTTGGTTTTTGAGGAAAATGGTCATGCTTGGTGGTCGATGGTCGGGAGTGGTGTGTTACTGAGGAATGGTGTCAATTGATAGGGGTAAGGTAGGGCAAGAAGGTGATGTTTGGGTTGGGGTGCTCGATGGTAGTAGAGGGGGTGAGTGAGTTAGGTATGCAATAAATAAGGTAGAGAGACTACGGGGGATATATATGCATGGTGGTGTGCATAAGGAGATATGGTAGAGGAGGCACATAGGAAAAGAATAAGGCACGATCAGGGGAAAATGTTGGGTAAAATTTTCAACAAACATATCCCAAGATTTGTGGGAGATGATAACTGAGACAGTCAGGCTTGGGAAGCCTGACAAGGAGATTTTGTTTAGGTTAGAGAAGAAGACACACACAAGGATGCAAAATGAGGAGAAGTATATTGGGTAGGATAAGAAGAACATGAAAAGAAAAGGAGAAAGAAAAGGGAAAAAGAAAATTTATGTGGGATTATGGTTAGGAATAGGTTAAAATTGTGACTAAAGAATTAAGGTAAGATTAAAATGTCAATCACATGGGATTATGGTTAGGTTAAAATATAAAATATCAATCATATGGGAATAAAGACTAGGATTTGGTTAGGCTATTAATTATTTGTGATTAAGATTAGATAAAATTTGGAATGTCACATTCGTAAGCCTTATGATTCATCTTTCTACATACATAGCAGGTCACTTTCTTCTTCTAATTCTTGTCCCCATTTTTAAGTTGGATTAATTCTTTTACCATCCTTTCTTCTAGGATATTTTCCCCTTTACTTTGAACCTATATTTATCATCACAGATATAACAAAGTTAGCATTATTAGAATCAGTAACATAAAAAAATTTCCTTATCTTTCAACTAGTTGGCCTTTTTAATCCTTATATGGTTGATTAGCTTTGGTAAAGTCAAGTCTCTCTTTTATGCTTCATATGGTTCCTATAGTCGTTCTAGGAAGTTGAAACCTTTTCTAGAAAAACATTAGCATGGAATGTCTCACAAATCTTCATCCCCTCAACTAACACATTAGTAAATAAGTTTTTGAACTTATGGACTTGCTCCTGGATGGGCTTATTATCATTCATTTGAAATCTCACCACGTTACCAAGAACATATCTCTTCACACTAGCTTCATAATATCTATAATGCTTCTTTAGTGAATCCCAAACTCCTTAGCAGAATCCACATCAACTTATGTGTTGACTTATTCGTCATACAAGAGAACAAGTGGCCTTATATTATCTTGTTATCCCTATTTTACTTCTCCTTAACCGATTTCATTATTGCAGGTGTGAATGCAGTAGTGGTAGGAGTGGTTGCAACAACTTCTTTAGCCGATGGTGGTCATTAAAACATAATCAACCTCACGAGCCTCAAAAAAAATCATGAGCTGTTGTGACCATCGATGGTAATTAGTACCATCAAGTGGTTCTACCATAGACATATTAGGACTACTTTATGGGATTATTGTATCCATATCAACTCAAACATGTGAATAAATAATTGGTGGATTAATTAATTCATTTAGTAGCTTCAAAATGATTTTAATGCAATCGACCAGAGTAGAAAAATCCAAAATTAAATAGATACTATTGCTCAATAGTTACACTAACAAAGAGTAATATTGTGTACTCAAAACGAATAGTTATCGCTAATGAATACCAAGAGTATCGACAAATGGATGCTTGGGCAAAAGAAATTGAAATCTATAAAAAATGACATGAAAAACCAATGTCGATAGGAACAAACAATAATGAATACTACAATAAACTAGTATAATAGAACTACAACACATAATTAAGCATCAAAAGTCCTAGCCATACCAAATTCAGGAATTCAATTCAAAGAGTGGAGAAATAATCTCACACTTGAAGCTAATACAACAATACATCAAACATCAAGAAAATTAGAGCATCACTACTACGTATACCACAATAGACTAGTATAATGGAAATTCAACACATAATTAAGCATAAAAAAATCCTAGCCATACAAATTTTAGGATTTCAATTCAAAGAGTGGAGAAATAATCTCACACTTGAAGCCAATACAACAACATATCAAACATTGGGGAAATTAGAGCAACAATACTACGTATACTAGAAAATGTAATTGCTTCAAATTGTTGTAAATTATAATTCTAATATACGCAATAAATAATCAAAAGTGTGGAAGAAAAAATATAAAATTATTTTTTGTGTTGTGAATCAAATTCATTACCCTCAAACAATTAACTCCCTTGATCGTAGTGTAAATGATACTATAGATGAAATGCCCCAAAAATCCTAATCTCTATTATCTATTATTAAATAAGGTTTTTATGTGGGAGTTTAACCAAAATAATTTACTTTTATTAAAATGAGAGGAAGTTAATTAGGGTAAACTAAGAGAAAATTTATAAGTGTTCTAAAAAGAAGGAATGTTGGTATTTTGAAGCTAATTAATGATTTTATTCGGAAATTAATTAAATAAATTACTTTATTTAAATTATGAAGAATAAAATAGTTTCAAATTAATATAAACTTTATAAATAATTCAATTGGAGAAAATTAGAGTGTTTTGTTAATTAAAATGGAATTTAAGTAATTTCTTTCAAAAATCCCTAAATTAACCTAAAAAGATAATTTAATTACTATTATAATATTTATTAAACCTCCCAATTACCCAAATCATGCTAATTAATCCAACCACTAATTTCCCTTCTTTTTCCTTTTTCCCTTTCTCCTTTTTCTCCCTCCTTTTTCCTTTTTCCTTTCTTTCCCCTTCTCTTCCTTATTTTTTTTTCCCCGGCTTGGGCCGGCCTGCCAGGCCCAGCGCCTTTCCCCCTCGCGGTCCGTCTCTCTCCAGCGCCCCTCCTTCCATTTTCTCCCGGCCGGTTCGGCCCGCCCCTTTTTCTTCTTTTCTTTTCTTTTCTGCTGGACCGCCGGTCCAGCCTCTTCCTCTTCTTCTTCCTCGCGACGTCGTCGTCCTTCTGCTGCTTGCAACCGAAATTTTCGCCGGGAAAAGAACGCCTTCAACGCCACGCCATTACTCCCGTCATTTCGCCCTTTTCATCCTCGTTGTCTCCCCTATAGATTGGACTAATCGATCCGGTCTTTCCCCGCACGAAACCTCTCTCTCCTTCCCCGACAAGTCTCGGTCGGCAACTGCACACCTGCACCGGTCAGCCTCGCCGGACACGCATCCACCTAACCTCCGACCCTCCCTCGCATCCTTGTCGTTTTACCATCCCAATTTCCCTATAAATAGCCCTAACCATTGCCTTAATCGGGTTCGAAATTTGGAACCCAGAAAACCAGAGCCTCACACCGCCCCACCTTTAGCCGCCCTTTCCTCCGCCTTCGGCCACCTTTGCCGCCTGCCCGCACCACCAACATCCTCCTTGCACCTCCCTCTACACAACCCGACTACTAGCTCCCCCTGCCTTGCTTCGCATGGGTCGCCTTGGCCGCGCGAAGTTGCCTTCCCGAAACAGCCTTTCGACCCCTAGCGCCACCTTCGTGCCGCCGGCGCCGCCTCCACCGCCACCTGCAGCTCTGCCACTACCTCCCAAATCAACCAGCGGTTCCTGCTCTACCACCCTACACCTCTACTTTCCCATACTTCCCTCTTCCCTAGCCTCCATCTCCACTTTCCTCCTTTTCTCCCTTCCTCCACCGCCGCGCCGCCGCCGCCACCACCTCTCAGCCAGGTTGCCCAACACCCTGAACCCTAAATCTTAAAAAAAAAAAATAAATAAAAATGATTAATGATTTAATATTATTAACTACTATTATTAGTATTATTATGATTAATATTAACATTATCATTATTATTACTAATATTATTATTATTACTAATACTACCACCCTTATTATTATTACTAGGACCCAATCCTCCCCTAAGAACTTCTAATTAATGGTATTAAGCAGTACAAGACCCTAATAAGTTATTATTATTAATATTGCTAGTATTATTATTATTATTATTATTATTATTATTATTATTATTATTATTATTATTATTATTATTATTATCTTTACTATTATTATCTTTATTATTATTGTTACTATTATGATTACTATTATGATTAATATTACTATTATTATTATTATTATTATCATTATTGTTATTATTATTATTAGTACTATTATTATTATTATTATTGTTACTATTAGTATTATTATTATTATTATCACTATTATTACTATTATTATTATTATTGTTAGTATTATTACTATTAGTGTTCTTATTGTTATTAATATTATTATTATCAGTATTACTATCATTATTACTATTATTGTTATTATTATTATTCCTATGTTTATTACTCTAACTATGACTGATGTTGTTATTATCTTTGTTATTATTATTATGGTAGTATTCTTACTATTATTCGTATGATTAACATTATTATTATTATTATTATTATCCTTATCATCATTATTATTATTATCATTATCGCTACTATTACTATTACCATGGTTATGAGGTGGTTATTATTATTATTATTATTATTATTATTATTATTATTATTATTATTATTACTATTATCCTTGTTATTGTTTTGTTGTTGTTGTTGTTGTTGTTGTATTTAACGCATTTATTATTTTATCAATTATTACCATTGTTATTATCCTTAACATTATAATTTAATATTAGTACCTTAGTATTTTTGTTATGCCTAGTATTGCCACAACTATTGTATTGTTATTATTATTATGGTTATTGTTATTTTACTATCATTATCGCTATCATTACTATTATTATTACTATGGATAATACTAGTGTCATTATGTTTATCTTTCTAACTATTGTTATCATTTCTATTATTTCTATTATTATTATTTTTAGTATTCTTACTATTAATTGTATTGTCATTATTATTATTATTATTATTATTATTATTTTCATTGCTATTACTACTTCTACTATTATTATTATTACTATCGTTATTATTGATATTATCATCAGAATGATTATGGTTGTGTTAGTATTTTATTATTATCGGTAATATTACTATCACTAATACTACTATGATTTCAATTATTATTATCATCATTATTATCATTATAGCCATTATTATTCTTATTATGGGTATTATTATTATAAGTAGTATTCTTATTATTTTTAGTATTATTAGTAATTATTATTAATAATATTGAAACCCTCACCTTAATACTCTGAATTTGCTAAAACCTACTTTAATTAGTGATAATCCGTTTAAACTATCGTAAGAATAGTAATAACCCTACCCTTTATTTATAAACCCCTACTATTAATATTCGCCTTAGTATTAGGCCATGATAGGGGTAAGATAGGAGTTTTGATAATTCCGGTAGAGGGAGATTAACCCTAAGTATTTCCCTCTTATAGGTGAACCGGGTCAAACCCCAGGAGGTGTAGGAGCGTGCTCCAAGCCCGGCGCCGATTTAGGTAAGGACGTAACTAAGGCCACCTGTGTGTATTGCATGTTTTACCTGTCTTGTATGCCTTGTGCGGTTGTATGCTATAATCTGTGTATTTATGTAGCGCAGCGTGGAACCGAGGTATGTTATCGTGCTCTTGTCTGTATGTGGTAATATGGTATGATACAAATATAATGTGATGTGATGTGACCCCTACGACTCATGCTAGGATATTTGATGAGGTGTTGTGGAGTGGGGACTTGAAAGAGAAAAACAAGCAATTAAGATAACCAAGGGGAAGTACGTTGGTTAACGTGGGTATGGACGACCTAGGTAGTCTGTAATCTGTGAAATGATGAGAAAAAGGGAATTAAATAAAATAGAAGAGTGGGAGAAAATAAGGTTGCATGGGAGAACTAGAGTTTGCATGGGAATGATAGAGTTGGCATGGTGGAAATGATAGGGTTTGCATGGGGAGGTTAAGGTCCGCATGGGGGCGAACCTTCCGTATGAAAAGTTACTTTGGGACGTGGGGAGGCTAATGGAAGGTCTGTTTGGGAGTCTGGAGGCCCGAGGTGAAAAATAGTACGTAGGGTCATATAAGGGTACATAGGGTTTGGGAAGGAAACCCTAATTTGAGAAGGTGGAAAAAGAAAAAGAAATTAATAAAATAAATGAGGAGGAGTGAGGTATGAGGGAGAGTTGAGTCTGAGGGTCATGATTTGGGTTTCCAATGCGAGAAATGTGTTAAGTATGAGAGTTACAAAGGGTGTTTAGTGGCCTAATATAAGCGCGGGAGATAGCTTGGTAACCTAAACCGAGTAGGGATATAGCTAAGGCTGAATGTGTGACATGTGTCCTATGTGCCATGGATGTTCTATATGATTTATGTGCCGTGGTCTTAAAAGCCATTATTCTAACTGTTCCATGTATAGCGTGGTTTGGAATCAAGATGTGTGCTTGTGTCCTCATTACTATGCGATAGTACGAATATGTCATCGGTTTTGATGTGATGTGTTGAGGCCCTCTAGCCATGCATGACATGGGTGATATTCTTTCAAATAAGACACGTTAAAACACTAATTAATTACAGAGAAAGATATTGAGCCGAACCCAGACCGGTCCACCGGCTATAATAGTGGCAGGGTATCTTACCCTCGCGACCATTCCACCGGCTATAATAGTGGCAGGGCATGTGCCCTCGCGACCGTTCCACCGGCTATAATAGTGGGGGATTTCGTGCTCAACAAACCAAACGTAAAAGTTATAAGACATGGAAAGATACTAATATTTACAGTGGAATACCTTGTGAGTCGGGGCCAGACCGGTCCACCGACAAATAATAGTGGCATGGTATATTACCCTCGCGACCGTTCCACCGGCTATAATAGTGGGGCTCCCGCACTCACATGGATCGATAAAGTCTATGTCGTGTATCATTATAATTATCTGAGATCTGATGAGAGAGTTATCTGATTTGTGACCAGCATTGTTCATCTGTGTTATTGTTTATTATTCACATGTTATGTCTGCTTGTTCATGTGTTTCTGTGCATGTGGGCCTTAGTGCGTCTGTTCCCTTACTCAGTACGTAGCGTACTGATCACCCGTTTCATGGGTGCTGCTCATTCCCACGAGCAGAAGACCCGTCTGAGTTTTGCAGGTAGAGGTCGATGCCTGTGGCATTTTCAGGGCTGAGAGTTGATTCTGGATCTAGCTTGGGGGCCGAGAGTGACGTGGCCGGAGAGCATCCCCTGTCTCATTTTCTTGGACTATCGTACTTTGCTATTTCGTTATTTTATGTTCCTTGATATTTGGGACTTTTAAATTGCACTTTGGATTGTAACGCTTGACTTTCGCACTCTGATTTCTTTAAACGTAAGCTTTACTAATGACTTGTGTTTGGTGCTATTCTTTTTAGCCTTAGCACTTAGTATCGGGTCGGTAAGAGCGAATCGATCTGGTACTAAGTGTGGCGGTAATACCCCCGAATTTACTGTTTTATCTGTTCTCTTCTGCTAAACTTCTTTAAATTAAACGAAATTTTTCAGTGGTAAATTTGGGGGTGTTACAATAGAGGATTCCCCCACGGTTAACACAATGACGCCTTTTTTCATGCACTTGGGAAAAGAGGCTATAAAACTCATAGATTAATGCCTAGTTTTGCAAAAATCAGAGACAAAGAAGGTATCCAACAATGAAGAAGTATAGATTTTATTATCTCTAAAAAAAGTAGAACATAAATCATGGAAGAGTTGGACCATCCTTTAGTCCTCATATGATATATTAACCCAAAGAAGCACTCAAAGTAGCACAATAAATGTAGTGGAAGAATAAAAAGCCAAAAAACCATTCATAACAATTCAAAACTATAGCAAAAAGAAATTTGAGCACATCTGGATCTATAACCTGCCATGTACAACCTAACCCAGATGAGTAGCGTGGGCACATTTATAGTATATATTCTAACCCACTAGCTAAAAAAAACTTAGGTTTACAGGTCAAATATTCCAAAGTATGTGGTGATATAAAAAAAATCAAAAATAATATTATCCACCAATATGGGATAGTGAAAAAATACCACACAGGAGTTGCAAGATTAGTCTTGCTTTTTTGCTATTGTCCCACAAATATGAGATTAATAACAATCCTTAAATTCTCCTCTTTTTTGAATCCTTGAAGCAAAATTAGCTAGTATCTTTGTTCACTTATGATTATATGAGTTTGGGGGACTTGCTAGCCACCGGTAATATTAGTTTGTGACTATGAAGATTTATACTATGACTTCATGATTATATTTTTAACATTCACTTTTTCTTCAATTACGAGAATAACTTGAATGTACAAAAGAATTGTATTTGCAATATTGGTGGTGTACAAAAAGAATTTATTGCATGAGGATTAATTGTTTAAAAGCTTAATAACAAATCTCTAATATATGAATGTTATTGTGTGCAACATACCAAAACTTAAGTGAGATGATGTGGTCCTATGATCCCTCCTGCATAAATTTTTCACATATAAACATTTCAATGTAAAGGCCTTGAAAACCACTTTCTCAATGGCTTGGATGGCGATTTGTGACATGATCATAAGGAATCTAGAGCCAAACATTTTCATGTTTGAGTTTGCACATCCAAGAGATGTTACATGAGTAATTGATAATGGGCTTTGAAATTTCAATAACCATATCTTGCTACTTGAATGGATTGAAGAAGACATGCATTTATTAAAATTTGAATTCTCAACGATAACCTTTTTAGTTAAGGTTTATGATTTTCCCTTTAACTGGAGAATGGGACCCTATGGAGAGTTCATAGAGAGTTATTAAGTTTTGATGACAAACTAAATATAAGATTAAGTCAGACAATGAGGATGCGAGTCTAGATTGTAGTTAATAGGATACTAAAGCATCAAATTTTGTTTGTTTTTTGGGCAAGTAGATCTAATAATGATCATAATCAAGTACAAATTCCTATCTATTTTTCTTTTACATATGTGGATGCATTTGGTCACATTGATAAAGATTGTGACCTATTTGAAGGGGAATAAGTAAAAGAGGAAAGATAGAAGTTTGGTTCTTAGGAAAATGCTTTTCCACTTAAAGGAAAAGGTGCATCACCTAAGGAAGGAAGTAAAAACTATCAAATGGAGGAAGGGGACAATTTGTATGGTGAAAAAACCTATGTGAGGCAAAAGTTAGCTGTGTCCAAGGAGAGTTCCTCCCCCATTGATAAAGAGAAAGGAAAAAGGTGATGTTAATGCTGTAACATTGAGGATGAGTAATGTGAAAGAGGAGAATATATTGGTTAATGGTGGGGAAGTGGATTCAAGCAACAATCTAAAATAATAGCATGGTGTCACACCGTCTAGCATGCAAGATACTGAACTAAATGATATATCTGCTTGAGATTATATAAAAAGGGAAACCCTAAGCATTTCATTTTAGAAAAAAAAAAGAAATATGGGATCCAAATGAGAATGAAAAGTCATATAAAAGGAAGATCGATAGCAAATAAGGGAACATAATTTAGGCATGAAGGCTACTACTGAACTAGAAGTAGGCACAAAGGTTACTACTGAACCATAAGTTGGTACGAAGGCTAATACCAAACCAATATAATAATCATTTTGATCCAATAATAATTATTTTTATTTTTATTTACTTGAGGGGAGATCATATCAAATTTGGAGACACTTAGGTGCTCCAGTCACACCAATGTATTAAGACAACATAATATCCTACTGACTATCAATCAAAGGATGCTAAGATATCTTAGTAATATTGGCACACAACGGAGACATGGTATCCTACCAACAAGGAGGCCTAATATATAAGTGTACATACCCTATATGAATCTACATAACTAAATAGAGTAAGATATAGAGTCTGGTTAAGGCACTAAGGCACACCAACAAAAATTCATTATCAACCATGGGCTAAACCACATATTTAAGGTAGCTACCTGTAAAGAGGTATCATTCTTGATCTCAATCTCTTTCACTTTAACTATTAATATTTTATTTAGGGTAACCACGTTACCACCACACAATAATCACATAAACCCCATTTTCATATTTAACAATTTACTCATTTTCAAATATCCGAGACAACTATAATTAAGGTCAATACCAATGTCAACATTAAAAATCTACTAAGGCACTCCTAGGTTCAATTATTCATATTTGGACACAATAGGTCGAAAATGATCAAAATGTCCCGAAGGCCATATTTTCCACATTATCATCCATTTTGAATACTAATTCAAATTTTATGTATTAATTTGTCATGAAAATGATAAAATAAAATAATTAAATTATTAAACATACCAATAAATTACCAAATATGTCAAATGACTATTTTTACCATTGTACATAATATAACACGTAAAACCCTTTCATACGTTTTTAATTAATTCAGATTTATATATTCCCATGGTCAACAATAAATAATACATATTAGGCATGCTTATCGGGATAACTACCTTGGTATGCTTAAAATATTAAAAAATGCCCCTATGGCATATAACAATAATAATCTTGCAAAAAACATGTGTTTCTAGACCATTAAATCACATACCTCTATACTTAAAAGTAATTAAGATATATTAAACATTCTTGCTAGAAGAAATATTATAATATGCTTAAATAACCTAATTTTTCCTAGGGCATACAATGATAATATTAATGCTAAAAATACACCTAGGAATGATCAACCTATCATATTGGACATATATGATATAGATAATTTATTTATGATATTATGCCCATTTTAACATACTTTCGTATACATATTAATTTTTACAAGTTAACATGCTTCATTTTACCAAATTTCGTACCAGTATTAGTATGCGAATATTTTCAATGTGGTAATATTGGCATACGTGCCTAATAAATTTTACACATCAAAACCCTAAAAATGCTATAATATGATATTTCACATTTTAGTAGATTATAAGAATTATCCGATTTCCAACAAAAGCACAAATTATCAGTAACCTTTTAAAATTTATTAGGATCCACTAATCAACCTTTTGTGCCTAAAAAATAATACTAAATTAATTATATTATTTAACCAATAAAATAGTAATTTTATTTATTAAAATATTTATAAATAAAAAAATACCAAAATGCCCCTAATGTTGAAAAAGGGGGTAAAAGTTAATGAAAACCTCATGCGGGTTATGTTGCGTGATTTTGGGCATGTAGGAGGCGTTAGGGTGAAAGGTTGGAGAAGGGTTGGGTTTCTATGGTGTTGCAGTTGCTGGAGTTAGTGGAGTTGGCGCTAGTTGACAATAACTGGGCAACGATGGTGGTCTACAAGTGACAATTAATGCCAGGAAGTGGTGTGGTTGGCAACTGGGTAGGAAGAGACAAGAAAATAAGGTAAAAGAAGGTGGGGTTTAGGATTGTGGTTAATGTTAAAGCAAGGAAAGGAGGAGAGGGAAGGAAGGAAAGAGCCAGTATAAAAGGGGGTGCGACAACAACAAGTGGTGATGAGGCAAGGAGATGCTGGTTAGGGTTGCTTGGGCATGGGTGAGGAGGAATTAGGGTATAGGTGGTGGTAGTGGTGTTGGGTCGAGCAAGCAGCGGAAGAAGGAAAGGAAGGGATTTTGGTTGGAGGTAACACACGATGATAGAGGTGGCAGTGCTTACGGCAACGGGTGGTGGTGTAGTGAGAAGGTGAAAAATAGGACAAGGAGGCTGGGGGGAAGGCTCGATTAGGCTCCTCGATAGAAAAAAGAAGGAAAGGAAAGAGAATAAGATAGGGATGGAAGGAGGGTGTGCATGTGTGTATGTATATACATGTACGATCAGGATAGGGGAATGACGATGAGGATGGATGTGGCTAGGTTAGGCATGTGAGGGAATATGTGGGTGAAGGTAGAGGTGCATGATCTGGGTTACAAGGATTGTAGGGCTAGGTAGGAGTTGGTGTGGTGTAGGAACATGTAGGCAAGTTAGGGAGTTGTTAGGTAGAAGGGTGCATGGCTGAGAAAGGAATGAGAGGACAATGATGGAGGCACATGGTAAGGCTCTGTTTGGCCAAAATTGGAAAGGGGAAAAGGAAAGGATAAAAGAGGGTGTTGATGGGGAAAGAAAGAAAGAAATAGAAAGAAGAACAAAGGAAATGGAATGGGTTGGGGGATCAGGTCAGGGGAGAAAAAGAAAAGAAATAAAATGTGGGTTGGGGCATAGGCCAAAAAGGAGAAGGAAGTGAGGACAAAAGGAAAAGGGAAAAGGGGAGAAAGAAAGAAAAAGGAAAAAGAAAATAAAATTTAGGTTTAGAATTAGAATTAGGTTTACATTTTAGGTTAGTATAAAATTAATTTATCTAGAGTTTGGGTACCTGATTAGAAAAAATAAAACGAGGAAACATTTATCAGTTTAGGGAGGATATAAATAAAAAGAAAAAAATAAGATAATTAAGATAAATTTATTTAATAATTATCTGAGTTTTTGGGTCAAAGGTTAATAAAAATAATTAATCTGATATTTAAGTGTTAGTTTTTAGATAAAATACTAGACGTTAGAAAATAAGGTTTATGAAATTTTGGGGTATTATAACCATAAAACACATAAAATCATGATTCACCTTCAAACAGCACACACACAATACAATTAGATTTTATTTACATATGGGTTGGAAATTTTAACTCAACATGTCTATCGAGCTATAGTATTGGTGGATATAAACATTGATAAGTCTTCTTTAGGTTAAGGCATAAAACTCAAACTTATTTGAGAGGATCAATTAATGATTTATCATTTATAGAGACATGGTTAAGGTATTTTCAATCTTCAGATTAATACATTACAGAATAATTGATGATAATAATGGTTGATTCAATAATGTTGTGATAAATCACCATGCACACTGTATATATATATAACAATCAACACCTACCACTCCCTAAACATGCATATTAAATAATAGTCTCGAAAGAGATAGAATCCCAAAAGTGGCTTGGAA
Organism: Tamarix austromongolica; assembly: GCA_039764185.1. NCBI lineage: Eukaryota > Viridiplantae > Streptophyta > Magnoliopsida > Caryophyllales > Tamaricaceae > Tamarix > Tamarix austromongolica. The sequence goes on along the minus strand of CM077814.1, from coordinate 80,084,975 downwards.
GTTTCACGGGAATCAAAATCATAAGAAATAATAAGAAAAAGAGAATAAATGTTTGAAAATATAACAAATGTTTCCAATCTTTTCAAGAATGTAATAAAATATGTAAACTAAGATAATTTTATTTTCAAATAACAAAGATCCTAAATGGTTCAAGATTTTTGAGAAATAGGGAATTACATCCCTACTCCCTTAAATGGAACTCCATCCCTAAAGTTAAGCAAATAAACGAAAGAGTAGTGGAATTTAGTATTTGAACCATGAATCAAGATTTAGTTAGAACAAAAATGATGCAAGGGTTAGAATAATCAAGTAGGGTCAAAGTAAGATGATTTGTAAGGCACTTGAATAAAAAGGAAACAAGAAGCAAATGGAACTTGACACATAAAAATGAACACATAGAAACACATAAAGCTCCAAACAAGGAGTTCCAAGCTACATACACTAAGCAACCACGAGGAAAAATATGGCCTAACATATAATAAAAACTTTGGAAACAAAGCTAAACACCTAGGGTAGTGTGATATTGCTATAATGTAAAACTTCCCATAAAGGTCACTCTGAGCAATACTTCAGGAACTCCTAATGGTTAGCCTTTGATAACAATTTTCAGCTAAAACTGTTATCAAATGTAAAATGAAAGAAAGCTTTAATGATAATTCTTTCTATATTCATTATCAAAACTAGAAAAACAACAACTAAAATAAAGTTCAGCAACTGAAGAACTATGCACAATCCGAATCAAAATGGGAATAACATTAAGAAGTGTCAAGGACTTGAACCCTCAATAGTTATTAATAGAACTATATTATACACTCTAACAATAATCAAGCAAAAAGCTAAGTATAATAACATATAAAAGAGAAAAATTCTATCACCTATTACTCTAACCAGCCATACACACTTTAAAGATCACTTATACACAAACTCATAGAGGTTAAGGTAAAACTAGTGGGATAACGACCCCCTTAAATGTAGATAAACTAGGGAACTAAAATCACATCACATAAATAATATGTTAAAAGCAGGTAAAACGTCATAGTAATTAAGCAAAGAATTCAACCAATCACACAACACTAAATAACATTAAATACCATTTATACAATCCCTATATCCTTTGAACACTTTTAATTGATGAAGCAACCTTACAACCCTACCAAATTCAAGAATAGATTATTTCTCTTCTATGTTAAATCATCAATCAAATCACTTTGAACATATAAAAATGATGTCATATTACTAAGGTTTAATAGAGGTATATCAACCAACTTAAAGTTCAAGGTAATTCAGCCAACAATCACAAGTCACAAAAATAGGAAAAAATGACTTATAAAACTCAAAAAAATGGGTAAGTTAGAGTATAACCACAAGCATACAAATATTTACAATATAGGTTTGATGATTAACATAGAACATACACAATAATAGGCACACCAATTCTCAGTTCCAATTCATTTCAAGATTAATATATGTTAAGAACTCTAAAAGATACTAATATCATTACTAAATCATTTCATTTAACCATTTCACATATTATTCACTGCTCTCACTTTATGGAGTACGATATTTTAGATTAGTCTTCCAAGAATAAAGAACACTGTAAAGTTACATAAAGGATAAAATGACTAAATCCTTAATATATATTCATAATACGATATCTTCCTTAGCCTAAAGAACCTAATTATATGTTAGAAAAACTAAAAATATATATATATATATATTTACACCCTAAGGTTCATCATCAAGACACAACTCATATGTATATACCCTAAATAATCTCTTCAAACCAACAACATATGAATTAAACCCTCAAACACAACCAAAAGGGCACAAAAATGAGATAGACATGAGAAAAACATGATATATACATTAGCAACACAAAACACTATCACTAAAGCATGTAATTACACCTAGAAATCATATATTTAAATGCAATAATAATGAAATGCTAACTCCTTAATCCACACAAATGCTCTTTTACTAACTACTCTAGCTTAGCTACTTGGAAAAAAAGAGAAACAATTCATTTTCTCAAATCAATTTTTATGTTAAAAAAAACCTCTGTTACACTGACTTGTAACACCCCTACTTTTTTTAATGTATTTTTTATTATTTAAGTTAACGCATAATCTAAAAAAATCAAGAAATATTACCACCATAACAAGTATTGGAGAGGTGTGATCATTCACCTAAATTATACTTGGTACAAGACTAAATCATGCATAATGATCAGAGAAGCTTACAAGAAATATCTACACACACATACACTATATGTATATGATGAAGTTTGTACAAAACAAAAAACTACAAGATCAAGGGATCAACAAGAGTTTAAATTCAATGAAAAATAAAATAAATCTCGAATAATGGGTAAAAAATCTATACATCAAAATTAGCCTAGTTGGTGGATAATAAACATAAAAAGATAGTATTTTTTTATACTATGCCAACCTTAGTTGGGGGAGGTCATATTATAGTTGCATGTTTGTCGAAGCTACATTAATCAAGGGTAAGGGTAGCATCCCTTCCAAATAATAGGGATACATATAATGATTACGCTTGGCTAAAGAACGAGTCAGGGATTTGGCAATCCTCCACGTATGATTCTAATCAACACTCCAAAATTGCTTGAGAATTCTTTCTACTACAAAGCCAAATGAGATTTGAGTTAGCTCCTCTCGTTCAAAGTGCTTATTAGAGAAACATAATCTAATTTAACAATAATGTTCATTTCCTATATTTGGTGAGCCTATTTGAGGGTCATCGTCATAACCAAACCTTCGGTTTCCTAGACATTAGGGGCTTTCCTATTATCATTTACAATCCCAACACATCTCATCATTTTGATTCATGAAAACCACCAAAAGTTCCTAAGAGCCTAAGGTAATTTTACTTGCATCCAAGTTGATTTTAAGCAAACCATCTTGTGGTGCAACCAAACAATGGTTAATCATTTCCTCTATTTATTGCTTCTCATCTTTTGAGTAGGTAATCAATAGTTGCTCTATATGTTCATGGGTCTACCTGGGATTGAATATCTTCTCCACAAATGTGCACCATATGACCCATGCATAAGTGAGAATCTAGGTTGTTGTTATCTCATAAAGTTTCCCTATATACTCCATCCACTCAATCAATGAAAGGTTATCTTAGGTTCATTTCTACTATACACAATTTCCACACATCATGTGCATCATGGTAATAAAAAAAAAAGTATGCTCCATTGGCATAACACAACCATTGTAGGTACATTTTGTAAGGGTGTTAACTCTTTGTTTTGCAAATTTTGTCTTATTGGACCATCGATGTATACTCTTCCCATTTCCAACTTCCCATCTATAAACCATAGACACCACCCAATTTTCTTCACAAACACTTCCCCAAATGAAACATGGTCTAAAATCAAACAATACATTAAGGATATCATATCTCAAATAGTATTTTGCTTTTTAGATTCAAATAAAAGGCAAGTGTTTTTTTTTTCACAAGCCTCCAGCACTACTTGCCCAACATGACTAATTAACTTTTGATAAATATTAAAATCCCATTCCTCCCATTCTCTTTAGTGCACACAACTTATCCCAACTAAGTTAATGTATGCTCTACTTGTCATACTTTTTGCTCCACCAAAACCTTGTGACAACTTATTCAATTTCTTCATGTAGAGTGATAGGGAGTTTAAATATGATCATAGAATACGTTGGTATAGCTTATCTTACTGCCTTAATCAACATGTCTTTCCCCACTTTCAATAATAGGTTACACTTCCAACTCATTAATTGCTAACACACCCATTTCTTAGGCACCCAAAAAATGTGCTTTTTTGACTTACCCACTAAAGGTGGGAGGCCCAAGTATTTTATATAAATCTAAACCTCAGTGACACCAAATGACTCCCTAATCTCATATTTGCAATCCTAAGCAACATAAGGACTAACAAGCATCTTTGACTTAGATAGATTGACAACCTGTTTGGATACATCACTATAAACATTGAATATATTTTTACAATGGAGAAACTTGTCTCTTATTGCTCCAACAAAAAATATACTATCATCCATGAAGAATAAATGTGAGACATCAGGACCTTCTCAACAAATTGTAATTCCATGTAAATAACCGAAGAGCATACTATGGTTAATAAGGCCAGATAAAGCTTCAACACAAAGGAGAAAAAGGTAAGGTGAGATAGAGTCACCCTCTTATAACCCCCTCTAAGGTAAAAAAAATGACCTTGTGCACCATTGAAGAGCACAAAGAAAAAAAATTGAGTTGATGCATGCCATGATCAATTTCACTCATCTAGGATCAAAACCCATTAATATCATTGCAACCTCCAAGAAGGACCAATAAACTCTACTATAAGCCTTACTCATATCGAGTTTTAGTGCCATATCTCCCTTTCTTCCTTATTTCCTCTGCTAGTCTGCTTCATATGATGGAATATTTTGAAAGAACTGAGTATGTTGTATGCGATAAGTCTTCTAGGAGTGAAAGCGTTCCGACTCTTAGAGACAAAATGGGTAAGAATCACATTAATTCTATTAGTAAGGATCTTAGAGATCAACTTATAGATAATATTACAAAGGTGTATTATTGTTATAACTTGCATTTTCTTTAGTTCCTTCATCTTCATTATATGTGACGTATATATATGGTTCCATCATTCCATCATAGGATTGACAATCAACACATGTGAGAGTATGAAAATTTCCTCTAAGCCAATGATATGCCAATGGTTATGATAAAACATGCCATTTGGGCTTGGGGCTTTAGTGGGATGCATTTGTTTCAAGGCTTTATACACTTCAACTCTAGTATAAGGTAGTAAAATTTTTCCAATAATCTTTGGTATGACTATTTTTTTAATACCTAATAATGCATATATAATAGAATGATGACATATTGAGTAAGATCTATCTATTATCCACATAATCATAGTTCACATAAAAGCATGTTATCATAAAAGCATGTAATAACATGCTAACATTGGAGGATTTATATCACATCATGTACGCAAGGTATCATATAAAGCATAGGTAATAAATCAAGGAGGAGTCATGAATCATGTGCACTTAACAATAAATCACATATAATCATACTTACATTGGACATTTAAATATTCAATTTTTAAAAATATTTTTGCATCAATCTATATCCATTCAGACCATTCATTATTTATTTCACCCATTTGTAGAAAATATATTTTTTTGGATTATCTAACTTTGTCATTATTTAACCGTTTATTTTCCATCCTTCAATATTCAAAACAACACTAATATATAATATTTTTATATATTTGGGTTCCTAAAATTATACTACACCTTGCCCTACATTTTTGTGTGTTTTTTAGAACCTATTAACTATTTCCCCAATAAATCTCCATTATTTAATTTTTCCGCAACATTTAAAATCCCAAAATATTATAAATATATTCCCTAACTACTAGTTACCATCCTTAATATCCTCCTAAATAAACCAAGCCAATATTGAAATCTATTTACTTTCAATCAACCAAAAAACTAGACAAAGTATATGAAATACCCCAAAAACCCTAACTTAGGAATCACGGTAAAATGGGGAATTAGTAGGGAAAATTTAAGAGAAATAAATTAACCCACTAAATAATAGGGAAATTAATTAAGGTAAATAAGGAGGAAATAATAAATAAGCTATTTAGAAAATTTTGGACATTTTACTAATTAAAATAATAGTGGGGAAAATTTCCCAAAATAGCCAAAATTAATCTAAGGATAGAATTAAATTATTATCTAAATAATTTTTAATATTCAAGAAAATAAATATATATCTACTTAAATGTATAATAACCCAAAAACATTCTAAATAAATTGTAAAAAAATCCAAAACCCTAAAGAAACCCTTTTTCCCCCATTTTCCTTTTTCTTTCCTCCCTTTTTCTTCTTTTCTTCTCCCGCCGGGATTGGGCCTCGCCCGGCCCAACCCTTTCCTCCTTCCTTCCTCTCCTGCACGGCCCAGCGCCGTTCGGCCCCCTTCCCATAATCGCGACGCAGCGTTTCGCCCCTCAATTTGCCGAGACGCCGCGTCGCGCTGAGTAACGAAATGAACCTTGTCAGCCTACGACGCGACGCTGCGTGTTACCCCCGTAGCCTTCAATACGCCGCGTTTGAATTACAAATCTTATAACCGTTGCCAAGCCGGCCGGTTCCCCCCTATTTTCTTTTCCTCCTGGACCGCCGGTCCAGGAGTCGTCTTCCTCCTCCCTCCCGCGCAGGACTGCAACCTGCCGCCTGCCACCTACCGCCTGCCGCCTGCCGTCCGACCGTCCTCTCCCTGCCATCCCCGTCCCTTTCTTCCCCAATTAGACCCAACAATCCCTCACGCGTCCTGCTACCCCTTCCTTTTTCGAGAAAACGGTCGAACGTACCCTGCAAACCGCAGGGCACGCGACACTGCCACCGCTGGCCGGCCACCTGCCGCGCCTGCCCCCGCGTGCCATCCCTCTCCCCTTCGTCGTTTTCCCCTCCTTAATGGCCTATAAATACCCCCTCCCGAACGGCCACAACAAGTCCCTCCCTCTGGACCTTGCCGAAACCCTGCCTCGCCGCTGCCCGAACAGACGCCGTTTCCGCCGCCCCTAGCCACCGTTGAGACCACCTCTACCCACCAAACTCCTCCTCGCGCCACCCCCCACGCAATCAAGCAACCGCCGCTGCCCTTCCTACCCCGCACGTGCCGCCACAGCCGTGCGAAATCCTCTGCCCAAAAATCGTCGCCGCCACCTCGCGCCACCTTCTACCGCCGCCTCCGCCGTAATTAGCCCCTTCTCCACCTTCCAAAGTGACCAGCAGGTCCTCCCCTACCTGCCCATACCCTCCTTACCCCCTGCTCCCTTCTCCACCGGCCTCCACCATTCCACCATCTTCCTCCTCCCTCGGTCACCGCGTCCGCCGCCGCGCGCCGCCTCCCAGCTCACGCCACCACCCTCATTCCACTCCCCTCTCCCTGCTGTATCCTCCCCCCCCACTTAGCTTCCTTTTTCCTCCTCCCATCTCACCGCCACCTCCATCTTTCCCCCTCTTCTCCTCCCCCACCGCCGCCGCCGACGCCGCCACGCGCCGCCGCCGGACCACCACCGACCCTAGGTGGTTCTCCACCCATCCAAACCCTAATACCCCTTTTATATACTTGCTAATATTTTCTACTAATATTAATACTAATATACTTATAATTATTACTATTATCCTTATTATTATTCTTTTATTATTATTATTACTTTTATTATTATTATCATTTCTAATATTGTGACTTATGATATTAAAGTTATCATTTTTACCATACAAACATCTCTTGGAACCCTAACTCCTATTATGCTCAACTTTGGTTTATTTTATAAGTGTTAATATTAACAACCCTACTATTATTATTATTATCTCTATTACCTTACTAAGGTTATTATTATTAATACTTAACCATACTAGGTTATTGTTATTATTATTGCTAGGGTTATTATGGTTATTATTACTATTATTATCATTATTATTAGCATTATTACTATTATCATTATCACCCTTAGGAATAATTTACTTGAAATATTGTGACCTTATAATATTATTATTTCAAACCCAACACCATTGTTAGACTTAATCTTAAAAATGCTAGAGTTCTATTACTTGAAACATAAGTGTCACTATTAGTGGTCTTATTATAATTATTATTATTATCACTATTTTACTATGACTAGTGAACACTAGTATTATAAGAATGGAACTAATGGGCTTAATAAAATAAGTGTAACAATAAGTATCATAAATAAACATATTTTTAACTACTAATATTTAGTATACTAATTCTAAAGTAAAAACCCTAGTTTTTGTATAAAACCCTTTTTAGTAATAAAAACCCTAACCTTAAACTAAAATGAGGTTTGATAGTAATTATAAGGGAAACTAATACTTAGCTTTTTCCCTTTTATAGGTAACCCCGACCAAAGCCCTAAGGAGTTAGAGGAGCGTGCTCCAAGCCCGGTGCCTACCTAGGTAAGGACGAAGCTAATGGCCCTGTACTATGTGTGACGTGGATGTGTTGAATGTTATGTATGTCATGCTATGCCATGTGCTATATGATTGTGTATAACTTGTCTTATGTGTAGCGCAGCTTGGAGATTGAGGTATGTGTGGATGTGTTTCCTATGACGTGAGCATGATATGTATATGAATGATGTTTATGATGTAATATGCTATGGCCGCTAGGACGTGCATGTTAGGGTAAATGGTAATACGAGTCGGGGACCATCATGGGGGTTTTGAAGTTTGTATGGTGGGATTAGGGTTTGAATGGTGGCATCAATGCTTGCATGTTGGTACTAATGATTTCATAGTGGTATTAAGGGCTTAAGGCGGTGTTCGGGTTCGTATGGTGGTATTGTGGCTTTATGGAGGTGTTAATGTTGGATGGGGGTATTTGTGATTTTATGGGGGTATTAATGTGGTACGATGCTAATTGTGATTTTATGGAGGTATTAATGTTGTGTGATGTTATTTGTGATTTTATGGAGGTATTAGGGTTTGTATGGTGGTATTAGGGTTCGCATGGTGGTATTAGGGTTGTACGGTGGTATTAATATTCATATGGCAGTTTTGACGATCGTATAGTGGTGTTAATGACTTATGGTGGTATTAGGGTGTACATGGTGGTGTTATGGAATGTATGGGGGTATTAATATTCGTATGGCGGTATTAACGATTGTATAGTGGTATTAATGACTTATGGTGGTATTAGGGTTGCATGGTGGTGTTATGGATTGTATGGTGGTATTAATGTTAGTATGGCGGTATTAGGGTTTTGCATTAGGAGTTAACGATCATATGGAATGAGGATTTGGAGTGATTGACTCTGGGGCGTTGTGATTGAGAAGGGATGGAGTAACTAATTGTGACTGTTGAGGATGATTAAGGTTTGGGATGGCTAAGTACGGTGGTTATGGTATAATGGGGATGAGAGAGGTTAACCGCGGGTTGGTGTGGACAAATAGGGTTGGTAATGACTACCTAGAGTCGTTTGGCATTATCATGTGTATCATCGATTAAAGGGTAGATATGAACACGGACCTATATTGGTTGTGATGTGTAAAGCACAAAGAGAATGATTTATGTGTATCCTTGGTGGAGACCTTTGAATAAGACACGTTAAAACATTAACTACTTACAGAGAAAGATGTTGAGCCGGACCCAGACCGGTCCACCGGCAAATAATAGTGGCAGGGTACGTTACCCTCGTGACCGGTCCACCGGCTATAATAGTGGCAGGGCATGGCCCTCGTGACCGTTCCACCGGCTATAATAGTGGGGGATTCCGTGCTCAACAAACTAATCAGAACAATGATAAGACATGGGAAAATACTAATACTTATAGTGGAATACCTTGTGAGTCGGGGCCAGACCGGTCCACCGGCAAATAATAGTGGCAGGGTATGTTACCCTCGTGACCGGTCCACCGGCTATAATAGTGGCAGGGCATGGCCCTTTTGACCGTTCCACCGGCTATAATAGTGGGGTTCCCGTACTCACACGGACTGATAAAGATGATGATGTGAATCGATTGTAAATATCAGAGGCCTGATGAAAAAAAAGTTAACCGGTTTGTAACCTGTATTGTTTATCTGCGTTATTGCATGCTATCTAAGTAATTGTGCTATGTCTGCTTTGTCGTGTATCTTGATGTGTGGGCCTTAGCTTGTCTGTTACCTTACTCAGTACGTAGCGTACTGATCACCCGTTTCATGGGTGCTGCTCATTCCCACGAGCAGAGGACCCCTTTGACCTTGTGTAGGTAGGAGACCATGTCTTCGATGCCTATGATACCTACGAGGTATCGGGTGGGGCAGAGCGTTGAGCCTAACCTGACTTGGGGACCGAGAGCGAGTTGGTCGGACTCCATTTCTACCTTCGGGTTTCGTATTCTCTTTATTTAACCGTATTATGAACTACGCTTTATGTTTTGAGAAAGCGCACTTCTAAGTTGTAATCCTAAACCATATTCTAAGTGACGTTTGACTTATGTTTCGTTAATGATTTATGTTAAGTGCTGAACCATGTTTTAATGTTTCATATCTGAGGTTGTTTAGTTTAGCCTTAGCACTTAGTATCGGAACGGTAGGAATGAACCGGTCTGGTACTAAGTGTGGCGGTAATATCCCCAAGTTTACAGATTTAAATTCTTTCGCTTCCGCTAAACCTTTGATTTAAACGAAATTTTTCAGTAGTAAATTTGGGGACCTATATTGGTTGTGATGTGTAAAGCACAAAGAGAATGATTTATGTGTATCCTTGGTGGAGACCTTTGAATAAGACACGTTAAAACATTAACTACTTACAGAGAAAGATGTTGAGCCGGACCCAGACTGGGCCACCGGCAAATAATAGTGGCAGGGTACGTTACCCTCGTGACCGGTCCACCGGCTATAATAGTGGCAGGGCATGGCCCTCGTGACCGTTCCACCGGCTATAATAGTGGGGGATTCCGTGCTCAACAAACTAATCAGAACAATGATAATACATGGGAAAAATACTAATACTTATAGTGGAATACCTTGTGAGTCGGGGCCAGACCGGTCCACCGGTAAATAATAGTGGCAGGGTATGTTACCCTCGTGACCGGTCCACCGGCTATAATAGTGGCAAGGCATGGCCCTCGTGACCGTTCTACCGGCTATAATAGTGGGGTTCCCGTACTCACACGGACTGATAAAGATGATGATGTGAATCGATTGTAAATATCAGAGGCCTGATGAAAAAAAAGTTAACCGGTTTGTAACCTGTATTGTTTATCTGCGTTATTGCATGCTATCTAAGTAATTGTGCTATGTCTGCTTTGTCGTGTATCTTGATGTGTGGGCCTTAGCTCGTCTGTTACCTTACTTAGTACGTAGCGTACTGATCACCCGTTTCATGGGTGCTGCTCATTCCCACGAGCAGAGGACCCCTTTGACCTTGTGCAGGTAGGAGACCATGTCTTCGATGCCTATGATACCTACGAGGTATCGGGTGGGGCAGAGCGTTGAGCCTAACCTGACTTGGGGACCGAGAGCGAGTTGGCCGGACTCCATTTCTACCTTCGGGTTTCGTATTCTCTTTATTTAACCGTATTATGAACTACGCTTTATGTTTTGAGAAAGCGCACTTCTAAGTTGTAATCCTAAACCGTATTCTAAGTGACGTTTGACTTATGTTTCGTTAATGATTTATGTTAAGTGCTGAACCATGTTTTAATGTTTCATATCTGAGGTTGTTTAGTTTAGCCTTAGCACTTAGTATCGGAACGGTAGGAATGAACCAGTCTGGTACTAAGTGTGGCGGTAATATCCCCAAGTTTACAGATTTAAATTCTTTCGCTTCCGCTAAACCTTTGATTTAAACGAAATTTTTCAGTAGTAAATTTGGGGGTGTTACAGTATATGAATCATGTTCTTCTTATGGCACATAAAATTACACATTCCTCCATATTTTCCTTCCATTCAAGCGTGTTTAGAAGTCAAATATACCCTCCTTTTCTTATTTGCACCAATAGGCCCCCTATCCTTGCCCATGCATTACTTACTTTTACATTTTGAAACTAGCATAAAATCACCTTGATCCTCCTTTTCTTTTTCCTTGTTCTTTTTTTTCCTCCCTTTTACTATTCAACCCATTGTTTCTCGTGCAGTTATTTTCTTTTCCCTCCCTATTTTCTTCATATTTGAGCCCCTCTAACACCTCCAAGAATTCCTTTCACCTTCTTCTTCCATTTAGTTTGCGTTTTGCCACTTTTTTCTTATCATTAGACTTGCTATATTGTTGTTGCTAATGGTATTTCTATCAATCCTTCTTGTCTGGTTCTTCATTATATTTTTTTTGTGTTTTGATTTTCTAAATTTTATCGTTTCCATTCCCCTTTAGATAACTATCTTTTCTTCTACCTTTCCCTCATGTTTTCCCGCTTTTCACCATTGTTGCAATGCTTGCATGTTGATGTTGCTACTCGTTCTACTATTGTTTGGATGCCATATGCACAACATTTTTTCCTTTTCTCTAGTTTTAGGGAACATGTGCATTTTCTAGCCAACTCAAACCATGTTTACACAAATCTTATGAATCATGATAACATAGCTTATCCTATGCTTTCTACATAATGTTAACACACGTTTCAATCATAAAAACATCATAATAGCATAGTTGAAATTGTTTTCCATTTAAAGCATACAAAAATGCTTAATATATCCTAAGGAAGAAAAAATCTTTAATATGCACATTCTAACACAAACATCATTTTTAGTGCAAGTAAAAAAGAGCTTACCTTGATCCTAAAATTAGTGTAAAATATCTAAATACCACCACACATCTACAATCACCCACAAAACTCCTTTATCACCTTAAAAGAAAGCATAATAACATAAGTTGGACATTCACCTTTATAGAATCTAAAATAGGGATAATAAAACTTAAAGAAAAATGGGAACATAAAATATTACACTTCAAGACATGGAAGAGAATAAATGATTTTTGAATAGCTTACAAAGATGGATAAAGTTCACAAAACACACAATGATTTTTTTTAAATATGCTTAAAAAGCATAAAGGGCTAAATCTAAGCTTTTTAAAGTTTTAGTTCTTGAACAATGGTGGGATTGGCCATGGAAGATACAAAACGGAAGAGAGGAAGGAGAAGAAGAAATACATGGCTGATGGTGGAGGAGAAGAATGACGTAAATCATGAAAATTTAAGTGAATGTAATGCTAACATAGAAGAGTTAATGACTAAGGCTTAAGACATTTTCAATAAGAATGGGTCATGATGGTGGATGCACATGGTGAGGAGAAATTGATGAGGAGCATTTGGACAAAGGTTAGAGAAGGAAGATAATTTTTATTAAGATAAGTAGACATTTAATGGTGGGGAAGTAATGAGTAATGAGAACAAGTAATGATTATGTCACAAAATATTACATTACATGGAAAAAGAATGTCACACACCATTTTAGGTTAAAATGAATTCCTATGATCCATTATTATCATAACTAGATGGCTTAGATTAACTCTCATAAGGTTAGGAAAAGATTAAATATAGAAAGATAGGTTCCGGTAGGTAATTATGCTAGAAAATGGTGAATTAAAATTTTAAAAGTAATGATAAAAGAAAATATATTAAATCAATAACATCAAAATATATTAATCACTGAAGTTTCATAAATTATAGATCACTATGAAACTCATTTATAATGTAAGATGCTAATAAACATTAAATGAAATATGAATATTATTTTTTCATCATAATATTCATTTATTATTATGAAAGTGACTAGAAGACAGACAAAATATGGAAGTCTTAACTATTATTATGAGATCCTCAAGTTGAATACATGACATAATATTATGTTGGTTGGTGATCTCTTACCTTTCTTCCATGTTCAATTTGGTTATGACTCTTATATTTCTTATTGTTTAAGATCATGTTGTGATTTAGGGGATAAAACATATTGTTACTAAAAGATAAAGTTGTTAATGATTTTATTAATTATTTTTCATAAATGCTAAATTATTACACATTGTATTGATAATTCAATAATGAGGGATCAAATGAGTGTGTGTGTGTGTGTGTGTGTGTGTGTGTGTGTGTGTGTGTGAGAGAGAGAGAGAGAGAGAGAGAGAGAGAGAGTTAACTCAAAGGAAAGTAGAATATTAACTAGCTCTTCATTGGATATTAAAATGCTTCAATGTATTCCCAAAGCATTTTGTTTTTTCATCATCTTTGTTTTTTTTAGAAGCTACATTTTTTGTTGAAGAATTATTATTATTTTATTTTTACTAATTATTTGTTTTTTAAAGAAAAAAATAGTGGGCGGATATTTTATGATTGAATATTATGTTTTTTTTGTCTATTCGTAAGAGTACATAAACCCATGTCAGTATTGGTTTCTTGAGCAAATAAACATCTATTACTTTGGTAGATTATTGTGAATGAAAGAAATGAAAATTTTATAGTAATATTAAAAAATTATTATTTTATTAAAAATTCAGGCCAAGTATTTTTAGATTTATAGCTTTCAATTTATATTAGATCTCAAGTAATGATGGGATCGAGTCAAATTTTTTTTATATTTATAATGTTTCATGTCGAATATAATTTTGAATAAATATCATATCGAATTGTGTCTATTTTAACGTTGTAATCTATTTGATTATATCAAATATCAATCAAGTAACATGACAAATTAATTTCATATTTATAGTTTCTCGAGTAAATTTTCCAATAGATTAGATATAATTTTGTTAGTTATCTTATGTCGGGTTAACTCGTACCCACTCTCATGTGATATTTGATACTATCCACCTTTGTGCCCTTAACTTTATGGATTTGATCCCCAAAATTATAGCCAAATTTAATTGCAACAAGGGTGATGACGAGGTGCAATTCGATCCACTTCATGACATGCGGATGCGGGATGCCCACGTTTCTTAAAGGCGCTGCCTAGTTATGACGTAATTGGATATTAACAAATTCCCACCTTCCTGATTGACCATTTCCACGGTTCAACATTAGTTTCCATATCTAGAAGTATAGGATCTCAGATCGGGGTTTTATGGTCTTGCTAATAGCAACACCATGGTGATAACAACAGAGATCACTCTTTTTTAATATGTTATACTCCCTTAGTTTAAAAAAGAAAGGTTTTTTTTTAGTAATTTATATTATATTTTAGGAGGTAACAAATATACTCATGATATAATAACTATGCATTTTATTAGAAAATGATATGATAATTAATACATAGAAGAATAAAGAGAAAAAGTTGGGGTAAAAATAAAAGGTAAGCATTACCTTATCCAAAATAATTTTAATTTTGAAGCAAAAATTTTAAACTAAAAAGACTTTTTTTCAAAAACTGAAAAATGGATACTTTTAATTAGTTGACTTTTAGCTAATAATACTATGGCATGAGTACTTTTAATTTAATTTTGTACGCACACATAGGAAGATTCATAAAGACTATTAATTTGCATGGACCTGAATGACTACTCCAATTCTAGGTAAAATAGGTACATTTAGTGTAGATCCACTTCATAATACCCTATATAGAAAGTATTCTTGATATCATGCTACAGAAATAATTTATTAAAAAGTCTAAAAACGATAGATTTATTCTTTATTTGAAGTCGCTTAAAAAAAATAGTTATAGAAAATAGTTAGTTTTTTTTTTTGAGAAAATTTTTAGCCTTTTTTTTTTGAAGTAGGTTTAAAATAGACATTGTTATATTTTATAATCATACTTCATCCTGGCATATAGAAAGAGAAATTTGAAACCCAAAATGAAAATATACTAAGAGCGTGTAAAATGGAAGTTACAGTTGGAGTAACCTACCTATTATTATTTTTTATTCAAACTAAAAGAAAGTACCACGTTTCCTTATTCTTTACCTACCATCCCCTTGTTGTTTTCTTATGATACGCTATCCAAGAAGTTATTGTCGTTACTTTTTCCCCCATTAAGCTCCCCCAAAAAACTTCCATTATTTCAGCAGGCACCTACCTACACCTTTTAAGGATTTGTAATCCAAGATCCAACCACAGGGAAGAGAAACTTTGTGAGAAAAAAAAGTTAAGGAGGTAAAAGTATTTTTAATACTAAAACTTTAGGTTAAGCCAAAGCTTAATATAATAGCATTTATCTTACGACATTTTCAAGTGTGAGCACAACAAAAAAAATGAGCTATGAGTTATGATGGAAAAGAAAAGCCGCCGGAGTATTTTATATCAAAATATAATTACACGGTTCTCAAAACCTCACTTGTATCAATACAATATATCAAAGTGGTCATTTATAATAAAGTCAATGCAAGCATAGTTGTCAAGTTTTTGTTTATAGCGGATTGTTTACGGATAACTATGCCATCCACTCCCAGTAAAATAGTGTCTCGCTCTTGCCGAAGGCATCTTACGTACTGAGATTGCTTCGGACCAATAACGTTGAAGCGCCGAAGGAGCAAGATCCAAAGATTACGTCGATGTGAATTCAATTAAAGGGACTCGAGTTTTATCTCTCCGGCAACGATCCTCATAAATTTCGCTAGAGGCAAACACATGATCAGGCATAACTTGGGGATGAGATCCTAGTTCAGGGATGAGTACTACTAAGTTCGATTAGTATTATTTAAGAGCATCACGTGGCGGGTAAAAAATAGGCGAACATTGACGCATGGAAGGAGGAGCGTCGGGCAAATACCATGCCTCAAGAGGTGGGGGGGGGGGGGGTCTTTCATTAGCCGGATCAGGAACATGCATGGAATTGGGGGATAATTGAAGAAATGTTTGGCCCAAATGAAGAAAATATGATTTGTTGGGTCGATGTCATCAGCCCATCCAACGGAGAGGAAGGGTGGCTCATCTGGAAGCCGCATCTCCATGGGTTGTTTTCTTCAAAAGGACTTACCTAACTGCCTCCCCGACAGCCTTCATCTTCAAGGCCGACAAATCAGCACACTTGCCCGACCTTCATCCTACCAAGCGTGCACGTACTCGTTCGGAGATTAACTTCGGAGGCTATACCAACTCGACATGATGTCGCAAAACTGCATGAAGAGTCCACGAAATCAACACAGAGTGCCCAGAGTGCCATGTAACGCCCCATTTTTATAAGCCCATATTTTATTTAATGTGAGGCTAAAATTAAATGATCATATACAGTGATCTGATAGGATTAACACTGAGTCCCAAATCATTACAAAGTTACAAGACGATTCTAAACTAATCACAATGATTAAGCCAAAATAAATCAGAGAGGATAGAAAAAGAGGTATGATCCTAAGAATGTAAACTAAAAGATGTATTCACGGATCACCTCTAAAAAGCAACTAATAATCCCGACTAAACATGTCAAATCAACAAATGTACTGAAACAAAACAATCATATAAGTGCATTATTATTACTAACTAATAATCCCGACTAAACATGTCAAATCAACAAATGTACTGAAACAAAACAATCATATAAGTGCATTATTATTACTAGAAGAAAGTTCTAAGTAAACGCAACCAACTAATAACTAACAACATGCTCATATAACACATCTTCATGGGATAAATAAGTAAATCATAAGGGAACATGCGGCTCCAAGAAAGAATTATATCACAAATAAGCATGAAAGACCAACTACTTATTCTATTCATTATCTAATGTTATCTCACAAATTTACATTCAATATATCATGTTTTAACATGTAATGCCACTCAATCCATCAAAAGTCCAAGATACAAAGACCACATGGAAACTTAATCAATTCACTAATAATATTACTACACTAAAATAAACTACTTCACTTATTCATATAAGAAGGAGAAACATTGAAATCCAAGGTACAAAGATCACAGCATCACCACAAAACTTTAGTTCATTGACTATGTACTATCTATAACAAAAAGTTTAAAGACAAACAAAAACTGCGATTCAAAGGTCGAGAGCCATCTAAGGCATAGAAGCTAATAACAAATTTAACACTACTAAGAACACCCAATGTCCTTAAGTATTAATACCTCTTATAAAGTTCATAGGTCACTTATAGAGTTGAGAGAGGGGTTAAGCAAATTATACAAGGGAAAACAATACATACAAAACAATGAAATAGTAGGGAAGACATATTAATACACAATCATTATCTTAGAGGTCAAGTCAAGACTTCAATTATTCACTTGAATAATTGGCAATTTTAGATATACTTACCCATATTAGAAAAAAGTTATTATTCATGTACGTTGAAATATATCTCCACAAACACTTGTAAGAAAATCATAAATCAATTATTCTCGATAATTACTATTCTCCATTCATTATTATTCCATCAATTATTATTTATAAAGGATCAAATTCAATGGCCAAGGGTCAACCACAACCCACTATGGTCAAACTTAACAAATCTTTAAGTAGACTATGTTTTTAACCCTTATTTCCTTAAAAAATTCTAAATGCTTATAAAATTTTACTAAAACAAAACTAGGAATAAGTTATATCAAATTAGACATTTTGAACCCATTATGGGAATTTTATAAAGAAATGACCAAAAGCCCTCTAAAATCCTTTAAAAAAATTTCAAAATCATTTTTAGTATAAAACTCAACATATAATATATCAAAGCATGAAAATTTGCACAATTAACATCTTTAATATAAAGAATACAACATACTACGAATGTGAAATGCCCAAAACACCCTTAATCATGCTTAAACTTACAAAAAGCATAACAAATTACACACACATATGCTCAAAAACTAACTTATAATATATCAAATTTTATCAAAAACACCTAATTAATATAATTGAATCATCCAAATAAATTTAAAACAATAAAAACTTGAAAAATTCCCAAAAGGCCAAGAGTAAGCTAAGGACATTCCATGCTCATTTTTCATTCATAATGTCATATAACACCTTACATGCTTAAAAAGTTTGAATGACATGATATAGATTTCATCATACTCAAATTAACAAGGTAATACATGCCCCCACGTTCTTATACAACTCTAAAAAGATTCTTAACAATATAACACACCAAACGTGACAACACACATGAAAATGCATAATTTCTATTAACTTTGGTGCCTCAATCCTTTTCAAATATCCTAAAGTTCATTGTAGTTTTGAAGAGAGTTAAAAGTAATTTCTAGTTTCACACATCACTAGACAATTCTCACATGAAGAACAATGTAATGGATAAAATATGAATCCATTCAATTGCACTCAAAAACTCACACACTCAAATGTCTACCAATTTAATTATTTTTCATCTCATTATATTTTGAAACATAAATCGTTAACTAATCATTCTAATATTTCTTCTCTTTAAACTCATCAATTATCATGTTCAATCTCTAAGATTATGGGTTGAAATCAAATCATTACAAATATATTGAAAATTATTTAGTTTCAATTACTTATATTTTCCAAATTAATGAGCTAGTCAAATCTAGAATTCACCGAAAAACTACTCTCTTTAAAAAATTTTTAATAGTCATGACATCAAACTAAGAAAACAACAAATATATAAAAAACACACATCTATACAAGAAGAAAAACTCATCCTAAATCTAAAACACCAAAACATTCCCAAATACTCCCATGCTTAACTTATGCCTTAACCTCAAGGCATAATCAGAGGGTATAAATAAGGAAGAGGGGAGATCATGTTTCAGTTTGAGAGTGGATGTGGTGGACCATAAGGTCCAATATAAAAATCATATAAGTCTTAGATCATTTGATGAAGATGGCTCTGAGAAGAATCAATGACATCTAACCATTTGACCACTTGGTCAAAGCAAGTGTTGACTTGGGTTTGAAATTGATGCCATTCAAGTATAGATTTGAAAGTGCTAGCATGAGTAGAGGGAGGAGGATGAATTCTTCATAGGGGTCATTGGAGAGATGGATCACTAGTTAGGGACAATAGTATCTCATCCCCATTGATTAGTTTCTAATTTCATTTATTGAGGGGGTCAACTTTTCTAGGGTTAGGAAGCTGGAAATATGTTCTACCTTGGAAAAAAAAGATGTATGCAATCTTGGATACGGTCTTCTAATTCCATTTAATTTTCTATGAACTATTCATCATACTCAAATGGTTTGGATATAATCTAAAACTGGGTATGATGAAGAAACAAATAGGTTGACCTAAAGAGATGAAACCTACATCATGAAATGATCTAACAGGATTCAGGTAAGGTTGATATCATAACATTAAAATAGGGTAGTAAAGGGATTCCTAAACCCCAACGAATTACTTTGGTTTTTGGTTATTCTCAACTTTTTCTAGCTTATTTACATTGATTTCATTAATACTACTGTTTTGACACATTTCTAACCCTCTGCTATTTTTAGTTTTCCTTTAAGTGCTTAGTTATCTATCCTTGAGAGAATAATAATTGCTCACTATTATATTATTTGTATGATTGTGTATACTTGTGTAGGAAAACCAACATCTAGTAGGGATGAAACAAACCAAACCACTAACTTTAAAAATACCTAATAGAGGAAATCACATGACATAAAACAGTATATGCGCAAGCTCAACATCCAAGCCCTTAAGTTTTAGTTCCCTATATAGGGTTTGTGAATCCCTAAATGAATAAATAAACCCTTTGACTTAAATATCCATCTATTCACATGAGGGCCAAAGTCCAAAGCAAAAGATTCGTTTCCTATCTCAAGTTATCTTTCACTTTAAACGATTAATTTTTTATTCCAAAATCAACTTCTCAATCAAACAAGGGGTACAAGATCCACGCAATAATAAATTCCATAGAAGGTTTAGAGATAGAAATTAAGTTATAGCTCGAACTCTTAATCAATTTAATCATTTTCAACTTTTTATTTTCAATTATTCAAAAATTAAACTTAGAGTTAACTATTGAGAGTGAGTTAAATGATCAAAAAATATTTTTACGAAATTCAACTAATAGCATTCCAATCGAATAATTTCACATCCAGACACATTTTAGTCACAAAATACCAAAATGCCTCTAAATCCTATTTATAGTGACTTTAATCGTTTCAATAATAAAAATTTATATACCTAAAAAAACCATTAAAAAGCCTAATAACATTAAAATAACACTTATACATAAACATATTAATTCTATAAAAATTCCAATAATAACAAAAAGGCCATTTGTCCTCTATCATCATAATAAGCATATTTAGTACATAAGACCCTTAAAATGCATATCTATCACATCATAATCCACGTTCTTAACATAAATAAAATAACATGATACACATTTAACACACAAGCTAGAAAAATGACATAACGTCTATAAAATGACACATTTCCCCTAGGGCCCTTAAAAATTTAATCATGCATAACTATGCCTGAACATACACAAATTCTAACATGTTAAATATCAAAATTTAAGAAAAATACCCAAATAAGTTAATGGAATATATGAAAAGGCATGATAAGGTCTCATAGGGACCAACATTTCCTTGTTAAGGTGTACACATAAAATAACAATTAATTTACATGCTTTTACCTATTATCACATGCTCAAAATTACATACTTAATAATAATTAATTAAAAAAATATATATCATCATCTTATATAATATTCAAAAACCCTAAATCCTCATGCTAAATGTTTTTCATGCTTTTACACAAATAAAATAATCTAGCATAAAATAACCCTTTCATGTTTCACATAAAATAATAAGGAAAACATAACTCATGCTTACAACACTTATACATAAAATCATAAACATTATTACACATTAAACCCTAGCATCAAAAAAGAAGAATTGATTTTCCAATTTCCAAGCTCAAGTAAAAGAGAAGATATCCTAACATTTAAGGCCCTCTTTACTACCCTTCAATCACAAAAATTACCATAAGGGCATATAACAAAAATCAATCATAAAATAACATACTAAAGTTGGGAAATTACAAGGGATAAAGTAGTATACCCTTCTTATACCCTTCTAAAATAGGGTAGCACAAGAGGAGGAGAAAACATGACAATTTTAATATATAAACCACAAACTTGACATCCTTTAATTTTTTAATATTAATAGAGGCTATATAAAAGGAATTGTGGAAAAGAAATGAAAGAATTCAAGAATAAAAGAAAAGAGGATAAGCTCAACTTCAAGGGCTCAATAAGAAGGGAATAATGCCAACATTACTTAAACATAATGATGAGAGAGGAGTGAACAAAACATGATGAGTATATATGTTTCAAGAATTAATGAAAATAATCAACAAAAAAGGATAAAGAGGGGATGAGGAAGGAGGGATGGAGGAATTAGCTTGCTCAACACTTCAAAATATGTTAGGTGGAAGAGTGTGTAAGAGATGATAAGGCGTGTGTAAAGTTTATGACAACCTAACAAACAAGCCAAATGGTAGAGGAGTGGTGTGAAGGTTTATCCATGGTAGGGAGGGGGTGTGATTGATCAGCTAGGGCATGGGGAAGGAGAGAGAAAGTTATTATGTAACACCCCAAAATTCACTATTTTTTTAAACGAAAGTAATTAAATTAAAACCTGTAAATTTTGGGAATGTTACCGCCACACATAATACCAGACCAGTTCACTCCTATCGTTCCAGTACTAAGTGCTAAGGCTAAAAAAATATTATTTAATAATCGTCATTGTCAAATCTAAACAAGACTTTAAATAAGCATTAAATGATTATGAGATAGAATTCAGAGTGCGAAATCAAAGAGTCATAATTCAGCATATACGGTCAAAGTTTCTTAAGAGGAAATAAATGTACATATGATAACAGTGGTGTCTTAGGAAACTAAAAACAAAGATAGAAAATCATAAATGGAAAGTCTGGTCACCCCACTCTCAATCCACAAGCCAAGTACATGATCAACACTCAGCCCTGCCTGATGCCTTATGAACATCGAAGGCATCAAAATAAACATCACCCACTTGCACAAAGTCAGAAGGGTCTTATACTCGTGGGAATGAGCAACACCCATGAAACGGGTGGTCAGTACGCTACTTACTGAGTAAGGTAACCATGCACTAATTCTATCACACAAAACACACAATCCAAGCATGATAATACAACGGCATACGATCACTTCAGATAAATAAATGAATAAAGGCCAATTCATAATCCATATCCATTAATTATTTAATCTCTGATCAGTACTCATTTCAGGCCATGCTTTTTATCAATCCACTATTATAGCTAGTGGATTGGTCATATATAAGACAACATGCACCTAACCACTATTCTAGCCAGCGGATCGGTCACATATAGGGCAGGATGCCCTAACCACTATTCCATACCGGTGGATCGGTTTGGCTCTTGCTCGCATGGTATTTCACTGTAAGTACTTAGTGTCTTTTATATGTCTTAGCAAACTTAGGGTTTGGTTTATTGAGCTCGGGATCCCCCACGATTATAGCCTGTGCAGCGGTCACTTATAGGGCAAAATATACTTAACCATTATTATAGCCGGTGGATCGATCACTCATAGGACGGGATGCCCTAACCACTATTACTTACCGGTGGATCAGTTTGGGCCCGACTCAATAATCTTTCACTTTACATGATTGATGTCTTAAGTGTCTTATTCAGAAGTTTCACCCTAGACATGCATGACTAACTCCCTCTATACTTATCCTTCAAAAGGTCTCGTCCCACATCATGAGACTCATGCACCTCCTATCTTGACCCCACAACCTTTCCTCCTTACCTTAACTCACATTAAAGCCCATCTCCCATGTATGTGGGTCAAGGCCCACTACTTTTCACCTCCAGTCCACTCACTGCCTCACTCTAGGGTTTTCCTTAGAAACCCTAAGGAAGAGGGGAGATCATGTTTCAATTTGAGAGTGGATGTGGTGGACCATGAGGTCCAATATAAAAATCATATAAGTCTTGGATCAATTGATGAAGCTGGCTCTGAGAAGAATCAATAAAATCTAACCATTTGACCACTTGGTCAAAGTGAGTGTTGACTTAGGCTTGAAATTGATGCCATCTAGGCAGATATTTGAAAGTGCTAGCATGAGTAGAGGGAGGAGGATGAATTCTTCATATGGGTCATTGGAGAGATGGATCAGTAGTTAGGGACAATAGTATCTCATCCCCATTGATTAGTTTCTAATTTCATTTATTGAGGGGGTCAATTTTTCTAGGGTTAGGAAGCTAGAAATATGTTCTACCTTGGTAAAAAAAAAGATGTATGTAATCTTGGATACGGTCTTCTAATTTCATTTAATTTTCTATGAACTATTCATCATACTCAAATGGTTTGGATATAATCTAAAACTGGATATGATGAAGAAACAAATAGGTTAACCTAAAGAGATGAAACCTACATCATGAAATGATCTAATAGGATTCAGCTAAGGTTGATATCATAACATCAAAATAGGGTAGTAGAGGGATTCCTAAACCCCCAACAGATTACTTTGGTTTTTGGTTATTCTCATCTTTTTCTAGCTTATTTACATTGATTTCATTACTACTACTGTTTTGACACATTTCTAACCCTCTGCTATTTTTTAGTTTTCCTTTAAGTGCTTAGTTATCTATCCTTGAGAGAATAATAATTGCTCACTATTATATTATTTGTATGATTGTGTATACTTGTGTAGGAAAACTAACATCTAGTAGGGATGAAACAAATGAAACCACTAACTTTAAAAATACCTAATAGAGGAAATCACATGACATAAAACATTATATACGCAAGCTCACATCCAAGCCCTTAAGTTTTAGTTCCCTATATAGGGTTTGTGAATCCCTAAATGAATAAATTAACCCTTTGACTCAAAGATCCATCTATTCACTTGAGGGCCAAAGTCCAAAGCACAAGATTCGTTTCCTATCTCAAGTGATCTTTCACTTTAACTGATTAATTTTTTATTCCAAAATCAACTTCTCAATCAAACAAGGGGTACAAGATCCACACAATAATAAATTCCATAGAAGGTTTAGAGATAGAAATTAAGTTATAGCTCAAACTCTTAATCAATTTAATCATTTTCAACTTTTTATTTTCAATTATTCAAAAATTCAACTTAGAGTTAACTATTTAGAGTGAGTTAAATGATCAAAAAATATTTTTACAAAATTCAACTAATAGCATTCCAATCGAATAATTTCACATCCAGACACATTTTAGTCACAAAATACCAAAATGCCTCTAAATCCTAGTTATAGTAACTTTAATCGTTTCAATAATAAAAATTTATATACCTCAAAAAAACCCATTAAAAAGCCCAATAACATTAAAATAACACTTACACATAAACATATTAATTCTATAAAAATTCCAATAATAATAAAAAGACCATTTGTCCTCTATCGTCATAATAAGCATATTTAGTACATAAGACCCTTAAAATGTATATCTATGACATCATAATCCACGTTCTTAACATAAATAAAATAACATGATACACATTTAACACACAAGCTAGAAAAATGACATAACATCTATAAAATGATACAGTTCCCCTTAGGGCCCTTAAAAGTTTAATAATGCATAACTTTGCCTAAACATACACAAATTCTAACATGTTAAATATCAAACTTTAAGAAAAATACCCAAATAAGTTAATGGAATATATGAAAAGGCATGATAAGGTCTCATAGGGACCAACATTTCCTTACCGAGGTGCACACATAAAATAACAATTAATTTACATGCTTTTACCTATTATCACATGCTCAAAATTACATACTTATTAATAATTAATTAAAAAATATATATATCATCATCTTATATGATATTCAAAAACCCTAAAGCCTCATGCTAAATGTTTTTCATGCTTTTAAACAAATAAAATAATCTATCATAAAATAACCCATTCATATTTCACATAAAATAATAAGGAAAACATAACTCATGCTTACAACACTTAGACATAAAATCATAAACATTATTACACATTAAACCCTAGCATCAAAAAAGAAGAATTGATTTTCCAATTTCCAAGCTCAAGTAAAAGATAAGATATCCTAACATTTAAGGTCCTCTTTACTACCCTTCAATCACAAAAATTACCATAAGGGCGTATAACAAAAATCAATCATAAAATAACATACAAAAGTTGGGAAATTACAAGGGATAAAGTAGTATACTCTTCTAAAATAGGGTAGCATAAGAGGAGGAGAAAACATGACAATTTTAATATATAAACCACAAAACCGACATCCTTTACTTATTTAATATTAATAGAGGCTATATAAAAGGAATTATGGAAAAGAAATGAAAGAATTAAAGAATAAAAGAAAAGGGGATAAGCTCATCTTCAAGGGCTCAATAAGAAGGGAATAATGCCAACATTACTTAAACATAATGATGAGAGAGGAGTATGCAAAACATGATGAGCATATGTGTTTCAAGAATTAATGAAAATAATCAACAAAAAAGGATAAAGAGGGGATGAGGAAGGAGGGATGGAGGAATTAGCTTGCTCAACACTTCAAAATATGTTAGGTGGAAGAGTGTGTAAGAGATGATAAGGTGTGTGTAAAGTTTATGACAACCTAACAAACAAGCCAAATGGGAGAGGGGTGGTGTGAAGGTTTATCCATGGTAGGGTGGGGGTGTGATTGGTTAGCTAGGGCATGGGGAAGGAGAGAGAAATTTATTTATGTAACACCCCAAAATTTACTATTTTTTTAAACGAAAACAATTAAATTAAAACCTATAAATTTCGGGAATGTTATTGCCACACTTAGTACCAGACCGGTTCACTCCTACCGTTCCAGTACTAAGTGTTAAGGCTAAAAAGGATTATTTAATAATCGTCATAGTCAAATCTAAATAAGACTTTAAATAAGCATTAAATGATTATGAGATAGAATTCAGAATGCAAAATCAAAGAGTCATAATTCAGCGTACACAGTCAAAGTTTCTTAAGAGGAAATAAATTTACAGGTGATAATAGTGATGTCTTAGGAAACTAAAAACAAAGATAGAAAATCATAAATGGAAAGTCTGGCCACGCCACTCTTGATCCACAAGCCAAGTACATGCTCAACACTCGGCCCTGCCTGATGCCTCATGAACATCGAAGACATAGAAATAAACATCACCCACCTGCACAAAGTCAGAAGAGCCTTCTGCTCGTGGAAATGAGTAGCACTCATGAAACGGGTGGTCAATACGCTACGTACTAAGTAAGGTAACCATGCACTAATGCTAATACACAAAACACATAATCCAAGCATGATAATACAATGGCATACGATCACTTCAGATAAATAAATGAATAAAGGCCAATTCATAATCTGGATCCATTAATTATTTAATCTCTGATTGGTACTCATTTCACACCATGCTTTTTATCAATCCATATGAGTATGGGAACCCCACTATTATAGCTAGTGGATCGGTCATATATAGGACAACATACACCTAACAACTATTCTAGTAAGTGGATCGGTCACATATAGGGCAAGACGCCCTAACCACTATTCTTTACTAGTGGATCGGTTTGGCTCTTATTCGCATGGTGTTTCATAGTAAGTACTTAGTGTCTTTTATATGTCTTAGAAAACTCAGGGTTTGTTTTATTGAGCTTAGGATCCCCCACTATTATAGTCTGTGGAGCGGTCACTTATAGGGCAAAATGCACCTATCCATTATTATAGCCGGTAGATCGATCACTTATAGGGTGGGACGCCCTAACCACTATTACTTACCGGTGGATCGGTTTGGGCCCGACTCAATAATCTTCCACTTTACATGATTAATGTCTTAAGTGTCTTATTTAGAAGTTTCACCCTAGACATGCATGACTAACTCCCTTTATACATATCCTTCAAAAGGTCCTGTCCCACATCATGAGACTCATGCACCTCCTATCTTGACCCCACATCCTTTCCTCCTTACCCTAACTCACATTAGATCCCATCTCCCATATATGTGGGTCAAGGCCCACTACTTTTCACCTCCAGTCCACTCACTGCCTCACTCTAGGGTTTTTCCCATAAACCCTAATTTAGGCCTATATGGCCCATCCTACTCCACCTCACTCAACCTAAACTATTTTTAACACACACACATCACAACTCTTAGATTCAACCCTCATCATCACACTTTACTCCCTAAGTGCACATGTGATCACATAACCCTAAGTAGCCACACCAAATCCTAGCTCGATCTCCTATGTACCCTTATATTGTCCTATGTAGTATTTTTCAGCCAAAGCGTTCAAACACCCAAACAACTCTTCCATTACCTTCTTCACCCCAAATCAACTTTTCATAGTAAAATTTACTCCAATGAAGACTTTAAGAATCTCATGCAACCCCTGAATCTTTTTCTTGCAAAACCATAAAACTCCCACGTGAAATCCTAGATTCACCCATGCACAACCTTACATTCTCCCATGCAAAACCCTAGATTCTTCCACACAAAACCCTATATTCTCCCATGTAAAACCCTAGATTCTTCCATACAAAACCTTAGATTCTTCCATGCAAAACCCTAGATTCTCCCATGCAAAACCCTAGATTTCTCCATGCATGGTCATGTAACATTTAGGTCAAATCCACATCCCTTGGTCAACTTATTCCCCTTTGGTCAACTCGCTTCCTCATTTTCCTTTTTTGCCCTTTCACTCGATATCATCACATTACATAACCTAGCATGCATGTCCTCAAGGGCCACATCATATCACAACATAAATAGATTATACACATGCCCTAAGATAATACATGAACATACCTCAACTTCAAGCCATACTACACATAAAATAGTTATAACAATACACATAAGATACATCACATATTATGGTATATGGCATACAAGGCATACAAAACACATTACATACATAAGGCCTTAGCTACACCTTTACCTAATACGATACTAGTCTTAGAGCATGCTCCTACGCCCCCTTAGGGTTTTGACTGGTCTCTCCTATAAGAGGGAAAAACTGAAGATGAGATTCTCTCCTACCAAAAATACTATTATTTCCTAATTTATTCTAAGATTAGGGTTATAGATAAAATAATAATATAATAATAGTAACACTAACTAAATACTAATATTGTTAAGGATAATAGTAATAATAGTAATATTGGAAAAGGTGATGATATACGGTTTGAAGATTTTACCCCTAATAATAATAATGATACTAAAAATAATACTAACAACAACAACAACAACAACAACAATAATAATATTAATAATATTAATAATAATGAAAATGACATAATTCAAACTAATTGTGAAATAATGGCTTCGACCCTTCACCAAAATAATAATAATAATAATAACAACAACAATAATAATAATAATAATAATAATAATAATCATGATGATGACGATAATAAGGGTATTAATCGAAATTAATGTAAAGTAGGATTTCGACCATGCATTGAATAAATAATAATAATAATAATAATAATAATAATAATAAAAATAAATACTAATGATGATGATGATGATAATAATAATGATAATAGTACATGATATTAATAATAATAATACTAATAATCAAAATAGGAACATAATAGGGTCTCGACCCTATATAGAATAATAATGATAATAATAATAATAATAATAATAATAATAATAATACTTGAATAATAGAAATATACTAAAACTAAATAAATAAAGCTTGCATAATTAGGGTTTAAGGGTTGAGAGGGTTTAGGGTACCACCTTGGGTTGGTGGTGATTGGCGGCACTGGTGGTAGCAGCGGTGGTAGAAAAAAGAGAAGAAAAGAGAGAGAGTTGAGTGCTGGGAAAATGAGAGGGAGAAGGAGGGTGGAAGTTGGGGTGTTGATGTTTGCCTAGATGGAGAGGAGTGGCATGAAGGTGGCGGCGCACGGCGGCAGCGGTGGTGGCCAAGAGTGGAGGAAAGAGAGAAAGAGAGGAGGAGAGGGAGGGATGGGAAAAGAAGGGTAAGGGAGGTAGAGGAAGGTCTACAGGTAGTTTTGGGAGGTATAGGAGGCAGTGGTTATAGCGAAAGTGGTGGCTAATGGTGGTGCAAAGGGTAGCGGAGATGGAAGGAATGGTTGGTCAAGAAGGTTACTTTGCACAGCCAGGGTGGCTTGTGTAGGACAAATCAAGGGAGAAGGGAGGTTTAGTTAGGTAGACGGTGGTGTAGGAAGTGCTCAGGTGGGAGGCTTGGGCGGCAGCGTTGGTTGACGGCAATAGGACTGACATTTGACTGGGCGGTGGCACAAAGGGGTGATTTTTCTGAGTTCGAAAGAAAAACTTGATCAAGGCTGTTATGGGGGTATTTATAGGGCTAAAGGAGGGGATAAGGTCAGAGGAGAGACGAGGGAATAGGGTAGGTAGGTGAGGGAACCAGCCGGCGAAGGCAGGCCGACACAGTTCAATCATGGCAGAGGGTGGTTACGTAGGAAAAAAAGGGGGTGTGCGCGAGAAGAGAGGGAAGTGGGTTGGGTCAAAGTGGCTGGCGAGTCAGAGGGAAGGAGAGAGGAGAAGTGGCCAGTCAATCGTGTGTGGCCGATGATGAAAATCTCAGCGAGTTGGGGAGTTGCAGGTCGACGGGGAAGGAGAAGAAGGAGGAAGAAGGAGGTGGGTGTGGACCGATGGTCTAGGAAGAAAAGAAAAGAAAGAAAAGAGGGGAAAATGGCCAGGTGATGGAATGTAAAAATGAGGGCCAAAACAAAGCATTCTGAGGTAGGCCATGCTGAAAGAGAAAAGGGTAGGGAAATTGGGCCGCGGGATAGGCCCAATTTAGAAAAAAGAAAAGAAAAAGAGAAGAAGAAAGGAAAGGAAGAAAGAAAAAGGAAAAGGAAAAATAGGTTGGTTGGGGTATTTGAAATGTTTTGGTATTTTAGGATATTTAAAATAATAATATTTAATAAAATAATATTTAATTCCCTTTTTAGTCCAAATTAGGATTTTTGAAAGGGTTTTTCCAAAATTCCATTTTAATTAATAAAACACCCAAATTTTTTCTAATTAAAATATTTATTATTTTCTCCTTGATTATCCATAATTAATTCCATTTTATTTTAATAAAAATAATTTATCTAATTAATTTCCTATTAAATCCTTATTTGGTCAAAATTTCTAAACTTAAGGTTTTGAGGCATTTTAGTTTAAGTGTAAGAAATGCAAACAAGACTAAAAAAGTACACTAAAATAGTAATAAAATCAAGGAAAGGCTTAAATAATGAAATAAATTATAAAATAATTCATATTTTTATTAAGGTTGGGTAGGATTTTTTTTCTCAACAATATTTTTAGGATTTATATATTATTTTTAATGACAAAAAGATCAATAAGTGGAATTTAACTAATAAAATTATCAAAAAATTTCCCAAAATTTACCAAAATTTATAGGGATATGTGAAATAAAATTAGGAACCTAAATATATTAAACACATGGGGGTATATGAATTAAATTAGAATAAACACAAAGCTAAAATAAATTCATATCAGTTGGCTGGTTGTTGGTTTTGGTAGAGCAACAACAATTAGGTGATATGGTTGGTCGATTAGCATTTAAAAATATTAGTAGTAGTAGTAGTAGTAGTAGCAGCAGGAGCAGGAGCAGGAGCAGGAGCAGGAGTAGCAGTAGCAGTAGCAGTAGCAGCAACAACAGCAGCAACAGTAGTAGTAGTAGTAGTAGTAGTAAATTCAACACAAAGTAATCTATAATGTTTTTTATATTTAATTACACAAAAATATCATATTTATACTTAATGTTTCAATTAGGCTCAATTAAAAATGAGGTATTATATTTAATCTCATAAGTACCTTTAACCGATTTGTGGTAAACCAATACCTATCTTTGCAATTGCTAACAACCTTTACATCTTCAATTCTAGGAGAAAAAAAATGTTACTTGTTTTTGATCACTTGAAAATGTTCAATTATATGTGTGAGTGCAAGTGTGTGTGTGTGTGGAATAAAAGTTTGTAATTTTTTATGAGTTGTAAATTTGATTATTTGAATACTATTGAGTTTATTTCGTAATATTTCCCCCTTTTGTACAGTTTAGCTAAAATGGATGAAATTGATTAAGCTTATATTTGATTATATTTCCCTTCATTTGGCTTGTATGTTGGTGTCATATATGTTTGATATTAATTTGTTTCAAGTTGTACATCAACTTATTTTCGATGTGCTCACTCCTTTTGTATAAAGGTGGGTTTATAATGGTATTGATTTTCAACTGCCTTCTTTTAATTTAGCATTAGGAATTTGGAATGTAGAACTTTTTTAGATTTGCTTCATTTAGCAATTTTGAGTTTTTTTTTATACAAATTTGAAATTTTCTTCTTAGAAAATATGAGTGAAGTAAATTTGTTGACATAATATGTTTCACTAATATAATTCCCATGTTCCATCAACGCAATTGGTATAGATGCATAATGCATCATTATGAAAATTAAACCCCATTTAGTTTATTGGTATAACGTTTTATTAGTTATTTGTCTGCTAGATAGAATCCTTTGAACATAATTTCATTTTGATTAACAAAAAAATAATTTTTCTCTAATTTTTGATTTTTTTTAGTTTTATTGCTAAATATGGAATGGAAAGCTAAAGCAAATCCTATAATTAGTTCCCCTAAATCGATCAAACTTTGGATCCATTCAAATGCGTGTTTGTTTGCAATCGCATTTTTACTTTCAATAATATCCCACATAGACATGAAAATAATAAGATATTCTTTACATGTGTGAGCCGATCCTACATATGCTAGTATCAAAGATAAAGAATATTGTTGAAAACCATGATTGTGGTATCATGCTAAAGGCAAAGCTAGATATGAATGTAAACATTGAGATGACACTGGGGAATCCTAATTTTCTTTTAAAGCCAAAGCCTGAAATGTTATCAAAATCAAATACCCTAAGTATGAATGGGCATAGTAGAAAGTAAGTGTTCTCAACCTTATTTACAACTAAAAGTACATTGAATAAAAATGGCTAATTGTTCGAAAAGGTTTTAACAACATTTACACGAAGTAATTGTAGAGGGTTGTTGTTTGTTATGGTGAATTAATTACCATTTTGTTGTTATTTTTTTCTTGGGGAATTTATTAGATTTTCTCAAGGATAATTTTTTTCTACTTTTATATTTTTGATGTGCTAAAATTTTATGCTTATGATACATAATTTTCTAAACAAATTGGGTCTTGCTAAGAGTTGATAATGAAACTTGGGTTGAGATCCAACAAAAGAGAAAAATAGAATAGAGAATGAGATGGAAGAAAATATTTGTTCTATAAGTAACCATCGAGATCAAATACTTAAAATCACTACTTAAAGTATTAACTTTTAAGATAAAGAATGTACGATTTTGGAGATAACGAAAAACCATGCACTATATTTTTTGGTTGAAGGCTGTTGAAATGCCCAACACAGTGACAATGAGTTGCTACCTTTTACAATGAGCTCTACACTCATATAAAGAGTGTAAGAGGTTGAGAAAATTACAACCTGCCCTTAGGTAACTATAAGGGTACAAACTTAACTAAATACAAACTCTAATGTATGCTAACTATGGTAGGAATAAACCCACTCAAACAATCAGCATGGGAGCTAATTTTTCTAGCCTCCCACAACCCATTCCACATGAATTAGCTGATACATTAGTCTTACAAGATATTAATAGGACTTAGGAAACATACATTATAAGAAAGGAAATATTAGTACATTACTTTAACTTATGTTTAACTAAATAGAGAAAGTAACCCTTCCCCATGCCTTCTCTTAGCCGTCTACCATGGCTAATCATGAGGCCATCAAGTCCCCTTAATTCATGCTAATTAAGGTCTTGGACATCACAATTCTTATCCCCAAAATCTGCTGCAAAAAAGATAGGTTTGCATGCCTCCTTTTAGTCTTGAATTTTCAAAATTGAGCTTCCATGTGGCTACTTGCAGGTTGGTTTTGCTGAGTGAGTTTGTGGCTTTTCCCAACCCATATTTGAGCCATAATAAATCCAAGAAAATGTGGTGAGTTGATGGCTTTTATTTGTTGTTGCATGGCTTATATGGCTCCTCATAATTTAGCTCATATATTAATCCAAGTGGAGAGAGTTTTAGATTCTCCTAACTTAGAATAATTTATGAATAGATTGTTGTTATCATATGAGGGGGATGCTTTTGCATCAGCTTGTCTATCATGCGTGTAAGTAGGCTGAACTTTATCTTAATATTTATGTAGATTTTGCTTTCACTTTGTTCCCTTTGGATAATTGGTAAAGTGGCCATACAAGACCAGTTGTTATTTGTTAAGCTGCTAAAGTCACAGGCATTCAATTTGGGCAAAAATTATTTTAGGACTTCAAACTTATTGAGTTTCTTTTTTTATGCCTTTTTCTGATATGTGGTTATAAGGTTGGTGACTATGACTTTAGTGTTGTTTTTACATACTCGTTGATAACCTTCTGTTGCTTGATGATTGTTCTTGTGTCAGTACTGAAGCTCTATATTTTGATATGCAATCGATTTCTCAAGGTGGTCGTAGCTAGTTAGCTACTATATATGTTTGCAGTTGTTTAGTGAGCCACTGTTTTGCTTGGTTGTGAAGAGCTTGAGGGTTCAATGTAGGTCATCATCTAGGTTTTGAAGAGATGAAGCTCGGATAGATTATGTAGTGTTCGTGCAGCTGGTTTCTATTTTATTATTGATATGCTTCATAAGTGTTGAGGGATGAACAGATGAGTATGGATTTTAAGGGCGCATGTTGCTGGTTGTAGTGGTATGCTTTTATCTTGTGTTCTCATTGGTTTTAAGTGGATTGATTTATAGCTTGATTTCATCTTACGATTTACGAGGCATCTCATATCTCCTTTTTATTTAATATGTAATGGTGTTTCTTGATAGCTTGGGGAGCCATGGTTTTTATCCTACGGATAGCTTGGCTTGTGCGGAACCGCTTCGATAGTCCTGATGTTTCCAGTAAGCTATTTAGTTTTCTTCTAGGTTGAAGCAATGTTTTCCTTATGTAACATTTAATTTAATGAGACTTTTGATCGAATGGAATTTTAGCTTCATTCATAATTATATCATGTAAATTGTGTGGTTGTTTCGTAAATAAAGTGAATTATATTTATTAAAATTGATATTTTAGTTTATTAAACTAATCTTGAAAATATGAATGCAAAATTTGTGATAAATACTACTATTAAATATATTAATTAGCTAAAGCAATAGAGTATTAAAATAATTATACCAACATAATTTACCATAAATTTTCAAATTTAATGGGAACAAAAAAAACCTCTATAGCTATTGTGCAATTTATATCCCTCTAATAGTAGCAAGATACCAGCAGTTGTAATTTTATAACTTTGCATATCTTTTGTTTATAATTACACATCTTTTAAACATAAATATATATCTTTTATAATAAAATACACATTTTTTTTGGAAATAATATAGGCACAATAATATTTTTTTTTTTGTAAATTTATTGAATTTTTTTTTAGAATAATACATATCTTATCCAATAAAAAACACATATATGAAATATATCCATAGCACAAATAATTATCTTAGGCAACAAAATATATATCATTCGAATAAGAATACACATCCTTTATTTATAAAATAATGAATGATGAATACATTTGTTATAAATACATATATTATTGAAAAAACACATCTCATAGAGATGATATACATATCTTAATTATAAGATAAATGCAGATTTTATAGTTATAAAATTACATCTTATTTTGATAATACATATCTCACAGAGATAATATACAGATCTTATCACATCCTTTAATTATACAACAATAAAGGATAGACATATGTATCATGAATATTCATCTTATTTAAACAAAACTCATATTGTATCCATTAAAATATGCATATCCTCACTATAAGTACACATCACATATTTATAAGACAACAATGAATGAATACATATTTTATAAATATACATCTTATTAGAAATAATATATAATTTTATACGATAAATGCACATATTATAATAGTGAATATTTATATTATATTAAAAAATGCACATTCAGTAAATTTAAATGTACATCATACAGTGATATTAAATATATTATAAATACATATTTTATATAAACAAAATACACATTCTTTTGTTCATAAACGTACATCTCATTCTCTCAACAAAAATAAAGAAATAATCACATTCTATTTGTGGAGAATACAAAACGTAAGTGAGCATTATGCGGCACATAGGCACGTTACTTCGTGCTACTATTTAGCAAGTTATAACTATTGTAGCTATTGCGGCAAAAATTTAGTTTGCAGCGAAAAGTAATTTGTCACGATTTATTTATCTTTTGCAACAATCTAAAATTTTGCCACAAAATTTTCTTGTGGCTTGTCTATAGTGACAACTTTGCGGAAAATTTTATTTTGACACGAATAGTTATTGTAATTAGAGATGACAATGGATCTTAGAAACGGTCTAGATTTGATACACCTACTTTATTTTTAACAAATTTAACTACATGATATTTTTTTTATCAAGAAGGGTTTAGATCTGATATAGATTTATATATATCTAAATAAGTCTAAATCTGGTCTAGTAGTCTCAGACCTAGACTCGATCTAGATCCATTTAGTGTGTGTGTGATATTATATTTATTATCTTTGTCCTAATCGTGTATGTGATCCTTACTTATTTTTTAACTTTATTTCGGCATATTTATTTTATAAACACTTTGTATAATATTTGATTACAAAAGTATTAAAATACTGTTTAAAAAAGTTAAAGCAATTATTTTAATAGTGCGTTTGGATTGGAGTGAAAGGAGGTTAACAAAAGTGAATCAGTTGATTCATTCTATTTGGGTATTATTTTTAATAACTCTATCTAGATAAATTGTGGTTAATGTTTCACCTCAATTCACCTCAGCTAACCTTATTTTTATTAACCTCCAATTTTGGGAGTAACCGAAGAGAAAGTAAAATAATAAGTAAAATTTTGACCTGATAGGACCAAAATATCCTCAAATCCTATACCCCTAACTTGATAGGGCTTATTAATTAATATAAGGGTAGAAATGTTATTTTTATTTTTATTTTTTTAACCTTAATTCACCTTAATTTAAATAGAATTTTTAAAACATTCATCCTGATTTACCTCCATTCTCTTTACCTACGTTAATTTTTAATGTTTACCCTCACCTCGATTTATATCCATTTTCTTGACCTACGTTAATTTTTAATGTTTACTCTTATCCCAATTCATCCCAATCCAAACGGACCATAAATATTTATCTTTTTACTCGAACAATTTTTTTAACAAAAAATACATATTAAGCTATATAAAACATAAATATATTTATATTTACATGAATTATTTTAAAATTTTTTTAAATAGTCGGATTTATTTAGGATCTGTTTACTTACTAGATCTGATGAGTTTAGATTTGGGTTTAAACTTTTAAAACCCGATGGATGTGGGTCAGGTCTGAACTAGGTAATATTATAAATAGATCTTAATCTAAGTCTGGCTGGATCTAACCCATTATCATCCCTAATTGTAACAAATTTTAAAGCTTTTGCGGCAAAAATTGATGTTGCAGTATATAACTATTCTTGTAGTATAGATGAGTCCTTGAACTACTATCGCATATTGTAGTCGTTGCTTGGTACTAGCCAGTTATCAATGGAATCCATTTGTTCCCAATAGTTTTGTTTAGGTGATTGATTAAGGATAATTGGATGTCAAATTTAAACTGAACCAACGTATGTATTATGGATTCTATTTCTAATCCTAGGCCAAATCAATTATACATGTCCTTGGTCTAAGAGGCAAAAAATCACTCCATATTGCGGTTTTTATCTCATTCTGTCTCTTCTTAAATAAGTTGAGCTAGATTATTTCAAATATTTTATCCAAAAATTACATATTTTTAATTGAAACGTATAAAATTAATAAATTGTGGTCAACAATGGTTCAAGGCCCATTTTTTTGGTTGGGTACCGATGAGGGCTATAGTTCCAACTTAAATAAATAAAAAAAAAAACCCGATGTAGCTTGGGTCTGCAATTAAAAATGAGACCGACAAACTAACGTAAATGATCTTAGGTCCGTTTTTGTAGTTCAGGTGACTCAAGCTTTAATTGACTCAAGTCATTTTCGTTTTACTGGGCCGACATGTTTAAAATAAACTTGTTGAAAGCCCATCCTACCTTGTTTGTTTATTTGAGCAGCTCATCTTCAACTTTGTTAGAAAAAAGTAAGCAAAATAGGAAAAATTAATTTAAAGTCTATTTAAGTAGAATTAATAGGGAAAAAATTAATATAATCTTAAATTATTTGATTCTAAATATAAAATATTATGTATATATAATTATATTAATATATATATTTAATTATGTATAAATATATAGATAATATTCTTTAAATTAGATATAAAAAAGTAGACTAAATACTAAATAGATTATACAGCTTTACATAATTTTATTTATCTGGACTTTAAAATAATTTTTCTTAATAAATAACTGAGTATACGTTTTACCAAAAAAAAAAAAAAAAACGGCGCATGCTTCACCGATCCGTAAGGTCCGCAACCGCTCGTTGGCCATTCAACGTCAATACGTCATTAACATCCCTGAATGAAACCACCAACTTCCGCCATAAGACCACCTTCCACCACCAGCAAAAGATAGGGACCTTTACGTCAATTTTCCTCAACGATAAATAGTTAAACATTCCAAATAATAGTTCCTCTCATTTTCATCGCACCAGAGACATAACCGCGAATAGCACCAGCCTCCAAGGGACATAACAGTCATACAGGACAACTTTCGTAATCCGACGAGTTCTAAAATCAAATGATCTGAGGATCTATCGAAATCAAATAACTTGCCTTCTCGATTGGCAAAAACATTCGCAAATAGGCAAAAACTTGCATCGTCTCTTCTTCCTTTCCGTGACGAGGTTATCTGCTTCCATTTCCAAAACTCCGAAACCTCCTCTTACGGTGAAGGAAAATTTGATTCTATCTCTCTCTCTCCCTCCCCCCTCTAGATTTTATCATATCCATGGCCTCCGAAAATTACACCGACAAAAATGCGATTTTCAGGAAGCTGAAATCTAAATCCGAAAATAAGGTGCATCAATTTCGATATTTATTTCAATCTGAAACTGTAGAATTTTCAGTTCATAAAGGTCTATTTTTAATTTTTTCCATGATTTTGTGAAGATCTCTGATTGGATCTCTAACTGTTTTGATTTGATTTTTCCTCGGCACGTGTGTTTTGTTTCAGATGTGTTTTGATTGTAATGCAAAGAACCCGACTTGGGCTTCGGTCACTTATGGTGTCTTCCTTTGCATCGACTGTTCCGCGGTTCATCGCAGTCTTGGTGTCCACGTTAGCTTTGTCAGGTATGTTTGGGGATCGGTTCTTCATGATGTCTGATTTCTTGCGTTACTTATGGTTAGGTTATTCGTTCAATGGGTCATTCAAATTAGTACAAGGCAAAGATTCATTTTTCTTGCATTGATCAGGAATGACGATTATTATTATTTTTAAATTTTGGGCACAATGGAGGGTCGGTGGGGGCTTCACCAGTTGCTTATCTTCCTGCAATAAAGTCAATCAACTCCTCCTGTACTCGAACTCCTTCCTGATCTTGATTTATTGTTTTGAATTTGATAAGGTCCACAAATTTGGATTCGTGGACACCTGATCAGTTGAAGACGATGTGCTTTGGAGGAAATAATCGCGCTCATACATTCTTTAAACAGCATGGATGGTCAGATGGGGGCAAGATTGAAGCCAAGTATACATCTAGAGCTGCCGATTTATATAGGCAGATTCTTGCCAAGGAAGTCGCTAAAAGTTCTTCAGAAGATGCGGGGTTACCCTCATCGCCTGCCGCCTCTCAACCAACGTATACATCAAACGGATTTCCAGATGTCGGTGCTGGCGAGGCCGTGAAAGAAACTCCTGCAGGAACGAAACAAGCTCCTGAAGTATCTGCATCTCCCAAGGCTCACAGTGCAATGACTTCTCTTACTGTCAAGAAGCCGCTTGGAGTGAAGAAAACTGGAAAGACCGGAGGTCTTGGTGTTAGAAAGCTTGCCAATAAGGTGGCTTTTCGTTTATTTTTTCAAACATTTCAATCTTGTGGATGGGCTTCTCTGTTTCTGAAGAGCTCTTTGCTTCTGTCTGTTTTTCATTCTTTAAATATTTATTCATGTTGATCATAGGTATTTGTTAACTGATGAGATGGGTATCTCCTCTGCAGCCAAGTGAGAGCCTTTACGATCAGAAGCCAGAAGAACCGCCTGCTCCAGCTCCAACCGTAAGCAATGACACCCCAACCAAAGGCTCATCTTTTCCATCTCGTTTTAAGTACGTTGAGAGTATCCAAACTACCGACACAAATCCTGGAGGGCAGCTAATAATAGGCCATGTAGCCCCTCCAAAGTCTACAAACTTCTTTGCGGACTTTGGTATGGATAGTGGTTACCCTAAGAAGGGAAGCTCATCAAAAGTCCAAGTAAGCTTCCTCAATTAAATATCTTCCATCTGTTTTCTACTTGTTTTCATTCAAGGTAGGATGAATGTACATCTAGTGGGCTAACGAGTTTACCCCTCACAAGTTTCAAAATGAAACTTGCTAGTTTTGCAAGGATATTTTGTCAACCATTTTCTGTTCTTCAGATGACATCTGGATGCTTCTTCTCACTATCCTCCATTTCTATCCATCTTTGTAGTCTTAGAACAAGGTGGTGATAGTATGTGTAACTAACAAAATTTAAGCTATGTTTGGGAAAATAATATGCTGAAATGAAATGAATGACATTTACAGAGTAAGGCTAGTTTTGAGTTTTTCTAAAAAGTAATGGATCACATTAACTACAATGAAGTAATAATATGCAAAATAATCTAGTTACCATATGGAACTGTAATGTGGATGGGTTGAGCAATCTCTCTTTGGTGGGTTAAATTGTTTTATATAGCATTCATTTTTTCCCTTTACAGTCATACTTTGTTTGAAAATAAGTAAAAGTTTGTGCTAATGTAGTTCCACTGAGCTCCATTTCATTTTGAACAAAAGGTTAGGAGTGATGGTATTTTTCCTTTCATAATGTACTTGGTTTGCTCTCTAATTTATTGTTGTCCAAGTAGTTGCATGTTTATTTTTGGCGTGGAATGTATTTATAGACCATTGCTAAAGCTAGTTTTTGTTCATAAATAGCTGCATTTAAGGATTGAAAGTTTGGAACTGATTTAAATGTAGTATATCTAAAAATTATTGATTTGTTAGAACAGTTGTTTTAAATGTGGTGGTATCTCATAAGCCTAAACTCCTCGTCTCCTCCTAAGGGTGTCGGGGGTTATGTAACAATATATTTTGATCCCAAGCAGGCGATTGGTAGAAGATGGTCAAGTATTGTGTGTGAAAACAAGAACCCTATTATGTTTTTGGTTGCTTGGTCTCTTAGTTGAAATGCCATATTTGAATAAAAAAAATTTATGCCATGCTTGATTAATGACTTCAATATCTAGGCCTTGTGCCACAAGCTTAAACGGTGGAACTTCAGAAGAAGTGGAAGTAAAATATTCTGGTTCAAGCATCGTCATTACGCCCCATTTTCATGTCTAACTGCACCCTTGCTCCTCACCTATTAGTTTAAATCTTTTACTGCCTTCCCAGTAATAACCAACCAGCTGAGATGTGGGTTGGGCTACCAAGTTGCTATGTAATCATTTTCTAGCGACATGAAAGATGTTTTTGGTTATGTAGCACAAATCACATTTTATCTTAAATACTATCAGCTCAATTCCTTTTATCCCCTTGGACATCCCAAATTTAGTTTCCTTCCTGTGTGGCTGAATCTACTTGGTATAATATCATATAACTGTTGTACATCCAATTCTTGTATGGAGACAAAGGGAAAATGTGTGGAATTAGTTGATGGGCAGGAAGAAGGGGTGTGACCCAGAAAGTCAAATAGCCTGCCTTAGCCTAATATAGTGTTTAAAGCCTCACAAACATTTTGGTGTAGACGGCACTAGGTTTTGATGCCATTATTAATATGTTCATATTGGTCCAATGAAGTTTGGATCTTCCTGAACTGTGTTATGATTCCTATGGTTCCTGGAATCAACTGTGGAAAGCTTCTTCATGTGTTCTCACATATTATTCATTGTAACCACAGAATTGTTTGAGTATCAAAGAAAGTGGAGGAAGTGACAAATTATGAATGGAAATGAGACAGCCAGAATTTACCAAAATGAAAAAATGAAGTGAATTAAAATAAAAAAAAAAATCACTGGGAAAAGGTGTAAGCAAGGTTATAGCTTTGACCTTTTTAACTGAGTGCAAGGAGTTCCATTGGTTGTTAGAAGGATTCATATACCCATGGTATAATTCCTCAT
Source organism: Tamarix austromongolica (assembly GCA_039764185.1). Taxonomy (NCBI): domain Eukaryota; kingdom Viridiplantae; phylum Streptophyta; class Magnoliopsida; order Caryophyllales; family Tamaricaceae; genus Tamarix; species Tamarix austromongolica. The sequence continues at coordinate 80,043,172 of CM077814.1, read as the reverse complement.
TACTTTATTCTATCTACAGGGAAAAATGAAAATGAAGAACCTACGTATATGAATAAAACCATGATAGTTGTTAGCCAAGTACAATAATTCATGATAAATTACCTTGGACAAAATACCAGTACCTGAAAAAGACTGCAGGTTTAGCCTACGTGACTCTTTTGTTTATTTTTGATGATGTGATTTTGGAATGACTCAAGACTTCTACTGTACAGCTTTTGATTGTAAGATTCTGTTTTTGTGGATTTGGTACATGGTATCTGATTTTCTTATCTTTCATAGTAGGAGTACCTAAAGTAGTGCATATTTGATATGTGGCTTTTTCCAACTGTTCTGTAGGTCGAGGAAACTGATGAGGCAAGAAAGAAGTTTTCGAATGCAAAATCCATTTCATCTGCCCAATATTTTGGAGATCAGGCAAAAGCTGGTGATGTTGAAGCTCGTGCTTCGTTGCAGAAGTTCTCTGTAAGTTTAGAAACTTTGATTTGATAATGGAGGCCCTCGTAGGAAGATGCTAAAGTAGTTGCTCTTTTCTTTCTTTCTCCCTCTTCTTCACCCCCCTCCCCTGCCCCCTTCATGCATGTGCTCTGGGAACTTGCAGAAGTGTGTCAGTCAGGTTATTCATCTCCTCTCCCTCACCCATCGAAAAATAGATAAAATAAAAGAACTTAATATCCCCATGCCATTGAAGTATACAACTTTTGGTGTCAAGCTCTCCACACACTGGTCTCCCTCTCTATTTATTGTTATTTTTTTGGGATGTGTGCGTGGAGGTATTAGGGCAGGTTTGTGGAGTTGGGCTATGAAGGCCTCAAAGAAGATCCATAATTTGAGGGCTCTGCCTCTCTTGGGGTCATTCCTTCAGTAATTAACCCGTACCTGTGTTCTTTTATTACAATAAGGGTAGAACAGGAACAATGGAGAAAACGATTCAAAAATAGGTTAACGAAAAGATCACAGCTTGTTTTCATGCCTTCTTTCTTTTTTCCCCTTCTCATAAACGTGTACCTGGCTGATTATGATCCTTCACTGTTTGATTGTATCAAGGAAAGAATAGAAAAGTTATGGTTCTGTATGTGTCCTGGCACAAGTAGCTTGCTTGCTAGGGTTTGAAAATCTGAAAGATTACAAAATAGTAAAACCAACATTTACTACAGTTGCATATCATTAGTCTTATAATGGTATTTGTTATCTGTTCTCATTGTGTTTCTTCACTGGAATATGAATCATTTGTGTAGAAATCTTTAATTAGGGAAAGTAAGAATTTAATGCCTTTAAATAAAAACACACATTTTGGGGCAACTTGAAATGAAATTAGTTGTGAATACTGTGGGAAAAAAAAACTAGAATATATTGCAAATTTTCTCTTCTTCCCCCCCCCCTCCATTTTACGTATTTATTTGTTACTTTTTTTGTGTCTAGTTGGATATCAAGCAGTGCTGCCCTGGAGATATCAGGGAGCTAGATAATCAGACTGGGCTGTCTTTGTCAGCAGTGTATTAGTTCTTGTTCATCTTGTTGAAACTAAAATACGTTGCTCTTTGGTGGAAATGAAAGTCCAAGTAGTTTCTTCTATGGATTGACACTAGCATGATGTACTCTTGATGAAGTTGGTATTTCTTATTTTAATCATGTCCTTGTTGGAATGACATATTTGGTCCATCTGATTTTCATGATTTTGGTTACAGGAGCTTGAACATGCGGGGAGCATGTATGTCTCATGATTGTTGGCTTGTTGTTGACTGGTTTTTCAGGGGTCAGCTGCCATCTCCAGTGCAGATCTCTTTGGACATGATTCTGACAATTCCGCTATAGATGTTTCTGCGAGTGATCTCATCAACCGGTTATCATTCCAGGTATGGAGAACTTTATGTATCAAGCAGTGCTGATTGTATTATTTGCTTAAATATTTAGGCTGGTTGGATCACTTTTTATTGTGACCTTGTTGTTTATAAGAATGTTGTAAAAAATTCTACCTAGTAGTGATCAAAGTTTGTGAAATAGGACAGACATGGACTGCACAATTGCGCATTTCTGAAAAGAGGAATTTCTTGTGATTGATGGAAATCAGTCTGTATTTTTTCTGTTATGGGAAGAGATAACGGTCATATTTATGTTCTTGATCTGCAATTTATGTGGATAGATTAGGCACTTGGAAGTAAATACCAGAAGCACACCACTTGTACTGAAGAAAAAATATATTTCCCAAAATTATGAATCACCGCCATATTGCCATTTCACTAGTTTGACATTCTCGTTGCCTCTTTTTCTTTCACAGGCGCAACAAGATTTGTCGTCCCTGAAGAGTATAGCTGGAGAGACAGGGAAAAAGCTTGGTTCACTGGCATCAAACTTCTTGTCAGATTTCCAAGAGAGGATCTTGTAATACAACTTTAGTGTACTTTTTAATCATTCGAGGATTTTGGTGATTGTAAAATGAGTCAATTGTGAAATTCATTGAGGGGATTCTTGAAAAAATAAACAAATTTTTTTTCCCTAGCGGGGAGTTCGTGAACAGCTAGTTCTGGCTGGTCTTTTGTGTCGAGGGAGGGTGGTGCCTCATATCATAGGGTTCCAGTAAATGCTCTTTTTTTTTCTTTTTTTTTTCCCTTTTCGAATTATCTTTTTGAAGTTCTGCTGTGTGCTACCAAAAAGGTTATACATTAATTCTTAGTTTTTTTTTATATTATTAATCTTATGATGGAAGATAGGGACGATGTACAACTCTCAAAATGATGAGCAAGGTTGAACAGGAACAAAAAAGGAAAATGTCAGAAACAAAAAAAATAATGATTTTTAAACAATAAGGAAACAGAAACACAAGAAAACGGAAAAATAAAATTAAAAATTAATATAATATATTTAGGTCATATCCAAAAATGAGTTTAGTTTTTGTAAAAAAAAAAAAAAAAAGAGAGGAAAGATGAGGGCCTTTTCTTTCCCTCTTCCTCATGCTAATTCTATTTTCCTACTGCATGCCTTGTAGGGTGTGAGGATGCTAGCAGACCTGCCAAGCAACACCCTCACTTACCGCTTCCCTTTATTCTTTCCTTCCTTCTCTTCCACCCGGACGTTTTCCTCCTCCACTCCCTTCCTTTCCTCAGTGCAAATCTAGAGCAATGATAGTGAGAGAGGAAGCAACTCGACAACAACAAAGGAGTAACAAAGTCGATAGGTCCTCAAGTTCATCACCAACCCATCAACCTTCTTCCTCCTCTAGCAACCAAAGTTTCTAGACCAAAAAATGATGCAATATAGCAAAGGCCACAACCAACAAAGCACTATTGGACATCAAACCACAAGTAAGGGTTTTTTCTTCCTATTGTTCGTGTTTTATAAATAGAGGGGCTCTCAAAGAAATCAAGTGAGATATTATTCAATCAAGGAGTGTTGAGAAAATCTTCGAGGAGAGAGGAGAGAGCAAAAGTGAGAGGTTATATTAATGATTTTGAATCTCCCAAAATGAATATAAAACTATATTATAGAGGTAGAACTAGGGAGGAAGGGAAGGATAGAAATACTCGTGGGTTTGATCCCCACAAATGATGTCTATTGTTGTTGGTGTTTGTGAATTGAGGGGTTTTTAAGGAAATCGAGTAAGACATTATTCAACTTAGGAGTGTCGAGAGGAAATCTTAGAGGAGAGAAGATAGAGCAAAAGTAAGAGGTTGTATTAATGATTTATGATTCCCAAAATGAGTACAAGACTCTATATTTATAGAGATACAACTAAAAAGGAAGGGTAAGGAAATATACTATGTGTTCAGGAACAACCAACCACCCCGGGTCAGCAAGATAAATTTGTCCCCATCAAACCGTGAGGGCGTTCCGAGACACAAACATGTCTATATTTCCTTAAGCCCAAAAGTTTTTGTTTGGAAAATACCCATATCATCATTCCCTTCAAAATTTCATTTAATGTGTTCATCATTCCCCATGGGTAGACAAACTAAAACTTCAGGGATTTGTTGCTAGCCCTGCACGTCAGTTGATTGCTCCCCTACAGTAGATAAGTTGATCTTTAGTGATTTGCTAACAACCCATGTTGTAAATTTACAAGCAATGATATATCCATTAGTCATTTACTAATACAATAGTTGAAAGCCATCAGTGATTTACAAGTGAAGAAATTAACTTGCATAAAAACTATATAATAACCATCGGTTAACTATATAATAATAGATTGTTAACTACTTATAAATGAAATTACACGAGAATACCATTAGCCCCTTAAAGGTACAATAATAAAAATAACCATTAGATATTGCTCATATGTATCAACTACTATTAGCGAATCAAATTCCATCAGTAATGTTTGTCAATATACCCTACTAATAGGAAAATAAAACAACACCAATTCCATCTGTTAACATAAAATTTCAAAATTTTAATATTGATAAAATCTAAAAATATCACCTAAAATAAAACTCATCAAATAAGTTTCATTTTTTTATTTTCCCCCATGTGTCTAAATTATGGAAAAGTTACGTGACTAAGGGCCACATGATATGTGAGGATATCATTATAAAAGGGACCATTCATTACGTCATTATTTTGCATAAGAAAAGGTAGAGATTGAGCGAGAGTTGAGGATAAATTAGATGTTATTGGACGTTCTTCTTCTCCCAAACAAGGTTACTGAGGAGATCGTGTCAATGATGAGTGTGTATTCTTCATCTTCTCAATCAAAGACAAGGTAAATCCACTCAACTTGCATTGCTATATACGTATATATATCCCCTTTCACCTTTACTCCCTTCTTCTTCACTCTTCACAACTACCATTTTCTAAATTTCCTTTATTTTTACTTTATATTTTTAAATATTCATCCCTTACATTTTCATTTCCGCTATATGTTAGGGTATTGTCCACACCAGTATCATCTTCATATATATCATTATGACTCCCCCCACAATTTTTAGTAGTGGATGTGTGCAACATTAAGAATTATACGATGCGAATCACACTTGTAGAGTTTTTATCACTACCTCCCCAACTACTAATCCTTGTGACCACCATGGTAAATCCCCTACTCTGTTGAGGGATCTTTTCTTAAAACATGTTACTAACTACAAATATCCTTCTCTTTTTAAATCTTCTCCTACATTTACCACACAACTCGCCTCCTTTATACCTTCTTCATCTTCAACAATCTTGTTGCCCACAAACCCTTTGTCCTTTTCATCTCTTTCTCATTTTTCCTTACCCATCATTATGGTTGAATCATCCTCACTATATTCAAATACTCTCCTTCCCATCAATATTACTAATGCTCAACTCGATAATTTTTTTCTTAAAATACTTCATTCCCCCTTCTCTTTCCATAATCACACAAACCCTACTAGACAGAGTTAATAGTACATCGGATAAGTGCATATCCCTTTGTGCTGAGGTCATTTACACCGACATCCATATTCCATTACATCATTTTGTGAGGAAATTCCTCCACACTTGTCTGGCTTTATCTAATGTAGTTTGTTCCAAATGTCTAGAGGATGATAACATGACTTTTGTATGCTTGCCATTTGTTGAAGGTCATGCCTATAATGGACCAATTTAAGCACTTTTTTAAATTCTTGAGCTACCCCTTGGCTCCAAGCTTTTGCTCCATTCAAATAAGAGGGCCAAGTAAATTCATTAACGAGCCTTGATACTATGAGAAGAAATGAAAACCGTAGTACTTCTTTATTATGGGTGACTACAAATGGAATTTACTAAAGTAGGGCCAACTTAACACCGATGTACGTGAATGTCCGCCCTTCACTCTGGAGTTAGAAGCCTTCATGAATAAATTTAACAATTTTATATAGGAAGGGTGGATTGTCAATAACAATGAAGTTGCCAATGATTCTATCATCATGAAGAAAATAGGATTCATCTCTAAAATTGATAAGCAAAATATTTTTCTCTTATTAGTTTAACTTATTAAATGTTCTACTTTATTTATCTTCTTATAAGGTCATGTCCTATAATTTTTCTGTAGAGTGCAGTGTTTGGAATACTTGATAATAGACCGTTACTCCCATCTTGTCAAAGGGTGCAAAGAAGCCCTCTACACAAACTCCCACAGGACCAATTCTTATCGAAGGATCCAAATGAAAAGTAATTCCTTTTCCCATACATCATAAATCATGTCAATTTATAGTAAATCCTCTAAAATTCCTTCTTTACTACATATTCACAAGAGTGAAGGGGGTGTTAAACATGTTCTTAAAAAGCCAATGAAAAAGGCAAAGCTAAGTAAGGTTAGGAGTATTATCAAATTTTCCCCAATGTTAATTGTTCGTATGATGACCTTTAACAAAAATACATTACCTTAATTCTATGCTAATCCTACCAACCTATTTGTGTATCCCTTCTTTTATGGTTTGGTTATGTTCTATATGAGGAAGGCCCACTAAAGGCCATCCCTAAAACACTAGAGGCTAAGAAGATTCTCACATATGCTCTTGGTCGTGTTAAACCTTCATCCACCATTATCATCATGGGTTCAAAGCCATTGGCTCCATATTCAATAAACAAGCCTTCTCATCCTTCTTAGAAATTTCCCTAAGAAAAAGGAAAGGGTTTACCAAACCCTTTCTTGAGAGGACCAATGGTTCCCTCTATTCCAACTCCCATTAAGGAGACCATTATGCTAGACGAAGAAAACAACAACAAATTGGAGGTAGTAAGACATTTTTAGGTTTTGGTGGAAACCAAAATTGCACTTTACCATAAAGTAATTGTAAAAACAAGCTCCAAGCCATCAGATACTAGCTGCCTCGCTTCTACTATTGATGTACCGAGGGGTTTTGACATCAAGGATCCTAGTTTAGATACTCTCCCTCCAAGGAAATATTTCTTGAAAAGGGCACTAAGGTATTACTTTAGGACATATGATTTGCTTTGTCCACACCTAAATACAACTCTTTCCTCTACTACCATCTAGATGATACCGTATTTATCAAGCTAGCTGAATCTATGATGTTACAAGACGATAAAAAAATTATACAATGTCTAGGGAAAGATACCTTGTTGAGGGATAAATTAAACTTATCATTTTAGGTACATATTAAAGTTTTATTTCACATATATGCATCCATATTGATAATTTATCCCTGTTAAATTTATATCTGCTACCAATAGTAATTGATCATGAGAAAACAATTTTTGATCCTTCCTCTTAAAGCACTAGACACTTTTGGAAGATATAAAATGAATATAAAGATCTTCAAAAGGCCTATTCAACCTATATGGTTAAAAAGAAATCTCTTCAAGTCAATATATTCAAATTGGATAATGAGAGGAGTCAACTAAAATATTTGATTCTTGATGCAAAAATTTTTTGAGCTTAATTTGTACCTTGAAAGATCATTTAGAAAGGATGAAACAAAAATTGAAGGTTTAAGTGGAACTATTGAAAGAAAATAATATTTTTTTAGAAGAGGATCTCCACAAAGAGATATTCATAGTCGATTGACTTACTCCTGAGAAGAAGAAATGGGTAGCAGATGTCGAGGAGGTCTAGCAGTACTCCAAAAAACTTAAGGTTGCCAACTAAGAGAAAAAACATCTCCATGCCTAGGTATTTGAACATAAAGCGAAGTTCTATAGCCTAGAGAAAAACACTATAGGAATACCATGATGAAAACGAATGGATGCGCAATGAAATAGAACATAAGAAGCCAACAAATAGTAAAGAAATTAAAAGATTTTGGGAGCAACTATCTGCACCAAACAAACAATCAAGGCAAAATAAAGGTACACAAATTATCATATGAATAAATCAATTGCCAGTTCTAAATTGAGACATATTTATGAAGTTGTAGACAAATATATGACAAGCGAAACAGCTTTAACCTCAATGGTATGAGTATGGTGCCTCAACTATATATGCCTAATTTAAAATCTTAGCTGAGCATAATTAATTATGAAGGCTCGATGGGTAATTATATACTAGTGAAGATCTAGAAGATATTATTATTCTTGCAGGTTTCAAGGAGGTTGAGGGTAGTAGTGAAGATGATGATGATTATCAAGAGAACCCTCCTTTTTTTTTAACAAACATAATTTGTGTATATCCTCCTTATATATGATATGATCTTTTCCCTTTCTTGACACATCTTTCTTCCCATATATTTCAATGAAGATGTTGAGAAAAAACAATGTGCCATACTAAGAAGACCAAAACCATAATAAGGGAATACCAAGGTTAGAATACTTATGATAATAATGTCATCTTTCTTGAAGTATTTGTGGTAAGAAATATGAAAATCCATATGACACACACTTCAAATTTTTATTATACTTTGGTGGTGGCAAACCAAAGTAGGGTAGGATCCAACCTTCATTAGTTGATTAGAGTGAATGAAGTAACTAGACCCCTTAGCATGGGATTAGTGACCTCAACACCTTGGTTGACGAATACACCATGAAAGCCTTAGCTGGGTTTAGATGAAAAGGACCACGTGTGCCTATTAGTTTTGTGGCCTTAGTACCTCAACCAAGGATGCACTTTAAGAGACTTGGTTAAGTGTGTGAAAAAGAATTTCAATCATTTATCTTCACAAATTTCCCCCTCAATCGTAGTGACTGAAAGCAAGATTATCTTTCAACTCACCATGTGTGGCCATCTTTAATTATAGACTCTTTGAGTGCTCATGTATTGAGCCTTGGGCTTAGTACAATTCACCATTTTTTCCCATCTTTATTTCTTAAATACCTATGGGAAGGCTTATGCATTGAGCCTCGAGATTAATGAGTGAAAGCTTTTTTCTTGTACTTTATCTCGCTAAGTTTTACCGTCTTTAATGCTTAATGGCCTTAGTAAGGGATTAAAAATTTAAATTTGTCTATGACCTCTTTGTAAGAAGGCTTACCAATTTGATAATTGCCTTTTTATTAGAGGGATTACAACTTTCACTTTGTTGAATGCATTTTTGTGAGAGGGCTTACTGTTTTCACTTTATCAAAGAACTTTTTGTGAGAGGGCTTACTACTTTTGCTATAGAGACTACTTTCTTTTAGAAATCTTACTCATTTGAGCCGTGGATGAGCTACTGAAGTAAATCTATAATGAATGCCCTAGTTTTCAAAAATATTATCTATATGTATGGTCATCAAACTGCTAGGCATTGTGTGTAATAATTGCTTGTGATACTCCAAACTTGCAAAAATTTCTTAGTTTTCTTCATATAATATGTATCTCATTAAGGTATGTTTTTTCTTCTCTTATCGGCATATGATATTTTTTCACCATAAACACCGTCATTTTCTTTTCAATGATTTGGGATAGAGCTTCTAGTTCTACACACTTTGTGAAATAGTTAATATTAATAATAACAAATATTTTTTTTACCAATACTTGCACTTGATAAGTTAGTTTAAGAAGCATTATATAAGTATATTATCATAATATGTATCAATATGTTATATTACTAGGACTAAGCTATCTAAAAATTTTATCACCCCAATGGCTAATGGTTGTGGAATTACAATCGACTGTAGCTCGGAAGTAGGAATATTTTATATTGGAGTAAATTTTTGACATGTTTGGTATCATTGTATGATTGCCTTAGAATCTTAATACATCATCTTATAGCAATATCCTAGACATGTTTGTCCAAGAGGGATCTAGTAGCTTGATGCAAACCGCATATTCCGACATGGACTTCCTTCAGTATCCCTTGTCATCTTACTTGAGGTAAATATTTATGTGCCACCATGGTTTGTGAACTTCTATGTAGTTCTCCTTCAGCAACAAAGTATCTCACAACCCTTTTTTTAAGCTCAAAGACTTTGTTTTCATCCTCTGGCATGATTCCCACTTCCACGTAATCTATCATATCTTTTATCGATTCATCTGATACTGATACTTTTGCAATTTAAATCACTATTTATGAGAACTTTTTATGTTTGTCGACCTTTTTGTCATGTATTCTATTTTAACTATCATGGTCGACAAAGAGGTACTGGTGAGACTAATATGGCTAGTGTTTCACCCATTATATTAGCAATCCACAATATTTGAGCAATGTTAATATAGAAAAAGTGTGTCACCCACTAGATAGCTTCCTCAAATACTTTTCCATAATAGGATCTCTAACCTCATATCATTCATTATATTGTCCAATGACTATTGTTGAGTCTCTATAGAGCATGAAATTTTCTATCATCTGGAAATATGTTATTCAGAGCCTAACTAAAGTGACTTCATATTCTGTTTCATTATTAGCAGCGAAAACAAAAACAAATCTCCATGCATATTCAATAGTTGTTTCATTCGAATGGATGAAAACTACACCATCCCTACAGCCCAGATTTTTAGATGCTCCATTGACATATATTATCCATTCCCCCTTCTCCTCTAGCATCAACAAAGGGTGAGGCTTAGTAAAAAAAACAAGCATTCAACTATAAAATTAACCAAGTCTTACTCTTTAATTTTTGGTCTAGATCTATACTAGATATCATATCTGCTCAACTCAATAACCCATACCATCATTCTTCCTGAATTTTATGGCTTATGCAGAATGTTCCTGAGAGATATGTTATTTAAAACCACAATAAAATGAGTATCAAAATAAGACTTCAACTTCTTGGAGGTAATAAGTAGGAAATAGTTAATTTTCTCCCACTTGGAATATTGACATTAAGCATCAATAAGCACCTTAATACTATAATATATAGGTCTTTGTGTTCATATCTCGACATCTTCCCTAACCACAACAAATGAGAGTGATGACATCAATGCTTTGAGGTATAAAAACATTTATTCTCTTCCTAGTGAATGGTTAGGGTTGGCAGTTTTGATAAGTGGGCCTTTAACTCAATTAGTGGCTTTAGGCAATCCTTTATCCATTGGAACCCATCACTTTCTCACAAAATCTTAAAAGATGGTAAACTCTTATCTACTCCTCTAGACAAGAAGCTATGCAATGCATCCATTTTTCTTACCAACTATTGAACATCTCTATTTTCTATCAAAAATTGCATATTTAGGAAGGTGAACAAATTTCCAGGATAGCATATTCAAGATGGTGGTGACTTGTTCATGATTCATGTCAATGCCCCTTTGCAACACCATGAACCCTAGGAACTTACCCAAGCCTCAAAAACATATTGTAGTGGATCTCTCTTATGTGCGTTTCCCTTTTATGGATTTTTAAAATCATGTTGTCCACAAAAAACTTTATCTAATTTCCAATTCCCCCCCAAAAAATAGCATTTACCAACCTTTGAAAAGCCACCCCTACATTATTTAGTCCAAACAGCATCGCCTTATAACAATAAAGGTTATCATTTGTTATAAAGGTGGTTTTCTCTAGGTTGGCGTCAGAAAATTTAATTTGATGATACCCAACAAAAGCATCCATAAAACTTAACTTTTCATGTTCAACCATTGAGTCAATTAATTGGTCAATCTAAGGGAATGGGTAACCATCCTTTGGAAAGGTTTTCTTTTAATTAGCAAAGTCTCCATTTCTTATTAGAATTATTCACATGACTAAGTTTGATATCTAGTTATCATATTTCACTTCCCTAATAAAACCTAAAGACGGTAACTTTTCTACCTCCTCTTTGATTATGTTGTGTATTTCTGATCCAATGGTCCTCTTCTTTTACTTCACTAGCTTAAAGCCCCACTTTTATGTTTAGATGATGCTCAATGATTTTAAGGGGATCCCCTCCTAGTTTGATTCTTTTCAAGCAAAGACACCTTTGTTATTTGTTAGGAAGACCTATAGTTCTTACTTATCAACTTCACTAATTTCCTTGTTGATCATCATTTTATGATTTTCATCCCATAGTTGTATTTATTTAGCCTCTATAACACCCATTATACCTTCCTTACGTACATTTATGTCTTATAATACCAAACTTTATTGTGGCTTCTCAATACCTAACCTCTTGGGGTACCATTCACTTCCATAGCAAAACATTATCCAATTATTCCCTAATTTCCCTAAACCTCTCTCCCTCCGCTAACTCAAAATCTCATTAACAATCTGGCTATAAAAAAGTTGGTATGGAGTTTATTAAGGTCAAGTCATCCGAATCTCATATTATAAGTTGATGGACAAGAACTACTGCAAAATTTGCTAGTATACTTGTCACCGCTCACGGTTGACCAATTATCATGTTTTTATCCACTGCTACCCAATATTTTATGATGTTGCCTATGAATCCCACCAAAGGTGTAGTCTTGTTTATCAAGAACTTCTTAGGTACCTCTAACTTTTTATAAGATTCTTCAATTATAATATCTACTAAACTATCTATGTCCATGAGAACCCTTTTCATTATACAATTAGCAATTTTAACGTCAATTACCAAGGGATCATCGTGATTCTCATCCATGCTTGACCCTTCGTCTTTTGATGTGAAACTAACTTCATAATTGTCTATTCTTGGCTTCTTGTTCATCTTATGGAAGTTGTCCTCTCTAACATAAGCTTTCAAAGTTGTATTGTTTACCCCAATTAAGGATTCTTCTTTAGCTATTGCATGTATGATTTTCTAGGGTCCCTTGACCTAAGATGATTAAATTCATTGACATGTCATCCCCGTACCTTGTATTGACATTAGCATCTATGCATAGTGCATCAAGTGACCTTTCTAAACTAAATCATCAAATACATCTTTTAAGATCTTACACTCCTCAATGGTGTGCCCATATTCTTCATGATACACAAACCATTTGTTAAGGTTTATATGATTAATGTCTTCACATGTGGAAAATGGTCTTGGAAACATTTTCCAACCATTTTTATTGTTATATATGTGCTCTAAAATAGCCATCAAAGGTGTGTATTTATCAAATTTTGCTATTGAGGGTCGTCATGCCATTTGTTGCATCATCGGTCCCAAAGTTGCATGAATCTCTTTTTGCATTTATATCCCATTCTCCAACCTATGTCTTAGCTTTGAGGAAGTATTTAATTTTTTGACCATTGGACACATCACCTTTTTCATTTCTTTGGCTTTTATCCTCTTTTGTATATTATTTCTCAATGAGGAAAAAAAAAGATCTAGCAATACCGTTGTCTAGCTCGTCTATCTATCGTAATTGCTTATCAAATCTATTTAGAAAGGACCGAATAGATTATGCCAGTCTCTAGGATACTCCCATCAAGGATGATTAGTCTTTATTAGGCCAATAACATGCATCAAATTGTTCTACAAAACTCATTGCGAGTTTAGATGAGGATTTTACAACTTAACCTTGAGTTTAATAAACCACCTCAATGTATATCCCTTACAAGTTGCCAAAAATTCCTTGCATAATGTTCTTTCTATGCTCCACTTAATAACATTGTATTATTAACACACATTCCAATGGTCTTATGGATCTAAAAAACCATCTAATGATTCAAAATTTGAAATTCCTATTCCCTATATTGGTGCTTCAGATATGTTCTTAATGAAGGGTGTTTGCTAATTGTAACCATCCACACCATTTTTCTTCTTGCGCTTTTTGGATTATCAACCTGCTGATAGATCTATAATTTTTTCAACCATCACATACAAGATATTGTTCATTATCTCTAGCAATCTATCTATCATCATGTCTATCATATTCATCATCATGTCTATCGTTTCGACTTCCATCATGACCCCTTATTTAACTTGAACACCTTTCTCTCATGTTTATTTGGAAAGTTTTGATCTATCTATTCTAGTTCTCTTTGGTTGTGTGTCTTCCATGGGCTCAGCTTCCTCGTCATGGATGATGGCACTATACTTCCTAGTTTTTGAATCCCTATTAGGAAGGTTGAGAGCCTTCACTAGAGTTTCTTTTGGGGTAAGGTTTAGGGTGTTTCATGATGATGCTGATGGTTTGACTCTAAGAGGTTTGACAGTTGGGTGAGGGTGTGTGCTAATGAACCTAGCATGTCAAAGACCATCTCTTAAATGGATGCTCGAAGCTTTGTATTTATAGCTTCAAGCTAAGAGGTAATTACTAGATTTTTCTCTCTGGAATGGTTCCTAGTACTGGGATAAAAAATGTCTAAAGGTTGGATAAGATATATAGCTCCATAAATGATGCTCATTGTTGTTGGTGTTTTATGAACAATGGGGTTCTTAAGTAAATTTAGTGAGATATTATTTAATCAAGGAGTGCCAAGAGGAAATCTTAGAGGAGATAAAAGAGAGAGAAAATTAGAGGTTTTATTAATGATTTTGGATCTCCCAAAATAAGTACAAGACTCTATATTTATAGATGTAGAACCAAAGAGAAAGGAAAAGTGGAAAAATACTATGTGGTTAGGAACAATCGACCATCCCCAGTTAGCAAGATAAATTGGACCTAGGGATGACAAAAATCCCCACAGGTTTAGGGCCCCGTCAGGGATTCCTTGTTCGGAGTCGGGTTTGGGGAGAATTTTTAGGAATGGGTTTGAGTTCAGGGAATTTTTTTAGGATGGGGCAAGGATGGGGATTAGGTCCCCTCCCCCAACCTGCCCCTATATATAAATATACATATACATACATACAAAAATACATACACACATATACATACACACACACACATTACAACTTTATATATTTTTTTATAAAAACCTAATAAAATAAGAGTAAAAAAATTTATTAAAGATTTTTGGGTATGGGGATGGGATGGGGATATATTCCTTATGTGGATTGGGGCAGGGAATCCCCATTAGTGAAACTTAGAGAATGGGACAGGTTCAGAGATGGGGATAGCATTCCCGTCTCCACGAGGCCCCGTTGCCATCCCTAGTTAGACCTCATCAGACCGTGAGGGTATTCCAAGACATGGAAGTGTCCAACAGTCTTTAAGCTATTCTTTTTTTATTTGGTCGCCTTCCCTTAAACCCAAAAGTGTTAGTTTGGGAAAGGCCTATATCACTCCCTTTTCTTTGAGTATTCTTGGAATTTTTTTTCTTTTTTAGGTCAGGATATAGGAGGGAACATCAGATTTAGTTTCCTCTGCCATATTGGTTTCCAAAATGTCTTAGAAATGTATAAACAATTTACCACTATTTACATGCAACATAAATGAAGAGGGTATATCGATATGATCTATGTATTTATTTCATCATAAAGTGACATTAATATATGGAGATCATGTGTCTTAACATATATATATATATATATATATATATATGGACATCATGATCTAATTCTTACCATTTTTCATTGAGTTTTATTGTCATAGGTTTTTAAACAAACTATTAATTTTATATTAGACACATAGTTGACATTTAGCTACTACTTCCATAACTCAACCAACTAAAAGTCAAAAACCCCACAACACGAGTATTCAAGCTAAGCTTCCTGCCATTACATCCTACTCTTTTATGTTACACCAAGTGTTGTCTAAATTAAATAAATTATATAAATTTTGGCTATAAAATTAATTTAGCATGGTATAATCTGTTATGATATATAATAGTAAGTACTAAGAATCCACCCAAAGCAGCAATTCCTTTTATAATCACCATTTAAAGTAAAATATTAAATCCCCTATTACAAATTAATATTTTTTCACAAATATAATAGAGCTAAGTACATCTAATGAAGGTATTTAGGCTAGTCTATCTTTTTTCCTAACTAATTATTGATGGTAGAATTAATTGGTATATGTTTATGTCATGTGTCACGTTTGTAGGGGTATTCATGGATCAAATATTTGATAAAAAATATTAAGATATCCTAAAAAAGGTTTAAACATTAGAAATCAGATTTCTTAAACTTTAAATTAGATCGCAAATAATTTTTCAGATAGTTGAACCTTCAAACATATACACACATTTCATTTATTATCCACTATCTATGTGTTTTTGGCAAGATAAGCCATTCTAACTTCATTATTATCCACTATCTATGTGTTTTTTTTACAACATACACACACAACAAATTATATTATGCAACTGGCTGTACTATGAGGATAATGCAAGTTGGTTGCCACATTAGAATTTTTCAACATGCCTTCACCCTCTTTCTCATTTACATCTCCTCCCTTCCTCCAACCTTCTCTATAAGTTATCTATCTCCACCTATCGATGTTGCTGCCAACTAGTATTGAGTTAATAATCCTTTGTTTTAATTTATTCCCTTTACTTATGGATTAAATATATGCTTATTATTCATTTGCTTCTTTGTTTGGAAAAAATTTTGGTCCTCGAATTTCAAATTCTTTGATACTAAAAAAAAATCTATTATTTTGTTCTTAGTTAGGTTTCTTTACTTTTTCTTCAGATCATCCTCATGTTGATATCTTATTACTTTTCAAGTTTCTTTTTATTCTGCTAATATTTTTTCTATTGATCTCTCATCTATTATTTTTAAAATTTTTCTAGTGCATATCCATTGAAAAACTAGATAAGTTATTGATCTCTATATCTTTCATCTCTTTAAATGGAGGATAGAGAAACCATATTCTCATCATATGATACAGGTGAACAAGTCATGGTTGTCGCATATTATCCATTTTCTATGTCATTTCAACTTTCTTAAACTACCTTATATAGATTGTAATGAAGTTCTTGTAATACATGAAATAGATTTGCTCCTTTATCCATTGATGCCTGATCAAATACGTCACCCTTTTTTTTGTAACGTTTCGTTATTGGTTGTTATGGATAGTCAAGTGTGAACACCAAACAAATTGTCATCAATAGTGACCTAATAGTGTGTGGGTTGTATTATGAATTTGAAAATGATAGATGGGTATATTTAATGGTTTAGTTCTCTTCAGCTTTTGTTTGTTTTTATGTTGTCATGAAACTCCAATATTGTCTACTCATTTAATAAAATAGCTATGTCAAGGGTACTGAACTTTTATTAGAATAGTGTGGAAAACTTATATAAAGAGTTTTTGAAAAATCATTTAAACAATGTTAAAAATTCATATAAATAGTTTTTGAAAATTCTTTTCAACAATGTTGAAAACTATATAAAAAGTGTTCAAAAAAATTGTTACCGAACTAGTAAAAATACGAATACAAATGTTTTTATTATTCTTATCTTTGATATCACTAAAGTGGAAAAACATTGTCCGAAGAGTGGTGAAAATTCCTTAGAACATTTTTGAAAACCATTATAATTAGTGTTTTAATTTTGTTAGAACAACATTGAAAACTTATATCAAGAGTGTTGAAACTTTATTTGAACTGCATTGAAAACTTGTATAAAGAATGTTGAAAATTCTTTAGAACAGTGCTGGAAACTTTTATAAAAAGTATTATTCAAAGATTGTTAAAATATCATTATAATAATATTGTAAATTTATATAAAGAGTGTTGAAATTTTATTATAAAAATTTTCAAAACCTTTATAAAGAGTTTTATCCAAAGAATGATTAAGATTGATTAAAATGATGTTGAAATTTTACATAAAGATCATTGAATATTTATCTGAATTATGTTGAAAACTTTTATATAAATTGTTGAAAAGTCATTAAAGGAGTGATAAAAACTTTTATAAAGAGTATTGAAAGTATGTTATAATAGGGCTGAAATCTCATATAAATAGCACTAAAAATTTGTTTGAACAGTATTGAAACTTATATGTAGAATATTCAAAATTTACAATAATGCTCTTTTTATTGAAATTTTAGTAAAATTTTTTGTATGTGAATAGTAAAATTTTATTATAATACTTTATAAATTGAAATTTTTACATTAAGAGAATAATATTTACATAATACATTTTCTAAAATAGTTATGTGATGTTTTTAAACATATATGTGATATTTTTTTAACAGCTGTGTAGGAATTCTTGAACAATTAAATGATTATTGTTGTCTATCAATGTTAAAATATTTCAAAAATATTAATTTTTATTGAAATTTTAGAATAATTCTATTAAAACTTTTACTTCATTTTTATAGAAATTTTTTGAAATTTTAGTTCAATTATGTTGAAGCTTTTACATAATATTTTTTTATTGTTAGAAATATACATATACATATATACATATACATATATATATATGTATGTATGTATGTATATGTATATATATGTATGTATATGTATGTATATGTATATATAGATATAGATATATATATATAAAATAGGATCATTTTGATGTAATTAATTTATATTTTTATTAACTCAAACAAATGATGATTCAATTTATAAAAATAAAACACACACACACACATATAAGAGAAAGGGTGAACACTTGTCTTGTATGGTTTTTCTTTCTCCTCGGTCTTCTTATTATGTAAATTTTCAAGGATATTTTTTTGGCGCACCTCCACTTGTTTAAGAAATTTGATATAATTACTAAAGTGCCATAACCATATACACAGTAAAACCGTTGCAGCGTGTGGTATCGTATATGCACACGGATCTATAGCCCATATACATAAATAAATTTTAGGGCAAGAAAATTAATTGAAAAGGTCTTTATTCCCATATCCTTTGAAATATACATGTCGTCAAATGGAAGGAAAAAAGAATTTTAGGTTCCATGTTTAATTTTATCATTTTTCGGTGTATCCAACTCAATCAATGGATTGAGAAAAGTGTAATATATATATATATATATATATCACATTAATTAGGCCTTATTTTGCTTATTATATGGTTTGCTTGAATGGATATTATGCTTGTGCATGATTTCATGTAATTTAAGTGTTAATACATGCTTCATGCCATAATTTTGAATACATTTGTAACAACTAACTTTTAAGACTTCGAATAGTCTATTGGGAATTGGCACAATTCTGCAAACATGCCATGGATATATGAAATTGTAGACCATTAGTCTTTGGTAGAGTGTGGAATGAAGTGTGTATAAAGTGTGTTTGCAGTGACTCATACCATGTCTTATATCTAGTAGTGCCACCTTTAGATGATTTGTCTTATGTATGTTCAACTTTTGGGTGATAATAAATAACAAATCAAAGTGGTGAAAGTATGGTGGGCCCATAAACCACAGTTCTCAAGATCAAAACTTGGTTTTGATAAAACTCATCATATAACTAAGCTTTCTCAGCTAATTTTTTCCTCTAGGTTGACAATTTTTTTGTGTCATTATTTGCTTAAGAGTTGAGGAAACATGTAGTTAGGCACTTTTTATGTTATTATTTGCGAAGAATTGAGAAAACATGAAGTAGTTTGGCATTTTATCATTAAGGGTCCTATGAAAATAACTATAAAATATCATATAGGTGTTACAATATATATATATATATATATATATATATATATATATATATATATAGAGAGAGAGAGAGAGAGAGAGAGAGAGAGATAAGAGTTTGAACCTAATACTTATGATAACCACATGCTAAAATTTACCATTATGTTAAATTTAATCCCATATAATTCGGCTTGTTGTATCACAATTATTACATGCATCACATAACATACATCATAGTTATGAATAAAATTATGGAGCTTAATTATGATCTATTTGCAAAGACTCAAGAGACATACTTCCTTTCATGTTCTTCCATATATAGACAAATGGGTTGGCGATCAATAGTGAAAAAGTACTTAAGGAGAGTCTAATAACCACCATTGAGACTCGTTTTAGAAGGTGGAGACATGATACATGATGATACTTGAGGGAAAAAAATTATTTTAGTAATAATGCTTCACTCATTAGAAAAAAGGGTGATGTAGTGACTACCAAAAATGCACAGATACATAATGAAAATGGGGGATGTCGAAATAGGGAAACAATGTTTTAAAAAATATTAAAAATACATTTTGGTTGATATATTACATATTTGAGTCATATTTGTTGATATTAATTTAACGATATATGCCAATATTTGTCGTGGAAAAAAAATCACACCGACACAACTACGACTTACAAAATATCGCTCACGACACTGATATATTGTAACATTGCAATCGTAATTGAAATTTTATTGCTCAATCCTTGGGAACTTCCATCTTCATATCCACCTCCTTCCACCACTATTTCCACCACCTCCATAAGCATTTCCACCTTCTCCACCACCATAATCGCCACCATGACCTCCTTCATCACCATATCTACTACCTCTTGCCCCACCATCCCCAACAAAACCACCACTCTTTGCAATAGTTCCACCATCACCAATATACCCTTCTTTATGCCCAAATCCTTCACCACCATCATATCCACATGCTCCCCACATCATAACCTCCATCTTTGCCACTAATGCCACCTCCATTATTTACATAAACACCTAGTGATCCACTATGCACCATGCCTCCACCTCCACTACCATATCCACTTGCATGCCCTCCTTTTGCAACTCCACCACCAGTATTGCTACCTCCTCCACCAACATAAGCTCTATCGCCATAAGCTAAACTCCCTCCTTCGTCTCACACACTACCATATGACCCATAACATCATTCATATGCACCTATAGGTCCATAAACATCACACTCACAACCTCCACTACCTCAACCACCCCCACTTGTAAATGAACAAGTATGTTCGATTGTAACCATCACCTTATGTAGGTTAAGGTTCAAATGCCTTGGACAAAAAGATAGCCATCTCCCTCAAAAGTAAGGAATGTTCTTGTGGTGGAACATATGACCAACTAATATAAAGATGACAACCAATGAAATTCAATGAGTTACAATAGGAATGAAGTAGTTTTATATCAAAAAATTGATTATTTTGATATGAAGAAGATGATGATGAGCATTTGTAGGAAATGGATAAAGATCCTTCTACTAGTTATTTATATTAGTGTGTGTGTGTGTAGAGGATAAAATTTAGGTAAAAACCTCTGTTAAAATAAAAACCACTCTTATTATACAAATCTAAGAATCAATCATAATAATTGGATCAATATGCATTCAGTGGTCAAAATTTCATCAATATATACTAAATCTGAACCTTAAACCTAAGCATAAACCCTCAACCCCAAACCATAAATCCTAAATCCTAAATCATAAACCCTAAACAGTAACCCTTAACCATTAACAATAAATCTTAGACATTAAACCATATACTTTGAACTCTAAATCCTAAACCCTAGACCCTAAACCCCAAACATAAGACACTACAACCTAACACCTAAACATTAAATCCTAAACCTTGAATCCTAAAAAAACCCTAAACTCTAAACCTCAAACACTAAACCTAAACCCTAAATTAAATATATAATAGAAAAATAGGAAAAAAAACAAATTGGACTAATTATTAATCTAAAAACCTAAAGGTAAAGGAAAAAAAAACTATAAACCCAACCAATCTTAAACAAAGCTTTAGAAAAAGCTATACATAAACACAAAATAATACAAAAAATTAAACTTAAATAAATCTAAAACCCTAAAACATAAAACTACGTATGAAATTATGATACCAAGATCTGTGACCATATCATTGTGAAAATATATATAATAACCAATCGATTAATTCCGACTCTCTTAATTGGTTCATCCTACACTCCTTAATTTCTTTTACGGTAAGCAACTGATCTACTTATATAGCAAAGTGGAAACATACAAGTACGTTACATGGCAATGGATTTCATATAGTTTTTTGGACTATTATTAATTAGTATAACACAACGGATGTGCATAAGCAATGCATAATTGTCTTGTTAAGAAACCTTATGGACCCCCAACATGATATATATATATATATATATATATATATATATATATATATATATATATGAAGCGATGAATAACTTAAATAGAACACTTAGCCATTTCCTAAAAAAAAAGGGGGGTCAGGTTCAGAGAGTTTATGAATTTACAGATTGCCTACGGGAGTTTGTAGAGAAGAAGCAACGAATTGATATCACTTTAAATTTTGTAAGAAGATGGTAATAATGGAAGGAAGGAAACTGGACATGAACACATAAAATGATCATAGTATATGCTTAATTAGCAGGTGTAATGAAGTCCACTTCAAAAAAAAGTAGTATCAAAGTGGAGATTTGACATGTGTCACTTGTACAACTCAGTAGTTTCATGTACATAACTAGGGTCTCATCATTTAATAAGGCAGGCTTAATTCAAGTCAACATATAACTATTTTGGAAAGATGACTCAAGTTTACACCATAAAAAGAAGGTTGTAGGTCCAGTAAACCGATATTATTGGTTATATGAAGCATAATATATGCACTAAGTCTTATCGAATCCAAAGTAAGGCTAAATATGTCAATATATATATATTATGGTTAATTATGATATATTTAATTTTCACATTAGTGTTTGATGAATAAACGACGATATTACATTTCATACTTTTTAAGTGTCATCATCTAAGAGATATATGTCTATCCGAGATAGCATCAACCCTCCTCTCATATTCCTCCATCGTGCAATGCTCATCAAGTACCAGAAATATGTCATGTGAAACCTCATAGCCTAGTAGTGCTAGATGTTTACGGGATCAAATCCGTTCTCATTGGGTATTTGTACACTAAAAATAATCATTGTTTCACTAAAACGATAAATCGTACTCGCCCTTGTGAACTTCCCGTCTATAATGATAATAATAATAAAAAAATAGAAAAGGAGGTATATATGTCGACACGAAAAACAATCCTAAAGACCTAACTTTTGTTTTGACAGGGAACGGACCGTATCCACCTTTATGTATATATGTATATAAAGGACTAGTGGGTTAGCACATCCTACAGCAACTAAGCTTCGTCTTTGCCTTGTATAATTGGGGATGGATTTTGGACCATCCACTACATCTTGCTTCGCTAGTGCTCGAATCACTTTACCCTTCCCATTTCGCGTTCCAAAAACATCCTATTTAATTGAAATGAGGATACGGCCGTCGGACCTTTCATATATTTCGTCAAAAATGGAATTTATTCTGGGTGCTGGCCGGCGACTATTAATCTATTATTGATTGAGTATATTTAGTTTAAATTTTTATCTTCCGATAATTATTATTTTTAATTATAATATTTTTAAAATAATTTATAGTATTTTTAATAAATTTAATTTTTAAATATAAAAAAAAAGAGGCAATAGCAACATCTAACGATTAACAATTAACTGCCATCCTTTCAGACGTAGACTTGCACTCTAGCGGTGCTGAAAAGACACCGGGAATGACGTCGACTTTCTTTGGCTATTCATGTCGGTCATAGCATCATAGCTTCATGATTAAGTTTCCACTTTCAGAACGGGATCGACCACACTACAGATTAGGAACAGTTGATGAAATTATTGATATCAGTCAGACGGCTTCCGTAACTCAATTGAATTCACATCACTCGGGACGTTGAGAGGTTGAGGACACCGCCCACTTCCTCCACAACCGCTTCTCGGACCAATACTCTCTGGACACAGATGCAGTATCGCACAGGCAGGCCGCACATCATTTGATGCCGATTAAACTTTTAATTTGAGTGATTAGCGAATAACTTTTTCGATCAGCGGTCCTTTCTCCCGTAATATAATTGGGAAGTTTGGAATTAGATCATCGAGAATTACTACTAGCTTGCTTTTTTTTCTCTTTTGAAAATGTTCTCCGCGTTCATTCCGCAAAACATCTATCATTCGCACAATAATTATGAACTGTGAATTGAATGTTGCCCGTTGGTCTGATCAACTGCTAATAGATTCCACTCGTTAGGTTTTATTATATTATATTCGACTACCCACTCACGAACCGTCAATTTTTTTGGGACTTCAGCTTACGGTTTCTTCTATTAGTCTGAAGATATCTACCTGAACCTGTAGTTGGCAAAAACAGCAAAAACATAATAATATAATAATTATAGGTTTAAATAATTATTTAAATATAATACTTGTCGTTGAATTATTAAACTCGCGGTCTCTATCATATAATAAAGTTATATACTTTTATGTATAAAAATACAATACAACAAAAAGATTGAAGAAAAATTATTCATTATTACTTAAAAAGTAAGTATCCATCCTACTATTAAAATATACAACTTGTTCGATCAATCTTAATTATTGATCTGACTACTAAATAAGTAAACTAATTATAATACCGGTGTGATTATTAATTTGATTTTTAAAACCATAATATCAGGGATATATATATACAGTCGTTTGCAAAGAATTTTAAATATGACATACACATTTACTGAAATAATTGTAAACATTCAAGGTTTTCTTTTCAATTAGAGGAGATATATCTTTGAATTGCAAATAAAAGATATGACATATACATATATTTTTTTAATATTATGATGATAATTTAGATGATAAAATAGATGGCTGTGAAAGCTTCGGTTCAGGTTTTATTTGTATATAAAATTTTGTTAAAGCGTAGCTTTTCGAGGTACTCTCGTTGCCAGGCACAGACTCTTTTCCCTGGGATTGTCTGGTATTCGCCTTCGCTGGGTTCCATTAAATCTGTACCTCAATTATTTTATTTCCAGCGCCATGCTGCCACTTGTTGATTGTTGCCCTTCGATCTTCAGCCGGATGTTCGTTTGCTCCAATTTTATTACTATTATATTTATTTATTTTTTGAACAATTTCTCTTCGGGATGATCGATCGACATGGGCATATTCAAAATATAGTTCCCCATCAGATCTGATATTCAGATTAATTTAATTAAAAAATTTAAACAAGTAATTAATATTTTTTAAAGATTAAATGATCAATTTGGTCAATAAAAAAGATAAAATAAATCGAATATTCTATATAATAAATATAAATAATATCTTATTCGATAAATTATATATATATTCTAAAAATTAGTTATTGTTAGTAATTTTATACTTTTTAAATAATATATTTAAATATTATTATAAATGTAGAATTATTGATATAATATAATATAATTTAATATTCAAATTAAATCATTAGATCAAATCAGTTTAAATTCGATATGTTCTTTTGATTATTTTTTTATTTGATATATCTTATTTGTGATATGTTTGAAAGTTTCGGATATTTAAATGATTATTTATTATTTAATCACAAGTTTCAAGTAATCGATCTTTTGAATATCTCAAAAGTTTTTTTTACCGAATATTCGATCTTAAATATATATACTCAGTTTTTTTTACTTAATATTCGATCATTAGATATTCAAAACACTGAATATCCAATCCATAAATATCCTTAATTACTCTAGTAATCCATGGCTAATTGTTGAATATGAATTATTTTATATATCAGTTTAAGCTAATTATCACCCCTAGGTCATTAGTTTGTGTGATTATACTTCAAGTTCGTAATAGGCTATAACAGTTTTATCAAATCCAATGCCCATATGGGTGTTTGTATCGGTTTGTATTACAGACTCTGCTGTGGAAATAGAAGAGGCAGAGGACAGTGAAGCATAGGAAGTAGCAACTAGTGTCCAAGATGAAACAACTAGAGAGGAAGACCACAACAACTCCCTTCAATTCAATTAGTGATCTAACTAAATGCAGTGTTTGATTGGCATATGTAATGAAACATAGTTTAAGTAATACATTCCACTGTATGGCCATAGAGCCATCCTAGGTGATTCTTCCTTGGCATATATATGTACCCGTTGCAACGGAATTTGGACATTATGAACCCATTTATGCCAGCTCATCTTCTTCCTCCAATTCTCTCTAATTTTGCTATATTACTACCTTTGAATTCTTTGTTATTGAATTCCTAGGAGTATTAATAGTATCAAAGCCATCTTGACCAACCATGGCGGACAATACAAGAGTACTAATCTATATTAGGCAATGGATAATCTCTTATCATCCATGGAAGAGATGAAGACTTCATTCCAGAGCTAACTATGACAGGCCTAGTAGAAAACTTCGGTTATCCTGCAAATCATCATCTCTCAAATACAAACACTCCACTTAGGATCATCATCTGTTCGAAATCCCCTTAGTAATGGCTCTACAACACCATAAAGTAATCACCCTAAAAATCAAACAAGCCTGCCCAATATTACATCGCCCACGACACAATTTACCCCACCTGTACCAATATCACATAATCAAAATGCTCATCCAATTCCTTATTGTGTAAGTAGCAAGAACTAAATTCCCGCGATTTGATGGAAGCAATGTGGAAGGATGGGTTTATAGGGGAGAGTAGTTATTTGCCATTGATGGAACATCAGAGAACAACAAGGTGTGAATGGCATCCATTCACCTCAAGGATCTGGCATTTCAATGACATCAGGGGTATATGAAGACCATACCTCATCCTATGTATATTACCTAGCATGAATATGTTGAGGCGATTAACGCATGATTCTGTCAATCTCCCTTCGATGATCTAATGACTGAATTAACAAACCTCAAGCAAGGAACTAGTCTAGCTGTGTATTAAAATAAGTTTAATGTACTGTTAACTCGGTTAAACTTACCAGAGGAGTATGTTCTAAGTTATTTTTTGAGTGGCCTACAACCCAATGTCTAGCATAGTGCGAGAATGTTTAAGCCATCCACTCTTAAGGGAGCTTATGAATAAGCCAACCTGAAAATGGTTGTAATAATAAGTCAAAAAGAGCATAAAAAACCACCCTTATTACCCACACCTCGAGTAGACTAAAAAAACTCCAAGCTACAATAATGCTACCAAGGTTCCTATCGGGAGACAGTTGAAGACATTATCTCAAGAAGAGATGGATGCAAAGAGGGAGAATGGGGGAATGTTTTTGGTGCAATGACAAATTCACTCCTAGCCATCGATGTAGCCGAAGATAAATTTTCAAGATGGATGCTATAGAAGAAGAAGAAGGAACTCAAGGGGAACTCTTGGCAAAAGAAGAGGGTGCAGAGGAGGCAGCAATGGAGGAATTTCCTCAAATTTCAGCACACACTTTGAGTGGAATGACCACCAAACAAACCATTCATGTGATTGGTTAAATCAAGAGGAGAGATATCAATGTGTTAATTGACATTGTGAGTATGCATCACTTCCTTGATATGAAGATTACAAAATAAGTGGGGTGTTAATTGTTAGCCACCCAACCCATGATAGTGGTTGTGGAAGATGGTAGGACTCCTCAAAGTTGCTATATATGCATAGGGATAGTTTAGAAGATTGTAGGGCATGAATTCACTAGTGGTGTGATGGTAATTCCATTGAGGGTATGTGACATGGTCTTGAGGGTACAATGGCTAAGCACCTTGGTTCGTATCACTATGGAATATAATTAATTAAGTGTGGTTATAATGAAGGGTGCTCAATGGGTTAAGTCGAAAGGGATTAAAACCAAAGAAGTTGACAAAGTTATGACTAAAACACTTGCACAAAATAGCCTACAATACTATGCTCTTCAGTTGTGCGAAGGGAATTTGAAAGAAGAAACAAGCGTTAAACTGACAAGGGTTGAGAACATAGAAACAAGGCAAAAGGAACTCATTGTCATCCTCTAGAAATACTCCATTATTTTTGAAGTTCCTAAATAATGGTGGCTAGAACACATGATCATCAAATTATTCTCAAACCAAGGTCAAGACCGATAGATCTGAGACCGTATGTATACTCCACTATTCAAAATGACATAATTTAATCATTAGTGCAAGAGATGCTGAAGGGAGAATTATACAACAAAGCACAAGCCCATATTCTTCATCAATCGTTCTTGTTAAGAAGAAAGATGGAAGTTGGAGGATTTGCATTGATTATAGAAAACTGAACAAGTAGACAGTGAGAAGGAGGTTTCCTATTCCACTCATTGAAGAGCTGCTGGAAGAGCTTCATGGGGCTCAATATTTTTCAAAAATTGTCCTTCACTCGAGCTATCACCAGATAAGGATAGCTACAGAGGACATGCACAAAATAGCATTCAAGACACATAAAGTACATTATGAATACTTGGCGATTCTCTTTGATTTAACCAATGCTTCTTTGACCTTCCAATCACTAATGAATGAGGTCTTTAGACCAAATTTGAGGAGGTTCATCTGAGTGTTCTTTTATGACACATTAATATCTGGAATCTACCTTAGAATCGCTCGGTAACAATCCTTTTTATTCCAAGGAGAGCAAGTGTTTATTTGGTGCTACACAGATTGAGTACTTGGGGCATATAATATATAGACAAGGGATGGCTACTGCATGGGAAAAATGAGGTCATTAAACAACAACCTCTGCCTAAAACTCTCACTTAGCTTGGGGGGTTTTTGGGCCTAGCTAAGATTTGTGAGGTACTATAGCACTATTTACAAACCCTTAATAGATATGTTGAAAAAAGATTCATGGAGATGAACAATGATGGCACAAGATGCATTTGAGAAGCTCAAGGTTGCACTCACCACAACCCTTACACTAGAATTGTCGGACATCAACAATGAATTTGTCATCGAAAATGATGCATCTAAGGGGCGTGTGAGTTGTTCTCATGCAAGAGCATCCTCCCATTGCTTACATTAGTATGGCTTTCTCCCCAAAACATGAAGCCCTATCAATCTATGATAAGGATTTAGTGTCTATATTGTTTATAGTCAAAAAATTGAAGCATTATTTGAGAAGAAGACTCTATAAGATCAAAACTAACCACCAACCTCTCAAGTACCTCCTCAACCAGAGATTAATCACTAATCTTCAGCAATTTTGACTCGCTAAACTAATGGCCTATGACTATGAGCTCATATATAAGAAGGGCAAGGAAAATGTGGCAGTGAACTCACTATCTAGGGTCATGGGAGGGGAACTACTAGTACCTCCTTATCTACATGACACTCAGACCTCCTAGATAAAATCCAACTAATCTAGAATATCGATGATAAACTCAGAGAATTAAGGTTGCAGCTGCAACATGATCCCTCAGCAAATACCAAATACAACTACTCCTAGCATTTACTCAAAAGGAAGGACAATTAAATGGTAGGTAATTATTCATATTTACATCAACGACTACTAGAAATATACCATACCTCTCTAATAGGAGTGTGCGTGAGAGTACAAGCAACTTACTAGAGGGTGGTTGAACTCTTTTATTGGAAAAGATTGAAGAAGGAAGTGAGGAAATATATAAGAAAAGGTGATACATGCCAAAGGAATAAATATGATGCAACAACTTATCTAGGAAAGCTTCAGCCATTGCCCATTGCTCTAACAATTTGGACCGATATTAATATAGATTTTATTGAAGGATTGCCGAAGTCACAAGGAAGAGTGCTCATCATGGTCATCATCGACCGACTAAACAAATATGCACACTTTATGGCACTTAGGCACCCTTATACTACTTCGTAGGTAGCTCAAGAATTTGTGAATCATGTGTATAAACTCAACAGATTACCATAGAACATCACCAATGATAGCAATCCTGTCTTCTTGAGCAAATTCTAGGAGGAAATATTCAAGCAATAAGGAGTTAAGCTACAGATGTCCACAACCTATCACCCCCATACTGATAGTTAATTAAAGGTCCTCAATAGGTGCCTTGAGACTTACTTGAGATGCATGACAGGTGATGCACCCATAGATTAGTACATTTAGCTTTCATTAGCTGAATATTAGTATAACACCATATACCATTCAACTACACAAACGACACCTTTTGAAGTCATTTATGGACAACCTCCCCTATACATCTACCATATTTTCCTAGAGACTCATTGGTTGAGCAAGTGGATAGAACTCTCATAGAAGGGAGAATGCTTTGGTGATTCTCAAAAACCATCTCGGGTGAGCTCAAAGGAGGATGGAGAAGCAGGCTAGCTAATGAGTATAGGGATGAGAGAGCATTCGACATTGAGGATTTGGTATATGTTAAATTACAGCCTTATAGGCAGGTTTCCTTGGCCAATAGGACCATGCACAAGTTATCTCCCATATATTATGGTCTATATTGAGTATTGGACAAGATTGGTGCAATTGCTTATAGGTTGGAACTTTCTCCTTTAACTTTTGTTCATCCTATTTTCCATGTGTCCCTACTAAAGAAGAGTTATCATGGGAAGACTATTAGTTAATTTCCAACTTCTTACGAGACTACCCGATACCTCAACTATGAACCGGTAGCCACTCTAGATCGACAAACTTTCAAGAGAGGAAATCAAGTAGCAACTAGAGTATTGGTGCAATAGTTCAATGGGAATGAAGAGGATGCCACATGGGAGTATTACTATGATCTCCTTTAACGCTTTCCTAACTTTGACCCTTGTGGACAAGGGTTAGCTAAGGAAGAACGGTATTGTTAAGAAGTCTGTTATGGAGATAGAAGAGGAAAAGGATGGTGAAGCACAAGAAGTACTAGCTAGTGTCAAAGATGCAACAACTAGAGAGGAAGACTACAACGACTCCCTTCAATCCAATTCGTAATACAACTAATTGCAGTGTTCGATTGGCATATGTAATGAAACACAATTTAAGTAGTAGGTTCCACTGTAAGGCCATAGAGCCATCCTAGTTGATCCTGCCTTGGCATATATCTATATCCGTTGCCACGAAATTTGGATATTATGAACCAATTTATGCCGACTTGTCTTCTTCCTCCAATTCTCTCTAATTCTTTGTGATTTTTTTTTTTGTGTTAATACCTTTGAATTTGTTGTGATTGAATTCCTAGGAGTATCAGTTTGATAGATTTGTATAGTCTCTATCTTGTTTCTGTTACATTTTAGTAGCCATTTTCGTAAGTTGATACTATGTGCTTCATCCCTTTTGGAGTAATGCTATCATCAATTGCCATGACAAAAAGAATAAAGGTTGCATTTTAATATTATAGTATTGTCTTGATTAACTGACTTATGAAAGGAGCTCAACAAGCAAATATTATGGCATTATAATTATCTTATAATAATCTTAAGAGTAATAATCTGTTTAAGTTGTGTTGAAATTGTGATATGTTAATTAGATAAGTGACCTTTTGTTCTACGTAAATATAAATAAATAATTTAAAAATATTATTTAGATTTTTATTATATTAATTCAAGTGAACATTTCGTAATTCCTTTTTCTTTTTTTTTGTTGAGGAGAATAAAGTTTAAAAGTATGTAAGATAATGTTATTATTTCCCTAGTAACTAATCAATTACTAATATAAAATAAAAGACATGATAACAGTCCGTGATAATAAAACATTCACCTTAATCTATGCTAAACCATCAATTATAATAACACAAATTGTGGTAAGCTTAAATTAACCTCAAAATATTTGACGGAGGAGTGAAATAAAATATTAGTGAACAGGCTCACACGGGTTCACGGGATCCCCCAGCATATAAAGTTTATTAGTACAATGAAAACGAAATCAATGCAAGGCCAGCACGCAAGAATCATCCCTCTGCTCTGGCTAAACAATTACACAAACCATCGATTGCAAAATTTCAATCCGACGAAGACAAGAAATCTCTCACGTATTCACGCAACGTCTTTGTCTCGACTCTATCCCCGGCCTTCACGTACTTTTCTGCATCACTCTTCGTATACTCCGTGATCCCAACCTCGCCAAGTTTCCGCCACATATCCCCCGCGAAGCTCTTATGACCAAAATACCCTTCCGCCTGTATCACCCGTCCGCTTCCGTCGCCGGAGCATTCCGCCACTTCAATCGACAGCCTCTCGTAGTTCCCGATAGCGATCCCCTCTAACTCGTCAAGAACGACGAGCCCGGAATCCGTGACGGAGTACAGTTCTCCGACGACTTGGTGGCCCGATCCGGGTAGGTTGAGGAGAAATGGGACGCTGTATGGCCCGATTACGAGGGGGAATGTTTGAGTGGTTTGGTAATTGCCAAGATAAGTGGCGTCCTCTGTCGGGAGGAGACGTTCGATAAGGTAGTGGTTCGGAAAGCCTTGTTTTAGTGTACCGTAGACGAAGACGAGGCTCCGATTGTTGTCCTTGTCGTTGGTGTTGCCGGTGTGCGACATCTTCGGATAAGCAGAGGGGGAGGAGGAGGGGGGGGGGGGGGAGGTGAATCAGAAAGAGACGCGTCTAGTCTGGACTCTAACCGAAAGATTTGTTGATCTGTCTTTTTTATTCGCGACGTAGAAACACATCAATTGATTTATTTCCTAAAATTGCGCACTTAAAAATTCAATGACGAAATACTCCATTGTCTTCATCCCATAGTGTGATTTACCGCAATTTATACCCGAACACCCTGCAACTGCAAGTGCTCTCAAGCGGACCTGACAACCAAAAAAAACAAATAACATATTATGCTATACAAACTCACGAAAACGCGAAAGTTAATTATCGCTTTATTTTTTAAATTAATTATCTTTAATTAAGATTATTAAAATAATTAAAGAATTATATAAAGATATTTTTACGTTTTTTTCTTTATAGATAGACATCAATATTAGTATATTTTTGACATTGAAAATTTATTATATAAAACATGTTCTTTTTTTTAAGGGATATTGAAGCGATTAATAAAATCAAAACAATCAAAACACAAAGAAAGACAAATGGAATAGAAACAAACAGTGCTGCATAGACCCAAAAAACAGTATGTTCCTGTCACCCATAAAACAATCTAGCTGACCTCTTTCCTGAGCCCCCGGCTCTGTTGAGCTTAGCTGCGCCACCCTTCCCATCTTCTCACCACATACACACTTCATCCAACCTAACAGGAAAATCAGGCCAGCAATGCCTGACCCACATCCCAATTCTAACCTTAATAAAGAGGATCATCTTAGAGTTGCATAAGGTAGTCCCTTTGTTGATTGTCGCATTCCTTTGTTCCCATATTAAATTACAAGTACCACAGAATAGGATAAACTAGAACTTCATTTTCCTATCTTGTTTTTGTGTGTCCATACACGCAAAGAACGCCACAATAGTAGGACACGACATTACCCACCATATTCCCTACCAATCATAGATGCCCATCCAAACCCGTCAGAAACGAGGGTAATGCACGATAACATGATTGATCATCTCATCCTTCTCATGGCACAAGGATCACTACTTACTATTACCAATGAAAATGCCAAGCCTCCACAATCTTTCTTTAGTATTCAACCTGACCATCACATAAAACTAATACACAACTCTACCCATGGTGGTGCTAAAATACTACGGCCCTTCTTAAAAGTTAACATCGACCCATTGAGACTCCCAACTCTATCCAAAATAAGCATCACAAAAGAAACTCCACAAATAAAGGTCCCCTTCGCATGCGACAAGCAAAACACTGCCAATCAACTCCAACATGGTCTTCAATTCGCCATACTACCATACAAACATGTCCTTTCTTTAGCCCAAGTGTCATTTCCACTGAAGCTCATCCTATAACCCCATTATATTGATCGTGTCCTATTGTTGGATAGATAAAACAAAGAGGCAGTCTCCATCCCCTAGCTTCCAATGAAAGCCTTCAGTTATAATGCCAACCAGTCTACTGTCCCTTGTGGTTAAGAACATAATCTTCCTCCACAGCCCATCACTCCTAGCTCTCCCATCTTTCCATCTTCGACTCCTCCTCTCACTTATAAAACATACTTATAAATGTATCATACCACATATAAAGTCAACAAATATTTGATATAAGTTTAGTAAATATTTGATATATGTTCAACAAAATATTGATGCAAGTTCAAAAAAATATTAGTTTAACAAATATATATTATAGGTTTAACATCAATTTAAGGGATGAACCACTTTTTTTCTTCCCTTGTGACGTACATTTCCAATTTAAAAAATGTTTATTTCTAATTATGTTGAAACCATGAATTAATGTTGAGTTACAAAATTTCTAGTTAATTTTATAGACTGCTTACTGATAATTAAGCTCGGGGTAAAGGGAGAAGAGTTGTACTTAGATTATTATGTACTCATACCAAGAATTAATGTGTTGCATGTAATTTAAAAGGCTAATAGTGTAGGTAATCATCATATATGTATTAGTCTTCTACATTTTATCTTACTTTGCATGTGTGTCCGTCTAGATATATCCCTCACTATATATATATATATATATCCAAGAATTGTTTCCTCTGCATTCGACATTCACAAACAAGATCGAAAGAAAATGATTTTGGAATGCAGGGTTGTTTCTTTCCCCAATTTTCCCAACCTATTCAACTTTTCAACAGTCTGATGAATGAATTGATTCAAAATTATGGTATATATAGGGATGGAAATGAGCCCTGTGAGGACGGGGATGCTATCACCATCCCAAAACCTGAAATAAAAACCCGCCCCATTCCCCAATTTTTACTAGCAGGGATTCCCCAACCTAAATCTCACAGGGAATAAATCCCCATCCCCGCCTCGATCCCCTAATCAAACCATTTTCAATATCCCTAAAACCTGTATCCGTCTTTGAAATCCACACCCATTCCCAAAACATGAAAAAAAAATCCTGAAACTTAAATAATCCTTATAAATTTATAACAAATTATTTTCTTTTTTATTCTTATTTTGTTGGCTTTTAGAAATAATGTAATGTTATAATGTATTTATATGTATATGTATATGTATATATCGGGGTGGGTTTGGGAATGGGACCCTATCCCCATCTCCATCTATCCCCCCCAAAAAAATCCTTGAATCTAAGCTTAATCCCCGAAATGCTTAACCAAACTCGAACCTAATAGGGATTCCCCAATGGAGCCCTAAACTTGTGACGGATATTGTAATCCCTAATCATATAAGTCTGCATGTGTGGCATGATGTTAAATTAATTAGATTTATAGTATAATTCATTTCGGTTTAGTCCCAAAAATGTTTTCCTTTTTTTTACAACTAATATATATGTTCATATTATAAAACAATTATAGGTTCATCAAATATTTATAGGATGTATTTAAATATTTTATGTGATGAACCTATACGTTTTATATTGTGAACCTAATTGATATATATATATATATATGATGAACTTAATTATGCGTGATGAATTTAAAAATCATTATATATCATGAACCTATATGTTATATGCTATGAACTTATATGTTCTATGTTATAAACCTTATGATGAACATTACCACAATGTTATACATAATAAATTTTTTACATCAAAATATATCAATATGTGTGTTTATATAGAGAGAGAAAAAAAGGTTATGAGAAATATTTTGATATAATTTTTTTAATAACCCAAATTGAAGATAGTTTAGTTTTAATTTTTTTTTTTGGTATCATCAACTATAGTTAATGTTTGTGACTAATATAAGTTTTAATCAATAAAATATAGAAATAACAACTACAATTGAGAAAAAAAGAGGCCAACTTCTATTTCTAACATATGACACACACACACACACACACACACATTAAAATGTAGCATGACTTCGAAATAAATAAATAACTAATAAAATTTTTTATTTATTTATTTTACTGTTAGGAAACTATATCAAGAAAATTGATTGTTCAAACTTAAGTTTTTGGTAGGAGTGATGTATGGTAATCTAACTATATAATAGCAAAAGAAAATAGATTTTTTTGATAATTTACCTCTCCATAAAAGTATATATCTAAATTCTCATAATTTATTCTTTAGTTAGTAAAAGTGCTAATTTTTTTTTTAAAAATGATGCTCAAGCAATCAACAAATGCAATATTAGACAACTAACCCTTCTCTCTGAGGGCTAATATTTATTATTTCATACTATTTAGGCCATGCACGATTTTAATCTAGCTAGTATTAGATCGAATAGTATGTAATGGTTGTTAATGTAACAAAAAATGACTTTATTTATTTATTTATTTAGTTATGTGTCATTCAAATTAACGTTTAGTCTCATATCAAATGCACTAAAAAATTATTACTAAAACTATATACTTTTATTTTTACCGATATAATGATGCAAAATTTAATGCATATAGATTATAAATGAACTAAACCCAACAATTGTATGATATTTTTAGATTTATCAAAATGAAGTTGCTTTTACATATATTAATTATAATTACAAATAGACTACAATCATAAAATCTATTAATTATTTTTGTTTAAAATAAATAGGAGTAACATAAGTCGATAGACCTAACATTTTGAAGCAAAAAAGAATTTGTAGAATTAATTATTGATATTTTTTTATAAATTAAATTCAGATCAGGTGGCTTGTAGACTATTCATATACTTATGCATTCATATGTTGTTATGTATTAAATATATATTTTTATTAAATTAATATAGCGTTATATTTATTACATCTAAGACTTTGCTAAGGAAATTTGTCTAGTATCTATGTAATATCCCAA
Source organism: Tamarix austromongolica (assembly GCA_039764185.1). Lineage (NCBI taxonomy): Eukaryota > Viridiplantae > Streptophyta > Magnoliopsida > Caryophyllales > Tamaricaceae > Tamarix > Tamarix austromongolica. The sequence goes on along the minus strand of CM077814.1, from coordinate 80,007,198 downwards.
AATTTACTACTAATTTTTTTTTTTGTTTTATAGCGGAAGCTTATAATCAAAATATTAGGTGTTACCATCATAATCGATATAAGTCTGGCTTACCATACCATCCTCACATCAATCACAAGACTAAAACCATTACAAGTAAAATAGAGTAATCAGAAATCAGAGAAGCTTTATAATGTAAACACGAATTGGAGATTATCTCCGAGTACAATATCTAAAATACAAACAAAAGGGGTACCATGGATCAAAGAATCCAAAAAGGTATGATGGTAAAATAACATTAAGATAACATGACTCTTCGCCCAAACACCCGGTACAAATAAAGGTTACTCCTCCCCATACAATGCATCAAAGGCGAAAAAATCATCAATTGGATCCTCAAAGACCTACATAAAACCATCAAGGTCTTCTACTTGTAGGAATGAGTAGCACCCATACAAAAAATGATCAATATGCTACGTACTGAGTAAGATAACAATACATACGAAATAGAGAAACATATAATTTTAGGCATTTACAACAAAAAGTAGCATACATGCGAGGTAAAAAAAATCAATATGAGGTAAGTACTGGACCAAATTTATTTTATGAAAATATAACATGCTCCATTCTTTTATTTACATTGAGTTTATCGACCCCACTATTATTAAACCGGTGGAACAGTCTAAAGCACCTCTCAGGGTCAACAAACGTGAACCGCTATTATTATCCAATGGAATGGATCTAACGCCTTTCAAGGAAAAATGCTCCTGAACTACTATTATTAACCGGTAGAATGGTTTGAATCACCTCTAATGGATGATGCACCTGAGCCACAATTATAGTCCGGTGGAACAAACCCTACACCTGGTCCTAACTCACATAATCTTCTACTTTAAATAATTAGTATTTTATTCATGATTTTTTTATAAGAAAAAACATAATTAATACAAGTGAGACTTCACCATACAGGTAACATGACTGTTCTCAAAGGTTGAGATGCTTAGTTTTTTCAAAAACCCTAAATTCCCAATGTAGGCATAACTCTTACCGTAATGATCATTTATCCACTAAATTTAGTATATCTTCCTCAAATATTGTTATTATTAGCATACCCAAAATAAAAGGTCTAACTCACATGTCTTATACATACAATAATAGCCCTATCTCAAAAATTACTATTCATAATGCTCCCAAAGCCCTAATTTCACAAGTAAGAAATAACTTTTTCTAAAAGGCTCATATAATTATAAAATTTAATATAAAATCTCAAAATACTAATACTAACAATGTATCCGAAATTCGTGGCCTAACTTTAATGTTTTACACATGTGAGAATGATATTATCGCTATAGGTCGCTATTTCTAAATTAGACTTTTCTCTCACCTGGAGAACTTATAACACTCATAATCACTCCCAAACACTTCACATGATATTATTAGCATATTATAATCCATCAAACCCGTTAAAATACCAAAATTTTCATATTAACCCTTATTGGCCAAAATGCCCTCAAAGATAGCCAATAGCCATTATTTTATGAAAAGCTTATATTTTCTATATCATTATTTCACACTTATCATACTTTATTAGGTCCATATTATTCTCCCACAATTTATACTCATTCACAAAAATTACGGCTTAGCGTAATAACATCATATCGACACTTCTTTTGTCATTCTTACTCTTTTCTAGCATATAATCCAAATTATTATAATATAGTATTAACAGCATGCATTTAACCATATAATAACAATAACATGATAATATACATACCCATTCAAGTATTTAACATAAATCCCTAACCATCGACTAGTATCCTTATAGAAAAGAGCTCCGATCTCAAAACACGCTTATCCTATTTTGGCTCTTCTAGTACTCTCGGTAATTCACCTATGAACAATTAGAAAAACCACAATTACTGAAATAATATTTAATAGATAAAATAATAATAAAATTAAAATTATTTTCTAAAATTATCAAAACACCTATACTATTTTATAATAGGTACCCAAAAAAATTTAACCCAAAACCCCTCCTTCCTCATGATGCACATGCAGTGTGAGCTCAAATTCAAGGAGGGATGAGCTGGGAAGGTGATGCTGGCATGAGGTGGTGTAACACCCCCAAAATTTACTATTAAAAAATTTCATTTTATTAAAAGATTTAGCGGAAGCAAAATAACAAGACTTGTGAATTTTGGGGATATTATCGCCACACTTAGTACCAGAGCGGTTCATTTATACCATTCCAGTACTAAGTGCTAAGGCTAGAAGAATAAAATACCAATTACTAGAAATTCAAAGCATATTAAAAATCAGAGTAGCATAGTAAACCATTTATAATAATAAATTCCACCAATGGCAGTTACAAGAATACAAGTTACATTAAAACTAGGAGTTAAAAAGAGAATGATGAAACCCTATCAAGTTCCGGACAATCGTTACGCTCTTTCCTGTTGCCCACTTGAATAATACCTGAAATTGGACTTGCAAGGGACACTGCCTATTGAATAGGTAGGATCCCCACAGATGGAACCCTTCAGTACTATGATACTGAGTAACCCTTTAAAACACACTTAAAAGTAGGCCCATAATGTAACATATGACATGATACTATATACATAAATAAGAGAATACATACAGCACAATCACATACTTAACAAGTCTATCAAAGATTAATAAGTCATGATGTACAATCGATACTTCTAGGCCTTAAACCATTAGTCCATCATTATTCATTCATCTCTCAGATTTTATATACATCCATGCGAGTGCGGGAACCCCACTATTATAGCTGGTGGATCGAAAACATATAGGGCAGAACACTCCTGACCACTATTTTTACCGGTGGATCGGTCTCCAGGGCAAGACGTTCCTAGCCACTATTATGCCGGTGGATAGGTCTGGGTTCGGCTCAATAATCTTCCTCTTTAAGTGATTAGTGTCTTATTCGTATCTTATTCGAAAGTATTTCACCATTGACATACATGTCACCGACCTCTACTTCTGTTCTCTCGAGAGAGCTCGTCCCATATCTTGAGACCTTTGCGCCTCTTATCACACCTTGACATCCATTCCCCCTGACATTTACTCATAACGAAAACCCAACTCCTAAGAGTGTGGGTTAAGGACCATCACCTTATGACATTCAAATTCTCTTACTACCACTCTCTAGGGTTTTCCCTTGAAATCCTAATCAAACCTATGTGGCCCCAACCTTTCTTTTATCGTCCCACACCTTATCTCATTTAGATTCAACCCAAATCCAATCACTCTACTCACCATTTATACATGTGACCGTGAACTCCTAGTTGGCCGCTAAAACCCTAAAACCTTCCTTACGTAAGGATTATCTCATGCAAACCCTAGAAATCTCCCATGCAAGAGTTGCATCACTCATTCATTTTGAACATAACCTCCTTTTATTTTTCCCTTCATAGATCATGAAATAATAAGGTCAATCTTATGTCCCCTTAGTCAACTCACTTTCCATTTGTTCCTTGTTATCCTTTCACCTCATACCATATTATTAAACATCCTAGCATGCATGTCCTAGAGGGTCACATCATACAACATTGTACATACAATATATATAATCATCATCCATATGCCATAAGGAAGTCACATAAGCATACCCTCACTTCAAGTTGCACTACAAATGATTAATCATCAAGCATAAAATATGCAATTTGGCATGATATATGGCACATAAGGCACGTAACCCACGCATAGTTGTTCTTAACCACATCCTTACTCAGTTTAGGTTACTAAGCTATTTTCCATACTTATTAGGTCACCAATCACCCTTCATAATTGTTACCCTTATTATATTTCCCAATTGGTTGGTTAGATTACCAAATTGCCCATCTCCTTTGTTATAATTACTAAATTGTCCTTTAGTTGGATAAATTACCAAATTGTCATTCTTCATTATCATAATTACCCATTTGCCCTTTAGTTGGTTAAATAGTTACCAATTTGCCCTTCTTCATTATCATAATTACCAATTTGCCCCTTTTCTATCATCATAATTACCAGATTATTCTTCGCTATTGTCATAATTATCAAATTGCCCTTTAGTTGGTTAAATTACCAAATTACCCTTCTTTATTATCATAATTACCAAACTACCCTTCTCCATTATCATAATTACCACTTTACCCTTTAATTTACAAATTTACCATTTTTCCCCTTTACTTCTGAAAATTATCATAATACCCTTAACTTCCAAAATTACCATAATAACCTTTTACTTATAAAATTACCATTTTATCCCTTTATTTATAAAATTACTATTTTACCCTTTACTTCCAAAATTATCATTTTATCCTTTTACTTACAAAATTACCATTTTACCCTTTTACTTCCAAAATTACTATAATACCCCTTTACTTACAAATTACCATTTTACCCTTACCTCCAAAATTACCATTTTACCCTTTACTTACAAAATTACCATTTTCCCCTTTATTACACCACTTTTATTAAATTACTATCACTACATAAAATATTAATATCAATACTCCATTCTCATCATCCAACTCCACCAACTATTATTATTCAACATTCTACTCATTAGCACCCACACATAATAGGCCACCTTCTTGCACAAGACATATTACTAAAATACCCCTAGGGCTTACAATAATATTATTCATGCATTAATGATCACGATAACATAATATAACATGGATAAATACTTAGTATTTTTCATTAATAACCAAACCCTTTACTTAAGCAATATTTCCACACATAATATAGAAACTATAATAATATATATCATGCAAAATAACATATTAAAACCCTAATGTGCTAGTATACGTTTATCCGTGCGTTTAAATGGGGTTTAACGATTACCTTAATTCCTACAAAAATCAAACTTTACCAGTATCCTGGTTGAAGATTCAAGCTTTAGATAATGAAATCAACACCTAAAAATAGTATTAAAACTTATCATATTAGAGATAAGAAACCAAAGCATAAACCTTTATAAAATTTAATTAATGAAATACTTAACTTAAAATATTATTATACCTTAAAATCATTAACCAAATAAACCAAGAATTGCAGCAACTCATACTGCTCATACAACAAAGAAATGAGAGAGAGGGTCTGAAATGGTATGAAAAGGAGAAGGAAGTGGTATTTTCAGGTTAGAATTTTGGGGCTAGGAAAGAGGGTATATGGGGGAGGATTTAGGGCAATGGAAGGGTGCAGGAGTGAAGAGGGGGTGTAGGTGGTGGTTGGGAATGGGTTGTTGGCGGCCAAGGGTGGTGGCGACAGCGAGGCTATGAAGGTGGGTACCGAGGTGGAGGGGGATGAGAAGGAAGGAAAAGGGAGGGGAAAAATGAGGGGTTGCAAGGGTTAGTTTTGGCTAAAGGAAGTGTGGGAGTGGTAGAGGAGTTTGTAGGGAGTAGTTTGGTGGCTCAGGTGGTGACAAAGGCAACAGGACAGAGAGGGCGGTTGCCGATAAGGGACAAAAAGAAGGGAAAAGGAAGATGGGAGGAAGAAGGGACTGTAGGGGGCTCGAGGGGGGTATTGTGGTGGTGCAAGCCGGTAGTATAAGGTGGATGGGGACACTGCAGGCGGTTAGGAGACACTAAAGGCGGTTAGTGTGGCGGAGGAAGCAGTGGAGGGGTGATGGTGCACAAAATAGGGATGGAAATGGAAGGAGACGAAAATGAGAGAAAGAAGGTCGGGGAAGGTAAGGAGCTCGAACAATGGGGAAGGAAAGGGGTTGATGAGGCGAAGAAAAAGAAGAGGGAGAATAGGGGGCAGGTGGCCGATTGGTGGCAGCGTGTACGGTGGCAGGGAGAGGGAAGGGAATAAGGGGAATGGGAGGCCATGCGTGATGGGGAGTGCATGGCCGGTTGGGTCCGAAATGGTGAAAAAAAGGACGGGGGAGAGAGAGAGGGTGGGGGAAGGGTTGCAGTGGTGGCAGGCAATGCAACTACACATGATCGAGGTGGTAGGCATAGCATTGGAATTGGTGTATGGTTGGGGCATGATTTGGAAGAAGATAGAAGGGGAGAGGAGGGGCAAGCCGGGCATAGGGGGAAAGAAAGGAAAGTGGGCCGGTCCAATCTAGGAGGAAAGGAAGGAAAGAAAAAAAAAGGGGGGAGCTGGGCTATGTGTGGGAGAAAGAGAGGAGGGAAGGGAGTGGGCCGAAGGCCTAAGCGCAGGGGGAGGGGGAGAGCAGTCCTAGTGCAGGCGGCCCGAAGGAGGAAAAAGGAAAAAGAAAGAAAGGAGGAAAAAGGAGAAAAAGGAGAAAGAAAGGAAAAAAGGGGGAAAGGAAAAGGAAAAATAAGGTAAATTTAAAAAATTTAATTTATAACATAATAGAATGTAATATTTTTGGGTAATAAATTTATTTAATAATTTAATTTAATATAATTAAATATATGGGTTTAAAAAGGATAATTTTAGTAAAATATTGGTTTGAAAATTTATTTAAATAAAAGAAGTATGATAAAATAACAAAATATTTATTTTAATTTATTAAATATTCCTATCCAAATTTATATACTTAAAAATCTATAAAATAATTAAATTAAATAATTTTAAAAGCTAATTTATTCCAAATAAAAGTTATTTATTAAATTATAGGTTTTTTTAAAATTTCAGGAGGTTACAGGTGGTGACCGGTGGGGGTTGGGGTGTGCTACGTTTGAGTTCTGAGGGAAGGCTGGTGACGTCTACTGGATGCTACAGTGGAGGGTGGTGGTAGCTCAGTGGAGCAGAGTTGCTGTAAGGGAATGGTGCTTGGTTGGGAGTTGCGGTCAGTTGGTTTGGCTAAGTGTTGTGCATGTGGGGTGGTGAGGTTTGTGCCTAGCTGAAGGGTGGTAGCGGTAGGAAGGTCAGTGGTGTAGAAGAATGGAGGATAGCCGGTCGACGGTGTGGGTGTAGAGGTTGGGAACAGTGGTGGAGTTGTTGGGCTAGGTTCGGTGGTAGTTCAAAGGGGTAATATAGAGGGGGTGACACACGAATGGAGGGTAGGGAGGAGGAGAAGGGTGGCGGGTGTTGGGGCTAGAATGACACTCGGCTGGAAGCTATGTTTGTTTGGAGAAAGGGAGGCATCAAGGGGTAATGTAGGAGTTGGAGCATGGGTAGGGCTGGCAATGGTGGAATATGGCAGAGAGGGACGTAGGGCAAAGGGTAATGTTTAGTTGAAGAAGAAGGTCAAGAAAGGTGGTGTAGAGGTGGGTTGCGATTGGTGGTGGAATTTCTACAGAAAAAGGAGGGAGGGAGAAGGTTTTTAGTGATGGCGGTGCTGGCGGTTGCGAAGTGGTTGTTCCTTGGGTCGGTGTGCGATGGGCTGGAGGTGGTAGGGGAAAGAAGGCTGCCAAAATTGTAGAAAAATAGGATGGGGAATGAGGGACAGTTGGGGGCATTTATTACTACACAAACATGTATGTGCATATGCATACACAAGGGAAGCAAGGGGCTGGGAAAGGTGAGAGGGGAATAAATGAAAATAAAACAATCCCCAACCCACAATCTTAGGGGCTAGGACAAGATGGGGGTACGGGTAAGCAGAGAAAGAAAAAAATGAAGATGTGCACACGAGGCTAAGGGAAGGAGAAAAAAAAGGGAAAAAGAAAAAAAAGGCAAAGGAAGATAGTGGGTCTAAATTAAAATAATCTAGGTTAGGGTATTATTTTAAATTAATTAAATAATTATCTGGAATTAAATTTAGATCAGAAAATATGTTAATAACCTAAAAATAAAAATTAGGATTAGGCTAAGGTTTAGGATCAAAGAGTTAGGATAAGATAGCAAGAATAAATTTTCCGATGTTAGAATTAGGTTACGATATTAATTACTCACGATTAAGGTTGGCTAAAATTTTAGGGTATTACGGTCTAGTACATGGAAAATAAGTTATGTTAGAAATTTTGGGGGAAACTTTGCTTTCTATATTTACTAGTTACTCACCCGTTGGATGTACATGGTTTTGTATCGGAGCTAATAGAATATTAACATTTCGGTAGTACATGTTAGAAATGATTTTCCTGAATGAGCGGTTAAGTGACATGTTAAATTCTTCGATGGGTCCCCTTCATTATAAGTTTACAATCTAAACAATAATGCTAATTAACTTTACTTTAATAGGCATTGATTTGATATGAGTAGACCTTTTATATATATAAATTTTATTAATATGTATTAAAAGTTACTGATGATCAAAGTTCGTCCTTGAGATATCTATATGGATGATGTAAAAAAAAATACAACTTAAGTTCATAATATCTTTAATTAAGCTAACCGATTAAGATAAGTAAAGTTGGACATTAGAGCAAAAAGTATTTATAAATTGCTTAGTGGTCACAAATTGGGTTTATAAGCAACAAAGTAATTATTATCATTATTTTGAACCTAAATTTAAGCATATAGATGCATAGGTTTTATTATTATTATTAATTGGTTTTATAAGATATGAAATATGAATACAACCCTAAGTTTATAATATCTTTAATTATGTTAACTAATTAAAATGGTTAGTACTATAGTTGGATTTATCGAAAACAAAGTTTAGTTTTTGATTTAAAATATTTTGGGCCGACTCTTTTATACGTGAACGTGCATGTATTTGCTTTTGAAACTTAACTGATCGTTTGCCTAATTTTATTGCCTTAAAAAATACAACTTTAGACCAAATATACAGCCACATGTTTCTTATTCTTTCATCAGCCAACAATAGTACTTGTTAGAATACGTGGAGGGAAAACTATCATGTCCCAACAAACGCATTATATACACACCTATGTATGCATGAATAGAAATATAGATATAGAAATCAGAAGGAGTACATATTGACCAACAATTACTTTTACTCAAGCTAAATTTATATGCTCGTCGAATCATATCTGCTCTCTACTTCCGTACATGCCTTTTTTCGTATACCCAAATCCAATTTTTTATCTTCCGCTCAAATCACCATATATATATATATATATATATATTAAGAATGGGTGAACCGCATATGCTCCACGAAGAGGGAACAATTAGTTGTGGTGCTAGCACAAGCGCAAGACCGCCTGCTTTTAAGCCATGGGTAATAACAACCCTTCAAAGTGGAAAGAGGCATGTAAGAGGCTCCAAGAAGCCCACAAAACCTACAGGCGTGAAGTAGAAGACACCGAGGAAGAATTAGTTGATTCTATGGCTCATTTCATCCGGACCGAAACTAGCAACTCATATACATACACTTTGAGGCATCCTTCTATCGGACATAAAGGCGATGTTATGGACATTTATGTCGAAAGGAGGAAAATTGTGAACGGCGAGCCATGCATTGAGAGTATTAAGAGAAGTCATTCGCTTCCTTGTATTGTCGATATAAAGTTAAGGGAAGTTATAGTTTCTAATGGTGTCGTCGCCGTTACTATTCCTATAGGAGTCACATATTTTAGGGCTAGTCAGGGAGATGACGACAATGGTGACCAATAGTCAGTTTAATTATATTCGCTAACCGTAATTATGATTTTTTAAAAGGATTTGTGGCTTGATTGATATTACTATATTTGTAGCTTTATAGAGTTGTCGTAATATGATTATTAAATTTGATTTAGGGATTTCTTTTCATTTTTCCTTCTACTATTTTGTTTCTATATTCTAAGTTTCTTTTGTTACAAGTCTCAATAAGTTAGTGATACAAAATTTACAAATCGTAATATTAATTAATTCATTCTAAATTTTATACCAAAAAAAAAAAAATCTTCTCCCACTCCTTGGAGTCCCAACGGGGAATTAATATATATAGTGATAAATAAATAGTATAAGCTTGATATGCAAAGCGGCCCCAATAGTTAGGTAATTGTACGGATAAGGACATGATCAAATGGGCCTATGATGTTATAGGGGTTTTTTCTGTGAGATTCTTCTATCAGGCCTCTTACCAGAGCTTATATGGGGACGAGTTGAGTAGAAGTATCTTCATCCTGATTTAGAGTAGTATAGTACCCCCGATGATTGAACTTATTTCTTGGTTCGCGATTCAACAAAGACGCAACACAAGAGAAATACTGACTAGGCTTCAAATAGTGGATTTTAGGGAGGTAGGATGTCTTTTTTGAAAGTCAAAGTAAGAATTGGTCAACCATGTTTTCCTTCACTATACCATGACGGGGAAGATTTGGTATGAGGTTTGTGATCGGCTAGGATGCACGTGGGTGATGACAAGATCTATTGGGGATGCACTATACCATGAAGGGGAAAATTTGGTAAGTAGCTTTCTTTACAATAACTAAAACTATATGGGAATTTAGAAATAAGATTATGTTTGATAATCAACAAGCTTGCATAAGGTGGATGATTATGCTCATCAAATCAAGAATTGGCTTTTGGATTAAGAATAGAAGGTGGTCCATAATGTACAAGTTTTTTTTTTTTTTGTGATTCGGGATAACAAAAGGGTCTATATTCTGTAGTTCTTTGTTTTGTGTAATCCATCCTCTCAATTATCAAAAAAAAAAGTTAGGTAATTGCACAGTATATACAAGGCAATTCAACTTAATAGAAAAATTAAACTGAACACCACTCCTCCATGGCAAAACACAAGAAGCAATGACTTGATTATAAGCCAATTGCCCTTCTGTTTCCATGACCCAAGTTTGTGGGCATTCATCATGCACCCAATAGTAGGAACAACAATAAATATTAACGGATCCATATGCTTTTGTGACAACTGTATCCTAACTCATCAGTAATTAATTCATTGGGATGTTGGCATTTAGGCTTCCCGACAATTCTATTATAAGCAATTAATTTACATACTATCCAATTAATTTTTGTTCATGTAGCCAATGGCCATCAATTATTATTATTATTATTATTATTATTATTATTATTATGGGTAATAAATTTTTGAATATATATATATATATATATCACCAAAAATTTTGTTCGTAAATATATTCTTTATATAGTATAAAAGTAAAATTCATGAATACATAATGTTATGTAAAGTTGATTGTATACTTTGTCATTTAAAATATTTTTATCTGGGCATCTACCTCCTTCTTCTGACACCACTTATCACTTAAAAAGATAAGTTATTATTAGTATAAATAATTTCACTAAATTAAACAAAAAAACTTTGAAATATAATAATTATTTTATCATTCTAATTTGGTTTTATTTTATTTTATCTGAGCCACCAAGGACAAAGAACATCGTAATCCTAATGTATAATGGACCAAAATGTTGATGACTTTAATAGTTTAAGTAGATACCACATTTACTATAAAATTATATAACACCGACAAAAAAAAAAAGGTTGAATCTAAAAATTTTGGCACCCTAGAATCTCAACATTAGTATCATGCATGTTATTATTGATCATATATCTGGCACCTTTAAGTTTGAAATAAATTGAGTTGAATTTTGGGTTTATATTGGATTAGTTTGGATGGGATAGGCTTTATGTTAACCTTACTTCGATGCATGTTATAATCCATCTCCTTATCCTTCTCAACGCCAGAAGGTATCATCGGTACTTTAGTTGCTATGAACATCAACCTTTGTCGTTTTATACACCACTAGCATTAGTATATAGTAATAGATCCACGTGTTCCATCATATTGGCCTAACATTCGCGTCCATAGATATATTTAATTCTTCTTCGGTGTTTACGGTGATGATAAATTTACATATATCTTCCCAGACTTCTTAAGTCGTACACAGCTATCTAAGGCAACTTGTTTCTGCCGATAGACTTACTTGGTGGCGTTTGGTAAGATAATAATAATAATAATAATAATAATAATAATAATAATAATAATAATAATAATAATAATAATAATAATACTCTATTTGTCTATGAAGGAAAATCCTTTGATATGAAATTTTTTGTTTAAAATAGAAAGATTTTTTTTAAAATAAAAAATCATTAGCTATTTTTAAGTTTTACTCATAATTTTCCTTTTTATTCTTCTATGCATTAATTACCATATTATTTTTTAATAAAATATGTAATTGTTATATTAGGAGTGTTTTTATTACCTTTTAAAATAGTACACATTCTGTATTTTAAAGAAATTTCATTTAACAATTTATATTTTCGAGCTACGTAGCTCAAGTTATTTTATTTATAGCAAAAAAGGCGAAATAAAATTTTGAGTTCTGTAGCTCAAGTTATGATCTTTTCTAAAAAATGTTTCACCAATTAATTGGTTTATTAAAATCTGTAAACTAGTCTGGACATTTCTGAGATTTTCTACATGTTCTAATTCAACCGTTGGAGTACTTTTTACACCCAATGGCTAGTGTCGATTTTTTCTATCTTTTAGCACTATAAATAAGAGTTGTTAGACTTTAATAAATATCAATCAAGCTAGCATAACTCTTCTAAAATAATTGTTTTTACATCTTACAAAGAATCAAAGTGTAAATCATCTCCTAGAGGGTTATTGATATTGTAGGCTCATAAACTAAGAGAAGAGTGATCATCATCAAACACCCACTATAAATAAATATAGATTCAATTCAAAAGAAAAAAAAATATTTTGCTAGTGGATGTATAGAAACTTTGTAGAGTTTCTTAAACCACTATAAATTATGAGTTTATTGTTTGTCATCCTTCTACTTATTTCTCATAACTTTTAAATTTGGGATTATTGTTATAAAATACTTTAGTAACCCCCTCTAAATATCCATTCGGTATTTCATACCTACACAGAATTAGAAAGGGCATCTCCTCGTGGGAATGAGCAGCACATATACTGAGTAAGTTAACAATACAATCAAGAATATCATAGAAATTAATAACACCACAATAAGAGATGACACATGACTTATTTAATATATTCCTAACATATGGTATTAGCACAATGATAATTATCACATGATTTTGTACATATTAGGTTCAAAGATCCCATTATTCTCAATCGGTGGAATGGTAAACAAATACAATTTCTAGGGCAGGACACTTTTGGCCACTATTCTTACTGGTGGATCAGTAATTAAGGTACAATCGTTCCTAACCCACGTAGTATTTCGTTGTAAGTAATTAGTGTCTTACTACGGGTCATTATCATCCAATGGTTTGGTTTACTTGAGTTTGAGGCCCCATTATTCTCATCGGTAGAACAACAATAGGGTTCAACTTCTAGGACAAGACATTGCTAGCCACTATTCTCGCCGATGGATTGTCGGGTATAGCTAGGCCTGACTCAAGTGATCTTCTACTTTAAGTAATTAATGTGTTATTCATGTTTTATTTACTTCAGGTATATCACTCGGTCATATAAACCTACCCATGCAAGGCACTATCCTAGCTACTACCTTGAAACAACTTTGTTCCCCTTAGAAACCCTAATTTTATAATCCTAACATATCCTCACCTCCAATTTCCCTTTTTAGTCCCCAGTCTACCTAAAAAATATTAATATGTCATTAGAAAAACCATGATCAAGATTCATGGTTTGTTACCTATATTTTCCACATGTGATGATAACTAGCCTTTAAGTTTACCCCTCTAAAACCTTAATTTCTCCCAATTGGCATAGTCCCTTCTCTATTTCTTATTTGGCCATCAAATTACATACCCAAACATAAGATGATTTGGTTAACCATTGATTCAAACAATGTGGTTTAAATATCTCATTTTGCACATATGATAATACCCTTCCTATTCAAGCCCCCTATAAAACCCTAATTCCTCATTTTGGTCATAACTACTTCCCTTTATCTCTCATGGATGCTAAATTTGGTACACACTCCAAAAAATGTTATGGCTAACATCATGTTACAAGGTTGCAATCCAACTCCCGACCCCCACCTTGTAAACGTGATAACAACCTAATCCTAGGGTTTCGTACCTTGGCCTCCCAAAACCCTAATTTCACCCTTTGGTCATATCTCCTCCCTTAGTGCTCAAAGGACTTCCCAAATTTTCATGAATACCCAAAATGCCATCATTAATCTCATATCCGCTCATTAGTATCAAGCCCCTACTCTACTCACATATGATCATAAGTTCCTTAGGTTTTACTCATCCCATATATGATCTTTCTCCTCTTAATGTATTCACCATAAACCTCTTTATTTTTTCTACAGTTAGTTCATGTAGTATCTTTGACCTATTTTATGCCAATTAATACCATAAGTTACCCTACTTACCACTTTTTTACAATATTAACCAAAATGCTCCAATGTCACAAAACCCTACTTCTACCATCCTAAGTCACAAGAAATCCAACATAAAGAATCTCTAAATTTCCACACATGCAACATCAAATATCATGGACATGGATATACATAAATACTTAAAATTAAAATAGTCATGACCACAAAACTTTCTTACCTTTAGCTATAGTCAAGACAAAACAACATAGATAAAACTAGAGTCATTTATCATTTCATGCATGCCATCACATAGCACACAACAAAGACATATATTAAATATATTAAAACCATATCTATGACTATATCCTTACTGAAGCGACTCTAAACTCTACATATGCATGACCTATGCCTCCTTTTCCACTATCAATAGAATATTACCTAGAAATGGAAATATACACAGTTTATATTTTCCTTTCTTCATTTTTTTTAAATAAAAAATAAAAGAGAACTTAACCTAAGGAATTATAAAGGAGAACAAAAGAAATGGAGGTGACCAAATAGGTGGTGCAAGCAATGCATGTTGGCAGAGGTTGATTTGGAGGAATAGGCGAGGGTTGGTAGTTTAGGGTCGAGAGGAGTGGTGGCACTAGGACGGGCTAGAGTTGGTAGTGGTTAGTGGTGGTGGAGCTAATAGTTAGTGGTGGTTCAGGGTGGTGCACGACCAATAGGGAGAAAGAATAAGGGAGGAGAAATGAGGGTTTCTAAGGTGGTTGCACGAGCTGAGGCACCTATGTAAGGTGGCTTTGGTGTGGTGGTGGCAAGGAGGGAGGAGAAAGAACGACGATGATGATGATGGAAATGCAACCTGCTACAAATGTAGGCATGGGAGAAGGAAAAGGGAAGATGAAAAGGGATAGAGGTATCTCTACAGGCAAGGGCAGGGTGTAAGCAAAGAAGAGAGGTAGTAAGGGGTTGGCTAGGTATCGATAGTCGATGTGGCACTAAAGCTGGTAGGGTGGGGAGGTCAAGAAAAAAAGGGGGTGATGAGTGCATGTGGGAGAGGAGAGGAAAGATAGCTTAAGGGTTGTATTTATATATAGGGGATAGTTTGAGGGAGAGGGGAAGAAGATAAGGGGCGGTCTGCAGATTTGGCATATATGGCTGTAGGGAGAAGGTGGTCACATGTGGTAGGGTGCAGGGGCACATAACAGTGTGCATAGCATTGCATGGCCAATAGAGGAAAGGTAAGAGAGACGGGGCAACATGTAGGGTATAGAGACAGGAACATAATTGGAAGGAGGAGGGTGATGCGAGGACGAAGATGGGTAAGGAAGAAGGGAGAAAAAAGAAAAAAAGGAAAAAAATAGATAAAATAGAAAAGGAGAAAAGGAGAAAGAAAAAAAAAAGAAAATAGGAATGAGCATGGCTCACCTGGGAGAAGGAAGAAGGAAAAAGTAAAAAGAAAAGAGTCCTAGGTAAGGAAAACGTTACCTAGGGAGAAGGAGGGGAAGAAAAAAAACAAGAGAAAAAGGAAAGGAAAAAAGGAAAAGAAGGGAAAAAGAAAATTTTGGGTGTGGGATTTAAGTTAGATTATTAGAGTGAATTTTTTGATTTGTAATAATAAAAATATATAAAATTCACCTATAATTAATTTAAGATCATTAAAAAAATAAAGTTTAGAAATTACGTTAAATTAATTTGTTGATAAATAAATTTTTAGATTTTAAAATTTTGGGATGTTATACAAGTCATCAACTAAATGAAGAGCTTGCAAAGTTTATCAGCCAAAGCGTTGTGTGACAAAGGGTATGATAACTAGAGCCATTCTCCAGGACCATCGGCTAAGGAGATAAGCTAAGAGAAATTTTTAGGGAAAATAATCCATCAACCAATGAAGGTGTGAAAATTCCAAATACCAATTGATTCATCAATTTGTTGAGAAGATATTGTGGCTGATTCCGAGGAGGGAAATCATAAGCGAAGATTTGGTGTAAGTGTAATAACCTAAATTTTAGTTAAAATTAACCCGGAGTAATTAATACCTTATCCTAATTCTAATCTCAAAAAATCAATATTCTTGTCTTACCCTAACTTCGTAATCCTAAATCTTAACCTAGCCCTAATCTTTATTCCAGTTAAATTATAATTTTAAACCTAACATTAATCCTAAAGGATTTATATTTTAATCTTACATAATTTAGCTAATCACTAAAATTTGAAACTAATTTTAACCATTAACACATTTAACCTTTTCATTTTTCTTTTTCATTCCCACTTACCCGATCTCCTTTTTCCTTTCTTCACCCTTTCCTTTTACATGAAATCTTCCCCAAACATACCCTCTATCATGCTCTCTACCAAAGCTTCTTCTACAACTAACCCATAGGCACATCATCACCTATACCCTGCTATTCCCTCTTATAGAATTTAGGCACATAGTCGTGCAACCTCATACACTCTACCCAAGTGTACTCACACATGATTTAGCACATAGCTATGTACACCTCATTCATGCCGAGGAACCTTCCCAACTTTAGACCTATTCATGCATTACATACCACACTAGTGATATTCCTTTCGCAAAGTTGTTCTCCCTTGTAATCACACCCATGCTCTGCTCAAATACCACATTAGCAACACCATAACTTTCACTATAATTCCACGCAACCAGACCTTTCCACTTATCTTAGTTATTTTCATTTCCGCCTTCCTTTATCTTATTTTTACCTCAATTCCTATTCTTAAGTCATACTTATGAATTATTATTATTTTTGTAGGTAATCTTTCGATGGTCTTAGAGGAGATTGTTTATGATTTTGTACTTAGAGCCTAGTATCCTTTTCGGTAATGATACATGACATAGTTAGGCTTGTATGTATACTATGTTTTTGTATGTATATCTTGCTCATAATGTTATGTGGATAATATTGATTATAATCATGCTATAATATGATATCTTGAAAGGGAAAAAATGTGAAGGTATGTATTTGGGTTATAATATTGATATATGGTATTTATGTATATACTATAGAGTTATATATCTTGTATTAATATCATATATTGATATGTATTGATATTGGGATTAATGAGGCCTTTGATAAATGTGAGTATTAATAAGACATCATGGTCATTTGATGGCAATATAGGAAATAATCTTGGCATGACAAGTTTAAAAAGTGTTATCTAATATTTCATAAGTAATGGGATTAAATGATGGGTTGAGTGAAATACAAGTTACCCACTATGATGTTTTGAAGTTTTGATAAATAAAGGGTATTTTGGTTGATTAAGGTTAAAAATAGGATTTTGGTAATTTTTGGAGAAGAAATGGAATTAAAGTGTGCTAAAAATTATACTCAAAATATTCTGGTAATTATGGACCTATTACTTGAGGTTGGTTTGATAACTATGTGGTTGTGTTTATGTATTTATTAGTTTTATGGCATGCATATTTGTATGAGTCTTGTAAGATGAGCCCGTATAATTAACATAAAATAAGATACTAATTATTTAAAGTAAAATATCACATGAGTGGGGCTAAGGTGTTTATATGGGTCCGTTCTATCAAACTATTATCGTGGCTCAGGTGTGTTTTTTTTCTAAGAAGTGTATCAATCTATTCTATTGATTATAAATAGTGGGGCCCTATACTCAACATGAATGAGAATATGATTAAGGGATAAGTACTAATAGATAATACATCAATCATTTAAAGTAAAAGATTGCATGAATCGTGACCAAGGTATTGTGTCTATTCTACCAGACTATGATAGTGACTCAGGTATATTATCTCTAAGAGGTGTGTTTTTCCTGAGACGACATGTGTATTTATTTCAATCTATTCCATTAGTTTAATAATATTAGATAGGTGCATTTTTTTCTAAGAGGTATTGGGCCCAATTGTAACACCCCCAAATTTACTACTGAAAAATTTCGTTTACTTTTAAAGGAGTTTAGCAGAAGCAAGCAAATAAGACTGTAAATCCGGGGGTATTACCGCCACACTTAGTACCAGATCGATTCACGCCTACCGACCCGATACTAAGTGCTAAGGCTAAAAAAAATAGAACCAAAACAAATCATTAGTAAAACATAAGTGTTAAGGAAATCAGAGTGCGAAAGTCTAGAGTTACATTCTGAAGTACAATTTAAAAGTTCCAAATGTCAGAGGAATTAAAATAACGGAATGATAAAGTACGATAATGCAAAGAAACAAGATAGGGGAAGCACTCCGGCCACATCACTCTCAGCCCCCAAGCTAGATCCAGACTCAACTCTCAGCCCTGAAAATGCCACAGATATCGTCCCCTACCTGCAAAACTCAAACAGGTCCTCTCCTCATGGGAATGAGCGGCACCCATGAAACGGGTGATCAGTACGCTACGTACTGAGTAAGGGAACAGACGCACTAAGGCCCACATACACAGAAGTACATGACAAGCAGACATAGCACGTAAATAATAAACAATGTCACAGATGAATAATGCTGGTCAAGAATCAGATAACTTTCTCATTAGATCTCAGATAATTATAACGATTCACGTCATAGTCTTTATTGATCCATATGAGTGCGGGAACTCCACTATTATAGCCGGTGGAACGGTCACGAGGGCCATGCCCTGCCACTATTATAGCCGGTGGAACAGTCGTGAGGGTAATATACCCTGCCACTATTATATGCCGGTGGACCGGTCTGGCCCCGACTCACAAGGTATTCCACTATAAATATTAGTATCTTTCCATGTCTTATCACTTTTACGTTTGGTTTGTTGAGCATGAAATCCCCCACTATTATAGCCGGTGGAACGGTCGCGAGGGTAAGATACCCTGCCACTATTATAGCTGGTGGACCGGTCTGGGTTTGGCTCAACATCTTTCTCTATAAGTAATTAGTGTTTTAACGTGTCTTATTCGAAATAATATCACCCATGTAATGCATGGCTAGAGGGCCTCAACACATCACATCAAAACTGATGACATAGTCGTACTATCACGTACCAATGAGGGCACATGCACATGACTCTATTCCAAGCCAAGCCACACATGAAATAGTTAAGATAATGGCATTTAAGACCACGACACATAAATCATATAGAACATCCATGGCACGTAGGACACATGTCACACATTCAACCTTAGCTATATCCTTACTCGGTTTAGGTTACCGAACTATCTCTCGCGCTTATATTAGGCCACTAAACACACTTTGTAATTATCATACTTAACACATTTCTCTCATTGGGAACCCAACCTCTAGGTGTGTGGGTCAGGGCCCACCACCTTATACCCCGAGGTCTACTCATACTATTTTAACGCCCCACGTATCATGACCCTCAGACTCAACTCTCCCTCATACTTCGCTCCTCCTCGATTATTCTTATTATTTTTCTTTTTCTTTTTCCACCTTCTCCAATTAGGGTTTCCTTCCCAAACCCTAGGTACTCTTATATGACCCTACGTACTATTTTTCACCTCGAGCCTCCAGACTCCCAAACAGACCTTCCATTACTTTCCCTACGTCCCAAGGTAACTTTTCATACGTAAGGTTCACCCCCAGGCGGACCTTAATCTCCCCATGCAAACCCTATCATCTCCACCCTGCCAACTCTATCATTCCCAAGCAAACCCTAGTTCTCCCATGCAACCTTATTTTCCCCCACTCTTCTATTTATTTAATTCCCCTTTTTCTCATCATTTAATAGATTACAGATTACCTAGGTCGTCCATACCTACGTTAACCAACGTACTTCCCCTTGGTTATCTTAATTTCTTATTTTTCTCTTTCCAGTCCCCACTCCACAACACCTCATCAAATAACCTATCATGCATGTCATAGGGGCCACATCACATCACATCATATTTGTATCATACCATATTAGTACATACAGACAAGAGCACGAGGACATACCTCGGTTCCCCGCTGTGCTACATAATAACACAGATGACATACAAATTATAGCATACAACCGCACAAGGCATCCAAGACAGGTAAAACATGCAATACACACAGGTGGCCTTAGTTACATCCTTACCTAAATCGGCACCGGGCTTGGAGCACGCTCCTACACCTCCTAGGGTTTGACCCGGTTCACCTATAAGGAAGAAATACTAAGGGTCAATCTCCCTCTACCCGAATTATCATAATTTCCTATCTTACCCCTATCCTGGCCTAGTACTATAATTAATATTAATAATAGTAGTTTATAATTAAAAAGGTGGGGTTATTATTATTCTCAAGGTAGTTAAGCAAATGACCACTAACCAAGACACGCCTTAGTAAAATCCATAATTATTAAGATAAACGGTTTCATTATCAATAATAACGATATTATTATTAAAACCAATAGTAATAGTAAAAATACTAATAATAATAATAACAATAATAATAATGATAATAATAATAATAATAATGATAGCAACAACCATGATCTGATAATAATCATAATAATAGTAATAATAGTAAAAATAATAATAATAATAATAATACTAACAACAATAATATTGGTGATAATAATAATGATGATAATAGTGCAAATAGCAATAATAATACTAAAATAATAATAATAAGGATAACACCGCGATATTAAGGGTTAGAACAATAACATAATAATAATAATAATAATAATAATAATAATAATAATAATAATAATGATGATGATGATGATGATGATGATGATGATGATGATGATGATGATGATGATGATGATGATGATGATGATGATGATGATGATGATGATGATGATGATGATGATGATGATGATGATGATGATGATGATAATAATAATAATAATAATAATAATAATAATAATAATAATAATAATAGTAATAGTAGTAATAGCTTAACAAGGTCTTATAGTTAATTAACACCATTAATTAAAGGTTCTTAAGGTAAGGTTGGGTCCTAGTAATAATAATAAGGGTGGTAGTGTTAGTAATAATAATAATATTAGTAATAATAATGATAATGTTAATATTAATCATAATAACACTAATAATAGTGGTTAATAGTATTAAATCATTAGCCAAATTTATTATCTAAGATTTATGATTCAGGGAGTTGGGCAACCTGGCTAGGAGGTGGTGGCGGCGGCGGCGACGACGACGGTGGAGGAAGGGAGGAGAGGGGAAAAATGGATGTGGAGTCTAGGGAAGGGGAAAATAGGAGAAAGGGGAGGTGTAGGGTGGTAGGGCAGGGTTCCCTGGTCGTTTTGGGGGGTGGTGGCGGTGCTGCAAGCGGCGGTATGGGCAGCGGTGGTGGCGCGAAGGTGGCGTAGAGGGTGGGAAGGCTGTTTTGGGGAGGAATTTTCGCACGGCCAGGGCGGCACGTGCGGCGCAAGGTAGGATGGTTAAGGGGGTTTGTTGTGTAGAGGGCGGTGCAGGGAGGGTTTTGGTGGCAAGGGCAGGCGGCAGAGGTGGCTGACGGCGGAGCAAAGGCCGGCTGAAGGTAGGGCGGCGCGCGGCTTTGCTCTGTCTGGGTTCCCAGTTTTCGAACCCGATTAAGGCGGCCTTCGGGGCTATTTATAGGCCAATCAGGACGGGAAAACGATAAGGATGCGAGGGAGGGTCGGAGGTTAGGTGGATGCGTGTCTGTAGAGGCTAGCCGACGCAGGTTTGTAGTTGCAAACCGAGATTCGTCGAGGAGAGAGAGAGAGGGGTTTTGTGCTGGGAAAGACCGAATCGATTAGTCCAATCTACAAGGGAGACAACGAGGAGGAGAGGGATGAAATGGCGGGTGCTGGAGCTGTCGTTGCAGGCTTTCCTTCCCAGCTGAAACTTTCGTGTTGCAGGCGGCGAAGGACGACGACGCGGGAAAGAAGAAGAAGAAGAAGAAGAGGCTAGACAGGCGGTCCAGCAGAAAAGAAAGAAGGAAAGAAAAAGGGTAGGCCGAACCGACCGGGAGAAAAGGGGAAGGAGGGCGCGCGGGAGAGGGGGCTGAGCCGCGAGGGGTGATGGGCCTAGCAAGCCGGCCCAGACAGGGAAAAATAAGGAAGAGAAGTGGAAAGAAAGAAAAAGGAAAAAGGAGGGAGAAAAAGGGGGGAAAAGAAAAGGAAAAAGAAGGGATAAGAAATGGGGGGTTTGGCTTAATTGATATAATTTGATTAATTTGGGATGTTTAATAAAATATAAAAATTAAAATAATGATTAAATTCTCTATTTGGGTTAATTTAGGGATTTTTAAAGAATTTTCTTAAATTCCATTTTAATTAACAAAACACTTTAATTTTCTCCAATTAGATTATTTATAAATTTTATATTAATTTGAAACTATTTTATCCTTCTTATTTTAAATAAATTAATTTATTTAATAAATTTCTAAAATAAAATCCTTAATTTTCTTAAAATACCAAAAGCCCTCCTATTTAAAACACTTATAAATTCCTTCTTAATTTACCCTAATTAATCCCCTTTTTATTTTAATAAAAGTAGTTTATTTAATTAATTTTCCTAATAATTCCCTACTCGGCCATGATTTCCTAAATTAGGGTTTTGGGGTATTTCACCAATTCACCAAGTGATAATAGTAGATCAGGTGTTTTTTTTTCCTAAGAGGACTTTCACCATTCCACCGATTTAAAAATAGTAAGGTCTATAAACCCAATGTAAATAAAATAATAAAATATGATATATTTATTAATAAGATCTAGAGTTACTATTTGCATTATATTGCTTACATTAACACACATATATGCTTATTTTCTTTATACCCTCTTACTCAAATGTATGGTCACCTTATTCAGTACATAGCTTACTCATCATCCTTTTTATAGGTGATACTTATTCCCATGAGCAGATAACCCAAATGTCTATGTGTAGGTCGATGATAACTCGCTAGATGATTTTTTAGCTTATTATGCTTTGTATGGGATGGAGTGACTTTTTGTATTAGGGTTTTGGGTGTAGAGTCATATTATCCGAATACCTTTTTGGTCTTTTAGATCCATGGTATACCTTTATCTGTATTTTAGATATTGTAATTAGAGTTAATTTCCAGCTTGTATTCATATTTATGAAGTTTCTATCATTTCTTATTTTTCATGTTTTATATTCTAATAGTATTGTCTTATGATTGACATAAGGAGGGTTTGGTAAGCTAGATTTGTGTTGATTACGATAATAACACCCAGCTATTTTGGTATTTATACTTCCACTCTAAATAAAATTTTATTGTAGTAAAATTTAGAGTATTACAGTAAGAGAGTGGTTTGGAAATTCCTTGATATAAGGAATTTAATACTCATCAATATGGAAGCATATGAGTTGGTAGTGGTCAACACATCAATCATTAAGTTATAATGTATATGTTTCTTATATGTCAGATAACCAATAATTATTGAGTGTTCTATATAAAGGATGATAGAGAGTATAAAATGCCCTCTCCTAACCCATTGTATAGATATTAAAAGATAAGATATAGAGAAAAAATCTCTCTCTCAATATTTTCCAAGTCTATACATACTCAATAAAATATTATATTCTTTCTCCCACATATCTTTATTCTTGTGCTTAGAAATATGCTCTCTCTCTCTCTCTCTCACACACACACATTTTCATTTCTTGATAATAATTTAGTTAGTCAAGGGGCTTATTATACACTTGGTTGAGAGGATTTATCTTATTTATTTCCCACAATTGGTAACAAAGCTTGGTTCAGCATTATGGTAGCTAATAAACCCCCCATGGTGATATTGTACAACTCAAATTGTATGACTTAGAAGAGTAATGTGGGAAATATTCTCTATGTAAAAGAGTTGGAAAATCCAATCAAAAATGAAGAATTCATGTATGGAAGAATGAAAGGAAAAAAAAGTGGAACAAAAGAAGCTCGATAGAAGAGGTTATGGTTATATACATTATTGGGTATATGGCAGTGTCATTCATCACGTTGAGGAAGAAACCACAGCATGGATGGTAAAATCATGTTCAAAGTGCTCATAAATATACTCGCCTACTTTTATAGTATTTGGTTGATAAGTCATGATCAACTTTTGTTGAAGGGATATGGATTGGGAATAACATATTAATTCCTCAAGAGTTCTAGAGAAAATATGGTAGAAAGAGTAAAAGTATAGCACCCGTAATTTTAGGACCATAAATTTTTTTCTTAAAAATAGAGTTGTATAAGCTAAAATATTAAAATGTAGGGTGTTGCTACCACATTTAACATAGTGAAAGGTATGACTAACACCTAACATATGCCAAATAAAAACTAAAACAACTCAGACTCAAATATCAAGTGTAGCAAGCAATTTATCCAAGATTGAGACAAATTCAACAATAAATAAATAATAACGAAGGACGATAACACTCTTAAATACATAATAGGAATAGAACTTGCAATACTTGATGTCCCAAACATTATGATAAAAAAAAACTATAAAATCTAAATTAGAAGACCATAATGCAACACCTGAAATCCCTTCTCTCATATTTAAACCTAACATTGCAACCAAAACATTAAATATAATAGTATTGAATAAAAACATCTAACTCAAAATAAATACTATGCACATACAGGTACACAACACATAGTAGTGTAAGATTATGCATATGAAGTGAATAGTTATATGGAATACATATGATAACACCAATCCATGTAGAAACACAAAGATAAGACATGTGATCACACAAAATAATATCATTCCATCTCAAATAACCATTTATTAACCAAGGATAGTGTCTTAAGGTAACCATCAAACCATAACCACCAAATCGAAACATTCCCATTAAAATAAGGGTTGTGCACATAGTACAACTACCAAACCCATCATATTAACCATCAATACGAGGTGAAAAGCATTAAAACACAAGAAAGATTCAATATAAACCAATCTCAACCCTATTTTGGTAATTAATCCATTTTAATGTCATCAACTAACCTACTCTAATATAACCATATATACTAGGGTCTCCCGTCAAGAATGTCACAAATAAAACATTCAAATCATAAAGATTTAACACAAGTCCAATTATCAAATACTTTAAGAAAGGATAATTGTGATTAAATCCAATCCAAGTCATCTCACCAAGGATAAATCAAAAAACAATAGAAGCAAGACTATGTTGCCTAAACAACCTCAACACCCAAGTATTTATGTATGTATACCCCCTATAGGGTTTGTGAAATCCATATAAAGAAGAAGTGATCACCTTAATCCTAAGGTCCATCAATACACTCAAGGGCTTAAATCCAAGGCATGATATTCTCTTCCTACTCATGTTTTATTCCACTTTAGTTAATTATGTTTTTTTCCTGAGTTATGACCATACACATAACATATAAGACCATACTAGAACATTTTAACTAAACTAATTAATCCACCTTAACCACAAAAGATCATAATCAACATCTAGTCATCAAAAGGTTAATTTTAGGCATAAATCCATAACCCTAACCAATTTCAATTCCAATAAATCCACCTTTACTACAAAACGTTATAATAAACACCTAACCATGAAAAGTGTAAGGTTAGACATAAAGCCAAAACCTTAACTAATTTTAATTAATCCAATTCCATCTGTTAGATTCAATTATTCATGTAAGTTAATATAAAGTCAACTTTAATTTGATGTAGGAGCATCCCCATCATATGATAACAATAATATATTCACAAATTTTTCTAAGTTAGGAGAATCAAAAACTCTCCTTACCTGGACTAAAATATGAGTTTGATTATAAGGAGCCATGCAACAACATTGAAAAGCCATCAAATCACCACCTTTTATTGGCTTCATTATGGATTGAATATGGCTTGAAAAGCCATGCAACTCTTAGCCAAAACCATCCAGAAAAGCAACCCATGGAAGCACACATTTTTGAGACTCACAAGAATACAACCCTTCCTTTTTTTCTAATAGATTTTTAGAGTTAAGTTTAGTGATTTCTAAGAAATTAATTAGTATTAATTAAGGGTGTTTAATGGCCTAAAAATCAGCCATAACAGCCAACCAAAGGGAGTCTTAGGGAAGGGTTATTTTTCCATTTAGTTAATCATAAGCATGAATAATGTACTAGTTTTCCTTTTTCTTATAATTTATGTTCCTAAGTCTTACTTATTAGTTTTTAAACCTAATGTAATATCTATTGTATGGGAAAGGGATGATGAGGGCTGGAAACATCAACTCCCATGCTAATTGCTTGAGTCCTATCATAGTTACATGTATTAGAGTGGAGTTTGGTTAAGTTAAACCCTTATGGTTACATAAGGTTGATTGTAATTTTCTCAACTTCTTACACTCTTATATAGGTATAAAGATGAATGAAAGATGCAGATTTTGAGTATTTTGCATATCAAATTCATATGTCATTATCCAACCAACCTAGTGTATGGTTTGTTGTTTCTTCCAAAATTCTTACAATCTTTATCTCAAG
The DNA here is from genome assembly GCA_039764185.1 of Tamarix austromongolica. NCBI lineage: Eukaryota > Viridiplantae > Streptophyta > Magnoliopsida > Caryophyllales > Tamaricaceae > Tamarix > Tamarix austromongolica. Next base: position 79,980,782 of record CM077814.1, on the reverse strand, counting down.
AGTTGATATCTTAAGTGGTGATTGTAAGTATTTTATTTCAAGGGTTACTTGAATATCAAAACCTTTTTCCATCTTATCCCCTCTTCTATTTTCTCTTTTTTTGGAGCTAATCCCTAGTTCTATCATCAACTTTTAGCAAAACTCAATTTGTTTAGCATTTTATGCATCATAAGTCCGCTAAGGGTATCATATGCTCATATATCCATCACTTCGTCATATTTAACCACTTAGTACAAATTCCACCGAAAACATATTAAACATTTCTTTTAACAACAATTTTAGATATAATATATCACCATAAAATAAGGCCACGCACCACTTTTAAGAAAGTTACTATTTATGAAAATAACATTCATAAAAGATGAAAAATGTCAAAATATATCAGGAAGGTTAAATCCAAAAATTATCATTCATTTCTTAACAAAAAATACTATTTACCATCAAATTAAAATTCATATTAATTATTATTCCTGATAAGACAATATTTATGATGATCTTTCTATATAAGATAAGATCAAATAAAAAAATATCTCAACAGCCAAAATATCCTAGAAAAATATAGTGTTTCTAAAATACTCATTTTACCCCTTTTATCATAAAAAACTTATAAAATACTAAAAACAATTAAACTTGAAAATTTAATCTAAGATTTTTGTATTATAGTTAACATAATTAAACTCATAAATCTACTCAAGAAAATAAGAAAACAAGTCAAAAGACCATTTTATCCTTAAAACCTTAAAAATACAAAAATGATATAACTTTCAACTTACATAAGATTAACTCATGAAAATTGATATACATATTAAACATGACATAAATGACGCACTCGAACCCTAAAATCATGGCTAAAATTGCATCATGCATGTGTTTTTACCAAAAATGACCTTAATCATGCTTGAACTTGGATAAATCATAACTTTCCCTAAACATAGGAAAAACTTAATATATAATATGTCAAATTTTACCTAAAAACATCAATGAATCCAATGATATCCTAAAAAGTAATTCAAAACAACAATATATTTCTTAAAGGCCAAAAGGATGAGAGCCTCATAATATGCACAATAAATTGTTTTTAACTCACAACTCCAAACATTTTCATACATATTTGACATAATTAAAAGAGAAGGCATGCATGCCTTCATAATATATTAAGAATCTAATGAAGCAAGAAAATACACACTATCAACAATCACATACTTGATATAGAAAAACACCTAAACATGCTCATATTTGTATCAAATCATGTAAAAGCATCCATTAATATACAGTATTCTATTTTACTCAATGTTTGGGGGTTTATCTAAAGCCTAAGCTCCAATAAAATAAAAAATACACCCAATATTTAGCGAAGGAAAAAAAATCACTCAAGAACACTCCACCATTTACAAATATTTAACCCATTTTCACTTAAGGAATCACTAATATGCCAAAAATAATAACTTAGAAGTATAGAGGGTGAAATGATGGAGGAAAATGGAAGGAATAACCACTAAATAGGAGAGATAGAAAGATAAGTAATGGAAGCTAAGAAAGGAAAAATATTGGAACAAAAAAAACTAAGTTAGAAGAAGTGACAAAGAAAGAAGGATAAAGATCAAATTTCTTGATGATTGGTGGAGAAAGAAGGATAAAGATCAGAAGACTTCATGGTTAAGCCTTTAGAATCATAATTATCTAAAAATATCTAAACACAAGGAAATAGGTGGTACCAACATGGAGGTAAGGAAATGTGCAGTTCTTATCCAATGTTATCACAAATGAAATGATAAGATTAATTCTCATAAAGTTTTAAAGATAAAAAAAAAGGAAAGTTGGTTTTTATGACTCATTATGTCTAAGAATATCTAACTATGTGTGGTTGTTTTATGATTTTTCTTGACCCACACTAGCTTATATCCTATGACATGGTTTTACTACGTATATTTTTTCCTTTTCAAGAATAGTTACCTCTAGAAATTCTCTATTATTAAGCTATTTTTAATAAACTTTTAGGGATATCTTTATACTCCTTTTCTCTCTATTTTTTAGTCCTCATTAATGTACCATAACCTCTATGCAATTATAATCTATCATTTAGAGTTTAATAACATCAAACTACATTGACCCCAAAGTTTTAGTATTTTACAAGAATCACAAGCCATCTACTAAACTAATTTTCAATAAATTTAAATAAGTTCATGCCACAATAGAGCTAATAGCTAACCAATCTAAGAGAAACATGTATTTTGGAGGGACTGGTGACCAAACAAAATAGTTGTTCTAGGAAATCTTTGTTTTACTGAGGAAAAGTTCCCCTTTAAACATTTGGTGTTCCTCTTGACCTTGCTTCCTTATTTGTGTCCTAGTAGCAATATTTGGTTGATAAAATATCCCAGAAACTTAGGTCATGGACTATCAACTATTTGAGTTTTGCTAGTAAAATGTAACTAATACAATAAGTTATCTTTGGGATTGAGAACTTTCAAATGACCATGTTTATCATTACCAAAATTGTCATCTAACATATTGATGGAGTGTACGGAGATTTATTAAGGAACAATATGTTCACAAGTTAAAGAAGAGTCCCTACAGCTTGGCACAAAATATTTCTACCAAAAAAATAATGATTCTTAGGATTCAAATATCTAGAAGCTTGGAATGTGACTTGCATTAAGAAATATGCATGGCAACTTATAGAGAATAAGGAGAGCTTAGGGGTGAAGAGGGTACATGAACATTACATTATATGGGAGGAGGTTTGGCAAATTCAACCCAAAAAAGATTCATTTTAGATGCATATGTAGATTCTAAAAGTAGTAGATTAGATTAAGCATTGATATCATCATTGTCTCAATGTGGGTAGATTGAACATAGTTGTTGTCTACCATAATATCAGACTCAGAGGTGCAAATGTAGATTGGTAGAAGCTGGTATTGATAAATCATGGGAAGAATAGACATAAATCTGTTTGTTAATTAATGTGCCACAGTGCATTGGTAATCAAGAATAGATTGCTGTGAATTGGGGAAGTATAAATGATAGAACCTATCATATTTTCATGGTTTCAGAAGAGGATGAATATCATTTGATGGTTCACTATTTGGTGGCTAATAAAATATAGGAATTTATCTTTAAAGGGATGCTGCTATAGAGGTTTTCTGGTGGTTAGTTTGACTATCTGAGATGGATGGTACACAAGATAAAGGCTCGAACAAGAAAGTAATATGAGGACTGCATTGTCACAATTGGATCTATAGAAATTTAGTTGTTTTCTAACACACACAAAGACATGAGTGATTATAAATCAAATCATAGGATATACATTTGTGAGTTTCACTTTTGCAATTATAGCTGTTAGGTCTTAAACACTCTGGATATGTGGAAATGGTAGAGTAGCGGTTTATACTTAAGACTCTATCTAATGTTTGTACATAGTACCTGGGCATCATTCTTATTTGGTAATAAAATCACATTAATTACCAAAAAAATATGTTTGATAAGTACCTTATAATTAATTTATATGCTAGTTTTTTTAAAAGAAAACTAAGCCCCTATTTGGTTTTACTTTTTTTCAATCACTAGCTTTTAGAAAGGAAAACAAAACTACTTTTAAAAAATTACTTCTTTTAATAAAACTAAGGTATTTGATTTTTCTTTACTTAGAAAAATTATTAATTCTAAAAAACTACTTATTGTACTTGATTAAAGTTTTGTTTTTATTTTTTTAGATAATTAATTTTTATTTTTCCATTTCCATGCTTTTTAGTAATAGATATAATTTAAAATTCTCAATATTAAATATTAAGAATATGTATGATATAAAAAATTCTAAAAGTTATATTACAATCTGAGATATTTATTAACAAATCTAAAATTATTTAAAAAAATTTAACCAAAAATTTAAAAAAGAAATCCTAAAAAATCCAAAAATGTAGGAAACAAGTTTGAAATTTCCTAAAATATTTTGAACAAAAAAAAAAGGTTCTAAACAATGATTCGCCATTCTCTTTCTTTAACTTGTAAAAATAAAAAAAATTGATATTCTAACTTGATATCAACAAAGTACGAAAACGACACTTAAGTGTTATTTTTCTTTCCCGAAGTGTCTTAGAAACGTTTATCGTCCTAAAAACTTTTCAGTGTGAAAACTGATATCAAAAGTATTTGATTAATTTTTTTTAAAAAATATTAATAGTTTATATCAATTAATATAAATAGTAGTTTTAGGTTTATTTTTTATTTTTTATTTTTCTCGCTTAATTTTAGTGAATTTGGTCTATTTTTTTAATTTATAATGTCTATATATATATATATATATATATATATATATACAGTTTTCTTTCATTTTTATTTTCTAAATTTAAAATAATAATAATATTTTCGTGTTTCTACCTGTTGTACGCCGTTCAATTCCTCCCGCACCTGATCTAACAATTTCTCTCTTTCCGTATTCTCATCTCTCTCTCCTCCTTTCCTTCCCAAAGGTGGAACCCAGAGAACACCCCCAGTTCTGTACCCAAACAACCGGAATCACTCAATGGAGACCAAAACCCAGCTCAATGCAATCCAAAACCCCCCATATCCGAGGCCGAATCAAAGAATTAGAAGCTTTATTACTACGACCCATTACTTGAATGGGACGTGAGTGCACCATTAGAGGTGATTTTCAGAGAGTACGATGAAGGAAAAAATTAGATGAAGAAAATGATAGTGGTTTTTGAATGGAGAAAAAAATGATGGCTGATAGGTACCCTTGTGTATCGAGGTATTAGCCGAAAAGTGATTTGAAATCTAAGTTGGATAATAGCATCCAAATTAATATATCAAATTTGGATTATCCAATTATAATATTCAATCATTTTATCATTCATTTCTCCTATTTTAGCAATTTATCTTAAATTTAATTATTTAATTTACATTCCATTATCTTAAATTTATACCACTGAATTATTTTTATCAATTACATTATCAATTATTTATACTTTATAATATTTAACTTTTAATTTATATTAATCTATAAATATCAATTAATTATCTTACATAATCAAATTTCATGAAATATAATTTTACAAATAATTTAATTAATAATGACTACTTTCTAAAACAAAATAAAAAAAATATTTCATATACACTAACAATAAAATTCAGTTTAAAAGTATATTGAATGCACCTCAATTTTTATATTTTGGGTATCTTAAATTTGAGGTATTTTTTCATTACTTAACTATTTCCTCAATTTTAAAATACTTCAAATTTGATATTGGAAGATCCCCCCCCCCCATTATAGAAGCTCTAATTCATTGGAAGACGGAGAGTTTCCAATGATCTATTGATGGAATTTACCATCGGAGGTTCGCATTTGTTGGTATGAAAAAACCTAATTTAATTTGTCATTCCTATCTTAAAAAAATTCTTTATTTTTATATTTTAAAAAAATATAAATATATTTCATAATTTTAAAAAATATGGAATGTTTAGTTTTTTTATTTATTTTTTCTTATTAAGTCAAACCAAATATTTTTGAACCAGTGCTCCGTTTGTTTAATTAAACAATTTAAAATAAAGCTAGCATCTTATTTAATTGAACAAACAAAATGTGTCAATACTTTAACAAATTAAGTTAAAAATATAAAATAAATAAAGTATTAATTTTTAAGTTCAAACTTAATTTAATTAAATAAACGAACGAAGCCGATCGAAGAAAATAATAAATTAACTCAACTCAATTACTCTCACATAACACTGTTATTCTTTAATAAAACATGAACCGGTTAGCCAGGTTAATGCTTTAATGTGTTTTGAAAGATTTTTCAACTACGGTCGTGCCACATTTTCTTTTCCAAGAAAGTAACTTTATCCGGAGTAAAAGTAGGCCTTATTTACCCTGCCGACATTGGCTTGGTGGTAAAGCCAATACTTACATTTGGTTTATTACATCTTATATTAAGTAAAAAGCAATTATAATAGCTTTTGAGAAGCTAACGCAAACACTGCTGATTAATCTATAATTACTTTTTACAATTATTTTTGTAACAAAACTTTTTTATAAGGTGAATCAAATAAACTCTAACCCATAATTTTTAAGTTTTCAACTTACTTTTTTTAACTAATTTTATCAAACAAAATATATTTAGGCCATCTTCGTTCACATCGCCACATATCTTTCTTCATTAATTAATCCGAGTTTTTACGGAATTTATATTAGCCTAACACCTTAAAGCTTGCCATCCTGGTGAACAGCTTAACGCCATACAAGAGCATTTCAATATTCGCACTTCTCACAGATTGGGAGCCTCTTCTTCTCTTCCATCCCAAAGAATAGGTTGGTATTAACCTGTACTCATCTGTCCGTGATTCTTCCATATTCACCTTATATATCACTATTTTGTTTTGATTAGAAGTATTTCTTTTGAGTTGAGTGTGATTACTAAAATTTCCATTACGGGTTATAATCATGCGGGGTAATAAATTAGGTACATACATGAGAACTATGTCAAAGAATCTTAGCAAGTCACATATCAGCAAATAGCCAAATACGACGGGATAACGTATGCATAATATAGCAAAACATGCGTTGCATGCCGATAATTTCTCTCGAAACATAGTTTGATATAATACTTTGCAAATTGGATAGGACCATTTTTTATGGGCTTTTATTTTTATTTAACTTTAAATAACTAGATATATTATGATAATTACAAAGGTGCACTACTATAAATCCACTCATTTACAACGACTTTTGTTGTCACTTGTCGCTGTAGGAGTAAGACATTTTCATAGAATGTCTATTACGATGATAGGTCATTACTGATATTTCGTTGTAATTGCTTCGTAGCTAAAGATCTAATGGTATGATGACTTGAAATCTTTATTAAAAACTATCCCTACGGCGACAACCAAGTTGTTACTATAATATTATTATGATGGTGGTATAAAAAAAATTTAGAAAATTAAAATTATCTGTTGTAGCAACTAATGTGTCTATTGCAGTGATTTGGCGTCTGTAAATATCTAATTTTTAAAAATATACTATCCTACTATGACAACTAATGGGTTTAGAGTAATGACTATGTTATTGCTAAATTTTCAATTATTTTTTTTTAAAAAATATTAGCCTATTGCAACGAATAATGAGTCTACATCAACGACCCAATTTTTTATAATAAAAAATTATCAGTCTACTGTGACAACTGATAAGTGTGACTTTTACATCTTATTCCTAAGGTTTATAAGAGTTTTTACCTTTAATTTCAGTCAGAATTCTCCCTTTTTGTTCTTGTTACTGCCTTTGTGTTGTGAAAATTGCAGGGTCTCAAGCAACAAAAATAATCATGAAGGATGAAGAACAAGAATAACCTTAAAGGGAGAAGAAAGGAGAAAAAAAGGAGCAAAGAGGAGCAAAAGTTAAAGTGGAAAAAGAAAGAATGCATATTTAAAGTATATGGGCCTGAAAGAAGTGAAATTTAGACCAATAAAAGGTCTGAATTTGGTGAAGCTTTCAACATCAAAGTTTTAGATATTTTTAATAGCTTTCCAACGCATCGAAAATCAGCTTAATCGGAGTTAAGATGAAAAAGTTATGGTAAAAATACGAATTATGGTCAAAGCTGACACGGGAAGCCCATCGTTACGGAAACCCTAGCGATCCACGAGGCGGTAGTGTAAAAAACTCTTATTCTAATAGCTCGAGGAAGCCTCCACTCCCTCTCTTTTCTCTCTTCTCTATCCTCTTCCCCAATTCATCAAGATCTCTCTTGTAAATTAGAGACGGAGATTCAAGAAGTTAATTTTTGCAAGAATTTGTGAATATCAAGGGTATTATCTAATGATATTTTCTTTATCTATGGAATCTCTTATTGTTTTTAATATTCTTGCTATGAATTTGATGGGCTAGATCTTGTGCTAAGGTGAAGGGGAATTTTCCCCGATCCTAATGTGTTGAATTATTGCATCTTTTTTTTATTCAATTCATAATGTATGTGTTGTGTTATTGATTGATTGTCGAATTTTTGAACCACGGCCAGGTTCTGATTTTCGGTGTGGGAAATACTGGTGAGATCGAGAGATAATACAGTATTAGACCCAATAGCACAACGGGAGATTAAATTGTAGGTCGAGAGACGATCGATTTGACCTCTTCAACAATAAAGGAGGAAACTTTATAGACTTTAATGCATTACATTCTATTAGACTCTAAGCTAGAGATAGTTAGGGCCATAGATATGTAATAGGGTGGTTGTGGCTTGAGAAAGCACAACACTTTCTATCCTTGTTGGCATGATTGATTATGATTGTTGAATTATTTTGTGATGTGATCTTCAATTACATGCGAGGATCGGGGGCGATGAACCGGAACCTTAGCTCTTCTATTTATTTGAGTGACTTGAGTGCTATTTTCCTTTCTTTTTAGCTTATTTAGTTATTTTAGCTTACAATTTATTATTTCATATCATCTCGTAGTTTAGACATAGTTAAGTTCTATCATTGTCCTAGTGGTCATTCACCAATCCTTGTGGGATCGACCTTGACTACTACTCTGACCCCGTGCACTTGCGGGTAGGAACGTGTCAAGTTTTTGGCGCCGTTGCCGGGGATTGGCAGCGAGTGACATTAGGACTCAAAGAATTTATTGTGATCTAGACATTTATTTTTTTTTATCTTTTTACATTCTTTTTGTTGTGGTTGACTAATCTTGGGTGTAAGAGTTCTTGATTTAGTGCAGGTGCATTAGTGTATGACCCGCGCTAGTGGAGGTGATCTAGTGCCACTTGATCTCGAGATTGAGAAGACCATCTCACATTTACGCAGGTCACACACCACAAATATTGAAATGGAAACCAATACTCCACCCCATGATGGACAAATCCCACCACAAGAGCACATCTTACTCCAAGAACAAGCTCCTATCCAAGAGCAAGCTCCCATTCCTAGGTCACTTCGGGACTATGCTACACCAAGCCTTGATGGCTCAACCTCAAGCATACGAAGACCGGCAGTACAAGCTAATAATTTTGAGATCAAGCCTGCCATTATCCAGATGCTACAAACATCAGTTCAATTTGGAGGTAACCTTATTGAAGATCCCCACTCCCATATTGCTAACTTTGTAGAAATCTGTGACACTTTTAAGCTAAATGGTGTTTCTAATGATGCAATTAGGCTTAGATTGTTCCCTTTTTCGTTACGTGATAAGGCTAAGAGTTGGTTACACTCATTAGCCCCAGGGTCTATTACTACTTGGGACGATTTGATGAAGTCTTTCCTTTCTAGATATTTTCCACCATCAAAAACTGCAAAATTACGAAATGACATCACTACCTTTATGCAAAATGACCTTGAATCGCTTTATGATGCATGGGAAAGGTTTAAGGATTTGCTTAGGAAGTGTCCACATCATGGCCTGCCTATGTGGCTTCAAATGCAAACTTTTTATAATGATATCTCTGCTACTAACCGTTCTATGATAGATGCAGCTGCAGGAGGTACCATTATGAACAAGACTCCAGAGCAGGTTTATGAGTTCATTGAGGAGCTAGCTTCGAATTCCCATCAATGGCACTCCGAATGTGCCCCGATACAAAGGACTCCAGGAATTCACTCTTTAGATTCCATCACGGCATTAGAGGCTAAGATTGATTTGCTTGCTAAAAAATTTGACAAAATTGGTAGTACTTCTTGTATGCAGGTACAAGCTAATGCACCTATGTGTGAGTTATGTGCTGGATCACACTTAAGCACAGAATGTCAAGTTGGGAATCCCTTCCAACAATCTTATGATCAAGTGAACTACATGGGAAATAGTTATGGGAGACCGAACAATCCCTACTCCAATGTGTACAATCCTGGATGGAAAAACCATCCAAACTTTAGTTGGAGAAATGAAGTTCCTACAAAGCCTCCGGGATTCACACAACAACAACCAACACCTCCAGCTCCTTTACCGCCCCAACAACCTCAATCTTCTTCCCTTGAAGAGATGATGTCCAAGTTCATCACTCGCACCGAGAGCACCCTTCAAAAACATGATGCTCAAATTCAAGCTCATCTTCAGAAACAAGAAGCCCGCCTCCAAAATCAGGATGCATCCATCAAGAACCTAGAGGCACAGATTGGACAACTTGCTAATGCCATTTCAGCGAGAGCACCTAACACTTTGCCTAGTAATACAATCATCAACCCCAAAGAGCAAATTAATGCAATAGCCTTGAGGAGTGGGAAACCACTACTTGAACCATACCCTCAAGAACCCAAGGAAGATAAAGAAAAAGCTCCTGAAGAGAAAGTGCCTGAATCACAACCTGAGACAATCCACTCTTCACCTCAAGAGGTAAATGCATATGTTCCTCCTCCTCCGTTTCCAGGTAGGATTGTACAACGCAAGTTAGATGTTCAATTTGTAAAATTTCTTGATATACTTAAGAAAGTGCACATTAACTTGCCGTTGCTTGACATTGTGAGACAGATGCCCAGTTATGGGAAGTTTCTAAAGGACATAATCACTCACAAGAGGAAACTGGATGATTTTGAAACAGTAAGTTTGAATGAGGAATGCTCTGCAATCTTGCAGAACAAACTTCCTCCTAAGCTTAAGGATCCAGGAAGTTTCACTATCCCATGTGTAATTGGGGATTTAAAATTCGAGAAGGTATTATGTGATCTTGGTGCTAGCATTAATTTGATGCCCTTCTATGTTTTCAAGCGTCTAGGTCTAGGGGAACCAAAACCCACCAATATGTCCCTTCAGTTGGCTGATCGATCTATCAAATATCCGAGGGGAATTATTGAAGATGTTTTAGTTAAAGTGGACAAATTTATCTTCCCTGTTGACTTTGTTGTGCTAGATATGGAGGAAGACCACAAAGTCCCCCTAATTCTTGGTAGGCCTTTCTTAGCAACAGGACGTACTCTTATAGATGTCCAAGAGGGTAAGCTCATTCTTCGTTTCCAAGGCGAATAAGTCACTTTTAATGTATTTAAGAGCATGAAATACCCCTTAGATGATAACACTTGCTATTGTATTGATATCTTAGATAATGTAATTGATGATTGTTTTCAAGCAAGTGTTGTGCAGGATCCCCTGGAAAGGTGTTTGGTTCAACAAAGAGAGTGGGAGAATGAAGAGAAAGAAGAAGAGGTTGTCCGGTACTTGAATGCGCATCCACCATATGGTCGTCACACTATGGTCCCCTTACAAGGGCTAGAGAGGGCCCAGATTCCAAAATTGAAGTCATCTATTGAGGAACCTTCCACACTAGAGCTTAAGCCACTACCTCAGCATTTGAAATATGCATTTCTTGGTCATAATGATACACTTCCCATCATTATTTCTTCATCTTTGACTAATTTGCAGGAAGAAAAATTGATGAGAGTGCTTAAGGAACGACAGAAGGCTTTCGGATGGACCATTGCTGATGGGATTAGCCCTTCCATGTGCATGCACAAAATTCTCATGGAAGACAACCACAAGAAAGTGATCCAACCTCAAAGGCGATTGAACCCAACAATGCAAGAGGTGGTGAAGAAGGAGGTAATTAAGCTATTAGATGCAGGTATGATCTATCCAATCTCTGATAGCTCTTGGGTTAGTCCTGTCCAAGTGGTTCCCAAGAAAGGGGGAATCACGGTAGTCAAGAATGATAATAACGAATTGGTGCCTACTAGAACTGTTACAGGTTGGCGTGTCTGCATTGATTTTAGAAAGTTGAATGATGCCACTAGAAAATACCACTTCCCCCTTCCCTTCATTGACCAAATGCTTGAACACTTGGCGGGGCATGACTATTATTGCTTTCTTGATGGGTATTCTGGTTATATGCAAATACCTATTTCCCCTGAGGACCAAGAGAAGACAACCTTTACTTGTCCTTATGGCACCTTCGCATTTAGACGGATGCCATTTGGTCTTTGTAATGCCCCCGCCACTTTTCAAAGATGTATGATGGCTTTATTTCATGATATGATTGAAAAATTTATGAAAATTTTTATGGATGATTTTTCGGTTTTTGGGTCGTCATTTGATGCATGCTTAAATAATCTTGAACTTGTTCTTAAGCGTTGTGAGGATACAAATTTGGTTTTAAATTGGGAAAAGTGTCATTTAATGGTCCAGGAAGGAATAGTTTTAGGGCATAAGATTTCATGCAAAGGGATAGAGGTAGACAAAGCTAAAATTGAAGTCATTGAGAAATTGTCACCCCCCACATGTGTTAAAGATATACGTAGTTTCCTTGGTCATGCAGGTTTCTATAGACGCTTCATTAAAGATTTTTCAAAAATTTCAAAGCCTCTTTGTGATCTGTTGGCTAAAGATGTGCCCTTTCACTTTTCTGATGCATGTCTGGCTGCCTTTAACACTTTAAAGGAAAAACTGGTAGATGCTCCGATTATTGTTACTCCTGACTGGAATTTACCTTTCGAGATTATGTGTGATGCTAGTGATGTTGCTATAGGAGCAGTCTTGAGGCAGCGTAAGGAAAAAAATTTTCATACTATCTATTATGCTAGCAAGACTTTGAATTCTGCACAAATGAATTATGCAACAACTGAAAAAGAATTGCTAGCTGTGGTTTTCTCCTTTGACAAGTTCCGTTCTTATCTATTGCTTAACAAGGTCATTGTCTATACTAACCATGCGGCCTTGAAGTATCTTTTTAGTAAGCAGGATGCAAAGCCCAGAATCATTCGGTGGATTTTATTGTTGCAAGAGTTCGACTTGGAAATCAGGGATAAGAAGGGAAGTGAGAATCAAGTAGCTGATCATCTTTCTCGTTTACCCTCTACCTACGTGATTAATCAGGAAGCTACACCTATTCAAGATGCATTTCCCGATGAAACACTCTACGCTATTACAAATCATCCTTGGTATGCTGATATTGCAAACTATCTTGTAAGTGGAATCTTACCCAATGATCTTTCCTTTCATCAAAGGAAGAAGTTCTTACATGATCTGAGGTATTACTTTTGGGATGATCCTTACCTCTATAGGATTTGTGCTGATCATGTCATTAGAAGATGCATCCCTGAGCATGAAATGCATTCTATACTATCTCATTGTCATAGTAAAGAGTGTGGTGGCCATTTTGGCCCCACCAAAACTGCAGCAAAAGTCTTGCAATGTGGATTCTATTGGCCTACCTTATTTCATGATGCATACTCCTTTGCTAAGACTTGTGATAGGTGTCAAAGAATGGGAAATATTTCTAGAAAACAAGAGATGCCCCTCACAAACATTCTTGTAGTGGAGTTATTTGATGTTTGGGGAATCGATTTTATGGGACCATTTCCTAAGTCTATGGTGAATGAATATATTCTTGTGGCAGTTGATTATGTATCTAAGTGGGTAGAGGCTATAGCCACTCCCACAAATGATGCAAAAGTTGTCACTAAATTTTTGAAAAAGAATATCTTTTCAAGGTTTGGGACACCTAAGACTATCATTAGTGATGGGGGTTCTCATTTTTGCAATAGAGCATTTAATGCTCTTTTGAGTAAGTATGGAGTTAACCATAAGGTTTCTACCCCATACCATCCTCAAACTAGCGGCCAAGTGGAGGTGTCAAACCGTGAGCTTAAGAGAATTCTTGAGAAAACGGTTAGCTCTTCTAGAACGGATTGGTCCTTGAAACTTGACGATGCTCTATGGGCTTACCGAACTGCTTTTAAAACTCCTATTGGAATGTCCCCTTATAATCTAGTTTTTGGAAAATCTTGTCATCTCCCTGTAGAACTTGAGCATAAATCATTTTGGGCTACCCGTCTCCTTAACTTTGATATGCAAGCTGCAGGTGAGAAGAGGCTCCTTCAATTGAATGAACTCGATGAATTCCGGCTTAAGGCATATGAGAGTGCTAGGCTATACAAAGAGCGCACGAAAAGGATTCATGATCAACGCATCACCAAACGAGCATTTGAAGTGGGGCAACAAGTGCTTCTATTTAATTCTCGTTTGCGATTGTTCCCTGGAAAGCTTAGATCCCGATGGTCAGGACCATTCACAATCAGACAAGTATTTCCATCCGGAGCAGTCGAAATCTCTAGCCTCAATAAAGAGCCATTCAAAGTGAATGGGCAAAGGTTGAAGGTGTATGAAGGTGGTGAGGTTGCAGCCCTCAAAACCACCATTCTTCTGGATGATCCTAAGTGAAGTGAGAAAGTCAAGCTAATGACTATAAACAAGCGCTTCTTGGGAGGCAACCCAATATTTTTTTTTTATTCTATTTAATTTTTTTTTATTTTTCTTATTTTGGTTTTCTTGGTTTGTTTGCTCTTTGTTTCCTTATGGATTTTTTTTCCTCTTTTCTTTTGTGCTTCTTATTTCACATTGAGGACAATGTGATACATAAGCATGGGGGAGAAGATGGCCTATCCTTGTCATTTGGTTAGTATTCTATTCTTCCCTATTTTATTTTGATGAGTGTTGCTATCTTTTTCCTTGGTCATTTCTTTCAGATTTTTATCTAAAAAAAAATCAAAACAAATAAAGAAAAGAAAAGGAAATGACCCTTCATTTATGATATTAAAGAGTGTGTTTTGTCTTGCAATGGCATGAGTGTTTAGTTTGGTGTGATAAGACCCTTTAAATCATCTTTTGAAAATGGATTTCTATGTGCTTAAATGTTTTGGTTGCATTGTTATGAGAAAAGTATAATTGTGTTTGAGAACTTTAGGGTTATATATGCCTTAACATTCTTGTGGTATTGTAGTTTGACTTATGCTGATTTACTCTTTGCCAAAAGGTGTTAGATTTAGAGAATTTTGGACCTAGTGAGACTTTGAGCCTTTAGACTGATACATCACTACAGTCTCTTATTTTTTCTTTTGTGTGTGTCTCCCACCATGACTTGGGAAACTAGAACTTGTAATGGTTTTCTTCAAAGCCACATATGACTTAGACGTGCATTAAAATGATAGAGGCACTAGTTTTTTTGTCATAACCTACATTAGCCAAATAGCCTGACCTTCACATTTTATCCTTTGCTAACCCCGTTGTGCTTATGGCCATTTTCTTGATCTAAACACACATGTAACCCAATTTCCTTTATCCCTCCCTAAGTCTAGAATCAATTGTTGTTGCGCAATTTCAAAAAAAAAAAGAAGAGAAAGTTGGGAGTATGATGTAATCTAAGCATGAGGGAGGTGTGAAAGAGTAAATGGTTGTGTATGATGAAGAGCAAATCGATATATCTCTCTCAAAAAAAAAAAAAAAGGAGAAGAAGAAGAAGAATCAATAAGAAGTTTTGGGTGCTTGTGTTTCGTGATGAAAAGTTGGGATGGTAAAATATATGTTATTAAAAAAAAATATCTCATTGGTACTAGACTTTTAAATCTACTTCCAAAAAAAAAATTCCGTCCTAACCTTTTAACCTATGGCCCCATTACAACCCTAATAAGACCTCTTGATTGTTGTGTGTTCTAAGTCTTTCTAGTGGTGGAGAATCGAAAAGCATTCCAAGCATATGGATGATCTTGATCATGAGTGAGAGGACTAGAGCAGAACCTTCAAATAAAATAAAACACATGAGAGGTGTGTCCACAAGACCTAAAGTGAGAATTCTAATTTGAAACTTTGAGGGAAGAGTGAGTTGGTATATGGCTGCCTACTGTCCACAATTGGATGTCCTTTGTTGCATGGCATGTCCCTAGAGCTCGATAGCACGGTTACATTTCTCACATGTGGGGGCAACCTAAATATCTTTTGAAAAAGGATTTTGAGCTTTTAATTGTTATATTTTTGGGTCTTATTGCTCCTTACTTGACTCTTGTGCTATTAAAGGGCTAAACACACTTTTCTGAGAAAGGGATCCTACTACTTTTCTTTTACCACATGGTGGGTTTCTTGTATTACTTTACTTGGGGACAAGCAAATGTTTAAGCATGGGGGAGTTGATAAGTGTGACTTTTACATCTTATTCCTAAGGTTTATAAGAGTTTTTACCTTTAATTTCAGTCAGAATTCTCCCTTTTTGTTCTTGTTACTTCCTTTGTGTTGTGAAAATTGCAGGGTCTCAAGCAAAAAAAATAATCATGAAGGATGAAGAACAAGAATAACCTTAAAGGGAGAAGAAAGGAGAAAAAAAGGAGTAAAGAGGAGCAAAAGTTAAAGTGGAAAAAGAAAGAATGCATATTTAAAGTATATGGGCCTGAAAGAAGTGAAATTTAGACCAAGAAAAGGTCTGAATTTGGAGAAGCTTTCAACATCAAAGTTTTAGATATTTTTAATAGCTTTCCAACGCATCAAAAATCAGCTTAATCGGAGTTAAGATGAAAAAGTTATGGTAAAAATACGAATTATGGTCAAAGCTGACACGGGAAGCCCATCGTTACGGAAACCCTAGCGATCCACGAGGCGGTAGTGTAAAAAACTCTTATTCTAATAGCTCGAGGCAGCCTCCACTCCCTCTCTTTTCTCTCTTCTCTATCCTCTTCCCCAATTCATCAAGATCTCTCTTGTAAATTAGAGACGGAGATTCAAGAAGTTAATTTTTGCAAGAATTTGTGAATATCAAGGGTATTATCTAATGATATTTTCTTTATCTATGGAATCTCTTATTGTTTTTAATATTCTTGCTATGAATTTGATGGGCTAGATCTTGTGCTAAGGTGAAGGGGAATTTTCCCCGATCCTAATGTGTTGAATTATTGCATCTTTTTTTATTCAATTCATAATGTATGTGTTGTGTTATTGATTGATTGTCGAATTTTTGAACCACGGCCAGGTTCTGATTTTCGGTGTGGGAAATACTGGTGAGATCGAGAGATAATCCAGTATTAGACCCAATAGCACAACGGGAGATTAAATTGTAGGTCGAGAGACGATCGATTTGACCTCTTCAACAATAAAGGAGGAAACTTTATAGACTTTAATGCATTACATTCTATTAGACTCTAAGCTAGAGATAGTTAGGGCCATAGATATGTAATAGGGTGGTTGTGGCTTGAGAAAGCACAACACTTTCTATCCTTGTTGGCATGATTGATTATGATTGTTGAATTATTTTGTGATGTGATCTTCAATTACATGCAAGGATCAGGGGCGATGAACCGGAACCTTAGCTCTTCTATTTATTTGAGTGACTTGAGTGCTATTTTCCTTTCTTTTTAGCTTATTTAGTTATTTTAGCTTACAATTTATTATTTCATATCATCTCGTAGTTTAGACATAGTTAAGTTCTATCATTGTCCTAGTGGTCATTCACCAATCCTTGTGGGATCGACCTTGACTACTACTCTGACCCCGTGCACTTGCGGGTAGGAACGTGTCAACAACTAATGGGTATACAACAACGACCCGTTGTCACTAAATGCCCAATTTAAAAAAAAATGTAGTAGCCTATTGTGATGACTAAAGGGTCTAGTACAATGACTCTTGCCGTCACTAAAAGATAAATGTAGTTTTTTCCTAAATTTTTATTACAACGCTATAAAATTTGAATATATTTTATTTTTAAATTAATATTAATATTTAATTGATAATATTCAATAAAAAAATTCAAAATACAACTATTATTCATAATTTAAAATTGCTATTACAGTTTTGTTATCTACTGTAAACAACTATATCTTCCTCATCTTCCTCTACCTCCTCCCCTGAATCCATGAATATATGTCTAAGGTATTATGCTACAATATTTTGCAACTAAAAAGTTTCTTTTTGACATTTTACCACTTTACTGTATTTTTTTTATCACTTTTAGTTAGCTTGCCAATTTTTTTCTCAAAAGCAGAAGTGCTGGTGTTGGTACTAGCAAAAGGTGGTGATACTAGTGGAGCTGTAAACTATACTGATGAAGATCCGTTCAATAATCTACCAATAGATCTCTCATTGCCATAGTGTATCCAAGAACGGCACATACAATGGTCACCTCATCAATTTGTCTTAGCTGGACTCGAGTACAACACCCCCAAAAATCATGATTGAAATTTTTTTTTAACAAACAAATACAAACATGAGGGTGCTACTGTTGTGATCAATATAAGCCTGGCCCTGGCCAATCTCGTACTAACCACAAGGCTAAAGAAAAGTTTCCACAAGACATTATACAAACTTAAACAAAGGTTCATAGAAATCAAAGTGTTCATAACACGAAATAAGAGTATGCGATAAAAGTTATCACAACCGAAAACGAGTTACATAGTCAAGTTCCCAAAAGGGATAAAAGGTATAATGCCATAAAATAAAACTGAAATAAAATGAAAACCATTAGTAAACAGGAATAAAGAGAGTCCGACCAACATTCACTCTCTACCCCAAGTAGGTCTAATGGTTAGCACACATCCCCGCTTGACACATCCAGTACGTCATAGCTTCATAGGTATCAAATATAGTACCACCTACCAACACAAATTTAGAAGGGCCTTCTACTCGTGGGAATGAGCAGCACCCATAAAATAGGTGGTCAGTATACTACGTACTAAGTAAGGTAACAATATGGGTAAGGCCAACAAGAAAATAAACACGTAAGGCATACAAAGCATGATTAAGGTTCATATCATTAGGTCAGACTTAGACTAATATATTATCTTACACCTTTCTTATATTAATTTCATGTGAATATGGGAACCCCACTATATAGTCGGTGGAAAATAAACACTCTATAAGGTAGAACGCACCTGACCACTATTATAGCCAGTGGACGGGAAAATCAACCTCACTATCCCTGACTCACATGGTTTTCTACTATAAACAATTAGTATCTTTCCATACCTTACATTTCTGGTTCACACATTTCGAATATTAATTCCGTGTGAGTACGGGAACCACACTATTATAGCTGGTAAACCGAAAATACTCCACAGAGCAGAATATACTTGACCACTATTATAACCAGTTGACCAGAATCACTCAGCAGGGTAAAACGCACCTGACTACTATTATAACCGATGGACCAAAATCACTTAGTAAGACAAAACGTACATGACCACTATTATAGTTGGTGGAACAGAAAAATATATAACCTCACTAGGCCTTGGCTCTATAATCTTTCATTTTAAGTATTTAGTGTTTTATTGTATCTTATTCTACAACCTCGACTAGACATACACGACCCACTAGACTTCCCATGCTCACCCTTTTATTCTCAACTTCTTGAAAACCCTATCCCATATCTTGGGACTTCTACACCCTCTAGTACATCCAGACATTTCTTCTCATCTTTTCTCATTACCATGAATACTCAACTCCGAGGCCCACTTTCGTATCTCTGAATCAACTTAATATCACTCTCTAGGGTTTTCCACCGGAGAACCCTAATTTGGCTTATATGGCCCAACCTTCCTCTATCCTAACTCATGTTCCTCCAATTCATCCTCACTTGATTCATTCTCGAGCACCCCACTTTACTTCCTATTTTGCACATGTGGCCATAGAACCCTAGTTGGCCATCCCAAAAACCCTAGCACCTCTCTTTCCTCAAATGATATTATCCTTTCATCTCTCTTACTTACCATCCCCTCTTCCACATGACACACTTCCAACACAACCTAGGATCTCAAGACTTCCTTACCATATTTTCCACTCACCAAGAGAATCAAAAACTCTTCTTGGTCACCAAAACCATCACTTCCCTCAAATCACACCCAACATTACAACCTGACTATCGAACTCACACATAAGATCACAAAAATCCTAGTTCACTCCCTAAAATTCTTGTACTTCTCCTTTCTTTTATGTGACCCCTTCAACACCTAAATACCTTTTCTCACTTGGCTCACTTTTCCTCCATGTGACACCTCTCTCATCTTTTAGTCTTCATTCTAACCATTCCCAGTAATTTTTCTCTTCTTTCACCCTTCTCTCACTTACAGTTTCTTCCTAAAACCCTAATCAAGTCTCCCATACATTCTTATACCAACGCAAGTACTATTTTTCATATATGGAATCCAATTACCCCAAACAATTCTTCCTTTACCTTACTTGATCCTCAAGTAAACTCTTTCCACATAAAAGGCATCCCTATATAAAGGTTAACCATCACATGCAAACCCTAAAAACTCTATGCATATTTTGGTCCATTCCCTTAATTTATTCCCATTATTCCTCTTTTTGTCCACTCATATATCATAAGATATTTAGGCCATCATTACCATTCTCTAGTCAACTCACTTTCCTCACTCTTTTCCATTTCTCTCACAACCACATCATATTACAATCTCCTATGATGCATGTTATGAGGGACAATATTACACAGGCACAATTCATGTACAAGTAATAATATTACATTACACATATCGTAAATACATACAGCTTACCTAAGCTCCATGCTTAGCAAGTTGCGCTACAAGATCAAGATACATAATATATAAAGCACACACATCAAATCAACACACATAGCACATTATCAAACACAAAAGGCCTTAACCATATCCTTACCTAATACGGCACTAGGCTTGGAGTACGCTCCTATGCCTCCTTAGGGTTTTGACTTAGTTCACCTATAAGATGGAATTACTAGGGGTTAATTTTCCTTTATCCAAAATTATCATTATTTCCTAACTACCCTTATCATAGCCTAATATTAGGGTTAATAATAATAGTAGTAGTTTTATAAGTAAAAATAAGGGTATTGTTCATAAGGTAGCCAATCATACTACTACTAGTCAAAATAAGCCTTGGTAGTTATATTGGTCCATATTAAAGTATTATTAGTAATATTTATATTACTAAATATAATAGCTTTACTATTAAAATAATAATAATAATAATAATAATAATAATAATAATAATAGTGATAATACTAATAATAACCTAAATCATAACAATAATAATAATGGTATTAGTAATACTAAAATAGTGACAATAATGATGATGATGATGATGATGATGATGATAGTACTAGTAGTAATAGTAATATTAGTGATATAGGTAATGCTAACAATAATGATAATAATAATAATAATAATAATAATAATAATAATAATAATAATAATAACATTAATAGTAATAGAGCCAAGGTTAATAATAATGATAGTAGTAATAGTAATAGTAATAGTAATAATAATACTTCAAGTCTTAGTAATAATAATGATAGGGTTCGAATAATCATGTTAATATTAGCATTAGTAATAATAGTGCCCAACGTTAGTAATAATGATGATGATGATGATGATGATAATAATAATGGTTCGAATAATAATAATAATAATAATAATAATAATAATAATAATAGTAGTAGTAGTAGTAATATGCTGAATTTAACAATAATAATAATAATAATAATAATAATAATAATAATAATAATAATAATAATAATAATCACTACAAAATAATTCACTTATACCAATAGGGCATTATCTGTTGGCAAAAGCCATTTTTCTATTGGCAAAAGTTTTACCAACAGATATTTGTTTGTGACAAAATTGTGGGTAAAAACTCTGTGCTTAAAAGTTTTGCCCACAGATAAATATGATCTGTTAGGAATAATTAATAATGCCCACAGATACTTATCTGTTGGTAAAGCTTATACCCACAATTATATCTGTAGGTAAAAGTATTAACAACAAAATGATATATGTGACTAAAACTATTGTCCACAAAACGATATCTATGACTAAAAGAATTACCCACAAAACGATATCTGTGACTAAAATTATTATCCACAAAATAATATATACTACTAAAACTATTACCAACAAATATATATATATATATATATATATATATATTATCTATTTGTAAAATGATAAAGATGTCCATAATACCTGTTGTTGTAATATTTAACTGTAATAATAACTTATCCTTATATACAATTAAGTACACCATACATAATCATCAGTGTTTAGTTTATTTGTTAAAGTGATAATATAGTCTTATAGGTACAATACTATAAATACAACTTGTAACATACGCTGACATACAAGACATCTTTATTAACACATCAAACACCATCATCTTCATTCTCATCCTCTTCAACATCTCCAACACCTTCAACATTCTCTTTGATAATCATCAAGATGTATTCCCTAATTAAGAAAATATGCAAGTAACTTAATTAGATTAATATAAATTCATACCCAAAAGCTAAATAAAGGAATTTTTAAAATTTTCTCGAAAATAATAAGAGTCCATAATTAAGAGGGAGAGCAGGTGCGAGCAAAATCAAATATTTGGAAGAAAACTTAAAATGGCTCTCTAATCAGTATTATTCTAGAAAAACATTCTCAATAGTTTTAGAACTTTATCGCAAAATGGTAAAATAAAAAGGAAAACTAAAAATTAAATGGTATGTACATCTACAAAATTAATATTCGAGTGTTACTTTAGTCTTGGAAATATTAATTACAAAATAATATCTTCTAGGGTGAGCAGCAATGAATAGCTTAAAGCCTTACAATTTAAGCTTTTTGGTTTTTGACATGGTAGAATCGATCTATTCAACAAGTTGATCTATTCAATAAGTTCAAATCTTCAGAGCTCCCATTTATACTATTCCAAGATGTGTGGTTTCTAGAACTGGTATAAGTAAGCTCATGTCTTATGCCCAAACAAAGTATTCATGTACAAAAGAATATTGAAAGTATAAAATCATCAATTAAGCCAAACCCAACAACTTATACTTTTAGGTTTATTAGTTCAAATACATAGTCTAAGAAAGGCAGCATGTGACTACTTATCACCTAAAAAGAGAAACATCTCGAATAAATCCTCCCTTTAGGTGTACTCTAGTTAAACTTAAATATAATTGATATAATAGTTTGTCTAACAATTGCCCTTAGGCACTTGTCAAGACTTTAATTTATTTTCCTAAATGATGTAATTAGATAACTAATTGTACATACATGCACTAGTTGATATTATTAAATGTCAATGTTCTTTCTATTTTTAATGTCTTAACCTAGCCACCTATTATACTTTATATCATTCAATGAACAAAAATATAGAAGTAGGTCAAATGATATCACAGTAATAATTAATCATAGTATACAGATCATTATGACAACAATGTTGGAATTACTTTAAGAATGGAACCTCTATGGCCATTTAATCAATTAAATGAATATGATCATCCATGTGATCAAGACACTCAAAGTTAATTAATAATAATTATAATAATGATAGTAATGATAACAATAGTAATGGTAGCAATAAAAAAAACTATCAATTATGACACTAACATTAGTAAAAGAATAATAATAGCGATTGAATTTTTTTCAAATCAAATCAATTCAACAAAAATGAGACGAAGAGAACATAACCATAGGAAGCATTGATGCGTAGACAAAGCATGCAAAAGTATTGCCTATGAAGTAACTTCTTTGATTACAAGCATTAACTAGTTTCCACATAAGTCTCTAATTGTTCGATAATGCATGAGCATACTAACAATTAATGGCTTTTATGTAGGTCCAAGTGAAAAGAGAGTATAACAGCTTATAAGCTCCACTGGACTTTCATCCTAAAACTACATACTTATGACAAAGTCATCCTATTATTTTTTTTCATTTTTTTTCATATAGGATAAATTACATGTAGGTTTCAACTTCTTAACACTCCCACTCACATGTGAGTCCCTCTTATGATTGGAAATTCATGAAAGGCCACAACCTCTTCATAGTGACTACATCAAGGTTGCTCGAAAACGGGTTTTAAAGATCAAGGCCACAACCTCTTCTAAACAAATCCGAACAATCAATTTTAGCAAAAAGAATCACAATGTTGACCAATTCTAGAAAATTACTTTTGAAACTAGGGTTTTAGGTCCAAAACATAATTTGGTCAAATCTTATTAATTTCTTCAAATTCAAATTTTAGAAATGCAATTAGACATAATGTATAACATATTGTATAATCAATTTAAGAAAATAAGCCAATAATCAATCAAATTTCAAAACTACAAGAGTTTTGACCAAGAATTTTGATTTCTATCGATTCTAGACAAATTTTTCAAATTGACACTTTCAACCTGCAATTAAATACATTTCAAAGCATCTTACAGAATCAATTGGTCAAAATTGCTTAAAATCGGACGAAGTAGAGCTATACCGATAAATCCTGGTTATCAATCCAAATTTCATAAATCAACCATATACAGCACAATCAACCTATCTAAATCAATCATCTAACTCATATATACATAATCTAACAACCAATTTAGCTTATCATAAGCTAATTCACAAATCCGGATAAAACCTGCAAGAATTTTGATCTAAGAATCCAATTCCGATTAATTTCACACAAAAATTTTAAATTGATACTTCTAACATGAAATTAGATACATTTTAAAGCATAATGTAAATTCAATTTATCTAAAATAGCTTAATCGGATAAAACCGACAAATCCGGATATAACCGGGTCACAAATCCAATTTTCACAAACCAACCATAACCAATACAATTAATTATCCCAAATCACTCATACAACACACATATATATAATTAAACAACTAAATTATCTTATCATAAGCTAAATCGTTTAAAATTAATCAAAACATAAGTTAGGGTTTAAGTATTTATACTAAGCGAATTGCTGTGAAATTGGAGGGAGTGAGGGGTGCTGGAGCTAGGGATGGCAATGGGTCTCGGACCCGAACCAGACCCGCTAGACCCGTCTCATTTTTAGCGGGTCTGGGTCCATGATTTTTGGACCCGACCGATTTGGATCGGGTCTGGGTCCACATATATCTTAAAGGGTCTGGGTCTGGGTCCAGTTCTAGACCCAGACCCGACCCATCAGACCCGTTTAATATACATATGTGTGTGTGTGTGTGTGTGTGTGTGTGTGTGTGTGTGTGTGTATATATATATATATATATATGTATACATATATAAATACATACTAATATTATGTTTTTCATTATTATCTTAATCTTATATAAGCTCCTTATTCATTTTTTTTTAATTTTATTTTTGTATACTTACTTTATAAACAATATGTATAACATTGTATTCTAAAAGTTAGGGATATAAATGGGGCGGATTTTACCCGAAACCCGACGGATTTTGTCCAACGGATATGGATAAACGAATATGGATACGGATATGGATGATGGAAAAAAATACCCGTTGGATTCGAGTACGGATACGGGTATGGGATATCCATACCCGTACCCGTAACCATACCCGTATCCATATTCATACCCGTTTATCCGATATATAATTACCTCTTTACCCTTAATTTTAAAATAAGTATAGTATAAATTAAAGTTAGAATTATCATTTATCTTAACTCTAAATGGGTTTATCTGCTGGGTGATGGATTTATCAATCGGATAATATCCATTAACGGGTAAACGGATAATCCGTCAAGTAACGGATATCTAACCGATACGGATATGGATATGTTAGCGGATACGGATTCGGGTACGGGTACGAATTTGGGTACGAATTTTTTTATCGGATACGGATATGGGTATACCCGCCCCATTTACATCCCTACTAAAAGCATTAAAACACCATTTGAAAAGTTAATATAACTATTTTAATATATTTATTTTTTCACTTAGATGATTTTTTTAACAAAAAAAATACATATTAAGTTATATAAAACATAAATATATTTGTATTAGCATATATTATTAATTATTATTATTTTTTAAAATAACCGGACCCATTTAGGACCCGTTTACCCGCTAGACCCGATGGATCTGGATCTGGGTCTGAACTATTAGGACCCGACGGGTCTGGGTCGGGTCTGGGTCTAGATAATATAAACGGGTCCGGGTCTGGATATGGTTGGACCCGGTCCAGACCCAGCCCATTGTCATCCCTAGCTGGAGCGTTGCCGGTGGTCAAGGAACACTCGCCGGTGACAAGCGGCGCTAGAGGTGGACCGGCGGTGGCACCACGCGGCTGTCCTCGTGCGTTGCTGCTCGGTTACTGCTGCTGCTGCAATGGAAGACGACGACGATGAGCTAGAGCAGGTGTGGTGGTGTGCTCGAGCGGGGATGGCTGGTGTGGTGGTGCGACCTGGGTTGAAGGTGCAGAGCAGGAGGAGGCCAGGGTCGAGGGTCGGGGCATGCAGGGACGGGGGACGGGGCTCAGCGAAAATTAGAAAGGTATAAGGGCGAGGTAGTAGGCGCGCGGGAGCTGAATTTGGTTTTTTTTTTAAAGTTTAAGGGATTGAGGGGTTTTAATTATTTTTTTATTATTTTATTTTTTTGGATTTTAGAGATTTGAAAAAAAAAATTATTATAATATATATATATATATACATGTGTGTGTGTGTGTGTGTGTATGGAACTTAAATATTTTTAGCGACTAATAAATTAATAATTATTGATCAAAATTATATTAGTCGCAATAGATATATATACCAATAACGACGACTTTTAATAGTGATCGTTAATAATATATCAATAACGACAAAAAAAAATTGGTCACTAAATTGGTCGTTAATGCACCAGTTTATTGTAGTGTAAAATAAATAAATTCAAATAAGGAAATATTTGTTACAAATAAATCGTTAAAATGATTTTACTACTTTAAAGAGATTTTATAATAAAAAATAATTTATTTTTGCTAATGAAATATAACTCCGTAATAAAGTCATAATCATACAACGAAGTTATAATTGGAAACAAATTTAAAATATTAAAATAAAAACACACAATGAAAATGGAATATATTTTAAATAAAAATCATATAGCTTGTGGAAAAAGAAATAAAATATCAAAATAATAATTAAAAAAATTGAAAAACATTTGTCTTCATTATATACTAATACAAACAGATATATGAGTGGGTATTAGTTTTGTTAGTACAATGTTACTAATACCCACAGATATAAAAGTTGGTAAAAGATCTGTTGGCATAACATACTATTACCAACAGATAAAAATTTTCTGTTGGGAAAACTTTCTTCATTGCCCACAAAAAAATATATGTTGGTATTAGTAACTTTTGCCAACAGAAAAAAATTCTGTGACGAAATTTCTGGCACAAGTCATAAATTTTGTAGTGAATAATAATAATAATAATAATAATAATAATAATAATAATAATAATAATAGCCATAGTAGTAATAATGATGATGATGATATTACCACAAATATAGTAATTAACAATTAAATAAATTATTTTTAAATTTTAGGGAAGTTAGGGCACAACCTAGGGATGGTGGTGATCAGGTGGCGCTGGCGGCGGTTAGGGATGGCAATTTTCTCCGCGAGTTCGGGGCCCCGTTAGAGATTCCCCGTTCAGGTTCTGGTTCGGGGAGAGAATTCAGGGATCAGGTTCGGGTTCGGGGATTCTTAACGGGGATAGGGCGGGGACGGGTTTGGGGTCCCCGTCCCTGAACCCGCCCTGATAATTTTTTTTATATATTTTTATATAATTATATATATATATATAATTTTTTAAAGAATATAAATTAAAAATATAATATAAAAAAATAGTTTGAAAATCGGGGATAGGATCGGGGATCGGGTATAGAGTCGGGTTTCGGGGATTGGGTCGGGTTTTAAGAATGGAGAATAAATCGAGGATGGAAAATAGATTGGGGATTGGGTCGGGTATGGGGATTTGATCCCCGCGTGGATCGGGTCGGGGAATCCCCGACAAAAAAAATATCTGGGATCGGGTCGGGTTCGGGGTTGTGGAGGGGGTTCCCGTCCCCGACCCGCCCCGTTGACATCCCTAGTGGTGGTGGAGGAGGAGGTGGACTTGGAGAGGTGGTATTTTAGGCTAGAAAAGGGGGAGTGAGAGGGTGGTTGTGATGGTGGTGGATTCTCTGGGTTGAGGGGGTTGGAATGGTGGTGGCAGTGCAGCTGAAGGGGCAGTGCATGTGGCAAATACTATGGTGACCAAAGCCCGAAGGTCGTGGAGAGGGAGGAAGCATGAAGGAGAGGGAGGCAAGGAGAAAGGAGGGAAGGGGAAGGTAGAGGAGACTCTGCTAGGTGTTTTGGGTGGTAGGGGGAGTGGTGGCTGCGATGGGTATGGTGGTGCACGGCGGGGTGAAGGGCGGCGATAAGGGAGAATTGGTAGATTAGGGAGCCAATTTGGCATGGTTGTGGTGGCTCATGAGGAGGAATTAGATATAGTGGCAGTGTGGTTCGGTGGTGGGTGATGCAAGGAGGAGTTTGGATAGGATTTGAGCAACGATAATGGGTGACAGTGGTGGTAGAGGCATCTGAACTGGCAGTGGCGCAAGGGAGGCAAGTTTCTAGGCAGGAACAAGAAACCTAATTAAGGGGTTAGTTGAGGATATTTATAGGCAAATGAGGGGTGGGCATGACAGAGGGGGGAGAGGAAAAGAGGGGGCATGTATGGTAGGGTCGCTGACCGGCGGTGGTAGGCCAATATAGGCTTGCAAAGTTGCAAGGGCTATTTGGTCGGGGGAGAATAAAAGGAAAGGGAGGGGCACATGTAAGGGTAGGTGTGGGGTTGGCTGGGGTCAAAAAAGGAAAGGAAAACAACGAGGAAAGAGAGGAGGGTATAGGCCAACGGCATAGGAGGAGGTTGGTGGTGGCAGGGTTGCAGGTTCGTGAGGGAAAGGAGCAGGGGAAGAAGATGATTTGGCGGGCCAGCCAGTTGGGGAAAGAAAAGAAAAGGAGGGGATCGGGCGACCGGGTGGAGGAAAAAGAATGGCGGGCTGGGCCACACCAAAGGACAAGAGAGGAGGGAAGGCGTTGGGCTGCAACGGGCACAGGCCCAACCCGGGGGAAGGAAGAAAAAAAGACAAGAAAAGGAGGAAGAAGGAAAAAGAAAGAAAAAGGAAAGAGGAAAAATAAGTGAGTTGGGATATTTAGAGTAATTTTTTTGGAATATTTAAAATAATAATATTTTGTAAAATAATAATTATATTTCCTTTGTAGATTAATTTAGGATATTTTGAATAATTTTTTCTAAATTATATTTTAATTAGCAAAATAGCCTAATTTTTCCTAATTAAAATATTTATTATTTTCCTCTTGATTTTGCCTTAAATTCTTCCCCTTATTTTAAATAAAATAATTTGTTTAACTAATTTTCCTAATAAATTTCTATTTTAACATAATTTCCTAAATTATTGTTTTGAAGTATTTTATCGAGCCTCCTCCATCATTCTTTGTACCGTCTCCACCATATTATGCTAAAAGAAAAGTCAAAATTAAGAATATATAGCTTAGAAAAAATATTATTAAATTAATTCCATTAGAGAATTATAAACTTACATATTTTCTTTCAGCATCCTCGCTCACCCATTTTTTGTCCCCACAATAGATCTCTTTGAAAGTCTCAACCTCACCTAAAATTTTCTTGGTGCTCAAGTCGGCATATAGTTATAATAAAAAATAAATTAATTAATTAAACATTATGAATAGCATTATAGATAATGAATGAAATTATAAAGTAAGTATACAATACCTTCTTATAGCAAAGTTGAGAAATAGATGATGAACCATGTAGGCTAGAATATTGTTGTTTGCTTTTGTTTTTTGTATTTCTTTATAAATTTGCCTATAAATAAAAAAAAGTAAAACTTACTATTAATACATATTAATTTTATCTATATATAATATTATACAAATACCTTTTTTCAGGAGTACCCCAAAAATGACGAAGTTGGTTCCGATTCTCATTATCCAAGTCATTTAGTTTCTTCCCATGATTCTTTTGGACCAATTTTAGAGCCGACATTTTCTACTCTAATAGGTATCATGGAGAGATCTATAAACAATCTCCCATATTCGTGGCCAATGTGGATTCTCCTTCCACTCATCCAAGTCAAAATAGTTCTACAAACAAAATAAAATTATTGATTAGTTAACTAAAAACTAAAAATATTATAAATTAAAATATTATTGATTAATTGTTACTTCAATCAGGGGGACAATCTTATCTTTGTCCTCCTTTAGAACATGATCTCGATCATCATAGTACATAGGGATCATATTCCTAATCTCATTCCCTCCATACCTCGAAAATAATGTATCATTATAACCAATGGGTCTCCAAACCCTATCAAATTGAGAGGACCACTAGGTGCAAAATTTCATGTAACCATTTTTCCTAAATTATTCACACATGTTAATGGATTTTTCCTTAGAGCGTTTTAGATGTGTTGGCAACATGAATCACATTAGTAAACCAAATGAGTAAAAAAACAATATACATTGATTTGTTATCTAATATGCAGGGGGAAATCATTACCTAATTCACACTGAGACGGAATACAAGAAGGATGTCTAGGGGGGTCATAACCTCCATCCCCACCAGGGTACTTTATCATGAAATCGACCATACCTATCAATATCTAACAACAAATTGATAAACGATAATAAAAGGAATTTGATAACACTCACATAAAGCTAAAGTTTAATATAGTAAAGATAATATTCATAAAATGGATCCTAACATACACAGCATAAAAAATTTCAAACAAGATAAATCGGTCATCACTACAAATACTATTATCACTATGTGCATCTTCAATATCTGAGTTTGAAGAATCTCATTCACATCAACAATACTATTTGCTATAATAGGTATGTACTCATCTTTAGGAGGAGCATTGGTTTGACCTTCATCACATCTGACATTATGACACTAAAAAATTAAGTTATTAAGGAGTTTTGATTTAATCACCAAATCAATCGTAGATTAGTCAACCCCATCTACACCATCAATCTTCTCATTGTCATTTAGATCACACATATGACGATGGTTGACTTCCTAAACAACTTGCGAATGAGGACCATTTAGTATCATCAACATACCAAACTAGCTTTGCATGAAAACCTAATATATAACGATCCTTCTCGTACCATTCATATCTCATACAAACACTTATAATATAGTTCTTTCATATTATTCTTGTTTCCTTACATCAGTGTCAAACCATTTGTACTTGAACAACAAGATAGAACAATCATGCAAATAAGATAGCTCGATGATTTGTTGTATTTGTCCATAGTAATAGTCATCATCAACTCTAGGTACAAGCAAACCATTTTTTTGTGTTCTTTTATTTTTTTCTCTTTCATGAGTTTAGAATATAATGTTGTTTACAATACAACTAGTATAAGTTGTAACCACTCTCGATGAACCACTGACAAGAGATAATAACTCATCAGCATATTCGGGTGATCTCGATTGACATAAATTATACACCTGTAGTATATATAGTTAATAAACATAATGATTAATTTTATTCCACTTAAAATTAATTAGGAATAATTATTGACAATCAAACAAAGATGTCAATCAATTTAGAATAAAACTAATAGGGAAAATATTTCTTTTGAATGTCATTAAGATTCACCATATCCACGTATCTTATTCATATGCTCACTACAACATTAAAGGAAAAAAAATCATTTCTTACACACATAAAATTATTAAAATCTTTATTACTGATTATTGATGTGTACTTACTTGAAAAAGTTCTGTATCTCTGTACAATTATTGAGAGAATACCAAATGATTTGATTCAACTCCTTCTTAGAGATACCAACAATCGATGACTTACTAATGCTACGACCTTGAGACTGAAACACTTAGAGTTGTTTCTTTTTTCAAGCTACATCCACATTTCTGTCAAGTTTGTTGAATCATGTCTCAACTCGTTCAAAGTACATAGAAAAAAAAAAGGTAATAGCTTCATCTACGGCATAACACTCAATAATAGAATATTCTAGGTGAGCTCGATTTTTAATATACTCCATTTTTTTTCAATTTCTTTCAATAGGATACATCCATATTCCATGAACAAGCTTACCTAATCGTACTTCTTCAAGTAAGTGCATTATAAGATGAACCATAACGGTAAAAAATTTACGCGGGAATATGCATTCAAACTTACACAAGATTATAACCACTTCCTTTTTATCCCTCTCCCAATCAAAAAACTAAAGTGTCCTTGAACACTTCATGGTGAAGAAGTTACTCAACTCAACAATTGTATTAACATTTTATTTTTACAGGAATAGTCACACACACCAATTGGCAATACCATTGCATTATGATATAATGATTGTGTGATTTTAGAGCAGTCAATTTGCCATCATTGTCAATTATATTCTTTTTTAAATTTGTTACAAAGACGTCTAGAGATAATACCCTCTTCAAAAAATCCAAAAAAACTGTCTTATCCTTAAGTGAAAGAGTATCCTAAGAAGCAGGTTTCATCAACTTGTTACCCTCTTAATACAGATGTAGCTCTTGTCAAATGATCATATCCATCAAATCACACCTCAAAATTTCACTATCTTTTGACTTTTCAATATTACTAAAGATCATGCAAAGAAAATTTTTAGAATTTTTTTTTTCAACATGCATCACATCTAAGTTATGTTTAAGGGTAATTGATGACCAATACGAGAGATCAAAAAAAATATTCTTGTTCCTCCAATTCAACTCATCAACAACTCTCTTCCTCTTCAAACGTGGTATGTCTTCATGGTTACCCGGTGGGTAATCTCTAATGTGAATCAATTGCATAAAATAGCCATCTATTGATAATATTCAAAATTGATTTATCATCTCAACTTTACCATCAAATTGTTTAATCTTCCACCATGGAAGGTTAGTCAAAAGGATTCATTAATGTCCAATATACCCTATCCAAGACCTCAACGTCAAAGGAGTGTCTTTGTTACAATTGAGGCATACTTTATGTCCTTTTCCTTACTAACCAAAGAGAATTGAATAAGTAGGGAAATCATTAATAGTCCGCAAAAGAGTAGCTTGCATTGTAAACACTTTCTTATCAATTGCATCTCTAGTATCAACCTCTGTCACCCGCAACTCATTTAGCTCATCGATAAGAGGTTTGAGGGACACATCAATATTCATATTAGGAGACTATTTTCTAAGAATAAACAAAGACAACGTAGAAGAATGGATTTTTTTATGCACCGCCATGGGAGTAAGTTGTATGTTGCCAAAAATATTAGCCACATACTGTAATTTACTTTCATACCAAAGGAATTGAACCCATCTAATGCCAACCCTAGTCTAACATTGCAAGCATCAACTATAAAATCCAAATTATTTACATCACAATCTTTCTATTCTTAGCCATTAACTATATGTCATAAGATCCTCGATTCTCTTGGGCGTCCATTCAAGTGACGTCTCATGTCTTGAGTGATGTGTCTTCAAGCATACAATCTTTTCAATCTCGGTGTTAAGGGAAAATACTGCAACACCTTGTGTGCTACTTTCTTTCCCTTTGTGGCATCATCTACCCATCGAGAAGTACCACATATAGATAATTAGTTCTATTAGCGTTCTCTTTCGAGTTCAAGGCATAATCATACTCGTATGTGTAACACCCCAAAATTCACTATTTTAAAAAAAATGGAAGCAATAAATTTAGAACATGTGAACTTCGAGAATGTGACCGCCACACTTAGTACTATACCGGTTCACTCCTATCGTTCCAGTACCAAGTGCTAAGGCTAAAACAATTATTGTCAAACTTAAATTAATACCTAAACCAATAGTTCATAAAAAGAAAAACTAGAAGAGTCATAGCATAGAAATTAGAGTATGCATAAAAGTTTACATAATTCAAAGTATGTAATCAAAGTTCCTTGAAAGGAATATTGTATACAAACGATAGTAGTTTAGTTCTAGAAAATCCAATATAAAAAGAAATAACAAAAGGAAATAAAATAACATAAGGAGAGAATCCGGCCACGTTACTCTCGATCTTTAAGCCAAACACATGCTCAACACTCAGCCCCGACTGATGCCTCATGAATATCAAAGGCATCGAAGTATGCATCGCCCACCTGCACAAATTCAGAAGTGTCTTATGCTTGTGGGAATGAGCAGCATCCATAAAAGGGATGGTCAGTATGCTATGTACTGAGCAAGGTAACAATGTACTAAGGCCGACACACAAAAGCATATAATCCCCAGTAGAATAATAAAATAGCATACGATCACTTCAGATGAATAATAAATAAAGGTCATTTATAGTCTGGATTAATCAATTAATTGATCTCTTATCGATAATAATTTCACACCATGCTTTTTATTAAATCCATGCAAGTACGGGAACCCACTATTTTAGCCTGTAGATCAGTCACTTATAGGGTAACATATCCTAACCACCATTATAGCCAATGGATCGGTCACATATAGGGTGGGATGCCCTAACCACTATTTCTTACCGGTAGATCGGTTTGGCCCTGGCTCACATGGTGTTCCACTATAAGTACTTAGTATCTTTTATGTGTCGTAGCAAACTCAAGGTTTGGTTTATTGAGCTCAGGATCCACCACTATTGTAGTCGGTGGATCGGTCACTTATAGAGTATCATACCCTAACCACTATTATAGCTGGTGGATCGGTCGCATATAAGGCAGAATGCCCTAACCACTATTTCTTACCGGTGGATCGGTCACATATAGGGAGGAATGCCCTAACCACTATCTATTACTGGTGGATAATGTTTTATAGTATCTTATTCAGAAGCTTCACCCTAGACATGCATGACTCACTCTCTCTACGCCTATCTTCCAACGGACTCGTTCCATATCATCAGACTCCTGCACCTCTTAACTTGCCACAATCTCATTCCCTCCATATCCTAACTCATACTAGAAGCCCAACTCTTAAGTATATGGGTCAAAGCCACTACCTTACACTTCCAAGTCCCCTCAACACCCGACTCTAGGGTTTTATCCTGAAACCCTCATTTGGGCCTATGTGGCCCATCCTTCTCTGCCTTGCACAACCCAAATCATTTTAAAACTCCACACATCACAACCCATAGATTCCACCCTCATCATCACACTTTACTCACCAAGTACACGTGTAACCACGAAACCCTAAGTAGCTACACTAAACCCTAATTGGCCATACCAAACCCTAGCTTTCTCGTGTCCACATGTCACCCCTCCATTTCTCACATTTCACTTCTTATTTTTCCATTCCAATCATGCCCATCCTCACTTGATAATTTCCATCATCCTCTTGAACTCCACTCACCTTCATTTATTTCTTCTTTTACCACCTTCTCAGATTAGGATTTTCCCTCAAACCCTAGTTCAATCTCCTATGTACCCTTATAATGTCCCACATACTATTTTTCACCCAAAGCCTCCAAACACCCAAACAACTCTTCCATTACCTTCCTTACGTCCCAAGTCAACTTTTTATACATAAATTTTACTCCCATATAGACGTTAACCTTCCCATGTGAAACTTCAAACTCTCTCATGCAAAACCCTAGACTCCCATGCAAACCATAGATTCTTCCATGTAAAACCCTAGATTTTTCTACTCTTTTATTTTGTTTAAAATCCCCTTTTTATTTATCCCCTCATGGATCATTAAAATATTTAGATCAACTCACATCCCTTGGTCAACTTACTTCCCCATTTTCCTTTTTCATCCTTTCCATCCCACAATACCACATTAAACATCCTCATATGCATGTCTTAAGGGGTCATGATACATTACATCACATTTCACCACATATATATATAGTACACGTGCCATATGAAAACACATAAGCATACCTCAACTCCAATCCACACTACACATGAAATAATTATAACGATAGGCATAAGATACATAACAGATCATGATACATGGCATACAAGGCACATAACATACATAAGGCCTTAGTTACACCCTTACGTAATACGACACCGGTCTTGGAGCACGCTCTTACATCTCCTTAAGGCTTTGATTGGTCTCACTTATAAGAGGAAAAATCTAAATATTAGGTTCCCTCCTACTAAAAATACTATTATTTCCTAATTTATTCTAAGATTAGGGTTTTGGATAAAATAATAGTATAATAGTAATAACACTAACTAATTACTAATTTTGCTAAAGATAAAAGTAATAATAGTAATATTGTAAAAGATGATAATATAAGGTTTGAAGATTTTACCCTAATAATAATAATGATACTAAAAATAATATTGATGATAATAATAATAATAATAATAATAATAATAATAATAATAATAACAACAATAATAATAATAATAATAATAATAATAATAATAACGATATTAAACATAATACCTCTAAATCATTTATTATTTAAGGCCACCAAAATGTTATTTCTTTTTAAGTTTTATTATCTTATAATACCTCTGAATCATTTAATCATAATTTTTTTAATATTAAATAATATTTTATTAAGTAAAATTTTTATTATCTAATTATTCCACTCTATTAACAATAATTTATCTAAAGTTAGAAATAATTTATTATCAAATAATTTTATGTTCTTATTTTTTAAGTTTTAATAATCAATTATCAATTAAAAATAATAATACTTGGAGGGTAAGGTTACATTTCTATTTATTAGATGTAAGTAAATAATTGTTGTAGGTCTATATTTATAGATAGCTATTGGGTAATTTAATTGGTCAACATGGTTAGCTAATGAAAAGGTCTTTGATAAATAAAATTTGGTTTGGTAACTTAAACATTTTACATAGTAAATTGTACAGACTTCTTATTAGTTAGGTATTTTCTAAAACCCTAGCACCCTATTACCACTATAAATATACCGTGGAACCTCTACAATTAGGATACCATTCGCAAGTTCTAGAAAAAAGAAAATACTACAGCCATCAACAATGTACTTCAATCTTGGTGGAAGGAGGGTGTTTGCATAGAGTATGCACCCCACAATATTTTTCTACTTTTACTACACCTCTTTTATATTTTTATAGAGTACCGGAGATGAATATAAATGTGCTAAAAGTCAAGTTCCCTCTGGCACTCACTACTCTCACTAGCATTCACATTAATATTATATATATATAATATATTCCATCAAAGTTGTGATTTTTATTCCATGTAATCTTGACCCACCACCCCAATACATATAACTGTGATTTGATATACCAATTTCTTAGTGTAAGGAGTTTTGCAAGGAATCACATGAGCTTTGATTTGTACTACAGGCTAGCATTAGAAAGCTATTTTAATTGAATAATCAAATTTCATATTCTGATTAGTGATAAGACTAGTGGTCTTATGGAATAGGTCATGTTACGAAAATACACACTAAAATAAATAAAGTATTATTATATGTACAAAAAAGGAGTCGTAAATCTTAAATTTTATATACATAATTCATTATGTGAGTTTTATATATGGAATGATACTGATGAGCAGTGCCTATTACGTGGGTATATATATATATAATCTTAGACACCACTAGTAGATTTTTCTTAGTTATAATTAGGTATATTATTATTATTATTATTATTATTTAATCTTTCTTTTATATATATATGAGAGGGGGACTAAATTCTTAAGTAATTGGTTAGTTATCCTTTGCTACGACAATTTAGTTATTAATCGACTACTTATCATTCCACTAATTATTTTAGATGATGTAAGTTTGTTAATTCATGAACTTTGGGCCATAAACTAAATTTATTTATAAAGTATGTGTGCTACCTTTGATTAATATTAATATTATATTAATCCTAATTTAAGAGTACCGGTCTAATAAGTTGGATTCTGTGAGTTTCTTTTTATGTAACATTAATTTTCAAACCTATATATATATATTTATATTATGTATGTGGAGTATGACATTTATAAAGTATGGGTTTTTATTTATAATATAATTTTATACCTTCTTATGATTATATTTTATACATCACGATATGTAATATGATTAGCTTAAGAATATATGATTTTATGTTAAATTCATGGTAGTTTCGACTTGGCTGTAACTTTGTACTATTTTACAAAAATTACTCATAATTCAATTATAAGAGTTTATCCATCATATTATATATAAAATTGAAGCCCCCAAAGTCTAATTTCATAAAAATTATTGGATTTAAATTTCAAGTTATGTACGAAAAATAGATGGGGTTATAATAGGGATTGGTCAAATCTGAAAAATTAGTATAACTTACTGAATTGAATGTTTGGCATGGTGTGTTGGTTTGGAGCATTTCTTGAGTTTTGGTGGTTATTTTGACACTAAGTATTAATGTTTGACTAAGTAGCACGTTCTTTTAATATTCATGTGGTTTTGATATTTTGGTTAAATATTTGAGTTGGATTCAGAAAAATGTTTATTCTAGTTGGATCTTTCTATTTTTGAAAACTTACTTTTTTTGGAGAGTTGCCTATTTTGGGAAAGTTTATATGTTGAGAAAGTGAATAATAAAAGAAAGAGATTTAATGAAGAATAGTTTCTTGTGTGCATTTTTTGATCACCTTAATAAGATATTAATACTTTAAGTGGAATAAGTGGGCTTTGGGTCCTTCAGGTTTGGCCTCCTGAAGTTGGTGATTGGCAAGAGTCTTTCTCTTTTCTCTTATGGATATTTATTTATTTGCCAGCTATGTCTGGTTAAGGCTCCTCGTTTACCTTATAGGCTTCTCCAAATTCTATTAGGGTGTGTACATACTTAAGGACAGGGTGACCGAGGTGGTAGGTCTTTAGACTTTTGTTATCCACTTTGGACTATATCCACTGGGATGGCCCAAGTGTGATTTATAGTCCTCGTGTGGTTGGTGGTAGGTCTTCGGACATTTGATTTGCCAGGTGACCCCTGGTTGGTTTTCCCACTTAAAAATTAGACGTTACGATCACCTAAATAAAGATTAATAATCAGATGGTTTTCTTATGTGATTTGAGTGTATGTCTATGATTTATATGCTTATATAAATGTAAACATACAATATTATTCCTTCGTATTTACGTGTTACTTAGTTGTTCCCCTAGCTAACTTGTTACATGTTTTAAACGGGGCTGTGATGATCCACGGGTGCACGGTGAGCAGATGATCTAGTGCAAGTTGTGTATGAATCTGCTCAAGGCGTCAATGGCATGCATGACAGGGAATATTGAGAGTGGTGGTGACTTTTAGAGTTTTATCTATCGTATTAACTTTAGTAGACTCTTTTTATGGTTTCAGTTATAGGAACATTTTCAGTTCGGTTCGTTTGAATCAATAAATATATTTTGCTTGTTTTTTTTATTTTACTTAGCGTTAGCATCTTGTGTGAATGGGACTAGGGTGCCAATTTACACTAGATGTGGCAATGATTCTCTCATTTTATTTAGCTTCCGCACATATTTTTTAATGAGTTTTTGGTTTTGAAAATGGGGGTGTTACATATTATTCCACTTAATTATTTATTCATAAAATTTTCAAGTCCAATAATATTTTATTAATACTCATTTTCATTATCTTATTATTCCACTCTATTAATAATAGTTTATCTAAGGTTAAAAATAATTTATTATCTAATAATTTTATATTTTTATTGTTTTAAATTTTAATAATCAATTATTTATGGCCAAAAATATCTTATTATTTTAAAGTTTTATTATCTTATTATTCTACTTAATTATTTAATTATAAATTTTTAAACTCCAATAATATTTTATTAATTCTCTATTTTACTATCTTATTATTCCACTCTTTTAATAATATTTTATCTAATTCCAATAATACTTTAACAATCACAATATGCATCACAATTATCACCACATATATATCAATCACAATATATGTATGTGTGTGTGTATCCATCTTTCAATTACCAACACTAACCTCTATTTATATATATATATATATATATATATATATATATATATATGTATCATATAACAACAAATACATCAACATATAATTACCACCCCCAACATATATATAATATTTAAAAATAACACACACACACACACATATATATATATATATATATATATATATATATATATATATATATATAGAGAGAGAGAGAGAGAGATATAACAATTAAGAAAACATACAGCAGTAGAAGAAGGTGGCAGCAACAAGCTTTGGTGGCGGTGACAGACACTTCTTTGGTGACATACAATCAAACCAACAATTAAGCAAAAAAAATTTAGCCTTAACAAATTAATAATTAAAATGAAAGAAACTAAAATAAAGAGTAAAAAATAAATATTAAACTAAGATAAGGACAAGGAGAGGGCAGTGCAAGGCGGAAATGGTGGTGGCTGCCATGTAAATCCATAAAACAAAAAAAATCAAAATTAAAAGTAAAAATTGACAATAATACACAAAAATTTGACAAAAAATTAACAAAAAATAATAATTAAAACCATTACATAGAAAATGGGCAAGAGAGAGACAACGAAGTGAAGGTGAAGCAATGAGAAAATGAGAGAGAGTAATAACAAGGACGACGATAGATAAGTTTTTTTATTTATATAACTCACCTCTACTACAACGACTTTTCTTTCATTACTGCGATAGTGTTTTGGTTAACTATACTACAACAACACTATACGCTATAACACTGACTAGTCACTGTAATATATTTTAGTCAAAAAAATCTCCACAATAGTTTTCAAGAGGGAAAATTCTCGCCACACCCCGCAACATCAACTAGTGTCTTTTTTCTTTTTTGCTGCTAGGAAATTTGGGAGGGAAATGTTTTTACAATACTATAATGATCCCGTAGTCACTATATCTTTTTTTTTAAATCATTTCACATATTATGAGGGTAAAATAAATTTAATTTTTAATCATCACAATAATCAAACAACGGCGACCCCTGTCATCATTAGAGTATCAGTTTTTCCAATTGTTAAATCTTTCCTTCATTGATAACTTGTCATTGCAGTAGACGTGTCTATTGTGGTGCATACGATACTACATAAATGACAAGATGAATGCGATACAATGTACTTTGGAATCTATTCCCGCTCTCTACTTATGCATACTAGATTTTAGTTAAACCCAATCTATATATAACTTATAACAAATACAAATAATATTTATATTGATGGAATTGACTATTTGATTAAAAAGGCATAGGTGCGTGTATGTGTGTTTGGTATGTTGCTATTTTATTCTATTTTTTGTATGTGTTTGAGTCATGATATATTTTTTAACTATAAATTCAACCTATATATATTTATTGATATAGTATTATGTATCTTACAGTTTTTATCTTGCTCTCTTAATTTACGTGAATAATAAACGGTTTGATAAAATAATCTTCTGAGATTAAATGAAAGATCTAGTGCATCAAATTTTAAAATTTGGGATATTTTTTTATTTTATATTTTTAAGAAATACTTTGTTTTATATATATTGTAATTAATAAAAGATAATTAATGTTTTTCTGAAAACAAATAACAGATCTTTTGATATTAAAAAACTGAATAATTGATAAATTACCACGGTGTCAAACTATGTCTTACAGTGTAGAACATGTTTTCACGAGGTTAATTATTGAATGACATGTTATGCATGCCCTAATAGGGTTTGCGTTGCGTATCATCAACTAGACAATGTAATCAACGAGAGTGAGTGTTATGGTAAACTATATATTGCATAGTCATCATCAAATGTATGTTCCATGTCCACAGTGATTCAATTATCAATGATATAATATTTCCATATATAATATTATACTAATATGCGTAATTCTAGTGATAATTATTAAAACCATCATTTTTGGTTCCATAAAAATAAACCTTATCCATTGTAGAAGATAGTCATTTTTACATGCATACATTTTTTTATCGTCATACAATATATTCTATGAAATTGATTATCACATCAATAATTTTACAATTATATGTATATTTCACTTAAATGTATCGTGTAACATAGGTCCTTAACATGTACTCTAATCATATTTAATGACTTATGAAAGGAAATTGCTAATTTTAATTAGTTTATAATTTTAATGAATGATTTATCTTTATTTTATATGCAATCCTCAATACCTTCTAGGGAAATATTAACCTTACTTATTTAAAAAAATTTGGTTTGTTATATTTTAAAATAGCAAATTTTTTTATGATAATAATAATTTTACCTCTCCTTACACACCCCTGTTACTAAATACACACCCATGTACCCTTAATTTTCAATTTTACCCCTTTAATTTCTTCATCCCTCCTATCTCTCTCACAAATTTTCTCTCTTCTCTCTCTTCTTCCTCATCTCAACTCTTCTCAAATTCTTCCTAAATCTTTAATTAATTGATCAGATTAAAATCAACAATCCAATATATTCTACATCTAAAGATATATAAGATTTTATCCTTTGTTTGCTTACTTTTATAATTTGAAATAGATGCAGATGAAAAATATAACTATTACATTATTCTAATATTAGGTGTGTTTTTTTTTTACTAAAAGTAATTTTTGTATACATGTAT
The DNA here is from genome assembly GCA_039764185.1 of Tamarix austromongolica. Taxonomy (NCBI): domain Eukaryota; kingdom Viridiplantae; phylum Streptophyta; class Magnoliopsida; order Caryophyllales; family Tamaricaceae; genus Tamarix; species Tamarix austromongolica. The sequence continues at coordinate 79,938,766 of CM077814.1, read as the reverse complement.
CAAAATTGTATTAGTAAAATGGTTGTAAATTTTTAGTTAAAATCCAAGTTTCAAACTATAATAATGGAGGTTGACCAAGGGAAGAGCAACCTCTACCAGGAGATGCACGTTCCAATCGACCAAAGGAAGAATGACCTCAGCCACGTCCTCAACCCGATCGACCTCACCCCATAGATTATTCTAAAAAAGCACACTCTATGTGATCATGCTCTGATAGTTTCCTCCATGTGTTATAACTAGGGCATCATTTGCTTTGTTGAACATTCGGTTCTACCATACTTGTCTGTTCGAGTTCGAGAATATCATCAATAAGAGTAAAATATTATCATAGATGTAATGGTGATTGGTCAATCAACATTTGCACCTTAAACATAATGTTAGAAACAAATGGACATACGGATCGATCACCAATTCAATTATCAAATGCAAACCTTTCTTCTTGTGGTCCCAAAAAAGTAAAAGTCCTCTAGAATTTATGCACCATCGATACAGGGATAGGTTGATGATCTTGTTTGTAATGAAATATCCCGTGTACACATGGTAGACCATATGTCAACCTTAAGTAATACCCACATCCCAAGGATTCTAGACCAACCATATTGAACCTCTTACTCTCCGCTTTAATCAAGTCTAATGTTCTATGACATACAACAAATGTGAGCTCCTTGAACAATATGTCATCTATAGAGTAATGTAGAATAATTACCCATGATTACTCCAGATATTTTTTTACCTCATTAATTTAGAGTCTTATCAGTGTGTCAATCTTTATGCATAATGTGTCAAAACTCATATGTGATGATGATATATATTTCTTCAACTTGGCACATTCACTTTCCACCCTACAATTATAATTTCAAAATATAAGTAATGGTTAATTGTTACACACCTAATAAGTTAAAAGACATTGAATATTCACAACAAATAAATTTTACATATTGGTTTTATGAGTGCCAAAGTGAATAATTTTATCAACCCACACTAAAACAAACTTCTCCTTATATGGATTCAACTAGGTCTCGCACATATTGTAAAAGATGTGGAAATCTACCCCATTTGTCACCTATAAGTAGAATCTCATTATCATATGTTTTAATTGTAGTAGATTGTACAATCTTCCTCCAACATCCTAGTAAACTTTCACTTGCTACTATACTTTCCAACTTTTTTATAACATGTGAGAGAACATTCTTACTAATATTCCATCTACAGAAAAAGGGTGCTATATTAGGAAAGATTTTTGACATTGTTAGTATTTAGTACCAATTCCCTATTAGTGGTTACCACATTTGGTTTATAGGGCTCCATCAATATCTTTACCTTATCAAACACCCATTTGTAGTTATCTTCATTTTCCTTCATCATAAATGCATAGACAATGGTAAAATTCTTACCACTAGACACATAACCAACGACCTCCAAGAAATGAAGGTTTAATTGGTTTTGTATGTGCAATCCAAAAAAATTGCATATGGAAACACATGCCACAAAACAATAAAGTCCGGGTGTGCAAATCTAATTCACTAACCACATTAGAGTTGGGTAACCAACGATGACATGAACAGTATTCGTTGGTTTCCATAAAGTACAATAATTGTTGCAAAGCTATATATCCCATCAAGCTCGGTACCTTAAACTTATGTCTAGCATTGTAGATTGTTCTAAGTGTTGCGATATTATCCCCATCACTCCATTTTAACTTGTTAATAATCTCCCTTGTTTTGATATTTATTTGTGTTAGCTTGTATACCAACCTATGTTCTTTTGGAGATAATCGACAAACAAACGAATGTCACTACAAATACTTACCTAATCTATAATTATACATTTCACGTTCTATCGATAGTCTCAAACCACCATAAGCATGTTCCCTTCCACGAATCCTGAATTCACAGCCACACTTTTTGATCCCGGTAAATCAAACATTTTTCGGATCCACTGCATCTATAAGCACCTCTTCTTTCACAACGAATACAAACCCTATCTTTTTTCAATCTCTCGATACTTAAAACTATATTATGTGGCCTTCTAATTTATTTAACTCAACCAATTCATGACTCTCGATCATTAAAAATCTCATCCATAACAAATTATCTGCTCCAATCAGTATTAATTGAATCTCGATTCTGTAATTAATATTCAAAATATGACATTATAAGGAATATATAAATATAAAAATGAATAATCAAAATTTACAGAAAAAGGTAGGTTGACGGATAAGTTGCCGGTAATAGATAACTTCTGACGGGTGACTTACCCGTCACAATTTACTTATGGAGGGTGAGTTGTCCATCAAAATAATCTTTTTACCAGTGTTTTGTCCATCAGAGCTAGTTTTGGACGGATAAATCACTCATTAGATATGAATTATAACCAGTAACTTACCCATTAAAAGCAAAAATTCTATAAAAAAAATCACATTACCATTATTTTGTTAAGTTCACTTTCACTAAACAAATCATTGGAATCATAATATTCATATATACTCATTATATTCAATGTTGTGAGAATTAAATGTTGTCTAATTAATTAAGGAGAAGACAAAAAAAGAAGAAGAGAGAAACCAAAAATGTTGACCGGTGAAGTGCACAAAGGAAATGATTAAATTGATCAAAACAGGAAAAAAAATTGAGAAATGTGAAGGCTTAAATTTAGATGAACATCTAACATTTTGCTAATAATAGTAGCAGCAGCAGTAGTAGTAGCAGTACAATACCATAAAATATATTGATTATACACCGATGATGATGATGATGATGATGATGATGATTTTAAATTGGATATATCAACTGTTCATATCAAATCAAAAGAAAATTAGAAGATAGAGGACATATTCTGGGATGGTAAATTTATCTACGCAGAATATTTTCCAGTGGCTATCACTACTATAACAACAATAATAATAGTCATAATAATTTATATTATTATATTTATTAGTATCATACAGAATAAACAAATCCGGGACTATTATACATTGAGTACAAGCAAGTATATCATGATGTTAGTCAAATCAATTGTTAAACTAATTTATTCGTCATCCAAACGAAGTCTCTAAAGAATATTCAATAGACTATATATATTTCTAATATAAAAATAAAAAGGACAGATTTATCACCTAAATAAAATATGCTTAATTATAAATTGCAATCATATTACTATATACGAAGAATCTACAGGGAAAACCAAACAATACCTAATATATGTCTCGACATTATTCTACGAGGAGCCAATATTGAATTACCAGAACAACATTATTGATGAAAGAATGCAAAAAGATAATTTGAACAAGTGCATAATCCAGGAAACAATTATTCAGGTATTATTTATTTATTTCCCATTCGTTTTCATATTTGCCGTACCTCTTCTTTCTTTGGACATTTAATTATTCAACGTCCAAGATCGCTGTCAATTAGGCTTGACCAACGAAGCCAGAGAGAACCACACATAAATTATTTTGTTATCTAGAAATGAGGGGCCAAAAGTAACTAACCATATGGGAACAATTATAGGCTCAGGGGCCAGGACGACGCAAACTCAATAGGTTCAGATTTTGTTTTTCGTTCTGATTATTATTACTAGTTTCTAATTATGTACATTATACAAATATTTATATAAGGTATCTTAATTTTTATATTGATACGCCAAAAAAAGAGACTTATATATAGTTAAAAATTAATCTAATTAGTTTCATATCAATTTCAATAATAACAAATATTTATAATAAAAAAATCAATATTTAAAATTTAGGAATGAGAAATTATTAACTAGTAATTAATTAGGATATGAACAACTAAAATTATGAATGATATTATTGTTACATACACGGTTCATATAATAAATAATTAGGATACTATTTCCTCCGTTTTTTAAAGGAAGGGTTTTTAGTTTGTAATTTTTATTTTAAAATGAAAGTTGTTTTAAAAAAATTAATGCTTACTTTTTATTTTTATTCTTACTTTTTTTCTTTCTTCTTCTATGTATTAATTGTCATATTATTTTCCAATGAAGGATATAATTTTCATATTTGGAGTATATTTATTATCTCCTAAAACATTATGTAAATAGCTAAAAAGAATTTCTTTTATGAATAGATGGATTCTATTTAATAAAGGTAATAATTAATTAGAAATGTAGAAGGCAAATTATATACCACTTGTAATAAAGGTAGATGAAGAAAATGGAGATAATGGGTTCAAATAAAAATTAACTTTTAGAAATTGTGATATTTTTTATATTATTATATGGTACAAATTTGATGATGTTCAACAACTAATGAACAATTAGCAGTTGAGTTTTTTTATTAGTGTTAACAACTAAGTTAAGGGATGGTTTGGAAGAGCGTTTTGGTTTCTAATAATTATTTTTTAACCACAGCTTTTAGAAAATGTATATAGAATTTAATAATCTCATCTTACAAATAAGTTATAAAAAATTCAACACCCAACAACTAGCGTCATAACTTACCCAAATCATATCCAAATAAGGAAGGAGAGCATACTTTCCAAATAATTGAGGTTGTGTGTATGTGTTTGTTGTACAAATTAGATCTATTCTCATATTTCATTTTCCTCTTATACCCTTTTTAATATAACAAATTCTATTTTTTGTGTGTTTTGACAATACCCTCTATTAATAAATTCTTAATGCTAACAATGTTGAATAATATTATCATAGAATTTATTTTGAATTTTAAAATCTAATGAACTTGACAAATAGCCTACAGTATATCATATGTAGTATTTTTAAGTAACCATAAAGAATGTGTATAGTATCGTAGAATCCATAAAGAATGTGTATAGTATCGTTGGTAAACTTGTAGTATATTGTATATAAAGTATGTTTGCTATATATATGCATAGCACTTAACATTTTTTAGGAATATCTATAGTATATTTAACAAACTTACAATATATTTGACTAATGAGTAGCATGTAGTACTTTTAACGAATGTGTTCCATATTTTATATATAGGATATATGGCATACTATATTTAATGAACAGCATATATCACATATCATCTTTAAAGACATATGATATATAACATCTTTGACAAACATGTAGTGTATAGTATATAATATCTTTTGACAAACATAAAAAAACAATGTGTATAGTATCTAGTATAGTATAGGCTATGATAAGCAAATATTGAAAATATATTACTTTGAGCTAGCTAGTCTAGTATTAATTTTTGTGAAAAAATTAAAGGTAGTTTTATATTTTGATAATAGCATATATCTTGTATTTTGATATGAGCAGGATCAGTGATGAAAAAGATAAAAAAGATATATATATATATAGTAAAACTAAGTTAGCTATTGTAAAAATGGTATAATAAAGAAATTATATTTAGAAATTGACATGATTTGTGCAAAAAAAAAAAATGCTTGCCCAAAATAGGAGAAAAATAAATGTAATGAATCTAAACTATAATTAACTCTAAAAAAGATTAATATAAAAGAAAATATGGAGATAAGTAGAAAGTACATGAATTGAAAATAAAAGGAAAAGGTAAACAAGTTTTTGTTTATTCTTTAGTAAAGGAATAAATAGCTTCATCATGAAGGTTCTTTCTACTTGACTCAAGCCTTTGTTGAGCAAGATTATTGTCCTTAAATAAGGGAGTTTCTAGTTGGACAAACAACCTAAAAACAATATTATTATTGCATATATTGGATTCTCCTATCAATGAGATTCAAGAAAGGGAATAATGGTTTTATGACCATCAAAGTTGATTTGGAGAAAGTTTGTGGCCATTTGTTGTGAAAGTTTGTTGAAGATACTCATATAGCAATTTGTCTTCCTAATAATATTATCTACCTAATCAGTGTCTTGCAATTCCTTCACTTCTAATAGGATTCGGGATTATCTACTTTGAGAATTCTTCTAAGTATAAAGTTAGTAGTAGTAAGCATGTGACGGTTTTCTCCCCTAATGTCCCAAGGCAAGTGATTAAAGAAATTTTATCAATCTCGGGAATGGAAGTTGCAAAGACCATGGGTAAATACCATGGATGAGTACATGTAGGAGACAAATAGGCTTTTTCTCTTTAGTCGTAGATAAGGCCCAAGAGTGACTTTTTTTCTTGGCAGCTAGCATTGTTGCTAAACTCCCAATCTGTATATTACAATTCTTCGATCCAAACGTCACTAAATGATCCACCATCCTAGATAAAATGTTGAAGTAGTAGAATCATGGTAAGATCTTACAATATTATGTAGGGTTAGTAAAATATTATGGTCCTAAGTAGAATCTTATTATTCTACATGTTGACTATAAGTTTTTATCAATTTACCTTAAAATCTATTTTTTTCTTTTATTCTCACTGTATTTCTTCCATAACTCCAAACCTAAATATTATTATTTTTTATATACTATATAATGTGCATCAACTAATATAAATAAGGCATGAGCGAGATATTAGCAAAGCTAAGTATTGGAAAGAAAAAAATACTAATGATGAACCCAAATTCTATATCCAGAGTAAAATAAGTATATTAAATTTGTAATGTTATTTATTTACTAATTTCTATTTAGTTCACAATCATTTCTATTTTCTTTTGTGGTGTTGTTAGCTTTTTTATATGCATAGTTTATACAATAATATTTATTTATATGCATGTAATTGATATTTTGTGTTACTTGTTACTTGCCACAACTTAAACCAGTGGCCAAATAAGAGCTTAGAAATGAGTTCTTTAGTGTTTTCACCTTTAATAAAAAAAATTGTAGTATACAAATATATTTGAGGCATATTTTTGAGGTATTTGTAGGTTCCTACAAACCTATGATTCGATTCTACAATCTGATTATGATGACCCTTATTGATTTTAGGTAAACACTCAATTCTTAAAATCTTGGCCTCCTGACATGTTCTCTCTAGCAAAACGAGTCACCATGATCTTATGATTCTATTATATAATTTTGTCATACAATTATGATAACCCATAGGGATTCTAGGTTGAATATAAATTCTAACAGCCTAGATAACCTAACATTTTCTCTCTAGTTGGATGAGTCACCAATGTCCAATCAATCACCTCCACGAAACCAATATATACTATGCATACATATAAACATCCTCTATACATAAATGAGGAATTATACCATTTGAATAGACATTTCAACTATGGTGGTACATGTAGCCGTAGGCGTGTCCATCTTGTTTGTTGGAATCGGCTTTGCTCCTGTAAATATAAGGGTGTTTAGGTCTTCGAAGCATGAACACTACTAATCTAGCCCAAATGACGAAATTGTATTGGGAGTTCTTACTAAACAAAGATAATTTGTGGGTCAAACTCATCTCAAAAAATTACAAGGCACATAAGCTTGATATTAGCTATTTCCTACCACATGTTCTTCTATGATGTGGTAGCAAGTGGTGAAGGCTATGCAATTACTTAGAAAAGGTATAAAGTGGGTTGTGCATTCAGGCTTTAGGGTTAATTTGTGGACAAAGTAGTGGGTTGGTACTTCATCAATCATTGATCGTGCTTCAAATATTATCCTTAATTAGTACCTTGACAAGTGAGCTAATGGCTATGTGTAAGGAGGATGGAAGTTGGGATTGGTCCTCTTTTCATCACTTTCTCCCTTGTTGTTGTGTGGTGGAACTTGCACCCTTTTATGTTGACCCCTCCTTAAATAATACCAATGCCTTTGTTTGTGGTCATAGCTTGAATGTGCATTTTTAGTCAAGGTTGCTTGCCTAATGATCTTCACTTATAAAACCACTCAATCTTCCAATTAGTAATACATTTGGAAGTTGAAGACACGTGAAAGAATAACAATGTTCACTTAGCTAGTAGTACAAGACAAAGTTTTTTCTAATGAGAATCATATGCATAAAGGATTCACTTATGACTCTTCATGTGATTGTTGTGGTTATTTTACTAAGATTTTGCTTTATGTCTTAAGAGACTGTCACATTGGTAGATCAATCTAGACTCATCTTTTACCTAATGATGCTCTTTTACCCTTTTTCATGAGCTCTCTACAAGCCTAGATATGGTCTAATTTGCAAACTATGCTTAACATTGAAGAACTGAAGCCGCCATGGGTTGTCAATTTTATTATCACTTGATAGGAAGTATGGAGTTGGAGGAACAAAAGGATTTTTAGAGGAGACAATATTTGGCTTGATAAAGCTGTTACTTTGCTCAAATACTTCGTCGTGGATGAAGTATGTGCTTGCATACCTTCTTGAAAGTCTCTAGCCTCCATACTCACAAGCAACTACCAACTTTGATTTGGGTACTTCTTGTAGTTGGGGTTATGAAGATTAATGTGGATGGCTCGAGCTTAGCGAACCTTGGTAATATTGTTGCAGGGGGTTGCTATGAACCAAATTGGTAAGGAAATATATGGGTTCTCTTCCAACGTTAGCTATGGGATTATTCTCAAGGGTAAATTGTAGGGTGCTTAGTTTGGCTTAAGTGAGGTGAATAATTGTGGTCTTACACAACTCCTCCTTTGTTACTGTTTGAACTTGATAACAAAGTTGTTGGAGGACACCACAACAGTCCTTAGTTCCTATAGACCTCTGGTGTAGGCCTACCACAATTTGATGAAGAAATTTGTTGTATGTTTGGTCTCTCATAATTATAGAGAGGTAAATCTAGTGGTCAATACCTTGGCTCACAATGGTCATTCCCCTCCTATATGGACAACAGGTCTATAAGAATCCCCCCCCCCATAGGAATTCCGTGACGAGCTTCTCTTCGATTTGGTTGTTGGCATTAGCCTTAAATGAGTGAACTTGATATGTCCAAATTATTGATAGTACATTCTTAGTTTGAATCCCTCCAGTTATAAGCAAAAAAAAGGGCCTAAAATTGTTTGTATGATATAAGGTTGATACAACAATTAATAACTTTATGTCCAAGATTTTTACAACTTGTCTACAATTCTTTCACAAAAGTATGGATTCTAGACATGAGACCTATATAAGTAGCATCCATTGTAAATATGAAAATGTTGTTGTAAATTTAGTATTGCTTGGATCGATAATGATTCCATGCACTAAACTTATTTATAATTTGGTTTGTGGCTCATAATCAGGCTAATATTTGATATTAATAATTAGTACCCAAAAATGAAAAAATGAACTCATTTTTTTTTCCTTAAAGGTTATTTGAACACAATTACAAAGTATCATATAAGTGTTAGAATATTGAAAAAGATGAGATTGGAGGATTCGAACATGTTATCACATTATCGTTGTAGGCTTAGCCCTCGTTTGGTATGATAGAAATAGGATGATGAAGCATGACTTTTCAGGAAAAAAAAGAAGAAGCTATTTTTGAAGGTGATTTGGTATAAAAATAGCTGGAAGTTTTTTTTAACTCACGATATATATATTTTTAAAATCGAGCTACTTATTGAGGTATCCTTAGTAAAGTGTATTTCATCTCCCAAATAAATATTCTCCTCACACGAAAAAAAAAAATAAAAAATATATTATCATTATTTCATCTCCTACTTCCTTAGACCTTGTCTTTAGGAAGGTTGACGACCTTAATTAATGGTCAGAGTATAGTTAAATATTGGAATTTTGTCTTAGAAAATTTTATTCTCTCGGCATGTCACAATTAATATGCATACAAAACGAGGCATTAACTTATAACACGATTTGAAGGTATTGTTATTGTTTGTTTTTGGTTATTGAAATTAATTTTTTTTTATTTATTTTGTTTACCAAAATTGTTATAATATATTTTTAAACTATAGTTGATAAACAATAGTTTAAGACTGAAATGTCTTGTCAAATCAGGTCTGTACCAAACAATAACTTCTATGTCGTTACAACTTCGAGCGTATTTAACACAAAGCCTTGGTTTTGGATGGTTTAGGAACATGATTTAATTCAGAAGTATAATTTTCTATTGCTTTTTCGTAATTTTAATTTTTTTAAAATAAATACAAGCAAATGATTCTAAATTCTAAATAATACTAATACCATTACCAAACAAGGCCTATATTTATTAATTATTTTATAGTATGTATGTATATTTGTCAGTAGTGTATATATATAATACAAACTCAGATGCTACGCCACCTTCCCCCTTTTCCTCACAAGTATTGCCACTGGTTCATCAGCCCCTCCTTCTCCCTCTCTCTCTGTCTCTCTCTCTCTTCCTCTCCGTCTCTCAGTGTCTGAAGGCTCTACCGCCTCCACTCAGCCAAAAAAATCTCACTTTCTTGCTCACTTTCCGAACATCTTCGCATTAGAAATAAATAAAATAAAGCAAACTCAGCAGAAGAAGAAAAGGAAGAAGAAGAAGAAGAAGAGTATATATCTGCTTTCCCTCATCTTATTGCAATGGCAATTGAAAATCACGAAACAACTGTAAAAGAAATCAAGCCTAAGAATCGAAGGATCATGGTGAGGAATTTTTTTTTATTTTGATTTAATTATCCAAGTTGAGAGTAAACGTGCTTGAATTTTCCTCTTTGAACTTGGTATCGGTTGATTGGTGTGGATTGCTGACGTTTTGGGTTTGCGTGTCGAAATTAGGGTCCGGACGATGAAGACAGCCGTTGGCCGCCATGGTTGAAGCCTCTGCTGAAAGAACGTTTCTTCAAGCAATGTGAATCGCACGCGGATGCACACAAGAGCGAATGCAATATGTACTGCCTGGATTGTGTGGACGGTGCCCTTTGTTCTGTTTGCCTGGGCAGCCACAAGGACCACCATGTAATTCAGGTATAGCCCGTGGATTTCTTGCGTAATTCCGCCTGTTCGTTTTGTCATTAATTTGGATTGGTATTCGATGAATTATTATTATTATTATTATTATTATTATTTATTTGAATAAGTTTGGCCCTCATTATTCAATGGGACGGCAATTGAATTGATTATTTGAGTCAATTGATGCATTATTGATTTTCCACCAATTTCTTCATCCATTCAAAGTTGTTACTTTTACTTTTCTTAACCCACAAATTAAGCCCTGCTCTGCTTTTCTTTCCCTCCCAAACAATGTCGTCCCGTCCGTCTGTTTTGACCCATAAAGCCGTTTCCAATCCCTTGATTTCCGTGCACACGGAATTTCGTGAAGAATGATTCCGCTTCGGTCCGTGAGTCGACAGAATCAATCTCACTGAGCAGCTAGCAGCAGCGGCGGCAGTACCAAAATTGCTATCCTAACTGCGATTGATTTGCTGACAGATTCGGAGGTCGTCCTACCACGACGTGATAAGGGTGAATGAAATACAGAAGGTGCTGGACATCGGCGGGGTTCAGACTTACATCATCAACAGCGCGAGGGTCGTGTTCCTGAACGAACGCCCGCAGCCGAGGCCCGGGAAAGGAGTTACTAATACCTGTGAAGTCTGTGAACGGAGCCTCCTCGATTCCTTCCGTTTCTGTTCTCTTGGATGCAAGGTACCGATGATGCTGCTAAATGCTAGTAGTGTGAATTAAATTCCTCCCCCGCCCCCCGGGGAAACCATCCCTAATTTCCTTCGGAGGGCGTTGATCCCCTATAATTTGCCCTTTACATGTGGTAATTTTATTTTATTAATCCGTGGGTATACTTCTTTAATTCTGTAAGCATTTTAATAAAAAATTGCAGTTATATTTGTATAAAATTAAAAATAAAAAGTAGATTTTAATTTTTTCATATAATTTTTTTATACAAAATTTTAGTTATAGAGTGCTTTTTTTATATGGGCCGATTATATCTCAGCCCCTAATTATGAATGATGCCTCGGTTCAATGTATAAACGTTGATTTAGGGGCATAATGTTAACGTTTGTGTAACGGGTGTCCGTCCTTTGGCCATTAATTGTACCTCCGAGGAGTGGGGTTGGTGTTGTTAATAAATGCTCAACTTTTTCATATATATTTTTGGATTACTTGCATTTGGCAGTCTTAAAAAATATCATCATTGAGTACTCGATCGGTAGAAAGTCTGAAATAATGCGATTGGTAACTTGCCCTTTTAGTTTGATATATATTCCCGTATCTTGAGATATTTATCAGGTTTCATGAAGTGCGGTAAATGCGAGTTGGTAGATTTTCTTCTGAATTGTGAAGGCATTGCTTGATATTTTATCTTATATCTCTTTTCTTTATACGAAAGAGAGAGAGAGAGATGAGGGGGAGGCTTAGTGAAATGTCATTATTTGATTTCATTGTCCTTGAGATGAGAATGTGTCCAAGTTGCATTTGTGTTCCTTCCTAGGCTGGCTGATTAAGTATATGGCATAGCTTAGCTACCACATTGATTCCATCTTTTCAAAAGAGGGGCAGAATATGTCAAACTCTTATCATCTGACTCTGAATGATTGAATGAATGAATGCACACCGATCATTTATAACTGACACATTTTTATTCTCTCTTTCTTTATATCAATATCTATATATATATATATAGATCGTTGGGACATCAAACAATTTCCAGCACACCAAGAAGAATCTTCCATCATCAATGTCCTCATGTTCTGATGACTCATCAAGCAGCAGCCGCCGCCACAACCACCATCATCACGCCCATGGGAGGCAGCAACACAGGCCGAAGAACAACGGAAGCAAGAAGAAGAAGAATACCTCCGACAACAACAGCAACAACGTAGGGCGGGGCTTGGGTCCGTCAACACCGCCACCAACCTCAGTGAATCAAAGGTCGGCTTCTGCCAAGAGAAGAAAGGGAATTCCCCACAGAGCCCCTCTCAGTGGAAATTTCGTCATAGAATATTATTAAGAGAGAGTGACCGCTACCTAATTAATTAAAAAAATATGGGGGGTTAGTATTATTCCTTGTTTCTAGGGACCTAGCTAGCTCCATGATCAATTATTAAAAGCAAGTAGGTATCGGTCGTGTCTGCTCTTTTTTCATGGTTTGTATATAGATGGAATACTTACAGAAGTTGGAACTGGGAATAGAATATGGGCGTAAGTGGGAATAAGGAGGAGAAAGGGGAAAAAAATGGCCTGAAGGTGAATCTAAAGACTTTATGGTTATTTTCGTCTTATGGGTCGTAGTGGAAGAAGAAAAATGTACATGAAACTGTTCCTGCGTTAGAAAAATACTTTTAGTGGTGGAAAAAGGGTGTAAGGTGGTGGTGTCTCTCTCTCTCTATATATATATATACACATATATTACAGCCTGTGAAATACCATACCAGTATGGTACTGGAGTTTTATGCTAAGCTTTTGTGTGCCTTTTATTCTTCACAGTACTATCTATCTGTACTTTGTTGTCTTTCTGTATTATTTTCCATTTATAGAAACTTGATGGATGACTAGGCTGCCATCGCACCCAGGGGTTGTGGTAAGCGTCTGGAGGGACGGTCGACAAGAGTACAAGACTAACGCGCTCTTTGGTTTGAGGCAAGCGGTGAATTAACTTATTCATTTTTCATTTATATCGTTTGATAAAGTTATAAATATTAAAGATTCGCTTCCGTTAACGATAGATCAAGAAAAATTCTTTTATTCCTTCTAATTCTACTCTTTTTTATTAATCCTTAATTTAGGGCTAACGAAGGTTAATGATAAAACAAAATTATCTAATAAGAAAGGAGTATTTTCTGTTATTTTCGATTATAATATCTCATTCATTTATTCCAAATTAACAAAAAGATATAACTATTTTTTTTAAAAATATTCATTCTTCTAAATCCATATAAATTATAATAATATTCAACTCAATTCATATAAGTTATGTTAATAGCATCCAAATATTATTTTAAAACATTCACTCAAATTTACTTTTATTTATTTCACTTAAGTTTATTTTTAATGTTTTTCTTCACATTGATTGACCCTATTCTAAGTTTGGGGAGTTGTAGTTATTAACTTATTAGATATTGGCCTTGAATTTTTATTTTTATTTTATCTTTTTTCAAAATAAAATTATTAAATTTGATATAAATTTTTTAATATTATAGTTAAAAAGTTGTTATTTGATATTATAATGTTCACTTAAAATCTTCTAAAATTTTATTTAAAATAAAAATAATATAAAATTATGCATATTGATGGCTTTACATATAAACTTTATTTTATCTTTTCAAAGTATGTTATAATAAGTTATAATAAAAAAATATGATAATTTTAAAAGTTTATAGAATATAATAAATATTAATTTGAAAGAATTATAAAGATAAATACAATATTATTATCATATTTGACTCCCTCATTTGTCGAAAGTAAGCAAATTATGAAATATGTACTTAGCAGCTTAGGAGACGAGGAAACCCTCGTGTTGCATTTGTTAACGACATTCCATGGGAATGGCCCAATGGGAATGAAAAAATAGGGATTAAATAAAATGGGAAAAAAATTAAAAAAATTAGGAAAAAAAGACATTAGGAAATAATAAAAATTAAAATTAAAATGATGTATATCTAATTGTTTTTTAAATATACTCCTTATACCTATTTGAATCTAAATAACATATGGCCTAAAAGAAATGGCCCTATATCTTTAATAAAACTAGCATACGGAACCAAAGAAATGCTGATCTATTTTTTCCTATCATCAATCTCTCCCTCTGTTTTTTTTTTTTCATGATTCATTAGTTGATTTTGAAGATTGAAAGTAGCTATTGGTTTCTTACTCTCCTTTGAATCAAATAATATTTTAAAAATTCCTTTTAGATTGAAGTAAATGTATAAAATTTACTTATATTTCTTCATTCACCTCCATTAACCCTAATGGCCTGTGTTGTTTTGGGGTGAAAGGAGGTGAATTAATTTTTTCACCCCATTTGGGGACTAATTTTATTAACCTTAACGAAGTGAAGCGGGGTTAAAGTTTAACTACCATTCACTCCGATTAACCTTATTTTTGTTAACCTCCGATTTTTGGAGTAACATAGGTGAATGTTAATATATAAGTAATATTTTGACTTAGCCGGATATAAATACCCTTAGGCTTCGTTTGGATTGGAGTAAATCTAGGTTGGGGTCAACATTAAAAATTAACCTAAGTGAAGGGAATGGAGGTGAATCGGGGTGAATATTTTAAAATGTTGTTTGGATGATATTAACCTAACTTGAGTGAATCGGAGTAAATGTTTTAAAATTTTTGTTTAAATTGAGTGAATGAAGACTAAAATAGTAAAAACAAATGATATTTATACCCTTGTATTAAATAAATAAGTCATATTGAAGGGTATTTTGGTCCTATTAAGTCAAAAATTTATTTATTTTTTCACCTTCACCTCCGTTACCCCCCGAAATCGAAGGTTAATAAAAACGAGGTTAATCGAGGTGAATGGAGGTGAAACATTAACCTCAATTTATCCAAGTAAAATTATTAATCTAATATCCAAACTGAGTAAATCAATTCATTCACCTCCATTAATCTTCTTCCACCCCAATCCAAATGGAGCCTTAATTTATATCAATTAAATCACCACCTTCTTCTCGTCCACTCTCTCTAGTTATGTATCTCGTCCTTCATTTGTTTCATTGTTTTAACTTTCATTCACCTCAATCCAAACGGAATTTTTAAAACATCCACTCCGATTCACCCATATTAGGTTAATATAACCCAAACAATATTTTAAAACATTCACCTCGATCCACCTCCATTCCCTTTACCTACGTTAATTTTTAATGTTTACCCTCACCTTTATTTACCCCAATCCAAACGGACAATGAAATTGGAAGTTAACAAAAATAAGGTTAACGGGGGTGAATGGAGGTGAATCTTTAAACTCAATTTACCTGGTTGAGGTTAAAAAAAATCCATTCCCAAATAGGGTGAATCAATTGTTTCACCTCTATTAACCCCATTTATCCCAAACCAAACACACCATTAAAGTGGTTATTTTCTTCCAAATTTCACCATCTCCAGCATTATTTACATACTTTGGATGCAAAATGCAACACTTTTTTCATCCTCATTCATCTGTCTTTGTTAGTACATTATAAGGTGTATCATTCTAATTTTTTGGCAAATTAAGCTATGTTCCAAGAGCAACATAATATTGTTATCAAATATAGCATAGACAGTAACAATTTTACAATGTAAATTAAATTGTTTGTATGATCTAATATTTGACTCAATCCTATCTTAAAAGTAATAATCGATTCAGTTAATGAAATATCAAATAAATAATATATCTAATTTTACATATATAAATAATATTTCATATCTAAAAATATGTAAATTTAGTATAAAATTATAAACATTAAATTTTTATGACCATATAAAATAATAATATAATATTTATAATTTTTGAGTAATTATATAAATACTCTAATAAATGTATAGTCATTCGATAACCATTATAATATATAATTTAATTTAATAACTAGTTTATAATATATATATATATATATATATATATATATATATATATATATATATATTTTGGTATCAAAAGATCTATAATATATTTTGATACTATTTTTAAATGAAAAAGGATGCTTATATGAATAGAAATGTGAATATTATCAAAATCCCAATATTTATTTTTTAATATTTTAATATAGAAGTTTTTAATTTGATGAATTAAAACACTTATATTAAGATCAAATATTTATCCAATTTAATTAATATTCTATCTAAATTTATAGATATCTAAAAGTTTAAATATTTGATTTAGTTAATAAGAGAGAGAGAGAGAGAGAGAGAGAGAGAGAGAGAGAGAGAGAGAGTGTGTGTGTGTGTGTGTGTGGGTAACTTTATAAATTAATTATTTTATATTTTATGTATGTATCAACCATTGGTATGATCCATATTAAATTAGATATAGAGACTTTGGTCATAAATTTTATATTCTATGGTAATATATTAGTAATTAAACCTAACCTAATCTTTTTATCTAATTCTTGATGGTGCGATTAAAATTAAATAAGTATGGATGCTACCATGTGCGTGTTATGTAAAATAAAGAAGATAATAAATTAATTATTTAATTAATTTATCTCTCTAATTCTATTTTTGAAATGAGGACCAAAAAGTAAGGAGTTGATTATAATAACAACCCCCCCCCCTTTTACTTATGGACGTAAGAATAGAGAGCATAGGTGAGGTTTGTGCTTTTAGTTCTTCTCTACAAAAAATAAAGGTCCCAAATACACACATACGTCCATTAGGGAGTAATATAATGAAAGGCTTCTTCTTTAACTTTTTTTCTTTTTTGTGATTTCTATGTGTGAAATCAAAGACACAAGGTCCCTATTTCCACTCCTCGTAATATGCACACACTGTCAAGTCTGAGGGAGAATGGAGTGAAACCATAAAATTTGATTTTAGTGCTTACAAATTGTAAAATCGATATAATTAATCACAACAATGGCTGGAGGTATGTTTCTAAGTATGTGTAACATGTGTTATAGGGTTAAATTTCGCATTTGTCATTGAATTGTGCATGAATTAAATGTATTAATGTTGATAATAATTCATGCCATTAAATTATGTCTTACATTTGGTATCAAAGCTTTAATGGACTCTATCTTGAAGGATTATATTTAAAATAATCATCATTTTTAATATATGTATGCTTCATATGGTTGAGTTTAAAAAAATAGCGAATTTATTCTTTACTAAGAGCTTATTTGGTATGGGGGTAATAGGGGTGGAAAATGTTTTTCTCTATTTTATAATTTTTATATTAAGTAATTAATAATAATAAATATGTTTTTAATGAAATACCCATTTTAGATCAAATAAGATCTAAAATGGGTATTCATTAGAATAAAAATATTTAATTTTAAATAGATTATATAAGATATAAAAAAATATGGGGGTAATTTTTTCACCCCTATTACCCAGCAGTGGAGCCATAGTTTTGGATCCATGGTATCACTACTATATTAATTCGATAAATATTTATTTATTTTGATAGCACTTTATTTCAAATGTTGATAAAAAAACTATTAATAATTTTAAACCTTTAAAAAAAATAAGAAATAAGTGTAAAACCTATTAGAAAAATTATGGAACAAATACTTAGCTATAGCAAATATAAATTTATTGTCACACAAACAAAAAATAAACAAAGTCAAAGGAAAAAAATGTAGATGTATTACCTACAAAAATGAACTAATAAATTAAAAATGTAAAGAAAAATAAAGAGAAAAATGGTGTACCACCGGCCATAAATTGAAATTGTAATGTTGGGGTATCGAACCCAAGACTTTTACCAAAAATCAATGGGTACACTAACCATCAGGCTGGGACAAATTAATGTTACAATAATGTATTTGTTTTTATTATTATTTTGGATTTCAATGGTGTCCCAGGACACCAAAAAAATGCCCTGGCTCCGCCACTGCTATTACCCCCATACCAAACAAGCACTAAAAGGAAACACAATCCATATTTCTTAACATGGGAGGGTCATGTTTTACTTATAACTCTTGGCCTAATGAAGAAACACAGTATGTGTTTATTAAATACCTAAGGAACTAAGGAAAACATGATCGTATTTTACAAACACGGATGCCTTATGTTTTTAACTTTATATTTTATTGTTATTATTACTCTAACATTTGTGTTCCCATGCATATTAATGTCATGTTTGGAGAATTTTTGATTAAATAAAGCATGTATCATATGTGATTAGCATAATTAAAATGATTAGGACTTAGCTACAACAACTCAAATCATGGACAATTATGCATATATTTTTTTGCTTGATCATATCTAGATTACATGATACTAGTTGTAATGTATTATATATATATATAATGGGTGTAGTCCTACAAAACCATTCATTAGCATATACAAAATACATTGGATTAAAATATTAAGTCATTATTCTCAATTTGCCCATAGGGATTGATAGTTATGGGATAACTTAATAGTTTTAATATTGAGATGTATGAGTCTATTTAGATTAAATACATAGCTCATAGGCAGTTTTCATGTCTTTTGATTCATGATAGTTGCGTTTTGACATGCTATACATTGGTAGAGCATGTATATAGATTTTTTGGCTTTAGATTGATCATGATCATGTATGTACTTTTAAATTTCGTAGTAAAATGTCCTAGTTTATACTCGATGTCTAATCTTAACATTGAGGTCCTTTAGTTGAAAGGGGATAACTATAAATTTTTGAAGGAGAGAATTTCCTAAATCTTAGCTGCTATAACATGGATGAGGCTATTGAGTATCCAAAGCCTATGACAACTAAGGAAAAAACTGATGATGAAAAGGCTACACAAGAGCAATGGGTGAAAGCCAATTGAATAAGTTTTATGTACATAAAGATTAAGATGTCTTCATCCATCAAAGTCTAAATTGATCATCATCAAGATTTTAATAACTTGCTAAGGGCCATCGATGAACAATTCATCCATTCGAATAAGGCCTTAGATAGTACATTGATAATAAAGTTTTCATCTATAAAGCTCACTACTATCAAGGACGTGCATGAGCACATCATGGAGATAAGAGATTTAGTAGCATAACTCAAGTTTTGAGAGGTTGATATGTTTGATGCCTTCTTGTTTTACTTCATCTTTAATACAATCCTAAAGGAATATACACCATTCAAAGTCTCCTACTACCCACTAAGGGAGAAATGGTCAATCAATGAATTAATAACCATGTGTGTGCAAGAGGATAAACGAATTTTGATGGATCAAGGGAGACTGTTATGATGCTAACCAAAGATAAGGAAGAAGAAAATATACCAAAAGGATAAAGGTAAATTTATATCCTAGGGTAAGATAAAGAAGCAATCTAAGTGCTTCTTCTATAAAAATAAGAGACGTATGAAGAATGATTGTGCTAAGTACAAAGTTTGGCTTGTAAAGAAATGTAATATAACCTCTTTGGTATGTTTTGAATCTCATATAATAGATACAAATCATAACACTTAGTGAATTAATTCTGGTTCTACAATCTATGTTTGTAATTCCTTAAAGGTTATGGAAATGATGAGGGAATTAGTGGGAAATGAATATAGTACCTTTACAAATAGTAAGGTACATTTGATTGTTTATGGAATAATCTCATATAAGTTAGTTATCTCTGGTGGTCGTGTATTAATGTTAGAAAAGACCTTTTATGTTCTAAGTTTCAGAAGAAACTTGATTTCTATTTCAAGACTTGTATTACTTAGATACTTATTTATTTTCAAAGATAGTTCAATTAATTTGCTTTATGAAAAAAATAATGTTAGATATGGTGCATTGTTTGAAGCTCCTTATTCTATTGATTTAATGCATGATCATTCAAATGTTGCAATGGATTTGGGTATTTTTTTTTAAAAATATGTTTTATGAATGAAGATTCATTCATGCTTTTGCACAAATGATTAGGCCACATCTTCATTGAGAGAATAAGGAGATTGATAAATGATGGAGTACTTGGTACTCTAGATTTTAAGACTTTAACACGTGTATAAATTGTATAAAAGGAAAACAAACAAATAAGTCTAAGAAAGGTGTCGATAGGAGTTCTTAGCTACTTGATATTTTATATATCGACATATATAGTCCTGAAATGGACTCACACAATAAAAAACATTTCATCTCATTCATTGATGACTACTCATGATACATGTATCTCTACTTTCTTAACAATAAGCATGAAGCATTAGTTTCTTTTAAAATATTCAAATCTGAAGTAGAGAAACAATGTGATAATCAAATTAAAATGTTGAGATTTGATAGAAGTGGAGAGTACCATGGGAGTAATATTGAGGATGGATAAGGACCTGGTTCATTTTCAAAGTTTCTTCAAGATAATGGGTTAGTTACCCAATATATTATGCCTGGTTCACTGAACTAGAATGATGTAGTTAAAAGAAGAAGCCAAAATTTATTAGATATGGTGTAGAATATGCTTAGCAACTCCAATATTCCTAAGTATTTGTGGAATGAAACACTTAGGATAGCAGTATATATTAAACCAAGTTCCAATTAAAGAGGTGTCTAAGGCATCATTTGAGTTTTTTTAAAGGTTAGAAGCCAAGTTTAAAATATATGGGATTTTGGGAAGCCCATATGAATTAAGAGTTTATAATCGACAAGAAAGGAAGCTTGATCTAAGGACCGTCAGTCGATATTTCGATGGATATGCTGAAAGGTATAAGGGTTATAGGTTCTATTGTCTGTCACATAGCACTAGATTTGTGGAATTAAGAAATGCTAAATTTCTTGAACCTGACTTAATTACTAGGAGTGATCAGATCAAAAATCCAATTATTGAACCTACTCATTCAACAGTAGAAGCTTCCTTCTCATGTGATAGAGTAGATTTTGTTCAGTGTGCACTTCCTATTTCATTTATGATTGATAATAAGTCAATGAGACTCCATGGAATGCTAAAATTAATCCTATAGATTAGGTTGTTCAGGAAATTCCTAACATTTTTTAATAACTAACTGTTGAATAAGACTAAACTAGTTACTAAGGGATTCACTAAAATAGAGGGAGAGGACTATAATGAGACTTTCTCTCCTATATCCACTAGGGATTCCCTACACATAGTTATAGAATTAGCAGCTCTTATTGATTTTGAGCTATAACAGATTGATGTTAAAATAACCTTTTTAAATGGTGAGCTTGAGGACAACCTAAGTGGTTCTCCTCTCAAGAAGACAACAATTTTATGTGCAAGCTTAAGAAAGCTATATATGGATTGAAATATGCCTCTTGATAATGGTATCTAAAGGTTTATGGTATCATTTATTCATTTAGATTTGAAGAAAATTCCATGGATAAGTGTACATACATTAAGGTTAGTGGAAGTAAGGTTTGTTTCTTAGTTTTATATGTAGATGACATTATACTTGCATGCGATGATAAAGAGATGCTATATGAGGTGAAAAAATTTCTTTCTAACAAATTTGATATAAAGGATGATGTATCTTATGTTAATGGATTTAAGATTCATTGAGATAGATCCTGATTAGGGATGGCAATGGGGTGGGTCGGGGACGGGGGCCTCGTTCCCATCCTCGAACCTGATAAGAAAAATAATCCCCAAACTTGATCCAATCTCTAATCTATTTTTCATACCCGATCTATTCTCAGACTTTGAAACTCAACCCGATCCCCAAAACTTGACTTTATACCTGATCCCTGATCCTCAAGCCTTTTTTATATTATACTTTTAATTTATATTCTATAAAAAAATAATATTATATATATAATTATATAAAAAATATATAAAAATATTACTCAGGGTGGGTTCGGGGATGGGGACCCCCAACCCATACCAGCTCCATCCATGAAAAAAATCCCCGAACCCAAACTCGATCCCAAATTATCTTCCCGAACCTAAACGAGGAATCCCCGATGGGGATCCAAACTCGTAGAAAAAATTGCCATTCCTAATCCTGATTGATATTAAAACTATCTCAATAAGCATATATCAATAATGTGTTAGAAAAATACAGGATTGTAGATTGTATATTAAGTGTGGCTCCTATTGTCAAGGGTGACAAATTATAGTTAAGCCAATGTCCTTAGAATTATTTAGAGAGAGATCAGATGAAGAATATCCCATATGCTTCTACAGTTGGAAGCCTTATATATGCTTAGGTTTGCACAAGACCTGACATTGCATATATCATTGGGGTATTGGGATATTACCAGAGTAATTTAGGAGTTGACCACTAGAAATTTGTAAAGAAAGTTATGAGGTATCTAAAGGGAACTAAGGACTACATGCTCATGGATCATCATTTTGAGGATTTGGAGGTAGTAGATTATTCAGATGTAGACTCCGTTGGTTGTGTAGATTCACACAAATCTACCTCTAGATTTATTTTCCTACTAACTGGTGGAGCAATATCATGGAAAAGCAAAAAGTAAGATTGTATAGCCACCTCTATAATGGAAGCAGCACTTAACTCATCATTTGAAGCCCCAAAGCATGGTATGTGGTTCAGAAATTTCATATCGGGTCTTAGAATAGTGGATTCTATTTCTAGACCTTTAATGTTTAAATATAACAATTTAATTATCGTATTTATCTCAAGAAACAACAAAAGTGATGGTTATGCCAAGAGCATTAACATTAAGTACTTGAAGATAAAGAAACATGTTTCAAAAGGAGAAGTAGCATTGGAACACAAGCGTCGATTGTATGTTAGATAATCCTTTAACTAAGGGCATGCCACTAAGCAAGTTTAAGGATCATATGTGTAATATGGGTTTTGGACCCTCTATTTGATTGTATTGTTATGATACAAAATGATGCTTTTAAATAAAACTATGTTTTTTTCTCATTTGGTTTTGTATACATATGGTTTATTGAGAAATAACACATTAAATAAAGGACCTTGAATAAACATTATGTTTATTTATAAAGTTAAAGTTGTAGGTGAAATTGCTACATTGTGATACATGGAAGATAACTTTCAGAATGTCGAAGGCTTGTCATTATGATCCAAGTATCAGTTTCATCATTCAGTTTATACTAACTTAAGAAAACCATAATAATAATATACTTTATATGGACCAAGTGGGAGAATATATATATATATATATATTGCTTTATAAATTATTATTATTTTATAAATAAATTGTTTTATATTTTATGCATATATCAATCTTTGGTGCGGTCCATATTAAAAGTAGATATACAGACTGTAATATATTAATAATTAAGTCTAACATTAATATCTCTATCTAATCATTAATGGTAGAATTATAATCGAATAAATATGGATGCCAGTATGTGGGTGTTATAAGACAAAGAAATAAGAAAGATAATAAATTAATTATTTAATTAATTTGTATCTCAAATTCTGCTTTTGAAATGAGGACGGAAAAGTAAGGATTTGGTTATAATAACCAACCACCCACTTTAACTTATGCACTTAAGAATAGAGAGCACAAGTGGGGGTTATGATTTTGGTCCTTATCTACATGAAATAAAGGTTTTATACATACACACGTACATCCATTAAAGAGTAAAATAGAAAAAGACGACTTCTTTAATTTTTTATTTGTAATTTTTTTGTGTGAAATCAAAGATGAAGAAAAAAACTAAAGAAGATTTCTATTATTGCTCATCATAAGAAATACGGACCATCGGATTTTAAAAAAAATTGAGTAAAACTGTAAAATTTGATTCTTGTACTTACAAATTGTGAATCCAATGATTAATTATGTCAAAAAAATAGAGATACATTTTTAAAGATTCGTAACAAGCATTACATAATTAAATTATATATTTTGAATGCCTGTATTATGGATTATGATTTCATACCTTTATTATTAAATTATACATAAATTAAATGTATTAATGTTGATAATAAGTTATGCCATAATTATTTTTTTTGTGATTTCTGTGTGTGAAATCAAAGATGAAGAAGAAAACTAAAGAAGATCTCTATTATTACTCATCGTAAGAAATAAGAATCATCGGATTTAAGAAAAAAATAGAGTATAACCGTAAAATTTGATTGTTGCATTTATAAATTGTGAATCCGGTATAATTAATTCTATCAATAAATGAAGTCACGTTTTTAAAGATTCATAACAAATATTATATAATTAAATTTTGTATTTTAAATGCTTGTATTATGTATTATGATTCCATACCTTTATTATTAAATTATAAATAAATTAAATGTATTAATGTTGATAATAATTTATGCCATGAAATTATATCTTACAAATCAATTATTCAATGCAACGGACTGTACATATAATGAAGCTTACCTTTCCTATCGTAGACTAAACTTTTCATTATTACTTTACAAATGGACTCTCCAATAAAACTTGGAAATGGCGATAGAGGAAGGAAAGGATGTAAAAATACCTGGTAGGTCCGACGGCGGCCGACTTGAGCAGAACGTCAAGAGACATGGGGTGAGAATAGCGTAACCAATGGCCTGAGAGAGTTTCAACGTGTCGGAAGGCTGTTGGCTTGTACAAAACGCCACTGCTCTCTCGTCTTTTCTTTCTTTTTCTTTTTCTTTTTATTTTTTCCTTTTCTGAAAATGATGGCTATCTTGTCTCGGGATCGAGAAATCTGAACTTTACAAGAGTACGAACGAATGATGGAGTTTTTGGTTGATTAGCAGCCGCTGCAAGTGCAACTTGAGTCTTCATCGTCACGGTTGCACCGGACCGGGACGGAAAGGGAGGTAAAAAAACATCATTTTCTAAAATTTAGAAAATAGAGAGAGAAGAAAGAGTTAAAAAAGTTATATATTTCAAGAGAGAAAAATTTTTTTAATTATTATTTATATTAACTAATTTAAATTATTAGTATTTTATTAAAAATAAATTAATTAAATACTTCTTATATCGATTTCGATATAAAAAAAGTTTTAGAAAAAAAAAATATTTCTGAAACATTTAAAAAGGAAAAATGGTACCTAAGTTTCATTTCCGTACTTCAGTATTGATCATGCCCAAACAATTTATTTTTATTCCCAAAATGTATATCGGCTTTTATTTTTAAACGGTCAAAACTTATTTTACTTTTTATCTCTTATATTTTTTATATATATGTGTGTTAATTCTTTTAATAGTTTTTAATAAAAAGTATAATTATAATATTCAGGTTAGTTTTAGTAATTTCTTAAAATATGTATAAATGACTACAATTAATTCCTTTTTGGAATGTAGGAGTAGTAGTTGGTAAGCTCTTTTGAAAAATATTTTGGAGCTTATAGTAAAAAAGAAGAAGAAGAAAAAAAAACTAGTTTTTCATAAGCTATCGCATTAAAATTTTAGCTAACTTTTTCACCTAGTTATGCTGAATAGACTCTTATTTCGGTAAACTTACAATGAGCTTACTGTTGTATCGCTATATATGTTTGTATGTCAATCAACTACCTTTTAGCTTGATTTAAAAGTAGCCAACTTATTTAATTTTAAGTGTGCATAATTAAAATTAAAAACTTTGTGTTATTATTTGGACGATTTATGATAGATCTTTGTACTTAAAAGTATTTTTTTGATAACTTTTTAATATCAGCTCCCAATTTTCTTTTTTAACTTTTGACTTTTCATCTTTCAACTGACTTTTCAGTCATTCGTTTAAAATATATCATTACATGAGCTTTCAGTTTAATACCAAGATTTCTTTTTATTCAGCGTATTTGTTAATCCTAAAGGTAGGTGTGAATATGTTAGGTCTTATATTTGAGTTCAAAAGGTAGTACTAAAAATTTATTGGGTGAATTGATATAAAAATATTAATATAGTTGTGTATATATATAATTTTAGAAACATATAAATTATAATTGTGGAGTAGTTTTGAAAATGATAAATATTTTATGTTTTCTATTTTATTTTTTGAATAAAAAAGATATATTTAGAAATAAAATCCTGCAAGTTCTATTAAAATTTAACGATCTATTAAAATTAGTAGAAAACAATAACCGGGCGTTCAATATTTAATACACATAATTATTAAATGTATTTAATTATCTAGCTATTTTATTAAATAAATTTATGAGTTATTTTGAATACAAAGGGCCACTTCATTGAGGTAGGTTGGTTTATCAAGTGATGCTGGAACATGTCTTCAGGGAATAGGATTTTGCTTTCTTGATAATAAAATTAAAGGTTCTTGGTTTTCTCCGAGGGTTCGTTGAAGAATGTTTAATCTTACTTAAGTCACGTGTCAAGAGTGTGACTTAGGAGAGACTTGCATGGAATTATTAAAAGTTTAAAGAATCTCATGGAAAGTGCATGATATTGTTCGTTCGGTACTAATCATGAAATCAAGCTGGTCATGGTTAGGAGCTATTTGTCATTAGCTAATTTGTTTTCTTCGTGATTAAGAAGCTTGTTTTGGTTAGTTAGGAGTTTTGTCTTAAATGTGTGTGTTTTATCTTGCATGGCTGGTATGGGACTAGTTTTTCGGTGATTTTTATCTTTGTTTTTTTAGTTTATCTTATGCGGGAGAAGATTGATTTGAAGAGGTATGATCATGGTATATAAACTATTTATAAAATAGTAAAGTTTAAGTTTAATCTTTAGTTATTCTCTTTGTGAGTTCCTTCTTATAATTCATTCTTTGTGAGAATTAAATAAGAAAATCTCTTTATTAATTTTATGCGAATTAATTATCAAGATTTAACTAGTGAAATTTGCTATATGTATTTTTTTATTATTAGAGATCATTTAAAAATCATCTTTGAAATGCTTTTTAAATAACCCAGTTTAAAAAATTAGTTCGTGTGTTTGACCTCTCACCTTTTAGAAGGATCGGTGATGCAGTCATATACAACTATTGTTTATGTTTGGTTTTGTTGGATTTTGCTCCAAATATTTAGAGCCTCGCGATAGTAAAATAAAAAGTTTTTGTTGAAACAATCGAGAGGACAAGGTCGGCTCAGCTTGTCTGCAGTATAGCGTGGGTGTTGGTCGACTCAGCTTGCCTGCGACATAGCTTGCGTGTGATTCAGATGTTTTTTAGCCCACTTTGATCCGGTCCTACTACTTTAATACGATTTAGTCATTAATTAATTAATGATAATTTATTTCTCCTCATTACTGGCTATTTTGCGTCAATGGAGTTTAATATTGTAGTATTAAATTTCCAACATTTTGAGCAACCTAGAGGTTTAAGTAACGCATGAAACTTTAATTTACCAACAACTATCTAATCCTCCAACGTTTTGATTGGCCAAGCATTCAATTTCTCCCCCTTCCAAAACTCCGTCAGTTTCCAAGTTTTCCACGGAAGGGCTCACACTCTCTCGTACACAGTGCACTAAGTTTGGTGGAGCAAGACACTAACCCTAAGATTGAAGACTAGAAGCCCTTTTGCACCATAGAAGGGGTTATTTTGATTTAGGGCAGTGGAGCGCCACAATTTCTTGATTTATTGTTGGTTCTTGGATTGGCCAGATAAGTCTGCTCTATTTGTTTTGCTTCTTTTCGAATACTTTGGTTCTTACGGTTTTATATATATATCGTAAGGCAGATTTTAAGGGCATTATGATACACATATATATCTAATGATGCCACGCAATTATTATATCCTGAAGAGAATAAATATATATTCAAAACACATCTAAGACACTTACTTGCAGTTTTAATCACTAACCGAAGACAATATTAACTTAAAGAATATATGATAACTTTTGTCAATTGTCATTGAGTACAACACTAGAAGGATAAATTATTTTTTCATTAACTTGGATGGCATCACTAATGTCTTTAATATATCAACACAAAGAGCTATGAATTAAGATGTAATGTAACCAATATATCAAACATATTTAACTACTTTACCAATATTTTTTTTTGTGATTACCGAGGTGTATTAAGCTTTAATATCACTAAACTTATAACCGATGCCTTTTCATTAAACTTTAAAGGTATATAAAATAAGGCGCCGAAGAGAAAAACATTGGTTGTAGGGAGTTAAAAGGCTAGACATTAAAATACTAGATGATTTAACATGTGGAATTAAATGTTGATTTAGTGTGTAACGGTGACGGAAAATGAAATTGGAGCGTGTATTTTATTATTATATATTATATATAATAGATTTTGGAACGTTTGTAAGGTTAATATTCATAAAACATTGAATATTCTTAATTTTTATTCGAATGTCCTGTTTTCGTACACATACTTAAAGTTTTAACCAGGAATATATTAATAACTATGGTAAATAATACATACGGTGATATAATTAAATTTTTTTTTTGATAAGGTAGCATTCTATTTAATGTTATTTTGAATATTTTTATAAATTTGACAATTTTCAAGCCCTTGTTAAAAAAAATATGGGACTAAGAAAGTTCCCTCTCCCTTCCCCCTCCCCAAAAAGTAAAACTCACTAATTATGGTCGTCAACATGTTCTTTTTAGTGAACTCCCTTCCCCAATAATAGAACGTACACATCATCAATGAGGTATGACTGTGCCTTCCATTTACTAACACGAATGTGATTTTCATCGATTAACATGAGCTTCCGCGTTAGGGACTTAGGTTGGTTTTTATTTATTTATTTATTTTTATCTCAATGAAATCCCTTTGTTTTTATAGTTTACAAGGTTCCCATGAAGTTTGAGATAAAAATTTTACCTTTTATTATTTTTTAAATAATATATATATTTATATTATTAAAATATTTTTAAAATTTTTATTAAAATATATTAATGATGAAAATTTATGTTAAAATATAAGGGGACTTTATATTATAAAAGTAAGGGAGCACAATTTATTTTAACCACAAAAGTGAAAGCTTTATATTAATTTTAATAAATTTATCTACTTAATTATAGTCACCAAAGGGCATAGCAGCGTTTTGAAACGTCTGCCTCTATCATTAGGAAGAAGAGATGGTGTAAAAGTCTACAGCCTTATGGCATCTTTATTTTATTTTGATTTTAGTAAAAAGGTAGGTAGGCGGGCAGTAGCATATACGTACGCATTGTTGGAGTTCGGTGGGGCTATAACATAGAAAAGGCGGGGTGTGTATGGCGACGGCGTATGTGTTTTCGCGCTGTCCTATACAATACGTGCAGTCGAAGAAGATGGCCGATAGAATACCCTCTGTGTTGATTGATCAGGTGCAGCATTGTGAAGCACACCGCTCGTGAAAGGCCACTTATAAATGGATTAGGATGACATTATTGGTCATATTTAATAGGCTCCACATCTATTGCAGGAGGGCCCAGCAAGCATTTATTGATCAAGTTGCAACGGCGTTAGCCATGCCCATGGCGTCATCGTATTATTATAATTTTTAATATTTAGTAGTACTAATTAATTTTGATGATAGGGAATTAGAGACGGATGGAGTGTGGGTGGCCTGGAAGTTCCTTCTCCTGGTCAATGCCTTGAGGTGGGGAGTTGCATGCCTATCGACGAAGTAAAATAATGGTAGGATGGATCATGGATGTATGGGCCACCCACATCACACCTACTTTCCCGATGTGTTTGATCAAGTAATGATATTTGTTTGTTCTTGCCTTTGGCGTCTATTTCGGCTGATAGTAGCTAGCTAGCATGATGTCTGACAAAATGGTGTTGTGGTTGGCTCATTCCCTGAAAGTGCCTGCTCTAAAGTCTGAACTGGGAATAGAGTAAAACGTAAAATAACGATTCACCCAAAGTATATATATATATATATATTTATATACATAAAAACAGATTTCTAATCGGAGGAAATAAAGATATAAATTCAATGGTTGATGTTGATCGCTATCATATTACTTTCATTTTTCCTTGATTACTGCATCACATACATAAATACAGAGAGAGGGAGGGAGGGATTTGATATGCGCCATTATGCACTCATTGAAATGTCGGAATTGAATAACATATCATGAATTCACAATTTATCATGATCTTGAGTGAGGAAGCAATTTGACGGGCGTCGATTCCCACCATTTGCTTGTGGACAAATTACATCAGCTCCTCTCTCTGTCTTTCGCTATAATAAAAGCATGCCGCCACACGAAAAGAAAACCGACCTAACTTCCAAATACAAGCGTCCCGGCCAAAAAAGAGACGCAGTGGGCGGTCTTTGCTAAAAATCCGCTAGCCGACGCACACAGTCACATCGCGACGCGACCTTGCGAAATAACTACAGACCTCACCATGTACGCATTTCGGCCGATGATAGCTAGCATGATATATACGCACATAATAATAATAATAATAACAATAATAATAATAATAAACATCAAGGGGAGCATGCCGCACTCATTTCCTGAATGACGACGCCGTGCGAGCTGCGAACGATCGGTCGAATGGATGGATGATGCTTTAGATCGGTTAACGATGAGCAGGACTCGGTCATATGGGTGCATGACTTTACTAGTGTCTTTACGGTGAGATTTTTCTATCAAGCGTATTATCAGATTTTTTCCGGAGACGACTTGAGTACTACCACAGCTAATTTAATGTGGAGAAGCTTAGTGCCCCTAAGATTTAAGCTCACAGTCAGGATCGCAGTTTAATAAAGACTCAACACAAAGGAAAGATCGATCAAATTACAAATTATTAATATCTGTAAGGTATTTTATCCTTTCTATAATTTGAAGTAAGAGTCGGTCAATTATCTTTTTCTTATTTGTTTTGTGACGGAAAAGATTTGGTATGAAATTTGTGATTGAGTTGGATACTTTTGGGTAATCTTCAAGTCGGTTGAGGACAACATTCCACTTTTTTTACTATTATGGACATTATTTGGGAATTTAAAAATAAAAGAGTATTAGATAATATTAAAGTTTGTAGTAAATGCATACTTATAGTTATTAAGATGAGAATTAATTTTGGATTAAAAACGATAGAAATTTTTTTCTAGCGGATGAAAGGAGATGACCCACAGTATCCAAACCTTTTTTAAATTAGAAGGTTTTCTTTTTCCTCTTCCTTGTAGGAATGACTATGTGACCTTCGTGAGTTTTTGTATGTTTTTTTAATGTTGCGTACTACTAATTATCAAATAAATAAATAAAAAGATCGGTTAACGATGATACAGCGGGAGTCGGGGAGTACATGCGCCTGCGCCTGTACTTGTTCGCGAACCGGCGCCTTAATTTTCTAGTATCAGTTCGCGTGTGATTAAAAAATAGGTGCGTGCGACGTCCGTCTGGTTAGAAACTGGAAGCTGATGTTTGATTATTAGTTAGCGTCCGATCGATCGGGTGCTCGTGTAATCAGTTTCTGTTGACGATTTCGTCCAATAAGTGTTATTATTATTTTGTACATAGCAGCTTTTGTTGACTTGCTTATGGTTTTTTAATTTTTTTTATGATTAATTTATTCTCGATATATTGTTATAGTAGTCAATAAAGTTCTAGTTTTTATATACATATAGCTCTAAAATTAAATAAATAAAATTTCTAAATTTTTTGAACCTCTTAACTTAAGTCGTTTTATAGTTTTAGAACGCCATTATTTATAAATTTTGATCGCTAATTTTTTTAAATATAATTAATTATGTATTTTATCTTTTTGTATGCAAGCTGAATAATTAAACAAGTGTTTATGTTGAATCTTTTTTATTTATAGATTATATACGTAAATTTAATAATCAGATATTTTTTTTTCAATAATCCGATATATCCGATCCGATATTTCGGATAACCGATCCGATATTTCGGATACGGATTCGGATATGGGATATCAAATATTCGGAAAAAATATCCTGTCGGATACGGATATCCGACAATGCACACCCCTACTAGAAGGTCCACGGACGGTTATTAGTCAAACGATTAATTACTCATCTAATATCGTATAAGTGGCCTGAACGAGTGTCAATAGAAACCTCATGACGAAATAAATATGTTTGTATTTTACATTAAAGATAAATGAATAATAATAATAATATGGACAGTGAAAATTCTTTTTCCCTTCAAAATTTTATTTATAAAACGTTTTATTAAAAAAAAAGAGTAGTATCCTTAACAAAAGATCGAACTCGATCGCTTGTATTTGCGTCCCACAGCCAGGATTAGAGGTGGCAAACGGGTCGGGCGGGTCGGGTTCGGGTCGGGTCATAGCGGGTCGGGTCATTAACGGGTCGGGTCATAGCGGGTCATTTGACTATTGCGGGTAGGGTGCGGGTCGGGTCGGGTCACTAACGGGTCGGGTCATTTCGGGTCAATCAATTTGGCGGGTCGGGTGCGGGTCGGGTCGGGTCATTAACGGGTCGGGTCATTTCGGGTCAATTTGTCGGGTCGGGTCGGTTGCGGGTCGGGTCATTTCGGTTGCGGGTCATTTCGGGTCAATTGTCGGGTCGGGTCGGTTTCGGGTCGGGTCATTTCGGTTCCGGCCTCCAGGTCATTTCGGGTTAATTTGTCGAGTCGGATTAGGTCCGACTATTCGAGTTAAGAAAACTCGGATTCGGATAATTTTGGGTTAACTTGATTGGTGGTAGGGTGACTAGGGTCGGGTTGGTTTCGGGTCATTTTCTAGTTCACGTGAGTAGGTGGCTTCGGCCGGTTCAGGTCATTTCATATTTTCATGTAATAATATAATATGACAGGTTAGTTATGTTCGAGTTGTTTCGAGTTAAATTGATGGGTGGGGTCATTTGACTCATTTCATACAATTTGACGGGTTGAATTCAATTAGTTACGGGTTAACTTAATGGGTCGAGTTTTGACGGGTTTACTCATATTCGAGCCTAAGTAATTATCATTTCATAAATCATAAATATTAGAGACAGACAATCATAAGATTAATATTGCAGATAAAAGAATTAAAAATATTAAATGCGCTTTATTTTCACAAATAAATAGTAAAGATATTTATAAATTTTAATAATAAAAAATGTTGCGCTTTGAATCAAACAAAGATATTTATCATTGATTATAATTTATTTGATAACTTAAAATATTTAATTACTTAAAAAAGATAATTTTATAAAATAAAGATGATCAAAACAATATTATACAATGTATAATTAATTATCATTTATTACATTGTATATATTAGATACAATAATAAGATTACTAGTAAAGATAAATGAAATAAGAATATTATATGTGTTTTATTTTTACAAAGGTAAATAATAAAAATATTTATAAGTTTTAATAGTATTATATTCGATTGCTTAAAATATTTATAAATTTTAAAAGTAAAAATATTAGATATCTATAATATATTATATTTACTTAATTAGTTAAAATATTTGATTACTTAAAAAAAGATAATTTTATAAAATAAAGATGAGCATAACAAGAATAAACAATGTATAATTATCATTTACTACATTGTAAATATTAGATACAATCATAAGATTATTAGTAAAGATAAATGAAAAAAGAGTATTATATGTGTTTTATTTTTACAAAGGTAAATAATAAAGATATTTATAAGTTTTAATAGTATTATATTTGATTGCTTTAAACATTTATAAATTTTACATGTAAAAGTATTCGATGTTTATCATATATTATATTTAATTGATTACTTAAAAAAAGATAATTTTATAAAATAAAGGTGAGTATAACAAGAATATATAATGTATAATTATCATTTATAACATTGTAAATATTAGATACAATACAATTATAAGATTACTAGTAAAGATAAATGAAATAAGAATATTATATGTGTTTTATTTTTACAAAGGTAAATAATAAAGATATTCATAAGTTTAATAGTATTATATTTGATTTCTTTAAACATTTATAAATTTTAAAAGTAAAAATATTAGATGTTTATATTATATTATATTTAATTAATTAGTTAAAATATTTGATTACTTAAAAAAAGATAATTTTATAAAATAAAGGTGAGCATAACAAGAATAAACAATGTATAATTATCATTTATTACATTGTATATATTAGATACAATAAAATCATAAGATTATTAGTAAAGACTAAATATAAATGAAATAAGAGTATTATATGTGTTTTATTTATACAAAGGTAAATAATAAAGATATTTATAAGTTTTAATAGTATTATATTTGATTGCTTTAAACATTTATAAATTTTACATGTAAAAATATTAGATGTTTATTGTATATTATATTTAATTGATTACTTAAAAAAAGATAATTTTATAAAATAAAGGTGAGCATAACAAGAATATACAATGTATAATTATCATTTATTACATTCTATATAGTAGATACAATACAATCATAAGATCACTAGTAAAGATAAATGAAATAAGAGTATTATATATGTTTTATTTTTACAAAGGTAAATAATAAAGATATGTATAAGTTTTAATTATATTATATTTGATTTCTTTAAACATTTATAAACTTTAAAAGTAAAAATATTAGATGTTTATCATATATTATATTTAATTGATTACTTAAAATATTTGATTACTTAAAAAAAGATAATTTTATAAAATAAAGGTGAGCATAACAAGAATATACAATGTATAATTATCATTTATTACATTGTATATACTAGATACAATACAATCATAAGATCACTAGTAAAGATAAATGAAATAAGAATATTATATGTGTTTTATTTTTACAAAGGTAAATAATAAAGATATTTATAAGTTTTGATAGTATTATACTTGATTGCTTTAAACATTTATAAATTTTACATGTAAAAATATTAGATGTTTATTGTATATTATATTTAATTGATTACATAAAATATTTGATTACTTAAAAAAGGATAATTTTATAAAATAAAGGTGAGCATAACAAGAATATACAATGTATAATTATCATTTATTACATTGTATATACTAGATACAATACAAATATACAATCATAAGATCACTAGTAAAGATAGATAAAATAAGAATATTATATGTGTTTTATTTTTACAAAGGTAAATAATAAAGATATTTATAAGTTTTGATAGTATTATACTTGATTGCTTTAAACATTTATAAATTTTAAAAGTAAAAATATTAGATGTTTATCATATATTATATTTAATTGATTACTTAAAAAAAGATAATTCTATAAAATAAAGGTGAGCATAACAAGAATATAAAATGTATAATTATCATTTATTACATTATATATAGTAGATACAATACAATCATAAGATCACTAGTAAAGATAAATGAAATAAGAGTATTATATGTGTTTTATTTTTACAAAGGTAAATAATAAAGATATGTATAAGTTTTAATTATATTATATTTGATTTCTTTAAACATTTATAAACTTTAAAAGTAAAAATATTAGATGTTTATCGTATATTATATTTAATTGATTACTTAAAATATTTGATTACTTAAAAAAAGATAATTTTATAAAATAAAGGTGAGCATAACAAGAATATACAATGTATAATTATCATTTATTACATTATATATAGTAGATACAATACAATCATAAGATCACTAGTAAAGATAAATGAAATAAGAGTATTATATATGTTTTATTTTTACAAAGGTAAATAATAAAGATATGTATAAGTTTTAATTATATTATATTTGATTTCTTTAAACATTTATAAACTTTAAAAGTAAAAATATTAGATGTTTATCATATATTATATTTAATTTATTACTTAAAATATTTGATTACTTAAAAAAAGATAATTTTATAAAATAAAGGTGAGCATAACAAGAATATACAATGTATAATTATCATTTATTACATTGTATATACTAGATACAATACAATCATAAGATCACTAGTAAAGATAAATGAAATAAGAATATTATATGTGTTTTATTTTTACAAAGGTAAATAATAAAGATATTTATAAGTTTTGATAGTATTATACTTGATTGCTTTAAACATTTATAAATTTTACATGTAAAAATATTAGATGTTTATTGTATATTATATTTAATTGATTACTTAAAAAAAGATAATTTTATAAAATAAAGGTGAGCATAACAAGAATATACAATGTATAATTATCATTTATTACATTATATATAGTAGATACAATACAATCATAAGATCACTAGTAAAGATAAATGAAATAAGAGTATTATATGTGTTTTATTTTTACAAAGGTAAATAATAAAGATATGTATAAGTTTTAATTATATTATATTTGATTTCTGTAAACATTTATAAACTTTAAAAGTAAAAATATTAGATGTTTATCGTATATTATATTTAATTGATTACTTAAAATATTTGATTACTTAAAAAAAGATAATTTTATAAAATACAGGTGAGTATAACAAGAATATACAATGTATAATTATCATTTATTACATTGTATATACTAGATACAATACAATCATAAGATCACTAGTAAAGATAAATGAAATAAGAATATTATATGTGTTTTATTTTTACAAAGGTAAATAATTAAGATATTTATAAGTTTTGATAGTATTATATTTGATTGCATTAAGCATTTATAAATTTTACATGTAAAAATATTAGATGTTTATTGTATATTATATTTAATTGATTACTTGCAAAAGTATTATTTTTTTATCCAATAATTTTTATATCATTTATTCTATCTTTTTTTTCATATTCATTTCTCTATATAATTTATCTTATTAATTTCTCTAGTTGTATTTATTTTATTAACATTATTATATTTATATTTTTATTATTTTTATTAATTATTATTATTATAGTAAAAAAAATATAATAAGTTATTTTAAACATAATTTAAATTAAATAATAATTTTATATATTTTCATTAATTATTAATTATTATATATATATTCATATAAATTAAAAATTAAATAATATAAAATATTAATATTAATATTATAATTAAAAAAGTAATTAGATATTATAAATTTAAAATTGATGAACGTAGAATACTAAATTATATTTAAAGTAAATTAATAATATTAAAAGAAAAAATATAACTAAAACTTTAAATTTAGGGTTGTAACGTGAGATACTCTTGATACGAGGTATAGTTATTATTTGTTGGATTTTGTAGGTGATAAGTGATAAATTGATAACTAATAAATGATACTATTATACTCTTCTATTAAGAGTTTCTTCAAATAGATGGATTAGTAGATGTAATGAACACGTTTTGAAAATCATTTTATAGGATTATAACTGGATGTTTGTCTTTTTTATTTTGGTTTTTTTTATTAATAATATATCTTATTAGGATATCATTAGTAAATAAGAATGGCTAGGGTAAAATTATGAAAAATAAGTACAATTTATAAAATACTATATTTTTTAAAAGCTTTAAATGAATAATAAAATATATGTAATTTATTATTATTATTATTATTATTATAATATATTTTGATGTCTGATCAGGTTAATATTGAGTCAGATCGGGTGATTGTCGGGTCGGGTCAACGTTGGGTCGGGTCAAAGCGGGTTGGGTCAATAACGGGTCGGGTCACTATCGGGTCGGGTCAATTACGGGTCGGGTCAATGACGGGTCGGGTCGCTATCGGGTCGGGTCAATAACGGGTCGTGGGTTGGGATCGGGTCGGGTCGGGTTCGGGTCGGGTTGATTATTATCGGGTCAGTGCCGGGTCGGATCATTGTCGGGTCGGGTCTGGGTCGGGTCGGGTCAACTTTTGCCGGCTCTAGCCAGGATGCTATCTGTGGGCCAAACGTCATAGCACCGTTTTCATACTCCTCTATATCTAATGCCCGTTCCCTCAAAAAATTGCGGACACTGTCCAAATGAAACTGCAGGACCAATCTGCTCGTATCGATCACTCTGCAAAAAATTTTGTCGTCCCTCCGCTCCTAACAAATCGGATTACTTAGCACTTGGACCGGACTGAGACAAGGAGGTAAAATAAGGATGAAAAGAAATATAAAAATATTATTTTTTAAAAGTTTTAAAAATGGAAACAGAAAAAAATGATAAAAAAAAGTGTGTATATATATATTATATTTTTTTTAACACCAAATTTATTAAAGTTAAGAGAATAAAAAAAACACCTCATTATCGTTTCTGTACTTCAGAACTCAGCTTGAATTTTAATAGGACGTTGACAAAGTTGTCCTCAAGAATCAATAATATTGACCCTTTTTTTTTCAAGTGAAGATCATTTAGAGCCTGTTTGGTTTGAAGAAAATTAAGTGGAGAGGAAAATGTAGAGGCAAGAAAATTGAAGGAAAGAAAGTGAAAGAAATTAGTTTTCTTTTCTTTGTTTGGTTGTTGGAGAAAATTTTGTGGAAAATTAAATTCTTGGAAAATATTTTTAGTGTTTGGTATATAGAAAGAAAATTCTAATAAAAGTTAAAATTTATTATTTAAATATTATTATATATTTAATTAAAATAAAAATATTATATTGATATATAAAAAATTACATAAAATTTCTAAAAAAATTATAAAAACTCCATAAAAACAATACTTATTCCAAATTTTTTTATATATAACTATTCTAAAATATTACATGAATAACTTATAATAATTTTAAAAAAAATTATAAAAAATACAAAATATTTCATATTTCTTTCTATTTAAAACATGCTACAATAAATATAAAAAGGAAAAAAAAAAGCATATCTTGTTACTAGTACACTTATATGTTCCGTCAAAATATTAATTAGGGATGGCAACGTATCGGATAACTCTTAT
Source organism: Tamarix austromongolica (assembly GCA_039764185.1). Lineage (NCBI taxonomy): Eukaryota > Viridiplantae > Streptophyta > Magnoliopsida > Caryophyllales > Tamaricaceae > Tamarix > Tamarix austromongolica. The sequence goes on along the minus strand of CM077814.1, from coordinate 79,899,971 downwards.
CTATTATCCAAATCTAATAAGAAAATATATACCAATATCCGTATCTAAATTTTTATGAGTATTTTTTTTTCTCATTGGGAGTGCTTTTGATTTGTCATTTGGCTTCTTGTTCTATGACATTATTGTCTCCGAGCCTCTCTTTCTCCTTGCATTACATTTGCGTCTGTCTCAAAAAGTCCGGATCCCTACTAAGGCGCTCTCTCTCTTCTTATTCTTCCTTTTTGATTCCAAACTCCTATCAGTTCAATTCGATCGATCTCTCTTTTCAGCTGCTTTTATTGCTGCTCTCCCCTAGCCCAGCTATCTTTCCCGGCCTTCTGTGTCGTCTCTGAAATCGTGAGTAGCACGTAGCTAATAAAGCGCGCCATAGGCAGAGCTCCCTGTTGTGATAAAGCAAATGTGAAGAGACGGACGTGGTCACCCGAAGAAGACAAAACGCTTCGAAATTATGTTTAGAATTATGGTATTGGTGGCAATTGGATCTCTCTTCTTCAAAAGGCTAGTAATTATTTCTCCTCCTCTGTCTTTAAATTTATTTATTTTATTTTTTTCACACTTCTTCTTCCTCTCACCCCCTGTTTTTTTTTTTCATTTTACATTTACCCAAGCCTGTTGTCTCGAGTACTCCTCGCGGAGATGATTGATCGATCATGGAGTTCCTTTCCAACTTTTTCAACTTTTTCGCCATTTCTCTTCTACCACTTGCAGAGAGTAGCGATAGAAAGAGAGGGAAAGAGAAAAGAGAAGAAAGGAGAGGAGGGAAAATAGGCAAGGATCTCGAGGGGAGAAAAAACTGGCTAGGATTCGAAGTGCCGAAGACGGGATCAATTGCGGTCTGCTGCTTCGATGGAGAACCAAATAATCGACGAAGGAGAAGGAAGCAGACTCGACAATCGGGAGAGTCAATTTTCCTTCCTTCACCGTTATTTTCCTCAGGTTTAGCTGAGGAAAGTTAAGCACTATATAATTCTCCGACCCTTTCCTTCATATTTTCTTTCTTTATAATTTTCCTAGTAACCAAACAATACATAAATATTTTCCTTCTAATTTTTTTTCCTTTCCCCACTATATTTCTTAAACCAAACAAACTCTTAATGAGCCATAGCCACTAGCCAATAGATTGAATTAATTTCCTTGACTTTAGGTCAAATTGATTAGTAGGTCCCCCCCCCCCAACCTCATTTTTTTTCCTTTGTTGGCCCAACTTCTTAAGGCACTTGTGATTTCGATCCAAACCTCCTAGACTTAGGTACCCTTTGATAAATTAATACATGAGCTGAATCTAATCTAAGTTAATATTTTTGGATATATATTTTAATATTTTTTAGTTTATTTAAAGTTTTTTTAATAACTTGTGATAAAATATAGGGATAATTTTTAAAAAGTATATAAAAAATTAAGACTTCATATAATCTAAAATCAATAAATAATATGATTATTCAAACACATTCTGATAACAAGCATATGAGGAAATGTAACCAAGGGCAACCCTTTGGGCCTTCGGCATTAGTTACGCTATTTGAATATTTTTGTAGTTGCGGAACTTGATTATGTGATGTGCTTCATATTTATATTGGGTCACCAAAGAATATTGCCCAATAAGTTTCAGATCTTGGGTTGTGCGTCATACGAGTTATGTCTCAGATGACGAAAAAGGTAGGTGTTGTGAAGTCAAGTTCAATGCATGATCCCATAATACACATTTTTATTTTTCTTAGCCCTTGCCCACATAGTTTCTTCTTCTTTCTTTCTTTCTGTCGGTACATGAGAAACATTTTATTGAACTAAAAGGGTTTTTACAAGACGTGACTTACTAAGCACTTTTACATTTGATTCAACAAAATCACGGACAAAAGGAAGCCAAGTATCAAAAAACCATGGAGTTACAATGGGATGCAATTTTTGGTTTTTTGATACTTTTCTATGTAGTTTCAAATAAACATTAGTATATTAGCTTACCCATAGACTTGTGGGCCACGACATCGAGAGATCCATTTTTTAAATGAGGGCATTATACAAAAAAAAAAAAAGAATTTCATTAAGGAGCCTTGGGAGGCCTAGAGTCTGATGTAGTTGGGTCTCGAGTGTACAGTTCCATGTATCTAATTTCTCCTCCAATGCTTTCCTTTACTAATCTCCTACCTAGCTCCGCTTTCCTTTTCCTTTAATTTTATAACCCTAAATTAATTATTAAAAAGTTTTTATTTTATTAGAAGTAAAATAACAATATTGTTGGATATTATCGTCGTAATCAATATAATTATGACTTACCATGTCAACTTTATATTAAATACAAGGAAAAACTTAGAATTTAAAGTATGATAAACAAAAAATGAGAGAAATTTCCATAGACTAAGATCAAAGTTTGAAAATTAACTCCGAGTATAATATAACAAAATACAAAAAAAAAATATCGATTAGACACAGAATACAAAAGATATCTGAATAAAAAATATGTACCGAATAACATCAACTCTACGTCTAAACCCCGAAAACAAAAATCACTCCTCAAAAGGTAGATAATAAAAACAAGAGAAATCATCCAAGCAGTCCTCAATGACCTGCACAACAAAAGTTGGATTGTTTGCTCGTGGGAATGAGCAATATCTATGAAACAGATGATCAATATACTACGTATCAAGTGAGGGAACAATATAATTATAGTAAGGTCATGCAATTACATAAGGCACATGGAATAATAATAATAATAATAATAATAATAATAATAATTGATTAAACATGATACAATGCGAGTGAATAATTGAACCATTATTTGGTATAATCACAATTAGTTTTATTAATTATATTGAGCTTATGGACCCTACTATTCTTAATTTCGTGGAATAGATTGAACCACTTTCCAAAAGGGAAAAAGATAAAAGATAAAAGAAGCACGTAGTCACTATTATTAAGCTTGTGGAATAAACCCAACATCTCTCAAGTTAACACACTCCTGACCACTATTATTAAATCAATGGAACAGTCGAAAGCAACTCTTCGGTTAATACACTCTTGACTACTATTATTATTTGGTGGAATGCACTCTACACCTTGATCCTAACTCACATGATCTTCTACTTTAAGCATTTAATGCCTTATTAAATTATTGTTGCAATACCCTAAATTTTATTTAATCTTAATCCCGAATAATCAATATCTTAACCTAATCCTAATATTAGGTAATTGATATTTTTATTTTACCTTAATTCATTAATTTTCTATCTAATCCTAATCTTAGTCTTAATTATGGGTCATTAATATTTTAACTAAACCTAACAATAGATGGTTGATAAATTAATTTTACTCTAAGAAAATTTTAACATAATTTTAATCCTAACCCTAAACTATTTTCTTTTCTCTTCCTGTTTTCCTTCTTTTTTTCTTTCCTTCTCCCCTATCTCGATTAGTCTTCTTTCCTTCTTCCCTCCTTCATCTTCTGGCCATGCAACCCCTCCCTCCCATGATTCTTACACCCCCTCAATATGAGGAGCTAACATAGCCCCTTTCCTAGCTATGTGAGTCTCAAATATTATTCACCCCCTTGCTGCACCAATTTCTAACACCAGTTACCCCTTACCACACCAAATTCTGCTATGGCTAGTTTAAGCCTTGCACGACTTGGTTTGCTTGTGTTTTTCTTCTTTTTCCGCCCTCCTTTTCCTTAGTTTTTTTTCCTTAAGTTCTAATGATGTATTATACTTGATTATTAGGTGTGACTTCTTGGCAGACTCAGAGGAGGTATCATGGGGTTATACGTGCTTAGAGATTGAAGACTTTTTTTTTATAAGGATACATGTAGTAACTAGGGTTTGTGTGCAATGTATATATTTATAAAAAAATGCATGGTTGGTATTATTATTATGATAATTTTATGTTAATAATGTTATTATATGATGATGTGATATCGAATCTATGGAATGTGAGAATAAGTGAAGAGCATGAGCTTATATGTTATTGTTACAATAAATCTCATATTGATACCTTTAGTGTGTTAGTAAGACCTATGGTTTTTTAATGTGTTTGAATAAATATGGAGCATGTTTAATACACATTTTCAAGTAGTTTCATGATAATATGAATTAGAAGTTGAAAAACATTCATATTGGGACTCATAGATTTTTGTAAAAATTGGTGTTTCGGTTATCTTAGAGGTAATTTGGTCAATATGGGTCAAAAATAAAATCCTTAGTATTTTAATGTGTTAATTGGTTTAAAAAATTCTAAATGTATTATGTGGAATATTTTGAGTGAGTATGAATGGCCTAAGTCCAATAAAATAAGAAAATGGCTTAAATTAGGAATAGTAACCTTGGAGGTAGTGTCTTTTTTACATGTGTAAAATATTGAAGTTAGACTTTGACTTTTAGATATGATGTTAATAATTATATTTTAGGAATTAATATTAAATTTTGTGGTTATATGAATCATATGGAAAAAGTTATACCTAACTTGTGAGATTAAGGTTTCGTCAAGAATTGAGAATAGTAGCCCTAATGGCAGGTTGTTATCCCATGTGTAAAAATGTTGGAATTAGACCTTGATTTTTAGATATTTTATTAATATTATAATTTTAGTAGTATTTATTAAATATGGTGTTTATATAAGTCTTATGGAAAAAATTTATGTCTAATTTATGAAATTAAGATTTCGTAGAGATTAGTGAATAACAACCATAGAGGTAGGTTATTATCGCATGTGTAAAATGTTATATTTAGAACTTAATTTTCGGATATATTTTTGATAATGATATATTAGGAAGGTTATATGGGCCTTATAAGAAAAGTTGTGCTTAAGTTGTAAAATTTGAGTTTCGTAAGGATTTGTAAATTGTAACCCTAGGGCAGGGTTCTTATAGTATGTGAAAGATATTGCAATTAGACCTTTATTTTTTGATATCTTGTCAATAAAAATATTTTAATGGATTTTTACCAAATTTGGTGGTAAAATGAATATTATAGGAGGAGTGGTACTCACCTTATAGAACTAGAGTTTTCTTAAGAGAAATATGACATTTTTTCTTAGGAAAATATCCTAACCCTCATGTGGTTGTGTGTTATGTGTTTTCAATAATCAAGTTAAATTTAGATTATATTCTTTCATATTCACATGTGTTTATGCATGATGATCTTGAGAAAAGAAATAATGAATATGACATTAATCACTTAAAGTGAAATATCACATGAACTAGGTTTGAGGTGTTGTGTGTTCGTTCCATAGAATGATTATAGTGACTTAAGATCGTTGTGTCCTAATTGGTGAATTGGTCCGCTCTATAGGATTAAGAATAATTAGGTCCCTCATCTCAATGTTAACTTAAATAAGAATATGATCTTGAGATCAATAAACTATAGATAAAACATTAATCGCTTAAAGTGAAAGATTATGTGAACCACAACCTAGGTGTTGTATTCGTTCCACTATACAATAGTAGTGGCTTAGGGGCATTTTTCCCGAGAGGTACTTTAGACTGTTCAACCAGTTTAAGAATAATGATCAGGAGTATGGTGCCTTATTATTTGTTAGGTTTGTTACCCTGAACGATAATAGTGGCTCGGGTGTATTATACTCTGAGTGATGCTTCCATTTGTTCCACTGGATTAAAAATAGTGGGGTCTATGAACTCATCATAAATAATAATATGAATTATGATTATACCTAATAAGGAGTTCTAGAATTAGTAATTACCTTGCATCATATTATGCTAACATATATGCATGTTTATTCTTTTATGTGAAATTATGTATATCATACAACTTCGGTATGCTTGTATTATTACCTTAATCATTACGCAGTGTACCAATCATTTTTTTATGGGTTTTACTCATTCCCACAAACACATACTGCCTTGTTTTGCAAGCAATTGTTTATTTCCACTCTTAATGTGCTTGGCTTTGGTGATCTCTAAATTAAATTGTTATAAGATACGGTTATCCGGATATCTCTATCACTCTATGGACTATTAGTCCTTTTTTTTCATTACACATATTCTCTTCTCTCTATTTTGTATCTTCTATGGCCGAGATTGAGAGGGAAAGAAGAAGGCTAGGCTAAGACCGAGGGAAAAGGAAAGTGGTCTAGCCAAGAGCAAAGAAAATGACTTAACTAAGAGAAAATAACTTCCACCTATCCCACCGAGTTAAATCACTCGGAAAGATTATGAACTCAGTGAGTCCGCTCACTTGAAAACACTCCAACCAGTAACCTGACATCAACCCGGCCTGCTATCAACTTAATCCAACTTGACTAAAAAAAATTCAATATTAATTAGTTATGATTATAAAAAAATTAATACGTCTTATTATTTATTTAAAGCATTTAAAAATATATTATTATTTAAATCTTATTTATTTTTCTTACTTTTAAATTTTATTTATTCTAAATTTACCAATTTTTTTGCATAAAAATAAAATATTATAAAGCCATAATAATAAACAAATAGTAATTTACAACACATTATTAATCACATGTTTATATAAAGTTAAACTTAAAGATTACTTACAAGGTTAATGATTTACATTAATTTTAGTGGTCAATGTCAAATTCGACCCAAATCTAAAGTGATTCGATCAAGGATTAGCTCTATCAAAACCCAACCCAACTCGTCAAAACCTAAAAAGATTTGATCCATCAAGTTAACCCAGACCTGATCCGTCAAATTAACCCAAACATAAAATCATCTGAATACGAGCTTTCTTGGATCAATCCTAACCCAATAGGGAGATAAACGAGGTAGGTACGCCCATAGCCGTATCCGTACCCGTACCCAAATTTGTACCCATATCCGAATGAACTCCACTTATACATCCATATTCGTATCCATTAGATATCTGTTAATTGACGAATAATCCATTTACTCGTTAACAGATATTATCTAATGGACAAATCCATTTAGTGTTAAGCTAAATGATAATTTTAACCTTAATTTATACTGTATTTATTTTAAAGTTAAGGGCAGAAGGATAATTATATATCTGATAAACGGATACGGATGTGGATACTGGTATAGTTATGGGTACGGATATCCCATACCCATATCCAGTGGGTATTTTGTTCCATCCTCCTTATCCATTTGTATCCATATATTCGACCCAAGCCGATAAGTTACCTTAAATAATCCGAACCTGACCTGACTTAAACCCAAACTATCTCAGCCCAAATTCGACCTAACCCTGTAAATTCATTCGATATAACCCGTATTTACAACAACTTGAACCTGATCCAAACAATAAAGTGAACCGAGATGACCCAAACCAAAATGGTCCAATCCGACCCATAACCGACCCATAAAGGAAAAGGCCCACAAACAATCCGACTCAAGAATAACCCAGCCCGATTTCCACCTATAGGGATGAATGGTTTGAAATGTTTATTATCGATAACATGTGCCAAATAAATTCCTCCAAAATTTCCATCCAAAATAGAAAGAAAAAATATTTTAAAAAAGTAAAAAAATTTAATATAAATGATACACCGTCAGTAATAGGGGCCTCCATGGTTTTTCGAAGAAAATATTTCAATAAGGAAAATAGATTGGCGGACCCAAAAATCATCTCCTATCAAAGTAGGAAAGTTTAGAACCTTAATTTTTCTTGGAAAAAAAAATCTAATACCGACGATATGTATTCGGTATTAAACTTTTACCAGCAATAACTAAATGTAACACTTCATTTTGTTAGCTTATTACTGACCATATTTGTTCCTAATACCAACGCAACCATTATAAAAAAATGGAAACCCTGGCGCCACACTTCACCTTCTTTTCCTTCTCTTAATTGCTCATCGTCTCCTTCTCTCTCTAAGAGCCATTTGTGTAGTACTCTATTTATATAAATCCTAATTTAGATACCCTAATTTAACATTTGATTATTATGTATAATTAATTATAGAATTATTTTTTATTTGGATGTTCCATTATTATATGTAGTATTATTATTATTATTATTATTATTAAATTTGTGTTAATAATATGGGTTGGTAGATTAAAATATAATAATAATAATAATAAGAAGAAGAAGAAGAAGATTGCTGATGATAATAATCATATATTAATTGGGTAAGAATTTTAGTATTTAATAACCTCTTAAATTTAATTCTAATATTTATTTATTTATTTAAATATTAATACTAGCTTTGATCCTTTTTTTTCCTAAACCCAAACCCCCAAACCAAACAAGCCCCCCCGTGCAGTATCTTACTTCTTTTCCCTTTGCGCTGCGCCTCTTACCAAACTTAACCCTGCACCACCCTGCTAGCCTAATTTTTTTCTTTCCTCTCTGCCTCGTCCCAATCCCATCCACTCGATCACACCAGTCTACCCAGCCGTCTTCTTTTTTATTTCTTTCTTTTTCCCCATTCGATCACCGTGACCAGCCTACTCCATTCTTCTTCTTTTTTCATTCTTTCCTGATCTATTTCGACCCTTCTTCAGTGTTCCCCTTCCCCTGCTTTTGTGTCCCTCGACCTCCCCTACTTGTATCATCCATCACCCCAGCCTTGATGCATGTTTTTTTTGCTACCTCTACCATCTCCATTCGAGCATCCCAACCTTTGAGCCACCATCATCCTCCAACTTCACGCATTGCAACGCTAACCTTCCGTTCGTCCCCTGTATTGGTCTGGCTACACCGGCCCCTAGCAAGATCCCTGTCGAGCTTTCTTGCTCGAACATCAGCGAGCAGTAGCCCTAGCGCCACCTCGATCGAGCACCACCACAGCTCGATTAAGCTCCCATCTCTCGAGTAGCCTGCACTGCAAGCAAACTACGTAACACAACTCCCTTCAACGTGAGAGACAAGTAGAACTTCCCCAACATTCGTTCCGACCTAGTTCTTCTTCTAGCAACCTCCAGCCTAGCCTATTTTGCCAGCCCATCCTTGCTTGAGGAACAATCCTTGTATGGGCTATAGCAACAACCACCTTGCATGGATTTGGGCATAACTAGCCTTGCAATGCCCCTTACACAACCTTATTCTTGCAGCTTAAACAACCTTACTCGGTTGTGGGCATGGACTTTGGTTTTTGTTTGATGATCGATTAATGGTTAATGCTTGGTAATTCTTGAGTTAGTTTTGATATCTTGTTGGACTTGTTTTAGGGGGAAAAAAAGGAAGATTAGTGGAGGTTTAGGTTTGGAGGATTGGATACTAATTATCTTGTTTTTGATTGAAAAGTAGGTAAATTCAACTTCTCCATAGATAATATAAATTTAGGTATAAATATGATAGATTAAATTTCTAAAATATAAATCATGCTAGGTTGATGTTATCAAAATTTTGTATTTTTTTCAAAAAATAAGAGCATGCCGTATTACGTTTATGTGTAAAATTTTTTAATGTATAAGATAACATATGTTGCCATGAAAACATGACATATTATGTTTATGTGTAAAAAATTTTAACGTATAAGATAATATATGTTGCCATGATAGAAATTAATAATTCACATATGCCCTGGAAGTATTTTTCAAAAATGGGAATGTGTGCCGATGTCAATATAAATTATAGTTAAACAAAATACGCATATCTAGGGTCAGGGTTTAGTTGGAATTTTTGTCTTGCTTTATGCTTGCCATAACAATGAATTTAATATATTCCTTATACATTTTAGACAGATTTTGATGTATAACATATGGGTATTAAAGTATGATTAAGATTAATTTTAATGATTCGGTATAACATACACTAGGGGCAAAAATTAATATTTTTATGAGTCATGATGCATGTCTAAAATTATTACGGGGATTTGGTGGAAAAAATTATGATATGTTAAAATACATGCTAGAGTTTCATATGTGTATTATGTTATGTCCATACTTAGGGGTAATATTAAATTTTATCACCATATGGAATTTCCTTATATGATAAATTATTTTTTAATTATTATATTTTAGACTTTTCATGACAAATATCAATTAAAAATAAATATGGTAATAAATTGGATAAAAAGTGGTAACTGGGGTTTTGGAGGACATATTACTTATTCTGATAAAATTATTCCTCGGGTGAATAATTAGACTAGGTTAACCTTACTAAATTTTAGTTTAACCTTAGTGTTGACTTTGACTTGGTTTAAACTGTTGACCTTAGAGTTATCTTGAATAATTAAAAATAAAGAAAAAATTATTATTAAGTATGGAAAAGAAAATTTTGTATACTATGTGATATTTGTGTTCACCTCATAAAATATTAACATTGAAAGAGAAAGACCTCGAATTTGGAATTTATAGCTCCTTAGGAGTAAGCTACCTTAAGGATGATTTTAGCCCTCGATTTGATTTACTTTCCCTAGTGTATCCCAGTGTCCCAATAAGGACCTATATCTACTCTAATTAATTCTTTGGACTTCTTAATGGGTATCAATAATTAAGGATTAGGTGACCTAAGAAGAACAAGGGTATTGTGTTACCTTATTGCGCTAGTATAACTAGGAGTATGTCAGTATCCCTGGGTTCTAATGCATTAGGAAATTATGTTGCCTTGTTGTGCCGGTATGATCAAGCGTACGTCAATATCCCCAGGTTGATATTATTACCCCTTGAGTAAATTAAATAATCAAGAAGTAAATTTATGTGATGACCTTAGTATGTATTCGATTGATGATTTGGTAGTTACCTATGTGCTCTACCTTTGATTTTGAAGTTTATTGGATTGGTTGGTTGGTAGAGCCATAGTGCACTACCTTTTGAATAAGAGTTATGATATCATTATTATGTGTTCGAGATGGATGTAGAATGGTTAAGTATGTTGGTTGTTGATCATAAAGCATTGATGTCGTATATGTTATCGCATGTTATTTGTATCTTATTATCACATGCATCTTTGTGCTTCAAGCACGTATTCTGGTTATTATTTGTGTGTAAGTGCAATGTAGGCATGCTACATCTTCAAAGGTGTTGTGATTTACTTAATACAAGAAATTCGTACTAATACTATCACTTTTATGTTATTATGTGTACTAATGGCAGCTTAGGTTTGGGTTAAAGAGAGTTAGGGTTATTCCGGTGCCCTTTGTTCTGATTTTGTGCTTTGTTCTTGAGGTCCCTTTTCAGACGTAAAGCATTTAAAAACCCTTATATTGTATTTAAAAATATCACTATTTTTCTTCTACTGGTTTCTTTCTATTTTTATCTCAACGTTGGATAAGGTGCTGACCACACCTAATCTTTGCATCTAAATTGTTTTGGCCTCCCAACCAGCACAGGTCAAGTAATTTCTCTATGTGTGTTGTGGCATAACACCTAATATTTTATATAATTGCTTCCTCTGAATAGTAAAAAAAAGAAGTACTAAATTTGGGGTTGTTACACTTTCTTACCTCTATACCTCTTCCTTCTTCTATCTCCATTCCCCTCCCTTTTTATATTACTTTAAGAAGTTATTATAAGATCATAGTTTAGTTTACTTCTAATTTCATTTTGTTTATTTATTTTCCAATTTGCTAACTTATTTTTCTATTTTTTTTCATGTATAGACTACCGAATCCTTACTGGAGTTATTGGAACCTCACCTAAGGAGTAATTTCGGTGTCTCTTCTGCTATATGTTAGTATCTATTTATTTTTTCATAATTGATACATTATTTAACATTTAGATTATGTGATAACTGTTATATTATCTATGGTTTATATATATAAGTGTATGGATTTTGTTTTTGTTAATTAAAGTGCATATTTGTTGATAGGGGAGATGAAAATTATCAAATTAGTAATTAAAGTGCATATTATTATGTTTTAATAGGTCCGTATTTCACGATATTTGATTTGGGTTGATTGCTGTATGATATATGTTTGTTAATAGATAGAATGATTAAATTGTTACAATTTATTTATATGTGTGAGCATGTTAATATTTAATTTTATTATTGGCATGTTAGATTATGTAATTTAATATATTATGTATGTGACCATGCTAGAATGTAACTTTTAGTATATATATGTTTATATATGCATGCTAGGACATTAATATATATATTTTAAGATATTTAGTATGTTATTTAATTAAAAATATTATTTAAAGTAAAAAAGATAATTTATTTTAGGTAAATAAAAATTTTGCTTGAATAAAATTTAAAATTTTACACTCTAAGGATTATAGAATGTCTTTAGTATCAATTAAAAGTAATTAAACTAAAATAAAATAACTATATAGCATGAAAAATTAATTAACTTAGATAATAAAAAAAAGAGAGAAAAATTTATCATAGATAATATGTTGTTAGTATTAAAATGTTTGAGACTCTATTAGGTGCTATGTTTGAGACTAAAGATCTTGAAGATTCTTGGGATGGAGATATTTAGAGATACATATTTTGGAAAATTGAATGTTAATCATTTTATGAAAATACTTATAAAAAATAATTATCTAATATAATAGTTTTTTTTTTGGAAAATTTTTTAGTGACAATTTTTTTAAAAAAAGTTATTATCTTGGATAGTCACTATTTTAAGCAGTTGCACGTAGGAAGTTTAATCAACAGAAATACATTAGAAAGGTCTAAAACACTTAGACACGCAAATCCTAATTCTATTGTAATGGCAATGAATTCTGACTTTTAGCTTAGTTGTCACCATAAGCTAAAGGTGAAGAAAAGTACACGGTTGAAGTTCCATATACAAGAGTAGTTGGAAGCATGATGTAAGTGATGGCTTGCACACTTCTTCATACAACTCAAGGAATATGTGTTTCTAGGAGATACATATCACATTCTTGAAAAGGATATTAAAATTCTATTAAATAGATACTTGGTCATCTTTGTGTTACTTCTTATGCATGCTTGGAGGGTGCTTTGCAGGATGTCTTGTGGACTTATGGGATATTGTAATTTTGATTTTTCAGGAGAGCTAGCTAACAAAAAATAAACTTTGGATTTTATTTTCTACTTTTATAGGACGACATTCAGTTGGCAATATCTTATCTACAAAAAGTGATTGTATTTTTAACTATGGAGCAAAACCCAAAATTATACTTAATAAATCCTTAGGCTACTTTACGGTGTTTTGTTTGATATTCAAATTATCGCCCCTCTCTCCTGTATGTAGAGTATATAAATTTGGAAATATGAAGATTGTGTTTAAAGGATTCTCTATGAATACATATCATTTATTTGGTGTTGATCATCTAAGGAGAAAAATGAATTTTTCAAAGCATCCTCTTACCATAAATAGAATATTTTATTCATAATAAATTTTTACATGTCTATTATACCGACTAGTTTTTGGATATCGTACAATGTACGAGACTTTTGGTTTTTGGAGAATACTTGTTTCTCAAAAAATATTTGTTACATCTTTATGTTGTTTGTTTCTATTACATGGTTAATTTTTTCATATTGTTACCTTCATACTTATGAAACAATAAATGCATACATAAATTTAGCTTCTCATTTAGTATATAATATGTGCTATTACTTTGTGTTTTGGTAGTACAATGTTGATCGTGAAATTTCACATATTTGGCACAAATATTGTGCCTGCCAATATATTTGGAGGAACCATATTTCCGTAACAATCTAAACTTAAATATATAATCCTTTAATTACTTTCAATGGTTATCATTACCTTATTCTTTAGACTTTTTGACGTAATTTTTATGTTGTAATTATCTGCAAAGAAACCAAGGGCTATATTTTTTCAAATACAACCATACTTTTTTTAGGAGTTTGAAAATCATGAGCTACTTTTTGTTATAGTAATTTTTATTACCATACAGAATAATCTTTTTTTAATTGATTTTTTTTCTTCTCACATGTGACTCATCATGATCAAAAATATTTTAGGAGAATATTTATATAAGGAGTTGTCATACCATGGTTTGATTAGCTTTGTTGATAGCTTATGAAATTAATCTATATTTTTTTTATAATTTTTTGAAATAGAAATTTATTAAATTTTAGAATCATCATTTTTATAATTTTAGAACCATTTGCAATAGTTTATTTTTATTTTATTTTTTTTGAAATCGTTGAAGATAATTTGGATGAAATTCCTCCTCCTGTTAAAACCATTGTTAAATTTTTAAAAAATTCTCAAAAGTTCTAAAAATAATGTTAAATTCTTCTGTTGGTGTTGGAAGAAGACCTGCTCGAGTATACTTTTTAATTGCTGAAGCTGGTTATTTTCAAGACAGTTAGGTGCATTCTTTTTCAACCCTATTTATTTTTTTCTTCCAATATAGGACTTATCAATTAAAAAAATAGGAATCTCCGTCAAGGTAAATACAAGCTAAAAATCATCCTAACTAGCCTTAATGATGTCCTATGGCTAGAAATTTGAAATTAAGAGCTTAGGACTTTATCTAGATACTCATACAACATGGCTTGCTAATTCCCAAAAGTTAATAAGCTAAATTATTAGGGTTGATGAGAATAATTTGCAAAAGGTAAACTAACCTTTTAGTAGCTACTATTAACGCCGATATCCTAAGTACAACAATCAATTAAAATGTCATAAAATTCATTGCACTTCATTACACAAACCAGACTTGCCATTGTACTTGTTTTTGCCCTTGAATTTTAGTGTCCAAAACATTTCCAAATTTGACCATTCTTGTTGAGGGCGAGGGTTGATTTTGTGTTGTTTTTCTTACATAATCAATGATTAGTTGTTGTTGCTTTTTTACCTATTTACTTCTATTATTACAATGAATTATTATTATTATTATTATTAATTTATTAATTAATTAATATATCTATTAAATGTTTATCAAATAAAAATATATTATAAAAACATATCTTGTTAAAATATAAAATGTTCAAAATTATCAACATACATTAATTTACTTCAGACCACATAAATTGAAAGATATTTATATTTCTTTAGTAACATTCATACATAAATATTATATACCTACAAAAGATATTACTATTTCAATATACGAAATATTATTATTACTTCATTAATATTATTTCTTCAAATATATTATTACTTTACATTATATTATATCAAAAATGATTTCACCGAACCGCCATTTCATAACAATTTTGTGAGGCTTTCCGGTTGTATACTATGTATAGGGCTGTAAATGAGATGAGCCAGTTCGGTATTCGGCTCAACTCAGTTCGTTAAAAGTTTGGTTTAGCTTATTCGTTTAGTTAAACGAGACTAAAAGTGAGTCTCGGCTCGGTTTATTTTTTGACTTTGGATCGTGAGCTCGACTCAGCTTGGCTCGTTAAAAACTCGGTTCGGCTTGTTTATTTAGTTAAACGAGCTGAGGCCAAATATTATTTTAGGTTCGTTTAATTAAACGAGTCGAACCCAAACCTAGGGATATTTAGCTCGGCTCGGTTCGTTTACAGCTTTAAATATGGACATAGCACCAATGTATGCACGAAGACGAAAACGAGGTTTGGAGACATCGAAATCCAACGGAAATGCCGTTGCATCTCATAGTCAACCTCTCTATCCATGCACCATGAGTTACCGGCAGTTTTCGATGGGACAATAAAGAGATATAGAGATGGGAGGGAAGGAGAGAAGAAGACCGACCGCATATCAAAAAAGGATATGCTTTGTTTGAACATGAATTCACTGGTTGCGGCTGCTTTGTTTGATGAAGAAGAAGACGGTGCTTGGCATTGATAGCGGCAACTTGAGCAGTTGAGCGTCGTTCTTCTTCTTCGGGCGTCGTTCTTCTATTTCTTCTCTCTCTTTTTTTTTTGCAATTTTTTTTAATAATGTTTATGAAGTAATGGGTAAATGGGGTTCGGCTCAATTATTATATTCTATAGATAATAAATTACTTAGTCAGGCCTATTACAATTGAATAAACAAAAGTTGGACTATGAATTAGAGTAAAATTTTATCTTAGATTAGATAGATCTAAAATGTCAGTTCATTTTAGTATAAACTTATTACTATATGTATACTTGATATAAAAATATTTAGTTAATATAGTAATTATTTTTGTCATTTTCCAATATGTTAATTCCCTATATTTTTATTAAATCGACGTTTCTCCTTTTCTAATGTCTTTGTTTTTTTTTTTCATCAGAGACTCCATTCTCTCTCGTGAAAAACTACAAAATCTCTTACTTTCCATCTGTGTTCAAAAGAAAGTATTGAATAAATTTCACTTTTTTATGTGCTATTAAATTCAACCTACATATTTTTATTATACTTTATATTAAAAAGTGACAGATCTAAAACGATGTGGAATAGTATAATAATAATAATAATAGTTCAAGTGATATCATATGAAAATTAATGTTTTCAAGCGCACACTAACGGTAAATTATTTTTTAATTAATTTTGTTAGCACTTTTATCGACTTGGCTATTCTATATTATAAGGCGATGTGTGTGTATAAAGTCATCAAAAAACAAGACAACAAATCCTGACATCATTGATTCCAAACTTCATGGTAAGCCTTCAATTCATTCACTTCGTTGGGTGAAGTAGTTGGAATTGCGTGCGTCGTGTCTAGGGACCCCCCCTTCTCAAAGAATAGATATCCTTTTATCATTGTAATAAGTTTATTTCAGCATGAATTCCTACCTACCTTAAGAGAGAGGAAATGCCCCGTGTGATAAGTGGAGCTGAGATCAGTTTTGAGAGTAAAAATATCATGAAGGCCAAGACCTAAAATTACGACAATAATATTTGGACCAACAATTATATGTGAGACCCAAAGTTACATATCGCATGGGGCTACATTTTCCTACCCGAAATACGCTAAAGAATGAATTACTAGAATTATTATTATAATTAATGAACTATTAGATTAAAAAAGTACACACACAAAAATAGAAGAAGAAATTAGAGAAGATAATGTGGGACATAGGATTTATGGCCTAATGCAACTCCTCCAATAGAGTTTCTAGTTTCTATCCTTGGGGATGCAACTTCTTCAGCTTTCACCTTCACAACAAGTGATTCTCTTTTACTGGATAGAGAATTCAAAAATAAACAACAAAGGCAGGCTTACTTACATAGAAGCCCATAAAAATGTTCAAATCCTAAAGATGAAAAATATATATGAAGACTAAATAAAATAGGGTACAAAGAAAGGAACGAACAAGATAATCTCGGCACTTGGAACTACTCAGCAACACCACCTTCTGCCTTTTTACTACTCGGCAAGGAACTCTTTGCACAACCAACTTAGTAAAAGCGCAACCAACTTCTTCGATATGACTCACTGATTAGTCACCTAATCTAAAGAAAGAAAATGTCAAAGTAAATATTTCTATTCTATAAATAAAATAAAATGACATATCATTTACAATAAAGGTCCATAAATTAGTAATTACATTTCGCTCTTAATAATATTGCTAGGGAGCTTTTACCAGGCCTTTGCTAAAGCTAGGCTTCACGACCGAATGACGATCTCGAGGACGTGTTGAATTTTGTGCCAATCCTCCCCCGTGAGCTCCGCACATCGTTTTCTTAGATCCTCGCCGCATCCTTTCAAAACAAACCTGCGTAAAGACGTCAGGTCTTGGATTCCATCTGGCAGTGACTTTAATTTTTTGCAGTAAGAGATTTCAAGGCTTTCGAGAGAAGATAGATGGCTTATCCATCCCGGCAATTCTACCAAATTATCACATTTTATGATCACCAGTTCTTGAAGGTTTGTGAGGTATTCGAACCCTTTAGGGAGCTGTTCAAAAGATTTACATGTCATTTGGTCTTCCTCTTCTTCATGAGCTGCTGAAAGGGCCACATCTTTACATCCCCTAATACAAAGTTCAACAAGGCTTTGGAGATGCTGCTTCGGCAGATGATTGAGGTAGCCAATGCTATTAATTTCTAATCTTCTTAATAGACAAGTTGAGGGGAAATAATTAGGAGCTGAGGAGGAGGAGAAGGATATTGATGTTGATGTTGATGTCGCTGATGGACCCAATGATGCAGCTAAGATGGAGTACTCTTCTATCTCCATAATAACATGCAAATTATCATTGAAGTTACTGAGTATCATTTCTTCCAGATGAGGACAGAGGGGCATGCTTTTCATGTTGGGGCAATTATCTACCACCAATGTAGTAAGACGAGGAAAGAATGGCGTTAGTGATGGATGTGCCACATGTTGATCACACTCAAGATCTGTTCCATCACCCGTCGGCCTCCACCACCCTTTCACATTAGAAAGGTCTTCTAGAATCAATTCTTGGAGGGATGGGAAGAATTCTACTGATTTCGATGCAGATGCCTCATAATTTTGACTCTCGATGTACTCCAAAAGTGGCAAATTATACAACCAGGCAGTTTCGAGATAAGGGAGCCTGCTGAGTATCGGAAGATTTAGACATCTTGAACAATCAAGGAGATTTATATGAACAAGATTCGGGAAGGCAATAGCTGAATTATCCATCGGCATCCAACTAGGGAACTTCATCCCTCCATATTGTTTCAAAGTGAAGCTTCTGAGATGACAAGGGGGCTGTAAGCATTCCAAAAATCCTTCATCTCGGCTCGCATCATCCGCTTCGGAAGACCTCAAATCTATCCTTAAATCTGTGAGCTTACTCTTGTTGAGCAAACAACTAGCTGTAGCCTTTGTTCTGATTGCCATGCTTTCACTAATTCCCTTTTTAGAAATACAAATGTCAAGACTCCGCCTCAAATTCGAAAGGGGGATCAAGTCATCAAGCCCGCTAGCATTAATAATATGCGGCGTGGAATTGCAACAACGAGTGTAGGCATGATCAGTACTAGCAAACTTACCCTCACCCACCACAAATGTACTTAGCCTTTGTAGATGAGTCAAACCACCCATTCCTACGGGCATACAAGCCAACTCATCACAAGCTAGTATATTCAATTTCTGAAGGTGGACCAGCTTGCTGAAATCCCAAGGGAGCTCTTTCAGCTTCCGACAAAAATCAAGGTTTAATGTTTGCAAATTGTACAATCCTGTGATTGATTTGGGAAGTACTTCAAAATCATTAGAAGATAGGTCTAGGTATCTCAGATGTATCAATTTACCTATGGACTCGGGCAATTGTTCGATGCCAAGGGACACCAAGTCCAACACCCTTATACATTGAAAGCTGTTGATTACGTCACTAACCTTCCATTGTTGATATCGAGGCCTATTGATTACGTCACTAACCTCCCATTGTTGATATCGAGGCCTAAGCTGCAGAAAAGTTCGTAGATGGTTTTGTCCCTGCACAGAGCATATTAAATTCTGCACCGAGGAAAATTTACTGAAACTCATATGTCGTACACCCCTAGGCAAATGATTTTGGTCACCGCTATCATCTGCAATAAGGACATCCTCTCCGGCAACTTCTTTTGCAAGATCATGTATCAGGTCATGCATCTTAACACTATATATCTTTCCCGACGTACTAATTTGAATGTCTTGGAAGAAGCATCTATGTAACAATTCCGTGAAGCATTGTTCAGCTTCGTCTTCCAAAATCCTCTCATTTGGAGGCGATGATGACGTGATAAAGCCTTGTGCGATCCAAATATAACATAACTCTGTCTTCACCAAAGCATAGTCTTTTGGGAACAAAGAACAATAAGTGAAGCAATGTTTCAACTGAGGGCGTAGGCGGCAGTAGCTCAGCTTTAGCAGAGGCGTGATGTCGTGAGCGGCGGCTATACTGGCTAGATCACGATCTTTGAAACGCTGCCACTCTGTTTCACCTTCACCCTGCAAAAGACTTCCGATGACTTTAATAGCAAGAGGTAAATTTGCCCACTTTTCAACGATCTCCCTCCAGATCTCCTTCCCGATCTTCACCAAGCGTTGATCATTCCGCTGCTCCAGCCCTGTCATTTTCTCAAAGAGTGTCCAAGAGGCATCGTCAGAAAGAAATTGTAATTTCATGGGAGGAATTGTTCCGATTTTTCTAGCCGTGTACTCGGACCTAGTAGTGACAAGGACTTTAGATCCTGGTTCTCCGAAGGCCAGCAATTCTTTCAGCTCCATCAATTTAATAGGATCCTCTTCCCAGAGATCATCCATAACAAGCAAGTATTTTTTCCCTCCAATCTTCTCAAGCAAATTTCTGTGCAGCCGGTCCAAACTTTCGACATCGGAACAGCTACTACCTGTGGCAGACAAGATTTTTCTGATGACAAGTTCTTTGCCGACCTTGTCTCCTTTAAAGTCCCCAATACAGACCCATAACTTCAGCTCGAAATGCCCTTGCACAACTTTATCGTTAAAAACGAGCTGAGCTATCGTCGTCTTTCCGAGCCCACCAATTCCATATATCCCAAGGACTACCGTATGCGATCCTTTATCATCATGGTGTTCGTGCCTCAATAACACATCAAGAATCTTCTGCTTATCATCATCTCTTCCTATCACTTCTTCAGCGCGAACAAAGGAAATGGTATCTCGTCCTTTATCAGCAGATAATGGTTCATTGGAAGGCAACATGGAGGCAAACCGATCACGATCTTCAACAATTTTATCTAGAGTCTTCCTAATCCTCTTGATTTCTCTAGAAATTTTGAAGGCGGTACCAACTTGGTTCTCACGAGAGAAGAAAAGTATAAACTCCTTGGTGAATCTGCCCCTACCGGTCGTCATGAGCTTTTTCCGCTCAACTAAAGTGGTGAATACATCAATCAAATCATCAGCTTCATGAACTGCATCTTTGAGCCTGTCGATCAGAGGATCAAGGTCACGGCGTTGATGATGACCCTCGTGAGAAACAAGCACATCTCTAATGATTCTCATGGTTTCGGTGAGATCGTCGAGCTCGGATTTGAAGTGCCAAGCAGCCGCAACTTCATGGAGAGCCTTAGAAGCCAAACTATTGAGGGCGGTTGAAGCAACATCAGAAATCAGGCTATCCATTTCTTTTCGACTGTGAATAATTCACAATGGATACGGGAGAGGAGATGGAAGGGGCTGGTGAATAGTAATGTTCTGACAAGCAGGGGGGTAACTAGTAAGGAATGATTGATTTAACTTCTGCGAGCTGAGGTTGGATATTCAAGGACAAGAAATCTTTGTTCTGTGTTTGAAAACGTGGTGGGGCAGAGGTGAGGAAGCCAAGCTTTTGAGGGTAGTTGATGCAATTGTTATATATAACTTCCGTTTCGACAGATTATCTGGCGATTAGCTTCAATTCTTCAAACAGCAGTTTGATGGCCGAACAACCCCGTGGACTGATCTGTCGGCATCCACGCAAAATGACTGAGCTTGCCGATTATCAAATGTTAGGTTCATGTCCGTCTAGCTTCAAGGGAACACACGGGTGTTTTGAACTAACTGCAATCCAATTTCACGGCTGCCGGTGTCGCTGAGGACCCACGAATATCTTGGTACGCCACGCCACTTAATGTTACTCAGATGACATCTGCATCATCATAAAGTTAAAACTTCCATTCAGTAATAATATATGTTGGTAAAATTAACTTCGATAAACGTAGCAATTAATAAAATAATTAAATCCAAATTGAGATTAACGTTGTGCCGTGAATAATAATCACTGTCCTGAAGTGATTTTCGACCGGACAATGGCGCAGATCGAATCATCCCCAAGGTTAACACAACCTCCTTCGATCTCGTGCACTCGGAATTGAAAGATGGAATTTGCAAAGATCAATGACCAGATCGGGAATTTTCAAAAAAGAATGAGCATTGTTAGGGTTAGGGTTTTATGGCCGTCGGGCTTGCGGTTTTCTCATAAAAAATGAAACTTTCGTTTAGCGTGCAATTAACAAAAGAATAATTGTCATTAAATAGGCAAAAACCGAGTAAGTGCATGAGTGGAACGTCTTCCACTCTTCACTCCACAGAAACGAAACGGAGGAATAGGTAAAACTGCAACCGACGAAGACCAAGTAAACCGAATAAAACGGTAAAAGAAAAATCGGGTCGGACCGGATCAAAGACCACACCCACGCCCAGCCCGGACCGGACGGGCAGACAGTTGGCGTGCGAGTGTGTGTGGTATATTAGGTCTAGCCCACAACCCACAAAACAACCCCAAACTCATTATTCAAACAACCCAAAAGACGTGGGAATATAAAAAGTGAATAGTTTTTCTATTCACCACCAATGTGGGACAATAGAAAAACATCAACAAAACTTAACAAGGCTGAAAGGTTGTCATTGCACCAACAATATATACCTATTAATTTAAAAAAAACTATATTACGAGTTTACAACTACAAGTAAATAAAAATAATAATAATAATAATAATAATAATAAGAGAGCTGGGAACTTGAATTTCAATGCATGCGTCCGCTTACCTGATAATTGTGGCAGGACAATACCGTTGGTCGAGGATGATAGGATAATCAACATTAGTGACCGTAAATTGTTGGGATGAACCAAGGAGACGGGGAGGGGTCGGTATTTATAGTGTATCTAAAAGCAAGGGAATATGCTTTTGAGTTTGTCGTGAAACGCTGGTGAAGTATAGATAATAGGCAGAGTAATATATTAAAATGCGTAGTAAACTCTCCAACTAAGCTTATTCTGACCCCACCAACGATCAGATTTAACTCCACAGCACAGCAAAGCAAATACGAGCCGACCAAGACAAACGAATATTGCACAGGAGGAACAACTTCTAACAAACACTTGACAACAGGAACCTGATTCGGTTGTTATGGGAGAGAATTCTACGTACGAGTCAATTATTCATTTCGATAATGGTACTTTTATGAGGAACCTGGTTCTCGTGCAACAGGAACTAATGGGAATGAGACATTCTCTCGGGACATTAATTAGTTTGGATTTGAAAAAAACATTTCAAGAGATAAATAATAATAATAATAATAATAATAACTACCTAGGTTTGGCTTATCACCGGGCACCCAAAAAAAAAACATTCGTTTCGGGACACAAGTCTGTATCACCACTCACCAGTGGGATTAATAATAATAATAATAATATATTCTTTGCTTTACTTTGTTCTAATTTTAATTACTATTAACTTTTGCGGAGATTAATATAGAGGTTGAAGAATAATTAAATCTACTAAAATTAAGAGAGAATTTTTTATTAAAATTAAAATTACTATCTACCTTAATTAATATAAATTATTAATAATTTTATTTTTTTTCAAAAATTAATCAAATATTTTCTATACTAATTCTGAAATCAAAAATAATAATAATAATAATAACACATAAATGTCGATCCGGTGCTCAATTCAACTCTGGTACTAGACTACTGGTAGCAGTCGCAACTAGAAACCGCCAAAGTATCAAAACAGCTGGCATGTTTTGCGGTGTCCTGGAAATCCTAACTCCACCGACGTAAAAATTATGTTCAGATTCCAGAACCGTCATTTTATTCACCTTCACGATTGCCTTGATTTAACATTTTTTAGGTGAGCCATTTTCAGATTCCAGAACCGTCATTTTTGATTGGGTATCCAAGGACAAGCATTTGAACACGTGGTGTTATCCTTCATCCTTTCTTATTAATACTGACTTTTCCCCCATGCTGTACACGAGACGATTAAGACGTAAGTGTAACTCAATTATTTAAGAATAAATATATTATTAATAAGTTAGTTATTAAAAAAATTTTAAAATATTGATAAATTATGATTATTATAATAATATAAGTAAAAAAAAGAATAGTTTATTATTTGAAATATTAATAAAGGGGGTCATCATTCCTTACGATTTAAAAAGGCTACGCATACATTTCAAAGGTTTATTTTTTTGTTACTGTGTTTTCACTTTTTATGCCAAGGGTAAAAATTAACAAGCATGGAGCTGTGAAATTAGGCGAAAAAGATATATTCATAAACGATTCAGTAAAAATGTTACAAGAGGTATTTTTTTCTGAATATCAATATAGAGGTTCAGTTAGTAATAGTTGCAGTTTTATTCTAATATCTTGTGTAACATTCCAACCTTATATTATATAGGAGTAGTTATTTAAAGCATTTTTTAAAATCAATAACTAATCTTATAGATCAATACAAGTTATTTCGAGTAAATATTTTTCTCACCCACACGCTTTCAATAAATATTTTTAAAAATTCATCAATTTTTAAATTATTTCAAACTAAAAATACTTAATTATAGAATTATTTAATACTTCTAGAAAATAATATATATTTTACTGATATAAATCACTACAGTAAAAACGGTATATAGGGACGTTTAATTAGCGACGGTTTATGATACCGTCGTTGACGGCAAAAAAAATATTAACATTTATAACGGTTTTTAACCGTTGGCATATTAGCGACGGTTTAAAACCGTCGGCATATTAGCGACGGTTTTAAACCGTCGGTAATTTTGACCCCAAAACAAAACCCGTCTGCCCACTCGAAAATTTCAGCTGCACCCTCTCCCTCCCGTGCTTTCTTCCCTCCCCATTGTTCCCGGCTAATGTCTGATTTACGCGTGTCTTGCTCCCTTCTCCCCCTTCCCGTTTGCCTTCTTCCCTTCTCGAATTAGTAAAACGTGCGCCCTGTTTCAGCATTCCTTCTCCCATCGCCGCCCTGCTTCAGCCTTGCCTGTCCCTTCCGTGGCTTGCTTCCTTCTCCCATCGCCGCCCTGCTGCTCGTGTAATTGGGTTACAGGTAAATTCGAAGCCCTAATTATAAGTTACAGCATTAGCTTCTCCCTAATTTGTAGTTACATCGGTTGGTTTTGTTGGTTTTAGTTACAGCATTAGCTCGTGTATATATGTTGCTTACACCATTATTAGTTGGTTTTGTTTCTGCTGTTAATTGATATATGTAACTTCTCTGTTTACATTGTTTACCTATGAAGATTGTGATGGCATTTCATGAGTTTGGAAGAGCTGATACTGGGGACACTTTAATCTCACTCCCCCATTGGGTTTTGGAGATTAGACAAGACAACCCTGACATATTCTTTACAGATCGTCAAGGACAGAGAAATATTGAATGCTTGTCTTGGGGCATTGATAAAGAGCGAGTCTTAAGAGGAAGAACGGGTGTAGAGGTAGTAAATCATTTTTCCTTGCCAATTTATGTTGTTGTTTCTTGTGGCTCGGCACTATATTGTAGTTAGTCTAAAAGATTTCTCATTTGTTGTGTTGCTCTTTAAGGTCCCATATTTCCCCTCTCCATTTCTATCATCTTCTTTCTATATTCTTATCTTTCAAATAAAGAAAATCCTACAGAAATCACTGCTACGAATGCTATATCTCAAATAAAAGCACTAAAATATTATTCTACTTTATGATTTGTTTGAGTAAATACGGTTGGAAGGTGTCCCTAGTGTTCTATATCCTTGAAATTTAATATATCTTGTGCTTGGCATGCATTACTGTATATTGATTTTTGCTTGCTCTTGTGTCTTGTGGAGACTTATGTCATCTTATTTGCGGAAAGTTATATTAGACAATAAAAGAAGCTTATTTTTGTGTACTATAACATCTTGTTTTTTCTCTTATGGTTGGAATGTTGGATACAACCTGGAATCACCCTGCACAAATGCAGTAGCAGTAGCCGTTATTATTTTGGGTGCAGGCAGATAAAATTTTAGTTGGCTTCCATAATCATTGCTGAGGAGGAAAAATGATGAAGTTGTAATGTTGGACTGATTAGCCTGGTAACTTGATTGTAGGTTTATTTTGACTTCATGAGGAGCTTCAGAACAGAGTTTGATGACTTGTTCATGGACGGTCGTATTGCTTGTGTTGAAATTGGCTTAGGGGCTTCTGGAGAGCTTAAATTCCCTTCTTATTCAGAGAGGATGGGGTGGAGATATCCTGGTATTGGTGAGTTTCAGGCATTTGGTGGTGCTGGCCATTCTGTGCATGCTTTTTATTATATCTTCTAGGAGTAGCTCCATTTGGTGCTGCAAAAATGTCATGCAAGTCTGTTAGTTGTCTTGTTACCAATGTATTACATATGATCTCACTGTATTCTCTATTACCTACATGTTTGCATCTACTTCAGTGTTTGAAAATTTATAATCTTCCATTTAGGGTTATGGAAACTTGTTATGAGAGCATGTTGTTGCTGTGTGTAACATTCTTAGTTAGAATCATTTAATCTATAATACTCCCTCTATTTCTAAAAGGAGTCATTGCGGATTTTGAGAACGAACATTAACCGTTAATATCTTTTAATATATATTTTTAAAAATTATAAAAAATAATAATGTTAGTGAAAGTATTTTTCTAGACGAATATAACAATATTTTTATATTATGATGTATTGTACTTTAAGTAAATAAATGGTTAAAGTTTGTCCTTGAAAACTGTGAGGACTTCCTATAAGAAATGGAAGGATAGAGGGAGTGTTTGTTTAGAAATCTGCATTCAATTATAACTCTTGTTGCACCAACCAATTCAGGCAGAATGAGCAATCTATATTTGGTTATCTGTTCTAGGCACTTCATTACTTAAGCATACACAAAGAAGATGAATGCTACTGGCAGTCTCTTCTGCTGCTTAAAACCCTCTATTCTATGGGGCCACCTCACAATTCTTGAAATGTTACCGATTTAATGGAGACATTTAATTTAATACTGCCAGCTGATCTCTTCTGCAAATCCATGGCAGGTGAGTATCTTCATCTTCATAAGTGCCAGTTTGCTCCAAAACCATTGGTGCCTTTGTAGTAAGAACTATTTATAGAAGAATCAAGTCCATTGCCTTTATCTGGGCAGAAATTATTACAATTGATAAAAAAAATTATTGGAACTTTGGCTTCCAGAAGATCAATGAAGTATGGGTTGTCCCAACTTCCTTAATAATTTTTGCTTGATTGCTTTCTTTTGCCTGCCAATGGATTGATGTTATTTCAAAATACAAAATGGACAATCAATCAGAATAGAAAATGTAGAAGGAAGGCTGAAACTGTGGATGCAGTTGGTTCACATAGATTTTCGTGTCTTCATTGTTTGTCCACCGTCCCCCCCATTATATGTCTTATAAATAATAAATCCTTGAAAACAGAACTGATTGCTAAGGAAGTATGAAGATAAACATCGCTCTATTAAAAAGAGAGTGCAAAGAGGCAGTTGGTGGTGACAACTGTTTCTGACATTTCATTTACCAAAAGAAAATACTATGCTGGTGCTCAATCATTCTGTTGTTTAACATTGTGTGTGTGGGTTGGAAATAGGTGGTTGGTTGGTTGGGCTCCCTACACGAGGCCTTCAAATTAAGTTAAAGTCACTGATTTTTGAAATGAAGGCTATGAAGCTCATTTGATTGGTAAATTAACTCGACATTCCATCTCCTGGTAAAATTTACAGTAAGAGAGCAGATATATATTTGCAATTCAGCATGATAAGTCTCTGGGAATGTTTGGATTGAATTTTCTTGCAATCATCCGCAGCCAAGAGGTTGTTACCTAACTAATGGGCTACCATTTGTCAATTATCATTAATATCAAGAATGTATATGAGAACTTTACCAGAAGATGGCTGGCAGTTGAAATGTTTCATTTCTTTTGAGCTGCAAAGTTATTGTGAGCTCTACCCTTTTCGATACTGAATGTTTCAGCTCAGTTTATGTGATAAATAAACCTGGAATAATGTTGGTCCACCTCTTTGGAATCCATCATGCCTAAATTTTACCCACCGCGACCTTGAAGATTGTGATTTTCTTCTGAGATATAGCTAAGTTGCTTCTGATTCTCACCAGGCATTTCTGTTTGTATACCCATTTATTGCCTCCCATAAATGATCCTTTGATGCCTGTGATCCAACCTCCATGAAAATGTGAGGATCGATCAGCCAATAGTATTTTTGCTTACCTGGGATAAATCTAGATGACCTGACCTCAGTGGCTTTGGGGATCGGTTTATTATGGCCATCTAAACTAACTCCATATCTCTGCATCATCATGTGTAGAACATTGTGTGCGAAGCTAAGAAAGATTGGGCCATTGAATAAGTTTGTATGGTCTGATTATGTTTTTTTTGGCCCTCCAAATGTGGACTAATACTTCCAACCTTTTCAAAGTGATAAAGTTCAAGATAGTCTTTGAATGCCTATTTATTTGTTTACCATGCAACTGTCATATTTTATTATTCTCTTAGTTTGATTCATGATCTAGTGATGGTTAAACTTCTTTCTAATTTTATTGTTATTATGTCGTATGTCAATATAACATCAAAAGTAATTTTTCAGTCTACCATCTCAATCACCTTTGGAATTTTCTGTTCTGGTTAAGTGCTTCTATGAGTAGGGAATTTTATTTCATCATCTCTTGTGAATCTCAGTTTGTCCACCCCCTCCCTCCTCCTTTCTATCCATCTTTCAGTTTCTTTCACCCCCGTCTTAACTTATTGAGTTCATATGGTTCTCTCGTGCATTTCTGCCAGCATTGGGAATAGATGTCCTACCTGCTGCTTATGCATGTCCTTTGGGGTCGTATACTCCTTGATACAAGCTTGAATCAGATGTGGATCTATAGTTATAACTCTAGTCTTGCTGCTCTACTATTGTTTCTGCTTGAATTTTTTCTTGTGCATAGCGGCCTATGCCTCCACTCAAAATCTTGCCTTTCCCAACTTGATATCACATTGCTTCCTTGCAGTGCTATGACAAGTACTTACAATAGAATTTGCGAAAGGTGCCAAAGTTGTGGGGTCACTCATTCTGGGCAAGGGGACCTGATAATGCTGGTCAATACAATTCCAAACCACTTGAAACTGGGTTTTTTTTTAGCGAGGTGATTATGATAGTTACTATGGGCGCTTTTTCCTTCAATGGTATGCTCAGACTTTATTAGATCATGCTGATAATGTACTATCCCTTGCAAGCCTCGCATTTGAAGAGACAAATATAGCTGTTAAGGTATGTTTCTCTTGGTACTTGTGGCAAAAGGCTTGTGTACTTGGCAATGTTCTTTCTTTACGGCTTGCATTTTAAATGATTAGTGTGGCTTGACAGTTCTAGTCCATGGAATAAAAATATTGACGGTTTGAGCTGGCAGGTAATTGTCATAGTTGAGCTTTCTTCTTTGAACATCCATAGATAGAGCTCATTTGGTTCATGGTTTATGAATGTGTACTGAAATGCTAGCTGGAGTATAATAACTTGCTCATACAAGGTTAGTGTATCATTGCGGGCAATTCAGCAAAATATGTATACATTTTAGTTGCATGACTGATGTTTACTGTAACTGTTAATGTAGGATGTTTGGCAACCCTGGCTTTAACTGCTAATGATTATTACTTAAATTATTATTAGTTTTTCGTTGTGTTTGATCTTCTCTGTTTGAAGCTTTTTGACCCGACCATGTTTTGTGAATTGTCCTAGTTCTTTTCTTTTTGGACAATGGACGGTCAGTAGGGCTATTTTATCTCCTAGGTCTACACATCCTTTATATACTCCAGCCTAGAATTACAATTGTCGTAGAATTTCCGTCAATTTTTTAACTTTTCTTTTTGTTCTAGAATTTCTAGATCTGAAATTTTTTAACTACTCATGCTTGCCTAGGTCTGAGGTAATGATATCTGAACCAGAAACCATGACACCCCCCCCCCCAAACAAGAAATGACTGTATTAACTGGATTCTTACAGCATAATCTTGCCTATGTCAGGTGGTGCATCATGTTACCACTCAACCTGTCTATCCACGATTCAAATCCGTTTACTGTTGCTATAGTAAAATGCATATAAAAATTGAAAAAAAATAGTTTAGGTGATGGAGAGGTACCTCCTATTTGGAATGAAATCCATTAGAAATGGAACTAGGATTGGAAATCCATTTCTCACTTCAAAAGATCAGAATTGTATTTCTATTGTTTGGAGCTCTACGGAAAAGAAAATAAAGGATAAATGATTTGTATGAAATTTGTATCTTCCAAATTTTTTGGACATAGAATTACCAAATAATGTAAGTCACTATCACCATGTCTAAAAAAATCAATGTGATTTCTGTTGGTAATAGACCTATTCAGTTTTTTGGACATATTTACACTTGTAGGAATAAAATTATAATTAATATCATTCTAGGAATGCATATGACTTTGTAACATTTCTGCTTCACTTTCTTAATTAATTTTAATTAATTAGAAAGTTAGATTATATTCATTTATAATGTTATTTAACTATCGATATATATTTTTGTGCTACAGTGAAGTATTTGAAGATACTACATGGGATACCAACATATATACACATCAACCTAGGTGTATATATACAACGGAGGCAAACACTGACTTATTTGGATCCGGGCGGCTATATTTTGTATTCGACATTTTGTAATGGATGACCTTAGGTGTTAAATTGATATATATGTACATTTCGAACAAATTTAGTCTAGACATTGATGTAGCTATGCTGTCATTTTGGACATTGTTGAATATATATTAGTATATATAACTTTCAATGAAATATTGTTAATGCAGGTTTATGAATTATATATACCAAATGTGTATTATTAGAAAAAAGTCCGATATAAATCATTACAGGTTAATATTAATATATTTTTTCATAGGTTATCTCATAGGAAGAGTTAAATATGGATGGATGATATTAACTTATATTTACTACCGACGGTTTTAGAGACGGTATGTAACTGTCGGTAAAGCTTAATAGCGACGTTTCAGAACCGTCGCTAATCTATATTACCGACGGTTTTGAAAACCGTCGCTAATACATTAGCGACGATGAGAATAGAGACAGTTTATGTAACCGTCGGTAAATGTTTAGTGACGGTTTTTAACCATCTCTAATATTTATTTAACCGTCGCTATTAAACGATTTTACTATAGTGAATAGTCATGTAAATAATTTTTAGCATCCACTGTCCGTTGCACAATTTGGGTATTACATAATCAACACTTTTAGTTTATCAATATCTTCTATTTCATTTTGTACAATTATTCTATTAAAATTTTACTAAAAGTAGAAGTTCCATATGTTTTTGGCTTATTTTTTGAGCTTATTAAATAATGTTATATTAATAAAATTTTAACAATAAAAAATATAAAATTAATTTTTATCATGATTATTATAAATAATAATAATAATATAAATATTAATGATTTATTAAAAAATAATAATTGGATCTACAAAGATAGAAAGTGCATTGATATGTATTCCACTTACAAACAAAGCGATCAGGGCCGTTGATTTCAAGAAGAATCAATATTTCTCGTGACTCTCGTCCGCTAATGATGGTGTGGATCGAGGAAAGAAAAGACATAAAAATTAGGATATATGCCATTGATTGTTATGGTTTTTTAAAAGTTGGCTGATGTCATTTTAAGAGTCGTGAAATGACCTGTCAATAAAAGAAAGTCCGGCTATCTTAATTATGGTTCCAACTCGCACTGTTTCTTCGTCCTTTCTCATTCCTTTGCGCCCATGTATACTAGTGATTTTATCATTATAAAAAGTTACCCATTTTCGTTTGTTCACTTTTTAATTTTGAAAATTTTACAAGCAGTTTTTTACATGAAGTTTTAGTGATTTTACGGGTTTTCAGTTTATTAACTAGGTCAATAAGTTAGAGTTATTTAAAAAATATCATCTGATAATTAATATTTTACTCAATAGTAACTTAGCTTTTGAAAAGCTAAAAAAAGTAGCTTCTAAATTATCATAGACTAATTTCTAATAATTTTTTTAATAATATAATAAACTCTACTTTAATATTTTATTATCATAAATATCTATTTTATATCATATAATAATTTTTTACTAGTTAGTCACCAAATTAAGTCAAACATATCTAAAAAATAATTTATTAACTTTAGCTATTAAAATTAACTTTTTAGTTTACAATAAATTTACTAACTTTTGTCTGATTCTTCAACTGGTTTTACTAAACATAAATTAAAATTTTCTTTTACCATCAATAAAATATTTAGATCTAATAAACTTTTTTTTCAACCTCCCCAACGTATATATTTAGACCAATTACAAATTTAAAATGTTATTTTTTATATCAGATATTTTAGTCCTTGCTTTTTAATTTTGTATCTAACATAACAAACTTTTGCTGAAATAAATTAATTTGTACTACAAAGCCATAATAATTTGTTATTGATCATCTTTAAAGAATCAGATATATCATAATAATTGATAACTAAGAGTATAATAGACTTAGTGTTTAACTAATAGAGTGCTTTTACATTAAATTTCAATCTTCTTTTAGTTTTATGAAATATCATATTTCAATTACTCATTCTAAATTGGCATAATCACATATAGTGCTAGAGAAAATGATGATATCTTGCGGGTCCTAATAATCATTATTCTACGGAAGTTTAGATAAACCTTGAGTACAAGTATTTGAATTCAAGAAACACACACACACATATATATAAGTACTTAGCTCTAATAAATTATTAATCATCCTATTGTAATGTTTTTTATTGAATCATAAACTAGGGGGAAAAAAGGTTAGTTGATAATTATAATTTTGTATTTCTTATTCTTTACAAGGTAGATAGAATATCCATATGGTTAGTTGTTTTTGAGATTTACACATACCTACATATATAATTTATTTATTTGAACTAACAATAACTAAGTACTTAGGCTTCCTAAATAAATAAAAGGTATAAAATATTATGCAATAAATACAATACTTATTTAATGGTTAATGTAAAGCTACAATTTTGTTCCACATATGCTATAAACAATTATTTTGCCACTTTACAAACTCATTCACACTAAATTGTATATAATAATAATAATCAATAAAATAAAAATATATATATACTATTATTAAAATTAATATTTATTTTACTTAATAATCCAAAGAAAATAATTTTCTATAACTCATTTTATTATTTCTATGAACTAATTATAAACTTAATATTTATATTACATTAAAAACATACATGAACACATATTCTCGCTCTTTCAAATGCGCATACTATTTAATAATTAATAAAAGATATTGTTGTAATGTTGTTAGTATAAATTAGCAGAACTTGATTATTAAATAGCAATAATGTGTGAATAAGTTGTTAATAAGGAAATTATAAATATTTATAAATAATAGGTAAAACAAACACAATAGAATCTATATTATTATATAATATATAAATAATATGGATTTTCAAATAGAAGTCTATATGTTGAACTAGTTAAAAAATATTAGATGACAATACAAGATATATTTATATTAATTGAAAATAAATAAATTATAGGAAGTTAGCTTATCACGAGCAAGAAGCTACTTTTTCAACACTTCAAATAAAGTTGGTCTATAGGCTAGCGATTAGTTACAACAATGTTACAATAAGTATTTTTTATGTATATCAATATAGAATTTTAATCATTTTAGAATTATTTAATAAATATCAATATAATAAGAATATATATACAAGACCCTCTTAGGCTTAGTTATTCATCATTTTTGGGTGCATTAGACTATAAATGACCAAAATGCCCCTAAGACTAACAATTATCGGATTATCATCCATTTGAGTAGTAACTTCATTTTATTAATCAAGTTGACATGAAAAGGCCAAATAATAATCATTAAACTAATTTATCCCGCAGTTACATTTCTAGATAAGCTAAATGACCAATTTATCCTTATTTTAGATTTTGCATATAAAATCCTAGCATACGTGCCCATTATATCCATAATCACGTAATTTCATACTTATAACATATAATACACATTGGTCATGTTGGTCATGATAAAAATCATAATACAAGTAAATTGACCAAATTGCCCTTATGACTCACATCCGTCCTTAGTATTCTATAACAAGATTCAAGCATACTTAACCCATGATTTGCACATACTTATCATACCAAACACTTTCTAGACGTTAGAATTATATTAATCATACTTTCATAAACACGGTACATAAGATAATATGCTTATTTTATCGATTTTTAGGATAACAAGAACTAACACATAATTGTCAACAAATCATTATTAGCACAATTCATACGTTAAGACCTAAATGTGCTACATACAACATTTATCATTTTAGTAAAGTATAATGAGTATAATATAGCAACATGCTTAACACAATTCATACGCTAAAGTCCTTAATATGGTACTATAATACCCCCTAAATTCACTACAATTTTTTTTTATTTTATTATAATAATTGGCGAAAGCAGAATAATAAAATTGTAAATTCTGGGGATATTACTGCTACACTTAATACCAGACCGATTCACTCCTACATTTCTAGTACCAAATGTTAAGGCTAAAAGAATAAAATGCAATGTACAAGGAACTCAAACCATATTTAAATCAGAGTAGCGTAAATAACAATTTACAAGAATATAACCCACCAATGGTGGCTACTAAACAATGATTATATTGAAACTATGAATTTAAGAGAAAGAGTGAAACCCTAACAGTTTCGGATAACTCCTTACGCTCTTTCCCGTTGTCTACTTGGATAGGACCTACAAAATACCTGTAAGTGACACCATCCATTAAATAGGCAGGGGCCCCACGAATGGAACCCTTCGGTACTATGACCCTGAGTAACCCTTTAAAACATACTTAACCGCAGGCCCGCAATGCAACACATGATACAACACTACATACATACATAATGAAAGGTGTATATATAACATTCACATTCATACATTCACATACTTAATAAGTCAATCGAATATTAACAGTTCAATATATACAATCAATACTTCTAGGCCTTAAGCCATTAGTCCATCGTTAATCAATTGTCTTGGATTATATATCCATGTGAGTGCGAGAACCCCATTATTATAGCCAGTGGACCGGAATACATATAGGGAAGAACGCTCTTGGCCACTATTATTCGCCAATAGACTGGTTTAGTCCCGATTCATATGGTATTCCATTATAAGTGATTAGTATTTTTCCATAATTTATTCACAACTAAATTAATTTTATTAAACTCAAGACCCCCACTATTATATTCGGTAGATCGGAATATATATATACATCATCCAGAGCAACACACACCTAGGCCACTATTATATCTAGTGGATCGATACTCATAATATAATTCAACTGGGTCTGGTTCATTAGTCTTTCACTTTCATAATTAGTGTTTTCCCTTTTTAATCAGCACAACAATTCTATTTATTTGCTTCAGATGGGAGATCAAGGTCTTGGAACACAAAGGTACACCAGTTGCATTGGAGCATACAAGCTACTTAGTATCCTTCAACCATCAACCCAGGGATGCAAAGGTACCCTAGTTGTACTAGTGTATAAAGCTACCCACTATGCATACCCCTTAAATAGGTCCGTAGAGCTAGATAGAATAAGATGTAAGGCTTGGTTAGGGCACAAAGGCACACCAGCAAATATCAGAATAACTGTGGGCTAAACCTCGTCTTTAGGGTAGCGACCCCTAAAGAGCCACCATTCCTTATCTCGAGGTCTTTCACTTTAATTATTAGTGCCTTGATTAAGGTGATCACGAAAAGCAAAACAATCAGATACTTATTCACTTTCAATCGTTCTAATATCATTAGGTATTTCTTATTCAAACAATTATCAAACGTAATGTAGAGGAATCATTAAGGTCGTTATCATCTCATCCAATTATGATTTAGGATTCGTTCTTGTGATACTTACTAAACATCAAATATCATTTTCTTACTATTCAGTGTTACTTGAGTCTTATTACGAAACTCCATTATCTTATTAACATATTAGATATAAATTACTAATTTACTCCTTACTTGTATAATTATTAAGCCATCCCTTCCTTACTTGTCAATTTACCATATTGCCCTTCATGTTACATAATTACTGATTTACCCCTAGTTAGGTTTAGGTTACCGAGTTATCTCCCACAATTACTAAGTCATCAATCACCCTTCATAATTGTTACGCTTATTATTTTTTTTATTTGGTGTGTTAGATTACCAATTGCCCTTTTTCTTTTGTTATAATTACTAAATTACCCTTTAGTTGGTCAAATTACCAAATTACCCTTCTTTAGTATCAAAATTACTAAATTACCCTTCTCCATTATCATAATTACAAAATTACCCTTTAGTTGGTTAAATTACCAAATTGCCCTTCTCCATTATCAAATTACCATATTACCCTTCTCCATTTCATAATTACTAAATAACCCTTCTCCATTATCAAAATTACCAAATTACCCTTTAGTTGGTTAAATTACCAAATTACCCTTCTCCATTATCAAAATTACCAAATTACCCTTTAATTGGTTAAATTACCAAATTACCCTTCTCCATTATCATAATTATGAAATTACCCTTCTTCATTATCAAAATTAACAAATTACCCTTTAATTGGTTAAATTACCAAATTGCCCTTCTCCATTATCATAATTACTAATTTACCCTTCTCCATTATCAAAATTACCAAATTACCCTTCTCCATTATCATAATTACCAAATTACCCTTCTCTATTATTATAATTATCATTTTCCCTTTTACTTTTAAATTACCATTTTATCCTTTTACTTACAAAATTACTAGTTTGCTCCTTTACTTCCAACATTACCATAATACCCTTAACTTTTTAAAATTACCATAATACCCTTTTTACTTATAAAAGTACCATTTTTCCCTTCTCCTCCAAAATTACCATAATATCCTTTTACTTATAAATTTACCATTTTACCCTTACCTCCAAAATTACCATTTTACCCATTTACTTCCAAAATTACCATTATATCCTTTACTTCCAAAATTATCATTTTACCCATTTACTTCCAAAATTACCATTATATCCTTTACTTCTAAAATTATCATTTTATCCTTTACTTACAAAATTACCATTTTACCCTTTACTTCCAAAATTACCATTTTATCCCTTTACTTCCAAAATTACAATTTATCCTTTACTTTTAAAATTACCATTTTACCCTTTGCTCCCAAATTACCACTTTGCCCCATATTACACCACTTATATTAAATTATCATCACTACATGAAATATTAATATTAACACCCCATTCTCATCATCTAACTCCACCAACCATTATATTTCAACATAATACTCATTAGTATCCACACGTATTAGTCCACATTATTGCATAATACATATTACTAAAATGCCCCTAGGGCTCACAATAATATTATTTATGCATTAATGGTCACAATGACATAATACAACATGGATAAGTACTTAACATTTTCATTAACAACCAAACTCTTTCCTTAAGCAATATTTCCATACATAGCACATAAACTAGCATGATTTCCTTTTTATCAATCAATGTAAGTAACTACATATATTATATTAAACAACATATATCATGTAAAATAAAATATTAAAACCCTAATGTGCTAGCATACGTTTATTCATATGTTTAAGTGGAATTTAACGATTACCTTAATTCCTATAAAAATTAAACCTTACCGGTATCTCGGTTAAAGATTCAAGCTTTGATTAGCAAAATCAATACCTAAAA
Source organism: Tamarix austromongolica (assembly GCA_039764185.1). NCBI lineage: Eukaryota > Viridiplantae > Streptophyta > Magnoliopsida > Caryophyllales > Tamaricaceae > Tamarix > Tamarix austromongolica. Next base: position 79,862,780 of record CM077814.1, on the reverse strand, counting down.
ATAATATCAATATTTATTATATTAGAAATAAGAAAAAACCAAAGTATAAGACTTTATAACACTTAATTAATGAAATACTTAACTTAAAATATTATTATACCTTAAAATTTATTAAACAAAATATACCAAGGCATGCAGCAGCTCATGCTGCTCATACTACTCATGCAGCATGAGCAGCATGCAAAACAAAAGGAGAAAAGGCTCGAAGGTGGGTGAAAGGAAAGGAGGAAGTGGTGTTTTCAAGTTAGGATTTTTGGGGTAGGAAAGAGGACGGGTAGGGGAGGATTTAGGGCAAGGGAAGGGTGCAGAGGTGGAGAGGAGGTATAGGTGGTGGTGGGGGATAGGTTGACGGCAGCAAAGGGTGGCGGTGGTGGCAATAGCGAGGCTGCAAAGGTGGCTGCCAAGGTGGAAGGGGCTGAGAAGGAAGGAAAAAGGAGGAGGAAAGTGAAGGAGTGAGGGGTTTGTTTCGGTCAAAAGAGGTGTGGGGGTTGTAGAGGAGATTATAGGGATTGGTTTGGTGGCTCAAGTGGCGGCAGAGACAGCAGGACGGTGGCGGAATGAGGAGGTGTAGGGTGGTTGTCGAGAAGGGGGGAAAAGAAGAGAAAAAGAGGAGGGGAGGAAGAAAGGGCTGTAGGGTAGCTCGAGGAGGTGGCTTGGTTGTGCAGGTGGTTGGTGAGATAGTGGCAACGGCGGAGAAAAAATAGGGACGAAAAAGAAAGGTGAAGGAAGGGAGAATAAGGAGGTCGGGGAAGGGAGAAGGCTCGAAGAAAATAGGGCTGGAAGGGCTGGTGAGGATAAGAAAAAGGAGAGGGAGAGACAGGAGGGGGTGGCAACAGGGTGGTAGGGTGTGGGAGTGGCAGGGAGAGGGGAGGGAAAGGAGGGAAATATGGGGGCATGGGAGAGGAGAGGGAGAGGATTGATTGGGTTAAGATGGGATAGAAAAATAGGGGGGAGAGAGAGGGAGGTAGGGAGAGTAGGAGGGAGGCAGGAGGGTTGCAGGTAGGGTGGCTGGACATGCGGAGGTGGTTGGGTGTGGCGTCAAGGAAAGGAAGAAGAAGAAGAAAGAAAGGAAAGGGGGAAGCAGGGCGGATGATGGGAAAAAAAGAAGAAAAAAGAGAGTGGGTCGGCCTGATCGGGGGAGAAGGAAGGAAAGAAAAGAAGGGGGATCTGGGCCTGACAACGCGTGCGAGGTAGGTAAGGAAGGAATGGGCCAGCGGCCCAGGCACGTAGGGGGAAGGTCAGGCTAGGGTATGGCAGTTCGAAGGAGAGAAAAAGGGAAAAGAAAGAAAGGTGGAAAAAGGAGAGAAAGGAGAAAGAAAGTAAAAGGGGAAAAGGGGGGAAAAGGAAATGGAAAAATAGGCAAAAATAAGATAAAATAATTTATGGGATAATAGAGTATAATATTTTTAGGTAATAAATTTATTTAATATAATTTAATATATGGGCTCAAAAAGTTAATTTTAGGAAAAATATTTGTTTGAAAAAATTATTTAAATAAAATGGATATGATAGACTAATAAAATATTTATTTTAATTTATTAAATATTCCTATCCAATTTTATATACTAAAAATCCATAAAATAATTAAATTAAATCACTTTCAAAGCTAATTTACCCCAAATAAAAGTTATTTATTAAATTATAGGTTTTTAAATTTTTGAGGGATTATAGGTATGATACAGTGTCTATCATTTTAGCAAAGTATAATGATTACCTGAAACCCAACAACATCCAAAAATATCAGTATTCTACTAAATACTATGAGATCTCTCTAATTGACGCTTACACCTAAAAATAATACTAAGGTACCAAAACAATATTTTTAACACACAAAATAATAAAACGTATATATTCTGATACTCTTGTAGATAACACGTTAAGATGATCATTGTTGCCACATATATATATATATATAACAATAATTAGATATTTTATATGCACCGACCTTTTAAGCGGTGTAGGTTAAAATATACGATAAATGTCTTTTGAGCCTATGAATGATAGTTTATTTAGATAGGAATAATTACAAATTTATAAATGTTTCTTAATGAACTATCCTTGTTTTATTACATTTTTGTGATTGATCCCCAATTGAACATGTACGTAATGGCGCATATAACTTTATTTTATTTTATGCCTTGATTGATATAGTTGACTGCATGCTAATATATCCTTGTATTATAATAATAGGAATGATTTCTCGTTTGAAGCGGCTTTAGAATGTGATCAAATTTTCTCTTGATAACATACGAAATTACAATGCTAGCCTAGGTAATTAATAACAAAAATAAATTATAATTTTTGATTTGGATGAATTTTATTTAGATATTCTGATATTTAACTTAATATTTTATAAGTACTTTATAATTTGAATAATTTTACCTATATCTTTTTATATTTTAAATTATTATGACTCGAGTACCTTTTATATTAACAAAGTCCAATTAGGGTAAATTATTTATAAAAAAATATAATAATAATAATAATAATAATAATAATAATAATAATTAAGTTCAGCCCGTAGATTGAAACAAATTTGAAAATAAAAGTAAGGGGAGGAAAAGAAAGGTGGGCGGTAGTGGTCCATTTAGGAGCAGAGACGGGGGTTAGCTACGAACGTAGATAGATACTAGTGGGCCAGCTAAAGCGAGGTGGAGCGGAACAGTGAGCACTCTTATCCCAGTGCCGTCGCCTTGACCAAACGTTTGGATTGAAAGACCGGAGACAAGAGAACCTTATGGCCTTATGGAGTTATGGGTGCCATGATCTACAAAATCTGCGACCATTATGAGCTAGATGAGGGACAACAGAGTCACATTTGACCCGAATAATCTGGTCCTTACCGCCGGTGCTACTTCCGCCAATGAGACAGTCATTTTTTGCATCGCCGATGCCGGAGATGCTATCCTCGTCCCTACTCCATACTACCCAGGGAACGCGCGTAATTCAATTATATTTAAAAATTAATTACTTTTGTCTTCTTCTTTTTCCCCCCTCTACTATCAATATATATATATATATATAGATAGATATGTTTAAGAAACGGTAAATTCTCCTCTTCCTCCGTGGTCTCGTTCTTATAAATCATTTATTGTAATGTGTCGCATCGTGGTTTGTAATTCACTGCACCCACTTTTGAATAAAAAAGTACTACCTACATTCGTTTTGTTAGAAAAAAAAAAGGTCCTTTTGGATTCTTTGTAATTTTTTATAAAGGAAAAAATAGTTTTGTGGTCCACTTAGATCAAAATAATTAAAGTTGTACAATCTATTTAGTATTTAATTCAGTTTTTTTGATACTTTAATATACATGTACATATAGTGAATATTACCTGTACATTTATATATAATTAGATGTACATATTAGTGTAATTATATGTACATGATATTTTATACTTGTAACTAAATATTTTTGGACCATTTTAATTTTAATTAATTAGTTTCACCTATGTATACTAAAAACAAATTATCCCTTTTATAAAAGGGGTGGTAGTGGTAAATAGTAATACCAACACTAGCTTGTAAGTACAACTTACTTGCCCACAGCGCAATTCAACCAGACTAAAGGAGTACAGAATTGAAGCAGTCTTGTCTTAAAAATCAGTAGTAGTACGATTGTTTTGGTAATTACTTACTGCTAGTGGTAGTACGTACTAGCTATCTGGTCAATTCGTTACTAGAGTAGAATTTAATATTATAATTTTTAATATAATAATATTAAAAATAATAAAATTATTATAATAATAAAAGTAAAAAATAGTAATCCATTATAATCCATTCATACTTAAAAAATCATAATATTAATAAATTTTTATATAAAAATTAAGCCATTTTTAAAAAATTTAAAAATACCTTTTTAATTTTTATCTTTATTTTTTTTAATTATGTATAGATTTAATAATTTTTTATTTTTAAACAAATAATAAAATATAATCTTATTACTATTTTTTAATATTTTTTTATTGTACCTTATTTTTAATAGGAAGAAAGTACTTTATTGTTAATATTATTAATGAGATTCATCATTCCACAAAATTATAAAAAGATTAGTTAGTACATCCCCAAGGTAAAAAAAATTTGCTATTATATATTTATTATCTATTCGGAGGTCAAAAATTAATAAGCACACTGCTATAAAAATAAAAGTGTGTGAAAAAAAACTATTTATAAATCATTTAGCATTAATTTTATAATAAGTATTTTTTATGTAAATCAATATAAAAGTTTAAACATTTTAGAATTATTTAATAAATATCAATATAATAAGAATATAATATGCGTCGATTTATGTTATTATCTGCAATTATCCATTTTATTCTTAAATTCATTTAAAATGAATTTAATTAAGAAAACAATAATTATATCATGTTGAATTATAACATTAATGGACCAATATAAAAATAATTTATTTTGCTAGTTAAATTCTTTTTTTTTTAATTCCATAACATTTTCTAAAAAGTTAAAATAACAAACTAAAAAACCAACATTTCTTCCTCCTTTTTTTGTACATTTAAAATTTCAACTACAACATTTAACATCAATAAGTACTTATTAAGTATCAATATGACACTATTATGTTTTTCTAAATCCGATAAATTATATCTATCTCGCTAATGCCACTTTAATAATAACCAATAAATTGATTAACATTTTTATTAATGTAAGAAATTGACTCATTATCGTATTCATTGTTCTCTTTGGTCCTCTATCACGATATTCTTTAAAGTTTGCTATAATTTTTTTTAATCCATATATTTTTTTTCCGTTTCCCTAAACTGAATTTGCCGAAAAATTTATGCATCTACGAAAGAAAATTTCTTCTTCTTTATCCGTCTATTTACCATAAGTTCGACTTTTAAGCTCGTTAGGAGATTCAACTCGAGCCTCATTTTGAAATTAATTTTGCGTAGAAAATTTTGAAAATTCAAAATCCTCAAGAGATACAAGTAACAAAGAATTAAAATCGCGTAATGGAGAATTTTGAATATTTGGAAAATTACAATAAAATGAAATAGTGGTATTTGGAGGTTGAAATTATAACACCTCAATTTTTACTATTAAAAAATTTTTTTTTTAGAGCTAAGTGTGGAAGCTAAAAGCAATAAAATAATGGGTGTTACTGCTACACTTGTATAAGTCTGGTTACCCTTACCATTCTTATACCAAGTGGTTAGGTTAAAATCATTATCTTACTTAGATTAATAACATGATTATAAAAATCTGAGTAGAGATAATATCAAATGAATATGGTGCTACGCCAGAAACAACTTCAACGATTTACAATCTCGAAGAGAGAGAAATACAAGATGATAAGGACGTCCAAAAACAACCGAAATTTAAATAATAAAGGAGCATCAAACAGTCATGCGCTTTCAAACGAACCACTATATTCAACTGAGTTTAGAAGTTGACCTACAAAGACCATTGCCCATTAAATAGACAGGGGCCCACGAAAGAAACCCTTTAATACAACGGTACCGAGTATTAAACCATAATAAAAAAAACTAGCATTAAACACAAGCAAGACATCAATATAAAACATCGACTATGCCATCATCAATATAATCATTCATAAAATCACATATCACCTATACATCATATCAATCATACTTTTTTATCTACTATTAGCCGAGACTTACCAAGAAAACATCCAAGCGATGATTTTTGTAGTATATTAGAACACATCAAACTCAAATATAAGGTAATAACCACATACTACACCTCCACATCAGTTCCAACAAATCTCATAACACCAATAGACTCACAAGCATAGATCAATACATTCCATAACGTCACAGGTAAGGCTCAAAGGCACAATACCAAGCATAAATAGGCACGAAAGTTGCGACTGAAACTCGGGTACGCACAAATGCTGCTACCAAAACACGGACAGGTACAAAGGCTGCTACTAAAACGCGAGTAGGCACAAATAATGCTACCGGAACACAAGTAGGTACAAAGAATGCTACCAAACTCAAGTAGGCACAAATGCTACTATCGAAACAACCCAATCATCCAATGACCCAATAATCCATCAATCATTTTCATTTTTATTCACTCTATAAGAGACCATATCAAACCTAGAGACACATCAAACACAAGCAGGCACAAATGATGCTACCAAACTCAATTAGGAACAAAGGCTACTATCGAAACAATCCAATCATCTAATAACCCAATAATCCATCAATCATTTCCATTTTTATTCACTTGATGGGAGATCACAACAATCCTGGATAATTTTGTAAAATTTAATTATTTTAGTTCGGAAGTCCTCTTAAATTTGAATCATTTGGATTATCCAAAAGATTTAAAAAATAAAATTTAGCAGGATCAATTTTTTCAAAAATAAATATAAGTAGAGAAATTAATAGAACAAATATAACTAAAGAAATTCATAAAACAAGTATAAGTATAGAAATTAATAAAATAAAAGTAAGTATACAAATTAATAAAATAAATAGAAAAATTAACCAAATAAATATGACTAGAGAAATATTAAAGATAAATGAATAAAATAAATATAAGTAGAGAAATTAATAATTAATAAAATAAATATAATAAGAGAAATTTATAAAATAAATATAACTAGAGAAATATATAAGATTAATTATGTAGATAAATAAATATAAGAAAAAGATGTAGAATAAAAGATATAAAAATATGGATAAAAAATAATGTATTTATATGGCCAAATTTTACTTTTACCGTTATTATTAACAATTATATATATATATATATATATTATAGCAATAAAATTTAGGTTAAAAATATAATAAAAAATAACAAAAATAAGTTCTAACATTGTGCACAGTTGCGTGACTCACCTTTATGACGGTGACAGCTTTTGATGCTCCGCACAAATTATCGGCGCTTATTTTTTGAGATTGAAAGACCTACAATTTTGATTGATACCTAAACTTTGAGACAAGAAAAAAGAAAAAGAAAAAAAAAGCATCCACACCATTAAATAATTTAAGATTTTTAAATTTAAAATTGGGATCCAATATCTTTTACTCACAGATGCTCTAAACTCAAAAGGTAGTGAATTTGTGCAGTCGAATAAATTGGTGACAACCTAACTTGTCCATTCAGACCTCCCACTTATCTGATGGTAGAATAAAAAAATATAAGAAAAGAATGTAGAATAAAAGATATAAAAGTATGGATAAAAAATAATATATTTATACGGCCAAATTTTATTTTTACCATTATTATTAATGATTGTATATATATTAAAAATTATTATAACAATAAAATTTACGTTAAAAATATAATAAAAAATAACATAATTAAATTCTAACATTATGCATCGCCATGTGGCTCAAGTGTCTGGCAGTAACAGCTTTCGCTGCTCTGCACAGATTATTGGTGCTTATTTTTTGAGATTGAAAGACCTAAAATCTTGAAGGATACCTAAATTTTGAGACAAAAAATAAAGTTTTTGCATCCACACCATTAAATAATTTAAGATTTTTAAATTTAAAATTGGGATCCAATATCTTTTACTTACAGATGCTCTAAACTCAAAAGGTAGTGAATTTGTGCAGTCGAATAAATTGGTGACAGCCTAACTTGTCCTTTCAGGTCTATCACTTATCCGATGGTAGAATAAAAGAATATAAGAAAAAGATGTAGAATAAAAGATATAAAAATATGGATAAAAATAATATATTTATACGGTCAAATTTTATTTTTACCATTATTATTAATAATTATATTTTTTATATATATTAAAAAATATTATAACAATAAAATTTAGATTAAAAATATAACAAAAATAAGTTCTAACATTCTGCATCGCTGCATGGCTCAAATGTCTAGCAGTAACAACTTTTGATGCTCCGCACAGATTATTGGCACTTATTTTTCGAGATTGAAAGACCTTAAATCTTGAAGGATACCTAAACTTTGAGACAAAAAAAAAAGTTTTCGCATCCACACTATTAAATAATTTAAGATTTTTAAATTTAAAATTGGAATCCAATATCTTTTACTCACAGATGCTCTAAACTCAAAAAGTAGTGAATTTGTATCGTTGAATAAATTGGTGACAACCTAACTTATCCATTCGGGCCTCCCACTTATCTGATGGTAGGCCCTCGCTAAAAAGAAAAAAATATTATGTTCAGATTTCATAATCATCATTTTCTTCACCTTCATGGTTGCTTTCCATTATGCAGTATTTGGATTGGGGTAGATGGAGGTTAATGGAGGTAAATCAATTGATTAACCCTGTTTGGATATCTAGTTAATAATTTTACCTAAGTAAATTGAGGTTAATATTTTACCTCCATTCACCTCGATTAATCTCATTTTTATTAACCTCCAATTTTGGGGGTAATCGAGATGAAGGTGAAAAAATAAGTAAATTTTTGACTTAATAGGACCAAAATACTCCTCAATAGGACTTATCTATTTAATATAAGAATATAAATGTCATTTATTTTATTTTTTTAATCTTTATTTATCTCAATTTAAACAAAATTTTTAAAATATTTATTTTGATTCACTCAATATCATCCAAACAATACTTTAAAACATTCGCCCCAATTCACCTTTATTTTCTTCGCTTAGATTAATTTTTATTATTTATCCTTATATTAATTCACCGCAATCCAAACAAACCATTAAGTTTCCTCCATAAGCTTGAGATTGGGTATCCAAGGACAAGCATTTGAATTTGTTGGTTAGCATTTGAACACATGGTAGGCCACATATCAATAAATCTCTAACCGTTTCTTCGTCATTTCTCATGAATGCTACCTTTTCCACCCAAGCTATACAGGTGATTAAGACATAAGTAGAATTCAATTATTTAAGAATAAAAATATTATTAATAAATTATTTAATAAAAAATAAAATTATTATTAAATTATTGTTATCATAATAATATAAATAAAAATAGCAAACCATCCATACTTAAAAATTCATAATATTATTAAATTTTTATATAAAAAATAAGCCATTCTTAAAAAATTAAAACCTACCTTTTAAATTTTTATCTTTAATTTTTAAAATTATTTATAGATTTAATATTTTTTAATTTTAAATAAATAATAAAATATAATTTAATATTATTTTTTTTGAATATATATTATACCTTATTTTTTATAAGAAGAAAGTACTTTATTATTTGTAATATTAGGAACGAGGGTCATCATTCTTTGAAATTAAAGAAAATCAGGCAGACCTCATACGTCTCAAAGGTAAAATTTTTTGCTATTATATATTCACTATCTATGCGGAGGTTAAAAATTAATAGGTATATAGTTATGAAATTGTGTGAAAAAAACTATTTATAAATCATTTAGTAATAATGTTACAATAAGTATTTTTTATGTATAACAATATAGAAGTTTAAGCATTTTTGTAGAATTATTTAATAAATAAAAAAATAATAAGAATATAATATGTGTCGATGTATGTTATTATCTATAATTATCCACTTTATTCTTAAATTCATTTGAAATGAATTTAAGTAAGAAAATAAGAAATACACCGTGTGGATTTATTATATTAGTGGACCAATATAAAAATAATTAATTTTGCTAGTTAAATTTTTTTTATTCCATAAAATTTTATAAAAAGCTTAAATAAGTATCTAAAAAAAACCAATATTTCTTTTTTTTTTTACATTTAAAATTGCAACTACAACATTTAACATCAATAAGTACTTATTAAGTATCAGTAGTTAAATTTTGCATTTGTCATTGAATTGTGTATGAATTAGATGTATTAATGTTGATAATAATTCATGCCATTAAATTATGTCTTACGTATCAAAGCTTTAATGGACTCTGCCTTGAAGGATTATATTTAAAATAATCATCATTTTTAATATATGTATGTTTCGTATGGTTGAGTTTCAAAAAGTAGCAAAATTATACTTTACTAAAAGGACACACAATATGTGTTTCTTAACATGGGAGGGTCGTGTCTTATTTATAACTCTTGGCCTAGGTGTCTAATGAAGAAACACAATCCGTGTTTATTAAATATTTGGGGGGTCATGTTTTTCTCAGACTCTCTGCAATCTTTGGAACTAAGGAAAACATGATCGTATTTTACAAACACGGGTGCCTTATGTTTTTAACTTTCCATTTTATTGTTATTCTTACTATAATGGTTGTGTTCCCATGCATATTAAGGTCATGTTTGGAGAATTTTTTATTAAATAAAGCATGTATCATGTGTGATTAGCATGATTAAAATGATTAGGACTTAGTTATAATAACTCTAACCATGGACAATCGTGTATTTTTTTTTGCTTGATCACATCTAGATTACATGATACTAGTTACAATATTATATATATATATATAATGGGTGTATTCCTACAAAACCATTCATTAGCATATACAAAGTACATTAGATTAGAATATTAAGTCATTATTCTCAATTTGCCCATAGGGATTGATAGTTATGGGATAACTTAATAGTTTTAATATTGAGATGTATGAGTCTATTTAAATTAAATACATAGCCCACATGTAGTTTTCAGGTCATTTGATTCATGATAGTTGCGTTTTGACATGCTATACATTGGTAGAGCATGTATATAGATTTTTTGTCTTTAAATTGATCATGATCATGTATATACATTTAAATTTTGTAGTAAAATATCCTAGTTTGTACTTGATGTCTGATCTTAACATTGAGATCCTTGAGTTGAAAGGAATAACTATAAGGTTTGGAAGGACAAAATTTTCTAAATCTTAGATGCTATAATATGGATGAGGCTATTGAGCATCCAAAGCCTATTACAACTAAGGAAAAAACTGATCATGAAAAGGCTACACAAGAGCAATGGGTGAAAGCCAATCACATAAGTTGCATGTACATGAAGACTAAGATGTCTTCATCCATCAAAGGCTAAATTAATCATCATCCAACTTTCAATAACACTCTAAGGGCCATCAATGAATAATTCATCCATTCGGACAAGGCCTTAGCTAGTACATTGATAATAAAGTTTTCATCCATAAAGCTCACTACTATCAAGGACGTGCATGAGCACATCATGGACATGAGGGATTTAGTAGCATATACACCATTCAAAATCACCTACCACCCACTAAGGGAGAAATGGTCAATCAATGAATTAATGACCATGTGTGTGCAAGAGGAGAAATGAATTTTGATGGATCATGGGAGACTGTTATGATGCTAACCAAAGATAAGGAAAGGAAGAAGAAAATATAGCAAAAGGATAAAGGCAAATTTCTATCCTAGGGTAAGATAAAGAAGCAATCTAAATGCTTCTTCTATAAAAAGAAGAGACACGTGAAGAAGGATTGTGCTAAGTACAAAGTCAGGCTTGTAAAGAAATGTAATATAACTTCTTTGGTATGTTTTGATTCTCATAGAGTAGATACAAATCATAACACTTAGTGAATTAATTCTGGTTCTGCAATCTATGTTTTGTAATTCCTTGAAGGTTATGGAAAGGATGAGGGAATCGGTGGGAAATGAATATAGTATCTTTACAAATAGTAAGATACATTGGACTATTCATGGAATAATATCACGTAGGTTAGTTATCTCTAGTGGTCATATATTAATGTTAGAAAAGACCTTTTATGTTATAAGTTTCAGAAGAAACTTGATTTCTATTTCAAGACTTGTATTATTCGGATACTTATTTATTTTCAAAGACAATTCAGTTAATTTGCTTTATGAAAAAAAAATCATGTTAGATATGGTGCATTGTCTGAAGCTCCTTACTCTATTGACTTAATGCATGATCATTCGAATGTTGCAATGAATTTGAATATTTTTATAAAAAAAATGTGTTATGAATGAGGATTCATTAATGCTTTTATACAAATGATTAGGTCACATATTCATTGAGAGGATAAGGAGATTGATAAATTATGGAATACTTGGTACTCTAGAATTTAAGACTGTAGCACGTATTTAAATTGTAAAAAGGGCAAAGAAACAAAAAAGTCTAAGAAAGGTGTCAATAGGAGTTCTCTACTACTTGATATTATATACCGACGTATATAGTCTTGAAATGGACTCACATAGTAAAAAATATTTCATCTTATTCATTGATGACTACTCATGATACATGTATCTCTACTTTCTTAACAATAAGCATGAAGCATTAGTTTCTTTTAAAATATTCAAAGCTGAAGTAGAGAAATAACGTGATAATGAAATCAAAGTTTTGAGATTTAATAGAGGTGGAGAGTACTATGGGAGTAATATTGAGGACAGATAAGGACCTGGTTCATTTTCAAAGTTTCTTCAAGATAATGGGTTAGTTACCCAATATACTATGTGTGGTTCACTGAACTAGAATGTCGTAGTTGAAAGAAGAAGCCAAAATTTGTTAGATATGGTGTAGAGTATGCTTAGCAACTTCAATATTCATAAGTATTTGTGGAATGAAACACTTAGGATTGCAGTATATATTAAACCAAGTTCAAACTAAAGAGGTGTCTAAGGCAACATTTGAGTTTTTTAAAGGTTGGAAGCCAAGTTTAAAACATATGGGATTTTGGGAAGCCCATATGAAGTAAGAATTTATTATCGACAAGAAAGGAAGCTTGACCCAAGGATCGTTAGTGGATATTTCAGTGGGTATGCTGAAAGGTCTAAGGGTTATAGGTTATATTGTCTGTCATATAGCACTAGATTTGTGGAGTTAAGAAATGATAAATTTCTTGAACCTGACTTAATTACTAGGAGTGATAAGATCAAGAATCTAATTATTGAACACACAAGACATATTTATACAAACACGTTACTATATATAGAAACAATATAAAAAACATAAATAAAGATTATAATTGCCATTTTCCGGTAATGGCGCCAAAAATTTGATGCGCTATTATATGCACAATAAATTTAATAAATAAATCCTAATTTCTAAATACATAGTATATGGTAAGAAGGAGTCGAATCTACAAGGAATGGTATATAATCAATAATTTTGTAATTGATGTTAAAACCCCGGTTATACAATAACATATACTTTTTATCATCAATATCTAAACTATAGATAAATAATAAAACATTGTACTCACTAATAGATGAATGAGGATATGAATAAATTGATTATGGAATTAAGGTATCAAATACTAATGGAAAAAGAATGATTCTAAATGATTTAACGTTGTAGAAACTTATAATAATTCATCTATTTTATCTCAATTCTAATAAATTGAATAAGCTCTCAATTTATCACCTAACTAATTAATAACCTAGGTTAATAACACTAGATTCAACTAATGATAACATTATGAATGGAAAGAAGTCAACTACGACCATAATCACATAAGCTCGGATCATGCAATCGTATGAATTAATGGACAAGATTAACAATTGATCTTTTCTTACTCTAGAAATGTTAATTAAAAATTACGTATTAATTCCGTTATCCTATTGTTTATTAAGATCTAAGCTAGATAGGTGTTCAGTCTAATTAGTTTAAATTATTAATCTATGATGCGAGATCATTCAATTCCATCCATCAATTCAATTAAATTTTATCTAGAATCATGAATTCAAATTATGTTGTCATATCCGAAACCCTAATTCCGTCATCAAACCCTCCTACCTTATATTATCTACATAATTGCAATGATACACAATTAAATGCAATAATCTATAATTAACATCAATGATTACAAATAAATTAACAATGAAACACCAAACATAAGAGAAATAATAGTGCAATGAAGAGAATTTATTTACATTTAATCAAAAATCAAAACTTGCAATTAAGAGAGGAATGGAGAAGAACTTATTGACTTGAATTGCGGAGCGTTGATTGTTCAATTGAATACAATGGAGAGAAAGAGAATTGGAATTGCAAATTACATGTGGTATCTAGATAATATAGTGAAAAAGAGAGAGTCCAATTCACGAACTCCCTAGAATCGCCTCTCGAATGTTTCAGACTTTAGAAATATATCACGGAAAAGTTGTGCAAACGGTTACAGAATTTAAGAAAAAGGCAGTCCGTGTTAGGAAATTAATATGGGGCCTCTGTGTTTTTTCTTGAATTCTTTGCCAAATGCTGAATTATAAAAGCTGGTATTTTGTGTGCTGACAGAAAAACACGAGCTGTGTTTATGAAATACGGGGATGCCGTGTTTCTTGTTCCTTCATTATTTCTTTATGAAATTTCAACACAAGCTTCCCTTTGATATATATTCTCCATTTTTGATCTTTCCTTCCATTGATTCCATATCTCTTGATATGTTCTTAATTTGCTTCATTTCCTCTTTCCATCAATTTCTCTTTTGAATTTCTTCATTTCTATCTTTTCTCGCACAATCTATCCAAAAGAGAAAAACTCGAGAAAAAAATTAAATCTTATAAAAAGAATGAGGAATAAATGACATTTTTGCTTAGGAAAATAACATATAAATCCTTTATATCACCAACTCATTCAATAGTAGAAGCTTCTTTCTCATGTGATAGAGTAACTTTTATTCACTGTGCACTTCCTATTTTAGTTATGATTGATAATAAGTCAATGAGAATCCATAGAATGCTGAAATTAATCTTATAGATTAGGTCGTATAGAAAATTCCTAACATTTTTGAATAACAGGCTGTTGAACAAGACTAGACTAGTTACTAAGGGATTAGCTAAAAGAGAGGGAGATGACTACAATGAGACTTTCTCTCCTATATCCACTGAGGATTCCCTACACATAGTTATTGGATTAACAACTCTTATTAATTTTGAGCTACAACAGATGGATGTGCAAATAACCTTTTTAAATGGTGATCTTGAGGACAATCTAAATGGTTCTCCTCTCAGGAAGACAACAATTTTATATGCAAGCTTAAGAAAGCTATACATGGATTGAAATAAGCCTCTTAACAATGGTATCTAAAGTTCTATGGTGTCATTTCTTCATTTAGATTTGAAGAAAATTCCATGGATCAGTGTACATACATCAAGGTTAGTGGAAGTAAGGTTTGTTTCTTAGTTTTATGTGTAGATGACATTATACTTGCATGCAATGATAAATGGATGCTATATGAGGTAAAACAATTTCTTTCTAACAAATTTGATATAAAGGATGATGCATCTTATTTCAATGGATTTAAGATTCATCAAGATAGATCCCAATTAGGGGTGGAAAAGGGGCGAGTTGGGGACAGGACCCCGTCCCCATCTCCAAATCTGATAAGAAAAATAATCCCCTTACCTGACCTAATCCCTGATATATTTTTTTATCGAAAATTCTCTGACCCTAACTTCGATTTATTTTCCATCCCCGATCTATTCTCGGACTTTGAAACTTGACCCGATCCTCGAAACTTCACTTTATACCCGATCCCCGATTCTCAAGCCTTTTTTTATATTATACTTTTAATTTATATTTTATAAAAAAATTATATATAATATAATATATAAAAAAATTACTGGGGGCGGGTTCGGGGGTGGGGACCCCAAACCCGTCCCTAGAAAAATCCCTACTAAAATCCCCGAACCTGAACCTAATCCCCAAATTCTCTTCCCAAACCCGAACTTGAACGGGGAATCCCCGACGGGGCCCCGAACTCACAGAAAAAATTGCCATCCCTAATCCCGATTGATATTAGAACTATCTCAAGAAGCATATATCAATACTGCGTTAGAAAGATACGGGATTGTAGATTGTACATCAAGTGTGGCTCTTATTATCATGGGTGACAAATTATAGTTAAACCAATGTCTAAAGAATGACTTAGAGAGAGATCGGATGAAGAACATCCCGTATGCTTATGTAGTTGGAAGCCTTATGTATGCTTAGGTTTGCATAAGACCCGACATTCCATATATCATTAGGGTATTGGGACAGTACTAGAGTAATTTAGGAGTTGACGCTAGAAAGTTGTAAAAAAAGTTATGAGGTATCTAGAGGAAACTAAGGACTATATGCTCATGGATCATCATTTTGAGGATTTTGAGGTAATAGGTTACTCAGATGCAGACTCTGTTGGTTCTGTAGATTCACACAAATCTACCTCTGGATTCATTTTCCTTCTAACTGGTGGAGCAATATCCTGGAAAAGCAAAAAGTAGGATTGTATAGCCACCTCTATAATGGAAGTAGTACTCAACTTATCATTTAAAGCCCCAAAGTATGGTGTGTGGTTAAGAAATTTTATATCGGGTATTAGAATAGTGGATTATTTTTCTAGACCTTTAATGTTTAAATGTAACAATTCAATTATTATCTTTATCTCAAGAAATAACAAAAGTGACGGTTATGCTAATAGCATTGACATTAAGTACTTGAAGATAAAGAAACGTATTTTAAAAGGAGAAGTAGTCTTGGAACACAGGGACTGATTGTATGTTAGATGATCCTTTAACTAAGGGCATACCACCAGGTAAGTTTAAGGATTATATGTGTAATATGGGTTTTGGACGTTCTATTTGATTGTATTGTTATAATACATAATGATGCTTTTAAATAAAATCGTGTTTGTTTCTCATTTGGTTTTGTATACATATGGTTTATTGAGAAATAACACATTAAATGAAGGACGTTGAATACACATTAGGTTTATTTATAAAGTTAAAGTTGTTGGTGAAATTGACACACTATGATATATGGAAGATAACTTTCAGAATGTCAAAAGCTTGTCGTTATAATCCAAGTATCAGTTTCATAATTCAGTTTATACTAACTTAAGAAAACCATAGTAAGAATATAATTTATATAGACCAAGCGGGAAAATATATATTTATAAATAAAGTATTTTATATTTTTATGCATATATTAACCCTTATTGCAGTCCATATTAAAAGTAGATATACAGGCTTTGGCCATAAAGTTTATATTATATGATAATATGTTTATAAATAGGTCTAACCTTAATCTATTTATCTAATTCTTAATGGTAGAATTATAATTAAATAAATATGAATGTCAGCATGTGGGTGTTATGAGATAAGGAAATAAAAAGGATAATAAATAAATTATTTAATTAATTTGTATCTTAGATTATATTTTTGAAAAGAGGATAAAAAAGTATAAAGTTGGTTATAATAACCAACCGCCCACTTTAACTTATGCACTTAAGAATAGAGAGCACAAGTGGGGGTTGTGATTTTGGTTCTTCTCTACATAAAATAAAGGTTTTCGACATGTACACATACACCCATTAAATAGTAAAATAGGAAAAGACTTCTTTAATTTTTTTTTCTTTTTTTGTAATTTTAGTGTGTGAAATTAAAGATGAAAAAAACTAAAAAAGATCTATATTATTGCTCATCGTAAGAAATATGAATCATCAAATTTAAGAAAAAATAGAGTAAAATTGTAAAATTTGATTGTTGCGTTTACAAATTGTGAATTCGGTATAATTAATTTTGTCAATATATGAAAACACGTTTTTAAAGATTTGTAACAAGCATTATATAATTAAATTATGTATTTTGAATGCTTGTATTATGTGTTATGATTTCATACCTTTATTATTAAATTATAAATAAATTAAATGTATTAATGTTGATAATAATTTATGCCATAAAATTATATCTTACAAATCAATTATTCAATGCAACGGACTGTACATATTTTGAAGCTTACCTTTCCTATCGTAGACTAAACTTTTCATTATTGCTTTACAAATGGACTCTCCAATAAAACTTGGAAATGGCGATAGAGGAAGGAAAGGATGTAAAAATACCTGGTAGGTCCGTCCGACGGCGGCCGACTTGAGCAGAACGTCAAGAGACATGCGGTGAGAATAGCGTAGCCAATGGCCTGAGAGAGTTTCAACGTGTCGGAAGGCTGTTGGCTTGTACAAAACGCCACTGCTCTCTCGTCTTTTCTTTCTTTTCCTTTTCCTTTTCCTTTTTCTTTTTTCCTTTTCTGAAAATGATGGCTATCTTGTCTCGGGATCGAGAAATCTGAACTTTACAAGAGTACGAACCAATGATGGAGTTTTTGGTTGATTAGCAGCCGCTGCAAGTGCAACTTGAGTCTTCATCGTCACGGTTGCGCCGGACCGGGATGGAAAGAGAGGTAAAAAAACATCATTTTCTAAAAATTTAGAAAATAAAGACGAGAAGAAAGAGTTAAAAAAGTTATATATTTTAAGAGAGAGAAAAATAAATTATTATTTATATTAACTAATTTAAATTATTAGTATTTTATTAAAAATAAATTAATTAAATACTTCTAATATCGATTCCGATATAAAAAAAAGTTTTAGAAAAAAAATATTTCCGAAACATTTAAAAACGAAAAATGGTACCTAAGTTTTATTTCCGTACTTCAATATTGATCATGCCCAAACAATTTATTTTCATTCCCAAAATGTATATCGGCTTTTATTTTTAAGCGGTCAAAACTTATTTTACTTTTTATCTCTTATATTTTTTTTATATATGTGTTAATTATTTTAATCTTTTTTAATAAAAAGTATAATTATAATATTCAGGTTAGTTTTAGTAATTTCTTAAAATATGTATAAATTACTACAATTAATTCCTTTTTGGAATGTAGGAGTAGTAGTTGGTAAGCTCTTTTGAAAAATATTTTGGAGCTTATATTAAAAAAGAAGAAGAAGAAGAAAAAAAAACTAGTTTTTCATAAGCTATCGCATTAAAATTTTAGCTAACTTTTTCACCTAGTTATGCTGAATAGACTCTTATTTCGGTAAACTTACAATGAGCTTACTGTTGTATCGCTATATATGTTTGTATGTCAATCAACTACCTTTTAGCTTGATTTAAAAGTAGCCAACTTATTTAATTTTAAGTGTGCATAATTAAAATTAAAAACTTTGTGTTATTATTTGGACGATTTATGATAGATCTTTGTACTTAAAAGTATTTTTTTGATAACTTTTTAATATCAGCTCCCAATTTTCTTTTTTAACTTTTGACTTTTCATCTTTCAACTGACTTTTCAGTCATTCGTTTAAAATATATCATTACATGAGCTTTCAGTTTAATACCAAGATTTCTTTTTATTCAGCGTATTTGTTAATCCTAAAGGTAGGTGTGAATATGTTAGGTCTTATATTTGAGTTCAAAAGGTAGTACTAAAAATTTATTGGGTGAATTGATATAAAAATATTAATATAGTTGTGTATATATATAATTTTAGAAACATATAAATTATAATTGTGGAGTAGTTTTGAAAATGATAAATATTTTATGTTTTCTATTTTATTTTTTGAATAAAAAAGATATATTTAGAAATAAAATCCTGCAAGTTCTATTAAAATTTAACGATCTATTAAAATTAGTAGAAAACAATAACCGGGCGTTCAATATTTAATACACATAATTATTAAATGTATTTAATTATCTAGCTATTTTATTAAATAAATTTATGAGTTATTTTGAATACAAAGGGCCACTTCATTGAGGTAGGTTGGTTTATCAAGTGATGCTGGAACATGTCTTCAGGGAATAGGATTTTGCTTTCTTGATAATAAAATTAAAGGTTCTTGGTTTTCTCCGAGGGTTCGTTGAAGAATGTTTAATCTTACTTAAGTCACGTGTCAAGAGTGTGACTTAGGAGAGACTTGCATGGAATTATTAAAAGTTTAAAGAATCTCATGGAAAGTGCATGATATTGTTCGTTCGGTACTAATCATGAAATCAAGCTGGTCATGGTTAGGAGCTATTTGTCATTAGCTAATTTGTTTTCTTCGTGATTAAGAAGCTTGTTTTGGTTAGTTAGGAGTTTTGTCTTAAATGTGTGTGTTTTATCTTGCATGGCTGGTATGGGACTAGTTTTTCGGTGATTTTTATCTTTGTTTTTTTAGTTTATCTTATGCGGGAGAAGATTGATTTGAAGAGGTATGATCATGGTATATAAACTATTTATAAAATAGTAAAGTTTAAGTTTAATCTTTAGTTATTCTCTTTGTGAGTTCCTTCTTATAATTCATTCTTTGTGAGAATTAAATAAGAAAATCTCTTTATTAATTTTATGCGAATTAATTATCAAGATTTAACTAGTGAAATTTGCTATATGTATTTTTTTATTATTAGAGATCATTTAAAAATCATCTTTGAAATGCTTTTTAAATAACCCAGTTTAAAAAATTAGTTCGTGTGTTTGACCTCTCACCTTTTAGAAGGATCGGTGATGCAGTCATATACAACTATTGTTTATGTTTGGTTTTGTTGGATTTTGCTCCAAATATTTAGAGCCTCGCGATAGTAAAATAAAAAGTTTTTGTTGAAACAATCGAGAGGACAAGGTCGGCTCAGCTTGTCTGCAGTATAGCGTGGGTGTTGGTCGACTCAGCTTGCCTGCGACATAGCTTGCGTGTGATTCAGATGTTTTTTAGCCCACTTTGATCCGGTCCTACTACTTTAATACGATTTAGTCATTAATTAATTAATGATAATTTATTTCTCCTCATTACTGGCTATTTTGCGTCAATGGAGTTTAATATTGTAGTATTAAATTTCCAACATTTTGAGCAACCTAGAGGTTTAAGTAACGCATGAAACTTTAATTTACCAACAACTATCTAATCCTCCAACGTTTTGATTGGCCAAGCATTCAATTTCTCCCCCTTCCAAAACTCCGTCAGTTTCCAAGTTTTCCACGGAAGGGCTCACACTCTCTCGTACACAGTGCACTAAGTTTGGTGGAGCAAGACACTAACCCTAAGATTGAAGACTAGAAGCCCTTTTGCACCATAGAAGGGGTTATTTTGATTTAGGGCAGTGGAGCGCCACAATTTCTTGATTTATTGTTGGTTCTTGGATTGGCCAGATAAGTCTGCTCTATTTGTTTTGCTTCTTTTCGAATACTTTGGTTCTTACGGTTTTATATATATATCGTAAGGCAGATTTTAAGGGCATTATGATACACATATATATCTAATGATGCCACGCAATTATTATATCCTGAAGAGAATAAATATATATTCAAAACACATCTAAGACACTTACTTGCAGTTTTAATCACTAACCGAAGACAATATTAACTTAAAGAATATATGATAACTTTTGTCAATTGTCATTGAGTACAACACTAGAAGGATAAATTATTTTTTCATTAACTTGGATGGCATCACTAATGTCTTTAATATATCAACACAAAGAGCTATGAATTAAGATGTAATGTAACCAATATATCAAACATATTTAACTACTTTACCAATATTTTTTTTTGTGATTACCGAGGTGTATTAAGCTTTAATATCACTAAACTTATAACCGATGCCTTTTCATTAAACTTTAAAGGTATATAAAATAAGGCGCCGAAGAGAAAAACATTGGTTGTAGGGAGTTAAAAGGCTAGACATTAAAATACTAGATGATTTAACATGTGGAATTAAATGTTGATTTAGTGTGTAACGGTGACGGAAAATGAAATTGGAGCGTGTATTTTATTATTATATATTATATATAATAGATTTTGGAACGTTTGTAAGGTTAATATTCATAAAACATTGAATATTCTTAATTTTTATTCGAATGTCCTGTTTTCGTACACATACTTAAAGTTTTAACCAGGAATATATTAATAACTATGGTAAATAATACATACGGTGATATAATTAAATTTTTTTTTTGATAAGGTAGCATTCTATTTAATGTTATTTTGAATATTTTTATAAATTTGACAATTTTCAAGCCCTTGTTAAAAAAAATATGGGACTAAGAAAGTTCCCTCTCCCTTCCCCCTCCCCAAAAAGTAAAACTCACTAATTATGGTCGTCAACATGTTCTTTTTAGTGAACTCCCTTCCCCAATAATAGAACGTACACATCATCAATGAGGTATGACTGTGCCTTCCATTTACTAACACGAATGTGATTTTCATCGATTAACATGAGCTTCCGCGTTAGGGACTTAGGTTGGTTTTTATTTATTTATTTATTTTTATCTCAATGAAATCCCTTTGTTTTTATAGTTTACAAGGTTCCCATGAAGTTTGAGATAAAAATTTTACCTTTTATTATTTTTTAAATAATATATATATTTATATTATTAAAATATTTTTAAAATTTTTATTAAAATATATTAATGATGAAAATTTATGTTAAAATATAAGGGGACTTTATATTATAAAAGTAAGGGAGCACAATTTATTTTAACCACAAAAGTGAAAGCTTTATATTAATTTTAATAAATTTATCTACTTAATTATAGTCACCAAAGGGCATAGCAGCGTTTTGAAACGTCTGCCTCTATCATTAGGAAGAAGAGATGGTGTAAAAGTCTACAGCCTTATGGCATCTTTATTTTATTTTGATTTTAGTAAAAAGGTAGGTAGGCGGGCAGTAGCATATACGTACGCATTGTTGGAGTTCGGTGGGGCTATAACATAGAAAAGGCGGGGTGTGTATGGCGACGGCGTATGTGTTTTCGCGCTGTCCTATACAATACGTGCAGTCGAAGAAGATGGCCGATAGAATACCCTCTGTGTTGATTGATCAGGTGCAGCATTGTGAAGCACACCGCTCGTGAAAGGCCACTTATAAATGGATTAGGATGACATTATTGGTCATATTTAATAGGCTCCACATCTATTGCAGGAGGGCCCAGCAAGCATTTATTGATCAAGTTGCAACGGCGTTAGCCATGCCCATGGCGTCATCGTATTATTATAATTTTTAATATTTAGTAGTACTAATTAATTTTGATGATAGGGAATTAGAGACGGATGGAGTGTGGGTGGCCTGGAAGTTCCTTCTCCTGGTCAATGCCTTGAGGTGGGGAGTTGCATGCCTATCGACGAAGTAAAATAATGGTAGGATGGATCATGGATGTATGGGCCACCCACATCACACCTACTTTCCCGATGTGTTTGATCAAGTAATGATATTTGTTTGTTCTTGCCTTTGGCGTCTATTTCGGCTGATAGTAGCTAGCTAGCATGATGTCTGACAAAATGGTGTTGTGGTTGGCTCATTCCCTGAAAGTGCCTGCTCTAAAGTCTGAACTGGGAATAGAGTAAAACGTAAAATAACGATTCACCCAAAGTATATATATATATATATATTTATATACATAAAAACAGATTTCTAATCGGAGGAAATAAAGATATAAATTCAATGGTTGATGTTGATCGCTATCATATTACTTTCATTTTTCCTTGATTACTGCATCACATACATAAATACAGAGAGAGGGAGGGAGGGATTTGATATGCGCCATTATGCACTCATTGAAATGTCGGAATTGAATAACATATCATGAATTCACAATTTATCATGATCTTGAGTGAGGAAGCAATTTGACGGGCGTCGATTCCCACCATTTGCTTGTGGACAAATTACATCAGCTCCTCTCTCTGTCTTTCGCTATAATAAAAGCATGCCGCCACACGAAAAGAAAACCGACCTAACTTCCAAATACAAGCGTCCCGGCCAAAAAAGAGACGCAGTGGGCGGTCTTTGCTAAAAATCCGCTAGCCGACGCACACAGTCACATCGCGACGCGACCTTGCGAAATAACTACAGACCTCACCATGTACGCATTTCGGCCGATGATAGCTAGCATGATATATACGCACATAATAATAATAATAATAACAATAATAATAATAATAAACATCAAGGGGAGCATGCCGCACTCATTTCCTGAATGACGACGCCGTGCGAGCTGCGAACGATCGGTCGAATGGATGGATGATGCTTTAGATCGGTTAACGATGAGCAGGACTCGGTCATATGGGTGCATGACTTTACTAGTGTCTTTACGGTGAGATTTTTCTATCAAGCGTATTATCAGATTTTTTCCGGAGACGACTTGAGTACTACCACAGCTAATTTAATGTGGAGAAGCTTAGTGCCCCTAAGATTTAAGCTCACAGTCAGGATCGCAGTTTAATAAAGACTCAACACAAAGGAAAGATCGATCAAATTACAAATTATTAATATCTGTAAGGTATTTTATCCTTTCTATAATTTGAAGTAAGAGTCGGTCAATTATCTTTTTCTTATTTGTTTTGTGACGGAAAAGATTTGGTATGAAATTTGTGATTGAGTTGGATACTTTTGGGTAATCTTCAAGTCGGTTGAGGACAACATTCCACTTTTTTTACTATTATGGACATTATTTGGGAATTTAAAAATAAAAGAGTATTAGATAATATTAAAGTTTGTAGTAAATGCATACTTATAGTTATTAAGATGAGAATTAATTTTGGATTAAAAACGATAGAAATTTTTTTCTAGCGGATGAAAGGAGATGACCCACAGTATCCAAACCTTTTTTAAATTAGAAGGTTTTCTTTTTCCTCTTCCTTGTAGGAATGACTATGTGACCTTCGTGAGTTTTTGTATGTTTTTTTAATGTTGCGTACTACTAATTATCAAATAAATAAATAAAAAGATCGGTTAACGATGATACAGCGGGAGTCGGGGAGTACATGCGCCTGCGCCTGTACTTGTTCGCGAACCGGCGCCTTAATTTTCTAGTATCAGTTCGCGTGTGATTAAAAAATAGGTGCGTGCGACGTCCGTCTGGTTAGAAACTGGAAGCTGATGTTTGATTATTAGTTAGCGTCCGATCGATCGGGTGCTCGTGTAATCAGTTTCTGTTGACGATTTCGTCCAATAAGTGTTATTATTATTTTGTACATAGCAGCTTTTGTTGACTTGCTTATGGTTTTTTAATTTTTTTTATGATTAATTTATTCTCGATATATTGTTATAGTAGTCAATAAAGTTCTAGTTTTTATATACATATAGCTCTAAAATTAAATAAATAAAATTTCTAAATTTTTTGAACCTCTTAACTTAAGTCGTTTTATAGTTTTAGAACGCCATTATTTATAAATTTTGATCGCTAATTTTTTTAAATATAATTAATTATGTATTTTATCTTTTTGTATGCAAGCTGAATAATTAAACAAGTGTTTATGTTGAATCTTTTTTATTTATAGATTATATACGTAAATTTAATAATCAGATATTTTTTTTTCAATAATCCGATATATCCGATCCGATATTTCGGATAACCGATCCGATATTTCGGATACGGATTCGGATATGGGATATCAAATATTCGGAAAAAATATCCTGTCGGATACGGATATCCGACAATGCACACCCCTACTAGAAGGTCCACGGACGGTTATTAGTCAAACGATTAATTACTCATCTAATATCGTATAAGTGGCCTGAACGAGTGTCAATAGAAACCTCATGACGAAATAAATATGTTTGTATTTTACATTAAAGATAAATGAATAATAATAATAATATGGACAGTGAAAATTCTTTTTCCCTTCAAAATTTTATTTATAAAACGTTTTATTAAAAAAAAAGAGTAGTATCCTTAACAAAAGATCGAACTCGATCGCTTGTATTTGCGTCCCACAGCCAGGATTAGAGGTGGCAAACGGGTCGGGCGGGTCGGGTTCGGGTCGGGTCATAGCGGGTCGGGTCATTAACGGGTCGGGTCATAGCGGGTCATTTGACTATTGCGGGTAGGGTGCGGGTCGGGTCGGGTCACTAACGGGTCGGGTCATTTCGGGTCAATCAATTTGGCGGGTCGGGTGCGGGTCGGGTCGGGTCATTAACGGGTCGGGTCATTTCGGGTCAATTTGTCGGGTCGGGTCGGTTGCGGGTCGGGTCATTTCGGTTGCGGGTCATTTCGGGTCAATTGTCGGGTCGGGTCGGTTTCGGGTCGGGTCATTTCGGTTCCGGCCTCCAGGTCATTTCGGGTTAATTTGTCGAGTCGGATTAGGTCCGACTATTCGAGTTAAGAAAACTCGGATTCGGATAATTTTGGGTTAACTTGATTGGTGGTAGGGTGACTAGGGTCGGGTTGGTTTCGGGTCATTTTCTAGTTCACGTGAGTAGGTGGCTTCGGCCGGTTCAGGTCATTTCATATTTTCATGTAATAATATAATATGACAGGTTAGTTATGTTCGAGTTGTTTCGAGTTAAATTGATGGGTGGGGTCATTTGACTCATTTCATACAATTTGACGGGTTGAATTCAATTAGTTACGGGTTAACTTAATGGGTCGAGTTTTGACGGGTTTACTCATATTCGAGCCTAAGTAATTATCATTTCATAAATCATAAATATTAGAGACAGACAATCATAAGATTAATATTGCAGATAAAAGAATTAAAAATATTAAATGCGCTTTATTTTCACAAATAAATAGTAAAGATATTTATAAATTTTAATAATAAAAAATGTTGCGCTTTGAATCAAACAAAGATATTTATCATTGATTATAATTTATTTGATAACTTAAAATATTTAATTACTTAAAAAAGATAATTTTATAAAATAAAGATGATCAAAACAATATTATACAATGTATAATTAATTATCATTTATTACATTGTATATATTAGATACAATAATAAGATTACTAGTAAAGATAAATGAAATAAGAATATTATATGTGTTTTATTTTTACAAAGGTAAATAATAAAAATATTTATAAGTTTTAATAGTATTATATTCGATTGCTTAAAATATTTATAAATTTTAAAAGTAAAAATATTAGATATCTATAATATATTATATTTACTTAATTAGTTAAAATATTTGATTACTTAAAAAAAGATAATTTTATAAAATAAAGATGAGCATAACAAGAATAAACAATGTATAATTATCATTTACTACATTGTAAATATTAGATACAATCATAAGATTATTAGTAAAGATAAATGAAAAAAGAGTATTATATGTGTTTTATTTTTACAAAGGTAAATAATAAAGATATTTATAAGTTTTAATAGTATTATATTTGATTGCTTTAAACATTTATAAATTTTACATGTAAAAGTATTCGATGTTTATCATATATTATATTTAATTGATTACTTAAAAAAAGATAATTTTATAAAATAAAGGTGAGTATAACAAGAATATATAATGTATAATTATCATTTATAACATTGTAAATATTAGATACAATACAATTATAAGATTACTAGTAAAGATAAATGAAATAAGAATATTATATGTGTTTTATTTTTACAAAGGTAAATAATAAAGATATTCATAAGTTTAATAGTATTATATTTGATTTCTTTAAACATTTATAAATTTTAAAAGTAAAAATATTAGATGTTTATATTATATTATATTTAATTAATTAGTTAAAATATTTGATTACTTAAAAAAAGATAATTTTATAAAATAAAGGTGAGCATAACAAGAATAAACAATGTATAATTATCATTTATTACATTGTATATATTAGATACAATAAAATCATAAGATTATTAGTAAAGACTAAATATAAATGAAATAAGAGTATTATATGTGTTTTATTTATACAAAGGTAAATAATAAAGATATTTATAAGTTTTAATAGTATTATATTTGATTGCTTTAAACATTTATAAATTTTACATGTAAAAATATTAGATGTTTATTGTATATTATATTTAATTGATTACTTAAAAAAAGATAATTTTATAAAATAAAGGTGAGCATAACAAGAATATACAATGTATAATTATCATTTATTACATTCTATATAGTAGATACAATACAATCATAAGATCACTAGTAAAGATAAATGAAATAAGAGTATTATATATGTTTTATTTTTACAAAGGTAAATAATAAAGATATGTATAAGTTTTAATTATATTATATTTGATTTCTTTAAACATTTATAAACTTTAAAAGTAAAAATATTAGATGTTTATCATATATTATATTTAATTGATTACTTAAAATATTTGATTACTTAAAAAAAGATAATTTTATAAAATAAAGGTGAGCATAACAAGAATATACAATGTATAATTATCATTTATTACATTGTATATACTAGATACAATACAATCATAAGATCACTAGTAAAGATAAATGAAATAAGAATATTATATGTGTTTTATTTTTACAAAGGTAAATAATAAAGATATTTATAAGTTTTGATAGTATTATACTTGATTGCTTTAAACATTTATAAATTTTACATGTAAAAATATTAGATGTTTATTGTATATTATATTTAATTGATTACATAAAATATTTGATTACTTAAAAAAGGATAATTTTATAAAATAAAGGTGAGCATAACAAGAATATACAATGTATAATTATCATTTATTACATTGTATATACTAGATACAATACAAATATACAATCATAAGATCACTAGTAAAGATAGATAAAATAAGAATATTATATGTGTTTTATTTTTACAAAGGTAAATAATAAAGATATTTATAAGTTTTGATAGTATTATACTTGATTGCTTTAAACATTTATAAATTTTAAAAGTAAAAATATTAGATGTTTATCATATATTATATTTAATTGATTACTTAAAAAAAGATAATTCTATAAAATAAAGGTGAGCATAACAAGAATATAAAATGTATAATTATCATTTATTACATTATATATAGTAGATACAATACAATCATAAGATCACTAGTAAAGATAAATGAAATAAGAGTATTATATGTGTTTTATTTTTACAAAGGTAAATAATAAAGATATGTATAAGTTTTAATTATATTATATTTGATTTCTTTAAACATTTATAAACTTTAAAAGTAAAAATATTAGATGTTTATCGTATATTATATTTAATTGATTACTTAAAATATTTGATTACTTAAAAAAAGATAATTTTATAAAATAAAGGTGAGCATAACAAGAATATACAATGTATAATTATCATTTATTACATTATATATAGTAGATACAATACAATCATAAGATCACTAGTAAAGATAAATGAAATAAGAGTATTATATATGTTTTATTTTTACAAAGGTAAATAATAAAGATATGTATAAGTTTTAATTATATTATATTTGATTTCTTTAAACATTTATAAACTTTAAAAGTAAAAATATTAGATGTTTATCATATATTATATTTAATTTATTACTTAAAATATTTGATTACTTAAAAAAAGATAATTTTATAAAATAAAGGTGAGCATAACAAGAATATACAATGTATAATTATCATTTATTACATTGTATATACTAGATACAATACAATCATAAGATCACTAGTAAAGATAAATGAAATAAGAATATTATATGTGTTTTATTTTTACAAAGGTAAATAATAAAGATATTTATAAGTTTTGATAGTATTATACTTGATTGCTTTAAACATTTATAAATTTTACATGTAAAAATATTAGATGTTTATTGTATATTATATTTAATTGATTACTTAAAAAAAGATAATTTTATAAAATAAAGGTGAGCATAACAAGAATATACAATGTATAATTATCATTTATTACATTATATATAGTAGATACAATACAATCATAAGATCACTAGTAAAGATAAATGAAATAAGAGTATTATATGTGTTTTATTTTTACAAAGGTAAATAATAAAGATATGTATAAGTTTTAATTATATTATATTTGATTTCTGTAAACATTTATAAACTTTAAAAGTAAAAATATTAGATGTTTATCGTATATTATATTTAATTGATTACTTAAAATATTTGATTACTTAAAAAAAGATAATTTTATAAAATACAGGTGAGTATAACAAGAATATACAATGTATAATTATCATTTATTACATTGTATATACTAGATACAATACAATCATAAGATCACTAGTAAAGATAAATGAAATAAGAATATTATATGTGTTTTATTTTTACAAAGGTAAATAATTAAGATATTTATAAGTTTTGATAGTATTATATTTGATTGCATTAAGCATTTATAAATTTTACATGTAAAAATATTAGATGTTTATTGTATATTATATTTAATTGATTACTTGCAAAAGTATTATTTTTTTATCCAATAATTTTTATATCATTTATTCTATCTTTTTTTTCATATTCATTTCTCTATATAATTTATCTTATTAATTTCTCTAGTTGTATTTATTTTATTAACATTATTATATTTATATTTTTATTATTTTTATTAATTATTATTATTATAGTAAAAAAAATATAATAAGTTATTTTAAACATAATTTAAATTAAATAATAATTTTATATATTTTCATTAATTATTAATTATTATATATATATTCATATAAATTAAAAATTAAATAATATAAAATATTAATATTAATATTATAATTAAAAAAGTAATTAGATATTATAAATTTAAAATTGATGAACGTAGAATACTAAATTATATTTAAAGTAAATTAATAATATTAAAAGAAAAAATATAACTAAAACTTTAAATTTAGGGTTGTAACGTGAGATACTCTTGATACGAGGTATAGTTATTATTTGTTGGATTTTGTAGGTGATAAGTGATAAATTGATAACTAATAAATGATACTATTATACTCTTCTATTAAGAGTTTCTTCAAATAGATGGATTAGTAGATGTAATGAACACGTTTTGAAAATCATTTTATAGGATTATAACTGGATGTTTGTCTTTTTTATTTTGGTTTTTTTTATTAATAATATATCTTATTAGGATATCATTAGTAAATAAGAATGGCTAGGGTAAAATTATGAAAAATAAGTACAATTTATAAAATACTATATTTTTTAAAAGCTTTAAATGAATAATAAAATATATGTAATTTATTATTATTATTATTATTATTATAATATATTTTGATGTCTGATCAGGTTAATATTGAGTCAGATCGGGTGATTGTCGGGTCGGGTCAACGTTGGGTCGGGTCAAAGCGGGTTGGGTCAATAACGGGTCGGGTCACTATCGGGTCGGGTCAATTACGGGTCGGGTCAATGACGGGTCGGGTCGCTATCGGGTCGGGTCAATAACGGGTCGTGGGTTGGGATCGGGTCGGGTCGGGTTCGGGTCGGGTTGATTATTATCGGGTCAGTGCCGGGTCGGATCATTGTCGGGTCGGGTCTGGGTCGGGTCGGGTCAACTTTTGCCGGCTCTAGCCAGGATGCTATCTGTGGGCCAAACGTCATAGCACCGTTTTCATACTCCTCTATATCTAATGCCCGTTCCCTCAAAAAATTGCGGACACTGTCCAAATGAAACTGCAGGACCAATCTGCTCGTATCGATCACTCTGCAAAAAATTTTGTCGTCCCTCCGCTCCTAACAAATCGGATTACTTAGCACTTGGACCGGACTGAGACAAGGAGGTAAAATAAGGATGAAAAGAAATATAAAAATATTATTTTTTAAAAGTTTTAAAAATGGAAACAGAAAAAAATGATAAAAAAAAGTGTGTATATATATATTATATTTTTTTTAACACCAAATTTATTAAAGTTAAGAGAATAAAAAAAACACCTCATTATCGTTTCTGTACTTCAGAACTCAGCTTGAATTTTAATAGGACGTTGACAAAGTTGTCCTCAAGAATCAATAATATTGACCCTTTTTTTTTCAAGTGAAGATCATTTAGAGCCTGTTTGGTTTGAAGAAAATTAAGTGGAGAGGAAAATGTAGAGGCAAGAAAATTGAAGGAAAGAAAGTGAAAGAAATTAGTTTTCTTTTCTTTGTTTGGTTGTTGGAGAAAATTTTGTGGAAAATTAAATTCTTGGAAAATATTTTTAGTGTTTGGTATATAGAAAGAAAATTCTAATAAAAGTTAAAATTTATTATTTAAATATTATTATATATTTAATTAAAATAAAAATATTATATTGATATATAAAAAATTACATAAAATTTCTAAAAAAATTATAAAAACTCCATAAAAACAATACTTATTCCAAATTTTTTTATATATAACTATTCTAAAATATTACATGAATAACTTATAATAATTTTAAAAAAAATTATAAAAAATACAAAATATTTCATATTTCTTTCTATTTAAAACATGCTACAATAAATATAAAAAGGAAAAAAAAAAGCATATCTTGTTACTAGTACACTTATATGTTCCGTCAAAATATTAATTAGGGATGGCAACGTATCGGATAACTCTTATCTATTATCCAAATCTAATAAGAAAATATATACCAATATCCGTATCTAAATTTTTATGAGTATTTTTTTTTCTCATTGGGAGTGCTTTTGATTTGTCATTTGGCTTCTTGTTCTATGACATTATTGTCTCCGAGCCTCTCTTTCTCCTTGCATTACATTTGCGTCTGTCTCAAAAAGTCCGGATCCCTACTAAGGCGCTCTCTCTCTTCTTATTCTTCCTTTTTGATTCCAAACTCCTATCAGTTCAATTCGATCGATCTCTCTTTTCAGCTGCTTTTATTGCTGCTCTCCCCTAGCCCAGCTATCTTTCCCGGCCTTCTGTGTCGTCTCTGAAATCGTGAGTAGCACGTAGCTAATAAAGCGCGCCATAGGCAGAGCTCCCTGTTGTGATAAAGCAAATGTGAAGAGACGGACGTGGTCACCCGAAGAAGACAAAACGCTTCGAAATTATGTTTAGAATTATGGTATTGGTGGCAATTGGATCTCTCTTCTTCAAAAGGCTAGTAATTATTTCTCCTCCTCTGTCTTTAAATTTATTTATTTTATTTTTTTCACACTTCTTCTTCCTCTCACCCCCTGTTTTTTTTTTTCATTTTACATTTACCCAAGCCTGTTGTCTCGAGTACTCCTCGCGGAGATGATTGATCGATCATGGAGTTCCTTTCCAACTTTTTCAACTTTTTCGCCATTTCTCTTCTACCACTTGCAGAGAGTAGCGATAGAAAGAGAGGGAAAGAGAAAAGAGAAGAAAGGAGAGGAGGGAAAATAGGCAAGGATCTCGAGGGGAGAAAAAACTGGCTAGGATTCGAAGTGCCGAAGACGGGATCAATTGCGGTCTGCTGCTTCGATGGAGAACCAAATAATCGACGAAGGAGAAGGAAGCAGACTCGACAATCGGGAGAGTCAATTTTCCTTCCTTCACCGTTATTTTCCTCAGGTTTAGCTGAGGAAAGTTAAGCACTATATAATTCTCCGACCCTTTCCTTCATATTTTCTTTCTTTATAATTTTCCTAGTAACCAAACAATACATAAATATTTTCCTTCTAATTTTTTTTCCTTTCCCCACTATATTTCTTAAACCAAACAAACTCTTAATGAGCCATAGCCACTAGCCAATAGATTGAATTAATTTCCTTGACTTTAGGTCAAATTGATTAGTAGGTCCCCCCCCCCCAACCTCATTTTTTTTCCTTTGTTGGCCCAACTTCTTAAGGCACTTGTGATTTCGATCCAAACCTCCTAGACTTAGGTACCCTTTGATAAATTAATACATGAGCTGAATCTAATCTAAGTTAATATTTTTGGATATATATTTTAATATTTTTTAGTTTATTTAAAGTTTTTTTAATAACTTGTGATAAAA
Organism: Tamarix austromongolica; assembly: GCA_039764185.1. Lineage (NCBI taxonomy): Eukaryota > Viridiplantae > Streptophyta > Magnoliopsida > Caryophyllales > Tamaricaceae > Tamarix > Tamarix austromongolica. Next base: position 79,829,650 of record CM077814.1, on the reverse strand, counting down.
TATAGGGATAATTTTTAAAAAGTATATAAAAAATTAAGACTTCATATAATCTAAAATCAATAAATAATATGATTATTCAAACACATTCTGATAACAAGCATATGAGGAAATGTAACCAAGGGCAACCCTTTGGGCCTTCGGCATTAGTTACGCTATTTGAATATTTTTGTAGTTGCGGAACTTGATTATGTGATGTGCTTCATATTTATATTGGGTCACCAAAGAATATTGCCCAATAAGTTTCAGATCTTGGGTTGTGCGTCATACGAGTTATGTCTCAGATGACGAAAAAGGTAGGTGTTGTGAAGTCAAGTTCAATGCATGATCCCATAATACACATTTTTATTTTTCTTAGCCCTTGCCCACATAGTTTCTTCTTCTTTCTTTCTTTCTGTCGGTACATGAGAAACATTTTATTGAACTAAAAGGGTTTTTACAAGACGTGACTTACTAAGCACTTTTACATTTGATTCAACAAAATCACGGACAAAAGGAAGCCAAGTATCAAAAAACCATGGAGTTACAATGGGATGCAATTTTTGGTTTTTTGATACTTTTCTATGTAGTTTCAAATAAACATTAGTATATTAGCTTACCCATAGACTTGTGGGCCACGACATCGAGAGATCCATTTTTTAAATGAGGGCATTATACAAAAAAAAAAAAAGAATTTCATTAAGGAGCCTTGGGAGGCCTAGAGTCTGATGTAGTTGGGTCTCGAGTGTACAGTTCCATGTATCTAATTTCTCCTCCAATGCTTTCCTTTACTAATCTCCTACCTAGCTCCGCTTTCCTTTTCCTTTAATTTTATAACCCTAAATTAATTATTAAAAAGTTTTTATTTTATTAGAAGTAAAATAACAATATTGTTGGATATTATCGTCGTAATCAATATAATTATGACTTACCATGTCAACTTTATATTAAATACAAGGAAAAACTTAGAATTTAAAGTATGATAAACAAAAAATGAGAGAAATTTCCATAGACTAAGATCAAAGTTTGAAAATTAACTCCGAGTATAATATAACAAAATACAAAAAAAAAATATCGATTAGACACAGAATACAAAAGATATCTGAATAAAAAATATGTACCGAATAACATCAACTCTACGTCTAAACCCCGAAAACAAAAATCACTCCTCAAAAGGTAGATAATAAAAACAAGAGAAATCATCCAAGCAGTCCTCAATGACCTGCACAACAAAAGTTGGATTGTTTGCTCGTGGGAATGAGCAATATCTATGAAACAGATGATCAATATACTACGTATCAAGTGAGGGAACAATATAATTATAGTAAGGTCATGCAATTACATAAGGCACATGGAATAATAATAATAATAATAATAATAATAATAATAATTGATTAAACATGATACAATGCGAGTGAATAATTGAACCATTATTTGGTATAATCACAATTAGTTTTATTAATTATATTGAGCTTATGGACCCTACTATTCTTAATTTCGTGGAATAGATTGAACCACTTTCCAAAAGGGAAAAAGATAAAAGATAAAAGAAGCACGTAGTCACTATTATTAAGCTTGTGGAATAAACCCAACATCTCTCAAGTTAACACACTCCTGACCACTATTATTAAATCAATGGAACAGTCGAAAGCAACTCTTCGGTTAATACACTCTTGACTACTATTATTATTTGGTGGAATGCACTCTACACCTTGATCCTAACTCACATGATCTTCTACTTTAAGCATTTAATGCCTTATTAAATTATTGTTGCAATACCCTAAATTTTATTTAATCTTAATCCCGAATAATCAATATCTTAACCTAATCCTAATATTAGGTAATTGATATTTTTATTTTACCTTAATTCATTAATTTTCTATCTAATCCTAATCTTAGTCTTAATTATGGGTCATTAATATTTTAACTAAACCTAACAATAGATGGTTGATAAATTAATTTTACTCTAAGAAAATTTTAACATAATTTTAATCCTAACCCTAAACTATTTTCTTTTCTCTTCCTGTTTTCCTTCTTTTTTTCTTTCCTTCTCCCCTATCTCGATTAGTCTTCTTTCCTTCTTCCCTCCTTCATCTTCTGGCCATGCAACCCCTCCCTCCCATGATTCTTACACCCCCTCAATATGAGGAGCTAACATAGCCCCTTTCCTAGCTATGTGAGTCTCAAATATTATTCACCCCCTTGCTGCACCAATTTCTAACACCAGTTACCCCTTACCACACCAAATTCTGCTATGGCTAGTTTAAGCCTTGCACGACTTGGTTTGCTTGTGTTTTTCTTCTTTTTCCGCCCTCCTTTTCCTTAGTTTTTTTTCCTTAAGTTCTAATGATGTATTATACTTGATTATTAGGTGTGACTTCTTGGCAGACTCAGAGGAGGTATCATGGGGTTATACGTGCTTAGAGATTGAAGACTTTTTTTTTATAAGGATACATGTAGTAACTAGGGTTTGTGTGCAATGTATATATTTATAAAAAAATGCATGGTTGGTATTATTATTATGATAATTTTATGTTAATAATGTTATTATATGATGATGTGATATCGAATCTATGGAATGTGAGAATAAGTGAAGAGCATGAGCTTATATGTTATTGTTACAATAAATCTCATATTGATACCTTTAGTGTGTTAGTAAGACCTATGGTTTTTTAATGTGTTTGAATAAATATGGAGCATGTTTAATACACATTTTCAAGTAGTTTCATGATAATATGAATTAGAAGTTGAAAAACATTCATATTGGGACTCATAGATTTTTGTAAAAATTGGTGTTTCGGTTATCTTAGAGGTAATTTGGTCAATATGGGTCAAAAATAAAATCCTTAGTATTTTAATGTGTTAATTGGTTTAAAAAATTCTAAATGTATTATGTGGAATATTTTGAGTGAGTATGAATGGCCTAAGTCCAATAAAATAAGAAAATGGCTTAAATTAGGAATAGTAACCTTGGAGGTAGTGTCTTTTTTACATGTGTAAAATATTGAAGTTAGACTTTGACTTTTAGATATGATGTTAATAATTATATTTTAGGAATTAATATTAAATTTTGTGGTTATATGAATCATATGGAAAAAGTTATACCTAACTTGTGAGATTAAGGTTTCGTCAAGAATTGAGAATAGTAGCCCTAATGGCAGGTTGTTATCCCATGTGTAAAAATGTTGGAATTAGACCTTGATTTTTAGATATTTTATTAATATTATAATTTTAGTAGTATTTATTAAATATGGTGTTTATATAAGTCTTATGGAAAAAATTTATGTCTAATTTATGAAATTAAGATTTCGTAGAGATTAGTGAATAACAACCATAGAGGTAGGTTATTATCGCATGTGTAAAATGTTATATTTAGAACTTAATTTTCGGATATATTTTTGATAATGATATATTAGGAAGGTTATATGGGCCTTATAAGAAAAGTTGTGCTTAAGTTGTAAAATTTGAGTTTCGTAAGGATTTGTAAATTGTAACCCTAGGGCAGGGTTCTTATAGTATGTGAAAGATATTGCAATTAGACCTTTATTTTTTGATATCTTGTCAATAAAAATATTTTAATGGATTTTTACCAAATTTGGTGGTAAAATGAATATTATAGGAGGAGTGGTACTCACCTTATAGAACTAGAGTTTTCTTAAGAGAAATATGACATTTTTTCTTAGGAAAATATCCTAACCCTCATGTGGTTGTGTGTTATGTGTTTTCAATAATCAAGTTAAATTTAGATTATATTCTTTCATATTCACATGTGTTTATGCATGATGATCTTGAGAAAAGAAATAATGAATATGACATTAATCACTTAAAGTGAAATATCACATGAACTAGGTTTGAGGTGTTGTGTGTTCGTTCCATAGAATGATTATAGTGACTTAAGATCGTTGTGTCCTAATTGGTGAATTGGTCCGCTCTATAGGATTAAGAATAATTAGGTCCCTCATCTCAATGTTAACTTAAATAAGAATATGATCTTGAGATCAATAAACTATAGATAAAACATTAATCGCTTAAAGTGAAAGATTATGTGAACCACAACCTAGGTGTTGTATTCGTTCCACTATACAATAGTAGTGGCTTAGGGGCATTTTTCCCGAGAGGTACTTTAGACTGTTCAACCAGTTTAAGAATAATGATCAGGAGTATGGTGCCTTATTATTTGTTAGGTTTGTTACCCTGAACGATAATAGTGGCTCGGGTGTATTATACTCTGAGTGATGCTTCCATTTGTTCCACTGGATTAAAAATAGTGGGGTCTATGAACTCATCATAAATAATAATATGAATTATGATTATACCTAATAAGGAGTTCTAGAATTAGTAATTACCTTGCATCATATTATGCTAACATATATGCATGTTTATTCTTTTATGTGAAATTATGTATATCATACAACTTCGGTATGCTTGTATTATTACCTTAATCATTACGCAGTGTACCAATCATTTTTTTATGGGTTTTACTCATTCCCACAAACACATACTGCCTTGTTTTGCAAGCAATTGTTTATTTCCACTCTTAATGTGCTTGGCTTTGGTGATCTCTAAATTAAATTGTTATAAGATACGGTTATCCGGATATCTCTATCACTCTATGGACTATTAGTCCTTTTTTTTCATTACACATATTCTCTTCTCTCTATTTTGTATCTTCTATGGCCGAGATTGAGAGGGAAAGAAGAAGGCTAGGCTAAGACCGAGGGAAAAGGAAAGTGGTCTAGCCAAGAGCAAAGAAAATGACTTAACTAAGAGAAAATAACTTCCACCTATCCCACCGAGTTAAATCACTCGGAAAGATTATGAACTCAGTGAGTCCGCTCACTTGAAAACACTCCAACCAGTAACCTGACATCAACCCGGCCTGCTATCAACTTAATCCAACTTGACTAAAAAAAATTCAATATTAATTAGTTATGATTATAAAAAAATTAATACGTCTTATTATTTATTTAAAGCATTTAAAAATATATTATTATTTAAATCTTATTTATTTTTCTTACTTTTAAATTTTATTTATTCTAAATTTACCAATTTTTTTGCATAAAAATAAAATATTATAAAGCCATAATAATAAACAAATAGTAATTTACAACACATTATTAATCACATGTTTATATAAAGTTAAACTTAAAGATTACTTACAAGGTTAATGATTTACATTAATTTTAGTGGTCAATGTCAAATTCGACCCAAATCTAAAGTGATTCGATCAAGGATTAGCTCTATCAAAACCCAACCCAACTCGTCAAAACCTAAAAAGATTTGATCCATCAAGTTAACCCAGACCTGATCCGTCAAATTAACCCAAACATAAAATCATCTGAATACGAGCTTTCTTGGATCAATCCTAACCCAATAGGGAGATAAACGAGGTAGGTACGCCCATAGCCGTATCCGTACCCGTACCCAAATTTGTACCCATATCCGAATGAACTCCACTTATACATCCATATTCGTATCCATTAGATATCTGTTAATTGACGAATAATCCATTTACTCGTTAACAGATATTATCTAATGGACAAATCCATTTAGTGTTAAGCTAAATGATAATTTTAACCTTAATTTATACTGTATTTATTTTAAAGTTAAGGGCAGAAGGATAATTATATATCTGATAAACGGATACGGATGTGGATACTGGTATAGTTATGGGTACGGATATCCCATACCCATATCCAGTGGGTATTTTGTTCCATCCTCCTTATCCATTTGTATCCATATATTCGACCCAAGCCGATAAGTTACCTTAAATAATCCGAACCTGACCTGACTTAAACCCAAACTATCTCAGCCCAAATTCGACCTAACCCTGTAAATTCATTCGATATAACCCGTATTTACAACAACTTGAACCTGATCCAAACAATAAAGTGAACCGAGATGACCCAAACCAAAATGGTCCAATCCGACCCATAACCGACCCATAAAGGAAAAGGCCCACAAACAATCCGACTCAAGAATAACCCAGCCCGATTTCCACCTATAGGGATGAATGGTTTGAAATGTTTATTATCGATAACATGTGCCAAATAAATTCCTCCAAAATTTCCATCCAAAATAGAAAGAAAAAATATTTTAAAAAAGTAAAAAAATTTAATATAAATGATACACCGTCAGTAATAGGGGCCTCCATGGTTTTTCGAAGAAAATATTTCAATAAGGAAAATAGATTGGCGGACCCAAAAATCATCTCCTATCAAAGTAGGAAAGTTTAGAACCTTAATTTTTCTTGGAAAAAAAAATCTAATACCGACGATATGTATTCGGTATTAAACTTTTACCAGCAATAACTAAATGTAACACTTCATTTTGTTAGCTTATTACTGACCATATTTGTTCCTAATACCAACGCAACCATTATAAAAAAATGGAAACCCTGGCGCCACACTTCACCTTCTTTTCCTTCTCTTAATTGCTCATCGTCTCCTTCTCTCTCTAAGAGCCATTTGTGTAGTACTCTATTTATATAAATCCTAATTTAGATACCCTAATTTAACATTTGATTATTATGTATAATTAATTATAGAATTATTTTTTATTTGGATGTTCCATTATTATATGTAGTATTATTATTATTATTATTATTATTAAATTTGTGTTAATAATATGGGTTGGTAGATTAAAATATAATAATAATAATAATAAGAAGAAGAAGAAGAAGATTGCTGATGATAATAATCATATATTAATTGGGTAAGAATTTTAGTATTTAATAACCTCTTAAATTTAATTCTAATATTTATTTATTTATTTAAATATTAATACTAGCTTTGATCCTTTTTTTTCCTAAACCCAAACCCCCAAACCAAACAAGCCCCCCCGTGCAGTATCTTACTTCTTTTCCCTTTGCGCTGCGCCTCTTACCAAACTTAACCCTGCACCACCCTGCTAGCCTAATTTTTTTCTTTCCTCTCTGCCTCGTCCCAATCCCATCCACTCGATCACACCAGTCTACCCAGCCGTCTTCTTTTTTATTTCTTTCTTTTTCCCCATTCGATCACCGTGACCAGCCTACTCCATTCTTCTTCTTTTTTCATTCTTTCCTGATCTATTTCGACCCTTCTTCAGTGTTCCCCTTCCCCTGCTTTTGTGTCCCTCGACCTCCCCTACTTGTATCATCCATCACCCCAGCCTTGATGCATGTTTTTTTTGCTACCTCTACCATCTCCATTCGAGCATCCCAACCTTTGAGCCACCATCATCCTCCAACTTCACGCATTGCAACGCTAACCTTCCGTTCGTCCCCTGTATTGGTCTGGCTACACCGGCCCCTAGCAAGATCCCTGTCGAGCTTTCTTGCTCGAACATCAGCGAGCAGTAGCCCTAGCGCCACCTCGATCGAGCACCACCACAGCTCGATTAAGCTCCCATCTCTCGAGTAGCCTGCACTGCAAGCAAACTACGTAACACAACTCCCTTCAACGTGAGAGACAAGTAGAACTTCCCCAACATTCGTTCCGACCTAGTTCTTCTTCTAGCAACCTCCAGCCTAGCCTATTTTGCCAGCCCATCCTTGCTTGAGGAACAATCCTTGTATGGGCTATAGCAACAACCACCTTGCATGGATTTGGGCATAACTAGCCTTGCAATGCCCCTTACACAACCTTATTCTTGCAGCTTAAACAACCTTACTCGGTTGTGGGCATGGACTTTGGTTTTTGTTTGATGATCGATTAATGGTTAATGCTTGGTAATTCTTGAGTTAGTTTTGATATCTTGTTGGACTTGTTTTAGGGGGAAAAAAAGGAAGATTAGTGGAGGTTTAGGTTTGGAGGATTGGATACTAATTATCTTGTTTTTGATTGAAAAGTAGGTAAATTCAACTTCTCCATAGATAATATAAATTTAGGTATAAATATGATAGATTAAATTTCTAAAATATAAATCATGCTAGGTTGATGTTATCAAAATTTTGTATTTTTTTCAAAAAATAAGAGCATGCCGTATTACGTTTATGTGTAAAATTTTTTAATGTATAAGATAACATATGTTGCCATGAAAACATGACATATTATGTTTATGTGTAAAAAATTTTAACGTATAAGATAATATATGTTGCCATGATAGAAATTAATAATTCACATATGCCCTGGAAGTATTTTTCAAAAATGGGAATGTGTGCCGATGTCAATATAAATTATAGTTAAACAAAATACGCATATCTAGGGTCAGGGTTTAGTTGGAATTTTTGTCTTGCTTTATGCTTGCCATAACAATGAATTTAATATATTCCTTATACATTTTAGACAGATTTTGATGTATAACATATGGGTATTAAAGTATGATTAAGATTAATTTTAATGATTCGGTATAACATACACTAGGGGCAAAAATTAATATTTTTATGAGTCATGATGCATGTCTAAAATTATTACGGGGATTTGGTGGAAAAAATTATGATATGTTAAAATACATGCTAGAGTTTCATATGTGTATTATGTTATGTCCATACTTAGGGGTAATATTAAATTTTATCACCATATGGAATTTCCTTATATGATAAATTATTTTTTAATTATTATATTTTAGACTTTTCATGACAAATATCAATTAAAAATAAATATGGTAATAAATTGGATAAAAAGTGGTAACTGGGGTTTTGGAGGACATATTACTTATTCTGATAAAATTATTCCTCGGGTGAATAATTAGACTAGGTTAACCTTACTAAATTTTAGTTTAACCTTAGTGTTGACTTTGACTTGGTTTAAACTGTTGACCTTAGAGTTATCTTGAATAATTAAAAATAAAGAAAAAATTATTATTAAGTATGGAAAAGAAAATTTTGTATACTATGTGATATTTGTGTTCACCTCATAAAATATTAACATTGAAAGAGAAAGACCTCGAATTTGGAATTTATAGCTCCTTAGGAGTAAGCTACCTTAAGGATGATTTTAGCCCTCGATTTGATTTACTTTCCCTAGTGTATCCCAGTGTCCCAATAAGGACCTATATCTACTCTAATTAATTCTTTGGACTTCTTAATGGGTATCAATAATTAAGGATTAGGTGACCTAAGAAGAACAAGGGTATTGTGTTACCTTATTGCGCTAGTATAACTAGGAGTATGTCAGTATCCCTGGGTTCTAATGCATTAGGAAATTATGTTGCCTTGTTGTGCCGGTATGATCAAGCGTACGTCAATATCCCCAGGTTGATATTATTACCCCTTGAGTAAATTAAATAATCAAGAAGTAAATTTATGTGATGACCTTAGTATGTATTCGATTGATGATTTGGTAGTTACCTATGTGCTCTACCTTTGATTTTGAAGTTTATTGGATTGGTTGGTTGGTAGAGCCATAGTGCACTACCTTTTGAATAAGAGTTATGATATCATTATTATGTGTTCGAGATGGATGTAGAATGGTTAAGTATGTTGGTTGTTGATCATAAAGCATTGATGTCGTATATGTTATCGCATGTTATTTGTATCTTATTATCACATGCATCTTTGTGCTTCAAGCACGTATTCTGGTTATTATTTGTGTGTAAGTGCAATGTAGGCATGCTACATCTTCAAAGGTGTTGTGATTTACTTAATACAAGAAATTCGTACTAATACTATCACTTTTATGTTATTATGTGTACTAATGGCAGCTTAGGTTTGGGTTAAAGAGAGTTAGGGTTATTCCGGTGCCCTTTGTTCTGATTTTGTGCTTTGTTCTTGAGGTCCCTTTTCAGACGTAAAGCATTTAAAAACCCTTATATTGTATTTAAAAATATCACTATTTTTCTTCTACTGGTTTCTTTCTATTTTTATCTCAACGTTGGATAAGGTGCTGACCACACCTAATCTTTGCATCTAAATTGTTTTGGCCTCCCAACCAGCACAGGTCAAGTAATTTCTCTATGTGTGTTGTGGCATAACACCTAATATTTTATATAATTGCTTCCTCTGAATAGTAAAAAAAAGAAGTACTAAATTTGGGGTTGTTACACTTTCTTACCTCTATACCTCTTCCTTCTTCTATCTCCATTCCCCTCCCTTTTTATATTACTTTAAGAAGTTATTATAAGATCATAGTTTAGTTTACTTCTAATTTCATTTTGTTTATTTATTTTCCAATTTGCTAACTTATTTTTCTATTTTTTTTCATGTATAGACTACCGAATCCTTACTGGAGTTATTGGAACCTCACCTAAGGAGTAATTTCGGTGTCTCTTCTGCTATATGTTAGTATCTATTTATTTTTTCATAATTGATACATTATTTAACATTTAGATTATGTGATAACTGTTATATTATCTATGGTTTATATATATAAGTGTATGGATTTTGTTTTTGTTAATTAAAGTGCATATTTGTTGATAGGGGAGATGAAAATTATCAAATTAGTAATTAAAGTGCATATTATTATGTTTTAATAGGTCCGTATTTCACGATATTTGATTTGGGTTGATTGCTGTATGATATATGTTTGTTAATAGATAGAATGATTAAATTGTTACAATTTATTTATATGTGTGAGCATGTTAATATTTAATTTTATTATTGGCATGTTAGATTATGTAATTTAATATATTATGTATGTGACCATGCTAGAATGTAACTTTTAGTATATATATGTTTATATATGCATGCTAGGACATTAATATATATATTTTAAGATATTTAGTATGTTATTTAATTAAAAATATTATTTAAAGTAAAAAAGATAATTTATTTTAGGTAAATAAAAATTTTGCTTGAATAAAATTTAAAATTTTACACTCTAAGGATTATAGAATGTCTTTAGTATCAATTAAAAGTAATTAAACTAAAATAAAATAACTATATAGCATGAAAAATTAATTAACTTAGATAATAAAAAAAAGAGAGAAAAATTTATCATAGATAATATGTTGTTAGTATTAAAATGTTTGAGACTCTATTAGGTGCTATGTTTGAGACTAAAGATCTTGAAGATTCTTGGGATGGAGATATTTAGAGATACATATTTTGGAAAATTGAATGTTAATCATTTTATGAAAATACTTATAAAAAATAATTATCTAATATAATAGTTTTTTTTTTGGAAAATTTTTTAGTGACAATTTTTTTAAAAAAAGTTATTATCTTGGATAGTCACTATTTTAAGCAGTTGCACGTAGGAAGTTTAATCAACAGAAATACATTAGAAAGGTCTAAAACACTTAGACACGCAAATCCTAATTCTATTGTAATGGCAATGAATTCTGACTTTTAGCTTAGTTGTCACCATAAGCTAAAGGTGAAGAAAAGTACACGGTTGAAGTTCCATATACAAGAGTAGTTGGAAGCATGATGTAAGTGATGGCTTGCACACTTCTTCATACAACTCAAGGAATATGTGTTTCTAGGAGATACATATCACATTCTTGAAAAGGATATTAAAATTCTATTAAATAGATACTTGGTCATCTTTGTGTTACTTCTTATGCATGCTTGGAGGGTGCTTTGCAGGATGTCTTGTGGACTTATGGGATATTGTAATTTTGATTTTTCAGGAGAGCTAGCTAACAAAAAATAAACTTTGGATTTTATTTTCTACTTTTATAGGACGACATTCAGTTGGCAATATCTTATCTACAAAAAGTGATTGTATTTTTAACTATGGAGCAAAACCCAAAATTATACTTAATAAATCCTTAGGCTACTTTACGGTGTTTTGTTTGATATTCAAATTATCGCCCCTCTCTCCTGTATGTAGAGTATATAAATTTGGAAATATGAAGATTGTGTTTAAAGGATTCTCTATGAATACATATCATTTATTTGGTGTTGATCATCTAAGGAGAAAAATGAATTTTTCAAAGCATCCTCTTACCATAAATAGAATATTTTATTCATAATAAATTTTTACATGTCTATTATACCGACTAGTTTTTGGATATCGTACAATGTACGAGACTTTTGGTTTTTGGAGAATACTTGTTTCTCAAAAAATATTTGTTACATCTTTATGTTGTTTGTTTCTATTACATGGTTAATTTTTTCATATTGTTACCTTCATACTTATGAAACAATAAATGCATACATAAATTTAGCTTCTCATTTAGTATATAATATGTGCTATTACTTTGTGTTTTGGTAGTACAATGTTGATCGTGAAATTTCACATATTTGGCACAAATATTGTGCCTGCCAATATATTTGGAGGAACCATATTTCCGTAACAATCTAAACTTAAATATATAATCCTTTAATTACTTTCAATGGTTATCATTACCTTATTCTTTAGACTTTTTGACGTAATTTTTATGTTGTAATTATCTGCAAAGAAACCAAGGGCTATATTTTTTCAAATACAACCATACTTTTTTTAGGAGTTTGAAAATCATGAGCTACTTTTTGTTATAGTAATTTTTATTACCATACAGAATAATCTTTTTTTAATTGATTTTTTTTCTTCTCACATGTGACTCATCATGATCAAAAATATTTTAGGAGAATATTTATATAAGGAGTTGTCATACCATGGTTTGATTAGCTTTGTTGATAGCTTATGAAATTAATCTATATTTTTTTTATAATTTTTTGAAATAGAAATTTATTAAATTTTAGAATCATCATTTTTATAATTTTAGAACCATTTGCAATAGTTTATTTTTATTTTATTTTTTTTGAAATCGTTGAAGATAATTTGGATGAAATTCCTCCTCCTGTTAAAACCATTGTTAAATTTTTAAAAAATTCTCAAAAGTTCTAAAAATAATGTTAAATTCTTCTGTTGGTGTTGGAAGAAGACCTGCTCGAGTATACTTTTTAATTGCTGAAGCTGGTTATTTTCAAGACAGTTAGGTGCATTCTTTTTCAACCCTATTTATTTTTTTCTTCCAATATAGGACTTATCAATTAAAAAAATAGGAATCTCCGTCAAGGTAAATACAAGCTAAAAATCATCCTAACTAGCCTTAATGATGTCCTATGGCTAGAAATTTGAAATTAAGAGCTTAGGACTTTATCTAGATACTCATACAACATGGCTTGCTAATTCCCAAAAGTTAATAAGCTAAATTATTAGGGTTGATGAGAATAATTTGCAAAAGGTAAACTAACCTTTTAGTAGCTACTATTAACGCCGATATCCTAAGTACAACAATCAATTAAAATGTCATAAAATTCATTGCACTTCATTACACAAACCAGACTTGCCATTGTACTTGTTTTTGCCCTTGAATTTTAGTGTCCAAAACATTTCCAAATTTGACCATTCTTGTTGAGGGCGAGGGTTGATTTTGTGTTGTTTTTCTTACATAATCAATGATTAGTTGTTGTTGCTTTTTTACCTATTTACTTCTATTATTACAATGAATTATTATTATTATTATTATTAATTTATTAATTAATTAATATATCTATTAAATGTTTATCAAATAAAAATATATTATAAAAACATATCTTGTTAAAATATAAAATGTTCAAAATTATCAACATACATTAATTTACTTCAGACCACATAAATTGAAAGATATTTATATTTCTTTAGTAACATTCATACATAAATATTATATACCTACAAAAGATATTACTATTTCAATATACGAAATATTATTATTACTTCATTAATATTATTTCTTCAAATATATTATTACTTTACATTATATTATATCAAAAATGATTTCACCGAACCGCCATTTCATAACAATTTTGTGAGGCTTTCCGGTTGTATACTATGTATAGGGCTGTAAATGAGATGAGCCAGTTCGGTATTCGGCTCAACTCAGTTCGTTAAAAGTTTGGTTTAGCTTATTCGTTTAGTTAAACGAGACTAAAAGTGAGTCTCGGCTCGGTTTATTTTTTGACTTTGGATCGTGAGCTCGACTCAGCTTGGCTCGTTAAAAACTCGGTTCGGCTTGTTTATTTAGTTAAACGAGCTGAGGCCAAATATTATTTTAGGTTCGTTTAATTAAACGAGTCGAACCCAAACCTAGGGATATTTAGCTCGGCTCGGTTCGTTTACAGCTTTAAATATGGACATAGCACCAATGTATGCACGAAGACGAAAACGAGGTTTGGAGACATCGAAATCCAACGGAAATGCCGTTGCATCTCATAGTCAACCTCTCTATCCATGCACCATGAGTTACCGGCAGTTTTCGATGGGACAATAAAGAGATATAGAGATGGGAGGGAAGGAGAGAAGAAGACCGACCGCATATCAAAAAAGGATATGCTTTGTTTGAACATGAATTCACTGGTTGCGGCTGCTTTGTTTGATGAAGAAGAAGACGGTGCTTGGCATTGATAGCGGCAACTTGAGCAGTTGAGCGTCGTTCTTCTTCTTCGGGCGTCGTTCTTCTATTTCTTCTCTCTCTTTTTTTTTTGCAATTTTTTTTAATAATGTTTATGAAGTAATGGGTAAATGGGGTTCGGCTCAATTATTATATTCTATAGATAATAAATTACTTAGTCAGGCCTATTACAATTGAATAAACAAAAGTTGGACTATGAATTAGAGTAAAATTTTATCTTAGATTAGATAGATCTAAAATGTCAGTTCATTTTAGTATAAACTTATTACTATATGTATACTTGATATAAAAATATTTAGTTAATATAGTAATTATTTTTGTCATTTTCCAATATGTTAATTCCCTATATTTTTATTAAATCGACGTTTCTCCTTTTCTAATGTCTTTGTTTTTTTTTTTCATCAGAGACTCCATTCTCTCTCGTGAAAAACTACAAAATCTCTTACTTTCCATCTGTGTTCAAAAGAAAGTATTGAATAAATTTCACTTTTTTATGTGCTATTAAATTCAACCTACATATTTTTATTATACTTTATATTAAAAAGTGACAGATCTAAAACGATGTGGAATAGTATAATAATAATAATAATAGTTCAAGTGATATCATATGAAAATTAATGTTTTCAAGCGCACACTAACGGTAAATTATTTTTTAATTAATTTTGTTAGCACTTTTATCGACTTGGCTATTCTATATTATAAGGCGATGTGTGTGTATAAAGTCATCAAAAAACAAGACAACAAATCCTGACATCATTGATTCCAAACTTCATGGTAAGCCTTCAATTCATTCACTTCGTTGGGTGAAGTAGTTGGAATTGCGTGCGTCGTGTCTAGGGACCCCCCCTTCTCAAAGAATAGATATCCTTTTATCATTGTAATAAGTTTATTTCAGCATGAATTCCTACCTACCTTAAGAGAGAGGAAATGCCCCGTGTGATAAGTGGAGCTGAGATCAGTTTTGAGAGTAAAAATATCATGAAGGCCAAGACCTAAAATTACGACAATAATATTTGGACCAACAATTATATGTGAGACCCAAAGTTACATATCGCATGGGGCTACATTTTCCTACCCGAAATACGCTAAAGAATGAATTACTAGAATTATTATTATAATTAATGAACTATTAGATTAAAAAAGTACACACACAAAAATAGAAGAAGAAATTAGAGAAGATAATGTGGGACATAGGATTTATGGCCTAATGCAACTCCTCCAATAGAGTTTCTAGTTTCTATCCTTGGGGATGCAACTTCTTCAGCTTTCACCTTCACAACAAGTGATTCTCTTTTACTGGATAGAGAATTCAAAAATAAACAACAAAGGCAGGCTTACTTACATAGAAGCCCATAAAAATGTTCAAATCCTAAAGATGAAAAATATATATGAAGACTAAATAAAATAGGGTACAAAGAAAGGAACGAACAAGATAATCTCGGCACTTGGAACTACTCAGCAACACCACCTTCTGCCTTTTTACTACTCGGCAAGGAACTCTTTGCACAACCAACTTAGTAAAAGCGCAACCAACTTCTTCGATATGACTCACTGATTAGTCACCTAATCTAAAGAAAGAAAATGTCAAAGTAAATATTTCTATTCTATAAATAAAATAAAATGACATATCATTTACAATAAAGGTCCATAAATTAGTAATTACATTTCGCTCTTAATAATATTGCTAGGGAGCTTTTACCAGGCCTTTGCTAAAGCTAGGCTTCACGACCGAATGACGATCTCGAGGACGTGTTGAATTTTGTGCCAATCCTCCCCCGTGAGCTCCGCACATCGTTTTCTTAGATCCTCGCCGCATCCTTTCAAAACAAACCTGCGTAAAGACGTCAGGTCTTGGATTCCATCTGGCAGTGACTTTAATTTTTTGCAGTAAGAGATTTCAAGGCTTTCGAGAGAAGATAGATGGCTTATCCATCCCGGCAATTCTACCAAATTATCACATTTTATGATCACCAGTTCTTGAAGGTTTGTGAGGTATTCGAACCCTTTAGGGAGCTGTTCAAAAGATTTACATGTCATTTGGTCTTCCTCTTCTTCATGAGCTGCTGAAAGGGCCACATCTTTACATCCCCTAATACAAAGTTCAACAAGGCTTTGGAGATGCTGCTTCGGCAGATGATTGAGGTAGCCAATGCTATTAATTTCTAATCTTCTTAATAGACAAGTTGAGGGGAAATAATTAGGAGCTGAGGAGGAGGAGAAGGATATTGATGTTGATGTTGATGTCGCTGATGGACCCAATGATGCAGCTAAGATGGAGTACTCTTCTATCTCCATAATAACATGCAAATTATCATTGAAGTTACTGAGTATCATTTCTTCCAGATGAGGACAGAGGGGCATGCTTTTCATGTTGGGGCAATTATCTACCACCAATGTAGTAAGACGAGGAAAGAATGGCGTTAGTGATGGATGTGCCACATGTTGATCACACTCAAGATCTGTTCCATCACCCGTCGGCCTCCACCACCCTTTCACATTAGAAAGGTCTTCTAGAATCAATTCTTGGAGGGATGGGAAGAATTCTACTGATTTCGATGCAGATGCCTCATAATTTTGACTCTCGATGTACTCCAAAAGTGGCAAATTATACAACCAGGCAGTTTCGAGATAAGGGAGCCTGCTGAGTATCGGAAGATTTAGACATCTTGAACAATCAAGGAGATTTATATGAACAAGATTCGGGAAGGCAATAGCTGAATTATCCATCGGCATCCAACTAGGGAACTTCATCCCTCCATATTGTTTCAAAGTGAAGCTTCTGAGATGACAAGGGGGCTGTAAGCATTCCAAAAATCCTTCATCTCGGCTCGCATCATCCGCTTCGGAAGACCTCAAATCTATCCTTAAATCTGTGAGCTTACTCTTGTTGAGCAAACAACTAGCTGTAGCCTTTGTTCTGATTGCCATGCTTTCACTAATTCCCTTTTTAGAAATACAAATGTCAAGACTCCGCCTCAAATTCGAAAGGGGGATCAAGTCATCAAGCCCGCTAGCATTAATAATATGCGGCGTGGAATTGCAACAACGAGTGTAGGCATGATCAGTACTAGCAAACTTACCCTCACCCACCACAAATGTACTTAGCCTTTGTAGATGAGTCAAACCACCCATTCCTACGGGCATACAAGCCAACTCATCACAAGCTAGTATATTCAATTTCTGAAGGTGGACCAGCTTGCTGAAATCCCAAGGGAGCTCTTTCAGCTTCCGACAAAAATCAAGGTTTAATGTTTGCAAATTGTACAATCCTGTGATTGATTTGGGAAGTACTTCAAAATCATTAGAAGATAGGTCTAGGTATCTCAGATGTATCAATTTACCTATGGACTCGGGCAATTGTTCGATGCCAAGGGACACCAAGTCCAACACCCTTATACATTGAAAGCTGTTGATTACGTCACTAACCTTCCATTGTTGATATCGAGGCCTATTGATTACGTCACTAACCTCCCATTGTTGATATCGAGGCCTAAGCTGCAGAAAAGTTCGTAGATGGTTTTGTCCCTGCACAGAGCATATTAAATTCTGCACCGAGGAAAATTTACTGAAACTCATATGTCGTACACCCCTAGGCAAATGATTTTGGTCACCGCTATCATCTGCAATAAGGACATCCTCTCCGGCAACTTCTTTTGCAAGATCATGTATCAGGTCATGCATCTTAACACTATATATCTTTCCCGACGTACTAATTTGAATGTCTTGGAAGAAGCATCTATGTAACAATTCCGTGAAGCATTGTTCAGCTTCGTCTTCCAAAATCCTCTCATTTGGAGGCGATGATGACGTGATAAAGCCTTGTGCGATCCAAATATAACATAACTCTGTCTTCACCAAAGCATAGTCTTTTGGGAACAAAGAACAATAAGTGAAGCAATGTTTCAACTGAGGGCGTAGGCGGCAGTAGCTCAGCTTTAGCAGAGGCGTGATGTCGTGAGCGGCGGCTATACTGGCTAGATCACGATCTTTGAAACGCTGCCACTCTGTTTCACCTTCACCCTGCAAAAGACTTCCGATGACTTTAATAGCAAGAGGTAAATTTGCCCACTTTTCAACGATCTCCCTCCAGATCTCCTTCCCGATCTTCACCAAGCGTTGATCATTCCGCTGCTCCAGCCCTGTCATTTTCTCAAAGAGTGTCCAAGAGGCATCGTCAGAAAGAAATTGTAATTTCATGGGAGGAATTGTTCCGATTTTTCTAGCCGTGTACTCGGACCTAGTAGTGACAAGGACTTTAGATCCTGGTTCTCCGAAGGCCAGCAATTCTTTCAGCTCCATCAATTTAATAGGATCCTCTTCCCAGAGATCATCCATAACAAGCAAGTATTTTTTCCCTCCAATCTTCTCAAGCAAATTTCTGTGCAGCCGGTCCAAACTTTCGACATCGGAACAGCTACTACCTGTGGCAGACAAGATTTTTCTGATGACAAGTTCTTTGCCGACCTTGTCTCCTTTAAAGTCCCCAATACAGACCCATAACTTCAGCTCGAAATGCCCTTGCACAACTTTATCGTTAAAAACGAGCTGAGCTATCGTCGTCTTTCCGAGCCCACCAATTCCATATATCCCAAGGACTACCGTATGCGATCCTTTATCATCATGGTGTTCGTGCCTCAATAACACATCAAGAATCTTCTGCTTATCATCATCTCTTCCTATCACTTCTTCAGCGCGAACAAAGGAAATGGTATCTCGTCCTTTATCAGCAGATAATGGTTCATTGGAAGGCAACATGGAGGCAAACCGATCACGATCTTCAACAATTTTATCTAGAGTCTTCCTAATCCTCTTGATTTCTCTAGAAATTTTGAAGGCGGTACCAACTTGGTTCTCACGAGAGAAGAAAAGTATAAACTCCTTGGTGAATCTGCCCCTACCGGTCGTCATGAGCTTTTTCCGCTCAACTAAAGTGGTGAATACATCAATCAAATCATCAGCTTCATGAACTGCATCTTTGAGCCTGTCGATCAGAGGATCAAGGTCACGGCGTTGATGATGACCCTCGTGAGAAACAAGCACATCTCTAATGATTCTCATGGTTTCGGTGAGATCGTCGAGCTCGGATTTGAAGTGCCAAGCAGCCGCAACTTCATGGAGAGCCTTAGAAGCCAAACTATTGAGGGCGGTTGAAGCAACATCAGAAATCAGGCTATCCATTTCTTTTCGACTGTGAATAATTCACAATGGATACGGGAGAGGAGATGGAAGGGGCTGGTGAATAGTAATGTTCTGACAAGCAGGGGGGTAACTAGTAAGGAATGATTGATTTAACTTCTGCGAGCTGAGGTTGGATATTCAAGGACAAGAAATCTTTGTTCTGTGTTTGAAAACGTGGTGGGGCAGAGGTGAGGAAGCCAAGCTTTTGAGGGTAGTTGATGCAATTGTTATATATAACTTCCGTTTCGACAGATTATCTGGCGATTAGCTTCAATTCTTCAAACAGCAGTTTGATGGCCGAACAACCCCGTGGACTGATCTGTCGGCATCCACGCAAAATGACTGAGCTTGCCGATTATCAAATGTTAGGTTCATGTCCGTCTAGCTTCAAGGGAACACACGGGTGTTTTGAACTAACTGCAATCCAATTTCACGGCTGCCGGTGTCGCTGAGGACCCACGAATATCTTGGTACGCCACGCCACTTAATGTTACTCAGATGACATCTGCATCATCATAAAGTTAAAACTTCCATTCAGTAATAATATATGTTGGTAAAATTAACTTCGATAAACGTAGCAATTAATAAAATAATTAAATCCAAATTGAGATTAACGTTGTGCCGTGAATAATAATCACTGTCCTGAAGTGATTTTCGACCGGACAATGGCGCAGATCGAATCATCCCCAAGGTTAACACAACCTCCTTCGATCTCGTGCACTCGGAATTGAAAGATGGAATTTGCAAAGATCAATGACCAGATCGGGAATTTTCAAAAAAGAATGAGCATTGTTAGGGTTAGGGTTTTATGGCCGTCGGGCTTGCGGTTTTCTCATAAAAAATGAAACTTTCGTTTAGCGTGCAATTAACAAAAGAATAATTGTCATTAAATAGGCAAAAACCGAGTAAGTGCATGAGTGGAACGTCTTCCACTCTTCACTCCACAGAAACGAAACGGAGGAATAGGTAAAACTGCAACCGACGAAGACCAAGTAAACCGAATAAAACGGTAAAAGAAAAATCGGGTCGGACCGGATCAAAGACCACACCCACGCCCAGCCCGGACCGGACGGGCAGACAGTTGGCGTGCGAGTGTGTGTGGTATATTAGGTCTAGCCCACAACCCACAAAACAACCCCAAACTCATTATTCAAACAACCCAAAAGACGTGGGAATATAAAAAGTGAATAGTTTTTCTATTCACCACCAATGTGGGACAATAGAAAAACATCAACAAAACTTAACAAGGCTGAAAGGTTGTCATTGCACCAACAATATATACCTATTAATTTAAAAAAAACTATATTACGAGTTTACAACTACAAGTAAATAAAAATAATAATAATAATAATAATAATAATAAGAGAGCTGGGAACTTGAATTTCAATGCATGCGTCCGCTTACCTGATAATTGTGGCAGGACAATACCGTTGGTCGAGGATGATAGGATAATCAACATTAGTGACCGTAAATTGTTGGGATGAACCAAGGAGACGGGGAGGGGTCGGTATTTATAGTGTATCTAAAAGCAAGGGAATATGCTTTTGAGTTTGTCGTGAAACGCTGGTGAAGTATAGATAATAGGCAGAGTAATATATTAAAATGCGTAGTAAACTCTCCAACTAAGCTTATTCTGACCCCACCAACGATCAGATTTAACTCCACAGCACAGCAAAGCAAATACGAGCCGACCAAGACAAACGAATATTGCACAGGAGGAACAACTTCTAACAAACACTTGACAACAGGAACCTGATTCGGTTGTTATGGGAGAGAATTCTACGTACGAGTCAATTATTCATTTCGATAATGGTACTTTTATGAGGAACCTGGTTCTCGTGCAACAGGAACTAATGGGAATGAGACATTCTCTCGGGACATTAATTAGTTTGGATTTGAAAAAAACATTTCAAGAGATAAATAATAATAATAATAATAATAATAACTACCTAGGTTTGGCTTATCACCGGGCACCCAAAAAAAAAACATTCGTTTCGGGACACAAGTCTGTATCACCACTCACCAGTGGGATTAATAATAATAATAATAATATATTCTTTGCTTTACTTTGTTCTAATTTTAATTACTATTAACTTTTGCGGAGATTAATATAGAGGTTGAAGAATAATTAAATCTACTAAAATTAAGAGAGAATTTTTTATTAAAATTAAAATTACTATCTACCTTAATTAATATAAATTATTAATAATTTTATTTTTTTTCAAAAATTAATCAAATATTTTCTATACTAATTCTGAAATCAAAAATAATAATAATAATAATAACACATAAATGTCGATCCGGTGCTCAATTCAACTCTGGTACTAGACTACTGGTAGCAGTCGCAACTAGAAACCGCCAAAGTATCAAAACAGCTGGCATGTTTTGCGGTGTCCTGGAAATCCTAACTCCACCGACGTAAAAATTATGTTCAGATTCCAGAACCGTCATTTTATTCACCTTCACGATTGCCTTGATTTAACATTTTTTAGGTGAGCCATTTTCAGATTCCAGAACCGTCATTTTTGATTGGGTATCCAAGGACAAGCATTTGAACACGTGGTGTTATCCTTCATCCTTTCTTATTAATACTGACTTTTCCCCCATGCTGTACACGAGACGATTAAGACGTAAGTGTAACTCAATTATTTAAGAATAAATATATTATTAATAAGTTAGTTATTAAAAAAATTTTAAAATATTGATAAATTATGATTATTATAATAATATAAGTAAAAAAAAGAATAGTTTATTATTTGAAATATTAATAAAGGGGGTCATCATTCCTTACGATTTAAAAAGGCTACGCATACATTTCAAAGGTTTATTTTTTTGTTACTGTGTTTTCACTTTTTATGCCAAGGGTAAAAATTAACAAGCATGGAGCTGTGAAATTAGGCGAAAAAGATATATTCATAAACGATTCAGTAAAAATGTTACAAGAGGTATTTTTTTCTGAATATCAATATAGAGGTTCAGTTAGTAATAGTTGCAGTTTTATTCTAATATCTTGTGTAACATTCCAACCTTATATTATATAGGAGTAGTTATTTAAAGCATTTTTTAAAATCAATAACTAATCTTATAGATCAATACAAGTTATTTCGAGTAAA
The DNA here is from genome assembly GCA_039764185.1 of Tamarix austromongolica. Classification (NCBI taxonomy): domain Eukaryota; kingdom Viridiplantae; phylum Streptophyta; class Magnoliopsida; order Caryophyllales; family Tamaricaceae; genus Tamarix; species Tamarix austromongolica. The sequence continues at coordinate 79,807,142 of CM077814.1, read as the reverse complement.
TATTTTTCTCACCCACACGCTTTCAATAAATATTTTTAAAAATTCATCAATTTTTAAATTATTTCAAACTAAAAATACTTAATTATAGAATTATTTAATACTTCTAGAAAATAATATATATTTTACTGATATAAATCACTACAGTAAAAACGGTATATAGGGACGTTTAATTAGCGACGGTTTATGATACCGTCGTTGACGGCAAAAAAAATATTAACATTTATAACGGTTTTTAACCGTTGGCATATTAGCGACGGTTTAAAACCGTCGGCATATTAGCGACGGTTTTAAACCGTCGGTAATTTTGACCCCAAAACAAAACCCGTCTGCCCACTCGAAAATTTCAGCTGCACCCTCTCCCTCCCGTGCTTTCTTCCCTCCCCATTGTTCCCGGCTAATGTCTGATTTACGCGTGTCTTGCTCCCTTCTCCCCCTTCCCGTTTGCCTTCTTCCCTTCTCGAATTAGTAAAACGTGCGCCCTGTTTCAGCATTCCTTCTCCCATCGCCGCCCTGCTTCAGCCTTGCCTGTCCCTTCCGTGGCTTGCTTCCTTCTCCCATCGCCGCCCTGCTGCTCGTGTAATTGGGTTACAGGTAAATTCGAAGCCCTAATTATAAGTTACAGCATTAGCTTCTCCCTAATTTGTAGTTACATCGGTTGGTTTTGTTGGTTTTAGTTACAGCATTAGCTCGTGTATATATGTTGCTTACACCATTATTAGTTGGTTTTGTTTCTGCTGTTAATTGATATATGTAACTTCTCTGTTTACATTGTTTACCTATGAAGATTGTGATGGCATTTCATGAGTTTGGAAGAGCTGATACTGGGGACACTTTAATCTCACTCCCCCATTGGGTTTTGGAGATTAGACAAGACAACCCTGACATATTCTTTACAGATCGTCAAGGACAGAGAAATATTGAATGCTTGTCTTGGGGCATTGATAAAGAGCGAGTCTTAAGAGGAAGAACGGGTGTAGAGGTAGTAAATCATTTTTCCTTGCCAATTTATGTTGTTGTTTCTTGTGGCTCGGCACTATATTGTAGTTAGTCTAAAAGATTTCTCATTTGTTGTGTTGCTCTTTAAGGTCCCATATTTCCCCTCTCCATTTCTATCATCTTCTTTCTATATTCTTATCTTTCAAATAAAGAAAATCCTACAGAAATCACTGCTACGAATGCTATATCTCAAATAAAAGCACTAAAATATTATTCTACTTTATGATTTGTTTGAGTAAATACGGTTGGAAGGTGTCCCTAGTGTTCTATATCCTTGAAATTTAATATATCTTGTGCTTGGCATGCATTACTGTATATTGATTTTTGCTTGCTCTTGTGTCTTGTGGAGACTTATGTCATCTTATTTGCGGAAAGTTATATTAGACAATAAAAGAAGCTTATTTTTGTGTACTATAACATCTTGTTTTTTCTCTTATGGTTGGAATGTTGGATACAACCTGGAATCACCCTGCACAAATGCAGTAGCAGTAGCCGTTATTATTTTGGGTGCAGGCAGATAAAATTTTAGTTGGCTTCCATAATCATTGCTGAGGAGGAAAAATGATGAAGTTGTAATGTTGGACTGATTAGCCTGGTAACTTGATTGTAGGTTTATTTTGACTTCATGAGGAGCTTCAGAACAGAGTTTGATGACTTGTTCATGGACGGTCGTATTGCTTGTGTTGAAATTGGCTTAGGGGCTTCTGGAGAGCTTAAATTCCCTTCTTATTCAGAGAGGATGGGGTGGAGATATCCTGGTATTGGTGAGTTTCAGGCATTTGGTGGTGCTGGCCATTCTGTGCATGCTTTTTATTATATCTTCTAGGAGTAGCTCCATTTGGTGCTGCAAAAATGTCATGCAAGTCTGTTAGTTGTCTTGTTACCAATGTATTACATATGATCTCACTGTATTCTCTATTACCTACATGTTTGCATCTACTTCAGTGTTTGAAAATTTATAATCTTCCATTTAGGGTTATGGAAACTTGTTATGAGAGCATGTTGTTGCTGTGTGTAACATTCTTAGTTAGAATCATTTAATCTATAATACTCCCTCTATTTCTAAAAGGAGTCATTGCGGATTTTGAGAACGAACATTAACCGTTAATATCTTTTAATATATATTTTTAAAAATTATAAAAAATAATAATGTTAGTGAAAGTATTTTTCTAGACGAATATAACAATATTTTTATATTATGATGTATTGTACTTTAAGTAAATAAATGGTTAAAGTTTGTCCTTGAAAACTGTGAGGACTTCCTATAAGAAATGGAAGGATAGAGGGAGTGTTTGTTTAGAAATCTGCATTCAATTATAACTCTTGTTGCACCAACCAATTCAGGCAGAATGAGCAATCTATATTTGGTTATCTGTTCTAGGCACTTCATTACTTAAGCATACACAAAGAAGATGAATGCTACTGGCAGTCTCTTCTGCTGCTTAAAACCCTCTATTCTATGGGGCCACCTCACAATTCTTGAAATGTTACCGATTTAATGGAGACATTTAATTTAATACTGCCAGCTGATCTCTTCTGCAAATCCATGGCAGGTGAGTATCTTCATCTTCATAAGTGCCAGTTTGCTCCAAAACCATTGGTGCCTTTGTAGTAAGAACTATTTATAGAAGAATCAAGTCCATTGCCTTTATCTGGGCAGAAATTATTACAATTGATAAAAAAAATTATTGGAACTTTGGCTTCCAGAAGATCAATGAAGTATGGGTTGTCCCAACTTCCTTAATAATTTTTGCTTGATTGCTTTCTTTTGCCTGCCAATGGATTGATGTTATTTCAAAATACAAAATGGACAATCAATCAGAATAGAAAATGTAGAAGGAAGGCTGAAACTGTGGATGCAGTTGGTTCACATAGATTTTCGTGTCTTCATTGTTTGTCCACCGTCCCCCCCATTATATGTCTTATAAATAATAAATCCTTGAAAACAGAACTGATTGCTAAGGAAGTATGAAGATAAACATCGCTCTATTAAAAAGAGAGTGCAAAGAGGCAGTTGGTGGTGACAACTGTTTCTGACATTTCATTTACCAAAAGAAAATACTATGCTGGTGCTCAATCATTCTGTTGTTTAACATTGTGTGTGTGGGTTGGAAATAGGTGGTTGGTTGGTTGGGCTCCCTACACGAGGCCTTCAAATTAAGTTAAAGTCACTGATTTTTGAAATGAAGGCTATGAAGCTCATTTGATTGGTAAATTAACTCGACATTCCATCTCCTGGTAAAATTTACAGTAAGAGAGCAGATATATATTTGCAATTCAGCATGATAAGTCTCTGGGAATGTTTGGATTGAATTTTCTTGCAATCATCCGCAGCCAAGAGGTTGTTACCTAACTAATGGGCTACCATTTGTCAATTATCATTAATATCAAGAATGTATATGAGAACTTTACCAGAAGATGGCTGGCAGTTGAAATGTTTCATTTCTTTTGAGCTGCAAAGTTATTGTGAGCTCTACCCTTTTCGATACTGAATGTTTCAGCTCAGTTTATGTGATAAATAAACCTGGAATAATGTTGGTCCACCTCTTTGGAATCCATCATGCCTAAATTTTACCCACCGCGACCTTGAAGATTGTGATTTTCTTCTGAGATATAGCTAAGTTGCTTCTGATTCTCACCAGGCATTTCTGTTTGTATACCCATTTATTGCCTCCCATAAATGATCCTTTGATGCCTGTGATCCAACCTCCATGAAAATGTGAGGATCGATCAGCCAATAGTATTTTTGCTTACCTGGGATAAATCTAGATGACCTGACCTCAGTGGCTTTGGGGATCGGTTTATTATGGCCATCTAAACTAACTCCATATCTCTGCATCATCATGTGTAGAACATTGTGTGCGAAGCTAAGAAAGATTGGGCCATTGAATAAGTTTGTATGGTCTGATTATGTTTTTTTTGGCCCTCCAAATGTGGACTAATACTTCCAACCTTTTCAAAGTGATAAAGTTCAAGATAGTCTTTGAATGCCTATTTATTTGTTTACCATGCAACTGTCATATTTTATTATTCTCTTAGTTTGATTCATGATCTAGTGATGGTTAAACTTCTTTCTAATTTTATTGTTATTATGTCGTATGTCAATATAACATCAAAAGTAATTTTTCAGTCTACCATCTCAATCACCTTTGGAATTTTCTGTTCTGGTTAAGTGCTTCTATGAGTAGGGAATTTTATTTCATCATCTCTTGTGAATCTCAGTTTGTCCACCCCCTCCCTCCTCCTTTCTATCCATCTTTCAGTTTCTTTCACCCCCGTCTTAACTTATTGAGTTCATATGGTTCTCTCGTGCATTTCTGCCAGCATTGGGAATAGATGTCCTACCTGCTGCTTATGCATGTCCTTTGGGGTCGTATACTCCTTGATACAAGCTTGAATCAGATGTGGATCTATAGTTATAACTCTAGTCTTGCTGCTCTACTATTGTTTCTGCTTGAATTTTTTCTTGTGCATAGCGGCCTATGCCTCCACTCAAAATCTTGCCTTTCCCAACTTGATATCACATTGCTTCCTTGCAGTGCTATGACAAGTACTTACAATAGAATTTGCGAAAGGTGCCAAAGTTGTGGGGTCACTCATTCTGGGCAAGGGGACCTGATAATGCTGGTCAATACAATTCCAAACCACTTGAAACTGGGTTTTTTTTTAGCGAGGTGATTATGATAGTTACTATGGGCGCTTTTTCCTTCAATGGTATGCTCAGACTTTATTAGATCATGCTGATAATGTACTATCCCTTGCAAGCCTCGCATTTGAAGAGACAAATATAGCTGTTAAGGTATGTTTCTCTTGGTACTTGTGGCAAAAGGCTTGTGTACTTGGCAATGTTCTTTCTTTACGGCTTGCATTTTAAATGATTAGTGTGGCTTGACAGTTCTAGTCCATGGAATAAAAATATTGACGGTTTGAGCTGGCAGGTAATTGTCATAGTTGAGCTTTCTTCTTTGAACATCCATAGATAGAGCTCATTTGGTTCATGGTTTATGAATGTGTACTGAAATGCTAGCTGGAGTATAATAACTTGCTCATACAAGGTTAGTGTATCATTGCGGGCAATTCAGCAAAATATGTATACATTTTAGTTGCATGACTGATGTTTACTGTAACTGTTAATGTAGGATGTTTGGCAACCCTGGCTTTAACTGCTAATGATTATTACTTAAATTATTATTAGTTTTTCGTTGTGTTTGATCTTCTCTGTTTGAAGCTTTTTGACCCGACCATGTTTTGTGAATTGTCCTAGTTCTTTTCTTTTTGGACAATGGACGGTCAGTAGGGCTATTTTATCTCCTAGGTCTACACATCCTTTATATACTCCAGCCTAGAATTACAATTGTCGTAGAATTTCCGTCAATTTTTTAACTTTTCTTTTTGTTCTAGAATTTCTAGATCTGAAATTTTTTAACTACTCATGCTTGCCTAGGTCTGAGGTAATGATATCTGAACCAGAAACCATGACACCCCCCCCCCCAAACAAGAAATGACTGTATTAACTGGATTCTTACAGCATAATCTTGCCTATGTCAGGTGGTGCATCATGTTACCACTCAACCTGTCTATCCACGATTCAAATCCGTTTACTGTTGCTATAGTAAAATGCATATAAAAATTGAAAAAAAATAGTTTAGGTGATGGAGAGGTACCTCCTATTTGGAATGAAATCCATTAGAAATGGAACTAGGATTGGAAATCCATTTCTCACTTCAAAAGATCAGAATTGTATTTCTATTGTTTGGAGCTCTACGGAAAAGAAAATAAAGGATAAATGATTTGTATGAAATTTGTATCTTCCAAATTTTTTGGACATAGAATTACCAAATAATGTAAGTCACTATCACCATGTCTAAAAAAATCAATGTGATTTCTGTTGGTAATAGACCTATTCAGTTTTTTGGACATATTTACACTTGTAGGAATAAAATTATAATTAATATCATTCTAGGAATGCATATGACTTTGTAACATTTCTGCTTCACTTTCTTAATTAATTTTAATTAATTAGAAAGTTAGATTATATTCATTTATAATGTTATTTAACTATCGATATATATTTTTGTGCTACAGTGAAGTATTTGAAGATACTACATGGGATACCAACATATATACACATCAACCTAGGTGTATATATACAACGGAGGCAAACACTGACTTATTTGGATCCGGGCGGCTATATTTTGTATTCGACATTTTGTAATGGATGACCTTAGGTGTTAAATTGATATATATGTACATTTCGAACAAATTTAGTCTAGACATTGATGTAGCTATGCTGTCATTTTGGACATTGTTGAATATATATTAGTATATATAACTTTCAATGAAATATTGTTAATGCAGGTTTATGAATTATATATACCAAATGTGTATTATTAGAAAAAAGTCCGATATAAATCATTACAGGTTAATATTAATATATTTTTTCATAGGTTATCTCATAGGAAGAGTTAAATATGGATGGATGATATTAACTTATATTTACTACCGACGGTTTTAGAGACGGTATGTAACTGTCGGTAAAGCTTAATAGCGACGTTTCAGAACCGTCGCTAATCTATATTACCGACGGTTTTGAAAACCGTCGCTAATACATTAGCGACGATGAGAATAGAGACAGTTTATGTAACCGTCGGTAAATGTTTAGTGACGGTTTTTAACCATCTCTAATATTTATTTAACCGTCGCTATTAAACGATTTTACTATAGTGAATAGTCATGTAAATAATTTTTAGCATCCACTGTCCGTTGCACAATTTGGGTATTACATAATCAACACTTTTAGTTTATCAATATCTTCTATTTCATTTTGTACAATTATTCTATTAAAATTTTACTAAAAGTAGAAGTTCCATATGTTTTTGGCTTATTTTTTGAGCTTATTAAATAATGTTATATTAATAAAATTTTAACAATAAAAAATATAAAATTAATTTTTATCATGATTATTATAAATAATAATAATAATATAAATATTAATGATTTATTAAAAAATAATAATTGGATCTACAAAGATAGAAAGTGCATTGATATGTATTCCACTTACAAACAAAGCGATCAGGGCCGTTGATTTCAAGAAGAATCAATATTTCTCGTGACTCTCGTCCGCTAATGATGGTGTGGATCGAGGAAAGAAAAGACATAAAAATTAGGATATATGCCATTGATTGTTATGGTTTTTTAAAAGTTGGCTGATGTCATTTTAAGAGTCGTGAAATGACCTGTCAATAAAAGAAAGTCCGGCTATCTTAATTATGGTTCCAACTCGCACTGTTTCTTCGTCCTTTCTCATTCCTTTGCGCCCATGTATACTAGTGATTTTATCATTATAAAAAGTTACCCATTTTCGTTTGTTCACTTTTTAATTTTGAAAATTTTACAAGCAGTTTTTTACATGAAGTTTTAGTGATTTTACGGGTTTTCAGTTTATTAACTAGGTCAATAAGTTAGAGTTATTTAAAAAATATCATCTGATAATTAATATTTTACTCAATAGTAACTTAGCTTTTGAAAAGCTAAAAAAAGTAGCTTCTAAATTATCATAGACTAATTTCTAATAATTTTTTTAATAATATAATAAACTCTACTTTAATATTTTATTATCATAAATATCTATTTTATATCATATAATAATTTTTTACTAGTTAGTCACCAAATTAAGTCAAACATATCTAAAAAATAATTTATTAACTTTAGCTATTAAAATTAACTTTTTAGTTTACAATAAATTTACTAACTTTTGTCTGATTCTTCAACTGGTTTTACTAAACATAAATTAAAATTTTCTTTTACCATCAATAAAATATTTAGATCTAATAAACTTTTTTTTCAACCTCCCCAACGTATATATTTAGACCAATTACAAATTTAAAATGTTATTTTTTATATCAGATATTTTAGTCCTTGCTTTTTAATTTTGTATCTAACATAACAAACTTTTGCTGAAATAAATTAATTTGTACTACAAAGCCATAATAATTTGTTATTGATCATCTTTAAAGAATCAGATATATCATAATAATTGATAACTAAGAGTATAATAGACTTAGTGTTTAACTAATAGAGTGCTTTTACATTAAATTTCAATCTTCTTTTAGTTTTATGAAATATCATATTTCAATTACTCATTCTAAATTGGCATAATCACATATAGTGCTAGAGAAAATGATGATATCTTGCGGGTCCTAATAATCATTATTCTACGGAAGTTTAGATAAACCTTGAGTACAAGTATTTGAATTCAAGAAACACACACACACATATATATAAGTACTTAGCTCTAATAAATTATTAATCATCCTATTGTAATGTTTTTTATTGAATCATAAACTAGGGGGAAAAAAGGTTAGTTGATAATTATAATTTTGTATTTCTTATTCTTTACAAGGTAGATAGAATATCCATATGGTTAGTTGTTTTTGAGATTTACACATACCTACATATATAATTTATTTATTTGAACTAACAATAACTAAGTACTTAGGCTTCCTAAATAAATAAAAGGTATAAAATATTATGCAATAAATACAATACTTATTTAATGGTTAATGTAAAGCTACAATTTTGTTCCACATATGCTATAAACAATTATTTTGCCACTTTACAAACTCATTCACACTAAATTGTATATAATAATAATAATCAATAAAATAAAAATATATATATACTATTATTAAAATTAATATTTATTTTACTTAATAATCCAAAGAAAATAATTTTCTATAACTCATTTTATTATTTCTATGAACTAATTATAAACTTAATATTTATATTACATTAAAAACATACATGAACACATATTCTCGCTCTTTCAAATGCGCATACTATTTAATAATTAATAAAAGATATTGTTGTAATGTTGTTAGTATAAATTAGCAGAACTTGATTATTAAATAGCAATAATGTGTGAATAAGTTGTTAATAAGGAAATTATAAATATTTATAAATAATAGGTAAAACAAACACAATAGAATCTATATTATTATATAATATATAAATAATATGGATTTTCAAATAGAAGTCTATATGTTGAACTAGTTAAAAAATATTAGATGACAATACAAGATATATTTATATTAATTGAAAATAAATAAATTATAGGAAGTTAGCTTATCACGAGCAAGAAGCTACTTTTTCAACACTTCAAATAAAGTTGGTCTATAGGCTAGCGATTAGTTACAACAATGTTACAATAAGTATTTTTTATGTATATCAATATAGAATTTTAATCATTTTAGAATTATTTAATAAATATCAATATAATAAGAATATATATACAAGACCCTCTTAGGCTTAGTTATTCATCATTTTTGGGTGCATTAGACTATAAATGACCAAAATGCCCCTAAGACTAACAATTATCGGATTATCATCCATTTGAGTAGTAACTTCATTTTATTAATCAAGTTGACATGAAAAGGCCAAATAATAATCATTAAACTAATTTATCCCGCAGTTACATTTCTAGATAAGCTAAATGACCAATTTATCCTTATTTTAGATTTTGCATATAAAATCCTAGCATACGTGCCCATTATATCCATAATCACGTAATTTCATACTTATAACATATAATACACATTGGTCATGTTGGTCATGATAAAAATCATAATACAAGTAAATTGACCAAATTGCCCTTATGACTCACATCCGTCCTTAGTATTCTATAACAAGATTCAAGCATACTTAACCCATGATTTGCACATACTTATCATACCAAACACTTTCTAGACGTTAGAATTATATTAATCATACTTTCATAAACACGGTACATAAGATAATATGCTTATTTTATCGATTTTTAGGATAACAAGAACTAACACATAATTGTCAACAAATCATTATTAGCACAATTCATACGTTAAGACCTAAATGTGCTACATACAACATTTATCATTTTAGTAAAGTATAATGAGTATAATATAGCAACATGCTTAACACAATTCATACGCTAAAGTCCTTAATATGGTACTATAATACCCCCTAAATTCACTACAATTTTTTTTTATTTTATTATAATAATTGGCGAAAGCAGAATAATAAAATTGTAAATTCTGGGGATATTACTGCTACACTTAATACCAGACCGATTCACTCCTACATTTCTAGTACCAAATGTTAAGGCTAAAAGAATAAAATGCAATGTACAAGGAACTCAAACCATATTTAAATCAGAGTAGCGTAAATAACAATTTACAAGAATATAACCCACCAATGGTGGCTACTAAACAATGATTATATTGAAACTATGAATTTAAGAGAAAGAGTGAAACCCTAACAGTTTCGGATAACTCCTTACGCTCTTTCCCGTTGTCTACTTGGATAGGACCTACAAAATACCTGTAAGTGACACCATCCATTAAATAGGCAGGGGCCCCACGAATGGAACCCTTCGGTACTATGACCCTGAGTAACCCTTTAAAACATACTTAACCGCAGGCCCGCAATGCAACACATGATACAACACTACATACATACATAATGAAAGGTGTATATATAACATTCACATTCATACATTCACATACTTAATAAGTCAATCGAATATTAACAGTTCAATATATACAATCAATACTTCTAGGCCTTAAGCCATTAGTCCATCGTTAATCAATTGTCTTGGATTATATATCCATGTGAGTGCGAGAACCCCATTATTATAGCCAGTGGACCGGAATACATATAGGGAAGAACGCTCTTGGCCACTATTATTCGCCAATAGACTGGTTTAGTCCCGATTCATATGGTATTCCATTATAAGTGATTAGTATTTTTCCATAATTTATTCACAACTAAATTAATTTTATTAAACTCAAGACCCCCACTATTATATTCGGTAGATCGGAATATATATATACATCATCCAGAGCAACACACACCTAGGCCACTATTATATCTAGTGGATCGATACTCATAATATAATTCAACTGGGTCTGGTTCATTAGTCTTTCACTTTCATAATTAGTGTTTTCCCTTTTTAATCAGCACAACAATTCTATTTATTTGCTTCAGATGGGAGATCAAGGTCTTGGAACACAAAGGTACACCAGTTGCATTGGAGCATACAAGCTACTTAGTATCCTTCAACCATCAACCCAGGGATGCAAAGGTACCCTAGTTGTACTAGTGTATAAAGCTACCCACTATGCATACCCCTTAAATAGGTCCGTAGAGCTAGATAGAATAAGATGTAAGGCTTGGTTAGGGCACAAAGGCACACCAGCAAATATCAGAATAACTGTGGGCTAAACCTCGTCTTTAGGGTAGCGACCCCTAAAGAGCCACCATTCCTTATCTCGAGGTCTTTCACTTTAATTATTAGTGCCTTGATTAAGGTGATCACGAAAAGCAAAACAATCAGATACTTATTCACTTTCAATCGTTCTAATATCATTAGGTATTTCTTATTCAAACAATTATCAAACGTAATGTAGAGGAATCATTAAGGTCGTTATCATCTCATCCAATTATGATTTAGGATTCGTTCTTGTGATACTTACTAAACATCAAATATCATTTTCTTACTATTCAGTGTTACTTGAGTCTTATTACGAAACTCCATTATCTTATTAACATATTAGATATAAATTACTAATTTACTCCTTACTTGTATAATTATTAAGCCATCCCTTCCTTACTTGTCAATTTACCATATTGCCCTTCATGTTACATAATTACTGATTTACCCCTAGTTAGGTTTAGGTTACCGAGTTATCTCCCACAATTACTAAGTCATCAATCACCCTTCATAATTGTTACGCTTATTATTTTTTTTATTTGGTGTGTTAGATTACCAATTGCCCTTTTTCTTTTGTTATAATTACTAAATTACCCTTTAGTTGGTCAAATTACCAAATTACCCTTCTTTAGTATCAAAATTACTAAATTACCCTTCTCCATTATCATAATTACAAAATTACCCTTTAGTTGGTTAAATTACCAAATTGCCCTTCTCCATTATCAAATTACCATATTACCCTTCTCCATTTCATAATTACTAAATAACCCTTCTCCATTATCAAAATTACCAAATTACCCTTTAGTTGGTTAAATTACCAAATTACCCTTCTCCATTATCAAAATTACCAAATTACCCTTTAATTGGTTAAATTACCAAATTACCCTTCTCCATTATCATAATTATGAAATTACCCTTCTTCATTATCAAAATTAACAAATTACCCTTTAATTGGTTAAATTACCAAATTGCCCTTCTCCATTATCATAATTACTAATTTACCCTTCTCCATTATCAAAATTACCAAATTACCCTTCTCCATTATCATAATTACCAAATTACCCTTCTCTATTATTATAATTATCATTTTCCCTTTTACTTTTAAATTACCATTTTATCCTTTTACTTACAAAATTACTAGTTTGCTCCTTTACTTCCAACATTACCATAATACCCTTAACTTTTTAAAATTACCATAATACCCTTTTTACTTATAAAAGTACCATTTTTCCCTTCTCCTCCAAAATTACCATAATATCCTTTTACTTATAAATTTACCATTTTACCCTTACCTCCAAAATTACCATTTTACCCATTTACTTCCAAAATTACCATTATATCCTTTACTTCCAAAATTATCATTTTACCCATTTACTTCCAAAATTACCATTATATCCTTTACTTCTAAAATTATCATTTTATCCTTTACTTACAAAATTACCATTTTACCCTTTACTTCCAAAATTACCATTTTATCCCTTTACTTCCAAAATTACAATTTATCCTTTACTTTTAAAATTACCATTTTACCCTTTGCTCCCAAATTACCACTTTGCCCCATATTACACCACTTATATTAAATTATCATCACTACATGAAATATTAATATTAACACCCCATTCTCATCATCTAACTCCACCAACCATTATATTTCAACATAATACTCATTAGTATCCACACGTATTAGTCCACATTATTGCATAATACATATTACTAAAATGCCCCTAGGGCTCACAATAATATTATTTATGCATTAATGGTCACAATGACATAATACAACATGGATAAGTACTTAACATTTTCATTAACAACCAAACTCTTTCCTTAAGCAATATTTCCATACATAGCACATAAACTAGCATGATTTCCTTTTTATCAATCAATGTAAGTAACTACATATATTATATTAAACAACATATATCATGTAAAATAAAATATTAAAACCCTAATGTGCTAGCATACGTTTATTCATATGTTTAAGTGGAATTTAACGATTACCTTAATTCCTATAAAAATTAAACCTTACCGGTATCTCGGTTAAAGATTCAAGCTTTGATTAGCAAAATCAATACCTAAAAATAATATCAATATTTATTATATTAGAAATAAGAAAAAACCAAAGTATAAGACTTTATAACACTTAATTAATGAAATACTTAACTTAAAATATTATTATACCTTAAAATTTATTAAACAAAATATACCAAGGCATGCAGCAGCTCATGCTGCTCATACTACTCATGCAGCATGAGCAGCATGCAAAACAAAAGGAGAAAAGGCTCGAAGGTGGGTGAAAGGAAAGGAGGAAGTGGTGTTTTCAAGTTAGGATTTTTGGGGTAGGAAAGAGGACGGGTAGGGGAGGATTTAGGGCAAGGGAAGGGTGCAGAGGTGGAGAGGAGGTATAGGTGGTGGTGGGGGATAGGTTGACGGCAGCAAAGGGTGGCGGTGGTGGCAATAGCGAGGCTGCAAAGGTGGCTGCCAAGGTGGAAGGGGCTGAGAAGGAAGGAAAAAGGAGGAGGAAAGTGAAGGAGTGAGGGGTTTGTTTCGGTCAAAAGAGGTGTGGGGGTTGTAGAGGAGATTATAGGGATTGGTTTGGTGGCTCAAGTGGCGGCAGAGACAGCAGGACGGTGGCGGAATGAGGAGGTGTAGGGTGGTTGTCGAGAAGGGGGGAAAAGAAGAGAAAAAGAGGAGGGGAGGAAGAAAGGGCTGTAGGGTAGCTCGAGGAGGTGGCTTGGTTGTGCAGGTGGTTGGTGAGATAGTGGCAACGGCGGAGAAAAAATAGGGACGAAAAAGAAAGGTGAAGGAAGGGAGAATAAGGAGGTCGGGGAAGGGAGAAGGCTCGAAGAAAATAGGGCTGGAAGGGCTGGTGAGGATAAGAAAAAGGAGAGGGAGAGACAGGAGGGGGTGGCAACAGGGTGGTAGGGTGTGGGAGTGGCAGGGAGAGGGGAGGGAAAGGAGGGAAATATGGGGGCATGGGAGAGGAGAGGGAGAGGATTGATTGGGTTAAGATGGGATAGAAAAATAGGGGGGAGAGAGAGGGAGGTAGGGAGAGTAGGAGGGAGGCAGGAGGGTTGCAGGTAGGGTGGCTGGACATGCGGAGGTGGTTGGGTGTGGCGTCAAGGAAAGGAAGAAGAAGAAGAAAGAAAGGAAAGGGGGAAGCAGGGCGGATGATGGGAAAAAAAGAAGAAAAAAGAGAGTGGGTCGGCCTGATCGGGGGAGAAGGAAGGAAAGAAAAGAAGGGGGATCTGGGCCTGACAACGCGTGCGAGGTAGGTAAGGAAGGAATGGGCCAGCGGCCCAGGCACGTAGGGGGAAGGTCAGGCTAGGGTATGGCAGTTCGAAGGAGAGAAAAAGGGAAAAGAAAGAAAGGTGGAAAAAGGAGAGAAAGGAGAAAGAAAGTAAAAGGGGAAAAGGGGGGAAAAGGAAATGGAAAAATAGGCAAAAATAAGATAAAATAATTTATGGGATAATAGAGTATAATATTTTTAGGTAATAAATTTATTTAATATAATTTAATATATGGGCTCAAAAAGTTAATTTTAGGAAAAATATTTGTTTGAAAAAATTATTTAAATAAAATGGATATGATAGACTAATAAAATATTTATTTTAATTTATTAAATATTCCTATCCAATTTTATATACTAAAAATCCATAAAATAATTAAATTAAATCACTTTCAAAGCTAATTTACCCCAAATAAAAGTTATTTATTAAATTATAGGTTTTTAAATTTTTGAGGGATTATAGGTATGATACAGTGTCTATCATTTTAGCAAAGTATAATGATTACCTGAAACCCAACAACATCCAAAAATATCAGTATTCTACTAAATACTATGAGATCTCTCTAATTGACGCTTACACCTAAAAATAATACTAAGGTACCAAAACAATATTTTTAACACACAAAATAATAAAACGTATATATTCTGATACTCTTGTAGATAACACGTTAAGATGATCATTGTTGCCACATATATATATATATATAACAATAATTAGATATTTTATATGCACCGACCTTTTAAGCGGTGTAGGTTAAAATATACGATAAATGTCTTTTGAGCCTATGAATGATAGTTTATTTAGATAGGAATAATTACAAATTTATAAATGTTTCTTAATGAACTATCCTTGTTTTATTACATTTTTGTGATTGATCCCCAATTGAACATGTACGTAATGGCGCATATAACTTTATTTTATTTTATGCCTTGATTGATATAGTTGACTGCATGCTAATATATCCTTGTATTATAATAATAGGAATGATTTCTCGTTTGAAGCGGCTTTAGAATGTGATCAAATTTTCTCTTGATAACATACGAAATTACAATGCTAGCCTAGGTAATTAATAACAAAAATAAATTATAATTTTTGATTTGGATGAATTTTATTTAGATATTCTGATATTTAACTTAATATTTTATAAGTACTTTATAATTTGAATAATTTTACCTATATCTTTTTATATTTTAAATTATTATGACTCGAGTACCTTTTATATTAACAAAGTCCAATTAGGGTAAATTATTTATAAAAAAATATAATAATAATAATAATAATAATAATAATAATAATAATTAAGTTCAGCCCGTAGATTGAAACAAATTTGAAAATAAAAGTAAGGGGAGGAAAAGAAAGGTGGGCGGTAGTGGTCCATTTAGGAGCAGAGACGGGGGTTAGCTACGAACGTAGATAGATACTAGTGGGCCAGCTAAAGCGAGGTGGAGCGGAACAGTGAGCACTCTTATCCCAGTGCCGTCGCCTTGACCAAACGTTTGGATTGAAAGACCGGAGACAAGAGAACCTTATGGCCTTATGGAGTTATGGGTGCCATGATCTACAAAATCTGCGACCATTATGAGCTAGATGAGGGACAACAGAGTCACATTTGACCCGAATAATCTGGTCCTTACCGCCGGTGCTACTTCCGCCAATGAGACAGTCATTTTTTGCATCGCCGATGCCGGAGATGCTATCCTCGTCCCTACTCCATACTACCCAGGGAACGCGCGTAATTCAATTATATTTAAAAATTAATTACTTTTGTCTTCTTCTTTTTCCCCCCTCTACTATCAATATATATATATATATATAGATAGATATGTTTAAGAAACGGTAAATTCTCCTCTTCCTCCGTGGTCTCGTTCTTATAAATCATTTATTGTAATGTGTCGCATCGTGGTTTGTAATTCACTGCACCCACTTTTGAATAAAAAAGTACTACCTACATTCGTTTTGTTAGAAAAAAAAAAGGTCCTTTTGGATTCTTTGTAATTTTTTATAAAGGAAAAAATAGTTTTGTGGTCCACTTAGATCAAAATAATTAAAGTTGTACAATCTATTTAGTATTTAATTCAGTTTTTTTGATACTTTAATATACATGTACATATAGTGAATATTACCTGTACATTTATATATAATTAGATGTACATATTAGTGTAATTATATGTACATGATATTTTATACTTGTAACTAAATATTTTTGGACCATTTTAATTTTAATTAATTAGTTTCACCTATGTATACTAAAAACAAATTATCCCTTTTATAAAAGGGGTGGTAGTGGTAAATAGTAATACCAACACTAGCTTGTAAGTACAACTTACTTGCCCACAGCGCAATTCAACCAGACTAAAGGAGTACAGAATTGAAGCAGTCTTGTCTTAAAAATCAGTAGTAGTACGATTGTTTTGGTAATTACTTACTGCTAGTGGTAGTACGTACTAGCTATCTGGTCAATTCGTTACTAGAGTAGAATTTAATATTATAATTTTTAATATAATAATATTAAAAATAATAAAATTATTATAATAATAAAAGTAAAAAATAGTAATCCATTATAATCCATTCATACTTAAAAAATCATAATATTAATAAATTTTTATATAAAAATTAAGCCATTTTTAAAAAATTTAAAAATACCTTTTTAATTTTTATCTTTATTTTTTTTAATTATGTATAGATTTAATAATTTTTTATTTTTAAACAAATAATAAAATATAATCTTATTACTATTTTTTAATATTTTTTTATTGTACCTTATTTTTAATAGGAAGAAAGTACTTTATTGTTAATATTATTAATGAGATTCATCATTCCACAAAATTATAAAAAGATTAGTTAGTACATCCCCAAGGTAAAAAAAATTTGCTATTATATATTTATTATCTATTCGGAGGTCAAAAATTAATAAGCACACTGCTATAAAAATAAAAGTGTGTGAAAAAAAACTATTTATAAATCATTTAGCATTAATTTTATAATAAGTATTTTTTATGTAAATCAATATAAAAGTTTAAACATTTTAGAATTATTTAATAAATATCAATATAATAAGAATATAATATGCGTCGATTTATGTTATTATCTGCAATTATCCATTTTATTCTTAAATTCATTTAAAATGAATTTAATTAAGAAAACAATAATTATATCATGTTGAATTATAACATTAATGGACCAATATAAAAATAATTTATTTTGCTAGTTAAATTCTTTTTTTTTTAATTCCATAACATTTTCTAAAAAGTTAAAATAACAAACTAAAAAACCAACATTTCTTCCTCCTTTTTTTGTACATTTAAAATTTCAACTACAACATTTAACATCAATAAGTACTTATTAAGTATCAATATGACACTATTATGTTTTTCTAAATCCGATAAATTATATCTATCTCGCTAATGCCACTTTAATAATAACCAATAAATTGATTAACATTTTTATTAATGTAAGAAATTGACTCATTATCGTATTCATTGTTCTCTTTGGTCCTCTATCACGATATTCTTTAAAGTTTGCTATAATTTTTTTTAATCCATATATTTTTTTTCCGTTTCCCTAAACTGAATTTGCCGAAAAATTTATGCATCTACGAAAGAAAATTTCTTCTTCTTTATCCGTCTATTTACCATAAGTTCGACTTTTAAGCTCGTTAGGAGATTCAACTCGAGCCTCATTTTGAAATTAATTTTGCGTAGAAAATTTTGAAAATTCAAAATCCTCAAGAGATACAAGTAACAAAGAATTAAAATCGCGTAATGGAGAATTTTGAATATTTGGAAAATTACAATAAAATGAAATAGTGGTATTTGGAGGTTGAAATTATAACACCTCAATTTTTACTATTAAAAAATTTTTTTTTTAGAGCTAAGTGTGGAAGCTAAAAGCAATAAAATAATGGGTGTTACTGCTACACTTGTATAAGTCTGGTTACCCTTACCATTCTTATACCAAGTGGTTAGGTTAAAATCATTATCTTACTTAGATTAATAACATGATTATAAAAATCTGAGTAGAGATAATATCAAATGAATATGGTGCTACGCCAGAAACAACTTCAACGATTTACAATCTCGAAGAGAGAGAAATACAAGATGATAAGGACGTCCAAAAACAACCGAAATTTAAATAATAAAG
The DNA here is from genome assembly GCA_039764185.1 of Tamarix austromongolica. Classification (NCBI taxonomy): domain Eukaryota; kingdom Viridiplantae; phylum Streptophyta; class Magnoliopsida; order Caryophyllales; family Tamaricaceae; genus Tamarix; species Tamarix austromongolica. Next base: position 79,788,473 of record CM077814.1, on the reverse strand, counting down.
GAGCATCAAACAGTCATGCGCTTTCAAACGAACCACTATATTCAACTGAGTTTAGAAGTTGACCTACAAAGACCATTGCCCATTAAATAGACAGGGGCCCACGAAAGAAACCCTTTAATACAACGGTACCGAGTATTAAACCATAATAAAAAAAACTAGCATTAAACACAAGCAAGACATCAATATAAAACATCGACTATGCCATCATCAATATAATCATTCATAAAATCACATATCACCTATACATCATATCAATCATACTTTTTTATCTACTATTAGCCGAGACTTACCAAGAAAACATCCAAGCGATGATTTTTGTAGTATATTAGAACACATCAAACTCAAATATAAGGTAATAACCACATACTACACCTCCACATCAGTTCCAACAAATCTCATAACACCAATAGACTCACAAGCATAGATCAATACATTCCATAACGTCACAGGTAAGGCTCAAAGGCACAATACCAAGCATAAATAGGCACGAAAGTTGCGACTGAAACTCGGGTACGCACAAATGCTGCTACCAAAACACGGACAGGTACAAAGGCTGCTACTAAAACGCGAGTAGGCACAAATAATGCTACCGGAACACAAGTAGGTACAAAGAATGCTACCAAACTCAAGTAGGCACAAATGCTACTATCGAAACAACCCAATCATCCAATGACCCAATAATCCATCAATCATTTTCATTTTTATTCACTCTATAAGAGACCATATCAAACCTAGAGACACATCAAACACAAGCAGGCACAAATGATGCTACCAAACTCAATTAGGAACAAAGGCTACTATCGAAACAATCCAATCATCTAATAACCCAATAATCCATCAATCATTTCCATTTTTATTCACTTGATGGGAGATCACAACAATCCTGGATAATTTTGTAAAATTTAATTATTTTAGTTCGGAAGTCCTCTTAAATTTGAATCATTTGGATTATCCAAAAGATTTAAAAAATAAAATTTAGCAGGATCAATTTTTTCAAAAATAAATATAAGTAGAGAAATTAATAGAACAAATATAACTAAAGAAATTCATAAAACAAGTATAAGTATAGAAATTAATAAAATAAAAGTAAGTATACAAATTAATAAAATAAATAGAAAAATTAACCAAATAAATATGACTAGAGAAATATTAAAGATAAATGAATAAAATAAATATAAGTAGAGAAATTAATAATTAATAAAATAAATATAATAAGAGAAATTTATAAAATAAATATAACTAGAGAAATATATAAGATTAATTATGTAGATAAATAAATATAAGAAAAAGATGTAGAATAAAAGATATAAAAATATGGATAAAAAATAATGTATTTATATGGCCAAATTTTACTTTTACCGTTATTATTAACAATTATATATATATATATATATATTATAGCAATAAAATTTAGGTTAAAAATATAATAAAAAATAACAAAAATAAGTTCTAACATTGTGCACAGTTGCGTGACTCACCTTTATGACGGTGACAGCTTTTGATGCTCCGCACAAATTATCGGCGCTTATTTTTTGAGATTGAAAGACCTACAATTTTGATTGATACCTAAACTTTGAGACAAGAAAAAAGAAAAAGAAAAAAAAAGCATCCACACCATTAAATAATTTAAGATTTTTAAATTTAAAATTGGGATCCAATATCTTTTACTCACAGATGCTCTAAACTCAAAAGGTAGTGAATTTGTGCAGTCGAATAAATTGGTGACAACCTAACTTGTCCATTCAGACCTCCCACTTATCTGATGGTAGAATAAAAAAATATAAGAAAAGAATGTAGAATAAAAGATATAAAAGTATGGATAAAAAATAATATATTTATACGGCCAAATTTTATTTTTACCATTATTATTAATGATTGTATATATATTAAAAATTATTATAACAATAAAATTTACGTTAAAAATATAATAAAAAATAACATAATTAAATTCTAACATTATGCATCGCCATGTGGCTCAAGTGTCTGGCAGTAACAGCTTTCGCTGCTCTGCACAGATTATTGGTGCTTATTTTTTGAGATTGAAAGACCTAAAATCTTGAAGGATACCTAAATTTTGAGACAAAAAATAAAGTTTTTGCATCCACACCATTAAATAATTTAAGATTTTTAAATTTAAAATTGGGATCCAATATCTTTTACTTACAGATGCTCTAAACTCAAAAGGTAGTGAATTTGTGCAGTCGAATAAATTGGTGACAGCCTAACTTGTCCTTTCAGGTCTATCACTTATCCGATGGTAGAATAAAAGAATATAAGAAAAAGATGTAGAATAAAAGATATAAAAATATGGATAAAAATAATATATTTATACGGTCAAATTTTATTTTTACCATTATTATTAATAATTATATTTTTTATATATATTAAAAAATATTATAACAATAAAATTTAGATTAAAAATATAACAAAAATAAGTTCTAACATTCTGCATCGCTGCATGGCTCAAATGTCTAGCAGTAACAACTTTTGATGCTCCGCACAGATTATTGGCACTTATTTTTCGAGATTGAAAGACCTTAAATCTTGAAGGATACCTAAACTTTGAGACAAAAAAAAAAGTTTTCGCATCCACACTATTAAATAATTTAAGATTTTTAAATTTAAAATTGGAATCCAATATCTTTTACTCACAGATGCTCTAAACTCAAAAAGTAGTGAATTTGTATCGTTGAATAAATTGGTGACAACCTAACTTATCCATTCGGGCCTCCCACTTATCTGATGGTAGGCCCTCGCTAAAAAGAAAAAAATATTATGTTCAGATTTCATAATCATCATTTTCTTCACCTTCATGGTTGCTTTCCATTATGCAGTATTTGGATTGGGGTAGATGGAGGTTAATGGAGGTAAATCAATTGATTAACCCTGTTTGGATATCTAGTTAATAATTTTACCTAAGTAAATTGAGGTTAATATTTTACCTCCATTCACCTCGATTAATCTCATTTTTATTAACCTCCAATTTTGGGGGTAATCGAGATGAAGGTGAAAAAATAAGTAAATTTTTGACTTAATAGGACCAAAATACTCCTCAATAGGACTTATCTATTTAATATAAGAATATAAATGTCATTTATTTTATTTTTTTAATCTTTATTTATCTCAATTTAAACAAAATTTTTAAAATATTTATTTTGATTCACTCAATATCATCCAAACAATACTTTAAAACATTCGCCCCAATTCACCTTTATTTTCTTCGCTTAGATTAATTTTTATTATTTATCCTTATATTAATTCACCGCAATCCAAACAAACCATTAAGTTTCCTCCATAAGCTTGAGATTGGGTATCCAAGGACAAGCATTTGAATTTGTTGGTTAGCATTTGAACACATGGTAGGCCACATATCAATAAATCTCTAACCGTTTCTTCGTCATTTCTCATGAATGCTACCTTTTCCACCCAAGCTATACAGGTGATTAAGACATAAGTAGAATTCAATTATTTAAGAATAAAAATATTATTAATAAATTATTTAATAAAAAATAAAATTATTATTAAATTATTGTTATCATAATAATATAAATAAAAATAGCAAACCATCCATACTTAAAAATTCATAATATTATTAAATTTTTATATAAAAAATAAGCCATTCTTAAAAAATTAAAACCTACCTTTTAAATTTTTATCTTTAATTTTTAAAATTATTTATAGATTTAATATTTTTTAATTTTAAATAAATAATAAAATATAATTTAATATTATTTTTTTTGAATATATATTATACCTTATTTTTTATAAGAAGAAAGTACTTTATTATTTGTAATATTAGGAACGAGGGTCATCATTCTTTGAAATTAAAGAAAATCAGGCAGACCTCATACGTCTCAAAGGTAAAATTTTTTGCTATTATATATTCACTATCTATGCGGAGGTTAAAAATTAATAGGTATATAGTTATGAAATTGTGTGAAAAAAACTATTTATAAATCATTTAGTAATAATGTTACAATAAGTATTTTTTATGTATAACAATATAGAAGTTTAAGCATTTTTGTAGAATTATTTAATAAATAAAAAAATAATAAGAATATAATATGTGTCGATGTATGTTATTATCTATAATTATCCACTTTATTCTTAAATTCATTTGAAATGAATTTAAGTAAGAAAATAAGAAATACACCGTGTGGATTTATTATATTAGTGGACCAATATAAAAATAATTAATTTTGCTAGTTAAATTTTTTTTATTCCATAAAATTTTATAAAAAGCTTAAATAAGTATCTAAAAAAAACCAATATTTCTTTTTTTTTTTACATTTAAAATTGCAACTACAACATTTAACATCAATAAGTACTTATTAAGTATCAGTAGTTAAATTTTGCATTTGTCATTGAATTGTGTATGAATTAGATGTATTAATGTTGATAATAATTCATGCCATTAAATTATGTCTTACGTATCAAAGCTTTAATGGACTCTGCCTTGAAGGATTATATTTAAAATAATCATCATTTTTAATATATGTATGTTTCGTATGGTTGAGTTTCAAAAAGTAGCAAAATTATACTTTACTAAAAGGACACACAATATGTGTTTCTTAACATGGGAGGGTCGTGTCTTATTTATAACTCTTGGCCTAGGTGTCTAATGAAGAAACACAATCCGTGTTTATTAAATATTTGGGGGGTCATGTTTTTCTCAGACTCTCTGCAATCTTTGGAACTAAGGAAAACATGATCGTATTTTACAAACACGGGTGCCTTATGTTTTTAACTTTCCATTTTATTGTTATTCTTACTATAATGGTTGTGTTCCCATGCATATTAAGGTCATGTTTGGAGAATTTTTTATTAAATAAAGCATGTATCATGTGTGATTAGCATGATTAAAATGATTAGGACTTAGTTATAATAACTCTAACCATGGACAATCGTGTATTTTTTTTTGCTTGATCACATCTAGATTACATGATACTAGTTACAATATTATATATATATATATAATGGGTGTATTCCTACAAAACCATTCATTAGCATATACAAAGTACATTAGATTAGAATATTAAGTCATTATTCTCAATTTGCCCATAGGGATTGATAGTTATGGGATAACTTAATAGTTTTAATATTGAGATGTATGAGTCTATTTAAATTAAATACATAGCCCACATGTAGTTTTCAGGTCATTTGATTCATGATAGTTGCGTTTTGACATGCTATACATTGGTAGAGCATGTATATAGATTTTTTGTCTTTAAATTGATCATGATCATGTATATACATTTAAATTTTGTAGTAAAATATCCTAGTTTGTACTTGATGTCTGATCTTAACATTGAGATCCTTGAGTTGAAAGGAATAACTATAAGGTTTGGAAGGACAAAATTTTCTAAATCTTAGATGCTATAATATGGATGAGGCTATTGAGCATCCAAAGCCTATTACAACTAAGGAAAAAACTGATCATGAAAAGGCTACACAAGAGCAATGGGTGAAAGCCAATCACATAAGTTGCATGTACATGAAGACTAAGATGTCTTCATCCATCAAAGGCTAAATTAATCATCATCCAACTTTCAATAACACTCTAAGGGCCATCAATGAATAATTCATCCATTCGGACAAGGCCTTAGCTAGTACATTGATAATAAAGTTTTCATCCATAAAGCTCACTACTATCAAGGACGTGCATGAGCACATCATGGACATGAGGGATTTAGTAGCATATACACCATTCAAAATCACCTACCACCCACTAAGGGAGAAATGGTCAATCAATGAATTAATGACCATGTGTGTGCAAGAGGAGAAATGAATTTTGATGGATCATGGGAGACTGTTATGATGCTAACCAAAGATAAGGAAAGGAAGAAGAAAATATAGCAAAAGGATAAAGGCAAATTTCTATCCTAGGGTAAGATAAAGAAGCAATCTAAATGCTTCTTCTATAAAAAGAAGAGACACGTGAAGAAGGATTGTGCTAAGTACAAAGTCAGGCTTGTAAAGAAATGTAATATAACTTCTTTGGTATGTTTTGATTCTCATAGAGTAGATACAAATCATAACACTTAGTGAATTAATTCTGGTTCTGCAATCTATGTTTTGTAATTCCTTGAAGGTTATGGAAAGGATGAGGGAATCGGTGGGAAATGAATATAGTATCTTTACAAATAGTAAGATACATTGGACTATTCATGGAATAATATCACGTAGGTTAGTTATCTCTAGTGGTCATATATTAATGTTAGAAAAGACCTTTTATGTTATAAGTTTCAGAAGAAACTTGATTTCTATTTCAAGACTTGTATTATTCGGATACTTATTTATTTTCAAAGACAATTCAGTTAATTTGCTTTATGAAAAAAAAATCATGTTAGATATGGTGCATTGTCTGAAGCTCCTTACTCTATTGACTTAATGCATGATCATTCGAATGTTGCAATGAATTTGAATATTTTTATAAAAAAAATGTGTTATGAATGAGGATTCATTAATGCTTTTATACAAATGATTAGGTCACATATTCATTGAGAGGATAAGGAGATTGATAAATTATGGAATACTTGGTACTCTAGAATTTAAGACTGTAGCACGTATTTAAATTGTAAAAAGGGCAAAGAAACAAAAAAGTCTAAGAAAGGTGTCAATAGGAGTTCTCTACTACTTGATATTATATACCGACGTATATAGTCTTGAAATGGACTCACATAGTAAAAAATATTTCATCTTATTCATTGATGACTACTCATGATACATGTATCTCTACTTTCTTAACAATAAGCATGAAGCATTAGTTTCTTTTAAAATATTCAAAGCTGAAGTAGAGAAATAACGTGATAATGAAATCAAAGTTTTGAGATTTAATAGAGGTGGAGAGTACTATGGGAGTAATATTGAGGACAGATAAGGACCTGGTTCATTTTCAAAGTTTCTTCAAGATAATGGGTTAGTTACCCAATATACTATGTGTGGTTCACTGAACTAGAATGTCGTAGTTGAAAGAAGAAGCCAAAATTTGTTAGATATGGTGTAGAGTATGCTTAGCAACTTCAATATTCATAAGTATTTGTGGAATGAAACACTTAGGATTGCAGTATATATTAAACCAAGTTCAAACTAAAGAGGTGTCTAAGGCAACATTTGAGTTTTTTAAAGGTTGGAAGCCAAGTTTAAAACATATGGGATTTTGGGAAGCCCATATGAAGTAAGAATTTATTATCGACAAGAAAGGAAGCTTGACCCAAGGATCGTTAGTGGATATTTCAGTGGGTATGCTGAAAGGTCTAAGGGTTATAGGTTATATTGTCTGTCATATAGCACTAGATTTGTGGAGTTAAGAAATGATAAATTTCTTGAACCTGACTTAATTACTAGGAGTGATAAGATCAAGAATCTAATTATTGAACACACAAGACATATTTATACAAACACGTTACTATATATAGAAACAATATAAAAAACATAAATAAAGATTATAATTGCCATTTTCCGGTAATGGCGCCAAAAATTTGATGCGCTATTATATGCACAATAAATTTAATAAATAAATCCTAATTTCTAAATACATAGTATATGGTAAGAAGGAGTCGAATCTACAAGGAATGGTATATAATCAATAATTTTGTAATTGATGTTAAAACCCCGGTTATACAATAACATATACTTTTTATCATCAATATCTAAACTATAGATAAATAATAAAACATTGTACTCACTAATAGATGAATGAGGATATGAATAAATTGATTATGGAATTAAGGTATCAAATACTAATGGAAAAAGAATGATTCTAAATGATTTAACGTTGTAGAAACTTATAATAATTCATCTATTTTATCTCAATTCTAATAAATTGAATAAGCTCTCAATTTATCACCTAACTAATTAATAACCTAGGTTAATAACACTAGATTCAACTAATGATAACATTATGAATGGAAAGAAGTCAACTACGACCATAATCACATAAGCTCGGATCATGCAATCGTATGAATTAATGGACAAGATTAACAATTGATCTTTTCTTACTCTAGAAATGTTAATTAAAAATTACGTATTAATTCCGTTATCCTATTGTTTATTAAGATCTAAGCTAGATAGGTGTTCAGTCTAATTAGTTTAAATTATTAATCTATGATGCGAGATCATTCAATTCCATCCATCAATTCAATTAAATTTTATCTAGAATCATGAATTCAAATTATGTTGTCATATCCGAAACCCTAATTCCGTCATCAAACCCTCCTACCTTATATTATCTACATAATTGCAATGATACACAATTAAATGCAATAATCTATAATTAACATCAATGATTACAAATAAATTAACAATGAAACACCAAACATAAGAGAAATAATAGTGCAATGAAGAGAATTTATTTACATTTAATCAAAAATCAAAACTTGCAATTAAGAGAGGAATGGAGAAGAACTTATTGACTTGAATTGCGGAGCGTTGATTGTTCAATTGAATACAATGGAGAGAAAGAGAATTGGAATTGCAAATTACATGTGGTATCTAGATAATATAGTGAAAAAGAGAGAGTCCAATTCACGAACTCCCTAGAATCGCCTCTCGAATGTTTCAGACTTTAGAAATATATCACGGAAAAGTTGTGCAAACGGTTACAGAATTTAAGAAAAAGGCAGTCCGTGTTAGGAAATTAATATGGGGCCTCTGTGTTTTTTCTTGAATTCTTTGCCAAATGCTGAATTATAAAAGCTGGTATTTTGTGTGCTGACAGAAAAACACGAGCTGTGTTTATGAAATACGGGGATGCCGTGTTTCTTGTTCCTTCATTATTTCTTTATGAAATTTCAACACAAGCTTCCCTTTGATATATATTCTCCATTTTTGATCTTTCCTTCCATTGATTCCATATCTCTTGATATGTTCTTAATTTGCTTCATTTCCTCTTTCCATCAATTTCTCTTTTGAATTTCTTCATTTCTATCTTTTCTCGCACAATCTATCCAAAAGAGAAAAACTCGAGAAAAAAATTAAATCTTATAAAAAGAATGAGGAATAAATGACATTTTTGCTTAGGAAAATAACATATAAATCCTTTATATCACCAACTCATTCAATAGTAGAAGCTTCTTTCTCATGTGATAGAGTAACTTTTATTCACTGTGCACTTCCTATTTTAGTTATGATTGATAATAAGTCAATGAGAATCCATAGAATGCTGAAATTAATCTTATAGATTAGGTCGTATAGAAAATTCCTAACATTTTTGAATAACAGGCTGTTGAACAAGACTAGACTAGTTACTAAGGGATTAGCTAAAAGAGAGGGAGATGACTACAATGAGACTTTCTCTCCTATATCCACTGAGGATTCCCTACACATAGTTATTGGATTAACAACTCTTATTAATTTTGAGCTACAACAGATGGATGTGCAAATAACCTTTTTAAATGGTGATCTTGAGGACAATCTAAATGGTTCTCCTCTCAGGAAGACAACAATTTTATATGCAAGCTTAAGAAAGCTATACATGGATTGAAATAAGCCTCTTAACAATGGTATCTAAAGTTCTATGGTGTCATTTCTTCATTTAGATTTGAAGAAAATTCCATGGATCAGTGTACATACATCAAGGTTAGTGGAAGTAAGGTTTGTTTCTTAGTTTTATGTGTAGATGACATTATACTTGCATGCAATGATAAATGGATGCTATATGAGGTAAAACAATTTCTTTCTAACAAATTTGATATAAAGGATGATGCATCTTATTTCAATGGATTTAAGATTCATCAAGATAGATCCCAATTAGGGGTGGAAAAGGGGCGAGTTGGGGACAGGACCCCGTCCCCATCTCCAAATCTGATAAGAAAAATAATCCCCTTACCTGACCTAATCCCTGATATATTTTTTTATCGAAAATTCTCTGACCCTAACTTCGATTTATTTTCCATCCCCGATCTATTCTCGGACTTTGAAACTTGACCCGATCCTCGAAACTTCACTTTATACCCGATCCCCGATTCTCAAGCCTTTTTTTATATTATACTTTTAATTTATATTTTATAAAAAAATTATATATAATATAATATATAAAAAAATTACTGGGGGCGGGTTCGGGGGTGGGGACCCCAAACCCGTCCCTAGAAAAATCCCTACTAAAATCCCCGAACCTGAACCTAATCCCCAAATTCTCTTCCCAAACCCGAACTTGAACGGGGAATCCCCGACGGGGCCCCGAACTCACAGAAAAAATTGCCATCCCTAATCCCGATTGATATTAGAACTATCTCAAGAAGCATATATCAATACTGCGTTAGAAAGATACGGGATTGTAGATTGTACATCAAGTGTGGCTCTTATTATCATGGGTGACAAATTATAGTTAAACCAATGTCTAAAGAATGACTTAGAGAGAGATCGGATGAAGAACATCCCGTATGCTTATGTAGTTGGAAGCCTTATGTATGCTTAGGTTTGCATAAGACCCGACATTCCATATATCATTAGGGTATTGGGACAGTACTAGAGTAATTTAGGAGTTGACGCTAGAAAGTTGTAAAAAAAGTTATGAGGTATCTAGAGGAAACTAAGGACTATATGCTCATGGATCATCATTTTGAGGATTTTGAGGTAATAGGTTACTCAGATGCAGACTCTGTTGGTTCTGTAGATTCACACAAATCTACCTCTGGATTCATTTTCCTTCTAACTGGTGGAGCAATATCCTGGAAAAGCAAAAAGTAGGATTGTATAGCCACCTCTATAATGGAAGTAGTACTCAACTTATCATTTAAAGCCCCAAAGTATGGTGTGTGGTTAAGAAATTTTATATCGGGTATTAGAATAGTGGATTATTTTTCTAGACCTTTAATGTTTAAATGTAACAATTCAATTATTATCTTTATCTCAAGAAATAACAAAAGTGACGGTTATGCTAATAGCATTGACATTAAGTACTTGAAGATAAAGAAACGTATTTTAAAAGGAGAAGTAGTCTTGGAACACAGGGACTGATTGTATGTTAGATGATCCTTTAACTAAGGGCATACCACCAGGTAAGTTTAAGGATTATATGTGTAATATGGGTTTTGGACGTTCTATTTGATTGTATTGTTATAATACATAATGATGCTTTTAAATAAAATCGTGTTTGTTTCTCATTTGGTTTTGTATACATATGGTTTATTGAGAAATAACACATTAAATGAAGGACGTTGAATACACATTAGGTTTATTTATAAAGTTAAAGTTGTTGGTGAAATTGACACACTATGATATATGGAAGATAACTTTCAGAATGTCAAAAGCTTGTCGTTATAATCCAAGTATCAGTTTCATAATTCAGTTTATACTAACTTAAGAAAACCATAGTAAGAATATAATTTATATAGACCAAGCGGGAAAATATATATTTATAAATAAAGTATTTTATATTTTTATGCATATATTAACCCTTATTGCAGTCCATATTAAAAGTAGATATACAGGCTTTGGCCATAAAGTTTATATTATATGATAATATGTTTATAAATAGGTCTAACCTTAATCTATTTATCTAATTCTTAATGGTAGAATTATAATTAAATAAATATGAATGTCAGCATGTGGGTGTTATGAGATAAGGAAATAAAAAGGATAATAAATAAATTATTTAATTAATTTGTATCTTAGATTATATTTTTGAAAAGAGGATAAAAAAGTATAAAGTTGGTTATAATAACCAACCGCCCACTTTAACTTATGCACTTAAGAATAGAGAGCACAAGTGGGGGTTGTGATTTTGGTTCTTCTCTACATAAAATAAAGGTTTTCGACATGTACACATACACCCATTAAATAGTAAAATAGGAAAAGACTTCTTTAATTTTTTTTTCTTTTTTTGTAATTTTAGTGTGTGAAATTAAAGATGAAAAAAACTAAAAAAGATCTATATTATTGCTCATCGTAAGAAATATGAATCATCAAATTTAAGAAAAAATAGAGTAAAATTGTAAAATTTGATTGTTGCGTTTACAAATTGTGAATTCGGTATAATTAATTTTGTCAATATATGAAAACACGTTTTTAAAGATTTGTAACAAGCATTATATAATTAAATTATGTATTTTGAATGCTTGTATTATGTGTTATGATTTCATACCTTTATTATTAAATTATAAATAAATTAAATGTATTAATGTTGATAATAATTTATGCCATAAAATTATATCTTACAAATCAATTATTCAATGCAACGGACTGTACATATTTTGAAGCTTACCTTTCCTATCGTAGACTAAACTTTTCATTATTGCTTTACAAATGGACTCTCCAATAAAACTTGGAAATGGCGATAGAGGAAGGAAAGGATGTAAAAATACCTGGTAGGTCCGTCCGACGGCGGCCGACTTGAGCAGAACGTCAAGAGACATGCGGTGAGAATAGCGTAGCCAATGGCCTGAGAGAGTTTCAACGTGTCGGAAGGCTGTTGGCTTGTACAAAACGCCACTGCTCTCTCGTCTTTTCTTTCTTTTCCTTTTCCTTTTCCTTTTTCTTTTTTCCTTTTCTGAAAATGATGGCTATCTTGTCTCGGGATCGAGAAATCTGAACTTTACAAGAGTACGAACCAATGATGGAGTTTTTGGTTGATTAGCAGCCGCTGCAAGTGCAACTTGAGTCTTCATCGTCACGGTTGCGCCGGACCGGGATGGAAAGAGAGGTAAAAAAACATCATTTTCTAAAAATTTAGAAAATAAAGACGAGAAGAAAGAGTTAAAAAAGTTATATATTTTAAGAGAGAGAAAAATAAATTATTATTTATATTAACTAATTTAAATTATTAGTATTTTATTAAAAATAAATTAATTAAATACTTCTAATATCGATTCCGATATAAAAAAAAGTTTTAGAAAAAAAATATTTCCGAAACATTTAAAAACGAAAAATGGTACCTAAGTTTTATTTCCGTACTTCAATATTGATCATGCCCAAACAATTTATTTTCATTCCCAAAATGTATATCGGCTTTTATTTTTAAGCGGTCAAAACTTATTTTACTTTTTATCTCTTATATTTTTTTTATATATGTGTTAATTATTTTAATCTTTTTTAATAAAAAGTATAATTATAATATTCAGGTTAGTTTTAGTAATTTCTTAAAATATGTATAAATTACTACAATTAATTCCTTTTTGGAATGTAGGAGTAGTAGTTGGTAAGCTCTTTTGAAAAATATTTTGGAGCTTATATTAAAAAAGAAGAAGAAGAAGAAAAAAAACTAGTTTTTCATAAGCTATCTCATTAAAATTTTAGCCAACTTTTTCACCTAGTTATGCTGAATAGATTCTTATTTCAGTAAACTTACAATGAGCTTACTCTTGTATCGCTATATATGTTTGTATGTCAGTCAACTACCTTTTAGCTTGATTTAAAAGTAGCCAACTTATTTAATTTTAAGTGTGCATAATTAAAATTAAAAACTTTGTGTTATTATTTGGACGATGTAAGATAGATCTTTGTACTTAAAAGTATTTTTTTGATAACTTTTTAATATCAGCTCCCAATTTTCTTTTTTAACTTTTGACTTTTCATATTTCAACTGACTTTTCAATCATTCGTTTAAAATATATCATTACATGAGCTTTCAGTTTAATAACAAGATTTTTTTTTATTCAGCGTAATTGTTAATCCTAAAGGTAGGTGTGAATATGTTAGGTCTTATATTTGAGTTCAAAAGGTAGTACTAAAAATTTATTGGGTGAATTGATATAAAAATATTAATATAGTTGTGTATGTATATAATTTTAGAAACATATAAATTATTATTGTGGAGTAGTTTTGAAAATGATAAATATTTTATGTTTTCTATTTTATTTTTTGAATAAAAAAGATATATTTAGAAATAAAATCCTGCAAGTTCTATTAAAATTTAACGATCTATTAAAATTAGCAGAAAACAATAACCGAGCGTTCAATATTTAATACACATAATTATTAAAGGTATTTAATTATGTAGCTAATTTATTAAATAAATTTATGAGTTATTTTGAATACAAAGGGCCACTTCATTGAGGTAGGTTGGTTTATCAAGTGATGCTGGAACATGTCTTCAGGGAATAGGATTTTGCTTTCTTGATAATAAAATTAAAGGTTCCTGGTTTTCTCCGAGGGTTCGTTGAAGAATGTTTTAGCTTACTTAAGTCACGTGTCAGGCATGTGAGTAAGGAGAGACTTGCATAGAATTATTAAAAGTTTAAAGAAGCTCATGGAAAGCGCATGATACTGTTCGGTACTATTCATGAAATCAGGTCGGTCATGGTTAGGAGCTATTTGTCATTAGCTAATTTGTTTTCTCAGTGATTAAGAAGCTTGTTTTGGTTAGTTAGGAGTTTTGTCTTAAATGCGTGTGTTTTATCTTGCATGGCTGGTATGGGACTAGTTTTTTGGTGATTTTTATCTTTGCTTTTTTAGTTTATCTTATGTGGGAGAAGATTGATTTGAAGAGGTATGATCATGGTATATAAACTATATATGAAATAGTAAAGTTTAAGTTTAATCTTTAGTTATTCTCTTTGTGAGTTCCTTCTTATAATTCATTCTTTGTGAGAATTAAATAAGAAAATCTCTTTATTAATTTTATGCGAATTAATTATCAAGATTTAACTAGTGAAATTTACTATATGTAGTTTTTTTTATTAGAGATCATTTAAAAATCATCTTTGAAATGCTTTTTAAACCTAGTTTAAAAAATTAGTTCGTGTGTTTGATCTCTCACCTTTTAGAAGGATCAGCCATGCAGTCATATATTAATATAACTATTGTTTATGCTTGGTTTTATTGGATTTTGCTCCAGATATTTATAGCCTCGCGATAGTAAAATAAAATTTTTTGTTGAAGCAATCGAGAGGACAAGTTCGGCTCAGCTTGTCTGCAATATATCGTGCGTGTTGGTCGACTCAGCTTGCCTGCAACACAGCGTGCGTGTGATTCATATGTTTTTTAGCCCACTTTGATCCGGTCCTACTACTTTAATACGATTTAGTCATTAATTAATTAATGGTAATTTATTTCTCCTCATTACTGGCTATTTTGCGTCGATGGAGTTTAATATTGTAGTATTAAATTTCCAACATTTTGAGCAACCTAGGGGTTTAAGTAACGCTTGAAATTTTAATTTGCCAACAACTATCTAATCCTCCAACGTTTTGATTGCCCAAGCATTCAATTTCTCCCTTTCCAACACTTCGTCAATTTCCAAGTTTTCCACGGAAGAACTCACAGTCTATCATACACAGTTAGGGATGGCATAAATTCCTGTGGATTTAGAGCCCCGTTGTGGATTCTCCATTTGAAGTCGGGTTTGGGAAAGAAAATTTAGGAATAGGTTCAGGTTTGAAATTTTTTTGGAGGGAGGGAGATAGAGTCCTCATTTCCGAATCCGCCTGATATATAAATATACATAAATATATTATAAAAATATAGGCGGAGATGGAGATACATTCTTTATGGAAATTGGGGTGAAAAATCCCAGTTAGTGAAAGTTAGCGAATGAGGGAGTTTGGAGATGGAGTCATCCCCATCCCCATAGGATCTGTAGCCATCCCTGTACACAGTGCACTAAGTCTGGTGGAGTAAGACATTAACTCTACGATTGAAGACTAGAAGCTCTTTTGCACCATAGAAGGGGTTATTTTGATTTAGGGCAGTGGAAAGCCACAAATTCTTGATTTATCATTGGTTCTTGGGTTGTCTAGATAAGTCGGTTTTATTTGTTTCGCTTCTTTTTGAATGCTTTGGTTCTTATGGTTTATATATATATATATATATAGAAAAGAGATCACATGCGCACCTTATATTCTGTACAAACGTAGGAACAGTTTCTGACCGTTGGATCTAAATTAGATCCGACGGTCGAAGAGCTACAAACGAAAATAAGAGGCGTCGTTCTGCCCCGTCCCCTTCTGTTTCGCACCCGACCCTCGCTCCTCTGCCCCGTCCCCTTTCTGTTTCGCACCCGACCACCAGACCACTCCGCACCTTCTTCTCCATCTCCATCGCACCTCTATTCCTCTCCATCGCAACTTCTCCTCCATCTTTCCATCTCCATTTGTGCCTCTGCATCTGCCAACGGGAGCTCAGCCGCTCCGTTAGAGGCGCCGTTCGTTTTGTTTCGCTTCTTTTTGAATGCTTTGGTTCTTATGGTTTATATATATATATATATAGAAAAGAGATCACATGCGCACCTTATATTCTGTACAAACGTAGGAACAGTTTCTGACCGTTGGATCTAAATTAGATCCGACGGTCGAAGAGCTACAAACGAAAATAAGAGGCGTCGTTCTGCCCCGTCCCCTTCTGTTTCGCACCCGACCCTCGCTCCTCTGCCCCGTCCCCTTTCTGTTTCGCACCCGACCACCAGACCACTCCGCACCTTCTTCTCCATCTCCATCGCACCTCTATTCCTCTCCATCGCAACTTCTCCTCCATCTTTCCATCTCCATTTGTGCCTCTGCATCTGCCAACGGGAGCTCAGCCGCTCCGTTAGAGGCGCCGTTCGTTTTTTACCTTAGCCTCTCCCCCGCCCCCTTCTGTTTCGCACCCGACCACCAGACCACTCCGCACCTTCTTCTCCATCTCCATCGCACCTCTATTCCTCTCCATCGCAACTTCTCCTCCATCTTTCCATCTCCATTTGTGCCTCTACATCTGCCAACGCGAGCTCAGCCTCTCCGTTCTTCATCCTCGATCTACATCGTCGTGACTTCAACCGCAACAGGAGACGCGGACAAGCAGCAAATGGCGGCAGCCCGACCTGAGTAGGAGCAGATAGGTATGTAATTTTTCAAAATTTTTATTGTTTTACCGATCTTCAAAATTTTTTCAATTGGCGACTAGATTTCATCGTTCGCTTTTGACAATGTTTCTCCGTTTGTTTTCCTCGTCTTCGCCGGTTTATTCTCATCGCAGGACATTTCTTCAACCTACCGATGCTCACGTCATCGATTTTGTTTATTCTCCGCCACCATTTTTGCAGGTGCTGATTCTCCTTCATATTTCACCATTTTTGTCGAAAATATATGATGTTGTTACTGTCGAACATTTTCCTTAACGACAGTATTAAATCAGTTAATATATTCATTTTTGTTTTATTATCCGTTCGACTAGTGTTTGTTAACTTGTTTTCTTGTATTGATTTGGCTGATTTTCGTTTGTATGTGTTTTATGTCTTACTGATTCAGCATTCGATCGAAGTAATCTGCCTCAACTTTGGTTGATTTCGAACTTACTGAATTGATTTAGTAAGTATTTTTTATTGTTTGCTGAGTAATGCTATTGTATTATGAATAATGTGATTAGGGTTACTTACAGTAATGTGGGCTAATATTATGTTGCTGTTGTATTTTCTGTTGCTGAATAATGTTGTTCTGTTGTTTTTATGTTAGTCTGATTAATGATCAGATTATTAATCAGCTATTGTTGTATATTTTTGCATAATATATGCTGGTATGGTGTTGGTATTGCTAATTGATGGTTGTATATTGGTATCTTGTTCCATATTTGCAATATTTTGTTTAATTTGTTAGTTAAAATTGTAACTAATATCAATTTTTTATATTTGGATTACAGATTTTGGAATGAAAGACCGGAGTTGGATGTAAATTTTAATTCAACTTCATGAAGGTATTGGTCATTTATGCTTTTCATTGTAGTTTAGATGATAGTGTAAGGTTTCTTTCCAAACTTGTATAAGGTTTAATTTAAGAAATTGTCAAATTTTGAATCATGGAAGATTGTTTTCCTTCTCATATTGTAAAACTAAATGAATATATATTTGATTAGTATGTTTATGGTTTACATAGTTTAGTGTTTAGAGGGTTTGGGGTGTGGGGTTTAGATGGTTTAGGGTTTGGAGTTTAGGTTTGATGTTTAGAGGGTTTAGGGTTAAGGGTTTAGGCTTGAGGGTTTAGGGTTTAGAGGGTTTAGAGGGTTTAGGGTTTAGGGTTTAGAGGGTTTAGGGTTTAGGGTTTAGAGGGTTTAGGGTTTAGGGTTTAGAGGGTTTAGGGTTTAGAGGGTTTATAGGGTTTAGGGTTTAGGGTTTAGAGGGTTTAGGGTTTAGTGTTTAGGGTTTAGGGTTTAGGGTGTAGGGTTTAGGGTTTAGAGGGTTTAGGGTTTATGGTTTATATGGTTTAGGGTTTAGAGGGTTTAGGGTTTAGGGTTTAGGGTTTAGGGTTTATGGTTTAGAGGGTTTAGGGTTTAGGGTTTAGGATTTAGGGTTTAGAGGGTTTAGGGTTTAGGGTTTAGGGTTTAGAGGGTTTAGGGTTTAGAGGGTTTAGGGTTTAGAGGTTTGAATATTTGGTTTGGATTTGTTTTTTGGTTTGGTATTAGTAAAATCTTGAATGTGATTAAATTTTGATCCAATGGATAAGATTAGTTCCTATGTTTGTATATTAATTATAGTTTGTATGTGACCCCTCCCCTATATATATATATATATGTATATACGATTCAGGTTTGGAGTGTGGGTAAAGAGACGAATTCTTTTTTATTGCCTTTTCAAATAGGGACGTACATTAAATTGATACACATTTTATCTTACATGGTTTGGAAGTTGTTCCTTTTAATATTACTCATGAATATTCATCATATAAAATTTAATAATAATATAAATATTTTATAAATATGAAATTAAATTAGAGACTTTATTACAATAATAATAATTTTCTATCTAAATCATATGTGGTACAGATTATGCACCAAGGAATAAATAAATTTATAGAATCATAAATTTCAAAATACTTCTTTATATATAATATATTCTGCACATGTCCATTCATCAATTTCATCCCCATAGATAAATTTTGTTTTCGTTTAAAAGAAAAAAAAGACTTGGTTACTCAAGAAACAAAAGAATATATGATAAATTTTGTCGATTGTCATTGAGTACAACACAAGAAGGATAAATTATTTTTTTCATTTACTTGGATGGCATCGGTAATGTCTTTAATATATCAACACAAAGAGCTATGAATTAAGATGTAATGTAACCAATATAGCAAACATATTTAACTACTTTACCAATATTTTTTGTGATTATTGAGGTGTATTAAGCGTTAATACTACTATACTTATAACCAATGCCTTTTCATTAAACTTTGAAGGTATATAAAACAAGGCACCGAAGAGAAAAATATTAGTTGCGGGGAGTTAAAAGACTATGCTTTGAAATACTAGACGATTTAAGCAGTAGAATTAAACGTTCATTTAGTGTGTGGGATGACAGAAAATGAAATTGGAGCATGTATTTTACTATTATATGTTATATATCATAGATTTTGGAATGTATGTAAGTTTAATATTTATAAAACATTGAATATTCTTAATTTTTATTTGAATGTCATGTTTTCGTACCCATACTTTTAAGTTTGAGTGAGGAATATATTTATAACTATCGTAAATAATACATATAGCGATATAAAAAAGATTTGATAAGGTGGCATTATAGTTATTGTTATTTTGAATATTTTTATAAATTTGACAATTTTCAAGCCGTTGTAAAAAAAATATGGGACTAAGAAAGTTCCCTCTCCCTTCCCCCTCCCAAGAAAAGTAAAACTCACTGATTATGGTCGTCAATGAGCTTTTTAGTCGACTCCCTTCTCCAATAATATAAAGTACACATCATCCGTGAGGTATGACTGTGCCTTCCATTCACTAACACGCATGTGATTTTCATCGATTAACATGAGTATGTGCGTTAGGGACTTAGGTTGGTTTTTTTATTTATTTATTTTTATCTCAATGAACTCCCTTTGTTTTTATAGTTTATGAGGTCCCCATGAGGTTTGAGATAAAATTTACCTCTTATTTTTTTAAATAAAAATAATATATATATATATATATTATTAAATTATTTTTTTTAATTTTTATTAAAATATATTAATGATGAAAATTTATCTTAAATTACAAGGGGACTTTATATCATAAAAATGAGGGAGCACAATTTATTTTAACCACAAAAGTGAAAGCTTTATATTAATTTTAATAAATTTAAGTACTTAATATAGATAAATACTTAATTATAGTCGCCAAAGGGGGAACCAACCTTTTGAAACATCTGCCTCCATTATTAGGAAGAAGAGATGGAGTAAAAGTCTACAACATTATGGTATATTTATCACATTTTGATTTTAGTAAAAAGGTAGGTAGGTGGGCGGTGGCACATACGTATGTATAGGTGGAGTCCGGTGGGGTTATAAAATAAAAAAGGCGGGGTGTGTATGGCGACGTTGTATGTGTTTTCGCACTGCCCTCTGATAGATTAATGTATAATCTATATATATTTATTCCAATTAAAATTTCATATGGGCCTATTTATGTGCATTACTTGAAACTTATGCAAATAAAGTTAGATTTGATATTGTTGTATATATATTAAATCTAAATGAAATTGGTCCAAATATTATAGGTCCAAATTTATAAAATAAAATTAAGGGATCAATTTATTTAAATGATTGGTTGTCTAATATTAATAGATAAGCTGGTTAAAATAATATGTCGCCAAAGTGACCTCTTTTATGGAAATTGGTTTATCGAACATATTAGATGTTTATGCATATATCTATTTGTGCGGTTATTAAGTCGGCCCAAAGGAAGACTAATATCTGGCAGATTTTCATATGCACGTGCGATAATAAATATGTGACGATTGTTTGGTTGCCATGTGGATAATAAGTCAATCCAAAGATGGGCTTATTATCTGACAGGCCTTATTGTCAGTACTTGATTATTGCAACAGGAACACCACTTGCAGTTAATATTATTGTCCAAAGACTTGATATTAATGTTGCACCGGTTTCTTGTGATGGGATCACCAATATTTAAATTTATTGATTATTTTATTATGTGAACTATTTTTGTGAGCATGAATATTTATATATGTTTATGTTTTCTGTACAGCCATGACTGCTACTACTATATCTGCTAACTTAAGCTCTATTCCCATGCTGAACGGGAATAACTTTAAGGAATGGAAGGACAATGTTATCATTGTCCTTGGCTGCATGGATCTGGATCATGCACTCAGGCTTCCGAAACCCGCTGATCTGACAGCTGAAAGTACCTCTGATGATAAGAGGAACTTTGATAAGTGGGATCGGTCGAATCGCATGAGTCTAATGATCATTAAGCGCAGCATTCCGGAAGCCTTTAGAGGTGGGGTGTCTGAGGACATCACCAATGCTAAGGATTTCCTTGCTGAAATTGAGAAACGTTTTGCAAAAAACGATAAGGCAGAAACAAGCACTCTCTTGCAGCGCTTGATTTCAATGAAGTACAAAGGCAAAGGAAATATAAGGGAGTACATAATGGAAATGTCCAACATTGCTTCGAAACTAAAAGTGCTAAAGCTTGAGTTATCAGATGATTTACTCGTGCACTTGGTGTTACTTTCACTTCCTGCACAATTCAGTCAGTTTAAGGTCAGTTATAACTGCCAAAAGGAGAAATGGACTCTCAATGAGCTCATTTCTTATTGTGTGCAAGAAGAGGAAATATTGAAGCATGATAGGACTGAAAGTGCTCACTTAGCTAGTACCTTTAAGGGCAAGGGAAAGAAAAGAAAGGATGAATCTGCTCCTAAGGGTCCGGTTCAGAAGAAACAGCAGAAGGAAAAGGATAGCTGCTTCTTTTGTAACAAAACTGGACATGTAAAGAAGGATTGTCCTAAATACCACGCTTGGCGTGCAAAGAAAGGTATAATCCTTACTTTGGTCTGTTCTGAGATTAATTTAGCCTCAGTACCTAGAAACACTTGGTGGTTAGATTCTGGAGCTACTACTCACATAAGTGTTTCTATGCAGGGTTGCCTGAACTGCTGAAAGCCTAGTGATGGTGAAAGATACATCTATGTGGGAGATGGCAAGGCAGCACCAGTTGAAGCGATTGGCACCTTTAGGTTATTATTAGAAACTGGTTTCTATTTGGATTTGAAAGACACTTTCGTTGTACCGTCTTTTAGACGGAATTTGGTTTCAATTTCCTTATTGGACAAGTCTGGTTATTTTTGTTCATTTGGAAATAATAAATTTAGTCTTTCATTAAATTCAAATACGATTGGCACCGGTTCATTGTGCGCTTACGATAACCTATACATGCTTGACATCATCGCTTCATATCATGAAATCCTGCACGTGGTATCACGTGGTACCAAACGCAAATTAAATAAGGAAAATTCAGCATCATTATGGCATAAGCGCTTAGGTCATATCTCAAAAGCTAGAATTGAGAGGCTTGTGTCTCATGGTATACTTAATGCCCTTGACTTTGCGGACTTAAACAATTGTGTCAATTGTGCCAAGGGGAAACAGACCAAAACTAAGAGAACAGGTGCAAATAGATCTTCGGATGTCTTAGAATTGATTCACACAGATATCTGTGGACCGTTCCCTACGGCTTCTTGGAATGGTCAACAGTATTTCATATCATTCATAGACGACTACTCACGTTATGGGTACCTGTATCTCATTCACGAGAAATCACAGTCGTTGGACGTGTTCAAATCATTCAAGCTTGAGGTTGAGAATCAACTCAACAAACGAATTAAGTGCGTTAGATCTGACCGTGGTGGTGAGTACTATGGCAGATATGACGGTTCAGGTGAACAATGTCCAGGACCATTTGCTAAATTCCTAGAGGAGTGCGGTATCGTCCCACAGTACACCATGCCGGGATCTCCTAACATAAATGGTGTAGCTGAAAGACGAAACAGAACTCTTAAGGACATGGTGAGGAGTATGATTAGTCATTCTACCTTACCAGAATCACTCTGGGGAGAAGCACTAAAAACAGCAGCTTACATTCTAAATAGAGTACCAACTAAAGCAACTACTAAAACACCTTATGAGCTTTGGACAGGCAAAAGGCCTAGTCTAAGGCACTTCCATATTTGGGGATGTCCAGCTGAGGCAAGGCCTTATAGACCACATGAAAAGTCATTGGACTCCAAAACAGTTAGTAGTTACTTTATTGGTTATGCGGAGCGATCTAGGGGCTATAAGTTTTATAATCCCACACTTAAGTCGATTTTTGAGACGGGAACTGCCACATTTTTTGAGGATGTTGAGCTTAGGGGGAGAAATGAGGTTAGAAACATTGTCTTTGAGGAGGAATTAGTCACTATTCCTACTATTGTCTCTGACGATGTGCAAGTCTCAACACCTGTCGTCGATCAGGAGGCAAATCAAGAACCTCAACAAGACAATGCAGAACAACCACCCATTCAAAATGAAGTGATTGTTCCAGAAGGACAAGCTCAACAACCTCAAGAGCTAAGGAGATCCACTAGAGAAAGGAGAAGTGCTATTTCGGATGATTATATTGTATTTATTCTAGAACATGAGGTTGGTATTGGCATGATGGAAGATGATCCAGTCAACTTCCGTCAAGCCATGGAGAGTTCGAATTCTCAAAAGTGGATTAATGCCATGAATGAGGAAATAAAGTCCATGATGGACAATAACGTATGGGATCTTGTCCCATTGCCTGAAGGAAAGAAGCCCATTGGTTGCAAATGGATATTTAAGACTAAGAGGGATTCAAAAGGCAATGTGGAAAGATATAAGGCGCGTCTAGTCGCTAAGGGCTTTACACAAAAGGAAGGAGAAGATTTTAAAGAGACATTCTCTCCGGTCTCTTCTAAGGACTCCTTGAGGGTAATTATGGCATTAGTGGCACATTTTAATCTTGAGTTACATCAGATGGACGTAAAGACCGCATTTCTCAATGGTGACATTGAGGAGACGATCTATATGGTACAGCCAGAAAACTTTGTGTCCGGAGACCCAAAGAATATGGCTTGTAAACTTAAGAAATCTATCTATGGGCTCAAACAAGCGTCTCGACAATGGTATTTTAAATTTCATCAAGTAATCACCTCTTTTGGCTTTGAGATGAATTTGGTTGATGAATGTGTATACCATAAGTTCTGTGGGAGTAAGAGCATATTTCTGGTTTTATATGTTGATGACATATTGCTAGCAAGTAATGACATAGGTTTGTTGCATGAGACCAAGAGATTTCTAGCTAAGAATTTTGAAATGAAAGATCTTGGTGATGCATCTTTTGTATTGGGCATAGAGATATACCGAGATCGTTCTCGAGGTATCCTAGGGTTGTCACAAAAGGCCTATGTTGAAAGGGTTCTCAAACGATATGGAATGCATAACTGCAAACCGGGAAATACCCCTGTCGCTAAGGGAGACAAGTTTAGTCTCAGTCAGTGCCCTAAAAATGACTATGAAAGAAGGGAAATGCAGAATATTCCCTATGCTTCAGCTGTGGGAAGTCTTATGCACGCTCAGGTATGTACGCGTCCGGATATTGCGTACATTACTGGGATGTTGGGCAGATATATGAGCAATCCAGGACTTGACCATTGGGCAGCAGCCAAACGAGTCATGCGGTACTTACAGAAAACGAAAGATTACATGCTCACATATCGGATGTCAGGCAAGCTTGAGATCGTAGGATACACTGACTCCGACTTTGCTGGATGCCAAGATAGTATGAAGTCCACATCAGGTTTTGTTTTTTTGATGGCTGGAGGAGCTGTGTCTTGGAAGAGTTCCAAACAAACAGTTGTGGCCTCTTCCACCATGGCAGCAGAATTTGTGGCATGCTATGAGGCTTCCAATTATGGTATATGGCTGCGAAATTTTGTCACAAGGCTGCGTATAGTTTATGGTATTGAAAAACCACTCAAATTGTTATGTGACAATAAGGCTGCAGTTCAGTATTCCAACAACAATCTAAGTTCTACGAAATCGAAGAGTATCGATATCAAGTTCTTAGTTGTTAAAGAAAAAGTTCAGAAAGGAGAATTGTCTATAGAGCATATCAGTACAAACTCTATGATTGCAGATCCGATTACTAAAGCGTTACCACCCAAGCAGTTCCTCGAGCATGTAGCTCGTATGGGTGTTATATCAGTTAATGATCTTTAGTTTCAGTGGGAGTTTGTAATCTCAGTTGCTTTATGTATAGACTCTCTTTGGTTTGACTTATGGATATTTTGACCATATGTTTTATGCAGAAATAAAGTTTCAGTTCATTTCCTTTCTATCTTTTGGTATGATTTGATCTCACTAAAGTTTTAAGGTGGACCAGTTGGAAATATGCATGTTAGGATCACATTGCATGATATTTCCATGCTACACATCCACATCTTGATCCATGTCATTCAGTCATGTCAACATATGTGACCATTGAGGGTTTAGTTACGTAGATATGTGACGAAAGCCGCTTTGATCCTATGTTTATGTGATTGATGGACCGGATTGGTTAAAGATACATTTTATAACGACAACAGATTTGAGCTCATTCGGTTATGTCACAATTAGTAACGTTGCACATATAGCCCAAGTGGGAGATTGTTGGATTATTATCCGACGTTGGGCTTGTATGTGAACGATACGAATTGGACGTTGTCGTAACGGTTAAGCCCAAATAAAAGTGATCGAATTACGTTTAATTAAGTTGGGCTTAATGTATCTGATTGAATGTGGACCGATATGTGTAGAGACTGTGGGAGTCCTAGATCGTTGATGGACCGAACTAGGATGACCCGATAGATGACAGGCTTGTTATCTATATATATGTGGTTATGGTCCCTAGGTCACAAGTACTTCGCCCCATTGGTTCCCATCAGTCATTGGCAAGCAGCGAATACGTGCGTGATCTAGAAGACTACAAAACCGACCGTTAGGGTTTGATATCAGATTCGATGGTACTCGACAAATCTTTTATTATTATGGATTCAGGTACGCTTCCATGATATATTATATATATATTAATCTTGATAGATTAGCATTCGATCCTGTCGAATATATATAGATTATACATTAATCTATCACCCTCTACAATACATGCAATCGAAGAAGATACACGATAAAATACCCTCCTTGTTTTTGTCGATTGATCCGGTGCAGCGTTGTAAATCACACTGCTCGTGAAAAGCCACTTACAAACGGATTAGGATGACATTATTGATCATATTTAATAGGTTCCACGTCTATTGCAGGAGGGCCCAGCAAGCATACGACCGATCAAGTTGCACCGGCGTTAGCCATGCCCATGGCGTCATCGTATTATTATAATTTTTAATATTTAGTAGTACTAATTAATTTTGATGGTAGGGAATTAGAGATGGATGGAGGGTGGGTGGCCTGGAAGTTCCTTCTCCTGGTCAATGCCTTGAGGTGGGGAGTCGCATGCCCATCGACGAAGTAAAATAATGGTAGGATGGATCATGGATGTATGGGCCACCCACATCACACCTACTTTCCCGATGTGTTTGATCAAGTAATGATATTTGTTTGTTCTTGCCTTTGGCGTCTATTTCGGCTGATAGTAGCTAGCTAGCATGATGTCTGACAAATTGGTGTTGTGGTTGGCTCATTCCCTGAAAGTGCCTACTCTAAAGTTTGAACTTGGAATAGAGTAAAACGTAAAATAACGATTCACCCAAAGTATATATATATATATATATAAAGATTTCTAATCGGAATAAATAAAGATATAAATTCAATGGTTGATGTAAATCGCTATCATATTACTTGCATTTTTCCTTGATTACTGCATCAGGTACATAAATACAGAGAGAGGGAGGGAGAGATTTGATATGCGCCATTATGCACTCATTGAAATGTCGGAATTGAATAACATATCATGAATTCACAATTTATCATGATCTTGAGTGAGGAAGCAATTTGACGGGCGTCGATTCCCACCATTTGCTTGTGGACAAATTACATCAGCTCCTCTCTCTGTCTTTCGCTATAATAAAAGCAAGCCCCCACACGAAAAGAAAACCGACCTAACTTCCAAATACAAGCGTCCCGGCCAAAAAAGAGACGCAGTGGGCAGTCTTTGCTAAAAATCCGCTAGCCGACGCACACACAATCACATCGCGACGCGACCTTGCGAAATAACTACAGACCTCACCATGTACGCATTTCGGCCGATGGTAGCTAGCATGATATGTACGCACATAATAATAATAATAAGCTTCATGGGGAGCATGCCGCACTCATTTCCTGAATGACGACGCCGCGCGAGCTGCGAACGATCGGTCGAATGGATGGATGATGCTTTAGATCGGTTAACGATGAGCAGGACTCGGTCATATGGGTGCATGACGGTACTAGTGTCTTTACGGTGAGATTTTTCTATCAGGCATATTATCAGATTTTTTTCGGAGATGACTTGAGTACTAGCACAGTTAATTTAACGTGGAGAAGCTTAGTGCCCCTAAGATTTAAGGTCACAGCGAGATTTTCGGTTCAATAAAGACTCATTACAAAAGAAAGACCGACCAGATTACAAATTATTGATATCTGTGAGGTATTTTGTTCTTTCTGTAATTCTAAGTAAGAGTCGGTCAATTATCTTTTTCTCCATTGTTATGTAACGGAAAAGGTTTGGTATAAAATTTGTGATTGGATTAGATGCTTTTGAGTGATTCCCAAGTCGGTTGAAGACAACGTTACTGCATAGCTAGAAATCATCGGTAAGGGTATGAGGGGAGAGATTTGGCAATCCACTTTTTATTATTATTATGGGTATTATTTGAAAGTTTAAAAATAAAATAATATTAGATAATATTAAATTTTGTAGTGGATAGATGTTTATACTTATTAAAATAAGAATTAACTTTTGAATTAAAAATAATAAAAAGAATTTTTTTTAAAATACGAAGGAAATGGTCCACGATATCTAAACTTTATTGAATTAGAAGGTTTTTTTTCCCTCTTCCTTGTAGGAATGACTGTATAACCTTCGTGACTTTTTGTATGTTTTTTTTTTTTTTTACTGTTGTGCACTACTAATTATCAAAAAAAAAAAAAAAGATCGGTTAACGATGATACAGCGGGAGTCGGGAGTACATGCGCCTGCGCCTGTACTTGTTCGCGAACCGCCGCTTTAATTTCCTAGTATTAGTTCGCGTGTGATTAAAAAATAGGTGTGTGACGTCCGTTTGGTTAGAAACTGCAACTTGATGTTTAATTATTAGTTAGCATCTGATCGATCGGGTGCTCGTGTAATCTGTTTCTGTTGACGATTTCGTCCAATAAGTGTTATTATTATTTTGTACATAGCAGCTAGTGATGGCAATGGGGCGGGGCGGGGACGGGGATGGTGTCCCCATCCCCAAACCCGAAATAGATACCCATCCCCATACCCGCCCCCATCCCCGATTTTTGTTAACGGGGAATCCCCGCCCCGATCCCCACGGAGGTTAATCCCCCATCCCCGCCCCCATTCCCCGAACTAGATCCCCAATCCCCGTCCCCTATCCCCGATCCCCGTCCCTGAAACTTATATAATTTTTTTAATAAATTAAAATTACAATAATAATAAAAGTAATATATAAAATAAATAAAAAATTAAAATAAATTCTATATATACATAATTCGGGGCGGGTTCGGGGATGGGGATACAAAACCCATCCCGGCCCCATCCCCGTTTCCATACCCGAAAAATTCCCCGAACCCGAACCCATCCCCGAAAATCTTCCCCGAACTCGACCCCGATAGGGGAATCCCCGTCGGGGCCCCAAACCCGTGGGGATTTTTGCCATCCCTAATAGCAGCTTTTGTTGACTTGCTTATGGTTTTTTTATTTTTTTTGGATGAGTAATTTATTCACGATATATTGTTCTTGTGGTCAATGAAGTTCTAGTTTTTATATACATATATAATGATATTTAATCTCTAAAAGCTCTGAAATTAAAATGTACATATATTTTCCTATACATATGGTTGGTGTTTAGAGGCGAACACACTGATTAAGGGAGATAGTGGCTAAAGCTGTGTGACGATCGTGAGCAAATTCTAGTGTTTGTTTATAGAATTATCTAAATAATAAATGTAGTATTAAATTTTTATTTACATCTTTTGGCGATTGATATATGGTAAAACATTTAACGTATGAATAATAGAAAAAAAATATACATATATATATAAGAGCAAAAGTTATCAATAAATTTCACCTTTAAGACTTGTTTGGTCTGGGAATAGTAAGGGTGGAGATATTTTTTCTCTATTTTATATCTTTTATATTAAGTATTTAATAATAATAAATATATTTTTAATAAAATATTCATTTTAGATTAAATTAAGATCTAAAATGGGTATTCATTAAAATAAAAATATTTAATTTTAAATAGATTATATAAGATATATAAAATATGGGAATACTTTTTTCACTCTCATGACCCCATACCCAACGAGCACTTAAAAGTAATTTTTTATATAAAAAATTTGATAATAGAATGCTTTATATTTTAATACGAACGCATTATAAAGTTAAAAAAATTATTAGATTTAAGTGGTATTTCTTTGTTGGTTAGGTACTTGTTTGATTAGGTAGGTGGGTTGCTGGATCGAAACCTGTCTCGAGCTTTTCTTTCATCCATCGCTGCATAAAAGTCAAGACCAGCTCTGGAGGGTCCACAGACGGTTATTAGTCGAGTAGCTGCTGATATTACATGTCAATTTATTTCCGCTTATAGTAGCCTGAACGAGTGTCAATAGAAACCTCATAACGAAATAAATATGTTTGTATTTTACATTAAAGAAGTGGAAATAAATGAATAATAATAATAATATGGACAGTGAAAATTCTTTTTCCCTTCAACATTTTATTTATAAAACTTTTTATTAAAAAAAAAACGAGTAGTATCCTTAAGAAAAGATCGAACTCGATCGCTTGTATTTGCGTCCCCAACGCGGATGCTATCTGTGGGCCAAAACGTCATAGCACCGTTTTCATGCTCCTCTATATCTAATGCCCGCTCCCTCAAAAAATTGCGGACTCTGTCCAAATGAAACTGCAGGACCAATCTGCTTGTGTAGATCGCTCTGCACAATATTTCGTCGTCCCTCTACCTCTAACAAATCGGATTACTTAGCACTTGGACCGGACTGAGACGAGGAGGTAAAATAAGGATGAAAAGAAATATAAAAATATTATTTTTTAAAAATTTTAAAAAATAGAAACAGAAAAAAATGATAAAAAAGTGCGTATGTGTGTATGTATATATATATATTTATATATTATATTTTTTTAAATACTAAATTTATTAAAATTAAGAGAATTTTTTTTTTCAAATACTACACACTTCAGTTGATGTAAATTATTAATAAAATTTAAAAAAATAATTATATATTTTTAATACCAATTTCGATATTAAAATTTTTTTTAAATAAAAAATAATAATAAAATATTTTTAAGACAGAAAACTACACCTAATGCCGTTTCTATACTTCAGGACTCGGCATCCATTGACTTTCAATAGGACGTTGACAAAACTGTCCTCAAGAATCAACGATATTGACCTTTTTTTTCTTTTTTTTTTTTAATAAGTGAAGATCATATAATGAGCCATAGCCGCTAGCCAATAGATTGAATTAATTTCCTTGACTTTAGGTCAAATAGATTAGTAGGTACCCCCAAGCTCCTTATTATTATTATTATTTTCCTTCGTCGGCCCAACTTCTCAGGGCACTTGTGATTTCGAGCCAAACCTCCATATGAACAGTGGAGTTTAGGTACCCTTTGATCAATTAACATATGAGCTGAATCTAATCTAAATTAATATTTTTGGATATATATTTTAATATTGTTTAATTTATTTAAATTTTTTTATAATAATTTGTGATAAAATATGTGGATAATTTAAAAAAAGTGTAAAAAAAAATTAAGGCGTCATATAATCTAAAATCAATAAATAATATGATTGTGCAAACACATTCCGACAAGTATCTGGGGAAATGTAACCAAGGGCAACCCTTTGGGCCTTCGGCATTGGTTACGCTGTTTGAATATTTTTGCAGTTGCGGAACTTGATTATGTGATGTGCTTCATATTTATATTGGGTCATCGAAGAATATAGCCCAATAAGTTTCAGATCTTGGGTTGTGCGTCAAAGGAGTTTTGTCTTAGATGACGGAAAAGGTAGGTGTTGTGAAGTCAAGTTCAATGTATGAGGCCCATAATACACATTTTTATTTGTCTTAGCCCTTGCACACGTAGTTTCTTCTCCTTCTTCTTCTTATTCTCCTTCTTTCTTTCTTTCTTTCTTTTGGTACATGAGAAACATTTTATCGAACTAAGCCTTTATTCAACAAGATCACAGACAAAAGAAAGCCAAGTATCAAAAAATCATGGAGTTACAATGTGTTGCAGTTTTTAGTTTTTTGATACTTGTCTAAGTAGTTTCAAATAAACATTACTAGATTAGTTAATCCATAGACTTGTGGTCCACGGCATTGACAGATCCATTTTTTTAAAATTATACAAAAAAAAAAAGAATTTCATTAAGGAGCCTTAAGAGGCCTTGGGTCTGATTAGTTGGGTCTCGAGTGTACAATTTCATGCATCTAATTTCTCTTCCAATTCTTTCATTTACTAATCTCCTACCCTAGCCCCGCTTTCCTTTTCCTTCAATTTTATAACCCTAAATTGACTATTAAAAAGTTTTTATTTTAGCAAGAGTATAATAACAATATAATTGGATATCATTAACGTAATCATTAGGGTTGTGCAGAAAAATTGATCCGAAATTTTAGATATCCGATCCCATTTTTTAGTGGATAATCCGATCCGCCAAAAATATCCGGTTTTAAGAATAAGCCAGTTATATTTAGGCATAATTTAATTTATAATCTGATTTTTTTTTCTTTCAACCTTCAAGTTTGGATATTTTTTTTTTACTATAGTACATAAGTCCATAAATAATTTAGTAAACTAAAGTCTAAAATAAATATCCACAATTTACAAACAGTCAAATAAGTCATGACCCACACACACGCAAGCACCCAGACCAGAAAAAAAAAACTCCTAAATTTGCTGAGCCCCTTAACTTAGGTCGTTCTACGGTTTTAGAGCATCATTGTTCATAAATCTTGATCGCTAATTTTTGTGGATATAATTAATCATGTATTATATCTTTTTGTATGCAGGTTGAATAATTAAACAAGTATTTCTGCAGGAAAAAAATTTAGTTATAGATTATATATGTAAATTTAATAATCGGATTTTTTTTTCAATAATCGGATATATCCGAAATCCGATCTGATATTTCGGATATCTAGAGTATTCGGATGCGGATTCGGATATAGGATATCGAATATCCAGTCAGATCGGATATCCGAACAAAAATATCCATTCGGATGCGGATATCCGAAAATGCACACCCCTAGTAATCATCATAAGTATGACTTGCCATGCCAACCATACTTGAATATAAGGAAAAACATAAAACTTAAAGTATGATAAACAGAGAATGAGGGAAATTTTTATAGACTAAGATCATAATTTGAAAATTAGCTCCAAGTATAATATAATAATATACAACAAAAAAAAGGATCTATTGAAACAAAGAGTATAAAAGATATCCTAATAAAAACTATCTACCGAATAACATCAACTCTACATCCAAACCCCATAAACAAAAATCACTCCTCAAAAGGTAGATAATCAAAACAAGAGAAATCATTCAACTGGTCCTCAGCGACCTGCACAACAAAAGCTAGATCGTTTGCTCCTGTGAATGAGTAATATCTATAAAACAGATGATCAGTATGCTACGTCCTAAGTAAGGAAACAATATAATCATAGCAAGGTTACACAATTACATGAGGTCACATGGAATATTAATAATAATATTAATGTTAATAATATTAATAATTGAATAAACATGATATGATGCAAGTGAATAATTAAACCATTATTTGGTATAATCACAATCAATTTTATTAATTACGTTGAGCTCAGGACCCTACTATTTTTAATTTGGTGAAATAGATAGATGCACTTTCCAAAAAGAAAAAGAAGCGCCTAGTCACTATTATTAAGCTTGTGGAACAAACTCAACATCTCTTAGGTTAACATACTTCTAGCTACTATTATTAAATCGGTAGAATGGTCCGAAGTAACTCTTCGATTAATACGCTCTGGACCACTATTATTATCCAGTAGAATGCACTCTGCACATTGATATTGACTCGCATGATCTTTTACTTTAAGATTGCTGGTGTTATTAATCATATATTAATTGGGTAGGAATTTTTGTATTTAATAACCTCTTAAATTTAATTGTAATATTTATTTAACTATTAATACTCGCCTTGATCCTCCTTTTTTTTTTGTTCCCTAAACCCAAACGCCCAAACCAAATAAGCCCCTTCGTGCAGCATCTTACTTCTTTCCCCCTTGCGTTGTGCCCCTTACCAAACTTGACTTAACCCTGCACCACCCTGCTAGCCTAATTTTTTTCTTTACTCTCTGCCTCGTCCCATCCACTCGATCACACCAGTCTACACAGCCGTCTTCTTTTTATTTATTTCTTTTCCCCATTCGATCACCGTGACCAGCCTACACCTTCATTCTTTTCTTTTTCTTTTTTTCGTTCTTTCCTGATCTATTTCGACCCTTCTTTAGTGTTCCCTTTCCTCTATTTTTGTGTCCCTCGACCTCCCCTACTTGTATCATCCATCACCCCAGCCTTGATGCATGTTTTTTTTTCTTTTTCCCCTACCCCTGCACCATTGCATGCTACCAGCCCTGCCACCGAGCTTTTTTGC
Organism: Tamarix austromongolica; assembly: GCA_039764185.1. Classification (NCBI taxonomy): domain Eukaryota; kingdom Viridiplantae; phylum Streptophyta; class Magnoliopsida; order Caryophyllales; family Tamaricaceae; genus Tamarix; species Tamarix austromongolica. The sequence goes on along the minus strand of CM077814.1, from coordinate 79,754,907 downwards.
CGAACGTAACTCCCTATTGAGTTCCATTGTTGCTTCTAGCACATTTAACCGCCATCAGCGCCCTTGCTTCATTCGGTTTTCTGTCAGTGTTCTCCAACACCGAGAACCACCATCACCACTATTGCCCTTTATGTCTTACCAACTAGCCTAACCACTGAGCTCCTTCGTCTATAACCACCGGCACCATCATGTTTTTTTTGCTACCTATACCATCTCCATTCTAGCATCCCAACCTTTGAGACACCACCATCCTCCACCTTCACGCATTGCAACACTAACCTTCCCGTTGTCCCCTGTCTTGGTCTCGCTACACCTCTAGCAAGCTCCCCTTTCAACTTTCTTGCTCGAACATCAGAGAGCAATAGCCCTAGTGCCACCTCGAGCGGGCACCACCACAGCTCGATTAAGCTCCCATCTCTCGAGTAGCCTGCGCTGCAAGCAAGCTATGCAACACAACTCCCTTCAACGTGAGAGACAAGCAGAACTTCCCCAACATTCGTTCCGACCTAGTTCTTCTTCTAGCAACCTCCAGCCTAGCCTATTTTGCCAGCCCAACCTTGCTTGAGGAACAACCCTTGTACGGGCTCTAGCAACAACCACCTTGACCGAACATCACCGCCACCTTGCATGGGTTTGGGCATAACTAGCCTCACAATGCCCCTTACACCACCCTGTTCTTGCAGCTTGAACAACCTTACTCGGTTGTGGGCATGGACTTTGGTTTTTGTGTGACGATCGATTAATGGTTAATGCTTGCTAATTCTTGAGTTAGTTTTGATATCTTGTTGGAATTGTTTTTGATGAAAAAAAAAGAAGATTAGTGGAGGTTTAGGTTTGGAGGATCGGATGCTAATTATCTTGTTATTGATTGAAAAGAAGGTAAATTCAACTTCTCCGCAGACAATAGAAATTTAGGTGTAAATATGAATGCTAGGTTGATGTTATTTGTATCAAAAAATAAAAGCATTCCATATTACGTTTTTGTGTAAAAAAAATTTAACGTATGAGATAATATATGTTGCCATGAAAGCATGCCATATTACGTTTATGTGTAAAAAAAATTTAACGTATAAGATAATATATGTTGCCATGATAGAAATTAATGATTCATATATGCCCTGGAAGTATTTTAAAAAAATGGGAATGTGTGCCGATGTCAATATAAATTATGGTTAAACAAAATATGCATATCTAGGGTTAGGGTTTAGTTGGAATTTTTGTCTTACTTTATGCTTGCCATAACAATGAGTTTAATATATTCCTTATACATTTTAGATAGATTTTGATGTATAGCATGTGGGTCTTAAAGTATGATTAAGATTAATTTTAATAATTCGGTATGACATGCACCAAATGCAAGAATGAATATTTTTATGAATCATGATGAGTGTCTAAAATTATTACGGAGATTTGGTGGTGAAAATTATGATATGTTAAAATACATGGTAGGGTTTCATATGTGTATTATGTTATGTCCATGCTTAGGGGTAATATTACATTTCTCATCATATGGAATTTCCTTATATGATAAATTATTTTTTAATCATTATATTTTAGACTTTTCATGGCAAATATCCATTAAAAATAAATCTAGTAATAAATTAGATAAAAAGTGTTAACTAAGGTTTTGGAGGGCATATTACTTATTCTGATAAAAGTGTTCCTCGGGTGAATAATTAGACTAGGTTAACCTTACTAGATTTTTAGTTTACCCTTAATTTTGACTTTGACTTGGTTTAATCTGTTGACCTTGGGATTGACTTGAATAATTAAAAATAAAAAAAATTGTTAAGTATGGAAATAAAAATTTTGTATACTAGGTGATATTTGTGTTCACCTCGTAAAATATTAATATTTAAAGAAAAAGACCTCAAATTTGGGATTTATAGCTCCTTTGGGGTAAGCTATCCTAAGGATGATTTTATCCCTCAATTTGATTTATTTTCCCTAGTGTGTCCTAGTATCCTAACAAGTAGAGATGGCAATGGGTCCAGGACCCGGCCCAGACCCGAAGGACCCGACCCGTTAATATAGGGTCTGGATCTGCAATTTTTAGACCCGGCGGGTCTGGATCGGGTCTGGATCTGGACCTGAATAAACGGGTCTGGATCTGGATCCTATCATTTTAGACCCAGACCCGACCCAGACCCGTTTAATTAAAAAAAATTTATATTTATCATTAAACCCTAATATTATTACTTATTAGGTCTGGATGTGGATGGAATTGGAACTTTGGAATTGGAAGAAAGAATCCCGCGGCTCCCGCCCCGCCCGCCGAAGAGTCGAACTGTCGATTGTGTGTCCACCAGCCACAAATAAAATTCTCTCCCTCTCTCTCGCCGCCCCGCCCCGCCCCGCCCGCCGGAGAGAATTATCAACCACCACAGTGTCGAGTGTCGTCTGTCGAAGACCGAACTGAAGAGTCTCTCACTCTCTCTGTGACTCTGTCTCTCGATTCTCAATCTCAAACTCTCAAATCACTCGGCGGCATTCTGTATTTTGCGCCGTCGCCCATCAGCCGTGACTGACGCCGTCCATACTCCATCGACTTGAGTGGTTGGCTGGCTGTTGAGAGTCGACTCAGTCGAGACTCCAGTGTCGAGTCCAGTGTCGAGCTGGCTCTCAATCTCAAACTCTCAAACCGTTCTGTATGTTCCAACACTGTCGACCGTCGCTGCCAACTGCCAAGTGCTGTTGTGTGCTGCTGAGTGCTGGCCTGCTGGCTGCTGCTAAGTGCCGACTCCCCCCAGACAGCCACGCCGCGTAGCCGACTCGCCGCCAGTGCGCCACGCCCAGGCTCCTAGCTCCCAGTCCCACTTCTCAAGCTCCCAACCGTTCGAGTTGAGTGACTCGAGTCTTCGAAGTTCGACCGTCGCACTTCAAAGGTAAATGGGTAATGTTCTTGTAAGTTGTAAGTATTATATTCTGTTGAATTCCTTTACTCGATTATATATAATCTATCGCACTTTGGTTTGGGGAGGGTGTTGATTGTTGAATGTTGATTCTGTTGAATTTGAAATTTTGAATACTTGAATTCCTTTACTCGATTTTTCTCGAGGAAGACAATAAAAATGTGGCTAGCAATAAAAATGTGGCTGGCAATATCGTGCAGTCGGAGGAAGACAATAAAAATGATAACCCACCAGCGACAGTATGGAAAGCAAATGATGATGGCAGCATCCCTTGTCCTCCAGAATGTCTTGGTGGTTGTGGCTGTGGGAAGCTAGAACTAATGCACATGCTTCCGGTAGATGTTTCAGAGCTGGTAACGAAAGCAGAGGAGGTAGTGATGAAGTGCAAAGTTGATGACATGCCTGATATAAGTAAAAACCACTGCCCTTGTTTGGAACCTATGAGTGAGAGTGATTTGGGAACTGAAAATAGGAGGAAAGCAGCTTCTCGAGATGAATCACATGACAACCATTTGTATTGTCCAGCTGCTGCTGATATTAAGCCAGATGATTTGGCACATTCCTTTACTATCCTCATACTAAAAAAATTGTCGTCATATATTTCAAAGATAAAGTTTGATAGTTAATTTTTCTCAAAGTATAATATATCATGCTATAATCTATAATCTATAATCTATAATTAATGCTGGGATCCTTCCTTGGAGATAAACTCTGAATATGCATTCTGCTCTCACACACTCACACAGTAGTTTAATCAAATTAAGGGTACTCAAATTAGTTTAATCAGACAAGTATTTATGACTCAAATTAAGTACATGATTAAGATTTCTTCTTCTTTTTTATTGTGATTAATTACCTTGTGGAGTCTTATAAAGCATATGTAAGCATTTTGAGATAAATTATAAGTAAAACAATGGTCAAAATATATCAAAATGATTCCTATAGAACAAATAATCCCTAAGGTATTTGAGAAAAAGATAGCTATTATATAACCCAAATTCTTTTACATATAGGTTAAAACACATGTAAGCAACTAGTAAACCACTAAACATTAAGGTGTCATTGATGGGGTTAGGATAGTATACGGTATACCTCACATGGATTAGACAAAAACTAAACAAAGTAGCATTTATGGATTATGGTCTAGAAATAAAAATAATAAAGGGTATGGGGTGGGCCGTGGGGGTAAACTAAAGGGAAAAAATGAATTGGTAGAGAATGGTTAGAGAAAGGAAATCCAAGAGGAGAGTACTAAGGAGGGAATCTACTTCTAAAATAACTTGATTCTGCTATTTTAGATTAGGATATGAATCTCTTTAATAACTAACCTAGGAAATATAGAGAATAAAACAATACTTAAACGTTAACTCTAAAATATACAAATACAACTCACGCCAACTTTTAATTTTAATTTTTGGCAAGTTAACATTACAAGTTATTGCATGGGTTAAATTTGATAATATTCTATTCTTGAGGTTGCTTCAAATTGTATTTTTTTTTATTCTAGTAGGTCATGGAACATGAACAAGAATCTAATAGTGCTTCTTCCAAGTTTTCATGGTCTAAGGGCACTCGTGTTGGTTCATTTCAGCCTGCTACATTACGTGTGGATGATTTGGAAGTAAACATGGAGGATGTTCAAAATCAAAACAATGACGGGCACCTAAGTGATAAGGAATTAGATCAAGAACTTGATTCTGCTATTTGTACACAAAAAACTAGGAAGCGCGCTTCAGTGGTATGGGATTTCTTTGATAGAATTGAAGTTAATGGTGTGGGTAAGGCAAAATGTCGTCATTGTAAGGCTATTTTAACTTGTGCATCTACTGGTGGAACCTCACATCTTAAAAAGCATGTAGATAAGACTTGCCCTGGAAGACATTTGAGGCTTGGGTCAAGAGGGGTCAAGCAACAAAAATTGAGTATAAAAACTCAATCCGACGGCTCAGCAAGTTTAGATATAAAGCAGAATAATGATACGTCCTTTGATCAAGAAATTTCAAGGAGGGAATTAGTAAACATGGTGGTGATGCATGAGTATCCGTTGTCGATTGTTGACCATATTGGATTTAGGAGATTTGCACAAAGCCTCAATTCTTCCTTCAAGATGATTTCAAGGAATACTTTGAAGAATGATGTGATGAAGTTGTATCAAAGTGAAAGACACAATCTAAAGGATTTGTTGGATCATAATCAGAGTCGAGTTGCAATCACCACTGACATGTGGACTGCATCCAACCAAAAAAAGGGATACATGGTCGTGACATCACACTTTATTGATGAAGATTGGAATTTGCGAAGTAGAACTTTGAGGTAACTATTTAATTATTATCGTTATATTTTATTAGCTTGATTAAGTGTAATTTTTTAATTATGTTTTCATTATTATTTTGAAGGTTTTCGTTTGTCCCATGTCCACATACAAAAGGCATTATTTTCAAGGTTTTATTAGATTGTGTGTCCCAATATGGGCTTGAAAGCAAAATCTCTTCTGTGGTGGTTGATAATTGTAGTACTAATGATGCAATGATGGGAATTTTGTTGAGAAAATTTGAGAAAAAGTCTCTTATACTTGGTGGAGCAATATTACATATGAGGTGTAGTGCTCACATTCTTAACTTGATAGTTAATGATGGATTAAATGTGATCAAGACAGGGATTGAAAATATTCGAGATTGTGTCTCATTTTGGACTTTAACTCCTAAAAGGATTGAGAAGTTTGAGGATTCATGTCGATATTTGAAGGTCAATACTTCTAAAATGTTAGTTCTTGATTGTAAAACTAGATGGAATTCTACTTATTTGATGCTCCAGAGTGCATTTCCCTATAAAGATGTGTTTAAAAGGTTGAAACGTTTATATGGTAGACTTAAGTTTGTAGTTCCTAGTGATGATGATTGGGATTTGGCTCATGTTGTATGTGAGAAGTTGGAACTTTTTTATAAGACTACCGTAGTTTTCTCGGGAAGAAATTACCCTACCGCAAATTTATTTTTTCGAAAAGTATGCATGATTAGAATTGCTTTGAGAAGTTGGCTACAAAGTGATGTTGAGGTCATTAGTTCTATGGCATCAAAGATGATTGAAAAGTTTGACAAATATTGGCGCGAAATTGATGGAATATTGGCTATTGCTAGTATTTTGGATCCTAGAAACAAAATGGATTGTGTTGAATACTATTTCAGGAGATTATATGATGATGAGGCTCAGAATGAATTGGATAGGGTAAGAAACATGTTTGATGCTCTCTTGGTTGAATATCAGAAGAAAGTTGTTGATTATTCTAGTGACCTTGGTGCTTGTGGTTCTTCTAAAGCTCCGTTGAAAAATTCTCTAAAGCGGGTATCACCTCAAACTTCTGTTGATGATGAGGAGGATGAATTTGCTTTGGTTAAGAAAACTAAAGTAAGAAAAGTAAGTGTGAGGTGTGAGTTAGATCATTACTTGGAAAGTGATACATTGCCTGAAAGTGATCGTTTTGATATCCTGAATTTTTGGAAGAATGACCTCAAGTATCCAACTCTACAAAAGATTGCTAGGGATATTCTTGCTATTCCCATTTCCACTGTTGCTTCAGAAAGTGCTTTTAGCACAGGAGGACGGGTTGTAAGTCCCCATCGTTCGAGACTGCATGCAAAAACTGTAGAGGCATTGATGTGTTTACAAAGTTGGATGGTTGAAGACATTAAAGGTATTTTAATCTCTCTTCAATCATAACTTATTGTATATTTTATTTTATATGAGATAATTTTTTATTTATTTGTTTAATATTCTATAAAGGTACATTGGAGAATCCATATGCATGTGCTACAATGATAGAAGATTCGGACACTGAGGATGGAGTAGATGTAATTGACGTTTGTGATATGGTATATAATTATTTAATTTTACTTTAATATTATTATTGTATAGAATTTCACCGATTAAAGTTAATATTTATAATCTTATAAATTTTTAGGATATTGACAATGATGAAGATGATGATTGATGTTAAGTTGAAGTCTTGAACTTACCGATGAATCGATGGTCAAGGAGGCAAGGATATATCCTACAAGCTGCAAGCCTACAATTGTGTTGATTGAAAAATTATTTTTACTTGATTTTTAGTTTGTTGTCGTTTGTATAATTGTATTATGTCGTTATACTATTTGTATTTTTAAGCAATGATGTACTATTTACTATCAAACTTAGTATGTCACTGAATTATTGATTGTTGTTTAAATTAGCTTGAAATGGATTTGTGTGGAATGTGGATCAATGGATGGTCCGAATCCGATACAGATACTCTGATGTTGAAGACTTGTATAACATAACAGGTGGTTATGTTTTATTTTAGCTTTTGATTTATGGGGTTAGCAGGTAGTTATGTTTAAATATTTGTTTTATATTTAAATACGATTGTTTAGTAGGCATACAATAGATTTACTATTTACAGCATGAATTAATATATTTTTTAGACATAAAATGTCTGGACCCGTTAAGGACCCGTTTAGGACCCGATTACCCGCCGGACCCGTCGGGTCTGGGTCTGGGTCTGAAATTTTGAGACCCGATGGGTCTGGACCGGGTCTGGATCTTCTAAAATAAACGGGTCTGGGTCTGGATCTCGCTGGACCCGATCCAGACCCGACCCATTGCCATCTCTACTAACAAGGACCTATATCTACTCTAATTAGTTCTTTGGACTTCTTAATGGGTATCAACAATTAAGGATTAGGTAACCTAGGAAGAACAAGGGTATTGCATTACCTTGTTGCACTAGTATAACCGGGAGTATGTCAATATCCCTGGGTTCTAAGGCATTAGGAGATTATGTTACCTTGTTACGCCGGTATGACCGAACATACATCAACGTCCCCAGGTTGATATTATTGCCCCTTGAGTAAATTAAATAATCAGTAAGTAACTTTATTTGATAACCTTAGTATGTATTGGATTGTTGATTTGGTAGTTACCTTTGTGCCCTACCTTTAATTTTAAAGTTGATTGGGTTGGTTGGTTGGTAGAGCCCTAGTGCACTACCTTTTGAATAAGAGTTATGATATCATTATTATGTGTTTGAGATGGATATGGAATGGTTAAGTATGTTGCTTGTTGATCATATAGCATTGATGTCGTATATGTTATTGCATGTTATTTGTATCTTGTTATCGCATGTGTCTTTGTGCTTCAAGCATGTGTTCTAGTGATTATTTATGTGTGTAAGTGCAATGTAGGCATGCTAGATCTTTAGAGGTATTGTGATTTACTTAATACGAGAAAGGCGTACTGATACTATCACTTTTATGTTATCAAATGTTCTAGTGGCAGCTTAGGTTTGGGTTAAAGAGAGTTAGTGTTATTCTGGTGTCCCTTGTTTTGATTTTGTGTTTTGATCTTGAGGTCCCTTTTCAGACGTCAAGCATTTAAAAAACCTTTGTATTATATTTAAAAATATCTCTATTCTTCTTCTATTGATTTCTTTCTGTTTTGGTTTCAATGTTGGATAAGGTGCTAATCACACCTAATCTTTACGTTTGAGTTGTTTTGGCCTCGCAACCAATACGGGTTAGGTAATTTCTCCATGTGTGTTGTGGCATAACACCTAATATTTTGTATAATTGCTTCCTCTAAAATTAAAGAAAATAAATGAGTACTAAATTTGGAGGGGTTGCACTTTGTTACCTCTATACCTCCTCCTTCTTCTATCTCCATTCCCCCTCCATGTTTACATTACTTTAAGAAGTTATTATAAGATTATAGTTTATTTTACTTATAATTTCATTTTTTCTATTTATTTTCCAATTTACTAACTTATTTCTTTATTTTTTTCATGTATAGAACACATAATCCTTACCAGAGTTATTAGAACCTCACATAAGGAGTTATTTTAGTGTCTGTCCTACTATATGTTAGTATATATTTCTTTCTTTTTTTTTTCATAATTGATACATTATTTAACACTTAGAGTATGTGATAAATGTTAAATTATCTATGGTTTATATATATAAGTGTATGGATTTTGTTTTTGTTAATTGAAGTGCATATATGTTGATAGAGGAGATGAAAATTATCAAATTAGTAATTTTATTTGGTATTACTATGTGTTGATTGTTGATATTATCATGTGTTAATAGGTTCTTATTTCAAGATATTTGATTTGGGTTGATTGATATATGATATATGTTTGCTAATAGATAGAATGATTAAATTGTTATAATTTATTAATATGTGTGAGCATGTTAATATTTAATTTTATTATTGGCATGTTAGATTATGTAATTTAATATATTGTGTATGTGATCATGCTAGAATGTAAATTTTAGTGTATATATGTTTATATATGCATGTTAGGACATTAATATATATATTTTAAGATATTTAGTATGCCATTTAATTAAAAATATTATTTAAAGTAAAAAAGATAATTTATTTTGGGTAAATAAATTTTTTCTTGAATAAAATTTAAAATTTTACACTCTAAGGATTAAAGAATGTCTTTAGTATCAATTAAAAGTAATTAAACTTAAAAAATATATATATAGCATGAATAATTAATTAACTTCGATAATAAAAGAGAGAGAGAGAAAAATTTATCACGGACAACATGTTGTTAGTATTAAGAGCATCACTAGTTTAATGTTCTTTTGAAAATTGGCAGCAGGTTGTTGGCATGAAATCTAATCCCGATGACATGTCATTGGTAGTAAAAATATGTATAAAAATTTAACATTTGAAATTTGTATATAATAGTCCCCTATGATAAATTACATTATGATGGCATCAATATAGTTGATGATAAGCTTATTACCAACCCAGTTGTACCAATATTTTATTACCAACGATATGTCATCGGTTATGCTTATTACCAAACATTTTTGTCGTATGTGTTTACCCTCTTTCCTATAATGTGGGTTTACAAAAGGAAGGAAGATACACCAGGCTTAGCCAACCCATAATACAAAGCAAGGGTTGTAGCACTAAATTTTAATTAGGATGAATGTGCATATTGATTCTCACTAAGTTTTTTCACTTATTGTTAAGCAAACTTCTATTCAAATCTTGTTGCCTTTAGTAGTCCATGATGATATAAAGCTAGAACAATTTGATGTTGAGACAAAATCTTTACATGGATAACATGAAGAGAAAATTTATATACAACAAACAAAGGGATTTAAAATGGAAAGAAAAGAAGTCCATGATTGTTTGCTTAAGAAATCCTCATATGGGATGAAGAAATAGCTGAGATAGTGGCATACGCACTTTTAATCACTCATGGTTTCACATGGCTAAATTTGTATCCTAGGATGGAGCCAATGAAAACCACATGAAGTCACTTGACTCCATGGGATATTTTATGAGTATTTAGTATATATAGGCAAAGGTAAATATACCACACAAAATCTTTCTTATTGTGTTGGTTAGACCCCCTCTCTTTTATTTTTAGTGACCTTATGAGACCAAGGTTCAAGGCCCAACATGCCATGAAATCATTTTTTTTCCTTCTCTGATTTCAGCTTGATTGTCGAACACATCATTTTAGTCTTATCTTTTCCCCTCTTTTTTTTCAATTAATCTTGTTCACATTCTTTCTTCTTTAATATGACGCAAAACCTTAAAGCATGAGTCAAAGACTAAAAACCAAATAGAGAGTACATCCCTATGCACCGCACCATTATTCCTCCGCTGTCTTCTCTGTTTGCATTGCTGCTCATCGAAAAAAGGCTTTGACACCACTCATCCACTGCTTATCCAATATGTAAGTCTTTTAAAATAAGTGTCTATACATATTTCCAATTTTTGTGTTTGAATTTTGAATTGGGGTTTTTCTTTTCATGTATTTACAATTTGATTATATTTTTCTTCTTTTTTATCAATTAATTGACTCTTGTGGAATAATTTTGATTCAGCATTTAGGGTTTTGTTGATTATGAGATCTACAAATCTTATAATTAAGGATGGCAAGATACAATAAGAAAAGTGAGTTTAGGCGACTATTTCTATGGTAAATAAGTGACAAAAATTGTTTTGTTGCCCTTGGTTCTATTTTGGGCAACAGAAAAATATCGTCACCCTTCATTGGTTAAGGCAAAAAAAAATTATAATCATTTTCCTTATTCTTCAGGAGAAAATATAAGGCAACAAGGACATTTTATGTTGCCCATAGTCAGTCTTGGGCTACGATATTATTTTTTTTATCCATAAGTCAGTTTTGGGCCATGCTTTTTTTTTTGTCTTCTTCCATCATTGATGTTTCCATTTTAGTTTTCTAGGAACAAAAAAGTAATTCCTATTTTTTTAATCCTTTTTCTCTTTAATTGTTTCAGTTATGAATTCTAATTCTTATCTCTTTATCTATATTATCTTGAGCAATTGACTTGCTCGTAATAATACTGAAGAAGTTATGAATTTTTTTTTGTTTCATGTTCGTTGGTTACTTACAATATCCCAAACAACAAATTATTTAACTTGAATGAATTCTTGTTGGGATGGATTTTTTCCCTAATTTATTGTGCAAGCCAGTTAGTTCTCAGATTCTGTTGGCAAAACTATTTGATTGAGGCTGGTACTAGAGGGCTTTAGTTTTTTATGTTCTGTGTGTAGGTTTTTTGATGAAGGAGTGTACTTTGTTGGCTATTGTTTGGTCTAATGTGGAGGTTTGGGACTTGTTTCTTAGATTGGATCAGACCTAAAGAGAAATTCTTCTTAGTTGAACTTGGAGAGAAATGAAACGTTGTTAAATATATTGGTTGAGTAGAAAATCTAGGTCCTGGCTTTTGGATTGGAGTTCAATATGATGAACCACTCAGAAAGCATGTGGCATGTGGGTGGTTTAATCGAATACTAATCTTTCTGCACAATAGCAATTTTACTCTCTTACTAGTTTGCATTTTAGCATTAGGCTAGACTATCTCTATACTTTCTTACAAATTAAGTAAATAACTAGTTCCATGGCTACGTTATGTCAATCTTTCTTTTTTTATTTATTCCCTTATTCCCCCCCCCACCCACCTAAGTTTTTGTTTCTTATGTTAGGAAGTAGGAACTAGTATGAACCAATGTTCCTTTTTATATGATTATTAGATTTCAACTCAGATTTCCTATATATTATTGTGAACTTCAAGTAGTATAATTGGACATTGTTTTATGTATCTCTTGTAATTGATTTAGAGATCTAGTGTGCGGCATAAGGTGTGTCGAAAACACATGATGAAAAAAACAAGAATTTTGGTAACATGGATTACAGCTTCTTTTAGTTGAAGGGAAGTGACCAATTATAAGTATATAGCATTGCATATTTCTTTATAATCATTTTTTATTTTATGAATTATAGATTAACTTGGAGCATTTTGTGGTGTTGTAATATAGTTGATGAAGTTGAATGCACAGAAATATAGATAACATTATCCATTTTTGTGTGGTCTTCCAAGCTAGTTAGCATAGTTAATTTTTATGGTACACATCAAGCATGAATTTTAACAATTTGTATATTGTGGTGTAATATACTTTGACATTTAAATGACATTTCTTTTTGGACAATGGTATCATGATCTATGTATGGTTTGAATGTTATATGATTACAAAGGGTAATGAAATATGGCGGAGTATCTATATGAATGATATTACATTATAACATAATCTATTATTATAAATACAGGTTACCAGTCTTTGGGCCACAAAATATTTTTGTAGCTTTAAAGAAATACTACGCATTAATTTTGTTGCAAAAGAAGCAATAGGGTCATAAAAGATTTTGGACGCACAAAGGTCTTGGGTAACGAATAAATTTTGTCACACAAAAGTGGCTTAGGATGACAAATAATATTTTTCATCGTCGTGATCAAGGGAAATGGGCTTTAGGCATTAAAATTGTGATGAACTTTTTTTGTGGCACAAAGTTTGGGCAACGAAAAGTTTTGTTGCCCAAAATATTATATATTGTTGTGCCTATAAGACTTATATATACATGTAGATGATTATTTTATTTAACAAAGTTAGATTACTCAATTAATAGTTCTTTGAATTTAACAATTATAAACGAATGTTATGTATGCTTATGGGTAATATTAAATATATTATTATAATTATTATGATTTTATATTTAGATATATGTTTGTATTTGTTGGGACACCAAGGAGTTATTTCATGGCTCCGTTGTAACACCCCCAAAATTCACTACGGAAAAATTTCTTTTTATTAAAAGAAATTACGGAAGCAAAATATTAAACGGTGAATTTCGGGGATATTACCGCCACACTTAGTACCAGACCGGTTCACTCATACCGTTCCAGTACCAAGTGCTAAGGCTAAAGAATAAAATTTCAATTGCTAGAAATTCAAACCATTATTAAATTAGAGTAGCGCAAGTAAATATTTTATAAGAATAGGTTCCACCAACGGTGGTTACAAGAATAAGAAATACATTTAAACCAGAAAGTAAAAACAAAGGGAGAACCCTGAGAGTCCGGATAATCCTTACGCTCTTTTCCGTTGCTCACTTGAGTAGCACCTGAAAAGACCTGCAAAGGATACTGCCCATTGAATAGGCAGGAGCCCCACGAATGGAACCCTTCAGTACTACGGTACTAAGTAACCCTTTAAAGTCACACTTAAAAGCAGGCCCGTAATGTCACACATGATACAAAGCTATATACATATATAACAATATGTGTACATATAACATTCACATAATTAGCAATCACATCAGATATCAATAGGTCTTTATGAGCAATCGATACTTTCGGGCCTTAAGCCATGTTATAGTGCAGAATCAATATATTCGGGCCTTAAGCCATTAGTCTATCATTATTCAATCAACTCTCGTATTTTATATCCATGTGAGTGCGGGAACCCCACTATTATAGCTAGTGGATCGGTCACTTATAAGGCAGAACGCACCTAACCACTATTATATGCCGGTGGATCGGTCTCCAGGGCAAAAAGCTCCTGGCCACTATTATTCGCCGGTGGACCGGTCTGGCCCCGACTCACATGGTGTTCCACTGTAAGTGATTAGTATTTTTTCATAACTTTATTCACATCCATGACTGATTTTATTGAGCTCGGGACCCCTACTATTATTGCCGGTGGATCGGAATATATATATCAACATCATCCAAGGCAACACACTCCTGGGCCACTATTATATCCGGTGGATCGGTACTCATAATCACTTGCCAGGGCAACACGCTCCTGGGCCACTATTATAACAGATGGATCGGTAATCAATATCATAATTCAACTGGGCCTGGCTCATAATCTTTCACTTTCATGATTAGTATTTTTCCCTTCTTTAATTAGCACAACAAATCCATTTATTTTCCTCGGATGGGAGATCAAGAACCCGGGACACAAAGGTACACCGGTCGTACCGGTGCATACAAGCTACTCAGTACCCTTCAACCACGAACCCAAGGATACAAAGGTACCCTGGTCGTACTGGTGCATAAAGCTACTCAGTACCCTACAGACAAGGACACCTAATCCATAAGTATGCATACCCCCTAAGTAGGTTCGTAGAGCTAGATATAGTAAGATATAGGGCTTGGCTAGGGCACAAAGGCACACCAGCAAATACCAGAATAATCGTGGACTAAACCACGTCTTTAGGGTAGCGACCCCTAAAGAGTCACCATTCTCGATCTCGAGGTCTTTCACTTTAAGTATTAGTGTCTTAATTAAAGTGATCACGAAAAGCACAATAATCAGATACTTATTCACTTTCAATCTTTCTGATATCATTAATCGTTTCTTATTCAGGCGGTTAGCCACGACAACACAGAAAAATCATTAAGGCCATCATAATCTCATATAATTCCGAATTAGGATTCGTTCTCGTAATACTTATTAATTATCAAATACTCTTACCTTACTAATCAACGTTATTTGAGTCAGATTATAAAATTCCACAATCACAACGACATGTTAGGTACAAATTACTCATTTACCCCTTACTTATATAATTGATAAGTTGTCCCTTCCTTACTTGACAAATTACCATATTACCCTTAAGGTTGCATAATTATCAAATTACCCCTTACTCGGTTTATGTTACTAAGTTATCTCCTACGCCTTTTAGATCATCATTCACCCTTCATAATTGTTAACCTTAACATATTTCCCTTTTTGGTTGGTTAGATTACCAAATTGCCCTTCTCCTTTGTTATAATTACTAAATTGCCCTTTAGTTGGATAAATTACCAATTTACACTCATTTATTATTATGATTACTATTTTGCCCCGTTAGTTGGGTAAATTACCAAATTACCCTTCTCCTTTATCATAATTACCATTTTACCCCTCTCGATTATTATAATTGTCATTTTACCCTTTTCAATTATTCTCAACACCAAATTACCCTTCTTTGTAATTACAATTATTAATTTACCCTTCTTCATAATTATAATTACCAATTTACCCTTCTCCACATTTATAATTATTAATTTACCCTTTTCCATATTTATAATTATTAATTTACCCTTCTCCATATTTATAATTATTAATTTACCCTTCTCTATTCTTATAATTACTATATTGCCCTTCTCCCTTATTAAAATTACCATAATGCCCTTTTATTGGTTAACTTACCAAATTACCCTTCTCTATTATCATAATTATCCAATTACCCTTTTATAATCATAATTAAATTACCAATTTATCCTTTATTGTTATCATTATTACCAAGGTACCCTTTACTCCCAAGTGGGCCATAAATATCCTTTTAATTTATAAAATTACCATTCTACCCCTTACTTCCAAATAGCCATAATATCCTTTTATTTACAAAATTACCACAATACCCTTTTACTTATAAAATTACCATAATACCCCTTTTGCTTTACAATTTACTATTTTACCCTTTTACCCCAACTTACCATTTTTATCTTTTCTTCCGAATTTACCATTCTGCCCTTCTTATTCCGAAATTACCATATTACCCTTTACTCCCATAATTACCATAATACCCCTTTACTTATAAAGTTAACATTTTTCCATTTGCTTATAAAATTACCATATTGCCCCTTTCTTCCAAATTTACCATAATACCCCTTACTTATAAAATTACCATTTTGTCATTTACTTATAAAATTACCCTATTTACCCTTTTAACCATAAATTTACCATAATGTCCTTTTGCCCCCAAAATTACCACTTTACCCCTTCATTTCACCACTTTTATTAAATTAACATTACCACATGAAATAATAATATTAATACTCCATTAACCATATCCAACTTCACCAACTATTATATTTTAACATAATACATATTAGCATCCACACATTTAGGCCATAATCTAGCACAAGGAATATTACTAAAATAACCCTAGGGCTAACAATAATATTATTCATGCATAAAGGTTCACAATAACATAAAATAACAAGGATAGGTACTTAATGCTTCCATTAATAGCTAAACTCTTTCCTTAAGCAACATTTCCACGCATAGCACATGAAGGGCATACTTTCCTTTTTATTGAACAATGCAAGTAAACACATAATTATATTAACCACCATATATCAAACATAATAACATATTAAAATTCCTAATTTGTAAACATACGTTTATCATACGTTTAAGTGGGGTTTAACGATTACCTTAATTTCCCGCAAAAATTGAATCTTACCGGTATCCCGGTTAAATATTCAAGCTTTGATTAGAAAAATCAATACCTACAAATAATATCAATATTTATTAGAAATAAGAAAATCAAGATATAAGACTTTATAAATTTTGCTTAAGGAAATAATTAATTTAAATATTATCATACCTTAAAATTTTAAATAAAAATGGCCAATAAATATAGGAACTCATGCTGCATATGCAGCATGAGCTGCATGCAAAAATAAAAGGCAGAAAGGCTCGAAGAGAGGGTGATGGGAGGTAAAATGGTTATTTTCGGGTTGGGGTATTTAGGCTAGAAAAGAAGATAGATGGGGGAGGTTTCAAGGTAAAGGAATGGTGTAGGAGTGAAGAGGAGGTGTAGGTGGATACTAGGGATGTGTTGTTGGTGGCTAAGGGCGGCGGTGTGGCAAAGTTGGCTACCAAGGTGGGTCGAGGTGGAGGGGCTGAGAAGGGAGGAAAAGAGGAGGGAAAAATGAAGGGGTTCGGGGACTTGTTTTAGCCAAAAAATGGATGGGGATCATAGAGGAGGTTGTAGGGAGTTGAATGGTGGGTTGGGTGGCAGCAGAGGCGGCCGGTAGGCGGCGATCGGCGGCGTTACAAGAGGACTGCTGAGAAGGGGGGGAAAACCAGGAGAAAAAGAAGAGAGGGGGAAGGTGGAGATGCGGGGTGGCTTGGACAGCGTTGGGGCAGTGCAAGGCTGAGGTGGAGGGTGGCAGGGAGTGGTGCAGGGGGTTGGTGAGGCGGCAGAAGCGGCGGTGGGCTGTGGCAATGCAAAAACAGGGGTGGAAGTGGGAGAGGAAGAAAGTGAGAGAGGAGAGGAAGTCGGGGGGTAAGGGGCTCAAAAATATGGGCAGAAAGAGGGTGGAGAGGAGAAGAAAAAGAAGAGGCAAGGTAGGGGAATAGGTGGCAATCGGTGGCAGGAAGGTGGTAGGGTGGCAGGGAGAGGGTGACAACGGGGGTAAGGGGAGCCATGCGGGATGGGGTGCATGGCTGCCCAGTTCTAATTTGGTGAAAAAATACAGGGGAGAGAGAGAGAGAGAGAGAGGGAGAGTGTGTTGCAAGTGGTGGCAACAAGGTTGCAGGCGGTGGTCGGGCGGGGTGGCAGGCGGTGGCAGGCGGTTATGGCGATGGCGACGAGTCGGGGAGCTGCTGGGTCGAGACGTTGGGAGAAGAAGAAATAAGGTAGCCGGCCAGTCGATGAAGGGAAAAAAAGAGACTAGCCGACCGGTCTAGGGGAGAAAGGAGGGCTGGGTCGGCTGTGCGTGTGGGGGGGAGAATGGGCCGCTAGCCCAGGCGCAAGGAGGGGAGCAAGCCTGGCAGCCTGAGCCAGGGAAAGAAAAAAAGAAAAAGAAAGGAAGGAGGAAAAAGAGAAAAGGAGAAGGAAAAGAAAAAGAAAGAGAAGGAAAAAGGGAAATAGGGAGAAATAATTTAATTTAATTTAGAGCATAATAAAATATAATATTTTTGATAAATTATTTAATTTAATAATTTAATTAAATATAAATTAATATATTGGTTCAAAAATGATAATTTTAGTAAAATATTAGTTTGAAAAATTATTTAAATGAAAATAATATGATAAAATAATAAAATATTTATTTTTAATTTATTAAATACTCCTATCCAAATTTACATACTCAAAAATCCATAAAATAATTAAATTAAATAACTTTAAAAGATAATTTATTTTAAATAAAAGCTATTTATTAAATTATAGGTTTTCTAAAATTTCGGGAGATTACATCCGTCCATGTTTGTATCTATTTTAGCAAGTTGTCTAATGATCCTTTATTTATTTGCTACTTCATATTGATGACATACTGATAGCATGTAAGCAAAAGCTAGAGATTCAGAAGTTGAAGACTCTATTGGGTGCGATGTTTGAGACTAAACATCTTGAAGATTCTTAGGATGGAGATTTTCAAGGATAGGTATTTTGGGAAAGGGAATCTTACCCCTTTTTTAAAATTACTTATAAAAAGTAATTATCTAATATAATTTTTTTGGAAAACTTTTAGCGACAATTTTTTTTAAAAAAAAAATTATTATCTTGGATAGTCACTATTTTAAGCAACTGCAAATAGGAAGTTTAGTCAACGGAAATACATTAAAAAGGTTAAAACATTTCAGCATGAAACA
This sequence comes from Tamarix austromongolica, assembly GCA_039764185.1. Lineage (NCBI taxonomy): Eukaryota > Viridiplantae > Streptophyta > Magnoliopsida > Caryophyllales > Tamaricaceae > Tamarix > Tamarix austromongolica. The sequence goes on along the minus strand of CM077814.1, from coordinate 79,736,251 downwards.
CGCAAATCCTAATTCTACTATATTGGCAAATGAATTTTGACTTTTAGATTAGTTGTCACCATAAGCTAAAGGTGAAGAAAAGTATATGGTTGGAGTTCCATATACAAGAGTAGTTGGAAGCATGATGTAAGCGATGGCTTGCATGCTTCTTTATACAGCTTAAGGAGAATGTGTTGTTAGGAGATACATATCACATTCTTGAAAATGATATTAAAATTCTATTAAATAGATACTTGGTCACTTCTCATGCATGCTTAGAGGGAGCTTTGTAGGATGTCTTGTGGACTTATGGGATATTGTAAATTTGATTTTGCAGGAGATCTAGATAACAAAAAATAAACTTTGAATTTTATTTTCTACTTTGATAGGACGACATTCAATTGGTAATCTCTTATCTAGAAAAATTGATTACATTTTTAACCATGGAGCCAAACTCAAAATTATACTTAATAAATCCTTAGGCTACTTTGTGGTGTTTTGTTTGATATTCAAATCATCGCCCTTCTCTCCTATATGTAGAGTATATCAAGTTGGAACTATAAAGATTGTGTTTAAAGGATTCTCTATGAATACATATCCTTTATTTGGTGTTGATCATCTAAGGAGAAAAATGAATTTTTCAAAGCATTCTCTTGGCATAAGTAAAATATTTGATTCAGAAAGAATTTTTACATTTCTATTATACTAACTAGTTTTTGGATACAATGCAATGTATGAGACTTTTGGTTTTTGGACAATGCTTGTTTCTAAAAAAATATTTGTTACATCTTCATGTTATTTGTTTCTATTACATGGATAAGTTTTTCATTTTGTTACCTTCAGACTTATCAAACAATAAATGCATACATAAATTTAGCATGTTTTTTAATGTATAATATGTTCTATTACTTTGTGCTTTGGTAATACAATGTTGATTGTGAAATTACTTTTTATTATAGTAATTTTTATTACGATACGGAATAATCTTTTTTTTTTAATTATTTTTTCCCTTCTTACATCTGACTCATCATGATCAAAAATATTTTAGGAGAATATTCATATGAGGAGTTGTCGTATCATGGTTTAATTAGCTTTGTTGATAGCTTATGAAATTAATCTATGTTTTTTTTTTATAATTTTTTGAAATAGAAATTTATTAAATTTTAGAATCATCATTTATATAATTTTAGAACCTTTTGCAATAGTTGATTTTTTTTTATAAAAAAATTCGTTGAAGATAATTCAAATGAAATTCCTCCTCATTTTAAAACCATCGTTAAATTTCTATAAAATTCTCAAAAGTTCTGAAAATAATGTTAAATTCTTCTGTTGGTGCTGGAAGAAGACCGGCTCGAGAATATTTGTTTAATTGCTAAAGCTGGTTATTTTCAAGGCAGCTAGGTGCATTCCTTTCTGAACCTTTTTTTTTCCAATATAGGGCTTATCCATTAAAAAAAATAGAAATATCGGTCAAGGTACAATCAACGTCCCTCTATTTCGTAAATAGAAATTATTATATCAAGATGGAATTGCGTGCGTCGTGTCTAGGGACCCCCTTTCTCAAGGGATAGATATCCTTTTATCATTGTAATAAGTTTATTTTTGATTCAGCATGAATTCCTACGTACCTTGAGAGAGAGAAAATATCCCGTCTGATAAGTGGATCTGAGATCAGTTTTAAGAGTAACAAATTCACGTGGGTCAAGGCCTAAAATTACGATTCAATTAATTCCTTTTATCATTGTAACACGCGGAAGATTCAATTACTAGAATTATTATTATTAATGAACTATGCGATTTAAAAAATACACACACAAAAATAGAAGAAGAAATTAGAGAAGATAATGTGGGACGTAGGATTAATAGCCTGACGCAACTCCTCCAACAGAGTTTCTAGTTCCGACCAGATAGAGATAAACAAAAAAGGCAGGCTTACTTACATAGAAGTCCATAAAAATGTTCAAATCCCAAAGATAAAAAATATATACGAAGACTAAATAAAACAGGGTACATAGAAGGGAACGAACAAGATAACCCCAACACTTGGAACTACTAACCAACACCGCCCTTCGGCTCTTCACTACTCAGCAAGGGACTCTTTGCACAACCTAGTAAAAGTGCAACCAACTTCTTCAATACGACTCATTGATTAGTCACCTGATCCAAAGAAAGAAAGTGTCAAAGTAAAATATTTCCATTTCATAAATAAAACAAAATGATATATCATTTACTATAAAAAGGTCCAGAAATTAGTAATTACATTTCGATATTAATAATATTACCGGGGAGCTTCTACCAAGCCTTTGCTGAAGCGGGGCTTCACGGAAAAATGAAGACCTTGGGGACGTGTTGAATTTTGTGCCAATCTTCACCCGTGAGCTTCTCGCATCTTTTTATTAGATCCTCGCCGCATGTAAGTAAAAAAAATCTGTGTAAGGACGTCAGGTCTCCAAATCCATCTGGCAGTGACTTTAATTTTTTGCAGTCACTAATTGTAACGTTTTCGAGAGAAGATAGTTGGCTTATCCATCCCGGCAATTCTACCAAATTATCACACGTATAGAACGACAGTTCCTTAAGGTTGGTGAGGTATTCGAACCCTTTAGGGAGTCGTTCAAGAGATTTACATGCCATTTGGTCCTCCTCTTCGTCATGAGCTGCTGAAAGGGCCACATCTTTACATCTAACAATACGGAGTACAGTAAGGCTTTGGAGATGCTGCTTCGGCAGATGATTGAGGTAGCCAATGCTATCAATTGCTAGAATTCTCAATAGATGAGTTGAGGGACGGTAATTAGGAGCTGAGGAGGAGGAGGAGGAGGAGGATATTGACGTTGATGTTGATCTCGCTGATGGACCCAATGATGCAGCTAAGATGGAGTACTCTTTTATCTCCCTTAAGTTAAGGAGTGTTAATTCTTCCAGATGAGGATAAAGGGGCATGTTTTTTATGTTGGGGCAATTATCTATCCACAAACTAGCAAGACGAGGAAAGAAAGGCGGTAGTGACGGATGTGCCACATGTTGATCACACTCAAGATCTGTTCCATCACCCGTCGGCATCCACCACCCTTTCACATTAGAAAGGCCAATTAGAGTCAATTCTTGGAGGGATGGGAAGAATTCTACTGATTTCGATGTTGATGCCTCATAACTTTGAGGCTCAATGTACTCCAAAAGCGGCAGATTCATCAAAGTGGCGCTTTTCAGATAAGGAAGTCTGCTGAGTATCGGCAGATTTAGACATCTTGAACAATTCTTGAGCCGTATCTTAACAAGATTCGGGAGAGCAATGGCTAAATTATCCATCAGCATCCAACTAGGGAACTTCGTCCCTCCATATTTCGTCAAAGTGAAGCTTTTGAGATGACTATGTGGTTGTAAGCATACCAGCAATCCTTCATCTAGGCTCGCATCATCCGCTTCGATACTGTTCAAATCTATCGTTAAATCTGTGAGCTTACTCTTGTTGAGCAAACAACTAGATGTATCATTTTTTCTAATTGCCATGCTATCACTAATTCCCTTTCTAGAAATAGCAATTTCAAGACGCCCCCTCAAATTCGTAAGGGGGATCAAGTCGCTAAGCCCGCTAGCATTAAAAATATGTGGCTTGAAATTGCTACAAAGAGTGTAGGCATGATCAGTACTAGCAGGCTTACCCTCACCCACCACAAATCTATTTAGCCTTTGCAGACGAGTCAAACCACCCATTCGTGCGGGCATACAAGCCAATTCCTCACAAAACTTTAAACCCAAATTCTGGAGGTTGACCAGCTTGCTGAGATCCCAAGGGAGCTCTTTGAGTTTCATACAATCATCAAGGTTTAATGTTTCCAAATTGTGCAGCCTTGTGATTGATTTCGGAAGTGCTTCAAAACCATTATCACATAGGTCTAGGTATCTCATATGTGTCAATTTGCCTATAGACTCGGGCAATTGTACGATGCCGCTCTTATGCAAGTCCAACACCCTTATACATTGAAAGCTGTTGATCATGTCAATGTTTACGTCACTAACCTCCTCCAATCGTTGATATCGAGGCAAAGGCCGCAGAAGAGTTCGTAGATGGTTTCGTCCTTGCGTAGAGGAGATTAAATTCTGCACCGAGGAAAATTTGAGGAAACTCAAATGTCGTACACCCCTAGGCAAATAATTCTGGTCACCGCTACCATCTGCTCTATAAATCTCCTCTCCAGCAACTTCTTTTGCAAGATCATGCATCAGATCGTGCATCTTAACATCATCTATCTCTCCCAACTCATCACTGCGAATGTCTTGGAAGAAGCATCTATGTAACAATTCCAAGAAGCATTGTTCAGCTTCGTCTTCCAAAATCCTCTCCTTTGGATGAGAGGATGACGTGATAAAGCCTTGTGCGATCCAAAGATAACATAGCTCTGTCTTATTCAGATAACAGTCCTTTGGGAACAAGGAACAATAAGCGAAGCAGTGTTTCAACTGCGGGCGTAGGCGGTAGTAGCTCAGCTTTAGCAGAGGCATGATGTCGGAAGCGGCGTTTATATTGGCTAGATCACGATCTTTGAAACGCTGCCACTCTATTTCATCTTTATCCTGCAATAGACTTCCAATGACTTTAATAGCAAGAGGTAAATTCGCGCACTTTTTAACGATCTCCTTCCCGACCTGCACCAAGCGTTGATCCTTCCGCTGGTCCAGCCCTGTCATTTTCTCAAAGAGTGTCCAGGAGGCATCGTCGGAAAGAAATTGAAGTTGGACGGGAGAAATTGTTCCAATCCTTCCAGCCGTGTCCATGGACCTAGTAGTGACAAGGACTTTAGATCCTTTTCCTCCGACGGCCAGCAATTCCCTCAGCCACAACAATTTACTAGGATCCTCTTCCCAAAGATCATCCAAAACAAGCAAGTATTTTTTCCCTTCCATCTTCTCACGAAGTTTGCTGTGCAGCTGCTCCAAACGTAGGTCATCTGAACAGCTACTATCTGTTGCTGACATGATGATTTTTCGGATAATAAGTTTTATGTCAAACTCGTTTCCCATAAAGTCCCCAACACAGACCCATAACTTCAGCTCGAAATGCCCTTGCACAACTTCATCGTTAAAAACGAGTTGAGCTATCGTCGTCTTTCCGAGCCCACCAATTCCATATATCCCAAAGACTACCGTATGCGACCCTTGACCGTTCCTCAATAACACATCAAGAATCTTCTGCTTATCATCATCCCTTCCTATTACTTCTTCAGCGCGAACAAAGGAACAGGTATCTCGTTCTATAACAGCAGGTGATGGTTCATTGGAAGGCAACAAGGGGGCAAACTGGTCACCGTCTGCAACAATTTTATCCAGAGTCTTCCTAATCCTCTTGATTTCTCTAGAAATTTTGAAGGCGGTACCAACTTGGTTCTCACGAGAGAAGAAAAGTCGAAACTTCTTGGTGAATCTGCCTCTACCGATCATCATGAACTGTTTCCGCTCAACTAAAGTGGTGAATTCGTCAATCAAATCATCAGCATCATGAACTGCATCTTTGAGCCTTTCGATCAAACCATCAAGGACATGGGGCTGAGGATGGGCCTCGCGAGCAAGAAGCACACTTCTGATGAATGTTATAGTATCGGTGAGACCGTCGAGCTCGGATTTGAAGTGCCAGGCAGCCGCTACTTCTTTGAGAGCTGAAGAACCCAAACTAATGAGGGCGGTTGAAGCAGCATCAGAAATCAGACCAGAAATCAGACCATCCATTTCTTTCGACTGTGAGTGATTCACAATGGATACGGGAGAGGAGATGGAATGGGCTGGGGGCTGGTGAATAGTAATGTTTTGATAAGCAGGAGAGTAATGAATGGAATGGGTTGGAGTTAGGATATTCGAGGATAGGAAATCTTTGTTCTGTTCTGTATTTGAAAACGTGGTGGGGCACATGTCAAACAATAATAAAAGTCACAGTTTGCTGTATCAGCAGTCACCACCAGTCACCACTCAACAGTGAGATTAATAATATATAAGTAGAGTTGTTGCAAACATGTTCTTAAATTTAGGATTAATTATAAAATAATTATAAAATTCTATGAAGTTCGTACTGCATGTATTTACTTTGTACAAATATTATATATATATATATATATATAATACTCTTCTCACTTAAAATTTCAAATTTTAAGTTGGCATGAGAGACTGTAACTCATTATAAATGTGAAAACTATAAACAGAAGTAATAATCAGTTGCGTAGAATTCAATTAAAAGAAGTAGGAAATAAATATATAATATTATTTTAATATGGTCTATAGTTATTTGGACTTGAAAAATAACACATTACGGCATCAGGGAATTAGACGGTAAGAATAGATATCAGTATACTACTTTGATTGTTTTATATCTACTCTCGTGCGTTTTTTTTTTTTTTTTAGTTTTTAGGACTCACATTTAGGTGATTAAATGTGATAAATTTAATTTAAGTACTATAATATTTGACTTAATTTTATTTAAATCTTATATAGTTTGATTAATTTTATTTATATACTATATATTTTTAATTTATTTTTACGTTAGCAACATTTCATTAATATTTTTAGATTTAGACTACTAAAATAACTAAAAAACCATAGTATACATATATTTATAAGTTGATACTTTTTTTATTCATTTTTAAATTCATATCTTTCTGAAATCAAAAAGCGGTGAATTTGTGCCGTTGATTATAATTGGTGACAGCCTAACTTGTCCAATCGCCTCAGCATTTATGAGATGAGCCTGAGATTGGGTATCCAATGACACGCATTTGAATACGTTGGCCTCCATTTGAACACGTGGTGGGCCACATGTTAGTACAGCCCGGACTGGTTCTTCGTCCTTTCTGATTATTCATACTACTTTTCCAACAATGCTATACACGAGGTGGTTAAGACGTAGGAGGAATTTAATTATTTAAAAATAAAGATATTATTAATAAATTAGTTAATAAAAAAATTAAAATATTCATAAATTATGATTATTATATTAATATAAAAAAATTATTAATTGTAATATCAATCAGGAAGGACATCATTCCCTGAAATTAAAAAAGGTTCTGCGCATATCAAGAAGGTAAATTTTTTTGTTGTTTTATTTTCACTTTCTACGTAAACGATGGAAATTAGTAAGTGTATCGTTGGAAAATTGGATGAAAAAATAATATTTATAAATCATTTAGTAAAAATGTTCCAATAAGTATTTTGTATGTATATTAATATAAATATTCAGGTATTATTTTTTAAGAATTATTTAATAAATATCAATATAATATGAGTTGATATATGTTATTATCTTCATCTATCAACTTTTGTCTTAACTTTATTTTAAATTAATTTATATCAAAAAATAAGAATTATACTATGTGGATTTATTACGTACAACGTATCAATATAAAAATAATTTATTTTACTAGTTAAATTCTTTTTTTTTTCTTTTTTTTTTAATTCCTTATCATTTTTTAGAAATTTTAAATAAGTATCTAAATAACAAGTAATTTTTCAATATTATTACATTCCGGATAAATAACATTTGGTAACCCGATCTTAATTACACAAAAATGTGTCCCTAATCCTACCTATATTTGCTAATCATAAATTTTCTAAAACTAATCTTAAACCTTACCTTTTCTTTTAATTATTCATGTCATAATTAAATATAATTTTTTTCAAAAAAATATGAAAATTTATAATTATTCAATAATCATTTACGAATTTTAATATAACAATATTTTATTTTTATTTTTATTTTTGTTCTAGCTAACCATAGTGTTTTATTCCATATATTTTGTAAAATTATTTGATAACTATTAATATAAGTTGTGATACCCCAATCTCACATTAGTTATGAATAATTAATTTCACCCATGCAAACAGGTGATTTTATCATTATAAAAAGTCACTCATTTTCGTTTGTTCACTCCTTAATTTTGAAAATTTTCCAGGTAGTTTTTTACGTGTGAAGTCTTAGTGCATATTTTCTGAGAAATGAGTTGATTTTCAGTTTATTAACTAGGTCTATAAGATAGAATTAGTAAAAAATTATATCATCTGATAATTAATATTTTACTCAGTAGTAGCTTAGCTTCTGAAAAGCTAAGAAAAAAGTAGCTTCTAAATTATGATAGACTAATTTCTCATAATTTTTTTAATTTCTCATAATTTATAGTATAATAAATAATATTATACTATAAATTTATTTAATTTATATTATTTTAACTTAAATAATAAAATTTACTTAATTATTAATACTTAAATATAAAAAGTATAATTATTCACTTATACTGCTTAAATAAAATACCAAAAATTAAAATTACAAGGATATAAAATATGTTAAAATATAAACTCATCAAGATTTCAGTGTTATATACTATATATTTTAAATTTATTTTTACGTTGCCAACATTTCATTAATATTTTTAAATTTAGACCACTAAAATAATTAAAAAATCATAATATACATATATTTATAAGTTGATATTTTTTATTCATTTTTAAATTCATATCTTTCTGAAATCAAAAGGCCGTTGATTATAATTGGTGACAGCCTGACTTGTCTCCAACTTATTCCATCGTAGGCCCTCGTTAAAAAGAAAAAGAAAAAATTATGTTCGGATTTCAGAACCGTCGTTTTCTTCACCTTCATGATTGCTTTGCTTCAACATGAGCTGAGCCTGAGATTGGGTATCCAATGGCAAGCACTTGAATCATTTGAACACGTGGTGGGCCACATGTCAATACAGCTCGGACTGTTTCTTCGTCCTTTCTTATTAATAATTTAATACTACTTTTCAACCATGCTATACACGAGGTGCTTAAGATGCAGGTGCAATTCAGTTATTTAAAAATAAAGACATTATTAATAAATTAGTTAATAGAAAAATTGAAATACTATTAAATTATGATTATTATGATAAACGTAAAAATTAGTAAGCATACCGCTGGAAAATTAGGTGAAAAAATAATATTTATAAATAATTTAGTAACAATGTTCCAATAAGTATTTTGTATGTATATCAATATAAATATTCAAGTATTATTTTTTTAGAATTATTTAATAAATATCAATATAATAAAAATATAATATCTGTTGATATATGTTATTATCTTCATCTATCAATTTTTTTCTTAACTTCATTTAAAATTAATTTATATCAGAAAATAAGAATTATACTATATGGATTTATTACATATAATGTATCAATATAAAAATAATTTATTTTGCTAGTTAATTTCTTTTCTTTTATTTTCGTTTTTTAAGTCCATATCATTTTGTAGAAACTTTAAATAAGTATCTAAATAACAATTAGTCATCGAATGACTATATAATATGAGTATTATATATACTCATATTCAAATAGTCATCTAAGTTTAACTCAGGATTGCATTTTGCTCAAACATGATCTATGTCGTCGAATGACTACCCAACTTGTTCAATGGTAGGCCCTCGTTGATGAAAAAATAGTCCACCGACAAAAAGAGAAACAGTTCGATTGAACGTGAACGCTCGCGTGCCCTGGGGACCACGTCAGCATCAAATGGGTGGAAAATTGGCTGGTGTCGGTGTCATGTTAAAGGTACTGTCCGGGAGAGGTGAAATGACTCCAGCGCCGAGCATGGCTTCTTGACTCTTGAGGCAGTATCACCAATTTTTGCACTAAAAAAAATATTTTTTTCTATTAAAAAATTATCGTCATATATTTTAACAATACAATTTAACAATTAATTTTTTTAAAAATATACAATATATTTTATCATAAAATAATAAAAATTATATTCGTATTAAAAAATATTTTTATACCATTAATTTTTAAACATTTTTTAAATATATATAAAGATATATTAATGATCAAATATTTTTAATACAAATAAATATTATTTTTTAAAGAATAAATTATAAAATTATTATATTTCCCCCTAATTTTATTATTTCTTGTCATATTAATTATATATTAAAAAATCTCAGTACTTTAAACAAAAAATGCCACTGATACATTTAAAAAATTAGACTTAAATAAATATTCTCCTAAACAAAATAAAAATATCCGGTATAACGTGTTTTCGTAACTGTTTAACGAGGAGGGGAAAGTACTTTTTAGAAAAAGCAACTTGGTCATTATTTCAAGGATGGTGTCGGGTAGTTGGGTTCATTTCGTTCATAAAATAATCGTGATATATGGATAAAGTCCCATATTTTCAAAAAGAAGGGGCTAGACAACTTTAGTCATCATTCTACGAAATTAAAGAAAATGCAGACCTCATAGTTCATACATGTCAAATGTAAAAAATTTTGCTATTATATATTCACTATCTATGCGGTGGTCAAAAATTAATAAGTATGCAATAATAAAATTGTGTGAAAAAAACCTATTCATAAATCATTTAGTAATAATGTTACAATAAGTATTTTTTATGTATAACGATGTAGAAGTTTAAGCATTTTTTTAAAATTATTTAATATATATCAATATAATAAGAATATAAGATGTCTCGATATATGCTATTATCAATAGTTATCCATTTTATTCTTAAATTCATTTGAAATGACTTTAATTAATAAAATAAGAAATATATTGTGTGGATTTATTACATTAATGGACCAATATACAAATAATTTATTTTGCTAGTTAAATTCTTTTTTTTTTAATTCCATAAAATTACATAAAAAGTTTAAATAAGTATCTAAGAAACCAATATTTCTTCCTTTTTTTACATTTAAAATTGCAACTACAACATTTAACATCAATAAATACTTATTAAGTATCAATATGATACTATGATGTTTTTTAAATCTGAGCAATTACATTAAAGTTTTAATTTCATAAAATTTCATAGAATTAGTGAATAAGTTTTTTTAATGTGCTAATATAATAATAATTTAATTTATAAACTAATTTTGGTAGTTAAATTCACACTTTCAAAAAATAATTCATTGAGTGAAATAATTTTTTAAGATCATTGTAAATTGTATTTCTTACGCATCAATCATTTTCATACCATATTTAAAATGAATCCAAATCATTTCAAACTAAATTTGCAAATTTTTAAAGTTACTAGTATTATAGGTATTGAATAGCTGTTTATTTTATAACACGTGTTAGTATAATAATAGTATTTTTAATAAAATGTTTCTAGTTGAATTTAATATTTCAATTACATATAATTTTGTATGATTATTTTATGAGTATTTATTACGCATCAATTTAATGATAGTGTAATTTAAACAAAATTATTTAAAAAATTAAGTCATTTAAGTGGTTATCATATTTTTATGTATTATAATTATAATTGTAATATTAATAATATATAATCAGCTTTATAAATTTAGGTATGAATATAACAATAGCTTAACTTTTTTATTATTATATTTTTTTAGGTAAGTAAGTAAAATTTAATCTAACTTCACTAAAAGGCAATAAAAATGTTACTAGTCAAATCATCACACCACCACCAAACCATTTACATAATCTCATTACTTATTATACTCTATGGCTCTATTAGGAGCAAAACACCTACTATAGACTATAAAACTAAGTTATTCGAGAATAATATTACTAGAATGGAAAATTAGTATAAAGACTTTTGAATTTCATTTATACCAAACCTGTAACAAACAATGTACGCAACAATACCCTATTCTCCTTAGGTTATCTTGTTGTTTTCGCATAATTCTTCAACTCATCTTCCCATGTGTGAATGATATCTCCATAATTGAATTTCTATTTGATTCCCTTCCAAATCCCTAAGTTATATGAACATTCTAGGAGGATGTGCGAGATTGTCTCATCCTTTTTATGTGAACAATGCTCATAATGGGTTTCATTCAACTGGTCCACCCTCTTAGGTATATTTTGGTCATCAATCTCTTTGTAATGTTAACCACATGAGAAATTAACATTTTAGAGTTTTTAATGTATACCAAACCGGTGAACACCACCACACCCTTTATCCTTTCTATCTCACAAGACCATAGACCTTGTATAGATTATAAGACCAGTAGCTTATGATATATCTTAGTTTGTGTTAGCGATTTTAAATTAAGGGTGTAACATCATCATTTTTTACTATCAAATTTTTTTATTAAAATAAGTTGTAGAAGCAAAAAATACTTAGGGAAAAGGAATTGTTACTACCGTATTTGACATAAGATAGACGTTCATTGCATACCACGTATATGTACAAGGCTAAACCAACCAAACATTTGAAACAACATAGTACACAAATAATTATTTAATTAAATAACCCAAAGAGTGTTTACATTGGAGAACTCTAACAGGTTCTGATCAAATCATTAAAAATATACGCTAATTAGGTATGGGGTTACAAAACATCATTAAGGACATGATACCTAGATTAAAACCATGATCCGCTACGGATCCCATCGAAACCTACTGAATTTCCTCGCTCATGAGTCTCGATCCAAATGAGGAAGACCCTTACCAGTCATCTCCAAAGACCTGCATATGGTCCTATGTTCATAGGAATCAATAGGTAACTGATCAAAAAGGTACATCACTAGGTTATTTATTGAGTAAGCCTAGTTGATCCCTCAATGTAACACAAGTATAATAACTTGTCATTCATGAACATAATGTACAACATGCATCATGGTAATACCACATATATAGAAAGGTAAAGGTGCATAAAATGTGCTACCATATACAATTCTAGCATAGTTGTAATCCTCTAAAATTTAAAAAACCTATAATTTAATAAATAAATTTTATTTGAAATAAATTAGATTTTAAAATTATTTATTTTAATTATTTTTTGAATTTTTGAGTATATAAATTTGGATAGGAGTATTTAATACATTAAAAATAAATATTTTGTTATTTTATCATATTATTTTTATTTAAATAATTTTTCAAACTAATACTTTACCAAAATTATCCTTTTTGAACCAATATATTAAATTATGTTGAATTAAATTATTAAATTAAATAATATATCAAAATATTACATTTTATTATTTTATAAGTTAAATTAAATTATTTTCCCTATTTTCCTTTTTCTTTTTTTCCTTTTCTTTCTCCCTTTTCTCCTTTTTCTTCTTTAATTTGTTTCCCTTTTTTTCCTCCTTTAGGCTGCCCTAACTAGGCCCGCTTCCTCCTCCCTCTGCTCTTGGGCTGCTGGCCCATCTCCTCTCTCCCTCTCTTTCCCCTCCTCTCCTGCACATCTCGACCCAGCCTAGATGCCCTCCTTTCTTTCTTTCCTTTCCCCTTATACCTAGCCCGACCCAACTCTTCCTTTTTTTTCTTTCCCCTACGCCAGCCTGCTACACCTCCCCCTTCCCTTTCTTTCTTCTTCCTCTACATCCCATCCAATGTCCTCCCTAACCTATCTACATCACCATGACTGCCACCCCGAGCACCACGCCTACCACCGCACTCTCTAACGACTGCCACCACCTGTCTCTCTCTCTCTCACCTGTCGTTTTTTCACCATTTTGGAACCGAGAAGCCATGCACCCCTTTCCGCATGGCCACCCTTTCCTCTTCTTCGTCTCCCTCTCCCTACCACCCTAAACGTTGTCATCGACCGGCCACCTATCCACCTATCCTTCCTCTTCTTTTTCTTCTCCTCTTCAGCCCTCCCGCCCCATATTTTTTTAGCCCTTTTTCTCCCCCAATCTCCTTCCTTTCATTTTTCTTCCCCTCCATCTTTTCCCCTTGTTTTGCACCACCGCCGCCCTCCGCCGGTGCGACCGCCTCATTAACCACCTAAACCACCATTTGCACCCTTCTACTCCCTCCCTACACCCCCACAACACCACCCAAGCCACCTCGTAGCTCCTCCTTTCTCCCCCTCTTCTTTTTTCCCCCCATTTTTCTCCCTTATCGGTAGCCCCCCTACAACCCCACCATTCGCTCTTATTTGGCAGCCTCTGCCACCACCCAAACCACCAATCCACTCCATGCAACCTCCTCTACCACCCTTATACCTTTTTTGGCCAAAAAAAGCCCCCTCACACCTCCATCTTTCCCCTCTCTTTTCCTTCCTTCTTAGCCCGGTCCACCTCAGTAGCCATCTTTGCCGCCTCGCCGCTGCCACCTCTACCGCTCTTGGCCACCAACAACCTACCCCCAACTACCACCTATACCCTTCTTCACTCTTTCACCCTTCCCTTGCCTCCAATCCTCCCCCATCTATCTTCTTCCCTAGCGTAAAGACCCTAACCCGAAAATAACCATTATTCCTCTCCTTCACCCCCTTTTGAGCCTTCCTCCTTTTTATTTTTGCATGCAGCTCATGCTGCATAAGAAACATGAATTGCTGCATTTATTGGCCCATTTTTATTAATAATTTTAAGCTATAACAATATTTAAATTAATTATTTCATCAAGTAAAATTTATAAAGTCTTATGCTTTGATTTTATTATTTCTAATATAATAAATATTGATATTATTTTTAGGTATTGATTTTGCTAATCAAATCTTGAATCTTTAACCATAATACCAGTAAGATTCAATTTTGTGGGAATTAAGGTAATCGTTAAACCCCACTTAAACGCATGGATAAATGTATGTTAGCACATTAGGGTTTTTAATACGTTATTATGCTTGTTATATGTTTGTTGATATAATATATATATATATATATTCTTGTATTGATTAATAAAAAGGAAAGTATGCTAGTTTATGTACTATGTGTGGAAATATTGCTTAAGGAAAGAGTTGGCTATTAATGAAAGTGTTAAGTACTTATCCATGTTATTTTATGTTATTGTAACCATTTATGCATGAATAATATTATTGTGAGCCCTAGGGACATTTTAGTAATATTTATTGTACAAGAATATGTGTGGGTGCTAATATATATCATATTAAAATATAATAGTTGGTGGAGTTGGACATTGTGAGTGGGGTATTAATATTAATATTCATGTAGTGGTGATAACTTAATCAAAGTGGTATAATAAGAGGGTAAGATGGTAAATTTGTAAGAAAAGGGCATTATGGTAATTCTAGAGGAGAAGGAAAAACTGGTAAATCATAAGAAAAAGAGTATTATGATAATTTTGGAAGTAAAAGGGGGTAAGAATGGTAATTTTGGAAAGTAAAGGGGGTAAAATGGTAATTTTGTAAAGAAAGAGCAAAATGGTAACTTTGGATGTAAGAGGGTATTATGGTAACTTGAAAGTAAAAGGGTATTATGGTAATTTGTCAGCAAAAGGGTAATATGGTAAATTTGGATATAAGGGGGTAAAATGGTAATTTTTGTACATAAGAGGATATTATGGTAATTTTGGTAGTAAAGGGGTAAAATGGTAATTTATAAGTAAAAGGGCAAATTGGTAATTATAACAATGGAGAAGTGTAAATTAATAATTATAAATATGGAGAAGGGTAAATTGGTAATTGTAATTATGGAGAAGGGTAATTTGTTAATTATAATAATGGATAAGGGTAAAATGGTAATTATAACAATTGAGAAGGATAAAATGGTGATTATGATAATGGAGAAGGGCAATTTGGTATTTTAACCAATAGAAAGGTAATTTGGTAATTTTGATAATGGATAAGGGTAATTTGGTAATTATAATAATGGATAAAAGTAATATGGAAATTATAAGATTGTAGAAGGGTAATTTAGTAGTTTGTCCAACTAAAGGGGGCAATTAGGTAATTATGATAAGGAGAATGGCAATTTGTTAATTTAACCGATTTGAGGGTAATTTGATAATTTTGATGATGGAGAGGGGTATTTTGATAATTATGATGTTAGAAAATGGTATATTGGTAATTTAACCCACTAAAGGGGAAATTTGGTAATTAGGATAATGAAGAAGGGTAATTTAGTAATTTGACTAACTAAAAGGTAATTTGTTAATTATAATAAAGGAAAAGGGCAAATTGGTAATCTAACCAACCAAATGGAAAAATATAATAAGTGTAACAATTATGAAGGGGGATTAGTGACCTGATAGGTATGGGAGATAACTTGGTAATCTAAATCAAGTAAGGGGTAATTTGGTAATTATGCAATAAGGCGGGTTATAGGATAATTTGTCAAGTAAGGAAGAGATGACTTAGCAATTATATAAGTAAGGTGTAAATAAGCAATTTGTTCCTAACATGTCATCGACATAATATGACTCAAATAACTCTAATTAGAAAGGTAAGAGTATTTGACAATTAGTAAGTATCATGAGAACAAATCCTGAATCAGAATTGGATGATATTATGATGACCTTAATGATTTTTCTATGTTATCTTGAATAACCATATGAATAAAAAATGCCTAATGATATCAGAATGATCGAAAATGAATAATTATCTAATTGTTATACTTTTTGTGATCACCCTGATTAAGACACTAATACTTAAAGTGAAAGATTTCGAGATCGGGAATGGTGGCTCTTTAGGGGTCGCTACCCTAAAGACATGGTTTAGCCTACAATTATTCTGGTATTTCTTAGTGTGCCTTTGTGCCCTAACCAAGCCCTACATCTTACTCTATCTAGCTCTATAGACCTATTTAGAGGGTATGCATACTTATGGATTAGGTGTCGTTTTCAATAGGGTACCGAGTAGCTTTATGCACCAGTACGACTAAGGTACCTGTCATCCCCCAAAATTTCAAAAAGCTATAATTTAAAAAAAGTTTGTGAGAGGGGTAAGTGTATCTATCTTTCTTGTTTTTGTGTTGGAGGTGGTTAGAGTTGCTAGATTAGTGTTAAGGGGATAAGACTCGCGGTAGAGCAGTAAGTCATGTTCAGTAGCAGATGTGCCAAAGACATAGAAATAGGATAGAAAACATGCATTTATTTTCTTGATCTTCTAGTTCTTCGAGTTCTAATTCTAGGCATGACCCATAATTTAGAGATTCAAATAGACAAATTGAAGAGTACGAATTCAAAAATTTTGAAGGATCCATAGATAATTGGAAACTTCCCAAATTTCAAAAGGAGATGGTCTATAGGACTTCAAACTGGAACATCCTTCAGACAAACTACGTGATTAAAACTGAAGAATGTGACATCCAAATTAGCAAACCGATTGAAATAATTCAACTCCTATCAAAAGATTCTATCAAAAAACATAGAAAAAATGGATTCAAATACATCCACTTAGGATAATTCCAAATAGGATTCAAATCATTAAATACTTCAGTCTTAGCTGTCCTTAGAGATGGTAGGACGAAAAACTTTACGGATTCCATGATAGGAACTGTAGAGTCGAGTCTTTGTGCTTGTCTTATATTTTTCAATTGCTTTACAAATTTTGCTGCTTCGCTTACTAATCCTAATATCATGCATGCCCTAACCTTACTTATTAAAACCCATGGTTATGATATGTTAGAAGGATATGTACCTATAGCTGCAATCTATAGGATTCAATATAAGGTAGTGAAAATGGCATTCAAAACAAATGCTAGAATTCAAATACAAAAAGGTGAAACTTTAATCTTACAAACAGACAAATCAAAATCAAATGTAGTAGTCCCTAAAACTATCAAATAGAATGAGGTAGAACTCCCTGAGGATTGGACTTTAGAAAAAGCCTTACCACCCTAGGAAGAGAAAACCAAACCTTCGATTCTAAAACCAAACACAAACCTTAATCGAATAACCCAATTCGATGATAGAACTGTCAAACTTAGTTTTCCTAGGAGTCCTAGCCTTAAAATTAAGGACGACGCCTCGACCTCTTCCACCATAGACTTAGGAAATATTTTGAACCTTCCAAAAGTCATAAATTTGGAAGATAAAAATCAAAAAGGGAATTCTATAGATGAAACTCCTAGACAATCGTTTAAGAGTGCAAATTATGATACTAGAATTCCTAAGGAAAATTATAAAAAATAGGAATATGAAGAATCAAAATAACAAAATTCAGAAAATGAATATCCTCCGCATTCTCCCGGTCTGTCTGATTTCACAAAAGCCCAATTAAATGTTCTAGAAAGAGAATTTGTAATCAACAAAGATTTCTTCAAAAAGGATTTCTACTCAAAAGAAAATACCAAAAAGAGGAATTAGTCTTTCAAAAATTTAATGGAAGAAAGACATGAAATCCAAGAAGACTATTACAAATTCATGCAAGAAAACAAAGTCAAAATAATATTTTTCGACTGGTTAGAAATTAAGTTGGCAAATAATGGTATACCATCACCATTCAAATCCATGAAACCAATAACCACTCAAACAAAAACTAAAACATGGCAAACAGAAAAGGGAACTGTTGCAATAGAACACCCGCCAATTTTACCAACAATACAAACAGTTTTTGAATATCAAAAAATAGAGAAAAAGAAAATACATGTATTCAAACCTTTTGAATTATCAAAATCAAGTCAAAAGTCTATCCAAACTGGAAAACATTAGTTCTTTAGGGAAATAAAAGAAAGATTAGATCATATTGACCCTTCAACTTCGTCTAGCCAAAATCAGGTCCTTGATACACTTGAACAAAATGCGCAAATAAACATGATAAATGAAAATGAGCAAACTGATCAAACTGGATCTGACGAGGACCAAGAACAAGAACCTGTTTTAGCCCGTTTAGATAATCCATCAACCTCTAGGTCCATAATACCTAGGCAAACACCACCTGACCTCAACTTAGAAGTTAGGCCCAACAAATTAGTACAGCCCAACTACAAAGCCTCATAATTGTACGAATGGAACATAGATGGACTGTCCGAATACCATATCTTAAATTTGTTACAACAAATGACCATGGTTGCAAATGCCTACAAAACCTAAATTAACACTTCTGATAGATCCATAGCAGAACTCCTTATAGCAGGGTTCTCTGGACAACATAAAGGATGGTGGAATTTCCACTTAATACCAGAAGAACAAAATTAAATCTTAGAAGCCATTAAATTAGATGAAAATGACTTAATCATCTTTGATAATGGTGAATACATGTCTGATACTGTTGCATCTCTTATTCTGGCCATATCTCTACACTTCGTAGGAGACCCTTCATACCTTAAGGAAAAAAGTGCAGAACTTCTATCAAACCTTAGGTGCAAAAGACTTAGTGAATTCCAGTAGTACAAAAATACCTTCCTAACTAGGATAATGCTCAGGGAAGATTCAAACCAACCATTCTGGAAAGAAAAATTCTTAGCTGGATTATCTCCCCTATTATGTGAAAAAGTTAGGAATAAAATCAAAGAAGCTCATGGAAACCAAATCCCATACAACAAATTTACTTACGGTGAATTAATCAGTTTCACCTAAAAAGAAGGTTTAAAATTTTTTCAAGATTTAAAACTACAAAAACACCTCAAATGGGAAATGAACAAAACAAAACAGGAACTAGGATCATTCTGCAAACAATTTGACATTCTAGGAACATCAAATAAATCAAAGAATTGTTCTAGAAATTACAAACCTAGTTACCACAAAAAATCAAAACAAAAATATTTACTTGCTCCACAACAATAAAAACAAATTCCCTATTACCAAAAATCAAAGCCCAAGGGAAAGAAACCTACAAATTCTTCTTTAAAAAACCCCAATAATAGGAATAGACATAGCAACTTCAAATGCTACAGATGTGGAAAGATAGGACATACTCAAAAATTATGTAGATTGAACAAACAAATTCGTGAATTAGACTTAGATGAAGAAACTAGAGAAAAGATTCAAAACCTCCTAGTCTCATCTGAAGAAGAAAACGAAAACCTGAAATTAGATGAAATCATAACCAAATCATCTTCTTCTTTGTACCGCTCCTCTAACCCAGAGGATGAAAACCTTGAAAATCAAATGAATGTATTAACAAAAGAACAAAAAATGGTTCTATACATAGTTCAATTCATACCTGACCCATTAAAACAAAAAGAATACCTTAAAAAATTAATGGAGTTAATTAAACCTGATGAACCACCAAAACCAATAAAGTCAAACATTCCCAAGAAGCCAACAAACAATTATGACTTAACCATGATTCTCAAAAGGCAAAAAAAAGGCGAAATTTTTAATTCCAACAACTTCCGAACTCCATCATTAGATAAAAGAAGTAAAAAAGGAATTAAAACTATTGTAATAAAAACAAGAATCTAACAGTCAAACTATTCAACTACTGTTGACCAAACAAATGCAAAACTCGTCTCCAGAGACTAGTGAACCAAACATGTCTGAGGATGATGAAATTCAAAATGAACCAATACCCAAAGATTTCCTCAATGTTTTAAAGGAAATAACTTCTCACAAATATATCATTAGTATAACCCTTAGGTTATTAGATGATTTTTAAATTAATACAATCGCACTATTTGATACCGGTGCTGACTTAAATTGTATCAAATAAGGAATCATACCCAAAAGATTCCTCTCCAAAACCAATGAAAAACTGTCTGTTGCAAATAACTCCAGACTTAAAAGAAAGCATAAATGTGAGGTTGATTTAATTTGTAACAACCTACACATAAAATCAACCTATTTGATAACTCCAGACATTAGTCAATCAGTTATCTTAGGAATGCCTTTCATTAATTTAATAACCCCTTACAAAGTAGGTTGTCAGGAATTTCTTTCAAAATAAAAGGAATAAAAAACACACTTTCCTTTTTAGAAATACCCAGGATGAGAAATCTCAACCTACTCAAAGCAAACTCAATCTATAAAAATCAAATTAATCTCTTAAAAAAAGGAAAACAAAATGATCTTGATTTCTTAAAACAAAATGTGAATTTATCCCGGATCCAAAATCAATTAGAAAAAAAAAAATAATTAAGGATAAAATTGAACAAATTAGAAATCAAATCGAAAGTGAGATCTGTTCAGATCTTCCAAATGCATTTTGGTCTAGGAAAAACCATATGGTAGATCTCCCTTATGAAGATAATTTTGACGAGAGACAAATACCAACAAAAGCTAGGCCAATTCAAATGAATTTAGAATTAATAGAACACTGCAAACAAGAAATCAAAGATTTAGAATCAAAAGGATTAATCTCTAAGTCTAGATCACCTTGGTCATGCGCAGCGTTTTATGTCAATAAAAATTCTAAAATAGAGCGTGGAATACCTAGGTTAGTAATTAATTACAAACCCTTGAATGACGCTCTCAAATGGATTAGGTACCCAATTCCAAACAAAAAAGATTTATTGCAAAGGTTGTATTCAGCATTAATCTTTTCAAATTTTGATTTAAAATCTAGTTTTTGGCAAATTCAAATTAAACCAAAATACCGTTACAAAACCACATTTACTGTACCTTTTGGGCAATATGAATGGAATGTCATGCCCTTCGGATTAAAAAATGCTCCTTCTGAATTCCAAAAGATTATGAATGAAATTTTTAATCCATATTCAAATTTCTGTCTAGTATACACAGATGAAATCTTAGTATACTCAAAGAGTTTAGACCAGCATTTCCGACATCTTAGGATTTTCTTTGGTGTCGCAAAGTATAGTGAGTTAGTAGTGTCTGAGCCCAAGATATCCTTAGCCTAGACCAAAGTTAGATTCTTAGGACATTACATCAAGTCGGGTACTTTTGTGTCCATCGAGCGGTCCATAGAATTTGCGTCTAGATTCCCGGATCAAATATTAGACAAAACCCAACTCCAAAGATTTTTGGGTAGCTTAAACTATGTTTTAGACTTCTACCCAAACATAAAACAAATAGCCAAACCATTACACAACAGACTCAAAAAGATTCCAAAACCATGGACTCAAGCCCATACAGATGTCGTTAGACACATGAAAGCCCAGGTCCAGTCTATTTCATGTCTGACCCTAGCCAACCCAAACCTATTTAAAATCGTCGAAATTGATGCCTCCGAACTTGGTTATGGTAGTATTCTCAAACAGTCCCAAGCCCAAACACTTGAGCAGTATTTAGCCCAAACCAGACAATCTCAGCCCAAAGCTAAAACAGTGATCCAATACACTTCTGGACACTGGACCTAAACTTAGCAGAACTATTTGACAATCAAAAAAGAGATTTTTGTAATAGTTCAGTCCATAACCAAATTTCAGTCCGACTTGTTAAACTAAAGATTCCTCTTGCGTGTCAATTGCAAATCTGCCAAACAGATCCTAAAAAAAGGACGTATAAAATATTGCCAGCAAACAAATCTTTACCAGGTGGCAGACCCTCCTTTCAGTATTCGACTTCGAGATCGAATATATAAGAGGCAAAGACAACTCCTTGCCAGACTTTCTGACGAGAGGATTCCTCCAGGGACATTCACAACAACATGCCTCCATGAAAGAAAGGAAAGGAGAAAGTTCAAGAGATATTGGCTGCGAAGCCAATCAAATCGTGGTATGAAGCAAATGTTGAGGATGAAGCAACAGCTTCATATCCCCCAAAAGGATCCAAAAAAGATGTCCAGAAATGGGTTGAATCACTTGCCCATTCTCCTAAAATTCTCAAAACTATGCAGCAAGTTTCTAAATAGGCTCAAAGCTCCCAACCTAAACATACAGGTATGAGTTCTACAGACCCAGTCTTACAAATCGAAGGAGGAATTTCAAAAGCTCAGACTCCTTCAAAAGTGATTTCAAAAGTTTCTTCTGAAAAACAAATTTCAAACTTCCTAGTATTGAGAAATAAGATTTTAAGACTTGAAGAAATTGTTGGAATCAAACCGGCCTTCCAAAAGAAAGCCAAGTATTTTACAAAACAAAATTTTTAAATCATTTCAAACTTCAAAGATGGATTATACGATCAGGATCCCTTCGTTACCCTTAGAAAATTATTTTCTGGATGGGATTTCAAACCATAGGACATGACTGCACCCTATGCGTACTATAAGTCAATTTTAGAGTATACAAGCTCAGTCTCGTTCAAAACCTTCAAACTACCCCAAACCAAGAACGAGACCGCTTGCTCTACGTATTAGTTGCACGGGGTCATTCTTCCCATGGATTGGGGATAAAGCCTCGAATTTCCTCGAAGGCTTCCTGATTCATACAAATTTAGCCTAAATTCAAAATTAAACTTTAACTATTGGGACTACCAGCAAGCTTAGTGGACTACATTTTTCACTGAGAACTCAAGAAAGTCTCACTCCTGGTTAATTTTCTTCAAAAACTTCAACCAAACCCATTTCCCTCTCTAGTCCATCCGATGGTGGAAAGACTTCGGCGCCATCCCAGAGATCTTTCCTAAACAGGTATCAAAGTCCCTTAACCTGTTCAAAACCCTTTACAAACCTACAAAAGAAGAAAGGGTTTTGCCCCTGTCTTTGCCTTCTACTCTAGAATATTTTTCCTATGGGTATTCGCTTGGACAATGGAAATCCACAAAATTGAAGGAGTCCCCACCTTAATCCAGCTTTTCAAGGTCAAATGGTGGTCAAAGTATCAAACATTCGAGAAGATGTCGGAATAAGCTGTTCAAAAAATAATAAAAGAGAACCAAGCATCCTCCTCTTATGCAAAACATATTCAAGCCAACCCAGATCAAACAAGATTTCTGACCCAAAAGTCTATTACGGTCGCTAAGCTTGTAGCCGCCAAAACCGAAGATGAATACTTGGCCATTCTAGATGAAGTATTGTCTCAAACCAAATAGGATAAATCTTCCTTCTCGTCCGTCACTCCAGAACTGGATTATGGAAAAAAAAATGAAGATGACTGTTATGGAATACTTCTGAATATTCAGTAACTTTTATTCTTACAAGTATCCGATACGTAGGCATTCGATGCAACGCATAAAACCAGTGGCAGACAAAAATTATTCCTACTGACAAAAGTTCGTGTCAAAGTTAAAAGCATTGTCCTCACAAGTAGTAGGAATCTACTTTTGGTGACCGTCCTTTTTCCCGAGGTAAAAACAGCAAGTAAAAGCAACCGCAAAAGTGAAAGAAGAATACGACAAAGGAATCTGCGGCAAAAGATGATCACGCAGATTACTGTTGCTTTCCCTAGGTTACTTTTTACTGTTTGTACCTTTTACCTTGTACTATTTAAACTTTTAGTATACGTTTTACCGTGTACTTTTTACTATTTACTTTTCAGAGGATTTCCGAATCCACTTTTCAAATTTGTAATTGTTTGACCCCCTCTTCTATATAAGGGGTCTTAGGTCTTTATTTGGAGGGGTCGAAACAATTTTACAGCCTCTGGTAAGACGACCACTCATCAAAACTTTGTGTTAAACAAAATAAATAAAACCTTCAAGTTTTATCCTATCCTTTTCCTTTCCTTATCTATTTGAGTTTATTGTTATTAAATTATAGGTTTTTGAAATTTCGGGGGATTACATCACTACCCCCTTAAAGAAAAACTTCATCCCCGAAGTTTACGCCTTAGGAATAGGGTTACGAAGAGGGATCCTAGCCTCCTAGGTTACTTGGGGTAAGAAAAACCTACTTAGCTATGGAAAACAACTATGCACACAATTAATACTACAAATAATTACGCAGGACCCGAAGGTAATCTTAAAGAAGTTTCATCATGATTGATCTCTTATTCATCTACTTCGATTAATGACATTGAACATGTTTCTCCAATTGCCTCTTTCTATCGAACCGATGGCTGCTGTGACCTATGGATTCCTTCACAAAGTGCGCCGTAGCATTCCTAGCTCCCTAATCTATAGTCTAACCATGATAGTTCAGATACTTAAATTCAAAAACACTACTACTATAGCAACTATAGCATTCAAAGCCCACAATTTTTATTTATTATTATTTTGACTATTCGTTAATAGTTATCCTCATACAGAACAAAAGTGATCGTACATTATGACTTATTAATAATTGATGGTCGTGTTAAGTATGTAATTGTGGCACATGTATTTCTTGTTATAAAAATATGTAGCTTTGTTTCATGTGTTGCATTGCGAGCCTACCTTTAAGCATGATTTTAAAGGGTTAGTCAATACCGTAGCACTAAAGGGTTCCATTCATGGGCCCCTGCCTACTCAATGGGCAGTGTCCCTTACAGGTCTTTTTTAGGTCCTATTCAAGTGGGTAGTAGAAAAGAGAGTAAGGAATTATCTGAAACTATTAATGTTTTTCTTCTTCTCTTTTAAATTCCTGGTTTTAATGTTATATTATTGTTGTTATTGTAACCACCACTATTCGATTTTATTCTTGTAAATGATTTGTTAGTTTGTTACCCTACTCCGATTTAAATATGAGTTGTAAATTGTGTTTTATACTTTTAGCCTTAACACTTGGTACTAGAACAGTATGAGTGAACTGGTCTGGTATTAAGTATAGCGGTAATATCCTCGAAATTTACAGTTTTATAATTTGCTTATGCTAATATTTTAATAAAATAAAAAAATTTAATGGTAAATTTTAGGGGTGTTACAATAGTAGAATACATAAAAATCATAGTACTTTCACATAAAGCATATATAAGTAATAGCAGAGAGTATTCAACAATCCTTAGGGTTATTCCCATTGTCTAATTCCTTTAATATATGCCATCCGTTTATCTATGTAAGAGAATAGGTCAATCACTAAATCAATGTTCCATTCTATAACCAATTAGTTAGGTGCATAAACCAAATTTATTCATTTTGGTTAATAATACCATTACCTCCATTTCTTAATCAATCATCAACCATGCATTTTGTTGCCATTCATGATTATCCATCAATATTTACCAACTATATTTTATTATCATTGAGCAATAGAAGTGCATCACCCCATGGTCTCCCATACTATGGAAGCCTATTTAAATAGGGACATAAAGTCTAGGATGAAGCCAATTTGCAAAATGGACATAAGTCCGTGCCAAAGCCAATCAATATGGACATAGGTCCAAATCAAAGCCAACCTCCTAGGTAACGTGACTCTTTCTTTTTCTTTACATCGTTAGTGTTTTATTCATAAGATGGATGATCATACAATACTCATATAAAGCAAGAAAGTCAACTTTCCATGCTAGTCCATATTAATCATTTTCCTTCTATTTTTTCCAACCATGTGGGTTTTCCATTTACCCTTGGACAATGTTATTCATTTCCATCATTATGTTTAATTCCAACCTAAGCTGATATTAATTACTATTTTCTCAATTAGTCCCACTTATCATAAGTGAAATGCCCATTTAATCCTTCAATTACCCATGAGGTATACCATAACCCATGGTCCATTTTGATATTTTATTTAGGCCAATCGTCTATGATAAAATCTATATTTTATCCCATTAATAACTATAGTACAGTGTGAATCATAATCTCAAAGCATAACTTAACCAAAAAGAAGCAAATTAATCAAACTAGTTGAATAAATTGTTTTTAAAATAATTATGATTATAATTAGTTATAGTGATAATAATTATAATAATAAGATCTGGCGATAATAATATTATTCATGGTCATAATAATATATTTTATCATTGCACATATTAATCACAATATTGCGTAAAATAATTAAATAATAAATATTGACATATTAATAATAACATAAATAATAATAATATTAATTATATTTTATAATAATTAAATGATAAATATTAACTTACTATATTAATTAATTATATCAATTAAATAATAATAGTATTATTATTATTATGATTATTAACTGTTAACATCTAATTTGATTCGTGCTAGTCTAATATGATCTGAACTAAAAATAAGGAGAGGAAAACAGACCTTTAGTCATCTCATGGATGCACTAGAACCTTAACACCTTATAATGAATGTCTTTTTCCAATTAAAAGAAAATTAATGAAGAAAACTTTATAAAGGCATCTTTATAACATTTGATTAATTCCACAAACTAAGTGGTAAGATGACATGCTTGTGTATAAAATTCTTTATCGGTTTATATATATATATATATGAGGTTAAAATTAGTTTCAATTTTAAGTACCATTATTTCTAAAATTCTCTTTTTATGCCTTGAACGGGTTTTTATTTAGTTGATCACCACCAAAAGCACTGGCAACATCAGTAATGCCACCATGATCAACGATCACTACCCCAAAAAGTAGTTTTAATAACGGTTATTTTACAGTTTTAATAACGGTTTTCAACCGTTATTAAAACGCCCGTTATTAAATCTTTAATAACGATTCATAACCGTTATCAAAAATATAAAAAAACCCGCCAATATGAGCATAAAATGCATTTTTAATAACGGTTTTTGAGAAAAACCGTTGTTAAAAAAGAGGGTTTTAATAACGGTTCTAAAGAAAACCGTTATTAAAAGGTAGGTTTTAATAACGGTTCTTATGAAAACCGTTATTAAAATACCAGAGCTTTAATAACGGTTTTATAAGAACCGTTATTAAAACAAGGTTTTAATAACGGTTTTATAAGAACCGTTATTAAAACAAGGTTTTAATAACGGTTTTAATAAGAACCGTTATTAAAACCTACCTTTTAATAACGGTTTTCATCAGAACCGTTATTAAAACTTCAGTTTTTTTTTAGTTTTTGCAATTTTGTTCCTGCCCACATACACAGTTGTATGTTCAAATAATTACCAAATATGCATTGTAAAACAACATCAATTGATAACATATCTGCAATCACACCATAATTTCATTCAATCCCTTGTTAATACACCGGACATATATACTCAAGAATCAAAATTAGTAGGCATACCACAACTTGGTAGCTCTACACACCAAAGCAAAATGTTTATAAATCTAGCTTAATTACAAGACTTAAAGACATAGACAAAATACAAGCCTGCAGAACATGCATGTAGAATATATAGATCTCTACCTAATACCGAATGAATGAGTGCACATGCTTGGCCCATTGCTCTCTCACTTCATCAATTTCTTCAACACTGTATTGCTGGCCTTGTGCATAATCATCGGTGAAAAACTACAAATCCCAAGTTTTGATTAATATACAGTTAGCACTTACGTCAAGTATCAAACATATATGTCATGATTCATTAATAGAAAAATATCGAAAAGAAAACATACATGGCTTGGATCTATGTTGACCGATCTATTTTGGACTATCAGATCCATTGATCTACATACATAGTATCCACAATCTTTGTCGTTTTGCTGTTGTGGACACTGTCATATAAATTCAGTTAGCTCTCTAACTATTAGATATTAATTTTAATTAAAATAAAATACGAAATAGTTGCCTTCCTACTTAATATGACAGGCTCGTATTGAACATTCTTTGGGTCTGGGACACCATTCCCACCTCTCCTTTGATACGTTGTCCGTAGTGCCCTAATAAATAGAGTTGGATACACAATATTATAAGTACGCATATATACCTCAAATAATGAAAGCTAGCTAGACAAATATATGTATAAATAAGCTAATGAAGTAAGAAGTGAAAAGTATACTAACATGTCGATAAATTCCTTCCCACCACGACGAGCGAATTCAAAAGGCACGTCATAGGTTCGAAGGGAATCAAACACATAGACTTTATTAAGATCAGGTCGGACGGCGTACAAAACCCAATGTTCACTTGCGAGGTGAGGAATGAGATAGAGCTTGTTGTGTCCCTCAATCAAACTGCTATCCGCTAAATAGTTTATGTGCCTACCCTCTCTTATTGTACTACCGTCAGCTATGTAGTATGGGCACACAAACACAATAGAGGAAAACATTCCCTCCATCGCAGCTCGAGTAGCTACCAACCTATGGACAACAAAAACAATGCATATTTGTTAATAAATAATAACTCATATAAGTGGTCATAAAAATTCCAATTGTATAAGTTAAGAGTACTAAAATCTCAAAATGAAATTATACTTACGTGACATAGACGGCGACACTTATGGTTGACATCCATTCTTGATTATAAATGTCGCTTATGTCAGCCGTCGATACCATGTAAGTAGCATCGTCCCTCCCAACATACTCAGGACGACAATCAATGAAAATATAATTGTCCCTGAGGTAGTTTTGGGCATAAAAATATAATATAGCTAATGCTGGTGGAGGTTGGCTTTGCTGATCTGAAGAAGGAATCTTTTGTGGGGCAACTGATTTTTCAGATTTAGCTCTCTTTCCTTTAGCAGCGCCCTTTTTTGTGTTGCTCGTTCTGCTAGTACCTCTCTTGGTTTTACTAGCAGAAGCAGTCTTCTTTTTTGATTCCTTAATTGATAATATTAAACAAAATATATATTGAGCATATAAATATATATATATATGAAAAAGGTATATATAGTATAACTACTAAACAAGGTCTAATGAACATGTCAAATGTCAATACCTCTTCATTAGTGAGATGTATTTGATCCGCAGGCCAAGCCACAAAGCTTCCATGAGCTTCTAGTACTGTGGTTTCCTCATCGCCCTCATTATAACAAGGCAAGTGTGCATTGCCAATGATTGGAGTGTCAATACTCACCGGCCTTGTATTTAGGGCTAAATTATACCCGTGGATTGTCTGCGTTTCAATACTGTGACTAATGCAAACCCTTCCTTTTGCCAAAATTGTTGAAAGGTCATTCGCTAATAAGTCACATTTATGCAAACCCTAAACAAAAATATTACACATTATTAATAGTTTATTACACCGAATACATTTAATAACAATTCATAGTTTGTAATGCTTACCTCGGGAAGAGTAGAAAGAAATGCATCAGCTTCACAACTATCTCTGACGCTATTTACATTAGGTATGTGAAGCTGATCATGGTCTACTGAATCGGATGGCTTATACCCTTGAGATTTAATAAATGACAACTCTTGCTCCATTGTTGCCATCCGTTCAAATGCCACGTTCAATTTTTGGGTGAGGATGGCGACTTGCTCATTAATGCTATGAGAACCATGAGATCGACCACATATGCTCGTTCTCGTAACACCCAATCCAATGCCCCTGTGTCTTCCAGGGTGTTCTACAATTCCTGTAGCCTGGGCCACAATGCTATATTGGTCCACCTCCTCACCTTCTGACGTTTCAAGTTCGTCCTGTAAATTTAACTTATAGGAATAAGCATAATATAATAGTTTTCTAAAAGAAAACTAAGTAGGGTTCTAGATATCTACAAACTTACAATTTTTTTGGCTGCAACATCAACATATTCATTAATATATCCATCTCTTATTGCTCTAGCCTTCTTCCATAATGTACCAATATTGATGGACGAGGTACATGGGTCCAAGTCTTAGGCTAGGAGCTACAAATCAAAAAATATTCTTAATTACGAATATTATTATAAAATTCAACATTTACATATAAATAGACAATGACAAAATGCATACCAACTCCTCTTCAAGGCCCGCATAGCCTTTGCGAGCCATATTATGCCGATATTTATTTTGCTTGGCAATCTCTTTATTTTGGGTACTTTTTTCCTATGTGACAAGCTAAAACATAATGACATGGTTATTTCAAGATTAAGCATAATACTGGGATTGATATAAAAAGTTTAATTGTTATCTAACAAGTACCTTAAAATCCACCGTAAGACGATAAACAATGAATTGGTTCCAACTTTCTTGATCGATGAAACCGTATCGTTTGGGTGGGTTCTGTCGTACAGAACCATCCTTCTTTCTATATATTTTTCTACGAGCTAAATATGACCTAAATGTTCTTAGATGCTCCCCACAATGTCTAAGAAGCCATTTCTTCCTACTCTCTGGGACATTGAACACTTTCTGCAAAATAAGACATGTAGATGTATACCGATGTTAATGTAATAAAATTAATAACATTTGACATACAAAAATGATTACATAAAATAGCATATTTACCGTGATTTCCTGCCAAATATGCTCCTTATGACCCTGTGGAACCTGCTTCCAATTATTATAGGAGATAGGAACACGGTTACGGGTCACAAGGGAAATGTAGGTCAAGAACATATCTGCGTAAGGGCCGATGGGAAGATTGTAAGTATTCCATCCCAAATCGACTACTTCTCCTCTATTCCTCATGTCTACGATAATTCTCATAATCGTAGGTCCCCTCTTCCCTTCTTCATCACTGCTATCCCTATTAATGTTTTTGTTGGCCATATCTCTACAAAAAATAAATAAATAAATTATGTTAGAATGTTATTTATTGAGCATAATAATGTACCATTATATTATCGATACGAATCATGCTTAGAAAGAATTAATCTCAAATGTATCATGCTATGTATCATACGAATCATGTTAACATGTTTCCAAAAGATATTAATACTAACCCTAACCCTAATTAACCATAATTAACCATAATAAACGATAAACCCTAACCCTAACCCTAGCTAATTAACCATAATTTATTATAATAAAACCTAACCCTAAACCACAAAAAAACCTAATCCCTAAACCTAGCTAAATGTAATTAAAGCATAATATATAAATCATATTATTAATTATTATTATTATTATTATTATTCTTATCATACACAATTATTTCTCTCTATTTAATTATTCACTTTTATATATTCCTTATTCTCTATATCTATTTAATCCTCATCAAATAGCAATCATTAACATATGCATATATAAAATATATTTGCATTTCATTATATGACATTTCCTATATCTTATTGCTAGTGATCTCCTATACTTATTAATGAAAATATGTGTGTGTGTGTGTGTATATATAGTTTTTATGAGTGAAAATGTATATAATTCTACACTCACATTCATATTATATATATATATATATATATATATATATATATATATATATATATATATATATATATATGTAAAGGTCTCGGCCAACACATGTATTTGTTAATATATAACAATAACGCAACAAATTCAACAAAAAACAGCAAAATTTTCAGCCAATACATTAAACAACCCATTTTTGAACGACGGTGAGAATGTTGAGAGAGGCAAGGGCTTCAAACATGACAGAGGATGGTGCAAGTGCTAGCTAGCTTCGGAACAATGACAGCACACACATGCAGAGCCGGCAATGGCGGAGGCGTGGTGGAGAGTTGGCGGTGCGAGGGTTTCCTTTACTTGAGAGGAGCCGGTGTGGTCGTGCGAGGGTTTGCAAGGAGAAGGAGAGCAAGAGAATGAAGGTGCAAAGAGTCTGAAAATTTTGGCACGAAACAGAACTTAACGAAATATAAGTTTGATTTTGGGGTTTTAATAACGGTTTCTGGAAGAACCGTTATTAAAAGATTCGGACTTTTGACAACGGTTCTAATATAAACCGTTATTAAATATACTTTTAATAACGGTTTACCTGAAACCGTTATTAAAACATCCGTCCAAATTTTAACGTTGCCCTTTTAATAACGGTTTTTAAATAGAACCGTTATCAAAACTTCCCGCCGATTAATTTTCACGCGTTTGACAACGGTTTTCGAACTACCGTTATTAATGTCCCGTTATTATAACCCGTTTTCGTAGTAGTGGATGCAGGTGGACTTGGTGCTAGTGGTAACAACGGTTTATGTTCATCAGCCCAAAATCAGACCAAATCAAATTATTTTAAAACTAGAATCAAAGATCATATTGAACTATCCATTTCAAGATCATATTGAATAACCTATTTTTGTCATAGACTGGATTGAAATGGTAAAAATTTTTGTTATTATATATTCACTATCAACGCGGAGGTAAATATTAATAAGTATATATTTATGAAATTGTGTAAAAAAATATATTTATAAATCATTTAGCAATAATGTTACAATATGTATTTTTTTATAATTATTTAATAAGTATCAATATAATAAGAATATAATATGTGTCGATATATGTTATTATCTACAATTATCCATTTTACTCTTAGATTCATTTGAAATGAATTTAATTAAGAAAATAAGAATTATATCATGTTGATTTATAACATTAATGGAATAATATAAAAATAATTTATTTTTCTAGTTAAATTTTTTTTAATTACACAAAATTTTATAAAAAGTTTAAATAAAAATCTAAAAAACTAATATTTCTTCACTTTTTTTTACATTTAAAATTTCAACTACAACATTTAACATCAAAAAGTACTTATTAAGTATGAATATGACACTATTATATTTTTTTAAATTCAACCAATTATATCTATCTCACTAATGCCACTTTAATTATGTTAACAAATATAACTAAAACAACTAATAAATCAATTAATATTTTTATTAACATAAGAAAATTGATTCATTACCGTCTTTATAGTTCTCTTTGGTCCTCTACCGCGATATTCTTCAAAGTTTGCCCTAATTTTTTTTTCCAAAAATCCTTACATTTTCCCCAACCCCTAAATTGAATCATCCGAAAAATGTATGCATCAACTAAAGAGAATTTCTTCTACCTTATCTATTTATTTATTATAAGTTTGACTTTGAAGCTCGTTGGGAGATTCAACCCGAGTCTTGTTTTTGAATTAATTTTACGTAGAAAGTTCTAAAATTTTGGAATCCTCAAGAGATGTAAGTAATGAAGAATTAAAATTGTGTGATGGGAAATTTTGAATATTAAAAAAATTACGATCAAATGGAACGACGATGTTTAGAGGTTGAAATTATAACACCCCAATTTTCACTACTAAAAATTTTCGTTTTTAAAGTTAAGTGCGGAATCTAAAAATAATAAAATAATTGGTGTTATTGCTACACTTGGTATAATTTTGGTGACCCTTACCATTCTTATACCAAGTGGTTAGGTTAAAATCATTCCTATGCTTAAATTAATAACATAATAAAAAATCTAAGTAGAGATAATATCATATGAATATGGCGCTAAGCCAAAAACAACTTCAACAATTTACAAGCTCAAAGAGAGAGAAATACAAGATGACATGGGTGTCCAAAAATGCCCAAAATTAAAATAATAAAGGAGTATCGGACTATCCTATGCTTTCAAATGAGCCATCTCATTCGACTGGGTTTAGAAGCTAACCTAGAAAAACCATTGCCCATTAAATAGACAAGGGCCCACAAAAAAAATCCTTCAATATAATGGTAATGAGAAACCCTTTATACTAAACCATAATGAAAAACTAGCATAGAATTCATGTGAGACATCAATATAAACATCAAGTATACGTGCATCAATATAATCATTCATAAAATCACAGACCACCCATACATCATATCAATCATACTTTTTCATCTACTATTAGTCGAGACTTACCAAGGAAACATCTAAGCGATGCTCTTTCTATTATATTTAGAACACATCAAACTCAAATGTAAGGTAATAACCACATATTACACCTATGCATCAATTCCAACAAATCTCATAACGCTAGTAGGCTTACAAACATAGATCAATACATTCCATAACGTCACAGACAAGGCTCAAAGGCACAATACTAAGCACAAGCAGGCACGAAAGTTGTTACAGAAACTCGGATAAGCACAAATAGTGCTACCAAAACACGGATAGTTACAAAGGCTATTACCGAAATACGGGTAGGTACAGATGCTGCTACTGAAATACAAGTAGGCACAACTAATACTACCAAACTCTAGTAGGCATAAAGGATGCTATCGAAACAATCCAATCATCCAATGACCCAATAATCCATTAATCATTTCTATTTTTATTCACTCTATAGTAGATCACATCAAACCTAGAGACACATCAAACATAAGTAGGCACAATGATACTACTAAACTCAATTAGGTAAGAAGGCTACTATTGAAACAATCCAGTCATCCAATGACCTAATAATCCATCAATCATTTCCATTTTTAGTTACTTAATGGGAGATCACAACAAACCTAGACAATTTTGTAAATTTTAGATATTTTGGTTCGGAAATTCTCTTAAATTTGAATCATTTTGATCATCCAAAAGATTCAAAAAATTAAATTTAGGATAATCAATTTAAAAAAAATAAATATAAGCAAAGAAGTTAATAAAATAAATATATATAAATAAATTAATAAAAAAATATAAGTATAGAAATTAATAAAATAAAATTAAGTACAAAAATTAATAAAATAAATATAACTAAA
Organism: Tamarix austromongolica; assembly: GCA_039764185.1. Lineage (NCBI taxonomy): Eukaryota > Viridiplantae > Streptophyta > Magnoliopsida > Caryophyllales > Tamaricaceae > Tamarix > Tamarix austromongolica. The sequence continues at coordinate 79,701,547 of CM077814.1, read as the reverse complement.
AAATTAACCAAAGAAATATAACTAGAGAAACATTAAATATAAATGAATAAAATAAATATAAGTGGAGAAATTAACAAAATAAATATAAGTATAAAAATTAAAAAAAATAAAGATAAGTAGAGAAATTAATAATTAATAAAATAAATATAGCAGGAGAAATTAATAAAAATAAATATAACTAAATTAATAAATAAGAGTAATTATGTAGATAAATAAACATAAGAAAAAGATGTAGAATAAAAGATATAAAAATATAAATAAAAAATAATGTATTTATACGACCAAATTTTACTTTTACCATTATTATTAATAATTAATTATATATATATTTATATATTAAGAAAATATTATAACGATAAAATTTAAGTTAAAAATTAACAAAAATAAGCTTTAACATTTTGTATCACCGCGTGACTCACTTGTCCACCGATGACAGCTTTTCCTACTCCACATAAATTATCGGCCCTTATTCTTTTAGATTGGAAGACCTAAAATCTTGAAGGATACCTAAACTATATATATATATATATATGTCGCATTTGCATCCACACCATTCAATAATTTTAGATTTCTAAATTTAAAATTGGGATCCAATATCTTTTACCCACAGATGCTTTAGGATTGGAGTAAATGGAGGTGAATCAATTGATTCATCCTATTTAGGTATCTAATTCATAATTTTATTTAGGTAAATCGAGGTTAAAGTTTTATCTCCATTCACCTCAATTAATCTCATTTTTATTAACCTCTAATTTCGGAGGTAACCGAGGTAAAGGTAAAAAAATAAGAAATTTTTTAAATTAATAGGACCAAAATACCCCTCAATAGGACTTATTTATTTAATACAAGGATATAAATATCATTTATTTTATTTTTATATATATTTATTTACCTTAATTTAAACAAAAATTTTAAAACATTCACCCACATTAGGTTAATATCATCCAAACAACATTTTAAAATATTTATCCTAATTCACCTTTATTTTTTTTATCTAAATTAATTTTTAATATTTACTCTCATCTCGATTCACAATCATCCAAACGGATCCTTAACTAAAAAAGTAGTGAATTTGTGCCATTGAGTAAATTGGTGACAACCTAACTTGTCCAATCAGGCCTCCCACTTATCATATGGTAGGCCCTTGTTAAAAAGAAAAAAAAAATATTATGTTCAGATTTTAGAGCCGTCCTTTTCCTTCACCTTCATGGTTGCTTTCCTTTAAATTTCACGGGTATATCCTGAGATTGGGTATCCAAGGACAAGAATTTGAATTTGTTGGTCAGCATTTGAACATATTGTAGGCCACATATCAATACTACTCTGACTCTTTCTTCGTGATTTCTTATGAAATCTACTTTTTCCACCCAAGCTATACACGTAGTGATTAAGACGTAATTGGAATTCAATTATTTAAGAATAAAAATATTATTAATAAATTAGTTAATAAAAAATTAAAATATTATTAAATTATGATTATCATAATAATATAAATAAAAAATATCAAACCATCCATGCTTAAAAATTCATAATATTATTAAATTTTTATATAAAAAATAAGCCATTTTTTAAAAATTAAAACCTAGCTTTTAAATTTTTATCTTTAATTTTTAAAATTTCATATAGATTTAATATTTTTTAATTTTAAATAAATAATAAAGTATAATTTTAATATTATTTTTATTATTTTTTGAATATATATTATACCTTATTTTTAATAAGAAGAAATTATTTTATTATTTGTAATATTAGTAACAAGGGTCATCATTCTTCGAAATTAAAAAAAAAAAGATGTGAATAAGCAGAATACCTCTAATTCATGGGCAACGAAATTGAAATTTGATAATAACTCGGGCATGAATCTTGAATTCCTTCCAAATACTAATATTGATGGTGTGGTTGAAATCATGATGGATGATATTGTTGAGGAAATCTCATATTGGGAAAATACATTAGTTGGATGTATTTTAGGAGGTAAAACCACTGCACAACAGGTTTAAGCTTATGTGGATAGCAATTGGAATCATGTTGCTAAACCTAGAGTGATTTATTACAAGAGGAGTTGGTATTATTTTCGGTTTGAGAATGCAAAAGATAGGGATAAAATTCTGAGGGGAGGACCTGGAATTTCGGCTCTAAAAGCCTTATTCTAAAAAAATGGACTCCTGATTTTAACTGTGAACTAGTAGATAATAGTAATATTCTTGTATGGATACTTCTACCAGAGTCGGAACCATGTTTTTGGTCTAATAAGGCCTTAAGAAAAATTACAAGTCAATTAGGTACTCCTTTAATAGCTGACAGCATCACCTCAATGAAAGAAAAGATTGCTTTGGCTAGGGTCCAAGTAGAGATAGATGTGGCGTAGCCTCTTACACAGGAAATTAAATTGAAAACCCCCTTCTCAGGTACCAAAACTCAAAATATCATCTATGATTGGGTGCCCTATTTTTGCCAAAAATGCAAAAGGCTGAGTCATAAGGAGAATGGATGTAAGACTAAGAAGATATGGAAACAAAAACAAACTAAGGAGGGCCCTCTTCCTTCCCCAATCAACGATAAGGGGAATAATAATGATGTTGTCACAGAGTCTGCTCCAACATTCAGAGAGATTCCCTTCAATTAGGAGCAATTAGAGGAAGGAGGTAGGGCAAGTTCCCAACAAGAGGAGTGGTCCACCCCTAAAAATTCAGTAGTGGTTACCAAAAATAACCACAACCTACTGCCTTCTCTCTCAAACCAGTATATAACACTATCTTGGGCTAATGATGCAGAACAACAGGATGTGGATCTTAAGGAATTGAATGAACTAGAGACAAAGGAAGGGGAGATGATGTACCAATCCATTATAACATGAATATAGGGGTATGGAATATAAGAGGGATCAATGAGAGCCTAAATCAACAAGCTGTAGTGGAGTTTTTAAATAGTAGAAAACTTGATGTTTTAGCTGTTCTGGAGACAAGAGTTAGACCTCATAATTTTGATAGGATTAGAAAAACGTTCTCTAGATATTTGGTGATTAACAACTATAGCTACCATCTGAATGGGTGAATTTAGGTTATTAGTAACCCAGGAACAACTCACCTGGATGTCATGTATTCTTCTAAACATGCCATCCATTATAGAGTGCTTCGTAAAACTCTAAATAAGAGTTTTTGTATTTCTTTTGTGTATGGTTCAAATGATGCTCTAGAGAGGAGACAACTTTGGGGAGAATTACAGCATATGCCTCAAATCAACTCTTTACCTTAGTAGCTCATAAGTGATTTTAATATAATAGCCAACAGTATTGAGAGATGTAGTTCCTTCCCTCCTAAGATGAATGATATAATAGATTTTACTAATATCCTTCATCATTTGCGGCTTGCTGATTTGGCCTCATAGGGATATTGTTTACTTGGAGTAATACTCAGAATGTAGAAGATAGGGTATGGGATAAACTTGATAGGGCTCTGGTTGATCCAAAATGGATTAGTCAGGGCGTTCATGGTCATGCAGTTTTTTAAGATCTAGGGAACTCTGATCATACCCCAATAAGAGTGACTATTAGAGGTGATACTGTTAGCCCCAGACCATTCAAGTTTTTAAATTTTTAGCTTTAAGATAATAGGATTTTTCCCTTAATCCGTCAATCCTGGTCACAACCTTTTCAAGAATGCCCCATGTACAAAATTGTTTGTAAAATGAAATATTTGAAGATTTTGTTCAAAGATTTCCATAGAAAAAATTACTCCAACATTGAATAGAGAGTCCATAAGTGTTATGATGAGTGGATTGTTGTTCGGTAGCAACTGATGTAGGGATCCAGGGACCAATAAAAGATTGACAAGGAAAATGAGCTAAAAAAGAAATATTTGCAACTCAAGCAGGCTGATCTTAGTGCTCATTATCAAAGAGAAAAGGTATTTCATATTCAAAAAAGTGATAAGAACTATGTTTACTTTCACTAAAAAGTAAAAGAAAGAAAGGTGATTTACAAGGTGGGGGTTATAAAGGATCAAAATGGTATTCTAAGAGAGGGGCAGTAGGAAGTTGTAAAAGCTTTTATGGACTTCTACACCACCTTAATGGGGTATGACTGCACTATTTCTTCTTTCCAAAAGGAAGTGTATGAAGAAAGGCCATAACTAACCTCCAGTATGTGCTCTCAACTTGTTGTTTTAGTAACTATTAAAGAAATCAAAGGAGCCCTTTTCTCCATTCAGGATGATAAAAGTTCAGGCCCTAATGGGTACACATCAGCATTTTTCAAGAAGAACTGGGGATTGGCGGGTCCTGAGGTGTGTGAAGCTATCAAGGATTTTTTCTGCATAGGAAAAATTATGAAGTAAATTAATTCCACTTATATTTTAGTCATCCCTAAGACTAATAGTATAACACCCCCAAAATTTACTCCTGAAATTTTTTTCCGAAAGATTAAAGCGGGAGCTAGAATAGAATTTGGAGAATGTTACCGCCACATCTAACACAAGATAAATGTACACCATCCATCTCATGCTATATGCAAGGCTAAAACCTGTCAAATAATTTCAAACATCTATGCCGTAAGGATGACCTCCCACAATGATATATCCAGAGGCAGATGGCAGGTGAATAAATTCACTAAATAAAATCATCGTTGAATTAATTAGTGGAACCTATAAAATAAATTCAAATTTTAAAATCTTATCAAAGTACGAGAAATTGAAAGTCAATTACGATACCCTTGAAATTTTAAATACAACACTTATAACTTCCAAAGATGAATACAATTAAACAAGATAAAACCCAATAGGTTAAATTTCAAATTGCCTACTCCCTCAAACCAAGCCTTCCACCTAAATACAATATTCGATCTCAAACCTGCACAAGAGGTTTGCTCCCCACTATCAGTGGATCATCACAGGACCCATTCAACCAAGTTAGTATCAGTACAGGTCCAATACTGAGTAAATCCCACTACCCTATCTTATGGGAGAGACGTAAACTATAACATCAAGTGCATATTAAATCATGGTGCATTACGTTGATACAATATTATGCATACTCAATACCCACATCATAAGTCCTACCGTACACATATAATAACATGCAAAATATATGTAACATCTTATTTAAACATGTAAGTTTGGTATGACCGAAATATAAAGTAGCTCATGCACCTCAGGTAAGAATAATCCATATTATTGACAAACCATTACATGGCCACACAATTTTGGATGCAACATCTTAAATGAATAAGAGATTTAGATAACCCAACCGGGCATATTTGGATAACGCCAAACCAAACCAAGCCAAATCGGGCATTTATCAAGTGGACATTTATGGGCAATGCCAAACCAAACCAATCGGGCATTTAGCGCCATAGACATTACTTAAGGGTATGTCCAGCCTCGAGCATTACTTAGGGACATGCTCAGCCTCAGACATTACTTAGGGACATATCCAGCCCCGAGCATTACTTAGGGACATGCTCAGCCCCGGACATTACTTACTTCCCATAGCACCCATACTCATCCCTCGTATATTAAATTTCCACTCTTAACCCATTACTCTATTCTTCCTTAATTGTTCTTACTTCCACATTTTTTCCCATTTTATCCTTTCACCCCACATCATATTATCAACATCCTAGCATGCATGTCCTAGAGGGTCACGTCATAAAATATCATAAACACAACAGAACAATCATTACACACATGTCATAAGGAATTCATATAAGCATACCTCAACTCTAAGCTGCGCTACAAGTAATTAGTCATTAAAAACATAAAGTATATAACATAGCATAACACATGATACATAAGGCACATGAAACACACATAGTTGTTCTTAGCCATAACCTTACAAAACAACCATAAGTAGAGGTAAGTAGAGACTTACCTAAATCCGAAGCTAGCTAAGCAAGATAAGAGGGAAAGAGAGATCACTAGCTTGAGGATCCATAATAAAGATTTCCTAGATCACCGATAGAAATCAGAATTAGGTTAGAAACTATCTTATCAATTAATAATTCACATATTGTAATTAAATAAATGCAAATGAACAAAAATGATCTTTCTTGGAAAACGAGTCCAAAATTTAGGACTTAAAAGCATAGCTCTATTAAGATTTAAGATTAAATATAAATCAAAATGGATTAATACAAATATAACTTGGGACATTTTAAATTAATTTGAAAAGACCGAGAAAGAATAATCGATCATAACTTAGTTTATCGAAAGTAACTTATTCATTAGGTTTTACAACTAAATAGGTGAACCAACCATTTGCATATAACCGAATCCAAACCGATTAGATTAAAACATAATTTAAACAATTTAAAACCCAAAGACAGAAATCGATTATATAAAAGACGTATAGCAAAAATCAATTTTATAAAACAATCAGCAAAGATTAGGGTCTTTAATCCCTAAACTATGAATTGATCAAATCACTTCGATTACCTCAAATTGATAGTTTTAAAACACAATTAAACTATCTAGATAATTAATTTCAACAAAACAATCTTTCTAGTAGCCAATTTTAAGACTAATCATTTTCAAAATTAAGGTTTTAAAGCCCCCAACACAAGCTTGGATAATTCAAATCAATTAATTCCAATTAAGGGTATTAGAAAGCAATTAGGATCATTTCAACTACTTATACAAATTTAATTTTAGAAAAACAATTATACACATGATCAATTTCATAATCTCACTTGAAATCTAGGGTTTTAGGCCCGAAAATACGATTCGGTAAAATTCTATAGATTTAATCAAATTGAATGTTTAGAAATGAAATTAAACACATTTTATAACATATCAAATAATAAATTGATCAAAACCAATAAAAGAAATACCCAATTTAGCACAATTAGGGTTTTTGAGCCCGGAACGCAAATCCGATCAATTCTTGCTAAAATATATAAAGTGGTGGTTCAAAAATGTAATTAAATATATTCTAATATAAATTATATAGTCAATTGAATAAAACAACCCGATTACACAATCCAATTTAGTCCCGTAAGAGTTTTGACCTAAAAATTCAATTCTGATCAATTACGCACAATTTTCTCAAATCAACACTTCCGATATGAAATTAAATACATTTCAAACAATATTGTAAAATCAATTGAGCAAAACAACTCAATTATATGACCAAATTTCATTACACACGAATTTTGACCTAAGTTCGATAAATTCTGCATAAATTTCACAAATTGACGGTTCCGACATGAAATTAGATACATTTAAAAACATATTGTATAATTAATTTATCCAAAATCGCCAAATTGGGCAAATTCAAAAAATTTGGGCATAACCAGACCAAAAATCTAATTTTCCAAATTCCCAACATAAACCATACAATTAACTTATCCAAATCAATCTCACGACACATATATACATAACCAAACAATTAATTTAACTTATCACAAGATAAATCATCATCAATTAATCAAATCCATATTAGGGTTTTTTAGAAATCTATACCAAACAAAAATCAACAAATCAAAGCAAAGGAACGCTGGGTAAGATTCGCAGGAGGCCGGGACTGCTTGTCGGTGGTCAGCGAGGCTCACCGGAGCCCGATGGAGACTCGTCGCTGCTGCACCCATGCTATTTCGGTGGCTGTTGCTACAACGGTTGTTGCTACGGCTGTTGTGCAGGTTGTGGCCAGCGGTGGCTGGCAAGGTTGGCCGGAGCAGGGAGGAGATAGTTGTGGAGAAGGAGGAGGCTGGGGTTTGGGGATGCAAACAGGGAGCAGAGCGTAGGGGAGTCGAAAAAGAGAAAGAGAAGAGAAGGGAGAGAAGAGAAAAAAGGAAAAGAAGAGGGGGGTCGGGCGACACTAGCTCGGGTTCTTTTTTTATATTACAAATACAAGTAGAAAATAAATACTAAATATGTAAAATTATTATTGGGTGATTTTATTTAAAATTTATTTAACAAAAATTTATTTCAAAATGATCCGAACTCTTAAAATTAATAAAAAAAAGCTATATAAAGAATTTCAAAAATATTTTCGGAAGAATTTACCAACGAACATAAAAATTTATTTTATTTATGGAAATGTATTATAAGACCTCAAAAAATTATTTAAGAATATATAATAAAATATTTAAGTCAAATTCTAATAATCCGAGACTAATTTAAATAATTTCTGAAATCGGTTTTTCGTAAATCAAGAAGCGTAAAATAGAAGAAAATTAATTTCAGGGTTAATTTCCTAAATAAGTTCCAAAAATCTTTTTAATTTAAAACTTTATAAAAATATTAACGATTTTCAAAAATGAATAAATTTAAATTCAAAAATATTTTTTACAGATAAAATCATTAAAATAAATTTAACTATTTAAATAAAATTCTATAATTTAAATAATATATTTTATTAACGAAATATAACTCCAAAATAAAGTAGAAATTATACGACGAAGTTATAATAAAAAACGAATATAAAATATTACAAATCAAAACATGATAAGGAAATAGAATATATATTTTTAACTGAAAATTAAAATCATAAGAATATAATAAAATCATGGTTGTGAACGAATTTATCTAGAATGGTTCGCAACGACAACAATTAATTAAATTCAAATATAAAGTCGAAGGCATCGATAAATCCATAAAATGAATCAAAATTAAAATAATTAAATATTCACATCAAATTACGCTAATAAAATCATTAGGCTTAATGAAATTATATTTCAAAAATACAGGGTATTACAGATAGCCTATCTGATGTTGTAGAGTTTCGTCCAATAGCTTATTGTTCAGCACTCTACAAGACCATTACAAAGATCCTAGCAAATCGAGTTCAACCACTTATGACCACCCTTGTAGGTAAGGAGCAGGCGGCTTTTGTTCCAACTAGATGCCTATTTGATAATGTGTTTATGGCTCATGAGTTGGCAAGTCATTATGGAAGAAAGAACATCTCCCCTAGAGCTATAATCAAAGTTGATATACGTAAAGCATATGACATAGTAAATTGGGGGTTTTGGAAAAATGTCCTGTTGTGCTATGGCTTTCAAGATAGATTTGTCCAGTGGGTAATGACTTGTATTAGTTCAGCAAGATATTCAATTAATACAAATGGAAAAGTGCATGGTTACTTCTATGGTGATAGGGGTGTAAGACAAGGAGACCCCCTTACCCCCCTATCTTTTTGTGATCTATATGGAAGCTCTTTCCATACAATTTAGGAAACTTAAGGATATACCAGGATTTATCAGGCACCCTAAGTGTATGGTTACCAACCTCACTCACTTGATTTTTGCGGATGACTTCCTAATCTTTACTAGAGGAGATCTCTCTTCTATTCAAGTTGTTGTGCAGACTCTTGATGCATTCTCTTAGATGTCTAGTCTTTAAGCCAATCCTAAAAAGACTAACATCTACTTTTGGGGTCTGGACAAGGAACAAAGAGAATACATCCTATCTCAAACAAGGTTCTATGAGGGGGGACTTCCCTTCAGATATCTTGGTCTTCCTTTGTGCAGTAAAAGGTTATCCATTTCATCCTGTGCAATTCTTATTGACAACATCAAGAAAAAAAATTTAGTCTCAGGGATCCCACTCTCTAAGCTATGCAGGTAAACTAGAACTCATAAATTCAATGCTATTTGGCATTCAAAATTTCTAGTACAGTGTTTTTGCTCTTCCTATGGGGGTTCTTAATCATATTGATAAATTGTGCCGAGACTTCTTTTGAAGTAGTGGTGAACAAAAGAAGTTACATCCTTGTAGCTACAAGTAGATTTTCAGGCCCAAAGAAGTAGGAGGTATGGGGATAAAAGAAATTCTTTCCTAGAATAGAGCTCTCATGACAAAGTGGTTAGCTGCTCTCATGAATTCCAAGCAAAATGTCTGGGTTGAGTGGGTTATTATTTACAACTTAAAAGGAGATGATCTTTGGGAAGTAGAAGTTGAAGGCCATCTCTCTAGAGGTTGGAATAGGCTTTTACAAGTCAAAGATCATCTTTTCCAAAAATCTGGGAGTCTTGATGTTGCAAAAACATTAATCTAGAAGTGGGGAAAGGGAGGAAAATTTAACACAAAAGAAGTTTACCAATTTTTTAAGGGTCAAGAGCCTCTAGGATATTGGAAAAATACTGTCTGGGATACTTGTTTTGTGGCTAAGCATTCTATCATAACCACCCCGGTAACACAAAATGCCTTGCTTACACAAGATGCTTTCTGAAAAAAAAGGTATTCATGCTTGCTAATAGATGCCCATTTTGTTTGAAGGCAGCTGAATCCAGGAATCATTTATGGTTTGATTGTAGCTACTCGAGGGAGGTTATTGATAACATTTATGCTTGGATGGGACTGCATAAACAATCAATGAATATGACTCATGAGCAAATATAGTTCAAAATACAAAATAAGGGGAAACATTGGATTAAATGTTGGAGGAGAAGTGGCATTGTGGTAACAGTTTATTATATTTGGCAAGAAAGAAATGGCAGACTCTTTCAAGGCCTAGACAGAACCCCACAATAACTTAATAGTCTAATCCGTTTTGAGGTGACTTCTAAAGTACTTGGCAAATTTGGCTCTGACCTTGCTTACCATACCATTGTACAATACTTCTCAATATAGTTGATTCAGTTATATTATAGCTTGAGATAGAGTGCTTATGTTGTTCATGAGGGTGCAATGGCAAATCTATGCTTGTATGCATTTAGAATTTTTTACCCCATGATGAATAAAATAAGTAGACCGATTATTTAAAAAAAATTGAAGAAAATGCAGACCTCATACATGTCAAAGGCAAAAAAAAATTTGCTATTATATATTCACTATCTATGTAGAGGTAAAAATTTAATAAGTATGTAGTAATAAAATTGTGTGAAAAAGCCCTATTTATAAATCATTTAGTAATAATGTTACAATAAGTATTTTTTATGTATAATGATGTAGAAGTTTAAGCATTTTTTTAGAATTATTTAATAAATATCAATATAATAAGAATATAATATGTCTCAATATATGTTATTATCGAAAATTATCCATTTTATTATTAAATTAGTTTGAAATGAATTTAAATAAGAAAATAAGAAATATACTGTGTGGATTTATTACATTAATGGACTAATATACAAATAATTTATTTTGCTAGTTAATTTTTTTAATTCCATAAAATTATATAAAAAGTTTAAATGAGTATTTAAGAAACCAATATTTCTTCCTTTTTTTAAATTTAAAATTACAACTACAACATTTAGCATCAATAAGTACTTATTAAATATCAATATGATACTATAATGTTTTTTAAATCTAATCAATTACATTAAAGTTTTATTTACATAAAATTTCATAGAATTAGTGAATAAGTTTTTTTAATGTGCTAATATAATAATAATTTAATTTATAAACTAATTTTGGTAGTTAAATTCACACTTTCAAAAAAATAATTCACTGAGTGAAATAATTTTCTAAGATCATTTTCAAACTGAATTTGCAAATTTTTAAAGTTAATAGTATTATAGGTATTGAATAGCTGTTTATTTTATAACATGTGTCAGTATATTAATAGTGTTTTTAATAAAAAATTTCTAGTTGAATTTAATATTTCAATTACATATAATTTTGTATGATTATTTTATGAGTATTTATTACACATCAATTTAATAATAGTGTAATTTAAACAAAATTATTTAAAAAATTAAGTCATTTAAGTGGTTATCATATTTTCATGTCTTATAATTATAATTGCAATATTAATAATATATAATCAGCTTTATAACATTAGTTATGAATATAACAATAGCTTAACTTTTTTTATTATATTTTTTTAGGTAAGTAAGTAAAATTTAATCTAACTTCACTAAAAGGTGATAAAAATTATACTAGTCAAATCGTCACACCACCACCAAACTATTTATATAATCTTATTACTTATCATACTATATGGCTCTATTAGGAGCAAAACACACACTATACACTATAAAACTAATTTATTTGAGAAGAATATTACTAGAATGGAAAATTAGTATAAAGACTTTCGAATTTCATTTACACCAAACCCGTGACAAACAATGTACGCAACAATACCCTATTCTCCTTAGGTTATCTTGTTGTTTTCGTATAATTCTTAAACTTATCTTCCCATGTGTGAATGATATCTCCATTATTGAATTCCTATTTGATTCCCTTCAAAATCCCTAAGTTATATGAACATTCTAGGAGGATGTGCGAGATTGTCTCATCCTTTTCATGTGAACAATTCTCATAATAGGTTTCATTCAATTGGTCCATCCGCTTAGGTATAATTTTGGTCATCAATCTCTTTGTAATATTAAACACATGATAAATTAATATTTTAGAGTTGTTAATGTATACCAAACCGGTGGACACCACCACACCCTTTATCCTTTGTATCTCACAAGATCATAGACCTTGTATAGATTTTAAGACCTGTTGCGTATGATATATCTTAGTATGTATTAGTTATTTTAACTTAAGGGTGAATTTTTTACTACCAGAAATTTTTGTTACAACAAGCTGTAGAAGCAAAAAAATACTTAGGGAAAATGGAGTGTTACTACTATATCTGACATAAGATATACGTCCGTCGCCTACCACATATATGTACAAGGAAAAACCAACCAAATATTTGAAACAACATAGTACACAAATAACTATTTAATTAAATAACTCTAATAGTATTTACATTGGAGAACCCTAATAAGTTCTGATCAAATTGTTAAAAAGATAAGTGAATAAGGTATGGGGTTACAAAACATCATTAAGGACATCATACCCTAATTAAAACCATGATCCGCTACGGATCCCACTGAAACCTACCAAATTTCCTCACTCAAGAGTCCCGATCCAAATAAGGTAGGCCCTTACTAGCCGTCCCCAAAGACCAGCATATGGTTCTATGTTCATAGGGATCAATAGGTGACTGATCAAACGGGTACATCTGTAGGTTATTTACTGTGTAAGCCTAGTTTATCCCTCAATGTAACATAAATATACTAACTTGTCATTCATGAACATAATGTACAACATGCATCATGGTAATACCACATATATATAAAGGTAAAGGAGCATAAAGCATGCTTCCATATACAATTCTAGCATAGTAGAATACATCATGCTTAAGAATCATGATATTTTCACATAAAGCATATATAAGCAATAACAGAGAGTATTCAACAACCCTTAGGGTTATTCCCATTGTCCAATTCCATTAAGATATGCCATTTGTTTATCTATGTAAGAGAATCGGTCAATCACCAAATCAATGTTCCATTCTATAACCAGTTAGTTAGGTGCATAAACAAGCTTTATTTATGTTGGTTAACCATACCATTACCTCCATTTCTCAATCAATCATCAAGCACACATTTTGTTACCATTCATGATTATCCATCAATATTTACCAACTATATTTTATTATCATTGAGCGATAGATTTGAATTTCTCCAAAATTTCTAATTTAAAAAAAGTATAGTTAAATAAAATTTTATTAGGAAAATTATTTAAATAAATTATTTGTATTAAAATAAAAGGGAATTAATTAGGGTAAATTAAGAAGAAATTTATAAGTATTTTAATTAGGAAAATTTTGGGTATTTTAGCTAATACAGGTTTTTATTTTGGAAATTAATTAAATAAATTATTTTTTTAAATAAGAAGGATAAAATAGTTCCAAATTAATATGAATTTTATAAATATTTTAATTGAATAAAATTTGGGTATTTTGCTAATTAAAATATAATTTATGAAAAATCTTTCAAAAATCCTAATTTATTCCAAAAAGTAATTTAAATAGTATTTTATTTAAATATTATTGTTTTTAAATATCCCAAATATCATAATTAATTTAATTAAGCCAACCCACTATTTTTCTTTTTCCATTTTTCCTTTTCTTTCTTTTCTTTCTTTGCTTCCTTTTTCCTTTTCTTTTTCTTCTCGACCTGGGCTAGCCTAGTCGCCCAAGCTTGTCTCCTTTCCTTCCCATGGCCCATCTCTATTTCACTTCTTTTCCTTCTTCTTCAGCTTAGGCTATTTCTTTTCCACGGCCCAGACTTTCTTCTTTTAACGCTACGCTGCGTTTTATCCTTTTCTTCCCCTTAAACGCTACATTATGTCTTCTTTTTATTACTCCCACTGGCCGGTCTATCTTTCTTTTCTTTCTTTTTCTCCTAAACTATCAGTCCGCCCCCACCTTTTCTCTCTTCTTTCTTCTTCCCCTTCCTCTCGTCAACCACTTGCCTTTTCCATCGACCTACACCGCCGCCCATCTCCATGGTTTTTCTCCGCCAACCTTGCCATTTGACTGGCCATTCTTCCTCTCTTATCTCTCGTTGAACTAACAAACTTTTCACCCAACCAAATTTCCCCTATTCTCAGATGTTTCCCTTCTCCTAGCCAGCCATACCTTGCCATGTTCTTCCTGCATTTCACCGACAATCTCACCGCCGGCGACCAAAACCCTACCCGCTTTACCCCCTAGCTGACCCACAGAACCCTACCCTCTCATTTACACTCTATAAATACCCCCATAATAGCCTATATTGAGCCTTTGATTTCCTTACCCAGAATATTTCCCTTGTGCGATGTCTCCCCTTCAGACACCGTTGCCTCCCTCTTTACTCACCCGACTCATTCCTGTGCCACCCTCTAACTACCTAAACCTCTCTCATTCCTTGATTCTTCGTGCATAAGCCACCCCGGCTGTGCAAAGTAGCCCTCCCAACTAACCCTTCCTTCTACTTCCGCCACCCTTCGAACCACCTTTAACCACCTCTTTCGCCGCTCCTTTCACCTTCCATTATGTACTGCAAACCATCCTCTACCTTCCCCTACCTCTCTTTTCCTCTTTCTCCCTCTCCTCCTCTCTTTCTCTTCTTCTCCTACATTCAGCGACCACCGCTGCCACCGTGCACGCAACACCTTTGGCTCCGCCATTAGTCATTCTGCCCCTCTCCTTCTATATAACTCTAAACACCCTTAATTCCACCCTCATTCTTCCTACTTTGTTCCCAACAACCTTCAACTTTTCCCCTTTTCTTCTCTTTTTGCAACCACCGCCGCTGTCGTGATGCACCTCCGCTAGTGCCTCCTGTCACCGCCAGCCTAAGGTTGAACCTTAGACCTTCTCAACCCTTTTTCTAGATTTTTACAAGCTTTATTTTATTTTATTTTATTTTATTTATTTGAAATATATTACTATTATTATTGTTGTTTTTGTTGTTGTTTCATTATCATTATTACAAATATTTTACTAATGGTGTTGCTATTATTATTATTATTATTATTATTATTATTATTGTTATGTGATTATTATTATTATTATTATTATTATTTAATGTTAATATTATTATTCTATATAGGGCTGAAAACCTATTGTGCCTATTTTGAATTGTAGTAGTGGTAATATAAATATCAAGTCTTATTATTATTAGTATTATCATTATTTTTATCGTTAGCATTTATCATTCTTATTAGTGCTGTTATTATTATTATTATTATTATTTAATAAGTTTATTATTTTTCAATGTAGGGTCGAACCCTACTTCATTTTATCTTTGATTATTATCATTACTATTAATACTATTATGATTATTATTATTTTTACAATATTATTATGGTTTTTATCATTATTATTATTATTACTATTTCATTATTATTATTATCATTATTATTATTATTAATTTTACTAATGTTATTATTAGTGTTATTTTGATGAAGGGGCCGAAGCCCTTATTTTACTTTGTTTTCGAGTTATGCCTTTTTTACTATTATTATTATTATCATTATTCTTAATATTATCATTGATATTATTTTTAGTATTTTTGCTATTATTATTTTAGTATTTTATCAAAATCCTAGTCTTACAATAAGTTAATATTTAATAGTATTTTTTGTAGGAGGGAATCTAATTTTAACTTTTTCCTTATATAGATGAGACCAGTTAAAGCCCTAAGGAGGCATAGGAGTATACTTCAAGACCGGTGTCATTTTAGGTAATGGTGTTGCTAAGGCCTATTGTATGTTGACGTGTATTATATACTTCATATGCCATGTATTCTATGCTTATCATTATTAATTATTTCGTATGTAGTATGACGTGGAGTTGAAGTATATTTCTGCGCTATTATATGGCATGCGTACTATGTGTATGTGACGAAATATTATGGTATGTGATGATATGTGTTGTGACCCTATAAGACATGCATGTGAGGATGTTACTTTATGATTTATATGGGAGAATCTAATTTATGGTGTTATATGGGTGAATCTAATTTATGGTTTTGTATGGAAGAATCTAATTTATAATGTTGTATGGGAGAATCTAATCTATGATTTTATATGGGAGAATCTAATTTACAGTTTTGTATGGGAGAATCTAATCTATATTTTTGTAAGGGAGAATCTAATTTATGGCCTTATATGGGAAAATCTAATTTATGGTTTTAGATGGGAGTGTATAATTTGTAGTTTTATATGGGAGAATTTAATCTATGGTGTAACATGGGATAATCTAATCTATGGGTGTAATATAGGAGAATCTAATCTATGGTTTATTTGGATTTAATTTAGGATTTTGTATGAAGAAACCTTAGGTTTTGTATGGATGGAATTTAAGGTTTTGTATAAAGGAACCTTGGGTTTTGCGTGAAAGAATTTAGGGTTTTATATGGATGGATCTAGGGTTTGTATGGTTGAATCTAGGGTTTCATATAGAATGTTAGGGTTTCGCATGAAAATTTTGAATGGTTGCATATGATGTGTAGAATCTGCATGGGCATGAAATTTGCGTGTAGAAATTTGATTTGGGATGTGAAGAATGTAATGCGAATGTTGTTTGGATGTTTGAACACTTTGAATGAAAAATAGTACATGGAGCAATATAAGGGTACGTAGGAGACCGTGTATGGGTTTGTGTGGACATTTAGGATTTAGTGTGGCTTCTTAGGGTTTTTGTGGTAGCATGTGTATTTGGTGATTAAGGATAATAAGGGGCTAGGGTTTGCTCTCTCCTCTCTCCTAGGGTTTGAGAGAGTCGACCATGGCCAAGAAGAAAAAGAACTCCCCTGCGCTTAAATCTCCCGTCCATGGTTCATTGAATAACCTGGATAGTAGTGTTCTGGTCGAAGCAGGTATGGCACAGCAAGAAGCAGGGGGGAATGTTGATGCTGCTAACTCGATCACGGAGGAGGGTTCAGCGAATGGGGTTACAGCTGCAGATGCGATACTCGACGTGAGTATGCATGGGACTCCTCAGCATGGTTTGGCACAGCAGGTTAGTATTCTATCCTCTTCTGGAAATACACATGCAGCGATACCTCTTGACTCAGGTGTGCGGTTGGATGAGGCGATGGCCAAGGAGGGGCTTTCTGGTTCTCCTGCTAGAATTTCAGTTAGGAATAGGCTCCAGCCTGCGTCTCCTCAAGCTTCTTCTTGGCGGGATGTGGTTACTGGTAACAGAAGTCCTTTGCATGGCCAACTTCTGGATTATCATCATCCTCGTTTTGAGCACGGGCGAGTGGTTGTCACGCTGGATAAGGAAGAAGTTGATGCAGAAGCATCTTGCTGGGCGACAACACTGGTTGGCTTTGTCTTCGGCCAATCGCCGTCTTTCACACAGATGCAGCAGTTTATTCGACAGCAGTGGCAGGCTTGTGAGCTCCCTCAAATTATTCTACATTCGGCAGGTTTCTTTTTGCTTAAGTTCAAGTCACAGCAGGATGTGGAGTGGGTTTTGAGTCATCATTGGATGTTTTTTAATAGGCCCTTTCTTCTTAGAAGGTGGCATAGGCGATTGAAGTTTAATCCAGATGAGTTACAAATGCTGCCACTTTGGATTAAGCTCCCTAATCTTCCTTTGGAGTATTGGTCTAAGAGTGCTCTTGGTAAGATAGCTAGTGCTGTGGGTAGGCCATTGTGTACTGATTTGATTACGTCTTCTCGAGATAGGGCCTCTTATCCTAGGATCTTGGTTGAGATGGATGTTAAGAAGCCTCTTTTGGAGTCTTTCATTATTTTAGATCCTGAAGGGATTGAGGTTGAGCAAAAAGTTGAGTATGAATGGAGACCTTTTTACTGCCCTATATGTGATTGTTATGGCCATGATCAAAAGAGATGTATGCAGTTGCAAAATAGTCATAATCCTGGTTCTTTAGGGGAAGGTGAATGGAGGGTTGTTCGTGATCATAGGAAGGGCAAGAGGCCTCTTGTTGATGGGCATGTCTCTCGGGCAACTACTGCACAGTTGGAAGTTGTGAAGAAGCCGGGGATGCGTTCTCAGCTGGCTATGGATGCTTCTGGTGTTGACTTGGCTTCTATGATTCATTCTTCTTCTGCTATTGGTCCAGCTCATGGTTTGTCTTTGGATAATAATGTTGCAGATGCTGCGAATGATATCTTTGATAAGGGTGTTATTCCTTGTGATATTCTTAAGCAGGGTTCGGTGGTTGATACCACTCCTGGGCGTTTATCTACAGCTCCTGCATGCTCACCTGCTAGTACTACAGATCCTTGTTCTTCTCATGCTGGCTCAGTGCTTGGTGTGGCTACTAAGGATGGCGTTCCTGGTGCTGTAAGGGCTGCTAGTGGTGAGGACATTATGGATGGATATTTCGAAACCAGTGGAGGCAGGAAGGTGAAGAAGCAAGTTCGATTTTCTGAGCCAAGGCTTACTCGTTTGAGAGCTAATGCCATGGGCGTAACAGATGGTGGGGAGGATCATGTGAACCATATTCATACAGGGGTAAGTGATCGAAGAGAAGAGGCTGCTTATCTTGATCATGTTAGACATGATTAGTTCCTGGAATGTGAGAGGACTGAATAAAACTTCTAAGCACAAGGAAGTTAAAAGGTTTTGTGCTAGAAATAAAGTAAGTTTGGTAGGTTTGTTGGAAACTAGAGTTAAGGAATCAAATTTTAATGCTATTTCCC
This sequence comes from Tamarix austromongolica, assembly GCA_039764185.1. Classification (NCBI taxonomy): domain Eukaryota; kingdom Viridiplantae; phylum Streptophyta; class Magnoliopsida; order Caryophyllales; family Tamaricaceae; genus Tamarix; species Tamarix austromongolica. The sequence goes on along the minus strand of CM077814.1, from coordinate 79,682,666 downwards.
AGAAGATGTTTCAGGGATGGGATTTCATGCATAATTATTCCCACCATCCTAATGGTAGGATTTGGGTTTTGTGGAATCCTTCTATTTGGATTATGGGTCGACATAAAATACATGGGCAGGCTGTTTTGTGTCATGTTACTCATGCTCCCTCAAATGTCAGTTTTTGGGTTGCATTTATTTATGCTTTTAATTCAGGAAGAGATAGGAGAGTCTTGTGGCAGTGGCTGAAAGACAACTCCCCGGGGCAGGAACCTTGGTTACTTATGGGGGATTTTAATGTGGTGATGAAGGATTCTGAGAAGTATCAAGGTAGATCTCTTCTTGTATCTGATGTGGAAGATTTCAAGATATGTTGTGATGATCTTCAGATTTGTGATCTGCAAAGCCAAGGATGCCATTATACTTGGTCTAGTCATAGACGGGGAGATGAGGAAGTTATGTGTAAATTGGATAGGGCCATGGTTAACTTATCATGGCTTTCTACCTTTCCGCATTCTGTTGCGGAATTTCTGAGTCCACTATTCTCGGATCATAGTCCTGTGCTTACTCATCTAAATGCTGATTGTGTGGTTGGACCTAAACCATTTAAATTTTTTCAATTCTGGGCAGATTCAGAAGATTTCTTACCTATGGTTCAAAATGTCTGGCGGCTCAAGATGGGAGGTAATTTGTTGCTCAAAATTTCTAAACGTTTGACTCTACTTAAACAAGATTTGAAAGTGTTTAATAGAGATAATTATGGCTCCATTTCACATAGAGTCACAGTTGCTAGAGAGGAAGTGGAATGTTTGCAGGCAAGGTATTTGGCTCATAATGGGCAGCAGGCTAATCGGTTGTTATTGCAGGAGAAAGAGAAGAAGTATTTACATTTATTGCACTGTGAGGAGCTGTTTTATAAGCAAAAGGCTACCAATACTTGGCTTTCTTGTGGAGATTCTAATCACAAGTATTTTTTTGCCAAGGTCAAAGAAAGACAGCAGAGAAAGACTCTAACTAAGATTATAGATTCTAATGATACAGAGATCAGAGGTGCAAAGTCGATTCATGAAGCTTTTAATTCTTATTATCAGGAGCTCTTGGGTACAAAGGTTCATATGGAGGAAGATATTATTTTAGTTGATTGCTGTAAGGTACCTTCTCATTTATATGATGATCTTTCTGCCCCTGTTTCTCATATGGAGGTTAAAAAGGCCGTTTTCTCTATGGGGGATTTTAAAGCCCCAGGCGTTGATGGATTTTCTGCTGGGTTCTACAAAGCTGCTTGGCCTATTATTGCTACAGAAATCGTCTGGGCTGTGAGAGAGTTCTTTTCATCTGGCTTTCTCCCTAACAGATTAAATATTACGTCTCTAACTCTCATTCCTAAGCATGCTGCTGCATCTAGAGTTAGTGAATTTCGACCTATAGCTTGCTGTAATGTGCTTTATAAAATCATTGCTAAGGTCATGGTCCAGAGATTGCAACCCATTATGTCTCAACTGATTGATCTTTCACAGAATGCTTTCATAAAAGGTAGAAGTATTGGTGAAAATGTGCTATTGGCCCATGAATTAGTAAGGAGGTATTCTCACAAGGGTATCTCACCAAGATGTATGATTAAGGTTGATCTCAAAAAGGCTTATGATATGGTGAATTGGGATTTTCTCCAGAGGGTTCTGAATCTTTATGGCTTTCCTCATCATTTTATTAAATTGATCATGGCATGTGTTACTTCAGTGTCATATTCTGTATATCTTAATGGTGTTTTAACCCCTCCTTTTCCTGGAAAGAGAGGGTTGAGGCAGGGTGACCCTCTTTCTCCTTATCTTTTTGTGCTGGTTATGGATTATTTCTCTGGTTTGATGAAGAAGCTGTGGAGTGACCCAAGATTCCAAGCTCATCCTAGGTGTAAGAGGCTCCAGCTCATCAATTTGAATTTTGCAGATGATGTCCTTTTGTTTACTAAAGGAACTTTGCAGAGTGTTCTATGCTTGAAGGAGGTATTGCACCATTTTGCTGCAGTCTCAGGGCTTATGGTAAATCCTACAAAATGTGCTGTATTCTTTGGCGGAGTTTCTTTAGAAACCCAGCACAGTATTCTGGCTCATCTTGGCTACCCTGCAGGTTCTTTTCCTATTACATATTTGGGTTTACCATTATCTTCTGCAAGGTTATCCTCTGCTTACCTACAGCCACTTTTGGAAAAGATGACAGCTAGACTGAGGCATTGGAGTAATTTATTTTTGTCTTATGCTGGGAGAGTTCAGCTTATAAAATCTGTGCTTTATGGCATTCAACTTTACTTTAGTCAAGTTATTCTTCTGCCCAAGAAAGTTTTGCACTGTTTTATTAGTCTGTGCAGAACATTTCTGTGGTCTGGCAAACTGAGTACCAGGAAGCACTCTCTTGTGGCTTGGGAGGCTCTGTGTTCACCAAAGCAGGAAGGAGGACTTGGTTTTTTAGACCTTCAGCTATGGAATGTTTGTGCTTTGGGCAAGCTGTTATGGAATATAGCTAGTAAAAAGGATACTTTGTGGGTTAAGTGGGTTCATTCAGTGTACATCAAGCAAGGTACTTTGTGGGAGTGTGCGACTTCATCTTACAACTCTTGGCTTTTTCTCAAAATTCTTCAGAGCAGAGGTATAGTGAAGGAGGTTATTCTGGATTGTCTAACCAATCAGAGGGAGTATACCATTCGTTCAGCATATGAGGTACTCAGAATCCACCAAGCTAAATGTGGTTGGGCTAAATTAATATGGAGACCAGGTACTATTCCTAGAGTACAATTCATGGTTTGGCTTGCCTGCAGAAATAGACTATTGACTAGAGCACGTCTTAAGGAGATGGGCATGGTATTGGACACCTTATGTATTTTTTGTCAGCAACAGGAGGAGACTAGAGATCATATTTTCTTATTCTGTCCTGTTATAGCTCTCATCTGGCAGGAAATTAGAAGATTGATTGGCAGGAATGATCCTATTATAGGGTGGGATCAAGAGATTAAGGCTTTGCTCACAAGAACACGGCAGGCGCCTAAGAAGAAATATATGTTGGGTTCTCTATTTAATGCTTATATCGCTACAATTTGGCATGAACGTAATCTCAGAGTTTTTCAGCACAAGTCTAGATCATTAGATGTTCTATTACAATGTATTCTCTTGCAAGTTTCTAGAATTTTTGTTAACTCTTCGCTTTCTGGTGACTTTGGGAAGTGGCTAGGTTTGTTAGATGTCATTGCGGCTAATGCAAAGTTGTAACTTCATTTTCTCTTATTAATACTAATTCTACTTCTCGAAAAAAAAAAGTGTAATTAAGAGGGTGGAATTTATGTGTTGTGATTTGTTTAATGTTAAAATAATTTGGGTTGTATGAAGTGGAGTAAGATGGGCCACTTAAGCCTAAATTAGGGTTTTTGGGAAGTTAGAAGGTGTAGGGTTCTCATGATACGATACATGTCAGTTGGAGACTAAGTGTAAATAAAGTGATTATGCATGCCTCGGGTTAATATTTTTTGAATAATAAACTTAAAAAATTAATCATTTAAAGTGAAAGATTGTTGAGTCGGACCCAAATCGGTCTATTGACAAATAATAGTAGTTAGGGTATGATGTCCTATGTTTAACCGGTCCTCCGATAATAATAGTGGTCAAGCTTTATACCTATGCATTTTTGGTGCACCGACTATAATTGTGGGGGATTCCGTGCTTAACAAAACCAAACATATTTTGACACATTTTATACCCTTATTATCTTAGTTTTTGGTAGTTTATTTAACTAATATAGGGGAATAATTATTGTTTTATGCTTAAGTGGTAAAAATTACATAAATTTTATTATTTGAGCTAAAATGATATAAATTAACTAAATTTAGAATAAAATATTATTTATTAATATTTATCGAATTTTATTTTGCAGGTTTTGTTTTAAATAAAAGAAAATAAAAAAAAAAGAAAATAAAAACCTTTGGACCAACGGCCAAAGGCCGAAGGCCCAAAGGCCAGCAAACGAAACAAACAGGCCTGAACGACGCATCAGGGCTGACGTGGCAGGGGCAAAGAAAGACCCACGCACAACGATAAAAGGAGAGAGGGGGCGAGCGGCAGATGGGTGTGCAGAGACGGACAGGAGGCAGAGGCGCGCGGCACGAGAGCCTTCAAGGCTCGACTCTGTGAGACGCAGAGGGGAGCCGCAGGGTACGAGGTGCGGCAGAGCCTTTATAGGCTCGGGAGAGGCTCGGCAGAGCCTTCAGCACACGCCGCACGGAAGGAAACAAAAGCCTCCGCACGGAGTTCGAGGCCCGAGGCAGCAGCCCTGTCAGCGCCATCAGCCGCCGGCCAGAAAAAGAAAAAGAAAAAGAATTACGCACGGAAATCGAGGCAAACAAGGAAGAAAATTAGAGAAGAATTTAATATCCGGTAGAATTTATTTCAGATAAAATTAATTTTTATCTGAATAAATTCTTGATCTTTAATTCAAAATTAATTCCGGTCATTTCTTTCTCTTATTTTTAATTTATATTTTAGATATATATTTCTGTGTAATTAATTCTTTAATTATGGCTGGCTGATTATTTATTGTTAGGGAATAATTTGAAACCCTAGATTATGATTTGAATTATAATTTTATTTTCTTTGTTTCGTGAGATTGTTTCTTGACTCTATATTAATTGCTATCGTTTATATGTATGATTCTGTCCAGTATAATTTATTTGGTGCATGCCTTGTTCTGGTTCCTCATAAGTGACAGTATGTAGGATTATTTGCCTGCGAGGTGGCCATCTAAATATACTAGAATTTATGTGTATAAATTGCAGCTAGGTTAGATAACAATTCACCTAATCGTTTTGTGATTCTAACCGAAGTGGTAAAACGTTTCGATACGTGTGGGTCAAGAATAGGAAATACAGCTAGACATGCTTTTTGTACTAGTCTGGGTACTTAGATTGACAGCCTTCCACTTACACTTAATGCATTAAATCTAGTTAAATATAGGAGCCGCTTGTTGCTGCTATACTGCTAGTATTTAATAGGGTTAATATTGGCGCTTTGTCGTATTAATTTAATTAAGGGAAGTAATATAAGGTGTATAGACCTGCTTTTGGTGTGCAACTTGGTCGATCTCTTTCTCACGATTAAAAGATGACTTAGAAATAAATATTATATCTCGATCTAATCTAGTGGTGGATTTTTATTTCCCTAATATATTTCTCCTATCTGCTAGTTTCCCATTATTTTCCATTATTTTCATTATTAGTTTATTTTATTTTATTTACTCCTTTTATCATTATTTTGATAAACCCCCATTAGTATTTTTCTTATTTATTTATTTTAGGTTATTTAGTGTTTTTATTTTATTTATAGTTTAAGCTAGTTAGATATAGGTGAGCCCTCTCAATCCCCGGCTAGAACGATACCCTATTTACCAGTGCTACAATTGACAACAAGAGGGTTTAAATTGCGTGCCGGCTACGGTCGCACCAATTTTTGGCGCCGTTGCCGGGGATTGATAACTTCACCTTTATTTTGCTAGTATTTTTAGTGTGTTTTCATTTTTTTTTTTAGTTTTGTTTTAGTTTTATTTTAGGATTTTTTTGGTGTGTTTTGATAGTAACCTTTTCCTTTGAAGTGTTAGTATTTTCAGGTGGCTATGAGAGGATCCTTTGGTTATGGACAACTTTGCTCGAATCTTAACGCAAGAGTAAATGAGGTAAGTATAAGTAGTCTTGAAGATAAACTTAACAAACTTACTACTCTTGTTTTACAGGTAGCTGAAGCTAGAATTGTTAATACAAGTAGAGTTTGTCATACGCAAGGAAATCCATATGCCTACCATGAACAAGCTATGAGAGGAGGAGGATGGACACAATCTGGTGCTCAATCTTTCAATGGTTTTCAAGGACACGATCCCTATACAAGCACATACTATTCGGGAATGAGGCATCAACCCAACTTTGGATGGGAGATGAATGATCAGTATCAAATGCCATATCAAGACCCATACATGCACGAATATGAAGCTTCAAAATATTATCAGTATCCTCAACACGAATTTTCTCCAATTTCAGAACCCTCAAGTTCAGAAAAAATGGATAAGATTCTTGAAGAACTGATGAATGGTCAAAACCAGTTGGCAGAAAGCCAAAATCAACTGATGCAAATGAATGCTCATTATTCAGTGCCATATCAAGAGCCTTACATATGTGATTATGAAGCGTCAAAACATTATCAATATCCTCAACAAGAATCTTCTCCAGTTTTAGAGCCTTCAAGTTCAGAAGAAAAAATGGATAAGATTTTTGAAGCATTGACAAACAACCTAAATCAACTGGTGCAACGTCAGATTATGCAAAATGAAAGGGTGTCAGTGATAGAGGAGAAAATAGGTTATATGGTCAACTTGATGAATCAATCAAAAGCACAAGAAGAGCTCTCTAGTACTTCAATTCCAAATTCAAGTCAGAGTTATGAGGATGATGATGGCATAACCGAATGTATGGATGAGCTAGTTGAGGAGGCTTCCATGAAGAACATTGAAGAGCAAGATCAAGATCAAGTGGAAGAAGAACTTATAAAAGTAGAAGAAGAATCTCATCAAAATGAGGATCAAGTGAACAAAGAGAAGTATATGGTAGACAAGACTAACACTTTCACCTACCATATACCATCTTTGAACATTTATTCCCCAATTTTGCTTGGAGATAACCACGAGACACAAGGTAAGCCTTTGAACCACGTTGATTTTACTTATGCTAACCACACTCCTTGTTTTTCCTCTTTTAGCAGGTTAGATGGATCCAAGAGTGAAGAGAGTAATCAAATCACCTTGGATACATTTAATAAAAAGCGTGATGCTCCAAAGGAGAGGTTATGTTGGAAGGACGTGTTTAAAGATTTTGAGATGGAAAAATATGTTCCTTCAATAGAGAGATCAAGATACATGGACATTGGACAAAATATTCTCTCTTTACACACCAGTTTAAACTCTAATCTAGGTAAGTTACGTTCTTGCTGGATCAAATCTTTCATTAAATCTAACATATTGTCTTTTTCTTCCTTGCAAGATAAAGATGATCATCACAAGGAAGGATTTGGTGAAGCAGCTCTCAAGTGGACGTATCCACCTTGAACGAGTAAACCGAGATCATGTCAGGCTGAAGACATAAAAACAAGCGCTACTTGGGAGGCAACCCAATGTCATGAGGGAGTTTTTCTATCCTTTAGTTATTTATTTATTTATTTTGTTTTCTCCATACATTAAATTTCATGTTTCCTTAGTTGTTTACACATTGAGGACAATGTGTGATTTAAGTGTGGGGGTGCATGTGCTTTACGTAAAAAAAAATTTGAAAAAAAAAAAATTGTTTTGATATTTTTAGAGTGTTTAATAATTTTAGAATGTTTAGGATTTTTAGAGTTGTAGGAACCCTTAACTAGTTAATGAGGAATATATCTTTGAAATCTAATGGAAAAGAGGATCATGAAATCGAGATAAAGTAAGTGGAGATGTTTGGTGTTGATTTCGATATAGGGAACACATATCTACGTGTCTAAATGTGAATGGAGAAAGAATATGTATGATTTTCTAATCACCGACATGGCATGTTGAGATTCATCACATTCCTCAGTGAGCATTTGAACCATATGTACCTTCTTTTTTCTGAGCGAATTTACACAAAATCATCTACTATTTCTTGGCTTCAAAATTTTTCTTTATAAACCTCATATACGTTTAATTGCGTTGATCAAATTATTTGCCATAGATCTTGTAATGGACTATAGAGATTACTAGAACTTACTCTTGTGCTAGTCGAAGCTTATAGTCAAAACATGCTCTGATTGAGAAAATGATAAAGGCAGCTTAGAAATTTTCTATCACATGACCAAATAGCTTAACCTGATTTGTGTACACTTGATGTACACCCCATAGAAACCCTTTTGAGCCTATACATGGAATATATATTTTTTTTTTCATTACCTACATTAAATAACCATTGGGCCTTAATGTCCTTACCTTTGCTTAAAGCTAGTGGAAGGAAATCAAATCGTTATGGATATAAAGAATGGTTGTAAATGTGTGTGTGAAAGAAATATATGTATTTATGCTAAGAAAAGGGATTGGTTATGTTTGGTGGAGATAAAATAAAAAAAATTTGAATGAAAAGAAAAAAAAATGAAAAAAAAATTGAAAAAAAAAAGAAGGATGAAAAAAAAAAATGTTAGGATATAAGGAAGAGAGGGAGTTATGGAGGTTATGTTGAAAAAGTTCTATTCATGTTACATTTTATTGAGAAGGTGGAGAGGTGTATCATTAATATTTGATGTGGAGCTATGCTTATATTTCATATAATTATTAGATTCCACTAGCTCTTGATCTTTTTAGCACCACACTCCTAAAATAATCCGTACCCTTCTTTACCCTAAACCCCGCTACAACCAATAAGTAAGTCCTATTTGATTCTTGAGATGAGCAGCCTTTGATATGTTGGAGATTAGTCACAAGAGTTAAGCATATGGTTCGGTCCATTTGGCAAATATTTGATATCTTTCATGAGGTTTTATCCACAAGAACATGAGCCTTCTTTGTTTATATATGTGAGTCGTTTGTTATCTTTATCATCTTAGCTCACATACATGAGTGTTTCTAGACATTTGTAGCCATGAATCTAAAAAAAAATAGAGGGTATCCATAGTGAGGATGGATCTTGATGTGACTAAGGCGTGGTAGATTTTCATCCATAAAATTGATCTGTTCATACATGTCATGTTTATGTGTGAACCATATGTTGAAATTGATTCTTTAAATCTCCCAATGCTGAATTTTGATTGATTGCTAATCTTGACATTTGAAAGTAAGAGATTTTGAGACAAATATGGGTAAGGGTGTTAGGTATATGGTTTTATTTTTATTTTTTTTAATTTTTTTTATTTTATTTAGGTGTGATTTTTATTTTATTTGTGTGTGATTTTGTGGGTATATCATCTGCGAAACCCTCACGAGACCTTACTCGTCCTCGATGGGTGACCTAGGGGTTTAAAGGGCTTGTTGCACATGCTAAGTGTAATCGTGAGACCTACGAAAGTGGCTAGTTAATTTAATTTTATCTGTTGAGAGTAATAACTTGCTTGAGGACAAGCAAGAAGCTAAGTGTGGGGGTGTGATGAGTTCATATTTTGACACATTTTATACCCTTATTATCTTAGTTTTTGGTAGTTTATTTAACTAATATAGGGGAATAATTATTGTTTTATGCTTAAGTGGTAAAAATTACATAAATTTTATTATTTGAGCTAAAATGATATAAATTAACTAAATTTAGAATAAAATATTATTTATTAATATTTATCGAATTTTATTTTGCAGGTTTTGTTTTAAATAAAAGAAAATAAAAAAAAAAGAAAATAAAAACCTTTGGACCAACGGCCAAAGGCCGAAGGCCCAAAGGCCAGCAAACGAAACAAACAGGCCTGAACGACGCATCAGGGCTGACGTGGCAGGGGCAAAGAAAGACCCACGCACAACGATAAAAGGAGAGAGGGGGCGAGCGGCAGATGGGTGTGCAGAGACGGACAGGAGGCAGAGGCGCGCGGCACGAGAGCCTTCAAGGCTCGACTCTGTGAGACGCAGAGGGGAGCCGCAGGGTACGAGGTGCGGCAGAGCCTTTATAGGCTCGGGAGAGGCTCGGCAGAGCCTTCAGCACACGCCGCACGGAAGGAAACAAAAGCCTCCGCACGGAGTTCGAGGCCCGAGGCAGCAGCCCTGTCAGCGCCATCAGCCGCCGGCCAGAAAAAGAAAAAGAAAAAGAATTACGCACGGAAATCGAGGCAAACAAGGAAGAAAATTAGAGAAGAATTTAATATCCGGTAGAATTTATTTCAGATAAAATTAATTTTTATCTGAATAAATTCTTGATCTTTAATTCAAAATTAATTCCGGTCATTTCTTTCTCTTATTTTTAATTTATATTTTAGATATATATTTCTGTGTAATTAATTCTTTAATTATGGCTGGCTGATTATTTATTGTTAGGGAATAATTTGAAACCCTAGATTATGATTTGAATTATAATTTTATTTTCTTTGTTTCGTGAGATTGTTTCTTGACTCTATATTAATTGCTATCGTTTATATGTATGATTCTGTCCAGTATAATTTATTTGGTGCATGCCTTGTTCTGGTTCCTCATAAGTGACAGTATGTAGGATTATTTGCCTGCGAGGTGGCCATCTAAATATACTAGAATTTATGTGTATAAATTGCAGCTAGGTTAGATAACAATTCACCTAATCGTTTTGTGATTCTAACCGAAGTGGTAAAACGTTTCGATACGTGTGGGTCAAGAATAGGAAATACAGCTAGACATGCTTTTTGTACTAGTCTGGGTACTTAGATTGACAGCCTTCCACTTACACTTAATGCATTAAATCTAGTTAAATATAGGAGCCGCTTGTTGCTGCTATACTGCTAGTATTTAATAGGGTTAATATTGGCGCTTTGTCGTATTAATTTAATTAAGGGAAGTAATATAAGGTGTATAGACCTGCTTTTGGTGTGCAACTTGGTCGATCTCTTTCTCACGATTAAAAGATGACTTAGAAATAAATATTATATCTCGATCTAATCTAGTGGTGGATTTTTATTTCCCTAATATATTTCTCCTATCTGCTAGTTTCCCATTATTTTCCATTATTTTCATTATTAGTTTATTTTATTTTATTTACTCCTTTTATCATTATTTTGATAAACCCCCATTAGTATTTTTCTTATTTATTTATTTTAGGTTATTTAGTGTTTTTATTTTATTTATAGTTTAAGCTAGTTAGATATAGGTGAGCCCTCTCAATCCCCGGCTAGAACGATACCCTATTTACCAGTGCTACAATTGACAACAAGAGGGTTTAAATTGCGTGCCGGCTACGGTCGCACCATGCACCGACTATAATTGTGGGGGATTCCGTGCTTAACAAAACCAAACATATTTGTGCAAAGACATGGGAAAGACATTGAGTACTTACAGTGGAACACTATGTGAGAAGGGGTTAGACTAATCCACTGGTGAATAATAGTGGTCAGGAGCTTTATGCCCTATGTGTTTTTGGTCCACCGGCTATAATAGTGGTCAGGAGCTTTATGCCCTATGTGTTTTCGATCCATCGGCTATAATAGTGGGGTTATCGTACTCATATGGACTTGATAAAGAGCATAATGTGAAAATAATTCCATAAAGGGTTAATTAAATGATTAATCTAGACTATATTGGATCTTGGTGTATTCACCTGAATGTTTATATGCCTTTATGTTGTTACGTTGGATTATGCTCTTTTTATTATCCTACATGGTTTATGTGAATTTTGTGTGTTGGCCTTAGTGCTCAGTTACCTTACTCAGCACGTAGCGTACTGATCACCCTTTTATGGGTGTTGCTCATTCCCATGAGTAGTAGGCCCTGCTGACTTTGTGCATGTGGGCGAGACATCCGGCAGGGCTGAGTGCTGAGCTTTTAGTTGGCTCAAAGTTTGAGAGTAGTATGGCTGGATTCACTCTTCTTGTTATTTTGTCTTCTTCTACTATTTCTTTTGTATTAGATTTTCCCTCTTATGATTTATTACTTGTATTGAATATTTTAAATGAACTTTTTATCGGTTGTAAGCTATTTTTCTTTTGAACATGAATTATAATTTTTTTACGCACACTCTGATTTTAATGTATGAACTTCCTAGTTCTTTATGAATTGTTAGTTTGAGTTTAATGTCAATCTTTTCTTAACCTTAGGGTACTGAAATGATCAGAAAGAACCGGTTTGGTACTAAGTGTGGCAATAAAATCCCTAGTATTTATGGATTTTAATTTAAATATTTCTATTTTAAATTCTTTCGTTTTAGAAAAAAGTAGTGAATTTTGGGGTGTTACAAGATGTGCATCACCCCATGGTATCACATACTATGGAAGCCTATCTAAAAAGGGACATAAAGTTTAGGCCGAAGCCAATCACCAAAATGGACATAAGTCTGTGCCAAAGCCAATCAATATGGACATAGGTCCAAATCAAAGCCAACCACTTAGGTAATGAGACTCTTTCTTTTGCTTTACATGGTTAGTGTTTTATTCATAAGATGGGTGATCATACAATACTCATATAAAGCAAGCAAGTCAACTTTCCATGCTAGTCCATATTAATAATTTTCCTTTTATTTTTTTTTAACAATTTGGGCTTTCTATTTACCCTTTTCCAATATTATTCATCTCCATCATTATGTTTAATTCCAACCTAAGCTGAGATTGATTACTATTTTCTCAATTAATCCCACTTATCATAAGTGAAATGCCTATTTAATCCTTCAATTATCCATGAGGTATACCATAACCCATGATCCATTTTGATATTTTAATTAGGCTAATTGTCTATGATAAAACCTATATTTTATCCCATTAATAACTATAGTACAGTGTGAATCATAATCTCAAAGCATAACTGAACCAAAAAGAAGCAAATTGTAAACCAATCGAATAAATTGATCGGTCTGGCCCAACTAATCAATCAGTTGCACCAACCATTCAATCTATTTGGGGTGACTAGTCGATGGATTTGACTAAGCCAAACCATAATTTCCTTAAATCGGTCGGTTGGTTTGGACAAACCAGTCGCCTATTCATAGGCTAGTTGATCGGTGTTGCCAAACCAGTCTATAACTGTAAATATTGAGCAAGACCAAGATCTCTATAGGTGTATTAGTTAATGGGTTGGGTTAACCAGTCAATTGGTTTGACCCAACTAGTCGATCAATTTACCCTAATATAATACCAAATCACAAATTTCATGCATATTCCGTCACATAAATCCTTTTTAGCCATATTAAAACATATATCCACATCAACTAACATATTTCCAACCAAATTGATATGTATTTCTTGTTGTAGTATCATCATAGCCTACTTTTAACCATTTTCATGTATTTTACTCCAATCATGTTATTTAAGCATACAAATCCTACATCCAACTACATTTCTTCAAGCCAACATGCATCTTTCAACTAAAGCTAACACTTATCATATAGGGACACATACTAATCATTTTAGAAGTAAGAATCACTTACTTGATGTAGGCAAAATCCTTTTAAAAATAGAAATTTCAGCTATTGAAATTATCAGCTTTGAAAACCTTAAGTTCAAAGTTTTAAAATCACAAATTATACTTGAATCTTATCAAATTTTAAATCTTAAAACATAATAAGAACATACCAACTTGAGGCTAAAACTGAGAAAATACTAACTGAACTACTCAACCTTTTCGTGGAATCTAACTTTGCCTAGCTTGAGAATCAAAACAAGAAAGAGCTAGAGGGAGGATTAGAAGAGTGTGCGGAAGTAGGTTAACAAGGTTTGAAATAGGGAAGGAATAGAGGTAATGCAAGACTTAGAAAAATTAAGCGGTTAAAAAAAGTAAAATGCAGGGATGATTGGGGCTATTTATAACCAATAAATCAAAAGGAATTGCTGATGGTTTATAGCTTGATTGAAAAACCCTACCATTGACCATTTGAATTCGATCAGAATGGACAGATTGTCCAAGATTCGTTGACCTCTTCTCCAAATATCAAATGCTATCTTTGGAGAATTAAGGTTAATTAGGCTAGAGTTTGCGTTCACATATAGAGCAAAACGAATTCAGGAAAGAAGGAATCTTCCTGTTACTTAGAAGCATGTATAAGATTGAAGTATTCGATCTCAGAATCACATAGAAGAGAAATAAGGAAGAAGATAATTGTTGAGGTCATCTCTCCCCCTCAACTGTCCCAGTTGACTTCTAGATTAAATTGAGGTAATATTTTGAGTTAAATGCATTATAAAAATGGTTAAAAATCCCTTAGGGAAAATCTCGTATGGATTGGTAAGATTTCAATTTAGTGTAAAGGGATTTTCCAAAAAAATTAAAGTTAAAAATGTGACTAATGAGACAAATCAATAAATGGGTTTATGTATACTCGTTAAATGTTCATCCATTAGTCGATTGATTTCCCAAAACCAATTGATTGGTTTAATCAAGGAACCTAATTTGGCTAGAACGATAAACCAATCGATCAGTTCATGAAAATAAACTTTATTTTTCCACATGATTTCAAATCAAATTTTATCTCAAATCAAATCATAACTTTAAATCAAAATTAAGGCCCAAAATTTGACAAAAATCCTCATTCAATCATTATACAAAAATGTGGGGTATTACAAAGAAAGCAAATAGAGGTTTGAGATTAAAATTTTATTATAGCTACCAAGGACATAAGTGTGTTGATTTGAATGACGACGCTAAATAAGCCTCGAAATATATAGAATGAAACAATTTAACCCACAAATATTCCTTTTTACAACAAATACTTACCTATAGCTTTTTGATTCCATACTTGCATATTATACCAAATTTAATTTAATTGCTAATAATGATAAGATATTTCCTTTTTTTTTATCTTCTTCAGCTCAATTTAATCCCTATATCTTAGCTGCTAATGTAATACCTTGAGTTAATATGCCTATGCGAGGTTATACTAGAGTGCTTTTGTATTGATAGCCTAACCCAACAAATCAACACGATCTTTTCAAGATACATTGTCATTATTCATACGTTTTCTGAGATTTTTAGAAAATTTTAAAAATATCTTAGAAGTGTCATCTATCATAAAAATTATTTTATAAAAAACATATTTATCTATGAATTTTTTGGAAAATAATCACTAAAAGAATTTTATCACGTTGATATAATTAACTATATCAATCATTATAATACTCTTCTTAATTTTAGAGTATTACTACTAGTCGGTAGCATATATAAGTATGTATGGAAGATATTAACATAGCCATATTGGCAATTTGCAATTAAATATTCAATTATAATTATTATTAATAATAAAATATTAACAATCAAAATGTTATATTAATTTAAGTACTTATTTTTGACATATTTCCCTAATGACTTTGGATATAATTTTAATTTAGCACATCTAATGGAAGAAAATAAAAGGAGCCCATCATTAATGCAAAGGAATAGTACCTCGGTTTTTATTAAAAAAAAAGCATCTTTATCTTAACTTTTATGTATAAAAAATTATTCTTTTCATAAAATTAATATATAATTTTTATATGTACTCCTTTTCTTTTCCTGGTGATATTAATTATATTTAAAAAAATTCTCACTAGTTTGGAAAATAAAAAAGTAAATGACATTTTTAAAATTAGACTAAAATAAATATCTTGCTAAGAAAAATATAAAAATGCTTAGCGTAACTTGTTTTCGTAATTGATTATTTGTATGACGATAAGTTTCATGAACCTTAATTGTTTGGTAAGCCGGGGAATCCATTACCCTGCCGGCGTTTATGCATTCATTTAGATAAAAAAATGCCGCTATTAAATGATAACATTAAAACAGAAGCATAATAATAATTATAATAAGCATAGAAATGTAGTCCGTTCTCATCAGCTTATTTTTTGAGTTTACTAAATAAATTTAAATTATTTAAATGTTGATTATAAAAATGTATATAATTTATAATAATAATAATAATAATAATAATAATAATAATAATAATAATAATAATATTTATACTAGTATACATATTAATTATGGAATTAATAAAAGTAAAATAAAAATAATAATTTATTTAAATTTTTTAATAAAATCAGATAAAAAAATAAACGAAGAGAATATGAGACTGTATTTTAAAAAGAATCAGCCTCCCTGATCCATGGCATGGATTGAGGAAAGAAAACACAAAAAATTTAAGCTCTATGTCGTTGATTGACAACCCACTTGTCCAATCGTGCCTCCCACTCAACCGTAGGCCCTCATCAAAGAAAAAATCGTGGGAAAAATAGTGTGGAGTCCTGCGGGCCCAAACTAATTAGGCATACAAAAATATACGGTCATTAGTTGATGTATTAGGACTTGGTAAGTTATACAGTATTATACAGTTACCAAACCTAAGGTTCGTAACCAAACCTAACCGTGTACGTAATTAATGAAAACGTACCTGATCTTCTCACTCCTACTTATCCTGTCCATCTTCTTCCTTCTTCGTTCTGACTTGTACTCTGACCGGCGGTTTCTTGCCATTTTCAAATTGTTGACAATAGCAGAATTCGTCCTCCTGTTCTACTTCCCTAGACAAGAAGAACAGACGCAATCCACTCGTGACATAATTTGGTGTTTCAGATAGGGCAATTTTTGTTGCAGATCGATAACTTCGGTTGAGAAAGATTGTGTGCTTGGTAAGCCATATATTTGAAGTGTGTACATCTGTTTTTTTTCGATGGTGTTATCATCAATATAGATCGACACTCGCTCCGTTGGCGAGTTTGATTTGTTTCATAACGAATGCTGAAGTCTGATTTCGATAATTTGATGAATGAATATATTTCGAGAAGTGGATTCAAATATGGATTCTGCTGAATTAGAACCTTATATTGAGTATCATCTACAATGGTTAAGTTGACTAAGATTATTTGGTTGTCTTGTTTCCTGATTTGCTTAATTTCCTGCGGTTGTCAAATTGTTTGGTGGATATAATTATTCGATGTTTATGATTGTCATGTTTCTTATTGGCTTATTGGCCTGCCCTAATTTTTATGCATTTATGTCAATGCCTGTTGGGGTACATTTTGCTGTATGTGGGATATGCTGTTTGATATATTTAGATGTTAATCACATGTTGCAACTCTCATGGTTACTATAACTAATGTTCTGTTGTTATGATAATATTTGAAATGCTGACAATGTATTGTAGTTAATTGTTGTAGGTAAGTTATAATGTTGATTTTAAGTGCCTTTGATAAATTAGTTTGTGGTGTTGTGAAGTGATGATATGGCTTTTTATTAGAATTTCTATACAATTTAAATTACATATATAGTGTGGTTAGTTGTGATTTAGTACATTTTGCTAACTTGTAGAGAATAGTAATTGTATTTGGTTTGTGAAATAAAGATAATATGGAACCAATCGATCGTAAGAAGAGGAGGATTGTACGTCGTCCCGCAAGCGATCATATGGGCGTTAGGTCCATTGATGAGAAGGTACATATTAGTTTAATTTGTTTAATAACCCACTCTATCATTTGTTTGTTATAATGAAGTTATTAAATCATATGATAAAGGATTGAAAATCAGAATATTTGTGGACAGTTGTATTACTTTGAAAACATTTTTATTGACTATTATTTTTAAGTAGTAATGCAGGTGTTAGGAAATTTGTGATTGAAGTCAGCTAGTATGAATATTACATACAAATCAATATCCACAAACAGTATTTGGTTCCAAGTAGAAAATATTATGTACAAATAAAGATATTATATGTACACATAATTATGCAGTAATGTACACATGATTTTATGAAAAAGTACATGTAAATTGGATACTATTAAAGGTGGCCTGAAAAACGAATAGACTATACACCCCTAAATAGTTTGTCTAAGTTCGAGTTTATACTAAATTTTCCCCTCATAAATCATTGGTACATTTAGTTTTAGGTGAATTTAAGAGAAATGAATAGGTTAAAAGTGAATATTCTCGTATAGTATTTGGTTGAGTACAAATTATTATGTACATATAACTATACAAATTATGCAAAAAAATGTACACATCATATTATCTATATGTACATGTAAATTGGTAATCGAACTGAAGGTGACCTGAAAACCGAATAGATTGTACAACATTAAATGGTACGATATTGTTGGAGTTTATAATAATTTTTCCCCTGATATATGGGAAAATTAGTTTTAGGTCATTGGCAGATAAATGAGTAGGATACAAATCAATATCCACAAACAGTATGGAAATCCAAGTACAAAATATTATGTACACATAAATAAGCTAATATGTACACCTAATTATGCACTAATGTACACATGATATTATTAAAAAGTACATGTGAATTGGATACCAGTAAAGGTGGCCTGAAAACTGAATAGCCTCTGCACCCTTAAATGGTTTGACTTTGGTGGAGTTCATACTAAATTTTTCCCCTCATAAATGGTTGGTAAGTTTAGTTTGAGGGCAATTTAAGAGAAAAGAATAGGATCAGTGAACCAATATCCACAAAAAGTATGAAAATCCAAGTGGAAAATATTATGTACACATAAATAAGCTAATATGTACACCTAATTATGCACTAATGTACACATGATATTATTAAAAAGTACATGTGAATTGGATACCAGTAAAGGTGCCCTGAAAACTGAATAGCCTCTACACCCTGAAATGGTTTGACTTTGTTGAAGTTCATACTAAATTTTTCCCCTCATAAATCGTTGGTAAGTTTAGTTTGAAGGCAATTTAAGAGAAAAGAATAGGATACAAATCAATATCCACAAACAGTATGGAAATCCAAGTGGAAAATATTATGTACACATAAATAAGCTAATATGTACACCTAATTATGCACTAATGTACACATGATATTATTAAAAAGTACATGTGAATTGGATACTAGTAAAGGTGGCCTGAAAACTGAATAGCCTCTGCACCCTTAAATAGTTTGACTTTGGTGGAGTTCATACTAAATTTTTCCCCTCATAAATGGTTGGTAAGTTTAGTTTGAGGGCAATTTAAAAGAAAAGAATAGGATCAATGATCCAATATCCACAAACAGTATGGAAATCCAAGTGGAAAATATTATGTACACATAAATAAGCTAATATGTACACCTAATTATACACTAATGTACACATGATATTATTAAAAAGTACATGTGAATTGGATACTAGTAAAGGTGGCCTGAAAATTGAATAGCCTCTGCACCCTTAAATGGTTTGACTTTGTTGGAGTTTATACTAAATTTTCCCCTCATAAATCCTCAGTAAGTTTAGTTTGAGGTCAATTTTAGATAAAAGAATAGGATACAAATCATGTCCATTGGTAATCCAACTGAAGCTGACATATCCTGAAAACAAATTACATAATGAACATTAAATAGTAACCTCTGTTTGTTGGAGTTTAAAATAATTTTCCGATGAAAAATTATGTGTCCGTAATTAAAGAAGATTTTGTATTGGCATCACACCAGAAAGAGTTAAATTATTATACTATATATGTGGCGGTACAGTATTATGCATTTCTTTTGTATAAATATATTTCTCCTTTGTGGTTGCAGGCCCCCTTTAGCACTCGTTGCTCTCCTGCCCATTTTCTAAAAGTGGTTAGCAAACATGTGTTAACCAACGAAGAAAAGGTTGATGCATTGAAAGATGTTGGTTTTGGGGACCTCCTCAAATTATGTACATCAATTCTACAAATACAACTTTGTAAATGGATTTTTGTACATTTTGACTTTGCTTATAGTCGTCTAGAGGTTGGTGTTGGGAAAAATTTGATAAAATTTGAGGAATCCGATGTCCATGAAATTCTGGGTATCCCATAGGGTGATACAGCTGTAAATGTTGAAGGCCCATGGGTTGATATTCAAGACATGGCTGCAGATTTTGGTCTGCAGAATGTCAAAGGAATGACGACCTCATGGAATCACATATTGGGATTTATTAAGGAAGACCGATCTGACGGGGTCTTTGTTCGTGTGTTCATTATATATGCTATGGCTGTGTTATTAGCTCCAACTTCTAGACGAGAGATCTGTTTACAGTTCTTGCATTCGTTACGAGATTGTTCCAAAATAAAGAGCCTCAACTGGTGCCAATATGTACATAGATCAACTGTGAATGGCATTAAAAAATGGCGGCAGGCTCGAGGGAGAGAGGGGAATAGGAGAACCTATGCCACTGGTTACATGTATGTCCTCATGGTATGGGAAATTTTTCCTCTACTTATTAATATACTTATACTGGAAAAATGATGGCAAAGGGTATCCACATCTACTGCAATTGTTGTTATTTTTTGATTTAGATATGGTACATGGAGAAGACGTACATTGAGGGGTTCACTGTGCCGACCAAATTTCCCCTCTCATCTGCATGGACGGAGGATCTTATATGTGAGAGATTAACGCTGGAGCTGAATTATTTCAAAAATTTTAGCCTTGTCGAGGTGAGTCCAATTATAAAATTTAATTATTTAAATTTTTTAGTTGGTTTAAAAATTTTACATTTCTTATGCAGCCAAGACCAAGCAATGTCCGTAATCTAACATATTCTGCTGATCACAGTCGTTTCTGTAAAGACCATAATGACACATACCCAAGGGAAATCCCACATGAAGATGTGCCTAGTTCTTCATCAGTAATATTAACCTTTACATGCTAATTTGATTTTATTTCTTCCCCTTTTTATGTATCTATTTGTACTAATTGGTATCTATAATTGTATGATATTTTTGGTTTTCCTATTTCGCAGGACCCGTACACAAAGATTTATTCAAATATTCAATCATTGAAACAATGCATCCAATCACATGATGTAGCTGTTTGTAATTATATACAACAGATAGAGGAACAATTAACACTGTTGAAATCTCAACAGAAACCTCAATCCACTGAGCATCATCCCAACATGGGGTTTGATACAGCGGAATCACCGTCTGCCTTTACTTCAAATCCACCTCAGCAACCAACTGAATCACCGTTTGTTGAGTCACCTAGAGCATCCCCTACCCACCATTCTTATGACGGTGAACAATCAATTCCCCTTGATCACAATCAATCCACATCTGATAATCGATCAGGTGGGCATGATTGCAGTGTATCCCGTGATGAGGATGGTGATCCTGTACATGATGTGGAACATGTACATGTTGCTGCCGAAGAAGTTGTTTCAGAGGATGTATGAAGATCAATCGTGGCTGTTGGCAAGCGTCGAGTGACTAGATCCGCTGCGATTAAATCACCTTTCGTTTGCTCCGTCCAGGCGAAGACGATGATTCCAAACCCTTCGTTGAAGAAGTATGTTCAGAGGCTTAATGATGCATCAATTCAGTCAGAGTGAGAACATAATCTTCAAGGCTTGGTTTATAAACTTTTCTGATATATCCTACATTGATGAAGTTTTCATCTATATAAATGGTTGTGTGAAGTTAATCAGTTATCATGTTACTGTTTTTCAGTGAAATTGTGTGCGCAATGGCGAATTTTCATCTTACGAAGGCTGAGTTGTTGTCATTGATGCCTAAACATTGGGTTAACAACATGGTAATGTTATGGCTCATATTCTTGGATATCTATGTACATTATGCTGTGATATTAGTAAATTGGATACTATTTTGTAATAAGTATACTTTTACATCATAATTATACATATGTCTTTGTCTGTATAGGTTATTCAGATGTTCTGTGCAGTTTTCAATCAGAGAGTTGATTCAATGGGAAATAAAACTCGAAAGATATACATTAGCCCTGCACAGTCCGTAAGTAATAGCTGACCCTGTAACATGATGATGGAATATTTTCAGTTGTGATGATACAAACCTCTGATGAACAAGCAGGGAGGAATCATAACTCAACGTTTGTCTCCAAACTCGAGAAAGCAAATAAGGATAGTTTGTAATCCCATATTGAGGGATTTTCCACTAACTGATTTATCCGTAGTTGAAATGGTATATTCCTCACTGAATGTAAATGTTACTCTCATCTACATTCCGTTGTTACTATTTATAGATATGTGAAGCTAATATTTATACATCACCTTGTAGGTGTTCTTCCCCATCAATCAAGGAAACCACTGGTTTGTCATTGTTTTAAACATTCGAGATGGAAGATGTGACATCCTTGACTGCCGAAGTGGGAACCGTAATTTCCCAGGACAATCTCAGTTTCTGAAGAACTTGGTTTGTCATACTTTTGGTTTTATAGCATAATACTACTTATTACAAATACTAAGACTATGCAAACCACACCATGAAATAAGACAAAATGGGCAAACCCCACCGATGCACATAATTTCCATGTATACACTTGCTTAGTCATATATGTTACTGTGGTTATCATTACTAAAGTCAATGCAATCATGTTTGCATGTCACATATACATTTGTGGTGGGTCTCACCAACCTTATTTTGCCTAATAGTTGGTACATTTGTTTTTGTTGCCATTCCTAACGTCGTTTCTTACGTTGCACATAAGACTATTGCGATGGGGTACGTTCTCCAGAAAGCAAAACACAACAGAGCAGACGTAGTATCACAGTTAGGAAGACATCATGGTGAAGTACCAAAGTGTGCAACAACTTAATACTTTCTTTACTACGCTCATTTTATATGTGCTTACCTAGTATGACCATGTGTGTAGTTGGAAACTACTAATATTGGGGATGATAAATATCATGTATTTATAGGGACGATTGCAGACTATGGTCAATAGCGTATATGGATTTATGGGATGGCAGGATGACATCTCAACTTGATATAGTAAGTTACTTTTATGTAATATAATTTCCTATTAGTAGGTTTGAATCGTTTGGGGTGTTTTATGATTTGATTGGTATCCTCGTCCATATTGAGATATGATACATAATCGTTGAGTTTGACTTCTGCAGAGCCATGGTATCCATTATCGACTGTACTATATGGGCTCCTTAATATCTGCAGAAGCAAACACGGTCCGTGATAAAATATTTTCCGCATGTGTAACTCATTAAATGGTAAGATTCTGACTATGTAACATGATGATGGACCTTTTAATAACAGATTTCATGAATAAGTGTCAAGATCTTACTTCCTATTTTAGTCGAGAAATGAGTCTTAATTTTTTACCAGGTTGTTACTTGTCTGATGTTGGTGTAGGTAGTGGAGGGTGGTGCATCGATGGAACTTTTGATATGGACCTACCAACATATCTGAAAAGGCTATGCAGAAGTTGTAATCCATTATAACTTCGTGTAGATTATTTATGCAATGGTCAAACATTGTTCCGCGTCATTGTTTTAGGTGATAGCAAATGTGAAGCTGGACCAGACCACTCTTTCAATGGTTGTGTTTCACTTGACGTTTGTAAAAAGTACAGAGGATTTGTTCAGCATGATAGGACGATCGGTGCATGTAATTTGCGGACTACGTACATGTATATAAATGTAAATGTACAGCTAATGACATCCTTCACTTGGGTTACTTCAAATTTAAACCATTTGCTTCAACTGACGGGGGAAAAATATTCATGTTAATTGCATAATATTGGTCATAGTAAGAAATGGTATACCATTGTTAAAGTCGAAAGACAACCAACAGGATTTTACGTAATAGGGTGCGTTAAATTGTCTGACGCCAGTGACAGTACTTGTAATATGATGTATAAATACATAACGTTCATATACGAATTTAATTACTGTGGTTGTCTGCATAAGAAAAATGACAATGTCCCCCATAACGATAGCTTAGTCATCGTTCAACCAGCAACTGCAGAGTGTAAATATCACCAAATTTATGATAGAAAAACATGATAGAAACGCCTCACAATCCCAACAAAATCCTGTTAAACAATATATTACTTACTTCAGGACATGTCTGAATGTCATGATCTATTTTACCACATCGACTACAGGTTCGAACTCTTTTCTGCAATGACGATGTAAGTATATTATACACATACATATTTTGTATGAAGAAACTGTTGAGGAAAAAAATGAATCTATATATATGTTTGTAACCTTTGACGACGTCGTCGCGTGGTTGGGTACAAGAGGACAATGTTCGGTCATAGTAAGAAATGGTTTAGCACCATCACATCCATGTGCGTCACACCATCTTGATCGCCAACATTTGCGATTGTTATGGCCCAATTCACCACATAGTGAACAACGGCCCAGCCTAATCCCAAGACTGTCTTTCACACCACCAACGGGGTTGGTGGCTTTCGAATAACAAGCCAGTGATGAAAAACTACCTTTTCAGTTGGGGATTAAAACAAACAAATACTAGCCACAGACATCATAGTCAGTGAGAAATGTACATGTAACTACTGTAATAAAACTAACATCGTTGCATATAATTACCTAGCAACAACTTATTACCAGTAGGTAGATAAAAATCCACACCAATCGTGAAGTTGCCAACGGAGTGCATATCTCTGAACATTGTAATAACAGACTCCCCATTGACAATCGGAATTTTGTCTCCAAAATTTTTTTCATAATGTAATTTCATAACCAACCCAGATATGGGCACATGACACCTCATGCACAGATCTTCGAAACCATGTCATAGATCATTAAAAGACCACACTTTGGAAGTCACTCAGCCAATTTGCACAATAATACCATCCTTTTATAATTGTATTGAATATTTTAATGATAGAGGGTTCACTAACATGACTAAAAGAGAAAAAAAATTACATCAAAGCAAAGGACTTAATTCAACCTAAATAATAATAACAAAGAACCTGAAATATTACTATACTAGGATTATGTATTTCAATTCAAGCATGATAAAGCCATACCTAGAAGATCAGTTTTCCACTTCAATGGGAGGAAAACCGGTTGCTTGTGCATAGAGTGTATAATTTGTATAACATGATCTCTCACATAATATGAATGTTAAACGTAAAAAGTCAAAAAATACTTTTAAAGGGTAGGTCAATATAATAAGGATGACTATAACTGATTAAATGTTATAGTCTAAATACAACGGCAAACGGTACCTTCCTAATCACATCCATACGAAGATATTAAATGTTGCAACACAGTAAATGAGAATCTAATGTCCGTAGATATTACAATTCAGAGTTAACGTGCATGATCTCCACTACATTTAATTTACAAAATTTTCTGTTGGCAAGTGGTGTAGTCATTTAATAATCGTATTGGAAAAAACGTAACAAAAACTGCCGGCACATAATAGTATTTCAAATAAGATTTTTTTGTACGTTCACACAATTCATATATGACATCCTGAAGTTATATATGGCCGAAGTCATAAATGTACCTGTAATTTTATAAATGTATTTGTACATTCATAAATGCAACTCCTGAAGTCATACACGTTCAAACAAATCATGAAGTCAAACAATTTATAAATGTATTTGTACATTCATAAATGCAACTCCTTTGGTGGTTGTAATAAATGCCAGTTGACTTCAATGGTTGTACTCTTACGTCCAATTTTTTCCTCGCACATGTAACTTCAATTTTTGGGAATTATATCCCAAGTATTTACGAACTGCAGATTTTTCGTACCTGTAATTTTATCAAAGGAGCATATAATTTTAAAGGTAATTTCATACACCTTAAAAAATATCACACTTCATTTTCAATTTAATTTACGAATGTTGGCCGTAGTGGGACAAGGATACTATACAATATGTTATAGCCTGTGAAATATTTTGGAGCTCTATAATTATAGCCTGCTGAACATTTCTTCGGCCATATGCACAAACCCCAAATCGAGGGTTAATTTTCCCAACTCGCCAACATCAATATGGGGGATGATAATATCTGTATTCCCAAACACATGCAAGCATTCAAATTAAAGCTGAAGGGAAGATTAAACACCAAAACAGGCAACTTCTGTCCAGCAAGGGTGGGGCAGCAAAAATTTAATACAATTTTCAGAATATGCAAAACAGTATGAATTTTTTCATTCCATGGGGCTGCAATCATATGGCCTCCATATACACATTAACTTTCAAACTACATACACGAAAGTAACCATATACAATAGATGAACACTGCCAAAAACATTCTAAATGTACATAAACATACTGTTATACAGATGGAACTAATAATGGAACACCAGGGGAAGCATCGACAATAAGCTTGTTCAAATCCATGAGCGTTCGGTCTCTAAGAATGTCGGTTTCAAAACCAGCAGTCGCGTAGGAAATAACACACTTAATTTCCATACGCAGTGGACCTCAAAGCCTCCACAGACGTAGACACTGTAAAATAAATGTAAATGCAATTGGAATCCAAAACCTTAATAACTTCACACCTGCAAAAATAGCCTGTACATCAATGAATAATTAAAATAGCCTGTACACTTCATTGATGTTGCAAGGATAAGAATAAGGCATCTTTGGGCACAGACTTAAACTCGTATGGATACACTAAAAAATGTTTCCCAATTTGGTGCATCACCTAATAATTTTGATGATGCCTTTGTTAAAAATGCACCCCATTTCCATAACTTCATTCCAATAAAAATGAAGGAACAAGGACTAAAATGAAAAGTTCATGAAAACACTTACCCACAAAATGCAAACAAATTGTTGTACAACAGATACGTATGCAATTTCAAACCATAAAATACATGAAAGAAAAGGACCTTATAACTATTTTACCTTCTCCAACAACCTCTGAATACCTTGATGACAATTGTTCCCCGTTCAGATTAAAAGTCATTTACATTTGCCTTCAACTTCTCATCCATCTCTATTACTTTTATCAAAAAGACCTGAAGTGAAAATCAGTATGGGATATGTCATCAGATTTATCATCATCATTACTAGTGACATTTTAGTCTTGTATTTTAAGTAACTTTTTAGGTTATTATATTCTATTCTTGAAAGTTTTAGGTGCAAGATAAACTATACCTAAACATGAGATGATATTTTCATCAATATACACCTTAGTGGAAAACAAAAAATTTACAACAAGTCTCAGCCAATGGTATACGAAATAGTATGGACATAACCATAACATTTGTAATACCAAAATTTATATTTCCTACCAAATGTAAAAAATTTAACAATAAATGCTCGAGATCTGAATTCGTACCAAAAGAAGTGCCTCATTGACACTACTATCTGACAGATATCGATACGTCATCCTTATTCTCTTCTGCCTTCATTTAATTAGGAAGCCTAGTAACACAAAAACATATGTCCGATATTATGGTTCCCCTTCACCTGATAGAAAAGAAGAACATATAATGATGTCAGTAGGTTTGTTATTTACATATAACTACACTTAATGTACTAAACATTATTCTCAACTAATATTACCATATGTTGTTCACAGTCCACATTCTCCAACTGATCAAAAACTGGGAACCACCACATTACAATTTCATACACCCTATGCATCAGGGAGTTCATCCCTGTTGCAAATTACTTGACTCCTGCATGTCCGACGGTTATGTTTAGCTTCTCCACATCGATTGCAGTGCACAGTAGACATATCCTGAAACCGAGATTCAATCCTTCTGGTTTTTGGCCTGCCAGGAGTTTTCTTCACAATTGGGGGGGGGCAAAATACACAGGTTGCTGCCTTCATAATCATCACCATCCTTAATTATTAGCATACCGGTTGTTGGCTCTAAGGAAGGAAGTTCATGAGTCTCTACAGGGTTTATGGAGTTTTGGTATATCAATTCTTGTGCTTCCTTCTTATAGAAAGAATCAGTATAGTCATACAAACTATATTTCAGCTGATCAAGCACATAACAAACATGTGCGCATGGGATTCCGGTGACTTGCCACTCTCCACAACTACAAGTCCTCTTATTCAAGTCCACAGTCAGCTGTGCAGCCATAATTTCAACCTTGAACATTAAATGGGAATACCTATTAGACCTCATAACACATGAGCGCTTCATGTAGTTACAGTATAATATTTTCTCAATAGAAGGACCTATAGGGGTCTGCCATCTACATATTTCATTCTTCACATTCAGCATCTTCGTCGCAAGTTTATCAAAATAGGCTAATAGCAGTGAAGGTATGCTAAAACCTCTCTCATTCCTCATCCATGAATTGAAAGACTCACCAATGTTGGAGTTCATCCAAGTCCATCGTGGTTTGGGAAATTTACTTCGGGCCCAATGTTCGGGCTTAGTATTCTTCACCCATTCTGCTAGCTTCGTATTAAATGCCTGAAGATTTGCCATACACATGTTGAAATCAACATCTATGTTGGCATATGCAATGGCATCAAATAAATCTGATGCATTTTCCTTCATTACTCTCCTAGTAATCCCTAATTTTATGAGTTCACTGTTAAAGTTATCCTCCAAATGCCTCAAACAAAAAAAATGGTTTTCTTCACCAAAAATTTCAGCAACACTATTTATTATCCCTGGATGCCTGTCCGATAAGACAACTACTTCTAAAGACCGAATAATCAACTTGAGCTATTTCAAAAACCAATGCCAATTATCGTAGTTCTCACAACTAACAATGCCAATAGCTAAAGGGAGTATTCTGTTATCTGCATCAACAGTACAAGCAGACAACATTGTCCCACCAAATGGACCACTAAGATGCCCGGCATCCACAAAAATACATGGTCTACAACCGAATAAGAATCCTTGCATACACGAAGCAAAAGATATAAATAGCTGTGAAAATTTGCAATCTTCAACAACAACAAAGGCAACAGATCCAGGATTACTCTTCTTCACACGATCACATATCCAATCCAACATCTTATAGTGATCCTTTGGATCACCATGGATAAAAGATTTAGCACATTCAACTGCAGACCAAGCTTGAGCATAATTAATCTGAATGCTAGTATCCCTCTCAATATCCTTGCGGACTTCGTTAGGTCTATAGTTAGACATACTCCTAATCTTACCAAGAATAAGGCCCACGACTAATTTAGAAGAGAAAGGTGGCTTATGTAATGCACAAATGTCACCCACCTTGTGTTGGTTACAGTCATTAAATTCCCTAATTTTAACCATTGATGTATTCCGAATATCATATGCCTTAATGATGAAAGGGCATTCCTCTAGTGAACATTTCACAATCAAACGGGTTTTTGTATTCTTAACCCATTTATAACGGAACTCACATGCTATAGAATATTTGTAAAGGCAGCTTCGGAATGCATTTGCACTTTCAAATATTTGACCTTCACCACTTATAACATTGGACATCACACTACCAACCCAAGTACGAGTACCACAAGCAGCACTTCGAACCCCCATCTCAACACCCCTTGAGTTATCAACATGCTCATTTTCATAACTATTGTCATTTACTTTCAATCCATTAGACCCCATATCAGATTTCGAGCAGCCTGGGTTATCTCTGATTATGTGGGATGACCTTCAGATGAAATCGAAATAATCATCATTATAAATAACATTAAACTAAAGAACACAGTTCACAAAATATTAATAATATAAATTAAGCATTGTAAAGAACTTACAGCAAGTTATCATCTGTGATCACTTCTACATTTCCTGCTGCGATATAGGCAAAGCCATATTCTTCATTGAATTCAAAAAATCTCCACAAGGAAAGCATCATCAACCAGTGGCATAAGGATTGACCTATCAAATTTTAAGCTATACCAAACATTTTTCTCTTCGGAAGATATATTAAACCTCTTGCAACAAACAGAAATAACCTCCTCAACACTCATACCATCATCTATTATCGCACCACTTTTACTACCACCATCATAATCAACGGATTTGTTACCCTTAACAATGAACGACCCTCCATAGTGCAAATACATATACATACGCCTACATCCACACAACTCCATAAACCTATTCATTATTAGCCAACGTATAAGCTACAAAGGTTTAAAACAACAATAGCAATCTTAATTATCCAATTGCAATCATGTGTATCTATATCAATACTACAATTGAATGGAAAACTATCCTTATTAACTTCCCTCTCTAATACACCAACATTTTATATAAAAGAAATCATCAGAAAATACGAAGAATTTTAAATTATGAGCACAACTACTAACCAAATCTTCAAAAAAATATCCAACATAACAACCACCATTCAAGGAGGTTTCAGCACCATACTCGCACAACCATAATTCTATACCTTCCCCCCACAATCAGTAATGAATACAGAATGGGTGACAATAATCAAACCCCAAACCGGCACAACCATACTTCAAATCCACAGAAACAATAATTTGTTGCAATCACATATCTTTAAATTGTAATGTCAGCTACAAATTAGCATCTACAAGAACACAACAAATTCAAATTTCACAAAATCACACAAAAACTATAAATAATTAAGCCATTGTACACAGAAACCGAAGTAGTTGGACAATCATTTACCAGACAAACAACATCTAAATTGTACATATATTATGTCAAATTGCAAGGTCGAAGGGTTAAAGCCGGTTAACTTCCAGCACAAAGACAAAGAGGAAAGGGACGGATTCAGGACAAACAACATAAGGGATGAAGAAGGAGAAGAACGGTTGAGGACTGGACTGACGTTCATTATAAACGGGACAACATTGGAGGGTTTTTCACTCAAGATAAGGGATGAAGAAGACTGCCAACAAATTTACCCTAACAAAGAATCACTGAAAAAACAAATATTTATACATGGTTAATTCCCAGCCACACACCCAAGTGGTTTGGAGTAGAATACACTGACGTATTTGGACATATACGTGCTTGGTTCGGGACAAAAATAAATTCCACTCAATACTAAAACACATGGACCCTCAGAAATTAATTTTATGTGGATGCGCTGCAGTCTTTTTTCCATTCAGATTTATTAGAAGAAATATTTTCAAATTTCATTATCAGCAAATGAAAATAATAAGAAAATACCTAACAAATACCATTTTGACATGCACTTGTACATATATGTATCATTCATTGTACACTTATAAACTTTCGATGTACATTCAGGGATAATTATATGTACTGTGTGTTGTTCCATTTCGTACTTAAAACTAGTGGGAAAAAATTCGGTCATATTATGGACAAAATTTAATGCAATTCCCTACTTAGTGAAATCAAAAAAATTTAATCTAACTCTATTACAACATACCTGTGGCAGAAACTCCAAATGTCCGCCTTACGTTTACAACATAGAACAATTACGACTCAACTCATGGAGATTCCTAAACCGTATATATATATATATCATTTTTTGTATAAAAGATCGAAGAAAATTCAACATATCTAAATTCATACAAGTTGTTTGACATATACAATACATTCTATGTTCCCTTATCAATATGTTTAGTTGAAATAGATTTTCTTGTTTTAGTATAGTCAAATTTTTTTTCCATAACTTATAACTAACATCATGTTAATCATAATAACATTTAATTCACGCAATTTTATCTAAGTTTCAATAGGCTAAAGATAGGTATTTTGTATTCATTCCAACTATTGTTGCATAGCAGGACATACAAAGCTGCTGAATGCGATTAAAAAAACGTATGGTCCTTCTCCAATTTTTTTTTCGGTTTATACTGAACCAACTAAACTCCAAACTTTATTATAAATTTTGGCCTTCAAAATTACATTTGTTGCTTACTTCAGATCAATAGACATTTGAACGCACCTGCTCAAAGCAAATTACTACAGTCGCAAATCAAGTACGTCGTCATAATCCAAAACTTACGGTTACAGATACACATGATATTTCACAACCTTACCAATTAATGATAACATGTGCGAAAGCAATCAGCCGCATGACTTACAGTTACGTATTCTTTGTCCACGAAAATGGGCTTGATTTCGAACTACATTATATAAAAGCAATCAGTCGCATGACTTACAGCTACGTATTCTTTGTCCACGAAAATTCTTCCTCAAACTACATTACAGAAGCACACATAAACTCAGCTTCCTAACTTGATTCTAGTTTCAACCATAATGAAAATTAGGAAATACGTAAAAAGTTTAGCACCTGGATACTCTACCATACAACCCCCAAACTGCAACGAAATGTCTAAATTAGATTCAGACGTAACATTAATTTCAATAATAACTCAAAACTTAGAGCAGACAAGAGAAGCAAAGTAGAGTACCATTTTTACAACAGGAAAGGTTGAGCAACAAAAAACGACGGGCAGGAACAAACCTACAAAGAAAGCAGTCAGTGATCTTCAGTTCACGACGCAAGCATGGACAACTTCGATGCTACGAATAGAAACACAAATGAGGTAAAACGGTGTCAAATGGTAGCAGAAACCACTACAAAATAATTGACTTTTGCCAACAGGTCTTATCTGTTGGTAAAAGCCATATTTCTGTTGGCAAAAGTTTTTACCAACAGATATTTTTCTGTGACAAATCTGTGGGTAAAAACTCTGTGCTTAAAAGTTTTACCCACAGATACGTGTGATCTGTTGGTATTAGTTGCTTATGCCCACAGATATTTATCTGTTGGTAAAACTTATACCCACAATTATATCTGTGAGTAAAAGTATTAACCACAAAATGATATCTGTGACTACAAGTATTATCCACAAAACAATATCTGTGACTAAAACTATTACCCACAAAAAAAAAATATGTGACTAAAAGTAGTATCCACAATATATATATATATATATATATATATATATATATATATATATATATATATATATATATATCTGTTAGTAAAACGACAATAATGTCCATAATACCTGTTGTAGCAATATTTACTTATAACAATAACTTATCCTTATATAAAATATAGTACACCATACATAATCATCGTTCGTTAGTTTAACTATCAAAACGATACTAATCTTATAGGTAGAATATATATACAACTTGTAACATATACTAACATATAAACATCTTCATTAACATATCAAACACCATCCTCTTCATTCCCATCCTATTTAGCATCTCCAATGACTTTTGCGTATTCCCTAAAAAAATTTGCATGTAACTTAATTAGATTAATATAATTAAATTCGCCTAAGATAAGAATGAAAGAATAAATAATAGTAACCAGAGTAACTAAACACACAAACAACAACAATACTAATAACACAAACAATGAGTAATGGCCTAAACTAGTGGCAAGACTAGCCTCACATACAACTTTGCTAGAAATAAAAGGTTAGCTAATTCAAGAAAACTTTTCAGCGATAAATTCACTAATATTTCAGACACATGAAAATGCACAAAGCATGATAAGGCAAGAAATACAAATCAAAGCATGAAAATGCACAAAGCATGATAAGAGAGCAGGGCTGTACTTTGTTATGGAGCAAACTATTTTTTCTTCCCTAAATTTCCTCACATGAAAATGATAGTTTCTGTAATTCACTACTGTAAGGGAAATAGTCAAAATGACACCTCCAAAAAATATGCTCAGAAAACATACTAGCTCCACACACCCCTAGTGCTCTTATAGACATAGAGTGGCGAATTACTCAAGTCTCCGTAAAGAACACCAACACTTTGATCATTTCAACTATTTCTTTTACCTCAAATTGATAGTTTTAAAACTATCAATTAAAGGTATTATAATGCAATTAGGATCATTTCAACTATTTCTATAAATTTAATTTTAGAAAAACAATTATACAAATGATCAATTTTATAGTTTTACTTGAAATCTAGGGTTTTAGGCCCGAAAATACAATTCGGTTGAATTCTATTAATTTATTTGAATTAAATGTTTAGAAATGCAATGAGACATATTTTATAACATATCGTATAATCAATTTTCCAAAACCAATAAAAGAAATACCCAATTTAACATAATTAGGGTTTTAGAGCCCGTAACACAAATCCGATCAATTCTTGCTAAAATATATAAATTGATGGTTCGAAAATATAATTAAATATATTCTAATATAAATTAAACAGTCAATTGAATAAAACGACCCAATTACACAATCCAATTTAGTTCTACAAGAGTTTTAGACCTAAAAATCCAATTCCGATCAATTACGCACAATTTTTCCAAATCAACACTTCCAATATGAAATTAGATACATTTAAAAACATATTATACAATCAATTTATCCAAAATCACCAAATCGGGTGAATCCGAAAAATTCGGACATAACCTCGCCAAGAATTCAATTTTCTAGAATTTCAACATAAACCATACAATTCACTTATCCAAATCTATCTCACAGCACATATATACATAACCAAACAATTAATTTAACTTATCACAAGCTAAATCATACTCAATTAATCAAATCAATATTAGGGTTTTTTCAGAAATTTATACCAAATAAAAATCAACAAATCAGAGCAAGGGAAGGCTGGACAAGCTTCGCCGGAGGTCAGGGGTTGCTCGCCAGTGGTCGGGAGACTTCGGCGGTGACCGGGCGGTGGCGGTGTGACCTGCGCTACTGCTCGCTACACCTGTTGCTGCGGCGGCGCTGCTGCTGCTGGTTGCTGCTACTGCTGCGGCTGCTTCGGCTTCTGCTGCGGCGTCTCCGGTGGCGGTCGACTGGCGGGGCGGTTGGAGCAGGGAGAAGCTTGGGAGAAGGAGGCAGGCTGGGGTTTGGCCTGCGGTTGGCTCAAGACAGGAGCAGGGGGTCGGGAAGGGACAAAGTAGAGAAGGGAGAGAAATGAGAGGAGAGAAAAAGAAAAGAAGAGGGGTGGGTCGGGGACTCAGGGCACCGGTCGATGGGTGTTTTTTTTTTTTTTTTAATAAGAGTATTAAATAAAATACTAAATATCAAAAATTATAATTGGAATAATTTTATCTAAAATTTATTTAACAAAAATTTATTTCAAAAGGATCCAAAATTTTAAAATTAATAAAATCGCTATATAAAGAATATCGGAAACATTTTTGAAAGAATTAATAAAAGAATTTTTTTCTTACAAATAATGTAATTAATTTTACTATTTATAATAATAATATTATTGGTTGTCTAATAATAATATTAAATAATAAATTTAAATAATAATTAGTATTATTTAAAAATATTTAATATAAAATTAATATTTTATAATGTATTATTAAGATAATATTAATCATAATTTATAATAAAATAATAATTATTATTAAAAATAATTAATAATGCGAAATAAATACAAATATGAATAATATAAATATTAATCATAATTTCCAACAATTAGTAATAACATTTATTATAATAATAATAATAATAATAATAATAATAATAATAATAATACTAATAATAATGTCCTAAAATAATTATTCTTAGTAATAATTAATAAAGAATTATATTAATAAGAATAATATGAATCATTATTTTAAATAAATTAATAATAGTATCTAATAATTACTAATATATTATTAATAATGTGAAAAATTATTGATAATATTTATTATTGTTAAGATAATATAGATGTGAATGATAATTGGTAGTATTTAATAATAAATTAATTTAATAGTAAGTGGTAGTAGATATAATATATATTATTTCATTATAATTGTTAAAAAACACCATTATGAACAATATTAATATAAAAACTTTGAAATAAAATAATAATTAATAATAATATATGTAAACTATTATTTCTAAAAATGACTAATGACTTTATTATTATTATTATTATTATTATTATTATTATTATTATTATTATTATTATTATTATTATTATATTAAAAAGAATAGAATTAATCATTATTAAAATTATATAAAAACAAATATTATTATTGAATTTCATAAACACTAATACCAACAGATGTAAAAGTGGGTATTAGTTCTGTTGGTATAATGCTACTAATAACCACAGATATAAGTGATGGTAAAATATCTGTTGGCATAACATATTAATACCAACAGATAAAAAATTTCTGTTGGAAAAACTATATTATTGCCCACAGAAAATTATCTGTTGGTATTAGTTACTTTTACCAACAGAAAAAATATCTGTGACTAAGTTTCTGTTGGCAAAAGTGAATTATTTTGTAGTGAACATGCCCAATGGAGGAGCTACAGCCACAGACGCAGATGAGTTGCAGAACTTCTTCTACCTCTACTTTCCAATCAGTCAGACCTGAGCTTCAAAATTTGCAGACGTACAATACCACAGACGAGAAGCTTCAAAATATCTTCCAGGCCATATTACGAACGAACAATCTGAGCGTGACTTAGAAAATACTAACCTATGGTATTCTACGTATAAAATGATGCTTCCGAACAAATAATAAATGGACTCAATACTAGACCTGGTGGGCTGAAAATAATTACTTTCAGTTGGGTGGACCACAGGTTTTTTTCCCAAAAATCGTCCACTTAGCTTGTACATTGAACGGGGACGCTCGCTTACCTTGGGGACCGCGTCACCATCAAATGGGCGGTAAATTGGTTGGCGTCATATTAAAGGCCATACTGTCTGGGAGAGGCGAAATGACTCGAGCGACAAGCGTTGGCCCTTGAGGCACTATTACTAATTTTTGTATAAAAATAATATTTTCTGATATTAAAAAATTATTGTCATATATTTTAACAATTAATTTTTTTAATATATTATACTATAAAAATATAATAATTATATTAATATTAAAAAATATTTTTACAACATTATTTTTCATATTTTTTGTTATTATATATAAAAATATATTAATGACCAAATTCTACTTTTAGTATATGATAATACTTTAAAAGCAACAAGAGTATTTAAAAAAAAATATATAACTATTGTATTTGCCCCTACTTCTATTATTTGTAGTCATATTAATTACATAAAAAAATTCTCACTACGTTAAAAAAATGTAAATGATACATTTAAAAAATTAGACTTAAATAAATATTCTCTTAAAAAAATGAAAATACCTGGTACAACTTGTTTCCATATTCAAAGGGAGTACTCGATTATTTCTATGACCATAAGATCGTCCGCAATCCGATGCAAAGTAATACACCAACAACGTAAAAAAATTTAAAAAAAGGTCAAGTGCAGGAAAGTAATCCAATACAAATAATTTCATAGAAACAAAACAGCCAAATATTACGGTTACTTTCTACAAAGTGTACCGTAAAGCAAGCAAAATAATTTTAAAAAAGTGTATTAATTTTTTTTCACTCTTTCGTTGTGGGTGCTCTGAGCATCATGAGCCTTAATTGCGTACTATTAATTTTGTAAGCCGGGAATGCTTT
The DNA here is from genome assembly GCA_039764185.1 of Tamarix austromongolica. Classification (NCBI taxonomy): domain Eukaryota; kingdom Viridiplantae; phylum Streptophyta; class Magnoliopsida; order Caryophyllales; family Tamaricaceae; genus Tamarix; species Tamarix austromongolica. Next base: position 79,646,061 of record CM077814.1, on the reverse strand, counting down.
ACTCTATCAGTGTATATGCATTGATTTTGATAAAAATAAATGATTACAAGGACACATAAATATAAAACTAAAAATACAAGTTCAGGATGCTTTCGGCTTATTTTTTGAGCTTATTTAATAAAATTATATTAGTAAAAGTTTGATAATAATAAAAATATAACATTAATAACATTAATTATTACAATAATAATAGTTATAATATAAAAATAATAATATTAAAACAATGATTTATTAAAAAAATTAATTGGATGGGCAAAGATAGAAAGTGTATTAATATATATTCCAATTACAAACAAAGTCAATCAGGATCGTTGATTTCAAGAAGAATCAATCTCCCTCGTCCGTTAATGAGAATATGGTTCAAGAAAAGAAAATACCGAAAAATTAGGATATGTGCCGTTGATTGTAGGCCTTCATTAAAGAAAAAGCTGTCCAACGACGTAAAGAAGAACAGTTAGATTAAGGCTTTATTTGGTTTTTAAAAAGTTCAGTGGAAAGGAAAATATTGAAAAAAAATTGAAGGAAAGAAAATAAAAAAAATAATTTTCTTTCATTTGTTTGGTTGTTAGAGAAAATTTTATGAAAAATTGAAATCTTGAAAAATATTTTAATATTTAGTATATAGAAAGAAAATTCTGAGAAAACTCAAATATTATTATTTTTATTTTTTTATATATTTAATAAAAATTAAAATATTATATTAATATATAAAAAATTTCTTAAAGTCTATAATAAAATTATATAAACTCAATACTAATTCCAATTTTTTTAAGAAAAATTCTAAAATATTACATATATAACTAAGCATAATTTTAAAAAAAATATTTGTAAAATATTAATAACGTTCAAAAATTCCTATTAATAAGAGATATATTAACCAAAATAAAATAAATTCAATCATTCCACTTTAATTACCAAAGTAAGAATTTAAAAACCAAAACTCATGCAAATCAATAAAGCTTCTAAGCATTAATATGTCAAGATCGGCGTGCATAATTTTTTCAATATAAATATCTAAAAAGAAATTATGTTAAAAATATAATTTCAACTAAATTAAAATTTGTCTCATATAATAAATAAAGTAAGTAAAAATTATACACACACGGAGACATTTAAATTTATTTATTTACAATTATATACAAAATATAAAATTATAAAAAAATCTATAAATACTTTTTTTTAATAAGATATTATTTGTATTTGTCGGATTAGATATTTGTTTTGTTTAACTTTTCGTTGATTGGATCGTATATTTGATTTGAAAAAAAATCGAATCAGTTATTTACTTTTTCATATAAGATCGCTTCGGATATCAGAGAAAATAAGCTGATATCGAATAACATGAACCGCTCTATTAAATATATATCTGTTTTTATATCCATATCAATTCATCTCTATTTACCTAATATAAAATTTTATTTTTATTTTTTACTTATATAACATCTAATATATTTTTTAAAGTTAAGAGTAAAAATATAATTAAATTTAAACAATTTAAATATATAATTTAAATATTAAATGATTTTTATTTTGAATTGAATGTGTTTTATTTGAAATTTGATGGATTTTATTAGGTAAATATATAAATAAATATAGAAAACGGAAGAAAAAAATATGCAGTAAATTTGGATACAAAAATATGCTAGACTGCGACAAAATCATTTTAAAGTCAGTGAAATCGGCGACAAAGTTAAATTTGACAAAATATGTATAGACTGCGAAATAATCATTGTAAAGTAAGTAAAATCAGTGACAAAGTCAAATTTAACAAAATATATATGTATATACATATAGTTTAATATACATACATATATAAGGGGGTGGGAAAGAAAACAAAAGATGATAGGGGATACTGTTATATATATATATCCCCTTTGGGTTGGCAGAAAATAGCTTAATAATTTTTTCTCTCTCTTATATATTCATAATATATATATATACACGTAGAGAGAGAAGGGATATGCTAAAACATTAATATTGGAAATGGTACTGAGAATTGTTGGGGAAATTTTTCCTCCTTTTTCTACTACTTTCCTCGGGTTTAGTTGAGAAAAGTTATGTACATTCCCCGACTATTTTCTCCTTATTTTCTTTCTTTATAATTTTCTTAGTAATTAAATGAGAGATAAACATTTTTCTTTTAATTTTTTTTTCTTTCCTCATTATTTTTCCTAAATCAAATAAACCCTAAATGTTACGCTGGCCCTGGGACACGTCACCCCTAAATGGGCAACAAATTGGTTGGTGTCATATTAAAGGTTGTATGAACTGCGTGGGAGTAGTTTAATTACTTATCAATATGGTGGTAATTAAACTATTGGATCGTCTTTGTTCATTAAAAATTTAGTTTGATTCATTCGTTTAATTAAATAAATTGATTCTGAGCCTTATTTTTGGGCTCATTTATTAAGCAAATTGAGTCCGAATTTGAATCAGTAAGGTTTGGTTTATTTTTTTAGCTCTGGCTTATGAGTTCGATTCAATCCGATTTCTTAAAAGTTTAGCTCGACTTGTTCGATTAGTTAAACAAGCTAAGTCTATTTCTAAAAATATTCGACTCAACTTAGTTCATTTAGTACGGTACTTGTCAATTAAAGAAAGTCTGGCTATCTTAATTATGGTTACAACTCCCACAGCTTCTTTATAATTTCTTATGACTTTTCATCCATGCATACAAGTGATTTTATCTATATACAATGTCACTCGTTTTGGTTTGTTCACTTTTTAATTTTGAAAATTTTACAAGTAGTTTTTCACATGAAGTTTTAGTGCATGTTTCTTAAGAAATAAGCTGGTTTTTAGTTTATTACCTAGGTCAATAAGATAGAGTTATTAAAAAAATATCATTTGATAATTAGTATTTTACTCAATAGTAACTTAGCTTTTGAAAAGCTAAAAAAAAATTAGTTTCTAAATTATTATAGACTAACTTCTTATAATATTTTTTAATAATATAATAAATTTTACTTTAATGTTCTATTAACATAAATATCAATTTTATATCATCTAATAATTTTCGATTAGTTCGTCAACTAATTAAGTAAAACATATCTAAAAGAATAATTTATTAACTTTAGCTGTCAAAAATTAACCTTTTGGTTTACAACAAATTTCTTATCTTTTATCTAGTTCTTCAACTAGTTTTTCTAAATATAAACTAAAAATTTCTTTTAGCCTCAACAAAACATTTAGATGCAATATTTTTTTTTCAACCACCTAGACATGTATATTTACGCCAATTACAAATTCTAAATGTTGTTGTTTAAATCATACGACATCATTTTAGTTCGTGGTATATATTTTTATTCACGATGAGTAGGAACCGCGCTATTTTTAATCCAATGAAACGGATTGAAATATCTTGTTAGGATAAAACACTCCCGAGCCACTATTATCCTCCGATAGAATAGATATATAAAAATATCACTTTGGCCCTACTCACATGATCTTTAAATGATTAGTATCTTATTTATGATCGATTTATAGGTACAAAACACATTAAGGCAAATAAGCACATAACACAATTCATAAGGTCGATCTCTAGAGTCGACCAACTATAGGATATCATTTCTAAAATATTATCATTGTTAACACCCCCCGAAATTCATGGTTTAATGTCTATGTTTCAAACATACAATAATAACATTATTCGAAATGTTACTATTTTTAGAGTTCCCATAACCCTAATTTCAAGCTTTATCAATGTAAGGCTCATATGATCATTCGAATTCAATAAACCTCCTTAAATTACCAACATCAACAACATATCTAAAGTTTATGGTCTAAGTCTAACTCAAAGGTTTTACACATGAAATATTATTATTATTATTATTATTATTTTAGGGTTACTATGCCCTAATTAAACCATTATCTCATTTCGAAGAACCCATAACATTTAGTAATTACTCCAAATACTCCTCCTAATATCATTATCATATTTAACACACCTAACACATTAAAATATCAAGATCTCCATATTAACCTATACTATTACTCCATGAGTTATAACTTTCCACAAGTATGACCTAGCGTATTAAGATTATATCAACACATCTTTCCCATTATCACTTTCTTTAAATCATATAAATCTACATTATCACAACATATCATTAACATCATACATTCCGTCATATAATAATAATATCATGATAATACACATTGCCATGCAAGCATTTAACACAAAACCCTAAAATATCAATTAGTATTTTTACCAACAAAGATATCGGGCTTTAAGCACGTATTCCTATACCTCCTCCTTCAAAATCACCAAAATATCAACTATAAAAATTAAATTATTCATGGTTAGGTTCGAAGATTGTAACTAAGGAAAAAGTTAAGGTAAAGGAGGGTAAAACTAGAAATAACATGACTCAAAGGAAACACATGAGTTGTGTGGAAGTGTGGTGAAATTTATGGTGGAGCTATGGTGAAAATTTGGTGGTATTTAGATAAGGTTTGGGGGTGAAAAAGAGGGTGCACGGCCAAAAAGGTAAGGCTGCACAAGCGTGCGACAAGCGATGCCCACCTAGGTTGTAAGATGGAATCATGCACAGGCAAGTTGTGAGAAGAGGCACGACCATCGTCAAACATTAATTGCACAGAACAAAATTGAACAAGTGCGCTGGAGCATGTGGTAGGTTGTGCGCAGGCCAAGTGAGGGTGCATGAGCATGTGACAAGGAAAATTATGGGCGCATAACCATGCATCTCACAAAAATGCGACAGACCCAAGGAAAGAAGGAAAAAAATGGCAATGGTCGACGGTGGTGGCCGACAACGTCGAAGGGGCTTGATGGGGTGGCCTTGATGGTCTGTCCACCAGGATTTGGTCATTGCATGGTGGTTGTGGTGGTGCACTGTGACAGCTCCAAAATTTACTATTAAAAAAATTATTTTATTAAAAGAAAATAATGGAAGCAAGAAGCAAAGACCATGAATTTCGGGAATATTATTAACACACTTAGTGCCCTTATTATACCACTTTTACTAAATTACTCTCACTACATAAAATATTAATATGTATGCTCCATACCCATCATCTAACTCCATTAACTATTGTTATTTATCATAATACTCATTAGCTCCTACCACACCCGCTTACTTAGGCCACAAGTTTATCACAAGTAAAATTACCAAAACGCCCCTAAGGCTCATATTTATATTACTTATGCACCAAATGGCAATATTAGCATATCATATCATATATATACACTTAACATTATTACTAAAAACGAAGCTCCTTCCTTAAGCATTATTTCTACACATGACACATAAATTAACATGCTTTCCTTTTTATCAGAACATATACCACTAAATACATTCTACTTAAAAACATATATCATGCATATAACATATTAAAACCCCTAATGTGCTAGCATACGTATATCTATATATTTTAGTAGGATATAACGGTTACCTTATTTTTCATAAAAATCAAACCTTACCGGTACCCTAGTTAAAGGCTTAAGCTTTGATTAGCAAAATTAATACCTAAAAATAATACCAATACTCATCATATTATAAATAGAAAAACTAAAAAGATAAAACTTTATCAAAAATTAATTAAAGACATACTAATGTTAACCATTATTATACCTCAAAATTGAAACCAAACAAGGTCTGAATAGAAGGTAGGTCTCACGCTGCTCATGTAGCGCGAGATGCATGCATAAGGGAAGGAAGAAAAGGGGTCAAATAAGGGAATAAGAGAAGGAAGGGGTTGGTTCAGATGGGGTTTTGGGGATTAAATAGGGGGCATGTGGAGGGCAGTTAGGGTGGGGATAGGTGTAGGGATGGAGTGAGGTGTAGGTGGTGGTCGGGGTGGATGATTGGTGACCAAAGGCGACGGCTACAGAGCTGCAAAAATGGATGCAATGGTGGTAGAGGTGAAGGAAGAAAGGAAAAGAAGAAGGAAAAAAAAGGGGTCGTAGGACTGGGTTTCGACCAAGGGAGGAAAGGGGTGGTAGGAGAGGTTACAGGGAGTGGATTGGTGGCTTTGGTTGCGGCAGAAGATGCGAAATAGTGGTGGTGAAGGGTGGAAGCTGAGAAGGGGGAAAGAAAATGAAGAAGAAGAAGAAGGGTGGTTGTAGGGGGTGTGTGGGGAGGTAGTAGGGGTGGCAGGAGGTGGTGTAGGTGGTCAGCTAGGCGGTAGGGGAGGTGGTTGAGGGCGACAAAGAAAAAATAAGGAAAGGGGAGAAGAGAGGAAAAAAGGGAGAAGAAGGCTTGGTCAGGAGGAGGGAGGATCGAAAAATGGGCAGCGAAGGGTGGTCAAAGAGAAGAAAAGGAAAGGTTGGAAAAGGGCAAGTATGGCCGGTTAGGTAGAGGTGCAGGAGGGCGTCACATAAGGTGGAAGAAAGAGGAGAAGAAGAAGGAAAACAGGGCATGTGGGAAGGGTTGCAGGAGCTTGTTTGGTCCGAAAAGAGGAAGAAAAGGACGGGGGAGAAAGGGAGAGTGAGAGCAGGGTTATAGAGGGAGGTAGGTGGCAGTTACAGGGAAGGGTTCGCAGGCCTGACAGCCTAAAGGTAAAGAAAAAGGAAAAAGGAGGAAAAGGAGAAAAAACAGGAAAAAAGAGAAAGGAAAAAAGGAAAAATGAAAATGGAGAGAAATAATTTTTGGAATAATGAAATTTAATATTTTTGTTAAATAAATAAATTTAATAATTTAATTTATTATATTTTAATATATTTGTTTAAAAAGGATAATTTTATTAAAATATTGGTTTGAAAAATTATTTAAATAAAATAAGTATGATAAAAATAACAAAATATTTATTTTAATTTATTAAATATTCATATCCATTTTTATATGCTCAAAAATCCATAAAATAATTAACTTAAATAAATTTAAAAGTTAATTTATTCCAAATAAAGGGTTATTTATTAAAATTTAAAATTTAAAGTTTTTGGTGTATTACACTCACTAAGTCAACCTTTCCAACACTAAGGCTATTACCAAGCCTTTAAGGAAAAGTAAGAATACTTGGAGATCTTAGGATACTTAGAGAGAATGAGAGAGTCTTTGCGTGTAAGAAGAAAATACTTTATTGATGAGAGAGGAAAGTGCTTACAACTTGGGAAATAGTGGAAGCAAATAGAATTATCCTCTATTTATAGCTGAGGTCTCCCTCCCCTTTTCCCATTTAGTGGAAGGTTCTATATCTTTTACAACCCTTAGATATTTTTAAAGACCCTTTTAGATTATAAGATATTTTAGAAGATTCTTCTAGATCGCTTCATTGTCTTCTAGTCTTTGAGATTCTAGAGAGTTTCACACCATTCAAGGAGGTCTCTAGATATTAATATAAGGATTCACGCCTTTCTACACAATTCTACTAGAGCGTACACGACTCTAGAATATTCTAGAACCTTTTGGGTAAAAATTAAAAAAATAAGCGATCTGTGATAGTAGGACTATCCGAGAAGATTTTGCCATAGCCAACACACAATTTAAACCCTCTTATTGACAATTGTAGTACTGGTAAATAAGGGTATCGTTCCATACCGGGGATTGAAAAGGATCACATCTATTTAACTACCTTAAAAAAACTCTAAATTACACAAAATAAATAAATAAAAAAGACACTAATGAGGGTTTTAAAAAATATAAAATAATAAAAGTAATTATTAAATTAAAATAATAAAAATAATGGATAACTGCAAATATAATAAATATGTTAGGGAAATCGAAATCCACTGTTAGATTAGGTTAAAATGTAATAATAATTTCTAAGTCAATATTTAATCATGAGAAAGAGACTAATTATGCTATACACTAAAAATAGGTACATACACCTTATTTTACTTTCCTAAATTAATTAATATAACAAATCTCCAATATTAATCTTATTAAATACTGGCAGTATAGTAGCAATAAGCTGATCTTATATTCAACTAGATTTAATGTATTAAGTATAATTAGAAGAAAGTCAATTTAAGTACTTAAACTAGTACACCAAGAATGTCTAGCTGTATTTTTTCTCTTTAACACACGCATATCTAAATATTTTACTACTCTAATTAGAAGGTAAATTATTATCTAACCTACCTGTAATTTATACATATAAATCCTAGCATATTTATATGACCACCTAGAAGATAAATAATCCTATATACTGTCACTATGAGGAAACTAGAATAAGGCATCTACCATATAAATTATACTTGAAATATATATATATATATGATAGTAATTAAAATAGATTCAAGGAACAATCTCATAAAAAAATCATATCTAAAACCATAATCAACTGTTTTAGTCTATATCCCAGTAATAATAATCAATTAGTTATAATAATCGAATTAATTATACAAAAATATAAATTAAAAATAGAAAAAAAAATAGCCAAAATAGTTTATCGATAAAATATAAAATATTTATTCAGATAAAAACGTAATTAATTTCATCTAAAATACATTATACCGGGTAAATTTTTCCTCTCTACTTCTCTCTCGGTCTACCTTTATTTCTGTGTAATTTTCTTTTCTTTTCTTTTTCCCGGCGCAGTCTTCTCCGATTCCGTACAACAACATAGTGCCCTATTGTTCTCCTTTATTTTTTTGTTTCCTTTTTTTTCTCACGCCACATTGATGGCTGCCTGTGATGCACAGAAACGGCACTTAGGTGCCGTTTCCCGTACCGGAAACGTTTTCCGTCCTGAAAACTTATCGAAAACTTCTTCGGATTAAAATTTATATTAAAATTATTTAATTAATATTTTTATTAAAAATATATTATTTAATTAATTTTTTATTAAAAAAATATTATTAATAGTTAAAATTAACTAATATAAAAATTAATTTTATTTTTCTCTCTAAATTTTAATAAATTTAACCTATTTTTTAAAAATATATATATAATTTTAAAAATGGAATTTCTTAAATTTTTAAAAAATGACGTTTCCGCGTTTCGTCCCGTCCCCGTCCCCGTTTCCGTGCATCACTGATGGCTGCTCCTCCTTTCTCTCCTTCGTCGTTCTTTCCGTCATGTTCTTGTTTTCCATGCATCACTTTCGCACGTTGCCTGACTCTATCCCGTGTCGTCCCTCTCCTTTTTCTTGAGGCTGACTACTCTTGAATCTTGATGGCGCTGCTTGCTCTAATTTTTTTCTTTGTCTGTGACTTCTGCTCACTACTTGGCCCGTCTCTCCTTCCCGGCCTCCTCCTATTAGCCTCTTCCATTGTTTCTTTTTATTTCGTCTGCGAGTGGCTGACTGGCTGTTCTCTCATTTCGGTCCGGCCCAACTTTTTTTTTCTTTTATTCAAAATTTACTAGCAAAATAAAATTAGAAAAATTAATAAATAATATTATACTATAAATTTATTTCATTTATATTATTTTAGTTCAAATAATAAAATTTACGCAATTATTAATACTTAAGTATAAAAGGTATAATTATTCACTTATATTATTTAAATAAAATACAAAAAACTAATATTATAACGATATAAAATATGTCAAAATATAAACTCATCAAGATTCCAGTGTTTTTGCTTAAAACTCCTATGTCTCCTATTTCAATGATTTTATTATGTAACCACTAATAATAGATTTTATTCTTGTAATTTAATTATTGAGCTACTCTATTTTAAGTTTGTAATATTAGATTTATATAAAGTCAGTTCTCTTTTTAACCTTATCACTTGGTACCGGTGTAGTGGAGGAAAATCAGTCTAGTATAAGTACGGTGGTAGTATCCCTGAAATTTATTGTTTTTGTTTCCTCTCAAGTTTTAAAAATAAAAAATTTTTAAAGTAAATTTTGGGAGTGTTACAATTATACTTAGCTAACGTTTGGTATGGGAGTAATGTAGGTGAAAAAGGTACCCCATTTTTAACGTTTCTTAGAAACGATGTATGCCTTTTTATTGATATGTTTTCCACTTTAAATAAATTTCTAAAAGGATATTCATCTTAAAATAATTTACTCTGATCTAAGTGTTGTATAATAGAGAACAAATCGCACGTATCTTCTCAATTCCCATTACACACGACCCCCCTAAGAAATAAAAGAGATATTTTTTTAATGTAAGTGTATGACAACATATGAAGAAAAGTAGAGTTGCAAGTTACAACTTACCACTTAAAAGTTATAAATTATTATATAAAAAATATATTTTACTAATATACACACATGTAATCATAATTTGATTTCCAAAATCATGACCAAACCATTTTATAATTTCTTTATCAATCCTTAATTATCAAATAATAAATTGAGTCAAATTACCAATGAGCCGGTTAGATTTATTTTATTATTTGGATCCTTAGTGATGATGGCAATGATTATAGTGGTAGTAGCAGTAATGGTGATAGACAGTTATGCACCATTTAGGGGGGACCGATCATGATAGGTTAATAAATTAATACAACATCTTTATCTATTTCTAGATATTAGAATATTCCCTCATCCTTATCTGTTGTTGTAAATTAACTACAGTAAACAAAGTTAAACAAGCTAGTCAATCTAGTCAGCTAGAATTTAGGATAAACTCGAGCCTAACCATTTGTAGTACCTAAGGAGAAGATAATCTCCTCACATATGTACCTCTCTATATAGATGCCATGTGTCATCAATAAAATATTTAAAAGACTTCTCCTCATATTAATTCTCTCAATCTTTATATGGTATCGGAGCATATCGACTAACACCACACGATCCTATGGCTCACAACAAAATCTCCAGCAATTTATTAGTCATTGCCCAATATACCAATACACTTATAGATATCCAATTACCTACCATTTCCATCAAACTTGACCTTGATAATTTTTATATCTATAAGGGAAGCATTCTCTCTACACTTGAGGTCTTTTACCTTGAAACTTTGGTAATCTCAAGCTGTTGTCTATACTATGCATTTAAAAAATCCACTGCAAACGTCTATCAAAAGTAATCTCAGCATCCTTGAGTATGTGGAAAAGAAATGGTCCATTGTTGACTCCTTTGCCAAGTGTCTTCATATTTTCCCTGAGGAAGATGTTATAGCTTAGACTCATTTTATGGCCCATTTAAAATTTCCTTTAGCATGTGTTCATAACTAGTTAGTGATGATGACCTCACTGGTTCATTGCTATAAGAGGAGGAAATATTAGAGGAGGAAACTTGTGCTCTCAATCAAACCCCTACTCCTCTTTCAAATCTGACCACACTTACACCAAACGAAATTATCAACGCAACTTCTCTCCTTCATCTAATTGTTATAGTCACACCCACATCTCTGCTTTTATGAGCCATCATGGTCCAAATACACATCACCACAAATGATTCCAATGTTAATTTTGCAACAAACCTAGACATGCAGCTCTTAACTGCTACAATTGCCTTAATGAGGCAAATATTCCTCCACAATGATAATAAAAAAGTCCGTGAATCTTATCACTCCTTCTTCCATTGGACCTACAGCGGTATATGGATTCTACAACTATGAATTATGTCACATCTAATCTAAGCAATCTTGCTCTCTTCAATTTGTTTATAATGGAAAAGATCAACTTATTGTATGTAATGGCATGACTCTCCCTATTACTCACATTGGTTGACGTTCAATACCCACTCCCTCTTCTTCTCTTTAGTTGAATAATATTCTTTGTGTGCTAACTATCACTAAAAATATGTTTAATGTCTCATAATTAACTAGAGAAAACAACATTTTCATGGAATTGCACCCTAACAAACGCTTTTTCATGAATATTCAGAGCAAGATACTCCTCTAAGGGACTATTAATGATGGCTTGTATCTTTTTCATCTCGGTAGTTCACTTCATCTCATATTTATCCTCCACCACACATGTTTCTTGGTGAGAAAACCTCACTTTATGGCTAACATCAATGACTTGCACATCCTCATGAAAAAAGTATTAGGTCCCTTATTTCTAGATTCAAACTTCTAGTGTCTAATAAATAATTTTCCTTGTCTGCTAAGCATGCCAAATTAGCAAGAGGCATCACCTCCCTCTTCCCAGTACTCGGTCTTCATATCATTATCCTTTTGGTTTAATTTATTAGATGTATGGGGTCCTTCCCCAATTCATATTGATGTATGTATGCAACAAACATGGCTATGAAGCTCTTAACTCCTAAGATGTATGTATCTATTTTAGCAAGTTGTCTAATGATTCCTTTATTTGATTTCTACTTCATATATATGACATACATATAGTATGTAAGCACAAACGAGAGATTGAGATGTTGAAGACTCTATTGGGTGCTAAGTTTGAGACAAAAGATCTTAAAGATTCTTGGGATGGAGATATTCAGGGATAGACTTATAAAAAGTAATTATCCAATATTATTATTAGTATTTTTAGAAAACTTATAGAGACAATTTTATTTGAAAAAAAAATTATTATCTTAGATATTCACTCTTTTAAGTAGTTCCAAACAGGGAGTTTAGTCGATAGAAATACATTTAAAAAGGCTAAAACGTTTTAACATGACACATGCATATCCTAAGTCTACTATATTGGCAAATCATTTCAGGCTTTCATCTTCGTTGTCACCATAGGCTAAAGGTGAAGAAAAGTATATGGTTGGAGTTCCATATACAAGAGTAGTTGGAAGCATGATGTAAACAATGGCTTGCACCTTTTCATACAGTTAAAGGAGAAAGTGTTGTTAAGAGATACATGTCTCATTCTTGAAAATGATATTAAAATTCTATTAAATAAATACCTAGGCATCTTTGTGTTACTTCTCATGCATGCTTGGAGGGAGCTTGGCAGCATGTATTGTGGGCTTATAGGATACTGTGATTTTGATTTTATAGGAGACTTAGATTACAAAAATTCAACTTTGGATTTCATTTTCTACTTTAATGGGATGATAATCAATTGGAAATCTCTTATCTATAATAAGTGATTGCATTTTTAACCATAGAGACAAACTCAAAATTATTCTTAATAAATTCATAGGCTACTTTATGGTGTTTTGTTTGATATTCAAATCATCACCTGTTCTCTTGTATGTAGAGTATATCAAGTTGGAAATATGAAGATTGTGTTTAAAGGATCCAGGATCCTCTATGAATATATATCCTTTATTTAGTATTGATCATTTAAGGAGAAAAAGGAATTTTTCAAAGCATCCTCTTGCCATAAGTAAAATATTTGATTCAGAATAAATTTTTACATATCTATTATACTGACTAATTTTTGGATACCGTGCAATGTATGGGATTTTTTATGTTTGGAGAATACTTGTTTCTCAAAAAAAAAATTTTGCATCTTCAAGTTTCTTGTTTCTATCAGATTAGTAAGTTTTTTTTTGTTACTTTCATACTTACCAAACAATAAATGAATAAATAAATTTACCATGTTGTTTAATGTATAATACATTGTTGATTGTGATATTCCACATATTTGGCACAAAATGCTGTTCATGCCAATATATTAGGATAACCATATTTTCGTAACAATCTAACCTTAAATACCTTAGACTTTTTGACGTAATTTTCTTGTTGTAATAATCTGCAAAGAAGACACTAGCCTATATATATTTCAAATACAACCATGCTTTTTTTAGGAGTTTCAAAATCATGAATTATTATTTGTTATAGTATTTTTTTACCAACCTGTATATCCTTCTTTTTAATTGATATTTTCTTGTTCTTATATTTGACTCTTCATGATCAAAAATATTTTAGGAGAATATTCATATGAGTTGTCGTACCATGGTTTGACACACTTTGATGATAGTTTATGAAATTAATATATATTATATATATTTTTTTGAAATTAAAACTTATTATATTTTTGAATCATAATTTATATAATTTTAGAACCTTTTGCAATAGTTGATTTTAAAAAAAAAATCATTGAAGATAATTTCAATGAACTTCCTTTACTTATTAAAAACCATCATTAAATTCCTAAAAAATCTCAAAAGTTCTAAAAAATTGTTAAGATCTCTATGTATTTACATTTAGAAATTTCTAAGATATCCTGTAATGTTTCATGACGATTATACATATAAAATTAAATATTTTATAACATCACATTATGTTTAAGTTGTTCTAAAATTATATAAGGCTCAATTGTCACATGAATAGAGATATCCCATGATCAAACCAATGGATTAGATTAAAATGATCTAAAAACATTTTACAACTTCCATAAAAACTTATCCTTATGGTAGACCAAGGCTGACCTCTACTTTCACCAGAATACTATCGTGAGCGTTTGTTGCCTCAAGTTCCATTTCACTTAGTGTGATTGATATTTAGGTGAAAGGCTTGAAGATTTGGGGCAATGTGAGATGTTTTTCAATCAAGAAAGTTAATGGTTGACCAAAAATATTTTTTAAATAATTTATTTGAGTATAAAGTTAATTAAAGAGGAATTTATTGATAAAAATAGCAAATAAATTCCAAAAAATATGAAAAATGTGTAGAATAATATAGGAAAACCAAATATATGAAAATATTTTGTTAATGAGTTAATTTGAGGTAAAAAGGAATTAAAATAAATAATTCAACCAAAAGACCTGGACAATCAGCCGCTGGATCTTCAAGGTCATGGGTTATATTGTTTATCACGGATTAAGGTAAACAAGGGTTAAGATTTTCAAGGGTAAAAATGTAAAAATAAGTGGTAAGGGGTTTGGGTAAGGTGTCTAAGAAATAGTTGACGGTTAAAGAGAATATAAGAGACTACACATCAATGAATTAGGGTTTGGAATATTTGGAGTATCATATCTAGTGATTAAAACATCCTCTAATTTATATATTCTATATAAGCAAGAGAGAGAGAGAGAGAGAGAGAGAGAGAGAGAGAGAGAGAGAGAGAGAGAGAGAGAGAGAGAGAGAGAGAGAGAGAGAGAGAGTTATTCTTACTGTAATCTTGATTGAAAATTTTATTTTTTTTTATTTTATTTCTATGTATTTAATTTATAAGCAATATGTATATTATTTTGTTCTAGAATTATTAAAATATCATTTCAAAAGTTAAATTAATTATTTTGAAATATTTGTCTTTTCACTCAAAGTATTTTTTATACAAAAAATACATATTAAATTACATAAAATATAAATATATATGAATATTTACATTATTATTTTTTAAATAACGTGACCTATTTAGGATTTTTTTTATTTGCTAGAACTAATGGATCTGGATCTAGGTCTAAAATTTTAAGATCTAATAGATTTAAATTTGGGCATAATAAATATATCTAGATCTAGATTTTCTCGATTATAAATCAACGGTCGAGGTCAAGATATTATGCGATTAATATAATAGCTCAATAGTAAGAAGGCAATTGTTGTTACGATGTTAGCGATAATATGAATGGAGGTATGTTTTTGTTAGAAATAATCAAACACAAAAGCTAAATTTAGTGTACAGAAAATTTAAAATAATACTTAATAGATCAATCCGATGCTTTATGGAATTTATTTCAGAGTTAAAATCACCGTCCCTCTATTTTTTGAATAGTAATTTTATTACTATCACGTGAAGTTGGAATCCCGCTCTGAACACATATCCTTAATCATTATAGTAATTTTATTTTATTTTTTATCCGGCATGAATTTCTATGTTGATATCATAAAACTTAACGAGGGGGAAATATCGTACGTGGAGTGGAGATCATTTTTGAGAGCAATAAATTCATGTGGGCCTAGACCTAAAATTACGATAATGATGTTTGGACAAACAATTATAGGTGAGACCCAAAGTCACATATGGACTCCACCTAAGCCCAATATATTTTTATTTTAGTCGATGACAGAACTCCAATCTTACGACTTACGGTCCAGCTACAGCTTCTAAATCATACATTTTCCTTACCTAAAACACGCGGAAGAATCAATTACTAGAATTATTATTATTATTATTATTATTATTATTATTATTATTAACTAGTTACATCTCCCCGTACAATGCATGGGTGGTGTATTAATTATTTTTATTTTATTATATAAGAGATAAATAGTTTAACAATTTAATTAATATGCAGGAAATAAATAGTTGGTTGTATATGTTCAAGTAATTAATTAATAAAATACTTGATTAATATGTATTGTTCGACATATGTGTAGCAGATGAATAATTATATGCATTTATTGCATGTAGGATATGAATAGTTGTGATATATTAATGACAGAAGATGAATAGTTATATAAATTTACTGTTCGCATGAGATGAATATTGACATTCATATATTTATTAATTTGACAATTTAATTAATATATAGGAGATGAATAGTTGGCTGCATATGTTCAAGTAATTAATTAAGAAAATACTTGATTAATATGTGTTGTTAGACATATGTGCAGCAGATGAATAATTACATTCACATATTTAGTAGTTTTACAACTCAATTAATACGCATAAGATGAATAGTTGGCTGCATATTTTTAGATAATTAATTAAGAAAATTCTTAATTAATATGTGTTGTTCAACATATGTGCAATAGATGAATATCTCAATTAATATGTAGGATATGAATATCATTTTATTGTTATGCAGTGTAGGAGATGAATAGTTTGACAAATCAATTAATAGTATTTCATCATTTATTTGACCTTATTAATTAGTAATAATATATGATTAGTAATAATAGGTATAGTTTAGGCGGAAAAATTTGTCTGTATAATGTCTGCCAAACAACTCTAGTTTTATATAATCACCAATGTTTTCGTTCTGTTAGTAGTTTTTTTTAATAATAATTATATTATTAATTATGATAATATTCATAATAGTAATACTCAATTATATTAATATTCATTATTATCATAATAATAATTATCATTATTATATTATAAATTATGATAATAGTAATTATCAAAACTACATAAATAATTATATTAGTAATAATTATATTAATATTTATAATTATTATAGTTATATTATTATTATTATCATCATCATCATCATTGTCATATTTGATTTTTGTTGATATAACCTTAAAAAAAAGAAAAAAAATAATACTTCATTAAAATTAGTTATATGTATTTGCTAGTTACATTATATTAATAGCAGCAGATGCATATGTATTGGTCGACTGATTTATGCACTTTATTTGGTGTATTAATTATTTATTAATTATTTATATATTAATATGTAGGATATAAATAGTTTGACAATTCAATTAATGTATAAGAAATTAATAGTTGATCACATATGTTCAGGTAATTAATTAAAAAATATTTGATTAGAAAATATTTTATTAAAATTAGTTGTTCTATATATGTACAATAAATAAATAATTATATGCATTTGTTGCACTTAGGAGATAAATAGTCGCATTGTATTAATGGATATATGCATGTGAAGCAAATGAATATGCACTTTGGTGTATTAATTATTTATATATTAATATTGAAGAGATGAGTAGTCCAATTAATATGCAAAAAAGGAATAGTTTTCTGCATATGTTCGGATAATTAATTAAGAAAATATTTGATTAGAAATTATATAGTTAATAATTTATTCAAATTAATTGTTTGAGCAAATGAATAGTTATATACATTTAATGCACATAGGATATGAATAGTTACTTTATATTAATAAATAGTTATATTAATTAGCAATAATAATAATTAGTAATAATATATGGCAGCAGTCATTTATGATTAGTAATAATGAATATAGTTTAGGCAGAAAAATTTGTCTGTATATTGTCTGCTAGACAACTTCAAATTAATTGTTTGAGCAAATGAATAGTTATATACATTTAATACACATAGGAGATGAATAGTCACTTTATATTAATAAATAGTTATATTAATTAGAAATAATAATAATTAGTAATAATATATGGCAGCAGTCATTTATGATTAGTAATAATGGATATAGTTTAGGCGGAAAAATTTATCTGTATATTATCTGCTAGACAACTCCGTTTTTATATATACACTAGTTACATTTTCCCGTGCGATGCACGGGTAGAATTTTAGACATTGTAATAATAAATTTTAAAATAATAAGAATAAAAAATATTATAAGAAGTAATAAAATTATAATAAGAAAGTATAGTTAATATAAAGGATAAGATATTGGGAGAAAGATGAAATAATAAAGTAACACATTATATATAAAAATGACAAATATGAAGTATATGGAGCAAATAACTGAAGAAGAAAATACATAATGTAGCTAGATATTTTGGAACAATTCATTGAAGATAACATTTGTTGTGGATATACTTTCTTTTCTTTCATTGTCACATATCAATATTTTTAATCTATTAAGATGTTTAACTCTTGACACTATAACGTAAAACTGACCGTGGCCAAAGATTAGTTTTTTCAATAGTAATTCAACATGGGATTTTGATTGACCATGACTTTTATTTATTATCATTGTATAAAATAATTAGTAGTTTACTGATATGAAAAGTATTATGTACTTTCACTGTACTTGTAACATAGGGAAAAAAAATTAATTTTGCAAACAAATGATGTTGCAATTTTTTTATGACATTTAGTTGTGAATAATTGTTATTAAAAATACAGCTAAAATCAGTTGCTTTAAACATAAAACAACCACTGGCTCCATACAATTACTCTTAAAAAAAATTCTTAAGTTGACCAACTTCATCATCCCAAAGTCGACATTCCAGCCTCTCTTTTTTACAATCACACCTAGAAAGCAAGGAATTAATTTTTGATGCAACTATTATACCTGTTAACAATAATATGATAAATTATTTCTTCTTTCTACTCACTCATTGTCCTCCAGCAAAATATCCATTAACTCGGTCAAATTCTTATTTTGGTTCTCACGTATGCCTTCAGGTTTTATTTTCACAATCTTACCTATGACATCTAGTAAACAAAGAATAATTAGAAAATATTAGATTAACTCACTACACCATTATGCACTAATGATCTTCTGATGGGTGAATTTGGTTTAGTTATATGTAGATAGGTGCCATTTTTGAAACTTGAATGCTTTTGTCTTTTACTCCCTCTTGAACTTATGCAGTGTTTTTAATTTTTCAACTGGCTTCTAATTATATAATCAGAGACAAAATCAAAATTAATAAAATGAGGAAGTGGGAAGTAGAAATGTTATATGTAATTAATTTATATAACCACTTCATTTGGTGTTTTAATTATAGATAATTACTTAATTAATACGCAGGAGATGAATAATTATATTATAATAATAGTAACAGATGAATAGTTATATGATAGCAAATAAATATATATGAACCTATACATATGTGTTGTTTGACTGGTTTATGCACTTTATATAATGTATTAATTATTTATATTATTTATTTATTAATATGTAGTAGATGAAGAGTTTGAAAACTCAATTAATACGCAGGAGATGAATAATTGGTTGCATATATTTAGGTAATTAATTAATAAAATACTTGATTAATACTTCATTAAATTTAGTTATATGTATTTGCTGCATGTAGGATAAGAATAGTTGTATTATATTAATGGCAGCAGATGCATATGTATTGTTTGACTGGTTTATGCACTTCATTTGGTGTATTGATTATTTATCAATGATTTATATGTTAATATGTAGGATATGAATAGTTTGACAATTCAATTAATACACATAAAATGAATAGTTGGCTGCATATGTTCAAGTAATTAATTAAGAAAATATTTGATTAATACTTTATTAAAATTAGTTGTTTGACATAGATATAATAAATAAATAATTATATACATTTGTTGTACATAAGAGATGAATATTCACATTGTATTAATGGACATATACATGTAAATCAAATGAATATGCACTTTATTTGGTGTATTAATTATTTATATATTCAAATGTAGAATAATCTAACAATTTAATTAATACACAGAAAATGAATAATTTTCTATATATGTTTAGATAATTAATTAATAAAATATTTGATTAGAAAATATTTAATTAATACTTAATTAAAATTAGTTGTTTGACATATGTGCACCAAATAAATAGCTATATATATTTAATGCACATAGGAGATGAATAGTCGCATAGTTTTCTGCATATGTTTAGATAACTAATTAAGAAAATGTTTGATTAATATTTTATTAAAATTAGTTGTTCGATAAATGTGCAGCAAATGAATAGTTATTTGCATTTAATGCACATAGGAAATGAATAGTTGCATTATATTAATGAATAGTTTTCAAATGTGCAACAATTCAATTAATACACAGGAAATAATTAGTTTTCTACATATGTTCAGATAATTAATTCATAAAATATTTGATTAGAAAATATTTAATTAATACTTTATTAAAATTAGTTGTTCGACATATGTGCACCAAATAAATAGTTATATATATTTAATGCACATAGGAGATGAATAGTTGCATTATATTAATAAATAGTTATATTAATTATTCAATCTTATTAATTAGCAATAATATATGGCACTTTATATAGTGTATTAATTATTTATATTATTTATTTATTAATATGTAGAAGATGAAGAGTTTGACAACTCAATTAATACGTAGGAGATGAATAGTTGGCTGCATATGTTTAGGTAATTAATTAAGAAAATACTTAATTAATACTTCATTAAAATCAGTTATATGTATTTACTACACATAGGATATAAATAGTCGCATAGTTTTCTGCATATGTTTAGATAATTAATTAAGAAAATATTTGATTAATATTTTATTAAAATTAGTTGTTTGATAAATGTGCAGTAAATGAATAGTTATATGCATTTAATGCACATAGGAAATGAATAGTTGCGTTATATTAATGAATAGTTATATTAATTATTCTATCTTGTTAATTAGCAATAATAATAATTAGGAATAATATATGACAGAAGTAATTTATGATTAGTAATAATGAATATAGTTTAGGCGGGAAAATTTGTCTGTATATTGTCTGTTAGACAACTCCGTTTTTATATATATATAGATATAGATGAATTATGAGATTTAAAAAATACACACACAAAAATAGAAGAAGAAATTAGAGAAGATAATGTGAGACATAGGATTTATGGCCTGACGCAACTTCTCCAACAGAATTTCTAGGTCCTCCTACCCTTGGGGTTGCAACTTCTTCAGCTAATCATACATTTTACCAGATAGAGAATTCAAAAATGAACAAAAGGGCAGGCTTTCTTACATAGAATCTCGTAAAAATGTTCAAATCCCAAAATGAAAAATATATTTATTTAAATATTAATACTAGCCTCGATCCTTCTTTTTTTTTCCTAAACCCAAAACCCCAAAACAAGCCCCTCCGTGCTGCATCTCACTTCTTTTCCCTTTGCTTTGTGCCCCTTACCAAACTTGACTTAACCCTGCACCACCCAGCTAGCCTAATTTTTTTCTCTCCTCTCTGCCTCGCCCATCCACTCGATCACACCAGTCTACCCAGCCGTCTTCTTTTTATTTCTTTCTTTTTCCCCATTCGATCACCGAGACCAACCTACTCCATTCTTCTTCTTTTTTTTCATTCTTTCCTGATCTATTTCGACCCTTCTTCAGTGTTCCCCTTCCTCTGTTTTTGTGTCCCTCGACCTCCCCTGCTTGTATCATCCATCACCCCAGCCTTGATGCATGTTTTTTTTTTCTTTTTCCCCTACCCCCTGCACCATTGCATCCTACCAGCCGCGCCACCGAGCTTTTTTGCCGAACGTAACTCCCTATTGAGCTCCATTGTTGCTTCTAGCACGTTTGACCGCCATCAGCGCCCTTGCTTCATTTGGTCCTCTGTCGGTGTTCTCCAGCACCGAGAACCACCATCACCACTATTACCCTTTTTGTCTTACCAACTAGCCTAACCACCGAGCTCCTTCGTCTATGACCACCGGCACCATCATGTTCTTTTTTTTTTTTCGCTACCTCTACCATCTCCATTCGAGCATCCCAACCTTTGAGCCACCACCATCCTCCACCTTCACGCATTGCAACACTAACCTTCCCGTCGTCCCCTCTCTTGGTCTCGCTACACCTCTAGCAAGCTCCCCGTCGAGCTTTCTTGCTCGAACAACAGCGAGCAATAGCCCTAGCGCCACCTCGGTCGAGCACCACCATAGCTCGATTAAGCTCCCATCTCTCGAGTAGCCTGCACTGTAAGCAAGCTACGCAACACAACTCCCTTCAACGTGAAACACAAGCAGAACTTCCCCAACATTCGTTCTGACCTAGTTCTTCTTCTAGAAACCTCCAGCCTAGCCTATTTTGCCAGCCCCGCCTTGCTTGAGGAACAACCCTTGTACGGGCTCTAGCAACAACCACCTTGACAGAACATCACCGCCACCTTGCATGGGTTTGGACATAACTAGCCTTGCAATGCCCCTTACACCACCTTGTTTTTGCAGCTTAAAAAACCTTACTCTGTTGTGGGCATGGACTTTGGTTTTTGTTTGATGATCGATTAATGGTTAATGCTTGGTAATTCTTGAGTTACTTTTGATATCTTGTTGGACTTATTTTAGGAAAAAAAAAAGGGGAAGATTAGCGGAGGTTTAGGTTTGGAGGATCAGATACTAATTATCTTGTTATTGATTGAAAAGTAGGTAAATTCAACTTCTCTGTAGACAATAGAAATTTAGGTGTAAATATGATAGATTAAATTTCTAAAATATAAATCATGCTAGGTTGATGTTATCAAAATTTCGCCCTTTTTTTTTCAAAAAATAAAAGCATGCCATATTACATTTATGTGTAAATTTTTTTAAAGGTATAAGATAATATATGTTGCCATGATAGAAATTAATAATTCATATATGCCCTGGAAGTATTTTTAAAAAATGGAAATGTGTGCCGATGTCAAGATAGATTATGGTTAAACAAAATAATCATATCAAGGGTTAGGGTTTAGTTGGAATTTTTGTCTTGCTTTATGCTTGCCATACCAATGAGTTTAAAATATTCCTTATATATTTTAGACAGATTTTCATGTATAGCACGTGGGTCTTAAAGTATGATTAAGATTAATTTTAATTATTCGGTATCACATGCACCAGGGGCAAAAATGAATATTTTTATGAGTCATGATGCGTGCCTAAAATTATTACGGGGATTTGGTGGTGAAACTTATGATATGTTAAAATACGTGCTAGATTTTCATATGTGTATTATGTTATGTCCATGCTTAGGGGTCATGTGTTCCTCGGGTTTCGGAGGACATATTACTTATTCTGATAAAAGTGTTCCTCGAGTGAATAATTAGACTAGGTTAACCTTACTAGATTTTTAGTTTGCCCTTAGTGTTGACTTTGACTTAGTTTAATATGTTGACCTTAAAGTTGGCTTGAATAATTAAAAATAAAGAAACAATTGTTAAGTATGGAAATAAAAATTGTGTATTGTGATATTTGTGTTCACCTCATAATTTATTAACATTTAAAGAGAAAGACTTCGAGTTTGGGATTTATACTTCCTTAGGAGTAAGCAACCCTAAGGATGATTTTACCCTCGATTTGATTTATTTTCCTTAGTGTGTCCTAGTATCCCAACAAGGACTTATATCTACTCTAATTAGTTCTTTGGACTTCTTAATGGGTATCAATAATTAAGGATTAGGTCACCCAGGAAGAACAAGGGTATTGTGTTACCTTATTGCGCTAGTATAACTAGGAGTATGTTAGTATCCCTGGGTTTAAAGGCATTAGGAGATAATTGAAATGCCCCAAAAATACTAATTTTATTATTTATTATCAAATAAGATTTTATTATAAAATTAATTAAATAATTTATTTTTATTAAAATAAAAGGAAATTAATTAGGGTAAATTAATAAGAAATTTATAAGTATTTTAATTAGAGGAAATTTGAGTAATTTAACTAATTAAGGATTTTATTTTAAAATTTAATTAAAAAAATTATTTTATTTAAAATAAGAAGGATAAAATAGTTCCAAATTAATAGTAATTTTATAAATAATTTAATGGAAGAAAATTAGGGTGTTTTGCTAATTAAAATGAAATTTATGAAAAATCTTTTAAAAATCCTAATTTAGCCCAAAAAGGAACTTAAAAAAATATATATATATATTTTAAATATTTTTTTTAAATATCCCAAATATTTTAATTAATTTAATTAGCCTAATCCACTATTTTTCTTTTTCCTTTTTTCCTTTTTCGTTTTCTTTCTTCCTTTTCCTTTCTTTTTCCTTCTTTATCTTTCTTTTCTTCTTTTTCTTTTTCCTCTCCTTCCCCCTCCCTATTTGGGCCTAGCGCAACCCAATTTCCTTCCTTCCCTCCTTCAAAGTGGGCCAATCTTTCCCGCGGCCTAGAATCTCCGCATTTAACTTCGCATCGCGTTGTACCTTTTCCCCCCTTAAATGTTGCATTTCGACCTTTTTTTTTAGCAATTGCCGCCGACCGGCCTAGTCTCCTCCCTTTTCTTTTCCTTCATTTCTTTCCCCTGAACCGCTGGTCCAACCCACATTTCTTCTACCTCCTTCTTTCTCCTTCCCCGACGTCCAACACCTGCAACGTCGCCGCCGCCTCGTCCCTGGTTTTTCACCGCCAATCACGCCGTTGACCAGTCGCTACTCGTTTCCCTCTCCCCTTCTGACTCGCAACCCATTCACCCCACTAACTCCCCCTACCTCGAAAATTGATGCCACCAGCCAACCATCGCCGCCGGTGACACTAACCCTACTTTCTTTACTCGCAAGCCGACCCACAGAATCCTAACTTCCCTTCTAAGCTTATAAATACCCCCTATAATAGCCCTGTTTTAAGCTTTTGTCTCCTACCTAGAATTTCCCATTCTTGTTGCCGCTTCCCCTTTAGACGCCTCGTTCGCCACCTACGGCCAACTTCACCGCCATCTCTGGCCATCAAAATCTTCCTTGCACCTCCCTCTAGCTAACCAAATCATCCATCCCCTTTGATTCTTCCTACATAAGCCACCCCAGCTATGCGAAGTCTCCTTCCCAACCAACCTATTTTCTGCCTCCGCCACCCTTTGCGCCACCCTTAGCAACCTCTTCTGCCGCTTCTTTCACCTCCTAAACTTTAGTGCAGACCCTCCTCTATCTCCCCCTACCTTTCTTTTCCTCTTCCTCCCTCTCCTCCTCTCTTTCTCTCCCTCTCCTCCATTCGGCCACCACCACCGCCGCCGTGAGCCGCCACCTCCATTCTATTCCTCTCCACCTGGGAAACCTAAACACCCCATCTCCCACCTCCATTCCGCCTCTCATTTTCTCAGCATTTAACTTTCCCCTCTTTCTTCTCTTTTTCCTGCCTCCGCCGCCGCCGCCGTGCACCACCGCCGGTGCCGCCTATCCCCTCTAGCCTAAGGTTGAACCCTAGACCCTCTCAACCCTTTCCCCTATTTTTATAAGCCTCAATTTAATTTATTTCATTTATTTGAATATAAATACTATTATTATTATTATTATTATTATTATTATTATTTATATTTTAAATATGTATTATTATTATTATTAGTATTAATGTTTTGATTATTATTTTTGTTGAGGGCTGAAGCCCTATTGTATTTTTAATTATATTTTATTATTATTTTTCTTATTATTTCTATTATTACTATTATTAATATTAATATGTTATTATTATTATAATTATAATAATTTTATTTTTACTATTTCAAATTACTATTATAATTATTTCATTATTAATGTTACAACTACATTACTATTAGTTTTTCTATCATCATCATCATTATTATTATTATTATTATTATTATTATTATTTCATCATTATTATTATTACTAAATTTGATTATTTATTTTACTAATATTATTATTAGTATTATTTTGGTAAAGGGGTCGAATCCTTTATTTTACCTTGTTTTTGAATAATATCCTTTTTATTATTATTATTGTTACTATTATTATTATTCTTATTTATATTCTCATTGATATTATTTTTAGTAGCATTATTATTATTAGGGTAAAGTCTTTAACCCTATATTATCAACTCTTATAATATTTCTATTATTTCTATATCTTTAGCAAAGTTAGAATTTTGTTAATGTTATTTTTATTAGTATGTTATTATTTGGTCAAAGCCCTAAGGAAGCGTAGGAGCGTGCTCGAAGACCGGTGTCGTTTCAGGTAAGGGTGTTACTAAGGCCTTTTGTGTGTTTATATGCATTATGTGATTCGCATGCTATGTATCCTATGTTTATCATTATTAATTATGTCGCATGTGGTATGATGTGGAGTTGACATATGTTTTCGTGTATTTACATGGTATGCGTATTATGTATATGTGATGAATGGTTTGTGACCCTGTAAGGCATGCATATGAGGGTGTTGATGTGGTTTGTGTGGAAGAAAGGATGAAAAAGGAGGATGGGGAAAGAGGTTGACCAAGGGAGGTGAGTTGACCTAATTATTTTAATGACTAATAAGTAGAAGAATAAAATGGAGAATTTTAAGGTTTCATGTGGGAGAATCTGATTTATGATTTTTTTATGATTTTTTGTGGGAGAGTTATTTTATGGTTTTATATGGGAGAATCTAATTTATAGTTTTGTGTGGGAGAATATAATTTATGGTTCTATTTAGGAGAATCTAAATTATAGTTTTGTGTGGGAGAATATAATTTATAGTTTTATATGGGAGAATTTAATCTATGGTTTTGCATGAATTTGTTTGGGAGAATTTAATCTATGGTCTCATGGTAGTATTAGGGTTGTATGGTGGTATTTATGGTTGTTTGGTGGTATTAATGGTTGCGTGATGGTATTAATGGTTGTATAGTAGTATTAGAGTTTGCATGGTGATATTAATAGTTGTATGGTGGTATTAATGGTTGTATGGTGATATTAGGGTTTGCATAGTGGAGTTAGGGTTTTGCATAGGAATTAATAATTGCATGGGATTTAGGGTTTGTATGAAAAGTTTGAGAGGTTGCATGGGATGTGTAAAGTTTGAATAAGAGCGAAATTTATGTATAAAAGGTTGATTTGGGATGTAAGGGAGGTAATGTAAGTGTTATTTGGGTGTCTAAACATTTTGGATGAAAAATAGTATGTGCAGATTTTACACAAGGGTCCGTAGGAGACTAAACTAGGGTTGTGTGGATAATTAGGGTTTGTTGTGGTTGCTTAGAATTTTTGTATTATCATGTGTGTTTGGTGATTAAAGTATAATTATGATGGTGGAATTTTATGATTTGTGATGTGTGAAATATAAAGACAATTATTCGTGCATCTCCATGGTGAAAGCTTTTGAATAAGATACTTAAAACATTAATTATGTAAAGTGGAAGATGTTGAGCCGGGCCCAGACCAATCCACCGGCATAATAGTGGCAGGGAATGTTTCCCTCGCACCTGATCCTAGTGGCAGGGCATGTACTCTCGCGATCGATCCACCAGCTATAATAGTGAGGGATCAGGGATCCCAAGCTCAATAAAATCAAACCCTATAGTTGCTAAGACATGGGAAAGACACTAATTATTTATAGTAAAACACCGTACGAGAAAGGGGCCAGACTGATCCATGGATATAAAATAGTGGCAGGGTATGTTACCCTTGCGACCGATCCACCAGCTAAATTGGTGGTAGGGTATGTACCCATGTGACCTATCCAGCGGCTAAAATAGTGGGGTTCCCGTACTTACATGGACTTGATAAAGAGCATGGTGT
This sequence comes from Tamarix austromongolica, assembly GCA_039764185.1. Lineage (NCBI taxonomy): Eukaryota > Viridiplantae > Streptophyta > Magnoliopsida > Caryophyllales > Tamaricaceae > Tamarix > Tamarix austromongolica. The sequence continues at coordinate 79,618,557 of CM077814.1, read as the reverse complement.
GAAAATATTTTGATAAAGGATTAATGAAGCAATTAATCTAAACTATATTGGATCTTGTCATTTTCATCTAATCGTTCGTTTGCCTTTATGTTATTGTGTTGGTGATTATGCCCTGTCATATGGACTAAAATTATCCTTTTTGAACCAATATATTACATTATATTGAATTAAATTATTAAATTAAATAATTTATCAAAAATATTACATTTTTTATTTTCTAAATTAAATTAAATTATTTTCCCCAATTTTCCCTTTTTCCTTTTTTTCTTTTCTTTTCCTTCTCCTTTTTCTCCTTTTCCTCCTTTCTTTCTTTTTCTTTTTTTTTTCTTTTCCTGGCTTGGGCTGCCAAGCCTGCCTTCCCCTCCTTGCGCTCCTAGGCCGCTAGCCCATTCTCCCTCGACCCAGCCGCATCGACGCCGACCTAGCTGCCTCCCCTTTTTTCTTCCTTCCCTTCTCCCTTGGACTAGGCCGGTCCAAATTCTTTTTCCTTCCCACACCGGCTTGCGTCCTCCCTCTCCCTTTCTTCTTTCTTTCTTCTACCTTCAGTGTCATCCACCCTGAGAGCCCCTACCCATCTGCATCGCCATGTCTGCCACCCCGAACGCCTCCCACTGCCACCTCCAGCAACCACTGCTGCCGCCACCTCTCTCTCTCTCTCTCTCTCTCTCTCTCACCTGTATTTTTTTCACCAATTTGGAACTGGGAAGCCATGCACCCCATCTGTCATGGCCACCCTTTACTCTTCTTCATCTCCCTCTCCTTGCCACCCTACCACCTCCCTACCACCCTAAACACTACCATCGACCAGCCACCTATTCCCCTACCCTCCCTCTTCTTTTTCTTCTCCCCTTCAGCCCTTTTTCTGCCCCAATTCTCGTGCTCAAAACCTTACCCAATCTCCCTCTTCTCCCTTCCTTCTCCTTCCTTTTTCCTCCCTGCCTTGGCCACGCCGCTGCCCTTTTCCGCACCGAGCCCCTGCACCACCCCCTGCCACCCCATACCTCAGCCTTACACCACCACAAGACCACCCAAGCCACCCTCAAGCCCCTACAGTTCCTCCTTTCTCCCCCTCTTCTTTTCCTCCCCATTTTTCTCCCTTATCGGGAGCCCACCTATAACCCCACCGTTTGCCGTCGTCCAGCCACCTCTTCCGCCACCCAAACCACCAATCCACACCCTACAACCTCCTATACCATCCCATACCTTGTTGTGTCGAAACAAGCCCCCTCACCCCTCCATTTTCCCCCTCTCTTTTCCTTCCTTCTCAGTCTGGTCCACCTCGGTAGCCATCTTCGCCGCCTTGCCGCCGCCTCCTCCGCCGCTCTTGGCCACCAACAACCCATCCCTAGCCTCCACCTACAACCCCTCTTCACTCCTACACCCTTCCCTTGCCTCCAATCCTCCCCCACCTACCCTATTTTCTAGCCTAAAGACCCCAACCCGAAAATAGCCATTATCCCTTCCTTTCACCCCCTCTTCGAGCCTTCCTACTTTTATTTTTGCATGTAGCTCATGCTGCATATGCAGGATGAGTTGCTGCATTCATTGGCTCATTTTTATTAAAAATTTTAAGGTATGGTAATGTTTAAATTAATTATTTCATTAAGTAAAATTTATAAAGACTTATGCTTTTATTTTCTTATTTCTAATATAATAAATATTGATATTATTTTTAGGTATTGATTTTTCTATTTAAAACTTGAATATTTAACCAGGATACCAGTAAGGTTCAATTTTTGCGGGATCTAAGGTAATCGTTAAACCCCACTTAAACGCATGGATAAACGTATGTTAGCACATTAGGATTTTTAATATATTATTATGCTTGATATTTGTGGTTCAATATAATATATATATTTGCTTGTATTGATTGAAAAGAAGAAGAAGAAGAAGAAGAAAGTATGTTCGTTTATGTGCCTTGTGTGTAAATGTTGCTTAAGGGAAGAATTTGATTATTAATGAAAGTGTTAAGTACTTATTCATGTCATATTATGTTATTGTGACCATTTATGCATAAATAATATTATTGTGCGCCCTAGGGGCATTTTAGTAAAATTTCTTGTGTTAGAATGTGGCCTAATATGTGTGGGTGCTAATAAGTATTATATTAAAATATAATGGTTGGTGGAGTTGGATATTGTTAATGGAGTATTAATATGATTATTCCATGTGGTAATGTTAATTTAATAAAAGTGGTGTAACAAAGGGGGTAAAGTTGTAATTTTGGAGGGAAAAGGGCAATATGGTAATTTTATGATTAAATGGAAAAATGGTAATTTTAGAAGAGAAGGGTAAGAATGGTAATTTTAGAAGTAAGGGGTAAAATAGTAATTTTGAATGTAAAAGGGTATTATGGTAATTTGCAAGCAAAAGGGTAATATGGTAAATTTGGATGTAAGGGAGTGAAATGGTAGTTTTATAAATAAGAGGATATTATGGTAATTTTGGTAGTAAAGGGGTAAAATAGTAATTTGTAAGTAAAAGGGTAAATTGGTAATTATAAATATGGAGAAGGGTAAATTAGTAATAATAAATATGGAGAAGGGTAAATTAATAATTATAATTATGGAAAAGTATAAAATGGAGAAGGGTAAATTGGTAAATATAATTATGGAGAAGTGTAAATTGGTAATTATAATTATGAAAAAGGGTAAATTAATAATTATAAATATAGAGAGGGGTAAATTGGTAATTATAATTATGGAGAAGTGTAAATTGGTAATTATAATTATGGAGAAGGGTAAATTAATAATTATAAATATGGAAAGGGCTAAAATGGTAATTATAATAATTGAGAATGGTAAAATGGTAATTATGATAATGGAGAAGGGTGATTTAGTAATTTAACCAACAGGAGGGTAATTTGGTAATTTTAATAATGGATAAAGGGCAATTTGATAATTTATCCAACTAAATGGGCAATTCAGTAATTATGATAATGGAGAAGGGCAATTTGGTAATTTGATCAACTAAGGGGCAATTCGGTTATTATGATGATGGAGAAGGGCAATTTGGTAATTTAACCAATTAAAAGGTGAGTTAGTAATTATTTAATCAACCAAAGGGGCAAATTGGTAATCATGATAGTGAAGATGGGTAATTTGGTAATTTATCCAACTGAAGGGTAATTTGTTAAATATAATAAAGGAAAAGGGCAAATTGGTAATCTAACCAACCAAATGGGAAATATGTTAAGTGTAACAATTATGAGGGGTGAATGGTGACCTAAAAAGCATAGGAGATAACTTAGTAACCTAACTCGAGTAAGGGGTAATTTAGTAATTATGCAACCTGAAGGATAATATGGTAATTTATCAAGTAAGGAAGGGATGACTTAGCAATTATATAAGTAAGGGGTAAATAAGTAATTTGTACCTAACATATCATTGTGATTGTGGAATTTCATAATGTGACTCCAATAATGTTGATTAGTAAGGTAAGAGTATTTGATGATTAGTAAGTATCACGAGGACGAATCCTAATTCAGAATTAAATGGAATTACAATGGCCTTGCCCGCACGGGCTTAGCTCAAGTGGTCGAACGACCTCTCTGTTGGTAACAAGGGGAACCAAGGTTCGATTCATGGCAGTCGCAGCGTGGGAGTTTCAACCCTCCAATGTGGGGGTGGCTTCTTGTGGGCACCATGGATAACCGGGGGTCCTAAGACTGCTGAGTCACCGTGATTTACCTCCTCCGGTGCTGTCGGGCCGGCTGGCGGAGGCCCTGGGGGCGAGGGTATCGCCTTTTGGTAACAAAGGAATTACAATGGCCTTAATGATTTCTCTATATTATCTTGGATAACCGTTTGAATAAGAAATGACTAATGATATCAGAATAATTGAGAGTGAATAAGTATCTGATTATCGTGCCTTTATGATCACTTTAATTAAGAAACTAATACTTAAAGTGAAAGACCTCGGGGTCAGGAATGGTGGCTACTTAGGGGTTGCTATCCTAAAGACGTGGTTTAGCCCACGATTATTTTGGTATTTGCTGGTGTGCCTTTGTACCCCAACTAGGCCCTATATCTTACTCTATCTAGCTCTACGAACTTATTTAAGGGGTATGCATACTTATAGATTAGATGTCCTTGTCGGTAGGGTACTAAGTAGCTTCATGCACCAGTACGACTAGGGTACCTTTGCATCCCTGGGTTTATGGTTGAAGGGTGTTGAGTAGCTTGTATGCACTGGTACGACCGGTGTATCTTTGTGTCCTGGGTTCTTGATCTCCCATTCGAGGCAAATAAATGAAATTATTGTGCTGACTAAAAAGGAAAAAATACTAATCATGAAAGTGAAAGATTAACGAGCCGGGTCCAGTTGAATTATGATATTGAGTACCGATCTACCAGATATAATAGTGGCCCAGGAGCGTGTTGCCCTGGATAATGTTGATATATATTCCGATCCACCGGCAATAATAGTGGGGGTCTCGAGCTCAATAAAACCAGTTTGGATGTGAATAAGGTTATGAAAAAATACTAATCACTTATAGTAGAACACCATGTGAGTCGGGGCAGACCGGTCCACCGATAAATAATAGTGGCCATGAGCGTTTTGCCCTGGAGACCGATCCACCAACATATAATAGTGGTTAGGTGTGTTCTACCTTATAAGTGACCGATCCACCGGCTATAATAGTGGGGTTCCCACACTCACATGGGTATAAAATCTGAGAGATGATTGAATAATGATGGATTAATGGCTTAAGGCCCGAACATATCAATTTTGCATTTATGACTTATTAATAATTGATGGTCTTGTTAAGTGTGTGATTGTGGTGCATGTATTTCTTTATTATATAAGTATATAGCTTTGTTTCATGTGTTACATTGCGGGCCTATTTTTAAGTGTGTTTTTAAAGGGTTACTCAGTATCGTAGTACTGAAGGGTTCCATTAGTGGGGCTCCTACCTATTCAATGGGCAATGTCCCTTACAAGTCCTTTTCACGTGCTACTCAGGTGGACAACGGAAAAGAGAGTAAAGGATCATCCAGAACCATTAGGGTTTTTCCCTTTCTCTTTTAAATTCGTGGTTTTAACATCGTTGTTGCTTTTGTAACCACCACTAGTGGATTTTATTCTTGTAAATGGTTTGTTACGCAACTCTAATTCAAATATGGTTTTTAAATTGTATTTTACACTTTTAGCCTTAGCACTTGGTACTATAACGGTATGAGTGAACCTGTCTGATACTAAGTGTGGCGGTAATATCCCTAGAATTCACAGTTTGTAATTTGCTTCCGCTAACTCTTTTAAATAAAATAAAATTTTTTAATAGTGAATTTTGGGGGTGTTACAATATGTTAGTATCTATTTATTTTTTCATAATTGATACATTATTTAGCACTTAGATTATGTGATAATTGTTATATTATCTATGGTTTATATATATAAGTGTATGGATTTTGTTTTTGTTAATCAAAGTGCATATTTGTTGATAGGGGAGATGAAAATTATCAAATTAGTATTTTTTTTTGGTATTACTATGTGTTGATTGTTGATATTATTATGTGTTAATAGGTCCGTATTTCACGATATTTGATTTGGGTTAATTGCTGTATGATATATGTTTGTTAATAGATAGAATGATTAAATTGTTATAATTTATTTATATGTGTGAACATGTTAATATTTAATTTTATTATTGGCATGTTAGATTATGTAATTAAATATATTGTGTATGTGATCATGCTAGAATGTAAATTATAGTATATATATGTTTATATATGCATGCTAGGACATTAATATATATATTTTAAGATATTTAGTATGCTATTTAATTTAAAATATCATTAAAAGTAAAAAAAGATAATTTATTTTAGGTAAATAAAAATTTTGCTTGAATAAAATTTAAATTTTTACACTCTAAGGATTATAGAATGTCTTTAGTATCAATTAAAAGTAATTAAACTAAAATGAAATAAATCTATAGCATGAAAAATTAATTAACTTAGATAATAAAAAAAAAGAGAAATTTATCACAGATAACATGTTAGTATTATAATGTTTGAGACTGTATTGGGTGTTATGTTTGAGACTAAAGATCTTGAAGATTCTTGGGATGGAGATATTCAGAGATAGATATTTTGAGAAAGTGAATATTACTCCTTTTATGAAAATACTTATAAAAAATAATTATCTAATATAATTATTTTTTTGGAAAACTTTTAGCGACAAAATTTCTTAAAAAAAAAGTTATTATCTTGGATAGTCACTATTTTATGCAGTTGCACGTAGGAAGTTTAGTCAACAGAAATACATTAAAAAGGTCTAAAACATTTTAGCATGGGACACGCAAATCCTAATTCTATTGTAATGGCAATGAATTATGACTTTTAACTTAGTAAGGTGAAGAAAAGTACACAGTTGGAGTTCCATATACAAAAGTAGTTGGAAGCATGATGTAAGTGATGGCTAGCACACTTCTTTATACAACTCAAGGAATATGTGTTGCTAGGAGATACATATCACATTCGTGAAAAGGATATTAAAATTCTATTAAATAGATACTTGGTCATCTTTGTGTTACTTCTTATGCATGCTTGGAGGGTGCTTTGCAGGATGTCTTATGGACTTATGGGATACTATAATTTTGATTTTGCAGGAGACTTAGATAACAAAAAATCAACTTTGGATTTTATTTTCTGCTTTGCTAAGATGGCAATCAGTTGGCAATCTTTTATCTACAAAAAGTGATTGCATTTTTAACCATGGAGCCAAACTCAAAATTACACTTAATAAACCCTTAGGATACTTTATGGTGTTTTGTTTGATATTCAAATCATCGCCTCTCTCTTCTGTATGTAAAGTATATCAAGTTGGAAATATAAAGATTGTGTTTAAAGGATTCTCCATGAATACATATCATTTATTTGGTGTTGATTATCTTAGGAGAATTTTTCAAAACATCCTCTTGCCATAAGTAAAATATTTTATTCAGAATGAATTTTTACATATCTATTATACTGACTAGTTTTTGGATATCGTACAATGTACGAGACTTTTAATTTTTGGAGAATACTTGTTTCTCAAAAAAGAAAAAATGGTTGCATCTTTATGTTGTTTGTTTCTATTACATGGTTAAGTTTTTCATATTGTTACCTTCATACTTATGAAACAATAAATGCGTATATAAATTTAGCTTCTTCTTTAATCTATAATATGTTCTATTACTTTGTGTTTTGGTAATACAATGTTGATTGTGAAATTTCACATATTTGGCACAAATATTGTGCGTGCCAATATATTTGGAGGAACCATATTTCCATAACAATCTAAACTTAAATAGATAATCCTTTAATTACTTTCAATGGTTATCATTATTTTCTTCTTTAGACTTTTTGACTTAATTTTCATGTTGTAATTATCTACAAAGAAACCACGAGGCTATATTTTTTTCAAATACAACCTTACTTTTTTTAGGAGTTTTAAAATCATAAACTACTTTTTGTTATAGTAATTTTTATTACCATAAAGAATAATCTTTTTTTTAATTGATTTTTTTCTTCTTACATGTGACTCATCATGATCAAAAATATTTTAGGAGAATCTTTACATGAGGAGTCGTCATACCATGGTTTGATTAGCTTTGTTGATAGCTTATGAAATTAATCTATATTTTTTTTATCATTTTTTGAAATAGAAATTTATTAAATTTTAGAATCATCATTTTTATAATTTTAGAACCATTTGCAATAGCTTATTTTTATTTTATTTTTTTGAAATCGTTGAAGATAATTTGGATGAAATTCCTCCTCCTATTAAAACCATTGTTAATTTTTTTTTAAATTTTCAAAAGTTCTAAAAATAATGTTAAATTCTTCTATTGGCGTTGGAAGGAGACCTGCTGGAGAATACTTTTTAATTGTCGAAGCTGGTTATTTTCAAGACAGTTAGGTGCATTCTTTTTCAACCCTATTTATTTTTTTCGTCCAATATAGGACTTATCCATTAAAAAAACATAGCTGTTATTTAGAAAACAAAAAATTACTATTTAGAAAACATTATTACCTAATCTACCAAAACTACCCCTTGACTATTGAAGTTTTTTTTTCCTGCTATTCTTTGTCTCTCTTCTCTCAACAAGTTACGTAAGGAATATTTTTTTTGCCTGTACTCTCTTAAGGTAAGTAATTCATATTTTTTAGTTAACAATTTTTTTTATATTATAAAATATGCTAAAGTTATATTATAAATTTATAAGTTTAATTAAAATTATTTGTTTAATTTTTTAATTATAAATTTATGAGTTTAAATTTTAATTTTTTAGTAATTTATATTGTAGATTTAGTATATGAAATATTTTTTATTATGGATAAAAAAGATTTAATGTGTGAGTTGAATTTTTTTTATTATGTAATCAAATTTTAGATATAGAAAAAAGGCTGATATTAGCTTCGGCGATAGTGTGAGGATTGACTTCGGCAATATGTACCGGTAGTTGTGTGTTACAGGCGATTTTTGATGGGAGAATGAACAGATATAGAGATGGGAGGGGAGGAGAGAAGAAGACCGACCGCATATCAAAAAAGGATGTACAGGTCATTGCTCTTCAATCTTCGGTGAACATGAATTTACTGGTTGCGGCTGCTTTGTTTGATGAAGAAGAAGACGGTGCTTGGCAATGATAGCGGCAGCTCGAGTAGTTGAGCATCGTTCTTCTTCTTTGGGCGTCATTCTTCCATTTCTTCTCTCTCTTTCCCCACCCCCCCTTTTTTTTATAATATTTGTGAAGTAATGGGTAAACAGGGTTCTGCTCAATTATTATATCCTATAGATAATAAATTACTTAGTCAGGCGTATTACAATTGAATTAACAAAAGTGGGACTATGAATTAGAGTAAAATTTTATCTTAGCTTAGATACATCCAAAATGTCAGTTCATTTTAGTACGAAATTATTACTATATGTATAATTGATATAAAAATATTTAGTTAATATATTAATTATTTTTGTCATTTTCTAATATGTTAATTAATTTCCTATATATTTTTTTAAATCGATGTTTCTCCTTTTCTTATATCTTTTTTTTTTTCATCAGAGCTTCTGTTTTCGCGGAAAACTACAAAATTTCTTGGTTTCCATTTGTGTTTAAAAAAAATATTGAATAAATTTTACCTTTTTTATATGCTATGCAATTCAACCCGCATATTTTTATTATATTTTGAATTGAAAAGTGACGGATCTAATGTGACACATAATAATAAAATAATAATAGTAATACTATTAATAATCGAAAGCTGAGGAATATAAATAGAAATGATGAGAAAGATTTTTAAGATTTTTGAGATTTTTTTAATATTATTTATAAAACATAATTATCTTCCATAATCATTTATCTAAAACTATTTTTTTTTGTTTTATCTTCACACATCATTCGAAACAACTTATCACAAACATTTTTTATAAACATAAGAGAATTAACTCCAGAAAGGAGAAAGTACATCGAAAGAAAGAAAGTATACGTTATTATTACCTCGTCGCCACGTATTAATTTTACGCTATGATACTATGCTAATTGAAAGAAATTATTGAATTTATTAAAACAAAGAGATGGCCGGCTTTTTCTTTGAGTCTATAGCTAGAATGAATTGGGCATAAGATTTAACTTTCGGGCAAAATGATGATATAGTATGTTTTTGAGATAACCAACCTATAAATTATCTTTTAATTTATTAAATTAGTTTATTTTAAAAAAAAAGTTGTATTTTTTAAATAATTTTTTATATTAATTTATAACTTAATTTTTTTCAAAAAAATTTTTTACTACAAATATATTATAGTTTATAAATTTTCAACTTATTATGTTAAACATACTAATGTTGTTAGCTCTATAAAACTATAAATTAGAAAGAGGAAAAAACTAAATGGTGTCCCGTAATTTATATTTTTGATATTTTTTATTTTTTATTATTTTAAATTTTTTCTTATATATATTATTTTTATAATCTCATTATTTATATTATTAATTTATGTGAAGATTCCATTATTTTTATTAATTATTTTACTTTTATATTCTCATTGATTATACTTGCCTGCCGCATTTATACACTTATTAATATTAACCAATTATCATTAATTGAAATTTATTATTAATTATTTTTTATTAATATTAATTATTACTAGTTATGAATCATTATTTATTATTATTATTATTATTATTATTATTTAATATTAATAGTAATTATTATTTATTATCATTAACCATTGTTATACTTAATTATTATTGTTATTATTTATTATTATAAATTTTGTCAATTTTTTATTCATAATAATTATTTAGAATATAAACTATAAACAAGTATTCATAGTTATTAATTATTAATTTTAATTACACATACTTATTCATTATTAATGCTATTAATATTCAGTATTAATTATTATTAATTCTTAATATTATAAGTGTTATTATTATTAATTTTTTATTTTTTAATATTAAGTATTAATAATCATTAATCAATTATTACTAATTATGAATATTAATTACTACTAATTATAATTATTTATAATTATATATATTAATATGAATGATTAAGAATTGTTAATAATTAATATTTTTTATGAATTATTATAATTAATAAATAATTAATACTGTTAATATTTTTTAACTATTTATTCTTATAATAAATAAATAAATAATTATTATTATTAATTAATAATATTAATTGTTGATATTATGAATTATTAAATATTCATCAATAATAATTATCAGTAACTTTATTTATTGATATAATTGATGGTTAATATTAAATGTTAAATATTATTTATTGATAATATAATTATTATATTATATTATTAATAATTAAGATCTATAAATATTAACTATTATCAATCATATTAAAATTAAATCTATAAAGTAATAAAAAAATTATATAAGAATATATCTTATCAAAATAAAAATACTCAAAATTATCAGTATATAATAATTTATTTCGGATCACGTAATTAGTCAACAACTATTATTACTCCAACAACTTATAAGGATAAATAGTAAACCTACTATTTACCAAATATTATTATTACTTCAATCATATTATTATACTTTATACTTATATAGTATTAGTTCAGTTGATATCATATGAAAATTAATGTTTTCAAGTGCATAGTAAATTATTTTTTAATTAATTTTGTTAGAACTTTTATCGACCTGGCTATTCTATATTATGGGGCGATGCGTGTGTACAAAATCATCAAAAAGCAAGAGAACAAATCCTAACATCATTGATTCCAAACTTCATGGTAAGCCTTCAATTCATTCACTTTGTTTGGAGAAGTAGTTGGAATTGCATGCATCATGTTTAAGGGACCCCCCTTCTCAAGGAATAGATATTGTTTTATCATTTTAATAAGTTTATTTTTGATTCAGCATGAATTCCTACATACCTTAAGAGAGAGGAAATGCCCCGTCTGATAAGTGGAGCTGAGATCAGTTTTAAGAGTAACAAATTCATGTGGGCCAAGGCCTAAAATTACGACAATAAAGTTTGGACCAACAATTATATGTGAGACCCAAAGTTACATATCGCATGGGGCTACATTTTCCTACCTGAAATACGCAGATGATTCAATTACTAGAATTATTATTATTGGTGAACTATGGGATTTAAAAAACACACACACAAGAATAGAAGAATAAATTAGAGAAGATAATGTGGGACATAGGATTAATAGCCAAACGCAACTCCTCCAGCAGAGTTTCTAGTTCCTACCAGATAGAGAATTCAAAAATAAACAACAAAGGCAGACTTACTTACATAGAAGCCCATAAAAATGTTCAAATCCCAAAGATGAAAAATATATATGAAGACTAAATAAAATAGGATACATAGAAATGAACGAACATGTTAACCCCAACACTTGAAACTACTCACCAACACCACCTTTCGCCTCTTCACTACTCATCAAGGGACTCTTCGTAAAACCAACTTAATAAAAGCGCAACAAACTTCTTCAGTACTACTCATTGATTAGTCATCTGATCCAGCGAAAAAAAATATCAAAGTAAAATAATTTGATTTCATAAATAAAACAAAATGATACATCATTCATTATAAAAATGTGTTAACAAACCTGCATAACCAATGATGATCTCAGAGACATGTTTAATTTTGTGTCGATCCTCCCCCGTGGGCTCCTTGCATCTTTCTTGTAGATCCTTGCTACATCCTTCCAACTTAAACTTGCGTAAGGACGTCAAGTCTCGAATTCCATCTGGCAGTGACTTTAATTTTTTGCACCTATCGATTTCAAGGCTTTCGAGAGAAGATAGCCGGCTTATCCATCCCGGCAATTCTACCAAAGTATCACAAAATTTGAACCCCAAAGTTTTAAGGTTAGTGAGGTATTCAAGCCCTTTAGGGAGTCGTTGAAGAGATTTATATGCCATTTTGTCCTCCTCTTCGTCATGAGCTACTGAAAGGGCCACATCTTTACATCCACTCATACAGAGTTTAGTAAGGCTTTGGAGATGCTGCTTCGGCAGATGATTGAGGTAGCCGATGTTATCAATTTCTAGTCTTCTCAATAGATGAGTTGAGGGGAAGTAATTAGGAGTTGAGGAGGAAGAGGAGGATACTGATGTTGATGTCGCTGATGGACCCAATGATGCAGCTAAAATGGAATACTCTTTTATCTCCGTAATAATATGAAAATTCTCATTTAAGTTACCAAGTGCCAATTCTTCCAGATGAGGACAGAAGGGCATGCTTTTCATGTTGGGGCAATTCTTTATCATCAACCTAGTAAGACAGGGAAAGAAAGGCGGTAATGACGGATGTGCCATATGTTGATCACACTTAAGATCTGTTCCATCACTCGTTGGCATCCACCACCCTTTCACATTAGAAAGGCCATTTAGAATCAAACCTTGGAGGGATGGGAAGAATTCTACTGATTTCGATGCTGATGCCTTATAACTTTGACTCTCGATGTACTCCAAAAGTGGCAGATTCTGCAACCAAGCACTTTTGAGATAAGGGAGCCTACTGAGTATCGGAAGATTTAGACATTCTGTACAATCTAGGAGAACTATCCGAACAAGATTCGAGAAAGCAGTGGCTAAATTATCCATCAACATCCAATTAGGGAACTTCATCCCCCCATATTGTATCAAATTAAAGCTTTTGAGATGACAATGGGGTTGTAAGAATTCCAGTAATCCTTCATCTCGGCTTGCATCATCCGCTTCGAAAGAATTCAAATCTATCGTTAAACATGTGAGCTTACTCTTGTTGAGCAAACAACCAGCTGTAACATTTGTTCTGATTGCCATGCTATCACTAATTTCCTTTTTAGAAAAATAAATTTCAAGAGTTCCCCTCAAATTCATAAGGGGGATCAAATCATCAAGCCCGCTAGCATTAATAATATGCGGCTTGGAATTGCAACAACGAGTGTAGGCATGATCAGTACTAGAAAGCTTAGCCTCACCCACCACAAATCTATTTAGCCTTTGCAAACGAGTCAAACCACCCATTCGTGCGGGCATACAAGCTAACTCCTCACAACATATTATACCCAAATACTGGAGGTTGACCAGCTTGCTGAGATCCCAAGGGAGTTCTTTTAGCTTACTACAAAAATCAAGGTTTAATGTTTCCAAATTGTGCAACCTTGTGATTGATTTGGGAAGTACTTCAAAATCATTGGCATATAGGTTCAGGTATCTCAGATGTATCAATTCACTTATAGACTCAGGCAATTGTTTGATGCCGCTGTCCCTCAAGTCCAACACCCTTACACATTTAAAGCTATTGATTACGTCACTAACCTCCCATTGTTGATATGGAGGCCTATTAATTACGTCATTGACCTGCCGTTGTTGACATCGAGAAATAGGCCCCAAAAAAGTTCGTAGATGGTTTTGTCCTTGCATAGAGCATATTAAATTCTGCATTGAGGAAAATTTACTGAAACACAAATGTCGTACACCTCTAGGCCAATGATTCTGGTCACCGCTATCATCTGTAATAAGGACATCCTTTCCGGCAACCTCTTTTGCAAGATCATGTATCAGGTCGTGCATCTTAACACTCCATATCTCTCCATAAATATCAATGCAAATGTCTTGGAAGAAGCATCTATGTAACAATTCCGTGAAGTATTGTTCAGCTTCGTCTTCCAAAATCCTCTCATTTGAAGGCGACGATGACGTGATAAAGCCTTGTGCGATCCAAAGATAACATAACTTTGTCTTCACCAAAATACTGTCCTTTGGGAACAAAGAACAATAAATGAAGCAGTGTTTCAACTGAGGGTGTAAGCGGTAATAGCTCAGCTTTAGCAGAGGCATGATGTCGTGAGTGGCGTCTATATTGGCTAGATCACGATCTTTGAAATGCTGCCACTCTGTTTCATTTTTACCGCATAGAAGACTACCAATGACTTTAATAGCAAGAGGCAAATTCGCGCACTTTTTAACGATCTCCTTCCCGATCTGCACCAAGCGTTGATCTTTCCGCCGATCCATCCCTGTCATTTTCTCAAAGAGTGTCCACGAGGCATCGTTAGAAAGAAATTGTAATTTCATGGGTGGAATCGTTCCAATGTTTCTAGCCGTGTTCTCGGACCTAGTAGTGACAAGGACTTTAGATCCTTTTTCTCCGAAGACCAGCAATTCTCTTAGCTGCAACAATTTAATATAATTCTCTTCCCAGAGGTCATCCAAAACAAGAAAGTATTTTTTCCCACGCATCTTCTCACGAAGTTTTCTGTGCAGCTGCTCCAAACCTAGGTCGTCTGAACAACTGCTATCCGTTGCTGACATGATGATTTTTCTGATAATAAGTTTTTTATTGAACTTATTTCCCACAAAGTCCCCAATACAGACCCATAACTTCATCTCGAAATGCTCTTGCACAACTTTATCGTTAAAAACGAGTTGAGCTATAGTCGTCTTTCCGAGCCCACCAATTCCATATATCCCAAGGACTGCCGCATGCGACCCTTGATCATCATGGTGTTCGTGCCTCAATAACACATCAAGAATCATCTGCTTATCATCATCTCTTCCTATCACTTCTTCAGCGTGAACAAAGGAAAAGGTATCTCGTTCTATATCAGCAGATGATGGTTCATTGGAAGGCAACATGGAGGCAAACCGATCACGGTCTTCAACAATTTTATTTAGATTCTTCCTAATCTTCGTGATTTCTCTAGAAATTTTGAAGGCGGTGCCAACTTGGTTCTCACAAGAAAAGAAAAGTCGAAACTCCTTGGTGAATCTGCCCCTACCGGTCATCATGAGCTTTTTCCGCTCAACTAGAGTAGTGAATTCATCAATCAAATCATCAGCATCATAAACTGCATCTTTGAGCCTGTCGATCAGAGCATCAAGGTCACGGCGTTGATGATGACCCTCGTAAGCAACAAGCACATCTCTAATGATTCTTATGGTTTTAGTGAGATCGTCGAGGTCGGATTTGAGTTGCCAGGCAGCCGCAACTTCTCGGAGAGCCTTAGAAGCCAAACTATTGAGGGCGGTTGAAGCAACATTAGAAATCAGACTATCCATTTCTCTCGACTATGAATAATTCACAATGGATACGGGAGAGGAGATGGAAGGGGCTCGTGAATAGTAATGTTCTGACAAGCAGGGGGTAACTAGTAAGGAATGATTGATTTAACTTCTGCGAGCTGAGGTTGGATATTCAAGGATAAGAAATCTTTGTTCTGTGTTTGAAAACGTGGTGGGGCAGAGGTGAGGAAGCCAAGCTTTCGAGGGTAGTCGATGCAATTGTTTATTTTTTATGTTATTTAATCGAATGATATAAATTGTTGGGATGAACAAAGGAGTCGGGGAGGGGTCGGTCTTTATAGTGTATCCGAAAGCAAGGGAATCTGCTTTTGAGTTTGCCGTGGAACACCGGTGAAGTATAAATAATAGGAAGAGTAATATTTTGAAATGCCTCGTAAACTCCCCAGCTAGCTTATTCTTGATCCCACCAACGATCATTTCTTCATCGCGCAGCACTAGCTTTACTGGTGGAAAAGGAATAACCCTTGCACAAGGCATGAGATTTAACTTCAAAGCAAAGCAAAGAAAATTCGAGGGGACAAAGACAAACGAATATTGCACAGGAGGAACAACTTCTAACAAACACTTGACAACAGGAACCTGATTCGGTTGCTATGGGAGAGAATTCTATGTACGAGTGAATTACTGATTTCGATAAAAATATTTAATGTTTATTAATTATTTTAATAATATAATATATAATTTTAGTCGACGATAAATTTCTAACTTTCTTTGATTTCTAGAGATCAATCTTCATAATAATCTTATCGAATGTCTTAGATCGGTTGCGGATAATATAAAATTAACTGTATTTATAGTATTGCCCGACAATGGGAATAAAAAACATAAAAATAATAATTTCTCTCAATATATTAAGTGTGTATATATATATATATATATTAAAAAATAAGATGAGAAACTAAAACGATATTTGTAGAACGACAAAGATGAGGACATTTTAGTATATTAATGATGGGTACGTCTTCTCTTTAATAATAATAATAATATATTCTTTGCTTTACTTTGTTCTAATTTTAATTATTATTAACTTTTGTGGAGATTAATAAGGCTGGCAAGCTATTACCAGTAGGTAGGTTGAAGTTACATAAGCCACCCTGCAGTGCTGGCAAATATTATTGTATATGAGATGAATAATCGGGAGTCTGGCTGGCTGTAGCTTGCTCTCGTTGTTAACTTCTTGTTGTGGTCTTTGGCTTTGAGGCCTGGGACTTGGGGGTTCAATTGATACGCGAAGCCAGGGAGAGAATAAGGAAGGACGGAAAGAGAGGAAAGGCAGTCAAACGAGACCCACGTGACCAGACGGATCAGTCTTCCAAGGATCTGCCTGTCCGTAGACGCCAGCAATGCTGTACCGGAAGAGAGACGAGAAATAATATGAACGGAATAAAGGTGGAAAAATTATTTTTTTAAATGAAAATGGAAAAAATAATATATATATTATTTTAAAAAGATTAATTAAATCTACTAAAATTAAGAATTTTTTTTAAAAATTAAAAATTACTATCTACCTTAATTAATGTAAATTATTAATAATTTTGTTTTTTTCAAAAATTAATCAAATATTTTCTATACTAATACTGAAATAAAAAAAAATTTTAAATAAAAAATAACACATAAATGTCGTTCCGGTGCTTAATTCGACTCTGGCATTAGACTACTGGCAGCAATAGCCGTAACTTGTAACCACCAAAGTATCAAAACAGCTGGCATGTGCCGTTTTTTGTTTTTGGGGTGTCCTGGAAATGTTTTTTGTCTTAATTTTTTTTTGTTAAAATTAGTATTAAAAATATTTAATCAATTTTTAAAAAAAATATTAATAACTTAAATTAATTAATATAAATAGTAATTTTAGAATTTTATTTTATTTTTTCTTTTAATTTTAGTAGATCTGACCTATATATATAATTTTTTTATATTTTTAAAATTAAAAAAAAAATAACATTTCTAAATTTTTTCCATGCAACGCTGGTAGTAGCCATATCATGTTGGTGGTGCTCTGATCTTCTTCCTGTCCGGCTCTCTCCTGCTCCACTTTGTGATTTTGCTCCTACTATGGTGTATCTACGAGCAACTTACTCCCATCAATAATTTTTTTTACATATAAATACAAATAGAATATCTTTTTTCAGGATTATTATAAAAAAAATATATCATAATATTTTTTTTTAAATTTCTCTATAAATAGATGGTCATATTATTATACTTTCAATAAGAAAATTTTTCTATAATAAAATATTAGTATAATCGTAGTAAAAAATTATAAAATAAATTTTAAATAAAAATAATAGTGATGCTTTAAGAAAATAATAGTAAAATATATGTGCAGACATCTATTTATATTGATATACTTCCAACAATATATATTCTGTATTTTAGATAGTGTATTATAGGTTATATAGTATAAAATACAGAGGAAAAAAACAAACAAACAAACAATCTCTCTGGTCCGTTAAGGATGGCGTGGGTAGATGGAGAGGAAACACATGTCAATACAGCTCGGACTGTTTCTTCATCCTTTCTTATTAATACTAACTTTTCACCCATGCCATACACGAGGTGATTAAGACGTAAGTGGAATTCAATTATTTAAGAATAAATATATGATTAATAAGTTCGTTATTAAAAAAATTTAAAACATTGATAAATTATGATTATTATAATAATAAAAGTAAAAAAAATAATGGTTTATTATTTGTAATATCAATAAAGAGGGTCATCATTCCTTCAAATTTAAAAAGGTTACGCGTACATTCCGGGGGTAAATTGTTTTGCTATTATATTTTGACTTTCTATGCGAGGGGTAGAAATTAGTAAGCATGCAGGTGTGAAATTGGGTCAAAAAGATATATTTATAAATGATTTAGTAAAAATGTTACAACAAGTATTTTTATATCAATATCAATATAGAGGTTTAACTAGTAATAGTTTCAATTTTGTTCTAATACCATTTGTAACATTCCGACCTTACATCAAATACAAGTAGTTATTTAGAGTATTTTTGAAAATCGATAACTATCTCATAGATCAACACAAGTTATTCCGTGTGTATTTTTTTCTTACTCACATGTTTCCAATAAATATTTTCAGGAGGTCACCAATTTTTAGACTACTTCAAACTAAATACATTTAATTGTAAAGTTATCTAAGAGTTTTAGAAAAGAATATGTATCTTATTGATATAAATAGTCATGTAAATAATTTTTAGCAACTACCATCCACCGCATAACTTGGGTATTACATAATCAACACTTTTAGTCCATCAATATCTTCTATTTCATTTTGTATAATTATTCTAATAAAATTTTAACCTATTTAAATTTAAGAATATGAAAATTATTATATAATTTTGTATGTATCAATACAATAATAGTTTAATTTTAGTATTAATTTTGTAGTTATACTGAAAATTTTAATTTCAAACAATCTTTCAAAACTATTAAAAAGTCTATAGTATGTATCAAAATGATAATAGTTTTGCTAGTAAAATTCAATTCACTGATAAATATCGATACAAAATAAAAAAATATTTCATATCAATTTTTGCAAGTTTTCAAAATTTCAAATCGAAATTACAATAATTAACACAAATAAGTACTTATTATGTATCAATATAATAGTATTTTATTTTTTAAATCTAACCAACTACATTGAATTTTGAATTCCGTAAAATTTCATAGAATTAGTGAATAAGATTTTGAATGTATCAATATAATAATAATGTAATTTATAAATTAATTTTGGTAGTTAAGTTCAAACTTTTAAAAAAATAATTCATTGTGTGAACTAATTTATTAAGATCATTGTAATGTGTATTTCTTATGCATCAATCAAGTTCATATCATATTTAAAATGAATCCGAATAATTTCAAATTGAATTTGCAATTTTTCAAAATTAGTAATATTATAGGTATTCAATAAGTATTTATTTTGTAATATATGTCAGTATAATAATAGTGTATTTATAATAAAATGTTGCTAGTTAAATTTAATATTTCAATTACATATAAATTTGTATGATTATTTTATAAGTATTTATTATGCATAGTATTGTAAATTAAACAAAATTGTTTTAAAAAATAAAGTTCTTTAACTAAGTATCATATTTGTTATGTATTATCATTATAATTGTAATATTAATAATATATAATCGGCTTCATAAAATTAGGTATGAGTATAATAATAGGTTACATTATTTGTTAAATATTTTATTAGTTAAGTAAGTAAAATTTCATTCAACTTCACCAAAAGGTGATAGAAATTATACTAGTAAAACCATCTCACCACCAAACTATCTATATAACATCTTTGCTTATCATACTTCTTGTCTCGACTGGGAGCTAAACACCTACCATACACTACAAAGCTAATTTCTTTGAGAAAAATATTAGTAGAATGGGACATATTCTTAAAGACTTTTGAATTTCTTCCATATCAAACAAACCCGACGTGCATGACAAACAACACACACAACAATGTCTTCTTCTCCTTATGTTGTATTGTTCTTTTAGCCAAAGTCTTCAACTCATCTTCCCATGTGTGAATGATATCCCTATGATAAAAATCTAGTTTGATTTCCTTCCAAATCCCCAAGCTATATGAACATTCTTGGAGGATGGGATTGTCTCATCCTTTCTATATGAACAAATATCACAATGGGTTTCATTCAAAGGATCCAATTACTTTAGTCTAGCTTTAGTCATCAATCTATTTGAATGGTTAACCACATGAAAATTTGATATTTTTAAGTTGTTGATGTTTCCCAAATTGGTGAGTACCACCATACCTTTTCTCATTTGTTTCTCATAAGATCATAGACCTTATGAATGTTATAAGACCCCTCGCTCATCATGTATCTTCATCTGTATTGGTCATCTTAAATTAAGGGGGCAAACAGAGGCTTGAGTTTAAATTTTGTTGCAACTACTAAGGACATAAGTGTGTAGAGTTGAATGACTACGCTGAACAAGTTTGAAGATACATAGAATGAATCTATTTGACCCACAAATAAACCTTTTTGCATCAAATATTCCAAAGAAGCTTACCCCATGGCTTCTTGATTCCATACTTGCATATTGTAGCAAATTTAATTTAATTTTTAATGATGATAAGATGTTTCTTTTTCTTTATCCGCTCAATTTAATCCATATGTCTTACTCGCTAGTTGGTAGCATGTATAACTATGCATGGAAAATGATAACATTGCCATATTGGCAATTTGCTATTACATATAAACTAATTATTAATATTAATAGTAGAATATTAACAATAAAATGTTCCAAGAGTTTAAGTACTTATTTTTGACATATTTTCCTAATGATTTTGGATATAATTATTAATTTAGCACATCTAATGAAGAAAATAAACGGAGCCCTTCCTTAATGCAAAGATAGAGTACCTCGATTTGTATACAAAAACAAGTAACTTTAGCTTAAAGTTTTTGTATTCAAAAGTATCATTTTTGTGAAATTAAAATAGAGTTTTCATATCTACCCCTTCTTTTTCTTATTTCTAGAGATATTAATTATATTTAAAAAAAAATTCTCACTAGTTTGAAAAATAAAAAATTAGATGGCGTTTTGAAAATTAGACTCAAATAAATATCCTCAAAAAATATGAAAATGCTTAGTGTAACTTTTTTTCGTACTTGATTATTTCTATGACAATAAGTTTCATGAACCTTAATTGTGTGTTATGAATTTGGTAAGCGGGGAAATGTGTATATGCATTCATTTTGATAAAAAAAAATGTTGCAATTAAATGATAACATTAAATCAAAGGCATAATAATAATAATAATAATAATAATAATAATAATAATAATAATAATAATAGAAGTTTTGTCCGTTCTCATCAGCTTATTTTTTTAAATTTATTACACAAATTTAAATTATTAAAATTTTGATTATTAAAAAGTAAATAATTTATAATAATTATTGTAATAATAATATTTATACTAATAAAAATATTAGTTATGATATTAATAAAAGTAAAATAAAAATAATAATTTATTTAAATTTTTTAATAAAATTGTATCAGAGAAATAAACGAAGAGAACATGAGACTGTATTAATATATATTTCAATTACAAATAAACTACATCAGCGCTGTTGATTTTAAAAAGAATCATTCTCCCTCATCTGTTAACAATGGCATGGATCGAAGAAAGAAAACACACACAAAAAAAAATCTACGTGAAAGTCCCACGTCGGTAGACATATTATATACCACACACGTAGGACACGGTCCACCCATCCGAACAAGGCCAGGCTAGGTCATATATACAAACGGAACATATTTCCTTTTTTACTATTTTTAAAAAAAATGTTTAATTAGTTTTGCTCGGTATTATTTAGTTGCATTTTTGCAGCAACGTTGAACGGTTCCATATTTTTTCCGTTAGTGCGATGAGCGAAAGACATTCCCTTCTCCACGATTTTTTTTCCCTATTTAGGCATGTTTGGTATGGGGGTAATAGGGGTGGAAAATTTTCCCCTCTATTTTATACCTCTTATATTAAATATTTAATAATAATAAATATATTTTTAATGTTCTCCTGCAGACCAGCTTCCTCTTATTGCTCCTATTTCCTCCTTTGAAATTAAGGAGGCCCTCTTTAGCATGAAAGATCATAAAAGCCCAGGTCAGGATGGCTTCACTGCTGGTTTCTTCAAGAAGCTTGGCCTATTATTGGTAACTCCACCTGTGAGGCAATCCTTGATTACTTCAAATATGGCACCATGTCCAACCAGTTGAAAGCTACCCTGCTGGTTCTTATACCCAAAGGAAATTCCCCCTCCTCTGTCACTGATTACAGACCTATATCTTGCTGTTCCATTCTTTATAAAATCCTTACCAAGGTACTCACAAACAGGCTTCTTCCTGCTATGGATAAGCTTATCAGCAAGGAGCAGGGTGCCTTCATGAAAGGGAGATCATTATCTGAAAATGTGATGCTGGCTCATGAGCTTATTAAACACTATGACAGGAAAAATGCCTCCCCAAGAGTTGTGATTAAAGTGGACATCAGAAAAGCTTTTGACTCTCTGAATTGGAAATTTCTTGAGATTATCCTCAGCCATTTTGGGTTTCCTGCTCTATTCATTAAATGGATCATGGGGTGTGTCTCTTCCCCCAAATATTCCATCTGCTTTAATGGTAATTCCCATGGTTTTTTTGAGGGTAAAAGGGGTTTACGGCAAGGTGACCCTATCTCCCCATACCTCTTCATCCTGGCCATGGAATACTTATCAAGAATGCTGAAAAATCTTGGCCCTAACACTGAATATCAAAAACACCCCAAATGTGCAGGGCAAGGCATTACTCACCTTCTTTTTGCGGATGACCTCCTCCTTTTCTCCAGGGGTAACCTTAAATCTGTTTTGGCTCTCAAGGATTGTCTTCAGAGCTTTGCCCTCCTCTCTGGGCTTGAAGCTAACCCAGCAAAAACTGCTATATTCTTTGGTGGCACAGCTTCCCTTGCCAAGAAAGACATCCCGCAGGCTACTGAATTCAAAGAAGGCAAGCTCCCATTCAGGTATCTTGGTCTCCCCCTTCATGGAAGTAAACTCAACACTGCCATGTGTAATACCCTTATTGAAAAATTCAAGAAAAAACTTCAGCATTGGGCAACTTGCTTCCTTTCCTATGCTGGGAGAAAAGAGCTCATTAATTCTGTGCTGCAAGGGATCTCTACTTTCTGGCTCTCTTCCTTCCTTCTTCCCAAAACAGTCTTAACTAAAATTAACAAGCTTTGCAGAAGTTTCTTTTGGGGGAACACTGAAGGCAGAAATAAGATGGTCTTTATTAGCTGGGATAACATTAGTAAAAGCAAAAAATGTGGAGGATTGGACATCAAAGAAGCTCTTAGCTGGAATAAATCCCTCACCCTCAAATGGATTTGGAAGCTGGAAAATAGGCACCCTTCCCTTTGGGCTGAATGGATACACAAATACTATCTTAAGGGAAAGGATATATGGACTATCCCCAAAAAGCAGACTGATTCCTGGGGCTGGAAACAGATGCTTAATGTTAGAACTTGGCTTATCAACAAGGCTGGGAATATAGATGCTGCCAAGCTGTTACTCCAAAAATGTACAATTGGTGGTAATCTCAAGGCTACCTCAGTCTACAACTGGATTAAGGGTGGCCATCATGGCACTTATTATGCAAAAACACTCTGGGATAAGAGTGTCATCCCCAAGCATCAAGTCATTTCATGGTTAGCCTGTCATAGAAGCCTCCCAACTATCGACAACTTAACATCCAGAGGCATTCTCATCACCAATAGATGTGAGCTTTGCAAATGCAAAGCTGAATCCCACACACATCTATTCTTTGAATGCCTTTTATCTACTGAAGTATGGCAGCGCATTCTAAAATGGATGGGGATTACTAGGAAAGGAAGATGTTTAAATAAGGAACTCAGATGGATGCATACACATAACAGGGGGAAACACTGGCGTAAGAAATGGCTTAGAGCCTCCATTTGTGCTACTGTCTATGAAATATGGACTGAAAGAAATCTCAGAATCTTCTCCAGCAAATCCCGATCCGTCTCTCAAATTGTCCACTCAATCCAATTCAACACCTCCTGCAGGATCCTCACCTCTTGTCCTAAGGATCAAAACAGCCTATACCAAGCTCTATTGAATTAGCTCAGTTTTTACTTTCTTGTTATCTCTAGCTTATAGTTCCCTTTCTTGTCTTGTTTAGAGGTTTGTCCTCATGGCTCAGCATGGTTTGTAATTTTTCCTATTCTTTCCCCATTGTGGATGAATAACATGTCTCTACTAACTTTCTTCAAAAAAAAATATATATATATTTTTAATGAAATACCCATTTTAGATTAAATTAAGATCTCAAATGGGTATTTATTAGAATAAAAATATTTAATTTTAAATAAATTATACAAGATATATAAAATATGGGGGTAATTTTTACACCCCTATTACCCCCATACCAAACGAGCACTTAATGATAATCCAATTATCCAAGCCATCATTTTATGTGTGAAAATATGCCTAGCAAGAGGGGGACGATCCCAACCTTTCTCTCTTTCGAATTCCTTCATGTAGTTTGGGCATAGTTCTTGCAAATTTGCAATTCTCGAACCTCTTTTTACGAGTCTATGGGAACAGAAATTGTCGGGTTAGCTTTAGAGATGATCCGTCAAATCTAATTTACATCACAAACATGACGTTAATAGCTTCAAAACAGTAGATTAGAATCACGACGTTGCGAATATTTGTTAAGTATCACTCATCAGTTCTGCTGTGTTGTTTATTGTGTCGGATGTCTCTAAGCAACTTCTAACAACACTGAGTAATGTCCGGGAGAGGTGAAATAATTCCAGCGACGAGCATTAGCCCTTGAGGCACTATTACTAATTTTTGTATAAAAAATTATTTTATTATATTTAAAAAATTATCTTCATATATTTTAACAAATAAATTTTTAAAATATAATATATTATACTATAAAAATATAATAATTATATTAATATTAAAAAATGTTTTTACATTATTATTATTATTATTATTATTATTATATTAATGATCAAAATTTACCTTTAATATATGATAAAATATAATTACTGTATATTCACCCCTACTTTTATTATTTGTAGTCATGTTAATTACATTAAAAAAAATTCTCAATGCTTTAAAAAATTAAAAAATATAAATGATACATTCAGAAAATTAGACTTAAATAAATATCCTCTTAAAAAAATTATGAAAATATCCGGTATTGCTCGTTTTCGTATTCATAGGGAGTACTTGACTATTTCTATGACCATAAGCTCGATGATCCTTAATTGTGTACTATTAATTTCGTAAGCCGAGAATGCATTACTCTATGAGTGTATATCCATAAATTTGATAATAAAAAAAATAATTACATTAACAATGAAATATAATTCTAAAAATAGAAGTTCGGTATGTTTTTGACTTATTTTTTAACTTTATTAAATAAGATTATGTTAGTAAAATTTTGATAATAAAAAAATATAAAGTTAATAATAATCATAGTTATAATAAAAAATAATTATGATAATAATAATAATAATAGTATAAAAAATAACGATTTATTAAAAAAAAATTAATCGGATGAGCAAAGATAGAAAGTCTATTAATATGTATTCCATTTACAAACAACCTCGATCAGGGCCGTTGATTTCAAGAAGGATCAATCTTTCTCGACCGTTAGTGAGTGAGAGGGTATGGATCGAGGAAAGAAAATAAGAAATCACAGAAAAATCAGGATATGTGCCGTTGATTGTAGGCCTTCATTAAAGAAAAAGTTGTCCGCCGACGGAAAGAGGAACAGTTCAGTGATGCACGGAAATGGGAACAAGGACGGGACGAAACGCAAAAATATCATTTTTTAAAAATTTAAAAAATGGGAACGGTAGAAAACGTTAAAAAAATTATATATATATTTTTAAAAAAGAGGTTAAATTTATTAAAATTTAGAGAGAGAAATAAAATTAATTTTTATATTAGTTACTTTTAATTAATAATAATAATTTTTTAATAAAAAATTAATTAAATAATATATTTTTAATAAAAATATTAATTAAATAATTTTAATATAAATTTTAATCCGAAAAAATTTCCGAGAAGTTTTCGGTACGGAGTGCCGTTTCGTACATCACAGCAGTTTATTAATTAAATGTTACTCTGGCCGTGGGACACATCTGACATCACTATCAAATGGACACTAAATTGACCGGCGTCATATTAAAGGTCGTCAAATGACCTGTCCATAAAAGAAAGTCCGGCTATCTTAATTATTATGGCTCCAACTCGCACCGTTTTCCACCCTTTCTTATTACTTTTCACCCATGCATTCAAGTGATTTTATCAGTATAAAATGCCACTCGTTTTCGTTTGTTCACTTTTTAATTTTGAAAATTTTACAAGTAGTTTTTCAGTTTATTAACAACGTTAAAAGGATTAAATTATTTTAAAAAATATCATTTAATAATTAGTATTTTACTCGATAATAATTTAGCTTTTGAAAAGCTAAAAAAAGTAGCTTCTAAATTATCATAGATTGGCCTCCCATAATTTTTTTAATCATATAATAAATTTTACTTTAATGTTCTATTATCATAAATATATATTTTATATCATATAATCATTTTTGACGAGTTCGTCAGCTAACTAAGTCAAATATATCTAAAAATAATAATCTATTAACTTTAGTTATCAAACATTAACTCTTTGGTTTACAATAAATTTCTTGGCTTTTATTTGATTCTTCAACTAGTTTTACTAAATATGAATTAAAATTTTCTTTTACTCTCAACAAAATATTTAGATCCAATAAATTTTTTTCAACCTCCCAAACATATATATTTAGGCCAATTACAAATTCAAAATGTTATTTTTTAAATTAGACAACGTCATTTTAATCCTTACTTTTCAATTTTATATCTAACATAACAAACTTTTGCCGAAATAAATTAATTTGTACTACAAAGCCATACTAATTTTTTATTAATCATCTTTAAAGAATATGATATATCATAATAATTGATAACTAAGAGTATAATAGATTTAATGTTTAACTAATAGAGTGCTTTTACATTTAATTTCAATTTTTTTTAGTTTTATGAAATATCATATTTCAATTACGCATTCTAAATTGCCAGAACTACATATAGTGCTAGAGAAAATGATGATATCATGCAGGTCCTAATAATCATTATTTTACATAAGTTTAGATCAACCTTGAGTATAAGTATTTCAATTAATACATAAATTTTGTATTTCTTATTCTTTACAAGGTAGCTAGATATCCATACCGTTTGTTGTTGTTTTTGAGATTTGTACGTACCTACATGTATAATTTATTTATTTGAACAAACAATAACTAAGTACTTAGCCTTCCTAAATAAAGAAAAAGTATAAAATATTATGCAATAACCATACTATTTATTTAATGGCTAATGTAAAGCTACAATTTTGCTCTTTATATATTATAAACAATTATTTTGCCACTTCACAAACTCATTCACTCGTACATTGTATATAATAATAATAATAATAATAATAATAATAATAATAATAATAATAATATAACATTATTAAAATTAAAATTTATTTTACTTAATAATCTAAAGAAAATAATTTTATATAACTCAATTTACTATTTTCATGAACTAATTATAAATTTTATATTCACATCACATTATAGACATACATGAACACATATACTTGCTCTCCCAAACACACATACTATTTAATGGTTTAATTAATAAAAGATATTGTTGTAATGTTGTTAGTATAAATTAGCAGGACTTGCTTATTAAATAGCAATAATGTATGAATAAGTTGTTAATAAGGAAATTATAAATATTTATAAATAATAGGTAAAAAAATCTATATTATTATATAATATATAAATAATATGGGTTTTCAAATAGAAATCTATATGTTGAACTAGTCAAAAAATATTAGATGACAATACAAAATATATTTATATTAATTGAAATTAAATAAATTATAAGAAGTTAGCTTATCGTAAAGAAGAAACTACATTTTAAACATTTCAACTAAAGTTGGTCTATAAGCTAGCGACTAGTTACCAACTGCAAATTACTTTGCAACCCTTTTAGCTACTTCGATGCACATATATGATATGACTCTTAGGGAAATAGGTGAATATAGCAAGCACCAAAAGAGCCTTTGGTCTTCAAAATAAAGGAAATGACGCATCAACCTCTAAATCTATAATCTATATATCACATAAGCAAGGAAGCATAATATCAGCAGATTTGGGGGGGGGGCAGCGTATATTGAAAGAAAATTGAAGAAAAATACCGACTTATGAAAAAATTTGAGAGACAAGAAGCATTCTAATGGAGTGAGAAGAGAAGTGGGGTAACTATAACTTCTAATATAATTTCTTCACAAATGCCTTAAAAAATTTAAATTAGGAGGTATCAAATATTCAACATTTTGGCATTTAATATTTTACGAACAATCGAGCATTGTGAAATATTCCATGTCCACTAAATATGAAAGCTTGAAACGGTAATGGTGGACGCAATTGTTGGATCGTGAAACATTTTGCAGAATGCAGTATTAATGTAATCTGATCTGAATTGATCGATATTAATGTGATCTGATCTGATCTGATCGGTATTAATGTAATCTAATGTAATCTGATTAATACTAATAAAATTTATTATAATTTATTATTATTATTATTATTATTAAGTATGATGATAATAATAATTCTAGTTAATAATATTATAATTATTACTTTAATTTATGGTAGTGTTTATATTACTATTATATTTATGTAAATTGTAATTATTATATTTAATATAAATTTTATGCAAATATTATTATATTATTTATTATAATAAGTTATTATAAATATAAATATCATTATAATGATAATATTATAATAAAAGTAATAATTATTATTGATTTTAAAATTTTTTATTATAATAATTAATAATAATTGTTATGATAGTAATAGTTATGATTCTAATTTTAACTAGAATGCTTATTTTTGTTATAAATAATTTATCATTATAATAATTATTAATAAGTAAAGTAATTATAATAATTAAAATCAATATTAATTATAGTAATTATAAAATCTATAAATAATAATAATTATAGTTATTAAAATAATTAGTTATATTGATAATAATTATAATAATAAGATCTAGTGGTAATAATAATATTCATGGTAATAATATATTTTTTATTATTGATTTTATTAATCATAATATTGCATATAATAATTAAATAATAAATATTGATATATTAAAAATAACAAAAATAATATTATTATTAATTATATTTTATAATAATTAAATGGTAAGTATTAATTAATTATAGTAATTAAAAAATAACATTATTATTATTATTATTATTATTATTATTATTATTATTATTATTATTATTATTATTATTATTATAAGTGTTAACATCTAATTTGATTCGTGCTAGTATAATATGATTTGAACTGAAAATAAGGAGAGGAAACAGACCTTTAGTCATCTCATGGATGCAATAGAACCTTAACACGTTATAGTGAATGTATTTTTCCAATTAAAAGAAAATTAATGAAGGCAAGTTTATAAAGGCATCTTTATAACATTTGATAAATTCGACACACTAAGTAGTAGGAAGACGTGCTTTTGTATAAAATTCTTTGTTGGTTTCAAATACATATATTTTTAGGAGGTTAAAATTAGTTTCAATTTTAAGTACCATTATTTCTAAAATTAGTTTCTAATGCCTTGAGTGGGTTTTTATTTAGTTGATTACTACCTGTAAATTGTAATACCCCATATTTTTTAAAAATTTAATTTTATTAAGCTTAATTATTTTATTAGCGTAATTTGATGTAAACATTTTATAATTTTGATTTTAATTCGTTTTATGAATTTATCGACGATATTGACTTCATATTATAATTTAATAAATCGTTATCGTTGCGGATCATTCTAAATAAATTCGTTTATGACCATGATTTTATTATATTCATATGACTTCAATTTTCCATTAAAATATGTATTGCCGTTCTTTCTCATATTTTAATTTTTAATATTTTAGATTCGTTTTCTAATATAACTTCGTCGTATGATTACGACTTTATTTTGGAGTTATATTTTATTAACAATGTATATATTATTTAAATTATAAAATTTCCATTTAAAATAGTCAAATTTATCTTAATGATTTTATTCGTAGAAAATATTTCCAACTTTGAATTTATTTGTTTCCAAAGTCGTTAAGCTCTTCGAAAAGTTTTAAATTAAAAAGATCTTCGGAACTTATTTATGAATTTCTTTCCGAAATTAATTTTCTTCCGTTTTTCCTTTTTGGTTTGCTGAAGACTTGTTTCGAAAATTATTTAAATTAATCTTAGTTTATTAGAATTTAATTTAAAATATTATAATTTGATTTAAATATTTTCTTATATGCTTTTAAACATTTTTTGAGGTCTTATAATGTATTTTCATAAACAATATAGATTTTTATGTTTGTTGGTAAATTCTTTCGAAAATATTTCCAAAATTCTTTATATAGTTCTTATATCGATTTTAGGCCTTCGAATCCTTGTGAAATAATTTTTTTTAGTTAAATAAATATTTTATATAAAATCTTCCAATAATATTTTTAGATGTTTAGTATTTCTTGTATATGTGTAATTGCGGAAAAAAAAATGCCCAACCGGCCCCCATCTTCCCCATCCCTTTCTCCTTCTCTCTTCATCTCCCACTTTTAATTCCCTCTCTCTCCGACATGCCTTCTTCTACACCCAAAATCCCAACCCCAGCCACCTCCTCCTTGCTCCTTCATTGACTGACGGCTACCACCATTCTAGCCTAACGCCACCGACGCTGCAGCAAGCAGCAACCTTAGCAGCAACGAGCAACGTAGGCTACACCGCCACGCTCTAGTCTAAGTGTTGCCTTCTACCCTACAACACTACTAGCACTATTAACTTTCCCAAATAACCTTAATTGAAGTCTTGCTAACCTAATTACAACAATATTTAAGCCTCCACTTTTTAATATATATAGCATAAATGTGTTGAATTATATATAACCATAGGCAAAGTTCTTCCTATCTTATAAATTATACCATATTAGTAAACAAAGAAAGTTTATACAATTATAGAAGAGGATGAAAATATAGTTGGCTTACAATCCCGACATGCATTGCAAAACAAGATTGGTCAAAGACTAATTGCAGGAATCATAACAACAAAAGCAGTCACTACCTGTCCAAAATCATAGCAATAAAGCGGTGACAATTCAACTCAAGCTATACAGCAACTCCTCAACGCACAACAAAAGCAGCAATTGGGAATAATTGCAAGAAAGTATCCACTAATATTGATAATAATAACAATCGTTAAATAATTAACAGCAGCAATACTTAGTTTTAAGGAGAATATATGTAGGACCTCAAACTTACCTTAGTCTGATTACACGGGAGAAGAAGGGATGAAGCAGAGCGCCAATAGGAGAAGGAAGGGTGAACACGGCGGCAATGGAAGAAGGAAGGCCAATGCACAGCGGCAACTGAAGAAGGACGGTGGTGTACGTCTCACTATTCATCGGAGCAAGGAAGAAGGAAAATGGGAACGGGGAGAATGGAAGAAGATAGGCGCGGGAAGACACACAGCAGCCGAGAAGAACAGGGAGGGAATAACGCAGACGGGGGGAGGGCAGCTGAAATTTTCGATCGGGCGGGTTCTATTGTGGGTTATTTTATATAAATTTTTTTGACGTTTCTTACCGTCTTCATTTCCTAGATTTTTTTTAAAAAATAATATTTTTGTGTTTTTTCTCGTCCCCGTCTCCGTGCAACGCCACTATAACATAATTGCTCGCCGTATTCCTCCGCCGCCAGTGTTGCCTCCGACCTTCGCTACTCTACGCAATTAATTGACTCGTCAAAGTTTTTTTTTCTCTTAATTTTAGTAGATCTAATATATATATATATATATTTTACGTTTCTTACCGTCTTCATTTCCTAGATTTTTAAAAAATGACATTTTTCCGTTTTTTCTCGCCCCCGTCTCCGTGAAACGCCACTGTAACATAACTGTTAGTCGTATTCCTCCGCCGCCAATGTTGCCTCCAACCTTCTCTACTCTGCCCAATTAATTGACTCATCAAAGGTTTTTTTTTCTCTTAAATATATGTATATACATATACATACATGTGTATATATGTATATACATCTATATACATATACATATATGTGTGTATATATATGTATATACATATCTGTATATGTATATAAATATGTATAAACATATATACATATATATGTATATACATATATAAATATCTATATATGTATATAGATATATATACATATATATATACATGTATACATACATATATATATATTTTTCTCTTAAATATATGTATATACATATACATATATGTGTATAGATGTATATATACGTATATACGTATATACATATATATATATATATATATATATATATATATATATATATATATATATATATATATATATATATACACATATATGTATATGTTTATTTTGACGTTTCTTACCATCTCCGTTTCCTAGATTTTTTAAAAATGATGTTTTTGCATTTCTTCTCGTCCATATCTTCTTTGAAATCAAGAAACCGGTTTCTTGGAAGCACTTCTCCTTCCAAATACCCCGGCGTTAGAGTCCTCAGAGCCGGAAATATCGGATTCACCGACGAAAAATCCGAGCGGAATTTTGAAATCGGAGACTGAAAAAGCTTTCGAAATTTTCAAGTTCATACTGTTAGATATTCTCAGCTTATGGGTTACCATGACAACCCATGGCCAATTATACTTAAACCCAAACTAACCCATGTTTAAATAATATGTATATGGGTTCAACCCATAATAACCCATTTAAAATAATAACCCAACCCACTTATATTATAACTTAAGTTCATGGGTTGGATTATAACTTACCATGGCAAACCCAACACATTGAACAGGCCTACAGCTCGAACTGTTTCTTCATCCTTTCTTATTAATACAAACATTTCACCCATGCCATACACGAGGTGATTAAGACGTAAGTGGAATTCAATTATTTAAGAATAAATATACTATTAATAAGTTAGTTATTAAAAAATTTTAAAACATTGATAAATTATGATTATTATAATAATAAAACTAAAAAAATAATAGTTTATTATTTGCAATATCAATAAAGAGGGTCATCATTCCTTCAAATTTAAATAGGTTACGCGAACATTCTCGGGGTAAATTGTTTTGCTATTATATTTTGACTTTCTATGCGAGGGGTAGAAATTAGTAAGCATGCAGGTGTGAAATTGGGCCAAAAAGATATATTTATAAATGATTTAGTAAAAATGTTACAACAAGTATTTTTATATCAATATCAATATAGAGGTTCAACTAGTAATAGTTTCAATTTTGTTCTAATACCATTTGTAACATTCCGACCTTACATCAATTCATTAATAGTAAAATTATTTTAAAGTCTATACTATGTATCAAAATGATAATAGTTTTCCTAGTAAAATTCAATTCATTAATATAAAATTATTTTATAGAATCATTTAATAAATATCGATACAAAATATAGATATATTTCATATCAGTTTTTGCAAGTTTTCAAATTTTCAAATCAAAATTGCAATATTTAACACCAATAGGTACTTATTATGTATTAATATAACATTATTGTATTTTTTTTTAAAATCTGACCAATTACATTAAATTTTTAATCCCATAAAATTTCATATAATTAGTGAATAAGTTTGTTAATTTATCAATATAATAATAATGTAATTTATAAATTAATTTTGGTAGTTAAGTTCAAACTTTTAAAAAATAATTCAATGTGTGAACTAATTTATTAAGATCACTGTAATACATATTTCTTATGCATCAATCAATTTCATATCATATTTAAAATGAATCCGATTCATTTCAAATTAAATTTGCAATTTTTCAAAATTAGTAATATTATAGGTATTCAATAAGTATTTATTTTGTAATATGTGTCAGTATAATAATAGTGTATTTTTAATAAAATGTTGCTAGTTCAAATTAATATTTCAATTACATATAAATTTTTGTGATTATTTTATAAGTATTTATTATGCATAATATTATAAATTAAACAAAATTGTTTAAAAAAATAAAGTTCTTTAACTAAGTATCATATTTTTATGTATTATCATTATAATTGTAATATTACTGATATACAATTGGCTTCATAAAATTAGGTATGAATATAATAATAGGTTACATTATTTGTTAAGTATTTTATTAGTTAAGTAAGTAAAATTTCATTCAACTTCACCAAAAGGTGATAAAAATTGTACTAGTCAAACCGTCTCACCACCAAACTATCTATATAACATCTTCGCTTATCATACTTCTTAGCTCAATTGGGAGCTAAACACCTACCATACACTACAAATCTAATTTCTTTGAGAAGAATATGAGTAGAATGGGACATATTCTTAAAGACTTTCAAATTTCTTCCATATCAAACAAACCCGACGTGCATGACAAACAACACACACACCAGTGTCTTCTTCTTCTTATGTTGTATTGTTCTTTTAGCCAAAGTCTTCAACTCATCTTCCCATGTGTGAATGATATCCCTACGATAAAAATCTAGTTTGATTTCCTTCCGAATCCCCAAGCTATATGAACATTCTTGGATGATGTGCAGGATTGTTTCATCCTTTCTATATGAACAAATATCACAATGGGTTTCATTTAAAGGATCCATTTACTTTAGTCCAATTTTAGTCATCAATTTATTTTGAATGGTTAACCACATGAAAATTTGATATTTTTAAGTTGTCGATGTTTCCCAAATTGGTGAGTACCACCATACCTTTTCTCATTTGTTTCTCATAAGATCATAGACCTTATGAATGTTATAAGACCCCTCGCTCATCATGTATCTTCATCTGTATTGGTCATCTTAAATTAAGGGGGCAAACAGAGGCTTGAGTTTAAATTTTGTTGCAACTACTAAGGACATAAGTGTGTAGAGTTGAATGACTACGCTGAACAAGTTTGAAGATACATAGAATGAATCTATTTGACCCACAAATAAACCTTTTTGCATCAAATATTCCAAAGAAGCTTACCCCATGGCTTCTTGATTCCATACTTGCATATTGTAGCAAATTTAATTTAATTTTTAATGATGATAAGATGTTTCTTTTTCTTTATCCGCTCAATTTAATCCATATGTCTTACTCGCTAGTTGGTAGCATGTATAACTATGCATGGAAAATGATAACATTGCCATATTGGCAATTTGCTATTACATATAAACTAATTATTAATATTAATAGTAGAATATTAACAATAAAATGTTCCAAGAGTTTAAGTACTTATTTTTGACATATTTTCCTAATGATTTTGGATATGATTATTAATTTAGCACATCTAATGGAAGAAAATAAATGGAGCCCTACATTAATGCAAAGATATAGTACCTCGATTTGTATACAAAAACAAGTAACTTTAGCTTAAAGTTTTTGTATTGAAAAGTATCATTTTTGTGAAATTAAAATAGAGTTTTCATATCTACCCCTTCTTTTTCTTATTTCTAGAGATATTAATTATATTTTTAAAAAAATTCTCACTAGTTTGAAAAATAAAAAATTAAATGGCGTTTTGAAAATTAGACTCAAATAAATATCCTAAAAAAAATATATGAAAATGCTTAGTGTAACTTTTTTTTCGTACTTGATTATTTCTATGACAATAAGTTTCATGAACCTTAATTGTGTGTTATGAATTTGGTAAGCGGGGAAATGTGTATATGCATTCATTTTGATAAAAAAAATGTTGCAATTAAATGATAACATTAAATCAAGGCATAATAATAATAATAATAATAATAATAATAATAATAATAATAATAAAAACAACAGAAGTTTCGTCTGTTCTCATCAGCTTATTTTTCAAATTTATTAAATAAATTTAAATTATTAAAATTTTGATTATAAAAAAGTAAATAATTTATATTAATTATTTTAATAATAATATTTATACTAATAAAAATATTAGTTATGATATTAATAAAAGTAAAATAAAAATAATAATTTATTTAAAATTTTTAATAAAATTGTATCAGAGAAAAAACGAAGAGAACATGAGACTGTATTAATATATATTTCAATTACAAATAAACTACATCAGCACTGTTGATGTGCTTTTAAAAAGAATCATTCTCCCTCATCTGTTAACAATGGCATGGATCGAAGAAAGAAAACACAAAAAAAAAAATCTACGTGAAAGTCCCACGTCGGTAGACATATTAATTTTCCATCAGTTTGTATATACTCTAACTCAATGTATTGTTTGAATTAAAAATTTGTGATATTTTGTCATACTGATGGGCTGGACTATATATACCACACACGTATGACACGGTCCACCAATCCGAACAAGGCCAGGCTAGGTCATATATCCAAACGGAACAGATTTCCTTTTTTACTATTTTTTAAAAAAATGTTTAATTAGTTTTGGTCGGTATTATTCAGTTGCATTTTTGCAGCAACGTTGAACGGTTCTATATTTTTTCGGTTAGTGCCAGGAGCGAAAGACATTCCCTTCTCCATGATTTTTTTTGCCTATTTAATGATAATCCAAGCCATCATTTTATGTGTGAAAATATACCTAGCAAGAGGGGGACGATCCCAACCTTTCTCTGTTTCGAATTCCTTCATGTAGTTTGGGTATAGTTCTTGCAATTCTCGAACCTTTTTTTTACGAGTGTACGGGAACATAAATTGTCGGGTTAACTTTAGAGATGATCCGTCAAATCTAATTTACAACAAAATCATGACGTTAATAGCTTCAAAACATTAGATTAGATTCACGACGTTGCGAATCTTTGTTAAGTATCACCCATCAGCTCTGTTGTGTTGTTTATTGTGCCGGATGTCTCTAAGTAACTTCTAACAACACTGAGTACTGTCCGGGAGAGGTGAAATAATTCCAGCGACAAGCATTAGCCCTTGAGGCACTATTACTAATTTTTGTATAAAAAACTATTTTCTTATATATAAAAAATTATCTTCATATATTTTAACAAATAATTTTTTAAAATATAATAATTATATTTATATTAAAAAATATTTTTACATCATCATCATCATCATTATTATTATTAATATATATATTAATGATCAAAATTTACCTTTAATATATGATAAAATATAATTATGATATTCACCCCTACATTTATTATTTGTAGTCATATTAATTACATTAAAAACAATTCTCAATACCTTAAAAAATTAAAAATATAAATGGTACAATTAGAAAATTAGACTTAAATAAATATCCTCTTAAAAAAATTATGAAAATATCCGGTATTGCTTGTTTTCGTATTCATAGGGAGCACTTGACTATTTCTATGGCCATAAGCTCGATGATCCTTAATTGTGTACTATTAATTTGGTAATCCGAAAATGCAATACTCTATCAGTTTATATCCATAAATTTTGATAATAAAAAAAATAATTACATTAACAATGAAATATAATTCTAAAAATAGAAGTTCGGTATATTTTTGACTTATTTTTTAACTTTATTAAATAAGATTATGTTAGTAAAATTTTGACAATAAAAAAATATAAAATTAATAATAATCATAGTTGTAATAAAAAATAATTATGATAATAATAATAATAATAGTATAAAATGATTTATTAAAAAATAATAAAAATTAATTATGATAATAATAATAATAGTATAAAACGATTTATTAAAAAAATTAATCGGATGAGCAAAGATAGAAAGTGTATTAATACGTATTCCAAATACAAACAAACTCGATCAGGGTCGTTGATTTCAAGAAGAATCAATCTCTCTCGTACGTTAATGAGAGGATATCGATCGAGGAAAGAAATCACGGAAAAATAAGGATATGTGCCATTGATTGTTTGTAGGCCTTCATTAAAAGAAAAGACTTGTCAGTCATTAAAAAATAAAGGTTGTGAAATGACCTCTCAATAAAAGAAAGTCCGGCTATCTTAATTATTATGGCTCCAACTCGCGCCATTTTTTCACACTTTCTTATTACTTTTCACCCATGCATTCAAATGATTTTATCAGTATAAGATGTCACTCGTTTTCGTTTGTTCACTTTTTAATTTTGAAAATTTTGCAAGTAGTTCTTCACATGAAATTTTAGTGCATATTTACTAAGAAACTAGGTTTTCACCCGTATGATGTACGGTGTATTAATATAAAATTATAAATTAATATTGTAGTTTGACTATTTCAATACTTATAATAATAATAATCAATAAATATTAGCTTAATATACCTCTACTAAAATAATATGTAGATATATTATTGATAAAATTACATGATCATATTTTTTGAAAGACTTCCTTAAATATAGTATTTGTTGTTGAATCACTTTTATCAATATTGTCATCACATATGAGGATTTTCAAACCTCGACAATTTGTGACTCTAGAAACAGCAACGTATGATTGACTATGACTAAATACTGGATTTTTAAAAAAAAATGTCAACGTTTGAAAGAGATTGACCTTGACTTTTATCGATTATCATTGCATATAAAACAATCAATGGGAATTATCTTCGATTGAATTTGAAAGGTAATCTTGGATCAGACGGAGTCAGTGACATTCTCGTTAACAAAACTTTATGACCAGCATTGCTTCCACCTAGGATTTTTTCTTCTACGACATGTGATCCCAACTTTGTAATAACCATCCTGATTCCATTACATAGACCAACGAAATGATCTATATTCCTCAATAACATGACAGGTGTACCAATCTTTAAGTTCAACACATGATTGGGCACGCCAAAACACTTTATTGAATTTAAGAATTCTGGAGTGTGTAGATCTTGTAACAAATCATTATTTGAATCTGACATGCATATCATATTTGAGCTCAAATACGTCTTATGTTCTGCTGAGTTAATGAACAACATATAATCATTTATTGATTCAACAATGTCAAGTGTAGATGCTAATATTGATCTCCCTTGAAAAAAGGTATCATCAATAATTTTTTCCTTGAATCTTGGATAGGTGCTTTCCACAATAGCCGCAATTAGATCACCACAATATTTCAATAAACATCGTTTGGAATTTTAACCGTTACATGACCATCATTGGGACTTCCGATTACTCCATCTCCAATGCTAGCAATCCAATATGAAAAATCTTTCAAATCAGTCGATTCATTAGTTGAGCTAATATTTGAAGCCTCATATTTTTGGTCAATCGTAAGACTTTACAGTCTCTCCATATGTATGAAGAGTTAATAGTCGCATGAACGATATCTTTCCAACTTCCCTTTGGAATGACTGGCAGTATTTGTCTAATATCTCCACCAAGAACAATTGGTTTTCCTCCAAACTGCTTATTACAGCTTGATTCATTTGTGAATTGTAAAATATCCCTCATGGTTTTGTCCAAAGCTTCAAAACAATATATGTGCATCATTGGAGCTTCATCCCAAATTATGAGCTTGCACCTTATAATTAACTCTGCTAATGAACTACCTTGTTTGATATTGTACGAATTTATAGGAATCTTGAATCGAGAATGAGCCGTTCTCCCTCCTGATAGTAAAAAATAAGCTATTCCACTTGATGCCACATTTAACACAATATCTCCATTGCATCTTAAAATGCTGATAGTGTCTTCCATATGAATGTATTCCCAGTACCACCATATCCATATATAAAGAACACACTGCCTGAATTTGATTGAACAGCATTGATTATGGTGTCGTGGACATTACATTGCTCATCGGTAAGATTTGATAGATATCTTTTATGTTCTTCACGTAATGTAATACGATCGTAACATATTTCTTTGTGTATCAATCTATTATGACCACTTGAAAGATATTTTGGTGGTGGGAATGACATTGACTGAAACTCTCGTAAGCTCCTATTGCAGTTTTGTAACAATTTTTCAATCTTAGCTAAACCATAATTTTTTATCTCATTGTCATCCAATTGAAGTTCTAAAAATAAATATACAGTAAGTTTAAATGCTGATCATATAATCTACGATTATTCTTATTCTATTCTATCAAAAATAAAAAGACAATAAAGATGTACAAAAATTACCTTCGTGGTGCAAGGTTGTACGTTGTCTATTTAATATATCTTCAGTCAAGTAAATCCAAGACTCATCCCAACAAACTTTAGGTTGACTAAGTGAATCTGATGATAATAATGTTGCAAATAAAAATCTCAAAGAAGATGCAGACGCACAATGACTTGCCTCAATAATTCCATCAATGTATTATTTATCATTGTCTAACAATCCCAATGCATAGCAAGCATCATGATATGATGTATACTGGACCCCATTAATACATTTTATATCATCATAGCTTCTCGGCCCATGAACGAAGTTAAGAAGACATAGTAAATAATAAAGTTATCCGTTACCAAGAGGAACATAGAAAATGCATCCAATAGATATCCTTTGCTGCCTCGGACATCACTCTCGTTTATATGAATCCCAAACAAACTTCTTAGGAATTCTGCATAAGTCAAATTCCTTGCATCTTCATATTTATGATTTGCCTTCATCCAAGCTAGAAATATACTTTCCTTAACCGATAAATGATCAACAACATCATCGATCAAATCTTCATCAGAAAAAATAACACTTTGTTCGTTTGGAAGATGAAAGCCTAACCTCTCAACTGGTGGATCCTTATATTGAATTTCATTTTTAAATAATCTCCATGCTGCCTCACATGATGAAATATATCTACAATTGTAATACATTTGAATCTCATCGGCCTTTTTTACTGCATCATCACCAGTCATGCTTTCATAAAAAGATACAGTAACACGGTCATGCCCTTTATTTACATATTTAAATAAATAATTGATGGAACGTGACTGATTGCACCACTCAACATTTATATGGGCACCATACTTAAGCAAAAAATAACGATTGTGTGGCACGACAAATCTATTATCAAGAGGGACCCCATTCTTTTCCACCATTCATCCATTATCACGTCTTTTATATATTAGATATCCATCATCATCAACTGTTGTACATTTAACAAACGTTTTCAAAAAATGTTTCGTATAGCGACCATTAGCCATGCAAGGGGAGTTCTTTGCCAAAGTTCTACATGGTGCATGTATCATGTATTCTTGAACAACTGTGTAATATGTAGCATCAGTATTGTGATCAGGAATTTCAGCTAAAATTATTTTATCAATGTCTTTTCCAGTTGGATACTTGTCTTCTTTTGCAAGAAAAACCAGTATATGGGCATAAGGCAATCCACACTTTTAGAATTCAATAGTATATATAACTATAATTGAAAACATCATAAAAAAAAGTTAGAATAATTTAACAAAATTAGATTTCTTTAACTAAAATCATCAAGTAAGTTTAAAATGTTACCTGATTTAATATTCCCAAATATCTTGTTATTCCGAAGATATTTTATAAGATAATCAAGCTTCATCTTGAAAACACGACAAATAATATCTAGACGATCATCATCTTTAAGACCTCTATCATGAATAAAACGAACAATCCCAAGCCATTTTGGATTGCAAGTACATGTGATAAAAAGATCAGGATAACCAATCCATCTGCATATGGCCATGGCGTCTTGATAATTTTGAACCATATATTGAGCACCCCGGTAAATGATGATGGTAATATAACTCTTTTTCCTTACATAGATGGATTCGTCTCACCTCTTAAAATAGCATCTATCAATCCACTGTATAGTTCACAACATAATTGTTTTTGATGTAGTCGGATGTATGTCAATCTCGCTGACTCAATTATTGTATATGCATCAACAATAAATTGTTGTATAAGTCTCTTAGATGATAGTATAATTGATCTCTCATAATTTCTCTCATGTAGTCAGTAGCAAAAATACACTATCGTACTTACATATTTCCGACCACGTTGTTGAATTCCATCATTACACGTTAATGGAATGTCTTCTCTATAACCATATTCACCATAAGGAAACAATAAAGGATATTGTAACCCTAGGTAAGAAGAATGCAATTCACTTATCCGCTTTAGCAATCCTGTTTTTGTTTCAACCAAGATATCCCTTTCACCAAGAGATGCATCAATATCACCAACAATTAATCTTACAACTTCTGAAGTTGTCGGTAGGTTATACCTTCTTCCATCTCCATTCCTTTTACCAATCAATTTTAACTTAACATTAGAACAACCTTCCATGTTCATTTTTTCCCTCACCATTCTAAATGATTTGACCAAAAAATTATTCTCATCAAGCATAGTCTTCAAATCAGAAATAATGGATGTGTTAAGGTTGTTCAAACTTTTATTTTCCCTCTTAGAAAATTATAAAAACATGTTATAACAATTCATTATAACTATTCCCAAAATATATATGTAATGAATTAATCATTAATGAAAATATATCGTAAAAAAACTTACCTAATAGAATGGACTTT
The DNA here is from genome assembly GCA_039764185.1 of Tamarix austromongolica. Lineage (NCBI taxonomy): Eukaryota > Viridiplantae > Streptophyta > Magnoliopsida > Caryophyllales > Tamaricaceae > Tamarix > Tamarix austromongolica. The sequence goes on along the minus strand of CM077814.1, from coordinate 79,576,022 downwards.
GTTTTCAACTTCATTTTCTGTATCGTAAATGTATAGCTGTGTAAATTTTGGTGTCGAACCGTCCGCGGGTAGTAAAATTCCCATGAGATGATAATTTTGACCCTAAAGTCTAAAAATTCGAGGAGAATCACCACTGTTCAAACTCCTATCAATCTTTTCACCCATAGATGTGAAAGAAAACATACTATTGTATGATCGGATATTTTCCAAAAAGTGTTTACTTCGATTATTTTGTGAATAGAACAGTTCATGCAACATTTGTGGAGGATTTCTCATCAGCGGAATTTGGATTTTTCCTTGCATACAGAACAATGATTATTTTGGTTTTCGTGAATTCTGACTTCTACACAATCTTTCGGCGTACCAGAAGAAAGAACCACAAAATGTATATGTGTATGTAGGATCACCAATATCCCAATATTCTATAGATTAAAAAATGAATTATAAAATTATCATAATATCAATAAATGAAATTAAATTTAAGAAGAAACAATAGATATCATATATAATTTAAGGGGATACATGAAAATATGAATATATATATACATGTGTGTTTGTGTATTTATGTTAGAGCATATCACACAATAATAAATCATTGTTAACTTCTATTTCAGTACCTGCGATAAATAAAATGTCATAAATTAGAAATCATAAGATGTACATTTCATTTAAGAATTTAAGAAATATCAATTAATACTTCTTAAGTAATACAATCTTACCATCAAAAACTTGTCCCAAATTGATTGCCACATCTGAAATATTGAAAAAATAAACAATAAATGAGTATTTAATTTCAACACTGTAATATTACATAAGAATTAATGATAATTTATATATTTAAATTTTAAAATAATACTAAAGATACAAACCTTCATTGGACTGGAAATATTGTTGTTTTATTGAATTGTTACTATTAATAAAAACCTTACCATTATTCATATTTGGTACCCCCCAAAAATTACTGGAACCATTTTGATTTAGTACTTGAGAGTGTTGTGTTCGATCTATGCAAATGTTTGAACTTTTAAGACCTGACGAAAAAGTATACACATTGTCATTGTTCTCCATTTTCTGGATAAAATGTCCTGGAGTACAAAGTACTTTTCAGGAATAATAAATCAGTCAATATATTTTAACATGAATGATAAAATGTATATTACATTAACATCGGATAAAGAAATACAAATTTATCATTGGTAATATCACTAAATGGGGATATTATTTTTTGAGACTAAAAAGGATAGTACATATGTTTTTGAGGTGTAGCTTTTTCAATAGAATATCGTTTTGACACCGTATCAGTGTTCTATGCATAAACGACAATTATAAAAAAAAACATAATTAGTAGGATTGATGAATCATTAAGTACCTATTTATAATCTATAATTTATAAGTAACTATTTATAAGTAAATAAAGACTTCTTATTAGCTAATTATCTAATTATCTAATATAATAATTTCAGACTATTTGTACAATAATATCGTAGGTAACTATTATTAAAATCAAATGGAAATATAAGTCCTATACTATTTGTACAATACTATAACAGTTCAATAATATTATACATTAAAGTCTAAAACACATTTTATTTTTTAACTATTATATAATACAGTATATAATATAAATTATATAACATAACCTTTTATGTTTCCCAATTTGGTTTTTGGGTTTATTATTTAATTTAAATATAATTTTTTATTAAAAACTAATAATTTTCTAATTCCAGATAAATTATAGTCTAAATCTTTATAAATATTTTTATATCTTATATTTTATTTATGAATAAACAATATTATAACAATTCAATAATATTATACGCAAATATGTCAAAACATATTTATTTTTTTTAACTATTATCTAATATAATTTGCAGAACTTAATTTTTTATATTCACGAATATATTTTTTATATTTTTTAATTTTGTTTAGAATTTTATATCAAAATTTAAAATTTAAAATTTTTTTCACACGGGTCGACCTTCAACAAACATAATTTTGTGGTTTAAAAATCAGCTGATCGAGACCATCCTTATATTTTTCACACGGATCAACCTTCAACAAACATAATTTATACCAAATCTATACCATTGATTTATGTACGAAAGAATCATAGGCGTTGATTTGCTTCCGTTCGGATTCCCCAAACAAGCACAAATCAACTTAATCTCAGCCGTCCATGTTACACTTCACTCATGATCGACGACCGCGATTGAACATAGGCACTAATGCACGAAACCCAGAAACTTCAACCTACATTGCTTGAGGCAGGATTTGTATCGTCCGAATCCCTATCCCTGCTTTTGCCGTCCTCTCCTCCATTCTCCAAAACTATACCCTCTGCTTCGAATCTTCAAACTCCATCTCTATCATCAAAATGGAATAATACTCTGATTTGAGTTGAAGTTTTGTGTTCCTCTACTACAGTCGATTCCTATTTTTGTATTAGTTTCTCCGTCTAAACTCAACTTATGTTAAATTTTCATATCTCTGGCCCTAGGATCCAAATCTGATGTATATAGGACACCGAAATAAGTAGGTTAACTTCAAATCTTTACTACGCTGTTCTTTTGAAATCGAAGAACTTACTAAATAGGTTTGAATTTGTTCTTATTTCCTGACGGTCAACTTTGTCATCGATTTGTTTTATGTGCTGCAATAAGGTAAGTTCTTCGCATATTTTTTCAATATTGCATAAAATATGTTAAACTCTTTATAACACCCCCAAAATTTACTACTGAAAAATTTCGTTAATTAAAAGGAAATTAGCGGAAGTAAATTAATAAATCGTAAACTTTGGTGATATTACCACCACACTTAGTACCAGACCAGTTAACTCCTACCGTTACAGTACCAAGTGCTAAGGCTAAAAAGATAAAATACAATTTTATGAGAAATTTAAGCATATATAAATTAGAGAAACGCAGTAAATAATTTACAAGAGTAAAATCCAACAACGGTGGTTACAAAATAATAAATACATTGAAGGTAAAAGAGACAAATTAAAACCCTAGAATTACTGGATAGTACCTTACACTTTTTCGCGAGAGCCCACTAGAATAGCACCTGAATACGACTTGTAAGGGGTACTGCCCATTGAATAGGCAATGGCCCCATGAAGGGAACCCTTTAGTACTACGGTACTGAGTAACCCTTTAAAAACGCACTTAAAAATAGGCATGCAATGTAAAACATAAAATACTACTGCATTCATACATAACCATAGGTTTAAACATGATATTCGGATCCATTTATTCATGCATCCAACAATTCGATCAGATATTAATAGCGTATACGTAACATTCACTTTCGTATATTTGCATACTTAACAAGTTAACCAAATATTAATAGGCCATAATGAGTAATCGATACTTTTCGGGCCTTAAGGCCATTAGTCCATCATTACTCAATCATCTCAATGACTAGTATTTTTCCATAACTTATTTACATCCAAAACAAATTTTATTGAGCTCGAGACCCCCACTATTCTAGCTGGTGGATCGAAATACATATATATATATATATATATATATATATATATATATATATATATATATATATATATATATATATATATATATATATATCATCCAGGGTAAAACATCCTAGGCCACTATTATATCTGGTGGATCAGTACTCATAAACATCATCCGAGGAAAAACCTCCCAGGCCACTATTATATTCGGTAGATCGGTACTCATAATATATAATTTAACTGGGCTCGGCTCATTAATCTTTCACTTTAATGATTAGTGTTTTTCCTTTTTAATCAGTACAATAATTCCATTTATTTGCCTCGATAGGGAGATCAAGATCTTGGGACACAAAGGTACACCGGTCGCACTGGTGTATAAAAGCTACTCAGTACCCTTCAACTATCAACTCAGGGACGCAAATGTACCTTGGTCATACTGGTGCATAAAGCTAACTCAGTACCCTACCAACAAGGACACCTAATCCTTAAGTATGTATACCCCCTAACTAGGTCCGTAGAGTTAGATAGAGTAGATATAGGGCTTGATTGGGGTACAAAGGCACTCCAGAAAATACCAAATAATCGTGGGCTAAACCACGTCTTTAGGGTAGCGACCCCTAAAGAACCACCATTCCCGATCTCAAGGTCTTTCACTTTAAGTATTAGTATCTTAATTAAGGGTGATCACAGAAGCACAACAATCATATAATTATTCACTTTTAATCGTTCGGATATCATTAGACATTTCTTATTCAAATGATTGTCTAAGGTAACACAGAGGAATCATTAAGGCCATCCTAATTCATCTAATTTCGAATTAGAATTCGTTCTCGTGATAATTACTAATTATCAAATATTTCTATCTTACTAATTAGCGTTATTTGAGTCATATTACGAATTTCCACAATTACAACGACATATTAGATACAAACTACTCATTTAACCCTTACTTATAAAATTATTAAGTCATCCCTTCCTTACTTGACAAATTGCCATATTACCCTCCTTGTTACAAAATTACAAAATTACCCCTTATTCGATTTAGGTTACCAAGTTATTACTCATACTTATTAGGTAACTATTCCCCGTTAATAATTATTAAACTTAATATACTTTCCATTTAGTTGGTTAGATTACCACTTTGCCCTTTTTTCTTTATTATAATTCTTTAATATAATTAATAAATTATCCTTGAGTTGGTCAAATTACCAAATTACCCTTCCTCCTTATCCTAATTACCAAATTAACCCTTTATTTAGTTAATTACCAACTTACCATCCTCTATTATCAATTACCAAACTACCCTTCTTCATTGTCAAAATTACCAAATTACCCTTTAGTTGGTTAAATTACCAAATTACCCCTCACATTTATCATATTTACCATTTTACCCTTCTCCATTATTAAATTATCAAATTACCCTTTAGTTATTTAAATTATTATTTTACCCTTCTCAATTATTATAATTACCAAGTTACTCCTTTCCAATTTCCACTCTTGTCCCTTTTATTTACAAAATTACCATTTTCTCATTTTGTTATAAAGTTACCAATTTTTCCTTTTATTTCAAAATTACCAAATAACCATTTTATTACGAAATTACCAATTTTCTCTTTTTTTTTACAAAATTATAAGTTTTCCCTTTTATTATAAAATTACTAAATTACCCCTTTTATTACAAAATTATAATTTTACCCTTTTATTATAGAATTACCATTTTGCCATCTTCTTACAAAATTACCAATTTACCATTTAATCACAAAATTTCTATTTTACCCCCTTACTTCCAAAATGACCAATTTATCCCTTATTTCTAAAATAACCTTTTTACCTTTAGTACACCACTTATATTAAATTATTATTATTACTACATAAAATATTAATATTAATGCTTCATCCACAACTTTTATAGTTAATACAATACTTATTAACACCCATATATATATTAGGCCATATTCTTGTACAATATATATTAATAAAATTCCCTAAGGCTCACAAAATATTAAACATGTATTAAATACCACAATAGCATAAAACAGTATGGATAATACTTAACATTTTCCTTAACAACCAAATCATTACCATAAATATTATTTCCATACATGTCATATAACCTACCATGCTTCCTTGTATCAACCAACACAATAACCACATATAACATATTAAACAGCACAAACTAAGCATAATAATATATTAAAAATCCTAAATTGCTAACATACGTTAATCCATGTATTTAAGTGGGATTTAATGGTTACATCGATTCCCGTCAAAACGAACCTTATCGGTATCCCGATTAAAGGTCCAAACTTTGATTATCAAAACCAATACCTAAAAATAATATTAAAACTTGTTACATTAGAAAAGATAAAAACCAAACTTAAGGCTTTATAACATTTAATTAATCAAATAATTAAACTAAAATATTATTATACCTTAAAAATCAGTAAACAACTAAATCAAGAAATGCTGAGACTCATGCTACTCATGCAGCATGAGTTGCATACAAAGAACTGGGGAGGAGAGGCTCAATGGTAGTGGAAATAGGGAAGGATATGTATTTCCTGGTCGGTGGCTTGGGGCTAAGAAAAGGACATGGTGGGGAAGGATTTGGGGCAAGGGAATGGTGCAGAAGTGTAGAGGGGGCGTAAATGATGGTCGGGGATAGGTTGACGGCAGCTAAAGGTAGCGGCCCAAAGAAGGAAAAGGAAGAAGAAAGAAAAGGGAAAAAGAAGGAACAGGAGAAGGAAAAAGGGAAAAAAAGAAAAAAGAAAATAAAAATAGGATTAAATCATTTAATTGATAAAATAATAAAATAAAATAATTTTGGATAATAAATTGATTAAATAATTTAATTTAAGACAATTACATATAAGGGTTAAAAAGGATAATTTTAGTAAAATAAGGGTTTGAAAATTTATTTAAATAATAAGAGTATAATAAAATAATAAAATATTTATTTTAATATATTAAATATTTATACCAAATTTCATACGTTCAAAATCCATAAAATAATTAAATTTAAAATATTCAAAAGCTAATTTATCCAAAATAAAATTTATTTATTAAAATATAAGCTTTTAAAAATTTGAGAGATTACACTCTAAAATATGACACTAAAGATTTGTTTATATTTTTCCTATGAAAATCTGAGTGCTTATCTGACTTACATTTCAGATGAGCTCAGATTTCAAAATTATTTGTAGGGAAAATCTTCGTGGTAAGCAAATCATTGAGGTTGAAGATTTCAAAAATGGTAAGTGTTTTCAAAAATCACTTATTGTATCTATCAAAATAGTATAAGTTAATTTTTTTTAACTAATTTTTTTTATCTTTCTTCTTTCGATTATCTGAGTTTGTATCTCACTATGAGATCACCTCAGATTTCAAAATATTTGTCAGATAATTTTGAGGCCGTTAAGTATCATTATCAAAGTGTAAGTATATTTCTGTAAATTTTATTTGTCGATTTTATTAAATTTAAAACACACAAACATGATATTATGTTTAATATTTAGAGTTATTTACATTTAATTAATGTTAACAGGTCACTGACATATTCATAAATATACTTTGAATTATCAAAATATAAACAATATTAAGGTAAGATGTTTCAATTTTTTCCCTTTGAATTTGTAAGTTTAATATTATTTCTGTCTTTCAACTTAGGCCACTAATTTGATTTCAATTTTCCTTGCAGGTTGCGAACATAAGGTCTGATAAGTTAAAATTTTATGTTCCGAAGTTAATATATTTGTATACTTGATTTTTACAAATCAAAATAGTTTTCATTAATGGTTGATACATTATTATTGTCGTAAATTCATATTCAAAATTCATATTTAAATAATTCATTGTCTTCTATATTTTTTTTATATAAATTATAAAAATTATGACATATGTTAAAAATATTTTCAGCATTATAAGATACAGAGATAATAAGCTTTAAACTTTTCTCCAATTTTTAATATACTCTAATTTTAAGCAATATTGAACATAGTTAAATATACTTTCTATTTCGAAAGCATGTTGATGTTCATGTTCATGTTCATGTTGGAACCCATCGTCAGTTAACATTATATACATAATTGATTTTTACATAAAGTGTTTTAATTAAGTAAAGGATCAATTAGTAGTATTTACTAATTATTAATCGGTTTCAATTATTGTTTTCTCTTATTTATGCATTAGATAGTTGTCTCTTGCTTATTATTTATAGTTATCATGGATTATTTCCTCCTATGCCAGGTATTATAGTCTTACTCTTGTAAACATAAACATTATTATCTAATGATTAACTGTGTTGTCTATTTCCTATTGTGGAAAATTTAATCATGTGTGCACATATTTTCTATGTTGAATGAATTTGTTACGATTAATTAACATGATTACCTTAATTTGAAATAACATATACTATACAATTTTGATTGTCATTATGGATTAATTAACAGAAGTATATGCATTTGGAATATTTTTGAAAAACATTGTAAAATTAGAAACAATGGCTAATGGCTAACAGAAGGTAGCATCATGTATGGTTGTGTTATATTTTTTCGATGCAATAATACAAACATTATGACCTATTGTAGTAATATCATCGGTAGCATGATGAATTATAAAAATATATTTGGTTGTTAGTATGCATTACTAATAACATATACTATAGTCATAACTCCAATCCTAAATAAAAATTTAGATATAACTAATGTCTAATATGTTAGAATGTATAAATTATATGTGGACAAAGCTAAACACGTATGCAAACTATAGTTCATAATAATGGATATTTGAACCTGATGTTGAGGCATCTTCTATTGTCCTTTTTTGATATAAGGTTCTGGACTTCATTAATTTCTTCATGATTTAATTAGCTGATGCACATGTATAAACAGGTAAATAAATAGTGTAAATAAAAATATAAAAGAGTGAGCACAATAGTAAAGCTTACTTTCAATAATATATTTGTCTTGGTTTGTGATAATCCGCACTACTTATTCAATTTACTTGATATCTAAAAAATCCTTTCGAAGTATGGATAAAAGGGAGTATGTAACAAAGGTGTGATTTGTCTTCTACATTGTTTAACTAAAGGTTGTTCAAATAGGCAGTCAAATAATGAGGGTATATTTGTAATTGCAGTTATATTTTTTTCTATGGCTGTGTCAGCTGTTCAATTTAAATTAAGGGGATCTAAAATATCAATATATATATATATATATATATATATTTCATAGTCACTATTGAATATAACTATTATTTGAATTGACATTTCAATTGACATCGTTTAAAAAGTTATTGCTTAATCATCTGGTTCATTTAATTTTAGCTTGTTTAAGGATTATATGTAGTTGAAAACAAATTACTCGCATAAATTTCAAAGAAAAGTACCCTTCATTACATAATATCCAATAAAAAAACATAAGATACCATCACATCATAAGAAGGATGATATAACGTGCCAATAACAAATTGATTGATATAATAAGCAAACATAGCATGCTTAATACCGATAAATAAGTCTTTTAGGTACAATTTCTTTCCAAAGACAAAGAAACTAACATGGGAAAACATAAAAGATATAGATGTCTAAATTTATTTCAGAGTTCCTCTTTCTTGATCACTGCTCCTGTCTTCTTCATAGAATCAGTTGATGATAAATCTCCATCTATGTTTCTCTTCCATCTCTTGTCTGATTCCACATCTATGGGTTTTGATGGAGTGCTGTCATCTTCCTTGTTTGGTGTTGTGATCACATCAGTCTGTGAAATAACCTTAAAAACAAAACTCATGAAACCTAGTTAACAACTTACAATGAATTTACAAAAAATTGAACAATCCATTTATGTTTATTATTATTCCTTTGGTTACCTGCCCTTGAAAATCACTTTTGCTTGCCTTTGATGGTAATCCAAAGTCCTAAAAAGTAAAAGTTAAGCAAATATTTTTTCATATGAACATAATTAAATATTAGTTCATCATAATATTTCAAATGGATTTTACCTGGCTGTCAAACATGCTTGCCCCATCATACTTGTTGACAATAATATGATCTGTTGTTAGTTTTAGGATTGTATATGCTCCCAAATTATCATCCTTAATTTGCACCAGAAATAGTACGACCTTATTTAACATGATTTCAATTTCACATGGTAGACCATCAACTGACATCTATATCAAGTGAAATAATTATCTGAATTAAGTATGAAACATCAATTTAGGTAATAATAATTCACCTGTAGTGTATACTATACCTTTGCATTATACTCTTTCAGTTCCTTTGCGGATTTCCCTATCAGTTCCTTGCATTCTTTGTCCCACATTAGAAATGGGGCATTATTTGTGTCATCAACAACTCTGACTTGTATCTTATACCTTAAATTACCACTTATTTTGTATTTATTACATTTCGCGCACTTAAATTTGTCCCCACTTGGTATTAGCTTCTTGATGCATCTTTTACATGCAATGTAATACCAGTTTCCCTCAGTCTCCACTGCTATTATTCTTGCTCTAACCCAGAACTTTCCTATCTGTAGATTAATAATATAAATTAAATTTGTTTGTATTTGATAAACTAATCTAAACTTAATACCTAAAAAACACTAATATTTAACAGACCTCCTCATTTTTTAGCTCCTCTAGAGATTTAAATGGCCACATTCCACTTGCTAACTCACCATCAATAGAATATGATGGTAAAACTTGTGGGTCACTAATTGTTGTAGTATTGTTTCTGGCTAGTGGAAATTTGAAACATTGAAATTTAATTAGAGTTATTGAAAAGTTGTATATAAAATATATAATATTATTAAATGGTCTTTCATTTGTTTTAGAAAACATTACTCATTGGAAAATTCTTGAATCTCTTTTTCATCATTGTCCAACTTGATTTTGGTGACATTCCAAGTGTTGGCAAGTCTTACTTGATCTGCATAAATAAAACATAAAGAACATCTTTCATGCGTGTATAATCAAAAATAACATATAAATATTATTTTTACCTCTAAACATTCTAACTTTGACAAACTGCAATATTATGTAAACTGTCTGCGGTCTACACTCTTTCACATGTGTGTCTAGCTCAGTAGCAAGTTCACCCCATAGTGTGCAATCTGTGGTATTTTGCCTGCAAAATCTTATTATTGTAAGTAAGACTTGTGTAACATCATTTCTTTAATTTTCTACTATATACCCGGAGTCTTCAATGCTGAAATCTAGCCGATTTTCCATTTCCCATAAATTTCCTTTGTTTGCATGTTGTGGATGCTCACTACTTTGCCAATCACATCTGTCAAGGTTTTGATAATATTAATGATTAATGATGCCGAAAATAATGTGTACAAAATTGAATAACCTTACCAATAAGTATGGAAGTATCTGTTGTAGGTAAAGATTTATATGAGACAAATTGATATAAATGCTTTGGAAACATGTCCATTCTTTGAAAAATTTCTGTGTTTGTCATGAAATAAATGACATATGGAAAATTTCTTTTTTTTTGTGCCCATTTTGTTGTCACCAATAACAAAATTTTTCAAGTGGTATAGATTTCCTTCACATAAAATGTGCTTGAATTTTTGAATCAGTGGCCTTCTAATTGATGCATGCACTCTAACTCCTTGAAAGGTAACATAACATAGCAATACTAATATCTCACTCTATGTTTTAACAAATTAACATTAATTTTAATTTGACATAATTACCTAACTGTTGTGCATGATATATTCTATTGAGTATGCCTGAGATTTGTTTTCATAGAATTTTCTTTCATAAATTCTAATCATTCTCAGTTGAACTACCCAAGTGGTTGAAGAAGGGTTGATTTCATTTAGCAGAGAAAATAGAGGCATGTTAGGCTGATTATGATATCTGAAAGGAAAAAATATTACATTATAGACAGAAGTAAATAACTTGGAGAATATTATGCTTCAGATGGCACTTGCAGGATAATAAGCAAATTTTATTAAGTAAATAACTAAACAATCTATTTAATCAAATGTTGCACGATAAATTACGTTTTCTTTTGTGATGTTGTAGCTCTTCATGCAACTTGGAGAATATTATGCTTCAAATGGCACTTGCAAACGAAAGGATGATGGGCTGATTATGGTATCTGTGAGAAAAAAAAACACAAAGTCTATAATTTTTTTTAAATAAGTAAATAAGTTAACAAACTGTTTATTCAAATAGGGCTAGAGAAAATACTAATTTCTTTTTTGGTTGATGCTACAGTTGTTTTTGAGCTTCAAGAATAGTATGCTTTAGGTGTCACTTGTAACAAAAGCTCACGAATGTTGTGGCTTTGAGATGATCATATGCTTGTATATATAGTATAAATTGTAAAATATTGTAAACAATTGATCAAAAGTCAGATACATGATGCGGTAAATATCTGGCCATTGATATAGGTTTTTGAAATTTACAAGCCATTGATTATTTGATAAACAAACTTGTGACATGTCAATATGCACATGACTGACAGGTATGTATACACGTGACATGTATGTATTCAGGTCAAATGTATGCATGCACATGATAAAGTTATTTGAGAGGCAAATTGTCCTGTGCAAACAACTCTGTTTTTATATATAGTAAGATAAGCAGGTTTTTAGTTTATTAAAAAGGTTAAAATGATAAATTATTTTAAAAAATATCATTTGATAATTAATATTTTACTCAATAGTAATTTAGCTTTTGAAAAGCTAAAAAAAGTAGCTTCTAAATTATTATAGACTAGCTTCTCATAATTTTTTAATAATATAATAAATTTTACTTTAATGTTCTATTATCATAGATATATATTTTATATCATATAACAAATTTTGACTAATTCTTCATCTAATTAAGTAGAAAATATCTAAAAAAATAATTTATTAACTTTAGTTATCAAAAATTAACTCTTTGGTGCTTTTATTTGATTCTTCAACTAGTTTTACTAAACATGATTTTACTCTCAACAAAATATTTAGATCCAATAAATTTTTTTCAACCTCCCAAAAATATATATTTAGGCCAATTACAAATTTAAAATTTTATTTTTTAAATTAGGCGACGTCATTTTAATCCTTACTTTTCAATTTTATATCTAACATAACAAACTTTTGCCAAAATAAATTAATTTGTACTACAAAGCCATACTAATTTTTTATTGATCATCTTTAAAGAATTTGCTATATCATAATAATTGATAACTAAGAGTATAATAGACTTAATGTTTAACTAATAGAGTGCTTTTACATTTAATTTCAATCTTTTTTTAGTTTTATAAAATATCATATTTCAATTACGCATTTTAAAATACCAGAATTACATATAGTGCTAGAAAAAATGATGATATCATGCAGGTCCTAATAATCATTATTTTAAATAAGTTTATATCAAACTTGAGTATAAGTATTTCAATTACTACATAAATTACTATTTCTTATTCTTTACAAAGTAGCTAGAATACCCATATCGTTTGTTGTTGTTTTTTAGATTTGTACATACCTACATGTATAATTTATTTATTTGAACAAACAATAACTAAGTACTTAGCCTTCCTAAATAAAGAAAAAGTATAAAATATTATGCAATAACCATAATATTTATTTAATGGCTAATGTAAAGCTACAATTTTACTCCTTATATGTTATAAACAATTATTTTGCCACTTTACAAACTCATTCACATGTACATTGTATATAATAATAATAATAATAATAATAATAATAATAATAATAATAATAATAATAATAATAATAATAATATTATTATTATTATTATTATTATTATTATTATTATTATTATTATTATTATTATTATTATTATTATTATAACATTATTAAAATTAAAATTTATTTTACTTAATAATCTAAATAAAATAATTTTCTATAACTCAATTTATTATTTTCATGAACTAATTATAAATTTTATATTTACATCACATTATAGACATACATGAACACATATCCTTGCTCTCCCAAACACACATACTATTTAATGGTTTAATTAATAAAAGATATTGTTGTAATGTTGTTAGTATAAATTAGTGGAACTTGCTTATTAAATAGCAATGATGTGTGAATAAGTTGTTAATAAGGAAATTATAAATATTTATAAATAATAGGTAAAAAAATAAAAAATAAAATCTATATTATTATATAATATATAAATAATATGGGTTTTCAAATAGAAATCTATATGTTGAACTAGTCAAAAAATATTAGATGACCATACAAAATATATTTATATTAATTGAAATTAAATAAATTATAAGAAGTTAGCTTATCGTAAAGAAGAAACTACATTTTTAACATTTCAACTAAAGTTGGTCTATAAGCTAGCGACTAGTTACCAACTGCAAATCACTTTGTGCCCCTTTTACCCCCTTCATTGCACATATATGATATGACTCTACGAGGGAAATAGGAGAATATAGCAAGCACCAAAAGAGCCTTTGGTCTTCAAAATAAAGGAAATGACCCATCAACCTTTAAATCTATAATCTACATATCACATAAGCAAGGAAGCGCAATATCAGAATATTTGAGGGGGGGGACAGCGTATATTGAACGAAAATTGAAGAAAAATACTGACTTACAATCAAATTTGAGAGACAAGAAGCATTCTAATGGAGTGAGAAGAGAAGTGGGGTAACCATAACTTCTAATATAATTTCTTCACAAATGCCTTAAAAAAATTAAATTAGGAGGAATCAAATATTCAACGTTTTGGCATTTAATCTTTTACGAAGATCGAGCATTGTGAAATATTCCATGTTCACCAAATACGAGAACTTGAAATGGTAATGGTGGATGCAATTGTTGGATCGTAAAACATTTCGCATAATACATTATCAATTGTTCTAATCTAATTTGGTCAATATTAATGTGATATGATCTGATATGATCAGTATTAATATAATCTAATCTAATCTGATTAATACTAACAAAATTTATTATAATTTATTATTATTATTAATTATGATGATAATAATAATTCTAGTTAATAATATTATAATTACTACTTTAATTAATGGTAATGTTTATATTACTATTATATTTATGTAAATAGTAATTATTATATTTAATATAAATTTTATGCAAATATTTTTATATTATTTATTATAATAATTTATTATAAATATAAATATCATTATATGAGAATATTATAATAAAAGCAATAATTATTATTGCTTTTAAAATTTTTATTATACTAATTAATAATAATTGTTATGATAGTAACAGTTATGATTCTAATTTTAACAAGAATGCTTATTTTTGTTATAAATAATTTATCACTATAATAATTATTAATAATTAAAGTAATTATAATAATTAAAATCAATATTAATTATAGTAATTATTAAAATTTCTAATTAATAATAATTATAGTTATGAAAATAATTATGATTATAATTAGTTATAGTTATAATAATTATAATAATAAGATCTAGCGATAATAATAATATTCATGGTAATAATAATATTTTTATTATTGCTTATATTAATCATAATATTGCATCTAATAATTAAATAATAAACATTGATATATTAATAATAACATAAATAATAATATTATTAATTATATTTTATAATAATTAAATGGTAAATATTAACTAATAATATTAATTATTTATAGTAATTAAATAATAATAATAATAATAACATTATTATTATTATTATTATTAAGTGTTAACATTTGATTTGGTTCGCGCTAGTCTAATATGATTTGAACTGAAAATCAGGAGAGGAAAACATACCTTTAGTCATCTCATGGATGCACTACAACCTTAACACATTATAATGAATGTAATTTTCCTATTAAAAGAAAATTAATGAAGGTAAGTTTATAAAGGCATCTTTATAACATTTGATTAATTCAACACACTAAGTGGTAGGAAGACATGCTTGTGTATAAAATTCTTTGTCGGTTTCATATACATATATTTTTAGGAGGTTAAAATTAGTTTCAATTTTAACTACCATTATTTCTAAATTAGTTTTTAATGCCTTGAATGGCTTTTTATTTAGTTGATCACTACCTGTAATACCCCGTATTTTTTAAAAATTTAATCTTATTAATCTTAATTATTTTATTAGCATAATTCGATGTAAACATTTAATAATTTTAATTTTTATTTGTTTTATGGATTATCGACGATTATGACTTTATATTTGAATTTAATAAATCGTTATCGTTGCGGATCATTCTAGATAAATTCGTTCATGACCATGATTTTATTATATTTATATGACTTCGATTTTCCATTAAAATATGTATCTCATTCCTTCTCGTATTTTTATTTTTAATATTTTAGATTTGTTTTCTAGTATAACTTTGTCGTATGATTACAAATTTGTTTTAGAGTTATATTTTATTAACAATATATATTATTTAAATTATAAAATTTTTATTTAAAATAGTCAAAATTATCTTAATGATTTTATTTGTAAAAAATATTTTCAATTTTGAATTTATTTATTTCCAAAGTTGTTAAGCTCTTCGGAAAGTTTAAAATTAAAAAGATCTTCGGAACTTATGTATGGATTTCTCTCCGAAATTAATTTTCTTCTATTTTCCCTTTTTGGTTTGTGGAAGACTAGTTTCGAAAATTATTTAAATTAATCTTGGTTTGTTAAAATTTGATTTAAAATATTATAATTTGATTTAAATATTTTCTTATATGCTTTTAAATATTTTTTGAGGTCTTATAATTTTTTTTATAAACAATATATATTTTTACGTTTGTTGGTAAATTCTTCCAAAAATATTTCTAAAATTCTTTATATAGCTCTTATATCAATTTTAGGTCTTCCAATACTTGCGGAATGATTTTTTAAATAAATTTTATATAAAATCTTTCAATAATATTTTTAGATGTTTAGTATTTCTTGTCTTTTTGTAATTGCAAAAAAAAAATGGCCAACCAGCCCCCATCTTCCCCATCCCTTTCTCCTTCTCTCCTCTTCTCCCATTTTTAATTCACTCTCTCCCCAACATGCCTTCTTCTTCACCCAAAATTCCAACCCTAGCTGCCTCCTCCTTGCTCCTTCGTCTACCACTAGCTACCACCTCTCCAGCCTCACGCCACCAACGCCACGGCAAGCAACAACCTTAGTAGTCGCGAGTAGCAGTGACGAGCAGCGCAGGCTATGCCACCACTCCGGCCACGACAAGCTTCGTTGGATTTCGGCAGGTGGTCTTCGTCCTTCAAAGAATCTTCTCCGGCCTTCACCTATCCCAATTTGCAAATTTTATTTGGTATAAATTTTTAAAAACCCTAACCCTTGGTTTGATTAATTGAGCATGAATTAGCTTATGAGAAGCTAAATTAATTGTTTGATTATGTATATATGCATTGTAAGATTTATTTGGATAGGTTAATTGTATGGTTTATGTTGGAATTCTAAAAAATAAAATTTTTGGTCGGATTATGTCTGAATTTTATGAATTCATCCGATTAAGCTATATTTGGTAAATTGATTTTACATTACGCAATAAATTGTGTCTAATTTCATGTCAAAACTATCAATTTGAGAATTTTGGGCAGAGTTAATCGGAATTGACTTTTTAAATCAAAATTAGTGTGTGCCGAAGGTTGATTGCATAATTGAGTTGTTTCACTCAATTGATTTTACAATATCCTTTGAAATATATTTAATTTCATATTAGAAGTGTTGATTTGGAAAAATTTTGTAAAATTGATCAGAATTGGATTGTTAGGTCAAAATTCTTGTTGGTCTAAATTGGATTGTATAATCAGATTGTTTTATTCAATTGATTATATAATTTACATTAGAATACATTTAATTATAATCCCAAATTGTCAATTTATATATTTTAGCAAGAATTAATCGGATTTGCATTCCGAGCTCAAAAACCCTAATTATGCTAAATTGGGTATTTATTTAATTAGTTTTGAGCAATTGATTATATGATATGTTATAAAATATGTCTAATTGCATTTTTAAACATTCAATTTAAATAAATTAATAAAATTTAACTGAATTATTTTGGGCCTAAAACACTAGATTTCAAGTGAAATTATAAAATTGGTCATTTATATAGTTATTTTTTTCTAAAATTGGATTTATAGAAATACTTGAAATGATTCTAATTACATTATAGTACCTTCAATTAGAATTCATTGATTTGAATTATCTGAGTTTGTGTATTGGGCTTTGAAACCCTAATTTCGAAATCGATTATCTTTAATTGGTGATTCATAAGATTATTTTTTGTTGAAATTAATTATCTAGATTTACCTAAAATTAGTTTAATTTGTTTTAAAAATATCAATTTAAGATAATCATAGTTAATTGGTTGGTTTGCAGTTCGGGCCTAGAAACCCTAGTTATCAGAGGTAGTATTATCAAATTGATATGCTATGCATCTTTTATCTAATCAAATACCGGCATTGATTTAAAATTTATTTGAATTATGTTTTTACCTTATCGAGTTGGATTAGTTCTCTGAAAATGGTTGGTTTGTCTTTTTGGTAGTAAAACCTAACTGGTAAGTCATTTTAGATAAACTTAACTTATCTAATATTGTACTTTCCCCGGCTTTCTAATTCAATTTGAAATGGCCTAAGTAATATGTGTTGAACTCGACTTGGTTAATACTTAATTTTAAATCTTAATAGAGCTATGCTCTTGAGTCTTAGGTTTTAGACACACTTTTTAAGAAAGACAGTTATTCTTGTTGATTAAATTGTAATACTTGAATGGTTAATTGATAAGGTAGTTTCTAACTTAGCCTACGATATCTATCGGCGATCTAGGAAAGCATTATTATGGATCCTCAAGCTAGTGATCTCCCTCTCCTTCTTATTTCTCTTAGATAGCTTTGGACCTAGGTAAGTCTCTACTTACCTCCACTTATGGGTGTTTCGTGAGGACGGATCATTGTGCATGTGTGTTAAGAGGTGAAAGTTGTGTGACTCACATGGGTTGGTATATCAAACATGTAATATGCCTTATATGATGCTTCTATAATCATGAAGTTTAAGTAATTCAAACTTTGGCTTATTGTTGAGCATGCTAGGGTAAAAATATGCATGATAGGGCTATTTGACTCTTTTTAAGAGGACCGATGTAAAAGAATGTGCTTACACATGTTGGAATGGGATTACATTTTCTATATAAGAGTATGATCGGGTAAAAAATCACGTTACTAGCACGATTAAGTAATAAAGCTTGTTAAGCTTGTTACCTTCAAGCATGGATAAATGAAATACATGTTAGAAATCGTAATATATATATATATATATATATATATCTTGATTTTTTGACTGGAAAGCATCTTAATGTGTGGCATGAATCATTTTCTAGGAGATGGAGCACACTTTAAGGTTTTCTAGCTGCATGGTGCATTATGATATGATATGAATGAATGTTGATAATTTAATGTCATTCTCAGTGTAACAAAGTGTTGAATGTGTTTAAATCATATATCGGGGCTGAGCATGTCCTTAAGTAATGCTCAGGGCTCGACATGTCCCTGAGTAATGCTCGGTGCTCGACATGTCCGTGAGTAATGTTCAGGGGCTAAATGCCCTATTGGTTTGGTTTGGCATTGCCCATAAATGCTCGATTGGTTTAGTTTGGGTTGGCATTATCCATAAATGACCGGTTAGTTTATTTGAATCTCTTATTGGATTGAGATGTTTGCATCTAAAATTATGTGGCCATGTAATAAGTTGTTAATAATATGGATTATTCCTACTTGAGGCGCATGAGCTATTTTACATTTCTATCATACCACACTTACATGTTTAAGTAGGATGATACATATATTTTTCATGTTATTATATGTGCATGGTAGGATTTATGATGTAGGTATTGAGTATATATAATACTGTATCAATGTAATGCACCATGATTCAATATACACTTGATGTTGTAGTTTATGTCTCTCCCATAAGATAGGGTTATGGGATTTACTTAGTATTAGACTCATACTGATACTACCTTGGTTGTTTGGGTCCTGCGATGAACCACTGATGGTGGGGAGCAGACCATTTGTGCAGGTTCAGTATTGAATGCCTTATTGTTGGGAGGAATATTTTCCTTAGATTTTGAGAATAAATTATCCGGTGATTTGATTTGGTGAATAAAGTTTGTTCCACAGTTGGGATGTCCCTTAGTTCTCTTCTTAGATTTTATTGTATCTCAAATGTATTATTTTGGTGTGTAAATCATTCACTTTATTTGTACTTAGTTGGTTTGTGATTTTATTAGAGATGTATTTGGATTCTATGTCCTTTTCTTTTTAAGTTTTAAAAATCTAGGGTTATATCATAGGTTTTTCATCAGCTTTATCAGCAATTTTTTATTTCTGAGAAACCATTCTCATCTAGCCAAATTTGGAAGTTTCTTATTGGACTTTACTCCCCTAGTTTAGATGAGGTTTAAATTTTGATTGGACAATTTTAGCCTTGTATCTGGCATAGGTTAGGCGAATGCACGCACCTCTCCTTATGTTAGATGTGGCGGTTTCATCCCCATTCTTATTTTAGCATCCACATTTTCCTTTGTAAAATGAAATTTTTTAAGAGTGAAAAATGTGTACCACCCCCACCGCCACAAGCACTAGCAACATGAGCAATGACGCCATGATCAACAATATAGGTGGACTTGGTGCTAGCGGTGACAATGGTTTATGTTCATTAGTCCAAAATCAAACAAAATTAAATTCTTTTAAAACTAGAATCAAAGATCATATTGAACTATCCATTTCAAGATCGTATTGAATAACCCATTTTTGGCAAGGACTGGATTGAAATGTTACAAAACAATTATTTATATATTTTTTTGTTAAAAATAATCATATTTATTTTTAAATTGAATAAATATCTAATCGACTCAGACTAAATTGAATTCTAATTATTTTATTTTATTATTTACTTTTGGAAAGATCAAATCAGAAAATAAAAAATTTTATCAATTTTTACAACATTAATTAAATCATGAACAACGCTTGTAACATGATGCTAGAAGTGTCGAGGGTTATACGAAACTGTTGATGGTGGTAGGGAAAGGGTGGAGGTAGTGTTTGTTGTAACATCAGTGCCATCACGATAATAGTTGGTGCGTACCCGATTAAGTTCTTTTCAATTTTAGCCGAAAATCAAATTGAATCATAATTTTATGATTTTAAAAAAGTTACACTAAATCAAATCAAATTATTTTCTAAATACATTAAAACAAAACAAATCATAATTTTACTTCTCGATATACAAATTATGCACTTGAAGCTTTCAAATTCATTGTAATACTTGTCTTACATATGAAAAATATTAATCTTAACTTTAAACTCAAGTCTACATCGTCCTTTTATAGTTAAAAATTAATCTAAATTACAAATTATAGCACCTACAATAAAATAATTTTATGATTATAATATCGTAAAATTTTAAAATCTAAAATTTAATATTTAAGCTCTTATTTGAAATAATTTAATATTAAATTATTAATTTAATTATTTTATAGATCTTTGATTATAAAAATAGATAGGATTATTTAAAAAATTAAAATAAATATATTATTATTTTTATCAAATTCTTTTTATATAAATAAATTCCCAAATCATTAATTTTATCAAAATTATTTTCTTAAATTAATACTTTAAATTTTAGATAAATTAATTTAATAAATAAATTTTTTCATTAGAGTAAATTCTAATCTTAACTCTAAAAATAATTTTATTTTTTCTTTTCCCCTTTTCCTTTTTTCTTCTTCCTTTTTTTCCTTCCTATTTCCTTCTTCATTTTCTTTCTTTCCTTTCTCCTTTTACTTTGGGCCAGCCCATCACCCTTCCTCTCTTTTTTTTCCTCCTTCCCCGTCGGGCTAGCCCATGCCACACCTCCCTCTCCCTTATTTTCTCCTCTATTAGGCTAGTCCAACTCCCTCACTTTCTTTTTCCTTTCTTCCTCCCCTGTCCAACCTCCTTCTTATTTATCTTCTCCCTTCCTTTTTCTTCCTCGCTTATGCCGAGCCAAACAACCCCCTTGTCTGCACCTCTGCCACCTTCTTCTCTCTTGTCCCTGCAACCCTCTCTTTCCCCCATACCTTTCCTTCCATTTTCGGCCATGCACACCCCCTGTACCCTTCTCACATGCCCTTTTTATTTCCCCCTTCTTTTTCTCCCTACCATAGTAGGCCATGCACTTGCAACCGTTCCCTTGCACCCAGCTAACCCTGCACACTAAGCATCCCTATCTTCCTCTCTTCATTTTCTTCTCCTTTTCTTCTTCTCCTCTGCCGCCCCCTTCTCTTCTACCGAATTCTCCCTTTTTTTCTCTCCTAGCTTCTCCCATGTTTTTGTTGCAAAACCCACCTCCATCATCTCCACCGCGAAACCAACCACCACACCAACAATCCTACCCCCTACTTTATCCCTACACCACCTCAAGCAACAACGCACGACACATATAGCCAACTCCCCCTTCCTATGCTTTTCTTCTCCTCTTAACCACCTCCTTGCAATGCCACCTTGCCCCACCCATCTCCCCTCTTCCACCGTCTCCAAAGCCTTCCCTCATCCACCTAACACCACACCAACACCCCACCTTCCTCATCCTATCCGAACTCCCCCTACAACCCCTCCTTTTCTTCTCTTTATTTTCCTTCCTTCTCTACACCCTCTTTTCAGTAGTCCCAACCGTCGTCTCCACCGCCCTAAGCCGCTTCACTTTAACCCCCAGCCACCACCTATAACCTGCCTCACTCTTACACCCTACTGCTAACCCCAACTCCCTCCATCACCTCTCTTCAACCCCTTTGCTGAGGACCCTTCTTCCATCCTCCATTTCCACTCCTTCCCCCCTCATCCTATGTACATGGTATGATCACTTTACTTATGTAGCGTGAGTATGCAATCTAATTTTTAGCTTATATAACTAATTTTGAGGTAAAGTATAGTTTTGTAATAATATGTATTTACTAATTATTTTTAATAAAAAATTATTTTTTTACTTATCTGCTAATAAAATGTTACTTGTGACATTATTTTTAGGTACAATTTTTACTAATCAAAGCTTAAGCTTTTACTGGTAAAGTTTGGTTGTTGCAGGATATAAGGAAACTGTTATACCCCATTAAGATGTATAGATTTATGTATATTAGCACATTAGGTTTTTGGTATGTGTTTTGTGTGTATATGATGTTTTGCTAATCATTTCATGATTTTTAATGTTATATTGAAAGATAGGAAGAAAATCATGCTATCTTATATGTTAAATAATGTAGCAATTGGTGATATTAAATAAGAGAATAGGCGTTTATGACCTTAGTATCATCTTTTCAAGTATAATCATAAGCATTATAAAGCCTAGGGCATTTTGGTGAATTGGAGTGTAACATAATAAGTATGTGTGGTATAGGGTTAAATTTGTAAATTAGAGTGTATTGTGATGTTATCTTTATAAACATGTAAGAGGTGTCTTGATTGCTGATTATGCATGAGAATGTGTGCTGGTTGTTCTAGAAGTGTATGCTAGGGTTTATGTGTTAAATGATCACTTGCTGTGTAGGGTACCTTAACTACATAATCAATAGTATAATCGTGATACATTAATCTATTATAGCATGTTGATAAATAAAAATGAATTATGTAATGCATGTGAATAGTAAGAGGTAGCCTTACCCTTAGGGTCATTTTGATCATTTAGACCTAAGGTGTCTAAGTATGAGTATTGGAACCTATGATGGCCTTAGTTGACTATAAATAAATAAAAATGGTTAAGTATGGAATTAATGTATTTCCCGTGGTCACCTTGATTAAGATACTAATACCTAAAGTGAAATACCTCATATTGGAAATGGTGGCTCTTTAGGGGTGGCTACCTTAAAGACTTGGTTTAGCCCACAATTATTCTAGATTTTGCTAGTGTGCCTTAGTACCACAGCCATACCCTACATCTTACTCTACTTATCTCTACAAACCTACTGAGGAGGTATGCATACTTATGGAATAGGTGTCCTTATAGGTAAGGTATTGTGTGTCTTCATGCACCAATGTGACCAGGGTACCTTTGTGTTCCTAGGTTGATAGTCGGTAGGATATTGTGCTACTTGTATGCACCAGTATGACCGGTGTATTTTTGCGTCTCTAGATTCATGATCTCATCTTTAATTTTATAAAATATAATATTGTGTGATAAATAAATGGGAAGACACTAATCTCCTATAGTTGAGCACCATGTAGGTTGGGACCATATGAATAATATTTTATTTACTAGTTCACCAGTCATAATAGTGACTATGTGTATTTTGCCTTGGGGTTGTATATGTTTACTAGTCTACTAGTTACAATAGTGGCCAGATGTGTTTTGTCTTGGGGTTGTATATGTTTACCGGTCTACCGGTTATGATAGCGGCCATGTGTTTTGTCTTGGGGTTGTATATGTTTACCGGTCTACCGGTTATGATAGCGGCCATGTGTTTTGTCATGGGGTTGTATATGTTTACCGGTTTGGTCCACAAGTTATAATGGTGGCCAGGTGTATTTTGTCCTTGGGTTGTATATATTTCTCGATCCACCAGTTATAATAGTAGTCAGGTGTGTTCTACCCTTGAGTATATCATATGGCTAGTCAACCGGTTATAATAGTGGGATGCCCGAGCCTACACGGATATAATTCAAGAGATAATTATTATCTAATTAATAGCTTAAGTCTAGATAATTATGATTATACTCTTATGACTTGTTGATATGACATCGTAGTGACCTCGGTGCCAGCCTCTAAGTTGAGTGGTGGTATGTGTTGGTTGAGTATGATGTTGGCCATTTAATTATACTACAAAGAGCTTCTCTTGAATGCTCTCTTGGTAAGTTCTGTTAATTCTAAGTGAACGAGCATTGGTGACATTTAATCTCAATGTACGTAACCATTCTAATTATTATTGTATCTTATTCTAAATATATGTATAATTTAGTAGTCATGTATTTTGATTGATGTGTTGCATGTGGGCCCTACCTTTTAGTCCTTATAAAGGGTTACTCAGTACCATAATACTAAATGGTTTCTTTTGTAGGTCCTTGCCTATTAAATGGGTAATGTCCTTCGCCGAATAGCCACATGAGTTATCTAGGCTTTATTCTCGGGTTAAAAGCATAGTGTCACAGGGTGAATTCTTTCACCTAAATCTTTCTTGTGCAGTACTTAGAAGCACAACTCCTTTAGTGCTCACTAAGTCATCCTTTCTAATACTAAGGCTACTACCAAGTCTTTAAGGACAAGTAAGAACACTTGGAGATCTTAGAAGACTTATAAAGAGTGAATTAGTATTTGTGTGTAAGAAAAGAAAACTTTATTGATGAGAAAGTAGAGATCTTATAACTTGAGAGACGGTGGGAGCAAATGGGGTGGTCCTTTATTAATAGTTGAGGCCCCCTCCCTTTTTCCTTTTTGGTGGAAGGTTCTAGATCTTTCGTAACCCTTAGATATTTTTAGAGACCCTTCTAGATTGTAAGATATTTTGGAAGACTCTTCTGGTTTCCTTCATGATCCTTTTAGCCATTAGGATTCTAGAGAGTTCCACACCATTCTAGGAGGTCTGTAGATATTTACATAAGGATCCACACATTTCTATACAATTCTACTAGATTCTACACAACTCTAGAATATCTAGAATATTCTACAACCTTTTGGGAAAAAATTAAAAAATAAGCGGTCCGCGACATTCTCCCCCGCCTAAACCCTTGACTTCCTCATCAAGACCTTAGTGGTCTTGAAAGCCTCAATCTAGTCACAAAACTGCCACAAGTCCTCCTTGTGTTCCCAACTTGCTATGCTATCAGGTTACCCTTCCCAGCACACAAGATACTCCATGTAGTTGGAAAATCCTATGGCCTCCTTTACTTGATCTTCCATGGTCTTTGTAACCTCCTTATCAAAAGATGTAACATTTGCAGGTGGTGGTCAATGACACTCAACTCTACTCAAGTCATCTTTATCCTTGTGATAAGGCTCCAGATGACTCACATGAAATACTGGGTGGACCTTGAGCTTCTTCGGCAATTCTAATCTATATGAAGCCTTTCAAACCTTCTTCACAACAGGGTATGGCTCCTCTTACATTCGTGTCAAGCCCTGGTGTACTTTCATGTAGGCCTTGAACTGTTAGGTTGGAAGTTTCACCATGACTTTGTCTCCCACTTGGAATGCCATAGGTTGTCTCTTCTCATCACCCCACTTCTTCATCTTCTTAGCTACCTTGGTCAAGTTTTCCTTGGCCATATCTAGCTGCTCGTCCTACCCTTTAGCATACTTAAATGCTATAGGGCTAGGTCATGTGCATCCCTTGGACAACTTCTATGGAGAGGTGGGTTGATGACCCATCACCAACTCAAATGGACTCTTCTGTATTGCCTCACTTTGTTGGAGATTTTAGGAGAATTGTTCCACATCCAACAGCTTTTCCCAATATGTTTGGTTGGCACTCACAAAGCCCTCAAGAAAATCTCTAACAAGTGGTTCACCAGTTCCGTCTTCCCATCAATTTATAGGTGAAAACTTATAGAGAAGTAGAGATCTGAGCTTATGAGCTTAAACAACTCCATCCAAAATTTTCCTGTGAATCATGGGCCTCGATCACTAAAAATACTCTAAGGAATGCCCCAATACTTCACCACATGTTTGAAGAATAAGTGCCTAACTTCCTCAGCTATGAAATCTTGTGGGGCAGAGATGAAGGTACATATTTAGAAAATCAATCCACCACCACCATGATGGAACCACATCCTTTTGAAGTAGGGAGTGCTGAGATGAAGCCCATGGATATGCTCACCCATTGCTTTTCTGGAAGAGGAAGAGGTTCTAGTAGACCCGCAGACTTGCTTTGCTCTACTTTATCTTGTTGACACACAGGACAAGTCTTCATGTATGCCTCCATGTTATCCTACATGTTAGACCAATAATAAGATTTTTTAGGTCTATCTCGTATCAGGATGATGAGCCCACTTCGAGTCATG
Source organism: Tamarix austromongolica (assembly GCA_039764185.1). Lineage (NCBI taxonomy): Eukaryota > Viridiplantae > Streptophyta > Magnoliopsida > Caryophyllales > Tamaricaceae > Tamarix > Tamarix austromongolica. Next base: position 79,549,591 of record CM077814.1, on the reverse strand, counting down.
GCACTCCTTTAATAACTTTCCTCTTAGGTTACCCCACTTTGGTACAAAGAGTCATTGGTCAATAGTGTAGATCAAGCCATCTTCTACCCAAAATCTTTGAGTCCTTCCTTCCTTATCCATCTCAACCAAGTTCATGGCCAAGTGATATTGGGTTAAGCCATCCCGGACTCAATCCATGATGTCACATTGCGGCTGTCTCATAGCTGCTAACTCTACCTTCCAACTCAATACATTTGCGACAATAAAAGCTTTTCCTTACTTATACTCCATTGTATAGTCAAACTCCGCCAAGAAATTCTCCCAGCGTACTTGGTTAGGGATTAGTTTCTTCTACCTTTGGAATTAGCTCATATCAACATTGTCGGTCTTGATCACAAACTGACTTCCAAGCATGTAGTGCCTCCATTCCCAAAGGTAATGTATGATAGTCATCATCTCTTTGCCATGCACTGGATATCTTCTTTTTACATCATTCAACTTCTGACTCTTGTAGGCTATTAGATGGTTACCTTGCATTAAGACACCTCCAATAGCAAAATCCGATGCATCTATGTACCTCGACTCTCAATTCAGCTAACTGAATAGGTACCCCTCAAGTGATACCAAGGATTGGCCTTGAAGTTAACGTTCTTCTATAACACCCCAAAAAAATTTACTACTGAATTTTTTTATTTTTTTGCATAAGCTAATATATAAACTAAGTGGGTGTTACCACCGCACTTAACATGAGTCTGGTTCCTTACCGTTCTCATATTAAGTACAAGGTTAAGAAATATGATAACTTTAAACATATGTAAAGATACAATAAGATGATAACATAAATCAATGGAAATAAAATGTTAGGAGATAAAATCCAAATACATACGTTCAAAATACAACAAAAGGGAATATAAGACCTAAGAGTTCAAAAAGGATATCCGGATCCAAAACATTAGCATTGGATAACAGCGACTCGACTCCCGATCCATAGAATAAGATCACTCAACCGCAGGAAGATAATCAAAAGGATCAATAGCCTCATCATCAAGAGTCTCACACACGTGTGGGACATCACAAACAAATACATCTGCTCCCCCAAATCAACCTTGATCATCACAATGCCGCAATTGGTGTCAGTGCGCAATGTACTGGCAAGCTAAGTTATTTTATGAGCATAGCATTTACACATTGAAACATGGTAAGCATGAAATAGAGATACAATAGATCATAGGTAACATAAGATAATAACAATACTAAAATACTTCAAGTTATTATCTTTATTTTAATGATCAAACACATCATATTAATCACATTGAGTACTCAGGAGACAGATGGAACTAGCGTAAACGTGACCTTCTAGGGCATAACGCACCTAGGAACCACATTCACATCTGATGGAAAGGAGACTAGCGTAAACTCGACCTTTTAGGGTATAACGCTCTTGGGCACCACTAATACATTACTAATCCTTAATTATGTATACCCCCTATAAGCCAATAGAATGGATACTTATAGAGTAGACTAGGGCCAACATAGTTCTGAATGAACCAGGGAAATAATTGATCAATTATAGTAACAAACTCAATCCTGACTTGTGTGATTCCTTCACTTTAATAATTAATGTCTTATTCTTAAATATACTCAACACTAATCAACAGAAGGTCACACTTAGCACTTATATGAATTCATTCCAACCCTATGTTATACCATAACACTTAATTCTGTTTATAGGGTTCAACAACCCACAACCGTTAAACAATTAATAAGTGATAAGGTCAAGATAAAGTTGGTTAGTTCCTAATCCAATTATTTAACAAGATAGAACATGTTGAATATGGATATCAGTTTTAACTCACTTAGGTTACCACTTAAGACCATCAAGCACACAACTTAGGTTAATCTTGCATAACCAGTCAAATCTCTAAAAAATCCCTAATCTAGTTATTTAATTAACCATATTAATCCAATATTATGCTTAGAGCATTAGTCAAGTCAACTTAAGGCCCTACCACACAAGGATGAAGCATAAAACACTTAGAACTTTTTAAGCACCCTTAAACATGCTTTAAGTTATTAATTTGGGTTGACCTATCAAACGACCTCATTAATAGACAAAATTTTAAAATAACTTAATTAACCTCTTAATGAAACACTGTCCAAAAGTAGAGTTACAAGTTACAACTTACCACTTACCACTTAAAAGTTATAAATTATTATACAAAAAATATATTTTACTAATATACAGACATGTAAACATAATTTGATTTCCAAAATCATGACCAAACCATTTTATAATTTCTTTATCAATCCCTAATTATCAAATAATAAATTGATTCAAATTACCAATAAGAGCTGGTTAGATTTATTTTATTATTTGGATCCTTAGTGGTGATGGCACTGATGGTAGTGATTATAGTGGTAGTGGCAGCAATGGTGATAGATAGTTATGCACCATTTAGGGGGGACCAACCGTGATGGGTTAATAAATTGATACAACTTCTTCTATTTTTAAATATTAGAATATTCCCTCATCCTTGTCTTTTGTTGTAAATTAACTACAGTAAACAAAGTTAAACAAGCTAGTCAATCTAGTTAGCTAGAATTTAGGAGAAACTCGAGCCTAACCATTTGTAGTACCTGTGGAGAAGATAATCTCCTCACATCTGTACCGCTATTCTCTCAATATTTAAAAGACTTCTCCTCATACTAATTCTCTCAATATTTATATGGTATCGGAGCATATCAACTAACACCGCACGATCCTATGGCTCACAACAAAATCTCTAGCAATTTATTAGTCATTGCACAATATACCAATACACATATAGATATACATTTACCTACCATTTCCATCAAACTTGACCTTGATAATTTTTATATCTATAAGGGAAACATTCTCTCTACACTTGAGGTCTTTAACCTTGAAACTTTGGTAATCTCAAACTTGTATATACTATGCAGTTAAAACTTCAACTGCAAACCTCTATCAAAAGTAATCTCAACATCCTTTAGTATGTGGAAAAGAAATGGTCCATTGTTGACTCCTTTGCCAAGTGTCTTCCTATTTTCCCCGAGGAAGATGTTATAGCTTAGACTCATTTTATGACCCATTTAAAATTTCCTTTGGCATGTGTTCATAACTAGTTAGTGTTGATGACCTCACTAGTTTACTGCTATAAGAAGAGAAAAGATTGGAGGAGGAAACTTGTGCTCTAAATCAAACCACTACTCCTCCAACAAATCTAACCTACTCTTACACCAAACCAAATTATCAAGGCAACTTCTCTCCTTCATCTAATTGTTATAGTCACACCCACATCTCTACTTCTATGATCCATCATGGTCCAAATACACATCACCACAAATGATTCCAATGTCAAATTTGCCACAAACTTGGCCATGAAGCTCTTAACTGCTACAATTGGCTTGATGAGGCAAATATTCCTCCAAAACGATAATCAAAAAAGTCACTGAATCATTATTTTCCTTCTTCCATTGGACTTATAATCGTATATAGACTCTACAACTATGAATTATGTGAAATACTCCGAAACTTTCTAATTTTAAAGATTTTATTTAAATAAGGTTTTATTTGAAGATTTAATTTAGTAAAATATTTTACTAAAATAAAAGGAAATTATTAGGACAATTAATAAGAAATTTTATAAATATATTAAGTAAAGGAAATTTGGATATATTATGTAATTAAGGATTTTAATTTGGAAAATTAATTAAATAAATTATTTTATGCAAATTAAGAAAGATAAAATAGTTTCAAATTAATTATATTTTTTTATTAAGTTAAATTAAATAGGAGTGGTTTATTAATTTAAAATAGAAAATTTGGAAAAACCTGTAAAAATCATATTTTAGCCTAATAAAGGGTAAAAAGATTATTTTTATTAAATATTAATATTTTTAAAATATCCTAAATATTTGGATTAAATTAAATGGACCCAAATTAATTATTTAATTTTCCTTTTTCCTTCCCTTTTTATTTTTTTCTTTCTTTCTTTCTTTCTTTCTTTCTTTTCCTTTTCTTTTCCTCGCCGAAATTGGGTCGTTGCACGGCCCAATCTCTTCTTTTTTCCTTTAGCGTGGCCCAGCCCGCACTGCCGCCTGCCTCGCCCCTCCCCACGCTGCGTTTTAGGTTGTTTTTCCAACTAAACGCCGCGTTTCACTTTAAATTTTATAACCGTTACCAGCTAACTCAAAACGTCGTGCTTCAGCCTTATTTTCTCCAAAACACGTCGTTTCATTAAACGACATTTTAAATCGTGCGAACCGCCCAGCCTGCCCTCCCTTTTCCCTTCTTTTCTCCCCCACGAACCGGCCGGCCAGCCCCCCCATCTTCTTCTTCCTACTTCCGCCCGACGCCATAACCACCCACCTCCCTCCTTCCCCAAAAACGGCGTCGCCGGCCACACGTGGCGTGACCGACATTTCTCCCGCCCGTTTTCTTCCTCTCGATCTGCACGTTCATTTGAAACCATCAACTGCCGCTATCTCCCGCTCGTTTGTGTACTGTTGCCTCGCGAAGGTCGGCAAAAAATTCAAGTTTTTGCCGCTTGACCTTCGGCTTGAATTAAACCATTTCCCCCTAATTTAAACACTTAGTAACCTCTCTAATTCAAATATAATCTCCTCAACTATAAAAACCCCCTCATTTGCATGGTTTCGGGATTTTATTCTCCCCGAAACCCTAAGCTGTGCCTGTGAGCCACCGCCCCATCAGACGCCATTTTCTCCTCCTCCGACCAACTTCAATACCTCCTCTTGATACCAATCTCTTCCCTGCAATACTATCTAGTTAACTAAACTAACCTCATCCCTCGATTCATCGTGTGGAAGTTTCTATAATCATCCAAAGTTCGCTAGTTGATTCGACAAGAATCTTGACCCCGAGACAGTGAACCACTGTCCACCACCACATCCGCCACTTTTAACACCTATTAAACCAACTATTAACTCCTACTAATTATCCTCTACATCCCCATATAATTATTTTAATTTTCTTCCTCTCCATCACCTATTTTCCTAAATTTTAACCCCCTTAGACCCATTTTTCGGCCACCTCCGGGAACCACCGCCGGTTCCACCTACATCCTCCAACTCAAGGTGATGCCATAGACATTTTAAATAATTAGTTTCAAATTATTTATAATTATTATAATTTTAGCCAAAATTTTAGTATTAATTCAACTTTAATTATTATTATTATAATTATTATTATTAGTAATATTGACTGTATTCTAATTTCTAAATTTTTTTTACAGGTCTGGGAGTATTATTGAGTAAGATACAGTAGTTATCTCGGCCTTTACCTATTTACTTAGATTTTTACATAATTGATGTTATTATTAATAATATTAATAATAATATTATTATTATTAGTATAATTATTTGGTTAATATTGTGATTATTACTGGAAGAACAGAGGCCTTAAATTTTAATTAGGCCTTACATTTATTAATTTTATTAACGTTATTAACATTTTTCAACATTATTTTAACTATATTATCATTATTACCTTTATTAAAATATAATATAAGTATATATACATTATCAATTTTATTATCACAATTCTGAATAGTATTAGGTTTATCATTGTGGGATGGTTAGAAATCCAACTTTTAATTTTAAGAATTTTGATATCATTAATATCTAATATTCTATTTATAAAAAGTATTATTAATATTATTATACTTTATTTATATTACTAATTATTTTTATTACTATTATTATTGTTATTGTTATTATCATCATCATCATAGTTATGATATTATTAAATCTATTTTGGGAGAAGGGTAGAAACCCTTAGTTTATCACCTTTTCAAAAGAAAATATGTGAATTAATTATATTAGTTTCTATAGTTAATTATTGAATAGTAAAATGTCATCCTAAAACCAAACCTCGAAATAAGTTAGAATTATATAAGAGGGTCTAATCATAGTATGTTTTGATATAATAGGCGAACCAAATCAAATTACCCAAGTGGAATAGGAGCGTGCACCAAGACCGGTGACTTTTTAGGTAAGGGTCTACTAAGGCCATTTATGTGTTTGCATGCACTATGTGCTTGATATGCCATGTATTTTATGTTCGTTATTATTAATTATTTCGCATGTGGCATGATTGTAGAGTTGAAGTATGTTGGTGTGAATAAACTGTGGCATGAGAACTATACGTATGTTTATGTCATTAATGTATGATATGACTTGAGACATGTGTTAGGGTTTTGCATAAAATGGCGTGGTGCTAGGGTTTGCATGGAATGATAGGAAGTTAGGGTTTGCATGGGATGGCAAGGAGTTGGGGTTTGCATGAAATGGTATGATGTTAGGGCTTGCATGAAATGGCATGATGTTAGGGTTGCATGAAATGACATGGTGTTGGGTTGCATGAATTGGTATGATGTTAGGGTTCGCATAAGTTAACCTGAGGTTGGGACCTTTATGGAAGCATGTCTAAGTGGAGTTAGGGTCTGCATATGAATTGGGACTGCATGAGGGTATGGTACGTGGAGTTAGGGTTTGTATGTGGATCAGGGTTGCATGGGAGTATGTTTATGTAGAGCTAGGGCTTGCAGTTGCATTAGGGTTTGCATGGAATTATAGGTTACGTGGTGTTGGGGTTTTGCTAAGATGATATGAACTAAGGTTTTCATATGAATGAGGGTTTGCATGGGAGTGTTGCATACATCGAGTTAAGATTTGGGTACGAATTAGGGTTTGCATGGAGATATGGTTTACGTGAAGTTAGGGCTTACATGGAGTTAGGGTTTGTATGGGAGCTAGGGTATGCATGGGAAGAGGATTTGCGTGGATTTCAAATTCATTTCAATTAGTATTATTGTTGTATTCGAATGTGTTATTGGATGTTCCCGGCTTGAAATGAATATTCTGAATAAAATACATAAGACATTAAAAACGTAAAGTGAAAATTTGAGACGGACCCAGACCGATCCACCGGCATAATAGTGGCCAAGTACTGCGGTAACCTAGAGACCGATCCACCGGCTTAATAGTGGTAGGGTATTTTACCCTAGTGACCGATCCACCGGCTATAATAGTGGGGGATCCCGAGCTCAACAAACCAAACCATATATGTTGAGAAGATATTAATTACTTACAGTGGAACACTGTACGAGAAGGGGCCAGACCGATCCACCAGCATATAATAGTGGTAGGGAATGTACCCTAGTGTGACCGATCCACTGGCTATAATAGTGGCCAGGAGCCGGAGTGCCCTGGAGACCAATCCACCGGCGAGAATAGTGGGGTTCCCATACTCGTATAGACCTAATAAAGAATATGTGTGTATCTACTTTTAATAAAGGAAAGATTAAGTAAGTAATTGATCTCTTGGGCCTTATGTATGGATTCATTGATTTTAAATGATTTACTTCATGTTCCTATGTATTGTATGTATGGATTGTGATAAGCATGTGGAATGTTAGCTTACATTGATTGATGTGTTATGTGTCGGCCTTAGTATTCGATTACCTTACTCAGTACGAAGCGTACTGACCACCCGTTTCATGGGTGGTGCTCATTCCCACGAGTAGGGGGCCCGCCTAATTTATTGCAGGTAGGAGATACCTACTTTGATGCTATTGATATCCATGGGACATCAGGGGAAAGGAGTGATGATTAAACAGACCGGGTCGAGAGAAGGACGTGGCTGTCTTTCCTTTTTAAGATCTTAAATTGTGTCATTTTAAATTATTGTATCGTTGAAACAATTTATTTATGTTGTCTGTTATTACCTAGAAAGACATTATTTAGTACTTTGAATTTATATAATTATGCGTACTCTGATTTTAATTATTACTAATTCAGTATATGAATGTGTTATGTAAATTGCTTTCTCAGCCTTAGCACTTGGTATCGGAACAGTTATGATAAACTGATCTGATACTAAGTGTGGCGGTAACATCCCTAGAATTTACAGTTTATTTATAAGTATTATGTTTTTTAAAAAAATTGTGTAAATTTTGGGGTGTTACATTATGTCACATCTAATCTAAGCAATCTCTCTCTCTCTCTTCAATTTGCCTATAATGGAAAAGATCAACTTATTGTAGGTAATGGCATGACTCTCCCTATTACTCACATTGGTCGACATTCAATACCCACTCCCTCTTCTTCTCTTTAGTTGAATAATATTCTTTGAGTGCCAACTATCACTAAAAATATGTTGAATGTCTCACATTTAACTAGAGACAACAACATTTTCATGGAATGCCACCCTCACAAATGCTTTGTCAAGAATATTTAAAGCAAGATACTCCTCTAAGGGACTATTGATGATGGCTTGTATCTTCTTCATCTCGGCAGTTCACTTCATCTCACATTGATCCTCCACCACGCATGTTTCTTAGTGAGAAAACCTCACTTCATGCCTAACATCAATAACTTGTGCATCCTCATGAACAAAGTCTTAGGTCCCTTATTTCTAGATTCAAAATTCTAGTGTCTAATAAAAAAAAATCTCTATCTACAAAGCATGCCAAATTAGCAAGAGCCATCACCTCCCTCTTCCTAATACTCAGTCTTCATATCATTCTCCTTTTGATTTAATTCATTTTGGTGTATGGGGTCCCTCACCAATTCATATTGATGTCTGTATGCAACAAACATGGCTATGAAGCTCTTAACTCCTAAGATGTCTGTATCTATTTTAGCAAGTTGTCTAATGATTCCTTTATTTGATTTCTACTTCATATATATGACATACATATAACATGTAAGCACAAATGAGAGATTCAGATGTTGAAGACACTATTGGGTGCTATGTTTGAGACGAAAGATCTTAAAGATTCTTGGGATGGAGATATTCAGGGATAGACTTATAAAAAGTAATTATCCATTATTATTATTGGTATTTTTAGAAAACTTATAGAGACAATTTTATTTGAAAAAAAAAAGAATTATTATCTTAGATAGTCACTTTTTTAAGTATTTCCAAATATGGAGTTTTTTCGATAGAAATACATTAAAAAAGGCTAAAACTTTTTAGCATGACACATGCAAATCCTAATTCTACTATATTAGCAAATCATTTCATAATTTCATCTTAGTTGTCACCATAGGCTAAAGGTGAAGAAAATTATATGGTTGGAGTTCCATATACAAGAGTAGTTGGAAGCATGATGTAAGCGATGGCTTGCACACTTTTTCATACAGCTAAAGGAGAAAGTGTTGTTAAGAGATACATGTCTCATTCTTGATAAGGATATTAAAATTCTATTAAATAAATACTTAGGAATCTTCATGTTACTTCTCATGCATGATTGGAGGGAGCTTGGCAACATGTCTTGTGGACTTATAAGATACTGTGATTTTGATTTTATAAGAGACTTAGATTACAAAAATTCTACTTTGGATTTTATTTTCTACTTTAATGGGATGATAATAAATTGGCAATATCTTATCTACGATAAGTGATTGCATTTTTAACCATGGAGCCAAACTCAAAATTATACTTAATAAATTCTTAGGCTACTTTATGGTGTTTTGTTTGATATTTAAATCATCGCCCTTTTTCTTCTATGTAGAGTATATCAAGTTGGAAATATGAAGATTGTGTTTAAATGATCCTCTATAAGTACATATCCTTTATTTAGTGTTGATCATTTAAGGATAAAAAGGAATTTTTTAAAGCATCCTCTTACCATAAGTAAAATATTTGATTTAGAATGAATTTTTACATATCTATTATACTGACTAGTTTTTGGATATCGTGCAATGTATGGGATTTTTAGTGTTTAGAGAATACTTTTTTCTCAAAAAAAAAAATATTTTGCATCCTCAAGTTTCTTGTTTCTATCACATTAGCAAGTTTTTTTTTTTTTTTTACTTTCATACTTATCAAACAATAAATTCCTACATAAATTTAGCATGTTGTTTAATGTATAATATATTGTTGATTGTGATATTTCACATATTTGGCACAAAATGTTGTTCATGCCAATATATTAGGATAACCATATTTTCGTAACAATCTAACCTTAAATATATAATCCTTTAATTACTTTCAATGATTATCATTATCTTCTTCCTTAGACTTTTTGACGTAATTTTCTTACTGTAATAATCTGCAAAGAAACCATAGACCTATATATATTTCAAATACAACCATGCTTTTTTTTAGGAGTTTCAAAATCATGAATTATTATTTGTTATAGTATTTTTTTTACCATACTGTATATCCTTTTCTTTAATTGATCTTTTCTTGCTCTAACATCTAACTCATCATGATCAAAAATATTTTAGGAGAATATTCATATGAGTTGTCGTACCATGGTTTGATACGCTTTGATGATAGCTTATGAAATTAATATATATTTTATATAATTTTTTGAAATTAAAATTTATTATATTTTAGAATCATAATTTATAAAATTTTAGAACCTTTTGCAATAGTTATTTTTTTTAAATCATTGAAGATAATTTCAATGAACTTCCTATACATGTTAAAAACCATTGTTAAATTTCTAAAAAATCTCAAAAGTTCTAAAAAATTGTTAAGATCACTATGTATTTACGTTTAGACATTTCTAAGATATCATGTAATGTTTCGTGATGATTATAAATATAATATTAAATATTTTAGAACATCACATTATTTTTAAGCTATTCTAAAATTATATAAGGCTTAAATACCTATAATTGAGCTCTCTCGCCTTTACAACCGTAACTGCCTCTCAATTGTCACATGAATAGAGATATCCCTTGATCAAACCAATGGGTTAGATTAAAATGATCTAAAAATGTTTTACAACTTTCATAAAAACTTATCCTTATGGTAGCCCAAGGCTGACCTCTACTTTCACCATAATAATATCATGAGTTTTTGTTGCCTCAAAATCCATTTCACTTAGTGTGATTGGTATTTAGGTGCAAGGCTTGAAGATTTGGGCAATGTGAGATGTTTTTCAGTTAAGAAAGTCAATGGTTGACCAAAAATGTTTTTAAAATAATTTATTTGAACATAAAGTTAATTAAAGGTTAATTTATTAAGAAAAATAGCAAATAAATTCCAAAAACTATGAAAATTTTGTAGAATAATATAGGAAAACTAAATATATGAAAATATTTTATTAACGAGTTAATTTGTGGTCAAAAGGAATTAATATAAATAATTCAAACAAAAGACCTGGTCAATCAACCGCTGGATCTTCTAGGTCATGGGTTATATTATCTATCACTTATTAAGGTAAACAAGGGTTAAGATTTTGAAGGGTAAAAATGTAAAAATAAGTGGTTAGGGGTTTGGGTAAGGTGTCTAAGAAATAGTTGACGGTTAAAGAGAATATAAGAGACTACACATCAATGAATTAGGGTTAGGAATATTTTGAGTATCATATCTAGTGATTAAAACGTCCTCTAATTTATATATTTTGTATAATCGAGAGAGAGAGAGAATAGGAGAGAGAAAAAATCCTAGTGGTGGGAAAGATGCCAAGAATTTAAAAAAAATTACCCTCATATTATCATTGTAAGGTGGTTCTTATTAATATATATAATAAAATATAAATTTCTATTGTAATTTTTTAATCAAAATTTTATGGTACTCCTTTTTAGATTGATTCACAGAAGAAAATATATGTGTCACTAGCAATGTCCCATGGTCTGACCTTTACCTTGTATAGGCCTTTCATTGTTGGAAATTATTATATACCCAGCGACGCATTGAAAGGTATATTTCAAAGATAACAAAGACGGAACGACGATTGACATTATTATATGATGCATTAGAAAGGAAAACACCTTTGAAGCATGGAAAGAAAGCTTGAAAGGTAAAATCTATAAGAAACCTTGATTCTCTCCTCTCTCTCTCTCTCTCTCTGCTATAGTTGCTACAATATGAACAAAATGGTTTTTTAGGGTAAAATGATGGGGTGACAACCCTCATGTTGTTTGTTAAATTAATGGAGGGTGAGATATCATAGCAAAGCTTGGAATAATAAGCTAGAATATGACACTACTGACGAAATTAAGTTTAACTTGGTCCTCGCTGAGGTTTGGATGTGTGTGTTAATTGTGAGGCTATTTGACTTCTATTGATGTTGGAAGAAGATCTGCTCGAGAATGCTTATAATTATCGAAGGTGATTATTTTCTAGACTGTTAAGTACATCTCTCCTCAACCCAAATTATTTTCTTATCTAATATAGCACTTATTGAATTAGAAATAGGCAATCTCGTCTAGGCAAAGCAACAAATCTTAGGCTTGACATAGGTATATTATACTCGCCATATTTTCAATGAGTATGGGCCTATATTATATCTGAAGGAATTGAATCAAGGTTTGAATACAGTAATTTGAGAACCTAATCCAACCCGCTAAACCTATTATGTGTGTGTGTGTGTGTGTGTGTTATTCTTGCTGTAATCTTGATTGAAAACTTTATTTATTTTTTTATTTTATTTATGTGTATTTAATTAATAAGCAATATGTATATTATTTTGTTCTAGAATTATTAAAATATCATTTCAAAAGTTAAAATAATTATTTTGAAATATCTGTCTTTTTCACTCGAAGTATTTTTTTTAAATAAAAAATACATATTAAGTTACATCAAATATAAATATATTATTATTTACATTATTTTTTTTAATAACTTGACCCATTTAAGATTTTTTTTATCTGTTACACCTAATGGATATGAATCTAGGTTTAAAATTTTAAAACCTAATAGATCTAAATTTAGGCATAATAAATGGATGTGGATCTAAGTCTTCTCGATTTTAAAATTAACAGTCGAGGTCAAGATATTATGCGATTAATATAATAGCTCAATAGTAAGAAGGCAATTATTGTTACAATGTTAGCGATAATATGAATGGAGGTATGTTTTTGTTAGAAATAATCAAACACAAAAACTAAATTTAGTTTACAGAAAACTCAAAATAATACTTAATGGATTCTTCCGATACTTTATAAAATTTATTTTGGAGTTTAAATCACCGTCCCTTTATTTTATAAATAGTAATTTAATTACTATTATGTCAAATTGGAATCCCGCTCCGAAAACATATCCTTAATCATTATAGTAATTTTATTTTATTTTTATCCAACATGAATTTCTACGAACATATTATAAAACTTAACGAGGGGAAATATCGTGCGTGAAAAGTGGAGCTGAGATCATTTTTGAGAGTAATAAATTCATGTGGGCCTGGACCTAAAATTACAACAATGATGTTTGAAGAAACAATTATAGGTGAGACCCAAAGTCACAGATGGGGCTACACCTAGGCCCAATATATTTTTATTTTAGTCAATGGCAGAATTCCGAACACATCTTACGGTCCGGCTACAGCTTTCAAAACATACATTTTCCATACCCAAAACACGCGGAAGAATCAATTATTATTATTATTATTATTATTAATGAAGTATGAGATTTAAAAAATACACACACAAAAATAGAAGAAGAAAATAGAGAAGATAATGTGGGACTTAGGATTTATGGCCTCACGCAACTCCTCCGACAGAGTTTCTAGTTCCTACCCTTGGAGTTGCAACTTCTTCAGCTTTCACCTTCGCAGCAAGTGATTCTCTTTTACCAGATAGAGAATTCAAAAATGAACAACAAAGGCAGGCTTACTTACATAGAAGCCCATCAAAATGTTCACTTCTTTTCCCTTTGCGTTGTGCCCCTTACCAAACTTGACTCAACCCTGCACCACCCTGCTAGCCTAATTTTTTTCTCTCCCCTCTGCCTCGTCCCATCCACTCGATCACACCCGTCTACCCAGCCGTCTTCTTTTTATTTCTTTCTTTTTCCCCATTCGGTCACCGAGACCAGCCTACTCCATTCTTCTTCTTTTTCATTCTTTCCTGATCTATTTCGACCCTTCTCCAGTGTTCCCATTCCTCTGTTTTTGTATCCCTCGACCTCCCCTGCTTGTATCATCTGTCACCCCAGCCTTGATGCATGTTTTTTTTTTCCTTTTTCCCCTTCCCCCTGCACCATTGCATGCTACCAGCCGCGCCACCGAGCTATTTTTCCGAACTTAACTCCCTATTGAGCTCCATTGTTGCTTCTAGCACGTTTGACCGACATCAGCGCCCTTGCTTCATTTTGTCCTCTGTCGGTGTTCTCCAGAACCAAGAACCACCATCACCACTATTGCCCTTTTTGTCTTACCAACTAGCCTAACCACCGAGCTCCTTCGTCTATGACCACCGACACCATCATTTTTTTTTTTGCTGCCTCTACCATCTCCATTCGAGCATCCAAACCTTTGAGCCACCACCATCCTCCACCTGCACACATTGCAACCCGTCGTCCCCTGTCTTGGTCTCGCTACACCTCTAGCAAGCTCCTCGTCGAGCTATCTTGCTCGAACATCAACGAGCAATAGCCCTAGCGCCACCTTGATCGGGCACCACCACAGCTCGATTAAGCTCCCATCCCTCGAGTTGCCTGCACTGCAAGCAAGCTACGCAACACAACCCCCTTCAGCGTGAGAGACAAGCAGAACTTCCCCAACATTTGTTCCGACCTAGTTCTTCTTCTAGCAACCTCTAGCCTAGCCTATTTTGCCAGCCCAACGTTGCTTGAGGAACAACCCTTGTACGGGATCTAGCAACAACAACCTCGACCGAACATCACCACCACCTTGCATGGGTTTGGGCATAACTAGCCTTGCAATGCCCCTTACACCACCTTGTTCTTGCAGCTTAAACAACCTTACTCGGTTGTGGGCGTGGACTTTGGTTTCTGTTTGATAATCGATTAATTGTTAATTCTTGAGTTATTTTTGATATATTTTTGGACTTATTTTTCAAAAAAGAAGGAAGATAGTGAAGGTTTAGGTTTGGAGGATGGGATACTAATTATCTTGTTCTTGACTGATCAAAAGAAGGTAAATTCAACTTCTCCTTAGAAAATAGAAATTTAGGTGTAAATATGATAGATTAAATTTCTAAAATATAAATCATGCTAGGTTGATGTTATCAAAATTTTGTGTTTTTTCCAAAAAATAAAAGCACCAGAAGTATTTTTAAAAAATGAGAATGTGTGCCACTATCAATATAAATTATGGTTAAAAAGAATACGTATGTCTAGGATTATGGTTTAATTGAAATTTTTGTCTTGTTTTATAATTGCCATAACAATGAGTTTAATATATTTCTTATATGTTTTAGATAGATTTTGATGTATAGTATGTGGTTCTTAAAGTATGATTAAGATTTAGATAGATCTCTATCGTTTCGTGTCCCGAGGACGAAAACGAGGTTCGGAGACATCGACATCCGGTGGAAATGCCGTTGCATCTCATAGTCAACCTATCCATCCATGCATCATGAGCTACCGGCGATTTTCGATGGGAGAATAAACAGATATAGAGATGGGAGGGAAGGAGAGAAGAAGACCGACCGCATATCAAAAAAGGATGCACAGGTCATTGCTCTTCAATCTTCGGTGAACATGAATTTACTGGTTGCGGCAACTCGAGTAGTTGAGCGTCGTTCTTCTATTTCTTCTCTCTCTCTCTTTTCCCCCCTTTTTCTATAATGTTTATGAAGTCATGGGTAAATGGGGTTCGGCTCAATTATTATATCCTATAGATAATAAATTACTTAGTCAGGCCTATTACAATTGAATTAACAAAAGTTGGACTATGAATTAGAGTAAAATTTTATCTTAGATTAGACAGATCCGAAATGTCAGTTCATTTTAGTATAAAATTATTACTATATATATACTTGATATAAAAATATTTAGTTAATATATTAATTATTTTTGTCATTTTCTAATATTTTAATTTGCTTTTTTTTTAAATCAACTTTTCTCCTTTTCTAATGTCTTTGTTTTTTTTTTTTTCATCAACGCTTCCGTTCTCGTGGAACACTATAAAACCTCTTGCTTTCTATCTGTGTTCAAAAGAAAGTAATGAATAAATTTCACTTTTTTTTTTGTGCTATTAAATTCAACCTGCATATTTTTATTATACTTTGGATTGAAAAGTGACGGATCTAAGGCGACGCGGAATAGGAAAATAATAATAGAAAGCTGAGGAACATGAATAGTGATGATGAGAAATAATTTTAAGATTTTTGAAATTTTTTTAATATTATTTATAAAAAATAATTATCTTCCATAATCATTTATTTAAAACTAATTAATTTTTTTGTTTTATCATCACACATCATTCGAAACAACTTATCACAAACATTTTTTATAAACATAAAAGAATTACCTCCAGAAAGGAGACAGTACATTTTTTCTTCTTAGTGAAGTAAAATATGTGGAGCTCGTCGCCACATGCCAATTTTACGCTACGATACTACGCTAATTGAAAGAAATTATTGAATTTATTAAAACCAAGAGACGACCAGCTTTTCATTTAAGTCTATAGCTAGAATGAATTGAACGTAAGATTTAACTTTCGGGCAAAATGATGATATAGTATGTTTTTGAGATGACCAACCTACAAATTACATTTTAATTTATTAAATTAGTTTATTATTTTTTTTAAAAAGTTGCATTTTTTAGTAATTTTTTAAATTAATTTATAACTTAATTTAAAAAAAAAATACTACAAATACAGTATAGTTTATAAGTTTTCAACTTATTATGTTAAACATACTAATGGTGTTAGATCTATAAAGCTATAAATGAGAAAGAGGAAAAAACTAAATGGTGTCCCATAATTTATATATATATATATATATAATCTCATTATTTATATTATTTACTATATATTATTAATTTATGTGAAGATTCCATTATTTTTTATTGATTATTTTATTTTTATATCCTCATTGATTATACTCACTTACCGCATTTATACACTTATTAGTATTAATTATTATTAATCACCAATTATCATTAATCAACATTTATTAGTAATTATTATATTTTATTAATATTAATTATTAATAGTTATGAATCATTATTTATTATTATTTTTTTAATATTAATAATAATTATTATTTATTATCATTGTTATACTTAATTATTACTGTTACTATTTATTATCATAAATTTTATCAAATTTTTATTCATAATAATTATTTAGAATATAAACTATAAACAAGTATTCATAGCTATTAATTATTAATATTAATTACACATACTTATTCTTTATTAACGCTATGAATATTTAGTATTAATTATTATTAATTCTTAATATTATAAGTGTTATTATTAATAATTTTTATTATTGGTATAATTGATGGTTAATATTAAATGTTAAATATTATTTATTGATAATATAATTATTATATTATATTATTAATTATTAAGATCTATGAAGATTAACTATTATCAATCATATTAAAATTAAATCTATAAAGTAATAAAAAAATTATATTAGAATATATCTTATCAAAATAAAAAATGCACAAATTATTAATATATAGTAATTTATTTCATATCATGCAATTAGTCAACAAATATTATTACTTCAACAACTTATAAGGATAAATAGTAAGCCTACTGTTAACCAAATCTTATTATTACTTTGATCATATTATTATACGTTATACTCATATAGTATTAGTTCAGATGATATCATATGAAAATTAATGTTTTCAAGCGCACACAAACGGTAAATTATTTTTTAATTTACGGGGCAATTACTATTATATCATTCTGTTATGTTGAGATGATGAACAGTGAAGCATGGAAAAGGTTCACGGATGTACAGGGATGGTCGGATGGATGAGAAGAGGAGTTGCGGAGGAAGGGAGGAAGACGAAGGAAATAAGCTTGGGCATTCGTATTAGTTATCATCTCATTCAAATTAGGACAACTAGGGATAAAAATTAAGGAGAAAGATGAGGGAAGAGATCAAAACAGAGAGAGAATGAGGGCATAGAAGAGGACTACGTGATTGAATGGATACTTAGAGAATGAGGTTTGTTTGGTGGCTGAAATTAATTTTAGACTATAAGTTTATTTGGTGTGTATATATAATAATAATGATAATAATATTTTTCCCTTTTTTAATGTTTTCCTTTTCATTTTTTAATTTTTTAACCAACGATGTTTTTTATTTTTCTATGTTATAGTTTTCGCACTTTCATCTCGGTTTCTGTGCAATACTGACGTAGCATATTGCTCTCTGCTGGGCATGCTGAAATTGAGAAAGGTATGCTATGATTGATCGAGCTATTCAATTTACATATATATATATATATATATATATAAACTGATCCGATTATACTTAGTTTGCAAAATCAATTTCATATTAATTGAAACGGAGGGTTATAATGAGAAGTGTAGTAATTTTACACACACACATATATATATAATTACTAGTTTTCTTTCTTTCTTTCAATCTTCACTTCTCTGCCAGAGACTCGCATGTAGATTGACGTACAGAGAGAGAGATTCTGGACGAATCCTAATTATTTTAAGAATGGCGGGTACACAATGAAAATTAATTTTCCTGCCATGAAAACCTTTTTTTTCTTCAAGCGCACATCATTCTGTCATGACTTGGCTTATTCTATATTACGGGGCGATGTGTGCGTACAAAATCATCAAAAAACAAGACAACAAATCCTAACATCATTGACTCCAAACTTCATGGTAAGCCTTCAATTCATTCGCTTCGTTTGGTGAAGTAGTTGGAATTTCGTGCGTGTCTAAGGGACCCCCCCTTCTCAAGGAATAAACATCCTTTTATCATTGTAATAAGTTTATTTTTGATTCAGCATGAATTCCTACGTACCTTAAAGAGAGAGGAAATGCCCCGTGTGATAAGTGGAGCTGAGATCAGTTTTGCGAGTAACAAATTCATGTGGGCCAAAGCCTAAAATTACAACAATTATACGTGAGACCCAAAGTTACATATGGCATGGGGCTACATTTTCCTACCCGAAACACGCGGAAGATTCAATTACTAGAATTATTATTATTATTAATGAACTATGAGAATTAAAAAATACACACACAAAAATAGAAGAAGAAAATAGAGAAGATAATGTGAGACATAGGATTAATAGTCTGACGCAACACCTCCAACAGAGTTTCTAGTTCCTACCAGATGGAGAATTCAAAAATAAACAACAAAGGCAGGCTTACTTACACAGAAGCCCATAAAAATGTTCAAATCCCAAGGATAAAAAAAATATATCAATTCATGAAGACTAAATAAAACAGAGTACATAGAAAGGAATGAACTAGATAACCAACTTGGAACTACTCGGTAACACGACCTTCCGCCAACTTGGAACTACTCGGTAACACGACCTTCCGCCTCTTCACTGCTCGGCAAGGGACTCTTTGTAAAACCAACTTAGTAAAAGCGCAACCAACTTCTTCCGTACAACTCATTAATTAGTCACCTGATCCAGAGAAAGAAAATGTCAAAGTAAAATATTTCGATTTCATAAATAAAACAAAATGACACATCATTTACTATAAAAAAGGTTCAGAAATTAGTAATTACATTTCGGTCTTAATAATATTACCGGGGAGCTTCTACCACAGATCAATAATGGAGATATTGGGGACGTGTTGAATTTTGTGCCAATCTTCACCTGTAAGCTTCTTGCATCTTTTTATTAGATCCTCGCCGCATGATAGCAAACAAAAATTGCGTAAGGACGTGAGGTCTCGAATTCCATCTGGCAGTGACTTTAATTTTTTGCAGTTACAAATTATAACTGTTTCGAGAGAAGATAGTTGGCTTATCCATCCCGGCAATTCTACCAAATTATGACAATCAAAGAATGACAGTTCCTTAAGGTTGGTGAGATATTCGAGCCCTTTAGGGAGTCGTTCAAGAGATTTACATGCCATTTGGTCCTCCTCTTCGTCATGAGCTGCTGAAAGGGCCACATCTTCACATAAATCAATACGGAATTCAGTAAGGCTTTGGAGATGCTGCTTCGGCAGATGATTGAGGTAGCTGATGCTATCAATTTTTAGTCTTCTCAATAGATGAGTTGAGGGACGGTAATTAGGAGCTGAGGAGGAGGAGGAGGAGGAGGAGGTTGATGTTGATCTCGCCGATGGACCCAATGATGCAGCTAAGATGGAGTACTCTTTTATCTCCCTGAAGTTAAAGAGTGTTAATTCTTCCAGATGAGGATAAAGGGGCATGTCTTTTATGTTGGGGCAATTATCTATCCTCAATCTAGCAAGACGAGGAAAGAAAGGCGGTAGTGACGGATGTGCCACATGTTGATCACACTCAAGATCTGTTCCATCACCCGTCGGCATCCACCACCCTTTCACATTAGAAAGGCCAATTAGATACAAACGTTTGAGGGATGGGAAGAATTCTACTGATTTCGATGTTGATGCCTCATAACTTTGAGGCTCGATGTACTCCAAAAGCGGCAGATCCATCAAAGTGGCCCCTTTCAGATAAGGAAGTCTGCTGAGTATCGGCAGATTTAGACATCTTGAACAATTCTGGAGCCATATCTCAACAAGATTCAGGAGAGCAATGGCTAAATTATCCATCGGCATCCAACTAGGGAACTTCGTCCCTCCATAATTCGTCAAAGTGAAGCTTTTGAGATGACTATGTGGTTGTAAGCATACCAGCAATCCTTCATCTGGGCTCGCATCATCCGCTTCGATACTGTTCAAATCTATCTTTAAACCTGTGAGCTTACTCTTGTTGAGCAAACAACTAGATGTAGCATTTGTTCTAATTGCCATGATATCACTACTTCCCTTTCTAGAAATAGCAATTTCAAGAGGCCCCCTCAAATTCGTAAGGGGGATCAAGTCGCTAAGCCCGCTAGCATTAAAAATATGCGGCTTCAAATTGCTACAAAGAGTGTAGGCATGATCAGTACGAGCAGGCTTACCCTCACCCACCACAAATCTATTTAGCCTTTGCAGACGAGTCAAACCACCCATTCGTGCGGGCATACAATCCAACCCCCAACAACCATCTACACCCAAATTCGAGAGGTTGACCAGCTTGCTGAGATCCCAAGGGAGCTCTTTGAGTTTCTTACACATATCAAGGTTTAATGTTTCCAAATTGTGCAGCCTTGTGATTGATTTCGGAAGTACTTCAAAATCATTATAATATAGGTCCAGGTATCTCAGATGTGTCAATTTGCCTATAGACTCGGGCAATTGTACGATGCCGCTCTTCTGCAAGTCCAACACCCTTATACATTGAAAGCTGTTGATCATGTCAATGTTTACGTCACTAACCTCCCGTCGTAGATATCGAGGCAAAGGCTGCAGAAAAGTTCGTAGATGGTTTCGTCCTTGCGTAGAGGAGATTAAATTCTGCACTGAGGAAAATTTGAGGAAACTCAAATGTCGTACACCCCTAGGCAAATAATTCTGGTCACCGCTACCATCTGCTCTATAAATCTCCTCTCCGGCAACTTCTTTTGCAAGATCATGCATCAGATCGTGCATCTTAAAAGTCGATATCGTTCCATTCCGATAATTGCATTGGATGAAGCATCTTTCTTCCAATTTCCTTAAGCATTTCTCAGCGGCTTCTTCCAAAGTCAAACCTGGATACATTGAGTCCGTGATAAAGCCTTGTGCGATCCAAAGATAATATAACCATATCGGGTCCATATCGAAGACCTTTGGGAACAAAGAACAGTAAGTGAAACAGTGTTTCAAATGCGGCAGTAGGCGGTAGTAGCTCAGCTTTAGCAGAGATAAGATCCCGGAAGCGGCGTCTATATCGGCTAGATCAGAATCTTTGAAACGCCGCCACTCTGTTTCATTTTCACCGCGCAGAAAACTACCGATGACTGTAATAGCGAGAGGCAAATTCGCGCACTTTTTAACGATCTCCTTCCCGACCTGCACCAAGCGTTGATCATTCCGCTGCTCCAGTCCTGTCATTTTCTCAAAGAGTGTCCAGGAGGCATCGTCGGAAAGAAATTGAAGGTTGACGGGAGGAATTGTTCCGATCCTTCTAGCCGTGTCCGTGGACCTAGTAGTGACAAGGACTTTAGATCCTTTTCCTCCGACGGCCAGCAATTCCCTCAGCCGCAACAATTTACTAGGATCCTCTTCCCAAAGATCATCCAAAACAAGCAAGTATTTTTTCCCTCCCATCTTTTCACGAAGTTTGCTGTGCAGCTGCTCCAAGTCTAGGTCATCTGAATAGCTACTACCTGTCGCAGACCTGATGATTTTTCTAATAATAAGATTTATGCTAAACTCGTTTCCTATAATGTCCCCAATAGAGACCCATAACTTCAGCTCGAAATGCCCTTGCACAACTTTATCGTTATAAACGAGTTGAGCTATCGTCGTCTTTCCGAGCCCACCAATTCCGTATATCCCAAGGACTACCGTATGCGACCCTTGATCATCAAGGTGTCCATGCCTCAATAACACATTAAGAATCTTCTGCTTATCATCATCCCTTCCTATTACTTCTTCAGCGCGAACAAAGGAACAGGTATCTCGTTCTATAACAGCAGACGATGGTTCATTGGAAGGCAACATGGAGGCAAACTGGTCACGGTCTGCAACAATTTTATCTAGAGTCTTCCTAATCCTCTTGATTTCTCTAGAAATTTTGAAGGCGGTACCAACTTGGTTCTCACGAGAGAAGAAAAGTCGAAACTCCTTGGTGAATCTGCCCCTACCGGTCATCATGAGCTTTTTCCGCTCAACTAAAGTGGTGAATTCGTCAAGCAAATCATCAGCATCATGAACTGCATCTTTGAGCCTTTCGATCAGAACATCAAGGTTATGGCGCTGACGATGACCCTCGCGAGCAAGAAGCACACGTCTGATGAACCTTATAGTTTCGGTGAGACCGTCGAGCTCGGATTTGAATTGCCAGGCAGCCGCTACTTCTTGGAGAGCTGAAGAACCCAAACTAATGAGGGCGGTTGAAGCAGCACTAGAAATCAGACTATCCATTTCTTTCGACTGTGAGTAATTCACAATGGATACGGGAGAGGAGACGGAAGGAGCTTGTCAATAGTAATGTTTTGACAAGAAGGAGAGTAATTAAGCAGGAGAGTTATGATAAGAAATCTTTGTTCTGTTCTGTATTTGATAACGTGGTGGGGCACATGTCAAACAATAGTAGGAGTTCTCCCGATTCCAGCTCACTCTGGTTTCTTAGTCCTTCTGATACCTGCGAGCTAACTAGCTACAGATTGCATTCGGACCTATTCTCATTTTTTATTTTTTTTAGTTTTTCAGACTTACATTTTGGTGATTAAATGTGATAAATTTAATTTAAGTACTATAATATTTGACTTAATTCTATTTAAATCTTATATATTTTGAAAATTTGTATTTATGTACTCTATATTTTAAATTTATTTTTTCTTTCGCAACATTTCATTAATATTTTTAGATTCAGACTATTAAAATAATTTTAAAAAAATCATATTATTCATATATTTTAAAGCAGATTTTTTTTTCATTTTCAAAGTCATATCTTTCTGCACTAAAAAGGTATTGAATTTGTAACGTTGAATAAAATTGGTGACAACCTAACTTGTCCAATCGAGTCTCCCGCTTATCCAATGGTAGGCCCTCGTTATAAAGAAAAAGGAAAAGTTCAGATTTCAGAACCGTCATTTTCTTCACCATCATGATTGCTTTCCTTTAAGTTCCATGGACAGAGCCTAAGATTGGGTACATAAGGACAAGCATTTGAATTCGTTGGTCTGCGTTTGAACACGTGGTGGGCCACATGTTAATACAGCTCTCACCGTTTCTTCATCATTTCTTATGCATACTACTTTTTCCACCCACGCTACACACGAGGTGATTAAGACGTAACTGGAATTCAATTATTTAAGAATAAAAATATAGTTAATGAAAAATTAAAATACTATTAAATTATGATTATTATAATAATATAAATAAAGCCATTATATACTTTTTCCACCCACGCTATTATAATAATATAAATAAATAAAAGTTATTCATCCATACTTTAAAAAAATCATAATATTATTAAATTTTTATATAAAAATAAAGTCATTTTTGAAAAAAAAATTAAAACCTACTTTTTTAAATTCTTATCTTTAATTTTTTAAATTATATATAGGTTTAACATTTTTTATTTTTAAATAAATAATAAAATTTATTTTAATACTATTTTTATTATATAAATATATATATTACCTTATTTTTAATAAGAAGACCGCACGCATCTCCAAAGTAAAATTTTCTGCTATTATATAGTCACTATTTATGCAGAGTTCAACAATTAATAATCATAGAGTTATGAAATCGTGTGAAAAAAAACTATTTATAAATCATTTAGTAATAATGTTACAATAAGTATTTCTTATGTATATCAATATAGAATTTTAAGCATTATTTTAGAATTATTAATAAATATCAATATAATAAGAATATAATATTGTTGGTATATGTTATTATCTAAAATTATCCATTTTATTCTTAAATTCATTTGAAATGAATTTAATTAAGAAAGTAAGAATTATACCATGATGATTTATTACATTAATGGACTAATATAAAAATAATTTATTTTGCTAGTTAAATTCTTTTTTTAATTCCATAACATTTTATTAAAATTTTAAATAAAAATATTAAAAACTAATATACCTTCTTCTTCTTTTTTACATTTAAAATTACAACTACAACATTTAACATTAATAAGTACTTATTAAGTATCACTATCACACTATTGTGTTTTTTTAAATCTGATCAATTACATTTATCTCGCTAACGTCACTTTAATTACATTGACAAATATAATTATAACAACTAATAAATCGATTAACTTTTTTTATTAACATAAGAAAATTGATTTATTATCATCTTCATAGTTTTCTCTGGTCCTTCGCACGATATTCTTCAAAGTATGTCATAATTTTTTTCAAAAATCCTTACATTTTTACCTATTCCCCTAAATTGAATCATTTGAAAAATGTATGTATCAACTAAAGAGAATTTCTTCTTCTTTATCTATCCATTTACTATAAGATTGACTTCCAAGGTCGTTGGGAGATTCAACCCGAGGCTCATTTTCAAATTGATTTTGCGTTGAAAATTCTGAAAATTCATAATTCTAAAGAGACGCAATTAATGAAGAATTAAAATCGTATCGTGGGAAATTTTGAATATTCGGAAAATTACAATCAAATAGAGAAGTGGTGTTTGGATATTGAAATTGTAACACCCCGATTTTTACTACTTAAAAATTTTTGTTTTCAGAGTTATGTGTGGAGGCTAAAAATAATAAAATGAATGGTGTTACCGCCACACTTGGTATAAGTTTGGTTACCCTTATTATCTTCATACTAAGTGTTAAAACTAAAATCATTACTCCACTTAAATTAATAACATGATTACAAAAATCAAAGTAGAGATAATATCAGATGAATATGGCGCTACGCCATAAATAACTCCTACGGTTTACAAGCTCAAAGAGAGAACAAAAGGAGACAGGCGTCTAAAAACAACCGTAATTAAAATAATAAAGGAGCACCGGACAATCCTACGCTCTCAAACGAATTGCCATATTCGACCTAGCTTAGAAGCTAACCTGCAAAGACCGTTACCTATTGAATAAGTAGGGGCCCACGAAATGAACCCTTTATTACAACGGTACTGAGAAACTCTTTATACAAAACTAGAATGAAAAACCAACATAGAACGCATGTAATACCCCGTATTTTTAAAATCTAGATTTATTAAGTTTAATGATTTTATTAGAGTAATTTGATGTAAATAATTAATTATTTTAATTTCGATTCGTTTTACGGATTTATCGATGATTTCGAATTCATAATTGAATGTAATTAATCATTGTCGTTGCGAACCATTCTAGACAAATTCGTTCACGACAATGATTTTATTATATTCTTATGATTTCGATCTTCGGTTAAAAATATATATTCCCGTTCTTTCTCGTATTTTGGTTTTTAATATTTTTAATTTGTTTTCGATTATATCTTCGTCATGTGATTACGACTTTGTTTTGAAGTTATATTTCGTTAACGAAATATATTATTTAAATTATAGAATTTCTATTTAAATAGTTAAATTTATTTTAATAATTTTATCCGTAGAAAATATTTCCGACTCTAAATTTATTCGTTTTCGGTAATCGTTATTATTTTTGGAAAGTTTTAAATTAAAAAGATTTTCGGAGTTTATTTATGAAATTCTTTCTCGAATTAATTCTCTTTCGTTTTATGCTTTTTGGTTTACGGAAAACCGATTTCGGAAATTATTTAAATTAGTCTTAGTTTATTCGAATTTGACTTAAATATTTTAGTATATGTTTTTAAATAATTTTTCGGGTCTTATAATGTATTTCCGTAAATAATATAAATTTTTATGTTCGTTGGTTAATTCTTTCGAAAATGTTTATAAAATTCTGTATATAGTTCTTTCATTTATTTTAAGTGTTCGGATCGTTTCGAAATAATTTTTATTTAATGAATTTTAGATAAAATCTTCCAATATTAAATTTTTTAAGCTTTTAATATTTTATTTGATACTTGTTTTCGTAAAAAAAAAAAAAAAAAAAAAAAAAAAAAAAAAAAAAAAAACACGAAACCCTGTCAGGACCCCGAGCCCCCCTCTCTTCTTTTTCTTTCTCTCTTCCCTTTCCCGGCTCCCTTTCTCCCTGTCCCCTGCACCCCGAAACCCTAGCCTCCCTCGCCCCCCTCCATCTCCCCAGCTCCTCCTCTCTACTCCTCCGTCGTCGATCATCGACCTCCAACCGCCGGCCACCACCGTCGGCCGCTGTAGCAGCAACAACCACTAGCAGCAGCGCGTGGACAGCAGCAGTGGCGGCAGAGCGCAGCAGCAACGAGCCACACAGCTCGCGCTACCGCCCGGTCACCGGCGAGCTCGGGCGATCACCGGCGAGCAGTCCTTGGCCTCCGACGAAGCTTCCCCGGCCTTCCTTTGCCCTGATTTGTCGGTTTTTCGTTTGGTATAATTTCCAAAAAACCCTAACCCTTAATTTGATTAATTGAGTGCGATTTAGCTTGTAAAAAGCTAAATTGATTGTTTGATTATGTATATATGTGTTGTAAGATTGATTTGGATAGGTTAATTGTGTGGTTGTGTTGGAATTTTGGAAATTTGAATTTTTAGCCGGGTTATGCCCAAATTTTTCGGATTCGCTCGTTTTTGCGGTTTTGGATAAATTAATTATACAATATGTTTTAAAATGTATTCAATTTCATTTTGGATCCATCAATTTGATAAATTTATGCAGGTTTTATCGGAATTTGATTTCTAGGTCAAATTTTGGGTGTAATGAAATTGGGTCGTATAATTGAGCCGTTCCGCTCAATTGATTTTATAATATCGTTTAAAATGTATTTAATTTTATATTGGAAGTGTTGATTTGGGAAAACTGTGCATAATTGATCAAAATTGGATTTTTAGGCCAAAACTCCCGCGGGTTTAAATTGGATTATGTAATCGGGTTATTTTATTCAATTGACTATATAAATTACATTAAAATATGTTTAATTACATTTTCAAACCGTCAATTGATATGTTTTGGCAAGAATTAATCGGATTTGCGTTCCGGGCTCAAAAACCCTAATTGGGCTAAATTGTGTATTTCTTTTACTAGTTTTGAGCAATTGATTATTTGATATGTTATAAAATGTGTTTAATTGCATTTCTAAACATTCAATTTGATTAAATTTATAGATTTTTAACGAATTGTATTTTCGGGCCTAAAACCCTAAATTTCAAGTGAGATTATGAAATCGATTACTTGTATTGTTGTTTTTCTAAAATTGAATGTATAGAAATGGTTGAAATGGTATTAATTGCCTTATAATACCTTTAATTTGAATTAATTAAATTGAATTACCTGAGTTTGTGTCCATGTAATTAAATCGCGGTCGCGGTGTCGCGGTATCGGAGCGTCGCGAACGATAAATTTTGTGTCGCGGTCGTCGCGGCGTGAATTTTTATTTTTATTTCACATAATGCTTGAATTCTTATTAATTGTTTATTTAAATGTAATTATTTAATAAACTAGTGTTCTATATTATATTAGAAGCATTTAAATGGCTTATTAGATGTTAAATTGTTCTAATAACACTATATTTGCGTTCGAATGAAAACAAGGTGTATTATTTAGCGGTAGATATGAAATCAATGAATAACATAACTTTATGCTTGTTAATTTATATTATATTTATACAGATTTATAAAAGGTCAAAATTCTAAAAATTATTATCCATTAATCTTAATTATATAAGTTATATATATGCACACTAAATTAATATTAACACCACTTAAAAGTTAAATCTTAACTAATATTATTTATTCAAGAAAAGTATAATTATTTAATTAAAAAAAGAGACTAAATTAAAGTTTAATTTAATCAAATAAAAATATATAACTAATCTATTAATTACAGCTAAATAATATTAAAAAAATTAAAAAATACTAACCTTATTAATATGTGGATTAGGTAGTAAAATTGGGCCTTAATCCCTTAAACCCGGTCCAAAGTCGCACGGGTACTTACCGACTCTCACTGTCTCACACCCGTCCGGGTCCGGCCATCTTAAAATTTTTTTTGTCGTTGTTCGAAGTTATTGTATTCACTATTCACACACCCATGTTCCAGAAGTCACGAGACTCACCTCAGTCCTCATACCCCCGCGCCTCACTCTCACTCAGTCACTCTCTTCTTCGGTTCTTCCCCAACAGCCCGCACAACCATACACTCCCAAATCCCGACTCCCTGTCCACAATAACCACACCGGCGAGCCACCACTCGAACGACGAGCCACAGGCCAAGCACCAGGCACCAGCCACCACGAGTCGAAGACGAGGAGCGCTTCGCAGAGACGACGGAAGAGCAGCACAGAGAAAAGAAGATGATGGTCTGCAGCACCTGCTCGGAGCTCCACGCTCAACGAAAGCTAGTTTTTGGGCAGGTTAGTTCAAGTTTTTTCTTCTGATTTCTAGCGAATTCTGTCCTAATACACTGTCTCCGTCCCTTTTGCTTTCTGTGCTACTTTCGGTGATGGTGCTTGCTTGCCGATAAATCGGGTATTTATCGCCGATAAATACCGATAACCGATTTATCGGCGCTAAATAGGCGAGAACAACGTGAAAGGAGAAATCCGTCGCGAACCGGCTAATTCGCGTCGCGGCACACTGAAAATCCGCGAATTAGCGGCCACTACCGATTTAGCGGTCTGCGATTTAATTGCATGTTTGTGTCGTGGGCTTTAAAACCCTAATTTTGAAGATTGATTATCTGGAATTGATTAATCAGAAGATTGTTTTGTTGAAATTGATTATCTAGATTTATCTAAAATTAGTTTAATTGTGTTTTAAAACTATCAATTTGAGGTAATCGAAGTGATTTGGCTGATTCGTAGTTTAGGCATTGAAAACCCTAATCTTCGGGGATGATTTTATAAAATTGATTTTTGCTATGCGTCTTTTATCTAATCGATTTCTATCTTTGGGTTTTAAATCATTTAAATTATGTTTTAACTTAATCGGTTTGAATTTGGTGCTATGTAAATGGTTGAGTTACCTATTTAGTTATAAAACCTAATAAATAAGTTATTTTTAATAAATTAACTTATGATCGATTATTCTTTCTCGGGCTTTCCAAATTAAGTTGAAATGTCCCAAGTGAT
This sequence comes from Tamarix austromongolica, assembly GCA_039764185.1. Classification (NCBI taxonomy): domain Eukaryota; kingdom Viridiplantae; phylum Streptophyta; class Magnoliopsida; order Caryophyllales; family Tamaricaceae; genus Tamarix; species Tamarix austromongolica. The sequence continues at coordinate 79,520,050 of CM077814.1, read as the reverse complement.
ATTGTATTAATCCGTTTTGATTTAGTTTTAACCTTAAATCTTAATAAAGCTATGCTTTTAAGTTCTAAGTTTTGGGCACGTTTTCTAAGAAAGATTATTTGTGTTGTTTGGGTTTGTTTAATTAGAATATGTGAATTATTGATTGATAGAATAGTTTCTAACTTGGTTTTCGATTTCTATCGGATCTAGGAAATCTTTCTCGTGGATCCACGAGCTAGTGATCCATCTCCCTCTTATCTCGCTTAGCTAGCTTCGGATCCAGGTAAGTCTCTACTTACCTCTATTTGTGAGTGTTTAGTAAGGACGAAGCTATGGCCTTGTGTTATGTGTGAGGTGACGTGTTGATTGTTGTGTATACCATGCTAAAGTGTGTTATATGATTTATGGATAACTTGTCTCATGTGTAGCGCAACTTCGAATTTGAGGTACGTCGTGTGTGTTTCCATGATATGAGCATGACATGTTCTATGTGTGATATTATGTTGTGTTGATACGGCCCTCTAGGACATACATGTCAAGGGTGATGTGTGACTTAATAAGACACTAATAAGACATTAATCACGTAAAGCGAAAGATGTTGAGCCGAGCCCAGTCCGGTCCACCGGCTATAATAGTGGATCAGAGGCGTTCTGCCCTGTGCGTTTATTTTCCGGTCCATCGGCTATAATAGTGGTTAGAGGCGTTCTGCCCTGTGCGTTATCTTCCGGTCCACCGGCTATAATAGTGGGGGATCTCGTGCTCAACAAACCAAACGAATAAGTTAATCCATGGGAAAGATACTAAGTACTTAAAGCGAAACACCATGTGAGTCGGGGCCACGATCCGGTCCACCGGCTATAATAGTGGATCAGAGGCGTTTTGCCCTGTGCGTTTATTTTTCCGGTCCACCGGCTATAATAGTGGATCAGAGGCGTTCTGCCCTGTGCGTATATCTTTCGGTCCACCGGCTATAATAGTGGGGCTCCCGCGCTCACATGGGCGATTGAAGAATGTGTGGAATGAATATACTATTAATGAGAATAAAGAATAAGTCTAATTGGACCATGGCCGGCTTTTATTATCTGTATTACTACATGCTGCTTACGTGAGTATGCCACGTATTGAGTTTTAATAGTATGGATTATTCCTACCTGAGGCGTATGAGCCACTTTATATTTCGATGATACCATGCTTATATGTTAAATGGGATGTTACATATGTTTTTATATGTTACTATGGGTATATGACAAGATTCATGCTGTAGGTTGTGAGTATGTATGATATTGTATCAACGTATCGTATCATAATTTAATATGTACTTGATGTTATAGTTTACGTCTCTCCCATAAGATAGGGTAGTGAGACTTACTCAGTATTGGACCCGTACTGATACTACACTGGTTGAATGGGTCCTGTGATGATCCACCGATGGTGGGGGGCAGACCTCTTGTGCAGGTTGATACTGTGTTGGGGTGGAAGGCCTTTCTTGAGTGAGTAGGCAATCCGGATATTGATCCTTCGGGATTTGTTTTTGTTTAGCTGTATTTTGTATTACATTCTTGTTTTGAGAAACATATTCTGGGGTTGTAATCCTAAATCGTATTCTAACTTCTGTTTGACTTACCACTTATTAAGGATGTATTTTAAATGTTGTCTTGCGTTTTTGATACTTCGTACTAAAGGTTGATCGGGTTTAGCCTTAGCACTTAGTACAGGAACGGTAGGAGTGAACCGGTCTGGTACTAAGTGTGGCGGTAATACCCCCAAGTTTACGGTTTTAATTCTTCCGTTTCCGCTAAACCTTTTGATTTAAACAAAATTTTTTAGTAGTAAATTTGGGGGTGTTACAACGCATGCAAGACATCAATATAAAATATCAACTATACTGGCATCAATATAATCATTCATATAATCTCATATCACCCATACATTATATCAATCATACTTTTTCGTCTAGAATTAGTTGAGACTTAGTAAGGGAACATCCAAGTAATGCTCTTTATAGTATATTTAGAACACATCAAAATCAAATATAAGGTAATAAAAAAATACCACACCTTCGCATCAATTCTAACAAATCTCATAACATCAATAGGCTCACAAGCATAGATCAACACATTTTATAACGTCATGGGCAAGGCTTAAAGGCACAATACCAAGCACAAGTAAGCGTGAAGGTTGCTACAGGAACTTAGGTAGGCATAAAAGGTTGCTACTGAAACACGGGTAGGCACAAAAGGCTGCTACTAAAATACAAATAGGCACAAAGGCTGCTACGAAACTTAGGTAGGCACAAATGTTGCTACCGAAACAATTCAATCATCCAATGACCCAATAATCCATCAATCATTTTCATTTTTATTCACTCAAAGGGATATCACATCAAACTTGGAGACACTAAGGTGCTCCAGTCATACCGACACAAGATAACACAGTATCCTACCGATTATCAACCCAAGGACGCAGAGGTACCCTGGTTACACTAGTATGCAAAGGTAACACAACACCCTACCAACAAAAACACCTAATTCATAAGTATGCATACCCCTTATTATTTCATAGAACAAATAGAGTAAGACGTTGTAACACCCCCAAATTTACTACTGAAAAATTTCGTTAAATTTTAAAGAAGTTTAGCGGAAGCAAGCAAATAAAACTATAAATTCGGGGGTATTACCGCCACACTTAATACCAGATCGATTCACAACTATCGACCCGATACTAAGTGCTAAGGCTAAAATAATAGAACCAGAGCAAATCATTAGTAAGGCATAAGTGATAAGGAAATCAGAGTACGAAAGTCAAGAGTTACGTTCGGAAGTACAATTTAAAATTCCAAATGTCAGAGGAATTAAAATAACGGAAGGATAAAGTACGATAAAACCCTTGGAAATTTAAATACAACACTTGTAACTTCCAAAGACGAATACGATTAAACAAAACAAATTCCGAAGGGTAAATATCCGGACCACTTACTCACTCAAGTCAAGCCTTCCACCCCAATTTAGTAACCGATCAAAACCTGCATCAAAGGTCTGCTCCCCACTGTCGGTGGATCATCACAGGACCCATTCAACTAGTGTAGTATCAGTACGGGTCCAATACTGAGTAAGTCCCACTACCCTATCTTATGGGAGTGACGTAACTACAGCATCGAGTTCATATTATGATACAATACGTTGATATAATATCATACGTACTTACAACCCACAGCATGAACCTAGCCATACACCTATAGTAACATATGAGACATATGTAACATCCCATTTAAACAAATAAGCGTGGTATATCCGAAATATAAAGTAGCTCATGCGCCTCAGGTAGGAATAATCCATTTTATAGGAAACTCAATGCGTGACATACTCACGTAAGCAGCATGTAGTAATACAGATAATAAAAGCTGACCGTAGTCCAATTAGACTTATTTCCTTTGAGTCTTTATTAAAAGTAGTCATTTCACACCACAGTCTTTATTAATCCACGTGAGTGCGGGAACCCCACTATTATAGCCGGTGGACCGGAAGATATAAACTCAGGGTAGAACGCTCCTGACCACTATTATTTGCCGGTGGACCGGTCTCCAGGGCAGAACGCTCTTGGCCACTATTATTTGCCGGTGGACCGGTCTGGCCCCGACTCACATGGTGTTCCACTGTAAGTATTTAGTATCTTTCTCATGTCTTATAAGTTTTACGTTTGGTTTGCTGAGCACGGAAACCCCACTATTATAGCCGGTGGACCGGAAATCATACAGGGCAAAACGCTCCTGACCACTATTGTTCGCTAGTGGCACGGTCTCCAGGGCACCCCGGCTCCTGGCCACTATTATTCGCCGGTGGACCGGTCTGGGCCTGGCTCAGCATCTTCCTCTTTAAGTGATTAGTATCTTAGCGTATCTTATTTGAAAGTGTTTTACCCTTGACATGCATGGCTGACTATATCCACACTTATCCTCCCAGGAGAGCCCGTCCCATATCTTGGAACTCGTGCACCCCTTATCACACCTCGATATCCATTTCCCCTCTATACTTACACATAATAAAAACCAACTCCTAGTGTATGAATTAAGGCACGACACCTCGTGACATCGGACTCCACCCGCCATTAGCCTCTAGGGTTTCCCTTGAAACCCTAATTGGACCTATGTGGTCCAACCTCCTCTTACTTCACTACCATTAATTCATCTATCCTCAACACCTCATCTCATTCAGGTCCAATCCCCAAATCATATCGCTTTACCCATCGATTCTACCTGTGACCCTAAAACTCTAGTTGGCCACTTCAACTCTAGTACCTTTCTTTTCCCAGAAGTAACCTCTCCTTTTCACCCAATATTTCTTCTCCCCCAAAACTCCCATAATCATTCCTTATAACATAAACTATCACTCTCAACCCGCACCTCACTCACCCTTAATCATTTTTCTTTTGCCTTTCTCAGATTACTAATTCTTCCCAAAACCCTAATCGGGTCCCTTATATGACCCTACGTGCTATATTTCACCTCGAGTCTCCAGACTCCCAAACAGACCTTCCACTATCTTCCTCACGTCCTAAGGTACTTTTCATACGTAAGGTTCGCCCCCATGCGGACCTTAACCTTCCCATGCAAACCCTATCATTTCCACCATGCCAACTCTATCATTTCCATGCAAACCCTAGTTTCCCCCATGCAACTTTATTTTATTCCCACTCTTCTATTTATGTGATTCCCCCTTTTCCTCATCATCTCACAATTATGAATTCCTTAGGTCGTCCATACCTATGTTAACCGACGTACTTCCCTTTGGCTGTTGTAATTGCTTATTCTTCTTTTTCAAGTCCCATCTTCACAACACTTCCTCACATAACCTAGCATGCATGTCGTAGGGGCCACATCACATCACATCATATTTGTACCATACCATATTAGTACACACAGACGAGAGCACGAGAACGTACCTCGGTTCCATGTTGCGCTACATAAATCCACAGATAACATACAGGTTATAGCATATAACCGCACAAAGCATACAAGACAGGTAAAACATGCAATACACACAGGTGGCCTTAGTTACGTCCTTACCTAAATCGGCGCCGGGCTTGGAGCACGCTCCTACGCCTCCTGGGGCTTTGACTCGGTTCACCTATAAGAGGAAAATGCTAAGGGTTAATCTCCCTCTACCCGAATTACCATAATTTTCCTATCTTACCCCTATCATGGCCTAATACTAAGGCTAATATTAATAATAGGGGTTTATAAATTAAGGGTAGGGTTATTACTATTCTCACGATAGCTTAAATGGTTTATTACGGATTAAAGTAGGTTTTAGCAAAATCCAGAGTATTAAGGTGAGGGTTTCAATATTATTAATAATAATTACTAATAATACTAACAATAATAAGAATACTACTAATAATATTAGTACTCATAATAAGAATAATAATGGCTATAATGATAATGATGATGATAATAATAGTTGAAATCGTAGTAGCATTAGTGATAGTAATATTACCGATAATAATAAAATACTAACACAACCATAATCATCCTGATGATAGTATCAATAATAACGATAATAATAATAACAATAGTAGGAGTAGTAATAGTAATGAAAAAAAAAAAAAATAATAATAATGATAATAATAGTAATAGCAACAACAACAACAATAATAATAATACAAATGATAGTAAAATACTAGAAATAATACTAATAGAAATAATAGAATAATAATAATAGTTAGAAAGATAAACATAATGACACTAGTATTAATCATAGTAGTAATAATAGTAATGATAGCGATAATGATAGTAACAATAATAACGATAATAACAATAACAATAATAATAATTACAATAATAAGAATAATAATACAATAGTTGTGGCAATACTAAGCATAACAAAAATACTAAGGTAATAATATTAAATTATAATGTTAAGGATAATAACGATGGTAATAATCGATAAAATAATAAATGCATTAAATACAACAACAACAACAAAAATAATAATAACAAGGTAATAACAAGGTAATAATAATAATAATAATAATAATAATAATAATAATAATAATAATAATAATAATAATAATAATAATAGTAATAATGACAATAGTAGTAATAGTGATAGTAATGCTCATAATAATAATATTAATAATAATAATAACACCAATAGTAATAATAATAATAATAATAATAATAATAATAATAATAATAATAATAATAATAATAATAATAGTAATATTAGAGGTACTAAGGATGTTAGTCATAGTTAAAGTAACACATGTGATAATGGTAATAATAATAATAATAACAATGATAATAGTAATAATAATAGTAATAAAAATACTAATAGTAATAAATGACAATAATAATTATAATAACAATAAGAATAATAAGAGTAATAATAATAACGATAATAATAATAATAATAGTAGTCATAATAGTAACGATAATAGTAGTGCTAATAATAATAAGGATAATAATAGTAATACTAGCAATATTAACAATAATAATAACTTAATAGGGTCTTGTATTGCTTAATACCATTAATTAGAAGTTCTTAGGGGAAAAGTTAGGGCCTGTTAATAATAACAATAACAATAATAATAATGGTAGTATTAATAGTAATTATAGTGATATCATTAATAATAATTAGGTTAATGATAATTATAATAACATTAACAATAATAGTTAATAATAATATTAAAATTTATTAACCACTTCTATTATTCCAGGTCTAGGGTTTTAGGGAGTTGGACCACCTGGCTGGGGGTGGCACCGGCGCCGGCGGCGGCGGCGGCGGTGGAGGAGGAAGAATTTGGGAAAGGTGGCTATGGAGGCTAAAGGAGGAGAAACTAGGGGGAGGTGGAAGTGTAGGGTGGTAGAGCAGGAAGTCCTGGTGGTTTCGGGGGGTGGTGAAGGTGCTACAAGTGGCGGCACAGCCGGCGGCGGTGGTGCGAAGGTGGCGCAGGGCTGGAAGGGGTCGATTTGGGGAGGGGTTTTCGCACGGCCAGGGCGGCACGTGCGGCGCGAGGCAGGGAGAGCTAGTAGTCTGGTTGTGTAGAGGGAGGTTCAGGGAGGATCTTGGTGGCAAGGGTAGGTGGTGGCGGTGGCCGAAGGCGGAGAAAAGATCGTCTGACGGCAGGGCGGTGCGCGGTGGCTCTGTCTGGGTTCCCAATTGTCGAACCCGATTACGGTGGTGAGGAGGGCTATTCATAGGCCAATTGGGACGGGAAACGACAAGGCTACGAGGGAGGTTAGGGGGATTAGGGTTAGGTTAGGTTGTCCGGCGAGATTCGCCGGCACATGGTCTGCGATTTGCAGGCCATGATTTGTCGAAAAAGAAGAAGGTTTTCGTGCGGGGAAAGACCGAATCGATTAGTCCAATCTACAGGGGAGACAACGAGGAGGAGAGGGATGAAATGACGGGTGCAGGAGCTGTCGTTGCAGGCCTTTCTTCTCCGGCAGGATTTCGTGTTGCAGGCGGCGAATGACGACAGCACGGGGAAGAAGAAGAAGAAGAAGAGGCTGGACCGGCGGTCCAGCAGAAAAGAAAAGAAAGAAAGAAAAGGGGGCGGGCCGAACCGGCCGGGAGAAAAGGGGAAGGAGGGGCGCGGGAGAGGGACGGGCCGCGAGGGGGGGTGTTGGGCCTGGCAGGCCGGCCCAGTCGGGGAAGAAAAAAAATAAGGAAGAGAAGGGGAAAGAAAGAAAAAGGAAAAAGGAGGGAGAAAAGGGGAAAGGGAAAAAGGAAAAAGAAGGGAAATTAGGGGTTTGATTAATTAGCATGATTTGGGTAATTTAGGATATTTAATAAAATATAATTATCAAAACAATAATTAATTTCTATTTTTAGGTTAATTTAGGGATTTTTGAAAGAATTTTCTTAAATTCCATTTTAAATTAACAACACACTCTAATTTTCTCTAATTAAATTATTTATAAATTTTATATTAATTTGAAACTATTTTATTCTTCTTAATGTAAATAAAGAAATTTATTTAATTAGTTTCTAAAATAAAACCCTTAATTATCTTAAAATACCAAAAGTCCTCCTATTTAAAACACTTATAAATTCCTTCTTGATTTATCCTAATTAATCCCCTTTTATTTCACTAAAATTAGTTTCTTTTAATTAATTTCCTAATAATTCCCTATTCGGCCATGATTTCCTAAATTAAAATTTTGGGGTATTACAGATGTCGAGCCTGGCTGGAGTGCTAAGGCACACCAAAAAAATCTAGAATAATCGTGGGCTAAACCACGTCTCTAAGGTAGCGATCCTTAAAGAGCCACTATTCCCGATCTCAAGGTCTTTCACTTCATGCATTAGTATTTTATTTAGGTGACCACAAAATCACATGAATCCAGTTCCCATGCATAACCATTCCATTTATTTCTATTTATTTGAGACAACCATAGTCGAGATCATTATCACGATAAATTAGTAAAATACACTAAAACCCTCCTAGGCTTAGCTATTCATCCTTTTTGGGCGCATTAGATATAAATGACCAAAATACCCCTAAGACTAATCATTACCAAATTATCATCCATTTGTGTACTAACTCCATGTTATTTATCAAGTTGACATGAAAAGGCCAAATAGTAATAATTAAACAAATTTACCTTGCAGTTACATTTCTAAATATGCCAAATGACTAATTTATCCTTATTCTAGATTTTACATTTAAAATCCTAGCATGCTTTCCCATTACATCCATGATCACGTAATTTCATACTTATAACATATAATACACATTGGTCATGTTGGTCTTGGTAAAAATCATAATGCAAGTAAATTGACCAAATTGCCCTTAGGGCTCACATCCATGCTTAGTATTCCATAATTAGACTGAAGCATACTCAACCCATTATTTACACATACTTATCATACCAAAAAATTTCTAGACATTAGAATCATACCTTCGTAAACACGGTATTTTATACAAGGTAAGAGGGTTATTTTATTGATTTTTAGGATAACAAGAACTAACATAAAATTATCAAGTAACGAATCACTATTAGCACAATTCGTACATCAAGACCTAAATGAGCTACCATGCAATATTTATCATTTTAATAAAGTACAATGAGTACAATATAGCAACATTATTAATACAATTCATCCATCAATCCTTAATGTGGTATCATGTCATGTCTATCATTTTAGCAAAGTATAATGATTACCTAAAATCCAGCAAAATTTAAAAATAGAAGTAACTTACTAAATACTATAAGATCCTGCTAATCGACGCTTGCACCTAAAAATAATACCGAGATACCAAATAAATATTTTTAAAACACAAAAAAAATACTTATACTAATAAAATATTCATTTTTATGAAATTATCAAGATACCCTTACTTATTAGCAACAGATTCCATGAATTATTTTGCAACTGAACATAATTCTTGGTACGATGGTTTGGAAATTATCACCGAGGGAGAAATTAAGGTAAAGAAGGGTAAAAATGAAAATCACTATAGTCAAATGAAAGCTTTAGATGTGTTGATGTATAGAGTAGTGTGTGATAGAGCTATTGTAAAATTTTGGCGGTGTTTGGATAAGGTTTGGGGATAAAAATACGGGTGCATGACTAAAATAGGAAGACTGCATGACTATTCTACAGGCGGTGCACACCCAGATCAAGAGGAAAAATTTCGCAAGGGCAGGCGGTACAAAGTGGCATGGCCATGCTTGAATGCTGAGCAAATAGTTCACAAGTTAAACAGGTGCGCATGGGTGTGCGTTTGGGTTGTGCGTGGGCATGCGAGGGTGCATAGGCAGGTTATGTTGGGTTTTATAGGTGTGTGCAGGTTGTGCATTCCTTAAAAATGCGATGGGAAAAGAGATGAAGAAGGAAAAAGAAGTGGTGGTTGGCAACGATGGTTGGTGAAGGTGATGGGAAAGGTTGGGGTAACCTTGGTGGTCAATCTACCATTCAAGGGCGGTGAGTGGTGGCCGTGGTGGTGCACAGCGCTGGAGATGGTTGTGCGCAAGCCAAAAGTAGGGGAAGATGGGGGAAGAGGAAGAATAAGAAAAGAGGAGGAAGAAGATGGAGATCTAGTAGTGGATTTTTGACAGAAAAATGGGAAAATGGAGGCAAAACAAAGAGAAGGGAAGGAGTGTGTGGTATAAATATATATACATGTGTGGGTGTGGTGCAATCAGGAAAGAAAAGAAAGAGAGGGAGGCGTGTGAGTAAGGGTGCAGGGTGGTGGTGCAAGTCACGAGGGTGGCGGTGGAGGTGATGGTTGTGTTTTGTGGTGAAAAATGGCAAAGGGGTGTAGTAGGGATGATGGTGGTTGTGTGTATCAGTTGCGTAAGGTTGAGGAGGGAGAAGAAATGGAAAGGTGTGCGTGTGTATGTGCAAGTCTGCAAGGGTAAGAGAAGAATAAGAAGAAGATTGGTAATGAATGAGGGATGAGGGTGCAGAAAGATGATGGGTGATTATGGTGCAAGTGGGGGGTGCAAGTTGCAAAAATTGCAGAAAGGGTGGTCAAGTGTTACGACACAAGAAGAGGACGAGAGAAAGGGAAAAGAAAAAAAAAAGAGAAACGAACAAAGAAAAGGGAGAAGAGAAAAGGATTTAGGGGTTTGCTTAGGTGATTTTAGATTAGCCATAAATAATTAGGATTAGTGAAAATTTTAGTAGATTTTGATTTTGGTTTATAAATTACGATTTATTCGAATTAAGGTTTCGAATTCAGTAAAATTTTTGGAATCAAGAAACTGGGTTTAGGCTAAAGCAATATTTATTGAGATTAAAATCAAATTAGAATTTTAATGATGCAGGATTATATTAAGTAAAAATTTTGGGTATTACAAAATTAATTGGAAATTGGCATCATTTTGATAACATTGCATACTTGATAAATTGAAATTTCATGGATATTATAAATTTTGGACATTTGGAGAATTTATAATCGGATAATTTGATGAATTCTGGATATTTTGGTTTGGAAGTTCTCTTGATTTTGAACCATTTGGGTTAACCAAAAGATTCAAAAAATTGAATTTTTTAGGATCATTTTTTTTTAAATGAATATAAGTAGAGAAATTAATAAAATAAATATAACTAGAGAAATAAATATAAAAAATATATGTATAGAATTAATAAAATAAAATTAAGTACATAAAGTAATAAAATAAATATAACTAGATAAATTAACCAAATAAATATAACAAGAGAAATATTGAAGATAAATGAATAAAATAAATATAAGTAGAGAAATTAACAAAACTATATAACTAGTGAAATTAAAAAAAATAAATATAAGTAGACAAAATTAATAATTAATAAAATAAATATAATGAGAGAAATTTATAAAATAAATATAATTAGACAAATAAAAAAGATTAAATTATGCAGATGAATGAATATGAGAAAATGATGTATAATAGAAGATATGAAAAAAAGGACAAAAAATGATTTATTTATAAAGAGAATTTCTTTTAATGTAATTATTAACGATCATATTTTATATATATATTATAAAATTATATTCTAACAATAAACTTTAGACTAAAAATATATCAAAAAATATTAAACATAAAAATTATTATAATAACATAAATAAAAAATAGTAATCCATCCATACTTTAAAAATTCATCATATCATTAAATTTTTATACAAAAATTAAGCCATTTTAAAAAAAAATTAAAACCTAGCTTTTTAATTTTTATCTTTAATTTTTTTTGTTACATATAGATTTAATTATTTTTAATTTTTAAAAAATAATAAAATAACATTATGTTACTACTGTTATTACTGTTATTATTATTATTATTATTATTATTATTATTATTATTATTTATTTATTTATTTTAAGAAAGTACTTTATTATTGTTAGTATCATTAACGAGAGTCAATTCCTTGAAATTAAAAAAAAAAGATTAGGCAGACCGCGTACATCCCCAAAGTAATTTTTTTTTGCCATTATATATTCACTATCTATGCGGAGGCCAGAAATTAATAAGCATACAGTTATGAAATTGTGTGAAAAAAAATGATTTATAAATTATTTAGTAATAATGTTACAATAAGTATCTTTTTTGTATATCAATATAGAAGTTTAAGCAATTTTTTTAGAATTATTTAATAAATATCAATATAATAAGAATATAATATGTGTTGATATATATTATTATCAACAATTATCCATTTTATTCTTAAATTCATTTGAAATATATTTAATTAAGAAAATAAAAATTATACCATGTTGATATATTACATTAATGGACCAATATAAAAATAATTTATTTTGTTGGTTAAATTCTTTTTTTTTTTAATTCCATAACATTTTATAAAAATTTTAAATAAAAATCTAAAAAACCATTATTCCTTTCTTTTTTACATTTAAAATTACAACTACAACATTTAACATCAATAAATACTTATTAAGTATCACTATAACACTATTATCTTCTTTTAAATCCAACCAATTACATCTATCTCGCTAATGCCGCTTTGATTACGTTGACAAATATAACTATAACAACCAATAAATCGATTAGTATTTTTATTAACGTAAGAAACTCGATTCATTATGATCTTTATAGTTCTCTTTGATCATCCGTCACGATATTATTTAAAGTATACCATAATTTTTTTTAAGAATCCTTACATTTTTGTCCATTTCTTAAACCGAATCTTTCGAAAAATGTATGCATCCACTAAAAAGAATTTCTTCTTCCTTATCCATCTATTTATTATAAGCTTGATTTTCAAGCTCGTTGGAAGATTCAACTCGAACCTTATTTTCGAACTGAATTTGCATAGAAAATTTTAGAAATCCATAATCTTTAAGAGATGCAACTATCAGATAATTGAAATCATGTTGTGGGAATTTTAAATATTTGAAAAATTACGATCAAATGAAATAGTGGTGTTTGGAGATTGAAATAAGTATAATTTGACATCGTTTTGATAATATTATATGTTTAAAAATTTTAAATTTCGTGGATATTAACAATTTTGGACATTTGAAGAATTTATATTCGAATAATTTTGTAAATTTTTGATATTTTGATTTGGAAGTTTTCCTAAATTTGAATAATTTGGATTGTCCAAAAAATTTAAAAAAAAATTAGTATGATCAATTTTTAAAAAATAAATATAAGTAGAAAAATTAATAAAATAAATATAACGAGAAAAATTAATCAAATAAATATAACTAGAGAAATATTGAAGATAAATGAAGAAAAAATATATAGGTAGAAAAATTAATAAAAAATTATAACTAGAGAAATTGAAAAAATAAATATAAAAATAGAAATTAATAATTAATAAAATAAATATAACAAGAAAAGTTTATAAAATAAATATAACTAGAGAATGGAATAAGGCTAATTATGTAGAAAAATGAATATATAAAAGAAAGATAGAATGGAGGATATAAAATTATAGGAAAATTTTGATGTATTTGTACAGCCAATTTATTATTATTATTATTATTGTTAACAATTATATTTTTTTATATATTAAAAAATTATAATTTAACAGTAAAAATTTAAACTATAAATATATTAAAAAGTATTAAAAATAAGATTCAACATTCCGCGGCGTGCGTGTTACTCGCGCGCCTGCAGCGGGAGCTTTTGCTGTGCATATTTTATGAGATCGGAAGATCTGAAAAGTTTAAAAATACTTATAATTTGAAGATTAAATTTAAAGTTTCTAAATGTAAAATTGGAATCCAATTTTTTTCACCCACAGATGCTGCGAACTCAAAAAGTAGTGAATTTGTGCCCCTGAATAAAATTGGTGACAACCGAACTTGTCCAATCGAGTCTCCCACTTATCCCAAAAAAAAAAAAAAAAAAGGGATAGGAGTCTCCCACTTATCCATTAAAAAGAAGAAAAATTATGTTCAGATTTCAGAATCGTAATTTTCTTCACCTTCATGATTGCTTTCCTAAGGGAAAAAATAGTTAGTGGTACATTTAAATTAAAATAATTAAAGTTAGTTAATCTATTTAATATTTAGTTTAATTTTTTTATATTCTAATGTATATATATATATATAAAATATTATATATATATTTATATATAATTAAATATACATATTACTATAATTATATGTACATTATATTTTAAATTTATAACTAAATACTTTAAAACTATTTTAATTTTTAACTAATTAATTTTATCTAAATAAACAATAAAAAAAAATTTCCCTTTTAAGTTCCAAGGTGAAAGCCTGAGATTGGGTACCCAAGGACAAGCATTTGAATTCGTTGGTCTGCATTTGAACACGTGGTGGGCCACATGTCAATACAGCTCTGATCGACCGTTTCTTCGTCATTTTTTAAGAATACTATTTTTTCCACCCACGCTATACGCGAGGTGATTAAGACGTACGTGGAATTCAATTATTTAAGAATAAAAATATTATTAATAAATTACTTAATGAAAAATTAAAATACTATTAAATTATGATTATTATAGTAATATAAATAAAAATAGTAATTCATCCATACTTAAAAAAATCATAATATTATTAAATTTTTATATAAAAATAAAGTCTTTTAAAAAAAATAAAACCTACTTTGTAAATTTTATCTATAACTTTTTAATAATAAATAAATTTAATATTTTTATTATTTTTTAAAAAAAATCAAATATAATTTTAATACTATTTTAATTGTCTTTTTGAATATATATATATATATATATATATACCTTATTTTTAATAGGAAAAAAGTACTTTATTATTAGTAATATCATTAACGAGGGTCATCATTCTTCGAAATTAAAAAAGATGAGGCAGGCATTATACGTTCCGAAGGTAAAAATTTTTGCCATTATATATTCACTATTTATGCAAAAGTTAAAAATTATTAAGCATACAGTTGTAAAATTGTGAGAAAAAACTATTTATAAATTATTTAGTAATAATATTACGATAAGTATTTTTTATGTATATTAATATAGAAGTTTAAGCATTTTTTTCAAAATATTTAATAAATATCAATACAATAAGAATATAATATGTGTCAATGTATGTTATTATCTAAAATTGTCCATTTCATTCTCAACTTCATTTGAAATGAATTTAATTCAGAAGATAAGAATTATACCATATGGATTTATTACATTAATGGACCAATATAAGAATAATTTATTTTCTAGTTAAATTCTTTTTTTTAATTCGATAACATTTTATAAAAAGTTTAAATAAGTATCTAAAAAACCAATATTTCTTCATTTTTTTTTACATTTAAAATTGCAACTAAAACATTTAACATCAATAAGTGCTGATTAAGTATCAATATGACATTGTTATGTATTTTTAACTACGACCAATGATTTTAAAGTTTTAATTTAAAAAAAAATCATAGAATTAGTAAATAAGTTTTTTTAATGTGTCATTATAACAGTAATTTAATTTATAAACTAATTTTGGTAGTTAAATTGGGTTAAATAATTTTTTAAGGTCATTGTAATACATATTTCTTTTGCATCAATCAATTTCATACCATACTCAAAATGAATCCAAATCATTTCAAATCGAATTTGCAAATTTTCAAAATTACTAGTATTATAGGTATTGAATAACCGTTTATTTCATAACATGTGTTAGTATAATAATAGTATATTTTTAATAAAATGTTGCTTGTTGAATTTAATATTTCAATATATATTTATGAGTATTTATTATGCATCAATTTAATAATATTGTAATTTAAATAAAATAATTTTAAAAAAATTAAGTTATTTAATTGATTATCATATTTTTATGTAATATAGTTATAATTGTAATATTAATAATGTATAATCAACTTTATAAAATTAGGTATGAATATAACAATAACTTAAGGTTTCTTTTTTTTTTATTGGATTTGTTTAGGTAAGTAAGTAAGATTCAATTTAACTTCACCAAAAGGTGATAAGAATTATACTAGTCAAATTGTCACACCACCACCAAACCATCTACATAATTTCATTGCTTATCACACTTCCTGGTCTACTGAGAGCAAAACATCTACTAAACAGTACATAACTAATATATTTGAGAAGAATATTACTAGAATGGAAAATACTTATAAAGACTTATGAACTTCATTCATACCAAACCCGTAACAAACAATGCACGCAACAATGCCATCTTCTCCTTAGGTTGTCTTGTTCTTTTATCATATTTCTTCAACTCATCTTCCCAAGTGTGAATGATATATCCATAATCAAAATCCTGCTTGAATTCCTTCCAAATCCCTGAGCTATATGAACATCCTAGGAGGATGTGTGGGATTGTTTCATCCTTTATACGTGAACAATGCTCGCAATAGGTTTCATTTGATGGGTCCATTTGTTTAAGTTTAGTTTTGGTCATCAATCTACTGGTAATGGATAACCACATAAGAAATTAATATTTTAGAGTGTTAATGTATACAAAACCAGTGGACACTAGTATACATTGTCTCATTTGTATCTCACAAGATCATAGACCTTATAGATGCTATAAGACCCGTCGCTCATCATATGCATTGATCTACATCAGTGATCTTGAAATAAGGGTGTAACGCCCCTGTTTTTCACTACCAAATTTTTTTGTTAAAATAAGTTGTGGAAGTAGAAAATACTTAAGAAAAATAGGGTGTTATTGCCGTATCTGATATAAGATAGAAGCCTGCTGCTTACCCCATATTAGATATAAGGTTGAACCAACCAAACATTTAAAATGGTAGAGTGCACAGATGACCATTTAATTAAACAACTCCAAGAGTGTTTACATCGGAGGACCCTAGTGAGTTCCGATCAAATCATTACAAATATATGCGAATAAGGTTTGGGATTACAAGACATCATTAAGGGCATGATATCCGGATTAAAACCAATGTCGCCATGGACCCCACTAAAACTAGCTGGATGTCCTTGCTCACAAGTCCCTACCCAAACGAGGTAGGCCCTTACATACCATCCCTAAAGGCTTACACATGGTTCTCTTCTCATGGGAATGAGTAGGTGACCGATCAAATGGGTACATTAGTGCGCTACTTACCAAGTAAGCCAAGTTTCCCCCTCAATATAACATAAGTATACTAACTTGTCATTCACGAACATAATATACAACATGAATCATTGTCATACCACCTATCTATAAAGGTAAAGCCACATAAAATATTCTATCATATACAATTCTAGCAAAGAAGAATATGTCACGCTTAAGAATCATAACTCTTTCACATAAGTCTTCTATAAGCAACAATAGAGAGTATACAACAACCGTTAGGGCTATTCCTATTATCTAATTCCTTTAAGATATGCCATCCATTTATCCATGTAAGAGAATAATCCAACCATTGAATCAATGTTCCATTTAATAACTAATTAGTTAGGTGCATAAACCACCTTTATTCATTTTGGTTAATCATACCATTACCTCAATTTCTTAATCAATCATCAACTACTCATTTGGTCGCCATTCATGATTATCCATCAATATTTACCAGCCATATTTTGTCATCATCAAGCAATGGATTGTGCATCACCCTATGGTCTCACGTACTATGAAAGCCTATCAAAAAAGGGATATAAAGTTTAGGCCAAATCCAATCACCAAGTGGATATAAGTTCATCCTGGAGCCAATCACCAAAATAGACATAAATCCATGATAAAGCCAACTAATATGGATATAAGTCCAAGTCAAAGATAACGCCCTAGGTAACAAGACCCTTTATTTCTCTTTACGTGGTTAGTTTTTTACTGATAAGATGGGCGATCATACAAGGTCAATACAAACCAAGCAAGTCAACTTTCCATGTTAGTCCATATTAATAATTTTCCTTTCATTTATTCCAACCATGTAGGTTTTCCATTTATCCTTGGCCAATGTTATTCATGTCCACCATTATGTTTAATTCCAGCCCAAGCCGAGTTTGATTACTCTTTTCTCAATTAGTCCTACTTATCATAAGTGAAATACCCATTTAATCATTTAATTACCCATAAGGTATACCATAACCCATAATCCATTTTGATATTTTAATTAGGGTAATCGTCCATTATAAAATCTATATATTATCCTATTAATAATTATAGTACAACGCAAATCATAATCTCAAAGCATAATCGAACAAAAAAGAAACAAATTAAGCAAACTAGTCAAACCAATTGATCGGTCCAACCTAACCAGCCGATTGGTTACACCAACCAATTAATGGATTTGACTTAGCCAGACCATACTTTCTTCAAAACGGTCGATTGGTTTAGCAAACCAATCAATTATTCTTAGACCATTCGATTGGTGTTGTCCAACTAGTCTATAGGTTTAAGTAGAGAGCAAGATCAAGGTCTCAGAAGGAGTACTAGTCGATGGGTTGGGTTAACTAGTTGACTATTCTAGGAATCAATAGATCGATTTGAGTCAAATAGTCAATCAATTTGCCCTAATACAAGACCAAATCATACATTTCATGTATATTCTATCACATAAATCTTTTGTAGCCATATTAAAACATGTATCAACATCAACTAACATATTTCCAACCAAATTGATATGCATTTCTAATTGTAGTATCATCATAGCCTACTTTTACCCATTTTCATACTTTTAACTCAAATCATGTCATTTAAGCATACAAATCCTACATATAAGTGCATTTCTTCTAGCTAACATGCATCTTTCAACTAAAGACAACACTTATCGTGTAGGGACGCATACTAAACAGTTCAGAAGTAAGAATCGCTTACTTGATGTACGTAAAGTCCTATTAAAAAGAGAAATTCCAACAGTTGAAAATTTCCAGCTTTGAAAACCTTAAAATCAAAGTCTTACACTCATAAATTATACCAAAATTGCATCAAATTTTTAATCTTCAAATAGAAGAGAATAATAACATACAATTTGAGGTTAAATCAAATAAAATGCCAACTAAATTGCTCAAGCATTTCTCAAAATCTAAATCTACCTTACTTGAGAACGAAAAAAGAAAGAGCTAGAGATAGGATCAAAGGAGTGTGCGAAAGTAGGTTAACTAGGCTTAAAATGTGGAAGGAAGAGGGGGAACGTAAGACTTATGAAAATTTGGTGGCTAAAATAAAGGTGAAATGTAGGGATGGTTGGGGTTATTTATAACCAACAAATCAAAAGGAATTATAGAGGCTTCATAGATCGATTCAAAACCCTATCATTAACCATTTAAATTTGATTAGAACGGACGGATTGTTTAAGATATGCAAACCTCTTCTCTAGAGATCAAATGGTGTCTCTAGAGAATTAAGGTCAATTAGGTTAGAGTTCGCATTCACGAATGGAGCAATAGGATTCAGCATGGAAGGAATCTTCCTACTGCTTAGAAGCATACTTGGGATTGAATCATTCGATCTCATAATCGTGTAGAGGAGAAAGGAGGAAGAAGATAATTGTTGAGGTCATCTCTCCCCCTTAGTTGTCCAAATTGACTTTCAGATTAAATTGAGGCAATATTTCGGGTTAAATGCATTAAAAATGGTTAAGAATATTTCACGGACAATCTTACATGGGTTGGTAAGATTTCAATTCCAAAAAAAAAAGCTCAAAATATGATAAACTCGACAAACCAGTCAATGGATTTGGGTCTACTAATTGATTGTTCATACACCAGTTGATTGGTTTCCTGTAACCAATTGATCGGTTTAGTCAATGAACTCAATTTGTCTAGAACGACTAACTAGTCAACCAATTCATAGGATCAATCGATGGGTTTGTCTGAAAAACTCAATTAACTTTATTTTCCCACATGATTTCAAATCAAAATTTATCCTAAATCAAATCATAACCTTAAATGAAAATTAAGGTCTAAAAGTTGACAAAAATTTTCACTCAATCATTATACAAAAATACAGGGTATTACAAAGGGAGCAAACAGAGGTTTGAGTTTAAAATTTCATTATAGTTCCCAAGGACATAAGTGTGTTGATTTGAATGAAAACACCGAGCAAGCCTGGAAATATATAGAATGAAAAAGTTTGACCCACAAATAATCCTTTTTACAACAATTACTTACTCATAGCTACTTGTTTCCATACTCACATATCATACTAAATTTAATTTAATTTTTAATAATGATAAGATATTTCATTTTCTTTATCATCTTAGTCCAATTTAATCCCTATATCTTAGCCGCTAGTGTAACACCTTGAGTTGATACGCCCATAAAAGGCTATCTTGGAGTGTTTTTGTGCTGATTGCCTAACTCAATATATCAATACGAGTCCTTTTCTGATACATTATCATCATTGATGTGTTTTATGAGATATTTTTTTTACAATTTTGATGCATCCTGATCAAAAAATTATTTCACAACAATTATGTTTATCTATGAAGTTTTTGAGAAGTGATCACAAAAGGAATTTTATCACGTTGATATAATTAAATGTGTCAATCATTCTATTACTCTCCTCAATTTGAAAGTATTACTGTTAGTCGATAGCATGTATAAGTATGTATGGAAGATATTAACATAGCCATATTGGCAATTTGCAATTAAATATTCAATAATAATAATTATTAATAGTAATATATTAATGATCAAAGTGTTATAGTAATTTAAGTACTTATTTTTGACATATTTCGCTAATGATTTTGGATATAGTTTTTAATTCAACACATCTAACGGAAGAAAATAAAAGGAGCCTGCCATTAATGTAAAGGCATAGTACCTTGGTTTTTATACAAAAAAATGCAACTTTATCTTAGCTTTTATGCATAAAAAATTATCCTTTTTGTAAAATTAAAATATAATTTTCATATCTACCTTTTTTTAATTTTTGGTGATATTAATTGTCTGTAAAAAGTTTCTCATTAGTTTGGAAAATAAAAAAGTAAATGACATTTTAAAAATTAGACTCAAATAAATATCCTCCTAAAAAAATATAAAAATACTTTGTGTGTTTTCGTACTTGATTATTTGTATGACTGCAAGTTTCATGAACCTTAATTGTGTACTTTGAATTTGGTAAGTCAGGAAATGCATTACTCTACCAGCGTTTATGCATTCATTTAGATATAAAAAATGCTACTATTAAATGATGACATTAAAATAGAAGCATAATAATAATAATAATAATAATAATAATAATAATAATAATAATAATAATAATAATAATAATAATAGAAGTCTAGTCTGCTCTTATCAACTTATTTTTTTTTGAATTTACTAAATAAATTTTGATTATAAAAATATATATAATTTTTAATTATTATTATAGTAATAATATTTATAGTAATAAACATATTAATTATGAAATTAATAAAAGTAAAATTACAATTATAACTTATTTAAATATTTTAATAAAATAAGATGAGAAAAATAAACGAAGAGAATATGAGAATGTATTAATATGTATTTCAACTACAAACAAACTACATCAGATTTTAAAAAGAATCATTCTCTCTCATCTGTAATGATGGCATGGGTTGAGGAAAGAAAACACAAAAAAATTATGATCTCTATTGTTGATTGACAACCCACTTGTCCAATCGTGCCTCCCACTTAGCCTGTCGCCCTCCTCATCAAAGAAAAAATCGTCCACTTAGAGCATCCACAATGCTATACCTAAATTTGAGGTCCTAATTGTACTATCTAATCATTTTCTCTCTCATCTCTCCTACTTTTATCAATTTACCTTAAATTTAATTCAACACTGTACATCCCATTACCTCAAATTTATACTACCCAATTACTTTTATCGATCACATCACTAATTATTTATACTTTATAATATTTAAATTTTAATTTATATTAATCTATAAATATCAATTAATAATATTATATAATCAAATTTCATTAAATATAATTTTACAAATAATTTAATTAATAATAATTAATTTTAAAAATAAAAAATATTAAAAAAAGTACCTCATATACGTTCTAACTGTAAAAATCAGTCTAAAATATGTATTGAATGTGCCTCGGTTTCCAAACTTTGGGCACCTCAAATTTGAGATATTTTTTTTACTCTTGCAACCCTTTCCTCAAATTTGAGTTATCTCAAATTTGAGATTGGGAGTCTCCATTGTGGATGCTCTTAGCCTGTACATTGAATGGGGACGCTCGCTTACCCTGGGGACCACGTCAGCATCAAATGGGCGGTAAATTAGTCGGCGTCATATTAAAGGTCATACTGTCTGAGAGAGGTGAAGTGACTCGAGCGACGAGTGTTGGCCCTTGAGGGACTATCATAGTTTTAAAAACCGAACCGGACATCAAATCAGTCAGATTATTAATTTACTGGTTTAGTGGTCGGACCAGTGGTTTGAACTGGTTGAACTAGTGATTCCACTGGTTCACTAAATTCAAGTCAAATCTATTTGTATTTGTTTAAAAATATAATTTAAGTATTTAACACTTAATATTGTAAAATAACATAATTAAAGTCAATTAAAGTGATCATTACATGTTCATATAAGATCATAAAATAACATAATTCCATAGTAAAAGTCTCCTACATATCAAATACAATTATAAAATAAAATAATCTAACATCAAGTCTCTTACATATTCATAAATAACTTAAAATAAAACACATTAGTTTAGAAGTTACAATTCAAGTAGATAAATTAAATGGTTCGATCAAAGAGCTACTCATCCCATCTTATAGATTATCTATATCATCCCCAACGTTAGAAAATATAGGAATGACATTTTCATGCATGCGATTATCTTCATCATCATCATCTCCACTCTCCCCTTCAACTTCATCATCTTCATTTCCGTCAATCTCATCCAATACGTTTGCAAAAATGGAATAAGAATAATTACTTAAATTATTATATCAATTTATATAAGCTATAAAAAAGTATGAGCTTCATAGCCTCACTAAGATTGTCTTGAATAATGAAAAAAGCTAATTCATTTCTAAGCAACTCAAGCTCTTCGTTATTCAAGTTAGATGGCTCGTCCATAAGAATCCAAGAGCCTATTGCATCAAACTCTTCAAAATTAATTGGGTCATAACTTGTCTTAAATCGATTTCTACACAAAAGAAAACAAAATTAGACAAGCTTGGTAATATTATCATATAAAATAAATAACTTTACGCATGATTTACAATAGTAAGACAATAACAAATTAAATTCATACCTTTGTTGCAATCTCAAGTTAGAGTGCACAAACACTAAATCATTAAGCCTTTGGTGCTCAAGTCTATTCCTTTTCTTTGAATGGATATGCTCAAATATGCTCCAATTTCTTTCACAACCAGAAGCACTACAAGTCTGGCTTAAAACACAAATGGCAAGCTTTTGTAGATTTGGAGTACCACATCCATATAATGCCCACCATTCATCTATAAAATCATTATAATAATTTACAAAAAAAACTAAAAAAATGTACATAGATATAAAATTTTGATAATACATTGAAATAAGTCACAAAATTATACCTGGAGAAAAAACACAACGATCTTGTACAACATACCATCTTCCAAAATCACCTTCTACTTTTCTAAAAGAACTCATCTCCTTCGTTAATTTTAACCTCAATATGAAATTTCCATTTGCATATCTCTCAATGACATCAATAACAAAAGACATAGTTCTTTGATGTTGAGAAAATTCAGATGAATATTGGAAACGAGGATTAAACCAATAACCAACTGCATGTAAGTTCTTTGAGAGTTGATTATCCCAACAAGAAGAAATAATTTGAAGATAAGGCTCCACCCTTTTCTTTCTTCTATGAAATCTAGCAACCATATCATCTCTATCCTTGTGAAATGCTTGATACAAATAACCCATACATGGTTTCTCTCCACTATCCACCAATCGCAAAAACACGTATAAGAGGTTCGGTAAGTTGCACAATTATAGCACACTCCTTCCAAAATGTGGTATCCAACACATTCTCCACAAACTTCTTACCCTCCCTATCCTTGGCAAAAGCGCAAGAGGTCCACTCCCTCAACACAACCATTGCCCTAAGAGCATTCTTATGTATCAAAAAGCTTTGCAAAGCAATAAAATTAGTAGCAAATCGAGTAGGAGCTGGACAAATGATCTCTCTCCCTTACATAAACTTCCTCATCAAATGCAATGCATAACAATGATTATAGATATACTTAGTTATTTTCGAGGCATGCTTGATAATGTCTTCGACCTCATCTAACTTACCCATATGTTTCAGCATCAAATTAACACAATGTGCAGCACAAGGAGACCAATAAAGTGACTTAAACTCATATTCTAACAACCTTCCAGCAGTAACATAATTCACAGCATTATCAGTCACCATATGCACAACATTTTCAGCACCAACGTAGAGAACAATGTCTCTAAATAACTTATGTAATAGTTCAGCAGTTTTTGAAGCATCAGAAGCATCAACAGACTTTAAAAACACAGTACCCTTTGGATAATAAACTAAGAAGTTAATTAAAGTTCGATTATGTTGGTCCGTCCACCCATTTGCCATAATAGTACAACCAGTTTCTTTCCAATAAGAACGAAAAGTCTCAACATAATTATTCACCTCTTCAACATTTTTCATTAACAAGTAACTGCGAAGAGCATGAACATTTGGCCCCTTATAACCAGGACCAATGTAAGCTATACGCCTATACCATCAATAACAGGTTGATAATAATTAGAATTTGTAGCATTGAATGGAATACATGAATCAACCATCCACTTAGAAATGAGAATGTCAACTTTCTCAACAACATCTTTGCTTTGTAACACACTTTTGAGTGTTGGTTATGCACCTACAGTTGTTCTTGGCATAAAATGATGCCCTAAAGTCTTTTGTTTTCCCTTGTCTAAAACCCTTAACTTCTCTCCTGATTTGAAACTACTAGTTACCACCGTAGGAGGAGGTATCAAATATGGTTCTCGGTGTGAAGGGAAGCCCATCGAACAATATGGGTTATCTTCGGCTAAAAGCTCTTGTGCCTTCCTTTTTTTGCTAGCAAATTCTTCAATACTTTCATTCATCTCAAAACCAACTTTAGGAGGAACTTTTTTACACCTCTCTACTTGACCTTTTGTACCAGCTAAATGTTGTTTGACATGCTGGATTCCACCCCCAGAAAGAAGTTTAGAAAAATATAAGCATTGTAATTTTTTTTCTCTTATTAGCATCCTCAACCTCCCTACAATGACCCCACGCCGGATCCTTCTTTCCTCTAGAATTACTTTGAGAAGAATTTGGTGTAGAGCCAGCATTACTAGCCTCCGCAGACATCTCTAAGGCATTAAGAATAAATTAAGTATTACTAACTTAAAAAAGACACATTAACAACAACAAATGCAAAATTATGTGAGAATTTTATCATAAGTTACAAACTAGATGTCAAAAACCCAACTTAAGAGGTACATTAACAGTAGCAAATACAAAATATGTAAGCCAGTAATCAACCTTAAATAGGGCTCCAATCCCCTACATTTATATATACTCATCAAAGATTACCTACACAACATCAATTCTCAAATATTTCAGTAACACAAAATTACACAACATCAATTCTCAAATATTTCAGTAACACAAAATTACATAACATCAATTCTCAAATATTTCAGCAGCAGAAAATACAACCATAATTTCAGAACAATAAGAAATTACCGGAGATTGAGGAATCAACTTGGGTTTTTGCCAAATCAGAAATGCCAAATAGGTATTTCAGATTTTTAGTATTTCAAAAATGCCGAATAGGTATTACTTCAGAACAATAAAATACAACTTGAGAATTTTAGAATTTTAGAAATGCCAAATCAACAAGAACAAGGCAAATAATCAATCCCAAGTTCGAGTTCAACCAAGAACTCAGGATTCGGTTCAGCATGTCAGCCATAAACGAGGCTTCTTACTCGCAGCCATCATCCCAGCCAAAACAACAGCACTACAATAAAAACTTAGCCTTCCCCTTACCGTTTGATAACAGGCAGTCGAATACTCAAGTCTCGATTAGAAGGTGCAGCTGCAGAGTCTACAGAAGCCATAATACAAAATTAAAATTGAAATGACAAATAACAAATAATTAAGCAGATTATGATGGGAGAATCGAGATAATGACCCGAGTAACAATGTCAAGAATCGAGATAATTAAGCAGCGTGAAGACGAAGGTGGCCGATCTTGTCAACGTTGGTAGTGTCAAGAAGATTGATAGCAGAGTAGCAATAGCAAACGAACGAATAGAATTGAATCGAAGGACAACAGAGGATGTGCGGACAAGATGTGCATTGAATCGAAGATGAGCGATGGAAATTAGCAGAGGTAGAGCAGTTGAGTAGTCATGCAAATTGCCAATGCCAAGGTTGAAGATGAAGTGTTTGCTTGTTGGGACGGGAGTGAGAAAAATCGACCGAAGACGCAACACCAGCATAACAACACACAACCATGCACGTTGTCCTCTGTTTGGTTCAGTATGTTTAGGGTTAGGATTTAATTTCTTAAAAAGACATATTTACCCCTCAACACACAGCACCCTAAAAAATTAATTTGAGGGCGAAAGGGTAAATTTGGGCTAAAAACAAAACCGCACAGGTTCCAAACAAAACCGCCGGTTCCCGATTTTTGAAAAAACAGGCCGATTTTTTCCACACATCCTGGTTTTTTTGTAAAACTGGTTTTAACTACCTTTTCGCCTGGTTTTATCACCGGTTCGTGGGTTTACTAGTTCAACCGGCCGGTTCGGTTCAGTTTTTAATACTATGGGCACTATTACTAATTTTTGTATGTAAATAACATTTTCTAATATTAAAAAAACTATCGTCATATATTTTAACAATTAATTTTTTTAAATATAATATATTATAATATAAAAATATAAAAATTATATTAATATTAAAAACTATTTTTACAACATTATTTTTATATTTTTTTGTTAATATATATAAAAATATACTAATGACCAAATTCTACTTTTAATATATGATAATATTTTAAATGCAACGAGAGTATTTAAAAAAATATATAATCATTATATTTACCCCTACTTCTATTATTTGTAGTGATATTAATTACATAAAAAAATTCTCACTACTTGAAAAAAAATGTAAATGATGCATTTAAAAAATTAGACTTAAATAAATATTCTCTTTAAAAAAAATGAAAATACCCGGTACAACTTGTTTCTGTATTCAAAGGCAGTACTTGATTATTTCTATGACCATAAGCATCATGAGCCTTACTTGTGTACTATTAATTTCGTAAGCCGGGAATGCTTTACTCTTGTACCAAAAAGGTGAAATCCCTCGCCTCCAGGACTCTCAACCTACCTGCCCAATGGCCTTGGTTGGAGGAAGGTAAATTACGGTGATCCAACGATTAAGAACATAGCGGTCCAGTGTCCATGGTGCCTACAAGGAGTCACCCCCACATTGGAGGGTTGAAACTCTCATGATGCGACTGTCATGAAATTCGAACATAGGACCTCTTGCACCAACTAATCATGCCTTAACCGTTAGGCTACGCCCGTGCGGGCGGGAATGCTTTACTTTATCAGTGTATATGCATTAATTTTGATAAAAATAAATGATTACAATGACACAGAAATATAAAACTAAAAATACAAGTTTAGGATGCTTTTGGCTTATTTTTTGAGCTTATTAAATAAAATTATATTAGTAAAATTTTGATAATAATAAAAAAATATAATATTAATAATATTAATTATTACAATAATAATGGTTATAATATAAAAAAATTAATAATATTGAAATAATGATTTAATAAAAAAATTAATCAGATGGGCAAAGATAGAAAGTGTATTAATATGTATTCCAATTACAAACAAAGACAATCAGGGCCATTGATTTCAGGAAGAATCAATCTCCCTCGTTCGTTAAAATAATACCGTTCGATCAAGATTCGAGTATGAAGCATCCTAAGTTGGCGTACCAAGATAATTTGCTCTTTATGGATTTGGTGGAGCCTTATATGCTAGATCGAGTTGCTCAACAGTTTGAATACCCCTAGCTCATCCCGATTCCTCCTATAGTTACATCACATGAATTCTGTCGGAGTACAATTATTAAAAAGTATAAGGCATATTACGCTAGTTGTGCATCATTTTGGAACGCTTGGCCATACCACCAACTGGATTTCAGCTCCAATTTTCATCGCTCGGCATATAAGCATGATGCCTCAACTGAATACTTCCCTTAGTATCATCTCCAGACCCTTTCGGTTGTCCATCTTGTACTAGTAGATGAAGGGCCGAGTTATGCCTTATACATTAGGACAGATGTGGAGACAAATAATGAATTAATGGCTACTGGTTCAAAGAAGAAAATAAAGGTAGAATTGGTAAGGATGGAGATTTTGATATGTTGAAGGAGGTGTACCTTGCCATACATAGGCTAAGATTACCCTCTAGTGAAGAGGAGAAGGCCGATCAAAACTCTAGGGATGATATGTAGTATATTTATTTCTTTAGACTTTAATTTTTTTTGGATTGTGTTATCAGAACAATTTTAACATTAAATTTTAATTTTACCTTTCTATGAATTAATGTACGATAATTTTAATTTCACATTACATCGTGATTGTCTTTACACCACGTTATACAATACTTAAAAAAATGAAATAAACCAATATACAACAAGTTAAATGTTAAACTTCCTTTTCCTTTTTCATAAATGTCAATGCAATGGTAAAATTCTTTCCGCTAGACACACAACCATCAACCTCGAAGAAAGGAAGGTTGTACTTATTGTATGTGCAATCCCAAAAAATGACATATGGAAACGCATGCAACAAAGCACTAGCATCTGGATGCGCAAATATAATATCACTAACCACATCAGAATTAGGCAACTGGCCATGCCATGAACGGTATTCGTTTGTTTCCCTGAAGTGCAATAACGGTTGCATAACTGTAAACCCTATCAATCTCCGTACCTTGAACTTATGTCTAATATTATAGATTGTCCTAGGTGTTGCGGTATTATCACCATCACACTGTTTCAACTTGACAATAATCTCCCTTGGTTTTGACATTTATTTGCATTAGCTCACCCACCAACCTACGTTCTTCTGGAGCTAATCGATAAGTAAATGAATGCCCCTACAAATATTTACCCAATCGATTATGCATTCCACATTCTACCACTAGTCTACAACCACCACAAGCATCTTCTTTTCCACGAATCTTAAATTCACAACCACACTTTCTGGTCCTGGTAGGTTGAACACTTTCTGTATTTACTAAAGGTTGTTTTCTATAAGCATCGCCTATTTCACAACTAATCCATACCCTACCTTTTTTGACCTCTCGATACTGAAAGACATATTATGTTGGCTTCCAATTTCTTTAACCCAACCAAATAATTGCTCCCGATCATTAAAAATCTCATCCATTGCAAATAATTCACTCCAATCAATATTAATTGAATCTAAATTCTGTAAATAATATTCAAAGCATGACATTTTTAGGAATACATAACTATTAAAATGAATGATAAAATTTAAAGAAAATATATATAAGTTGATGGGTGAGTTGCCGGTCAGATATGACTTTAAACAGGTGAGTTGCCCGCCACAAGATGTTTTTGATAGGTGAATTGCCTGTTTAAACTAACTTTTTGACGGGTGATTTGCCTAACATGTGTGAGATCTAATGGGTAATTTACCCATTAAAGCAAAAATTTTGAAAAAAATAATAATTTGGCTTATCATTACTTTATGGAGTTCATTTTCACTAAAAAAATCGTTGAAATCATAATCTTCATCCATATTCATTGTATTCAATGTTGTAAAAACTTAATTTTGTGTAATTATTTGAGGAGAAGAAAAGAGAGAGAGAGAGAGAGAGAGAATTCAATTTTATACTTTGGTGAAGTGCACAAATAAAATGGGTAAAATGGTCAAAAATGAAATTCAATCTCATTTAGAGGGTGTCAACTTAGAAATTAGGGTGTGTATCTAACATCACCTTTTAAAAAGAATCATTCTCCGTTGTTTTTTAATGATGGCATGGATTGAGGAAAGAAAACACACAAAAAAAAAAGATCTATGTGATTGATTGACAACCCCACTTGTTCAATCATGCCTCCCACTTGTTTAATTATAGGCCCATATAAAAGAAAAAAAATTATCCATCGACATAAAAGGGAAACGATTAGATTGATTGTGAACGCTCGCTTACCTTGGGAGCACGTCAGCATCAAATGGGTGATAATTGATAAATTTGCTGGTGTCATATGAAAGGTACCGCGTACTGTCTGAGAGAGGTGAAATAACTCGAGCGACGATAAGGATGGTAATGGATCAGGTTAGGAACGGGTCCAGCCGGACCCAGACCTGGACTCGTTTATATTATCTAGACCTAGATCCGACCCAAACCCAACAGATCTCAAAAGTTCAGATCTAGATCCGGATCCATCGGATCTAGTGGGTAAACGGGTCCGAAATAAGTCCTAAATTAGTCTAGCTATTTTTGAAAATAATAATTAATAATATATATAAATACAAATACATTTATGTGTTATATAACTTAATATGTATTTTTTGTTAACAAAATCCTCCAAGGAAAAAAATAAATATATTAAAATAGTTACATTAACTTTTCAAATGGTATTTTAATACTTTTAGCATACAATATTGTACATATTGCTTATAAAGTAAACATGCAAAAAAAAATGAATAAGGAGCTCACATAAAATTATGATAATAATGATAAATATAACAATAGTATACATTTATATATGTATATGTATACACACATACATATATATACTAAATAGATTTGGTGGGTCGGGTCTAGGTTTAGAACTACCGGACCCAGACCCAAACCCAAACCCATTGAGATATATATGGACCAAAACCCAACTTAGATCCGTCGGGTCTAAAAATCATGGATCTAGACCTGCTAAAAATAAGGCGGGTCTAGCGGGTTTGGATCGGGTCTAAGACCCATTGCCATCCCTAAGCGACGAGCATTAGCCCTTGAGGCACTATTACTAATTTTTGTATAGAAAAATATTTTCTAATATTAAAAAACTTATCGTCATATATTTTATCGATGAAAAATTTTAAAATAATAAAATAATAATTATATTAGTATTAAAAAATCTTTTTACAACATTATTTTATATTTTTTTATTAATATATATAAAAATATATTATTATATATTAATGACCATATTCTACCTTTAATATATGATAATATTTTAAATGAAATGAGAGTATTTAAAAATATATATAAATAATATATTTACCCCTACTTTCATTATCTCGAGTCATATTTGTTATTTAAAAAAGTTCTCACTACTTTAAAATAAAAAAAATGTAAATGAGACATTTAAAAAATTAAACTTAAATAAATATTCTCTTAAAAAAATGAAAATACCTAGTATAACTTGTTTTCATATTCAAAGGGAGTACTTGATTATTTCTATGACCATAAGTATGATGAGCCTTAATTGTGTACTATTAGTTTGGTGAGCTGGGAATGCTTTACTTTATCAGTGTATATACATTAATTTTGATAAAAAAAACAAACGATTACAATAACACAGAAATATAAAACTAAAAACAAAAGTTTTGGATGCTTTTAGCTTAATTTTTGAGCTTATTAATTAAAATTATATTAGTAAAGTTTTGATAATAAAAAAGTTAATAATAATAATAATTATATTAATACAGTAGTTATAATAAAAAATAATATAAAAATAATGGTTTATTAAAAAAATTAATCAGATGGACAAAAATAGAAAGTGTATTAATAATACTACAATTGCAAACAAACTCAATCAGAGCCTTTGATTTTGAAAAGAATCAATCTTCCTTGTCCGTTAATGATGGTATGGATCAAAAAGAAAACACACAAAAAAAGACACAAGAGAAAAAGAAAAAAGATATATGCCATTGATTGTAATCCCTTATTAAAGAAAAGGTTGTCCACCAACATAAAGAGATTCTAGGATTAGCACTATAAATAAGCTGAGTCAAGTTGAATACTCTTGGGCTCGAGCTCGGCTCGTTTAACTAAATGAATGAACCAAGTCAAGATTTTAATGAGCCGAGCCGAGCTTCCGAGCCAAAACTATAAAAATAAACCGACCTCACGTTTTTGAGCTCGAGCTAGACTAGTTTAATAAACGAGCCTAAAAGTGAGGCTCACACTCAGCTCATTTAACTAAGTGAGTGAACCAAATTAAACTTTTAACGAGTCGAGTCAAGCTAAATACCGAATTGGCTGAGTTCATTTACAGTTCTGGGGCACATCACCATGAAATGGGCAATACATTAGTTGGTGAGGTTGTATGTATTGCAATGGAGACGTGAAATGACTTGTCAATAAAAGATAGTCTGACTATCTTAATTATGGCTCTAACTCACACTGTTTCTTCATCCTTTCATTTTATTCTTCACCCATGCATACAAGTACTTTTTTTTGACATACCGATTACTAGATAACCATGATGTCAACTACTAATAGTAAGATAATTAATAACAATAACTAAATCAAAAAAGAATTTATTTCTAACACAAAGAGGGAGTATATTATAAATATAAATTCTATAGGGTCATGTCTTAAATAAGTTATTCTATGTGCTACTTGGTTCTCTTACCAATAAGAGTGTATTATCTCGCATGAAATGAACTAGTACATAAGAATACCACAAGCTTCTATCAGAGAGGAAAAAGGCTACGTTGGAAGGTAATTCCTCTATGAATGAGCTGAACTTTGGTATGAGAGTCTATGCCAAGAACGACATGCTGATGGCCACACCTAATAACCCCCTCTAAAACAGGAAAAATGCTCTAAGTAGTGAGAATTAAATCACTTCCAAGGTTAGTTGGAAAACCAAAAGCTAGCAGCCTAGATGGTCACGAGCTACACCCCTTGTAGCGATGTGTCTCTAGTTCACAAGAGCACTTTCATCCACATTACATATTATAAAATCTATAGGTGACGGATTCCAGCTAAGTACCTAGGATTTTGTAGATTGCCTACTCGTCCAAAATATTTCAATAGTGCTCCAAGCACTATGCTCTTTGCTTATAAAATCCTTGAGCTAAGGAACACTTTTGCTGGTATTAATGAAACAACAATTTATGTTTTACCAAAGTAGAAAAACGGCAATGGAACGAATCTTTTCTTGCACCTCTTACATTTTACAAAAGGAACTTACACTTATTAGCAAAAATTATAACAAATTAAATTTAAAGGTTACAGGTGGGGTTTGGAATACCCTTTTCATTAGCCGGAAATATCCTATGCTCATTGCTAGTTTTGTCCTTAGTGTAGCATTCGGGACTTATAGATTTATTGGAACTTGTATGGATTGATTGCTTTGAGGGTTCCCACCCATTTTACTTAGTCCACTAGAGATGTGACACTCTGATTTTTAGAACTATAAAATTTATTTTACAGTAGAAGCATATAAGCAAAATATTGGGTGTTATCGCCATAATTGACATAAGTTTGATTCTCTCAACTATCTTTACATTAATAATAAGTCTAAAACTATTTATAGTAAAACAAGTGAATTAGAAATGGAAGAAACATTTATAAATACAATACAATTTTGGAGGTTAAGTCTAAATTACAATAAAAAAATATAAAGTAAGAGATATTATAACACCCCCATTTTTCAAAACCACTTGACTAGAAAAATAAGATAAATATATGCGAAAGCTAAATACAATGAGGGTGTTACCGCCACAAATAGTGTAAGTAGACACCACTATTCTACTTACACTAGCTGCTAAGGTTAGATAAAATAAGAAAACACATAAAATATATTTATTAATTCAAACCAATTGAACCGAAAATGTTCCTACAATTGAAACTATGAAAAATCTACTAAAATTAATATGATAAATAAAACTCTGAAAGTCACCATCACTCTCAATATGCCCCGTCATACATGCCATCAACACCTTGAGTAAATTCATACCAAACCTGCACTAGATCATCTGCTCACCATGTATATCATGGGTCATCACATCCCTATTTAAAACACGTAACAAGTTAGCTAGGGGAATAGCTAAGTAACATATTAGTACGATGGAATATAGTATAGACGTGTATATATATAATGAATCAGGTAAGAAAACCAAATGTGAATAAATGAAAATGCATTTATTAATCTTTAATTTAGGTGATCACAACCTCAAATTATTTAAGTGGGTAAACCAACCAGGGGGTCACCTGGCCATCCCAGTGGACAAAGTCCAAAGGGGATATCAAAAGTCCGAAGACATACCACCAACCACACGAGGATTAGAAATCACACCTGGGTCATCCCAGTGAACATAGTCCAAAGGGGATAACAAAAGTTTGAAGACCTACCACCTCAGTCATCCTGTCCTTAAGTGCACACACCCCCTAATAGGGTCCAGAGAAGCCTATAGAGTAGACGAGGAGCCTTAACCAGACACGGCTGGTAAATAAATAAATATCCACAATAAAATTAAAAGAGAAAGGCTATTGCCGATCCCCAACTTCAGGAGGCCAAACCTGAAGGACACAAATCACACTTTATGTTTCACTTTAAGTATTAATGTCTTATTAAGGCGATCACATAAAGCACACAAGTAAATATTCTTCATTAAACCTCTTCCTTTTATTATCCACTTTATAAACATGGGAAATTTTCCAACTAAGAAACTCTTAAAAAAAATAATAACTTTCCAAAAATAGAAAGTCCCAACTAGAATAACTAGCTTTTCAAATCCAACTCAAATCTTTAATTAAAATATTGAAGCCATGCATTTATTAAAAGATTAAGCTTGTTCAACTTAGGTCACACATTAGTATTTAGTGTTAATATAACAACCCAAAACCCAAACATTTGTCAAAACCAACATAGCACCCCAAAATTCAACTTTGTAAATTATGCTGATTTTCCAGATTCGACCAATCCCTACTATAACCCCATCTGTTTTTTGTACACAACTCAAAATGAAACGATAATAATTTTTATGAAAACTAGACTTATGGGGATTCGATTTGATATATAATATGATCGGTAAAATCTCATTATTGAATTCTGTGTGATTTTTGTAAAAGTGTGCAAAGTTGCAGCAAATTCGAATCTACCACGAATTAAACATAAAACCATAAATTATTAGACTAATCATATTACATATAATAATGCATAAAATATATTCATAAGAAGGTATAAAACTATATAATAAATAAAAATCCATACTTTATAGACATCATATTTCACACACTTAAAATATTTGTATATAAGTTAAATAAAATAATGTTACACATTTATATCTACAAATAAGGTTGAAAGTAATGGTACACACATATATATCTATATATATAAAGTTTGAAATTAATGTTACAGATATATATCTATATATATAAAGGTTGAAATTAATGTTACCTATAATGCAATATGATCATAAATTCTCACTAGTCACTAGACCTTCATCAATTAGATCAAAGGAGTGGAGGGTTACTCTCTATAAAACCACTCTTTTTTTTTTGCTTTTTTTTTATCCTTGTGTACGATTGCTATACGTCTTACAAGAGGCTAACCATATATTTATAGTGATGGGAGACTGGTAGGGTTATGGGAGAAGTGCAACTTATATTTAGAGAATTCTAGAATTGACTAATTAATTAAAAAGGCCCATTTGCTAATGACCCATTAAATTATGTAACAACATTACTTGATTTATAGGAGAAGTGTAACTTATCTTCAGAGAATTCTAGACATGGCTAATTAATTAAAAGGACCATTTATTTAAAACGCATTAAATTTGTGTAACAACATTACTTAATTAAAATCTATTAGCAACCTATTAATTACTTGCTATGTATGTACGTAATAAAATACTATAATTTAAATCTTAACTATTACGGCTATCAGAAACTTAGTCTTATCATTCAAATAATACACATACATATAAGTTTCCTTTCATATCGTATTATCATTGTCGAATTTCTATTATTATTATTTAAAATTATGGGGTATTACAGATACCATGGATCAAAGAGTCCAAAAAGGGATCCTGGTAAATGTATCAACTGGATAACATAACTCTTCACCCAAAAATCCAATACGGAAAATAGGTCACTCATTTCCACATAGTGTATCAAAAGCATCATAGTCACTAGTGGGTCTTCAACGTCCTACACAAAGGAATCTAGGTCTCTTACTCTTAGTAATGAGCAACACCCATGAAAAGGATTATCAGTACATTACGTACTGAGTAAGGTAATAATACTGTCGAATTAGGGATATAGATAACACATGTATTCACAACTAATGATGTGTACACATTCAAATAGATGAAAAACCTCATATGATAAATACTCATCTAGACCTCTTTATTTGATATAACTATTTTCATTCTTTTTATATAATTTGAGTTTAAGAACTCCACTATTCTTTAATCAGTGGAACAATCTTAAGCACCTTCTCAGAGATAACACACCTGAGCTACTATTATCATTTAATTGAACGGATATGAAAAAAATAATCTTTTCTAGGCAAAACGATCCTGAGCCACTATTATCATCGGGTAGAATGGATATAAAAGCATCACTTTGGTCCTGAATCATGTACTCCTCCACTTTAAATCATTAGTGTGTTATCTATAGGTTACACAATTATATTTTCATTCATAATAGGTAAGGGCTCCACTATTCTTGATCTAGTAGAACTGACTAAAATACCTTCTCAAGGACAAATGCTCCCGGGCTACTATTATGCTTTGTGGAACGGATATAAAAATATTACCCTCTCAGGGCAAAAAACTCTCGAGCCACTATTATCATCTGGTGGAACGAATAAAAAAACATCACCTTAGCCCTACTCACGTGATCTTTTACTTTAAATGATTAATATCTTATTCATGATTAATTTACAGGTACCGAACACACATTATGCCATATAAGCACATAGTACTATTTATAGGTTCGATCTTTAGAGTCAATGTCCTTAATTTCCTTAAACCCTAATATTACACTCCTAGCGTAACTTCTTTTATATTAATCATTCAACCACAAATTATAGTATATCATTCTCAAATATCATCATTATTATCATACCTAAAATTTATGGTTTAATACCCACATCTCACACATACAATGATAGCCCTATCCCAAACATTACTATTTACAAAGATCCCAAAATCCTAATTTTAAGATTAATCATAAGTCTTCCTATAAGGCTTGTATGATTACCCAAATTCAATAAACCTCCTTAAATTACCAGCATTAACAACACATCTAAAAATTTTAGTCTAACTGAAGGGTTTTACACATGAGAAAATAATATTACCATTTTAAGGTTACTATATCCTAATTAAACCATTATCTCATTTCGAGGAACCCACATCATTCAGTAATTACTCCAAACACTTCTCCTAATATCATTATCATATTTAATAAACCCAAAAAATTAAAATAATAAGATCTCCATATTAACCTATATTACTATTCCCGAAGTTATATTTTCCCATAAGTATGACTTAGTGTATTAAGATTATATCAACACATGTTTTCCATTCTCACTTTCTTTATATCACATAAATCCACATTATCACAACATATCATTAACACCATATATTCCATCATATGACTACAATATCATGTTAATACACATAGCTATGTAAGCATTTAACATAAAAAATCCTAAAACATGGATTAGTATCTCAACTATACTTGGCTCTAAGCATGCAAATTCTAGACTTCTTCCTCCGATATCACTTACAAAAAATAAGATAGTATACGGTTAGGCTCAAAGATTATAACTGAGGGAAAATTAAGGTAAAGGAGGGTAAAAATGAAAATAACCGGAGTCAAAGGGAAGCTTGAGTTGCGTTGATGTGTGGTGGAATGTATGGTGAAGCTATGATGAAAATTTGGCGGTATTAGAATAAGGTTTGTGGGTGAAAAAGAGGGTGCACGACCAAAATAGGGAGGCTGCACGAGCATGCAACTGGTGGTGTGCACCCAAGTCTTAAGTTAAGACCGTGCACAGGTAGGCTGTGAGAAGAGGCGCAACCGTGCCTGAGCAATAGATTACATAGGACATTATTAAATAGGTGTGTAAGAGCATACAAAGGCTATTCATAGGCCATGTAAGGGTGCATGAGCAATTTGTGCTGGTTTGATGAGGGGTACAATAAGGAAAATTAGTAGTGCACGACAGTGTGTGAGGCCGTGGGCAAACCGTACATCTTATGAAAACCCGATAGACAAGAGGAAAGGAGGAAAATGGCGGTGGTCGACATAGACTTCTGGCAATGATGAAGGGGAGTGATGGGATGGCCTTGGTGGCTAGCCTACCAAGCTTTCTATGGTGTGTGGTGGTTGTGGTGATGTAAGGTGGTGATGGTGGTGGTCGAATAGTGTGAAATACAGCACGACCGAGGGGGAACAAGAAGAAGAAGAAGAAGAAGAAGAAGAAGAAGAAGAAGAAGAAGAAGAAGAAGAAAAGAGAGGGAGCTCGAGGCATTGGTTTTTTATATAGCTTGGGCAATAAATGGAAACAAAAAAAATGAGGGATAAGGAGAGTGGAATAGTGTGTGTGTGTATATATATATACATGTAGGAGTGCATGGGTAAAAGAAAAAATGTAGAGGGTGGTGTGCAATATGGAGAGGATGTAGGAGGCAGTCGAGGATGGTGGCAACAACAACATAGGGGCACGACGAGGTGGAGTGTTAAATGAAAATGGTAGGGTCTACAACATGAGAGTGATAGTTGTGTGTGTGTGTGTGTGTGTATGTGTGTTGCATGAAGAATAAAAAGGGAAGGGGGAAAGGGTGTGCAGTAGCAACAACAACACGAGAAGGTGAGGGTGAGGGATGATGGTGGATGCGGTAGAGAGTGAGAGTAATGGTTGTGGGCTGCAAGTTGTAAGTAAACAAAAGTCAAGCATTCCAGTGTAAGGACGTAGGACAAAGGAGAAAGGAAAAGGAGAAAGTAAAGGGAAAAAGGATTGTGATTAGTATTAAATAAAATTTGGATTAACCAAAATAGGTAATATTAGTGATAAAATTTAGTAGAATTGAAATCGGTTACGAAATATACTTTATTTGCATCAAAGATTCGAATTAGGTTAAGATTTCATGATTAAAAAATTTGATTAAGGATAAAATAATATTTTTTTAAGATTAGAATCGGATTAAGATATTGATGATACTGGATTAGCCTTAGAAAATTTTTAGGTTATTATAAGTGCTCCTAGGGATGTTGGATGCGTTGGACAAGGGTTGGCATCTCAAGGATTTAATAGTAGGAGCGGACCTACTAACACTTGGACCGCTTGTGTTGTTTTCTCGACCCATACTCACAGATATTGTGACCATCAGATGCTTAATTTGGTCATCCACTGGATTTGGGTAAATATTTTTTGGGTTTGTTTTAGGTGGAGTATTTTGTTGATTTCCTACGACTTTATTAATGTTTTCCATGTTAACAACTAATGACTCATTCAAATTAGGAATTTTCTTATTCTCCACTCTCTCTAGAATGGAAGAGTCTTCCTCGAAGCCAACAAGAACATCAAATCTTGACACCGAATCTTTTTGCAATACATTACACTTGTTTCCTTCCTGAATACTTGGGGTTAACATGGTTGTACGTGTCCTGCTGGTTTAACGCTTTGGAGCCTGTTTCCGGCAACCTTTGCCTGCAACGAGCATCCAAGGGCCGTATGATTGATCTATGCTATTTTCTAATGCTGATCCTTGTGGTTTAACAATCATATTAGCTTGTTCCCTAGCAAAAGCCTCTTCCATTTCTATACCGGTAATGAAGGGAAAGTCCCATGAGTATGTCCTACCTTTCTAGAGTGGAAGCAAATCATCCTTATATCCTCATATTCAGTGTTATAAAGTGACAATCCAATATAAATTTTGGGTAAAATGGGTTTCTTAAGATCAATCTCCACAACAATTCGTGCAAACTTACCTTTGGATTAGGGATGACAATAGGTTATGGACTCAACCCAGACCTGCTAGACTCGCTTTATTTTTATCTGGTCTGAGTCCATAATTTTACCCAATAAATCTGGATCGGATCTAAATCTCTCTCTCTCTCTCGATATACATATATATATATATACATATATATATATATATATATATATATATATATATATATATATATATATATATATATATATATCTAAATGAATCTGGGTCTGGGTCACATAGTCTTAGTTCTAGACCTGACCCATACCCATTTAGTTTATACGTATATGTATATATATACTAATATTATGTTTGTCATATTTGTTGTAATCGTGTTTGTGATACTTGTTTTTTTTTTAACTTTATTTCTATGTATTCATTTTATAATTATTATGTATAATATTTTATTTTAAAAGCATTAAAACACCATTAAAAAAGTTAAAGTAATTATTTTAAAATATTTATCTTTTTACTTGAAGATTTTTTTAACAAAAAATATATATTAAATTATATAAAATATAAATTTATTTATATTTACATAGATTATTAAAAAAATTCAAAAATATCTGGACCCATTTAAGACATATTTACCTACTAGACTTGGTGCGTCTGGATCTTGATCTGAATTTTTAAAACTCAATGGGTTTAGGTTTGGCCAGATCCAA
The DNA here is from genome assembly GCA_039764185.1 of Tamarix austromongolica. Classification (NCBI taxonomy): domain Eukaryota; kingdom Viridiplantae; phylum Streptophyta; class Magnoliopsida; order Caryophyllales; family Tamaricaceae; genus Tamarix; species Tamarix austromongolica. Next base: position 79,479,607 of record CM077814.1, on the reverse strand, counting down.
CCTTGACTCAACCGATTAACATCCTTACTCTAGACATTCCAGTAGTGCAAGAATCAAACTTAACAAATTGTCTAATATGGTTATCAATGTCCTTGATCTTGTCTAAACAATTTTTTTATAGCTTTTATCTAGTTCTTCAACTAGTTTAACTAAACATAAATTTAAATTTTATTTTAACCTCAACATAATATTTAGATCCAATAATTTTTTTCCAACCTCCTAAACATATTTAGGCCAATTACAAATTATAAATTTTGTTCCCTAAATTAGACCACATCATTTGAGTCCTTACTTTTCAATTTTATATTTATCATAACAAACTTTTGGTGACATAAACTAATTTATACTACAAAGCCAAGATAATATTTTATTGGTCATCTTTAAATAATTCGATATATCATAATAATTGATAACTAAGGGTATAATAGAATTAGTGTTTAACTAATGGAGCGTTTTTACATTTAATTTCCATCTTTTTTGGTTTTATGAACTACCATATTTCAATTACTCATTCTAAATTGTTAGCATTCCATTTCCATATAGGGCTAGAGAAAATGATGATATCATGCAGGTCCTAATAATCATTCTTTTATACAAATTTATATCACCCTAGAGTACAAGTATTTGAAATTCAAGAAAACACACACACACACATACACATCTAATAAATTATTAATCATTGTGTTGTAATATTTTTTATTGAATCATAAACTAGAAAAAAAGGTTAGTTGACAATTATATATATATATATATATATTTTTTTTTCTTAATATTTACAAGGTAGCAAAAGTATCCATATCCTTAGCTGATTTTTAGATTTGCATACACCTAGATTATGTAGCTTAAGCTAGGTAAATCTTTCCTACCTACTGCTTATTTGAACAAACAATAATTAAGTACTTAGCCTTCCTAATTAAATAAAAAATACAAAATAACTAAGTACTTAACCTTCCTAATTAAAGCAAAAATATAAAATATAAAATATAAAATAACAACTGTAATATTTATTTAATAGTTAACGTAAAGCTACAATTTCTTCCTTATATGTTATACACAATTCTTTTGACACTTTACAAACTTATTCACGCATACATAGTATAATAACAATAACAATAATATATATATATAAGAATGAAATTTATTTTACTTAATAATCTAAAGAAAATAATCTTCTATAATTTGATTTATTATTTTCATGAACTAGTTATAAATTTTATACTTATATCACATTGTAGTCATACATGCACACACATTCTTGCTCTCCCAAATGCATGGCATAATATTTATTTAATATATAATGTAAAATGATAATTTTAGATATGTGAGCAGAATTGGTGAGGTTTTATTAATAAAATATATTATTATAATGTAGATAAATAGTATAAAGTTTTTTTAGTATTTTGTTTAAATTGGCGGGACTTGCTTATGACCTAGAAACAATGTATAAACAAGTTGTTGATAATGAGATTATAATTATCTATAAATATTAGGTAAAATAAACGACATTAAATCTAAATAATATGGATTTTCAAACAGAACTCTAGATATTGAACTAGTTGAAATATATTAAATAGCAATACATGATATATTTATATTAATTGAAATCAAATAGATTATAAGAAGTTAGCTTATGATAATCTAGAAGTTACATTTTTTAGCATTTCAATTAAAGTTATTTTATAAACTAGTGAATAGTTACCTACAATGAATTACTTTGCATCACTTTTGACTCCTTCATTGCACATATGTGATATGGTCATATGAGGAAAATAGGCGCATATAGGTTTAGCAAGCACCAAAAGAGCATCTGATCTTCAATATAAAGGAAATGACACATCAACACCTAAATCTATAATATGACATATCACATAAGCAACCAAACATAATATCAGCAGATTTGGGGGGGGGGCATAACATAAATTGAACGACGAGAGACAAGAAGTATTCTAATGGAGGACCATTTTTTTTCCTTATATACCATTGTGCACGTAAAACTCTAACATGAGCTTCTAAAACATCAAAAATACATATTCTTATGCTTAATCAATAAATAATGCACATCCTGTATATTTATGAGAATAATCATTATAGCATATCCCAAATTACCAAAATACTCCTATACCATACAATAATAATAATCATGCTGGAATAGGCATAGCTAATACAACAAACCTTATACTCATGCTTAATAATGAATAGCACATATCATGCATATTTATAGGAATATTTATCACGGTACACTCCAATTTACCAGAATACATCTAGACCATAATATATTTATAATCATGTTAAAACATGTGGTTCTAACACAGCAAAACCCCTATTATCATACTTGTCATCAAATATTACTCACCATGTGTATTTATTTGAATAATCGTTATAATACTCTTAAAGTTACCAGAATACCCTTATATCATAAAGTTATTAATAAGAAGAGAAGCGGGGTGAACATAACTTACAATTTAATTTCTTCACAAATATATAAAAGGCTTTAATTAGGAGCAATCAAATATCCAATGTTTTGTCAATTAATATTTTTCGAACAATCGAGGCGTCGTGGAACATTTGATGTTCACCAAACACTAGAACTTGAAATGGTAATGGTGGGTGCAATTGTTGGATCGTGAAACATTTTGCCGAACATAGTATTATAATCTATTCTTTTTATTTGAATTTTTTTATCTGATTTGATTGGTGTTAATGTGATTTAATCCGATCTCATTAGTGTTCATCATATCTTATTATTACTATTATTATTATTATTATTGTTGTTGTTGTTGTTGTTGTTGTTGTTGTTGTTATTGTAACACCCCCAAAATTTACTACTGAAAAATTCCGTTTAAGCAGAAGAACATATCCCAACATAAGAGGGGTGTTACCATTGTAATCTGTATAAGTTTGGCCACAACCCATCTTCAACCAACTATAAGGAAAAGGTAAAATAAAACACAAACTATGATAAATATAGAACATGGAAATTCCATAACATAATTAAGAATTTAGAGTTCACTTCGAAAATGGAATCAAAATACATGAAGTAAACGATTTAGATGAAAATGATAAAAGAAGGAAAATTAGTTTAAAACAATAACCAGATATGATAGCTCTCCGACTGCTAACCCTGGTATAAAACAATATCTCTCCACCTTGATTAGAGCATTATATTCATCGAAGTCATCTAATGAGTCTTCATTTACCTAAACAAACTTAAAAGGAGTCTCTACTCTTGGGAAAGAGCAACACTCATAATAAGGGCGATTAGTACATTACGTATTGAGTAAGGTAAAAATACAATCACAAACCATTAACTCAAACTCCGTATCCATGAATAGGATACTGTTTTTAACCATTAATTCACACATTGTGGCCTAACTCTCACATTTTACACATATGATAATAACCTACCTATTAGGGCCTCCTCCAAAACCTTAATGTTTCCCTTAGATCATAACTATCTCTTTAAACGCCGTATGGCTACCAAATCTAGTATACATTACCAAAATGTTATGGTTGACATTATATCCAAGGGTTATAATCCGAATCCCCCATCTTCTACATGTAATAATCAGCTACCCCTATGATTACCACTCGGACCTCCCAAAACCCTAATTTCACCTTTTGGTCATACCTCCTTTCGTAGAGCTCAAAAGACTTCCCAAATTTGTATGGCTACCTAAGATGCCATCACTAACCTTATATCCACTCCCTAGTAACAATCCCCCACTTTACTTATATATGATCACGACTTTCTTCTAGGTTTTACTCATCAAATTTATGGTCTTTCTCCTCATATACTGTATTTACCATAAACTTCTTTAGTTTTATCCTAGTTATTTCATGTAGTATCTCCAACTATTTTATGCTAATTTACACCCTAAAAAAATCTACATGTCACTTTTTTACAATATTGACCAAAATGCCTCTAAATTTCAAAAACCCTACTTAAGTCACAAGGCATCAAACACAAGGGCTTTCCAACTTTCCACACATTTATTATGATATAATATGGATATAAGTCAACACTTGAAAATAATATAATAAAAACCACACAGCTTCTTACCTTCAACTATTATCAAGCCAAGCTGCACATACAATACTAAAGTCGTTTATCATTTTATTCCTACCATCACATAACACACAATAAGGACATATATTAAAAAAAATAAAACCCTAGCTATAACTATATTCTTATCAGAGGGGCTTAGGTCTCTAAGTGTGCACAACCTATGCCTGCTCTTTTGTTATCACCGAAATATTACTTAGAAATGGGAATATACACCGTTTATATTTTTTTTAAGAACAAAAGAGAACTTAACCTAAGGGGCGCTCAAGGAGGAGAAAGGAAATAGAGGTGACTAAAATGGGAAGAAACTTGTGCAGGGTGGCGCATGGTGTGGTGGTGACAAGGAAGGAAGAGAATGACTGATGGTGGCGGTAGGGAAAATGTAGCTTACAATGGCTGCAAGTGCTGGAAAAGAGAAAAAAAAAAGAAATAAGAAGAGGAAGGGGTGGCTCTACAAGTGAGGGGAGGGCATAGGCAAGGAAGAGAGGTGGGGGTGGCAACATAGTGCTAGACTTGGTAGTGGTAGGGAAGGCAAGAGAAATAGAGGAGGTGCGACAGGTGGGAAATGAGAGGAAGGAGAGCTCGAGGGGGATATTTATAGATGGGGGTGAGGTTGAGGGAGTGGGAAAGACGATAGGTTGGACCGCAACCTCGGTAGGTATGGCTGTAGGGGGAGATGGTAGTTTTAGACGGTAGGGGTAGGGGCAGAGATGTAGGGTAGGGGGCCAAGGTGTAGGCCATCATGCATGGCACTTCATGACCGAGAGAAGAAATGTGAGAATGATGGGGAAACATGCAAGGGTGCAGGACAGGCGCATAAATGGAATGAGAAGGGGACATGAGGAAGGAGATATGCAGGAGGAAGACTAAATAAAAGGAAAAGAAAGAAAAAGAAATCAAAGAAAGGAGAAAGGAGAAAGAACAGAAAAAGAAGAGGGACGAGCTTGGGCTCGCTCGGGGGAAGACAAAGGAGAAAAGAAAAGAGAAGGAGAAGAGTTGGACCAAGGGTGGCGTAGCCCGAGAAGAAAAGGAGAAGAAGAGAAAAAGAAAAAAAGAAACAAAGGGAAAAGGGTAAAGAATAAAAAGGTAAAAGAAAATAGATTTAACGTTAGAATTAAAATTAAGTTAAATTTAGATTTTTAGGATAATATTAATTTATCTAAATATAGGGTATTCAATTAAGAAAAATAAATTGGATAAAATTATCGATTTAGAGTTGATTCAAATAAAAAGAGTGAGATAAAATAATTATAATAATTTATTATATAATTTATCTAGATTTACAGATGATAGGTTAATAAAACAATTAAACTAATATTTAAAAGGTTAAATTTTTGGATAAAAAGCTAAATATTCTAAATTAAGATTAAATAATTTTGGGGTGTTAGAATTATAATTAAGTATGATGATCATAATGGTTCTAATTAATAATATTATAATTATTACTTTAATTTATGGTAATATTTATATTACTATTATATTTATGTAAATAGTAATTATTAAATATAATACAACATTTATGCAAATAATATTATATTATTTATTATAATAATTTATTATAAATATAAATATCATTATAATGATAATATTATAATGAAAATAATATTTATTATTGTTTTAAATAATTTTTATTATAATAATTAATAATAATTGTTATTATAGTAATAGTTATGACTCTAATTTTAACTAGAATACTTTTTGTTGTCATTACTAATTAAAATAATTACAACTAAAATTAATTATAGTTACTACAAAATTTATAATTAATAATTATCATATTAAGGATAATATTTACAATGATAATAATTACAATAATTATGATTATGATTAGTCATAGTGATAATAAGTATAATAATAAGATATATTGATAATAATATTATTCATGGTGATAATAATTTTTTTATTTCTTATATTATTCATGATATTAAAAATAATAACTAGATAATAAATACTAATATATTAATAATAACATACATAATAATATTAATTACATATAGATATGCAAAAATAAATATTAATTAAATAATAATAATAATAATAATAATAATAATAATAATAATAATATGTTAATATCTAATTTTATTTGTGTTTATCTAATCTAATCTGAACCGAAAATAAGGTAAGGAAAACATATCCTTACTCACCTCATGGATACACCAGAACCTTAACACATTATAATGAATTTAGTTTTCCACTTGAAAGAAAATTAATGCAGAAAAATTCATAAAGGTAACTTTTCTAACATTGATTAATTCAACACACTAAGTAATAGGAAGACATGCTCGTGGGAATATAAAATTTGTTTTTAGTTTCTAATATTTAAATTTTAGATGGTTAAAACTTGTTTCATTTTTAAGTAAAATTTCTAAAATTAGTTTGTAATGTCTTAAATGGGTTTTTATTTAGTCAATCACTACCCCCTCCAACACTAGCACAACCAATAATACAAGGGGACTTAATGTTGTCGGTGACAATATTTTCTGATGTTCATCAATCTAAAATTAGACTAAATTAATTTTTTAATATTTAGAATCAAAGATCATATTGAACAACCTATTTTTGGCATGGATTGGATTGCAGTGTTACAAAACAATTAAAAATAAAAGTATTCATATATATATCTATATATTAAAAATTAATAAATATCTAGCTGATTCAAACTGAATCAGATTCTGATTAGCTTATTTTTATATTTTTTACTTTTGAAATCTTAGAATCTAAAATTGTTCCCACCCATCAACTTTTCCAACACTAATTGCGTAACACCTCGAATTTTTATAACCTAAAATTTGAATGTTTAACCTTTTATCTAGAAAAATTTAATCTTTAATTATTGATTTAATTATTTTTGTGAACTTTTAACTTACAAACATAGTTAAATTATTTAATAAATTAATATAATTATTTTTATCATTTTATCTTATTTTATTTATTTAAATAAATCTTAAATTCATAATTTTACCAAAATTATTTTCTTAAATTAATAACCTAGTTTTTTGATAAATTAATATAATAATTTTTCAATAGCCCAATTTTAATCTAATTTTTAATCCTAACCCCAAATCTATTTTCCTTTCCTTTTCTTTATCTTCTTCCTTCTTCCTTCTTCTCCCCTCTGGCCAGCCTAAGCCTTTCCCCTCTTTTTTCTTTTCTTCTTCCCTCTGCCCAGCCCACCCTATCCTCCTCCTTCACTTCGTCTCTTCTTCCCTTCCTCTCTTCTCCCTCGTGGTTTATTCTCTTCCTCTGACCTTCCACTCTTCTTTCTTTCTTCATCTCCCCACCCCTGTTTTTCCTCACCAGCCTATCTACAGCCACCTCCAACGCCTCTACCACCAACCCAACCTCCACCGTTGGCCACCATCCCTTTTCCTTCCTCCCCCTCCTTCTTCCTCTTCCTTTCCCGCCCTATCTCTCCTTCTTTCTCCTCTACGGATGTTCCTGCTGATTCTTCCCCTGCCACTGTCCACTCCCCCTACAGCATCTACCTTCTCTACTACCAGCTCCTCCACTTAACAACTCCTTGCATGATCTCAAGCAGCCAACAGCCCAGCCTCTCCTGTAGCCCTGTCTCCTCTTTTCCTCCCTACAACACCTCACCCTGAAGCCACCACCTCCATTCGGCCACCCCTCCCACCTCCATTTTCCTCACCACCACAACTACTCCCAACTGCCTACCACCAACCACAACCACCTCAACCTCCACTCCTACACCATAACCCACAACTTTTACCCGAGTCATTCCCCCTTCCATTTTCTACATGGTTCACGTTGCACATGCAACGTGAGTTGTGCGTGGTGTTTTCTTATTTATTTTAGATCATATTTAAGGTATAAAGGTAGTTTTTTAATTTTATATTTAATAAACATTTTTAATAAAAATTATTTTTTATTTATTAAACATTAATATGGTATTTATGATATTATTTTTAGGTTCAACATTTTATAAACTAAGCCTAATCATTTTCAGCCCGTTATCGATAAAGTTTGTTTTTGTTGAAAATCAGGTAATCTTTATACTCTATTAAAATATTTGGATATCGCATGATAGCACAGTGGAGTTTTGACATGTACTTTATGTTAAGTATAATTTGTTACAAATGGTATTAGAACGAAACCGGGATCGCTAACAGTACTTGGATGAACCAGTTAACCGCTTAGCAGAATGATTCTTAGGATAAATTGTATTGAGATAGTTAGTAGTTGAGGTACAATGAGATCATTGCGTTCTTTGAGTGGGGGTTAATGTAATACCCATAAATCGAGGGGAGTATTATAAGAATTGATATGGATACTTATATCAGCATAGTATACTGTCATTTTGGTGATTTTGTACTGAGAACTCTATAGTTAAGCATACTAACCGTGGAGTAATTTTTAGGATGGGTGACCCTCCTGAAATGTTTTATTTTTTTAAAAAAATTTCTTGCAAAGTATATGAGTAATGACGAAACATGCTGAAAGACTCGTGTTGATCTGTAGGACCAGTTTATCAATCCAAAAGCACTCCATGGTAGCCCCTGCGTGCGTGGTCATATCAATTCGGAGTGTTACAACTTAAATCATGAACAACCCTTATAACGTGGTGGTGCAGGTGCTGGAGGTTGCAAGAAACTAGTGGTCGTGGGGGAAAGGTGGTGTTAGTGGTGGTTGCGGCATTAGTGGCGTTATGATAATGGTTAATGTGTACGAGATTTAGTTCTTTTCAATTTTCGCCTAAAACCAAATCAAATTATAATTTAAATATTTAAAAAAAATATTAGACTAAATCAAATCATTTTCTAAATACTTTAAACCGAAACAAGACATAATTTTACATTTTGATATACTATTTATGCACTTTAGGATTTAAAATTCATTGTAACACTTGCCTTACATATGGAAAATATTAATCTTAAATTTGAACTAAAGTCTACATCGTGTTTTAACAATTATACAACTAATCTAAATTCAAAATTATAACACCTAGTATGAGATCATCATTAAAATAATTTTATAATACTTAGTTAACATTTGATATGGGAATGATATAGGTGAAAAGGGTACCCCATATTTAATGCCTTTTTATTAATATTTGTTTTGCTTTGATTAAATATCTAAAAATGATATTCACCCAAAAATAATTTACTTTGATCAAAGTACTGTATATAAGAGACAAAAATTACACGTATCTTTTCAATTTCCATTACCACACGTATCCCTCAGAAATAAAAGAGGATTTTTTTTAGATATAGGTGTATGACAACATATAAAAAAAAGTAGAGTTATAACTTACCACTTAAAAGTTATAAATTATTTTATAAAAAATATTTTTTACTAATATACACACACAGAGAGTTTATTATAAGCATAATATAATTTCCAAAATCATGACCAAACCATTTTACAAATTATTAATCAAACCCTGATTAATAAATAATAAATTTAATCTAATTACCAAAGCAGCAATGGTGATGGACAAATATGCACCATTGGGGGGAGGGGACCCTAATGGGGTCGTCGTGGCCCATGGGCCAGTAAATTAATATAACTTATTTTATCTATTTCTTGCCTGTTGAAAACTATCATGTATAGTTTTCTAAAAATCATTTTTCTTTAAAAGGCAAACTAAAATTTTGAACCCAACTCAATCGTAGGTGAATATGAATTGAAGATGATATTTTTAACCCAAACATCATAGCAAACGACCTCCTCACATTTTTCATCTCTTTAATTTGTTTTTTGTATTAAAAGCTTTGTATTTTATATCTAAATAATACACAAATAAATACAAAATTAAAGAAAAACATAATTATTCAACTTTGAAAAAAGTGCTTGATTACTAAATTAATAGGTATTCAATTCATGCACAAACATGAACTTAAATATCTATAAAAGATAACTTTGAGACAAATAACATAATTTTTAATAAATATTATAAATGCAAAAAAACCATAAAATTAATTCCATTCACCAATAAAATGCATCAAATCTTAACATCAAAGTCAAAATAAATTTCAAAATTAATGCAACTCTTTTAATAGCATATAAATATAAGTACAAAAATATCAATTGAATCATGAATAACCTTAGTAACGTGGTGGGAAAGGGAGGCTGCCAAGGTGGTTGCACGCAGAAAATTAATAAAATAAATAAATTAAAATAGTTTATTTTATAGAATCATAGAGGTACATAAAAAATGTATTAGTGGTGAACTAATTTAAATGATAATTTATTTTTACAAATAGTACTATGAGTTTTTGAATCATGTGACACACTTTTTTAAAACTAAATAAATTATGTGAACTAGGTAATGATTAAATTACTAGATATTTGTTAAAATTACTTGTATATACTATAACAGAATAAAAAACAACAAGTTTAGTCAAACAAATAATATACACTCTATTGTATAGTTAAATAAATCATAAAGAAATGTGTAAGAAAAGTTGTTGGATACCAGAATAGGACCCATATTAAGAGAGCTTGGTGCTTCTTGTCAAATGTTAGTTTAGGAAAATATAATTAGTGGTAGTGGCAGCAACACCATCGATCATCACCACCGCAACCTCCTTAAGCTAACACCAAAAGAAGGCAAGAAGGAGGGTTGTTGTGGGGAAATAGAGGCGACCAAACCAAGAGATAGGGATGGGGAAGAGGGGCACGAACTACTGCACAAAAAACTAGATCACCATTCACCAACGGTTCGCTACAGTAGCAGCAACAAAGAAAAGAGGGGGAAAGAGGAGGAAATAGAAGGGTAAAAGGGATAATTTTAAGCGGGAGATGAATATAAAGTTGCAAAAGGGTTAAACCAAGAAAAAGGAAAGAAGGAAACTCGTGAAGAGACGAAGAAGAAGATAACAAACTCAGCAAGAGACCAAGACAATAGCAACGACAAATGGTCGGGAGCTGAAAGTTTGGGATCCAAACATAATATAAATGTCAAGGAAAGAGAAATTAAATGGATGGGAAAAAGGATACAAACATGCAAGGAAAAAAAATCAAGCAAAAAGAAAGAGGGAAATTGAAAACGAATAGGGGTAGAAATGACTCAAAATCAGGCAATTCGATCAGCCTGTAAAAAGGAAGGAAAAGAGGGGGAATAGGAGAATTTTATGCACAATGAAAGGGGCAAGATATGCATGACTTAGGGGGCATATAGGGGGTCGACTGGCAAGTGAAAAGCTCAAAAAAAAATTGAACGGAAAAGGGCACAATCAGGACTGTAAGTTAGGCAGAGAGGGACAAAAAAAAAATGCTACACTTTAAGTTTCTAGGGTTGCATGAAAAGAAAATGTGAAAAACTGCATGGGGGTTAAAGGGCACAACCATGGGGTCTTGAATCAGTCCAGACCTGACGTGAATTAGAGGGACATGGGTGATGGCTTGATTTTGCTTGCTATACATTTGATTGAAGAGTGGTTAAGTGTATTATCGGTTAAAGCTTGATTGAAGAGTGGTTAAGGATAAAAAAAAGCATGATTAGCGTATTCGTAACTGAGTTTTGGTTGAATGAATTCAACAAGGAGGGAAATCTTGTTGGAAACTAGTTAGGATTTGGTTAGGATCAAAAGAGATAGTTAGGAGGTTGGTTACAATTAATTTAATAAATTAAATTGTAAAGAAGACTCAAATTAGTTACGTACGGGAAAAAATAGCAAACGAATTCTGAAAATCAAGAAAAAATTATGAAAAGATAAAACAATTTCTTAGGATTCTAAATATATAAAAATATTAGGCATCAAAACTAGTTTGACACTCAAGGGATAAAAAAATGAATTGAAATGCCAAAACTAGATTATTTGTGGAAACATATTTTTCCCCAAGCAAGCAAAACGAATAAAGAAAGGTTTAAATTACCATAGATGGAAGAATAATAATTTAAAAAAATATATAAACATATTTGATTTTAAATTTTATTTTGGAGCTCAAACAAAGAAAAACGGCCAAACTCATTTAATCACTTAAATGATTTTTTTTTGTGATTTAATGATTTGAGAAGAATGAATTAACCAAAACGGGATGGAATGAGTTTTTAAGTTTAATAATATTTTTATAATAAGTTAAGAATTTTGAATGAGTTGAAAATATATAAATCATAGGAATTGTAAAAAATGTGTTCCTCTACAAATGAATAAAATGAATTGTCAAAGACTAGCATTTAATACGAATGACAGTGATATATGTATTAAATTTTTTAGAAATGGACTACAAGCCCAATTATATATTAATTAGGGTTAGAAAAAGGGGAAAGTTATAGAGTTACCTTAATATTTTACCAAAATAATAACCAAAGACTCAATTGAAGTCAAATAGCGGATTTCCAAAAAGGATGTTTAGCTTACCCTATTCAGTATTATCCTTTGCAAGAAAATTTAATAGAAACACAATATTAGTTGCATATATGATGATAGAAGCTGAATATTGGCATGAAATTAACTTGAGTTAATTTGGGAAAGAGTTAAAGATACCTAGTCAATCAACTTATATGTTCACCTTGGGTTAGAAACTAAATTAAGACTTAATGTTTCCTCTTCATTTGCTCCCAATGACTCATGAATTTGCTATGGTTTGAAATTGGGATGTTTTGGTTTTGATTTGTAAGAAATACTTAAGCTAAAGATGGAGGATAGGTTCGATGATAAGAAGTAGAAACATGCTAATCGATGACGTAGGTTGCCAATTGTTATCAAGTGAGACAAATCTTTTTGCCTTTCTATATGGGGATTCAGGGAAGGCTTTGGGTTGATATTCATAAGTTTAAGTGTTTTGTATGAAGTAATTTGCTAGGTGAAATTTGTAGTTATCACAATATCATCATTTCCTTTATTTTTTTAAAAAAAATAACTTTCTACTAATTATTACTACTATTACTATCTATCATTTTAATGGTTAATACCATTAGTTTTAGCAACTTATTAATTATAATTATTATTTTAGTTATTACCATCACTAATAAATATTATTATTTATCCTTACTTGTGTCATAGTATAAATTTTATTTATTACTTATTATTTTCTTTTTCTTCCTACAACCAATTTCCAAAGAAGGTTTAAAATTTATAAATTTGTTTATTTACAATACCATTTCAGAATTGATAGGTATTACATAGCCAGTAGTGAAGTGCTAAAAGCTTGATCATAGACAATGCCATATACAATTGCAATGGACAAAGGAGATAAATTAAACAATCGTAGAGCTTTGATGATGTTAACTATGTGTCATATGTCTTGTTTATTGTTAGTAAGGTGGAGGTTGCAGATGATCCTAGTTACTATAATGAAGATATATCTTCTCCAAATGCTAATAAGTGAAGAGTGGTCATGTACCAGGAGATGGAATCCTTATTTAAGAATGATATATAGGAGCTATTTGAATCTTCTAAAATGAAAAATATGGTTAGGTGCAAGTTGATTTAGAAAATGAAGGAAGGTACACTAGGCTTCATTAACTTAAGCTATAAGGTAAGGGTTGTAGTACATAGTTTCAGTCAAGTTTCATGTGCATGTTGATTTTCATCAAGTGGTATCACCTATTGATAAACACACCTCCATTTGAGTTTTTCTAACTTTGACCACTCGTGATGATATGTAGATAGAACAACTTGATGTTAAGATAACATTCCAACATTAGAACACATGAAGAGGAGATTTATATGCATCAACCAATGGGATTTGAAGTGGAAGGAAAGAAATACCATGATTTTTTTTCACTGAAAACACTTTTTTATGGGTTGCAGCAATGGCTGAGATAGTGGTACAAATGCTTTGACTCATTCAGGATTTCACATGAGTATCTCTATAGCAAGTATGATAGTTATGCCTATCTTAGTAAGTTTTTTGATGGTTCCTTTATTTATTTATTTTTCTTTATGTTGATGACATGTTAATAACATGTATACATATGTTATAGATTCAAAAATCGAAGACTTTCTTGAGTGACAAGTCTAAAATAAAGGATCTTGGCAACACTAGGAAGTTTCTTGGCATGGAGATATTCAGGAATAGAATTTCTAGAAATTTTTATCTTAGTTAATAGAGATAAAGCATATTTCTACTATATTGGCAAGTCATTTTAGACTTCAGCTAAGTTGTCACCATAGACTAAAGATGAATAAAATTATATAATTGGAGTTCCATAGACAAGCGTTGCTAGACATATGATTTATGCATTTGTCTTCACACATTTTGATATATCTTAAATAGTAAGTGTTGTTACCAAATACATCATGTCTTGGAAAGCGGCATTAAAATTTTGTTAAATGGGTTCTCAAATATATTTGTGTTACTTCTCATATGTGCTTGGTGTAATCCCCCAAAAATTTAGAAAATCTATAATTCAATAAATAGCTTTTATTTAAAATAAATTAGCTTTTAAAATTATATAGTTTAATTATTATATGGATTTTGATTATATAAAATTAGATAGGAATATTTAATAAATTAAAATAAATATTTTATTAATTTATCATACTCATTTTATTTAAATATTTTTTCAAACCAATATTTTACTAAAATTATCCTTTTTAAGCCCATATATTTAATTATATTAAATTAAATTATTAAAAATATTAAATCCTATTATGTTATAAATTAAATTATTTTAATTTCTCCCATTTCTTTTATTATTTTCCTTTTTTTCTCTTCCCTTCTCCTTTTTTTCTCCTTTTTCCTACTCTCTTCTTTTCTTTTCTTTTTCTCTTCCTCTGGGCCGCTGCACTCGGCTTGCTTCCTCTCCCCTACGCACTGGGCCTCGACCCATCTCTCCCTCCCCTTCCTTCCTTCTTCTCCCACACACGACGCAGCCCAGCCCAGCCCGTCCCTCTCTCTTTTTTTTTTCCAGACTGGACCGGCCGGCTTATCCCTCTTTCCTGCGCTGGTCCACCCGCTCGCACCCCATGCCCTTCCTTTCTCTCTTCTTCCATGCCCGACCACCATTGTTTGCCATGATCGAGCACGTCGGCCGCCTACAACTACCATACCCGACCACCACCTACCTCCCTACTACTCCCTCTCCCTTTCCTGTCATTTTCTTTCCTACTTCGAACTAAACCAGCTCCTGGACCACAGCTCGCAATCCCCTTTTCCTTTCCTTCTTCTTCCCTTCACCTCCCTGTCACCTGACCACCACCTGCCACCCTACAACCTGCCCTGGCCGGCCACTTACTCCCCTCTGCCTCCTCTTATTTTTCTTCATCCCTCCTTGCCTCATCCTACTCATAATTTTGAGCCCTCTTTCCCTTCCCCGATTCTTTTCTCTCATTTTCTCCTCCTTCCCATTCTTCCCTGGTTTTTGCACGCCGTCGCTCCAACCACTGCACTAAGCCCCTACGCCGCCCACTGCCACCCTATACCTCAGTACTAAACCACCACAAGACCACCCAAGCCACCCTCGAGCCCCTACAGCCCCTCCCTTCTCCACATCTTCTTTTTCTCCCCACTTTTCTCCCTTATCGCCAAGCCACCTGCAACCACCCCGTTCTCCGTCGTCCGGCCACCTCCGCAACTACCAAAACCACCAATCCAGACCCTGCAACCTCCTCTACCACCACCACACCTTCTTTTCCCGAAACCAGTCCCTTCACCCCCTCCATTTTTCTCCTCTCTTTTCCTTCCTTCTTAGCCACGCCTAGCCCGACAACCATCTTTGCCGCCTTGCTGCCGCTGCCTCCGCCGCCCTTTGTCACCGTGAAACGATCCCCAGCCTCCACCTACACCCCCTCTTCACTCCTGCACCCTTACCTTGCCTCCAATCCTCCCCCATCTACCTCCTTTTCTAGCCTAAAGACACTAAACCGAGCCATCTCCCCCTCCCTTCTACCTCATTAGCATCGAACCTTTTCTCCCCCTTAAGCTGCATGTGGCTCACGCTGTTCATGCAGCGTGAGCTCCACATTGATTTGGAAATTAATTATCTAAATTTTGAGGTATATTAATAGTTAATTAAAGTGTATTATTATTAAATAAATTTTTATAAAGTTTTATCCTTTTTAATTTCCTACTTCTAATATAATAATTATTGATATTATTTTTAGGTGTTGAGTTGCTAATTAAGCCTTGAATCCTTAATCGGGATATTGGTAAGGTTCAATTTTTACGAGATTAAGGTAATCGTTAAAATTCCCTCAAATGCATGGAAAAACGTATGCTACCACATTAGGGATTTTAGTATAATTTTATGCATGTTTTGTGAGCCTAGTATGATATATATATGGTTGCTTATATTGATTGATAAAAAGAAAAGTATGATAGCTTTTGTGCCATATGTAGGTATGATACTTATGGAAGGAGCTTGATTATTGATGGAAATGTTAAATGCTTGTCTATTATGTATTATGTTGCTAATGCTTGAATAATATTATTGTGAGCCTAAGGGTATTTTAGTAATATACTTATGTAAGTATGTAATCTAATATATGTAGTTGCTAATGAGTATTATGTTGAATGATGACAAGTTGGTGGAGTTAGATAATAAGAATGAAGTGCTAATATTAGTATTTTATGTAGTGGTGGTAAAATCATAAAAATGGTGAATAAAGAGTTAAGTGGTAATTTTATAAGCGGGAAGGGTATTTCGGTAATTTCATAAGTAAAAGGGTATTTTGGTAATTTTAGAAGAAAAGGGTAAAATTATAATTTTGTAAGCAAAAGTATATTTTGGTAATTTTGAAAGAAAGGGGTGAAATGATAATTTTATAAGAAAAAAAAGGGGATAAAATTATATGTTGTAAGAGAAAGGGGTATTATGGTAATCTTTGAAGTAAAAGGGCAATATAGTAATTTTATGATTAAATGACAAAACAATAATTTTATAATTAAAGGGGTATCATGGTAATTTTTGGAGAAAAGGGGTAAAGTGGTAAATTTAGAGTTAAAGGGCAATATAGTAATTTTATAAGTGGTAAGGATGGTAATTTTGGAAGTAAGTGGTAAAATAGTAATTTTAGATGTAAAAGGGTATTATGGTAATTCACAAGTAAAAGGGTAATATGGTAAAATTGGATGTAAAGGGGGTAAAATGGTAATTTTAATAAATAAAAAGGATATTATGGTAATTTGGAAGTAAGGGGTAGAAGGGTAATTTTATAAATAAAAGAATATTTATGGCAAACTTGGAAGTAAGGGATAACTTGGTAATTATAAAAACAACGAAGGATTATTTGGTAATTAAATTATGATATTAGAAGGGCGATATAGTATTATAAAAATGGAGAAGGGTTAATTGGAAATTATAATTAGGGAGAAGGGGTAAATTAGTAATTATAATTATGGAGAAGAGTAAATTAGTATTTACAATAATGGAAAAGGGTAAAATGGTAATTATAATAATTGAGAAGGGTAAAATGATAATTATGATAATGGTGAAGGGTGATTTAGTAATTTAACCAATAGGAGGGTAAATTGGTAATTTTGATAATAAGAAAGGGCAATTTGGTAATTTATCCAACTTAAGGGCGATTTATTAATTATAACAAAAGAGAAGGGTGATTCAGTAATCTAACTAACCAAATGGGAAATATGATAAGTGTAACAATTATGAGGGGTGAATGATGATCTAAAAAGCATAGGAGATAACTTTATAACCTAAACCAAGGAAGAGGTAATTTAGTGTTTATGTAACCTGAAGGGTAATAGGGTAATTTGTCAAGTAAGGAAGGGACGACTTAGCAATTGTATAAGTAAGGGGTAAATGAGTAATTTGTACCTGGCATGTTGTTGTGAATGTGGAATTTTATAATATGATTCAAATAATGTTGATTAGCAAGGTAAGAGCATTTGATAATTAGTAAGTATCGCGAGAACGAATCCTAAATCGAAATTAGGTGAGATTATGATGGCCTTATGATTTCTCTGTGTTATGTTGGATAATCGCTTGGATAAGAAATAACTAATGATATTAGAACTATTGAAAGTGAATAAGTATATGATTATTGTGATTTTCGTGATCACGTTAATTAAGACACTAATACTTAAAGTGAAAGACCTCGAGATTGGGAATGGTGGCTCTTTAGGGGTCGCTACCCTAAAGACGTGGTTTAGCCCACGATTATTCTGGTATTTGCTAGTGTGCCTTTGTGCCCTAGCCAGGTCCTATATCTTACTCTATCTACCTCTATGGACCTATTTAGGGGGTATGCATACTTATAGATTAGGTGTCCTTGTTGGTAGGGTACTGAGTTAGCTTTGTGCACCAGTATGACCAGGGTACCTTTGCATCCCTGGGTTTATGGTTGAAGGGTGCTAGGTAGCTTGTATGTACCAGTATGACCGGTGTACCTTTGTGTCCCGGGTTCTTGATCTTCCATCCGAGGCAAATAAATAGAATGGTTGTGTTGATTAAAGAAAGAAAAAAAATACTAATTAGGAAAGTGAAAGATGAAAGAGCCGGGCCCAGTTGACTTATAATATTGATTATCGACCCACTGGTTATAATAGTAGCCCAGGAGAGTGTTTCCCTGGTAGATGATATTGAGTACCGGTCCACCGGATATAATAGTGGCCTAGGAATGTTTTGCCCTAGAGGATGATTATATGTATTCCGGTCCACCGGCCAAAATGGTGGGGGTCCCAAGCTCAATAAAATAAACAGTGGATGGAATAATGATGGACCAGTGGCTTAAGGCCCAAAAGTATCAATCGTACTTTGTAACTTGCTGATATGTGATAGACTTGTTATATATGTGAATGTTATGTATGCACTTCTCATTACATATGTATATAGTTTAAATTATGTGTTGCATTGCGGGCCTGTTTTTAAGTGTGATATTAATGGGTTACTCAGTACCATAGTACTGAAGGGTTCCATTCGTGGGGTCCCTGCCTATTCAATGGGTAGTGTCCCTTTCAGGTCCTTTCAGGTGCTACTTAAGTGGGCAAAGGGAAAGAGAGTAAGGAATTATCCGGAACCATTAGAGGTTTTTGTAACACCCCCAAATTTCACTCCTGAAAAAAAATTCTTTTGAAAGAATAAAGCGGAAGCTAGAAGAGAATTTGGGAAATGTTACCGCCACATCTAACACAAGATAAATGTCAACCATCTATCTCATGCTAGATGCAAGGCTAAAACCTGTCAAACAATTAAATCCGAATTTTAAAAGCTTATTAGAGTATGAGAAATTAAAAGTTAATTACAAAACCCTTAGAAATTTAAATACAACACTTGTAACTTCCAAAGATGAATACAGTTAAACAAAATAAATCTCGAAAGATTAATATCCGGATTGTCTACTCACTCAAGTCAGGCCTTCCACCCCAAAACATTATCCGATCTTAAACCTGCACAAGAGGTCTGCTCCCCACCATCGGTGGATCATCACATGACCCATTCAACCAAGGTAGTATCAGTACGGGTCCGATACTAAGTAAGGTAGCAGGTGCGCTAAGGCCAAACATACAAACATACAACATAACACACATAGCACAATCACATAGGCAACATATAATAATATAGATGATGCAGGTCGGCTACAGTCCGGATAGACTTATTCTTTAGATCTCCAGCAAATATAGAGTCGATTCACATCATAGTCTTTATTAATTCATGTGAGTGTGGAAAACACCACTATTATAGCCGGTGGACCGGTCATACAGGAAAAAACGCGCCTGGCCACTATTATAGCCGGTGGACCAGTCATGCAGGGCAAAATGCTCCTGGCCACTATTATTCACCGGTGGACCGGTCCGGCCCTAACTCACATGAAGTTTCACTGTAATTACTTTGTGTCTTTCCCATATCTTATCATTAATACGTTCGGTTTGTTAAGCACGGAATCCCCCACTATTAAAGCCGGTGGATCGGTCATGTAGGGCACCTCGGCCCTAGCCACTATTATTCGCCGGTGGACCTGTCTGGGTCCGGCTCAACATTTTCCTCTTTAAGTGATTAGTGTCTTAACATATCTTATTTAAAAGTATTTACCCTTGACATGCATGGATAACTATATCCACACTTATCCTCCTAGGAGGGCCCGTCCCATATCTTGGGACTTTTGCGCCCCTTATCACACCTCGTTATCCATTTCCATTTACACTTACACTTAATGAAAACCAACTCTTAAGGGTGTGGGTTAAGGCCCAACACCTCGTGAAATCAAACTCCACCCACTATTATCCTCTAGGGTTTCCCTTGAAACCCTAGTTGGACTTATGTGGTCCAACTTCCTCTTACTTTACTACCATTAATCCATTGATCGTCCAACACCTCATCTCCTATAGATTCAACCCCAAATCATATCACTTTACTCATTGATTTCGCAGGTGATCGAGAAACCCTAGCGGCCACTCCAAACCCTAGCACATTTCTTCTCCCACAAGTAATCTCTCTACTTTCCACCTAACATCACTTACTTCCCGTGACACCCATACTCATCCCTCATATATTAAATTTCCACTCTTAACCCATTACTCCACTCCTCCTTAATTGTTCTTACTTCCACATTTTCCCCCATATTAGGGTTTCCTCCCAAACCCAAATCAAATTCTCCTATACACCTTACACCAACCTACGTACTATTTTTCATCCAAAGTTTCCAACCACTCCCCAATTCTCCCCTTAGTTTGTTTACACCCTAATACAACTTTTCTCACGTAAAGATCTCCCCCATGCAAGATTTTATCCACCCCATGCAAACTCTCAAAGTCCGCATGCAAATTTTAAGGCTCCCATGCATGGTTCCCATCTCTCATTCATTTTAGCCCTTCATCCTCTTTAATTTCCTCTCACGGATCATGAGGTATTTTGGTTAACCTCATATCCCCCTTAGTCAACTCCTTTTGCATTTCCCCTTTTTATCCTTTCACCTCACATCATATTATTAATATCCTAGCATGCATGTCCTAGAGGGTCATGTCATAAAATATCATAAACACAACAGAACAATCATTATACACACATCACAAGGAATTCATATAAGCATACCTCAACTCCAAGCTACGCTACAAGTAATTAGTCATTAAAATCATATAGTACACAACATGGAGTAACATATGGCACACAAGGCACATAACACACACGTAATTGATCTTAGCCACATCCTTACTTAATACGACATCGGTCTTGGAGCACGTTCCTACGCCTCCTCCGGGTTTCGACTTGATTCGCCTATAAGAGGAAAAACTATGGATTAACTTCCCTCTAACCAAAATTACTATTCCTCCAACCTTACCCTTATCACAACTTACTATTAGGGATAAAAATAATAATATTACTTTTATAAGTAAAAGTAGGGTTATTATTCCTAAGGTAGCTAATCATGCTACTACTAATCAAAAGTAGGTCTTAATAGCTACAATAATTTAAAGTAATTATAATAATATTTATTATTAACGGTAATAGTTTCAATGTTACTAATAATGATAATAGTAGTAGTGATAGTAGGGTTAGTGATATATGAAATATTAATAATAGTGACAAGGTAATAAAACTAATAATAATAATAATAATAATAATAATAATAGCAACAACAACAACAACAACAACAACAACAACAACAACAACAACAACAACAATAATAATAATAATAACGATAATGATGTTAAAATAATAATACTAAAGTTATAGGTCATTAATAATAATAGCCATAACAGTTATGAATATTTCAAATTTAGGTTAAATAATAATAATAGTAATAATAGTAATAATAACCTTAAGAATAATACTAATAATACTACTAAAAATAACTAACACTTGAATAACAAGGTTTTAGGGGTTGGGGAGTTTAGAGGACCACCTACGGATGGTGGTGGCATAGGCGGCGGCGCACGGTGGCGGCAGCGGTGGCGATGGGGGAAGAGAGGTGGAGAAAAGGTGAAGGAGGGAGGAGAAGGAAGAGGAGAGGGTGGTAGGGAAAAATGAAGGTATGGGGAGGTAGAGGGAGCTCCCCTAGTCGTTTTAGAGGGCAGAGGGGGTGTTGAAAGCAGCGGGATAGGCGGAGGGCGGTGGTGCCAAGGGCGGCGATGCTCGATGGAGTGCTGATTAGAGAAGGGACTTTGCACGGTCGGGGTGGCTCGTGTAGAGTAAATCGAGGGAGGAGGGAGGCTTAGGTTGGTAGAGGGTGATGCAAGGAAGGGTTCCATGGGTGGATCAGGCGGCGGCGATGGGCGGTGGCGACGGGGCAGTTGTCTAAATTAGGGGTGGCGCAAGGCGGGTTTTCCGGGCTGCGGTTCCAAAAGGTCCGATAATGGATCCCCGGGTGGTATTTATAGGCCGAAAATGGGGAGAGAACCAAGAGAGGGGACAGAGGAAGGTAGGGGCAGACATAGATGGCACGCCGACCGGCGGTGGTAGGCCGATGCAGGTCTGCCATGCAGATCTGCGTTCGGTTAGGGAGAAGAAAATGGGGCGGGAGTAGGCACGCGCGAGAGGGAGAAGAAAATGGAGCGTCGGTCGATCGAGGAGGGACAGACGAAAGACTAGGGAGAGAGGGAGAAGGTGGGCAGGCAGCGCAGGTGGTTGGTCGGTGCAGAGGGTGTGGCTACGAGTTGCAGCGGGGCACGGGGAAGAAGGGAAAGGGAAAGAGGGAGGGATCGGTCCGGTCCAGGGAAGAAAAGAAAGAAAAAGAGGGGGTGTTTAGCCGGGCGGTTCGGGCCAAGGAGGAAGCTGGGGCGGCTTGGCATGCGCGGGACGGGGGAGGAGAAAGGGACCTGGGCCGGTAGGTTGGCCTAGTCGGGGGAAATGGGGGAAAGAAGGAAGAAAGGAGAGGGGGGAGAGAACAAAAAGAAAAGGAAAATAAGGAAAAGGGAAAATAGGAAAATAGGGGAGAAAAATTAATAAAATAACTTAGGGAAAATAGGTTGTAGTATTTTTGGTAGATAAACAATTTTTTTAATTATTTAACTTAATATATTTAATTATATTATTTTAAAAGGTAACTTTTAGAAAATATTGGTTCAAAACCTTATTTAAATAAAATGAGTATGATAAAATAGCGATTTATTTATTTTAATTTATTAAATACTCACATCTAATTTGGTATACTTAAAACCCACAAAATGATTAAGTTAAATAAATTTAAAAGGCAAAATCCTAAACATAATTAAATTAAATAAGTTTAAGTGTTAAATTATCCCTAGTAAAAGTGATTTATTAAATTATAGGCTTTTAAAATTTTTGGGGGATTACAGTTTTTCCCTCCTTCTCTTTTGAATTCATGGTTTTAATGTTAATGTTGTTAATGTAAGCATCATTGGTGGATTTTATTCTTATAAATGATTTCATACGCTACTCTGATTTAAATATGGATTGTAAGTTGTGTTTTACACTTTCAGCCTTAGCACTTAGTACTAGAACGGTAGGAGTGAATCGGTCTGGTACTAATTGTGGCGGTAATGTCCCCAGAATTCACGATTTTATAATTTTCTTCCGCTAACTTTTTCAAATAAAACGAAATTTTTCAGTAGTGAATTTTGGGGGTGTTACACTTGGAGTATAAGATGATGTTTAGTGGAATTGTTGGATATTATCATTCAGATTTTGTAGGAGATCTGGATAATATAAAATATACTTTTAAGTTATAATTTTTTATTTTATAGAACGACAACCAATTGGCAAGTTCTTTTAAAGGATGATAATTAGATTTCTTGGTTTGTTGGGAGCTTAAATCTAATCATAATGTTGTTTTAGTTCCTTATGATAATGAGAGTGCAATTCATTTGGCCAGAAAACAAAATTCCTTTCATAAGAGAACTAAAAATATTGATATGAGGTATCATTTCATATAAGGTATTGTTCCTATGGAAGAAGTTTTGTTGGAGAAGATCAATACTCTAAGTAATTAAGTTGATAAATTAATGAAGTCATTGTTGCCGGTCAAGTTTACCCAATGTATGGATTAGGCGTCTTATTGAGTTCGGAAGATCAACCCTAGGAGATTTTGGAAAAAAGAGTTTGTGGTAATTTTTCGTGGTAATGATACAAGGTGTAGTTCAAGTCAAAGGTAGACACTACAAGAAAAAGGCCTAATGTAATACCCCAAAAAATTAATTTAATAAATACCCATCATTTGGGATACTTTAAATTTTAAATTAATTTAATTTAATTATTTTGTAGATTTTTGAGTATATTAAATAGATATGAATATTTAATAAACTAAAATAAATATTTTATTATTTTATTATACTCATTTTATTTAAATAATTTTTTAAACTAATATTTTACTAAAATTATCCTTTTTAAACCAATATATATATATATTAAATTATTAAATTTATTTATCTATAAAAAATATTAAATATCTTTATTTCAAAAATTAATTTGATTTTACTTTCTCCCTTTTTTCCTTTTCCTTTTCTTTCTCCTTTTTCTTCCTTTTCTTTTTTTCATTTTTCAATTTTCCTTTTCTTTTTTTCTTCCTCTCCAAGCTGTCCGGCCTGCTCTCCCCCCTCGCATTGGGCCACCTGCTCACTTCCTCCCCTCCTTCCTCCTCTCCCTTGTGCGTCCAACTTGGTCCTCCCCCTTCTTTCTTTTCTTTTCTTTCTTTCCTCCCTATTGGGCCAACCCATCTCCCCCTTCTTTCTTTCCCTCTCCTTCGTGCACGCTAGCCTGCTTGCTTGCCACTCTTTCTCCCTCACCCGACTGGCCTGCCTCTCCTTTCCTTTTCTCATTCCTTCTCCTTCAACCACCGCGCACATGGCCAACATGCTATGTTGCCTGCAACTCCAGCCTACAACCTCTGCCCCTCCAACCCTACTCCCTCTCCCTCTCCCCTCATCCCTTTCCTTCCATTTTCGGGCCATACATGCCCTGCATTGCTTTCCCCTTCTCTACCTCCACCCTGCACCACCACCGTCTGCCACCCTCCTTCCTCTTTTGCCACCTCCACAACCACCAATCTCCTCCCTGGAACCTCTCCTACCACCACCTTGCCTCCCTTGGCCGAAAACCCCCTACAGGTCCTCCCTTCCCCTCTTCTTTCCCCTACCTTCCCCTTCTCCGTGCACCCTTTTTTTCATCCCTACAGCCATAGTCACCGTAGCCCTAAGCTTCCAATCATCCACCCCGACCACCACCTACACCCATACTCCATCCCTGCACTCAACCACCACACTAACACCCCTCCACAAGTCCTCTACCTAACCCTTAAAACCCCACCTGAAGCAAACCCTCTCCTTTTCCCATTTCTCCTCTTCGACCCCCTTCTTCCTTACCCTCTGCATGTAGCGTGAGTTTGCTGTCCTCTTTGATAATATTGGATAATAATTTTGAGGAATAATAATGGTTAATACTAGTATATATTTAATTAAGCTTTTGATAAAAAAATATTCTTTGGATTTTCTAATCTATTATGCAAATTTTTATATTGTTTTTAGGTATTAATTTTTACTAATAAAATCTCAAACTTTTAACTGAGGGTGCCAATAAGATTTAATTTTTGTTGAAAAAATAAGGTAACTATTGTACCCTACTAAAATGCGTGGATATACATATGCTAGCACATTAGAATTTTTAATATGTTTATATGCATGATATATGTTGTTAAGTATAATTTATTTAGTGGCATATGTTGGTTGATGAAAAGAAAAGCATGATAATTTATGTGTCATGCGTATAAATAATGCCTAAGGGAAGGATACTTATTATTAATGATAATGTTAAATGCATATGTATGATATGATATGCTAATGTGGCCACTTGTTGCATAAATAATGTTATTATAGGCCCTAGGGGCATTTTAGTAATATTTCTTGTGTAAGGGTGTTACCTAAATAAGTGTAGGTGTTCATGTTTATTAATAATAAATAATAATAGTTGGTGGTGTTGGATGATGTGTATGGAGCATGTATATCAATATTTTATGTAGTGAGGATATTTTGGTAAAATTGATATAATAAGGGTAAAATGGTAAATTATAAGTGTAAAGGGGTTAAAATGGTAAATGGATAAGTAAGGAGGGTATTTTAGTAATTTTACATGGAAAAGGTGATAACTTGGTAAATTTTGTGGATAAGATGGTATTTTGGTAATTTGACATAAATGAAGGGTATTTTAGTAATTTGACATAAAAAAGGGTATTATGATAATTTTATAAAGTAAAGGGGTAAAATGATAATTTCATAAAGGAGAAGGATATTTTGGTAATTTAACATAAAGGAAAGGAAATTTTTGTAATTTTTTAAACGGGTAAAATAATAATTTAATAAAGAAAAAGGGTATTTTGGTAATTTGGCATAATGAAAAGGATATGTTGGTAATTATGCAAAGTAAATGGGTACAATGGTAATTTGATAAAGGAGAAGATTATTTTAGTAATTTGGCATAAAGAAAAGGGTATTATGCTAATTTTATAAAGTAAAGGGTTAAAATGGTGAATTAATAAAGGAGAAGGGTATTTTGGTAATTTGGCATAAAGGAAGGGTATTTTGGTAATTTTGTAGAAAGAGGGGCAAAATGGTAATTTTAATAGTTAAGAAGGGAAATTTGGTAATTTAACCCATAGAAAGGTCAATATAGTAATTTTAATTAGTAAGAGGGGCTATTTAGTAATTTAACCAACCGAAATGATAATTTGGTAATTTTAATAAATAAGAAGGGCAATTTGGTAATTTAACTAAGTAGAAAGGGTAACATGTTAATTTAACCAAGTGGAAGGGTTAATTGGTAACTAACAAGTATGAGGGGGTAAAGTTGGCAATTTAATAAATATGGAGGATAATTTGGTAATCTAATATATACTAGGAGTATTTTGATAATTATGCAAACATAAAGGGTAATATGGTAAATTGACAAATAAAAATAAGTAACTTGGTAATTTTACAAATAAGGGGTATTTCAGTAGTTTTGTAAGGATGGTGGGGTAAATCGATAATTTGCATATGGCTTGTCAATGGATTAAATAAGTCTCCATAATTAGACCTCAGTGACATTAAATAATAATATAAGGGTATGATATGGTGTTTGTCTCATATTCATAAAAGGGGTGCCTTAATCATTAATCGTGCATGGTAATGTGTGTTGGATGTGATATAAGGGTATGCTAGGGTTAAGTATTCCATGACCCTTCTATATGGACTAACCAAACTCTAAGATCATATTATGATTATGATATGATAGCCCTTATGACATATGAATAAATAGAAACAAATCCTGAATTGGAATTGGATGATATATGGATGGCCTTAGTGGTTTCTTTATGTTAACATGGATAACTGTATGAATAAGGAATACTTTACAATTATAGAAACAAATGGGAATGAATAAGTATGTGGTTGTTGTATTTCTCGTGGTCACTTTCATTGAGACATTAATAATTAAAGTGGAAGACCTCAATATCGTGAATAGTGGCTCTTTAGGGGTCGCTACCCTAAAGATGTGGTTTAGCCCACAATTATTCTGGTATTTGTTGGTGTGCCTTAGTGACCCACCTAGGCCCTACACCTTACTCTATCTACCTCTGCGGACCTATTTAGAGAGTATGCGTACTTATGGATTAAGTATCCTTATTGGTAAGATACCGTGTGTCCTCATGCACCAGTGCGACTAGGGTACTTTTGCATCCCTAGTTTGATAGTTGAAGGGTACTGTGTTGCTTGCATGCGCTAGAATGACCGGTGTATCTTTGCGTCTCCGAGTTCTTGATCTTTCCCTCGAGTCAAATAAATGAAACTGTTGTTCTAATTAAAAGAGAAAACACAAATCATATAAAGTGAAAGGTTATTGAATGGGCCCAGATGGATTATATCATGTGTACCAATCCACCGGTTACAATAGTGGCCCAAGAGTGCTTTGTCCTGGAAGATATATATGTGTACCAGTTTACCAGCGAATAATGGTGGTTAGGTACGTTTTACCCTGAAGTATATTTCTGATCCACCGGCTATAATAGTGAGGGATCCCAAGCTCAATAAACCAAATCTTGGATGTGAATAAATTAAGAAAAAAAATACTAATCACTTATAGTGGAACACTATGTGAGTTGAGGCTAGACCGATCCACTAGCCATAATAGTAGTTAGGAGCCTTCTGCTCTGGAGACCGGTCTACTGGCCAATAATAGTGGTCAGGTACGTTCTGACTTCTGCCTTGAAGTGTATTTTCGATCCATCGGCTATAATAGTGGGGTTTCTATACTCACATGGATATAATTCAAAGATGATGATTGAATAATGATTAATTAATGGTTAATGACCAAATGACTTACTTTCATCCTCACAATCGATTATTATAATATAAGTTCTGCCTTGATATCTGTCTCTCTCTTCATATGTTATGGTATTGCTAAATGAATGGTCTTGTGCTATGCAATTCTTATTGTATGAGGCATTGCACTAGGTGTTATCTCTTAAGTTCTTATGGTTATCTTTATGCCTGCACATGTTATCGTTGTATATTGTTATGTATTATGTGTTGCATGCGAGCATTACCTTTCGATTTGGTTTAAAGGGTTACTTAGTACAATAGTATTGAAGGGTTCTATTTGTGGACCCCTACCTATTCAATAGGTAGTGTCCCTTGCAAGTCTATTGTAGGTGTTATTGAAGTGGGTATAGGGTACTAGCATAAGGATTATCCAAAAAACTTTTAAGGTTTCACTCTCCACCTCCTTCCTTATTTAAGATTATTTTACACTTGTAACCATTAATAGTGGGGTTTTATCTTTTGTAATGTCTTTACTGCATAACTCTGATTTAAGTAAAAGTGAATTTGTGTGAATGGTATTTTGATTTCTTTTCTAGCCTTAGCACTTGGTGTAATACCCCAAATTGAGCGGAGTGTTATAAGGATTGATTTGGCTACTTATATCAACATGATATACCATTATTTTGATGATTTTGTCCTAAGAACTCCACATTTAAACATGATAGTTGTTGAGTAATTTTAGGATGGGTGACCATCTTGGAAAGTTTCGAAAATTTTCTGAAAATTTCTCAGGAAGTGCATGAGTGAGGACAAAGCACATTGAAAAGACTCTTGTTGATCTGTGGGGTTAGTCGATCAATTTAAAAGCACTTCAAAGTAGCATCCACGTGTTTGTATCGACTCGCGATGTTACAAATGGTATCAAAGCAAAACCGCGACCATGAGTTGAACTTGGATGAGTCAGTCAGTCAGCTAGCAAGACGATTCTTGGGATAAGATGTATTGAGACAGTTAGTAGTTGAGGCGTAACAAGGACATTACATTCTTTGAGTGAGGGTGAATGTAATACCCGAAATTAAGGGGAGTATTGTAAGGATTGATCTAGCTACTTATATCAACATGATATACCATTCTTTAGGTGATTCCATCCTAAGAGCTCCGCAGCTAAGCATGCTAGTTGTGGAGTAATTTTAGGATGGGTGACCCTCCTAGGAAGTTTCGGAAATTTTTTTAAAAATTTCTTGAGAAGTGCGTGAGTGAGGACGAAGTGTGCTGAAAGGACTCGTGTTGATCCATGGGGCCAACCGATCAATCCGAAAGTGGTCCCAAGTATCCCCTGCATGGTCTTGTTGACTCGGGGAGTTGCACTTGGTATTGGAACGATAGGAGTAAACTGGTTTGGTACTAAGTGTGGCGGTAACATCTCCGAAATCTACAGTTTTGCTTCAGAAAACTTTAATTAAAACGAATTTTTTTAGTAGTAAATTTTGGGTGTTTACACCTAACACCAATGATCTTTATATAAACGGCAACCAATCGTCGGTGTTAGACCTTAATAGCGATGATTACTCGTCGGTATTAGATCGGGCATAGATTTTTTTTTTTTGAAAAAAAGGCAGAAAAATTCAAATTACACATGATACTTATCTTTGGTGTTAAATGGTGCTAAAATTTGCCCTCAAATTTTTTTATTAAAATGTCAGGAAATTATATGCCAATGATTTATTTCTTAATACCGACGATACGTATAATTGGTAATAAGTAATCTGCTTCATCAAAATCCCATGGAGGGAAAATTATTACCGAGCATAAATAAAAATCTTATTATTTACGATATTGTCTTTAATACCGACGATATATCATTGGTAATAATTGAAAATACTTAGTCAGCCAAAATAAGACGAAAATATGCCACCAAGGAAAGGGATAATAATGAATTTTTTGTTACGGACGATTTATCATCGGTATTAAGAGTACATTTTTTTGGGGCTAGGGAGATGTTGTCGTTTAAATTAGTCGAACTTAATATTGACGATTTATCATGGGTATTGAGAGTACAATTTTTTTGGGATAGGAGAATGATGTCATCTAAATTAGTTGGTCTTAATACTGACAATAAGGGCTTAATACCAATGATTAAAATCATCAGTATCAAGATTCTATTATATCCCGACCACAAGCCCTAGTTCTTCATTTGTTGTCTTTCTCTTTCGACTTCAATCCTCACTCTCTCTTATCCCTGACCTTCTCACCATTTTTTGCCGTCATTCTTCATCTTTCTTTTTTGTTTGTGTCATTTTTCAAGGTTTCTATGCTTCTAATTTTTGCTTCTTATGTATTATTTGGTTTAAGAATATCTAATTATGGTTCTTTAGGTGTAATTGGATAACCACCACCACACAACCACTGGAGCACTACCGTGTTGCCGCAAGGTTGAGCTACGCCATCGCCGAGCACTACCAAGCAACCCTACAACGTTAATTTGGTATAAATATTAAGTATTTGTTTTGATTTATGGAAATATTTATACATTACTTAAATTGTAATAATTTATAAATCATATTATTTTAGTTAGGGTTTGATTGGTTTATTAGATTATTGTATTCTAGTTTTGTAGAATTGATTCACTAGAATTTATATAATAGAAGTATTAGATTATTATAGTTAGATTATTTATATAATTGTTACTATGCATGTTAAATTAGAAAAATATATCATCATGTTTTAGCTGATGGCTAGTAATTAATATATACGGTAGTATCTTAGTATGTGTATATGTTTTTAGAAGCAACAAGTTATTAGACTTTAAAATTGGTGATATATATGTAATTTTTTTGTAATTTTTTTTGATTTAATTAATATTTGTTACTAAAAATAAGATAAATAATAAAAATAAGATAAGAGATAAATAGTTAGAAAAATTAATTTTCATTTGTTGTTGTATAATAATAGTAATAATTAATGGTCATGCCAATACTTAAAACAAATATGAAAATTAAAAAAAAAACATTCATGACCTTACAGAGTAATTAATAAGTTTAAAAAAAATTATTTTGACTTTTTAGGTCTTGAAAATATAAAATAATTAATAGGTATGCTTGAACCTAGTTATTAAAAAAATGAAGGTAAAAAATTAATCTTTAACCTTAAAATGTAATTAATGAAATGATATAAAAAAAACTCAAATGTTTGATACTTTCTAATTTTACATAGTTGAACCCTTGTGAAATCAAAAGAAATGAAATAAAGTCAATGTTAACTTAAAATAAGGGGCTAAGGTTTATTTTTATTTTGTGCCATTTTTGTTGGTGATAAATTTAATTATTGATAAGGTAAGTGAAAATTATTTACTTGAACAAAATCTTATCCTTGTAGACTATGTTATGGGTGTCGGAATTCATAAGGTATAAAATTTGGATTATTACATTTGATTTCGTCACTATTACTTTAATAATTTTATTATTTTAATGATACAATTGTATATGCATGTTTTTAAGTTATAGGAGGAGGGCCATAGAAGGAAATAGAGACTGGATGATGTTGGAGGAGTTTGAGAGAAGAGGTTAGAAAAAGTTTGAGATGGACTTTGATTTTCAAGCAAACATGTTAAATGTGATAGATCTATATAGAAAATTGTTTATCATATGTGTTGAGAATAAGAGTAAGACAAAGATACCACCATGTTATAAGAAGTGGTCACATGTTCCTCTAGAGGATAAGGCGAAGATCCTCCCCAAAGTTGAGGTAAAGTTTATTTTTTTATCTTTTGAATTAAATTATGAAATGAAAATTATATAAATTCTAACTTATGGTTGTGTATATATGCAAAATTATTTTGATTTGGCTCCATGGATTGAAAATGCTTTATGGCCTACAATTGAATAAGGTCTTGATTAAATGATGGCTAATTGATACAAAGATCGTAAATGCGAACATAAAAAGGATTGATAAAAAGACAACAATGATAGGTCTTTTTTTTTAGTCAGATATGTGGCAAAGATGTATCGATCTATGAACTTTGGAATATGTAAAGGTAATATTAAATTTTGGTATACATATTAAATAAAATTACATATAAAGAATATAAACAAATTACTATTTTGTTTGTGAAGGCTTTGGCAGGAAAAAATGCTGCTAGTAGAGAAAAACATATCACTCCTTGTCATGGTACATAGTTATTGTTATAACATCTCTACAAGAAGGTATTTTTAGGTTTTTGATTCTTTTTTTATCATGTAATGTATTAAATTTTTTCTTATATATAGACTAATCCTCAGACAAGCAAAATGTTACATGTCGTGGAGACTTATAGAGAAATGTATTTCAAGAATAATAAATGAGTCACTTCCCAAACTAAGGAGAATTTTGTAGGTTAGTTATATGTAATTAATTGTAATATACATTATTAAAATTTCTTATAATACGTCTAACCTTTAATTATATGTACAAAACAACATGTTACGAAAACAAGAGTAGACCTTGCCCCAAATGGCTTATTGTAGTGCCGATGACCCTACACCTCCTGAAATTGATGAAAAATTGATACTCGAGGATGTATTAGGTAGTCGTCTAGAGAAAAAAAAACATGTAGGACAGAGGCTTGCAAGGGAGGGCTCAAGTCGTACTATTTCTTGCACAAGTTGGATGCATGCTAATCTATTACAAGAGCAATAATAGAAATCTCAAATAGAACAAAATTAAAAACAAATGAGCGAGATTGTAACCCGACAACAAGCAATATTTGAGTGTCAAGGAATTAAAACAAATGAGAGCTTTTATGCTTACATGGGCTCAAGGTCATCCACCTCTGCCATCTAATTAAGATGAAGATAAAGATGAAGATGATTTTTAGGTTTTAAGACTGTATTGACAAGTCAAATGTAATAACAATATTTTTTTCCCTTAAATTATGTTTATAGAACAACATTTGTCTTTAAAATGTTATTTAGTAAATATTTTCAAAATATTATTTTTCATTTTCTTTAATATTTTAAAAAGCGAAATACTTATGATAAATTATTGGTAATTAGGTTCTTAATAGAAAATATTGTTCGAATAAAACATTTATTATCATCGGTATTAAGTAGTAATCATTGTTAATAAGGTTTTTTACATTCAAATTTTTTCCCCAAATTTACAATTGATATCGTTAGTGTTAGAGGCTATTGTTTTTTTTTCTAGTTATACTTAATCGTCGATGCTATGCCTTACTATCGACCCACTTGTACCGATGATTAAATAACCACAAATAATTGTCGGTAATATGTATTACCGATGATTTAGATCGTCGCTATTATTCTTATTTCATTAGTGGATGATTGTTCAATTAGTTTCCTTTAATTAGTATATAAAAGAAGATATTTTGTATACAAGGGCCTTTTAGGCTCGTTTCACCAATTAATTATATTCTATCTTGTCTACCTATATATTTCCAACTTTGATGGATTTATGGATGTAGCCTAAACACTTGCAAAATAGCCATTCTTGAATCCAGATAGATTTCACGCTTAATTATTATCCTAGTTTGCATAATTCTTACAAACTTAATAAAATCATCTAATTAATAATCTTTCATGTGTAGGTCAATTTGATGGAACTAAGTAAAATCATATGTAATTTTTTTTTATTTTCTCAATTATTTTTTGCGCTTGTTCTTTCCAACATATTTTTGTTGATCCAAGCTAATTTGATGTGAATTAAAATTTGTAATAAATAATCATT
Source organism: Tamarix austromongolica (assembly GCA_039764185.1). Taxonomy (NCBI): domain Eukaryota; kingdom Viridiplantae; phylum Streptophyta; class Magnoliopsida; order Caryophyllales; family Tamaricaceae; genus Tamarix; species Tamarix austromongolica. The sequence continues at coordinate 79,445,772 of CM077814.1, read as the reverse complement.
ACTATTTTACTGTTGTTAATATGGAAATTAATAGTTTCCTTGCTGGTATTATCACTAATGTTATCATTAATTAGTATTATTATCATAATAAAAATTATTAATTGTATATTTATTTTGTTATTCTCAAGAGTTTGTATGAATACGCCCTTAGTGTTTGTTATTCAAAGTTCAATCGTGGACGATCCGCTTCTTCTAAAAAAAAACATGCTGGGTCGCTGAAACATAACCCTAAAAGTTTTAGAGAGTGGGCTGTGCATGCGAGCTGGTACTGAGGATAAATTAGGGGCTGGTGAGTGAAGTTGAGTTCAATATATGAGCCCGTAACATTTATACATTTCGAAAAGTTACCAGCCCACGGGCCAGTGCGTCAAGACTTTCAATTTTTAAACAAAAATAGCCTTGGTCCTGATATAGCTGGGCTTCAAGTAGGGCTGTTAACGAACCGAATCGAGTCGAGTCGAGGTAGGTTTGGGCTTGACTCATTTACTAAACGAGCCTAAAAATAAAGCTTGAGCTTGATTTGTTTATAAACGAGCCGAGCTTTTAACGAGTCGAGCCGAACTTTTAACGAGCCGACTCTCGAGCTTTGGTGGTAAACGAGCCGAGCTCACGAGCTTTTCCATTCTAAACGAGCTCGAGCCTAAATTTATTAGGCTCAAGTTTGACTTGTTTAATAATCGAGCCGAGCTCGAGCCAAATTTGTAAGCTTGTTTAATAAGCGAACCGAGCCGAGCCCAAAAAGCTCGTGAGCCGGCTTGGTTTGTCAACAGCCCTAGCTTCAAGTGCCAGAAAGATGTGCGTGTATATATATATATATATATATATATATTTCCCACGTATTATTGCAAGTTTATAATCAAAATTTTACGGGTGTAGGTTTTCAGGTGGATTCCCGGTAAAGAGTTGAGGCGATTTTACATGGGTTGAGAGCATTATAACCGTACGTCTTTTTTCTATTAGAAAATATTTTATGAGCAGCGATGTATTGAAAAGTACGATCCATGCAAGAATACCAGAGGCCGGATAACATGCATCAGAGTTCAAACACCTTGACATTTCCGGCATCAGGAGGAGCGTCCCCTATCGATTACCCAATCTCCTTATCCAGCCCATCAGTTATTGAATAAGAAATATGCACATCAGCAAAGCGAGTACCCGCGAGAAGAAAGTGAGCTCTAACATCGTGGTGGAGCAGTCAGCTATTGTCGGTCTTGGATCAACGACAGGACCAAAGATATTATGTGATTAATATGTTTCCATATGTGACGGTCAATGTCACGACCAAAGACTATTTTTGGCATCATGGATCCACGTACAAATTGGTGTAGCATATGTCGACGTTGTGCGTTTTTTATTTTATTTTATTTTTAAAATTATTTCTCTGGTGTATGGATGGTTGGCATCGTTGCAATAAAGGAAGTTGTGTCCCTCTTCTATATATATATATAAATATATATATTTCTGTTGCGTATTTATAGAGATGGCAATCGGGTTGGGTTATTTTAAGTTCAGGTCAGTTTAGGTCATTGTATTATTTGGATTAGGTTAGTTTCAGGTCAGATCGTTATTGTTTTGGATCATTTCGGGCTAATATACCAGGTTGGGTAGGGTTCAAGTTAAGTAAACTTGGGTTTGGGTTATTTCAGGTTAACTTGAATGGTAGGATTGAGTTGGCTTTGAATCATTTTTTGATTAATTTAATTAGGTGAGTTCGGTCCGTTCGGGTCATTTCGTGCAATTTGATAGGTTAGTTATGTTGAGTCTGAATTGTTTTGGGTTAACTTGATGTGTCAGATCATTTCGTGTAATTTGAAGGGTTGGGTTCAAGTAGCGACTCGTTAATTTGATAGGACGGGTCAGGTTGATTTTTGATAGGTTGAGTCAAATTCGGATATAAGTAATTATCATTTATTACATTATAAATATTAGAGACAACATCAATAATAAGATTACTAGTACAGATACATGAAATAAGAATATTAGATGTACTTTATTTTCATAAGTAAATAATAATGTTTTTTATATATTTTAACAATACAAAAATATTGCAAGATTCAGTCTAACAAAGATATTTATTATTTATTATCATTTATTTGATTACTTAAAATATGACTATACAATGTATAATTATCATTTATTATATTATAAGTATAGAGACAATCATAAGATTACTAGTATAAATAAATAAAATAACGATATTAAATGTATTTTATTTGTACAAGTAAATAATAAAGATATTTATATATTTTAATAATAAAAAATATTGCATGATTCAATCTAAAAAAGATATTTGTCATTTATTTGATTACTTAAAAAATAAAAATAAAATAAAGGTGATCATAATATGACTATCTAGTGTATAATTATCATTTATTACATTGTAAATATTAGAGACAATCATAAGATTACCAGTACAGATAAGTAAAATAAAAATATTAGATGCGCTTTATTTTCATGAGTAAATAATAATGATATTTATAAATTTTAATAATAAAAAATATTGCATGATTCAATCTAACAAAGATATTTATCATTTATTATTATTTATTTGATTACTTAAAAAATATAATTTTATAAAATAAAAGTGATCATAATATGACTATATAATGTATAATTATCATTTATTACATTATAAATATTAGGTACAATCATAAGATTACTAGTATAGATAAATATAATATGAATATTAGATGCACTTTATTTTCACAACTAAATAATAAAGATATCGATATATTTTAACAATAAAAAGCATTGTATGATTCAATCTAACAAAGATATTTATCATTTATTTAATTATTTAAAATATTTGATTACTTAAAAAAATATACTTTTATAAAATAAAGGTGATCATAATATGACTATACGATGTATAATTATCATTTATCATATTGTAAATATTAGAGACAATCATAAGATTATAGATACATAAAATAATAATATTATACTCGCTTTATTTTCATAAGTAAATAATAATAATATTTATAAAATGTAAAAAAATTATATGATTCAATCCATCAAAGATATTTATCATTTATTTAATTACTTAAAAATATATATAATTTTATAAAATTAAGGTGATCATAGATTCATAATATAACTATACAATGTATAATTATTATTTATTTTATTTTAGATAGTTTATAATTTAAAAGAAAAAAAATGGTCCGATCAAATCTGAACCGGACCCCTGCCCATCCCCCCCTTTTTTTGGAGAAAGTTAGTTGATACTTGTTATTCATCCACATCGGGGAAGGAATCAAAATGTACACATCATGCTAAGGCATGAGGATACACCCCCAATACAAAACAAGGACAAAAAATTTAAGCTAGAGATTATAAGGTAGTAAATCCAAGCTAATTCAATAATGCTTGATACAGGCTGTTTTAATCCTTTGGATAAGAGGTGAGAAGTCTGTAGGAGGTGTTGAATTGGATTGAATGGACAATTTGAGAGACAGACTGGGATTTGTTGGAAAAAATTCTGAGGTTTCTTTCAAACCATATATCATAAACAGTAGCACAAATGGAGGCTCTAAACCATTTCTTTCTCCAATGCTTCCCCCTGTTATGTTTATGCATCCATCTGAGTTCTTTGTTTAAAAATTTGCCTTTTGTGGCAATCCCCATCTATTTTAGAATGCGTTGCCATATTTTAGTAGAAAATAAGCATTCAAAGAAAAGATGTGTGTGGGATTACCACCCATCCCCTTTTCTTTATTCTTCTCTTCTCTCTTTCTTTTCTCTTCTTCTGCACTAAAAATTTATAACCCCAACCCCCTCTCCCGACATGCTTTGCTCCCCTTTCTCCTTGTCGCTCGGCACCACCACCACACTACAACTGCCGCTCGACCACACCATTGCCGTGCCATCGTACCACAATCTCCACACCCCTTTCCTTGTCATTGTTGTTGACAAAAGCACATAGCACTAGAAACTAGCAACGATGCTGCCGTTCGGCAACCTCTGGTGCACCCAACCACCGACGAGTGATCCTTGACCATCAATGTTGCTCCATCAAACCTTATTCCTTCCAATTTTGTAATAATTTATTCGGTATAATTATCACATATCTTAACTCTTATTTTGATTAATTTTTATGAATTAATTGATGATAATATAAATTGGTTATTGAATTATATATATATATATGTTATATGAGTGATCTAGAGTGGTTAATTACAGTATATATGGTTGCATTGTGAAAATTAGATTTTTGACTCGGTTATGTCCAAATTTATTGGATTTATCCGATTAAGCTATTTTGGATGAATTGATTATGCAATATACTTTGAAATGTACTTAATTTCATGTTGGAATTGTTAATTTGGAAAATTTGTGTGAAATCTATTAGAATTGAATTTTTAGGTCAAAACTCTTGTAGATTTAAATTGGATTGTATAATTAGGTTATTTTATTAAATTGATTATACAATATATTTTAGAATATGTCTAATTTCAATTTTGAATCATCAATTTAAATATGCGAATAAGATTTGACCAAATTTGTAGTTAAGGCTCAAAAACCCTAATTATGTTAAATTAGGTATTTTCTTAATAGTTTTTAATCAATTGAGTATACAATATGTTATAAGATAGATCAGATTTATAGCATGATGGTATTAAGAGTTATTAATTTTTAGTTGGTAACCAATGTAATTACATTTTTGGTAGATAACCAGTAACCACTGTAATTATATTTTCAGAGTTAAAGTTTGATTTTCTGTTTGTTATAATCTGCGTAAATCAATATAATATTTCTTGTTTTAAAAATATGCATCAAAAGTTGGAGCTATAATTTTTTTTATAGAATTCTTTAATACCATATAATAATTTATTTATGTATACATGTACATCTACATAAGGCTAAAATGATATGGAGGATGAACAATTTAGGATAAGAGAATGGGACTACATATGATGCAAAAATTTACAAAGTATTAGTCGCGCTACAATACCATTCTTTCTTTTGTTTTAATTTTGGATCCATATTATAAGTTTGACTTTATGAAGTTTGCCTTAGTCAAACTACATAGTAATGAGAAGGGTACAAAGTTCGTTAATGGTTTATATGTCGAATTTGTCGAGCTATACAAACACTATGAATATCATTGTCCTAATGCTCCAAATTTATTTGATCAAGAGACATCTATTTATAGAGAAGTGAATAGAGGAAATGATGAAATGGAGGTAAATCGAGCTATACCTTACCAATTTTTATTTTTTTAATCTTCATTACATGTTTATTTTTGTCATTACTAATTTATGTTTACATCAATTCTAATTATTATTTTTTTTCTTTGTTTATAATTTAGGATTTTCATGCTTCTACTTCTATTGGAGGTAGAGGTAAAATCTATAAAAGAAAATTTGAAATGTATATCAAAATTCAACGGTTGGATTGTAAAATTTCACTTGATGTACTCTAATTTTGAAAAAAATAATTCTAAGACTTCTCTAATTATTTCTTCTATAGCTAAAAATATCCTTACTATTCCTATTACTATTGAGTCAACTTTTAACATGAGTGGTATAATTTTAAATAAGTTGAGGAGTACATTGTTGTCCAAAAATATTGATGCTATATTAACTACTCGTAATTGGTTATACAGATATGATGGTAATAGCATTAGTTGTTATGGTTTTTTATTTTTTTGATTTGATAATTTTATAATCAATAAATCTTAAAGATAATAATATAATATTTTTTTTGGTATTTACAGAAATAGAAGAAGAAGAAGAAGAAGAAGAAGAAGAAGAAGAAGGCACTTTTGTGGAGCCATTAAAGTTAAGGAGTAACAATGATGAAATAGATTAAGGAGCTTCAAAAATAGTGGTAATGTTTCAGATGTTTTTGCTTGTAAACATACGCAGTTATTATTTTTTGTAGGCAAGGAATTCAATTTTTATTCAATCATGTTATTTGTTCCTTATATTGTAGATTTACCATACTTGGATAATCTCCATGTTATTGGCCAACAACTATCTATTGGTATTGTTTTATTGTTGCTATTGGTATTGTGTTACAACTTATAAGTGGCATATTCTGGAATTGATGCTCTTATTCTATTGACTTGTCAGTTTTTCTAACATGTTCTATATAGTGGATATTTTGTCTAGAAGTTTTTGTAATAGTTTGTAGGTGGTGTGTATATTTGTGTCTTGAAGGTGATTTTGATGTTTTTTTTTTATATTTATTTTATCTGTACAACCTGTAGGTTGTAACTTGTAAAAGTTTATAAATTATGCATGACTTATGGATGCTATCAGAGAATTTCCTAGATCTTCTAATTTTGTTAAGTTGTTGTTGGGTATAGCTATTACTTGTTAGATTTTGTAGGTGATAATAGACACCACTATGCTCTTCTATTAAGAGCGTCTTTAAATAGGTGGATGTAATGGAAGACTTTTTAAAAATTATTTTGCAAGCTTGTAGCTGAATGTTTACCTTTTTATTTTAATTTTTTAATTTGTCAATAATATATCTTATTTGTTAAGGAAGATGTTGGAAATTTTAGAAGATATTGTCATTTGTCAAGTTAAATGAGTTTGCTAATGCATAAAATATTTTATTTTTTTATATATAAAAATATGGAGTAATGATCAAAATGATTTGAATAATAGATTGATAATTGTTATTTGTTAACTTGTTATACATGTCATGGATGATGGAATTAGAGAAAAAATTACACCATGAATAATAACATATGATAAAATAAATTAACAATTTGCTAATTTGCTAGTTGAGTAATATTAATAATTATGTGTATAAGTTCATTTGATATTATACGACACGTGTATATTTAAATGTTGTGAACTTGTAAAAGTAGTTAGGAAAAGAAGATAAAAGATATTAAAAAATTATCTAATATACACATTCACACCAAAATTACTCCAGCTTATTAACCTCGTAAGTATTAAGTTTGATTTCATATAAGCATGTAATTAAAAATATGTTATTAGTTGTCACTTGTTTATTAAATTATTATTATAACTTCTTAATGTTGTATTTTTTGTGTGAAAAAATTCATTAGGATATTATTAATAAATAAGGATGTATAGGGTAAAAGTATAAAAAATAAGTACAATTTATAAAACACTATATTTTAAAAGCTCTAAATGAATAATGAAATATGTGTAATTTTTTTATATTATTATAATAGATTGATGTCTGGTCAAGTCAAAGTCGGGTCGGGTTGACGGCGAGTTGCGTCTATGTCGGGTAGGGTTTATAACGGGTCATATGTTGGGATAGGGTCTAGGTCGAGTTTATTATTATTGGGTCAGTGCCGAGTCTAGTCAGTGCAGGATCTGATTTGGGTTAGGTTAGGTTTTCGGGTCAGGTCAGGTCAACTTTTACCAACTCTACTTATTTATAATAGTATGTACGATTGGGCTTTAATATATGCATGTATGTGTGTGTTTATATATAATTAGTCTTAGAATTCTTTGACAAGGAAACTTGGCAATTTCAAGCTTCAAATAGATAATAATTCTCCAACTGAGTTATAAAGTTTCTTTATTTTTTTTTCCTATACAAAGGTTTTTTTTAGGTGTCGTAGGACATTTTTGTTTTTTCCTATGTGGTAAAATATACTTTTGAACCAAGGTTATTTTTTTTTTCATTTCTATTAATGATCAAACTTTGAAAAAACAAACATCACCTGAAAAGCTATTGTGGGAAGGGGAGAAAGTGTGATACAAAAATAAAATTTGAATCCCGTAGGTGAGAAAGAGAGAATCTTGCAATTTTTGTCACTTACTCTTCAACACATATTTGATTAATATAAAAATCTGAAGTCGTTCATTGTTAGATCTTGTTTGTCTTTTGATAGAAGGTTCTTAGGACACCTATCTTGATTCTGAATGGTGAACATCTGGTTTAGAGCTATATAAGTCATGTTTTTGTTTGTATTTTAGTATCTTTGTTTAGGTAAGTTTCGGCTCATTTTTAATTTTTGCTTCGATTAGGTGGTCTATTATATTCAGTTTTGGCTTCAATCGGTGAGATCGTGTTGTTGATTATGCTAAAAGGGTTCATTGTTCTGTGGTTTGTAGATTGACATTTGGATTTGTTTACAACAACTTTGTTTTAGGGTTGCAAAATCTTCTTTTTGAGTGTTGCAATTGTTATATAATTGCGCTAGTTTGGGTTGATGAGAGTAGTATCTAGTTAGTACTTGAATACTAGACTTTGTATCTTAGAATTCTTATAGTGAAAGATTCTTAAGTGGACTGAAGTGTCCCGTAGTTGTTTCTTAATCATATCGAAAAGGTTTTTTTCCATGTAAATCGCGTATCATTGAATTGTTATTATTTCTATTTTATGGTTGGTATTTTTTTTCTGATAAGTAATGTCTTTTATTAATGTCATCAACAATGAGAGATAATAACAAGCTACACTAGCCTAGGAGATCTAGATGCTTTAACTAAAAACTCAAGATCCATGAATCTAAATATCTAACTACTTCCAATAATGTCTATATATGAAATTACTTTATGAAAGAAATTACAATGATAAAAAAATATTAGTTTGGACGGCTAATTCCTTCAAAATGTCTCTCTAAATCTGTAAGGGATTTTGTGATGAGTTTGCAAATATTCTTCCATTTCTTTACCTCCAAATATGATAGCTAGTAGATGCAAAAAGAGCTCGGATCAATTGTTTTCTGATTTTCGGACCTCTTCTACCCTTCACCACGGAATTCCATTCTTGTAAAGGTTGTGACCATCCTGGTTTACGTAATATAGGAATTCAAATATCTTTAGAAAAGGGGCAAGAGAAAAAGAGGTGCGAGACATTTTCCTCCGGATGAGGACATAACACACAACAACTATCATCAATAATCCCATATTTAGCAAGCTTGTCTTTGGCTTTTAGATGTTATGCATTGCCATCCGGGGAACAAACTTGCGTTTTGGGAGAGAGAGTGAGTTCCATACAAGACAAGACCAAGGCATCGTGTCACCCTTAGATCTGATGGCCTCATAAGCAAGACGGATAAACATACTTTTCCATTCTGCTTATAGGCAACCACCTGGTCGTAGAGGTAAAAATTTGTTGAAATGCAGAACTTTCCTAAAGATCTATGAGGCATTGGGTTTGGATGTAATGAGCCACAAGTCATCATGTTTAATATAGTATGCATAAATCCATTTCACTCATAAAAGATCTTTTCTATTCTCTAAAAGACTAGTAGTCTGCCAATAGCCGGCAGATTCCACCAATGGAGATCTATGAAACCTAGTCCTCCTTCCCTCTTTGGTTTGCACACTTCGTTCCATGAGACAAGAGCCTTTCATGTTATAACACCAGTACCAGACCATCGATAACTCTTGCAGATATCGTTTATCTCATCATCATGGTGCTCGAGATTGGACCAAAAGTAGTACCCTACAAAAGTTATAAGGACTTGAGATTGCTAAGGAGATTCTTATAAAATTCGCAGCCATTGACTATTGGCAGTGAGGTTTCTAGACATGTGGAGTCTGCTAGATTTTCGACGTTCGGCGGCTTTAAAACATGCTTCCTTGGTTTGCTTGTCTAGTGAATGGTCATTATGCCCACTCATTTCTTAACGCATGTTATAATTCGTACATATATGTTTTGTAAAGGTGTCAAGGATAGTGGCAGTTTGGAATCAACGCTAAAGCAGAATCTTTCTTCTTCTTTTTTTCCCATGTTTGTTTTGTTTTCTTTATGTAACATAGAATATCTTGCCATTACACTGCTGCTATTAATATTGTATATATAATTTTTTTTATAATTGATATTACAATATTATGTACCTCTCAAAAGTCCAACTCTGACAGCATCCTTTTTAGCTGTGTTTCACTTGTTACGGTTGTGGAATTTGTGGGATAAAGCACAACGCAAAGAGAACAATAAATGACATTTGAAAGGATTAGGATGTACAGCACATATGTATTCTTAAATTGCGAAACTAATGTACTGAGAGGACCAGGAACTTTAATTAAATGCTACTGGTTTTTAACAAGAATCGTGGATTTCGGGTTGGCTTGACATAATTTTTGTTGGTCGGTGCAGCTAACTGTCTTTAGTTATTATTATTATCAAAATATATACACCATCCGATCCAAAGTATAATTCGTTTTAGAAATTCTTTTTCAAATAATATAATTATTATCTGAAGAAGATAGATACTGGTAATATGATTATTGATTGTTCTTTTGAGTACAAAATCAAAGATAGAAGAAGTTTAAGAGGAGGGGAGGGGGTGCATCGAACACCAAAACGACCTAATTTTCGGATCAATATTTTTACTAAAACAACCTGTCTTGTATTGAAGGGATTATATATATAATTCTGAAAAGTTGTAGTAGACTGCGCTTTTCATGGTTTCTAGAAGACGAGGAAAAGGAAGAAGAAGAAGGTGAAGAGACCAATGGGTTTAATGAACCTAGTTTCAAGAATGAGAATTATATATGTGAAAATTAGTCGAAAAGAAAAGCCATCAACGTTAGAGGTGGTTGCTTTATTGTGATAATACAGTCACTGTCTCATGAAGTCATGATAACTATATATCATTGACCAAAACCAACTTACTACTACACAGTTAGTGAAAGCTCACTAAACCAAAATGTTCCGATGAAAGGAACCTAACCATTGCTTTAAAATTAGTATATATAATCCTTATCTTTTTCTCTTTTATTATTATTATTATTATAAGGGTATAAATTGACGTAAAAGTGATTTAAGAATGATTAATGCAAAAACAAAATCATACACATACATTTACTTATTTTTTTTTTTTTGTGGAGAAAGATAATATTGAGAGTTTAAGAGACCTATAAGCATCCATATAATTGAAAATTTTCTATGATAATTAATTCTCTATATATTAACTTTCTTTATCCTTAGACATATTAGGGTTGTTAACGAACCAAACTAGTTCGTAAGCTTTTTGGGCTTGGCTCGTTAAAGGTTCGGCTATGTTCGCTTATTTAGCTAAATGAGCTTAAAAGTTAGGGTCGAGGTCGGCTCGATTATTAAACAAGCGAAGTTTGAATATAATAAATTTTGACTCGAGCTCTTTTACAGTGAAAAAAACTCGTGAGCTCGACTCGTCAACCACAAAAATTCGAGAGTCAGCTCATTAGAAACTAAGCTCGACTCGTTAAAAGTTTGGCTCGTTTATAAATAAGCTAAGGCTAGTCTTCATTTTTAGCTTGTTTATTAAATGAACCGAACTCAATTTTACTCCGCCTCGACTAGTTAACAGTCTAAGACTTAATCTTACATTGGACCAACTAAGTAAATTTATGGATTTTTACTTTTGCTTTTGATTCTATATTTTCTAAATTTAATTTTCTAGATCTTCCATATGTGTCCACTTATTGTTGCTTTTGATTCTTGATTTTATAAATTTATTTTCTTGATCTTCCATACTTTTCCACATTTATGTTTATCATTTATTTATTTTTTATGGGGAAGTGGTCTCCTAACAAGTAGGGTACTAATGTAACTTTGGTAGTGGTGGATCAACATGCTATAATAATAGGAAAAATTAGTTTGAGGTCTACTTGAGTGAAATTAATAGGAAAAAGATTATTGTCTTAAAAAATTAGATTCTAAATATAAAATATTATGTACATATAATTATACTAATATACACATCTAATTATGTACAAATATATAAATAATATTATATATATATATATATATATATATATATATATATAAATTAAATATTAAAAAAGTGGATTAAATATCAAATAGGTTGTACAACTTTAGATAATTTCACTTAACCAGAATCTAAAATAATTTTTCCATAATAATATGGACTACTATTTTCTCAATTTCCATTCACCAAGTTGTTCGGGCTCGGGTTACATATGCTCAACTGGACTGAAATTCTTGTACGTACCTCCGATTATGTACGCATTGAGAATTGCGAAAGTTAGAATTCCCACTCTCCAAAGCCTCCGCTATATATATATATATATATATATATTCAGGGTGTTAATAATATAATGGTGGGAGCCTCAATAAGTAGTAGTAGTAGCTTTTATCAGATTCTGTTCTGAATTAGTGGTGGGAAACCTCAGTAGCTTTTACTGGATTCTATCCCCCCCACATATCTAGTAGTAGTACCAGATATCTGCAAAGTCTCATGTGAAGAAGCTAAGAGTAAGAGGGTACAAGGCTCCACCTTTTTCTTTCAGATATGGAGGAGATCCGATAATTTACTGCTGCTGGAGTTGATATATATTTGCATGTCAAAGTAAGGTAGACAGATGCTTTACTATACTGTAAGCTCGATCTTGTTTTCACGAAAAGCAGATTAAACAAGAATCACAAAGCTGACTTTGATCGTGAATATCTAGATATATATAATGTTTGCTGGCTGCAAATTAACTAATACTAAAACACTGGATACTTATTCATTTCACTGCTTTTTTTTTTTTATTTAAAAAAGAAACAGAATGTTTGAAACTATGAAAAGAATATATGCTTCTCTCCCACTAGTCGCACCTTACCGCACTTCCATTCCATGCCCCGAAAATGGGTACCTTTTGTTCTTTTGTTCTCTCTCTCTATCTCTCTCTCTCTCTCTGGTTATGCTCGCACTTTTCTCACACGCAAGCTCACAAGACAACATGGTGGTGTGCTTATTTCTTACAGCTGCCCTAAGCCTATATCCTTACTTTGGCGAAGACAAAAACATCCTATTTCTTAAACCGTTGTCTATTTGTCTCTCTATACTTTTTTTCAATAGTTTATTCATAATTGAAGGTAGGAAGCAGCTGGTTTCTTCTGCTTTGCTTCCTAAATACTGAAACAACACCTTGAGCTTGAGGGGCCAGCCAATTCTATTCTACTCTTCCAAAAAGAAAAAATGTCCGATCATGCACTATCTCTCTTTCACCCATCAAAACAAGTTATATTTATATATGAAAAAAACATAAAATAATAAAGGAATGGAATGGAATGGAAGAGAGAGAGGAGAAAAGGAAAAGAAGACAGAGGTTTATTGATTACTTCCATGAATGAATTCTCAACCAACATCACTTCCTTGGTCAATACACTTGGACAAAGAGAAAGGTTAATTAAAAGAAAAAGGCAAAGAGGAGATCACCAACAAAAGAAAAGGAAATGAAACTAGATATGGGATTTAATTAACAATAATGCTCTCCATCATCCTTCTTCGTATATATCATAATACCGTGTCTTTGCTTTACATTTAAGCTTCTTTTCTTTAATTTCCCATTTCTGAAGTGCTCTCTTCGACAAGTAATATATCTACCCCATCTCTCCCTCTCTGTCCTTCCCTCCCTCCCTCCTTTTTACTCTGTACCGACTCTTCTTGTCTGGTCTTCCAGAATCCAAATCATCAAGTGCCGACTGATGCATCTTGTTATAATTATCACTCTTTCATTCGTCATAGCTTGTTTTGTTTGTGTTCTTGGTTGGAAAAAGATCAACCCCCTCCCCGCCCTGCCCCAAAAAGGAGATAAAAATCATTCACTAGTTTGTTCTGTAGGAAATGAAATCTAGCCAACAACTTTAGTCCACCCCCAACCCATTCCCTTACCTTTTTATCTAATTATTAGAACCAGTGATACTATCATCTGTGATACTGGTATGGGTTCTCTTGACAATCTAAAACCATGGGTACCTTACATGAACACGAAGGACTGTTCTCAAGGCTTTTGTAGCTTGTACTGTCCACAGTGGTGTCACTTAATCATCCCACCACCACCAACATACTCATCCTTCTCCTCCTCCTCCACCACCGCCAACAACTCCGTCCCCGGCCCCAGCTTTTCCCCTCTTGTCATAGCCATAATTGGGATTCTAGCAAGCGCACTCCTTCTAGTAAGCTACTATGCCATAATCTCCAAGTATTGTGGAAACGCGGAATCTTCTGTCAATAACAGAACAATACAAGACCAGACGATGGCTCCAAATGAGGATGAACTAGAAGATAATGGCGAACAACTTGGGTATTGGATGACTGCTGCGGCTGCGGCTACTGGATTAGACGAAGCTTTGATCAAGTCCATAACGTTATGCAAGTATAAGAAGAGCGACGGGTTGATCGATGGCACGGATTGTTCTGTTTGTCTTGCTGAGTTTGAAGATGATGAGGAATTGAGGCTCTTACCAAAGTGTGGGCATGCTTTTCATGTCGAGTGTATTGATACTTGGCTTAAATCTCACACCAACTGTCCCTTATGTCGAGCTAACGTCGTTCTTTCCGCATTCAACAACGACCGCCGACAGCAACCGAGTATCCAACCACCTCTACCGCCACTTGTACCGGTCCCTCCTCATCCTCCTCTACCTCAACGTGATTCTGATGATCTGCAGAACCGATACCAGCAGCGGCACAATGAAACAGGTCATGACCCTGAGGATGAATTGAGGATTCATCTAGGAGATCATGCAAGTGGGTCGAGAAACGAGCGTGTATGCGAAAATCACTTTCGAGCTCTTAGTGATTTGGGGGATTCTGGATTGAGGCATACCATAATTGAAGTGAATGACGGGAGCTGCCGCCATAGTAATACTGCTGTAAGGAGATCAGTTTCGATGGATACTTCACATCAGCTGAGACGTCTATCCATTGCAGATATATTGCATATCAATCAGGCCGACGAAAATTATCAGGTGGAGGAAGAATTATGCCAGTTACACGGACAGATTGGATCTTCAAAAGGATTGACACAATTGGGGGAAAGTAGTAAATCCAGTAGTAGTAGTAGAAGTAAGGTGTTGCATTGCGTTAAGAACTCTGTTGCTATGAAGAGATCTTTTTGGATTGAGAGATCCTTGTCTGCTAGATATGGTAGGAAAAGTGTCAATGCTATTCTTCCTGTATGATTCAATCAATGAATGCATATTCAGGTGAAAATATACATAAATTTGAGGATCAAAGACAAGATTGAGAAATCTGAATCTCTGTTGTGTGGTTTGTAAGGGATGTGCTAAGAGAAGCTAACATTGACTATTCTTTATACTATTTATATATGTACCTTCCCCCCCTTACTCTAGTGAACTCGTTCGATACTCTTTGCGTGTGTTTGTAAGGACCATTTTAGATAGTTTTCATCTTATTCAATCGATTTAAAAATAAATATATATTTTTGATTAATTTTAGAGGTATTTAGGATAAGTTATTTTGGAGCTTAAAAACTTTTTTAAAAACTTATAAAATAAGGCCAACCCCTAGGTTTTAGATAATTGTACCAAACATTTGTCTTATGTTATAATGGGCCTAAGCCAACAATAATCTCCTTATACTTATGTCTTTGAGTGAAATGTAATATGGGGAAATAATAATAACAAAGATATTAAAATTGAACCTTGTTAATCATAAAATGAAATGAAATAAATGCTGATACATACATACATACATAAAATTTGCAAGTAATGATTTTTTTTCAAGATTATAAACATATTGGTGATCTTTCCAACATGAATGTAGTTTACTTAAGGGGTCTATTCTCTTTGTTTGATTTTTTGTTAATATGATTGATTCTAAAAATTGTATATGATGCTTTTTAAGGTGTTATTATTTCAATTATAATATTATTTTTATTATTATGTCTGATATGAAAATAAGATAAAAATAACATGTGTTGGAATTGGGCATTGTACTATAATTTTTGCATGTATTAATAGATATGAAAATAAAGAAATTAATATATCAGTGGTGGTAGTGGTTGGATTGGTGATGGAGGTGGTAGTTTGGCCAAATGGGTCTTAGAAAGTATTATTACCCAAGTTAAATATATTTACTTAGATTCTAAAAATTTAGTAGTACAAGATGAAATCATGGGTGGAATCTGAGAGGTAAGGATAACATCGAAAATCAATAATTGAGAATTTGCACATATATTTGCATTCCTCAATTTAGTATGAATAAAAACAACTTGCGTATTTAAATGATGGGTAAATGAAATTAGAGCAAAAAAAATTAAATACAATAATAAGTATTTTAAATTAAGAGTGAGGGAACATCAATGACCTATTATCACCGGCCTCGAATACAAATTACATTCCTAAATTTATTTTCATTTTCTTTAGGTGCCATTTGAGTAATTTAATACATGATCATAATATGACTTAAAATAATAATATGGTAAAATGTTTGGTTGATAAATAATTTTTGTATAAGAATGTGTCTAAAGTAATAATAATATTTGATAACTTAATAGATATGAATTAATTTAGTGTATGGTGAAATTTTAGACATATATTATTTTATTAATAATTATTTGTAATTCAAAAGTTTGATAGATGTAAATTTATCAATACTTCTATATACCTATAAACTCATAATCACTAATCAACAATATTGTATATAATTATTATCATAAGCTAATAATAATAATAATAATAATAATAATAATAATAATAATAATAATAATAATAATAATAAACAACTCGTAGTGCTCTTCATGAGTTCAGAAAGCAGTTTTGGGAATTTCATCTACAGTGGATCCAAACTTGAAAATACCCACTTTAGAGGTTGAGCATGAAAAAATATACAACACCATGCAACTCATCAATAGTCGGAATTGCAAGTCGATCCTCAACCAACATTCAAAGCTAAGTAGTCAACATAAAACTACCACATCTCATCCTTCTTCTTAACAAGTAATACTATTGATGAGAAGGGGTTGGTGGATGGCCATATAATTTTCTCTTGAAGCA
The DNA here is from genome assembly GCA_039764185.1 of Tamarix austromongolica. Lineage (NCBI taxonomy): Eukaryota > Viridiplantae > Streptophyta > Magnoliopsida > Caryophyllales > Tamaricaceae > Tamarix > Tamarix austromongolica. The sequence continues at coordinate 79,429,092 of CM077814.1, read as the reverse complement.
TTTGTTGGGCCATAATCTCAATCTCATTCTTTTGAAAATAAAGGTACCAATATGGCATCACATTAATGGGTTGGGCATCTAGTTATAGGGTAATTTTGTTGTTTGTTGGATGGTGTGGTGGAAATTGTTGATGCAAGAAAAATATTTCAACAAATTAGTATCACCCCTTTAAGTTCTGGCAAAATGGGCTTGATACTCCTTGATTCTTGATCTTGCCCCTCCATGTGCAGTTGAAAGAAATTAGCCATTATCTTGGTTGTCAGAGCTCTCTTCAATTGTTTATGTGTAATTGAACCTTTCTTAAACTCACACATCTGGCCCCACCAAATTAACTTGCTCTTCCATGTGCTCAAACTCCATAGTTTGGGCCCTAAAATTGATGATGATCCTTCCCGAGATCTCTAGTTATTGGATCCCAAGTACTATCGGCCATTTATCTTCACTCTACAATCGTTCACCATTCCCCACCACAACAGAGAATTATTGGTTTTGATCCATATTCAAATTTAAAAATTAGGCAGCTCTAAGATGATGATAGATGAGTAGAACCTGTAACCAGAGCAACTATTGGATGTCCATTGATGGTTACAACTAAGTGAAGAGTCAGTGACCACTCCTTTCAAGTTAGGGCATGTAATGTAATCTCAGCTTCACTCAAATCTTCCTCTTGCCCTTCATCTTCAATTTTAGTCTTCTTAGAAACCTTGGGATTGTTGTACCCATCTGTAATATTCCAAAATATTGCTTAGCCTAATACCATATTATTAACAACCTAATTTGATTCTAATCCCAAGGAAATCTTATTTTTAGCTTTAACCCAATTTCTTAATCCTAAAACCTTAACGGAATCCGAAATCTTTGACCCGAATAAATCGTATTTTATTAATAGAACTCAAAACCCCTAACATTTACCACTAATCCTATCTATTTTGGCTGATCTAAAATCATGTAAACTAATCTCCAACCTTTTTTCTTTTTTCCTTTTCTTTCTTCTTTTCTTTTCCTTTTTCTCCTTTCTCCCATCAACCTAGCCATAATAGTTGATTTGTTGTTGCAACTTGCATCCCTCCTAGCTTGCACCATCTTCCATCACCTCCTCTATAACCACCCTCATCTATTATCCATTGTCCATCACCCTTCTTCTTCTCTTATCCTCTGCAGCCCGACTTATGCACACACACAAACCTCTGTTGCCTTCTTCTTTTCTATTCTCATTCTCATGCAACCTACTCACAAGCCATCACCATCCCTACTGCACCCTCTGTTATTTCACTAGAACATATAATTATCATCTCCACTACCACCCCTTATGCCTGACCTGCACCATCACTTGTTGCACGCCTCCTTTTTCCATTTCTTCCCCGTTCTCACCCCATATATATATAACACTCTCCTTTCTTCCTATTTATTTGGCACCAATTCTGCCATTGTGTGTTAAAGAGCCACTACATGAGCTTTATTTCCTTTTCTTCTTCTTCTTCTTGGATGGCTTTGCCCTATTTTGCATGACCGAGCCACCTCCATCACCACTATACGCCCCCATGCACCACCCAACATCGATGGACTGACCACCTAGGGTCGCCCCATCCTTTCCTAGAATCGTCATTGGCCACTGCTGCTGACCACCACCTTATTCCTTCTTCTTACTCGTGTCCATCTCATTTTTTAAAAAAAAATGCATGGCCTATGCACAGCCTTATAACACTAAATTTTTCTATCGCACGCTTGGGCAACCCAGCACAACCTGTGTGTGCACCTTTGCACACCCTTGAAGCACGCCCATGTGCATCTGTTTGACTTATGCCTAGTTACCCAACAATCGAGCATGACCATGCCACTTCACACCAACTGGCCTTATGCGATGCTAACTCTCGACCTGGGCTGCACTGCCTACATCACACCTATGTAACCACCCATTTTTGGCCTTACACCCCTATTTTCACCCCCAAACCTTATCCAAACACTACCAAATTTTACTATAGCTCCACCACACATCCACACATCTCAAACTTCTATTTGACTACAGTTATTTTCATTTTTACCCTCTTTACCTTAATTTCTCCTTCAGTTAATCTCTTCAAGCCTAATTTTGGATTTTGTTATTTTTTGTAGGTGATATTTCGGTGATCTCGGAGGAGGAGGTCTAGGATTTATGTGCCTAGAGCCCGATGTTCTATTTGGTAAGGATACTAATCGATGTTTTAGAGTTTTTGTATTATTTGTGTGTATGGTTATGTGTGTTTTTCATGGTATCATTGCAATATGATTTAATATATGTCAATCATGATATTTTGTGATAATATGAATATTATATTTGAAGAAAGTGATAATGGGTAAGAGTTATGGATATGACTTTGTTTATTAATGACATTTTTGTGGAAAATATATTTTATGGCATGAAATATGAGCTAAATAAGCTTTGATAAATGGACATAAGAATATTTATGAGGTATGATGAGGATTGGTGGATTTGGAAAATAATGATTGTGGAAGATATAATAATTTACAAAATAAAAACTATTGGTTATCCTTAAGGGAATTTTGTTTATTATGGGATAATAACAAAATTTTGGTATTTTATGTGTTAGGTGGATTAAAATATGGTAATGATATCCTAAAAAGTGTTTGGAAGTATTTTTATTTGTCTTGGGTTCTTCAAAATGAACTAATGGTCTCATTTAGGGTATAATAACTTAAAATGATGATATTATTACTCCATATGTAAAATCTAGAGGTTATTCAAACTTTGGATATGTTGCTAATGATTGGTCTTATGAGGATGTTTTCTAAACTTGGTAATCATGAGTATTACAAGAAGGATTGTGACTACTAATGAACCTAGGGTTTTCTATAATTCAGCGAGTAGATCCTTGGGATATGATTTCTACTATATGTGTGTGACGTGGGAGTTAGATTGTTAATTTAGGGTATAATAATAATGATGGTATTTGAGGATAATATAATATAATTTGTGGATGAATAATATGGGAGAATGAATATCAAGAGTGTGTAATTAGGGTTTGAAGAGATTAAGAACTTTAACATCTGTTATGTGTTTATCTACTTCAATATGTTTAATACCTGAGACTCAATCATAAATAAGATATTAATCATTTAAAGTGAAAGAGCATGTGAGTAGGGTCAATGTGATATTTTTATATATCCATTCCATAAAAGAAAATAGTTGCTAGGGAGTGTTCTTTCCAAAGAAGATGATATTTGTAATATCTATTCCACTTGAGAAAATAGTGGCTCAGGAGCATTTTGCCCTAAGAAGGTGTTTCAGACCAATCCACCAGATTAAAGATAGTGGGACCACTGCTCATCATGAATGAAAATATAACAATATAACCTATGGAAAATATATTAATGATTTAAAGTGAAAGAGTATGTGAATCAGGACTATGATATTGTTTTTATATACATTCTACCAGAGAGAATAGTGGCTTGGCAGCGTTCTACCCTGAGAAGGTGATGTTTTCATACATGTTACACCAGATTATAATAGTGGCTTAGGTGTTGTCCCTAAGAAGGTGTTTTAGATCTTTCCACTAGTTTAAAAATATTAGGGTTCCTATATTCAACGTATATAAAAGAATAAAATTGGATTATATCTAATAAAAAGACCTAGATCATTATCTATCTTTTATTTAATTGTATACTTATCACCTGTAGTGAATGCATATGATAATTGTATCCCTGATTCGTTAGGACTGTTTCCTTATGTAGTATGCAGCGTACTGACTACTTATTTTATGGGTGCTATTTATTCCCACGAGTAGGAGATCCTGATTCTTATGTGCAGGTCTCAAAAAATCTCCTAGATGGATATGTTGTTTATAATGAACTATGTGGGCATGAGTGAATTTATATGTACTGGGTGTTTGGGTAAAGAGTAATGTTATTCAAACTCTTGATCCATGGTATCCCTTAATTTTTATTTTATTTATTGTAATTTGGAGTTAATCTCTAAAATCATATTGTATTATAAATTTTTCTTTCATTTCTAATTTCCTTGTGTTAATATAAATGATTTTAACCTTGTGATTGATGTAAGGATGGTTGAATAAAATAAAATTATGTTAATTATGGCGTTAAACCCCAATATTTTACTTATATACTTCTACTGTAAAACATAAATTTTTAATAGTAAAAAAATCAAGGTGTTATAGCATCCATCGTCATGAACAAAATATTATAATTTTTGCATTTGAGCCCTTGTGCTTTTTACCTTTCAGTCATAGCAGTAAGAAATTAGTGTTAGACTATATATGGCATAAAATATGAATATAACACAATTAATTTCATGAACTCATACACAAATCAAGATAATTTATCATAGTTTCATGCCAAACCCTAGAGGCATGAATACTCATGCCTTATGTGGAATTAAATAATTGAATACATTATAGACATCATATTTTGTGCACCTCCATCTATTGATGTGATTAAAAACACTAGAAACCAAAATCAATAATAGAAATCCAAAATACAATGATTTACTCTCTATACCTTGACCCAATGGTGTGTGTTGTATAACATGAACGAAATGGGGACCTTATACAGTCTCCTTCTTAAATTTTCCATGCTTTTGATAGGAGTATTAACCCTTAATTATCTCTTCAATATTTTAATGTATATATTATATATAGAGAAAAGAGTAGAAGAGAGAAAGAAAAGGCATAAACCAAAAAACTGAAGAATATCTTATGATTTTAAATGACCTTGTGGCTTTTAAAATAAGATAATAGGATTGGCTAAATAACCATGCTAATATACATTTAAAATCAATTTGTCTTTATCCTTCCCTTATAGATACCCACATACATCCTACAACTATTTCGTTTATTAAGAAATAGTAGAAGAGATAGTTAGGCTAAATTACTAACTTGAGACCATATTAAATAAACTTTATGACCATATTTAATATATAGGTAGAGGGGGTGTTGGAAGCAGTGGGACTGGCGGAGGGCGGTGGTGCGAAGGGCGGCGAGGCTCGATGAAGGGCTGATCGGGGAAGGGACTTTACACGGCTGGGGTGGCTCGTGCAGACTAAACCGAGGGAGGAGGGAGGCTTAGGTTGGTAGAGGGTGATGCAGGGAAGGGTTCCGTGGGTGGATCGGGTGGCGGCGTGGTTGGTGGCGACGCTAAACTAGAGGTGGCATAAGGCGGGTTTTCTGGGCTGCGATTCCAAAAGGGTCCGACGCTGGATTCCGTGGTGGTATTTATAGGCCAAAAATGGGGAAGAACCAAGAGAGGGGACAGAGGAAGGTGGGGGTAGGCGTAGAAGGCACGTCGAACGGTGGTGGCAGGTCGACGCAGGTCTGCGTTCGGTCAGGGAGAAGAAAGGGGGCGGGAGCCGGCACGCACGAGGTGAGAGGGAGGTCGGTTGGTCGAGGAGGGACAGGCGGACGGCCAGGGAGAGAGTGAGAAGGTGGGCAGGCAGTGCAGGTGGTTGTTCAGTGTAGAGGGGGTGGCTGCGAGTTGCAGTGGGGCGCAGGGAAGAAGGGAAAGGGAAAGAGGGCTGGAGCAGTCCAGTTTAAGGGAGAAAGAAAATAAAAGAAAAGGGGAGGGGTGGACCGGCTGGGGCGACGGGCGAAGGAGGGAGAGTCAGGTGGGCTTGGGTCGCGCCGAAGGGAAGGGGAAAGGGGGTTTGGGCTGCGAGGGGCTGGCTTAGTCGAGGAGGTAGGGAAGAAAGGAAGGGATAAAGGAGGGAGAGAAAGAAAAGGAAAAATAAGGAAAAAGGAAAATGGGAAAATAGGGGAGAAAAATAAATAAAATAACTTATGGGAAATAGGTTGTAGTATTTTTGGTAGATAAATAAATTTTAATAATTTAACTTAATATATTTTATTATATTAGTTTAAAAGGTAAATTTTAGAAATTGGTTTGAAACCTTATTTAAATAAAATGAGTATGATAAAATAGCAATTTATTTATTTTAATTTATTAAATATTCACGTCTAATTTTGTATACCTAAAATCCACAAAATAATTAAGTTAAATAAATTTAAAAGGACAAATCCTCAACATAATTAAATTAAATAAGTTTAAGAGCTAAATTATCCCTAGTAAAAGTGATTTAAATTTTTAAATTATAGGCTTTTAAAATTTTGGGGGATTACATCACTACCCCTTTAAAGAATGACTTTGTCCCCGAAGTCGCTAGCATTTTCCTAGGGTTAAGGTGAAGAAGTTCTAAGCAAATAAAATGGATGTTTCGCTAACACTTATACAACTACCCCTTAAAGATAAGGGTTTACTAAGAAGTCAACTCCCCTATAACTAAGGTCGCAATTGGAAGATAACTAAGTACACTATGGTTACATACTATCTCACTTTTAGAAATACTCCTAGTCTACCCTTCAATTCCTCATTAGAGCCGGACTCAGGAATATTAAAACAGGAGAGTTTTATTACAGTATAAAAACACTTTAAAATCCAGTGAAATCTTTATAAATCAAATTTTGCTCTAAAAACTAGGCTTGGTAACAACCAATGCACTGATACTAATTCGCGGTATAAGCTAAACATTTGAAGTGGAAAAAAGGTTTTTGAAACCAACTCTGAGTGTAAATGTTTTTAAAATAAGGAAAACTCTGTTAAACTAAATTATACCAACTTGTGGTATCGGCTTAAAAAGTTTAAAATCGGAAGAGCAGTCGAAACCAGCCCTGATACCAACTTGTGGTATCAGCTCAATATTTGAAATTGGAAGGGGTTTTTGAAATCAATTTCAAATGTAAATATTTTTGAAACGAGGAAAACTTTATCAAACCAAAAATTTTCAAAACTAAAGCATGGTTATCGGGACCAACACTGTGATACCAACTTGTGGTATTAGCTTCAAAAGATTGAAAAATGGAGGAGCGGTCAAAACATACTTCAAAATAAAATACAAATTTTAAAAACCAAATTTAATTTTGAAAACGAGCGTGGTATAAGGACTAACCGCTCTGATACCAACTTGTAACACCCCCAAAATTCACTACTGAAAAATTTTCTTTTAAATGAAAGAATTAACAGAAGCGAAATAACAAAACTGTGAATTATGGAGATATTACCACCACACTTAGTACCAGACCGATTCACTCCTACCGTTCCAGCACCAAGTGCTAAGGCTAAAACGGATTATCATCAAACAAGAGCTAATACTTAAAACAAGAATTTATAAGGAAGTTAAATCGTTCACAATATAAAATTCAGAGTACGCGTAAAAAGGTTTACAAGCTAAAGGGGTACATAGACAAAGTTCTCAAGGGACATAAAGTATCGTACGATAGAACAGAACTAAAATAAAATGATACAGGTTAAAATGAAATGAAAAGGAGAGTCCGACCATGTCGTTCTTGATCCCCAGGCCAAGTCTAGGCTCAACTCTCAGCTCCACCCGATGCCTCGTAAGTGTCTTAGGCATCGAAGACGTCATCCCCTACTTGCACAAGCTCAGACGGGTCTTCTGCTCGTGGGAATGACCAGCACCCATGAAATGGGTGATCAGTATGCTATGTACTGAGTAAGGTAACATATGCGCTAAGGCCAGCATACAAAACACACAACACGATATACATGGCATAATCACATGCGCAACATGTAGTAAAACAGATGATAAAGGCTAGCTACAGTCCGGATAGACTTATTCTTTAGATCTCTAGTAAATATAAGGGGCGATTCACATCATAGTCTTTATCAATTAATGTGAATGAGGGAGCCCCACTATTATAGCCGGTGGACCGGTCATGCAGGGCAAAACACGCCTGGCCACTATTATAGCCGGTGGACCAGTCATGTAGGGCAAAACGTTCCCGGCCACTATTATTCGTCGGTGGATTGGTTTGGCCCCGACTCACATGATGTTTCACTGTAAGTATTCTATGTCTTTCCCATGTCTTAACATCACAATTATTTTTGGGTTTTTGAGCACAGAAACCCCCACTATTATAGCCGGTGGAACGGTCATGCAGGGCACCCCGGCGCCTGGCCACTATTATTCGCCGATGGGCCGGTCTGGGCTCGGCTCAATGATCTTTCTCTTTAAATAATTAGTATTTTATTTGTGTCTTATTCGATAAGCAATTGACCCTTGCCATGCATGTCACCAACCCTCTACTTCTATCCTCCCGAGAGGGCCCATCCCATATCCTGGGACTCGTGTGCCCCTTATCACACTCCAACATCCATTCTCCTTTTACACTTACACATAATGAAAACCAACTCCTAAGGGTGTGGGTTAAGACCCAATACCTCCTAACATCAAACTCCGCCTACTATCACCCTCTAGGGTTTCCCTTGAAACCCTAATTGGGCCTATGTGGCTCAACTTCCTCTTACTTTACTACCATTATTTCATTTATTGTCCAACACCTCATCTCCTTTAGGTTCAACCCTAAATCATATCACTTTAGCCATTGATTTCACAGGTGATAAAAAAAAATCCTAGTTGGCCACTCCAAACCCTAGCACATTTCTTCCCCCACAAGTAATCTTCTACTTTTCACCTAACATTGCTTACTTCCCATGGCACCCATACTCATCCCTCATATAATAAATTTCCACTCTTAACCCATTACTCCATTCTCCCTTAATTATTCTTACTTCCACATCTTTACCCATATTAGGGTTTCCTCCCAAACCCTAATCAAGTCCCCTATACATCCTTACACCATCCTACATACTATTTTTCATCCAAAGATTCCAATCACCCCCACAACTTTCCCCTTACCTTAGTTACACCCTAAAATAACTTTTCTCACGTAAAGATCATTCCCATGTAAACTCCATCCACCTCATGCAAGCCCTAGAAATTTCCCATGCAAGGTTTACATCCCCCATTTATTTTAATCATAATCTCCTTTTAAATTTTCCCTCAAGGATCATGAGATAATTAGGTCAGTCTCATGTCCCCCTTAGTAAACTCACCTTGCATTTCCCCTTTTTATCCTTTCACCCCACATCATATTATTAATATCCTAGCATGCATGTCCTAGAGGGTCACGACATATAATATCATAACACAACAGAACATTCATTATGTACATGTCATAAGGAATTCATATAAGCATACCTCAACTCCAAGCTGCGCTACAAGTAATTAGTCATTAAAATCATATAGTACACAACATGGTGTAACACATGGCACACAAGGCACATAACACACACATAATTGATCTTAGCCACATCCTTACCTAATACGACACCGGTCTTGGAGCACGTTCCTACGCCTCCTCAAGGTTTTGACTTAATTAGCCTATAAGAGGGGAAAACTATGGATTAACTTCCCTCTAACCAAAATTACTATTCTTCCTACCTTACCCTTATCACAACTTACTATTAGGGCTAATAATAATAATATTACCTTTATAAGTAAAAGTAGGGTTATTATTCCTAAGGTAGCTAATCATGCTACTACTAATCAAAAATAGGTGTTAATAGCTACAATAATTTAAAGTAATTATAATAATATTTATTTTTAACGGTAATAGTTTCAATGTTACTAATAATGATAATAGTAGTAGTGATAGTAAGGTTAGTGATATATGAAATATTAATAATAGCGACAAGGTAATAAAAAAAATAACAATAATAATAATACTAGTAGTAATAATAATAATGATAATACTAATACTAGTAATAATAACAATAATGATGTTAAAATAATAATACTAAAGTTATAGGCCATTAATAATAATAATAATAATAAATATTTCAAAGTTAGGTTAAATAATAATAATGATAAAGGTAATAATAATAATAATAATAATAATAATAACAAAAACAACAACATTAAGAATAATACTAATTATACTACTAAAAATAACTAACATTTATATAACAAGGGTTTAGGGGTTGGGGAGTTTAGAGGACCACCTAGGGATGGTGGTGGCACAGGCGGCGGCGGCGACGACGGCGATGGGGGAGAATAGAGGTGGAGAAATGGTGGTGGAGGGAGGAGAAGGAAGAGAAGAGGGTGGAAGGGAAAAATGAAGGTATGGGGAGGCAGAGGGATCTCCCCTGGTCGTTTTGGAGGGCAAAGGGGGTGTTGGAAGCAACGGGACTGGAGGAGGGCGGCGAGGCTCGATGAAGGGCTGATCAGGGAAGGAACTTTGTACGGTAGGGGTGGCTCGTGCAGAGTAAACCAAGGGAGGAGGGAGGCTTAGGTTGGTAGAGGGTGATGCATGGAAGGGTTCCATGGGTGGATCGAGCGGCGGAGATGGGTGGCGACGACGGGGCGGTTGTCTAAACTAGAGGTGGCGCAGGGTGGGTTTTCTGGGCTGCGATTCCAAAAGGGCCTGACGCTAGATTCCTTGGTGGTATTTATAGGCCAAAAATGGGGGAGAACCAAGAGAGGGGATAGAGGAAGGTAGGGGTAGGCGCAGAAGGCACGCCGGTCAGCGGTGGCAGGCTGACACAAGTCTGCCATGGCAGGTCTGCGTTTGGTCAGGGAGAAAAAAGGGGGTGGGAGCAAGCACGCGTGAGGTGAGAGGGAGGTCGGTCAGTCGAGGAGGGACAGGCAAAACGACCAGGGAGAGAGGGAGAAGGTGGGCAGGCGGCGCAGGTAGTTGGTTGGTGTAGAGGGGGTGGCTGCGAGTTGCAGCGGGGCGCGGGGAAGAAGGGAAAGGGAAAGAGGGCTAGACCGGTTCGGTTTAAGGGAAAAAGAAAAGAAAAGAAAAGGGTAGGGGTGGACCGGCTGGGGTGACGGGCGAAGGAGGGAGAGTCAGGCGGGCTTGGGCCGCACCGAAGGGAAGGGGGAAAGGGGGTTTGGGCCGCGAGGGGTTGACCCAGTCGAGGAGGTAGGGAAGAAAGGAAGGGAGAAAGGAGGGAGATAAAGAAAAGGAAAAATAAGGAAAAGGGAAAATAGGGGAGAAAAATAAATAAAATAACTTATGGGAAATAGGTTGTAGTATTTTTGGTAGATAAACAATTTTTTAATAATTTAACTTAATATATTTTATTATATTAGTTTAAAAGGTAACTTTTATAAAATATTGGTTTGAAACCTTATTTAAATAAAATGAGTATGATAAAATAACAATTTATTTATTTTAATTTATTAAATATTCACATCTAATTTTGTATACTTAAAATCCACAAAATAATTAAGTTAAATAAATTTAAAAGGAAAAATCCTCAACATAATTAAATTAAATAAGTTTAAGAGCTAAATTATCCCTAATAAAAGTGATTTATTAAATTATAGGCTTATAAAATTTTAGGGGATTACAGTAAGAAACTTCAAAATAAAGGGAGAAGGGAAAATAATAATAAATGAACATCATAATTGATGTCATGAAATCTAACTAACCTAAAAAACAACATATAGTATATAACATGTAGTATAGACAAGGAATGCATCTAATATCTTTTATTTTATTTTTATGAAAACACATGTAATATCTTTGATGGACTAGTAATATATAGTATGTTTGACAAACTAGCAGTATATATTATCTTTAATGAATGTGTGTAATATTTTTGGCTAGTTTTTAGTATAGAACATGTAGTATAATTATCAAACTTGTATTATGTAGTATCGTTAAGGAACATGTACATATAAATCATATTTAACAAACTTGTACTATATAATATCAATTTATATACCATACAACATGTTGCATGGGGCAACGTCGTGCAACATGTGCTATATCAACAGTTTAACAAAAAAAAAGGGGCTAATAGATAATATGTGTTATATGATTCCTCTATTTCAAATGAATTTTCATTAGTGTTTAAGTAATATTTCACCAATAGTAAGCTCTTATTCACAGCTTTAATAGCAATCTTTTACCAACATTAACTTAATATTTCACCATCATTAAAATTATATTTCATCGCATTTGAGATGATCTTTCACTACTAATTCATTAATATGTCACCACGAATGTATCAATTTTTACTAGCAAGTTGATCTTTTATCATTATTTTGCTTAAAAATAATCTTTCACTATTAATGTAATAATCTTTTATTGCTAATATAATGTTCTTTCACCACTAATGTAATGATCTTTAGCTAGTTGATAGACCTTTCACTATTATTCTATTTAAAACCAATCTTTCACTTCTAGTGTATTGATCTTTTATCACTAATGTACTGATCTTTTATCATTAATGTATTAATATTTCACCATTAATGTATTTATTTTTTACCAGCAAGTTGATCTTTTACTGTTATTCTACTTAAACTAATCTTTCACCACTAATGTATTGATTTTTTATGACTAATGTAATGATATTTCACTAACGAGTTGATATTTCATTATTATTCTATTTAAAACTAATCTTTCACAATTAGTGTACTGATTTTTCACTGCTAATATATTTATTTTTTTCCAGCAAGTTAATATTTCATTGTTATTCTACTTAGAATCGATCTTTCACTACTAATGTAGTAATATTTCACCAACGAGATATTTTTCATCACCATTCTACTTAAAATTAATCTTTCACCATTTATTTATTAATTTTTCACCAATTTTTTTAATCAAAAATACATTAATATAGATCTCTATTTATAAAGAAAAATTTTAGAAATATTATGGTATTTTTTTAAAGTTTTTTAATAGACCAAAATTAAAAATAAATAAATTAGAAGAAAATTAAAAAAAATAATGTAACACTGCAAGTTGCACGGTGTTAGACCATACAACAAGTTACATGATATAAAATTTCATATAATATATAGTATATTTGATTAATGTGTAGCATATAGTATCTTTAACTAATATATTTTATATTGTATATTGCATATACTATCTTTAACAAACTAAGTATATAACATAACATCTTTAGTGGCATATACCATATAGTATATTTAATGAATGTGTAATATATGACATATAGTATCTTCTATAAAGATGATGTGTATAGTATTTACTATCTTATAGGCTATAAGGAGTGAAGGTTGAAAATGTATTAGTTTGTGCCAGCTAATCTAATATTAGTTTATAACATCTTGTATGTCTATGAGAGTAGAATTAATGATGTGAAGTGGAAGTTTATCGAGAGAGAAATTGCAAAACTAAATTAGTTACAATAAAAATAATATAATAGGGAAGTTAAATTTAAAAATTAATCTAATTTGTACTAAAAAAACCTTTGGCCTAAATGGGAAAAATACATATCTAACAAACCTACATCGGAATTAACTCTTTATTTAATTCATTGGTAATATTTGATAACTTCAGTATAAGTTTCTTTTCCCCCCTTATTGTAACAAAAAAAAAAAACTTTCCCTTGTGCTATCATTTTCGGTTTCTGTTCACAATACATCACCGAAAATTGGTTAGATGTTTGATTCACAAATGGCAGATGCTGATATGTGCCAACGTTGTTTGAGAGCAGTAATTCTTGATTCCTCACTTATCAGCTTATTCCTTTTGCCATCATGGCATTGTTACTTCAGGTAATTCTGTTATGATTCGGTTTGTTAACTCTCTTCAAAAATTTTTCTCATGAAAGAGAACCATTCATTTCGCGGTAGGCAGAACTCTGTCCCCTATTATCCTCCCGGAGAACTTATATGGCTCTCCCTTGTATCCACACCACTTGCATTAAGCTCCGAATGGTGGCATCTTACCACACCAACTTTGAAATTTAGATACGGATGTGAATGAAATTAGAAATAAGGAGATTAACTTGCTTCCTTAGGATAATTAAAAAAGCTGTGATTATAATATTCCATTTTATCTATAATTGTTTCTAATTTATAGATAAAAAAACCTGTGCTTACCCTGTATCTATATTTTTATCCTAGGATATCCTCTTTCCAGGAGATTATGATTTTATGCTATTTTTCTTACAGTAATGAAACCATATTTCTGTCATGATTTAATTTGTTTATTTATTACTGTGCAGATACTGCAAGTCATCCATCGAATGTTTCCTTTTGACAGGGGACTTTGCCACACATATTGGGCCCCAAAATTGGGTTTTTTTGCATCATATTTGACAAGTTACGTGCTCTCTTGCTCTAGAGAGCAGGATTTAGTGTACAGAGGCCATCAGTTTCATTCAAGGCCGGGTGGGATGGTTGGTGATTCCCCACCATTTTCTGTTCTACCCCGGGTAAGTTGAACAATAATTTTATGGCCGTGACAATGCCATTTCGAACTGTTTCCTACCTTGACACATTTCAGCTCATAACTTCACATCTTGTATCTTCTAGACCCGACTCCTCGCCTGGTACTGGACTCTTTAAACGATGTTGAACCTATTTTTCCTGTGTTATTATGTATTTGCTTTTGCTGCTGTAATTCCTATGGTTTGATTTGTTAATGATAATATGATCCTTGTGGTTTATTATGCTGCTTCTTGTTACTCAATCTTTCCGCTTCTATTTAAAGTGGCATTCGGCAATCTTGCATTCTACTCTCATATGGTTCAGATTTTCCTCCTAAATCTCTATTGGCAGAAGCTAAAGCCGTTACTAAGGAATAATGTGATCAATTGAAACCAGATGAAAATTTCAGTACCGTTTCTGGAACAGAAAGGTTTAGTTTCGGATGGCTTGGCCTTTTTGGTTATCGAAGTATCGATACAAATATCGTGTCCCATTTTCTTTAGGGACAAGATTTCCTTGTTTACCATTGATGTTGATCTCTCCCTATTGTGCAACGAGGATATTCTACTCATTGATTTATCAACTTAGGTGGATCATGGACTGATCCTGAAATGCTACGATTTTACATCCCCTTAACCTCGGAGTAGCCTTTCTATCGACAAATGTTTAATTCATGTGACCTACATATGTATGCTATAGGATTAGAGACTTTTACTTCAGAATGAATTATTGAACCACTCTTTTTAGCCCATCTAACTCTTCGTGTATTGATTAGGTTAATGGATGTGATGTAGGATTGAATTTCCCCTACCATTGCTCAGAGGGAGGCGTGTGGCATAGAACTCTTCTAGTATATAACTATTCTTGTATCGATTAGGTTAATGGATGTGATGCAGGATTGAAGTGCATGTCAGTGTTGCACGGGGACGGAGACGGGGATGGGACAAAAAGCGGAAACGACATTTCTTAAAAATTTAGGAAATAGGGACTGCAGGAAACGTAAAAAAAATTATATATATATACATATTATATATATATATATATATATATATATATATATATATATATATATATATAAAACAGATTAAATTTATTAAAATTAAGAGAGAAAAATAAAACATTTCTAAAATTAATTCTTATATTAGTTAATTTTAATTATTAATAATTATTTTGTAATAAAAAAAATTAATTAAATAATATTTTTTAATAAAAATAATTAAATAATTTTTATATAAATTTTAATATGGAAACGTTTCCGAGAAGTTTCCGGGACGGGGGAACGTCACCTAACTACCGTCCCCGTGCATCACAGGTGCATGTACCACTGCTCATAAGGAGGCATGTGGTATAGGCAGGTATCGTAGGATAAATTTGTACTCATGAATTCAAACTAGAGAACTTTTTTTCTTTGTGGGTTGGTCAACCTACTTGAGAAAAGTGACTCAAGCATATTTGCAGCTAGGTTTTCAATTGAAACGCTTCCATTTTTAGATAGATGTTTTTCTTTCTTTGAGGGCTAGGGTTGGCTTATTTGGCAGTTTAGCATGTGGAAAATGTACCGAGACTAAATACTTTACTGATGGTGTTCGTTAGAGGTTCAGATGTGGTGTGGGTAAGGACTCCTTGGTCTTACTTGGTTTAGTGGCGTGGAGTATGTAAGTAGAAGCTAATTGTGCGTGTTGCTTGTCGTTGAGCACTAAGTAATAACTAGGGAGATAGGGAGTCCTTGATATGCTATATGTGAGCAAGATGAAGAGTACTCTTCAATATTCAATGATATGTGGACCGGTATTTGTGGAGGAAGATTTTAACCTGGTGATTTGTATGCACTTATTGTGTTTCCTAGGAGGATGCTCGAGAAGATGATCAATTATACAAATTAAGTGTAGGACTACAAAGGATTTAGTGTTCAGATATGTGTTTCTGCTGTCATCTATATTCTATACGTCGTGGGATAACATAAATCATTCTATTTTCAGCATTCCACGAGCCTAATTCCTAATGTCGCTAGAAACGTAGTATGATACGTGTTTGTAACTTGGGAAATAATCCCCAGGACTTTAAGAACAAGCACTGTCCTATGTAATATTTTTATGTAACTTGGGAAATAATGCAAGGCTTTTTTTTAGTAAATGAAATCAACTTTAATTCGGTAGCAAATGAAATCAACTTGTGAAAAAGAAAATACATAAAAGAAAGATTTTAAGCAACAAGGTTTTAGAATAATAGTTAAATGCTAGCTCTTGAGTATATTAGAGGTATCAGGTTTGAAATCATTCATATTATAATGAATTTTATAGGATTTTTATACTCATCTTGTATGACCCTAAAATGCTCTAGTTTGAGTTAATAAATAAAGGAGAAAATTTGTCGCATGATTAAAACTTAGGAGTGACTATTTTTGGATAAATAAATAAATAATCAAAAAATTTGGCAAAATGTGTACCACAAGAGGCTCATCCTCCATCCTTTTTATTTAATCAAGGATTTCTCACACCAATGTGCCGAAAAAATCTTGTGACAATTAAGTCAACAAAAATATATTTAACAAAGAGTTTCATAGTATGATGTGGCACCCAAAAATCCTAGATTCACCCTTGTGTGCACCATATGAATTTTGACTTTAGAATATTGTTCCTTATAGGAGAAGAATACTTAAATAGATAATGAAAACTAAGGCTCCGTTTGGTTTATGGAAAATAAGATGGAAAGGAAAAAAATTAGACAGAAATCTATTTTTCTGCGTTTGATTGTTAAAACAATCTAAAAGAAAGAAACAAGTAGAAAAAAAATAAAGAAAATTACTCTAGACTGTTTTCTCAAGTTGAACGTGAGGAAAAAAAAAAGGAAACGAAGGAAAATTTGCAGGACTCTTCTTCTTCAACCCTCGTTTGTTCCCAACACTCATTCTCCTTCAATGTTGTCCTACTCATCCTCCTATCTTCCAAGTCAATCAATCTCTTTCTTCGACAGATTTGCGTAATCTTCATTAATGGTTGTACACATTAAGCTAGCTTTGTCTTCAAAATTTTCTAGAATTTATACTTCAATATCTGAGTCTTGAGTAATTGACCGTTTGAGTACAAGAAATGCTAATCCTTCATCATTTAAACTACTCACTTGTGTTTTAGTACTAAGTACAAGGATTATGAGCACAAGCAATTGAAACATTGCTAGAAATATGTCCGCAAGAGTTAATTACACAAAGAAAAACAAAGTTTTGGACAGAAAAGAGCACTGAGAGTTGCTAGAGATAGTTGAAACCCGAGAAGAACATCAATAGAGACGGGAGAAAGAGAGAAGAGAGAGTGTGTATGCTTTGGGAGTAGTAATTTGGAGTTGGGAAAAGCGTCTCAGAGAAGGCGGTAAAGCTTCCTTTTCCCAGCTTGGAGTCCTGCTCATGGGGAAGATAGAATATTTTGGCCTAAAGAAAAGGCAAAAAAATATGAAGAAAAAGATAAAATATTTTGGTTGGCACGAATAAAGTAATTAAATCAAAGAATGTATTGCCAGAGGTGTTTAGTCAAAATCTAAAGAGTTTTACTTGATATCTAAACAGATATGGATAAATGAATATATATATATATATATATATATATATATGGAAGAAGGAAAAAAAAAATATCCATCAGATTTGGATATAGATATGGGTATATATTTTTTTTATCAGATTTGGGTAATAGATAAATGATACTCAATCCGTGTCTATCCGTTATCATCCATAATTAATATTTTATGAAATTAACAAGTACATTAGTAACAAGCTATGATTTTTTTTCTCCCTTTTATGTTTGTTGTATTATGTTTGAAATAAAAAGGAATATAGAATGCTTTGTATATTTTTAAATTTTTTTAAAAAAATTATTATAAGTTATTCATGTAATATTTTAGAATATTTCTATAAAAAAAATTAAATTAGTATTGACTTTATGGATTTTTTTTATAATTTTTTAGAAAATTTATGGAAATTTTCATATATCAATATAATATTTTAATTAAATATATAAGAGTATTCAAATAATTATAATCAATTTTTTTGGAAATTTCATTTTATAAACTAAACATCAAAAATACTTTTCAAGAATTTTATTTTTTACAAAATTTTTCTAACAACCAAACAAAAGGAAACAAAATTATCTTATTTTATTTCCTTTATTTTTTTTCTTTTCATTTTCCTTTCCTCCTTATTTTTTTCAAACCAAACAAATTAAATATATAAAAGTATTTAAATAATAATATTTTATTTTTCTCATAATTTTTTTTCTATACACTAAACACCAAAAATATTTTCCAAGAATTTAATTTTTTATTAAATTTTCTCCAACAACCAAACAAAGGAAAGAAATTTAATTTCTTTTATTTTCTTTCTTCTATATTTTTTCCCACTTAACTTTCTACAAATCAAACAGAGCCTAAATGAATATATGAGGGGGGAGTTTATTAAGTTATAATTACATATAATTAACACATATTGTTTAGACTTTAAAGTTTTAATATTATTAGAGAGGATACAAAATTATTTCTTCAAGAGTATACAATGGGTTCAATGAATTCAACATATTCATCATTAAAACATTTGGTGAATATCAAAAAAATAAAATCCGAAGCCAACAGACATATAAATACTCTATCCATTTCCAAAGGAAAGTGTTTTTTAGATGAAAAATTTTATTTAGAAAATATAATCTTTTTAGATGAAATTGTTTGCTTACAAAGAAGGTATTTTAGAGACGTTAATGCTTATTTTATATATTTATCCTTACCTTTTCTCTGTCTTCCTTTATACATAAATTATTGTACTATTTTTAAATGAATGACGTAGTTGTAATAGTAATGACATGTTTATTAGTATCACCTAAAATAATGTTCAAATTACTAAAAATTCTTTTTTTTATTATTTATAGAAAGAGGGGGAGTACATGGTAACAACAAATACACATTTTGAATTTTTGAAGGAAAAACAAGCATGTACAATTATTGCTTAAAGAATTAATTGTCATGAAGAGTCATGTCTAACTGTAAATGCTTGGCAAGTAAGGTTGGCTAGGGGATGTCATTTTGGTGGAAGTTAGTCTATGGATCGTGGTTTTTGCTATTTATGCAATATTATTATTAGATTTTAGAACATATGTTAGAATGTTGATTTCGGTCGTCAGTGGCATAGATTTCCAAATTCTATTTCTAGCATGCTCGTTATCAAAAACTTTATCGAGTCCGTATTCTATTATGAAAATATTTCTTTGGTTCCTGTTTTCGAATTTACTTTGTATTTTTGGAAATCGTCATGTTTTTAACATTTTTGTTTCCTATCCTCGTTCCCACACACCACTTTTAGTTGTACATAATGCAAACATGGTTTCAGAGCATATAAAAAAAAATCAATTAATATTCTTTAACTATCCGTAATATCTTTGAGGAAATGTTTACTTCTGGTAACATCGACTGAAAAAAATAAAATAAAAAGTCAGGTTATACTAATTTATTGACACGATCATCTGCGCGAGAACTACTGCAACCCGCTGCTGATACTTCACCCAAACGATCATCACGTCTTCCTCTCCTGCCTCCATTAGCACTCGACAATTCACCAAACGTCGTACAGCTTAACGTTTGCATATGTTTCCTCGTTATGCTCTGTTTTACGTATTCCGGCAATCTCAGCGTATACCTGTCATGATTATCATCTACAATCTGATCCGTACTAGCACTAATTACTCTAGACCCCGAATATTCAACGATCGAATGACCCGTTGAATGTGACCTGGAAAACTTTTCAAAATCATCAATCATTTTTCCTCCAATATTAATCACACCCACAGGTCCTACTGCCGTCAAGGAAGAATCCCTCTCGTGATCATGATCTTCATCTTGAGTGTTCGCGTTGATGGTCTGAGAATCCACCGGCGACAGCCTTCGAGTTCCGTGATCACCGGCACCCAATTCTTGCATGTCATTAACGCTACTGATCCTAGGCGGAGTAGTCGCCGTCTTCTCCAACGACTTCTCCGTCACATCGAGTCTCTGCCTACAAACCGGACACGATTTATGAGACTCAAGCCATAAATCAACGCACTGCTGATGAAAAGCGTGGCAGCAATCCGTCAGAAGTCGAAGCACGTCATCATCTTCAAACTCACAAAGACATATCGCGCATTCAAGCCCGTAGTTTTCCTCGCGTCGGCGTAGATCTTTAACCGCTGAGTATTGGAATGTTGGGAATGATTTTATGATCGACGGATCTAAGCCAGGGTTCTCGACGGTGGTCGGAGGATCGGCGGGCGTGTCATTAGGACTTTGTCTGTCATTTAATGAGCTGATGATCGTTGCCATGATGCATTTACAAAAGTATACGGAGAAGAATCCGATGAAGAACGTGATTAAGAGGAGTGCTACTAAGACTACGGCGACAGGTGGGGATACGTGGGTTTCTGGTGGTGATGGGAGTTGTTGGACTGGTGGCTGATCGGTGGTCGACATGGTTAAGAGGAGGAATGTGATCAGCAAGATAGTTGGTGGCCGGAGACGGGCATCAAGTCGTGCGAGTCCGGCCTTAGTGGCTCCGTGCATTGATGTGATCGGACTGGGAAATATTAGTTTGAATATGTTGTATTTAGATACATAGAGACTCGGAATTTAAGTATTTTGTTGTGCCTTTGAGAGGGAGAGAAGGGGAGGAGATGCAGAAGAGGGGCATAGTTTTTCATTGTTTTTTTCTCAGCCATTTGATTTTTTGTTCGAGACAAATAAGAGAGAAACAATGGGAGATATTTTCGTCGTAACAGACAAATTACTAAGCTCCTAATAATAGACCTGTGTTAGTCCCGTGTCCATAACTAAGCTCACAAATCTCACGAGTATTGAGCGAGTCCTATGAAAAAGAAAAAGCAAACTTGTCTGGAAGTTAGCTAGTGACGTTTATCAATAGCAGTAGTTGTTGAATATACTAATCAAAAATAAATTATTTATTTTTCTGCGGTTAGAGTTTGAGCTAAACAAAGTTACGGTGTCTTTTCCCCTCCTGCATCACGGTGCAAACTTTTTGCCTCTATTTAAGTAAAATTTGTAAGTAATATCTACGAGGCCCGTGTCGCACATCTTGTACCCTGAAGCTATCATTTAACTGTAAGACTGTACTTCAGCGGTCTTAATTATTTACTTTTAAATGCGTCGTAAGATCAATAATTTTCCATTGAAGTAATCAATAGTAGAATTGCAACTCCCAAAAAATTTATTACTCAAAAAATTCAGTTTAAGTGGAAGTATGGTAATAATATAGCTGAGTATTATTACTGTATTCGATATAAGACTAACTTATAGTATTATTATTACGTAGAATACAAGACAAAATAATTGACACTTAAAATACAACAAATAGTGAATGAAAAAAACTCTTATAAACTTAGATATAAGTTTTGATATTAACCCCAACTGCAATCTCAAAATACATTAAAATAGATCCATTGAAACTAAAAATCTAAAAAGGTATTCGGACCAAAATCTAATAATCGGATAACATAATTCTAAGTCCAATACTTATGAATCACCAAAATCCATTCCCAATTTAGAATTACCAAAATCCCACATTCAACTTATAATAACCAAAATATCTCTACCTTACTGGAAGCCTTAGAATTTCCTTTTAAATAAATTATATCTTACTCAACCATCATTTGCTTACATTACTAATAAAATAATTTATGAATTCTAAAAAGATTATCATACCATGATTATTTTTCACATTATCACAGAATAAGCAAAATACTACTATGATACCTAAAATGCTCAAATTTCCATAAAACCTTGTAAGTCCAATATCATTATTTTTCGACCCTTAATTTATTACATCACCATGCAACTTAATTATACTCACTTCCTACTTATCATACTTTATCAAATCCATATTACAGTACGAACAAAACATACTATCTCACTTAGGGTTTTCAAGATAAGACTTATCGCAATAATATCATATTAGTACATGCCTTCTCATCTTACTCAATTCTCATGTTACGATATCAAAATTTTACACAACAGCATTAACAACATGACATTATCAATAATAAAACAAAACATGTGGTTTCACACAAAATACACATAACATGCAAAAATCCTAACTATAACTTTTATCCTTACCAAAAATGTCTATGATCTCTAAGCACATATAACCCTTAAGATGCATCCTCCAAGACATTATCAATATAATAAAACAAAACATGTGGTTTCACACAAAATACACATAAGATGCAAAAATCCTAACTATAACTTATATCCTTACCAAAAATGTCTATGATCTCTAAGCACATATAACCCTTAAGATGCATCCTCCAAGACCACCAAAAAAATTACCTAAGAATAAAGAATAATACACAGTTAGAACATATGAGTACAACCAATGAAAAGTTCATGCAAAGAAGGGTGGAAAAGGAGGAAAACTAAAGCAAATCAAGTTGTAGGAGAGGTGTGGCAAAACCTTAACTAGATGCGT
This sequence comes from Tamarix austromongolica, assembly GCA_039764185.1. Classification (NCBI taxonomy): domain Eukaryota; kingdom Viridiplantae; phylum Streptophyta; class Magnoliopsida; order Caryophyllales; family Tamaricaceae; genus Tamarix; species Tamarix austromongolica. Next base: position 79,406,551 of record CM077814.1, on the reverse strand, counting down.
CAAAATTTGGTGTAATAGGGCAGTATGCAATGTCAGATTATGATGCAGTAAGGGGTGCTGTGTTAATTCATATTATGATGCAGCTAAAGGTACGTTGTGTCAAATTCTAATGCTGCTAAGAGGGTGTTGTGTGGATGCTTGATTCAACTTGAGCTAAGGCAGTGTAAGATGTGGGTTGTTGCGTGAGGTTATGATGCAAATGAGGGTGGTGTTGCGTGATCTTGTGACATAGCTAGGGGTGAGTTGCATGGGTTTTTATGTTGGTAGGGTGGAGTTGTGAGGGAAGTTGATGCAAAGAGACGAAATGAAAAGAGAGGGAGAGTTAGGGGAGAAGTTAGATGAAGTAATAAATGAGGTAAGGAGAGAGATTGAATGGGGGTTATGTGGGTGGGGTGTGTGTGTGTGTGGTTTGTACAAATGGTGAGGAATGACAAAGATGCAGAGGGTTATGGGTGAGGCATGATCGAGGAAGAGCTTTGGAGAAAAAATTTCTATGAAACACATCCCTCTAGATGTGGGAGGTGATGGTGAATGTAGGATATATATGGTGGTGGTTGGAAGCACAACCAAGAGAAATGGTCAGGGAATATGAAATCACATAGGGAAAGAAGGGAAGATGATGATCTGGTAGGAGAAGAAGGAAAAGGAAGGAAAAGGAAAAAAATAGTTTCAAGATTAAAATTAGATTTAAGGTTAAGGAATTTAGGTAAAATTTTAAATAGTAATCATATGGGGTTAGGGTTAGAGTTAGACTAAAATATTAGTAACCAAGAATTAGTGATATATTAAATTCGGGGTATTATGGGAATAGTTATTCATGATTTTTCCATCCGCATTTCTATCTCTATATCTACATGGCTACAATAGTTATGAATAAAATTAGTATATACATATAATCCATGAAATGGTAAATTATCAATATAAATAAGTCAGTCAATGAGATTTAGGTATCCATAATATTTGTTTGAAAAATGGACTATATGTTATTAAAAGGAGTCGTAAACCTTAATTGGAAAATATTAACCAAAAGTAGCATACGATTTAATATACTATATTTCTCAACATATGTTATATCCTTGAGAAAATTTAGTGTAGGTTAATTTCAAACGTTCTATATCAATTTAGCTTGACATAATTTTTTTGGTATAAATTAGATCATTTAAATTATGCAATGAACATATAAATGCATAATATTTACAAAAATTTTCATTAATATATGTAGTGATAAAATAAAAGGCCAAATTCTAAAATAAAAATGTATGCGGAGATACTACTGTATGTAGTTGAAGATATTTATTTTATAGTGATTTAAAAAAATAATATCATAAACGTCTAAAGATAATAATATAAATAACACAAGTGCACGCAAGCATCCATCTTAAGACACTCTTATGTGAAATTAAAAAACATAAGGATACTAATGTGGATATTGAGAAATAAGAAATATAAACAGATAAATTAAGATATTGCTACATATAGATTAAGATACTACCACAATTCATAAGCATATCTAACGTTTCTAACATAGATAACACAAGTATAATCCCCCCACCCCCAAAAACAAAACAAAACAAAAAATTGAAAATGCTACCACAAATAGAAAAAGTACTACCGCTAACAAATCTAAACATCACCCTATGTCAATATCAAAAATATTAGAGGTCTATGAAATAAATAAAAATTATAAACTTTTGGATATCAAATTTAGTGGTGGTTTTAAATTTTGCAGGGATGAATTTGGGCGAAATAATCATAATTTGTACTACAAATGTATATATGAGATGTTTGTTTAAATTTTACCTTTCTTATAATTTACTGAAGTGTTGGTGTAGAAATGATTGTCTTACTAAAATTTTGGAGACATGATTTTATCATTTAAGACTATATATTGTATGGTGAATTGCCATTTACTCCGACTTTGCTATCTACAATGGATTCATGGATCGTGAATAGGTGGGACTCGAGGGATCCATCTATAGAATAAGACAAACTAGAACCGAAAACATTAGAGGAGTATCAATTTAGTACCGGCCTAGCCAAAAGCATTCCGATACTCAAGCCAGTACCATAATAATTGAACGGTACAAAAACAAAACAAGAACGTAAGTATGATGGTGGAAGAACCCGGGTGCTGTGGTGATGGCGAAGGTACAACCAGTGGAGTGCAGAGTGCTTGATGAGCAGAGTGAGAAATACCGAACAAGAATGCTTATGAATTCCGGGAATTCGACGGTACCACGTGTAGCTATCAGTCCCAGTGGGGGGATACCCTACCCAATTGCCAGTCCGCTACTCAGTAATGGCGTCGCTATGGCTACTGTTTGCCCCGAATGCTCGAAATATTAGATTTTATCAAGATTTACTGTAGTAAATTCCAGTTTGAACTTATCCAAGTGCCTACTGTATTGTGGGGGAGTAAGGCGGGAAGACTGGCCCAATGATGGGGTGACGATGGCCATCCAGTGTTTGCTCCGCTGTCTGTAGATCGATAAGCGTTAATGGTGGGGCTGGGGAAATTAGGCCCTCGACAGCGATTGGGAGTAATTATGATTACTCCAGGGCCTAATTCTTGACACCGTGCTAACATCGACTAATTCCCATATACTATCAATTCTTGTCTGAGCGTGCTATTGTCTTCTTTACCGACATGTGGGGCATCCTTGTTGCTTATATTCCATTTCAACGTCTCATCCATTGTGACCTCAAATCAGCAACTTCTATAGCGACAATTCTCTTCCCGTATGATTTGAAATGTTTAGTGCCATGTCACCAGCATGTCCAGATGAGCCTATACGGTATTTATTTTCAAGGCAGGATTAGAGCTTCTCTTCTTTTATTTCTCGATGGTAGCCTGTGAAAATCCAGTGGCGCTGTTTCTTCATTTTAGGGCTCGTCATCTGGGAAATGCTTCTTAGAACCTTGGACGTGCACAAAATGGTGCGTAAGCCGATGCCACGTAGGGCATGTTCTTCTTATCTTATTTTTAACTTAGATAAATAATATTATATCAGAACAAGTAGATATTTTGCAAATGATTAGATGGCGATCAGATTATTTATAGAATGGTTAAGCGGTTACATGCCATTGAGCGGGTGGTCTTTCGGTGCTTTGACCACAAAATTACAACAGAAAATTGTTGAAAGGTTGATTGTTGGTCGTAAAATGAGTGATTTCTTCCTGAAAGGATGGTTTAGTTTTATGGACAAAATCTAGTTATGATATTCATAGAATAACTAGCAAAGCATCTTCAAGTTACAAACCATATCTCGAGAATGAAACAGAAGATATACAGGATTCGTATTCTAAAACTGTAAGAGTTCGATACACTATATAGTCCCCTTACATCACCAACAGCAGTCTTAAAACCAAAGAGCAACCACCACAAACCCTCCAATATTCATCCTAGTAATACTTACAATTTGAACAACTACCAGCAGAGTCTTTGAACACCATCATCTACAGCTGAGAGCATAAACTAGTGTGAATCCTCAATCTCCATTGATAACAGCTTCTTTAGTGGCAGTTCTACCCGCTCGCTCAGAGGCAGACGCGAGGCCTTGTAATATCCTCAAGATCTCGCTAGTATCTTCAACGTAGTATTTTGCCTTGCTCGGCTTCTGGCCAACCGTACATGCAAATACCTCAGCTACCCGAGCCAGAGAAGGACCAGTACTTGCTCTCGTTAATACCTCGAACATATCTTCGTCTGATCTGTCGTCTCCGATACACAGCACAAAATCTGGAAGCATTTCCTTCCGCTGCATAGTTGCGAAGAGACGCTCCGCTACCAGACCCTTGTTAATACCCTGTCAAGAAGGCAAGCGAAATACAAGATTTGAGCATATTAACTTCAACACTAGCAGTCTGCACCAAATTCGCATTTCTAAACTGACCAAAACATCCAAGTTCGGGACGGGAAAGACTGAAAAGATCCTCTGGACTCCGAAATATTTGGAATGGAGACTGGCATGTTCATATAGGGTCCCAAAGAAAGCAGAAAGAGGGAATGAGCACCATAGTGTATTAGTTTATAGACATTTAGGCCTTTGGAAAATGCTGTATTTAGAACCTGTCATCCCTGGGTAAGATGACAATTCTACTGCAAGTGATTGCTACTCGCTCCACTGGATGGTCCAGTCCAGAAACGTTCACTAAGAGAATCACCAGGAGCATCTTCACTCCGCTAATAAAAACCCAAAAGGAAATTATTTGTACTTGATTTCCCTTCTATCTTCTCTTTTCTTCATCCAGCAATTTGATACTATAAGAATCATCACTCAATGCTAATTGAGCTCTCAGCCAGTCCGCATCTTGACAAGTTAAAGGGCTCAAAACACTGGAAAGCATGAAGGGGAAAAAAAAAAGAATCTAACACCAAGAAAACCACGAGGAACCCATCAAACATATTGATAATAAACCAACATGCAGCCGCACTGAAGATGAGATATATGACTTCTCCAAAATAATACCCCACGTCCCATATAAGCACGTCAGCTAATAAGCCATAAGGAGATTATAAGAGCAAATTCTTAATCTTAATCATTTAGAATGGTGGTGGGGACATAATCTGCAGTAGATGGTTCAAACTTCATACCTGGACATAGATTATGAAAATGTTGGCAGATTAACTTCCAAAGATAAAGTCACGTAAGATGACAAGCGAATAAACATGTCCTAGCCCTTGTCATTATTTTTGTTCCAGTGCATGACATTACTTTCAGCAACCACATATAATGTCCTATGTGAAGCAGACAGCTAATGAATTTGGATAAACAAGAAAGATTAATACAGTTATAACGTTTATAATTTCAAACATCAAAGCTATAGTTCACATTATTAGGTGAAATATAACTCGGCAGTCTCAGGAGGACACGAGTCTCACAAATGTTGTGTTGATGACAAAATAAATATAGAATATACTATGTCTAGAGTCTAAACAGCAGACACATCATGATGCTTTACTATAGATAAAGGAAGCACTGTGACAGAAGAATCAACATGTTATATGAAGCACCCAAATTAGCCATCCATCAAACAAACACTCACCTGAGGTTTAACTTCAACAATGTGTTGCCCGCTCTTGACAGACAAAGGCTCATTGGCAAGAACACTTTCTAGGTGATCAACCAGCTCCTTAGCCTGGCAAGAAGCGAAATCACGATCTGCATGTCTGTAATGCCAGGCAAGAGCACTCTCCTTGAACTCTATGTAAGAGCCATCAGTAGTCTCTGTGTACAATTGCATAACTGGCTCTGCTATTTGCTTCCAATCAAAACTGGAGAAAGGCTTGCAAGTTTCCCATTCCACGTCATTGTTTTCCCTGCACACAACGGAAGATGGAAGAATCAATGTATTTTGATGAAAACACTAGAGGGAGAGCCTAATTGCACATCCTGACCATATCCATAATTACAACTAGGACAATTTCTCCAGGTGAGTAGATATAAAAAGCATATGTTGGGTAGACACTGTAACATGGTTGGTCCAGCAGCAAACCTATGCGGGCTTGGAACTCGGAAAATGTAGAAAGGCAACCACTTCATTCTCTTCCATGGTTCGATCTCTATCAAATTTAGTTATTGAATAGTTAAAACGTCTACGGCATCTCAGATGGCACAACTCCCCTGTGTGCAATAAAGACCTCAACAAATATCCGCACAGAAACTGGGAAGCTTGTTAAGGTATTAATTTGCCATGGCAAACTGCAGACTATCTGCTCATAAGTCATCACGCTCCGTGGGCAGGTAAATAAACAACTATAGAATAGGCTGGCTCTACACTAACATGTGCCACAATATTAGATGCTGATCTATGAAACTGACAAAAATCGATTACATATTACATGCAACTCACTGAACGAGGGCATAGCCCTGTCGAGTTACATACAACTCACTGAACGAGGGCATAGCCCTGTCAAGTTAGACCTTCTTAATTATTTCACAAGCATAAAAATTTTTAAAACCGTACATCCTTACAGAAGAGTTGGTGTAGGGCCCTTTCCATTTCAATGGATGGAAGTATCTCTATGCTACTGTCCTGGTTTTTGGAGGGTATTTTCATAAGATTTCATTTGTCATATCCATCCCCAATCTTTCTTCTCCAATTTTCCTCACCGAGAAGAGATTTCTTGAGATAGAGCCATCATTCTATTTTCACCATCTTCATATTATCGACTTCCAATAAAAGGCAGTAAAACTTCAGCACAATATATATATATATATATAGGTATTTATGTATATAATAAATCCAAATGATGTGTTACCTAACAAAATAACCGTGCTCTGCTGCAATTCCAAGATGCTCACAAGAAGAAAACCATTCTGTTAGTTTCTTCCTGTCCTTCCCACTGGCAAGAAATACAACATTCTTGGGGTCTCTGCATAAGATATTCAAAACTCTCACAGCCTCTGTATTAGGATTTGTGCTCACTGAGCTCTGCAGCATCAATGCACCATCGCAATCCAAAAGAATTGCTCGGTTTTCAGTCCTTCTATAAGCTGAAACGATGTGTTCGACAGAAAGTTTCCTAAAACTTGGATCGAGCGCAATCACACGGAACCCAAGACCAAAACCAATACCCCAACACCTCCTCCTCACATGTTCCTTACAGGCCCTTTCAAGATCCTGCACAAAGCTTTGAGCCCAGTATGCAACATCATGTGTGCTCACATATCTATAGTGTTTCTCGTGTCGCCACTGCTTCTCAGAATCTGAAATATTTAAAGCAGTATTCATTGCTTCAGCTACGTCATCAATGTTCCAGGGGTTAACTCTGATTGCCCCACTGAGTGACGGAGAACAGCCAACAAATTCAGAGACCACCAGCATACTTCTCTTAGGTACAGATAGATCCCATCCCAAGGTTCCATTCAACTTCTCATTTCCTTGCCTACATATCACATATTCATAAGGTATGAGATTCATTCCGTCTCTAACAGCAGTGACAAGACAACACTCAGCAATCATGTAATATGCAATTCGCTCATAGAATTGAAGTGGGTCATCTATCAAGACCACAGGGCTATATCCTGGCCGGCCAAATCTTTCGTTAATTCTCTTAACCGTGGCATAGGTTTCAGACTGAACTTCCTGAACGTCTTTCCCACGACCCCTTGCTGGATTTGCAACTTGAACTAACACAACCTTACCCTTCATCTCAGGACGATGTATAAGCAGCTGCTCCATTGCCAGAAGTTTCAAACTGATACCTTTGAAGATATCCATGTCATCTACCCCGAGCATGACTGTCTTCCCCCTGAACTGGTTCCTCAATTCCACAATCCTAGACTCAGTTTGAGGAAGATCCATGACAGACTGTAACTGGCCCATATGAATCCCAACAGGAAGAATCTTAATGCTCACAGTTCGACCGTAGTACTCAAGCCCTATGTAACCCCGTTTGGATTGATAAGAGAGGCCCAGCATTCTGCTGCAACACGAAAGGAAATGTCTAGCATAGTCAAAGGTATGGAAACCAATAAGATCAGAATTCAAAAGAGCACGTAGAATTTCATCCCTGACAGGAAGTGTCCTATAAATCTCAGATGAAGGAAACGGACTGTGGAGGAAGAATCCAAGTTTCACCCTATTGAATCTCTTCCTGAGAAAAGTCGGCAAAACCATTAAGTGATAGTCATGAACCCAAACATAATCATCATCAGGGCTGATCACTTCCATCACTTTATCAGCAAAAATCTTGTTAACAGATACATAAGCCTGCCAAAGAGATCGGTCAAATCTACCACCAAGATCCGGCGATAAAGGAAGCATGTAATGAAACAGAGGCCACAAGTACTGCTTGCAGAACCCATGATAGAATTTGCTGAAGAGATCAGGGGGGAGGAAAGCTGGGACACATTTGAAGTTTTCGAGCAACGTTTGAGCAACATGATCTTGTTCACTAGCAGGGATTTCATCTTTAAGACAACCTACGTAAACAACTTCTAGATCCTCTCTAAAGCCGTCTTGTAGTTGTAAGAGAAGGGAATCGTCGTCCCAAGTAAAATACCAACTCTCATTACCACCATCCGATGATTTCCTTTGCGCACGAAGGGGCAACTGATTGCCTACAATAATAATCCGGTCTTGAGCAACCGACGACGGAGCGTCGGAACTAACACTGTTGGTATTATCATCTTCTAGCTCGGATAAAACGCCAGTAACGGTCTTCACGCGAGGAAACCTCTTATCTCCTCGGCTAAAAGTTGAGAAATCACCGGAAGCTAACTCTAGTAAGTTGCCATAAGACCTCGAGACCATGGTGACTCAGAACCCAGAGCGTTAGTGTCTGCAACCTTTGGTTCGTCCTTGCACTAATTGATTTTACCAGTCGAGCTCTACAAGAAGAAACCCAAGGTACATTGATACAGGGTGCAAGATAATCCCGGACTACCGAACTGGATAACGTTCATCAAAGGAACAGCGTAACTATATATATGTATACACCCGGGCAGAGGGGGGGAGACAAAGGACTAAATTGAGTTGTGCGGCAAGAGAAATCTAAATTTCATCAGAACTTGACAAAACAAATTGGGATCTCAGTAAATAATCATAGCATGCAGGTGCCAAATTTGTTCAAACAATTACCATCTTCAAACTTTTATTTCATTTTTTCGTTTGATGGGAAAAAAGGGTTTTCCTCGCCTAATGTACAAATTATCAGTCATCACAAGAAGCACACAAGATAAATACTAATAAACTGGGAATAAAAATAATTCAAACAAGATAAATCAGAGATTAGAAGTTAGAACTCCAGCTTCAATTGACTCCATCAAAACAAATAATAATAACTATAAACCGCAACACACTGAGAAGCTAAAATTGACTTTATTATTATTTAAAAAAAAAGATGCAGAAATTGAACTGGTTTACTTCTAAACTTCCATCAGAACCAAAAAAACCAGCGACCTCAGAGAAGAAGAGAGAAGCTGGGTTTCAATCCTCAAAGCAAACAAAACCGAATACATGGCACCAAAAAACAGAATTGAAAAACAACCCGAGAAATAAAGATCAACGAGAGGGGAGAAAGCAGGAGACGACTATTTGCATGTAATTTACAATAGTAAGAACCGTAAGGTTTGGATAGAGTGCCATTCATTTAACTACCCTGGAACAGGAAGAAAAAATACTAATAATTAACCATCAATGCGTGGAGAGCAGACTGAAAACAGAAGATGTTCTGATTTGTACCTTCAATTAAAGGAGCGACAAAGAGCAGGTGAAGAGCCAGTGGGTAGTATGTAGGATGGAAAAACTTATATATATAAATATACATAGTTGTTATTTAGAAAACAGATATTTACTGCGCAGAAAATATTTGCGCAGTAAATACCAATTTTACCCAGCACCTCAGCCAAGGCATCGGCAGTTTTTGCCGATGCACCAATTTTTTTTTTTTTTTTTTTTTTTTTTTTTTTTTAAGTTTGGCCGAAATTTAAAAAAAAAAAAAAAAAAAAATTGGTGCATCGGCAGTTTGTGCCGATGCTTTGGCCTGGTTTCGGCAATAATTGCCGATAGCCTGGGCCGGTATCGGTACAAATTGCCGAATTTATCGGCCAAAATTTAAAAAAAAAATATATATATATATATATATGCTGCATCGGCAGTTATTACCGATTGTATGGCCTGGTTTCGGCAATAGTTGCCGATGGCCTGGATGTTGACTTAAATATTTCGGCCGAAATTGAAAAAAAAAAAAAAAAAATTTTTTTTGGTGCATCGGCAGTTTTTGCCGATGTCTTGGCCTGCTTTCGGCTATAAGTGCCGATGGCCTGGGTCGGTTTCGGTGAAAATTACCGAAAATTATCCATAGTTTCGGCTAAAATCACCGATACTGATCGTGGCTTTCGGAAAAATTACCGATGTAAAGGTCACTTTCGGAATTTGTTTTCCACGGAGTAAAAATGCGTTTTCTATATAACAATACCCATATATCCAGATTCTTTACATACAGTGAGAAAGAGTGTCAAATTATTTCCCTTTCGATTATTTACTATTATTTGTCCCTCTCAAAAAGAAGAAAAAAATGTATTATTTGCTTTTTAATTAAACTAAATTAGACAAAACCTTAATACTATAGATTCTCTCTGCTAGAAACTCAAGCAAGTGAGTCTCCGATATCTCCTTTTCTTGTGGGGGGAGACAGACGGAGTCACGGAGAGGGCAAATGAAAGTCCAACACCAGGTTTTCTATTTGTTTATTTAAATAACCATTTCTAGCGTTCGCCACTCCTTCATGTTGGTGCTGCTGCCTGATATTGGTGTTGACAAATAAATTTATCCATATTTTGGTTAGGGTACAGAAATAGTGCGGTAGATACAGTCATCCAGCAAACATGTGATGCAACCTCGAGTTGGGTGCCCTCTGGTGGTGAGAACGGCTGCATGGTTGAGGTTTAGAGGGGGCGTGCATTGAACCGTATTTAATGCGTGTTGGCAAATGGCAGGACTTATTTTATTTTATTTTTCTCGTCATTGTCGGAAGAAATTTTCATTGACGTGTTAACATGTTTACTAAGAGATTGCGAGATTGCTTGAAATTACATTACAAACAATTAATCCTTCCGTTTCTTAACTTTTTTATAATAATTTATATATTATTTTAAAAGTTAATAACTATATTCTTAATATTATAATTGCATCATTTATTATAAAACAATGTAATAATTTTTGTATATAGGAAAAAAAATATAAAATAAGCATTACTTTTTCTAAAAGAATTGTTTTTAAATAAATTTTTTTTATCTAACTAAAAGGACTTTGTTTTATAAATAGATGGATTAGTTGAAAGCAATAAATTAGTAACAACTTTTAAAAGCTTCTTTAATCTTAAACTCTATTATCTTTGTCAATTTTTTACTAATTTGATTATTATTGCTATTATTATTTTTTATTTGAAAAATAATCTTATTTTTCCTTTTTTATTAACGTCATCTCATTCAATCCGATAGAAAAATGTAAGGAGAACAAGCTACTAGTAGATTTTTAAAGCTATCTTTCGAATGTAAAGTAGTTATAAGATTGGTTAGACTCATAAAATTATTTTCAGTTGACTTACCTAATTTTAAATTATTTTTAGTAAAATTCTAATGGTATACTATATAAGTTGTAGGATTATACATTCAGATTGCTTTTCATAAAAAATAAGCCTTCGATCAGTGGTTGTAAAAGAGCGTGATACAATTTAAAACAATACTAGGAGTTTTGGATCAAAAGAATTATCGTTGTGTGGCAACAAGAGACAAAAAAATAAATAGATAGAAATTAGAGCATGGGAGGATATATACCAATCTCGCAGTTGCCTATCTGCCATAGGAAATACACATTGAATTGGATGAAGGTATATTGATGGACAATTTTGACACAAAATTGAATGGATGACCACACAACGTGAAAGTTTTAACTTTCAACCCATTAGGAGCACATATTGAAGAGGATTGAAGGGTGATTGGAGGAGACAGAGTTGAAGAAAAGAGGAGGAGCTTTCAGTGAGGCTAGGTTAGGGAGGATGAGGATATAACTTTCTTTACTTTTCTATTGTTTATTATAGGTTTTTGTGAGGAAAGTAAGTTATTGTATTTTCCTCCTTTTATCTTTATTGTTTTTCCTACCATTTTTCAAGCATCTAAATGTGTGTATTTTTTTTCCTCTAAATTTTTTTAAAACCAAACGGACCATAACAATTCTAAAACTAGCCTATCAAATTATAATTAACTTGTGTCAAGTAAAAGACGCTAAAAAAAAAGGCAGTACTAATATGAAGTGACATCAATGCTTATTGGCGCTTAATTCATTTCATGCTCAGAATCATCTCAGAAAAATTAAAATATTACTATCGTTGGGAAAACCATGAATTAAATATCCCACTCCAACTTCCGGCTACTCATGGGTCTCCAGTTGGTTGATTTGTCTATTTGTAGGCCTACGTTACAAACATACGAAAACTACATATCATCACGCCTGTCATTGGCCCATTGGTTCCGAGTGTAGCAATCCAATTATTATAGCACCGCATTTTCAACACCAATCCATCTAACTTTCTCCCTCTGCTTACGGTACAAATTAATCAGAATTATTAGTTCTCTGCCTATTAACTCGTCACCTCAGTTGGATATCCAGTTTGGTTATAAATACTGCCCGTCCTGTGGCCTGTACGCTTGTGTGCTCAAGAATATCCTATATTTTTAAATGCTATTATATTCGAACGGAGGAAAGAATAGTTTTTAGTTTTTTATTGCCTCGGTAATGGATGAAAATGTAAACAATCATGTGCGTCCACATAACATAAGTAGTACTCATTTCAATATTTTAGTTGGTGTGGATAATATTTGGACAGATCTTTCTAGAATTGAATTGTTGTTAGGTCAGATTAAAAATTAACATAAATTCATTTCAGAAATTATTGATGGTGGTTAAATAAAAGTAAAGTTAATTTTTTTTAATAATTTTTAGCCTCTTACATTTATTTACTGTTTCCGAAATATAATTATATCTTATTTACTTACTTAAACTAATCTAATAAATATCTAAATAGTGTTTTAAAAAATATTTTTTTTTTTAAATTTTTAGCTAACCTAATGTCCATCCATATAATTTAATTTAATCTACATTCAATTCAATCCAAAAAAATTATTAGGATCTTAAGATCATGCTTGATTTTTTTTCCTTTAACATATAAATAAAGGGAACCTATAATTTTATTTGATGGTGCTAATTCAATTCAGATGATATAATTTATTGTACTATAAATATATACACTTTTTCACTTTTAAATATAATTTGATATAAAAGATAATGGCATATATATATAGATATAAACAAATTATTTACAAAGTACCTCTTCGTCAATCGTCACCCACTTATCCTTGACAACCTCATTTGTGTTTATTTAGAGCACGGCGGGTCAATCATCAGTCATGCTTTTCTCAATGATTATTCTTTGTAGACTTCTGAAATTAAGTTGGAAGAAATTCAACACTTCCACGATCACTGTCCATACACATTTTCTCCCTCCCTCGCTGCCATTTCGTTTTTGCTCAATCTTGTTCGCCAAATAACAAGTCAGCGGAGGAAATTATAACACACGCCAGCATTTACTTGAAAACTAAGTCTCCCGAGTCCCGACAGAGCCGATGGCCGCCCAATCATTCTTTCGCCGGATATTTTTTATTTTTATTTTTTAACTAGGGGAGACTGGAGAGAGGGGGGGGGGGGGGAGGATAGTGCACCTGACTGGATCTCGGGAGCGACATTTCATAACAGCGGGATATGATCATTTGTCTGACAGGAAAACCACGAAAAGTTGCTGTTTTATTACTGAAGTTAAATGCATACGCGATGAGTTAGTTGTTCTCAAAGAAAGCAAGAAATATATATATATATATATTCATTAAAAAAATAACGTTTTAAAATTTATTCAATTTAAGATATCTCCCACAAACTTTTCATCAAAAACTATTAAAATAATATATGTATATATATATATATATATATATAGGGTGAAGGTCCCATACACACTATTTTTAAAATACATTTGTAGGAACCAATCATAACCATTAGATTAGTATTTGATCATTGGTCAAGATTTAGTAAATAACTAACTTGAATTTATTTAATCTTGACCCTTCAATCTTCTAGATCTAATGGTAATTAAAGGTTCCTACATTTGTATTTTAAGTAATGGTTTGTACAAGAGCCTCAATCTATATATATATATATTGTAGTTTATACATTTTATGAATTAATAAACTATTATACTTATTAATCATTGCATAATATATAATTAATTAGCTAAATAAATATATTCGAACTTGATCTTTTTCTTAATTATTAAAAATAATATGACAACTAATGTATAGAAGAAGAAAGAGAAAAAGGAGGGGTAAAAATAGAAAGTAAGCATTAACTTTTCTAAAAACAACTTTTATTTTAAAATAAAAATTTTGAGCTAAAAAATTTTCTTTAAGATATGACGGAAGTAATATATTATTACTACCTCTTCACCATTCCTCTATCTCTGCTTCCTGCCACTAAAGCGGCCGCCGCTGCCATCATTTCCTACATACAGACATGACACCCTTCCATCATCTTGCCATAAAAAAATAAAAGGAAAATAGTAATATAATAAATAAAAAAAACTTACCACTATTATCACAAATTTCCTCTTTCTAGAGTTTATTTTTACATTAATACATCATCACTGCAATTTGATGAAGTCTAATCCCTCAAACTCTCAAATCCACTATTGAACTCAAACTCAAAACTACTACTACTTTACTATTTCCTTCATTAGTAAACCATTGCCACCACCATTGACTTCACCATATCCCACCACCAAGTTCAACACAACCAAAATTCAACATTCTTAGTGGTGATGGAGGCCAAATCCACCTTATTTGGACCTAGATATGAAACTTAAAGCCACTAATTAACTATAGTCATAATAAAATCAATAAAGAATGAGATTAGGAGGGAGGAAGAGATGGAAAATACATAGAACAAATGCAACAAGAGAAAGAGGAGGAAATAACCGATTTTTTTTAGTGATGCATAATATTAACACATAATCAAGCAAAAAGGGATATGCCTAACAACATGATCATTGTAACTAACAGCGCGCTGTAAACTTTCTTAGTATGCACCTACACACACCTCTTGTGACCAAGAATAAGTGAATGCCTCAATGATCATCAGCGCATGCTACTCTAGCCTCGGGACTAATGGAGACCCAATTTCTATAACTAGAAAAGATACACAAGATCTAAAATTTGATGAATCCCTTTAACCAATGCTTGAATCATCTCTTAATTTGATGAACCCTAATAATTAGAATACTAGCTTGGATGCTTTGTAAGAAGATAACCATATCAAACATAACTTTGCCATTGAATACAATCTTGATATTATTAGTAATAAGGGTCTAGATCATATTGTTTTGAAATCTTCATATTCCATACTATACTATCCTATTGTAGAGGGATATAGTTCGGACTAACCACAAAACGAAACTACTCCATACCCTTATATATAACCCTCCTTCTGTGCATGAGGGTATGCTTGTTAATAAAGCTAGATAGGAGGATGTTGATGCTAAAACGTCTAAGTGGAAAAACATAATAGTTGGTATGGTGTGTGGCCATAGGCCTTCCTTTTCTAGAATGGAGTCCTTCATCAAACATAATTAGACTCATATTACTATGCATCAAATACACATTCATGAAGAGGGTTATTTCCTCTTTATGTTTGCTTCATAAGAGGATTGTAGTACTATTTATGATGTTGCATGTTGGACATATCTAAGTTGACCTTTCTCATTCAATAAGTGGCATCCTAATTTTGCCTTCATTAAGGGAGAGTTTCAATTTCCTCCTCTATGATTGAAATTTCTAGACTTTCCTCTCACTTTATGGTCAAGTGACGGTATCAACCATATATGTAGAGCTGTGGGGTGACCAATTGATGTGGATGTTGTCATTGTATCAAAGGAATGTGTATCATTTTCAAAAATTTTGGTAGGAGTTGACACACGTAAAGCTTTGCTTGAATTTGTTCATTTCATGAAGCTAGAAGGTTATATCATTCAATAGTTTATTGGGAATGAATGGAAACCAACATTATGTTCCCTTTGCCAACAAGCTAGACATATAGCAGACAAATGTCCAAAATACTCTAATAAGGAGAGACAACAAAAGAAGAAATGGGTTTTTGTGAGAGAAAATTTTATCTAATCTTAACGATAAAAAAGAATAATTTTGGGATTTTCATGCTTCTTATACACTTAGTTTCATGGATTTTCTATGCATATTGTTAGAGTCGTGGATATTATGTCTCTTGGTATTTTGCTTTATAGGCGCACTCAATGGATGCAAATAAGGCTAAGATGAGGCAATATGAATAATTAAAACAAGCAATATGAAGAACATAGCATGGATATGACCTTATTAATTTTGGAGGCAATTACATTTGATTGGAAAAGTTATGAATATTAACAAAGATGCAATATGAATTTGTAGAAGTGCAAAGAATGAAAGTTGTAGATATTCTTCTTAGCTTTTCAACACATTTGAGATCACATCATTCTCTGGAAAAAGACATTTCGAGAATTTTCCCAAAAGTTGTCTAATACTATATTCAGACATAGAGCATAGCCTGGTAGCACGATCGTGCCCAATGCTTGCGCTCCATATCTGTTGCACGATTATTAGTAACATAACTTCTTTAATATGGGGTAATTTTGTAATACAAGAGGGGTACAACTTAGGGTTTGGGGGAGAGACTCCTTTTGATCTATTCTCACAAAGCCACTTTTTCCCCATGTTTTCTATTATCTCTCTTCTTTAGCCATTTTTCTCTTTTGAATTTTAGAAGAACTCTAGATTAGATTTCTCTCTTACTATTGAATGTTGAATAATTGGAGCATTTCAATTAGATCTCATCAATTTGTTCTATCTATTTACCATTCCTCTTTCTCTTTTCCTATTATGTATTCTATCTTTTTATTGTGTTTTATGATTTCAACTATGCGTTAGTAGTCTGTTGTTTTAGGATCAAATTAGGTTTTATTTCATTAGTGAGTCATGAATTAATTGGATTATTTTTGAAATTATTTGATTTACGTTATTTAATTACTAGAGTGTCAAATTAGGTTAAAATGATCGATTACCAATTTCACTAGACATAAATAATTAATCGAAGAACTAAAAGGTGAAGAGTTAATACCAAAAATTAGCAATTGAATGGGAATTCACGGCTCAGGGAAGTAGACTAGTGATTTCGGAATCGATCGAATTAGTTTGTTCTTAATAAGTTCAATTTGGTCTATCACCATAAAAATAGGTTGCTAGATTCAATTGAGCATAACTTTTAATTCTTGAAAGAGATTAAAGGTTAAATTAGGCTAATTGTTCCTAATGTATCGACCACTCCAACATATGATGGATCAATTTATTAATCTATAGTAGAATTGTAACTGAATTTCTATCCTAGGCTTGATTTTTATTGTTTGAAATCGTAATTAGTAGCCTCTAATTTATTTATTTTTGCCAATATATTTCTTTACCATTATTTTCCATCTCTTATAAATTATTCTAGTTTAGATAGCCATGATCATGAAACGCTAGTAATTAGCACCAATTTCCTATGGGATCGACATTGATAACTAAAACAAGTCCATGTGCTAGCAGATTTCTCCTATCAATTTTTTTGTGCCATTGTCAGAGATTTCATCATTGTTAATATTGGTTATTTTCATTATTTGGTTATATTAAACATTTTTTTCTTTTTTTGTTACTAATTTAATATGTTTCTTCCTCTCTCTTTCATGTTGATTGTCCTTGTATGTCATGATCCCTACGACTTGGGGATCTATTTGATTACGACCCCGAGATCGAGAGCATTCTTTGAGACATCAGGAGATGGGTACGAGAGACAAAAGATATCATAATTAGAGATGCCACTATGGGAGATCAAAAAGAGCCAATCGATCCTTTAAAGAGTTTACATCACCAAAC
Organism: Tamarix austromongolica; assembly: GCA_039764185.1. Lineage (NCBI taxonomy): Eukaryota > Viridiplantae > Streptophyta > Magnoliopsida > Caryophyllales > Tamaricaceae > Tamarix > Tamarix austromongolica. The sequence continues at coordinate 79,389,044 of CM077814.1, read as the reverse complement.
ACAATTGGCGCACAATCAAGTATCACCAACCCAAGGTTAGAAGCCAACAATTTTAAGCTAAAGCCTTAACTTTTATCAATGGTCCAACATCACCGGTTTAGAGGAGCTCAAAATGAGGATCCAAATTTTCATATCACAATCTTCTTGGAATATTGTGACATATTGAAACTTAATGGAGTGACAAATGATGCTATTCGATTGAGATTGTTTTCCTTCTCATTGTGGAAAAAGGCTATAGCTTGGCTATAATCGTTACCCTTGGGATCTATCACACGCTTTCCTCACCTAGTATTTTTTTCAAAGTAAGATAACCCAATTAAGGCACCAGATTACAAGTTTTACTTAGAAGGATGGGGAATCATTATGATGCATGAGAGAGGTAGAAGGACCTGTTGAGGATGTGCACAAATTAGGAATTAGAGGATTAGCTAATTGTCGACACTTTATATAATGATTTCCTTTACAATACTAGGATGATTGTGGATGTTGTAGCTAGAGGGGCTTTAATAAACGAGGGTGTGCAAGATGCAAGGCAATTAATTGAAGACATGTCTCAAAATCCCTTCCAATGGTTAAGTTAATGTTGTCTACCTAAAAAAAGTAAGAGGTATGATGTGGATTAATTAGACCACATTTATTATAAGGTATATGCTTTATTTATGAAATTTGATAAGATGAGCATGAATTTGGTAGTATCTAGTTCTTCTAAATATGATATATGTGGCATTGTAGGACATTCTACTATGGAATGCCAAGTTGGGAGTCCTCGACCCCCTGAAGCACCTTTAAATGAGCATTTTAACTATTTTAACAACTTTGGACCAAGAGGGGACCTTTTTCCTAAATTTTGATCCAGATAGAGGAATCATCCTAATCTATCCTATAAGAGTACACCTCAAAATCCCAATCCCATTCCTTAATCTACCTGTTACCCCTAGTTTTCAAAGTCAAAGACCTTCTTATGATTCTCCCCAAAAAACTAATCTGTAAACATTGATGGAAAATTTTGTTACCGATAAAAAAAATGAAGGAATTCAAAAAGCAAACCGATGAGTTTAGAAATAAAAATAGAATCATGAGTGATGCCATTAAGAATCTAGGTTGTAAGATTGACTCACTAGCTACACAAAATAAGATGTTAGAAAACTAAATAACCGAAGTAGCCTAGCAAGATAGCTCATCTTTTAGACCCTTTTGGATGCTTCCAAGGTAACCCAAAAACAATATTAAAATCCAAGTTAATATTATTACACTGATAAATGGAAGGATCTAAGATGGTGGGTAATGATGATATTGGGGTGATGTTAGTGAGGAGCCTAAAATTGTTAATGAGAAGACTAATGAGAAGCAAGAAGATATAGTTGATAATTATGTTGCATTTGCAGCTTATAAGCCTCCCCTATCATTTTCTTAAAGGTAAGTTAAGAATAAATTGGAAAAGAAATTTGAGAAATTTTTAGAAATCTTGAAGAAATTGAATACTAATATCCCATTTGCTAAAGCCATCTCCCAAATGCCTTCTTACGCCAAAATTTTGAAAGATATTTTGTCTAATAAGAGAAAGTTAGAAGAATATGAGATTGTAGCCTTGATTCAGGAGTAGGGTTGTAAACGAGCCAAGCCGAATACCCCTAGGCTTGGGTTCGGCTCGTTTAACTAAATGAGCCTAAAATAATGTTTGGGCTCGGCTCATTTAACTAAACGAACGAGCTGAACCGAGCTTTTAACGAGCCGAGCCAAACCGAGCTCACGAGCCAAAGCCAAAAAATGAACTGAGCCTCACTTTTTCGAGTTTGAGCTCAAATGAGCCGAGCCGAGCCTCACGTTTAGGCTTGTTTAACTAAACGAACGAGCCGAACTGAGGTTTTAACGAGCTGAGCCGAGCTGAATACCGAACTGGCTCAGCTCATTTACAGCCCTATTCAGGAGTATAATGCTATCATCTAGAATACATTAGCTCCCAAGCTTAAGGAACCTAGATCATTTTCTATTCCGTGTACCATTAGTGATATCCTAATTAATAGTGCTCTATGTGATCTTGGTGCAAGTATCAGTTTGATGCCTCTATCAATTTGTAAAAAGTTACAGATGGGAGACTTGAAGTCCATTACTATCTCTCTCTAATTGGTTCATAGATCAGTAAAATATCTAGTAGGTATACTAGAGGATGTACCTATTTAAATGTGTAAGTTCTATATTCCATTTGGTTTTGTCACTCTTAAAATTGAGAAGGATGCTTAAAGTCCCACTATATTAGGAATACCTTTCTTAGTTACTGTCGAGGTGATCATTGATGTAAAATATGGGAAGCTCTCTCACAATTTTGGAGATGAGAAAGTGGATTTTGATTTATCTTCTCCTCTAATTGATGACACTTGTTGCAGGATTGACATAATTAATATGGTGGTTCAAGAAGAACTTACTACATATCCCTCAATAGATCCTCTTGAGAATTGTCTATTGAAAATGGAACAATTGATGGTGATGATGATGATCACAATAGCTTCATACGCTACTATATTGGATGCAAGGCCACCCTACACTAAAGGAACTAAAATGGTGGCTAAAGATGAAAAGAAGCTAAGTGATATTGTTTGTGAAAAGAAAAGTGCACCTAAGGTAGAACTGAAATCACTTCCTTCCTCACTTAGGTATGAGTTCTTAGAATCCAATGGTGACTATCTGGTTATTTTTAATGCTAACTTTAAGTAAAGAGAAAGTTGAAAAATTAATTGAAGTTCTTAGGTTGCATCAGGATGTCATTGGTTATACTATTGATGATCTTACAAGCATAAATCCTTTAATATGTATGCATCGTATTCTCTAAGAAGAATTTTACAATCACTTCATTGAACATCAGAGAAGACTGAACCTAAAGATAAAAGAAATTGAAAAAAAAAAACAGGTACTCAAATTACTTGATGTAGGGATCATCTATCCTATCTCAGATAGTAGTGGGGGAACCCAGTGCAAGTAGTACCTAAAATGATAGAATGATTATCATTAAAAATGATAAAAATGAGTTGATTCCAATAAGAACGGTCATGGGATGGAAAATGTGTATAAATTATAGAAATTTGAAAAAGGTCATCCGTAAGGATCATTTCCCCCTTCGATTTATTAATCAAATTTTAGAAAGGTTAGCTTGATATTTATATTTTTGTTACTTAGATAGGTACTCGGGGTTCTTTCAAATCCCCATTCATCTTAATGGCTAAGGGAAACTACATTTACATGTTCATATGGAACCTTTGTCTATCAGAGGATGTCGTTCGGCTTATGCAATACCCCTGCCACCTTTAAACAATGCATGATATCAATCTTCTTTTATTTTATTGAAGATATTATGGAATTTTTTATAGATGAATTTTTTATGTATATGGTACTTCCTTTAACCTTTGGAAGCATTACATTATTAGCATTTCGATCAAAAAATTAGGAACCATTACCCTTTTTGATCCGTCTTCCTAATTAAGCTTTAAGGGGTCTAGCTCATAACCTTTAAACGAGTGCTTCATGGTAGGCAATGAATGCTCGAAAATTTCCCCTTTTTTATCTCTATTTTTTAGGATAATCAATAACTATTAGAAAATTTTCGTGCTTTGTTAATTAGTATTGCTTAATGAAAATTTGGAATTGTGCATATTTCTTATTTACATTGGAATTGTGAATTGATTTGGGTACTAAGTATTCCGGGTCCAAAAAAGAGTTGTCTTTTCTCCAATATGGAGGTAATGCTCTTCTTCCATTGCCTCATGCACTCAATGTGCATGATATTCAATTTGCTAGTGACACCCAATGGGCACAATATGATACTTTGGTTAAGTGGTGAATTCTAAGTACCAACTATTGGGATGAATTGTGCTTAACCCAATTGAGTTTATTGCGTGACGTTCATTATTGTTTTGGTTGATTTGATTAGATTTTATTTGTTAGTAGGTATGAACCCACAAGAAATGAAATTTCATTAATGAAGATTAAAGATTATTTAGCATGACATTGAATTGAATTAAATTGAATTTTTGAGACCCTTTGAAGTTTTCTTAAAAATGAATTTGATTTTACACTAAAATGATTTGGTTTAATTCTTTTGAAATAAGTGTAAGTATGTTGGTTAAATTGAAGCTCATGCATGCATTAGATATTTCTCGTGGTTCATTACAAATGATTTATGTGCTGACTTGTTCTATGATTTAAAGGATTATAACTAACTATTGTTTTAGACCTTAAGTTAGATTTTGAACCTTATGAATGATATATCAAATAAGTGTCATTCCCTTTCTTTTGTGTGTGTCTCACCATGGCTTTTAAAACTAGAACTTGCGTTGGTTTTCTTTGAAACTACATATGACTTAGGCATACTTTAAAATGATAGAGGTAAAAATTCTTTTCTTGTCACCTACATTGGCCATATAGCCTAGCCTTAATGTTGACTCCTTTGTAAACTCATTAGTGCTTTGGCCTATTTTATTGAATTACTGTTATGCCTGCCTTAGCTTAGAACTAAAGGATGTCAAGCTAAACTAACTAGGTGGTTCAGCATGTGGTGAAATAATAAGCATGGGGGAAGCGGGTAAAAGTGAGTAGAGACTATGAAGAAAAAATAAAGAAGAAAAGAGAAATAAAAAATAAAATATTAAAGGTAAAAGAATAAAAGTGAATAAGGAGACAAGAAAATTTTACTAAGAATTTTAGGGTTTATTTCCAATGTTAAAGAAGTTGGAGGGGTATGAAGAAAAAGAAGAGAAAAGAGTGAGTGAGTAAGTGAATGAGTGAGAGAGAGAGAGAGAGAGAGAGAGAGGGAATGGTTGAATAAAGTGGAAGATTCTTGTATTATTATTATTGCTCACACCTTATTGGTATTAGACTCTTTGATCCACTTCCCAAAAACTACAGTCCTAACCTTCTAACATTTGGCCCCATTACAACCTTGAGTAAGACTTCTTGATTATTGTGTGTTCTTAGTCTTTTTAGTGGAAGAGAATTGAGAGGTGGTGTAAGCATGTGGGCACACATTTTCATAAGTGTGATTACTTGAGCAAAACATTTAAATAGATTTACATAAATAAACACGATAGAGGAGAGTCATAATGCCTAAAGTGAGGTTGTTAGTTTGAAACTTTGGGTCTAGAATGAGTTGGTATAATATTTTTTATAACCCACTCTACATATTACTCTTTGCATGATTTTTGACTTGAAAATTTAACAATGCATTTATACTTCTTTCCTAAACACAAAACCTAAAAATACTTTCAAGAATTATGTTTTACATTTTAATGAGTTTTGGGTTTTTGAGAGTTGGCTTGAGTTGGTGTGATGTGCTTGCTAAAATAATCTTATAATACCCTAAATTTTCAAAATATCAAATTTAAATATTTAACACTTTTTTTTATTAATTTAATCATTTTGTGGACCTTTAATTTATAAAAAATAGATAAAATTATTTAATAAATATATATAAATATTTTTATCATTTTATCTTACTCTTTTTATTTAAATAAAATCTCAAATCCATAATTCTACCAAAATTATTTACTTAAATGAATACTTTAAATTTTGGATAAATTAATTTAATAATTTTTTCACTAGCCTAATTTCTAATCTTAACTCCAAAAATAATTTTCTTTTTCTTTTTCCCCTTTTCCTTATTTTTCCTTTCCTTCCTTTCCTTCCTTCCTTCTTCTCTAGGCTAGCCCAGCCTCTCTCCCTTTTTCCTTTCTCTCCTCCCCACCTAGGTCAGCCTACACCCTATTCTTCCTTTTCTTTCTTTCCTTTCCCTTCTTCTCCTTTAGGCCAGCCCACCTCCCTTTATTTCTTCTGTTTCTCTCTTTATGTGAGCCAGATTGCCTATTTGCTTTCTTTCTTTATCCATCACCCAACCTCCTTTCTTATTTCCTTCTTCTTCCATGATCGCCCCCAAGCTAAACACACACCCCGCCTCTGCACCTTACCATCTTCTCCCTCTCTTTCCTCTGCACCCTGCCTGCCATGCCCAACTACATGACCTCTCTACCCATCCCTTTACTTTCCATTTTAGGCCATGCATCTCCCACTACATCCCTTCCTCACATGCCTTCCCCTTTCCTCTTCTCCCTCTCCCTGTCGCCTGCATCTCCCCCTACACCCACCTAACCCTACACCAACCACCCCTATCTTCTCCTCTTCTTTCTCTTATCATTCTCTTCTTCTCCTCTACCTCATTTCTCTCCCTTGAGCTCCCTTCCCTCTTTCCTAATTCTCATTTCCTTTCTCTCCCTCTTTCTCCTTTATTTTCCTAGATCGCCCCTCTTCTCCTTCTCCACCGCCCAACCGACCACTCTTACCCCCTACTTTCTTCCTGCACCACCCTAAGCAACCACCACATGCCACTCTACATCCAACCCCCCTCCCTTTCCTCTCTTTCTCTTCTCAACCTCCCCATGCATTGCCACCCTACGCCACCATTTCTCCCCTCTTCTGTCACTGCCAATGCCTTCCCTTAACCACCTAACACTACCCCAACACCTTACTACCTTACCTTGTCAGAACTCCCCCTCTAGATCCCCTTATCTTCTCCTTCTTTTCCTTTCTTCCTTTTCTCCCTCCCTTCTCTACACCCTCCTTTTCGCAGCCACCGTTGTTATCTTCACCATTCCGAGGCGCCAAGCTTCGTCTCCCAGCCACCAACTACAACTTGCCTCACCCGTGCACCCAATAGCCAAACCCAAGTCCCCTCCATCACCTCCTCAACCCTCTTACCTGAAGCACCTCCCCCTTCTTCCATTTCCACTCTTCCCCTCAACCTACATGCATGCATACTTATGCTGCATTGGCAGCGTGAGTTATGCTTCTAATTTTTTAGTATAATATTAGCTAATTTTGAGGTATAGTATAGTTTTGTAATAATATTTATTTAAAAAGTATTTTTAATAAAAAAATCATTATTTTACTTATCTAATACTAATATTATACTTGTGACATTATTTTAAGTACAATTTTTACTAATCAGAGCTTAAGCTTTTAAATCCGGATATCAGTTAAGTTTGATTTTTGTCAGAAATAAGATAATCATTATACCCCACTAAAATATATGGTTTATCGTAGGTTAGCATATTAGAGTTTTTGGTATATGGTTTATGTGTATATGATATGTTACTAACAATCTCGTGATTATTAATATTATCGTGGAAAGTAGAAAGAAAAGTATGTTATCTTGTATATGATGTGTGTGAAAGAGAAGGTTATGAAAGGGGTTGATGTTGATAATGGATGTTATGTGTATATATATACATGCTATGATAAGTAAATATGGATACTTAGAGTAGAAATAATACTAATATGAGCTCTAGCGGTAAATTGATTATTTGGACACATCATGATGTTTAGATCAAAATGATATGCCTAATGTGTTATGTATAATGTTAAGAATGGATATTGAATTTTGATGGAGTATAAATTTAAGTGTTAGAATAAATATCCATGTTCTATGGCCTAGGGGTAATTTGGTAATTTTAATGTATTGTGTTAATTATCTTAATAAAAATACATACTAAGTATTTTACAATGTTGAAAAATGATAATAGGGATTTGTGACATTAAAAATACATGTTCCATCATGAAAAATGACATTTTATGTTCTAGGAGAATTTTAGTAATTTTACATGTTCAATGGATGTGACCTAAATAAATATGCATGGTAAGTGATAATTGGTGCTAAGAATAATAATAAGGGTTTTGTAGTGTTAATAATGTATATTGGACATCAATATCAATATTTCATGTGCTAGGGGTATTTTAGTAATTTTGCATGTAAAATGGAGGTTAACTTAATAAATGGGCATGATAAGTACCAAATGGTTCTAAGTATGCTAATAAGAGTTTTGTGGTGTTACTAATGCATGTACGGTATAATTATTAATATTAAATGACCTTGGTACATTTTAGTAATTTTACAAGAAAGGCATTTTAGTAATTTATAAGTGAGAAGGGACATTTTGGTGACTTTGCAAGTAAGATGGGGATTAGTCTGGTAAACATATATGGTAGGTCTAAATTGATGCTAAACATGATAATAATGGTTTATCATCCTAGTGTCACTTGCTTAAGCATAATATTTAATAAAATACAGTCTAGAGGTATTTTAGTAATTTTGTATGTAAAGGGGTGGTTAGTTTAATAAACATGCATGGTAAGTATAATCAATGTTAAATATGATAATAGCGGTTTATTATCTTAATGACCCTTATTTAAGTATGATATTCAATAAAATATGGTTTAGGAGTATTTTGGTAATTTTGCATGTAAAATGGTGGTTGGGCTAATAAACATGCTTGAAAGGAATAAATTAATGTTAAATATGATAATAAGGTTATGACATTAATATCACCTATTCAAGAACGATCATAAACATTATAAAGCCTAGGGATATTCTGATAAATTGGAGTGTATTATAATGAGTATACATAGTCTAGGGGTAAATTGGTAAATTAGGGTATGTTATGATATTTTTTTCATAAACATGCAAGAGGTGCTTTAATTGCTGATTATGCATGAGATTGTATGCTGGTTGTTTTAGAAGTGCATATTGGGGTTTATGAAATACCCCAAAATCCTAATTTAGGAAATTATGTTAAAATATGGATTTATTAGGAAAATTAATTAAATAAATTATTTTATTTAAAATAAGAGGAAAATTTTAAGGCAAATCAAGAGGAAAATAATAAAGAATTTAATTAGAAAAAATTAGGGTGTTTTGCTAATTAAAATGAAATTTAGGAAAAATTATCCAAAATACCCTAAATTAATCTAAAAAGAAATTTAATTACTAATTTATTAAATATTATTATTTTAAATATTCAAAATACCAAAATATTATAAATACCCTAACCAACCAATTTTTTCCTTTTCCTTTTTCCCCTTTCCCTTTTTCTTTTCTCTTTTCTCCTTTCTCTGTTTTCCTTTTTTCACTTCTTCCCTCAGAATGGGCCAACCCCCCTCATGGCCCAAACCTTCCTCCCTATTACTTCCATGCAACCCTGCCCGTACCCTCCTTTCTTTTTTTTTCTCCTCACCCACCTAGCTGCTCGATCCTCCTTTTTCTTATTTTCTTTTCCCTAGACTGGTCATCCAACCTGCTGCCCCTTTTTCTTCCTCCCACTCCTTCCACGCGAGATCTGCAGCCTACCATCGCCGACCAACCAACCAACATACTACCAACTTGCACTGTCCCCTCTCTCCCTGTCCTTTTCCTTTCCTTTTTCAACCCCAACCAACCCCACATATTCTCCCACGCATGGCCCATCCCCTTCCTTTTTCCCCCAACCCAACTTGCATCTGCAACCTTATAGGCAGGTACCGGCCTACCACCTCCAGCTAGCGAGCCTGTCATACCTGCCCCTTGTCCTCTTCCCCCTTTATCTTATTCACCCCCATTGGCCTATAAATACCCCATACTTGACCTCAATTGAGCTCTCTTTCCTACCTTTTAAAATTTACCTCCCCTTATGCCTCCGTCGCCGTCGCCCATAACACCTGCCAAACTCCTTCCTACATCACTTCTCACCGAACCACACCACCCACTAGCTCTAATTCCTCCTGCATGAGCCGCCATAGTAGTGTAAAGTTGGTTGCCCAACCTACCTATTCTCTTCCATCGCCACCCCTCTCGTCGCTATGCACCGCCATCCCCGCTGCAACCACCACTCTCCCTACCTCCCAAAACACCCAGCAAAGCCTCCTTTACCTCTCCTACCTTCCTTTCTCCTTGCCTCCCTCTCCTTCACCCTTCCTCCCCCTTCACCACCTTCGGCCACCACAAAAACCACCATCTACAGCTCCCCTTTTGTTGTACCACCATCACCATTCCAACCCTCTCAACCCAAAGAATAAACCATCACCACAACCACCCTCTCACTCCACCTCTTCTAGCTTATAAATCCACCTCTCCAACTCCACTATCGTCGTTTGCACCGCTTGGTCACCACCACTCCTAGATTGTGCCCTAACTACCATAACCTTTGAAAATAATTAATGTAATTATTATTTAATTTTATTAGTATTAATATCATCATCATCATCATCATCATTACTATTACTATTATCGTTTTTTATGTTGTTGTTGTTAGTATTATTATAACTCTAGTATTATTATAATTAAGACTCGAACCATTAGTATTATTATTATTATGATTATCATCATTATTTTTGTTGTTGTCATTATTGTTATTTTTGTTATTAACTTGGGAACTATTATTACTAATGCTGTTATTAAGATAATTATTCGAAACCCTATTATTATTACTAAGATTTGAATTATTATCATTATTATTATTGTTGTTGTTGTAGTAGTTGTTGTTAACTTTGGCCCTCTTATTACTAATGTTATTATTATTATTATTATTATTTTAACCCTTATTGTTATTATTATTAAGATTCAACTATTAATAATAGTAATAATAATAATATTACTACTACTACTACTACCACCACCACCACCACCATTATCAGCATTATTGTTAGTATTACCTATATCACTAATATTACTATTACTACTATCATCATCATCATCATCATCCTTATTATCATTATTGTCACTATTTTAGTATTACTACTACTACTACTACTACTACTACTATTATTATTATTGTTATTATTATTATTATTATTATTATTAGTATTACCACTATTATCATTATTATTATTATTATTATTTTTAGTATTAAAGTTGTTATCTTTAGTGATATGAATATTGCTAATAATACTTTATTATGGACCAATATAACTACTAAGACCTATTTTGATTAGTACTAGTATAATTAGTTACTTTAAGAATAATACCCATACTTTTACTTATAAAAATACTATTATTATTATTATTATCATCCCTAATACTTGGTTATAATAGTAGGAAATAATGATAATATTGGTTGGAGGGAAGTTAACCTTTAGTATTTGTCCCTTATAGGTAAACCAAGTCAAAACCCTAAGGAGGCATAGGAATGTGCTCCAAGCCCAGTGTCGTATTCGGTAAGGATATGGTTAAGCCTATTGTGTGTGAAAAATGTGTTATGTGTGTGAAAAATGTGTTATGTGTGTTGATTTGATATGTGTGCCTTATATCTTATGTATCTTGATCTTATATCTCAGGCAATTTGCATGTGTTTGTGATATGTGGAATGTGAGATTATTACTTATACTTGAATTATGCCTATGTAATATTGTCCCTCATGACATTTGTAATAGGAAGCCCTAAATAGAGTGAGGTGGTTGTGAGAGAAATGGAAAAGAGTGAGGAATTGAGTTGAATAGATAATGGCAATGATGGCCTGTGGGTGGATAAATGAGGAATAATGGGAATAAATTAAGGGAATGAACCAAAACATGCATGGAGAGTCCAGGGTTTGTATGGGAGAGTTAACCTTTGCATGGGGATGAATTTTACATGGAAAAAGTTGACTTGAGGGTTAAGTAAGGTAGGGAAATTTTTTTTAGGGTAATTGGAGTCCATATGTAAAAAAATAGTACGCGGGTTGATGTAAGGATGCACGAGACTTGATTAAGGTTTTAGGATGAAACCCTAAGTGAAAAAGTGTGCGAGGAGGGAAAAACTAATGGAAATGTTTAGAATGGGGAATAAAAGATGAGAGAGGTGTTGTATGGAGGAAAAGTGAGCCAAGTGAGAAAAAAGGTATTTAGGTGTTGAGGGAGTGACATAAAAGAAAGGAAAAGTACTAGGGTTTTGTGATCATGTGTGAGAGTTGGATAGTGAGGTTGGGATGTCAAGCGTGGATCGAGGGAAGTGATGGTTTTGGTAACAAATAAGAGTTTTGAGTTCTCAAGGTGAGGGGGAAAGATTGGAAGAAAATCTCTGGGTCATAGGTTGTGTTGGATATGCGTCACGTGAAAGAGGGGATGGTAAGTAAGAGAGATGAAAGGATAACATCCTTTGAGGAAAGAGAGGTGCCAGTGTTATATGGGAAGTAAAATGGGGTGCCTGGGGATGAATCAAGTAAGGATGAATTGGAGGAGCATGAGTTGTATGGGATAGAGGAAGGTTGGGACATATAGGCAAATTAGGATTTCCTGGAGGTAAACCCTAGAGAGAGATATTAAGTTAATTCAGAGATATGGAAAGTAGGCCTCAGAGTTGGTTATTCATGGTAATGAGGAAAGAGTGGGGAGGAATGTCTAGATGTACTAGAGGGTATAGAAGTCCCAATATATGGGATAGGATTTTGGGATGCTAAGAATAAAAGGGTAATTATGGGAAGTCTAGTGGGTCATGCATGTCTAGTCAAGTTGTGGAATAAGATACAATAAAACACTAAACGCTTAAAGTGAAAGATTATCGAGCTAGGGCCCAATGAGATTATATATATTTTGGTCCACCGGCTATAATAGTGGTCATGTACGTTTTGCCCTGTGGAGTGATATCTAGTCTACCAATTATAATAGCGGTCAGGTGTGTTTTGGCCTATTAAGTATTTCTTGTTCACCGGCTATAATAGTGGGGGATTCAGGCTCGATAAACCAAACTTTGCATATTAATAAGTCATGGAAAGATGCTAATTACTTACAACGGAACACCACGTGAATTGGGGCCAATGAAGTTGTTTTTTCGATTCACCGGCTATAATAGTGGTCAGGTGTGTTTTGCCCCATGGAGTGTTTCCAGTCCACCGGCTGTAATAGTGAGGGTCCCGTACTCATGAGGAATTATTATGAGAAATGTGTGAAATATAAATAGAAGATATGGAAGGATGTTAATTAATTATAGTGGAACACCACGTGAGTCAAGGCCAGTGAGGTTGATTTTCTGGTCCATCGGCTATAATAGCAGTCAGGTGTGTTTTGTCCCGTGGAGTAATTCCGGTCCAGTAGCTGTAATAGTGGTCAGGTGTATTATAACCTGTGGAGTATTTTCGATCCATCGGCTATAATAGCCTTACGTGTTTATTTTCTTGCTGGCCTTATCCATATGATTACCTTGTTCAGTATGAAGCATACTGACCACCTATTTTATGGGTGCTACTTATTTCTACAAGTAAAGGGCCCTTTTAATTTTGTATAGGTAGGAGGTACCATATTTGATGCCTATGACGTACTGGATGCGTTAGGCGAAGACGTGTGATGACCGTTGTACTTGCTTGGGGGCGAGAGCGATGTTGACCAAACTCCCTTTTATCCCCGTTTACTTATATTTTTATTTTTATTTTGGATTTGTTTTATTGTACTATACATTTTACCCCTTTTGAGAACTTTGACTATATACCCTATTTAGGTTGTAACAACTTTTATTGCGCACTCTGATTTTCGTGTTATGAACACTTCGATTTCTATGAATCTTTGTTTAAATTTTTCTAATATCTGTTAAAACTTTTCTTTAGCCTTGTGGTTAGTATGAGAATGGTCGGGGCCGGGCTTGTACTAATCACGGTGGTAGCTCCCCCATACTTGTATTTGTTTTAAGTAAACAAAAAATTTTAACTATAATTTTTGGAGGTGTTACAATTTATGTTTTAAATGATCATTTAGTGTGTAGGATACTTTAACTTCACAATTAATAGTATAATTATGGTATGTTACTCTCTTATGGTATGTTGATAAATAAAAATGAATTATGTGTTGAAAGTAGATGATAAGAGGTAGCCTTAGCCTTAGGGACATTTTGGTCATTTTGACCTAAGGTTCTCAAGTGTGAGTATGAAAACCTAGGATGGCCTTAGTGGACTACTTAAGTTAACAATAATAATAACATTGATATTGATTACTTCATAATAATGGAAATATATAAAAATGGGTAAGTAAATAATTAATGTATTTCTCATGGTCACCTTAATTAAGATACTAATACTTAAAGTAAAAGACTTTGAGATCGGAAATAATGGCTCTTTAGGGGTTGCTATCTTAACAAAGTGGTTTAGCCCATGATTATTCTAGATTTTGCTAGTGTGCCTTAGTACTATAACTAGGCACTTCATCTTACTCTATTTAGCTCTACAGAGCTACTTAGGGGGTATACATACTTATGGTTTAGGTGTCCTTTTCGGTAGGATACTATGTATCTTTATGGACCAGTGCAACCAGGATACCTTTGCGTCCCTAGGTTGATAGTCGATAGAATACTATGCTACTTTTATGTGCCCATATAATCGGTGTATATTTGTGTCTCCGGGTTTATGATATCCTCCTCAAGTAAATAAAATGGAATCGGTGTGATAATTAAATGGAAAGACACTAATCACTTACAATGGAACACCATGTAGGTCAGGATAGTGTGAGCATATTTACTAATCCAATGATTATAAAAGTGGTTAAGAGCGTTTTATCCTAGATTCTATCATATATACCGGTCCACCAGTTATAATAGTGATTAGGAGCATTCTACCCCGTGTATATCATATGCATTGGTCCATTAATGATAATAATGGTCAGCAGCGTTATAACCTGGATGATGTCATATGTATCGGTCCACCAGTTATAATAGTGGTCAAGAGCATTCTTCTTTCGATTATATCATGTGTACCAGTCCATAGTTATAATAGGGTTTCTGAACCTACGTGGATATAATTCGAGAGATGATTAATATCTAATTAATGGCTTAAGTTTAGATAATAATGATTATACTATTATAACCTGTTGGTATGATATGGTAGTGACCTTGGTGCTTACCTTTGAGTTGAGTGGTGGTGGCCTTTGGTTGAGTGTGACGTTGGCTATTTGATTACACTACAAAGAGCATTGCTTGTATGCTCCCTTGATAAATTCTTTTATTTCTAAGTGAATGAATCTTTGTGACAAATGATCTTAATGTATGTTACCATTATAATGATTATTGTATCTTTGACTATATGTGTGTAATTTCCTATATATGTGTTTGATGTGTGGTAATTGATGTGTTACATGCGAGCCTTACATATTAGTTATGTATAAAGGGTTATTAAGTATCATAGCACTAAAAGGTTCCTTTTGTGGGCCCCTGCTTATTTAATAAATAGCGGCCTTTGCTGGTTAGTTCACAAGTACTTTTTAATAATTTTATTGTATAACCGCTATTAGTGGATTTTATTTCTTATAATTTAAATATTGCGCTACTCTAATTTATGATTCTATCTTAGATTTCCTTAAAGTATAGTTTCAACCTAAGCACTTGGTGCCATAATGGAGGGAAACTGGTCTGGTACTAATGTGGTGGTAGAATCTCTAAAATTTGCCATTTTACTTCCACTTATATTTTTAAAGATAAAATTTTTTAGAAGTGAATTTCAGAAATTTTACAAATCTTTTCTGAGAAAGGGATCATGTTTGTGCCTATAGCTTTCCCTATGTGCTTTTTTTGTGTATGAGTTTCTTGAGGACAAGCAACAAGTCAAGCATGGAAGAGTTGATCAATTGGTAAAAAGCCTACTTTTTGGATGATTTTATGTCTGTTATATGCTTGATTCCATGGATTTTCTATGCATATTATTAGATCTTTTGTTAGATTCATGGATATTACGTACCTTGGTATTTTATTTTGTAGGTGCACTAAATGGATGCAAATAAGGCTAAGATAATGTTATATAAAGGCTTAAAAGAAGTGTTATGAAGAACACAACATGGATACGACCTTATTAATTTTGGAGGCAATTGCATTTTATAGGAAAAGTTAAGAATTTTAACAAAGATGCAATAGGAATTTGGAGGAGTGAAGTGGACAAAAGTTGTATATATTCTTCTCATCTTTCCAATGCATATGAGATCACCTCATTTCAATTCCAAACAATGACACTATAAAAATTTTACCAAAATTTGTACAATGCCATATTCTAACACAGAGCAAGGCCTAGAAGCATGATCGTGCACAATTCCCATGCTCCATGTCTATTGCACAATTCTTAGTAATGGACCTTCTTTAATATGGGGGTAATTTTGTAACATAGGAGGGGAACAACCTAGGGTTTGGGGGGAGAGCCTCCTTTTGATCTATTATCTCATAGCCACTCTTCCCCCATGTTTTCTATTATCTCTCTTCTTTAGCCCTTTTTCTCTCTTGAATTTTAGAAGGATACTAGATTAGATTTCTCTCTTGCTATTGAATCTTGAATAATTAAAGCATTTCAATTAGATCTCATTGATTGGTTCTATCTATTTTTCCTCTCTCTTTTTGTTATGCTATTATGTATTCTATCTTTTTATTGTGTTTCATGATTTCAACAATGCATGCACAGTATTTTTTTTATAGGATTGAATTTGGTTTGATTCTATTGGCGATTGATGAATTGATTGGATTGTTTTAGGAATCATTCGCTTTATGTTATTCAATTGGTAGAACTTCATATCAAGTTAAATTGATTGATCACCAATATCACTAGACATAGGTAATTAATCAAAGAACTTAAAGGTTAAGAACTAGTACCATAAATTAGCAATTGAACGGGAATTCATGACTCATGAAAGTACATTATGATTTTCAAAGATCGATATAGTTTGTTTGTTCTTAATGAGTTCAGTTTGGTATATCCCCATGAAAATATATCGTTAGATTCGATTGGGCATAACTTTTAATTATTGAAAGAGATTGAAGGTTAAATTAGGCTAATTGTTCCTAACGTATTAGGCATTCTAATATATGATTGATCAATTTGTTAATCTATAGTGGAATTATAACTAAAGTTTGATCTTAGGTTTATTTTTTATTGTTTGAAATCATAATTAGTACTCTCCATTATTTTTTCCATTTTAGTTATGTATTGTTATTGTCCATCTCTTACCAATTATTCTAGTTTAGATAGCCACAATCTTGAAACACCAGTTATTAGCACCGATTCCCTATGAGATCAACCTTAATAACTACAAAGAGTCTGTGCGCTTGTAGAGTTTTCCTATTACTTAATCCCAAGTAATTAATATCTTAACTTCATTCTAATATCATAAAATTGATATTCTTACCTTACCCTATCCCCTTAATCCTAAATCTTAACCTAGTCTTAATCTTTATTCCAAGTTATTAATATTTTTAACCTAAACCTAACCCCAGATGCTTGATAATTAATTTATTTTAATACCATAACCTTAATTATTTTAACTTAAATTTAATTCTAAACTCTAACTTAATTTCTTTTTCCTTTTTTCCTTTTTTTTCCTTCCTATCTAGCCTTCTTCTTCCTTTTCTTTTTGCATGAAACACTCCCCCGACCATACCCTGTCTACAATGCTACCATAGCCTACCTCGCCTACCATCATAATCACTCATCAAATCCCACCTCTTGTGTTGCTAGATTTGTGTTGAAAATCTTGCCCGATCATATACTCACTTCCCTTCTTCCTATCTACTAATGCATGTAAGTGTATGGGGGTGTGTGTATGCATGTATAACTCTCATACTTAGGCATTAAATGCCTCCAACCTCCTCCTTTTTTCCCTCCTTTTTTGTTGAAGAGTAGCAGCAAAGAATCCCTCTTCTTTCCTTCCCTTCCTCCTTCTCACCATTTCCAAAAATACCACAACAACCAAGCAACACCACCTTCTACCATTTCTTCCTCCCTTGCACCAACCACCCTTGTTTTTCCTCCTTTATTTGCTTTGGTCATCACCACTAAGGACTCTCCATTTTCTTTGTCCTTCTCCACCATTTTTACCACCAACCCTTCAGCCCTAATTGCCATTACACACCCCTTAGCAATGGTATCTAGTGCCATTTCCATCCTCTTGGCTTTAGCACTTGTTGTCATTCCCCCTCCCATTGTTGCACAAAGTTTTACTAAGACACCTTCGAACCTTTACATTCTGGTTTCGCTCCACTCTTTTACTCTTTGTTATCTTTGCCTCTTCTTAGTTAGATACCTAAGTTCTAATTATTCTTTACCTTTTGTTAGGTGATTTTACGGAGGACTCCGGAGTGGTAGGATAGGATACACATGCTTAAAGACTGGTGTCCTTTATGGTAAGGATATAAGTTGTAGTTAGGATGTTTGTTATAAATGTTATGAATGATTGTCTCTATTGATGTTAATATTATGTTTTCAAATTCATATATTATATGATAATGTGAATCATATGATTAAAAGTGCGTGATAATGAGAATGCATGTGCTCATATAATATCGTCGTAATAGTTCTTATGTTGTAGGCAAGTAAAATGGTGTGATATATGGTATTATAATCTAGGTTTGATAAAGCTGGGGTAACTGGGAAATGAGATTATTCAAGATATGTGTGATATAATAAATTGAGGATTTAAAAATAATAACATCGGAATTATAAGGTTTTTATGAAATAAAAGTGTTTCGCTATTATTAAGGGTATTTTAGTTAATATGGGTTTAATATTAAAATTTTGGTATTTTAATGTGTTAGATGACTTAAAATATGCTAAAAAAATCATGTGAAATGTTTTGAGTAATTGTAAATGGCCAAAGTTCAAACAAAATTAGAAAATGACTTAAATTGGGAATAGTAACCCTAGAAGCGAGGTTAATATTTCATGTGCAAAATGTTAGAGTTAAACCTTGAATTCTGGATATGTTGTTAATGTTTTCATTTTAGTAATTTATATTAAATTTTGTGAATATATGAATAGTATGGGAAAAGTTATACCTAACTTGTGAAATAAGGATTTTATAGGAGTTATGAATATTGACTCTTGATATAGGGTTGTTATCACATGTGTAAGGTATTAGAGTTAGACCTTATTTTTAGGTATGCTGATAATAATAATAATTGAGGAAGATGTGTCAAGTTTTGTGGATAAATGATCAATATGGAATAATCTATACTTATAATGCAAAATTATGGTTTCTTAGGGAGATTATGGACTTAGTCCTTGAGGACGACCTTGATAACTATGTGCTTGTATTTTACATGTTTCAATTATGTGTTTTTAATATCAAAAAAATTATTAATAATATATTAATTATTTAAAATGAAAGATCATCTGAGTTGGACTGAGTTATTTTATGTGACCGCTCCAGCGAATGATAATAGTGGTAAGATACATTTTTCCCTAGAGGTGCATCAATCTGTTCTAACAGATTAATAACAATGGGGCCCCTAATCTCAACGTGAATGATAATGTGATTATGAGATAACTAAATGATGAATAAGATATTAATAATTTAAAGTAAAATATTACATGAGTTAGGACCAAGGTGTAGGAGTCTGCTCCACCGAACAATAATAGTGGTTAGGAACGTTCTGTCCTAGGAGGTTTTTTAGAGCGTTCCACTGGTTTAAGAATAGTGGCTAAGAGTGTTTTATCCTAGGACATATAGATTCCATTTTATGGGATTTATAATAGTGGCTAACCATATTTTTCACTGGGAGATGTTTCAGTATATTCCATCATATTAAGAATAGTGTGATCCTTAAACTTAGCTTAAATAAAAGAAATGATGGTTTTTACATATAGTAATAAGATATGGAATTAGTATTTACCTTGCAATGTTTTATGTTAACACATGTGTATGCTTATTCCGTGATGTGAAAATATGTAATTCTTTATATCCTTTCTTGATTGTATTGTTAACTTACTAAGTACATAGTATATTGATCATCATTTTCATAGGTGCTATTCATTTCCACGAGTAGATGAATCAGATTCTTTTGTATGAGTTGATGATGAACCATTAGATAATTTTTCTACTTCTTATGCTTTATGTGTGGAGGAGTGATCTTATGTACTAGGTTTGGACATATAGCATGTTAACTAGATACCTTTTTGGACTCTTAGATCAATGGTACCCCTTTTATGTATTTTTGAATATTATAATTGGAGTTAATTTCCAAACCTACATCTAAATTTATGAAGTTTTTCTCATTTTCTATTTATCATTTTTTGTGTTCTAATTGTTTTATATTGTGATTGACGCAATGATGGTATTATAAGTCAGACTCATATCAATTACGGCAGTAAAACTCAATTATTTTGTTATTATGTTTCCGCTAAAAAAATTGTAGTAAAATTTGGTGTGTTGCATGGAATACAAGATAAAGCTTAATAGAATTCACCTCATCTTACCATTGATACAAATCCAAGTTAAGATGTAGTACCTCAATCAACGAGTGCCTCTACATATGTTGCACCCCATCATATTAATTCTAATACCCATCCTTTGCTAAAGTACCATTTAACTTGCAATAAAGTTGTTGCATTTCTATAACCACAATGTCTTAAGGGAATGTCATAACATATAGGAATTAAATTCAATCTCCTACCTTAGCAAATGATTCTTCATAGGTAGAATATGATAAAGAATTAGGGTGGAAGTTGGTAATTGGATAACTTGGAGAAGGTCATGAGCATTCATTTCTTGATTTCCACAACTAGAGATGTAAACAGGACAGGTTCGGGGTGGGTACTCCTATACCCGTACCCGATACCCACGGATAATCCGTTATCCGTTTAAATTATCCAATGAATATTATCCGACGGATAAATTCGTTACCCGACGGATAAATCCGTTACACATTTAGATTCTTACTTAACTTATCATATACAAAATCCACAATTTCAATCAAAGAAAACAACCTATTATTTTAAGATAAAATTTTGAAGTTGTTCTAACAAGTTCAAATTTTCAACATACTCTAACAAATCTATATTATTATAGATAATTTATCAATATCACCATTCACCAAACTATCAAATAATAAAATAATCAACAATAATACAAGTTTGGTTCAAAAATACCATAGCCAATAATATTTGTTTATATAAATATAATACTTCCACATATAAAATTAAAATCAATAACTACTAAAAGATAATAATATAACTTTGATTAGCTAAAAATAGCATCAAGAAGAAGTTTGTGTTGAGCTCCAAAAATTCCATATCACCAATTTGTCTTTCCATCTTCAACCTCCATATTATATGGCTTATACATTCATCTAATAAATAAAAAACATAAATAGTTTAAATAGTTAATTATAATCAAATATTTTAATCACTAATAATATGTATAACAAGTTTTACCTCATGGTCACTAACATCTGAGTCGAATTCTTCATTTTGTAAGGTAAACCTATGATAAGTTGAGTTCACAGTACAATCATTATCTAAAAAAAAAGAAAATTAGAACATTAGAATTAAACAAATATAACAATATATATTATAATTATTTAAACATCAAATGTATAAAATAAAATATTACCTTCATACCTTATAGTAGCCCAAAGCCAATCTCTACAACACATTAATCCTTCTAGAGTCTTTGGGTGGTTGTGATGATGACTTACAAATCTCCCACTTGTGCTAGAAGCTGACTTAGAAGCAACTGTAGAAATATGGATGACAATTATGTCTCTAGCCATTCGTTAAAAAATCGAATACTTAGTATTTATCTTCCACCATGATAAAATATCAAAGTCATCCATCTGTGGCATCACAGGCTCCTCCAAATAACAATCTAACTCGGTCTTTTGTGGCGCACTAGTCATGTCTTGGTTTGCTAACCACTTATTATAATGAAACTTAAGGGAGACTATAGAATCCGAAGTCAGACTATTAACACTTGAACCACAACTTTGACTGCTAACACTAGAATCATGCGATATTGATGAACTTCTCTCCCTACGCTTATACTTCTTCTCATACTCATGAAATAATTCATAGCATATTTCACAAACATTATATACCTCTTCACAATAGGTTCTCCTATAAATGATAGAATAATAACACTCTACCAACTTCAATTTATACCTTAGATCCAAAATTGTTGCCATAGCCATCATTTCATGAATCACACTCTGATATTTTTTAAACTTTTCTACCATTTTTGTTGCCATACCACTAATAATTTCATCTTGATCAAGATATAATTCAATCAAGGATAGTCTAACTTCACAAACCTTGGGAAAGTATAAATTGGTAGTAGGATATCTACTCCCAGAAAACATCAAAGTGATATCATAAAATAATGACAATGTCTCACAAATAGATCAAGCTAAATCTCATTCATCACTTGTAGGACAACAATTAAAATTATATTCCAACCATGCCAAGAGAGAAAACGCATCTTCATATATTTGAGTAACATCAAGCATAAAAAATGTAGAATTCCATCTTATCCTACAATCATATGTTAAGGATCTACTATATGGAATTTCTTTTTGATGACAAACCTCAATAAACTTTTTCAGCCTTCTTGATGTGGCTTTCCAATACATCACACTCTCATGTATGTTCTCAATAGCTTTTTGAATGATCTCCATACCATAGCTAACAATAATATTAAGCGCATGAGCAGCACAACGCATATGAAAATATCTCCCATGTAATAAAAAAACACTTTGGCTCAAATGAATTTTTCAAATCTCCGATCAAAGCATCATTAGTGGTACAATTATCGACGATCAATGTAGCAAGTTTTGAATCAATATTCATTCCATCAAATAATTAACCAAAACATCACACAGAACCTCAAATGTATGTGGACTTGGAACATAGACAAACCTTCAATAAAATACAATGGTACAATACATAAACCAAAGAACAACATATACTTCCATAATATTAATATTTTAGAACTATAGATGACTATGAATTTAGCATACCTTACTATTCAACTTTGCAAGGTCAAATGATTATTAATCCAGTGAGTCGTGATAGCCATGAAAGACTTTTTTTGATTCTGAGATGTCTACAAATATGTCATGATTGAAACTCGACTCTTGTTACTATTTAATAATGATATTGTTTTGTCTTTTTCATATTCAAACAACTTGAAAATATCCCTTTGTAGAGTGTTCCTTGAAATTATTTTAAATGATGGTTGAAGAGCTACTAAATATCTTCTAAAGCTTTTATGTTCCACTATACAAAGTAGATATTCATGCATAACGCTCACGCCTTGCAACTTTTTGATTAAATTCCACAACCATAAGCTTTCCTTTTCCTTCCCACTTCTAATCAAAAATCAACATAGTTTGTCTACCTCTTTTATAGGCCTTAAATGTACAAATTTCTTCATGTGATCATACAAATAAGAAGTACCATTTTTGGATCACCATTCAAACTCTTATTATAACCTTTACAAATTTCTTTTTTCAAACTATTAATTTATTCCGCATTAAAATGATCCCAAACAACTGAATTTTTCTTCCTTTTTTTCACTAAAAAAAATGAATTCACTTATTCTACCTCCTCATTAGTTGATAGTTCACTAGGTGTATGATTACTAGTTGTGCCGGAAGAATATGGTGGTAGAATTTGTGAATCAGTATTAGGTTGGCTACTTGATGCCATCAAACTAATTAATAATCCCAAACGTTGCACAACATGAAAACATAATATTTACTTACTCTTACTTATTTATATTACTTACTCTTAGTTAGTTATTGTAAAAGGTATTATAATAAAGAACCTAATTACCTAGATCTCAAATGGTAAAAGTTTGTAAAAGGTATTATAATAAAGAACCTAATTACCTGATTTACCCAAACATATTATATAGATAGTCAATAATTACCATAATATTCATAAACTAATGCAATACCAAATAAAAAAAGATTCAAACCTGAACCTTGGATGCCTAAAATACTAATTTTAATTATTAGGTTCTGAATTCTCCGATAATAGTGAGATAATCTTACGAATTAATGAGTTTTCTACGCCTAAAGATTGTTTGAAAACTAAATATTAGAGCTGAAGCAACTATAGATGTATGACCAAAATGCCTATGATTTGATTAAATAATAATAATAATAATAATAATAATAATAATAATAATAATAAACATACTAGAGCTCAATAAGACCAACATCCAAATATGGCTAAAGGGTTAGCGTCCTTTGTTGCAATGCAAGAAGCAATATCCTGATACTGATAGCAATCAAAGGCCTTGTTCTAGCCTTGAGGTGCATGCAAAACAAAACTTCGTATAAGAATAAGTAATTTCTGTATCACATTCTCTCATGAATTTAAGTCCCTCATTAATGTAAGAGAATAAGCAATTATTACAGACTCACGTGTCTACTGCTTCTTACACCGATCTAATATGGTGCTTACACTTACTGATTACTCTATTAAATAGAAATTCAGTACTTTGTTGTCTATTAGGAAGGAAAAACCCAAGGAGGATCCTCATCCTTAGGCCCTACTTTAGGAATTAGGAACTACAAGTTTATAACAAAATCTTACTGGATGCAGAAACGTTTTCTTAGTAACTGCAATCTAGCAGTAGCATCTCAGTTTCAAAATGAAGATCTTTTTGTAGGTTTAGAGCTAAGATCTCCTTGCAATACAAAATTGGCCAGTAATTAGCAACATATAAATACCATATCTAAATTAGCAGCATCTTAGAACACCCCCTATTTAATAGGGCCAGTAATTAGTAGTAGCTATAGTACAACTAAATTACACCACAACTCAACAGAAGTGACGTATCAAACTTCAGTAAATAGCATGTAACTAGCTTAACCAATAGAATATCACATTTGTTCATAATTTTCAAAGCAAAATTCACATTAAGCTTGATCCCAAACCTGTGACTGTGATAGAAATTAAATTTTCAGGCCATAGCTATTTGGATTACTACAATGATTCCTTCTTTACTAAACTAAGCCGGGTCTGTAGACAAGGGACAAATGTTACTGCCCCAGGATATATTCCCACCTTTTCTATTTTTTTGTGTATGAGAAATCCATATTTTCCTAATTGGTCTGAAAATGTATGTAAAGCAGAAAGTCGAACAATTTTCAATACTGTTCTCAATTGTTAATACTTACAGTTTTATACCATATGTATGCTGTAAAATTTACCAATATTGTTAATCAAACGTAATGACCAATATCCGGCCATATCACATGCTTATTATTGTCGATGAATGGGTGATCAAATATTGCAAGTTTTGGCAAGTAAATCCAAGATTTACATGATGTTACAATATGTCATTGGTGGCAAATTATTCAACAATATAGTAAGTTTTCAAGCTATTGATTCTTTTTCTTTCTTCTTTCCTTGTTACAAAAAATATACATGTAAGTATTAATAATATTATTTGCAAGTAATTATAAATCACGAAGGAAGCTTGGTGAGAAAGAAGGGCATAGGCTATTCCAACAACTAATCGATGGTATCGGCTATTGCCATAATAAAGGTGTCCATCACTCATTATAATCAAGGTTAAGCTAGGCCACTTATAACACGTACAGAGCATACCACTTGCCAAACAAAGGGTAGAGTCAGAACTCGGCAAACCGGCAGAGGACTAACCAATTTCAGCTGCACCGCTGCAAATGTCCATCTGCAAGGCTGCAATAGATAGAGAAATAAGTTACACAACACTAGTACACCACAACAGGCTTGATAAAAAACTCTCAGGCAAAGAAATAGAGAAGGGAGAGGAGAGGACTAACTGTTAGCTAATGACTCGACATTGGGAGGCTATGATTGCGTTCGAGGCTTGGAGCTACAACTGTTGGAGCTGGTGATGGTGGGAATAAGAAAAAGTAAACAGAGACTAAAACAAGCAACGATAGGGCCAATCAACTGCAATAGAGGAAGAAAAAATAAGAAACCACAGTATGGGGACTCCAGGTCCAGGCAACTCAGGTGATAGGGCAACGGACGGTGATGCCTGGGTCGGAGGTGGCAAGCTGATCTAAGAGGAGGTTAAGGCGTTGAGCAGTTGAGGACTTAAGGTTAATTGGCAGTTGAGGAAGGTGGCCGCCATCGACGTTGAGGACTCGAGGGTGAAGGGGAGGGCACTCTACACTCAAGTCTTAGGAGTCAAGGGGTTAGGGGTAGCCGAATCCCTAAGCCTACTCTAATTTTAATTATACTTGTTAGTAGATTATAGATTACTGGATAGAAAATTTTAATTATACAAATCTAATTATCTAATTTAGATCTAATAGAATATAAGGATTTTAACTTAATTACTATTATAACCTTAATGAATATATTAATTATGTTATATATATAAAGGGTAAAAAGGTAATTTTATATAGGGCTTTATCCGACGGGTATTGATACGGATATGGAGACTCATTACTCGTATCCATACCCGAACCCGATGGATTTTTTTCCTTCATCCCCATATATGTTTACCCATATCTCTTTATATATCCGTCGGGTATCAGATAAAACCCACCTTATTTATATCCCTATCTACAACCAACTACCATAAAATTTGGATTTTAGAACATTAGAGGACTCAGTGATCCCCAAAAACAAGCTGTAAAAAGAATGGTCTAAATTGTATAAATTAACCCTAGTAGGATTAGTTGAAACTAGTGTTAAAGTTGATAATGTAAATAAAGTTAGATGAGGACTTATGACACAATGGTAGTGGCTTCATATCTATGATTATCATTATAATGGATGTGTTTTAATAGGGTGGGATCCTAAAAAAAAATGAACCATTAATATTTTTACAACCCATGCTCAAGGTATTTTTTTTAAAGTGGCTTAATCTCATGTAGTTTTTGAGTTTTACATCACCCTTATATATGCTTGTAATGACGGTGAAGCAAAAAGGGAATTGTGTGCTTGGATGCAAGAAAATTACCCTATTGATGACCCATAGTTGGTTCGTGGGGGCTTGAAGTGAAAAGAGCTAAGAGGATATTTATGCCTAGGATATTGAAGATTTCAATACTTGCCTTATCTCCACTCGGTTAATTGACCTTCAATTCACAGGGTCTTTTTTCACTTGGTCCAATAAACAAATGGGTGATGGTTAACTTTGGTGGAAAATTTATAGTGTTTTATGTAATATATAATGGCTCTCTCAATTTAAAGGGGCTCATATTCATTTTCATACTCCCCTCATTTCCAGTCACTCTCCCATTACTGCTATAATTCAATAGACAATTCATCAAGGTAGAGTTTCTTTTTCTTTTTATAACATGTGGATTAAAGATGTTACTTTCATTCCTTTGATAATTTCTCATTAGAAATTTGTCTCCCATGGAAATCTGTGATACCTTAAATTTTAATTTAGCCTCAATTCCAGGTAATTAATATTTCTAACCTAATCCTAACCCCAATTTTTTCATAAATTAAAGTTACCCAATTTCCCTAATCAAAAATTTAAACCTAATTCTAATCCTAACCTATTTTTTTCTTTCCCCCTCTTCCTAATTGAACTTTATTCTCCTTTCCCCCTTTTGGCCATATAAATCCCTCCTTGCATAGCCTCCATTTCCTTTATTTCTCTTCCCAACCCCACACCACTCACCAACTCCCTATAACCCCTCCGCCACCTATGACCCTACTTCACCTACCCCACACCACACCTAAACCGAAGCCACACTAGAACCCCCTGCACTTTAGCTATTCTCAACCCATGCCTCACCTATGCACTTATATTTATACCCCATTCTTCTCCTCTCCTCTCCTTCCTTTCCATTGTTGTTGAAATTCCAGCCACCCTAACCACCTTATTTCTTCCCCTTATTCTCCTCTCCATCATCTTTTCTCTATTTGAAACTATCAACCATCACCAGCACCATTGCCCACCTAGCACCCACATTCTCTCCAGTAAGAAATGGCCACCACCTCCCCATCAATCCCACTCACCTTCACCCAACCATCACCAACAAACCATTATTTTTCCCTATCCTTGAAAATATGATTTCTTGTTTTGTCCCTTATATAGTCATTGCACCTCCCTTGCATGATTATTCCCTCCTTTGCATAATAGTGAGTGCTCCTCTCCACACGACTTGTGCACGCCCCTGTGTACACCCATGCCTCCTCTTCAACAATCTCCTCGGCCTAATTGTGCCTTCTCCTTAACGCATCATGTGCACCACCATCCTTACATAGATTGGGCATCACTGTGCCCTTTGCCACCTTTCACACACCAACCCAGCCATGTAGCACCTCCTTTACATCACCAACTTGCACCACACTCCCACACAAATCAATCTCTTTAACTTATTTCAATTTTTCTCCATTCCCACCCTCCTTTGCCTTAACATTTATTTAGCTACTTTTCCTTATTTATAACCTTGTTTCATTCTTGATTTATAGGTAATTTTTTGTGGTATTAGAGGAGTGGGTCTCTATGTGTTTAGAGATCAATAACATTTTTGGTAAAGATACAAGTCATAACTAAAGTTTTGTATGCAATGTGTATTTTTATATACAATGTCATGTTTGGATTTTTATAGGATAATTTTATTATGTTAATGTTTTTATATGATATATTATGTTGTATGATGAAAAGGTGAGAAAAATATAAAAGCATGTGATTGTGAATTTTGTTGGTTAAGTTAAGTTTTGCAAGTAAAGAAGGATGGAATGAATTTTTTTTTATCTAAATTGGCCTATGATGTTTGACTCACATATGTAAATATATTTGTGGTCAATTATTTTCGTAAGGATATGTGTTGGAAGTTGAAAACCATTTATTTTAGGTCTCTTGGGGTTTTTGTGGATATTTTAGCTATATTAAGGATAAATTGGTCAACATGGGTTAAAAGTGGAATATTGGGTATTTTATTGTTTTATTGGGTTAAAATATGCTAAATATATTGTGTGGAACATTAGAGTAATTATGAGTGGCTTAAATTTAATAAAATGAGGAAATGACTTAAATTAGGAATAATGACCTTAGAGGCGATGAATTTATCGCATATGTAAAGCATTGGATTTATACCTCAATTTTTATATATGTTGTTAATATTGAAATTTTTGGAATGTTCATTAATTTTAATGGTTATATGAGTCTTATAAAAAAAAAGTATGTCTAATATGTGGAATTCAGATTTTGTAGGGAATCATAAATAATAACCTTGGAGGTAGGCTATTATCATATGTGTAAGACATTAGATTTGATCATTGAATTTTGGTTATATTATTAAAAATGATATTTTAAGAATCTTTATTGAATATGATAGTCAAATGAGTATGATGGGAGAAGTTATGTTTACCTTATCAAATTAGGGTTTTCTTAAGAGAAATATGGCATTTTTTCTTAGGATATGTCTTGATATTCATGGTGTCGTGTTTATTTTTTTAAATAATTATGCCAAGTTGGGTTATGTGTCTTGTATATATACATGTGTGCATCCATGATAATCTTAAGACAATCACTATTCTAATAAGACATTAATATCTAAAGAGAAAGTTCATGTGAGTCAAGGTTGGTTGTGCATGTCCATTCCACCGGATGAGAATAGTGGTCGGAAGAATTTTTTCACTGGGATTATACCTGTCCATTTCATCAAACAAGAAGCTAGAGTAATTTTTCCCAAGGATTGTATATTATTGATACCATTCCATCGATTGAAAATAGTGGGGCCTTGAACTCAATGAAAAATAAATAATCAGAATGATTATAATCATTGATAAGATATTAACATTTAAAGTAATAGACCAGGTGAGTAAGTGTCAATTTTACACTTTCTTTTCACCAGAGAGAATAGTGGTGAAGAGAAAATTTCCCCTAAGGTTGTACCTATCAATTCCACCTAATGAGAACAGTGGCTATGAGCGTTTTTTACTAGGGTTATGTGTTGTTGATACCATTACACAGGTTATGAATAATGAGGTCCTTGAATTAAATATAAATAAGAATATAAATTGTAATTATATCTAAATATGAGACCTAGAATCAATTTTTATCTTACATCATCTTATATCAAGTTATATGCTTGTTTATTCCTTTATATGACATGATAAAATTGTGTAACCTTGTTATGAATGTATTGTTACCTTACTCGATACATCACATATTGATTGTCCTTTACAAGGGTGCTGCTCATTCCCTTGAGCATACAATCCATATGCTTTTGCATAGGTCAAATAGGACATCTTGGATGACTTTGCTACTTACAATGCCTTGCTTGGGAATAAGTGACCTTATTTTTATGCTTAGGGATTGGGGACGTAGAGTTATGTTTATCCAAATCTTAGCTTTAACCCTGATACATTTAAGGACTCTTAGTTCCATTTTATTTCTTCTTTATATTTTGAATATTATACTTAGAGTTATCCTCCAAACTCTTGTTTTAAGTTTATAAATTTATCTCATTTCCTATTTTATCATGATTTAAGTGTTAAATGTTTTTCCCTCTATTCGATATATGGATGGTGCGATAATGTAGATTTATGTCAAGTACAACGATAATACCTAAATATTTTATTATCACACTTTTATATATAAAAAAATTTGAATAGTAAATTTTGGGGTGTTGTACAATCAACTTCATGTAATTGCACATACACTTAAAAAAAACTAAAAAATCTCCTAAAGTATCTTAATAGAACTAGCTTTGGTGGTATATGTGACAAGGTTCCAAAAGCCAAAGATGAATTGGAGCACCTATAAGGCATTATGAACTCGCATCCTATAGGTCAGAACATTCATGTCTAAGAGAAAGAACTAATTCATATGTACAAGCAAGAATTTACTAGCTTGCCTTAAGTGACAATAACACTAAGTTCTTCCATGTTATGATCAAAGGAAAGAAGATGATGAATGAAATCCATTTCATTTTTCATGTTCAACTATTGACCCACGTTAACCAATAAATCATTTTCAATGTCTTTTATTATTTTTATACATAGAACACTCAATCCATTAATCTAGATGTCATTCAAACAGATATTGTCATAAACATAGCACAACAGCACCCACCAAAAGAAAAATTATTTATTATTATGACCTTTTTCCATCATTGAAACTAAGAAAATGGTAGCCACAACAATTTTGTGACAACATATCGTTGTCATAAAGTCACTACCACAAATTTATACCTAGAAATGACTTTAGATACGAACAAGAATGTAGTCACCATAACATTTTAAGCAATGACAATAGGTGTTGCTATACAGATGTATAGCAATGACCTATTTTACCCATTTTTTTTTACCAAAAGAAAAAAATAGGTAAACATTCATATGTGTGTGTAGGCATTTATACTTATATATATATATATATATATTAAAACATAACTATAATGTGTTAAATCTACTAAATGTTTTAGACATTGAAAAACTACCTAATCTAATCCACCAAATATATAATCATCATAAATCTCTTCATTCTAAGGGGGTTGATGCAACTAATGTATAGGGATGTATTATATTATACCATCAATGTATCCATCTATATCATCCATTCTAGAATCATGACTTTGGCACAACCCCAATATTTCATCAATTATGGGGTTAGGATAGGTATTAGTAGATCAGGAGGTGTCAAAATCAACTCGTGGAGCACAATTAGCAATAAAAGTAATGGAGAAAGATGAGATCGGCATTATACATCTAACATCTCTCCTAGAGCATCAGTGCTAACCAAGAATTTTACCCACTAATGCCATCTCATTAACTGGTTGTGGATTATTACTCAAACTCACCTCTGTTGCTTGACTTTGTGATACCAACTCATAACATCTAACCATTTCCTCTTATAAACAAAAAATTAAGCATTAAACACGTAAATCATTTATAAAATAGTAATGCATAACATCAAAATAAAATACTTACATAACAATTTCTTGAGCCCTCAAGAATCCACTCTTCATTTCTAATGTGCAAATCTTTATAAGCATCAATCTCTAATAGCACTTTTGGTTGTGGATTAGCTTTTCATTTTCATAAAAAAAGAATTTAGCAATATTATAATAAAATAATCATAATAAGTGATTATCAATCGACGTATAATATTTTATACGTTTTCATGTTAGTATATGGACATCAATCTTGAACCATGGAGACATAGATCGCTTAAAGTTTACCTATTAATCTTATTCTTCTCTGATTGTGCCTCTAACAAATGAAGTAAAATTAATGATTCATTTTAATATTCACTTGAGCAATATAACTTGATTAAAAAACATTTGCCTTAGTAGAAGACCAGAAGTTAATGTATTTTTGCCATGTTTCCTAATCAAAATAATTAGACTTCCAATTATTATCCTTAGTCCACTTACTCTTGTTCTTATTTTTTTTGCTGCGATAGGTATCTTGAAACAGCTAGAGTAAACATTTGGCCACCATATCCCATAAATCACTCCACCTCCACTACTTGAGGTCAAAGTATTGATGCTTAATAAAATTAAATATAAATACTTTTTAAAATTAAATAAATATGTATATAAACTTAAATTATATAATTATTACCTCAAGTTTAGACATTATCTTAGCCTTATCTTGCTCAAGGACCTCTGACCATAACTTATAACATGGTGGAATGTCACAAATTATATTGTCAGTGCATTTAAATTGACTAGTACGTGACCCTACAACATAAAGTGTGCCATCAACCATGGAGAATGTCATAGGTAATGGTTGTTTTCCATGTGTAAGCTAATCTCTACGTAGATTGAGGTTACCTTTTCCTCTCCCTCTCCTTTGTGTCGCTGGCGGTGTTGCAATAATAAATGTATTAGGAATTAGTATTACTAGGATAATAAATATATTAAAAAATTTTAAGTACCTCTACTATTAACTGACTCGTACCTAGCTAGAAATCGACGAGGACTTAGAGGGGGATCACCACCTCCATTCTCCCTATGGTTTATAGCATCCACAATAGTCATAACAATATCTTACAATAGCCAGCTTATATATACAACACATAGTTAAAAGGAAAAATAACATGATATAAAACAAAATAATTTATATAACAATAAAGTTACAGAGTTCAAAGATAACAAATACAAATTAAAATACCATGTACATACTAACAAGAACAATAATCAAAGTCACCACTATTATTATTTTCATCGTCTTTGAAACTATCCATATTAGAATCTAAAAAAAAACGACCCCACGTTTTCCATACCATCATCTCTAATATCGTCATTATCTTCTTGTAAATCATTGATGGTCTCCATCTAATTGATATCTTGAACTCCAATATTCAAGTTAAAAAAAGTAAAATCAACCTCATCCACAACATCATCATCATCATTTAAATCCAAAATGTGGTGATGAATGAATTCCCAAACTTCCCTTCAATTAGATCCATTAAGCAAATCATCAACATACCAAACTTGTTTTACCTAAGATTCCAATATGTACTGATCATTCTTATACCATTCTAACCTTATATAAACACTTTTGATGTTATTATCCCATTTGATTCTCTTGTTCCTGGGGTCAGCGTCAACCTATTTATATCTAAACAACACAACATAGCAATCATCAAAGTAATACAACTCCATAATACCATGCAACTGTCCATAAAAAATAGTATCATGAATTCTAGGGATATACACACCATTATTTTGTGTTCGTTTGTTGGAGTCTTTACAATAAGTTAGTATTTGACTTCGTGAATAACACAGGCATGATTATTTGAGGCCACATTGAATGTATGGTGATATAAAGAAAATAATTTATCAATGCTTTCATATGATCCACTCTATCATAGCTAGTATATCTATATATATTGGATGTAAATAACTTTATCAATTATTAAAATTTTGGAAAATTATTTCTCAATTGAATTTATTAATGGTAATAAATTTTACCTTTGATTCAAACCAAAATGAAAACTCTTTCTTTTGGATATCCGTGAAGTTACCACCATATTGGCTAATCTTAGTCATGTGTTCACTACAACATGCAAATAGATTAACATCCCTTAAAACCATATAGAGTAAATGAACATTACTAATTAATCGGTGGCTATACTTACTCCAAATATGTTTTTATCTTAAGAAAATTGTTGAGAATATACCATTCAAGCTCCTCCACTTCCCAATAGGTATACTAGTCCTAGTTACCTTACTAATAGCATGAGCTTGTGATTGAAAAACAAATAACTGACAATAGTTTTTTCATTTCTCTTTACTTTATTAAACCTTGTCTCAAAACCTTGTTATTAAATAGAGTAAAAAGTCAATGTTTTATGATCCACATAACCTTTGGCAATAGACCCTTCCAACCATGAACAATTTTTGGTATACTCCTTCAAAGCATCTAATTTCCTCTTTATCGGATACATCCACCTCCCATGCACCGGTCCACCAAGTCTTTCTTCCTCTAATAAGTTCATTATTAAGTGAACCATGGCATTAAAAATTGTTGGAGAAAATATATGTTCAAGATTACAAAGAAGTATGACAACTTGATCTTGTGCTTTCTCCGAGTCAGACAATTGTAATGTCCTTGAGAAAATTTGATTGAATAACCTACAAAATTCAATGATGGTGTTGCTAATATGTTTATTTATGAAAGCACGAACATCAACCACTAACAAGCATTGTAACATCATATGATGATTATGCAAATTTAAGCTTGTAATCTTGCCATCATTTTTGCTCACATTCTTCCTTAGGTTTCCTGCAAACCTGTCAAGAAACTTCGCATCCTTAAATAACCTTAAAAACTTTCTTTGATCATTAGAAGAAAGAGCATACAATGCCTTAGAATTCATTAGCTTATTCCCCTCATAATACAAATGCACGTTTGGACGGATATTCATAGCTTCTAAATCATGTCATGAATTACCAATGTATTTTTACTTCTCATCATCACACTCTATCATTCCCAACAAACTTGAACACATATTTTTCTCTACATGCATCACATCCAAATTATATTTCAACAATGTTAATGACCAATATGGCAGGTTATAAAATACACTTTTATTCTTTCAATTACTCTCAGAGACATCTCTTTTCCTCTTCAAATGATTAGGATGTTTCCTTATCAAATAGTTAGCAGCACAACTCAACCGTATCAAAATATTATCAACCAATAAATATCGATGAGGATGTTTTTCTCCGCTTTACCATTGAATAACTGACTTCTCCTTAATGGATAATTGGTAGGGAGAACACAACCATGATCAACATAACCAATATTATTTCTTATCCTAATAGAAAAAGTGTCCTTATTACAATTTAGGCATGCTAAATACTCTTGATCAGACCACCCTAACAAATATGATCATGGTAGGAAATCATTAATGGTCTAATGTAATGCAACACACATTCAAAACACCCTATTACTAATTGTATCTCATGTATCAACTTTTGACATCCATTACTCATTTAATTCATTCACTATTTGTTGAAGGAACACATTTATATCCATCCTAGGAGAACTTTAATCAAGAATCAACAAAGTTAGCATCAAGAATAGGTCTTTCATGCATCACCACAAAGATAATCTATAAATGACTAACATAATTGGCTACATGTTATACTTGTAACACATACCAAATGGATGAAAACCCTATGATTTCATCTCTAATTGTACATTATGACAGTTTACTACAAAATCTGGATGGTTTGTATCAAAATGTTTCCATTCTTCACCATCAATTGCATGGCATAATACACCTAATTCTATTGAGCACCCTTTTAAATACCATCTCAAGTCTTCATCTATATGTCTAAAAGCATACAACCTTTTTAGCCTTAATGTCAAAGGAAAGTATCGCATAACCTTATATAAACTTTCTTTATGGTTGTAGGTTCACCTACCTAACAAGAAGTATCACACATAGGATAACTATCTCAATTAGCATTTTCTTTCCAGTACAAAGCATAATCATGTTTACATACATGAATTGCCTCATACCCTAAGACAAGTTTGAGCATCTTCTTTTATCAATTTCATAAGCTGGCTAAATGACTCATTAGTTCTCTTATTTGACACCTTATGATGCATCAACTTCACCAAAAATATTAATGATGAGAGCTTCTTACATCCTTGACACAATTCAATCCCAATATCCTAAAATAATTCATCGTTGTATGGATCTAATCTATTACTAAAGTCATCATATAAAGGGAGATTAGTATTACCACCATCAATGTGCACTTCATCACTATTAGCTAATAAATAACCCAATATAGGTCGCATCTCACCTATCGTTGCCTCAGTAGCATGCACCAAATCCGGCTTAGCTTTGCCATGGTACACACATGTGTCGTACCCCTGTATTAAACCATTATTCAATATATGGAGCTTAATATTATTGAACAATCACCACAGTTTGTTATTTCACTTATTGAATGGACAACGAATGTACCCATCACCATTCTGAGAACAAGATTTAGCCATCCTTAAAAATGATTGAATCCCATTCGAAAATTTATTTGATTGTCGATTCTTTAACGACGTCCAAATTTTGTCAATTGTCACCCATTCTATATATAAAAAAAATTATAATTAATTACTATTTGAGATCTTATGTATTCCAAATCTAATAAAAAAATTTTATCTTATGATTAGTCTTAACTAGATTGTGAACTCGTGTAATGCATGGGTGTTTTATATAAATAAAAAATATATACAATATCTTTAATATATAGGAGGACACTCACATTAATTAAAATCTTGTAGTTATAAGCTTAAAGCGGATTACCTAGGTGATTTTTCAGAAAATCTTATAGTCATAGCTAAGCAATTATAAGGACTTGAGCTATGTTTAATAAAACTTATTCATAGGCTTAAAACTAACTTATAAACTAGCTAAAGTAGTAAATGATATTAAAATTCATATTTACTTAAGTTGAATACTAAGTAAGATTTTTTTTTTGTTATAAGTTTCAAAATGAAATAAATAATAAAAATTAATGTTTAAAGTAAGCAAAATTGCAAAGTCCCTACTTTAACTTTCTTCTCAAAATATTATAATAAGTCTTATTTATTTTGGATTGTAGAGTACTATATATCCTATGCGTTTTAATTTCGAATTATGTGCTGTGTTTTATTTTTATTTGATTATATTGTACTATGTTTCTTTCGATTGCTAGTATCTCACTATAGTGTGTTTCATCTTTATTTTTATTCACTTTAATTAAAATCTTAAAGATATGACTCTGCCTTCAAGTTTTTAGTCACTAAGATCGATGTCTTAAAATTAACCATTAATGTCAATTATTTTTATATTTTATTGTTAGTTATTAATTATCCCGATACAATCAAAATATGCAATAATTCAAACACAGCCCCAACCCTAATAATAAAATGACTCGAGAACAACCCAACTCAAATCCAACCTGCCCACCCAAATTGCCACAACATATTAACTAATATACATGATCACAACTTATTATAAATTAGATTAAAAAAAATTTACAATATAAATATATACATGTTCAAAATTCATATATATAAATTACCCACACAACATAAAAAAAAATATTAAAATTACATGCCCACAATTTATACTATTATAACCATATCATACTACACTTAAAATCAAATAGTAAATCATATATACTTAAACATACATACATACACATCAAATATCATATATCATATATAACAACTTAATATAATTTAAATAATTGTTTAATATTAAAATACATTATACCACTAATCTTGAAGCAAATTCTAGCCGAAAATAGATGATCAGCAATGATTAGTGAGCTTTGGTGACCAATATAGAAAGAAAAAAAAACCTTCAAAATTAGTTTCAAATCAAATAAAAATAGAAATAACAATAAAAAAATCAAAAACAATAGCAAAAAAAATCTTCAAAAAATTCCAAATCAAACGCATGGGCAGAAGGCATGATTGCTAAAATTTTATCTTCAAAGAAACATCATCAAAAATAAGAACTCTAGTATACATATAATGAATTAACAAAAACATAAAAAAATGATAATAAAACTAAGAAGAACAACATCACAATTATAGTTGGAGTCACTCAAGAGAGACAAGAAGAGGAGAGGAAAGCGAGGAGGAGGAGAAGAAATGAACAATTCAGGGGGAGGGAATCACACATAGATTTTATTATAATACCCTAAATTTTTATAACCCTAAATTAGAATGTTTAACCTTTTATCCAAAAAATTTAATCTTTAATTATTAATTAAATTAATTTTTTCAATCTTTGATCTACAAATCTACATAAATTATTTATTAAATTAATATAATTATTTTATCTTATTCTTTTTATTTTAAAAAACCCTAAACCCATAATTTTACTAAAATTATTTTTCTTAATTTGATACCTTGGTTATTGGATAAATTAATATAATATTATCCTAATAACATAAATTTAATCTAATTTTTAATTCTAACCCTAAATCTATTTTCTTTTTCTATTATTTTTTCTTCCTTTTCTCTTTTATTTTTTCTTCTCCCTTCTTTTCTTCTCATGTTGGGCCAGCCCGTCCTCTCCCCGTTTTTTCCCGTGCTGGCCCAACCCTTCTTTTTTTTTTTCTTTCTTCTTATTCTTCTTGCACAAGCTAGCCTTCTCCTTCCCTTTCCTTTCCAATGCAACCCAGCCCAATTTTTCTTGTTCTCCTCTTTCCCCTATCTACATCCCCGACAAACATGCCCTTACCTCTCCCCTCGCCCTACACGCTAGTGTCACTATATTTCCTTTCTTAGCCAAATGATGCCTGTGCAGCCCTCCTCACACTCCTTTCCTTCTCTTTATCACCCCTGCAATATCCTCTCCCCCTTCTGCTTGCACCAGCCAGCCCTACAACCCCTGCCTACTAGTCATCAACTCTATTCCGCACCTTTTTCCTACATGCCTATCGTTTGCAGCCCTCACCTACCATTTGCATGACTAAGGTCCCCCTCTCCTCCTCCTCCTCCTCCTCCTCCTCCTTCTTATTCTTCTTCTTCTTTCTTTCTTTCTTTCTGTATTCTCTTCTCCTTTGTTCCCTACTTCTCTCCCTTAGCCATCCTTTCCTTCTTTCTTCTTCTTCTTCTTCTTCTTCTTCTTCTTCTTCTTCTTCTTCTTCTTCTTCTTCTTCTTCTTCTTCTTCTTCTTCTTCTTCTTCTTCTTCTTCTTCCCTCGCCCCTATTTTTCCTTACCACCATCACTTGTAGCAACACCCATCACCTCCACCACCAACCCAGTATCCATCATTGGCCACCACCCTCTTCCTTCCTTCCTCCCTTCTTCTTCCTCCTCTACCACCCTGTCTTCCTTTTCTTCCTCCCTTATAGTGCTTCCTACCAATCCTTACACCCTGCACCCTATGACTATCCACAACTCTTGCAGCCACATCTAAGACAATGATAATTTTTGCCATTGCCTCACACCTCCTCCACTCAAAGCCACCACCTCCACCTTGAATCCCCCCTGCATGACCCAAACTGCCATCATCCACCTAGCTGCAGCCTTATATCCATCTCCTTCCCTCAACACATCACCCTACTTCTACCACCTCCACTTGGTCTCCCCATCCCCTTCCATTTCCTCCACCACCATAGCTTCTCCCTACCTACCTACCTCTAGCCATAGCCACCACCCACTCCTACACCATCACCTTGCAACCACCCCAACACCACCTTCACTTCTTCTTCTTTCCCTTTCCCTTCTCTACACCACCCCTTCCTACTGCCTACACCACTATCATTGCCGTCTTCGAGCTACCTGCACCACACCATCCAACCCCTACCATCTCTATCCCACCACCTGCACCCAAATGACAAATAAGCACACCCAACCACCACTTCCAACCACTTGCACAGATCCCTTACATGCATGGCTCACATTGCACATGTAACATGAGTCATGTTTTGGTTTTTAAAAAATTAATTTGGTAATATTTAATATATAAGGGTAGTTTGATAAATTTTTATCTAATAAATATTTTTAATAAAAATTATTATTTTATTGATCAAATATTAATATGGTATTTGTGATATTATTTTTAGGTATAAAAATTTTATTAACAGAGCCTACTCATTTTTAGACGGTTGTCGGTAAAGTTTGCTTTTGTTGGAAATTAGGTAACCTTTATACTCCACTAAAATGTTTGGATATCGTATGATAGCCTATTAGAGCTTTGGAATGTAAGTTGTGTTAGACATGACTTGTTACAAATAATTATGTGATTATTATTGTTATCTTAAAAAAATCAAAAAAGAAGGCATGTTATCCTATATAAAATTTCATGTGTGCAAAAGTGTGGTTAAAATTGGTCTAATGTTGGAAAGTGATTTTATATGATACGTACATGTAAAAATATTAGGTTAGGTATGTTTAGACACACTTGTAGAAAAAGTATTACTACCATGTGCCTTAGGGGTAATTTAGTCATTTAAGCATATAATGATATTTAACCCTAACCAAGATGCCTAATGTGTTATAAATATTACTAATAATGGATATAGGATTTTGATGTCTTAGAAACACATACTTCAGCATGAATATCAATAATATATAGTCTAGGGCATTTTGGTAATTTTGAATGTACTATGGTGATTATTCTAATAAACATGTATCATTATTGTTATTTGATGTTGAGTAGGAGAATAGGGGTTAGATATCTTAGAAACACATGTTTCATCATAAATATCAATATTATATGGTGTAGGGGTATTTTGGTAATTTTAAATGTGATATGATGATACTCTAATAAACATGCACGATAAGTATTATTCAATGTTAAGTACGAGAATAGGGGTTTGTTAACTTAGAAACACATGTTTCAGCATGAATATTAATATTATATGATCTAGGGGTATTTTTGGTAATTTTAAATGTATTATGATGATTACTCTAATAAACATACATGATAGGTATTATTTGATGTTAAGTAGGAGAATATGGGTTTGCTATCTTAGAAACACATGTTTCAATAAGACTATCAATATTTTATGACCTAGAGGTATTTTGGTAATTCTGAGTGTACCATGATGATTATTCTAATAAGCATGTATGGCATGTGTTATTTGTTGTCAAGCATGAGAATATGGGTTTTTGCTATATTAGATACCTATTTTAGCATAATTATTATCACTGTATGGTATAGGGAGGGATATTTTGGTAATTTGGATTATGGCATGATGATTATTCTTATAAATATGTAGGATGTGTATTATTGTTGTTGAGCATGAGAATACGCTTGTTTATGTTCTAGAAGTATATATTAGGGTTTTATGTGTAGAGTGGTGTATAAGGAAAAAAATGGTCAATTGGCATGTTAGATATCTTAATTACATGATAAATAATTTAATTATGATGTGTTATCCTTTTTATGGTAAGTTGATAAAATAAAATGAAATTTATAATGGGAATGGATGGTAAAGTGGTGACTTTATCCTCAGAGGTATGTTAGTCATTTTTAACTTCATGTATCTAAGTGTGAGTGGTTGAGCCTATGATGGCTTTAGTAGACTTCTGATGTTGAAATTGATAATGAGCTTAATTTTGGTTACCTCATAATATTGGAAATGAATAAAAATAGTTAAGTATGAAGAATTGAATATATGTGATTAATGTGTGTTTTTCATGGTCACCCATATAACATATTAATACTTAAAGTGAAAGACCTCAATATTAGGAATGGTGATTCTTTAGAGGTTATTACCCTAAAGATGTGGTTTAGTCCATGACAGTTTATGGATTTTGTTTGTGTACCCCAACCAAGCTCTATATCTTACTTTATTTAGCTTTATGGACCAAAGTAAAGGGTATGCATACTTATAGATTAAGTGTCCTTGTCGGTAGGGTATTGTGTACCTTCATCTACCAATACAACCAAGGTAACTTTACATCCCTAGATTGATAGTCAGTAGGATATTGTACCGTCCTTGTATGCTAGTGTAACACCTCAAGTCAATACAAGTACTCAAGACTACCCTAAAGTAATTTTAGATTGATTGATTGACCCTATAGATCAACACAAGTCCTTCCAGTGCTTCTTGAGAGCTTTTTAAAAAAAAACTGAAACTTTTTAGAAGGGTCACTCATCATAAAAAATTCTCTACGACTAACATGTTTAACTATGGAGTTATTAGGAAGGAATCAACAAAAGAATGGTATATGATATTGATATAAGTAGTTGTATCAATCCTTATAACACTCCACTCAATTTGAGGTATTACATTGACCCCCATACAAAGAATGCAATGTCCTTTTTGCTCCTCAACCACTAACTATCTCAATATAGTTTATCCCAAGAATCGTCCCACTAGGTGGCTGAGTAGCCCATCCAAGTTCAACTCATGATCACAGTTCTACTTTGATACTATTTGTATCACCCTAAGTCAATACGACCACGCGGGGCTACCCTAGAGGGATTTTTGATTGATTGGTTGGCCCTACAAATTAATACAAGTCCTTTTAGCATGCTTTGTCCTTACTCATGTGCTTTTTGAGAAATTTTAAGAAAATTTCTAAAACTTCCTAGTAGGATCACCCATCTTAAAAATTACTCCATGGTCATCATGCTTAATTGTGGAGTTCTTAAGATAGAATTACTAAAAGGATGGTATACTATATTGATATAATTAGTCATACCAATTATTATAACACTTCGCTTAATTTGAGGTATTAGAGCTGGGGTACCCAAGTGTATTCGGATTCATTTGATCTCTCCTCGAGTAAATAAAAATAGTAATTCTTGATTTTTGATTAAAATGATTATCGGGTTGGATTGGTAGTAGCCTTTATACCTACCTGTGGTCTAGTAGTAGCTTTTGTGACTACTTGTGGTCCGATAGTAACATTTGTGACTACCTATGGTCTGGTAGTAGTGTTTGGTAGTAGCCTTTGTGACTACTTGTAGTTTGATAGTAGCCTTTGTGTATACTTGTAGTTTGGTAACAGCCTTTGTGTCTGCCTATGATAATGTGGGTGTATTGGTTTTGTTGATAGGCCTACCTATGTATCGAGAAGTTATAGGTTTGATTATGAGAATTGTACCTATAGTTATAACTTAAGGATAATATAGATTTCTAATTATACTACAAAAAGCATTGCTTGGATGCTCCATTAATAAGTTTCAGTTATTTCCAGATGATGAGTACTGGTAGTATATTGTCTTGATGTTTTATTGAATATCATGCTCAAATAAGTTATACTAAGACAATAAACCCCTATTATCATATTTAACATCAATTTATACTTACTATGCATATTTATTAGACCAATAACCATTTTACATGTAAAATTACCAAAATGCCCCTAGGTAATTTAATATTAATAATCATACCCCACATGCATTATTAACATCATAAACCCCTATTATTATACTTAGGACCAATTACTACTTATCATGCATATTTATTTAGTCGACTATTTAACTCCTACTGCACATGCCAAATTACTAATATGCCCATAGGTCATAAAATATTAATAATCATAACCAACATATATTACTAACACCACAAAACCCCTATTATCATTCTTAGCACCAGCATATTTATTTAGGTAACCCTTATTTATATGCAAAATTACTAAGATACCCCTAAGTAATGTAATATTAATAATCGTGCCCAGCCATGTATTTCTAACACCACAAAACCCTTATTAGCATACTTAGCACCAATTATCACTGATGATGCATATTTATTTAGGTAACCTCCATTTTACATGTGAAATTACTAAAATGCTCTTAGAATATAAAATAACATTATTCATGGTGGAACATGTATTTTCAATGCCACAAACCGCCATTATCATTTCCAACCCTACATAACATTTTGTATGCATTTTTATTAAGATAATCAACACCATACATTAAAATTAACAAATTATCCCTAGGCCATAAAATATTAATTATTTCTACTAATACTTATATTTATACTCTACCAAACTCCCATATCCATTCTTAGCATCATATATAACACAGTAGACATCCATATTAGGGTTAATTATCATGATGTATCCAAATGAACAAATTACCCTCAAGGCTCATAGTAGTTTTATTTTCACTACAAGTGTCTATACTCACTTATCATAGCATGTATATACACATAACACCCATCATCAACATCAACCCTTTTTTAATCACCCTTTCACACATATCACTCCATATACAAGATAACATGTTTTTCTTTCTATTTTCCAAGATAACATTAACAATCAAGGGATTGTTAGTAACACATCATATTTACATAAATCACATACCAAAAATCCTAATGTACTAACATACATTGATCAGTATATTTTAGTAGGGTATAACGGTTATCTTATTTCCAGCAAAACCAAACTTAATTGGTATCCCAATTTAAAGTACTTAAGGTATATTTAATAAAATTTCATACCTAAAATAATGTCACAAGAGAAATATTCATATTAGATAAATAAAAGAATTATTTTTATTAAAAATATGTATTAAATATATAACATTACCTAACTATCTTATACCTTAATATTGGCTAAAGTATATCAAAACTACATAGCATAACTCATGCTACCTATGTAGCGTGAGCCATGCAAATGGACAAATGGATGAGGTGAAGGAAAAGGGACGAAATGGGAGGCTCGGGTAAGGCTTAAGAGAGGTGATGGAGGGGTGTTAGGGCTGGTTGTAGGGTGTAGGGGTGAGGTAGGAGGTGGATGGTGATTTGGGGTCGAGGTGTGGCAGCTCAGAGGTGGTGGAGATGGTGGTGGTGGTTGTAGGAGAAAGATGTAGGGAATGGAGGGAGAAGAGGAAGAAAGGAAAATAAAAGGAATATAATGG
Organism: Tamarix austromongolica; assembly: GCA_039764185.1. NCBI lineage: Eukaryota > Viridiplantae > Streptophyta > Magnoliopsida > Caryophyllales > Tamaricaceae > Tamarix > Tamarix austromongolica. The sequence continues at coordinate 79,344,784 of CM077814.1, read as the reverse complement.
GGAGAGGTAGGATGGTTTAGGTAAGATGGTATAGGGTGGAGGTTGAGGTGGTGTCAGGTGGTTGAGCGGGGCTACGGTGACGGAGGAAGGGAGGATAAAGGGTAGTGAAGGGTGGCTGGTGTAGGGGGAGTTAAAGGGGAGAGAGAGAAAAGGGAGGGGTAGGCTGTAGGGTAGATAGTGCTAGCTGCTCGGCGTAATACAAGGAGGAGGTAGGGCATAGGAGATGGCGGTATAATGGCTGGTTGGGTAGTGGAGACGATAGAGAGGGGTGTCGAAGGAGAAAAAGGAGAGAAAGGAGAAGAGAGAATTAGGCAGGGAGAGGGTGAGCTTGAGGGAGAGAATGGGTAGAGAAGTAGAAGAGAAGGAGAAGAAAAAGAAGAGGAGGAGAGAGGGAGGCATGTGGTGTGTAGGGGGCGTTATTGGCAGGGAGCTAAAATGTCAGGAAGGAGGCAATGATAAAAGGGAAAGAGGAAGGACATGTAGAGGAAGGGAAGCAGGGGTTGTAGGGATGAAAATGGAAAAGAAAGGGATGAGTAGTGGGGTGGAGGTGCAGGCTAGCAAAGGTATAGAGGTGTAGGGGAAGGAGAGGAAGAAGGAAAGGAGGCATGCGAAAAGCGTTGGGGGTGTTTATCTCGGGGTGGTTTAGGGAAAGGAAAAGAAGGGAAAGGGTTGTGTAGGGGAAGGGGAAGAAGGAAAAGCAAGGGGGTCGGCCTGCACAAAGAAAAGAAGATGGAAGGAGAAGGGGATGGGATGGCCCAAGGGGGAAATGAGAGGGAAAAAAAGATATGGACTTGGGCTAGCTTAGGCAGGAGAAGAAAAGAAGGAGAAAGGGGAAGGCCTAGCCTAATATGAGAAAGAGAGAAAGAAGAAGAAGAGTTAGGCAGGCTCAAGGAAGAAGGAAGAAAAGAAAAGAAAGAAAAGGAAGAAAAAAAAAAGAAAAAGGAAAAGGATAAAAAGAAAAAAGAAAACTATTTTTAGAGTCAAGATTATAAAGTATGTTAAATCTATCTAATGAAAAAAAAAATATTAAATTAATTTATCAAAAATTAAGGTATTAATTTTGGTAAAATTATGGATTTAGATATTTATTCAAAATAAAAAGAGTAAGATAAAATGATAAAAATAATTATATTAATTTATTAAATAATTCTATCTATTTTTGTAAATCAAAGGTCCACAAAATAATTAAATTAGTAAATTAAAATTAAATTATTTTGGATAAAGGGTTAAATATTTGATTATTTTGGTTTTAAAAATTTAGGGTATTATATATACATCCAAAATTGAAACCTTACCCCTAATGAGATCCATACCCTATTTAAGGACTAGTGTAGCACTCAATTGAAATTGTGTTGGATGTATAAAAGAAAATAGGAAGCAAAATATATTGGTCTTAGCTATATGAGGTCTTGAAAATAGAAAGAAAGAAAAGAAGATGTTCCAAAAAAAGGTTAAAAGTTATTGTGGTGGAAAATAAATGGATTATAGAGGTTATGGGTAAAAATTATGGAGTGATAAAATAAATATGAATTAATCCACTAGGCTTAAAGATAAGTTAACATCACAACCCAAATATTTTTCCACAGCTTTAAACCTTGCCCCATTACAACCTAATAAGGCATTTTTTATTTATGTCATGCATGTTGTCCTTCAGGTGGTGGAGAATGAGATTCTTATCAACCTTATGGTAAGTCATGTGTATTGGGTCAACTTGAGTAAAACACAACTAGATTCAAACACATGAGGATTGAGTGATTTAATTTGTTGAGTGTAACCTAGTTGTTCTCAGTACTATTATAAGGCATGATTCGAGATCTATTTTGGGAAGCACTTTGAAAAATCATACCTAACAATTGGATTTACACTGGGACTGATTTATTTTTGAAATAACTCAATATCCCCTTAGTCTTCCCAACATCTCAACTAATGAACTAGAATTTACTTACAAAATCATGTCTTCTCCCTCTTTATAAGAAACCATGCCAAGAAAGCATGCTATATACTGCCTATCTTCAAAAACTTCTTCTTCTCTCACCTCCAAGATTAAACCTTTAGTCTTCAAACCAATAATAGCTATGGAGGCCACAATAATTCCATCCTTACCTCCATTTAAATTTCAACCTATTGATTCCTAAGACCCACAACAGAAAGCTTCAAATGAGAGGTAACAACTAGTGCCACTGATCGTTGAGGAATAAATAGATGACAATGTGCATGGAGAGCAAGGAGAATAAAATACTATGAAGGACGATACTAAGGTTTTCGATAAGAAGACATCTAAAACTAAAAATTTAAGAGGAAGAGGCATCATATTCACTTCTCTACTCTAGTGCTTGTGCATGAGAAAGAGGAACCCTCTAACACCAATATTGTAAATAGTAAGAATGTGGAGAATTAAGAAAAAGAACAAGTTTAAGGCTTAAAGGAAACCTATAATACCCTTAAAATTTACTACTAAAAAATTTTATTTTTTAAAAATTTGAGCGAAAGTAAATATAATAAATTCTGAGGATGCTATTGTCACACATAGTACCAGACTTTTTTTCCCACCATTCCAATACCAAGTGCTAAGGATTAAAAAAAGGAAAAAGAAGCAATTTTATACAAAGCCAAGGTTATAAAACCAAATCAGAGTAGCGCGTTAAATACATTACAAGAATAAAATCTACTATTAGTGGTTATAGAATAAAGTGCATCAAAGAAGGGAATAAAAAATTTTAAAAGAAAAACCTTGAAAGCTTCCCGAATAGACCTATGCTCTTTAACCCGAAACCAAAGCCTGGATAACACCGTGGACCAACCTACAAGGAACACTGCTCATTGAATAGGCATGAGACCATACAAGGAACCCTTTCGTACTACGGTACTGAGCAGCCTTTTATACAAACTAAAAGGTAGGACCCGCATGCACCACATTATTCAAACATAAGAACAATAAATCCCAGATATACGTGGAAAGAGATATAATAATTATTAGCATAAACACCTACCCCAAGATCATATATCACAAGTTTCATTCACTTATCATTACAACATTTACCAAGAGAGCATTCAAGTGAAGCTCTTTATAGATAACATACTCAATTGATACACACCACCACTTAATTCAAAGGTAAACACCTAGGTTAGCTATCATATCATAACAATAGATCATAATGATATAATCAATATTTTTTGGACTTAGATATTATTCACAATCATCTCTCAAATTATATATCCACGTGAGTACAGAGATCCCACTATTATGGCCAGTGGAATGGAAATAACTACTCCATGACAAAATGTACTTAGCCACTATTATAGCCGGTGAGAGGTAAATATGAACAACTCCAGGACAAAATGCTCCTGGCTACGATTATAATCGGTAGAACGGTAAACATGAATATATTTAGGACAAAATGATCCTAGCCATTATTTTAAATGGTGGAACGGTAATTGTAACACCCTAAATTTACTACTTAAAATTTTTATTTTGTGGAAGCATTCATTAAAAAATAATGAGTGTTACCGCCACACTTAGTATGAGCTTGTCATCCTCTGTTATCCTTATACTAAGTGCTAAGGTTAAAACATTACTTTACTTAAACAACTTTTATAATGTAAGAATAAAATACATATTACAAATTAATTCTATTATAATAAATATAAAAATATCAAGCAAAATAGTTATAATATAACAAAAGGAGAAATAACAAGAAATATAAGAGTTTGCAAAATATTGGGATCAAAAGATGCCGGAGCAAACACCGTATAGTCTTAACTCTCAACCCTCTATCAGAAGTCATCAAGATGAACCCTCAAAGTAATCCTACAAGTTCATCATTGCCCATTGAATAGGTAGGAGAATGAGAAACAAAACCCAATAGCACTATGGTACTGAATAAACCATTACACTAACACCAACATGTAAGGCCATATGAGGCAAACATATCATAGGTATATTAGGGAAAACATGCAATCATAAATTGAACACAACTACTATAGTCAAAAGAAACCCAAATGCTGAGGTAGGGCACTAAGTTAAATACCAACACAACCATCAATATAAATTCCGGATACCAAGATAGGGCTCAAAGGCAACTACAAAATCTCATATCAAACATAGGGCTCAAAGGCAACTACAAAATCTCATATCAAACATGTAGTGAGTAACAGTAGCTAGCAAAGACATTAAATCAAAAAAAAACATTAAAATATTCACACAATATTTATTTCTAATTTTAATTACTCGATGGGATAAAATAATAATCCAAAGACATATAAGTACACTGGTTATACCGGTACACAATATAACAGTGTACTCTCCAACCATCCAACCCAGAGGCATAACAACACTCTAGTCATACTAGTCCATAAGGTAATAAAGTACCCTCCATACCTAGGTCACCTAATCCTTAAGTAGCAATACCCCCTATAGGGCCCATATGTGACCTATAGAGTAGAATAAGGCCTTACTAGGGCACGACCGCCACATTAATGAAACCAAACAAACTGAGGGCTCCTACCTCGTGTTTGGGGTAGCTACCAAAAGAGAACACCTACTCTCAAACTCTAGGCCTTCTACTTTAAGTGTTAGTAATGTATAGGATAACTACATATATCATACATTTCACAAAAAATTTCTTTTTATACTTAACCATTTCCTTTTATTTTTAATTATTAAGGTAAACCCTAAGGTCATGTCCAATTATTCACAAGAGGTGTATTAAGTCGAAATGACCAAAATGGCCACAAACTCTAATTTAACCATTTACTTCAATTTTGTATCAAACAACATTATTATGAGCAATTTGTCATGAAAATACTAAAAGATAATTATTTATGATATTGTAGCATGTGAATAATATTTACGTCTTAGTGACTGACTATATTATCCACTTTTCATGTGTTTAGTAAGTTACGTCAACAACTTAAATCATATATTTCTAGGGTACCATATATTCCATATAACACATACATATAAATCTATAACATAATAGGTTATTCCATAGGTTAATTAACACCACAATGCAGTTAAGGAAACACCTCAACTCTAGAACATGCGATTAACAGTCACAGTTTACTAAACCTAATCATGCGTGTATGATTATTAATATTTATTTCAACCCTAGTTACCATGCAAAGGTAATTGTGGTACACTTATCATGCTAAATTACATTATAAGGTTTTAGGGTTTCAAACTCTAACAAATCCTAGACATGCATATGTAAATTACTCAACAAAATACACATGTGTATATTATTGGTCAATTAATATGCCAGAAACATGCTAAATATTTACGTTCACATCTAATCATAACACTTGCATTTCCATTATAAACATTTCAAACTATAATGCATACATATATTCCTCTAAAAATGAGGCATAAATCATACCCTAAGCACAAAACAAACTTTATGTATTACCACATGATCTCACATCTTAGTAGAAGGGTATGATTTACCTCTTATCCAAGAAAAAGAAATAATCATGATTCAACCAGTTAGTATCCATTCAATTTCTTCAAACTCCTTACATTAACACAACCAACACACATATTAGCATATGACATAACATAAAAATAATCCAAAATTAACTAAAATTAAATGGGAAAAAAGTTAGAGAATTAACCGGAGTAATTGGTACGTATGGGTTGCATGAAAGTGTGGTGCAATATATGGTGGAGCTACGATGAAAATTTGGTGGTGTTTGGACAAGATTTGGGGGTAAAAATAGGGATACAAGGTTAAAATAGGGTGGATGTACTACCCCCAAAAGGCGTTTTAATAATAGTTATTTTATAGTTTTAATAATGGTTTTAAATCGTTAATACACCGCCCGTTATTAAATCTTGAATAACGGTTCCTAACCATTATCAAAAATATAAAAAAAACAGCCAATATGAGCATAAACTGTATATTTAATAACGGTTTTTAAGAAACAAACTTTGTTTAAAAAAAAGGGTTTTAATAACGGTTACTACAAAAACCGTTGTTAAAACATCTTCCAATTAGGCTTTTAGACATTATTTAGGCATTTATTAAATGCTAATATGTATTAAATGAGCATAAATTTAAGATTAAATGTACATTTTTAATAACGGTTCTTATGCAAACCATTATTAGAACCGTTATTAAAACCTATGTTTTAATAACAGTTTTCATAAGAACCGTTATTAAAACTACAATTTTTTTAACATTTTTGCAGTTTTGTTCCTGTCCACATATACAGTTGTATGTTCAAATAATTACCAAGTAGGCATTGTAAAACAACATCAATTCATAACAAATCTGCAATCACACCATAATTTCAATCAATCCTTAGTTAATATGCTTGTCTTAATACACCGGACATATATACTCAAGAATCAAAATTAGTAAGCATACCACAACTTGGTAGCTCTATACCCCAAAGTAAAAAGTTCATAAATCTAGCCAAGAAGACTGAAAGACATAGACAAAATACAAACATGAACATGCATGTAGAATATATAGATCTCTACCTAATATCGAATGAATGAGTGCACGTGCTTGGCCCATTGGTCTCTAACTTCATCAATTTCATCAACATTATATTGCTGGCCTTGTGCATAATCATCGGTGAAAAATTACAATTCCCAAGTTTCGATTAATATACAGTTAGCACTTACGTCAAGTACCAAACATATATGTCATGATTCATTAATGGAAAAATATTGAAAAGAAAACATACATGGCTTGGATCTATGTTGACCGATGTGTTTTGGACTATCAGATCCATTGCTTTACATACATTGTATCCACAATCATTGTCATTTTGCGGTTGTGGACACTGTCAAATGAATTCAGTTAGCTCTCTAACTATTAGATATTAATTTTAATTAAAATAAAATATGAAATAGTTGTCTTCAGACTTACTATGACAGGCTCGTATTGAACATTCTTTGGGTCTGGGACACCATTCCCACCTCTCTTTTGATACGCTGTCTGTAGTGCCCTAAGAAATAGAGTTGGATACACAATATTGTAAGTACACATATATACCTCAAATAATGAAAGCTTGTAGAATATATGTATAAATAAGCTAATGAAGTAAGAAGTGAAAAATATACTAACATGTCGATAAATTCCTTCCCACCACAACGAGCGACTTCAAAAGGCACGTCATAGGTTCGAAGGGAATCAAACACATCGAATTTATTAAGATTAGGTCGGACGGCGTACAAAACCAAATGTTTAGTTGCGAGGTGAGGAATGAGATAGAGCTTGTTGTGTCCCTCAATCAAAATGTGATCCGCTAAATAGTTTATGCGCCTACCTTCTCTTATTGTACTACTGTAAGCTATGTAGTATGGGCACACAAATATAATAGAGGACAACATTCCCTCCATCGCAGCTCGATTAGCTACCAACCTATGGATGACAAAAACAATGCATATTTGTTAATAACTAATAACTCATATAAGAGGTCATAAAAATTCCAATTGTACAACTTAAGAGTACTAAAATCTCAAAATAAAATAATACTTACGTGACATAGACGGCGACACTCATGCTTGACATCCATTCCTGATTATAAATGTCGCTTATGTCAACCATCGATACCATGTAAGTAGCATCATCCCTCCCAACATACTCAAGACGACAATCAATATAATTGTCCCTGAGGTAGTTTTGGGCATAAAAATACAATAAAGCTATTGCTAGTGGATGTTGGCTTTTCTGATTTGAAGAAGGAATCTTTTGTGGGGCAATTGATTTTTTAGATTTAGCTCTCTTTCCTTTAGCAGCGCCCTCTTTTGTGTTGCTCGTTCTGCTAGTACCTCTCTTGGTTTTACTAGCAGGAGCAATCTTCTTTTTTGATTCCTTAATTGATAATATTAAACAAAATATGTATTGAGCGTATAAATATATATATGAAAAAGGTATGAATAGTAAAACTACTAAACAAGGTCTAGTGAAGATGTCAAATGTCAATACCTCTTCAGTAGTGAGACATATTTGATCCGTAGGCCAAGCCACGAAGCTTCCATGAGCTTCTAGTACCGTGGTTGCCTTATCACCCTCTTTATAACAAGGCAAGTGTGCACTGCCAATGATTGGAGTATCAATACTCACCGGCCTTGTATTTAGGGCTAAATTGTACCCATAGATTGTTTGTGTTTGGGTATTGTGAGTGATGCGGACCCTTTCTTTCACCAAAAGTGTTGAAAGGGCATTCGCTAATAAGTCATATTTATGCAAACCCTAAACAAAAATATTACACATTATTAATAATTTATTACACCGAATACATTTAATAACAATTCATAGTTTGTAATGCTTACCTCGGGAAGAGTAGAAATACATGCATCAGCTTCACAACTATCTCTAACGCTATTTATATTAGGTATGTGAATCTTATCATGGTCTACTAAATCGGATGGCTTATACCCTTGAGATTTAATAAATAAAAACTCTTGCTCCATTGTTGCCATCCGTTCAAATGCCATGTTTAATTTTTGGGTGAGGATGGCGACTTTCTCATTAGTGCTACGAGAACCACGAGATCGACTACATATGCTCGTTCTCATAACACCCAATCCAAGGCCCCTGTGTATTCCAAGGTGTTCTACAATTCCTGTAGCCTGGGACACAATGCTATATTGGTCCACCTTCTCACCATCTTACGTTTCAAGTTTGTCTTGTAATGTATATAATATATGTAAATTTAACTTATAGGAATAAGCATAATATAATAGTTTTCTAAAAGAAAACTAAGTAGGGTTCTAGATATCTACAAACTTACAATTTTTTTGGCTGCAACATCAACATATTCATTAATATATCCTTCTCTTGTTGCTCTAGCCTTCTTCCATAATGTACCCATATTGATGGACGAGGTACATGGGTCCAAGTCTTGGGATAGGAGCTACAAATCAAAAAATATTCTTAATTAAGAATATTATTATAAAATTCGACATTTACATGTAAATAGATAAATCACAAAATGCATACCAACTCTTCTTCAAGGTCCGCATAGCCTTTGTGAGCTATATTATGTCAGTATTTATTTTGCTTCGCAATCTCTTTATTTTGGGTACCTTTTTCCTATGTGACAAGCCAAAACATAGTGACATGGTTATTTCAATATTAAGCATAATACTGGGATCGATACAAAAAGTTTAATTGTTATCTAACAAGTACCTTAAAATCCCACGTAAGACGATATGCAATGAATTGGTTCCAACTTTCTTGATAGATGAAACCGTATCGTTTGGTGGGTTTTGTCGTAGAGAACCATCCCTCTTTCTATACATTTTTCTACAAGCTAAATATGACCTAAATGTTCTTAGACGCTCCCCACAACGTCTAAGAAGCCATTTCTTCCTACTCTCTGGGACATTGAACACTCTCTGCAAAATAAGACATGTAGATGTATACCGATGTTAATGTAATAAAATTAATAACATTTGACATACAAAAATGATTACATAAAATAGCATATTTACCGTGATTTCCTGCCAAATATGCTCCTTATGAACCTTTGGAACCTGCTTCCAATTATTATAGGACATAGGAACACGGTTACGAGTCACAAGTGAAATGTAAGTCAAGAACATGTTTGTGTAAGGGCTAATGGGAAGATTGTAAGTATTTCATCCCAACTCGAATAATTCTCCTCTATTCCTCATGTCTGTGATGATTCTCATAATCGTAGGTCCTCTTTTCCCTTCTTCATCACTGTTTTCCCTATCAATATTTTTGTTGGCCATATCTCTACAAAAAATAAATAAATAAATTATGTTAGCATGTTATGTATTGAGCATAATAATGTACCATTATATTATCGATATGAATCATGATTAGAAAGAATTAATCTCAAATATATCATACTATTCTATATATATATATATATATATATATATATATATATATGAATCATGCTAACACGTTTCTAAAAAGATATTAATACTAACCCTAACCCTAATTAACCATAATAAACGATAAACCCTAACCCTAACCTTAGCTAATTAACCATAATTTATTGTAATAAAACCTAACCCTAAACCTCATAAAACCCTAATCCCTAAACCTAGCTAAATGTAATTAAACCATAATATATAAATCATATTATTAATTATTATTATTATTATTATTATTATTATTATTATTATTATCATACACAATTATTTCTCTCTATTTAATTATTCACTTTTATATATTCCTTATTTTCTATATCTATTTAATCCTCATCAAATAGCAATCATTAACATATGCATCTCTAATTGAAATTTTCATTTAATGATGCATGTGCATATGTAAAATATTTTTTCATTTCATTATATAACATTTCTTATATCTTATTGCTAGTGTCCTATACTTATTAATGAAAATGTGTGTGTGTGTGTGTGTAGTTTTATGAGTGAAAATGTATATAATTCTACACTCACATTCATATTATATATATATGTAAAGGTCTCGGCCAACACAAGCATTTGTTAATATATAACAATAACGCAACAAATTCAACAACGAACAGCAAAATTTTCAACCAACACATTCAACAACACATTTTTGAACGACAAACAGCAATCTTTCAATAAAAAACAAACAAAACCCTTTAGCAACATGCATTTATATATATATATATATATATATATATATATATATATATATATATATATATATATATATATATATATATATATATATATACATATATAAGTAGATAAAAAGTTATGAGAGGAAGAACAAACACATACATAAAGTGAGCTAGCTACAAACACGATGGCGAGCAAGTTGAGAGAGGTAAGGGCTTCAAACACGACGGAAGATGAAGGTCCAAGTGCTGGCTAGCTAGCTTCGGAACAATGACATCACGCACATGCAAAGCCGACAATGGCAGAGGCGTGGTGGAGAATTGGCGGTGCGAGGGCTTCCCTTACTTGAGAGGAGTCAGAGTGGTGGTGCACGGTGTGGTGATGCAAGGGTTTGCAAGGATAATGAGAGTAAGAGAATGAAGGTGCAAAGAGTCTGAAACTTTTGGCACGAAATAGAACTGAGCAAAATCAAAGTTTGATTTTGGAGTTTTAATAATGGTTCCTAAGAGAACCGTTATTAAAACCTTCGGACTTTTAACAACGGTTCTTGTATGGACCGTTATTAAAACATCCGTACAAATTTTAACGTTGCCCTTTTAATAACGGTTTTGAACTAGAACCGTTATCAAAACTGTCCCGCCCATTAATTTTCATGCGTTTGACAATGGTTTTCGAACCACTGTTATTAATGTCCCATTATTATTTTTCGTTTTCGTAGTAGTGTTGCACGATTGTGCTATAGGTAGTACACACCAAGTTCGAGAGAAAAGATTACACACACTCAGGCATGCAAAGTGGCACAACTGTACTTGATCACAAGCAAATAGGTTGTAAGTTGAACGAATGTGCACAGGCATTTATTTGGGTCATGTGTGGACATACAAGCGTGCATAGATAGATTTTGCTGAGTTGCACGGGTAGGCTGTATTGAGTTGCACAAGTGTGTGATGAGAAATTTTAGTGTTGTACGGCCATGCACATGCTGTGCGTTCCTTAAAAACACAACGAATAAGGAGAATAAGAAGGAAAAGAAGCGGTGGTGCTCCAGAAGGTTTGGGTGGTCTTGGTGGTCGATTTACCAGTCAAATGAGAGCAAGTGGTGGCCATGGTGGTGGAGATGGTGGTGGTATGCCAAAAATAGGGGACGAATGGGAGGAAGAAGGAGAAAAAAAGAGAAGGAAGAAATGTGAAAGAAGGGGGAGCTTGGGGCAGTATTTTGTAACACCAAATGGTAGAAGGTATGGCAAACAAAGGGAAGGGGATTGTGGTGTGTGTGTGTATATACATATACATGTGGTGTCAATGGGGAAAAAGGAAAACAAGGGAAAAGGCATGCAACGGTTATTTAGGTGATGGTGTAGAAGTCACGAAGGGTGGTAGGGATATGATGGCTATGTGTTGTGATGAAAAATGTAGGTGATGGAGATGGTGAGTGTATATGTTGTGTAAGGATAAGGAAGGAAATACATGGCAAGGGAAGGTGATGGTGCATATGCAAGTCAGGAAGCAAGAGATAAGAGAAGAAGATGGGTGATGGATGATGGTGATGATGGAGTGTAACACCCCCAAATTTTGGAACTTAAAATTTTCATTTTATAAAGTTAATAGCATAAGCCAAAATATAAAATGTAGGGGTGCCATGCCACATCCAACATAGAAGAGGCATTCCCTATGCCCAATCCATGTTGGGTGCAAGGCAAAAGTAACATCATACTTAGGAATCGGGTGTGGAAAGCACTTGATTCTACCATAATACATGATATGAAATAGAGAGAAGGAAATAAATAATGACAATAGTAGACTAAGAGTCCAAAGAGAGATAGAGATATCTGGATAACCATACCCCTTATTAATTCATTTAACACTCACCCAAGGTAAGCATATCAAGTTAATAATCATCAATCACCTTACACAATAGGGTAGATCTACTCGTGGGAATGAGTAGCACCCATAAAATGGGTGGTTAATACGCTACGTACTGAGTAAGGAAATATTACTATCGAAATAGGGATACTAATAGCATATGCTTTCATATTAGATAATAAGTGAAATAACCAAATAAATAAAACTTCTCATAAGATAGGAAATGGTCTGGATTCCTTTATTAAGTATAATTCATTTTCATTCTTTTACATACGTTGAGTGCAGGAACCCGACTATTCGTAAACCAGTGGATGATCTAAAACTCTCCTTGTGGACAACACATGTGAGCCACTATTCTTTCTGGTGGAATAGAGATTAAAAATATCTTCTCAAGAAAAAACACTCCCGAGTCACTATTCTTTCCTTTAGAATGGGAATACATATATATATAGAGAGAGAGAAGTAGATCACCTTAGTCCTGATTCATGTATTCTTCCGCTTTAAATCATTAGTATCTTTTTCATAGGTTATAATAATACATTTTTATTTCACAATGAGTAGGGACCCCACTATTCGTAATCTGGTGGAACGAACTAAAGCACCTTCTCAGGGTAAAATGCTCCCAAACCACTATTTTTTCTAGTGAATGGAGATTAAAAACATCTTATTGGGACAACACTCTCGAGCCACTATTCTTCCCAGTGAAATAGGAATACATACATACATACATACATACATACATATGTGTGTGTGTGTGTGTGTGTGTGTGTCCTTTCATTTTAAATGATCAGTATTTTATTCGAGGTTGATTCTCAGGCACAGAACACATTAAAATAGAGATACACATAGTATATGTCCAGTCCTTAAGTCCTTTCAAACTCTAATTACAACCCTTTAGTATTCATTCTCCCATTTGATTATTCTACACAACTTATAATATATCATCTCTAAATCCCATCATTAGTATTACACCCAAAATGCATGATCTAATTCCTATACACATACATTAATAACATCATTGTAACACCCCAAAAATTATAGTTGAATTTTTTGTTTAAATAAACAAACACAAGCACGGGGGTGCTACCGCCATGATCAATACAAGCCTAGCCCCAAGCCAGTCTCGTACTAACCACGATACTAAAGAAAATTTATCACTAAACCCTAAACAAATTTAAAACAAGGATTCATAAAAAAAATTGAAGTGTTCATAGTACGGAAATGAGAGTGCACATAAAAAGTTATTACAATCCAAATGAGTGCATAATTAGAGTATCTAAAGAGATAAAGGATACATTATGATAAAATAAAACCAAACTAAAATGGTACATAAATAGTAAAAGATAATCCGAGCAATGTCACTCTCGGTCCCCAAGCCAAGTCCAAGCTCAACTCTTAGTGCCTCCCAATGCCTCATAAGTGTCATTTGCGTTAAAGACATCATCTCCTACCTATATAAATTAAGCATGGCCCTCTGCTCATTTGAATGAGCAGCACCCATGAAACGGGTGGTCTGTACGCTACATAATGAGTAAGGTAACCGTGCATCTAAGGCCAAATATAAAAATACATGTAACACAAGCATGATCACATAGATAATATACCAACAATACAAATAATAAAGGCCATGCTATAATTCGATTAAACTCAATCATTAGATCTCTGGGCAATATGCTTATTTCATACCATGATCTTTCTAAGTCTATGCAAGTACAGGAACCCCACTATTATAGCCGGTGGATCAAAAATATATAGGGCAAAGCTCTGCTGACCACTATTATTGCCAGTGGATCGGTTTCTAGGATAAAGTGCTCCTGGCCGCTGTTATGCAGGTGGATCAGTCTGGCCCCGACTCTCATGGTGTTTCATTGGAATTACTTAGTATATTTCCCATGTATTATCGTAACTTAGTGTTTGGTTTATTGAACTTGGGATCTCCGACTATTATAGCCGGCGGATCAAAAACATATAGGGTATAATGCTCTTTACCACTATTATATTTCGGTGGATCAATCTCCAGGGCACCCCATCACCTAGCCACAATTATGCTAGTAGATCGGTTTGAGCCCGGCTCAATAATCTTTCGCTTTAAATAATTAGTATCTTACTATGTATTACTCAATATGATTTCACCCTAAACATGCATGTTCTTTGGGCTACACTCCATCCCATACCTTGGGACTCCTGCACCTCTTAACATATTCCGACGTCCTTTCCCTCTTCTACTTACTCATCATGAATACCCAACTCCTAAGTATGCAGGTCAAGGCCCACCTCCTTAAGCCATCTAAGGTCAACTTCACTATCTCCCCCTAAGGTTTTCCCCAAAATCCTAATTGGACCTGTGTGGCCTATCCTTCCTCTATCTCACACAACCAAAGCTCCTTTAGCACTCAACACATCATCTCACTTAAATCCAACCCCAATCATTTCACTTTACTTCCCAATTGCACATGTGACTATGAAACCCGATTTAACCACCCAAACTCCAACACCTTTCTTTTCCCACATATCACCTCCTCATTACTTAACTACCATCCTCTCTTCCACATGACACCCACACTCACCTTCTATATGATATTCTTCCATTCTTTCCCCATATTCCACTCACTCTCCACTATTTTCACTTTTACAACCTTCTCCATTTACATTTTTCCTCCCAAACTCTAGCTAAGTTTCCTATGTGCCCTTATACCAACTCGTGTACTAATTTTCACCTAAGGATTCCAATCACCCTTAAAAACTCTTCCCTTACCTTACCTACACCCCAAGTAAACTTTTTCAATGTAAAGATCATCCCCATGCAAAATCCATCTATCCCATGCAAACCCTAGAGTTCCCCATACAAAAGTCACTCCACTCTTTAATTTGTCTACATTCTCCTTTTATTTGTCCCCTCATGCATCATGAGATAATTAGGTCAATCTCATATCCCTTTCACCAACTCACTTTTCCTTTTTCCTTTTTCATCTTTTCACCCCATATCACATTATTAAAACATCCTATCATACATGTCTTAGAGGGTCACATCATACAACACCACAAGCACAACATACATACCCTTATACACATGCCAAAAGGAAATCACATAAGCATACCTCAACTTTGAGTTGTGCTACAAGTAAACATTCATAATCACATAAACTGCACAACATAACATAACACATGGCATACAAGGCATATAACACACATAGTTGGCCTTAGCTACATCATTATCTAATACGACACTGGTCTTAGAGTACGCTCCTACACCTCCTTAGGGTTTTAAATTGATTCACCTATAAGAGGGAAATACTAAGGGTTAACTTCCATCTTGCCAAAATTACCATCCTTTCCTACCTTACCCTTATCATAGCCTACTATTAGGGTTAATAATAATAATAGTTGTTTTATAAGTAAAAGTAGGGTTATTATTCTTAAGATAGCTAATCATGCTTTTTTTTTATAAGTAAAAACAAAATTTATAAATAAACAGGCCGAAGGCTAAAGAAAATACAACCAACTTAGTTCATGACCAGATTGCCAATACATTGCTGCCATCTAACATAGGCCTTTCTACGATCCAAGGTCAAACACCTACTAGCTATAATGAAACTAATATCTTTCAGCAAGATGCTACTAGTGTGTGCTAAATTACAAAAAAATTCTTGAATTACGCTCATACCATTTGAAAGCAATAAAAGTGACAAAAGAGGCACGTAACATAACTTTCTTATCCTTAGGCTATCTTGTGGTTCTCCTTAGGCACTTAACATAGCTAATCATGTTATTACTAGTTAAAATAGGTCTTAGTAGGTATATTGGTTCAGGTCAAAGTATTGATAGCAACATTTATTATTAAAGATAACAACTCTAATAATAATAATAATAATAATAGTTGCAGTGATAATACTAATAACAACCCAAATTTTAGTAATAATAATAGTGATATTATTAATACTAAAGTAGTGACAATAATTGTATTAATGATAATAATAATAATGCTAGTAGTAATAGTAATATTAGTGATATAGGTAATATTAATAATAATGATAAAGAAGTAGTAGTAGCAGCAGCAGCAATAGTAGTAATAATAATAGTTCTAAATAAGAGTCCTAATAATCATAATAATAGTAACATTAGTGATAATAAGGTCAAGATTAATAATAATAATAATAATAATAATAATAATAATAGTAACAACAACAACAACAACAATAAGAATAATAATCGTAATAATAATAAATATAATGGTTCGAATATTCACAATAATAATAATAGTAATAATATGCCGAAGTTAGTATTAGTAGTAGTAGTAGTAGTAGTAGTAGTAGTAAAATGATAACAATTATATTACTACTAATTAAGGGTTGTGGAGGTTAGGGTGCCACCTAAGAAGGGCGGCGTCAACCATGGTAGAAGGAGAAGAGGAGGTAGAGTAATGGTTTTCTAGGTTAGAAGAGGGGGTTGAGAGGGTGGTTGAGAGGGTGATGGATGCTCTAGGTTGAGAGGGTTGGAATGGTGGTGGTGGTGTAGCCAAAGGGGCGGCGCAGGCGGTGGTTGGTATGGTGGTCGAAGGTGGTGGAGAGGGAGGAAGGGAGAAGGAGACTTAGGAGAGGGAGGCAGGGAGAAAGAAAGGTAGGGGGAGGTAGGGGAGATTGTGCTAGTTGTTTTGGGGGGTAGGGGGAGTGGTGGTTGTGGTGGGGATGGCGGTGCATGGTGGCATAAAGGGCGGTGGAGGGTGAGAGTTGGCAGATCGAGGGCCTAATTTTACACGGCCAAGGCGGCTCATGTAGGGGGAATCGAAGGTGGTGAGTGGTGTGGTTTGGTGGAGGGTACTGCAAGGAGTGGTTTGGTAGGTGGTTTAGGTGGCGGCGTTGGGCGACGACGGTTATGGGGTCATCTAACTAGGATGCAGCCCAAAAGGGAAAATTTCTAGGCAGGGGAAAGGAAGGTCGTTAAGGGGCGGGTATGAGATATTTATATGCAAATAGGGGTGGAAACAGTAGAGGAGGAAGAGGATAAGAAAGGGAGTAAGTGTCAAGCACCCCAGCAAACGGTGGCAGGCCGATGCAAGTCAGTATATGGTAGGGTTGATTAAGTCAAGGGAGAAGAAAAGGAAAGGGAGGGGCATGTATGAGAGGAGAGATTAGGGGTAGGTTGGGGTCGAAAAGGGAAAGGAAAACTATAGGAGAGAGAGGGAGGTTGTAGGTTGGTTGATGGTTGGTGGTAGAGGAGGGGGACGGTGGTGGTAGGGTGTAGGCTATGATTTGTAGCTCAAGGTTAGGAAAGAAGGAAGGGGAAAGAAAGAATATGGACCGGCCGGCCTAGGGGAAAGAAAAGGAGAAAAATAGGCAAACTGGCAGAGGAAAAAAACGAAGGCATGGGTCGCACAGGGGAAGAAGGAAGGGGGTCTGGGCCACGAAAGGGGTTGGCCTTGTAATACCCCAAAAATCCTAATTTAGGAATTATGGAAAAATAATGATTTATTAGAGAAAATTAAGAAAATAAATTACTTTACTAAATAAAGAGGAAATTAATTGAGGAAAATAAGGAGGAAATAATAAATAAGTTATTTAGAAAATTTTAGACATTTTACTAATTAAAATGGAAGTTAAGGACAATTTATCCAAAATAGCCTAATTAATTTAAAAGTGAATTTAATTATTATACTTAAAATAATTATTATTAAAATTAAATACCTAAATTAAATATATAAACAAATAAAGACCCAAATACCCCCAACCCAACTATTTTATCATTTTTCCATTTTCCATTTTTCCTTTTCTCCCTTCTTTTCTTTTTTTCTCTCTTCCTCCTTTACATTTTTTTCCATTCCCCCCCCCCCCCAGTTTGGGCCAGCCCGTCGGCCTAGACCTCTTTTCCTTCCCTGGCCCATCTCGCTCACCCTCCTTGCCCAGGCCGGCCGGTCCTTTTCTTTTTTTCTTTTTCCCCCTAGACCGACCGGTCCAGTCGTCCCCTCTTCTTCCCCGACCTACAATTCGACCCTGCAACCCCGAATCTCGCCGGCAGCCACCAGCCCAGCGCCGACCGTCCTCCCCTGCCCTTCCCGTCATTTTATTTCCCTTTTTTGACCCCAACAAACCCATCTCTCCCCTCCTCGAGTGCCATCTCCTTTCCTTTCTTCTCCCGACCCGACCTAACCTTTAATTGGCAGGGCTGCACCGCCTGCCACCGCCGGCCAGTGGTCCTGCCACACCTGCCCCGTTTGTCCTCTTCCCCTTCGTTGTTTTCCCCTGCAATTATCCTATAAATACCCTCCTTAGCAGCCTGGTTTGAGCTCCTTTTCCCACAGCCCAGAACCCCGCTTTTCCGCCGCCGCCCAAACAGACACCTATCCTGCCACCGTCGGCCACCTCTGTCGTAAACTCCGAGCACAAAAACCTTCCCCGCACCTCCCTCTACAAAACAGAACCACCATCAGCCCCTACCTCACCCTGCACGTGCCGCCCTGGCCATGCAAAGTTCCCATCCCGAACAACCACCTCCAGCCCTTCGCCGCCCCTCGCGCCGCCTCCTGCCGCCACCCTCGCCGCAACCAGCCCTCCTACCACCCCCCAATACAACCAGTAGACTCTCCCCTACCTTCCCATACCCTCATCATCCCTTGCCTTCTTCTCCACCTACCTCCACCATCTTGCACCATCCTCCACCACCTTCGGCTGCCACGTCAGCCACCGCGCGTCGCCGCCCCCTGCCATGCCACCACCCTCATTCCACTCCTCTTCACCTGCTGCTTCTACCCCCACCTCAAACTTCTCTTTTCCTCCTTCCATCCAGCCCCCCTTGATCTTTTCCCTTCTCTTCCTCCTCCACCGCCGCCGTCGGACCACCACCAACCTTAGGTGGTTTCCAACTTACCCAAACCCTAATATCTCCTTTTTATAACTGTTATTAATTTTTAACTACTATTAATGATATTATACTTAATATTATCATTATTATTATTACTTTCATTATCATTATTATTATTACTATTTTTATCATCATTATTATTATTATTATTATCATTATTCTATTACTACTCCTAATGATATTATCATTATTATTACTAACAACTTAGTGTTAATATAGTTACCTCCTTTGTTATTATTATTATTACCATTACTATTATTACTATTACTCAACCTAACCTTATGATTTTCCTAACCAATAATACTATTATCATTAATAATGGTCTAAGACTTTAGGGTTAATGTGATTAAGACTTCCTTCATTTACTATTATTGCCACTATTAACCTCACTATCATTTTTACTAACAATAATAACGCTAGCCATGGTTTATTATTGTCTTTATCTTTACTATTATTATTATTATTCCTATTATTGTGCCCAAAAACATTTGAACCCTTATATTATTACTATTCAAAAATATACAAGTTTTATCATTATTATCTTTAGGAATATTTTTACTTGTTGGTATTGTAATTATTATATTATTATTTTAACCCTAACACTATTATTAGACTTAGCCTTAAAAACGCTCGGGTTTCTATCACTATAAACATTAGTGTCACTATTATTAGTTTTATTATTATTATTATTATCACTATTTTTCTATAGTTAGCATGAACATTATTACTATAAGAATAGATCTAACGGGTCTAATAATATAAGGGTAACAATAAATATCAAAAATAAATATATTTTGACTAGTAATATTTAGTATACTAATTCTAAGGTAAAAACCCTAGTTTTTGTATAATACCCTCTTTAGTAATAAGAACCCTAATCCTAAACTAGAATAAGGGATGATGGTACCTTCAAGGGAAACTAATACTTAGTATTTTTCCCGTTTTATAGGTAATCCTAACCAAAGCCCTAAGGAGTTAGAGGATCGTGCTCCAAGCCCGGCGTCGCCTTAGGTAAGGACGAAGCTATGGCCTTTGTGTGATGTGTGACATGTATGTTTTGAATGTTGTATATGCCATGCTATGTCGTGTATTATATGATTGTGGGTAACTTGTCTTATGTAGCGCAACTTGGAGATTGAGGTATGGTTGTATGTGTTTCCTATGACATGAGCATGACATGTATATGTATGATGTTTATGATGTTTATGATGTTATATGATATGGCCCTCTAGGACATGCATGTTAGGATAAATGGTAATATGAGTTGGGAATATAAGGATGACTGAAAATAAATGGGGAGTGAGTTCACTAAGGGGGATATGAGGTTGACCTAAGTACCTCATGATCCATGAGAGGAGATTTAATAAGGGAGGAATGACCAAAATAAATGAGAGTTGGGGACCATGCATGGGAGTCATAAAATTTGCATGGTGACTTGGGGTGTTTGCATGGGATGGCTAAATCTTGCATGGGGGTGAATCTTACGTGAGAAAAGTTGAATTAGGGTGTAAATAAGAGAATGGGAGAGTTGTGGGGTGATTGGAGACTTGGGATGAAAAATAGTACGTAGGTTGGTGCAAGGGTGTATAAGGGACCCGATTAGGGTTTTTGGGGAGAAAGTGAAAATTTGGGAAGTGTAAAAGTAAGAATGATTAAGGAAGGGTAGAGTATGGGTTGAGAGTGAGAATTCACTTATATAAAAGCTGAGTATGGGTTTCTATGTGAAAGAAGAGACTTTGGGATGAAAAGAGAGAGATTACTTGTGGAAGAAGTAAGGTACTAGGGTTTGAGGTGGCCAACTAGGGTTATGCCGATCACATGCAAGATTGAGGAATAAAGTGATATGCCTTGGGGTTTGACCTAATAAGGGTGAAATGTGGGGTGAGGAACAAGTGATGGTAAGGTAAGTGAGAAGAAGTTGGGCCACATAGGTCCAGCTAGGGTTTCCAAAGGGAAAAACCCTAGAGGTCGAGAATGAGCAAGATCGATGTCATAGGGCGTTGGGCTTAACCTACACTCTCAGGGGTTGGTCTTTCATTAGGTGTGAGCATAGGGGAAAGAATGTCGGGATGTGATAAGGGGTGCAGGAGTCCCAAAATATGGGACGAGCCATCTTGAAAGAAAAGCGATAGAATATTGATGACATGCATGTCAAGGGTGGAATGTTTTTTAATAAGACACGGATAAGACACTAATCATGTAAAGTGAAAGATTGTTGAGCCGAGCTCAGTCCGGTCCACCGGCAAATAATAGTGGTCAGGTGTGTTCTGCCCTGTGTGTTTACCTTCCAGTCCACCGGCAATAATAGTGGTCAGAGGCGTTCTGCCCTGTGTGTTTACCTTCCGGTCCACCGGCTATAATAGTGGGGGATTTCGTGATCGAAAAACCAAAGTAAATAAGTTAATTCATGGGAAAAATACTAAATACTTATAGCGAAACACCATGTGAGTCGGGGCCAGTCCGGTCCACCGGTAAATAATAGTGGTCAGGTGCGTTCTGCCTTGTGTGTTTACCTTCCGGTCCACTGGCAATAATAGTGGTCAGAGGCATTATGCCCTGTGTGTTTACCTTCCGGTCTACTGGCTATAATAGTGGGGTACCCGCACTCACATGGACTATTAAAGAACATGTGTGGAATGGACATATTATTAATGAGAATAAAGATTAAGTCACCGGGAAAGTAATCAGGCCTTATCATACGTGTTATCGCACGTTGCCTCTGTGATTATGCTATGTGTGTTATGTTGTATGATTGTATGCGTGGCCTTAGCGCACCTGCTCCCTTACTCAGTATTGGACCCGTACTGATACTACCTTGATTGAATGGGTCCTGTGATGATCCACTGATGGTGGGGAGCAGACCTCCTATGCAGGTTTATGATCGGGTACTAATTTGGGGTGGAAGGCTTGACTTGAGTGAGTAGGCAATCCGGATATTGATCCTTCGGGACTTGTTTTATTTAGCTGTATTTTGTACTACGCTTCATGTTTTGAAATCGTACTCTTAAGTTGTAATCCTAAACCGTATTCTAAATACTAATTGACTTGTGTTTCGTTAATGAGTTATGTTAAATGTCGACCCATGTTTTAATGTTCCGCACTTAATGTTTTTTGGTTTAGCCTTAGCACTTAGTATCGAAACGGTAGGAGTGAGCCGATCTGGTACTAAGTGTGGCGGTAACGCCCCCGAGTTTACGGTTTTATCTTTCGCTTCCGTTAAAACCTTTTAATTTAAACAAAATTTTTCGGTAGTAAATTTAGGGGTGTTACAGGCCTAGGTTAGAGGATGAAGGAAAAAAAAAAGAAATGGAGAAAGGATAGGAAGGAAAGAAAAATAAAAAATAAAGGAAAAAAGGAAAGAAGGAAAGAAGGAAAGAAGGAAAAATAGATGGGTTGGGGTATTTAGAATATTTTATTATTTTTTCAATATTTATAATAATAATATTTAGTAAAAAATGAATAAATTTCCTTTTTATATTAACTTAGGATATTTTGAATAATTTTCCTTTATTTATTATTATACTTTTGATTTTACCTTAAATCTTCTTCTTATTTTAATAAAATAATTAATTTAATTAATGTTTCTAGTAAATCATTATTTGCCATAATTTTCTAAATTAAAATTTTTGGGATATTTCACTAGTCCCGATATATTATTGAAAGAAATGTCTAAAATCCAAATTCTATGGATTTATCATAATACCTCCTACGAATTTTATATGGTTATCAATTCTGGTAGATAACCTCATAATGTCAAATATTAACAACATATTCAGAAATTTTCAAAACCTATAATTTAATGAATTCTGGTATAACCTCTAGATCTTAAACATAGGATATTGATATTATCATGTCATCCCCTAAAATTTTATAAAACCTATAATTTAATGAATAACTTTTATTTAAAATGAATTAGCTTTTAAAATTATTTAGTTTAATTATTTTACGGATTTTTTAGTATAAAAATTTGGATAGGAGTATTTAATAAATTAAAAATAAATATTTTGTTATTTTACCATATTATTTTTACTTAAATAAATTTTCAAACTAGTATTTTACTATAATTATCCTTTTTAAGCCCATATATTTAATTATATTAAATTAAATTATTAAATAAATTTATTATCAAAAATATTACATCCTATTATTTTATAAATTCAATTATTTTAAATTTTTCCATTTTCCCATTTTCCTTTCCTTTTCTTTTCCTTCTCCTTTTCTCCTTTTCCTCCTTCCTTTCTTTTTCTTTTTTTTTTTTTACTTTTCCTGGCTCGGGCTGCTAGGCTTGCCTCCTTATGCCTGGGCCAATGACCCATTCTTCCCCCCCCCCACACGCACATCCAACCCAACCTCCTCCTCTCCTCCTTCCTTTCTCCCCTGGATCGGTCAGCCCAGTCTCTTTTTTTTTTCCTTCCCCGACCGGCCTACTCCCTTATTTCTTTCTTCTTCTTTCTTATGCCTCGACCCAGCAACGCCCCCTCCAACGCCTTCCCCGACCTGTCTCTGCCGGCCGCCGTCTGCTGCAACCACTGCCACCACCTGCCATCTTCTCTCTCTCTCTCTCCCCCCTGCCCTTTTTTTCATTGTTTCGGAAACTGGGCAGCCATGCACCCCATCCCACATGGCTCCCCCTTCCTCCCTGCCACCCTACCACCTCCCTGCCACCCTAAACACTACCACCGACTACCACCTATTCCCCCTACCTTGCCTCTTCTTTTTCTTCTCCTCTCCACCCTCTTTCTGCCCATATTTTCGAGCCCCTTACCCCCTACCTCCTCTCCTCTCTCATTTTCTTCCTCTCCCATTTTCCACCCTTGTTTTTGCATCGCCATCGCCCTCCGCCGCTCCTGTCGCCTCACCAACCCCCTGTACCGCTTCCTCCCATCCTCCACCTCAACCTTGCGCCACCACAACATCCCTCTCCAGCCATCCCGCAACCCTCCTTCCTCCCCACTTATTTTCTCCCCATTTTCCCCCCTTCTCGGTAGTCCTCCTATAACACCACCGATCGCTGCCTTCCAGCCGTCTCTGCCGCCACCCTACCCACCATTCAACTCCCTACAACCTCCTCTACGATCCCCATCCATTGTTTGGCCGAAACAAGTCCTCGAACCCCTTCATTTTTCCCTCCCCTTTTCCTTCCTTCTCAGCCCCTCCACCTAGACCCACCTCGACCCACCTCGGCAGCCAACTTTGCCACCTCGCTGCCACCGCATTTGCCGCCCTTAGCCACCAACAACCCATTCCCAGCATCCACCTACACCCCCTCTTTACTCCTGCACCATTCCCTTGCCTCAAATCCTTCCCCATCTACCTTCTTTTCTAGCCTAAAGACCCCAACCCGAAAATAACCACTATTCTTCTTTTCACCCTCCCCTTCGAACCTTCCTCTAATTTTTTTTGCATGCAGCTCATGCTGCATATGCAGTATAAGTTGCTGCAATTATTGGACCATTTTTATTAAAAATTTCAAGGTAAAATAATATTTAAGATAATTATTTCATTAAGTAAATTTTATAAGGTCTTATGCTTTGATTTTCTTATTTCTAATATAATAATTATTGATATTATTTTTAGGAGTTGATTTTGTTATTTAAAGCTTGAATCTTTAACAGGAATACCGGTAAGATTCGATTTTTATGGGATCTAAGGTAATCATTAAACCCCACTTAAACACATGGATAACGTATGTTAGCACATTAGGATTTTTAATATGTTATTATGCTTGATATTTGTGGTTTAATATAATATATATATTTGCTTGTATTGATTGATAATAAATAAATAAAAAGGTATGTTAGTTTATATGCCATATGTGAAAATGTTGCTTAAGGGAAGAGTTTGATTATTAATGTAAGTGTTAAGTATTTATCCATGTTATTTATGTTATTGTGACCATTTATGCATGAATAATATTATTGTGAGCCCTAGGGGCATTTTAGTAATATTCCTTATGCTAGATTATGGCCTAATATGTGTAGGTGATAATAAGTATTATATTTAAATATAATGGTTGGTGGAGTTGGAAATTATTAATGGAGTATTAATATGATTATTCCATGTGGTAATGTTGATTTAATAAAAGTGGTGTAATAAAGGGGTAAAGTGTTAATTTTGAAGGCAAAAGGGAAATATGGTAATTTTATGATTAAATGGTAAAATGGTAAATTTGGATATAAGGGGGTAAAATGGCATTTTTATAAATAAGAGGTTATTATGGTAAATTTGGGAGTAAAGGGGGTAAGAATGGTAAATTTTGGAAGTAAAGGGAAAAATGGTAATTTTATGAGTAAAGGGGTACTATGGTAATTTTGGAGGTAAATGGCAATATGGTAATTTTATAAATAAATGGAAAAATATTAATTTTATGAGTAAAGGGGTATTATGGTAATTTTGGGAGTAAAGGGTAATATGATAATTTTGGAAAAAAAGGGCAAATTAGTAATTTTGTAAGGAAAGATAAAAATGGTAATTTTGGATGTAAAAGGGTAAAATAGTAATTTGTAAAGTAAAAGGGGTGTTATGGTAATTTTATAAGTAAAAGGGTATTGTGGTAATTTTGTAAATAAAAGGATATTATGGTAATTTGGAAGTAAGGGGTAGAAGGGTAATTTTGTAAATTAAAAGGATATTTATGGCACACTTGGGAGTAAGGAGTACCTTGGTAATAATAATAACGATGAAGGATAAATTGGTAATTAAATTATGATTAAAAAAGGGTAATTGGATAATTATGATAATAGAGAAGGGTAGTTTGGTAAATTAACCAACAAAAAGGGCATTATGGTAATTTTAATAATGGAGAAGGGCAATATAGTAATTATAAGAATGGAGAAGGGTAAATTAATAATTATAAATATGGAGAAGGGTAAATTGATAATTACAACTATGAAGAAGGGTAAATTAATAATTGTAATTATGAAGAAGGGTAATTTGGGATTTATAATAATTGAAAAGGGTAAAATGGCAATTATAATAATTGAGAGGGGTAAAATGGTAATTGTGATAAAGGAGAAGGGCAATTTGGTAATTTATCCAACTAAAGGGGCAATTTGGTAATTTAACCAACTAAAGGGTAAATTGGTAATTATTTAACCAACTAAAGGGGCAAAATAGTAATCATGATAATGAAGGAGGGTAATTTGGTAATTTATCCAACTCAAGGACAATTTAGTAATTATAACAAAGGAGAAGGGCCATTTGGTAATCTAACCAACAAAAAGGAAAATATCTTAAGGTTAACAATTATGAAGGATGAATAATGAGATAACTTAGTAACATAAACTGAGTAAGAGGTAATTTGATAATTATACAACCTTAAGGGTAAGATGGTAAATTTGTCAAGTAAGGCAGGAATGACTTAACAATTATATAAGTAAGGGGTAAATAAGTAATTTGTACCTAACATGTTGTTGTGATTGTGGAATTTTATAATATGACTCAAATAACGCTGATTAGCAAGGTAAGAATAATTGATAATTAGTAAGTATTATGAGAACGAATCTTAACTCGGAATTATATGAGATTATGATGGCCTTAATGATTTCTCTGTGCTATCTTAGATAACCGCCTGAATAAGAAACGACTAATGATATTGGAACGATTGAAAGTGAATAAGTATCTGATTATTGTGCTTTTTGTGATCACTTTAATTAAGTCACTACTACTTAAAGTGAAAGACCTTGAGATCGGGAATGGTGGCTCTTTAGGGGTCGCTACCCTAAAGACGTGGTTTAGCCCACGATTATTCTGGTATTTGCTGGTGTGCCTTTATGCCCCAGCCAGGCCCTATATCTTACTCTATCTAGCTCTACGGACCTAGTTAGGGGGTATGCATACTTATGGATTAGGTGTCCTTGTCGGTAGGGTACTGAGTAGCTTTATGCACCAGTACAACCAGGGTACCTTTGCGTCCCTGGGTTCGCGGTTGAAGGGTGTTGAGTAGCTTGTATGCACCAGTACGACCGGTATACCTTTGTGTCCCGAGTTCTTGATCTCCCATCCGAGGCAAATAAATGGATGTGTTGTGTTGATTAAAGAAAGGAAAAATACTAATCATAAAAGTGAAAGATTATGAGTTGGGCCCAGTTGGATTATGATATTGATTACTGATTCACCGGTTATAATAGTGGCCCAGGAGCGTGTTACCCTGGCAAGTAATTATCAGTACCGATCCACCAGATATAATAGTGGCCCAGGAGCGTATTGCCCTGGAAAGTGATTATGAGTACTGATCCACCAGACATAATAGTGGCCCAGGAGCGTGATGCCCTGGATGATGTTGATATATATATTTCAATCCACCGGCAATAATAGTGGGGGTCCCGAGCTCAATAAAATCAGTCATGGATGTGAACAAAGTTATGGAAAAATACTAATCACTTATAGTGGAACACCATATAAGTTAGGGCCAGACCAGTCCACCGGCGAATAATAGTGGCCAGGAGCGTTTTGCCCTGGAGACCGATCCACCGGCATATAATAGTGGTTAGGTGCATTCTGCCCTATAAGTGACCGATCCACCGGCTATAATAGTGGGGTTCTCGCACTCACGTGGATATAAAATATGAGATTGAATGGATAATGATGGACTAATGGCTTAAGGCCCGAATGTATTGATTTTGCACTATGATATGGGATTGTTCATAACTACCAATTGATATATGATGTGATCGTTAATTATGTGAATGTTATATATACACATCTTGTTATATATGCATGTAGTTTTGTATTATGTGTGACATTGCAGGCCTGCTTTTAAGTGTGATTTTAAAGGGTTACTCAGTACCGTAGTACTGAAGGATTCCCTTTGTGGGGCCCCTACCCATTCAATGGGTAGTGTCCCTTGTAGGTCTTTTCAGGTGCTACTCAAGTGGGCAACGGGAAAGAGAGTAAGGATTATCCGGACTTTTAGGGTTCTCCCTTTGCTTTTACTTTCTGGTTTAAATGTATTTCTTGTTCTTGTAACCACCACTAGTGGATTCTAATTTTGTAAAGTGTATTGCGCTACTCTAATTTAAACATGTTTTGGAAATCTAGCAAAGTGTATCTCATTCCTTTAGCCTTAGCACTTGGTACCGGAACGGTATGAGTGAACCGGTCTGGTACTAAGTGTGGCGGTAATATCCCCGAAATTCACTATTTTATATTTTGCTTCCGCTATTTGTTTTAAATAAAATGAAATTTTTCAGTAGTGAATTTTGAGGGTGTTACATATCATATTTACCCCAAATTATCCATTAAATTATTTAAGGACCCTAAATAACAATAATACTTTCAAGAATTCCTCATACTATTATTATCATATTTTAATCCTCCCCACACATAAAATACCAAAATTTATTTATTATTCCATTATGAACAAGTTACCCTTAAGCTCAAATAAAAACCCTTATTTTATAAAATCTTATACCGTCCACACATATTATTGTTCAAGTCCACCATTTATCATCATACCTCATGAGAATCCTTAATTCCGTTTATCAAAACTCATTTAACCCATACTTCATACCATAAGATATATTTCCACAAATATGACATTATCTCAACAAATAATAATGGTACATCTTACCCATTCTTACTTTCTTTCAATAACATAACATCCTTAAGCCCATGTTTCATATCATAAGATATAATTCCACAAATATGATATTATCACAACAAAGTCATAGCATAATGGTACCTCTCATCCATTCTTACTTTCTTTCAATTACATAATATCCTTAATCCCTTATTTCATACTTTAAGTTATAATTCCACAAATATGGCATTATCACAAAAAATCATAACATAATGGTGACTCTCACCCATTCTTACTTTCTTTCAATAACATAATATTCATATCATCACAAAATACCATGATCAACACATATTACATCGTATATCAATAATATCATGAAAAACACATATAATCATACAAGCAATTAACACCAAAAATCCTAAACATTGAATAGTATTTTTACTAATTAGGACACTGAACTATAAGTATGTAAATCCTAGACTTCCTACTCCGAAGCTACTGGAATACCACCTATGAAAAATAATAAAATTCATAGTTAGGCTTGAAGAGTTAAATCAAAGGAGAAATCAAGGTAAATAAGGTAAAAATAGAAATAACCATAGTCAAATGGGAATTTGAGATATGTGGATGTGTAGAGGAATGCGTGGTGGAGTTATGGTTAAATTTTGGTGGTGTTTCGACAAGGTTTGGGGGTAAAAATAGGGGTGCGCGGCCAAAAATAGGAAGTTACATAGTTGTGCAGCAAGTGGTGCAGCTATTGGTTGAGAGAAAATATGATGCATGACTAGGTGATACAAAAGTTGTTATGCAGCAAGAGTGCACAACAGACTGAGAGAGAAAAAAAGACACACAGCCAGGTAGTGCAAGGGTTGTATGACTGTGCAGTAGGAGATTTAGGTGTTGCACGATAGTCTATCTACCGGCCAATGGGTAGTGAGTGGTGATCGAGGTGGTGTATTGTGCTGGATTGGTGGTGTGCAAGCTAAAAATAGGGAAAGAAGGAAGAGAGGGAGTGGAGAAAGGAGAAGGAAGAGGGAGTTCTTGGGTAGTATTTTGGACACAAAATGGCATGACTGAGGTAAACCAATATATATATGTGTGTGTGTGTGTGTGTGTGTGTGTGTGTGTGTGTGTGTGCGTGTGCGTGCGTGTGTGCTGTGAATCGGGAAGAAGAAAAATAATAGGGGTGTGGTGTGTGATGGTGATGGTGCAACTACAAGGTAATGATAATGGTGATGGTTGTAGAGGATGGTTAGGAGTAAGGTATTAGCTGCAGGGTGAGGGTGGTGATGGTTGTATGTAGCTATTGCGTAAGGATGAGAAAGATAAGAAGAAGGCAGGGAGATAGGGTGGTGCACATGGGGGTGTGCATGTTTGTAGATACGGAAAAGGGAGAAAAAAAAGGAGAAAGGTGATGGATGATGGATAAAGGTGCGGAAAGGTGATGAATGAGGTTACAGAAAGGTGATGGGTGATGGTGCAAATTGTAAGTATAAATTGCAACAAATTCAAATGTTTCAGCCTAAGGTTGATAGAAGGAGGAGAAAAAAAAGAGAAGGGTTAGAGGATTAGTTTAGGGTGATTTGGGACAAGCCAAAAATAATTAGGATTTGTAAAATTTTTAGTGGATTTTGATTTTGGTTTATGAAATATGGTTTATCAAAGTCAAGGTTTTGGAATCAATTAAAGTTTCATGATTAAAGAGTTAGGTTAGGGCTAACATAAGGTTTATTGAGGTTAGAATTAAATATTAATGGTTTGAGATTAGGCTAAGCAAATTTTTGGGGTATTACATGGAGGCTACAACGAAGAGATGCAGGTTGCAAGGCAAGTTACAACAAAATCAAACTTTGCGGCTAAGTTGATGAGAGAGAGAGAGAGAGAGAGAGAGAGAAGAAAGAAAAGGGAAAAAGGGAAAAAGATTTAGGGGATTAATTTAGATAAATTTGGATTATTCAAAATAGTTAGGATCAACAGAAATTTTGGCTGTCTTTGTTTTTGGTTTACAAAATACTATTTATCTGAGTCATGATTTCAGATTCGGTTAAAGGTTTAGGATTAAGAAATTGAGTTAAGGCTAAAAATAATATTTTATATAGGATTAGAATTTGATTAAGATATATTTTATATGGTATTAGGTTAGCTAAAAATTAGGGTATTATATTAATCATCCTAAGTCTGATCCCAGCCCATGGTATTTTACTATAAGTGATTAGTGTTTTTCTATTTAGTCCCTATTTGGTATTACTTATTTTTAATAATTACTTTTAAATAGAAAATACTTTTAAAAAAGGAATTTTCAGAAAGTAATTTATTAGTAAAATATATGTTTATTTTTTTACTTTTATTGTATAAGTGATTAATACTAAAAAATTATTTATTGTATCTCATTAGTGTTTGGTTTTTATTTTTCTATAAATTTAGTTTTTATTTTCCATCTTTAATTTTTATCTTCCTATATCTATATTTTTTGGTAATAATTATTATAAAAATTCTTTAATATTAAACATTAAGAATCATATGAAACATATAAGAAATTATAAAAAATATATATATAAAGATATCAAAAGTACTAAAAAAATATAAAAAAAGTATAATAATCAACGTTTATATTATGCATTGAGCATTCGTATTTTCATAATAAATATCATAAAAAAATAACTCAATGACGTGCATAATAAATATCATCTACAATCCTATACCGTACAATTTTCATTTCTTTAACAGCTCTATCCTCTATATGTTATCCAATATCTCTATTCCTATTGTTTTCTTCATATATTTCTCTTCTATAAAAATCATCAAATAATATATCATCCATTCCATTCAACCTAATAAAATTATGGATTGTTATTATTGTAATGATAATGAACATTCATTGTTCTAAAATATAATTCAACATCTGCTTCAAGATGGAAAAATGAGCCTTCAAAACGCTAGAGCAATGCCCAATCACATTTCACACTAAAGAGTGTAAATGATTGAATAACTCCCATTTTCCTTATGGACCGTTAGTTCTTTGAAAATTAAATAGATGATTCCTTGTATCCTTGAATGGAGCAAGATAGCCTGATGTATTAGGATAACTTGAATCAACCACATAATATTTAACTGCACAAAATGTAAGTTCATATTATTTAACTATAATATTTTATACTTAATATATAAATTAATGTTATATTTACCTACAGGATGATTAGGAAAGTTTTTATTGGGATATTGAATACAGTATTGGAATATTCAAGGATCATGAGTCAACCCCTCCGATCCAACTTCCACAAATATAAACAACATATTCGAAGAACAAACTACAATCACATTTTGGGAACACACTCCTTTACGATTATGATAGGGTATTTTTTCATTCTTTGAAATACAAGCATCAATAGGTCTTCCATCTATCACTTACACACAATCTTTAAAATAAGGCTATAGTCTCAAATCATTTTTTATCTTAGGAGAGACCTCATCAAGGCTTCGATGAGGCCTTATAATCTCACCAAAAATATTTAATATAGAAATTAAAACCTTGTTGAAATATCTACTAATGGCCTCTCCAGAGTGCTAAAATCGATCTAGCACAACTTTATTCCTTTCATTGTGACCAATTGTATATAAAAAAATTACTAACTATTCCTCAACAATTACATTATAAATATCACTTAACAAACTACTTGATCTCAAAAAACTTGATAACCTAAGAAAAGCGTCCTTCTTTATTCTAAACAAATTGTGGCTTAGCCTATCATGACCATTTAATATACATTGGACAAAATAGTGACCTATTTCAGAAGAATCCAAATAAACTTGCTTCTCAATAGATGTTTTTCTTCTCTTTCGCAAATATCGTAGTAAAATTAAAATTATTAGTAGTCTTTTTTCTAATCATCCATCTATACAAAATCAAGACATCACTTATATTATACATACACCTAATATATATAGAACTAACAAGAATGTATAAAATATTATCTTGTATCCCACCAAAAGCTAATTCAAATTCTACAACAAACAACATTTACATTTTTTAGCAAAGAACATGAATACTTCAAAGTTAATTCAAGAAAATAAGATATGTAATTGATTTCTTAGCCAATGTCTATCAAAGATAGTACATTGACGAATTGTTGATATAGCTAAATAAGATAGCAATATATGTATTATGGTTTCAATAATGAACAAAAAAATTAGTAATTTGACATATAATATTATCCATTCTAAAATACTAAGAGTCACAACTGAAGAAAATTACATAAGTTCAATATAAACAAGAGAACTTATACTTCATGGTTTTACAAACACAAAATAAAAAACCCTTGAAGAAGCTTAGTCTTTTACAAAATAACATAATAACCTAACATCCTTGATCAATTCTTAGATGGACCTCTTAAAGATTTCAAACAAATATTACATTTTTTGGGGAGCCATATATATCCATGTGTCTCTATTATTAGGATCCTTGAAAGCATTAGTAGCGAGGATAAATCACTCGTTAGAAATTTATCAGCCATGACATTTAGAATAGCTAAGCATTCTTTTATGATGGGGGCTATTAAGGCTTGAGGTGTTGGCAAAGAAGGATCATCGTTACTCTTAAATGCTGATTCACACAATTGTAGCAATTTATTATCAAGCTTTTCACTAGCTGACTCCTTTCTCTTACAAGAACTAGATTGTTGACTCTTAGAACGCTTGTTGCTTGACTTTTTCTTTTGGCATGTCCACCATCTAAATAACTATAATCACAACCCTCGATCTCAATGACTTATTAGCATTTAGAGGGACCCACACTACTTATTCTTAGCTCTTCATCATCCTTATCGAAACATGGATGAGTCCCTTGAGATGGTACCTATGAATATTCTCTAGTTGCATGAGTACCAACAAAGATTAATCAAAGCTCATCTAAATTCTCAATTAGCATGTTGCAAAAGTGTTTACAACTTAGGTTTTTCTAGAATAAAAAATTTAAATTATAATAT
Organism: Tamarix austromongolica; assembly: GCA_039764185.1. Taxonomy (NCBI): domain Eukaryota; kingdom Viridiplantae; phylum Streptophyta; class Magnoliopsida; order Caryophyllales; family Tamaricaceae; genus Tamarix; species Tamarix austromongolica. The sequence goes on along the minus strand of CM077814.1, from coordinate 79,311,024 downwards.
AATATATATAATAATAATAAATATGTGAAAAAATTCTAATTGTAATTTAACTAAATAAATATATTCCATCTATCATCCCCACAAGTGATTAGTCTCTCCCAAGTCTGGTTTCACTTTTAAGTTTTACCCATACTAAGTAATCTTTTTTTGTTGAGGTAAAATAATTTTTCACTTGAATTTTTTGGTATTGTAGGTTCTCAAGCCTATTAAGACCACCAACAATATTGGACCATTCAATCTTGTTGAAACTTGAACTAGGACTATTGCCTTTCTTAACATCCTCACTACATAATTGAATAAATGTTTGATGCCTTGATTCGTTATAATGTGTAGTATCTAATGAAGATGTCATAGATCCTACAAAATATAGAAACTTTTAGATTTATGTAAAACCTAAATACAAATATGTACACACACACATATGTGTGTGCGTGTGTGTGTCTATATATATATATATATATGTATGTATGTATGTATGTATATATTTATATGTGTGTGTGTGTTTGTGTGTATACATATACATATGCATATATACACAATATATATATATGTATGTATATATGTATATATGTGTGTATGTATATATGCATATATGTGTGTATATATATATGTATATGTATATGTATATATACACACATATATATTATAATACCCCGTTTTCATAAAAACCTAATAGTTATAACTGGTAATTATATGTATTAGTTATAATAATTATTGTAGGGTGTTTGTACTAAAAATATTATTAATATGTGTAATATTATTATGACTTATTAGTTATAAAATTTTATTAGGCTAAAACATGCTAGAGGGTATGTACAAAAATATAAACCTAGGTTTGGGTCGTAACGGGTATCCGTTTCTTCAAATAAACATATTCTGATAACCATTTAATTTTTACCTAGATACTTTTCCCAGTTTTATACCTAAATAAATTACCCCTGCCCTATTCTATTTTCTTACCTCACCTTACCCTCCCTCTTCTAAGCATACACCTACCCCATCAATTCCCAGCTCTTGTGGTTGTGAGTTGGGTTTGAAAATTTTGCCTGATTGCAACCCCCTCCTCTTCCTCTCTGTTTGTGTAAATATATATATAAACCTATATCTCATTTAATTCCCTGAAAAATACATCCTTAGTCCTCAATTTTTTTTGTTGAAAAACCACCACAAACATCCTCCTTCCTTCTTTCCCCTCCTTACCGTCATCAAAACCGCCAAAAAATACCCCCAAAAACCCACCTTCGACACCACATCCACTACCACCGGAAAAACCTTCTATTCCCTCATCCTTAGCTACAGAAAAATCCTCCAAAACACCCCTAATTGCAGCAAAACCACCCATTCCTACCCCCAAGCTTCGGTAAAAACCAATCAAAAACACCCTTAAGCTTCTGTAAAAGCCAACCTAGAAGCCTCCTACCCTTCAGCAAAATCCTCCAAAACACCCCTAACTTTAGTAACAATTTTCATTCTCTACACCCCCTTCTAGAAACCCTCGCCATTCACTCCTCCCTTTTTCAGCCTTCTTTGTTGTTGCCCATTCTCTAGCAACAGTAGTTTGTGCCGTTGCTAGCCTTCTTGGCCGGCGACTTGGTTCTTCGAACCCAATTTGGTTTTTTCCATTTTTTTCCCTTTCTGCTACCTTAAACTTTCAATTATTATATCATTAGTTCTAATTATATATTTTTAATTATTCTTAGGTGATATTCTAGAACTTTTAAAAGAAGTGGAGTAGGATAAGCGTACTTAGAGACTAGAGCCTTTATTAGTAAGGATACTAGTCGATGTTTCGAGTTTTGTATTAAATAATTGTATGATTATGTGTGTTATACTGTTATCATATTATTTTTATTATACTATTAAAATACATGTTTATGATTATATGATATATTAACATGAATTATATGATCGAAAGAAAGTGAGAATATCGAATGATGTGTTGATACGATTATATTACACTAGGATGTATTTTTGTGGATGAGTATAAATTGTAGGAGAATAATATGGGCATAATGAATTATTTTAAGTGGAAAATAATTATATTAATACGTATGTTGATAAAAGGAGGATTTGAAGGGGAAAAATGATATTGAGGATATGGGAAATTCATAAAATAAGGGTTATCGGCTATTTTTAGAGGCATTTTTATCAACATGGGTTAATATGGGAATTTTGATATTTTAATGTGTTGTATGGATTAAAATATGCTAATAATATCATGTGAAGTGTTTGAGAGTGATTATGAAGGTCATAAGTTCTTCAAATGAGAAAACAACCTAATTTGAGAATAGTAGCCTTAAAAAGATAATGTTATTAGCACATGTGTAAAATACTAAAGTTAGGCCGTAATTTTGGATATGTTGTTAATATGGGTATCTTGAGAATGTATATTTAATTTGGTAATTATATGATCCTTACGGGAGAATTTATGACTTATTAGTGAAAATAGGATTTTTGAGAGCCTTATGAATAATAACTTTTGAGATAGGGCTATTATCGCATGTGTAATATGTGGGAGTTAGACCTCTAATTTTGGGTATGTTAATGATACTATTATTTGAGTAATATATATATATATATATATATTAATTTTGGTGGATAAATGATCAATATGGAGGAAGTTATGCTTAAATTATGAATTTAGGGTTTTTGGGGAAATAAGCATGTTAATCTTTGAGAACGGTCTTGTTATCTATATGTTGATGCCTTTGTTTGCCTTAATTATGTTGTACTCATAAATCAATCATGAATAAGACATTAATCACTTAAAATAAAAGATTACCTGAGTCGAGATCGGTTGTATATGTTTGTTCCACAGAACGAGAGCATTAGGCAGGTGCATTTTGCCCCGAAATTATATATTATTAACCGTTTCACCAATAAGAATAGTGGTCAGAAGCATTATGTCCCAGGGCGGAATAACTATTCCACCGGTTGAGAATAGTGAGGTCCCTAAACTCAATTTAAAATAAATTCCGAGAATGATTATAATTATTGATAAGACACTAATTACGTAAAGTAGAATACTACATGAGTCAGGACCAATTGTATATGTCCATTCCACGGGATGAGAGCATTAGTTGGGAGCATTCTGCCCCGAGAATGTATATTATTAACCATTCCACCGGTAAGAATAGTCACCAGGAATGTTTTGTCTTGGGATGGAATAACTGTTCCATCAGTTAAGAATAGTAGGGTTTCTGAATTCAACATAAATAAAAGAATGGATCCTAATATATTCTAATAATACAAATCCGGACCGGTAATTACCTTGTGTTGATTTTTGTATCTTGCATGTTAACTACTTTCAACTGTGAATGTATTTAATTATATGTTTTTTCCGATTTTGACTATATTGTTACTTTATTTAGTACGTAACTTATTAATCATCCTTTTCATGGATACAGCTCATATCCACAAGCAGATCTATCCTATTTTGTAGGTGATTGATTATTATTAGCTTAATGTGCTCACCTTGGGTGAGCGCTAAACGAATTGATAAGGGTTATGATTATCCGGATATCTCTATCTCTCTTTGGAATCTTAATCGTCTGTTTTTATTATTTATTCCTTTCTTTTTATTTTGTATCTTGTATCACACTATAATCAAGTACTTCCCATACTTGACTCCTAGGTATAAGGTTACTTTTGCCTTGTACTTGATATAGACTGGGCATAGGGAGTGTCTCTTTTATGTTGGACGTGGCATGACACTCCTACATTTTGTATCTTAGCTTCCGCTATCAACTTTTTTAAAGGGAAATTTTTAGTTTTGAGGGGGTATTATACATATATACACATAAACACACACACAATATATATGTATTTATATGTAGGTGTGTATGTGTATTTCCTGGGCTTTAGACCTTGACCCAACCTAAAAACCTGGTTTACATCATATTATTTATGTAATTAGTCATATTATAAATTAATCTCACTATCTATTTTGTGAGAATAAGAATAATATTATCCACACATTTTAACAAAGTTGAATCACATAACAACAACATCTCTCCTCTCCTCTCAATAGGTCATTTAAAAAATATTAAAGACTAAAGCCAAGTTACGGTAAGTCTTGGGGAATGAATGACAAAGACATGAAAATAACTACCTAATAGTGAGTTTTATATCCCAAGGCTACGGGCAGGTACTCCATATATTGATGCGTTAATAATGATGGGCCAATGTCCACACCAATCATACTACCCACAAGTTAGTAAAACATTGAAGAGTAGAAAAATTAAGGAAAAACTACTTCGCTGCTGCAGATAGGGAAGAGAGGTCAGATAAATTGTGTCACAAAGGGCAGAAGATCAAATTGCTATAAGAAATTTGGGAATGAAGAAATTAATCAGATTATAAATTAAATTTCTAATAGATAAATGAAACTAAAGAATGAGAAAATTAATGAGAACGTCCAATTACTGTAGCCAATCTTATAGACAAAATTCTTGAAAAAACTTATCAGAAATCAATCAAATTCCTAAAAAAACTTACCAGAAATTGGAGAACAGTGTCGCAATAGAGGGAGGAGAAGGAGCTGAGAAGTATATGAGCAATAGAATGAAGTAGCTAAGTCTGACAGAAAAATGATAGCTAACCAAGAAGGTTAAGACGAGGGAGAGAGATAAGAAGAAGAAAGCATGGGAACAAAAGTAACAAAGATGAATATGAATGAGGCAATGCAAAGGGACAGTATCTACCGTATATCCTAATTCTAAAATATTTTAAATAATATTTTTCTTAACAGTGGTATCGTATTGTGTCTTATCAAAAATAATTTTAAATAAGTAATAATAATAATAGGATAGATTTATTTTTTAATTTTAATCTATAAAAATTAATTTTAAAAATAAAACTAAACAGTACTTCCTCAGTTTTTTTTACTTTACGTTCTAACTCAATGCACAGTTTGTAATGGAAGGTCAAATAAAAAAAACTGAGGGAGTAATAATTAATCTAAACTAGCTTTTTATAATTACTTATATAAAATACTATTTTTCTTAAATAAAATCCCACAAGCTATAAATTTGCCTGAAAAATAGATTCGCGCCGCCTCGAGCGTAAATCGTAATGTAGTTGGTGAGAAAAGAGAAAGGCCGAAGTAGCCCGCCACCAAAGAAGCCCACTCTGTTGACCTTTGAAAACAACTTTCGTATATAATCTGTTTTATTCCAGGGTTAATCGTATTGTACTTATCGATCGACCATCAGTCTTTTGCGGTTGCTGGCGAGCTCTAGGTCAGTTATGTCTACGAGAAAGGCCGGCGCGCCAAATAGAAGGAATTCATATCACCGTAACAGTCGCAAAACCTATGATTGGACTGTGAATCCACCACGAGACGAACCTCAGCATCCAAACATCAATGGATCAGAACAATCTTTTGATAATCATTACGAACCGCGGCCGTCAACTTCAGTTTCAATTTCTTCCCACCAGAACATCATTAGTAACGAATTTTCCACCAAAACCATCGTGCCCTTGTCGAATTCTGCATCCAAGAAGCACTACGGTCAGCGAAATTCCATGTGGACATCGAGAAATCGAGGAAATAATAAGGCTGTCAAGCCTAGGTTCATACCGAAATCCGTAGTGGGAACGTCGAATTCTGGCGGGGGATCCGATGGGTTGTTCGTGGAGGAGGGAGAAAGTGAAGCAAAGGGAGATGACGTTCAGGAGGGGACTGTTGAGGCTGCGGCGGTGGAGGAGGAGGTTGGTGGAGGGAGAACAGAAGGTCACGGAAAATCAAGTCAGGATGCTGATGATGTCTTTAGTATATTAGAACTGATTCAGTTGGGTGCCGAAGGAGTTGAATTGTCTGAGGAGCAGATGAAAATTAATGATCAAGCGCAAGAGGATGAGGTAAGTCAATTTATGGTGCTACTTCAATACTTGATTTTTATCTGATATACACAAAAAGCTTTTATTGCCCCTCCCACCGCTACTGAGATACTATTAGGAAACATTGGATTAGATTTGATGGGCTCACTTAATTTGAAATCCTCCTTGTTGGAGGATCGATGGTGATAAGCTTGAAACGGTAATATGCACGGAGTATCCACGAATTATTCTTACTGCAATGCCTAGGGTGATTCCACTTTCTCTGGACATATCCCATCTTGGCGGCATTGTTGAGTTGGCCTTTTACGATTCGGTTTGTCCTACGGAAACTTGAATGTATGTATGTGTGTGTATGTACGTACTTATCCATGTATTCATTCTAGTTTAGTAACCTTATAGACGTAACCCGTGGCCACTCCTATGAAATTCCCCTGTTGGGTGCTGTAAGTATTCTACCAGTGTATTCCAGAATTAATGATTGTCTTATAGCAAACAGAAAAACTGGACATGGCTTTTTATAGCTGAATTCTGTATTATTAGTTTATTACCTCAAAGCCATTCAACTGGTGAATATAACTGATGGGTAGCCTCTGGTTTGCCAATATTATGTATTTTTTGTGTGAGAGTTTTTATCCTCTTATATCAAAGCAATATGCATGAAACTAGCTTGTAATATGAGGTCACAATTTTTGGAGTATCCTGTATCATAAATAATATGTATATGGATCTTTTGAAGATTCTGTAATCTTCTTAAACTCTCTTTTGTTTTTCAAAGTTTGTTAGCTAATAATAATCCTATTCTTACCAGTTGCTCGTTATGCATTCTATATATGGAGAAAACGTGTATATTCTTGACAAATGGAGAGGAGGCTTGAGATCTTTCCAGGTTCGGAATTCACTTGAACTGGAGCTATATTTTCTATATGAAAGATAGAACTTCCTATCGATGTGCATTTTCTTATTGACTTGAGTCTTTGAAAGTGCTTTCTAGGGAATATCACAATTACTGATTGATTTGTTAAAAGGAAAAAAGAGATGAAGTTTATACATTTTTATTGTTGTTTTTTTAGAGGAAATTGAGTATAAGCTTCTGATATGCAACTTCGTAAAAGGAACTTTAGTAAGTTGATGTGACTGCATGCTTGCGAAGTTATTTGAGTTCTTAGCATTTTGTGCCCCAAACATGAAAATAGTTTCTACTTGATTGGAAATTGAACTTCCTAAGCAAACTTCCTGTGCAGTGAAATAGATATCTCTTTGGTTTTTCTATCTAAATGAGAGTTTAATGTGCATCTGCTCTTGCTTAGGTTCATGTACATGTTGAAGTTCCTGAGGAATTAACTGTATCAGCAAAATTAAGTACAGCTAGTGATCCTGGACCTAAAGGATCAGATGAATTTTCGTATTCTTTCAAAGTCCAATATCTTCCACCAATCCTATTGACATTCTTGCTACCTAGATCGTACCCAAGCCATTCCTCTCCTTCTTTTACTATGTCAGTCCAGTGGTTGGATTCAGCTAGAATTTCCAAGCTTTGCTCCATGTTAGATTCGTTGTGGAAAGAACAGCCAGGTCAAGAGATCTTATATCAATGGACAGAATGGTTGCACTTCTATTCTCTTTCTTACCTTGGTTTTGAAAAAGAGATTGTGCTTGGTCCATATGGTACCAAATTGAATGCTGACCGACGTGCACTTTCTGGAACTGTTTCTCCTGAAATGGATATTCCTTCTCTCAAGAGTTACAATAAAGAGAGGTGCCATGAAAATTTTCTCATTGGTTTTCATCAGTGTGACATTTGCTTCAGTAAATATGCAGGTATTTTCTAGAAAACCTTATTGATTGTAATGATGTTTTACAAGCTCATACTCTAATATTCTTTTCTACAGATAATTCTCAGTACCAACTTTTTTAACAGGGTCACTGACCAGACTAACCTCTGTGCTTAAATCTTCAAATATGGCTATAGAGTTAGGATCTCTCCAATTAGTGGATTTCGAGATTATTACTTTTTTCCTTATCTTGGACAACTTTGTAGCATGGAGCCTTTTATTCTTAATAAAGTTGATAAAGCAACTTACCTGCCCTCCAAACAGATAATTATACTTTCTCGCAAGTTGTTGTGATTATGTTAGTGGTAGTCTAAAGAGCACTACATCGATGCTTATGGCAGCAGTTTATTTCTGGAAACATTTTTTGTTATACTTTTTGATGCCTTGTTAAATGGGATCCCCAAGTTTGTTTTCATGGTTAGACTATAACTATGTTAGAAGTCATGCTCATGAGTTAAATTGGGATGAAATTCTGGTTAATCAGAAAAGAAAAGTGTTCTAACATTTGCATTCTCTAATAGTAAGAACAAAAAAAAAATTGTGTTTTCCTTGAGAAGCCAATTGACTCATTATGTTTGAAGGTACAAATTGTGTCTTCTGGGAGATACCTTGAACTTTGGGAATCAAGTACCTTGTCATGCCTTCACATGCAATTGCCTCCAAGATCCCCCGGTTTTGATCATTGTACATGAATAAAAGTCTCAAACCAAAGAGCTTGATAATTGATGCATTCCAAAATGAGGTTGGGACATGGTCTTCAATGCTGGGCCTCATATTGATAGACAAAGGAGGAATTTGGTTTGGCCTAAATCAGATGATACTAGTTTAAAATGTTTCTGATTTCTAGTACATTGAAGACTTCTAAACATGGTTTCTAGGAAAAAAATTTGTGCAGAACTATATAGGACAAATGAGATTACTGGCAAAGCCTGAAGGACTGAAGAAGTCCAAAGTACTCTGTCACTGAATGTTAGGGATTTGGCTGGTGGTGCTTATAAGTCCTCTAGAACTATGTTCAGGGATTCATAGATATCCTGAATGCTGAATTCAAAAGTAGAAGCTTGAAGAATCGGACCAAGAGTCCTGGAGGGATATCTGTAATCAAGCAATAAAATCGCGGTGGCGATCGCGATTGCGGTTGCGGTTGCGGTGTCGCGGTATTGGAGCGTCGCGAATGATATTTTATATGCCGCGGTTGTTGCGGCATGATTTTTTTTTTTTTCATAATAAATATTAGCCAATATCAGTAAATATCGGCAAATATTGGTAAATATCGGTAGAATATCGGCAAATATTGGTCGATAACTGATATATTGCTGATAAATATGTGAACTTCTAAATCCGTCGCGTATCGCTAATTTTGCGCATCGGTTGATCCAAAATTCGATAAATGTCGGCCGATATTGTATATCGGGACTGATATTTAATTGTATGTCTGTAATAGACAAGTCAAGCTGAGATTATTAGTAGGCAGGATGTAGCTTCCTGAGGAAGCTCTACTTTGCTTTTGGTTTGAAATTGTACCTCCAAAGAAGTTGCTAGATACACCTTCTGTAAAGTTAGAAAGTGCAACTGTGGAGGGAGACTTAGTATGTTGATTGTTTGTTATGCTCAGAAATTAGGTGGTCAAAAGAATCTGCTACATTATTCGGACCTTTTTTTTTTACTTGTTGCTCGCTAAACTAGTAATTTTTTACTTACTTCAGAAATTCACCCACAGACATGCAAGCTGTTGGCTAGTATGTTTAGTTTTACTCCCTTTGGTTAAGTCTTGTGACAGGATCCTCGTTTTAGGTTTTCACCAGATCTTATAGAGAAAACAAAGAAACTAGGAGATTTCTCTCTTTTCATTGCTGCAAAAACTGAGAATGTATCGGGTATTTTATCATCTTGCTCATTCTTTCTACTCTTACTTTCAGGCACAGAGTTTATTAGATTGTCATGTCAGCACTTCTTTTGCACGACATGCGTGAAAACTTTCATTGATGTGCATGTAAAAGAGGGTACAGTGCACAAGATTCTATGCCCTGGCCCAAAATGTGGCGGCATGTTTCCACCCGGTTTGTTGAAACTTTTGCTTGGCGATGAAGAATATGAACGTTTGGAATCCCTCATGTTGCAAAAAACTCTTGATGCAATGTCTGACGTGGCTTATTGTCCAAGATGTGAAACTGCTTGTATTGAGGATGATTCTCAGCATGCCCAATGCTCAAATTGTCTTTTCAGCTTCTGCACGCTCTGCAGAGAGCGACGCCATGTTGGACAAGAATGCTTGAGTCCAGAAATTAAGCTTCAAATACTGCAGGTAATAAATTTTGTTATCAGTTCACTTGTGGTTCTTTCATTCAGTATAAGTGCAAGTGAATAGAGTGGAGTTCAGGATATGGAGAATGGGAAATTTAGAGGACGATATTTTCATAATTCCTGGCTCTATGCCAATTTGTATATAGCATTTTTAGCTTTTTATTTGCACTCAAGTGCCTGTTCCTCAGCTTTTCTGAAGTCTAGGATTGAGTGGTGATTTAGTAGTCCTGAGAGTAATTATTCCTTTTCCTTCTTGGTTGTACTATTGAAGTTTTGAACAGTTAGCAACCTGGCAAAGAAGTTTTGGGAGCTAAGTTGATGCATCAACATTGATGTCAAAATGGATTTGCTGCTGCAGGTTTAAGATATGGAGAAAATTCTGTATGGGAAGATGAACAACATCAACATCGGAACTTAGACGAAGACAGAATATGATGTAAATCTCAGGATGGGTTTTCTACTGACAACAAGAGCTCTTCCTTTTATAGCCTTGAGTGAGGACATAACATCATAAGGGGCTTGATTGTTGGGCTAGTTAGGAACTGGATTGCACTAGTGATATGCTAGGAAGGAGGTGGACCGAGGGGCCTTATTCATCCAGGAGATGCATCTGCTTAAGCGATGATCCTAAAAGCCTGGTTTTACCTTTTTGACAAAATGGATAAAATTGAGCTTATGTCAATTGACTTGTATAGCCCACACAAATACCTTCCCAACAAAGGAAGTGTTGTACCTAACATGGACTTCTGAAGGAGATTCATTTTAGCCTGAGTGTGCATATGCTGTATCTATAAACAACATATAGAGATGACACATTTTCTGCCTAACTGCATCACCATGCTAATGGTGCATGCTGCCTAACACTACCTAACTAGATCACTGTGGCACATCTGGCAGTTAGAACATTATTTATTGCTTGACTGTTCTTTTGTTTGAACCATAATCTCATTGGACTTTCCCTGATTTGATTGCATTATTCAGTAGAGCTAGAATTCTTTATCATATTGATACTTCTCTTGTCTTTGGTATATTCTTCTGAGGGAAGCTTTTATTGCTCTCTCATTCATCCCCTCCCCTCTGTAATTTTTATTCTGGGAAGAGGTCTTTGGAATTGTTGATTCTCTAATGTTTTGCTAGAAAAATATTGCCATTGCTAGATTCCTGGTTGATGTTTAGAGTTTCCTGAATTTCCTGAGATTTATGCCGACAGGAGCGCCAGAACTCTTCTCTGCTACAGGATAAGCAGAGGCGCCGAGAAAAGGAAATAATCAATGAGATGCTGAGCATTGAGGAAATACGGCGTGATTCTAAGCAGTGCCCATCTTGTAAAATGGCAATTTCCAAAACTGAAGGCTGCAATAAGATGGTGTGCAATAATTGTGGACAGTACTTCTGTTATCGCTGTAACAAAGCAATTTCTGGATATGATCATTTCAGGTTTGTGGATGATGCTTTGATCAGCCTCTCCAAATTCGGTCATTTCTGATTGCTAAATGCTTTGATTTTTATTTATTTATTTATTTATTTTTCACCCTCTATTGAAAGGGGAGGAGAATGTGAGCTCTTCTCATCCGAAGAGATTCAGCAATGGGAGGCTCGTATGAATGATCATCAGATAGTGGGTCGGCTTCAAGCTGAACTCTTTGCTGGCTTTGCCCGCCCATGCCCTAATTGTCGTCAGCTCAATGCAAAGGTAGGGGTCTGTGACCTAATCATTGAATTAGGTTGAATCAAACTTGCTGTAAGGTATCATGTGGATCTGGTTTCATATGACTGGCTCAGATAGCAGTAATCCGAGTCCATGGAAAACAGTACTCACACATCATCCTGGTACCCAGTCATGGAAATATTGGTCATCTTATCGTATACTATCATATGTGATTTTAGTGACATACCATCCATCAAGTATCCTAGCCCAAATTGGGTCTTCAATGCCTCGCATCACCTGATCCTAATGGAATCCTGACTAGAATTCTTTACTTCTGTTGTCTTGTAAGCAGGTTGGTAACAACAATCATATCTTCTGTTGGGCATGCCAATGTCATTACTGCTACCTATGTAAAGAGCTTGTGAGACGCGCCTCTCAGCATTATGGCCCCAGAGGCTGTAAACAGCATACAGTTGGATAGCTCAAACAGCCTTTGCTAAGTGAATCGCCTTCAGAATTTCCTAACAGCTTAAAGGGCAGGGGGAAATTTACACTTCTCTTATTGGGGATTCTCATCTCATGGATCAGATCATATAATTGAGATCCTTACGGTTCAGCTCAGTCATTTCAGTCCGACAACCAACGTTTTTGCTAGTCTTTTGGCCTAGGCTAGTAGTAAGCTTCTCTGACATAAATGGTCCGTTTTCCAGATCTGTGCCAGGATTCATACTGGGTTTTGGGTTGGTTGTTGAAGTGGTACTTTCATGCTATTCTTTGTTTCATAGGTCTTCCACGGCAACGGCGCAAAAATTTTCTTGCCCGCGTCCGTTGCTTCGGCGCGATATGTCACAGCAACGGAGCAAGAAGTTTAATAAAAGCAAGCAGGCGCGATTTCTTGCGCCGAAGCAAAAATTTTACCGGCCATATTACACTAAAATTGTACTCCATTTGAACATTTAAAGTATAAAATAAAATTTAATTATATTAAAATAATTTTAAAAGATATATTGATTTTTTTTTACTCCTTCGTTGCAGATGCTCGTAGAAGCAGTTTGGCCAGCTCTGAGATGTATATCATATCCAGTGCGGCGCATTCATTAGTCTGGGCTGTAGGATATTATTTCTCTTTTTTCAGGAATAGAAAGAAAAAATATAGTTCGGATATCAAAACATCAGATGAAGTACGACATGAGCAACGCGAGTGAATAGGGAGGACCCGGTTTTTATTATTATTTCTATTTCTATGTATTTAAAAAAAAATGGGATAAGCGAAAACATGTGTATCGAACTTTTGAACATTCAACATTTTGTTCGCAATTCAGCGGGAGATGAAACCGCAGGTTGTGTCCAGTACAAATTTTCTCGAAGTCTGCCCGGTTCGTAAGAATTCTTGCCAAGCTTGAAAATAAGGTTCTCTCTGTAATTAAGGTTTATTACATAAATCGATGTGCATTTTTGTAGATCTTACGCAAATACAATCTGCCCAAGCACCACATTTAGCGCCAATTTGTTTTATCATCTGCGTCACCGCTCTTTTTGCGATACTGAATGCTTTACAGATGCGATGAGGACCAAGGTAAAGAGACGCGTAACGTAGATGAGGAAGCAACTACTAAAGGTAAGGATAGGGTCAAGAAGAGAAAACAAAAGCAAAATTCAAACCATATTTACAAAATTGACAAGGAAACCATATTTTATTATCTCTCCTTCAAGGTTCCAGTCGGAGTAGTGGAAAAATTCAGAGAATGTTCCGGAGGTTTTTATGGACTGGTGAGGTAAAAAGAAAACTACACCTCACGAGATGGCAGCACGTTGAATTGCCGAAATATATGGAGGGCTAGGGGTACGGAATATTCGACAGAGAGATGGTGCTCTGATAATAAAGTGGCTGTGAAGAATACTTAAGAATAATGGTGCCTTACGGCAGGGCATAATTATGGAGAAATATAAGGTACCTTGTTTTACCTCCCTTGACGCATGGGCAGCTCTTATGGAGGGGAATATGGAGGGTTATACACATCAGTTTTGCTCCCAGTGCCCCATCTCAATTCATAAGCAAACTTCCTGCGCAATGTGATAGATTAACTGTGTCCACCGAGAGAAATAGCAAAGTATATGAGATGGGGCCTTGGGAATACACTGATGGGTTTGTAAATTCACATGGAGAAAAACAGTATATAATAGGGAACTGAACTAGGAGGACTATCTCCTAGAGGTGCTTGATGGTGTGCATTTATAACCATACTTGAATGATCAGGACTATTGTATAGTATAAAAGGGAATTTTATGATGATGTCTGCATCAATGGTGATGGTGAACACTTGTTAAGATAGATTATGAAGTCGACATCTAAGTTTTGGATGAGTATCATTCCACATTAAGTGCATATTTTTGTGTGCCTTGTAATGAGAGATAAAATATAGGCACATACGTTCCTTCTGAGAAGATGGATTAATTTACCAAGCTTGTTATTGTTGATTTAAATAGAACAATTATAAGAAAATATAAAACAAATATTTCAATCACAAGAATGAAGATTTATGGAATGAAGAAATTGAAACTTTTTATTAAGTATGAAAATTGGGAGCTTGCACACATGCTATAAATGATCAACATGAGGGTATTTTATACCTTCCTTCATCAAGCCTACACTGATACAAACTACCTCATCAGCCAATAAGGCTAGCATAAGTTTCTACCTTACATCAATTAGATTAAGAAGAAGAGTACAAGTTACCACCGAATGATTATCCCTATGAGTTGACATTGTCGGTCATAATCCACCAATTAATGAGCACCAAAATTCTCAAAAGATGGGATTTCCTAACCACTCATGTACTTCCCATTCTTCACTCTATTTATGTCCATCTATTTTTCCTTGGCCTTAGTTAATATGCCAAACTAACCTAGATGAGAAGTTTTCCTCAGTCTTGACTTGGTTGAAATTTTCTCAAGTCTAGTTTACCAACCAATCCTATCAATTGGTCTTGTGATGCTGACACACTTTACTTGGCCAACCCACTTCGTCAATTGACACATTATGCATGGTCGAGTCACGTTAGTCGATTGATGGACTAAGGAAGGTTGACCCTCCTAGTTGATCGATCGATGCACTTTGCCAACTGGCCAATTTTGTATTTTAGCATTAGTCCTCAAGTTACTTTCTATGTCAAGGAAACTCAACAATTCTCCCCCTTTTGAGACATGGAAATATTTCACTTCTTCTTCACTAAGAAGAAAGATGCAACGTGTTGATCCTAACCTTGGTGCAACATAAGCCATGCTTACCTTTGGACAATGGTTTTGTAAGCATATTAGATCCATTCTCTTCAATAGGGATTTTCTCTAGACCAAGCTACCCCTTTTCAAGCACATCTCTTATCAAATGGTACATC
The DNA here is from genome assembly GCA_039764185.1 of Tamarix austromongolica. Classification (NCBI taxonomy): domain Eukaryota; kingdom Viridiplantae; phylum Streptophyta; class Magnoliopsida; order Caryophyllales; family Tamaricaceae; genus Tamarix; species Tamarix austromongolica. The sequence continues at coordinate 79,296,004 of CM077814.1, read as the reverse complement.
ACTTGGATATGTTTGGATCTTAAGTGGATGTTGGCATTCTTGCTAATGTGGATGACACTCTATGAGTCACTAAATACCATGAACATGTCTTGCTTCAATCCAATCACCCTGATCAACTTATTTATTCATTACATTTCCTTACACTCTTCGATAATGGATATATCCTCTAACTTAGTTGTAGACATATTCAAACACTTATATAGCCGAGAGTTCCATGAGACAACTCCCCCATAAAAAGGTGAACATGAAATTTGATGTTGATCGCCTTATATCTGCATCTCTCGCCATATACAAGTTAGTATAATCGACCAAAATTGGTTCGGCCCTACTAAAACACAACCTCTTCTTGGACTTCCCTTGATTTTAAATAGAACCACACACTTTTACGGCTAAGAGTGCAATGAGATAGCTACCCCACAAATGGTGATTAGGGACTATGATGTTAATCACCTTGTATCTACATCTCCCTCCATATTCGAGTTGGTATACCTAACCAAAATTAGATTGGCCCAACAAAAACATAATCTCATATTAGACGTCCATCGTAGATGTATTAATATCTATCTCACTTGTAATACCACAAAAATTTTAATACCTAAAATTTAATAAATAACCTTTATTTGAGATAAATTAAATTTTAAATTTATTAAATTTCATTATTTTATGGATTTTTAAGTATATAAAAATGGATATGAATATTTAATAAATTAAAATAAATATTTTGTTATTTTATCATACTCATTTTATTTAAATAATTTTTCAAATCAATATATTAAATTATAATAAATTAATTTATTAAATTAATTTATTTATCAAAAATATTAAACTCCATTATTCCAAAAAAATTATTTTATTTTATTCCTCCCCATTTTTCTTTTTTCCATTTTCTTTCTCCTTTTTCTTCTTTTTCTTATTTTCCTTCTTTTTCTTTTCTTCTTTTTCTTCTTCGGGTCTCTAGGCCTGTGACGACCCCTCTCACGTTGGGCCACCGGCCCACTTCCTCCTCTTCTTCTCCTTCCTCCCCCTGATTAGGCTAGCTCAGTTTTTCTTTCTCCTGCCCCTCTCCCTCGTGCACAAGCTGGCCCACTCCCCTTCCTTTCACCCCGCCTAGCGAACCTTCTTTCTTTATTTCCTTCTTCTTCTTCTTCTCTTTTTCTTCGACCTTCGACCAAGCCCTGCATGCCATGACTACCCTCCTGCACCGCCTGCAACTTCCATCAACTGCCCCTCCCTATTGCCTGCTCTTTCCCTCTCTCCCTCTGGTCCCTTTCCCTTCCATTTTTGGACCAACCCTGAGCCTGTACCCTAGCCCCATGTGCCTTCTTTTTCCTTTCCTTCGCTTCCCTCACCCTACAATTCACCACCCTACCACTTGTAACCAACTGCCCAGCCGACCACACCTACCTCCCCTCCTCTCCCTCTTCTTTTTCTTCTTCTCTCCTACTCCATTTCTACCTTGTTTGAGCCCTCCTTCTCCCTCTACCAATCCCCCCATTCTCCCTTCTTCCTCCATTCTCCCCTTCCCCTATTTTTGCTCTGCTACCCTCAATTGTCGCTGTCATTTCCCAAACAACCACCTGAACCACATCTTGCCACCCCCTACTACCTCCGTGCACCACCAAGCTACCCCCACACGCCCCCTGTAGCCACCCTTCTTCTTCTTCTTCTTCCTTTTTCCCCCTTCTTGGCCTCACCCTACACCACCACCATCCGCTGTCATTGCCCCTCTTCCTCTGCCACCAAGGCCACCAATCCACTCCTTGGAACCTACCCTACCACCCCCTTGCCTCCCTTGGCTGAAACCCAGCCCTGCAGCCCCTCCTTTCCCTTTATCTTTTCCTTTCCTTCTCCTCCTCCTCCACCATTGCATCCAACTTTACAGCCCTACAGTCGCCACCTCTGCCGCCTTGAGCCACCAATCATCTAGCCCTGACCACCACCTACACCCCCACTCTATCCCTACACCCAACCTCTACCATAATTCCCCTCCACCTTCCCTCCTCCTAACCCCCAAGACCCTAACTAAACCAACATCCTCTTCCTTCTCTTATTCCCTTCTTCGACCCCATTCCTTCTTCATGTTCTGCATGCAACTCATGCAGCGTGAATCTTTCCTTCATTTCCAGCCCAAATTAGTAAATTTCAAGGTATAAAAATAGTTGGTATCAATATATATCAACTAAGCTTTTGATATAAAAATTATTCCTTTCATTTTATACTTCTATTATGCTAATTTTTTATATTATTTTTAGGGATTAATTTTTACTAATAAAAGCTTGAATCTTTAACCAGGGTATCGGTAAGGTTTGATTTTTGTTAGAAATAAGGTAACTATCATACCCTAAAATTTATAGATATGCGTATGTTAGCACATTAGGCTTTTTAATATGTTTATATGCATGATATATGTTGTTAATTATAATGTATTTAGTGGCATTTGTTGATTGATAAAAAGGAAAGAATGTTGATTTATGTGTCATGTGTAGAAAGAATGCTTAAAGAAGGAGTTTTGTTATTAATATTAATGTTAAGAGTATATGTATGATATGATATGTTAATATAGTATTTGGTGCATAAATAATGTTAATATGAGCCATTGGGGCATTTTGGTAATTTTTGTATATGCAGAAGGTGTGGTCTAAATATGCGTGTGGTAGGTGCCAATATATATTAATGATAATTAATAATAGTTGATGGTGTTGGATGAAGTGTTTGGGGTATGCATATCAATATTTTATGTGGTGAGGGTATTTTAGTAAAAGTGGTATAATAGGGGTAAAATGGTAAATTATAAGAGTAAATGGGGTAAAATGGTAAATGGATAAGGAAGGAGGGCATTTTAGAAATTTTACATGGAAAGGGGATAACTTAAAAATTTTTAGGCGTAAGAAAGTATTTTGGTGAATTAAATATAATGAAAAGGGTATTATGGTAATTTTGTAAGTAAAGGGATAAAATGGTAATTATGTAAAGTCAATTGGTAAAATGATAATTTGGTGTAAAGGAAGGGTATTTTGGTAATTATGTAATATAAAAGGGTAAAATGGTAATTTGGTATAAAGGAAGGGTATTTTGGTATTTATGTAAAATAAAGGGGTAAAATGGTAATTTGGTATAAAGGAAAGGGTATTTTGGTAATTTGAAGAGAGAGGGGCAAAATGGTAATTATAATAATGAAGAAAGACAATTTGGTAATTTTAATAATGAAGAGGGGCAATTTAGTAATTTTAATAAATAAGAAGGGTAATTTGGCAATATGATCAAACGAAAAGGCAACTTGGTAAATTTAATAAGTATGAGGGGCATTTTGACAATCTAACTAACCAAATGGGCAATCTGGCAAGTGTAATGGAAGGTGAATTGGTAACTTAATAAGTCTAAGGGGCAATTTGGTAATTTAGATAAGTATAAAGGAGAATACGTTAATTTAACCCACTTGAAGGGCAAATTGGTAATTTAACAAGTACGAAGGATAAAGTTGGTGATTTAATAAGTATGGATGATAATTTGGCAATCTAACACATGTAAGGGCGCAATTTGCTAATTATGCAACATGGAGGGTAATATGATAATTTGGCAAATAAAAAGGGATGACTTGGTAACTTTGTAAGGAAGGGATATTTTAGTAATTTGGTAAAGATGATAGGGGTAAATCAGTAACTTGTGTTTAATATGTCAATGGATTGAATGAGTTTCATAATAAGATACAAGTATCATTGAATAATAAGATAAGGGTATTTGATAAGTTAGCGAGTATCACAAGAACTTGGCATAACCTAGGGTTGGATGGATAATTAAGGGGGTGATATGGTGTTACATCATATTTATATAAGGGGTGCCTAGTTAGTAAGTGTGCGTGGAAATGTGTGTTAAATATATTTGAAGTATGTGTTAGGATTTTATGTATGTCATAATCCTTAATATGGAATGTTTGATTCTATGGCCAGTATATCTTTGTCTCTGGATTTATGACCTTTCCCTCTTCCCTCGAATTGAATAAATGGACCCGCTGAATAAGACATGAATAAGTACTAATTACATAAAGTGAAACATTATTGATCAGGACCCAGACCAATCCATTAGCGAATAATAGTGGCCAGGTGCAAGATGCCCTAGAGACCAGTCCACCAATGAATAATAGTGGTTAGGTACGTTCTACTCTGTATGTTTCCAATCTACTGGCTATAATAGTGGGGGATCCTAAGCTCAATAAACCAAATATTAGATATTAATAAATTATGGGAAGACACTAATCACTTATAGTGGAACACCATGTAAATGGAGGCTAGACCGGTCTACCGATGAATAATAGTGGCTAGGTACAGGGAGCCCTAGAGATCGATCCATGGGCGAATAATAGTGGTCAAGTGTGTGATGTCCTGTATGTTTCCAGTCTACCGGCTATAAGAGTAGGGTTCCCACACTCACATGAATATACTTCGAGAGATAATGATTGAATAATGATTGATTAATGGCCTAAGGCCCAAAGGTACGGAATTCACGTTATGATCTATTGATATGACCTGAGTGGCTTTAGTACTTGTCCCAACTTGGGTATGTGATGGATTTGCTGAGTACTTGGATTTTATGTTATGCATTTCTTATTGAAGGAAGTGTAACAAGTGTTGCCTTGTGTACTAGTTCGTATATTATCATTCTATATGGGTTATGTATCATGTGTTGCATGTAGGCCTATCTTTTAGTTTAGTTTAAAGGGGTTACTCAATACCATAGTATTGAAGGGTTTCCTTTGTGGGTCCCTGCCTATTCAATGGGCGGTATTCCTTACAGGTCTATTGCAAGTGCTATTCAAAGGGCTTGGGTACGAGCATAAGGATTATTCGGGGAGACTTTTAGGGTTTCACTCCTTCGCCTTTTATTTCATTGTTTAAATTAAATCCTTATTTTTATAACCACCATCGGTGGGCTTTTATCCTTCGTAACATATTTAATACGCTAATCTGATTTAAATGAAAGTGAATTTTTGTGAATTGTATAGTGGTTCCTTTTAGCCTTAGCACTTGGTACTGGAACGGTAGGAGTAAACCGATCCGGTACTAAATATGGCGATAATATCTCCAAAATTTACTATTTTGCTTTCGTTTCCAGTATTTTCTTTTAATAAAACATAGCTTTGAATACAAGTTTTGTCTCATGAATCTTTGCACCCCACAAAAAAGAGGCAATAAACTTTAAGTTGTACTCCCCACACATACATACATGTGTAAAAATATCTAATGAGTACTAGTTATCTAAATATACGTGAGAATATCTAAGGAGAATTAGTTTTCTAAATAAGAACAGAAAATTGGCAAAATACTTTTATTAGGTGGTGTAAACTATTTTTAATAGGTAGTAAAAACTATCGTATATAGTTTAAGAAATTAAAGTACTTGAGTGTTATAAAAAAAAGAGTGATATTTTTATAAATATTGTGTATTTATATTTTATATGTAGAAAGTATCTACACTAGATAAAATAAATTTAGTAGTAAATTTTAGGGGTGTTACATCACTACCTCTCATTAATATTTTTTAGGGTTGGACATGAACAAACTAACGATTCTTACAACAAATTTAATACTGAGCCTTATACACACCACTACATACCATCAAACTCCTAATGGTCAATGCATATGGGATCTCACTCATTTTCTTCTAATCATCATTCCTTAGAGATGAAATCTTGTTTAACTTGAAATGAGGAAAAAGAGAAAAACTAATTGACCTAGCTCAGTCCATCTTAAATCTATTGACTTTCTCTATGTACTCATCTTGAGATAATCACAGCTTTCTCTGACCTCAGTCACATATGATGTGCATACTAAGGATTTTCTTAGTATAATCCAAGTCCTTGATTTCAAAGGACTTAGCCAGATCTTGCTTCAACTTAACAATCTTCTGTTGATCGTGGACCATGATCAATATATCATCCATGTAAAAGAGTATAACAATGAAGCTATTAGCCCCAAACCTTTACATAAACACACAATGGTTTGCTTATGTTTCTTGTAACCATGTTGAGCCGAGAATGGATAGAAATTTATGTACCACTTCCTCGATGTCTGCTTTAATCTATATAAGTTATTCACTAGCTTGCACTCCATACCTTAAGCTACTCCATGTAGGCATCCTCCTTAATGTCACCATTTAGGGATGTTATCTTGACATTAAGTTTCTCTACCTCTAAATATATAGAGTCGCAACTAATTCCAAAATCACATGGATGAATGTTATCTTCGCCACCGAAGAGAAAATCTAATTGTAGTTGATCCCTTTCCTTTAGTTAAAACCTTTTATGACCAACAATGCTTTGTAACTTAGCTAAAATTGGTTGGCCTGATGCTTTATCTTGAAAACCCATTTATTCTTAAAGACCTTCCTCCCCCTTATCCTATTCACATGATTATTAGTGGTGTTGTTGTTGTTTTACAAAAAAGAGTTGATATCTTCCTTTATTACAACTCCCCATTTTTCTTTATAAGAATTGCTAAGGGCCTCAATATAGCTTAGAGGCTCATTACCATCCAAGAGCAACATATAGTATCTAGCAGGTACTTGCTAGATGGCCTTGATCCTCTAGTGGATCTCTGCATCTATGATGGATTTTTTGGTGGGCTGACCTATTGGAGTTATATTGGCTTGAACTCACAATCTTCATAACCCATTACTTTGGTATGTTACCTTGAGATCTTCATTGGAGTCATATTACACCTTAGGTTCGCTTATTTAGTTATCTCTTCTAGTCGAGTCAACTCCCTTGAAATCATCATTGAATTATTTAAGGTCATTAATGTATGCCTCCAGCCTCCCATATTCCATGAAGTGATTGATGTTTTGGTCATCAAAAACCACTACATCTCTACGTCGGACATCTTTATTTGCCATTGCTTCATACAACTTATAACTTAACTTCTATACACTGTATCTGATGAACACATGAAAAGCCTTCTTATCCAGCTTTATTTTCTCGTCACTTGGGATGTGAACAAAGGCATGACAATCGAACACTCTTATATGTTTGTTTCCATGTTCCTATCAATTCATACTTTTTCGACCATGCCTCCGTTTAGAAGACTTGATGGAGATATGTAATGAGGTAACATGATATCTATAGGGATTCTCCCCATAATAACTTTAAAAGCTAAACATGTGAGAGTAAGAAACTCACTTTTATTTGTTAAATGGACCAAGGTATTCACCTTTGTTGTTCGTTCGAATACACTTCAACTTCCTCTCAGTCTCACACTCAACCTTAGCATAAAAGACTTTGAAGTTTGTTTGCACTTGATTCTTTATCTTCATGGGATTGCACAAAGAGTTTCCTAGAGAAGTCATTGATGAATGTAACAAAGTATGACGATGCACCCAAAGACTTCACTCTCATTGAACCTCATATGTTTGAGAAGGTATGATCCAACTTTCCTTTGAATTATACATTAGCTACCTCAAAAAATGAGCTCAAATCTACTTACCCATGATGTAATGGGCACACGTACTAACCTTACCACCTTAGACCTCAAGCACTGTACCTCAGCTATTAAGAATCTTCATCCCCTTTTCACTTATATGGCCCAAGTGTTTATGCCATAACTTATGTGAACTTTTCATCGAGTTGAACTCTACCTTGGTCTAAAACACCTTTGTCATCATTTGATACAATGTGCAACATTTGCTTCCCATAGCTACTATAAGTGACCCCTTTGTCAACTTCCATGAACCTTTTCCAAACGAACTCATGTGGCCTTTATCATTAATCTTTTCAATAAAGATTAAAATCATTTTCAAGTTTAGAATGTGTTTAACTTCCTTGAGTTATAAAGTACAACCCAATCTCGTCTCTATTAGTATACTCATTATGCCAACTATATTTGAGACACCATCATTTTCCATACAAACTCACAAAAATATATGAATGTATAGGAGAGGAAGAAATCTTTTGGTGGGGTGATATGGTAGAACATGTAAATTTTCACCATCTAATTGTCCTCTACACATAATGTGCTTGTGCATGCACCAACACACTTTGATACAACCACCAGGTCATCATTAGTGATGATTGTTGTCTCCTCGTCCATTTTTCCTATCCCATTAGCACCTTCTTTAGCTCCCAAAAATCATTCTTCTAGTGGTTAAGCTTTCCACAAAAAAAATGATTTATCCTTCTTTGAGTTCTATGGTCTATTCTTAGACCTCCTCCTCTACTTACTATCTCAGTTCTCCCTCAATCTATCATAAGTGCATTAGACTTTGGGGATGCTACCCCCTCTTCTTGTATCTTCTCCTAGAAGTGAATTTGTTACCAATGCCATCATGAGCTTTCCATGCAGGGAAGAATTGTTGAGACACACACATAGAGTCTCCTAGTTATCTGATAAAGAATTTAAGACCAGCAAAACTTGAAATTCATCCCCAAACTTTATTTTCATATTCTTTAATTGGATAAATATGTTATAAAACTCATTAAGGTGTGTTGTAGTGGGCTCTTCATTTAATTTTCACAACTTCCTCATGAGTAGCACATTATTTTCAGTTGCTTTATTTGCATAAAATAAATCTAGCTATAACCATACTCCATAGTTAATGATTTCTTCCTCAATGTGATGGATTCCTCTTTCATCCACCCATTGATAGACATAATCACAAGATATTTTGTAGAGAATCTTGCACTCCCTTTTTTTTTCATGCTCTCAGGCATGACTCATTCCAAAAACTTAATGTCAACTAAATATACCTATCGACAAGTATACCGGTCATAAGTAATACATGGCACTAAGATTACCAGATTATCATTCCCACAAAAACTAAATAATAATACAATGACTCTAATCACTCTAATCAGGAATAAGCGATCAAAATCAAATAAAGAAATAAATAATTCTAAACTAAGAACTTTATACCAAACTAAATTAGGCAAAAATGAAATCAAATCAAATCTAATAAAGGTAAAATTAATTAATAAAGCTCCTAAGGAATCTGGATCTACCATTATCCAATTATCATGACCAATTAATCAATACTTGATATTTTCAATTACTAGTTATGTGGTAACGAGAATATTTGATTAACACACTCCTTAGAACTATATAGTCCTATTGCTAATAATTGATCACACTATCTCTAGTCAAGTGATTTAAATAAAAGATGATACTTTAGGTTCAATTAATTATTTGTCCTTCCTTATTTTTGTAGAAATCATGTAATTGTTCTCACAAACCATTTAATTTCTATTTATTCTATTCAACCTAAAGTGGAGAATAAGGTCATTATTTTTTCTCAACTTTAAATGCTAATTAAATATGATCAATTTTTTAATTAGGCATACTTTAGAACAATAACATAAAATACATATGGTAATCTATTAATATATTAGTATAAATAATAGAGTTTCACCATATCGTTGGTAAAAGAAAATTAGAACATGTTATTAATTAAAATAAAAATAATCAAATTAAATAAATAATTTAAATTATTCATAAAGTATTAAACCTAAGAATATTAAAATATAAAATTATAGGACTCCAAATCCAAAATCAAACCAAAAATTAATGATGTATGGATAGTCAATGACGCTATTCATTTTTTTGTGCCCGTCAGTTGTCTCTTTCTTCTCTCTATGGCTCTTCTATCATTCTATTTCCTTTCTTCTCTTTTCTTGTTTCTTCTTTGCTTCTATCATCATCTTGTTTATTTTTAATTAACGGCACAATTTATTTTTTCTTCTTTTTCTTTGTGCCCCCAACCTAACATCATTTATAATCTTTTTTACTTTTCTTCTTTTAATTTATCATAATTTTTATTTTCTTTTTCTTTTCATTTTTTCTAATTTATTACTCCATGCATATATTGTTAATTACTACCTATAAAATAAAATCAAGTAGATATTAATTAACTTCCTAAAATTATTTCAAACAATTATTCACTTTAGGATATATTTTTAGTTGAAAAGTCTAGGTTAAATTTTAACCTACATTCAATCATATTTAGGAAAAATACTAGAAATATAAAATTTTATCTTTTATTTTTATCTTTACACTAAAACTTGAATCATCTAAATATGAGTTCTTATGTGAAAGTTATGGTCAAAATATAACAAGTTGGAAAAATCATACGAAAATTAACTTTAAGCTCTAAATTAATTAAATACATGAAATTATTATAAATTAAGAAAAAATTAAAAATAATATACATAGCCTCACATATTATTCAAATAAATAACTAAAAACATAAAGTAAAAGGGTATACAATATATAAAAATATGGATTCATCAACTCATTCATTTCAATTAGCTGTACCAACTTTTCACATAGAAAAAGTCTTCCATCTCGCTCTTCCATGTACTGTAATTCATGTTATTCAATATCACAATGTCTAGATTACTAACTGCCATGAATACCACCATAATCTCTAATACCAACTTTTGATTTAAATAACACAATCATAAGGAAAAGTAAAAGTAACATTGTAAGCAAACACATGAATATTTGTGGGAGGAATACATTGAGAATTTATATTGAGTATGAAATTAAGGAGAAAAATGGGAGCATACACACATGCCACAAATGGTAAACATGAAGGTCATTTATACCATCTCTGATTAAGCTTAGCCTAACATAAGCTACCACATTAGTTGATTGGCCTAGCAGAAGTTTCTATCTCACATCAATCAAAAGCATAAGTTATCACCTAATAATTACCCTTATGAATTGACCCTGATAGTTATAACCTACTAGTTGATGAGCACCAAATTCCTTGAAATATGATATTTTCTAACCACTCCTTTACTTCCCTTTCTTTGATCTACTTGTGTTTGCATCTTCTAGCTTGTCCTGGGGTTAATATGCTAAGTCAAAATAGACAAGAATTTTCCCTCGGTCTTGACTTGCTTAACTCTTTTCAAGTCTAGTCTACCAATTGATCCCATCAGCTGATTTTGTGTGGAAAACACATTTTACTTAGCCATTCCACTTTGTTAGTTGACATACTATGTTTGGTTGAATTGCCTTAGTTGATTGGTGCACTAAGGATGGTCAACCTTGCTAGCCTATTGAACAATGTGCTTTATTGTCCAACCCGATCATCGCACTTTGTGTACCAATCCACTATGGTTGACCAATCATCATGCTATTCTGAATGACCCACTCTATCTAACCAACTGACTTTATGTATCATCATTACTCCTAAATACACTTTCTATGTCGAGGAATCCCAATAGTTATGTACCTTTTGAAACATGTAGTTGTAAGATGTTAATAATATTCTATGGAGACGTGAACTATTGGGGCGATGTAGAATTGATGGTTGATTCTTTCCAATGTATATTGGGTCCTTCCAAACTTGTTGCTCGAGTTATATGATTAACAGAGAAGTCCAAGTTACAAAAACCTTCAACGGAAGGTATGGTAATCCACATTTCATGTAATTATTTGGTGTTTGTGGAAGAAGCATGACTGTAAGGTGTTTGAGAATAAGGAGAGTACTAAGGTAGGAATATGAGATATATTTTTTTTTATGTTGGGATGACAGTTGAAAGCATGTTGAGCTGAGTTTCCTTACACTATAGGTGAGATGATGATAACACTGGCAGAAGTAAGAAAGGCGACTAAAGGACAATTGAACATAATCTTGGATAGGAGGAACCAAAACACACATGTTTGACATGGAATACAAATGCCTCAATGTGCAGGGAATCAAGCAAGGCTGGGATTGGTGGCATATTGTGAGATTGGAGAGGAAGATTTTGGTGTATCTCCTGGATTAATATTGATTTTATGGAGGTAAATAGTGTTGAGATCCATGCTATTCAAATGACATGTATGCTTTATTTATAGAATGAATGGATTATACACTTGGGTGTTGAATCGAATCAAACTTGAGCGACACAATATTGTTGTGCAATGAACTAGTAAAGGGACCAAAGGGGATGGGTTTTCAATTGAACTACATTAGCATAGCAAGATCACTATGGTAGGAGTTTACAATTAGATACAAGAGCTGAGGGACAAATGTGGTTCCATATCTATTAGTGAAACTAGGCTCACTATGTAGTGAGCCACTATTTGTATGACTATGAGAAGGACATGCATAGGATGTTGTAGGTAGGTAGAGTTGTATTGTTGTTCAGTTGATGCAGTTATGTATTCTACATGCTTCAAGTAACAAATTGATATAGAGGTGTATGAGGGTAGGTTTAAATTTTATGGGCTTATGGTGCTTGGTCATGTTGTAAAGTTAAGTGTCGTGTATTGCCAATGATTTTTTATTTGATTTTGATTTTGTCCAAGCATAGGATTAACACCTCATCCAAACCCTTCTTAGAAGGTGGGAATGTAGTGTGCAACGTTGTTTGCGTAAGAAAATCTATGATCATTAATAAAATGATTTACTTATAAAAAAATGTCAATAATAAGAGATAAAACAAAGGAGGTTGAAGAATTAAACATTATGATATAATATTACTACATATGCAACTTTGCTAGTTATATAAAATTCCATTATGTAATCGATGGAATGTAACTGAGATCATAGTTGAGTGCTAGCTGTTAAAATTTTAGATAACAAAGATCTTATATTTGACTCACTTCTCCCTAAATATTGATGTAATTATATGGTAAATTGTATTCGTCAACCAATAAATGAAAAAAAAAATGGATTGTTCAAGACAGGACAAATCGTCACATAAAAAATAGCATTAATTATGTTTGGACCAATATAATAAAAAAGGAATGTGTAGTTTTATGAGGCAAATTCTGCACACAATCATTCATATCTCATATCCTCGTTGTAGCACATAAACAGATCTAAAGAAGTATATTTTAAAGGGAGAACCATTAAGCAAATTTTTTAGTAATTTCATGAGTCAAACAAACAAAACCAACTAATTTCAAAAAATCTTCATCCTTAACGGATATTATATTATTCAAATCCTACAAATATATATATATATATATATATATATATATATATATATATATATATATATATATATATTAGCCTAAGGTATGGTGCAGACTATAATAAGTACACAAACATAGGAATCAACTTAGGTTGTTAGATCTAATCAAACACATGGTTGAGATTTGATTAAAAATCAACATGCTGTCTCTCTAATCGATGAAAGTTTGGATTGGATTTGCCCCATGCATGTGTGTCCATGTCTTCCACCAAGCTCCAATCATTGATATTTTTATAACAGTATGTTTTTCACTTGCCTAATGTTTTTCATGAACAACATATGAATGCTCTTCATGCATACTCGAATAAGATAAGAAAAAATGTCGGTAAAGGAGTGTCCAGTCATACACTAATTTATTTGCTCTAAAACAATGTTACATTTTTTGTTAGTTGTAATGAGGTCTCCTTCCTTTCTTGTATGAAAATAATAATAATAATAATAATAATAATAATAATAATAATAATAATAATACTTTTTTTCTACTAAAAACCATACAAATCTCTATTAGTTAGAATAAGTTTATAATTTGTTACTTGAAAAATAAATTACCTAAAGCTAAATACAATCCTTTATAGTCTCAAAATAATTTACAATGTAAGCCCCAAACCCTAATCAAAATTTAAAATATAAAATAAACCCTAAAATATAAAGAAATATAATAATTTAAAATAAATAAAATAAATCCTATACAAATTAAAAAAATAAAATAAATGAAATAAATCCTACATCTTAAAGAAATTAAAGAAATCTAAAAAATATGAAATAAATGTAATAAAACCTAAAACCTAATCCATAGATAAATCTAAAAAATCTAAAATAAATAAAATAAACCATAAACTAAAGCCCTAAGCCCTAATCCCTAATCATTAAACAAATAAAAAAAACTTAAATTAAATAGAATAAATCCTAAACCCTAAGGTTTAAATTTATTTAGAAAACATGAAATAAATTGAGTAAATCCTTAAAAAAAATCTAAACAACTAAAATAGATGAAATAAACCACGAACCCTAAATTGTAAAGAAATCTAAAAACTAGTAAAATTGGAATAAAATTAAGACTCAATACCCAAAAGTAAAGGGATTAAATCACAAACCTTAAATAAATCTAAAAAACCTAAAATAAATAGATTAAACCCTAAACCTAAATATCTAAGTCCTAGAAAAATATTTAAAAAAAACTAAAATAAATGGAATATATCCTAGACTCTAAACTAATCGAAAAAATCTTAAATAGTTAGAATAAACATTAAACTATAAACCTTATACAAAACATAAAAATATAAAATAAATAGAATAAACCTTAAACCCTAAACAAAAACCTAAAATAGATGGAAAAAACTATAAACAATAAACAAATCTAAACTTAAACATAAATCTACAAAACTTTAAACCAACCTAATCTTAAACAAAAATATAGAATAACTAAAATTTACTACAAATTAATCCACAAAATTTAGAATTGAATAAATGGTAAAGGTAAGTCAATGTGATCAATTTGTAATGAATTTCTTTATTCTCATAGTAGTTGATCAATGTATGAACCAAGATATTGGTTAAGCCGATTGAACATGTTGCTTAATAGGTTATTATTAATTATGACAAAAGGAAAATATACTTAATGTAGGATTGAGAGAGGAAATTTTTTGACACTTTTGCTGCTTTATGGATTTAATCATGTGAACTCAACAATGAGCAAGAGCATCCAAACCAATCCATCCTTAAGCACATTCTCTTAGTCTAGTTCCCATTATAGTAGTTAAAAGAAAATCATTCTAGGTTAGCTCTTCAGCGTGCAGTCCATCACAAGTGATAAAAAGAATAAAGTTGTTTATAAGATATTACAAGGTTGCCACTATCCTATTTATATTCATTGATGTACTAAAATCAAATCTCAAACATTTATTTTCCTCATCATATGACCTATAAGCATTCCTACATTTGTACCAAGGATATTCGTTTGTACCTAACCCTAAATGTGTGTGTGAAGAAGAATCATGTGCTAGAATAGTTTTTTTAGCACATTTGTGGAATAGTAACACCATTAAGGGAAATTCATATTGTGCAACCTATTTAACAATAAACATTATATAATCGGTAACATTATTGAAAATATTATAAAATTTTCCATTATTCACTTGATGTTGGTTTTGCTGTGTTCTAACTTTATTTATTTATTTTTTCTTTCTATTTTTATGTCTAGCACCATGCATGAGTCAGATTCAAACCACTTTTGAGTTACTCTTCTTGATTTGCCTATGCTATCTTAAACCTGTTTTGGGTAGCTCATTTACTCTCTCTCTCTCTCTCTCTCTCTCTCTCTCCCCTCTATGATGATCAATTCCACTTTCTCGTTGTTTTTTCAATTAAAAAAATGAAGAGACATGGGTCCTATTTTTCAGTATCTCATTTGGTTTTAATCTATCTTTAACTCAACATCATTCATGATATTTAATTCAAATTATATTTTTTTCCCTCTTTTTTTACCCTATTTCACATTGTTGTAGCTTGCATAGATCTGATTTTTGGGATGCCATGTCGCTAGTTTGAAATTGAGTTGCAACATATTATCATGGAGTGGTTCTTCTCCTCTGCTAATTGGAGTGGAATCGTATATCTGACCAATTTTTATTTTTTTTTATTTGAACAAACTTGAAATTTAATATAAAGAATATTGGAAAATTTTTAAAATAGTGTTGATAATCTTTATAAAAAATCTTGTCTAAAAAGTGTTGAAACCTCATGATAACAATGTTGAAAACTTATATAAAGACTATTAAAAATATATTTAAATAGTATTGAAAACTCATAAAAGTGTTGGAAATTTCTTAGAACGGCGTTGAATTTTTTTATTAAAATTCATGAGGACAATGTAAAAAAATTTATATAAAGAGTGCTAAAATTTTATTTAAACAAAGTTGAAAACATATACAAAGAGTATTGATTTTTTTATAAAAAGCTTTATCTAAAAGTGTTGAAATGCATGATAAGTTGAATATAGATAGATAGATAGATAGATAGATAGATAGATAGATAGATAGATAGATAGAGAGAGAGAGAGAGAGAGAGTTGAAAATTTATTATAACCATGTTAAAAACTCATTTAAGGAGTATTGAAATAATATTTGAATAGTACTATTAAAACTTATATAAAGAGTGTTGAAAACTATTTGTACATCAATAATGGAAGTTTACAACAATACTCTTTATATTAAAATTTTAGTAAAATTCTATTGAAATTTTTACCTTAAGAGAATAATATTTTACATAATATTTTTTAAATAAATATTATAATAAAACTTCCTCGTTGTTTGGACTTATTTATAAATAGTTATGTGATAATTTTTAAACTCATATATGATAATTTTTCAACATTAAAATGACAATAATTTTCCATCAATGTTAAAATCTAACAACAAAAATATATTGTATTAAAATTTTAGTATAGTTCTATCGAAACTTTTACTTCATTTATAGTGAAAATTTTGTTGAAATTATGTTGAAACTTTTACATAAACCTTTTTTTTTTTGCCAGAAGTATATCAATATTGATCTTCATTTGTAGAGAAAAATTTTATTTTCATTTTGATATAATTATTTTGTATTTTCAATAATTGAAACTAATGATAATTTAATTTTTGAAAAATGAATAAGAGAAAGGTGGAACACTTATCCTAAATTTTCTTATTACATTTTTCAAGCCAATCTATTTAAAGTGTCACCAAGTGCACCATATGCACTGTGTAATCTATTGCACCAGTATAGGTTCCGCAAGGGGAGGAGGAGTCATATAAACAAATAAGACAGTGAAAAAAGTGCTTGGTCAATTTTTCTATCACCTACAATGATTGATGTATGTCATACTTATAGTTGGAAAAAGTTGACCGACTCGTTCGACCGGACCCGATATAATTCGCTTAATTCATCAACCTAATGCAGTCCAAATCCAATCCAAAACTGACCCGACTTGATACTGATCGGAATATAAGTGACCCAACATGACCCAAACCCAACCCAACTCCAACCCGTAACTCGGCATCAACCTAACCCACAACCAACCTAACCTATTATCAACCCAACCTGCTATCAACCCTATCTGATCTTACTCGACAAAACCAAATTCGATATTAATCAGTTATGATAATAACAAAATACACATGTCTTATTATTTATTTAAAGATTTTTAAAAAAAATATTATTATTTAAATTTTATTCATTTTTCATATTTGTATTGTGAAATTACTTATTCACTAATGATATTATAATTTTTACCCATTTTTTGTGCAAAAACACAATATTATAAAGCCATAATAATAAACAAATAACAATTAATAACACGTTATTAATCACATGCTTACATAAAGTTAGACTTAATACTTGCTTACGAGATTAATGATTTGGATTAATTTTAGTGGTCAATGTCCGATTTTACCCAAATCTAAAGTGAATCGATCTAGGATTAGTTTGGCCTGAACCCAACCCGACCCATCAAAATCTAAAAAGATATGATTCATTAAGTTAATCCAAACTTGATGCATCAAATTAACTCAAACACGAAA
The DNA here is from genome assembly GCA_039764185.1 of Tamarix austromongolica. Taxonomy (NCBI): domain Eukaryota; kingdom Viridiplantae; phylum Streptophyta; class Magnoliopsida; order Caryophyllales; family Tamaricaceae; genus Tamarix; species Tamarix austromongolica. The sequence goes on along the minus strand of CM077814.1, from coordinate 79,278,494 downwards.
TTACAAGAATATGAGCTTACTTGGCCTAATCTTGACCTAATAGAGATGTAAATGAGGCAGTTTCTGGGTGGGTACGCCCATACCCATATCTGTACACGTACCCGAATTCATACATGTACCCAAATGGATATCCACTTATACATCAATATCCGTATCTATTGGATATCTGTTACCCAATAAATACTATATTTACTCGCTAACGGATATTATCTAGAGGATAAATTAATTACCCAATAGATAAATCCATTTGGAGTTAAACCAAATGATAATTTTAACCAAAATATATACTATATTTATTTTAAAATTAAGGGTAAAAGAGTAATTATATATCGGGTAATTGGGTATAGATATAGATACAGGTATGGGTATGGGTACAGATATGGATATCCCATACCTGTATCCAACGGTTATTCTTTTTTTTTTCTATCTTCCATGTCCATTTAAGTATCCAATGAATAAAACCCAACATGTTTCGGATAAAATCTACCCTGTTTACATACATAGATCCAATCCGACCTAACAAGCTAATCCAAAATAATCTGAAACCAACCCAACTCGAACCCAAATTATCTCGACCCAAATCTGACCCGACTCGGTAAATTAGCTTGATACAAATCGGATTTGCAACGATCAAAACCCAAAACAACCCAAACAATTAGGTGATCTAATTCGACATATAACCTACCTGCAAAGAAAATGACCCGTAAATAACCAGACCCGATGACGACCAGACCTACTATAACTTGACCCGCCCGACCCAATTGCCACCTATAGTGATACTATAATATAGATGATTTATAAGATGTCAAATAATCTGGAAAACGATAAAATAATTATGTCTTATGAATATTTAAGATACAAACATTTGAACACCTCAACCTAAATCTAGTAGCCGGTCTCAATAAAATATAGTGCAATGTATCATTTTCTATTCATAGCAATCTCATAAGCTCAAGTAAAATTTACTATAAAGGTGTATAAACATCAAAGGTGGAAAAATCCGAATGTAAGACCTCTGACATCCGATACAATACCAACAAATTATTTGAGTAGTTGATTTAGGAGTGATATTTACCATATTGATATCCCTAGAAATAACAATGAGAGAGTTGAAATTAATATAGGAGTGGGTGGGTGTTGCTCTCATGAGTATAAATGTGAATTGTTTTATTTTTTGCATCTATATAATCCATAGTTCTCATGTCATGAAAATAAATATTTTCAAATTACATAACTAATGAAATAATGATCCTTATAAATCAATAATATTTTCTGACATTCATATTAGATTCTACCTTAGCTCAATCTTAATTCTCTTATATATAAATAAGTGAAATTATAGGTCTATCATCGTCCATTAAACTAAAGCATTTTATATGATGTAAAACAGCAATTATGCTTCATTCTCCCATATTTTTTTTTCTTTTAATCCTTACCTTATACATATGATGCAGGATGTCATCCGAAGAGAGGAAGATAAGTTAAGCTAATATGATTTTTTCTCTTTCTAATGGCTAATATACTTAAGTAATTATATTTATATGAACCTAATTATATGTAGGATTATATAGTATTTATGGACTATGAAGTCACTTCATAAAGGTGGTATTCAATACCAACTTGCCTCTCACTATCTTAACATTTTGTAAGAAGGTCTTGTGAATCTATAATCAATGAATTTAAATAATTATGTTTAATTTCTACGTTGATTTCACTTTGTTATCATTCTTTTAATTTGTCTCATATTATATATACACTTTTTAATTAGTTTTAATCTTATATATGCCCTCTTTTAGTTCTATAGAGTAATCCTTAATACAACACCACCAGTTAAATAAGTTTTTGTACCTTTGCTGCTAAACTTATTAATGTAGGACAAAAAAAATATGTTGATTGGTACTTAAGCTAGTTTTTTTTAACCATGTGTTGTTGACTAGCTAAGTGATGATGTGATATGAAAAATCTGCATAATTTTACAAGCAAATAGAAGTTTATAAATTTATATTGAATGCTACACTGACATTAAAGTTTTAGCTTCTATTTTCCTAGGTATACTATAAACTTAAACTAATGAGATTGTAAGACTTCATGAAATTTAAAATAAATATGAAATGAGATATTGTTGTTGACAGTGATTTGATTATTGGTGTATTCAATTCCCAAATTTGGCCTAAATTAGAGAGTTTTAAAGATGGTTGTCTTAGTCTTATCCCAGAGAAGTGGGAGGGTGTATGTGAAGGAGATTTTTTTTTACTTGCATAAAACAAGCAATTCATTCTTATTTCTCTTTATGACACATATAAAAATTACAAGATTCGTGAGTAAATAGGGCAATTGTGATAAAAAAAATATTGTCCTATATTTCTACTAAGATAAAATAAAGTTATCCTACCATTTTCCTATTATTTATGTTGTATTAGGGTTATAAGGGTAATTTTTTAGATTGTGCAAATTGTTTTAACTCAAATAGTGCAACAACAGTTGTCTTGCCAGATTCATATAAAAAATGGCAATTATTAGTGTCCCATTTGGCCAGCATACTAGGTTAAAAATATTATCTTATTTGATTTCCTATCAACAAGGGCAAAAATATTATTCTATTTGGACTGAAACAATTAGGGTAATTATATGTTATTTCCTTATCTATCCCACCTATCAAGGTAAAAACATTTCCATCTTTAATCCCTTAAACTACTTTTTTGCTATTTTATTTCTATAGTCTTTTTAACATAAAATGGATAGGATTAACTTTAATTCATTATTTTAAGTCTTACATAGCTACATCTATAATCTCATGTAAAACATCATGCATCTAATTAATACTAACTACCTCAAAGAATTTCTTAGCTATACACTGAGCTAACTTATTTGCTTCCTTACCCACGTGACTCCACTTCTTAATCTTAGCTCCATTTGCTAGAATTTTTCTATCATCTAAGATCCATCCAACTTGCATTATAATATTCTTGTTGTTCTTCAATCCCCCAATTACAATAGTTTATACCCCAACACCTAATTCCATGATACAAACATCTTTATTAAGTTTGAAGCTCATTTCACTCGATCTTTTCCACTTTTGTACTTTAGGTATAATCATGCTCATGTCGTGGTTTTTCCATTATGTCATCAATATGCTTTCTGTGTACTCTTTAATGTTATCACATGTTTGCAGGTGAAATACCCCAAAATCCTAATTTCTATTATCTATTATTAAATAAGATTTTTATGTGGGAGTTTAACCAAAATAATTCATTTTTATTAAAATAAGAGGAAGCTAATTATGTTAAACCAAAAAGAAATTTAAAAATGTTTTAAATAGGAGGAATTGTGGTATTTTAAGCTAATTAAGGATTTTATATTATAAATTAATTAAATAAATTACTTTATTTAAATTAAGAGGAATAAAATAGTTTCAAATTAACATAAACTTAATAAATAATTTAATGGTAAGAAAAGTTGAGTATTTTTCCTAATTAGTATGGAGGTTAAGGAAATTTATCTAAAATAGTCTAAACTAAGCAAAAAGGAATTTATTTAATATCTTATAAATATTAATATTTTAAATAGCCCAAAAATATTCTAAATAATTTATGCAAAGTCCCAAAACCTTAAATAAGCCCTCCTTTTTCCTTTTTCCTTTTTCCTTTTTCTTCCTTTTTCTTTTCCTTCTTTTTCCTTTCTCCTACTCTCCTCGCCGGATTTGGGCCTCGACCGGCCCAAATTCACCCTCCCTTTCCTTCTTCTCGCCGCGGCCCAGCGAGCCCGGCCGCCCATGATTCAAAACGCCGCGTTTTGGCGCTGAAGTCGCTGAAACGCCACGTCGCCATAAGGAGAAAATAATCGTTGCCAGACCGACTCAGACGCCGCGTTTTGCCCAAGTATAACCCAAAACGCAGCGTTTCATTAATAGGGGAAATAACCGCCGCCGCCCGGCCGGTTCCCCCTTCCTTTTTCTTTCCCCTGGACCGCCGGTCCAGCCCCTTCTCCTTCTTCTTTTTCTTCTTCTTCGTCTTCTTTCTCCCAGTGACTGCCTGCAACACGAAATTTCTGCCGGAGAAGAAAAGCCTGCAACGCCTCCATTAGCTCCGGTCGTGTCGCCTCTTCTCCCCGTTGAAATTCCCATGGATGTGACCAATCCTCGCAGCCTTCTCCCGCACGAAAACTCTTCCTCTTTTCAGGTAATTATGGCCTGAAAATTTTCAGGCCGTACGCCGGCCAACTTCACCGGAAAGCCTAACCTAACCCTAAGCCCTAACCTCCCACTTGATGCTCGTCGTTTCCCGTCCAATTTTTCCTAGAAATAGACCCAACTAATGCCTTAATCGGGTTCGACAATTGGGAACCCAGGCAGAGTAAACCGCACGCCGCCCTGCCTTCAGACGGCCGCCTCTCCGCCGTCATCCACCTCTACCACCTGCCCGTGCCACCAACATCCTCCCTGCAACCTCCTCTACCACCCCCATACTTCACTTTCTCGAAACCAGCCCCTTCACCCCTTCATTTTTCCCCTTTCTTTTCCTTCCTTGCCAGCCTACACCTCGACACCCCACTTCGACCGCCACCTTCGCAGCCTTGCTACCGCCGCCTCCGCCACCATTAGCCACCATCAACACGTCCCCGACCACCTCTTACACCCCCTCTCCACCTCTGCATCCTTCCTAATAAATCCTAATCCAAAGACCCTAACCCAAGGATAATAAATCCTACCTCCTTAACCCCCCTTCAAACCCCTCACCCCTCATTTCTGCATGAGAACTCACGCTACTCATGCAGCGTGAGCTTCCCCTTGTTTTGGGTTTATTATGGAAAATTTTTGAGGTATAATGATAATTATTTAAAGTGTTTTATTAAATAAATTTCTTTTATAAAGTCTTAACCTTTTTATTTCCACATTCTAACAAAATAGTGATGGATGTTATCTTAGGTGCTAATTGTGCTTGATAAGGTTTGATAATTTTGCGAGATTAAGGTAACCGTTAAATCCCGCTTAAATGCATGGATTAACGCATATTATCACATTAGGCATTATTAGTGTGTATTATGCTTGATATGTGTTGCTTGGCATATTATATGTGGTTAATGTGTTTGTTGATGAAAAGGAAGCATGATAGATTGATGATGTGTATGGGGATAATATTTAGGGAAATAATTTGGTGGTTAGGGAAAATAAAAATTATTATCCATGTTGCTATATGCTATGGTGATATTTATTACATGTGTAACATTTTGTTGGCGTTAGGGGGGATTTTAATAGTGTATATTGTATATGAGTATGGCCTAATACATAGATATGTGCTAATAAGCATTATATTAATTATAAGAGTCATGGATGAGACATTAAAGTTAATACTTCATGTGGTATTAATAATAATTTAATAATAAGGGTGTGTAAAGAGTAAAATGGTGAATTTGTTAATAAAAGGAGAAAATAGTAAATTTGGAGGTAGGGGTAAAATTGTAATTTTGTGAATAAGGGGTGACGTAGTAATTTTGTAATAAAAAGGACAATTTGGTAATGTTATAATAAAAGGGTAAAATTATAATTTTATGATTAAAGGGAAAAATAGTAATTTTATGATTAAAGGACGAAACGGTAATTTTACGATGGAGGGGCGAAATGGTAATTGGAAATTAAAGGAGGTAGGATAGTAACTCTATAATTAAGGATAAATGGAAAGGTTATAAGTAAAAGGGCGATGTGGTAATTTTGGGAGTTAAGGGGGGGTAAAATGGTAAATATGAAGGTAAAGGGGTAAAACGGTAATTGTGTAAATCAAAGGGGTAAAAGTGAACATTGGAAAGGAGTAAATTGGAAATAATAATTATTGAGGAGGGTAAAATAATAAGTTAATAACTAAAGGGTAAATTGCTAATTTAATAGTAAAGAAGGGTAAAATGGTCAATATGATAAATGTGAGGGGTAAGTTGGTAATTTAACCAGATGGAGGGTATTTTCGTAATGTTGGATAATGGAGTAGGGTAGTTTGGTAATTATGACAATTAAGAAGGGCAATTCGGTAACTTAAATAACAAAAGGGTAATTTGGTAAATTTAATAACGGAGAAGGGCAAAATTGTAACTATGATCATATGCAAGGGTAATTTGGTAACTTAACCAACCAAAGGGCAATTTGGTAATTTTGACAAGGGGGAAGGGTAGTTTGGGAATTGATAATAAAGGACGGTAAATTGGTAAGTAATTGAATAAAGGGTTAATTTGGTAATTAGGATGAGGAGGAAGGGTAATTTGGTAACTTGACCAACTCAAGGATAATTTATTAATTATAATAAAGGAGAAAGTGGCAAAGTGGTAATCTAACCAATTAAATGGAAAGTATATTAAGTGTAATAATTATTAAGGGGGAATTAATGTCCTAATAAGTATGATAAATAATTTAGTAACCTAAATCGAATAAGGGATAACTTGGTGATTTTGTAACAAGGAGGGTAACATGGTAATTTATCAAATAAGGAAGGGTGACGTAGTGATTTTATAAGTAAAGGGGTAAATAAGTAGTTGTATCTAGTATATCATTATAATTGTGGAATTCGTAACATGGCTCTAATAGTGTTGATTAACGAGGTAAGAATGTTTGATGATTAGTAAGTATCACGAGAATGAGTTTAAATTCGGAATTAGATGAGTTTAGGATGGCCTTAATGATTCTCCTATGTTACTTTGGATGACCATCTGAATAAGAAATTTCTGATGATATCTGGACGATTAAAGAGGATAAATATCTGATTGTCGTGCCTTTGTGATCACCCTTAATTAAGACACTAATACTTAAAGTGAAAGACCTCGAGATCGGGAATGGTGACTCCTTAGGGGTCGCTACCCTAAGGACGTGGTTTAGTCCACGATTATTATGGTATTTGCTGGTGTGCCTTTGTGCCCCATCCAGGCCCTATATCTACTCTATCTAGCTCTACGGACCTAGTTAGGGGGTATGCATACTTAAGGATTAGGTATCCTTGTCGGTAGGGTACTGGGTTAGCTTCATGCACCAGTACGACCAGGGTACCTTTGTGTCCCTGGGTTACTAGTTGAAGGGTACTGAGTTGCTTTTATGCACCAGTGCGACCGGTGTACCTTTGTGTCCCGGGTTCTTGATCTCCCTATCGAGGCAAATAAAATGGAATTGTTGTGCTGAATAAAAAGGGAAAATACAAATTGTTAAAGTGAAAGATTAACGAGCCAGGACCAGTTGGTTTATATGTTGAGTACCGATCCATCAGAAATAATAGTGGCCCAGGATGTTTTGCCCTGGTTGATGTTCATGAGTATTGATCCACCAGATATAATAGTGGCCCAGGATGTTTCTACCCTGGATGATATATATACACGTATTCCGACCCACCGGCCAGAATAGTGGAGGTCCTGAGCTCAATAAAATTCATTTTGGATGTGAATGAGTTATGGAAAAATACTAGTCATTGAGACGATTGATTAATGGCCTCAAGGCCCGAAAAATATCTCGATTACTGATCATGGCCTATTTGATATTGGTTGCTTGATTATGGGATATATGAAAGTGAATTTTACGTATGCGCTATTAATGTATGATTGAATCATTGGATGTACAAATAATTGGATCTGAATACCATGTTTATACCTATGGTCATATCTAAATGTAGTAGTGTCATGTGTAATATGGCGTGCCTGTATTTTAAGTGCGTTTTTAAAGGGTTACTCAGTACCGTAGTACTGAAGGGTTCCCTTCATGGGGCCCCTGCCTATTCAATGGGCAGTATCCCTTGCAGGTTGTATTCAGGTGCTATTCAAGTGGGCCCTTGGGGAGAGCGTAAGGTACTGTCCGGAAATTTTTAGGGTTTTAATTTATCTCCTTTAAATTCAACGTATTTGTCATTTTGTAATCACCGTGGTTGAATGTTTCTCTTGTAAAGTATTTACTGTGCTACTCTGATCTTCGAATGCTTAAGTTCTCGTAAAATTTTATTTAACTCCTTTAGCCTTAGCACTTAGTACTGGGACGGTATGAGTGAACCGATCTGGTACTAAGTGTGGCGGTAATACTCCCAAAATTCACGGTTTATTAAATCGCTTCTGCTAAATTTCTTTTAATTAACGAAACTTTTCAGTAGTGAATTTTGGGGGTGTTACAGCATGATTCTTGCAAATGTGTAGTCATTCCTAGACCACTAGATAGCCCAAGGAAAATTAACTCTCCATGCAACTACATCCTCATTTCCATAACACAATGAATTTATCCAATTCATTTAGCTCCTGTATGTAGTTTTCAAAGGGGCTTTGGCTCGACACCATTTCCGAATGTAGTGAGCTCTTGAATAGTCCTTCAAGACACGGATACTGGTCTTTTTCTTCCTATAAATGTCACAATCATACACTCAATCAACCCTACACTCTTGAACATTTCATTACCAACACCCCATGCAAATGAATGGGTTCATGCAATGTTAAGGAAAAAATGTTTTAAGAACAATTATCTTGTGGTTTTGACAATAATTTTGAAGCATTATTAAATTACTCGTTGTTGAATCTTTAATAATGATTCTAAAATAGTCATAAGAAATCTAATAAAATCATGGAAACTAGGGTAGGGATGACTTTTAATAATGATTCCTAACTAAAAGTGTTATATAAAGATTTGGGAACCATTATTAAAAGTCCAAATTTTTAAAAATTCACACTGTTTTAATGACGGTTCCTAACTAACATTGTTATCAAAATGCAATGTTAATAATGATCATGCCTAATGAGTATTAAATACCTTGAATTAAGATGTGTTAAATAAACTTTTTTATTTGGAAAAATACATGGTATAACTTTGGATTTAGTTAAAATATACGATATAACATTGAGTTTTCATAAATGAATGATATAATCTTGAATTTTTGGAGTTGTACACCAAATAATTATTCATGAATAGTAACCTATCCAAATTAAAGAAAAATGTAAATTTGAGCTTACAAAAATACAATTTTACTCCATCCTATTTTACACATCATTTCCTCCATTTTTCTTATCAAATTCCCTCTTCTTCTTTTTTAGTCAGTTAGCTACTCTAAACTTTAATATTCTATCTTTTTTACTTTTATTTATTTATTTATTTTCATTTAATTAATTAATTTATTGACTAAAAAATGTAAAATAAATTTGTTTAATATATAATAAAAATAATAATTTATGTTCCCCACTCCCTCCCTTTTTTTCTTTCTCTCATTCCCTTTTCCTCGACTCATTTCCCTTCATTTCTAGTCTCTGGTTTTCTTTTTCTTTCTTGAACTCTTCACCATTTTTACTCGCCCCTTTTGAATTATCCTAATGTGACAACTGGATTTTATGGAGTTGGTTCATTTTGCGATTGAGTTTGGTTAATTTTTAGGTTCACTCTAGGTTGAACTAAAGCTTCTTCTCATTTCTAAAATGATCAAATCTTCAAATTTTTGTTTTGGTTGGTTGTTGGCTAGAATTTGGGATTTGGGGTGTCTGTTTGTGATGTTCATTGTTTTGGATCAAGAATGGTGAGTTTACTAGAAGGAAATGTAAGGATATGGCATTGTTCATCTAACTATACCAAGGTTTCAGCTTGCATTTTTGAGATTTATATCTTCTACTCGATATGGTCAAAGGCAACATAATATTAATATTCCTAAAGTTGATGATTTGTAAAACTTCCCTATTTTGTTTTTCTCAAGTCGAAAAAATGGGGCCCACTCATACCATTAAGTTTGATTGGTGTTCGATTCTTAGATCAAGATTTTGACATTATTACTTTGATTTTTTTTAAAAGTCATCTGGAATGTTTTTAGTTATGTTTGTGCTCAAGTATGAAATTAATCTCACTCGACCTTACAACGTAAAACTAAGCATAGACCAATGATGATACTTTAGTTTGATTGGAGATTTTTGAGTTCATATTAGACTTTGAGTTTATGCTTCCTAAATGGTGTGTGCCCCTAGTTGAATCAACTCTGCTCAAATTTGATTTTGTCAATTGGGTTCCATTGTAAAGGTAGGCTCAATTAGGAAGAAGACAACATCAAATGGAGGAAGAAGACGATAGGAGTGAAAAAGGAGGAAGAAGATGACAATAGTAAAAAATATGGGTTGGTGGTAGTTTTTTCTTTATTTGGTGAAAATTAGTAGACTAGGTAATTGCTAATTTATATTGAAGTTTTAATAATCTAATTAGTATTATGAAAAAGTTAAATGATTAATTTTTTATTTATGTTATATTTTTATTCAATAAATAAATAATAAATAAAATATTATGAAACTAAATTATATTTACAAAAAGTGAAAAAAAAAGTAAGAGAGAAAGTCAAAAATAAATAACTTATAATGTTAAATTTAACAACATCCAATTGAAATATAAATATAGAAAAAACTAAAATATTAAAGCTAATTGTATCTAATTGATTAAAAGAAGAAGGAGAAAAGGAGTAAGAAAATTAGAGGGCGTGATAAACAAAATATGTAAAGGTAAAAATAGTCTTTTCACAAGCTCAGTTTGTAAATTTTTTTATGAGTTATCTATTTACTAAGATTTACGTAGTGTATAGCCTTCAAAATTCAATGTTATATAATTTGTTTTTGAAAATTTATAATTATATCATATATTTTATCTAAACTCATCACACATATTTCTCTTTTTATTTTGTTAATTCTTCATAGAGGTAAGGTTATAAATAATTCAAGTCGAGTTAAGTATTCTTAAATTTGGGATTAATTAAACTAGTCTAAAACTAAAATTTAAATTTGACTCATTTAACTAAATTATTTTTTAACAAGTTAGGTCAAGTTATAGTGTTTAAAAAGATTAAACTCATAAACTTAGATCTGTAAACAATTAATTTTAAATTTTCTATATTTAGATTTGATTTAGTCAATAAAATATTCAAAGTTAAAATTTTAATTTAATTTATTTAATTAAATAAATAAGTCGATCAGACTTTGCCCGTGGATGCCTATAACTTATTTACGGCCGGTAGGTGTAACTTAGGATCCAGGAGTAAGATATAACAATCGTCAATTTGGCAAAAGGCGGCGAAAACTAGACGAAAAAAAAAAAAAAAGAAGAAGAAGAAAAACCCTGAGAGTTGAAAAGGACGTCGTTCCCGTCTCCGTCATCTTCGCCATTAAATTCTTCTTTACGATGAGCGACTTTACCTCTGTATCCATCACCAACGTATGGCCGATTTCCGTTAGGGGCAGTTAAGGATTGAATCAAAATATCACTCGCTCCTTTTCTTTCCCCATTTGCGCTACTTAAATTTGTCCAACTTTGTTTTGCAATATCCTCACTTCTCTTGCCCTATTCCATAACCGTCAACAAATGTCAACCCAATCCAACGGATATCCACCTTTGCGGTGCTAATTTGCTATCATAATTTCCCTTATTACCCCGGCGATATGGATGCCGATGATACCAGTGCCTCTGTCGCCGCTGGCGGTGCTAGCTCAAGCACAAGCACAAGCACAAGCACGACTGCTACCGCCATCGCCATCCCCAGTGCCACGCCGCTGCAGGCGATTCCAGGTTCAAATCCAAGTCCGACTCCGTTTCCTATTTCAAATGTCAATGGTCCGCCACCGTTCTTATCCAAGACCTATGATATGGTGGATGATCCGTCTACTGATGCAATTGTGTCCTGGAGTCCAACAAACAATAGCTTTGTTGTTTGGAATCCTCCCGAGTTTGCTAGGGATTTGTTGCCTAAGCATTTTAAGCATAATAATTTTTCAAGTTTTGTGAGGCAGCTTAACACTTATGTAAGTTTTCTTCCTCATCCCTTCCTTATTCTTGTTCGTTAATATTGGTGGTGTTCTTTTCTTATTTTGTTTATATTATTGCTTGCACTTTTATTGATTTGTATTGCCCGTGCTGTCCGGTTTTGATGTACATGGTGGGATTTAAATTCAGTTCAGTGGCAACTAAATGACATTTTCTGGATTTTATGAGCTTTATGCAAGTTTAGGTGGACATGTCTTCTTATTATCTAGTCTTATCCTAGTAATACGGGCTGTCATTTTAGAGACATAATAGGAGGATGAATGCTTTGGAGGCACTTTCAATCATGGGCATGAGATATCACCTAATTAAGACCAAAGCTAGTGTACTATTTATCTGGTTTCTTCTATGAACAATGACTGACATTCTAGGAGCAAGGTGCTGAAGAAATATTCGGAAGTTTCAACGTCAATCCTAAGCAATGTACCAATGTGTATAAGTATGTTTAACTTGGCTGTACAGATGAAGCACTAGAAGTAATGTAACATCCTCGTTTCCACAATTTGAAATTTTCATTTATAATGAAATATGCGGAAGCAAAATAAGAAAAAGAAGAATGATATTGTCACATCCAACACAAAGAAAGATATGACCAGTACCTAACCTATGTCGGATGCAAAGCTAAAATCAATCAAACTCAAAGATTAGGAGTAGTTAGTACCTAATCCAAGCTTAAGGCAGACCAACAAAACTACTTAACAAGAATGAAAGAGAAATATACAATAAAATAGAGTAAGGTAAATGCTTGACAACACATTTGATGTCCCAAAATGGCAACAACAAGAATAAGGGGAGCATAAGTACAAATCCAAGCACGTGAGAAATACTACAACGGATAGCCCTAGCTACTCTTTGTCTCAAACCTGAAGCTTCCACCAATATCAACACATCCTAAACATGTTCCCTCAAAAGTTGTTCCTTGCCTTTTTGAATTTAGCAATGACCATAAAACAAATATGTCAGTACTCGTAAAACATCAGTACTCATGTACTAGGAAGATCAAACTACTATACTAAAGTAAGGGAAGCATGGAACACAATATAGGCATAACATTATGCATAACCCACGCAAACTTAAGATCATGCATAAAGATAAATAATCACATGGTTTTAATAAGTCACACATAATTCATGTGATTGCAGAGTACTCAGGTGCAATATCGCCAACTAACTCAAACAACTATTCTTTAAACGACTAACAGACCATGTAACAAGGGTAGTACAAGGCGGTAATCATCAACATCTCATAATGTATAACTGTCTCAACCGGCCGAGGCACAACCAATGCACAAACCAGTGCATCATTGATATTTTGAGTATAACATCTTATACACAACTTAGGATACCAAGGTACCTAAGCCATTGATAATGTTTTAAGTGATAACATCTAATACACAACTAGGAATACTAAGATACCCAAGCCACTGATATTTTAAGTGATAACCTCGAACACACAATTTAGAGTACTGAGATACCAAATCATGTTTTAAGTGATAACATTTAACATGGAATACTAAGATACCCAAGCCATTAATGATTTATGTGATGACATCTAACACAATTTTTTTTTAATTATTAAGCCACATTTAGGTGATCCAATCAAACCATTTCATTTGACTTTGAGAGGGATATCATTTCAACCATGGAAACCACCATGATCATCAAGTAAAATAATTCTCTCACTTCTAAGATATCTAGTTCAAGAAGTATGAGATTACTTGTCGTAATACAAAAATTAAAGTTTAAAATCCTTAAGTAAACGTTATCCCATAAGGTGTGATTTAACCTATGAAATAGAAATGAGCCCTTTGATTTGAAAGGTTTTTGCACTCAGGGGGCCAATTTGAAGTACGTGATGTTTCTTTCATTTTAAGTAATCAGTGTTTTGATTCAATCAGGATCCAAATATAATAACCACATCAAATCAACAAGATTTTGACCACTGAGGGTTATAACCATCAACTAGCCATAAGGTTAGGGAACAAGCCATAGTCTCGTAACATATAACCAATTTATTTCCAACTTTGTCATTTTATTTCAATTATTTAATTGTCAACATAAATTTGACTACTGATGATGTGGTCAATGGTCGAATCTAAAGTCAACTAAGGTTGACCTATTCTCATTTATCTGACACGTAAACAAATTAACTCACCAAAACACACCACAAGTGCTTAAAGATAACACTTAACACAAAAGTGCATTGATCAAAACCTTAAAATAATCTCTTTACATATTTGAGTCTAAAATAGCGAAATAAGGCTTTACGTCATTTTTAGAGAAATTATTATTCACGGTCAATGGTCAAAGTCATAATCAAAGTCAAAGTCAATGTAAAATTTAAGGTCAAAGCTCAAGTTAATGATCAATGGTCAATGGTCAAAGTAATTACATATTTAACATTTTATCATTTTAAGGTTAATTTGATTATTTTATGTTTAATCATGATTAATCTTCTATGAACCCTATTGATTTTGTTAGTGAGGTAATTAAGCCAAGATTAACATGTGATTAAGATTAGTATGAAGAACACTTATGCACATGTTCGATGACTAGTGACATTTTATTCAAAATATTCAAGCTTTCATTCTCAACTTTGATAACTTATAACTTTGGATTATATCAAGCTAAATGATACCATATCTTATATCAATTTGCACCTAAAAATGTTGTTGAACAACTTAAAATTCCTGTAACATACAAAAATCAACTCTAACATACAAATCTAGCTCAAAACTGATCCTATTATTTTTGGTGTTGGCTTGGATAGATTTGCACACTTACAAATAAATGATCATAACTTTTTTGCTGCTTAACATTTTTGAAATTCAAAAGTTGTATTGGAAAGTAAATATATCATGCTTTAATTTGATATCTTATAGGACTTCTAACTCTTAGCCAATTGAGAGCAGTTAAACATGGAAGTCAACATAAATTCTGTGATATTGAAAGATTCTATACTTCTTTTATATAAAATAATGGTCAAAACTCCAATAAACATATGATTATCACGCTCTTCAATATCATAAAATCATGCTTCATGAATCCAATATATTAACATACCCATAATAAGCCATGAAAATTCATAAAATCACACAACTACCTATATGATGTCATATAAAATCATGCTTTTTGATAAGTTATAGTAATCTTACTTGGACATATGAAATCAAAATTGAAGAATGGGAAGGAAAGGCTTGATCAGCTTTCAACCAATTTGAACCCAGCCTAATAAAAATCAAGAATAAAACATGAATTATGATACAAAATCATAAGAGAAAGAGAGAGAGAGAGAAATAACAGAAGGAAAGTATAATAGTTAACCAAGCTTGATGTTGTGAATTGGATGAAAGCTTCGAGGATGAAATTGGAGAATGAGTGGGGCACAAATGGTGGAGGAAAGGGATATAAGTGGTGTGGGTTTTACTTGGGAAAAAGAAGAATGAAGTGGAATAAAAACCAATGCCAGACAATGCTTAGCAAATAAGGAAAATAAATGTTTTTATGGTTATTTCTCATCAATGGGGTGGGCTTCATGGGGCTAATGTGGCTTACAAAACTAATGGAAAATGGGCAGGTTTGGTGTGCACAAGGGGGATAGATGGAGGCTTACAAGTTGTTTGGGGGGCTTAAGGTGGAAGATTAAGGGGACGTACGTGTGGTATTTTCATGAAACTCATGATTAACTTAGAGTTTTGTTTCTACAAGTAAAATGAGTGTATGGAAGGGGATGTGGCGCCACTTAGGCTTAGATTGGAGGGTTAGAATTAGATCTAAAATAGATTTGAGTGGCTAGGATTGAATATCGAAAGAGAGGACAGGACTCAAGGATAAAAGATTGATTTTCTGAATTTTATTTCACTTGAAAATGGTAATTTTATCTGAAAATATTAAAAACAAAAATAAAAATTTTAAATTCATTTTAACTGAAAAACATCACAAGACACTAATACTTGAAGTTTCATAATTTTTTTATCATTAAAAAGATTATTTTGAGTGCAAAACACAATAAAAACTAAGACAAAAAACGTGTTTTTCATCAAAACTTCCATTTACCATTTTTTAAAATAGCTAGGAGACTCGAAAAAATTCAATGAATTCAAATATGATCAATTTAGAATGAACTAGGAGAAGTTAGATGGTCAAAAGTGGTTCAGAACTCAAAAGGTCTCATAAAATCGAAATCATGAGAAAGGATAAGAATTCTTGAACGAAACGATACCAGGCTTCCAAGTCTTTTAAAAGGTGTAATAAACCAAAATAGAATAACGTTATCTCAATAAAATATAAATTCTGAATGATTGGACATGCAGCTTGAAATTGCTTGAGATGCTTAGGCAACAATGAGAGACATATAGAGTGTTGGTCCTCCAATTTGATGCCAAAATCTGGCATACTTTGTAAAACACCATGCTTCCCTTGTTCTGTACCTGAATGAGGCAGTACTCTCACTGTTCTTGATCTGTCTTGGTTCACATATATTTGTGTTTTGTTATTTACCCCAACTACCTTCCTGTTCAAAGATTTGTAGTTGCGAAGTTTGTGGTTCATGCATTGAAAAAGTCTTGGGAATGGAGTAGTTGCTTAATACTAATTTGGAACTTCTAAATAATCATCTTTAAGCAATCTTTATGATTTGTATATGATTGTTATGCCTCATAGCTCAGGTGAGTTCCCAGGTTCAAAAGGGCTGGTTTGTGGGGTTGTACAATGCATTGTAGGTAGGGTTGTAAATGAGTGGAGCTAGCTCGGTATTTGGCTTGTTCGTTTAGTTGAATGAATCGAGCCCGAACTCAAAAAAGTGAACCTTGGCTCATTTTTTTTTAAACTTTGGCTCATGATTTTGGTTCGGCTTGTTAAAAGCTTGGCTTGGCTCGTTCATTTAGTTAAGTGAGCCGAGCGCGAGTTGGGAGTGTTCGGCTTGATTGTGGGCCTTAATTCATTAGTTTGGGGTTTTGGGTTGATGGGAAATGGGTTTTAGGAATATGGGCTTTGGATTATGAGATATGATTTGCAGCATTTTTGGTTGTGCTATTGTTGGTGGTTTTTACCTAACTTGGACTTTTGTGCAAATCTTAGTTTTGCATGCTTTATCAATTTGCACAAAAATGAACAATCTTCTGTCTGTTGCTGCTAGCAATTGACATAGATGTAAAGAAAGTTCAAGCATGACATGGGATGAACAATTCTGCGTGGAAACCTCATTCTAACATCAGTTTTGCTTGCTTGAACATGTTTAGGGTACTGTTGATTAGCTGGAATGATTAGTTATGCAAATGTATTATTTACCATCTCCATTCCCATCATTTTATTCCTCCTAAACTGATGAAAACAAGGGAAGTGGATAGATCTTGACAAAAAAATTATTTTTTAATAAAAGAATTGACTACATCAGTATGGCTGATTCACCTATTTACTTTATTGATCAAGCTTATTTTTGTTATTTCAGAGAACTTTGAAGTTAGTGATGTCCAGTTGTGTAAATTCATGCAATCTTGATCTTTTTCTTTTTTTATAGATTGCAGATGAAGATCTTGGTAGATTCTGGTGGTGAGGTTTTCTTGGTTCATAATCATAATCAATGGCATATTGTAATTTTTAAATGTTTCTGACCACTTTCTTTTGTCCTTTTTTTGGGGGCTCTTCCAAAGAAATGTCAAGTTGGTCAAGTGCATTGGGTAGGAGATGCAGAGAATAGCAATCAAAGACACTGTTGACAGGCTTTCCGATCCTTTTCCAGATTATAAATAGTGTTTCTGAAGGCATTTATCTCTACAGTTTCTGCCTGTAGTATATATTTTCCTCTCGTTAGTGTTGCATATCTTTTCAAAACTTCAGATACAAGTACCCAACACCCATCCCTTTGAAATATATCCTAATTTGCTCGTTTGGCGTGAGCACTGGCATTTGATTCAGTGTCCCTTCATCTGACCTAGTTCCAGAGTTACTGAGTGGAAAGTCAGTGAGAAAAACATACGCTTTCTATCAGAATCTAAATCTGCCTTTTCACATACATGCCTTGCTGTGTTGGAAAGGCCGATACAGAGAGGAATATCCACTCTAGGATTACACTTGCCATCTCATATTTGAATTATTAGTTGATGATGAATTGAATCACAAATTCTTCATCATTACTCGATAGAATTGACTATTGACATGTATGTTACTGCAGATGGTAGGGTTCTGGTGAGTATTTACTATCTTCCTGTAAAAGTTCTGTCAGCATGAACGACATTCAAATTCAAGGGCACATTTTATTTATTTCTCTTGAAGCTCATTTATTTCTTTTCAGTACATCTGAACCAACTGATCACATTGAAATCCTGAAGTATGGCCCTTTTTTTCCTATGCTTTATTCGCATTATCGACTTAGGTGATAGCCTAGATAAGTATTTGGTTCTATTATTGGATACACAGTTGAAAGCTGCTGTGTTGACATTGGATGGTTATGCTTGGGTACATATGTAACCCAGACTGTTTATATGTAACCCTTTCGTGCTTATAAAACTAAATGGGATAATTCTTGTGTCGTATTGAGCATGACGTCTGATAAAACCAAGAGTATTGAGTAAACACTATTTGATTGGGAAGGTGAATGGATTTATGTTGTAATTGGCTGACAGAGAGCTGGAGTTGAAATACTTTGTCATGTTGTATTAAACATGCAATTTACCTTGTTGGGGGAGGACCAATAACCATTCTGTCCCATATTGCTCTCTTGATACGGCCACATTTTTTCTTTTTTTTCCTTTTCCATGAGTTTTGCTTCAATGGAAGCATGGAAGGCCCCTTCCTGTGGTCTCCTTTTATTTGATCGGGCACATGATCACATGGCCAGTACATATCTGGGCATCTATTAAGATGGCTGTCTCCCTATTATTGTTGTGGCATTTTGAGAATAACTAAATCAGTTGCACTACACCATCCTTTTACTGGCATGATTGGAGGATTATGTCTCTCTTTGTAGACTCTAAGACAGTGCTTCCAATTTCTTTTATTCTCCTTTGACCTTTTTCCCTTCCATGGTCACTGGTCACTGATAGTGAATGTTAGAGGGAAATTAGTTATTATTATTATGAGATCCATTAATCATATATAGAGATTAGAGAATCAGATAATGGTGAAGAGGTCATATTAATGTCCTGAAGGATGTACATGGGCCTCAATTGTGGTATTGTGACGGCTGCTCAATGGTGCCAGTTGACTGTAATCAATGAATAATAAATTTTGAAAATATTATGTTTTGAATAGAAGTAAACAGTAACCTCTGACACGGATTAGATTGCATTTCAGTTGGCTGTAATAACTATCTGATATTGGTTTGCAAAATATTGTTTATGGGTGTAGTGACTTTATAATGAAACCAGAAACTGGATCGTGGTTGCTCCTGGTGAAGCTATGTTGAGTTTTGCAAAATGTGGCTCCTTTCCGGTTGAAGTGAGCAATTCATTGATTTTTCCATATTTTTTATGCGTCTGTAGGCTATTTTGACATGTTTGTGCTCCTCTTATCTTATATATATAGGAATGATGGCTGTAGGTTGGGGATGAATGCTGCAAAAAATAAAAAGAACCAGCATGATGTTTTGGTGCATATTTCTGCAATTTGTATCTGGCGTATAATTTCTCAAATGATATTGCCTTTGGGCTGGGCTTCTATCCTTCTACTCTATTAATTAAAATTGCATTTCCTGCTACTTCAATTTATGTTTGTCTTTACTTCCTTCAGGGTTTTAGAAAGGTGGATCCAGATCGCTGGGAATTTGCAAATGAGGGATTTTTACGAGGTCAAAAGCACTTGCTTAAAACTATCACACGACGAAAACCTGTTCATGGACAGAGTCATCAGCACCCACAGCAAGTGCATACTCAAAACACAGTGGGGGCTTGTGTTGAGGTGGGTAAATTTGGCCTTGAGGAAGAGGTAGAGAGGCTTAAAAGAGACAAAAATGTGCTTATGCAGGAGCTTGTTAGGTTGAGACAGCAACAGCAGGCTACAGATAACCAGTTACATAACATGGTGCAGCGTCTGCAGGGTATGGAGCAACGACAGCAGCAAATGATGTCATTCCTGGCAAAGGCTGTACAGAGCCCTGGATTCTTGGCTCAGTTTGTGCAGCAACAAAACGAAGGTAACAGGCACATAACAGATGCCAACAAAAAACGAAGGCTGAAGCCTGAGGATATTGTGGAGGGAGGTCAGATTGTTAAGTACCAACCTCCAATGAGTGAGGCAGCAAAAGCAATGATCAGGCAACTGAGAAAAATGGATCCAAGTTTGAGCAACAACTCTGATAATTCCTCGATTGGTGATTCCTGCTCTTCTAATATAATCAATAACAATAGCCAGGTATCAGGAGCAACTCTTCGAGAGGTGCCTCCAACATCTGGGCAAAATTTTGCATCTTCGACACCAGGAATGATGGGTCATGGTCCTGCAGCTGCTATATCTGAAATTCAGTCTCCGCCTGTAGTCTCCAGTTCTGAAACAGTTACAGCATCAGAGCTCCCAGAAGTGAGGAGGCTGGTTGGAAACGAGCCTGGTTCTTCCATTTTACTTCCCCAGCTAGATGCCGTCATCCCTGATCTATCTCCTATTCCAGAAATGAAGAACACTGTGAATATGCCTCATGAAAATTACATATTACCAGACACTGAAGAAGAATTCATGGACTTGGCATCTCTGGAAGGGCTCAATGGGACAATGGCCATTGATCTTGATAAGCTGTCGCCTGATCCTGACATTGATGCATTGCTTGACTCTTCTTGGGAGCAATACTTAGACGGAAATATGATGTCTGGGGAGAGCGAGACAGCTTTACCTTCTGGAGATGTTATTATCCAGGAAAAGGAAGAATCTCCTCCGGAGAATGGATGGGACAAATTCCAGCACCTGGATAAGCTGACAGAACAAATGGGTCTCCTCAACCCAAAGGGCAAAGGAAAATGACCCATTTGTGATTGTGGAGCCCACATTCATTCATGTTGCTGCTGCTTCCCAGGACTATTATCTCTGTCAACCCAGCGGCCAAGTTAGGCCTGTACAACTTGGAATCTATGTCTATGCAGACTGCTGTTGCATATGAATGCAATTGGCTGATGGTATCTTCAGCAAGCTATTGTTATGTGGAGTAACTTTGTAATCGATTGCACGGATTGATAATATGGTGCGGCAAAAATCTGCTCGATCTAGATTTGTTGATTAGCGACCGTTTTAAAGCTCTTGGTCTGGCTTGTATATTCTAGGATTCCGTTATTCTATCGCATTTTTCTGGTTATGAAACACCAGCAAGCCTCGA
Organism: Tamarix austromongolica; assembly: GCA_039764185.1. NCBI lineage: Eukaryota > Viridiplantae > Streptophyta > Magnoliopsida > Caryophyllales > Tamaricaceae > Tamarix > Tamarix austromongolica. The sequence continues at coordinate 79,257,421 of CM077814.1, read as the reverse complement.
AGTAGATAAATTTCGGACTGCTTTTCTGATTTCTTTTCATATTTTGGAAGTTCCTTGGACCCAAAAGAGATGCTTGAAGTTTCCTGCCTGGCTTTTCTACTTCTTGGTCAAGTTGTAAACATGTTCCACGTCTTGATTGGACCCGACTAGGAAACTTTAACTTCACCTTTTCTTTTACTAAATATATACCCATATACCTTTAATTTTATCATTGTTTTTAATTTTATCCCTCTCATTTTTCTACCCTTCAATTCTCTCTAATATATTTTCTTTCTGCTGTTTCATCTCAATTCTTTTCAAATTCTTTCCAAATTTTTAATTAATTAAGCAAATTAGATTGAAATCAACGATCCAATACATTCTACATCAAAAGGCATATAAGATTTCATCTTTTTTTTTCTATTAATTTTTATTATTTTCAAATTAGTTGAAATGCAAAATATAGTTATTGTATTATTCTAAATTTAGGTATTTTTTTCAATGAAATTAATGTTTGTATACATAAATTGAACTTAGATTAGTAAAATAATTATAAAGTTTTGGTCACAATTTGATCTTCAAACCATAAAAATGGAGGTCAGGGTCGAAATAGTATGGTCACCCGTCATCCATGCCTATTAACGAGTAACTCACTTGATGAAATACGCTAGCGGGCAATTCACCCGTTAGGAGTCCCAACAGGTGGGTAACTCATCCATCACACATACTTTCTCTAGCAGACAACTTACCTATCACCTATGACACCCATCGGATAGTTCACCTGTAAAATTTTGTTCCAAACGAGCAACTCACCCGTTGAAATTGTGAACCCCTGAAACCCTCTAACCTTAAACCCTAACCTTATAACCCTATCCCTAAACCCTAACCCCTTTAACCCTTAACCCAAAATCCTCTAACCCTTAGCCATAACCCTAAACCCTCTAACTCTAAACCCAAAATCCTCTATTCCTAAACCCTAAACCCTAACCCTAAACATAAACCCTCAAACCAAAAATTATCAAACTCTAACCCTAACCCTAAACCATCAACCTTCTAACCCTAAACTTTTTAACCCTTAACCATAAATTATTGATGAGCAAATGCATAATATTTAATAATAGTTTTTTTGTTATAATTGGCAGATAGCTGGTAGAGGAGGTAGAGGAAAAGATATGAGACAGGTTACTCCTGTTACCACTAGGGTAGGAAAGAGGACAGCTATCGCTAGTGCTAGAGCACGAGCGACGATCGAGCATGTTAAAGCTTCACGTACTCTAAATAGAGAGCAAGTTCTTTTTAAGGAGGAGTATGATTATCTCAACAAATGAGCTTTTTCCTTCTGCCGACACTAACACATCTTCCCACACAGCTGGTTCTATTTCCTCGTCATCATCAAACAACGTTGACTAGACCTATTGGTGGTGGTCCACTCATTCCTAATCTTCTTACTAGTTTAAAGGGTCATGTGGTATACGCCATATGGAATGATGATGAGGTAATTATATTATTATATAGATTGATTTATATATTTTTACCATATAATTTATTGTTCTGAGAGTTCAATCCAGGACGAAAAACTTGAGAAGACTACTAGATGATGATGTTGGCTTGGGTATGTCCTACAACTACATCAAAACCACAAGCCTAAAACATCTACGTTCGACATACTTCTACCATCATAATGCTCCACTCATCTCCGCTTTTGTTGAAAGGTGGCACCTAGAGACCAATAGCTTCCACCTTTTATTTGGTGAGATGACAATCATTATACATGACGTGATTTACATTATGGATCTTACTTTTCATGTTATGAGTGTACTAGTAAGCATTTTCCTACTGATGGTAATGTGATAGAGATTCTAGCTGAGATGTGGGGTGAACCAGAGGTGTTGGTTGGGTTTGTATTTTTGAAGGGAAGTACAGTCGCACTAGATGATATTTTTTATAAGCTTACGGTTAACCGTGTTGAGGATGATGAGTCTTATGCCCAATTTTATATGTGACACCTGCTATCGTGTATGCATTTTGTTGATAAGTTTAGCAACCGTACTCTATTATTATTGTTCAGATTAGTAGCTGATTTGAGTACATTAGGCGATGAAGCCCTTAGAGCGGGGACCTTAACCTATTTGTATAGGAAACTTGGGATAATATCTAGAACCAAATGTCAGAAAATAGGTTGCTGCATGAAACTATTAGAGGTAATTATTTATTGTGTTTTTTGGTTGACAAAAGTTGTTTAATTGTGTTATATATGTGTTATAATTATGCACATGCTTAAATTTGCGAGTATTTCCCGTGCTTTCGATGGAGTTATTCGCATATGTATAATCCATCATGAGATGCTGCAGCGATGAGGTGGGACACATCTCATCAGAAGCTTTCCCCTGAGTCCATGGATGGCAATATTCAGTAAAGGAGGTGCTTGAATTTTCTAAGGCCCAGCAGGTGGGTGACATACTTTTTTGTAAGTATTTTTTAATTGTAGAATTTTTGTCATAATTAATATCCTAATTTATTTTACATGTGTTTATAGGCTGACTTCTTACCATTTGATCAAAATTTGAGTATGAAATATCTTGAGTCGATGTACCAAGGCAGGCTGCGCTTTATGGATTTGGTGGAGCTTTATATGCCAGATCGAGTTGCTTGACAATTTGGCTACCTCCGGCTCATCCTGATTCCTCCTATCGTTCCAACACATAGATTATGTCGGAGTGAAAACATTAAGAAGTATAAGACAAATTATCCCTGTTGGGCATTATTTTGGAACGCTTGGCCACACCACCTACTAGACTTTAGATCTTATTTTCATCGCTCAACATATAAGCATGATGCATGGGCTAAATACCTTCCTTGATATCATCTTCAAACTCATCCACTAGTCCATCATGTACTAGTAGATGAAGGGCTGAATGATGTCCCATACATTAGGACAGATGTGCAAATAAATAATGACTATATGGGTGGATTCTGCTCCTGGCTCAAAGAAGAAATGAAGGGTAGAATTTGTAAAGATGAAGGTTTTAATAGGCTGAAGGAGGTGTACCTTGTCGTGAGCAGGCTCGGAGTGAAGAAGAGGAGGCCGACCAACCCCCTAGTGATGATATATAGTAGATTTTTTTTTCTTTACACTTTAATTTTATTTATTATGATCATATTATCAGAAAAATTTTAACGTTACACTTTAATTTTACCTTCCCATGAATTAATGTATGCTAATTTTAATTTCACATTACACCATGATTGTCTTTACACCACTTACAAAATACTTAAGATAATGCAATAAACCAAAGTATAACAAGTTAAATGCTAAGCTTATTACTTTAAGCATAAATCATCAACCTAGTTCTCTCCCTTGGTCGACACCTATACCCATTGAATTCCATTATCACGATATGGCTCATCTCATCTAGATACACTTAAAATAGCATGTCTATACCATTGATTAGATATAGGCGGTAATATTGTATTTTCCATCAAGGTTAACTACAAGCATATAAAGTATCATAACATAAGTGTCAGACATATATACAGTATACAAAATTAGTGTGAGTAAAAGACATACTAATACGTACTGTGAAAAATTATTCACACTTAAGATGGTGATGATCGGATTAGGTTGTTTGCCATTAGGTGTAGCTATATGCGGTAAACAAGTAATCAACCCATGAATACTCAAGCAAACAAATACGACATTGCACATTGTCGCAAAGAGGAATCTAAAGTCAAGCTGATGTCACCATTTCTGTATTAGAGCCGATCCCTTCCAATGTACCAAGTGTTGTATATTTTCAGTAATAAGATCTATAAAGGCAAGAGCATATAGCTTTTGATGCATCACTAATTTCCTATACATTAAGGCTACATTTGTCCATTTTGATTCTCTGCTAAAGAGTTGTAGTACAACCGCTCTAAACTCACAGTTTCCATCACCCAAAATATCACACCAAGATTCCACCCACGGGAGCATAATTGGCTCGATATTAAGAGACCACAAAAAATCATGGATGAGTCTACAAGTCCTTCCAGTACTATGCTCCCTGCTACTACTTGTTCCTCTATCTGATCAACCAGGGGAAGAGCAACCTCTACTAGGAGATGTACGTTCTAATCGGCCAGGGGATGAGGAACCTCTTCCATGTCCTCGACCCAATCAACCTAGCCCCATAGGTAATTTTGAATAAGTACACTTTATATGCTCCAACTATGATAGTTCCCTTTGTATATTATTATTGGGGCATCCTTTACTTTGTTGAACATTCGATTCTACCATACTTGTTTGGGTGGGATCAAGAATCTCATCAATAAGATTAGAATAGTATCATAGACGTGATGGCGATTGGTCAAGCATCATTTGCTTCTTAAACATAATGTTAGAAGCAAATGGACATATAGATCAATCAACAATTGAATCATCAAACGCAAACATTTCTTCTTGTGGTCTAACAAAAGTGAAAGCCTTCCAGAATATATGCATTACCAATACAAGAATAGGTTGATTATCTCATTTGTAATGAAATACCTTGTATACACACAGTAGACCATGTCTCAACCTCAAGTAACACCCACATTGTAAGAATTTGGGTCCAACTATATTGGACCTCTTGCTATCTTCTTCAATCAATTCCAATGCTCTATGACATATAACAGACATGAGCTTTTTGAACAATATGTTATCTATAAAGTAATGTTTAATAATTACTCATGATTGTTCCAGATCTTTTTTCACCTCATTAATTTTGAGTCTTATCAGTGTGTTGATCTTCGGACATAATGTGTCAAAAATCATCTATGATGGTGATATATATTTCCTCAACTTGCCATGTTCACTTTCCACTCTACAATTATAATTTTAAAATATAAGTAACGGTTAATTGATACACACCTAATAAGTTAAAAGACATTGAATATTTACAAAAAATATATTATACATGTTGGTTGTATAAGTGCCAAAGTGAATGATTTTGTCAACCCATACTAAAACAAACCTCTCATTATATGGATTCAACTAGGTCTCATACATATATTGTAAAAGATGTGAAAATCTGCCCAATTTGTCACCCATAAGTAGAAGCTTGTTCTTATATGTTTTAATTGTAGTAACTTGTACAATCTTTCTCTAACCTCCTAGGAAACTTTCTCCTACTATTATACTTCCCAACTTTTTTATAGCATATGAGAGAACATTCTTACTAATGTGTCACCTACACAAGAAGGGTGTTGCATTAGGAAAGACTTTTTAGCACTGTTTGTGTCAATCCCAATTCCCTATCAGTGATCACCACATTTAGTTTATGGGACTCCTCCATCAATTTATTTACTTTATCAAGCACCCATTTGTGGTTATCTTCCTTTTCTTTTTTGTCATAAATACTAAGACAATGGTAAAATTCTTACTACTAGACACACAACTAACGAACTTCAAGAAAAGAAGGTTGTACTTATTGGTTTTGTATGTGTAATCCAAACAAATGACATATGAAAACGCATGCAATAAAGCAATAGAATCAAGGTGCGCAGATATAATATCACTAGCCACATCAAAGTTGAGCAATCGATGATGTCATGAACGGTATTTATTTGTTTCCATGAAGTGTAATAACTGTTGCATAAATGTACGTCCCATCAAACTTTATAGCTTGAACTTATGTCTAACATTGTAGATTATTCTAAGTGTTGTGGTATTATTCCGATCATCCCATTTCAACTTATCGATAATCTCCCTTGGTTTGATATTTATTTGTGTTAGTTCGGCCACCAACCCGCGTTCTTTTGAAGATAATCAACAAGGAATGTCTTTGCAAGTACTTACCCAATCTATGATTAAGTATTCCATATTTTACCACTAATCTCTAACCACTGCAATCATCTTTCCTTCTACAAATTTTAAATTCACAACCACACTTTTTAGTCACAATAGATCAAATACTTTCCGAATTCACCGAAGGTTGTCTTCTATAAGCATCTCTTCTTTCGCAACAAATCTATACCCTACCTTTTTTTGACCTCTCAATACCAAAAACCATATCATGTAGCCTTCCAATTTCTTTAACCCAACCAATTAATGACTCTCGATCATTAAAAATCTTATCTCCAATCACTATTAATTGAATCTAGATTCTATAATTAATATTCAAAATATGAAATTATCAATAATACATAAATATAAAAAATAATAATAAAAATTTACGAAAAAAGGCAAGTTAAGGGGTGAGTTGCCCGTCAAATATGATATTAGACAAGTGAGTTGCTCATCACAAGCAATTCTAACAAGTGAATCGTTTAAGATAACTTGTGATAAACGAGTTGCCTGTAAGAGTAATTATTTCACAAGTGTTTTGTCCATCATGTATGAAATTTGACGAGTCATATATCCGTCAGAAGCAAAAAAAATTTAAAAAATTCAACTTACTATTATTTCATCAAGTTTATTTTTGTTAAAAAAATCGTTGGAATCATAATCTTTATCCATACTCATTGTATTTAATGTTGTAAAAATTAAATTTTGTATAATTAACTAAAGAGAAGACAGAAAAAGGAAAGAGAAAGTAATTTTAGTCAATGTGAAGTGCACAAATAAAAGAAATAAAATGATCAAAAATAAAAATAGATAAATTTTAAAAGATATCAACTTATAATTTTAGGTGTGTATCTAACGCCACCCAAACTTTAATATAAGCTACAAGATTCAGAGGCAAGATACAAATGCCAGAAACTGCATCACAGTTTTGTTTGCTGATGACTCGAGGACTGGTGCATGGAGGAAGGGGAGGAGCAGTGGATGAACTCCTGATGCAACCTTAAGTGAGGGGAGAAAATAATAAATAAATAAATGACAGCTCGTAGTTTTGTTTATCCTGCTTTTGAATAAATTACCCCCTGCTCATCAGCGGAAAGAAACTTGAGTTTTCGTTATGCCATCGCACGTATTAAATAGGAGTCAATGCGCCTCTCGGCGAGGGCATATCATTAACAGGAGAGAGTAGAGATAACTCGTATCATTTACAGGATTGAGTTGAAGCCACATCCTCCCCCACTCCTTCCCAACCAAGCTTACACTACATACTTCTGCCATACAGCAAATAGGGGGGGAAATGTTGGAGCTCGAACCTAGTACATCAAGTATCAATGACTCTTCAATGTTAATACAAATTTCTGACACGAATTCAGTCGGAAAGCTATTCAATGAAACAACACCATCGCTGATGGCACCAGGGCTGAATATTACTGAATCACCAAGCTCATCATAGTTTCAGTTACAATCTTTTCAGAAGAAGCCTGTGGAGCTGAATCGCCCGAGAACAAGGGCACCTCCTACTAGGATATCAGTCCCTGCAGCAAACAAGAACTTTTAGTTACCGTCACAATCTCTTGAAAGCAAAAATAACTCTTCTGATGCGTCTAAGTTTACATTTCACATCGCTAGTAGCTACACATGCATCTCTCTTATTCCTTTTCTTTTCCTTTCTTTTTTCTGGATCTATTAACATGACATATTACACAATAAGGATCTATTCGATATGACAGTAATGAATGTATTATGCAACAGATTTATTTTGGCGCCAAAAGGCAAAGTCTTGAAAATTTCAGCAGAGTTGTCCAACTTGATTGTCTTCAAATCCAGATTAGGCGGTCTCATATTCTGATCAGCAACACAGAAGAGAAACATTCTACACAGGTCAGAAAAGAAAACCTGCCCCTCCTTCCTAAAACCTAAATGGATAAAAGTTAAAGTAAAACCTCCCTTTTCTGTTATGAATTATCATATTCCAAAAATTTCCAATAACTTTGATAATTTCCGATAGTGAAGAGTTGGTTTACTCGAGTCCCAGAACCATCACTAGACACTTAAAAGGGTTATGTATCATGGAAATAGCAAGCCAGTCAATAAAGTGGAAGAACTCGTAACTTGCAGGATGAAATGTCAGGAATCCAGCAGCAAATTCAACAACAAATGAGAAACCAAACCTTTAATTCAAAAGTGAAAACTACTCATTTTGATAAGGCTAAGCTGTCGTGTTGCTTTGATGTTTGATTATCCTTTCTGCTGAATGAATTTATGCCTGAATCGGATTTTATAAGAGCAAACAATTAATAAATCAAAAGTTATGCAGCAGAAGTCATTATCATGATTACAGAAGCAAAAAACGCAAATTAATGAGCATTGTCTTTTCATACAACATATGTATCAGGAGATGCAGGAAATAAAGAAAATCAGGCAACAGAAGACAGATGTCTAGCTTCAAAGAAATACAGTATTATTAGCATTGGTATTCATTCCACCAGACAATCTCTGTACACCTAGCGACCATGCAGAAATGCTACATGACTCTAGCAGTCATTGAATTGCATAGTAAAATAATTGCCAGAAGTATCGGCTCATAAAGGTGTTAAGATAATAAAATATAATATCTGTATTATATCATATTTGGTTTGGTACTTTTCTCATGGTAACCATGTTAGTTACTGGTTGTGCAGTTAGTCTTTTTTGCTTGTTAGTTTCAACAATGGTTAGACTAATCATGGTTAGCCGTTACAAGCGTGGTTAGTAGTTCGTGTATTAAGGCACTGTAGTGTAAATGTTGTAATGGACCATAAGGCAGAAGGATTAAACAATATAGATTCTATTCAATGGTGAGCCAACACAACATGGTATCAAAGCCACACCATTGAACTCTTAACCCTTATCACAGTGATTGTTGACACTCGATTTTCTCTGCATCGGCAACAATGGGCGATCAATGCAACTCAAACACAATTTCCTACTCCGAAGTCCGATCTTCAAAACCCCTTGTTTGTTCATCCATTAAATGGGCCAAATTCCTTGACTCCACGGGTGAAACTCACGGGGGTGGCAAATTGCTGGTCATGTAGACGTTGGATGGAGATTAATCTCTCCACCAAACGTAAACTTGGTTTAGTTATAGGGACAGCTGCAAGGCCCAAAGATCCAACAAAAACTGAACAATGGGACACTGCAAACTTGGTAATTTCGTGGATAATGAGTTCTGTCTCTGATACAATTGCAAAATCTATACGGTATCCCACTAAGGCTCGCGATGTTTGGAAACATATGGAAAAGAGATTTTCTCTCGGCAATGGTTCACATAAGTATAAGCTGAACAGAGAGATATATGAACTAAGACAAAATGGGGGTGTTGATTAGTGATTATTATACAAAGCTCAATGGAATTTGGGAAGAAATTGATGCAATGAGTGAACTGCCTGTCCTCACTCAAACCACTAATGAAATTGCTGATTTCGTGAAGGCCTTGATCAATCAACAGCAGGAACAAAAGTTGTTCCAGTTCCTTAATGGACTGGATGACATTTATAATGCACAAACAAGTCAAATGCTACTGATGACACCTCTTCCAACTTTTGAGGAGGCCTGTTCTATGTTACAGCAAGAAGAATCTCAACGTGATGTGCTGGATATTGGTCAGTCACTGGTAGAAACAACCGCTTTATTCACTAAGAACAGTGATGAAGTGTGTGGTAAATGTGGTAATAAAGGACATGGTAAGGAAACGTGTTGGCAGATTATTTGGTAACTGAGTTGGCATCCTAAGACAAAAAAAAAATATTCCCTCAGAAAAGACATTAAACAATGGGCAGGTACAAAAGTCCTAAAAAAGCATAAACAGAGACAATGCATCTGTTGCTCAGGTCGAATTGACAAGTCAGAAGGGAGACCAGAAAGGAAAGGGTACTGCTGGTTTGGTGACATTCACTCAGCAGCAATTTGAACGGTTGTTGAGTATGCTGCCACAGTCATCCAGAACTAATCCGCACAACTCTGATATAGGTGAGGAAGAAATTGATACAAACTTTGCAGGTGTTGCTTCTATCTCTTGTGCATCGTTTATGATGGATGATTGATCCTTGATACCGAGGCAACTGATCACATAACCCCTAATCTTAGTGTTCTAACTCAAACACAGCTACCGACCAATGCACCTAGAATTGTTCATCAAACTACCTGTGTTAATAGATCTCAACAAAATGGAATAGTTGGGAGAAAACATAGACATCTGTTGGATATTGCCAGGTCCTTGATAATTCAGTCTCTGTTCCACTTTGCTTTTGGGGTGACTGTATACTCACTACCAATTACATTATCAATAGACTTCCTACTCCAGTTCTGAAGCACAAAACACCTTATGAATTACTTCTATCACAAAAACCTATTTATGACCATATGAGAGTCTTTGGGTGCCTTGCTGAAGCCATCAACCCATAATTGCCACAGATAAATTCATGCCTAGAGGAGTACCGTGTGTTTTCCTCGGTTATCCTCCACATCAAAAGGGATACAAACTGCATAACTTGCTCACCAAACGAGTCTATCTCCAGAAATGCTCACTTTCATAAACATGTATTTCCTTTCGGTACCAAAAGCTTAGAATCCTTCCTTAAACCTATGCCCCACTCCTTACCTCTCCACAATAACAATTCGTCCCTTGACACCCCCATTACATCTTATGAGGATTTCTTCTCTACTCCAGATGCATTAGAATATCACAACTCCCCACCATCCTCTCCTATTCATTCCACTATTCCTAGTACAGCGCCCTCATCGTCATCATCTTCTGAACAAAACCTTCCTCCTCCATCTCCTGAGCCACTTAGAAGGTCCACAAGGCAACTTAATAAACCAGAATGGCTGTCTGATTATGTAGCCGGCAATGTCACAGCAGCCTCTACTGATCCTTCATTGCCATCTTGCAATTTTGTGCCCTTAGCTCCTATCTATGCCCTTGCTAACAAAATGACAATTGCCACTGTTAAACCTACATTTCATGCCTTTGTCACTTCACTGAACACAAATCGTGACCCTAATACCTTTGCCGAGGCTATTAAGGATCCCAAGTGGTGTCATAGCATGAATTGTGAATTGAGAGCAGTTCTCCTTGGCTTGTACAATATCTACCACCTGGAAAAAGGGCTATTGGTTGCAAATGGATTTATAGGACCAAATACAGGTCTACTGGCACAGTTGAGGGACACAAAGCAAGGTTAGTGGTGCAAGGCTGCAGAGAAAAAAAGAGGGTGGACTTTGAGGATACCTTTTGATGTGGATAAAAAAGATTTCTATAGGAATAAGTATAAACATAGGAATAAAAATTAGATTCCTATCTTATTTTTTTATTCTTACTATCTTACCTTAGTAATTATCTTATTTACCTTAGTAATTATATTATGTCGATCTCATCTTAGCTAGTAATTAGTAATTTTACTATCGTTATTTTATGGCCCTTACTCTATATAAAGGGGTCTTAGGGTTGTTATTTGGATACGAATGAATGAATATTAATTAATCCCGAGTGATTTTCTGGTTTCCCTCTCAAATTCTCCTTCTTCCCTCTCATCCTTACATCACCTTTGCTCCAGTTGCAAAAATAACAATTGTTCGAGCCCTGTTGGATGTGGCTGCACTGAAGGGCTGGAATTCTTATCAAATGGATATTTCCAATGCATTTCTTCATGGTGACTTGCATGAAGATGTGCATATGATACTTCCGCAGGGGCATAAAGGTAAGGGGGAGCCAGTTCAGATGTCTAACACATTGCCAGCTAGTGCTACTAAGGTTTGTAAGCTTGTCAAGTCCTTGTATGGACTCAAACAAGCTCCATGACAGTGGTTTGCTAAGCTTTCAGCTGCTCTTCTTCAGTATGGATTTGTTCAATCAAAGCAGATTATTCTCTTTTTACTCTCCAAGAAAGTGGGACATTTACAGCCATCTTGGTTTATGTAGATGATATGGTCATCACATAAAATTCCCTTCAGTCCATTCAAAAGGTTAAATCATTTCTTAAGTCTCAGTTTCACATGAAAGATTTGGGAGAACTGAGATATTTTTTGGGTTTGAAAATTGCAAGAACCGATCAAGGATTATTTTTATCTCAACACAAATATGTCTTGGACATACTCAAGGACTATCAGGTAGATGAGAAACCAGTGCAACTTCCCTTGGATCAACGGGAAAAGCTGACTCTTAACGGTGATGAGCCACTGCTCGACTGAGACCTGTATCAAAGATTGATTGGACAACTTATCTACCTCACCATAACTAGACCTGATATATGCTATGCTATGCAACTACTCAGCCAGTTCATGCATGTGCCTCCTACATAACATATGAACGCTGCTCGATTTGTTCTAAGATATTTGAAGTATTCTCCTCGTTAAGGTATTCTCATGGCACAATCTTCTGTGGCCCATCTAATAGCTTTCTGTGATGCTAATTGGGCCACCTGTCCCAATACCAGAAAGTCTAACATAGGCTACTGTATTCTTCTTGGCGATTCTCCGGTGTCATGGCGGTCTAAGAAACAATCAGTGGTTGCAAGATCTTATGTTGAAGTTGAATACAGGTCCATGGCATTGACAACTTGTGAAGTGACCTGGCTAATCAGTCTGTTGAAGGATTTAGGTCTTCACAAACTTCCTCCTGCTGGATTGAAATCTGACAATCAAGCAGCACTGTATATAGTTGCCAATCCTGTATTCCATGAAAGAACGAAGCACAATGAGGTTGATCTTCATTTTGTCAGAGACAAAGTTAAAGCCGGCATCATCAAACCTTCCTATGTGCCCATGAAGCAGCAAATGGCCAATGTGTTCACAAAGGTGCCTTCTGTTTCTCAACACCACAAACTTCTGTCCAAGATGGGAGTGTTCTCCATCCCATCTTGAGGGGGAGTGTTAAGATAATAAAATATAATCCGTATTATATCATATTTGGTTTGGTACCACTCATGGTAACCATGTTAGTTACTGGTTACTTGTGTAGTTAGTCTTTTCTGCTTGTAAGTTTCAACAATGGTTAGCCGTTTTAAGCGTGGTTAGGAGTTCGTGTATTAAGGCACTGTGGATGCTGTAATGGACTGTAAGGCAGAAGGATTAAACAAGAGATACAGAGCTGATTTGCGGACTCGTCTTCTTCTCCTTTTCTTCCATTTATCATATACAGATTCAATTCAATGGTAAACCAACTCAACAAGAGGAAAAGAAATAACATCTTTCAAGATCTAAGTGTGAGATAAGATCCTGTCCATACAGATAAATTGAGAAATCTTGCTACCTCAATAAACAGGAGGGATGAAGGAAATATATGTTCTCGGTTAGACTTTAGACTAAAATAAAAAATTCTTTCAAGTGCTCCGCAAACTAAAAACTATTTTTATTTAATAATCATTACCTAGTAAAGTAAATAATTGCGAGATTCAATACTATAATAGCAAAGCTGTATCATATGGATGCCTATTTTATCAAGTTCCACTCATAAAGAGAATGTTGTTGTTCTACTTCTACATAGTTTTCCTAGTATCATTTGTTTGAGAAAAATGACTATATATGCGTCAAACCAAACAAATATGTAAACAGAAAAATCATAAATCAGCAAATGAAAAAATACTTATTAGATTTGAACATTGCTGTGCCGTGAAATAAATTCATTGTTCAGAAGTGAAATTTCGATCAGATAGTGGTTCGATCTTCTTGTTGTATTGACCCCAAGGTCTACAAAACCAACCTCATTCTCGTACTCAAGAAAAATGGTAAAGGAACAATAGATCAATGCCCATAACAATTTTTTGTGGGAAATATTAGAGAGAAAGAAAGCTCGGTGTGAAGAAGAGTAGTTCACGTCTACCGTGAAAAATCGAGACTCACCTTAAAAGGAGAAAAACGAATGGTAAAACCACAGAAGAGTGGATTCCATTCCCACCATGATGGGAAGAGCATTTGAACACGTTCAAACATGGCGGAAGTTCTAAAACAATCATTTACGGAGCAAAAAGGAAATAAAAACGTTTAAGAATTCTGGAAAAAAGAATGAGTGGGCGCGGCCTAACAGATCTATAAACCAACCCAACCTGAACCACACGGGCGGGCAGTGGCTGGGTGCATGTGTGTGCTACATAGTCTATCTCAAGATGTCAACAAAACAGTCCAAGCTCACAACTCAAACAAGGCAATATGAAATGGAATAAATAAACCGAACAAATACCATCTAGCCCATCGATGTGGGATTCCAGGATCTTGGCGCAAGGCAATACCAACATTGGTTTGCCACTGCTTCCAACAATTCCCAGTCAATGACAAAATAGGAAGAAAAAAAAACACACAAAAACCATTTGGACAAAGAAGATATAACACTTAAATATGGATTGAATTAATACCTAGTGAAGTAAGACAACAATCATATCTAGGAAATAACCAATCTTGAACTAACTTTGATTGAAACCTCCACAACACGTCTTACCTTCGAATATGCAAATCCTACAATAATAAATAAGTGTTATTAATGGTCATGCACGCACCCTAGATACTCATAAGTGCTCTAGAAAAATAGAATTGTTCTTTTATAGAAGGCAGCTCAGCTTCACACTCACCTAAATGAATATATCAAGTGCATTTCAAAAACACGAGCATAAGGGTACTCAAAATCATATACATCAAGTGTTGAGTTTATCAAGTTCATCTTCCTAGGATCACCCAAGATGAGGGCTATGAACTCAATAAGAAAATAAGATCAACCTATAGTCGAAGCACTACCACACACCATAAGGATAGAAATGTCATGCAACGAAGTAATCATATGCCTTCATTTAACCACGATTGGTATCCACCATGCTTTTCTTACCTCAAAAGCTTAAGCCCCATCCCCTTCAACAATTCGAGAACTACTCTCCCCGTTAAACCTTTCGTAAGAGGATCACTTAGATTTCTCTCTTATTTGACAAATTAAAGAGATCACACTGTTCTTAAACAGTTGTGTCACCTTTTACCATTATATACATTGCTCTTTGCCACATCGATAGCTGCCTGTAAATCTCAATGTAAGAAAACTGGCACACAAGGTTTTCTCCACAAAGATATATTGATTCATATAGTTTTGATAATAACTCTATGAAGGTAGGAACTTCTCTAGCAAAACACTAGCTTGAAAGGTCTCACAAATCTTCATGCTTTCTCTAAGAACATCGGCAACCAAATTCTCAAACTCATGGAACTGCTCCATTACGAGTCTGCCATCTATCATCTGAAACCTCAACAGGTTACCTACCACATATTTCTTTTTGTTAGATTCATCAAAACCGTACCTACTCTTCAAAGTGTCACAAATTTCTTTTAAAGATGAGAACCCATAGAATAAATCAAACAACTTGTCGCTAATGTGAGATAACAAGTGGCCTCGAACCGTCTTGTTATCCCTATTATGCTTCTCTTTTTCAGCTTCATCCACCTTCTTAGTTGCAAGAGGTACTAGAGTAATAGCAAGGGTAGCTGGAGTTGGATCCACTTTTTTTTGGTAGGCGGGTCCATAAGCAAGATGTAGTCTGCCTCCGATGCCTCGAACAAAATCATCAGTTTTTGAGACCACCGATGATAATTAGTTTCATCTAGTGGCTCAAGCCTAGACATGTGGAAGAACCTTTGGAATTGCAACAGCCATAGTAACAGAACAACAATACTTAATAAAAAAATGAATAGCGGCAAGCTAAAACCATACTCAAAAACACCAATCTAGCAACACAGAGGGGCACCAACTGTACGGAAAAAAAATATTGAGAGCAGAACTGAGTTCAATACTCAAATAGCACTGCCCAGCAAAAAATGACAGCAATAAACAACAATACTCATCAACCTCAAGCAGCAATACTTAATGCAATTAAATCCAAATGCAGTACGGCACCTAAGATAGTGCAACGCAGCACAAGCACAAAGCGCCAACTTGAATAGTCACGTTGACCACTGCAAATGACCAAACAACAATACCAAAACAAAGAATACTAAAACTAGAAGCTGATTTGTGCACCAATCCCAAACTCCAAACGAAGCACAGCAAAAGAATGACTTGAGACTACCCTGAGTCAACCAATTTCGAGCACAAAAAAATTGGCACAGCACTAATACTTTAAAATCAGATTATCCAAGAGTGTCAAACAGAAATTGAAGCACACTAGTCCATTCTGAAACCAACGAAAACGGCAATTACCAAAATCAGAATATCACTCAGATTTGAACCACAATTAATTTCCCAACTACAGCAGTAGATCGAACAGAAGATGCTACGTATACCAGCAACACATTTCGCTTCAGATTGTTGGAGAAAGATGACTATTGTATACGCATCAAACCAATCAAATATGTAAATAGAAAAATCAGGACTCAGCAAAGAAGAAATACTTATCAGATTTGAACTTTGTTGTGCCGTGAAATAAATTCACTACCCTAAAGCGATTCAACAGGCAATGGCGCAATCCTGTCGCTTTATCGCCCCTAAGGTTTACACAACCACTGTGCTTCTCATACAGTCAAGAAAAAAGGTAGAGGAACAGCAGATTGACAACCAGAACAATTTTTGTGAGAAAAATTAGAGAGAGAGAAGGCTCGGTGTGAAGACGGGTAGTTCATGTCTACTGTGAAAAACCAAGGACTCACCTTAAAAGGAGAAAACCTAATGGTAAAATCCCAGAAGAGCAGACTCAACTCCCACCACAACAGGAAGAGCATTTGAACACATTCAAACATGACAGAAGTTCCGGAACAACCTTTTATCTCATTTTTCTTTTGTTTGGAAAAACCTAGTTAACATCCTAAGCAAAGCTTAACATAGCTATGATTGGGGATGTATAAAGATTTTCACTGGCTATTTATCTAAAACAAACCCACCTTTAAATTCAGTTTCAACGTCATGTCAAGGATGAACAATGTGTTTTTTCATGATCATTGAGCTATCGGCCCATGCATGAATGTTGATGCAGTGAGAACAACTGTTCTCCAGCAAGCTTCACATCAAAAGAGACCTTAAAGCAGCCAAAAGACTCAAAAGACAAAAAAAAAACAGACATAGGATTCAAATGCCCCAAAAATCAGCGAAGTAAATCTATTACCACCGTCCAAAGTAGTTGGTACATGAGTGAAGAGATGGCTTGAGAAGCTGAGACTCAAACGGTATGGCACTTTTACCACAAAGTAGAATGCACTTAAACCCATGGGGTTCTATCATCTATGAGCTTCCCTTTTCACACGTTTCAATTTCAATAAAACCCTTTAGTACTCTCTTTTTGGCTACAAGGATAAAAACCATATCTTACCAAAACTAACTAGTTCAGGTACACGTTTAGATTTATCACTTGAAATCAGAAACAAAATAATTTCTGCATTTTTCGTAAGCTAAACGCTTTATGAAAAAACCCAAAATATACAACTGCAAATAAAATATTTGATGTTACGAGCAAGAGAACAAAGAGAGAAGAACTAACCAGGTCGAGAAATGAGATTGATTCGAGAACGAGGTCCTTCAAACATCCAGTTATCCTCGTCCAAAGACTTAACTCCTTTGTCAAGCTCAGCCATTACATCAGTTTTCAGTACTGCCCTCACAAAAACATCAAATTAACTACTCAATCAACTACTATTTTTTATCATTTCTATACACAAAATAAACAATCTCTTTAAGATTTTATAATCATTATTCGAAGGTTCAGCCTAAAAATTTTAATGTATAGAAAAAGGAGAAATTGTATGGAAAACGTACAGCGATATAAAAAAAATAGAAGAAAGATCGAAGCAGACAATGGGTGACGAGAAACAGCAACGAATAAACGAACGATTAAGCAGCCAGGCAGAAGATTAAAACCTGCGAGGGCTTCATCCTTGCGATCTTGGATGGGGACGTGGTCGGGAGGGAAATTGAAGTCTTCAAGAGCTGCATTGTTGTTGCTGGCGCTGGCGCCTTGTAGAGCTGTGGTGGTGACGGTGGCCGTACCGGACGTCGACATTGGAGGGAGGGGTAATGATTAAACGACAACCAAGAAGAAAAAGCAAATTAATGTTAGTGCTGTGTGCCAACAATATTCATGCCGAGGGTTTCTATTTTGTCCTTTGTCCACTTCCCGTTGTCAACTTTTCTCATTATTCTTACTTTTGTTGATCCAACTGAAATACTATTTCCATTTCATACTAGAAGTATACAATTTTATACAATTTTTTAAAGTTTTATTAAAAATTTATTGTTATATCTTTTGAATTTATCATCTGATATATTTTTTAATAATAAAATTATTTAAGTTTTAATACAAATATTTTTGTTAATTTACATATTATTTATATTAAATTTTAATATTTTTTACTATAGATGATAAAAAAATTATAATTCATTTTTGTTATAAAACGAAAGGATTATATAGAGAAAGAGATAATGAGGTATGAGGTATCCCTCGTTCTTCCCATTTTTTTCCTAAATTATTTTGTCAATTAAAAATTTAGATTTAGATATTAAAATCATACTAGAAGGATGGTTTGCATTAAATTTCAATCTTCTACTTTAAAATTTGATTTGGCAACACTCAAATCCCGGCATGCATACGCATGACCTGTGCACACCCCTTCCACCGTCCACTTACATGACTTGCACCCCAATTCCTGTGCTCACGTTTTGTGTGCATTCCTCTTGATAGGTGCGCTACCCCCGAGTAGGCACGCATCGTGCACACCTTTCTCTTGCACACCCACACATGATGTACACAAGGAGTAAGATAAGACAAGCAGAACGTTGTTGGTAATTGTAAGAAACTAGGTCCTACATTATTCGAGTTTGCGCAATTGAATCTGATTCAATTTTTAGTTATTTTAATCGTTTCCTTCCATTGATCTTTGATTAATGGTTATATCTTCACTTTTAATAAATTAAGTGATTATTTGTTACATCATCACTTTTCATTAGCTATTAATTGCAGTCTTACTATTTATTATTCTTTTATTATGAATAGTCACTTTTTCATTGTTCACTATAGATATCAGTTAATTTTCTTCTATCCATTGGTGGTAAATATCATTGCCAGATCCAAACATTTGACTATGTGTCCCTATATAATGATAATGATAATAATAATAATTTATTTTAAATTATTATTATAAATAATATAGTTACCATCCAAAATAAAACATCATCCATTTTGTTTAACCAAGCTTTTGTTTTGATTTATAGTTTTCATGATTAATGATATTGAATTATTATTATTATTTTGAAAATTTCACCCAAAAAAATCATTTTTCCATTAATTAATCATACAATGCTAGTTGTATTCTTGTAGTTGCTAATTTATACTAACATAACTAGAGCTAAATAATTAAGTACATTAATTATGATTAAAATAGAAGGATTACAATAATTTATGATATATGTTACTTATATGTGAAAAATGATCAAGAATCAACTCTTGGATAAAGAGTTAAGGTGTGTAAGATGTATTATGGTGGATGTGGGTTTGAATCCTTATACTCACGCTGGCACGAGGATTGTTTTAGTTTTAGGCCTAATTAAAAAGCATTGGGCCCATCTAGCAAGTTATGTCAATATTAATAGGATGCATGGAGACTTGATCTTGTGACCCTAGCAGATCCTATGGTATCCTCCACTACACAGATCTCTATGACATATAGCCACATCAAATAGTACTTAACTTGGGATTGCATGATGCCCCGTGGCACCATGGTGAAGCCCTAATTCCACCTCCGATGGATGTCGTTTACGTTTTTCTCTATTCATTATTCATTAATGATGAACATTAGTTACATTTCATTCATTAAAGTCTTTCATGGTATCAAAACAGTTTTCATCTCTCACAAGTTCCCTTCGATCCAGAAACAAAATCATGCCTTCCATTACTTTGTCTCCTACTGAGTCTAATGATCCATTTGATCTTTCAAAAACTCAATCCCTTTTCCCTATCAATGTTGCTGATCAATTTCCTCTGAAACTCACAAAAAAAAATTATTATTTTCATGGAAAGCTCAGTTCAATGCACTATTTTATGGTCTTAATCTACTTAGATATTCGGATGGTTCTCTTCCATTTCCATCTTCCTCCATCACTCAAAATAATCGGACTATTTCCAATTGGGCCTATATTATGTGTCATCATCAAGATCAACTCATTTTGCATTCCATCCTTACATCATTGAGTGAAGATGTTATACCCTTGGTAACTTCTGCAACATCAAGTCATGATGCTTGGGATAGACTCAACCATCTTTATTATAAGCGGTATACCTCTCACATGATTCATCTCAAAGACAAGTTAGAAAAACTTACTCGTGGCAGTCTTTCAGTCATAAATTTTCTTATCTATCCTAAGAAAGTTGTTGATGAACTAATTGTACTTGGAGATCTTCCTAGTGATGTGGATATGTTGACCTATTCCACTATTAGACTTAGTCCAAGTTATAAGGAACTTATTATTGCTTTGCGTACTAAATATTCTATTGTGCTATTTGAATAACTTTTTGGCAAGATTGTTGATCATGAAAAATTTTCTTCTTCATCATGAAAAGCAATTTTTAGATTCAATCTCTCTTCCCACCATTAACCTTTCTAAACACTCGTCTAAGTCCATCCTATCTAATGGTCTTCTCCCTCCTCCACACCACACCAAAACCAACTATAATTCATCTTCCCCTATTATAGTCTTTCAATATTGCAATAGACGTGGGCATACTACTAACAAATGCTTCAAGCTCTTTCTCGAGCTATGACCACAGCGTACATTTGTGAATCACACAACTCTCTACTTCTCCTTAGATTCTTGACTCCAACACATCACATCATGTCACTTCACGACTACATAATATTTCTCTTCATCAGTAATATGATGGTCCAGATGAAGTTTGAATAGGGGATGACTTAGGTTTACATGCTACCTATATTGGTTTTACATCTATTTCCCCTTCTTTTTGACTATCTATTGTCCTTCATGTTTCATCCATTAAAGAAATCTTATTTCTATATCTCAATTATGCAAATCTAACAATACCTCCATTGAATTCTTAATTGGTGCTTTTGTTGCCAAGGATTTAATGTCTAAGATGCTCCTATTTAGAGAAAAGGTTCGGCATGATTTGTACGAGTGGCCTTCATCTATAAGCTCTTCCTCTTCACATCCTCTTGCCCTCACTCATGGAAATAATTCCTCTTCACTCCTTTGGCATGATTGCCAAGGTCATCTGTCACCAAAGTTTTAGCTAAGATTGCTAGTTATGGGGTTGTATCCTTTTCATTGGGGGATAGTTTTAATTCATCATGTTAATTGTGTCTTTACCATGAAAGTCAACATCTACCGTTTGGAGATTTTAGTCTAGTTAGTCGTGGTCCTTTAGATATTGTGTACTTTGATTTCTGGGGTTCTTTGCCAATAGAATCAATTGATGGTTTTCGTTATTATATTATTTTCATTGACCACTTCACAAAATATAATTGGTTCTATCCATTGGTTTCAAATATGATGTGTTAACCATATTTTGAAACTTTAAAAATGTTGTCGAATGACTCTTTAATCATAAAATTACTACTCTTTATATGGATGGTGGAGGTGAATATACTGCACTCATCTCTCTTCTATATGACCTTGGCATCCAACATCTCAAAACATCACCTCACACACCACAACATAATGGTACATCTAAGCATCGTCACAAACATAATGCTTATATTAGTCTTATGCTTCTTCATAGAACTAATCTTCCTCATAAATTTTGGTCTTATGCTCCTTCATAAAGATAATTTTCCTAATAAATTTTATACTTATGCATTTCAGACTACTACTTATCTTATTAATTTCCTTCCTAGTTCCGCTCTCACTTTTATTTTGCCATTTGAAAATTTATTCCATAAGTCTTCTAATTACCATAAGTTACGTACTTTCGGATGTATATGTTTTCCTTGGCTTAAGCCATACTCCCTTCCTAAATTGGCCCCCAAATCTATGTCGTGCATCTTTCTCAGTCATTCCAATCATCAAAGTGTATATCTTTGCTCTGCACTTGACTCATAAAAATATTTATCTTGTGTCATGTTCAATTTATTAAAATGGAATTTTCATTTGCCTCTAATTCACTATCACCATCCTCTCATACACCTAATCCCCACCATTTTCCCCCATCAATACCCACCCCAATCAAATAAAGTCAATTAATAAAATCCCATTTAATTTGGTCTCGCCAAGTTTTTCTCAATCATATCCCAAACTATCCCATTCCAAATCCACTATTAATCTGTTAAATCCTCCTACTACTAATTTTCCACCTATTATTCAGCCTATAACTAATGAAGATTCCTCCTCCACTCAATTACTACCTACATCAACTCAAGTACCATTTAATTCTCCTAATCTTGTGCATAAGACAAATTCCACTCCTTCCAGCAACTATCATGTGTCCTCCCCACCGCTTTCTCCAACCCCTTCATAAAACTCCAAGACACATTCTCACCCTCTGCCATGTCTTCTAGTCCCACTAAAACCTCCTCCATGAATCCTTACCCCAAAATTCCATTATGCACCCATTGCCTAAGCCATCACTAACTCCTAATGATTATGTATCGTCTATTGTTCGTGCATCTCATCCACATGATCACCCTCTTTATACCTCTACTCATCCTATTGTAATCCCCTAAAATTTTAGAAAACCTATAATTTAATAAATAGCTTTTATTTAAAAATAATTTAGCTTTTAAAATTATTTATTTTAATTATTTTATGGATTTTTTAGTATATAAATTTGGATAGGAATATTTGATAAATTAAAAAAAATATTTTTTTATTTTTTTATACTTTTTTTATTTAAATAGTTTTTACCAAACCAATATTTTACTAAAATTATCATTTTTAAGCCCATATATTTAATTATATTAAATTAATTTATTAAATAAATTTATTATTAAAAATATTAAATCCTATTATTTTATAAATTAAATTATTTTAAGTTCTCCCATTTTTCCATTTTTTTTCTTCCCTTCTCCTTTTTCTCCTTTTTCCTCCTTTCTTTATTTTTCCTTGTTTCTCCTCCTTTGGTCCGCTGACACCTGGCTTGCTTCCTCCTCCCCCTACGCTCGGGACTCCGGCCCACTCCCTTCCCTCCTCTCCTTTCCCCAGTGCAGCAGCCCAACCGCCTCCCCTCTTTTCTTCTTTCCTTTCTCCCTTGGACCGGGCCGGCCCAACTTCTTTTTTTTTCTTCCCCTACGTCGGCTTGCTTCCTCCCTCTCCCTTCTTTCTTTCTTTTTTTTTTCTTCTTCTGCGTCAACCCAGCAAACCCCCAAGCTATCTTCGTCGGCCAGCTCTACCACCTCGGGCACACTGGCCACTGCCCCGCTGCCACCTTATGTCACCACTGCAACCTCCTCTCTCCCTCTCTCTCTCTGTCCCATCATTTTCTTCCCATTTTTGGACCTGGCCAGCCCTGCAAACTAGCCCTCACGCCCTTTTTTTCCCCCTCTTCGTCTCCCCTCCCTACCACCCTACCACCTCCCCTGCCACCCTACACGCTGCCACCAGCTGGCCAACTACACCCCTATCCTCCCTCTTCTTTTTCTTACCCCCACCAGCCCTTCATACCCCATATTTTCGAGCCTTCTTCTCCTTTCCCGACCTCCTTCTCTCATTTTCTTCTCCTCCCATTTCCACCCCTATTTTTGCAACACCACCTCCTCTGCCACTCCAACCTCCGCACCAATCCCCTGCACCACCTTCTGCACCCTTCTACTACCGTATGAGTTGTTGCATTTATTGGCCCATTTTTATTAAAAATTTTAAGGTATGATAATGTTTAAATTAATTATTTCATTAAGTAAAATTTATAAAGTCTTATGATTTTATTTTATTATTTCTAATATAATATATATTGATATTATTTTTAGGTATTATTTTTGCTAATCAAAGCTTGAATCTTTAACCGGAATACCAGTAAGATTCAATTTTGCGGGAATTAAGGTAATCGTTAAACCCCACTTAAATGTATGGATAAACACATGCTAGCACATTAGGATTTTTAATATGTTATTATGCTTGATATTTGTGGTTTAATATATATATATATATATTTGCTTGTGTTGATTGATAAAAAGAAAAGTATGCTAGTTTATATGCCATGTGTGGAAATGTCGCTTAAGGGAAGAATTTGATTATTAATGGAAGTGTTAAGTACTTATTCATGTTATTTTATGTTATTATGACTATTTATGTATAAATAATATTATTATGAGCCCTAGGGGCATTTTAGTAGTATTCCTTATGCTAGAATGTGGCCTAATATATGTGGGTGCTAATAAGTATTATATTAAAATATAATGGTTGATGGAGTTGGATATTGTTAATGGAGTATTAATATTACTATTCCATGTGGTAATGTTAATTTAATAAAAGTGGTGTAATAAAGGGGGTAAAGTGGTAATTTTGGAGGCAAAAGGGTAATATGATAATTTTATGATTAAATGGAAAAATGGTAATTTTATAAGTAAAGGGGTATTATGGTAATTTTAGAAGTAAGGGATAAAATGGTAATTTTAGAAGAGAAGGGAAAAATAGTAATTTTGCCCTTCTCTTCTAAAAATAGTAATTTTGGATGTAAATGGGTATTATAGTAATTTTGGAAGTAAGGGATAAAATGACAATTTTAGAAGAGAAGGGCAAAATGGTAATTTGTAAGAAAGGGATAAAATAGTAATTTTGGATGTAAAGGGGTATTATGATAATTTTCAAGCAAAAGGGTACTATGGTAAATTTAGATGTAAGGGGGTAAAATAGTAATTTTTATAAATAAAAGAATATTATGGTAATTTGAAAGTAAGAGGTAGAAGGATAATTTTGTAAATAAAAGGATATTTATGGCAAGCTTGGGAGTAAAGGGTAACTTGGTAATTATAAAAACGACGAAGGGTAATTTGGTAATTAAATTATAATTATAGAAGGGCAATATAGTATTTATAAAAATGGAGAAGGGTAAATTTGTAATTATAATTATTAATATGCAAAAGGGTAAATTAATATAGAGAAGGGTAAATTAATGATTATAAATATGGAGAAGGGTAAATAGGTAATTATAATTATGGAGAAGGGTAAATTGGTGTTTATAATAATGGAGAAGAGTAAAATGGTAATTATAATAATTGAGAAGGGTAGAATGGTAATTATGATAATGGAAAAGTGTAATTTGGTAGTTTAACCAACTAAGGGGCAATTCGATAATTATGATGACGGAGAAGGGAAATTTGGTAATTTAACTGACCAAAGGGTGAGTTGGTAATTATTTAACCAAATAAAGGGGAAAATTGGTAATCATAATAATAAAGAAAGGTATTTTGATAATTTATCCAACTTAAGGGCAATTTAGTAATTATAACCAAGGAGAAGGGCAATTCGGTAATCTAACCAACCAAATGGGAAATATGATAAGTGTAGCAATTATGAGGGGTGAATGGTGATCTAAAAAGCATAGGAGATAACTTAGTAACCTAAACCGAGTAAAGGGTAATTTGGTAATTATACAACCTGAAGGGTAATATGGTAATTTATCAAGTAAGGAAGGGATGACTTGGCAATTATATAAGTAAGGGGTAAATGAGTAATGTGTGCCTAATATGTCATTGGGATTGTGGAATTTCAGAATGTGACTCAAATAATGCCGATTAGTAAGGTAAGAGTATTTGATAATTAAGTATCACGAGAACAAATCCTAATTCGGAATTAGATGAGATTATGGTGGTCTTAATGATTTCTCTGTATTATCTTGAATAACCGTCTGAATAAGAAATAACTAATGATATAAGGACGATCGAAAGTGAATAAGTATCTGATTATTGTGCTTTTCGTGATCACTTTAATTAAGACTAATAATTAAAGTGAAAGACCTCGAGATCGAAAATGGTAGCTCTTTAGGGGTCGCTACCCTAAAGAAGTGGTTTAGCCCACGATTATTCTGGTATTTGCTGGTGTGCCTTTGTGCCCTAGCCAGGCCCTATATCTTACTCTATCTAGCTATACGGACCTATTTAGGGGGTATGCATACTTATGGATTAGGTGTCCTTGTCGGTAGGGTATTGAATACCTTTATGCACCAATACGACCAGGGTACCTTTGTGTCCTTGGGTTCATGGTTGAAGGGTGTTGAGTAGCTTGTATGCACCAATACAACCGATGTACCTTTGTGTCCCGGGTTCTTGATCTCCCGTTTGAGGCAAATAAATGGAATTGTTGTGCTGACTAAAAAGGAAAAAACACTAATCATGAAAGTGAAAGATTAATGGGTCAGGCCCAGTAGAATTATGATATTGAGTACCAATCTACCGGTTATAATAGTGGCCTAAGAGTGTGTTTCCCTAGCAAGTGATGATGAGTACCGATCCACCGGATATAATAGTGGCCTAGGAGCGTGATGCCTTGGCAAGTGATTATGAGTACCAATCCACCGGATATAATAGTGGCCTAGGAGCGTGTTGCCCTGGATGATGTTGATATGTATCCTGATCCACCTGCAATAATAGTAGGGGTCCCGAGCTCAATAAAACCAGTCCTGGATGTGAATAAAGTTATGGAAAGATATTAATCACTTACAGTGGAACATCATGTGAGTTAGGGTCAGACCGGTCCACCGGTGAATAATAGTAGCTAGGAGCGTTTTATCCTGGAGATCGATCCACCGACATATAATAGTGGTTAGGTGTGTTTTTCCCTATAAGTGACCGATCCACCAGCTATAATAGTGGGGTTCCCGTACTCACATGGGTATAAAATCTGAGTGATGATTGAATAATGATGGATTAATGGATTAAGGCCCGAACGTATCAATTTTGCACTTATGACTTATTAATAATTGATGGTCTTGTTAAGTGTGTGATTGCGGTGCATGTATTTCTTATTATATAAGTATATAGCTTTGTTTCATGTGTTACACTGAGTGCCTACTTTTAAGTGTGTTTTTAAAGGGTTACTCAATATTGTAGTACTAAAGGATTCCATTTACGGCCCCCTGCCTATTCAATGGGTAGTGTCCCTTACAAGTCCATTTTCAGGTACTATTTAAGTGGGCAACGAGAAAGAGAGTAAGGAATTATTCAGAACTGTTAGGGTTTTTCTCTTTCTCTTTTAAATTTCTGGTTTTTAATGTTAATGTTGTTATTGTAACCACCACTGGTGGATTTTATTCTTATAAATTATTTGATATGCTACTCTGATTTAAATATGGGTTGTAAATTGTGTTTTTACACTTTTAGCCTTAGCGCTTGGTACTGGAACGGTAGAAGTAAACTGGTCTGGTACTAAGTGTGGCAGTAATATCCCCAGAATTCACGATTTTATAATTTGCTTCCGCTAACTCTTTTAAATAAAATAAAATTTTTTAGTAGTGAATTTTGGGGGTGTTACACCTATGGTCACTCATTCCAAATATAATATCTTCAAACCTAAATGCCACTGTCTCACATCCACTATTCATCCTATCTCAGACTCTATTGAACCCACGTGCTTCTTAAAAGTAATGCAGCAATCTCATTGGCATTCTGCCATGTCATTTTAGTTCAATGCACTTCTTTAGAATGGCACTTAGGATCTTGTATCTCATACTCCATCTCATAACATAGTTGGATGTAAGTGGATATTTTGCATCAAACATCATTCTAATGGTTATATTGTAAAGTTCAAGGCACGTCTTGTTGCCAAGGGATTTCATCAACATCTAAGCATTGATTATCATGATACATTTAATCTGGTTTTAAAAGTATTACTATTCATCTAGTACTCTCCCTTGCACTATCTTCTAGTTGGTCATTGTGTCAACTAGATGTTAATAATGTCATCTTTCAAGGAACTCTCTAAGATGAAGTATATATGCAACAATCGATGGGTTCTATTGATCAATCTATCTATGGCCTAAAGTAGGCTCCTCAAGCATGGTATCAATAGCTTAATACTTTTTGGTTATATTAAGGCTTTTTGAATTTGAAGAGTGATCTATTCCTATTTATCTATCACCACCCCTCGGTTGCTATATTTTTTTATATGTTTTTGATCTTCTTGTTACCGGCAACAACTATCGTATCCTTGATATATTTCTCCATGCTTTATCCAATTAGTTTTCTCTTACGGATTTGGGTAATCTTCACTACTTCCTTGGTATTGGGGTCTTACTGACACCCACTAGGTTATTATTAACTCAGCATAAATACATCTATAATCTCTTAGATAAGACCAGAATGACTGGTGCCAAGGGTTATTCTGCACCACTATCCTCTGAGCCACTCCATCTTCATGATGGCTCACCCACTACTAATGACACTCATTATCGTCAAGTGATTGGTGATCTTCAACATCTCTCTCTCACTCGTCTGAATGTTTCCTTTCATGTTAACAAGCTCGCTCAATTTATCCATGCACCTACTAATTTCCACTAGATAGCATTCAAATTAGCTCTTTGGTATCTAAAATATACATTTCATCATGGTATCTTCCTCAAGCGTCACCAGGCCCTTATTATCTTTGCTTTCATTTATGCAGATTGGGCAAGTAATCAAGATGAATATAGTTTCAAATATGCATTCATCATCTATCTTGGTGGTAATGTCATATCATGGAGTTCTAAAAAGTAACATACTATTGTCCACTCTTCCACTAAAGAGGAATATCGCTCCTTTGCTTCATATGTTGTTGAATTCTTATGGATACAAAACTACTTCATAAGATACAGGTTATATTTCCATCACCCATCATTTATTGTGACAATATTGTTGCCACGTATCTTTCTATCAATCCAATGTTCCACTATCCCATGAAACACATTGTCATTGACTATCCCTTTGTTCATGATCATGTTGCTCAAGGATCCTTCTCAGTATCCCACATTTTATCCAAAGATCAACTCCCGAACATCCTTACGAAGCCCTTATCTAGTCACATGTTCCAACCTTTGAGGTCCAAGATTGGTATCTCTAATGGAAGTACCATATTATAGGGGCATAATAGTCAAGATAACACTTAAATACATTTTGTAATTCCTCCCTAAGAAATAGTTAATTTCATGAATCAAATATAGGCTAGAGTTAAGTTGTTGATTAACCTAAAATTATGTTGTTATTTATTTATCCTCCTCCTATTTATTTGTATGCATGTAACTCTTATGGGTATGAAAAGTATATATCAACATATGTTTCTAAGTCTTTAAGTATATGTATTATTTTGATTGTGAGTATATCTTATTTATATATTGATCACATTATTTAGCATGAATATTATGTTAGGGAAACACGTGGATAATATAAAAAGGGACCAACACATAGTAAATGGTGATTATGTTCTATATTTATGGTGATTATGCCTTATATGCATAGCGATCATAGTTGTTAAGCTCCCAATCCAAACTTACAATTTTATGATCCAAAAGTTTTTAAGTGATCCACAATCTTAAGTAGAATATTATAGTAGTAAAATCACAATAGGATCTTATGATTATTTGTAGAATTAGTAGAATACTATGATTCTTTGTAGAATCAATAGAATACTACGATTCTACATACTAACTGTATTTTTTTTTATCTATCTGCATTAAAAAATATTTTTGTTTCTTATCACCAATATAATTTCCCCCCTAATTATTAATATATTAAGCACCAATTAATGCAAAGAAACCATGAATAAGATATTAATATGACAACGCAACCCATTGTTAAGAAAATAAATATTTACGAAAGAGTTAAAATTATACATGCAAAGTATAACAAATGTATTAAAATATGTGATGTGTTTAATATTAATAAACTCAAAAAGCGAGATATAACAATATATAGAGGAAGAGAGAATGAAACTTATTATTATCAATGATTCATATGGATTTTCACTATATATAATTCACCATATTCTATACACACACGCACACACACACACACATATAAAATATTCATACTTATTACATCAATTATGAGAACGAGTTAGAAAATATGAAAGGAGATGAAGGATGCGTAAAGTTGAGGGGTTGAAATTATACTAATAGGAGTATTAAACCTATGATTCAATACAATATAAATTCATAACATGTAAATCCATAATATATAAATAGAATATTTATAATACTCCCCCTTGGATGTACATCTATTGATTTTTATAGATTCTCCTCAAAAGGATATCTTTAAAATACTACATCATTAAAAATATTTCCAAGAAAACCAGTGAGATAAAACAACGAATAAGGAAAAGAGTATAGTTTTCTTTCTTTAATTTAGTATGTCTCCTTCATATATCATATTACATATAATTATGTTTGTATGTACAATAACACTTTAATAGTGCTTAAATTTAAAAACTTTACCAATAAAAACCCTATGAGGGATAAAATCCTAGCTTTTGTATAAACACATGTGTCTCCTAATTCACTTTTAAATTATTTTTTTATGAACACCCACTTATAGTCAATTGTATGACATATTCAAATGCTATATTTCTTATCCATATAAATCATGCTCATTAAGTAGATACATTTGAATATTCCAACTCAATAATAATTTATCTAATGACATTCTATAATAAATCAAGAATAATTATCACTTTTATCCATTATTAGTTGCAACTATTTATTTAGGTATAGACATCACCAATGTCTACCTCATACCATCTTACATTGGTGTAAGGATAATTAATGGACATTTTATTTTCCAGAGGAATTTATTATCGGATTCTATCCATATGGATATATCAACTCATTGTGGTAAGTTTTCTAACCTTTTTAAGGATTACAACTTGTCTTATGAGAGTTTAACTCTTTGGACCCATAACATATGCTTATAGATTATTTATATAATACTTACCATTAACTTAGTTGAAGTCACCACAAAGACTTCTATATGAGTTTGAACTTTATTTAAAACACTTATTGGTTTCATAATTTCTTGGATATAACAAACGTAAATTGTAGCTAAACTACATCTAGCAAATATAAGCATAATCAAGTACACTTTACTTTTTCTTTGGGTCCATATTTCATGGAAGATGTCTTCTAAGTAATTTCTTGCTTTATAATCTCAATATCCTCTTCTCTCCTTATAAGGTTAAAGAAACAAGAATTTATATTATTCTTTATGGCTTAATTTAATATTCATTGGGGGCTTGTAGACACACATAAAACTCGTCCAATTTTTTAAAATAAGAATAATGTTCATCTCAATTAACCTAGCTTAAAGGATAATGTGATATGTGAGCGGTGCAGACCAAAAATCATTGTATGTAAATTTATATATCACTTTTATACCTTGCTAATAGGGGTTTAAAAAAGCAAATGCATAATTAATGACTCTACCAGGTCATTTTCCTGCTAACTTAAAGCATTGACTGTATTTTTACCCCAGTTGGATGGCTATTCACTTTTGTGCCAATGAAATAATATTAGTTACAAAATATAACATATGACCTTATATCGATGCATCATTGTATACCATAGTAAGTTTAAATGGTCCATATATGTCAACTTGAATTCTATCAAGGACATAGTATATTTTACGTTTTCTTACATTATTATGACTATAAATTTATAAAGAATAATATGTTGTTCATATAAGATTACCAATTAAAAAGAATCTTCAAAATTCTAAGTGGGTGCTTATGCAAGTTTTAATAATCTTTCCTATCATTAATACACTAATATTATCTCACTTCTTATGTCACAAATATAATTTTTTATGGTCTACTAACTTCTGGTTAGTGACACATTTTGGTTTTTCAAATATACCAAATGTATATTGTAATACCCCAAAATTTTAAAACCTGAAATTTAATAATTAATCCTTATTTTGGATAATTTAATTTTTAAATTAATTAATTTAATTACTTTATGGAATTTTGTGTGTATAAATAGGGATATTATTATTTAATAAATTTAAATAAATATTTTCTTATTTTATCATACTCATTTTATTTTAATAATTTTTAAAATCCATATGTTACTAAAAATAATCCCCTCTTAAACTAACCTCTTAAATTTTAAATAAATAAATTTATCTATCTAAATAATTAAATACCATTATTCTAAAAATTATTTTTACTTTATTTTCCCGCTTTTCCTTTTTCCTTTTTCTTTTCCCTTTCTTCCTCCTTGGGCCGCCGACCTGCCTTCTTTTTTTTCCCTCCGCATTGGGCCGCTGGCCCTCTTCCTTCTTCTCCCCCCTCATGTCCAACCCGTTAGGCCCCTCTTCTTTCTTTTCTTTCCTTTCCTCCCCTGGTTGGGTCAGCCCAACCTATTCCCCCTTCTTTCCCTCTCCCTCGCGCGCACAAGGCCGGCCTGTTCCCCTTCCTTTCCTCACCCGACCAGCCTGAAGCCCCCTTCCCTTTCTTCTTCCCTTCTCCTTCCTTCTTAAACCAAACTCCCCCAATGGAAACCTGTAACCCCCTTCCACCAACTCCCCTAAGCCTTGCCATTACAGCCTGCCTTTCTTCCCTCCATCCCTTTCCTTTCATTTTTAGCCACACACACCCCTTCACCCCTTCCCTGCATGCCCTCATTTTCCCTTATTCTTCTCCTTCATGCCACCCTATACGCCGGACCACCCCTAGCTATCTAACTGGCTATACCTTCCCTCGTTCCCTCTTCATTTTCTTCTCCTTATCTCCTCCTTCTCTACCCATTTTCAATCCCCTTCGAGATCCCCCTTCCCCTCCCCATCGAGCCCTTTTTCTCCCTTCTTCCCCTCTTGTCCTCCTCCCCTATTTTTGCTTCTTTGCCTCAAACTACCACTACTGTAACCTATATGACCACCAAAACTACCCCCTAGCACCCCCTACTACCTCCCTACACCACCCAATAACCTTCACTCGCCCTGTAGCCACCCTTACCCTCCTTTCTTTTTCTTTCCCCTTTCTCAGCCTCCACCTTGCACCACAACCTTGTGCATCATTCCCCTTCTTTCACACCACCACAACCACCCCTCTACCCCCTACCATCTCCTCTACCGCCCCTTCCTCCCTTTGATTAAAATTTCCCTACAACCCCTCTCTTCTTCTCTTCTTTTCCTTTCCTTCTTCTTCTCTGCCCATCCTTGTATCCATCTTCCCAGCCCTACAACCACCATCTCCGCTCCCCTAAGCCACTAACCTTCAACACTTGACCACCACCTATACTCCTACTCTCTCCCTGTACCCAGTCACCACCATCACTCCCCTCTACAAGCCCTCAACAAAGCCCAAAAACCTTAGCCCTAGCCAACCCCACTCCCTTTTCCCAACTCCCCTCTTCGACCTATTATTCCCTCCCCATTGTGCATGCATCTCACCCTTCCATGTAGCATGAGTTCTACTACCAAATTTATAAAATCTTAAAAGTATAAACATAATTATTATTTGTATGTATTTAATAAGCTTTTGATAAAAAATTATTCTTCTAATATGCTAATTTTTGTATTATGTCTAGGCATTAATTTTTACTAATATAAACTCAAACCTTTAATCAGGGTACTGGTAAGGTTTAATTATTGTAGAAAATAAGGTAACCATTATACCCTACTAAAATATATGGATATACATATGCTAGCACATTAAGGGTTTTAATATGTTTATGTGTATGATGTATGATGTTAAGTATAATATAATTTGTGGCATATGTGTCATGTGTAGAATTTTAATAAGTATTAAGGGCGGTTTGGTAATTTAACCAACCAAAAGGGTAATTTGGTAATTTAACTAACCAAAAGTGATAATTTGGTAATTTTAATAAGTTTGAAGGTACTTTGGTAATTTATCTAACAAAGGGGGAATTTCGTAATTTAATAAACCTCAGAGGCAATTTGGTAATTTTAATAAGTATAAAGGGAAGTTCAGTAATTTAACTAATTGGAAGGGTAATTTGGTAACTTAACAAGTATAAGGGGGTAAAGTTGGTGATTTAATAAGTATAGAGGGTAATTTAGTAATCTAACAAATATAAGGGGTATTTTGGGTAATATGGTAATTTGGCAAGTAAAAAGGGTAACTCAGTAACCTTACAAACAAAAAGGGTATTTCAGTAATTTCGTAAGTATAAAGGGGTAAATCAGTAAATTGAAAATAACATGTCAATAGATTAAATAAGACTCCATAATAAGACATAAGTAATATTAAATAACTGGACAAAGATATTTTGGTAAATTAGTGAGTATTAGAAGAACATGGCATAACATATGGTTGAATGAATAATTAAGGGTGTAATATTGTGTTTACCTCATATTCCTGCAAGAGATGCCTTAATCATTAATTATGCATGAAAATGTGTGCTGGATGTAATAGAAGTACATGTTAGGATTTAAGTGTTCCATAATCCTTCGATATAAACTACCAGACTCTAAGACCGCATTATGATTATGATATCATAGCCCTTTATGGAATATGGATAAATGGAAATGAATTCTGAAATGGAAATGGAAGATAAAAGAATGGCGTTAGTGGTTTACTTAAGTTAATATGGATAACCATATGAAAAATGATCACTTAATAGTAACATAAACAAATGGAAATGATTAAATATGTGGTTGTCGTGTTTCTTGTGGTCACCTTAATTAAGACACTAATAATTAAAGTGGAAGCCTTTGAGATCAAAAATTGTGGCTCTTTAGGGGTCACTAACCTAAAGTTAAGGTTTATCCCACGATTGTTCTAGTATTTGCTAGTGTGCCTTAATGCCCCATCAAAGCCCTGCATCTTAATCTATCTAGCTCTACGAACCTATTTATGGCGTATGCATACTTATGGATTAGATGTCCTTGTTGGTAGCGTACTGTGGGTCCTCATGCACCAGTACGACCAGGGTACCTTTGCATCCCTAAGTTGATGGTTGGAGGGTACTGTGTTTCTTATATGCGCCAGTATGACCGGTGTAACTTTGTATCTTCGGGTTCTTAATCTCTCCCTCGAGTTAAATAAATATAATTGTTGTGTTAATTAAATGGAAAACACTAGGCATGTAAAGCGAAAGATTATTGAGTTAGGCCCAGATGGATTATATATGTGTACTAGTCCACAAGTTATAATAGTAGCCAGGAGCGTGTTGCCGTGGAGTGTGTACCGGTCCACCGGTTATAATAGTGGCCAAGTGCATGTTGCCTTGGAGTGTATTCCTGTCCACCGGCTATAATAGTCGAAGATTCTGAGCTCAATAAACCAAATCTTAGATGTTAATAAATTATGAAAAAATACTAATCATTTATAGTAGAACACCATGTGAGTCGGGGTTAGACCAATCTACCGATGATAATAGTGGCTAGGAGCCTTCTGCTTTGGAGACCGGTCCACCGGTAAATAATAGTGGCCAAGTGTGTTCTGCCCTGAAGTGTATTTCCGGTCCACCGGCTATAATAGTGAGGTTCTCGTATTCACATGGATATAAATCGAGAGATGATATTTAATTAATGGCTTAAGACTAAAAGTGTTACTTTCATCCTTATGATCTATTGATATGACATAAGTATGGCCTTGGTGTCTATCACTCTTGGTTATTGCTGGAAGTGCTAAGTAAATGGACTTTGTATTGTATAATTCTTATTGGTCGATGTATGTAATCGCTCTTATTTGGCTATGATTATTTATATGCTTGCGTATGATATTGTCCTTACTTTTGTTAAGTATGATGTCTTGCATGCGGGCCCTACCTTTTGGTTTGGTATAAAGGGTTACTCAATACCATAGTATTAAAGAGTTCCGTTTATGGGACCCTACCTATTAAATAGGCAGTGTCCCTGGCAGGTTCGTTGCGGGTGCTTTTCAAGTTATTATCGGGTAAGAGTGAAAGAATTATCCGGGAAGATTTCAAGGTTTCTCTTTTAACATTCTATTTCCATGTTTAAAATGATTTTCCTCTTATACCCACTAATAGTGGGATTTACCTCTTGTAACAAATTTAATGCGCTACTCTGATTTAAATGAAAGTCTGAATTTTGTGTAAAAGGTGATAGATTCCTTTTTAGCCTTAGTACTTCGTATTGGAACTGTAGATAAAACTGGTCTAGTACTAAGTGTGGCGATAACATCCCCGAAATTTACAGTTTCTGCTTCCGCTGATTTTTAAATAAAATAAAAATTTTCAGTGAATTTTGGGGTGTTACACATATATTATTATGCATTTATCTTGGGCTTACTTCTAGTTGATCTTGATGGTAATAATACCATCTAATACTCATAGATCATAATAAGTTCTTCAAGAACTTAGGTACAATATCATACATATTTTTTTATCCAATTGTTAAAGTAAGAAACCCTTTAATAAATTTATCACGCCACATACACTTGTATATTCTTGTTAATTATAAGCTCATAAAATACTTCATTTTTAAAATAAAAAGTACAGTGACATTTTAATTAGATAAATTGATCTTCTATATCATATTCAAGTCTATAACATGGGAAGAATTCAACCTCTACCATTAAATTACTTGTATCAAATGGGAAACTTTATGTTTCATCCATTACACTAATAACTGAATGAGAAGCTTTAAGCTTTAACCATCAAACTATCTATTGGAAAGGAAGCTTTAAGTCAACTATCAAAATATCTCTACGCACTAAAAATGTAATATAATGATAAACTATTATGAATACTCTAACCACTATCGTGCTGGAGGATACTTGACTATGATAGATTTTAACCACTACTCTAACAACCCCATTTTTAGAACTTGAAAATTTCTATTTATTGATTTAAGCGGGAAGCTAAAATAATAAAAATGAAGGGTATTACTGCCACACTTGTTATAGGTCTAATTACCTTTACCATTCGCATACCAAATGCTAAGGCTAAAATCATTAGTTCACTTAGATTTAATACATGATTACAAGAAAAAAAATAGAGGAGATAAGAGATAAGTATTGTGCTACAGAAAAGCAAAATCAAAGATTTACAAAACTCAAAGAGGGAGAATATAGGAGGACACAAAAATTCAAATACAACTAAAATTAATATACCAAAAGACATCAAATAGCCCTAGGCTCTCAAATCGAGCTTCTATCTTTAAATTGAACTTAGAAGCTAACCTATAAAGACCACTGTTCATTAAATAATCAGGGGCTG
Organism: Tamarix austromongolica; assembly: GCA_039764185.1. Taxonomy (NCBI): domain Eukaryota; kingdom Viridiplantae; phylum Streptophyta; class Magnoliopsida; order Caryophyllales; family Tamaricaceae; genus Tamarix; species Tamarix austromongolica. Next base: position 79,220,590 of record CM077814.1, on the reverse strand, counting down.
GTGTGGCCATAGGCGCCATACAATTTAAACCCTCTTATTAATGATTGTACTACTGGTAAATAAGGTTATCGTTCTATACAAATGATTGAGAGGGCTCATCTCTATTTAACTAGTTCAAAAATAATAAAAATAAAAGTAACTCTAAATCACACAAAATAAATAAATAAGAAAAAAATACTAATGGCGGTTTTAAAAATAGAAAATGATAAAAGTAACAAATAAAATAAAATAAAATAATAAAAGTAATGGATAATAGTAAATATGATAAATATGCCAGGAAAATTTAAATCCACCACTAGATTAGGCTAAAATATAATAGCAATTTCTAAGTCATTATTTAATCAAGAGAGATAGATTGACCAAGTTGTAAGCCAAAAGCAGGTCTATACACCTTATATTACTTCCCTAAATTAATTAATACGGCAAAGCGTCAATATTAATCCTATTAAATACAAGAAGAATAGTAGCAACAAACGGTTTTTATATTTAAATAGATTTAATGCATTAAGTATAAGTGGAAGGATGTCAATCTAAGTACCCGACTAGTATAATAAGCATGTATAGCTGTATTTCTCTTCTTTAACCCACACGTATCTAAAAATTTTAATAATTTGGTTAGAATCATAAAACTAATAGGTGAATTGTTCCTAGCTGCAATTTATACATATAAATTCTAGCATATTTATATGAATACCTAGCAGGCAAATAATCTTATATACTATCACTAGAGGAAACTAGAACAAGGCATGCACCATATAAATTATACTTGACAGAATCATTTATATAAACGATAGTAATGAAAATAGAGTAAAAGAATAATCTCATGAAATAAAGAAAAATAAAATATTATCTCAAACTATAATCTAGGGTTTCAGTCTATTCCCTAGCAATAAATAATCAATAAATCATAATTATTGAATTAATTACATAGAAATATATATATATCAAAAATATAAATCAAAAATAGAGAAAGAAGTAACCAGAATTAATTATGAATGAAAAAATAAAAATTTATTCAGATGAAAATTTAAATAATTTCATTTGAAATAAATCTTTTTGGTATACTTTTTCCCTTTTATTGATCTCGGCTGTGTATAAATTTTAGTGCCCCTCTGCACATCAGGTGGCTAACTTCCTCCTCTATCTCCCCCATCACTTCTATCTTTCATTTCTTGTGCCTTGTACAACCGAATTTTTTTTCTTTTAGGTTGCTACACTATTGCTCTATGTTGGCTCTGTTGCTTCTCTTAATTTCATGTCCCACCCGATGGCTCCCTTTATGTACTTCCTCCTGGCTCTTCTGATGTTTCTCCCTTTTCTTTATTTTAGTGTGGTTCTCCTGACAACGCACTTCTCTTTTCTTTTTATGTTGTAACCATCAGCTGCCTCTCGTGTCGCTAGCTTCTCTCTCTTTTTGGGCCTTTAGGCCTTCGGTCCTTGGACCATTGGTCCAAAGGCCAAACTGTATAGGGTAAAGGTCACATACACACATTTTCTAATACACATGTATAGGAATCAATAATAACTATTAGATTAGTAGTTGATCAACGGTTAAGATTTAATAAATACCTAATCTAAATTTATTTTAATTTTAGCCCTTAAATCTTCTAGATCTAACAGTAATTAAAGGTTCCTACGTTTATATTTTAAATATTAGTTTGCACAAGTACCTAAATATATATATATATATATATATATATATATATATATATATATATTACTTATACTTTTCTTGCAAAATAATATTAGAAAAAATTAATAAATAATCTTATACTCTAAATTTATTTAATTTTTTCTCAAATAATAAAATTTATGTAATTATTATCACTTAAGCATAAAACCAGCAACAATACTGAGCAAATTTTTTTACTAAATAAAAATGAAAAACTAGCATAGAACACATACAAGGAATTATAATAATAAATGGTATAAAACATTGAATTGTACATGCATCAATTGAAATACAATAGTCATTCATAAAACCACATACCTCCAAGGTCAAATACTATTCATGCTCATTCATCTAAAATTAACCAAATCCTATTACCGGAACATCTGAGAGATGCACTTTGTAGAATAATTATAACTGATCTCATCCTAAAAATAAGACAATCACCATAGGCCACATACCTCATTATCATTTATAATAAATCTTATAACACTGGTAGGCTCACAAGTACAGATCAATAACAACTCATCACATCACAAGTAGGCATAAAGGCAGCTACTACAACATAGATAAGCACAAAGGCTACTACTATCATAGGTATACACAAAAGCTGCTACCTAATCACAGGTAGGCACAAAGTCTAGTACTGAACCACAGGTAGGCATAATAGCTAATAACAAACCACAGGTAGGCAACAAAGTACCAAAATACAGGTAAGCATAAAGGCTACTACTAAACATAAGTAGGCACAAAGGCTGCTATCGACCGATCTAATAATCCAATAATCCATCAATTATTTTTATTTTTATTTACTCGAGGAGAGATCAACCTAAGGACATAAAGGTACTTCAGTCATACCTGCGTACTAAGGCATCACAGTATCCTACCGACTATCAACCTAAGGACATAAAGGTACCCTAGTCACACTGGTACATGACGGTAATACAACATCCTACCAAAAAAGACACCTAATCTATAAATATGCATACTCCTATGTAATACCCCCAAAATTTGCAGTTGAAATTTTTTGTTTATTATGAAAAATCATGCACTAAAAATGGGGCGCTACCATTGTGATAAATACAAGATTAACCCCTGGCCAATCTCTTACTAACCATAAGGCTAAAGGTACAAAAATTATTAACAAGGATGATTAAAAACCATAACATATCAATATTAATTAATGAAATTAGAGTACATAAATGTTAAGGTTAATACAGAATTGAAATAAAGTATAAAACAACAGTCGCCACAGGGAATAAAAATGGTAGAAATAATAAAAAATAACAAGTTCAAAGAAGACCCTCTCTAACCCCACTCCAAGTATATCAGATCACCACTCTACTCTAACCAAGTCATCATATGCATCAAAGTCAGCAAGTGCATCATCTCCTACCTGCATAGACTCGGGAGGGGTTATTGCTCATGGGAATGAGCAGCACTCTTGATAGGGGTGATTAGTATGCCATGTACTAAGTAAGGTAACCATATAGCTAAGACAAGGCATATCATATAAAAAGGCAGAAAATAAAAGCAACAAGTTAATTAGATTGATCACCACTATTAGAATTTAAGCCATTAGTTATATCTTTACACATCTATCGAATTATATCCACGTGAATACGAGAACCCCACTATTATGGCTGGTGGATTGAAAATACTACTCTAGGGCAAGATGCATCTGACTACTATTATTTTTCGGTGGATCGGTCTCCAAAGCAAAATGCTCCTAGCCACTATTTTCACCGGTGGATCGATCTAGCTTGGACTTACGTGGTGTTCCACTATAAGTGATTAATGTCTTCCTTATGATTTGCTATCATCTAAGGTTTTGTTTATTAAGCTCATAATCCCCCACTATTATAGTCGGTGGATAGGAAATACAATTATAGGGCAGAATGCACCTGGCCACTATTATTTGTTGGTGGGTTGGTCTCTAGGACAAAATGCGCATGGCCACTATGCTCGCCAATGGATCGATCTGGGCATGACTTAATAAACGTACACTTTAAATTATTAATATTTTATTCATGTCTTATTCAATAATTAACCTCTTCAACTAGAAATGCATGCCCCTAATGGACTTCCCGGACTCATTATCACTCTTCCTCCCTAGGCTTCTTGAATAACCGTATCCCATAACTTGGGACCTCTACACTCTCCAAGACTTTAAGATCCCTTTTCACCTTCCACCCTATTCACCATGAATTCAAAAATCCCCACGCATGTGGGTCAAGGCCCACCTTCCCATTTCTCCACCTAGGTTCACCATCGCCCACTAGGGTTTCCCCCTTAAAACCCTAACCTAGCCTATATAGCCCTAGCGTCTCCTTATCATTCACAGCCCACACTCCCACATCATCACTCCACTCAACCCACTCTAAACACCACATCCCAACTCTCCAACTTCCCCATGTGATAATAAAGCCTAGTTGGTCACCCCCAAAAACTCTAATACACCCCTTTTTTTTTACACCTTCCCCTCATGCATAACTCTACCATCCTTTTTAACTTGACTCGCACCCTTCATGTGACACACTCCTAATCACAACCCAAATTCCTACCAACCTCCTTAACCTCTCTCACAAAATCCCTATACTTAGGGTTTTTTTCCCAAAAATCCTAATTAGGATCCTATGCATACGTCCACCAACCCACGTACTATCTCTTCCTTTAGCACTCCAATAACCCAAAGTAGTCTTTCCTCCCCATGGTCAACCCTTAAACTAACTTTTCTCACATAATCTTTTCCCTCATACAAAGACTATACACCCCACACAAGGCTCACACTTTCCATGCAATATTTTACCTTAACCCTTCATTTTATTACTTTCTTCCTTTATTTTCTCATCCATATTTCATAATGCACTTAGGCTTTTTCTCCTACTTCTCCTTACTCACTCCACTCTCTTTATTTCTATTAGTTTCCCACAACCACCCAAATCCACCTATGGCCTCTAAGCATGCATGTTATACTAAATCAACCATACTTAAAAATCATAACATCTATAATAAGTCATATCACACATTTTACACATAATATAAATCATACTCTATATACCTTAGCTCCTTGCAAGCCAAGTTACACTACACACATATTTAGTTCACATTAACATATAAGTATGCATCACATACCATTACACCCATAAGCACATGATTCATAATATAACCCAAAGCCTTAATCATGTCTATACCTAATAGGACTCTGGGTTTGGAGCAAGAATCCTACATCTCCTCACGGGAAGGGTTTTGCTCACAACTTATGAAAATAGCATACTAGTCATTTAACCTTCTTCTTACTCCTTTTCTTTTGTTCTTTATTTACCTAATTAATTAAATAATAATAATAATAATAATAAAATATTTAAAATAAAATATACTAAGGAGGTAGGAGGGATAAGGGCACAACCAAAAAGGACAATAGGAAAGGGAGCAGTGGTGGTGGTGATGTAAAAGAAGGGTTTTAGGATTGGAAAAGAGGGGGGGAGTTAGGGTTTCTTAAGTGGTAGCATTTATTAGGTTAGAGGGGGGTTATGGTGGTGGTGGTGGCGCCTCACGGAGGCCGGGCAAGTGGCGGCGTGGCAGTAGCTGAGAGAAAAGAAGAGAAAAGGAGGAGGAAAGAGGGGAGAGAAAGGGAAATTGATGGTGTGGTAAGGTAGGGGAAGGTTTTCTGGGCAAGAAGGGAGGTAGTGAGGGTGGTGGTTGTTGTAGTGGCGGTGGTGCAGAGTTGCACGAGTGGTGGAGGGAGGTACAAAAGGGCAGCTCAAGGTGCCCACTTTTCATAAGTGGAGGAGAGAAGAGGAAGGGGAGTGTTTTGTTAGGTGGAGGGTGATGCAGGGAAGAAGAAAGGAGGGTGTGGCCACAATGGTGCAGCGCGAGAGTAACGACTGAAGTGGTTGTACAAGTAAGGCTAAGGGGTGTTTGATCGACATAAAAAGAGAGAAATGAGAGAGTGGGTGTATTTATAGGGGAAATGGCTAGGGGAAGTGGACAAAGGAGGGAAGAAGACAAGGAAAGGAGGTGGATGGCTGCCCGATAATGTGCAAGTTAGCGTAGTTGCACGATAGGGAGACAAGGTAGGTTTTAAAAGGGGTAGGTAGGGGAGTAGGGGTTGTCGGAGGGAGGGATACTATGCAGGGCAGTGTCAGCTACATGCTTTGCAGGTCCAAATGAGGAAAGGGGAAGGGGAGAGAGAGGGACATAGCAATGAAGTAGCCATGCCCAGCAACTTTGATCGGGGTGGAGGTTGAAGATAGGGGCAAAAGGGAAGGGAGAAAAAGGGAAAAGAGGAGGAGTGGGGCGCACGCCCGGGCTAGGCCGTGTGGGGTAAGAAAATAAAAAAAAAGAGTGGATTGAGGGAGGAAAGGAAGAAAAGGAGGGGGAAGGAAGAGTAGGCCGACATTACTAGTGGGCCGAGGGAGGGGGAAAAGAAGAAAAAAAAGGAAAGGAAGAAAAGGAGAAAGAAAAGGAAGAAAAAGGGGAAAAGGGAAAAATGAGTGGTTGGGTGGTTTGGGATTTTTTTGAAATTTAAGAATAACAAAAATTAGTAATAATAATAAAAAACTTAGAAATTATCATTATGAATTACTTATAATTTATTTTAACTTAGCAAATAATTCTAACCTCCACTAATTAGATCCCTACATCATTTTTCTTCTTTTATAGTCATAATTTTTATTATTATAATATTATTATTTTATTAGAAATGGTATATATAATTAAACCTTATCCGATAATTTTTATTTTATTTTTAAATCCTAAAATAGGATTTTGGGGTATTATATCCTATCAGTCCACAAAATAACATAATGTAAGATATAGGGCCTGATTGGGGCACTAAGGCAGACTAGCAGAAATCCATAATCAATTGTGGGCTAAACTATATATTTAGGATAATGACCCCTAAAGAGCCACCATTCCCGATCTCGAGGTCTTTCACTTTAAGTATAAGTATTTTATTAAGGTGACCACAAAATTGCATGCAAATTATATAGATCCAATTTTCATACTTCAGCCATTTTACTCAATTCCAATTATTCTAAGGCAACCATAATCAAGACATTACTAAGGTTTGTCATAAAAATATACTAAGGTTATCATAGGTTCAATTATTCTATTTTGGATGCATTAGGCCTAAAATAACCAAATTGTCCCTTAGGCCAAAATTACCACATTAAAATCCTCTTCAATTACTAAATCTTTTTTATTTATTAAGTTTTCATGAAAACGAAAAAATATATTGATTAAACCAATTTATTATATGGATAAATTATCAGAAAAGCTAAATAAAAAATTTACCCTTATTCAAGGTTTTGCATATAAAACCCTAGCATGCGTATATAATACATCAAAGGTCACATAATCTCATGTTTAGCAACATATAATAAAATTAAGCATGCTTGTCATGGAAAAAATCATAATATGCATAAAATAACCAAATTGACCCTAGGGCTCACATCCATGATTAATATTCCATAAATATATCTAAGTATGTTTATTCTATTATTTTTCAAGTACACGTCATGCATTATCCTAAAATTCATTTTATCGTACTTTTGTACACAAAATTTTTACATAAGATAACATGTTTTTTTTGAAATATTTTTAGGATATATCAGAGAGCACATAATTATAATTTAAGAAGTCATGCTTAACATATTTCAACATAAAAACCCTAATGTATTATTATGTAAAATACTACAAGATCCCGCTAATCAACTCTCGTAGTTAAACATAATACCAAAATGCCATATTAATATTTAATGAATAAAATAATAATTATAATAATAAAATATTTATTTTTCTAAAATTACCAAAAATACCCTTACATATATATAATAGGTGCAAAAAATTTTAAAAACAAAACACAACTCACGCTGAATGCACAACATTAGCCATTCGCATACAAGAGGGAAAGGGTGGAGCTAGGTGGTTGTGGGCTAGTGATGGTGGAGGTCGATTGGTAGTTGACAAGGTGACATGGCGGCAAGCTAGTGGCTGTGAGTGGTGATGGGCTGTGTAATCCCCCGAATTTTTAAAAGCCTATATTTTAATAAATAAATTTTATTTGTGATAAATTAGCCTTTAAACTATTTTTAATTATTGGATTTTGAGCATATAAAATTTGATATAAATATTTAATAAATTAAATAAATATTTTGTTATTTTATCATACTCTTATTATCTAAATAATTTTCCAAATCATTACTTTACTAAATTTATCTTTTTAAAACCCTTATATTTAATTATATTAAATTAAATTATTAAATAAATTTATTACCCCAAAATATGGTATTTTATTATTTTATAAATTAAATCATTTTAGTTAAACCCATTTCCCTTTTCTTTTTCATTTTTCTCTTTTTCCCCTATTTTCCCTTTTCTTTCCTTTCCTTCTCTTCCTTATTTTTTTTCTTTTTCCTCGACCTGGGCCGGCCCGTTGGCTCAACCTCACCCTTTTCCCCTGCGCGGCCCAGCTCCCTCGCCTCTCCCCCTCTCCCTGCCGGTTTGGCCTTTCCTTTTCTTCCTTTTCTTTTCCTCTGGACCGCCGGTCCAACCCTACACTTCATCTTCAACCTTCGCACACCTACAACCAAGATTTTTGCTAGAAAAAGCTTGCAATAGCCACACCCAACTGCATCAGCCATTCCTCCCCTCTCCTCTCCGCTGACTTCCCTGTCATTTTGATACGGTCACCTCTCCCTCCTCCCGCATTCCATTCCTCTCTCTCCCCGACAACTCACGGTCTGCACATGCAGACCTGCACCGGCCACTCTTGCCAGACAGAAGCCATAACCCTACCCCTCTACTCTCCCACTTCTCCTTGTCGTTTTCCCCTTCCGATCGGCCTATTAATAGCCCCGAAAGCTTCCATAATCGAGTTAGGAATTTGGCAGCCCAGAAAATCAAACCATGCACCACCCCTTATTCAGCCAGCCATTCCTCCACCGTCGGCTGCCTTTGCCGCCCACTTTGGCCACCAAAATTCTCCCTACACCGCCCCTATCCAACCCAGCCACGTGACTTCCCTGCCTTGCCTTGCACGAGCCACCCCGATCGTGCGAAATTGCCTCCCTTAACAGCCCCATTCAACCCCGCGCCACCTTCGTGCCACCGGTTGCCGCCGATACTACCGCCTCCAACACCACCTCTACCCCCCAAAACAATCAGGGGATCCTGCCCTACCACCCCACACCTCCATTTTCCCCTACTTCCCTCTCCCCTAGCCTCCACATCCACCTCTCCAATTCTCCCTTCCTCCACCGCCGCCGGCACCACCACCTAGCCTAGGTTGCTCCCCAACTCCTTCACCCCTAAACCCTTGTTATTAAATGTGTTAATGATTTTTAATATTATTAACTATTATTATTAGTGTTATTATGATTATTATTATCATTATTGTTATTATTACTATTATTATTATTACTATTATTACTACTACTAATATTACTATTGTGCCCTAATATTTACCCCAAGAACTTCTAATTAATGGTATTAATTAATACTAAAACCTTGTTGTGTTATTATTAGTATTACTACTACTACTATTACTATTACTATTACTATTATTATTACTACTATTATTATTATTACCATTACCATGTTTATTACTCTAACTATGACTAACATCGTTATTACCTCTATTATTCTTATTATGTTAGTATTCTTGCTATTATTAGTATTATTACTATTATTATTATCATTATGATTATCATTATTATTATCATGGTTATGGTGGTTATTGTTATTATTATTATTGTTCTTACTCTTATTATTATTATTATTATTATTATTATTATTATTATTATGATTATCATCATCATCATCATCATCATCATCATCGTTATATTTACTATATTTATTACTTTAACTATTATTATTATTATTATTATTATCATCATCATCATCATCATCATCATCATCATCATCATCATCATCATCATCATCGTTATATTTACTATATTTATTACTTTAACTATTATTACCATTGTTATTATCCTTGTTATTATTATTTAATATTATTATTTTAGTATTCTTATTATGACTAGTATTGCCACTATCATTATTATTATTGTTGTTATATTTATTATTATTACTATCATTATCATTACTATTATTATTAGTATTAGTATTAGTATGTTTATTGTTCTAACTATTATTATCATTGTTATTACCTCTATTATTATTATCATCATCATCATCATCATTATTATTGCTATTATTATTATTATCATCATTATGGTTGTTGCTATTATTATTATTATCATCATTATGGTTGTTGCTATTATTATTATTATTATTATTATTATTATTATCATTATTATTATCATTATCATTATTATTATTATTACTAATACTACTATGATTTCAATTATTATTACCATCATTGTTATCATTATAACCATTATTATTAGTAGTAGTATTCTTATTATTATTAGTATCCTTATTATTATTATTAGTATTATTTATAATATTGTTATTAATAATGGAACCCTTACTTTAATACTATGGATTTTACTATGACTTGGTGATTCGATTAACTATCATGAGAATAATAATAACCCTACCTTTTTATTTATAAACTACTATTATTAATATTAGCCTTAGTATTAGGCCATGATAGGGATACGATAGGAAAATTTTGGTAATTCCGGTAGAGGGAGATTAACCCTTAGTATTTCCCTCTTATAGGTGAACCGGGTCAAGATCCCCAAGAGGCGTAGGAGTGTGCTCCAAGCCCAGTGACATTTTAGGTAAGGACGTAGCTAAGGCCGCCTATGTGTTACGTGTTTTACTTGCCTTGGATGCCTTGTACGATTTATATGTTGTGTTCTTTATGTTATTATCTTATCCGTTTTTATGTGTAGCGCAGCTTGAAACCAAGGTATGTTTTTGTACTCTTGTCTGATATGTGGTAATATGGATATGCTGCAAGTATGATGTGATGAGATGTGGCCCTTAGGACATGCATGCTAGGTTATTTGATGAGGTGTTGTGGGATGGAGGCATGAAAGAGAAAAATAAGAAAGTAAGAGAACCAAGGGGAAGTAAGTTAGCTAACGTAGGTAAGGATGACCTAAACAATCTACAATCCATGAATGGCCTAGTAAAAAGGGAATTAAATAAAATGAATTAGTGGGAGAAATCAGGGTTGCATGGGAAGAACTAGGGTTTTGAATGGAAATCTTAGGGTTTGGCATGGTAGAGATTAAGGGGTTTGCATAGGGAAGTTAAGGTCCGCATGGGGGCAAACCTTACGTATGGAAAGTTACTTTAGGATGTAGGGAAGGTAATGGAAGGCTTGTTTGGGATTCTGGAGGCTCGAGGTGAAAAATAGTACGTAGGATAATATAAGGGTACCTAGGGACCAACTAGGGTTTGGGGAGGAAACCCTATTTTGAGAAGATGGAAAAAAAAAAGAAAATAATAAAAATAAAAGAGGAGGAGCAAGGTATGAGGGGAGAGTCGGGTCTGAAGGTCATGACACGTGGGGCGTTAAAATAGTGTGGATTGCAGGAGGCAGAGAAGGAAGGGCCACATAGGCCCAGATTAGGGTTTCTGGAGAAATCCTAGGGTAAGGTGGTGAGTGGACCTTGGGGTATAAGGTGGTGGGTCCTGACCCGCACACTTAGAAGTTAGGTTTCTGGTGTGAGGAAGTGGGTTATGGGAAGGATGTCGGGGCAAGTTAGGAGGTGCAGAAGTCTCAAGATATGGGACAAGTCCTCTTGAGAGGATAAGTGCAGATATAGTTAGCCATGCATGTCAAGGGTGAAATTTCTTCGAATAAGATACGTTAAGACACTAATCACTTACAAAGGAAGATGTTGAGCGGACCCAGACAGGTCCATCGGTGAATAATAGTGGCTAGGGCCGAGGTGCCCTACATGACCGGTCCACCGGCGAATAATAGTGGCAGGGTATGTTACCCTCGTGACCGTTCCACTAGCTATAATATTGGAGGATTCCATGCTCAACAAACCAATCATAATAATGACAAGACATGGGAAAGATATGAATAATTACAGTGGAACACCTTGTGAGTCGGGGCCAGACTAGTCTACCGGCAAATAATAGTGGCAGGGTATGTTACCCTCGTGACCGGTCCACAGGCTAAAATAGTGGCAGGGCATGTACCATCGTGACCGTTCCACCGGCTATAATAGTGGGGTTCCTGCACTCACATGGATTGATTAAGACTATGATGTGAATTGACTATTTATCAGAGATATAATGAATAAGTTATCTGGTTCATGGCCGGTATTGTTTATCTATGTTATCGCATGCTGTCTACGTAATTATGCCATGTATGCCATGTCATGTGGTTTTGTATGTTGGCCTTAGTGCGTCTGTTACCTTACTCAGTACGTAGCGTACTGATCACCCGTTTCATGGGTGCTGCTCATTCCCACGAGTAGAAGACGCGTCTAAGTTTTTGCAGGTAGGGGGCGATGTCTTCGATGCCTACGATGCTTACGAAGCATCAGGTAGGGCTGAGAGTTAGCCTGGACTAGCTGGGGGGTCGAGAGTGACGTGGCCGGAGTTCATCCTCCATTTTGTTTCCCTGTATTATCATATTTTGTTTTATTCCGCTGTAGTATGTCCTCTGACATTTGGTACTTTATAACTGTACTTTTAGGTTATAACTTTTGACTTTCGCACTCTGATTCGGTATGACTTGTGTCTTACTAATGATTGGTGTTTTATTAATGACTCGTATTTGATGATTAATCTTGTTTAGTCTTAGCACTTAGTACCGGGACGATAGGAGTGAACCGATCTGGTATTAAGTGTGGTGATAATGCCCCCAAATTTACAGTTTTATCTTTTCGTTTCTGCTAATTAAACGAAAATTTTCAGTAGTAAATTTGGGGGTGTTACAGATTGGTGTTGGAAGTTCAACCTACAAAGGAGAGTAGTGGTTGGTTGGCTGGCTTGGTTAAGGGTGATGACTATGGGAGGTGGAGATGGTGGCTGGGAAGGGGATGCAACTAGGCATTGTAGTTGGAAGGGTGGTCTAAGAGGATGGCTGTGACATGGGTGGTGTAAGAAGGGAGTTGGTTGCGGGAGAGGGGTGTCGAAGGGTGTGGTGGCTAGTTACGACGGAAGGCGCCAAAGTGTAAGGGAGTAGCAATAACAACTATTATCATTGCCCAAGGGGTTTCTACGAGCTGCTTTACCACAAAGGATGTGGGAAGGATCGGCAAAATCTACCATAGGGAGGGAGAAGAAAGGAAAAATAGGGGAAGTAGGGAAGAACCAGAAAAAGAAGGTTGGCCGATGGTGTATGTGCGTGGTGCTGGTGTAGAGGCTGCGAACAATGGTGGATGTGGTAGACAAGGGCAGGGTTACAGGTGGTGATGGTGATGGTAATGGTTGTAGCTGGAAATGGTCAAGCGCATGGTTTCTAGGTCAAGGGTGAGGGGTGGTGAGAGGTTGGTGGTTGAGGGTTGGGGAGCTAGGGAAATGATCAGGGTTGGTAATGGCTACTAAGTGCTAAGGTGCTACACAAAAATAGCTAGGGACTGGGTTGGACAACGCAGCGTAGGAAGTAGTGGGTTGTGTGATCGGTTGGTGAAGTATAAAGAGAGAATGTGAGGGTTGTGTAGGTTATGATGTTGTGTGCGTATGTATATATGTATGCAGAGAAGGGGAAGAGGTGATATGTTGCGTGAGGTAAGGCGAATTCAAGGCGAGTTTTTAGGGGAGGTATTTGGGGCACACAAGGAGTAGAATAAGGAGTAAAAATGGTAGGGCAGGGTAGAGATTTATTTATTTAGGTTTAGGTTTAATTTGGATAGTTAGGGTATCGAGTAGAAAATAATAGGGGGAAATATTTATAAAATTTATTTGGGTTACGGGTTAAAGGTTAAAAATAAAATAATTAGGCTAAGGTTTAAGTATTAGTTTTGAATAAAAGGCTAAACACCTAAAAAAAATTGTTACAAAATTTTTGATTTTAAAACTACCAATTGTAAAGTAGGTGAATAGTCTCATGAATAAGTGGGAGACAAATTATACATAAATCCGTCATCACTACTTCGTGATTAGAACAATATTTTAAACAATACAAAAATTGAAATTGCATAAACTAAATTGTAAGAATTAAAATTGCATAAATAAAAAAGTGCAAAAATAAAATTAGTATAAGGTTTATAGATCACCAAATAGTTTGATCTTCTAGATCGAAAAGCACTTGAGGTATTTAATATCATTCAATATTTTTTGTTAGTATTACATAAGTCTTGAAAGACTTTCAACTATTTGATCTCCTTAATCAAATTGCACATAAGGTATTCATTACCTTTTAATCATTTGATCTTCAGGATCAAATTGTGCAGAAGGTCTTAAGATCATTTGATTATTAGGCGAAACTTTCAACTTCCACCTCAATTGTATCATATCCTTTTATACCTTAAGTACATACTTGTAAATAATATAAATTGTTGGGAGTTTCATACTTCTACCAACACTTGTGCAATTACCTATACATAATTTAGATATGTGGGGAAAATTTAGCCACTTCTTATAGCCCTCCATTAACTTAGGATAATGGAGGTTTACACTATTTTCTCCAATCAACTTAAGGTGATGAGATATGTATGTAGTGATGAGCAATGAGACTACCGATTTATTACTTTCATGTATAAGGTGATGGGTAATGAAACCGCCGATCCATCACATTTAAATTTAAATAATTTTCTTAGTATCACCACTTTAGATGACTTTCCATTATCTTTAAGTGCAGATCTATAAATGGTGATGAGGGATGTGACCATCAATCCATCACTTTTGATCTTTCAATTAATCATATTAGATCTAATTGAATTTTATTAAATGAGAGACTTTTAGTGTTTTACTGTCATTTATCTCTACACTCCATCTCATAATTGGAAGGCAGATCATCATACATACAATAAAATTAAATTACATATTGCCAATATATACAATTAAAACCCATAAAAATATCATTTAGCATAAGAACAAAGAAAAGGTAGAGATAAAAATAAGATTCCCTTATTTTGAGTCAATTCTAGAACCATAATGTTATATCATCCTTAAAATACTTAATCAATTCAATTTAAGCTGCTTGATTGTAAGATATATTATATATGCGACCTTTCACATGCCTACAAAAATTGATATCTCATACAAGAATAAAAAATGGTAGATTAGTACTATATGACACATAATAATCATATTTATATTGAATGATAATTAATGAATACAAAATACTTCCTTTTATCAAGCACCGATTGATCTTGACATCAATTACATGTTTATTTGCCAACATCTCAAACAGAATCAATACATAAGCATATAATTTTTTTCATCTAGAGCATAATCGTGTTGATGAATTAGAAATGAACCTAAACGCAAAATAGAATTAATCTTTGAAAGATTATGCTAAGGAGATGGTGAGCAATATATAAGAAAAAGAGATAAATTAAAGGATAATCATGTTGATAACGTTTTTAATATTGATAAATTAGAAAAAAAAAAGACATATAACAATAAAGAGAAGAAGAGATAATAAAATTTCTTATTTTCATTAATGTTTATGGGTTCTCAATATGTACAATTTATAATATCCTATATATATAATACTCATACTTATTGCATAATTATGCGAAGGAGTTAGAGAATATGAAAGGAGATAGATGATATGTAAAGTTGAGGGGTTGAAATCTAGAAAAAAAAACCATTACAGATGATGATACTAATGAAACTAATGAAACTATTAAACCTATAATAAAATAATACAAATTTATAATATATGCATCCATAATATATAAAGAGAATATTAACAACACGATATCAATTTTTATTAATTTTTATTTAGTTCACAATTAACCTTTTATTTCTTTTTGTAGGGTTATTAATCTTTTTTATACATAATCCATATACCAACTTTTTTTCTTATACAGATAATTCAATAATTTATGTTATTTATTAGTTGTTGTAACTTAATTGATGACCAATAAAAACATGAGAATAAACTTTTAAGAGTTTTTTTAACTTCAACTAAAAGATTTAATAGCATACAATTATACCAGAATTAGAATTTTATAATATTTATAATATCTTATAATCCAAATCTATAATTTGATTTTCATAAATTATATTTATTTTAGGTAGATTTCAATTCCAACAACTTTAATAACCATTATATCTAACTTTCTATTTTACACACCAAAAAAAACTTAACTACAAGCTCCTCAATTCATGATATAACAATTGTCCCATGAAAACCAATTATGAACCACCACCCCAACATACATTTGACTTTGAATATTAAATATATCTATAATACAAATCGGATATTGAATATATTTAAAAGTATTGGATTTCAATTATGATCAAAATAAAAAAGCATAAAATTAAATAATAAATTAATATCTATATATATATAATGCTCTAATATGTTACGAACAAATTGCAATGCAAAATTATATGTCAGATGAATTAATATATATCCAAAATATAGTATATTATGCCATAAATATAGTGCAATATATCACAAAATATAGATTTAATCGGTTCAAATAATATAGTACAAAACTAAGCCAGATAACCATTCAAATCAAAATCGAATAATGCGACCGTAATTTTAGATAACTTTTTCTTTTAAAACACAGCCCTAGGTAGTACAACAGTGAGACACTCAATCGGTAAAGAGAGCCTACAATGTACCACAGTGGTTCGTTTAAATTTCACTCAATAACACAAATAAGGCCCATAGGATGAAAAATTAAGATAAACCAAAACACAACACATCTAAACGAATTAGTAAACTTCGTCACAAAATGACGATTGCCAAACATCGATGTAAAAAGAGGCTCAGAAAGCCTCACGTAGCTTTACAGCAAGAACTATCCCCCACGTCTTAGCGGAAAGGAAAACTGCATATCTGGACTGCATCTTTCTATCCAAACAGAAGAGTGTCCTACGGGACACACTCATCAAGCCCCAGCGCACCCCAAGAGACAAATAAGCAGAGGAAATTGATGACACATTCTTTTCCCCTGGCACTGACCACGTTGGAAGACAGAGCTTAGACCAACTTAATCATGCAGCCACTATAATGATCACAATGAGAAGCACAATCCCGAATATCACCAAAAGCAAACAGGTCTGCATCAGGGGAAAAAAAAAAGTTCACAATGTCAGAGGAAAATGACACGTAATGGCGACTAGAATCAAGAACAGATGTTGACAGACTTTTTTTCTCCTTTTTTTAAGATGTTTTTTTCTTCAATTTAGTTTTCTTTTGTGGGGAGGGGGTGTCAGAGAAAGCAATGCTATCGAGCATGTTAATCTAAATGAGTCAAAAGAATAAATGTTGTAACTACCAGAGATGAGTTTGATCGCTGTGTCTTGGCTGCTTTAGCAAGTTGTGATCGGCCCTGTCCTGTTGCAGCATGGGCATTATCGATGTTGGAGCTGATATCATCTGTCCACAAAACAACCATAAGCCTTGCAGGCATAAATTGAATCTATGCAGCAAAGCGGAAAGGAAAGGAGAGAAAAATGTAACACACCAATAATAATCCCTTGATCATGGACTAGCACAGCGAGATCTTTGAAGATCTCGTTCACCTCTCCAATTTGCTGCTGGATTTCCTGTATCCCTTGATCCCTTTCGTCAATGATAGCTTCATTAAAGGAAATTTCGTTGTCCAAAAGCAAGATTTCCTGCCTGCAGCAAAAATCTCCCAAAAGGCTCAGCAAACAAGCCATCACCGCAGCACAAAGCCTCTAAAACCATTCATTAACATGATAAAATTATCACCTTTTTGCTCCCACTAGAAGAGCACGCTGCTCTGGGGTCTTCTCTGCATTTGCATCTATCTCACTGGCAGTGTAACTGCAACAGAATTAAGTGTTAAAAAGTACATCTGCCACAATAATTTTAGGAAAAAAAAAAGATTATGAAATTCACCTCATAAAAAAAGAGAAGACTTTAAAGATACCATATAACATTTAAAGTGATACCTTCAAAACTCACATTCCTTCTCTCCTTTCTCCACACAATCACATCAGCAAATCAAGTAGAAAAGTGTATATAAAAGGTACCTGGAAGGAAGAACAGCCTGAGGAACAAATGGTGTGTATGCTGTTTCCCTTTCAGCTGCAAGTCGCTGAGCCTTTTGGAACTCTCTAAGAACAGCTTGGAAATCTTTGGCAAGCTTAGCATCCGCAATCTTCTTGCTTGCCTGAAATAGATGAGCACCAAACGGATCACTGAAAAGTGGACAATCATTGACCCATACAAGACACAGATGGCTTGGTAGAGCTTCAATTAAATTGATCACGAACTTACAGTAACACCAGCATGATGATCCGTATCACTTGCTAGCTTAAGCTTAGCTGAAGTGTCTTTTACCAACTGCCCAATATGTAGCCTTGTTTTGTGCCTATTGAGTGAACGACAAACAGTTTTAAAGAAGAACATAAATGATCTCCATAATCATATGATGTTGATAAGGCTATGATAGAAAGAATTAGAAGACCCCGAGAAAACAAACCAATTATCTATCCTCCTAGCAACTGAAGGGATAGAAGCTATAACTAAAATGACTCACCCAAAGCTGACCACAGAAGCACTAAACTCAAAAATATATAATTTATTTCCATGAGGTCCAAATGCTTCTGGATGCCATTATATTGATTTAAAGCTCACTGTTAAGTTATATGACTCATATCACTTAAGACAATAGACATAAATCTAATGCAGCAACCTGATGGATTTTCCCAAATTCCAACCCTCTCTATATTTTGCATTTGGATTATAGATGGGGGTGGGGACAATAAGGGTAGAGTGAAGGTTAACTTTGGATATATGTTTATGTTGTCGCCTTCAGATTCTCTCTGCTGTTTGATTCCTTTCCACTAGGGCTCCACATCCTTGGTGCCTTTCTACTGGATTGGAACATATTACATCTCATAAGCTGGAAGGAGCAACAACCAGCTAATTCACATTATATTTAAATGACAGGTCAACACAAGCAACAAGCTGTCCACCACAATCAATACAACTGGAGTGCTCAGTTCTAGAAAATCACAAGAAATCTGCTTAGCAAGTAATATTTAACTCTACAAACCAAAATTTATAGCTGGATATCAGAATAGCCATTGTCCAATGAGTTTAAACAATACAGCATGAGTAATCAGATAGGTAAGCTAGTTGATTTAGCAAGACGCCTAATACACAGCAGTATATCCAATAGATAATCTACCCTTCAGCACCAATAACAGGTTTCTTTCCTCCCCAGGAAAAAAGAAAAAAAAAAAAGAAACATTACAATATTTCTTTTGAACATAACTTTTTTTTTTTGGCACCTTTTCTTTTCCCCTCTCTACTTCCATTGAAGGCAAAGTTTCTCCATGTTATAGTTAATTAACCCATTCCAGCAGCCATCTGGCTTCAACAGGCCAATTCCCTAGTTCTACTAGAGAGACTCCAGAGAGACAAAAACCTTCCGCACACAGATACTAATCACAGGGTTTAGCCCATTTCAAGATGTGATGGAACAGCCCGAAAACTAGGTCTAGAACCTCCATCTCTCATCATGCACCAAATACAACTTCCACCCCAGCTAACTGGTATCCAGTGAGAGTTCTCAAACTACGTACGACCTTGACATCTTCTGCTTGTAGTTGATGTGATCAAAATACGTACTTCTTTGGCAAAAGAATTACTGAGGACGATCCATGAAGAAGCATTTTGCAGTACTACTCAATTTCCATAAAAAATTTAAAAGACCAAGTCCACTGAAATCATGTTCCCTACCTCTATCACCTCAGTAATCTACATTCTATAGCATCCACCTAGAGGGATCAAGATCCTATTAAGCACTCAATCCACCAAATACCCGCCATGCAGAATCAACATTAAAACATAATCATGAACAGCACAAGCATAAGCAAATTAGGAAGAGAATTTATCCAATTTTCAAACCTTAAATATATTAAAATCCCACCAGAAACAAGAACAAAAAAACTCACAGCTTCTCTCGGAATTCATGAGTGTCCTTGGGTGTACCGAGGGTGTTAACCATCCGTTGAAAGGTGGAGACAGCAGTATTAATCTGGAAAATTCCAGCAGCTACGGCCTGGGTAGGATCTTGTTTCCCATTGATCAAGCTTCGCCTCGAAGCCACAGGCCGTCCAGCTTCGAGATCTTGAAAGCTCATGACTCCCTAATTATAATTGATCTGTTTTCCCTCTTTCCGTCCGATGGAAAATTTACCCCCAATTGCGCTCCAGATTCTCAATTTTGGTTGAGAACCTAAGAAGGCAAACAGGGGCTCAAGGATCTGGGTAGAACTCAGTAATTTCAGGTATCAAATATATCATAGAGAGAAAAAGGATAAAATAGAGTGAATTTCGGGGTAAATAGAGTTGTTTGGGGCCGTAGAGGGCGGCGATAATTGTGTTGTGCGAGTGGGAAAAGCTGAAGGTCCGATGAGGAGAAGGGAAGGTGAGGGGAGTTGCGTTTTGTCGGATGGAGAGAGGTAAACAGGAGGGAGGGTGATTATTTCGTGCGTTTATCGGCGTGACAATCGAAAAAATACCGATGCAAATGTAATAGTCGGTTTTTGAATTCGGTGAAAGAAAAAGTAATAATCGTGGTTGGATTAAATATTTAAAATTAATTTAATATTATTTTAACTTAGTTCAAGTAAAATAAATATTTTAAAATTTATTTTTGTATTGACTTTATTTGAGATAAATTTCCTTATATTTTCATATCCACTTCTATTATCTTAAAAATCGAAAATCGACAAAAAAAAACTAAGGTAAATAAATACGAAGATTTAACCTCAATTAACCTAATTAATGTTAATAAAATATGTTTTTAAAGGGGTGAATCAATTAATTTACTTTTTTCCACCCTCATTCACCTGCAAATCAAACGAAACAAAAGAAATAATGGCAGATTATATAATACACTCGTTTATCATGTAAAATGTTTGGAAATTTAATACAAATGTATAATTAATAAAACCAAATTATTTATATTGTGGATTTAGTATGCCTAAGATATGGAGTGTATAATTTATTTGTTTTTGTTATGATAATAACTTTTTGATTAGTATAATCACTTACTTAGAATAATCATTAGTGTTGTAGGTAATATATAATTACTTTTTTTGGTTAGGATAATCACTTAAAGAATGTGACATAGAGGTATAATTAATGAAAATGTTGTTTATAATAGAGAACCCATAATTGATAATACCAAGATGCAAAATATATAATTAATTTTTTTTTGTGCGGATAATGACTTACACGAATAAAATAATCACTAGTATTGCATTTAGCACATAATCACTTTTTTTTTTTACCATGATAGTCACTCAGTGAATACAAACGAAATTCTAATTAATAAAGAGTCATTTATAAGGCACCAAAACACAAATCATATAATCACTTATGCATATAAAATAATCACTTGCATGGACGCGATAATCACAAACATTGTACATAGTATATGATCACTTATTTGACCAAAATAATCGCCTAATTTTTTGCTAGATACATTTTGTTAAATGCAAACGAATATACCATATAAGCATTGAGAAATATTTCATATTATGGAATATATTATAAAAATAATTACTAAAAATAATGTTGTATCTTAATAGATTAGACCCCTACGTTAAGAATAGTTAGTGTTATCCACATTAATAAGAAGAACCCAACAATAATTTGAAGTAGTGAGATGTGTATTGTGAACTGTTCGTTTTAATTGTAATCAAATATTGGAGTGATTGTATCTTATCTATCAAATACTATATGGCCATAAGGACATTTGTGTGTTTGAGTCTTGGTTAATGAATTGAAGATTTTTCGGGTGTCAAGGATTGAGACACGATATGTTCTTGAGAATAATATGTTCAAAATTTGTATTACATTGTTGTAGACCATTAATGATTTTCCTGCTCAATCTTAATTATTAGGATGGGCAAGCTGGGGATATCCTACACACTTTAGATGTAATGAACACTCTCCACATGTCAGGTTGAGGGGTAATTCTAGGCTACATTAGCCATTGATGAATTCTTTCCAATATTCATTTGATGCAAACAAGCAAAATATTTGATGAAAAATCTAAGAAAAGAATCTCTCATCATAAAATGTTGGCTATTGATATTTTGATGCAGTTGAGTTGTGTGCAAGATCGCCCAGTATGGAAGCATTATGGCAAGAAGAAGAAGAAGAAGAAGAGGTGTTGATGATCTGAAATAGAATATGAAAAGCCTATTTTATGAGCTACCATATTGGTTCATTCTTTCATTGAAATACAATTTAGATGTCGTGCATATTGAGAAGAATGTTTCTTCTAATTTTTTTCGAGACGTTACTCTATACTATTGATACATAGAATATCGACAGTGCAAATCATGAGTTTGTAAATATAATGCTTATACCAGAGTTGCATCTTTATTATAATATGAATAAGTTGATGAAGCTGCTACAAATATACTCTTTTGTGGCATGATAAAGTGAACTTTCTCAACTTATTAAAGAATGTGAATTTTTTGATGGTTTTGCAGTATATTTGATGAAGAATGTTGTAGAAAATGATAATAGATTGAGCAGATCGAGGTCTCACCAACATGACATCATCCATTTTTGAAAGATAGATAGGAAACACCATTATTGAGTTGAGTAGATTCTTCAATCAAATATGTGCAAGGAAACTTCACTTGTTTGATCTAGAGAAAGAAAAAGAGCACATTGTTGTTAGCTTGTATTAGTTGGAATTATATTTCCTCTATCCTTCTTTGGTATTATGGTTCACTTCTAATCCTCTTACTCAACAAAGTAAGACTTGGTCAACCAGTTTATAGGAGATGGGTGTATCCAGTTGAGTGGAAGTTGAAGAGCCTAAAGGAGTATATTAGAAGTCATGCTAGGTTATAAGGTTTTATTGTTGAAAGTTTCGTAGATAATGAAGTGTTAATATTTTATTTTATGTGCTTAAATGTGTTGAGATAATGTTCAACAAAGTAGATAGAAATGAAGGTTAGTTTTGAAAAAGTGCTAGCTATCAGTTTTCCAATATCAGGTTCATCTTATTGCTTAGAAGAGATATGTGTATATAGTAGAAAGAGGTTCATTGGTATATTCTCAAAAATTGGTTGAAGATAGAAAAATTATCTATAATAATTTTAATCTGAAATTATGTGCATTTATTCAATATCATATTTAATCCATTTAAATTAAGGCATTCATTTTCTTATTGTGACATTCAACAACATTCTAGTGGTGGTAGTAACTTGAATGAAGTTCATAAGAAGGATTTTTTTATTGGTTCTATTTAAATGTTTTTTTTACTAGTCACAATTAAAAACTATAATAAGTCATCACATAATTACTAGTTGCAAATACAAACATTATAGATGTACGAGTTATATGAAACGGGATCATTTGAATGCACCTACACGTTGTTCTACTTAGCATATGGTGCATTTGATATGACTCTATCTTAGTCAAGTTGTGTAATTTCTATGGATAACAACACAATATATTTAAGTTTACAACTCATGATAAAGATGCAAAAAGAAATATATAGAACAGTCACGTATATATATTAGGGGAGGGTGTTGATAATTTCTATGGATAACAACACAAGATCATAGAATCATCTTACTTGTCACAATGTTTGATAGTTTCATACAAATGTAAGTGGTTTAGTACCGATCAAAGGAACAAGAGAACTCTACAATCCAAAAACATTACTAATGTTTATAATAGTACCAAGTGGTTCAATTATGACCAATATATTCTTGCAACTTGGGTAAAGCAAGTCTAGTACATGGATAATATATTCAAAAATCCTAATTGGAAATTTATATAGGAAGTAAATCATTACAACATTTAAGATTTAGATAATGATATTCTTGATCTTGATCACATAGATGTGGCAAATGATGCCACCATAATAAATTAGTACATTAGCGACTCGCTTAACAATGGTCTAAAAATGTTAGTCGTTATTGATATATTATTAGCAACCACCATCAAAATTAATCGTTATTGGTATATCTATTGCAAGTAATGTAATATCTAGTTGTTAATCATTACATTTTTTGGTCATTAATGTATCGTATAACTCAAGTACATATATATTTTATACATATATATTTTATCTTAAAAAAAGAAAAAATAAAAAGAAAGTGAGACATATAACATATCAAATACATACATGCATGCATGTCATACATACATATATATATTAAATCAAAAAGAAGAAGAAAAATAACATAAAAGTGAGGCTTTCAAGTTGCAACATATCATTCACATATATATTTTTTATATTAGAGAGAGAGAAGAAAAAACACAAATCAAGGTTAAGATCATGAACATGAATTTGCCATTACATGAAACCCTTGGTTTTGACCTCCCAAGATCCTAAGTGAAATTGGATGCCTTTGAGTTTGATTCCATCAACCTTTGATGATTGATGATGCAATCTCCTATGGCTAAAAAAAAATCTCTTTGATGACGTCAATCTAGTAAGTAATTCATCTTCTCGTCTATAATATCTAGTCCACAATTGTATTTTACTTCATTCTTATCACACGGTAATTTCGTAAATCAAAGGGGTAAAAGTGGAAATTTTAAAGGAGTAAATTGGTAATTATAATAATTGAGAAGGGTAAAATAATAATTTAAATAACAAAAGGGTAATTTAATAATTTAATAATAAAAAAGGGTAAAATGGTAAATATGATAAATATGAGGGGTAATTTGGTAATTTAACCAATTAGAGGGTATTTTGGTAATTTTAATAATAGAGTAGGGTAGTTTGGTAATCATGAAAATTAAGGAGGGCAATTTGGTAATTTAAATGGCCAAGGGGTAATTTGGTAAATTTGATGATGGAGAAAGGTAGTTTGGTAATTACGATCATATAAAAGGGTAATTTGGTAATTTTGATAATGGAGAAGGGTAGTTGGTCATTGATAATAGAGGACGTTAATTAGGTAATTAATTAAATAAAGGGTTAATTTGGTAATTAGGATAAGGAGGAAGGGTAATTTGGTAATTTGACCAACTCAAGGATAATTTATTAAAGGTAAAAGGGCAAAGTGGTAATCTAACCAACTAAATGGAAAGCATATTAAGTGTAATAATTATTAAGGGAGATTAGTGACCTAATAAGTATGGGTAATAACTTGGTAACCTAAATCGAATAAGGGGTAACTTGGTAATTTTGTAACAAGGAGGGGTAATATGGTGATGTGCCAAGTAAGGAAGGGGTGACTTAATAATTTTATAAGTAAAGGGTAAATGAGTAGTTTGTATCTAATATGTCATTGTGATTGTGGAATTTGTGATATGACTCAAATAACGCTGATTAGCAAGATAGGAATATTTGATGATTAGTAAGAATCACGAGATCGAATTCTAATTTGAAATTAGATGAGATTAGGACGGCCTCAATGAGTCTTCGGTGTTACCTTGGACAACCATTTGAATAAGAAATTTCTGATGATATCTGAACGATTAAAAGTGGATAATTATCTGGTTGTTATGCTTTTGTGGTCGCCATTAATTAAGACACTAATACTTAAAGTGAAAGACATCGAGATCGGGAATGGTGGCTCTTTAGGGGTCGCTACCCTAAAGACGTGGTTTAGCCCATGATTATTTGGTATTTGCTGGTGTGACTTTGTGCCTCAGCCAGACCCTATATCTACTCTATCTAGCTCTACGGACCTAGTTAGGGGGTATGCAAACTTGAGGATTATGTGTCCTTGTCGATAGGGTACTAAGTTAGCTTTATGCACCAGTATGACCAGGGTACCTTTGCATCCCTGGGTTACTAGTTGAAGGGTACTGAGTAGCTTTTATACACCAGTGCAACCGGTGTACATTTGTGTCCTGGGTTCTTGATCTCCCTATCGAGGCAAATAAATGGAATTACTGTGTTGAATAAAAAGGGAAAATACTAATTTTTAAAGTGAAAGATTAATGAGCCGGGACCAGTTGAATTATTTGATGAGTACCGATCCACCGGAAATAATAGTGGCCCAAGATGTTTTGTCCTGGATGATGTTCATGAGTATTGATCCACCAAATATAATGGTGGCCAAGGATATTTTTACCCTGGATGATATATATATATATATATGTATGTATGTATTCCGATCCACCGGCTTAAATAGTGGGGGTCCCGAGTTCGATTAAATTTGATTTAGATGTGAATAAGTTATGGAAAAATACTAATCACTGAGATGATTAATGATGGACCAGTGGCCTTAAGGCTCGATATATATCGATTACTCATTATGGCCTATTGATATTGGTTGACTTGTTAAGTAAGTGAATATATAAAAGTGAATGTTACGTATGCTATTAATATCGGATTGAATGGTTGGATGTGCGAATAAATGGATCCGAATATCATGTTTATACCTATGGTTATATATGAATGTAGTAGTATTTCACGTGTTACATTGCATGCCTGTTTTTAAGTGCGTTTTTAAAGGGTTACTCAGTACCGTAGTACTGAAGGATTCCCTTCGTAGGGCCCCTGCCTATTCAATGGGCAGTACCCCCTGCAGGTTGTATTCAGGTGCTATTCAAGTGGGTTCTCGGGAAAGAGCGTAAGGTACTATCCGGTAAATTCTAGGGTTTTAATTTGTCTCTTTTAAAATTCAATGTATTTATTATTTTGTAATCACCGTTGTTAGATTTTACTCTCATAAACTGTTTACTGTGCTACTCTGATTTTTAAATGCTTAAGTTTCTCGTAAAATTATATTTTACTATTTTAGCCTTAGCACTTGGTACTGGAACGGTATGAGTAAACCAATCGGGTACTAAGTGACGCGGTAATACTCCCAAAGTTCACGGTTTATTAATTTCCTTCCGCAAATTTTCCTTTAATTAAACGAAATTTTGCAGTAGTGAATTTTGGGGGTGTTACAATTTTGGCCTAGCTCGCGCAGCACAACCGACCTCCTTTCTTCTCCCTTGACGTGCTACACCGAAACTATGCGTTTCATTTAAGAACCCCTCACCCCGCACCGACCAGCCCAGTCTCCCCTCTTTTCTTTTCTTTCTTTTCTTTCTCAGCCACCCGATTTTCCCCCCATCCTCTTCTTCCTCCTTCCCCAACCCAATCGCACATGCCATTCCCATCGAGCACCTACAACCGCTGCCCCGTCCCTTGTTATTCACCGTCGATGGCACCGTTGACCGATTGATACTCTTTTCCCTCTCCCCTTCTAACTCACAACCCATTCACCCAACTAACTCCCCCTCTCCTCGCATGTTTTACCCTTTCTCCCAGCCAGCTACCCTCCTGTTGTTTTGATTTCCGACGGCTAAACTCGCCACCGGCGACCGGAACCCTACTGCATTATATAACACCCTAAAATTCACAAATTGTTTTTTAGTGGAAGAAATTAAAATACTTAATTTTGGAGATGTTACCGCTACACTTAGTACCAGACCGGTTTACTCCTAACGTTTTGGTACCAAGTGATAAGGCTAAGAAAACACTATTAATAATACCATACAAATCCAAATTTTATAAAAACGAGAATCAGCGTACACGCAAGTCTTACATAATTCGAAATACCAGCTATTGTTTTTCTAGATAATAATTAAACAACATTAGTAAAATTGTTTGGACAATTCAAACATAATAAAAGGCAACATGAGTCATAAATTTAAAAAGGACAACGACCACGTCACTCAAGAGATTGGTCCAGCCCAGCTATCACTCTACCCCTCCTGATGTCCCGTAGACATCGATAGCATCAAAGTAGGTATCTCCTACCTACAACAGATTAAACAGGCCTTCTGCTCGTGGAAATGAACAGCACCCATGAAACGGGCGATCAGTATGCTACGTACTGAGTAAGGTAACAAAGTACTAAGGCCGGCATATAACACATTAAATCATGCAGGATAATGATCACATATAATTACAACCCATACATATGATACATAGAAGCATAAAGTGAAATCCATAACTTATAATCAACAAGTCCACACATAAGGCCCAAAAAGGTCCAGATTAATCATTTAATCTTTCTTTTATCAAAAGTCGATATACACACCATGCCTTTTGTCAGATCCATGTGAAAACAGGAACACCCCACTATTATAACCGGTGGGTCGGTCACACATAGAGCATCATGCCCTAACCACTATTATTACCGGTGGATCAGTCACATATAGGGTAAAACCCTAACCACTATTCCTGACCGGTGGATCGGCTTAGTTCCTGCTTGCATGGTGTTCCACTGTAAGTAATTAGTATCTTTTAATAGCATTGACAACTCTTGTTTGTCTTTATTGAGCTCGGGATCCCCCACTATTATAACCGGTGGGCCGATCACATATAGAACCTCATGTCCTAACCACTATTATTGCCGGTGGATCGGTCACACATAGGATAAAAACCCTAACCACTATTCCTAAATGGTGGATCGGCTGGTCCCGTCTCTATATCTTCCACTTTAAGATATTAGTGTCTTAAATATTTTATTTAAAAACATTTGTCATTTACAAACATTTTCCCAGACATGCATGACTAACTCCATGCAACCCTATCTCCCATGCGAACCCTAACTCCATGTACCACACTTCCATGCAAACCCTGGCTCCCATGCAAACCCTAACTCATGGTAAGCCACACTTTCATGCAACCCTAGCTCCCATGCAAACCCAATTTCCACGTACCACACTTCCATGCAAACCTAATCCACATGAAAACCCTAGCTTCACGTAGACCACACTTCCATGCAACCCCAATTCATATGCAAACCCTAGATCCACGTATACTACGCTTTCATGCAAACCTTAATTCATAAGCAACCCTAAATCCACGTAGACATGCTTCCATACAAACCCCAACATCATGCCATGTCATGCAAACCCTAACTCCATGCCATTTCATGTAAAACCTAACACCATGCTATTTCATGCACAACCCCAATACTACATTGTTACACTTCCCATCATGATTTTACAACCCTAACATGCATGTCTTAAGGCCATATCATACAGTAATGACATAAACATATGCATAATTCTCATGCCATAGTTTATTCACACCAACATACTTCAACTCTATAATCATGCCACATACGAAATAATTAATAATAATAAACATAGAATACATGGCATATGAAACACATAATGCATATAAACACACAAATGGCCTTAGTAAACCCTTACCTAAAACGACACCGGGCTTGGTGCACGCTCCTATTCCACTTGAGGAATTTGACTAGGTTCACCTATTATATAAAAGTATACTAGAATTAGGCTCCCTTATAAATTTTTTTTATTCTCTAACTTATTCTAAGATTTAGTTTTTAATTAAAACAATACTGAATAATAATTAACTATACAAAATATTACTTAAAAATATAAATAAATTATTATTTTCATTCGAAAAGGGTGGTGATATAAGGGTTTCTACCCTTCACCAAAATAGTATTAGTAATAGTAATAATAATAATAATAATAATAATAATAATAATAATAATAACAACAAAAACAACAACAACAACAACAATAATAATAATAATAATAATAATGATAAAATATTATTAATAATACTCTTATTAGTAGAATATTAATATTAATAATACCATAAATCTTAAAATTACAAGGTGGCTTTCAAAACCACCCCATTTAATAATAATACTATTCAAAAATGTAATAATAATATTAATATTATATATATACTTATAATATAAAAGTTAATAAAGGTAATAATAATAATATAATTAGTAATAATGTTAAAAATGTTAATAATAGTAATAAAAAGCAAAGGTGTGAGACTTAATTAAAATTTTAGGTTTCTACCCCTCTTGAAATAATTACAATATTAAATAACTAATTACACTAATAATAATAATAATAATAATAATAATAATAGTAAACATGTGATAATTCCATTAAATAACCAAAATTTGAAAATAATAATTTATCTAACTCAAGAATACTCCCAAACCTGTCAACAAAATTTAACAATTAGGATACAATTGATAACAATAATAATAATTATTAGTATTATAATAATTAAAATCGAATTAACATTAAAAATTAGGATAAAAGCAGAATAATTATCAATAAATCGAAAGGAAGTGTTGAAAAGGTCAAGGGTTTCACCTTGAGTTGAAGGGGATAGGTGGCACCGGTGGTGGTTCTCTGAGGTGGCCGAAAAAGTGATCTAAGAGGGGTGAAAATGAAGAAAAAGAGGGAAGGGGAAAGGAGAAAAGTAAAATAAGTTTATGGGTTGGTGGAGGAGACTTAGCAGGAGATATTGGGTGGTTTAGAGGATGGCAGAAGTGGCAGATGTGATGGTGGACGGTGGTTTAAGGTTTTGGGGTAAAAACTTTGGCGAGATGAGCATAAAACTTTGCACGATTATGGAGGCCCTACAAGGAGAATCGAAGGATGTAGATGGTTTAGTTAATTAGAGGGTGTTTCACGGAATAGTTTGGGAGGAAGAAGAGGCGGCGAGGTTGGCTAACGGTGGAGGAACGTGTTTCTAAAGGGACGGTGGTGCATAGACTGGTGCTTAGTGTTTCAGGGAAAGAAATCTCGCACCCAAGCCATACGAGGGGTATTTATAGTGGTGGAGGTTAGGCTCGAGTGCTGGAGGTTACCAGAAGGTCAAATTCAATGGGAAATTGGGTTGGTTATGCTGTTGATCGGGCGGCACAAATTCAAAATTTTGCCCGACCTTCGCGAGGGAAATGGGGGCAAATGTGGGGAAGAAAAGGAGAGTGGGGCAATTCAAATTAGAGTGTGTGACAAGAGAAAGAGAATGGGCAGGAGAAAGGCCGGTCACGACACATGTGGTCGGTGGCGCCATTTTCGGGGAAGGTGGAAGGTGGCAGTTATGGCGTCGGGGGAGAAGAGGAAGAAGAAGATGGGGGGAGGTTGGACCGGGCAGTTCAGCGCAGAAAAGAAAGAAAGAAAAGGAAGAGGAGACCGGGCCGGCGCAAGGGGTGGCAGAATAAATGAGACGCGGCGTTTAGGTGGAATAACAAATGAAGAGCGGCATTCTGGTGTTGTCGAACGCAACGCTAAAAGAATGAAAATCAAACGCAGCGTTTAAGAGGAAGAAGGAGTCTAAATGCGGCATGGAGAGGGGGAGGACGGACGACGATGCGTGGGTCGATCCACACCAAAGGAAAAGAAAGGAGAAAAGGGAACTGGGCCGCTAGGTTGGCCCAGTTCAGGGGAAACAAAAAGAAAAAGAAAAGAAAAAGGAGGAAAAGAAAGACAAAGGAAGAAAGAGAAGGAAAAAGGAAAAAGGAGAAGATAAAAATAGGAAGGTTGGGTTAAATTAATTAATTAAAACATTTTGGATATTTAAAAATAATAATATTTAAATTCCTTGTTAGGCTAAATTAGGATTTTTAAAGGATTTTTCATAAATTCTATTTTAATTATCAAAGCACTCTAATTTTCTCAAATTAAATTATTTATAAAATTAACATTAATTTAAACTATTTTATTTTTCTTAATTTAAATAAAATAATTTATTTGAATAAATTCCCAATTTAAAGTCTTTAATTATGTAAAATACCCAAATTTCCTCTAATCAACATATTTATAAAATTTATTATTAATTTGCCCTAATAATTTTTATTTTATTTTAGTAAAAATAATTTATTAAATTAAATTTTCTAATAAAATCTTATTTAAATATAATCTTTAAAGTTAGAAATTTTAGGGGCATTTCACATTATCCCCTCAGCGACCCACATAATCATAAGCTCTCCTCTAACTCTATAAATACCCCCATATTCTACCCTGTTTCGAGTTTTGATTTCCTTACCCGGAATATTTCTCTTGTTCGTCACCGCCCCTTTAGACGCCTCGTCCGCCGCCTCCGGCCAACACTGCCACCCGTTCTGGCCACCAAACTCATCCTTACTCTGCCCTCTAACTAACTACATCTCCCTTCTCCCATGATTCTTCCTGCATGAGCTATTCCGACCGTGTGAAGTTCTCTTCTCGACCAACCTATTTTTCCACCTCCGCCACCCTTTGCGCCACCATTAGCCACCTCTTCCGCCGCTTCTTTCTCCTCCCATTCTCTTCTGCAGAGCCTCCCCTACCTTGCTTTTCCCCTTTCTCCCTCTTTTCCTCTCTCTTTCTTCTTCTCTCCCATTCGACCACCACTACCGCCGCCGTGCGCCACCGCCTTTGGCTGCACCACCACCAGTATTATGTCCCTCTCCACCTGGGCAACCCTAAACACCCCAACTCCCACCCCCATTCTTCTTATTTTGTTCCCAACCTTCAACTTTTACCCTTTTATTCCCTTTTTCCTGCCACCGCCGTGCACCACCACCGGTGTCGCCTGTCACCACCAACCTAAGGTTGAACCCTAGACCCTCTCAACCCTTCTTCCTATTTTTATAAGCCTTAAATTTATTTTATTTCATTTATTTGAATATAGATACTATTACTATTATTGGTATTTCTATTATTAATATGTATTATTATTATTAGCATTAATGTTTTTATTATTATTTATGTTGAGGGCTGAAGCCCTATTGTAATTTTTATTTCGATTTTATTATTATTACTCTTATTATTTCCATTATAACTATTATATTATTAATATGTGTTTATTATTATAATTATTTTTATTATTACTATTTTAAATTACTATTATTATTATTTCATTATTAATATTACAATTACTTTACTGTTAGTTTTGCTATTATTATTATTGTTGTTGTTGTTGTTGTTATTTTTACTATTTCATTATTATTATTATCATTACTAAATTTTGTTATTTATTTTACTAATGTTATTATTAGTATTATTATTTTGGTAAAGGGGCCAAAGCCCTCATTTCACTATGTTTTTGAGTAATGTCATTTTTATTATTATTGTTACTATTTTTATTATTCTTGTTAATATTAATATTGATATTATTTTTGGTATTTTTTCTAGTATTATTTTAATATTTTATCAAAAGCCTAGTCTTATATTAAGTTAGTGATTAATAGTATTTTTGATAGGAGGGAGTCTAATTTTAGCTTTTCACACATAATAAGTAAAACCAGTAAAAGCCCTAAGGAGGTGTAGGAGCGTGCTCCAAGACTGGTGTCATTTTAGGTAAGGGGTGTTAAGGCCTTTTGTGTACTTATATGCATTATGTGCTTCGTATGCTATGTATCATATGTTTATCATTATTATTTATGTCGTATGTGGTATGATGTGGAGTTGAAATATGTTTTTGTGTATTTTCATGGCATGTGCATTATGTATATGGGGTGATTTTTATGTGACCCTGTAAGACATGCATGTGAGGATGTTGATGTGGTTGTGTAGGGGAAAGGATAAAAAAAAAGAGAATGGGGGAAAGAAGTTGACTAAGGGATGTGAGTTGACCTAAGTATTTTAATGATTCGTGAGTGGAGGAATAAAATGGGAAATTTATGGGTTTGTGAAGGAGAATCTAATTTATGGTTTGTGTAGGAGAATATAATTTGTGGTTTTATATGGGATAGTCTAATTTATGATGTTGTATGGAAGATTGTAATTTATAATGTTGTATGAGAGAATCTAATTTATTGTTTTGTGTGGGAGAATCTAATTTATGGTTTTGCATGGTTTTGTGTTAGAGGAATTAATTTATGGTGTTATGTGGGAGAATCTAACTTATGATGTTATATGGGAGAATCTAAATTATATTGTATGGGAGAATGTTATTTATGATGTTATATGGGAGAATCTAATTTATGGTTTATATAGGAGATTCTAATTTATGTTTTTATGTGGAAGAATCTAACTTATGGTCTTGTATGGGAGAATCTAATTTGTGGTTATGAATGGGAGAATCTAATCAATTGTATTACATAGACGAATATTTGGGTTTTATATGGTTTGAATCTAGAGTTTTGTGTGTATTGAATTTAGCGTTTTGTATGACGGAATCTAGGGTTTGTATGGTGGTATTAATGGTTGTATGGTGGTATTAGGGTTGCATAGTGGTATTAATGGTTATATGGTGGTATTAGGGTTTGTATGGTGGTATTAATGGTTGCATAGTGGTATTAATGGTTGCATGGTGGTATTAGGGTTTGCATGGTAGAGTTAATGGTTGTATAGTGATATTAGGTTTTGTATGGTAGTATTAATGGTTGCATGGAGGTATTAATGGTTGTGTGGTGGTATTAGGGTTGCATAGCGGAGTTAGGGTTTTGTATGGGAGTTAATGATTGCATGGGATTTAGAGTTTGCATGAAAAGTTCCAAAGGTTGCGTGGGATGTGTAAAGTTTGCATGGGATATAAGGAAGGTAAGGTACATGGGAGTGAAATTTACGTATGAAAGGTTGAGTTGGGATATAAGGAAGGTAAGGTACATGTTATTTGGGTGTTTGAACAGTTTGGATGAAAAACAGTACGTGGAGTTATACAAGGGTCCGTAGGAGACCAAAATAGGGTTTGTGTGGACAATTAGGGTTTGTTGTGGTTGCTTAGAATTTTTATGTTATCGTGTGTATTTGGTGATTAACGTGTAATCATGATGGTGGAATTTTATGATTTGTGATGTGTGAAGTATAAAGAGAATGATTTGTACATGTCCATAGTAAAAGCTTTCGAATAAGATACTTAAGACATTAATCATGTAAAGTGAAAGATTTTTGTGTCGGACCCAGACCGATCCACTGACGAATAATAGTGGTTAGGACATGATGTCCTATGTGTAACCGGTACACCGGTAATAATAGTGGTCAGGCTTTGTACCTATGCGTTTCCGATCCACCGGCTATAATAGTGGGGAATTCCATGCTCAACAAAACTGAACATATTTGTGCTAAGACATGGAAAAGACACTAATTACTTACAATGGAACACCATACGAGCAGGGGCCAGGCTGGTCCACCGGCGAATAATAGTGGCCAGGTACTACGGTATCCTGGAGACCGATCCACCAGCTATAATAGTGTTCAGGAGCTATATACCCTGTGTGTTTTTGGGTCCACCAGCTATAATAGTAGGGTTCCCGTACTCGCGTGGATTTGATAAAAAGCATGGTGTGAATCGACTTCTGATCAGAGATTAATTAAGTAATTGAATTGGATTATATATGGGCCTTTGTACTTTCACTTGAATGGTCATATGTATTATGTTATCATGATTATGCTATTGTTATTCTTCTGCATGAATTATGTTATTTTATGTGTGGGTCTTAGTGATTAGTTACCTTACTCAGTATGTAGCATACTGATCACCCTTTTCATGGGTGTTGCTCATTCCCACGAGTAGTATGCCCTTCTGACTTTGTGCAGGTGGGCAAGACATCAGTCGAGGTTGTGTGTTGAGCTTGTGATTGGCTCAAGTTCAAGAGTGTCATGGCCATATTTGGTCTTTATGTGATTCTATTTCCTTTTGTTAATCTTTTATCCGTTGTAAGCTATTTCTTTTTTTAATTTAAATAATAATTCTTTATGCGTACTCTGATTTTTGATATTATGATCTTTCTATTTCTTTTATGATCTCTTGATTTAAGTTTATAATTATTATTTTTTCTTAGCCTTAGCACTTGGTACTGAATCGGTCTGAAAGAACTGGTTTGGTACTAAGTGTGGTAGTAACATTCCTAGAATTCATGGGTTTTAAGTATTTCTATTTTAATTGCTTCCACTTTTTTTAAAAAAAAAACAAGTAGTGAATTTTGGAGTGTTACAGCTTTATCTCTCTCTTGTGGTCATTTATTACAATATACCAAAAACCCTTATTTCTTCTCTGAATTTCCCCCTTATTGTCGACCCTTTTCTCTGCGACCTTCCTATTGGTCATCTTTATTGTCATTATTCTTGGTATTGTTGTCATCATTGGGGTCACTATTCTTCTCCTTCACATCTCACCCAACCAAACACTACCTAAACTCTTACATCTCCACTCCATTGTTTATTTTTCATCCGTTACAGCAACTACCACCATTTTTTACTTAGCTACCCAACATAATACCCTCATATGTTGTGTCATTTCCTCTCCCTCTCAAATTAATTTTGATGTTCCTCCTCAATCTTAACCAGTCTTTTCGAGTAAGTGAGATTATCGAGCGAGTCGTTTTCTCTCGATCTCGATTGTCTTACTGAGCAAGTTACATTATTTTCACTCGATCTCACCCAAGCTTGCTTACTCTCCATTAGATCTCGATCAAGCATGTTTGTTTCCCCAAGATAATTGTTTTCCCTTTGCTCTTGGATAAGTGTGTTTGTCCCCCCCCCCCGCTAATTACTCTCCCTCAGCCCTCAATGTAACACCCCCAAAATTCACTACTGAAAAATTTCATTTTGTTAAAAGAAATAGCGGAAGCAAAGTATAAAACGGTGAATTTCAGGGATATTACCGCCATACTTAGTACTAGACCGGTTCACTCATATCGTTCCTGTACCAAGTGCTAAGGCTAAAAGTGTAAAAAAAAAACTTACAACCCATATTTAAATCAGAGTAGCACGACAACAATTTACAAGAATACAGTCCACCAGTGGTGGTTACAAAAACAAGGAATATATTAAAACCAGAAAGTTAAAGCAAATGGAGAACCCTAAAATCCGGATGATTCCTTCCTCTCTTTCTCATTGCCCACTTGAGTAGCACCTGAAAAGACCTACAAGAGACACTGCCTATTGAATAGGCAGGGGGCCCACGAAGGGAACCCTTCAATACTACGGTACTGAGTAACCCTTTAAAGTCACACTTAAAATTAGGCCCACAATGTCACACATGATACAAAGCTATACACATATATAACAAGATGTGTACATATAACATTCACATAATTAACAATCACATCAGATATCAATAGGTCGTTATGAACAATCGATACTTTCAGGCCTTAAGCCATGTCATAGTGCAAAATGAATACATTCGGGCCTTAAGTCATTAGTCTAACATTATTCATTCAATCTCATATTTTATATCCATGTGAATGCGAGAGCCCCACTATTATAGTCGGTGGATCGATCACTTATAGGACAGAACGCACCTAACCACTATTATATGCTGGTGGATCGGTCTCCAGGGTAAAATGCTTCTGGCCACTATTATTCGCCGGTGGACCGGTCTGGCCCCGACTTACATGGTGTTCCACTATAAGTGATTAGTATTTTTCCATGACTTTATTCACATATATGATTGATTTTATTAAGCTCAAGACCCCCACTATTATTGTCGGTGGATCGGAATATGTATCAACATTATCCAGGGTAACACGCTCCTAGGCCACTATTGTATCCAGTGGATCGGTACTCATAATCACTTGCCAGGGCATCACGCTCCTGGGCCACTATTATATCCAGTGGATCGGTACTCAATAACATAGGTCAACTGGGCCCAGCTCATTAATCTTTCACTTTCATTATCAGTATTTTTCCTTTCTTTAATCAGCACAACAAATTCCATTTAGTTGCCTTGGATGGGAGATCAAGAACCCGGGACACAAAGGTACATCAATCATACCGGTACGTACTAGCTATTCAGTACCCTTCAACCACGAACCCAGGGACGCAAAGGTACCCTGGTCGTACTGGTACATAAAGCTACTCAGTACCCTACCGACAAGGATACCTAATCCATAAGTATACATACCCCGTAACCAGGTCCGTAGAGCTAGATAGAGTAAGATATAAGGCCTGGCTGGGGCACAAAGGCACACCAGCAAATACCAGAATAATCATGGGCTAAACCATATCTTTAGGGTAGCGACCCCTAAAGAATCACCATTTCCGATCTCGAGGTCTTTCACTTTAAGTATTAGTGTCTTAATTAAAGTGATCACGAAAAGCACAATAATCATATAATTATTCACTTTCAATTGTTCCGATATCATTAGTCATTTCTTATTCAGGCGGTTATCTAAGATAACACAGAGAAATCATTAAGGCCATCATAATCTCATATAATTCCGAGTTAAGATTCGTTCTCATAATACTTACTAATTATCAAATATTCTTACCTTGCTAATCAGCGTTATTTAAGTCATATTATAAAATTCAGCAATCACAACGATATGTCAGGTACAAATTACTCATTTACCCCTTACTTATATAATTGCTAAGTCATCCCTTCCTTACTTGACAAATTACCATATTACCCTTAAGGTTGCATAATTATCAAATTACCCCTTACTTGGTTTAAGTCACTAAGTTATCTCCTACGCTTTTTAGATCATCATTCACCCTTCATAATTGTTAACCTTAACATATTTCCCTTTTTGGTTGGTTAGATTACCAAATTACCCTTCTCCTTTGTTACAATTACTAAATTGCCCTTGAGTTGGATAAATTACCCTCCTACATTATGATGATTACTACTTTGCCCCTTTAGTTGGTTAAATAATTATCAATTTACCCTTTAGTTGGTTAAATTACCAAAATTACCCTTTATTTGGATAAATTACCAAATTGCCCTTCTCCTTTATCATAATTACCATTTTACCCCTCTCAATTATTATAATTGCCATTTTACCCTTTTCAATTATTATAAATCCCAAATTACCCTTCTTCATAATTACAATTATTAATTTACCCTTCTTCATAATTATACTTACCAATTTACCCTTATCCATATTTATAATTATTAATTTACCCTTATCCATATTTATAATTGTTAATTTACCCTTCTCCATTCTTATAATTACTATATTACCCTTCTCCATTATTAAAATTACCACAATGCCCTCTTATTGATTAATTTACCAAATTACCCTTCTCTATTATCATAATTATCCAATTAATCTTTTATAATCATAATTTAATTACCAATTTATCCTTCGTTGTTATCATTACTACCAAGTTAACCCTTACTCCTAAGTTTACCATAAATATCCTTTTAATTTATAAAATTACCCTTCTACCCCTTACGTCCAAATTACCATAATATCCTTTTGTTTAAAAAATTACCATAATACCCTTTTACTTATAAAATTACCATAATACTCCTTTTGCTTTACAATCTACTATTTTACCCTTTTTCCTCCAAACTTACCATTTTTATCTTTTCTTCCAAAATTACCATTTTGTCCTTCTTTTCCAAGATTACCATATTACTCCTTTACTCCCAAAATTACCATAATACCCTTTACTTATAAAATTACCATTTCGCCATTCACGTATAAAATTACCATATTACCATTTACTTATAAAATTACTATTTTACCCCTCTACCTCCAAAATTACCATAATGCCCCTTTATTTGAAAAATTACCATCTTTTCCTTTACTCATAAAATTACCATAATACTCCTAACTTCCATAATTACCACAATACCACTTTCCACTTATAAAATTACCATATTGCCCTTTTACCTTCAAAATTAACACTTTACCCCCTTTATTACACCACTTATATTAAATTAACATTATCACATGGAATAACAATATTAGTACTCCATTAACAATATCCAACTCCACCAACCATTATATTTTAACTTAATACATATTAGCACCCACACATATTAGGCCATAATCTAGCACAAGGAATATTACTAAAATGCCCCTAGGGCTAACAATAATATTATTCATGCATAAATGGTCACAATAACATAAAATAATAAGGATAGGTACTGAATGCTTCCATTGATAGCCAAACTCTTTCCTTAAGCAATATTTCCACACATAGCACATAAAGGGCATACTTTCCTTTTTATTAAACAATACAAGTCAACATATAAATTATACTAACAACCATATATCAAACATAATAACATATTAAAAATTCTAATGTGCAAACATACGTTTATCCATACGTTTAAGTGAGGTTTAACGATTACCTTAGATCCCACAAAAATCAAATCTTACCGGTATTCCGGTTAAAGATTCAAGCTTTGATTAGAAAAACCAATACCTAAGAATAATATCAATATTTATTAGAAATAAGAAAATCAAGATATAAGACTTTATAAATTTTACTTAAGGAAATAATTAATTTAAATATTATCATACCTTAAAGTTTATAATAAAAATGGCCAAATAATGCAAGAACTCATGCTGCATGCAAAAAATAAAAGGAGGAAAGGCTCGAAGAGGGGGTGATGGAAGGTAAAATGGCTATTTTCGGGTTGGGATCTTTAGGCTAGAAAAGAAGATAGATGGGGGAGGTTTTAAGGCAAGGGAATGGTGTAGGAGTGAAGATGGGGTGTATGTGGATGCTGGAGAGGGGTTGTTGGCGGCCAAGGGCGGCGGATGTGGCGGCGGCGAGGCGGCGAATTTGGTTACCGAAGTGGGTCGAGGTGGAGAGGTTGAGAAGGAAGGAAAAGAGGAGGGAAAAATGAAGGGGCTCGAGGGCTTGTTTTAGGAAAATAAGGTATGGGGTTTGTAGAGAAGGTTGTCGAGAGTTGAATGGTGGGTTCTGTGGTGGAAGAGGTGGCCAGACGGCGGCTAACGGCGGGGTTGCAGGTGGGCTGCCGAGAAGGGGGAAAATGGGGAGAAAAATAGGTGGGGAGGAAGAAGGGATGCGGGGTGGCTTGAAGGGGTGTATTAGGGTGGTGCAAGGTGGTAGTATAAGGTGGCAGGAGGCACTGCAGGCTGCAGGTGTGGCAGTTGGAGCGGCAGAGGGGCGGTGGTGCACAAAATAGAGAAAAAATCGAAGGAGAATAAAGGAGAGAAGAGGGAGGTCGGGCAAGGTGTTGAGCTCGAGAATTGGGGCAGAAATAATGGCTGAAGTGGAGAAGAAAAAGAAGAGGGAGGGTAGAGGAGATAGGTGGTTGGTTAGTGGTAGGGTTTAGGGTGGTAGGGAGAAGGTGACAAAGGTGACGAAGGAGAGGAAAGAAAAACAGGGCATGGGGGCTGGTTTGCAGGGCTGGTTGGGTCGAAGAATGGGAAGAAAATGACGGGAGAGAGAGCTTCAGTGGTGGCAGGCGGTGGTAGCGAGAGGTTGCAGGTGTCTCGATGGTCGGGCATGGTGTTTGGGATGGCAGGATGATGAAGACTGGTCGGGCGAAGAAGAAAGAAAGAAGGGAGAGGGAGGGAGACTAGGCCGGCGTAGGTAGGAGGGTGAGTGGACCAGCCCGGCTTGGAAAAAAAAGAAGGGAGGGGATCTGGGCTGATCGAACCGCACGAGAGGGGAAAGAGAGGGAGAGAAATGGGCCACTGACCCAGCGCGCAAGGAGGGAGGCAGTGAGGCTGGCCTGGCGGTCCAAAGCCAGGAAAAAGGGAAAAAGAATGAAATAAGGAAAAGGAGAAAAAGGAGAAAGAAAAGAAAAAAAGGAAAAGGAAAGTGGGAAAATGGAATAATTTAAAATAATTAAACTTATAATATAATTAGATGTAATATTTTTGATAATAAATTTATTTAATAATTTAATTCAATATAATTAAATATATTGGCTTAAAAAGGATAATTATAGTAAAATACTAGTTTGAAATTTTATTTAAGTAAAAATAATATGGTAAAATAATAAAATATTTATTTTTAATTTATTAAATACTCCAATCCAAATTTTTATACTCAAAAATCCATAAAATAATTAAACTAAATAATTTTAAAGCTAATTTATTTCAAATAAAAGTCATTTATTAAATTATTGGTTTTCTAAAATTTTGGGGGATCACACTCAAGCTAGTTTGTTTGTTGCCCTAGCCAATTGCTCTCCCTTAGCCCTTAGTTGACTCTGCTTACTCTAGTTTTAGCCACTTGTTACCCTTTTTTTATTGCACTATTTGTTTTCATTATTCTCAGGCTCTCAGCAATCCCTCTCAATATATAACTCTCCCCTATTTCTTTCACCTTTTACCTTAGCTTTCCTTACTCAATCTTCCTAAGTTCTAACCTTCTAGTTTCTCTTGGTCTTAGGTAGTTCCTTAAAGACCTTAGAGGAAGAAGATTAGAGCTTTGTTCTTGCTTAGAGACTGATAAAATTTGGGTAATGATGCATATCTTAGAATAGGTTTTTAATGTTAAGTGCTAATAGTATGCTATATATGCTAGCATAGTTACATTCCTTAGAAATCATTTTATTAATGTTATACCATGTTAATGTTATTTTAAATTATGGATGTATGATTTTTATGTAAATTATGAGCATTATGTGATATTGCTTGTTATAAGCCATGATTAGTAACCCTAAACATGTTGGTATAATATATGTGTTTTAAATTGAGTATAATGAATGGGTTATAAATATGATTATGTATTAATCGTGACAAAATATCTTGAGAAGGAGAAGTTTATAATATTGGGACTCATATGGTTTGGTGACATAATTGGGTAGTTCTTGATCTTAAGGTTATTTGAGCCCTTTTATGAATTTTGTGGTAAAATGATTATGGCATGGTCATAATTGAGGATTTTATAATTTATTTATTGTTTAACATGGTAGAAGATAGGTTGATCATGACACAAGTTACCTAAAAAAAGGTTTTGAGGCATTTGAACAGGATAGGGGTATTTTTGACAGTTTAGATTAAAAATGAAGCTTTGGTATTCCTAAAGTAATATTAAATTAAAATATGCTAATTATGTTATGTGAAATACTTGGGCTGATTATAGCAGCATAAGCATGGTAAATGTGTGAAGGACCTAATTTAGGAATAGTAATTCTGAAGGCATGCTCATTGTCATATGTTTGAGATATTAGAGTTATATCTTAATTTTTGGATATGTTATTAACAATGATATTTTTAGGATGGTGTATTAAATTTGGTATTTAGGTTATGAAAGAAGTTACGCTTATCTTGTGGAATTAGGATTTCATTGGGATGTTGTGTTCCTCCCCCCTTAGAGATTGATCCAAATATCTTTTAGTTGTATTTTATGTGCCTTTAAGATATGTGATAAAATTTTATGGAAATATCAAGATAACCAACACTTTAATAAGATATTAATATTTAAAGTGAAAGATCATGTGATGTATCTATCCATTTTACCAAACGAGAATAGTGGCAAAAAGCATTTTGTCATGGGAGTTATACTTTTCCATTCTACTAAATGAAAATAGTGTCTAAAAGTATTCTTTCTTGGGAGTTATATATGTTTG
The DNA here is from genome assembly GCA_039764185.1 of Tamarix austromongolica. Lineage (NCBI taxonomy): Eukaryota > Viridiplantae > Streptophyta > Magnoliopsida > Caryophyllales > Tamaricaceae > Tamarix > Tamarix austromongolica. Next base: position 79,177,919 of record CM077814.1, on the reverse strand, counting down.
TTCCACCAAATAAAATAGTAGCTAAAAGCATTTTGCCTTGGGAGTTAAATTTGTTCATTCCATTCGATGATAATAGTAGTCGGGAGCATTATGCTATGGGAGTTGTATTTGTTTGTTTCACCGAATGAGAATAATGGCTAGGATCATTCTGCTATGGGAGTTATATCCATATATTTCATTAGACGAAAATAGTGGCCAAGAGTTTTATATTATAGGAGTTGTGTTTTTCAGTTCCACCAGACGAGAATAGTAGGGTTTCTAAACTCAACATAACAAAGTAAATATATTATAAGTATACCTAATATGAAACTATGATTTGGTTCCTCTCTTGATCCATCTCATATTATTATTAATGCGCATGTTTAATCATTCCACATGACCTTACATGTGTTATTTGTCCCTTTTCTGTGATTGTATTATTACCTTACTCAATGTACAATTATTAACGATTATTTTAATAAGTTCTACTCATTTCCATGAACAAATGACCTAGGGATTTTATGTGTAGGTTACTGAGGAATATCTTGATGATTTTTTTACTTATGAAATATTTCCTATGGAGGAGTGAATGTATCTACTAGGGGTTTGGGCGTAAAGTTAACATTATTCGATAGCTAGTTTTGTCCTATTACCCTTTAGACTCTCAGGTCTATTGGATTCCTTTTTGTTTTATTTTGTTGATATTGTTCTTGGAGTCTAACCTCTAAAATCTTATCTAAAATTTATGTAAATTTATCTTATTATCTACTTGTCTTATTTTAAGTTGTAAATGTTTTGCTATGTACTCGATGTGATGATAGTACAGTAAGCCAGAATCATGTCAGGTATGAGATAACACTCAATTATCTTGATATTAAGCTTCTGAAAAAAAATTATTAGTAAATTTTGGGATGTTATATACCTAATCAAAAAGACCAAAAAGCATTAGGCATGTTTTGGTTTGCAATTACAAATGGAGTTAGGATACGTAATTTGGCTTCCATTTAATATGAAGGATTTTGAAAAGTTGTGTACTTTATAAACTTGGTATTGGCAAATGAATTTGACCTCTTAAGATTTTATGTGACAAATCAATTCCTTCTATATTTCTTTTAAGATTTCAGGCTACCAAATTCACCTTCTTTATTTTGAACTTGTTATGGAAAATATTATAAACAATAAAAAATTACAAAACTTCATGGAAGATGAAGATAGTGTAGATGATGAAGTATATGACTTGCTTATTTCTCTATCAATGTTAGAGGATGTAAGGTGCAATTAACCATGAGGTTACTTAAAATTATTTATTATTATTCTTTGTGGTCCCTTACCAATCAAAGAAAAAGGAAAGAAGGATTCACAAGTTTACCATATTAACATTCTTACTAGCTTCCATGCTTGATATGGACCATTACTCTTGAATTATTCTCTATGCTTCATGGTCTACTCTTGAAATTAATATTCTTTATCATAGATTAGGAATGTATACAATTATTACCAAACCATAGTTGTTAGAGTTAGCTCATAATGGTGATTGAGGTTGTTAGTGTTATTTGCATCTAGTTTATATCTCTTCCTCGTTTTTTCAACTACAAATAGCAAAATTATCATCCTAGAATCTTTCATAGTCTAACCCTAACATTTAGAAAGTATATATTTATTACTTTATTGATTTTAGATTGGTAATTTTTTTTTTATATTTTGATTGTGATTTTATTATATAATCTTGGATAGCTGAATATATAATGTCTTTTTTTTTCTAACTATGATTTTAGATTGGTAATTTTTTTTAATAATTTGATTGTGTTTATTGTGATTTTTTTTATAGTTATAGATATCAATTTTTCTCTATAGGTGTAGGAAAAATTAAGTTAATGTGTGGGTTTTTTTTCCCATAATTCACATATGGTCATTGATTTAAATTAGTTGAAGTATGAATTTCATAATAGTGTTAATTTTAATCAATGATGAATCAAAAGCAATAAAAAACTAAAAAAATCTGACTTAAATATTATACTGATACTTGCTAGCTGCTACAAATTTTTAAATAATGAGTTGGCCTAAGGGAATTTCACTTCAAGTTATGTTTGTTTCCTTTGTTAATTTCATATAAATATGCGAGACGATTTCTTTGTGGTAAAACATAATAATTCTTGATTTAGCAAGATTTTGTCATAATTTTATAGTTAGTAGCTACCTCTGTATAGTTTGCATGGATCCAACATTTTGATATGTTTTGAGTGGGTTTATTTTGGTCTATTGGAACCGTCAAGTGGGTATTCTCTTACACGTAGTTACTCATTTAAATTTTATTTATGACTTGGTAAGTGTTGGAAGTATGCTCTGGACCCTATAACAAAAAAGGTAGTGCATGGGCCATATTGTTGGCATTCCTTGGTTTTCATATATGTAGTAGCATAAGGTGGTTCGCCTTCATTATAGATTTTCAAATATATCTACCATCCATAATTTTATAGCTACATGATTCTCTAGATGAACTTGTGTGCATGTTCATGTATGTGTATTGTAAACTTTTGAGTAATTGTAATACCCCTAAAATTTACTACTAAAAAATTTTGTTTTATTAGAATTTGATCGAAAGCACATCTAGTAAATTTTGGGGATGCTACTACCACATTGAGTACTAGACTAGTTTTCTTCCACCGTTCAAGTACCAAGTGATAAAGCTTAAAGAAAAGAACCTACTTACACAAATCCAAATTTCAAAACTAAATCAAAGTAGCATGTTAATTACATTATAAGAATAAAATCCACTGTAAGTGGTCACGGAAATAAAATTACTAAAGAAGAGAATGTAAAAGTTCAAAGGAAAACTTCAAAAGCTTCCTTGGATAGCCCTATGCTATTAACCGGAAAGGAAATCTTGAATAGAACCTGCGGCTAACATGTAAAGGACATTGCCCATTGAATAGGCTGGGTGGCCTGCAAAAGGAACCCTTTAGTGCTACGGTACTGAGTAACCTTTTATACATAACTAAAAGGTGGGGCCTGCATGAAACACATTAATCCAATCATAAGAACAGTAGATTACATAATATGTAGAAACATTTGGATGGACTCTTTCTTCAAGAATCATATGTCACAAGGTACATTCACTTACCATTATCAGCACTTACCAAGAGAGCATCCAAGTGAAGCTCTTTGTAGTATAATTAAAATTCCAACATCGTACTCAATCGATACACACCACCACGTAATTCAAAGGTAGGTACCTAGGGCAGTTATCATATCACAACAATAAGTCATAATGATATATTCAACATTTTTTGGATTTAAGCCATTAATTAGATATTATTCATAATTCTCGAATTATATCCACGTGAGTAGGGATAATCTACTATTATGGCCAGTGGAATGGAAATAACTACTCTACGGTATAACACACCTACCCACTATTATGGCCAGTAGAATAGAAATAACTGCTCCAGGGTAGTACACACCTGACCACTATTAAAGCTAGTGGAACGGTCTCTAGGGAAAAATGTTATTGGCTACTATTATAGACGGTGGAACAACAATCATCCTAAGTCTGGTCCCGACTAACATGGTGTCCCATTATAAGTAATTAGTATCTTTTCTACGAATTATTATCATCCAAGGTTTAACTTTATTGAGCTTGGAACCCCCACTACTATAACCGGTAGAATGGGAATACTACTCCAGGATAAAACATGCCTTGCCATTATTATAGCCGGTGGAACGGTCTCTAGGACAAAATGCTCCTAACCACTATTATAGCCAATGGAATGAAAGTTATTCGAGCTATAGGCTTGGCTCAATAATCTTCCACTTTAAGTGATTAGTATTTTATTCATATCTTATTCAACAAGTAACCCCCATCTATACACACACATCCCAATAATCTTCACAGACTCATTACCACTCTTCCAACGCAGACTTCCTGAATAATCCTATCCTTAACGTGAGATTTCTATATTCCCCAAGACTCTAAGACCTCCATGCACCTTCCACCATACTCACTGCGAATTAGAACCCCCACATATATGGGTCAAGGCCCAATTCTGCATTTCAACACCTATGCTCACCATCACCCCCTAGGGTTTTTCTTTGAAACCCTAATATGGCCTATGTGGCCCTAGCCTCTCCTCTTCTTTCTCAGTCCACATTCTCCTTTGATTCCCACACCATCGCCATACTCAATCCACTCCAAACCTCACAGCCCAACTCCTCAACCTTTTCCCACAATACCTTTATCTTTAGGGTTTTCCCCAAAAACCCTAATTTATGCTCCTATGTACATTTCCCTCATCCCATGTACTAACTCTTTCCAAAGTATACCGATTACCCAAAATATACTTTCTTTCCCAAGGTCATCCCTCAAACTAGATTTTTCCATGTACGTTTTTCTCCCATGCAAAGCACATACACCCTATGCAAAGCTTATACTCCCCATGCAAGATTTACCCTAACCCTTTATTTTATTATTTTTCTCAACCATGTTTCTTAATACCTTTAGGGAATTCCCCCCCCCCCAATTCTCCTTACCCACTCCACCTTCTTTATTTTTTTTAGTCCCCCATAACCACTCAAACCCACCTAAGGCCTCTTAAGCATACATGTCATAACATCTCAACCATATGTAAGAACATGTCATACATAACAAGTTATATCACACATATTTCACAATATCCAACCATACTCACCATACCTTAGCTCCTTGCAAGTCAAGCTGCACCACACACATACTTAGTTCACATTCACATATAATCACATATAACATACTAATACACTTATACATACAAGATTTACAACAAAACACAAGTCTTAACCATATCCTTATAATGTATATGATTATACTTAAACAGGTGATACTAAGATCATAAACCCTTATTCTATTATTTAACATCACTTGTGATTTATTATGAAGGTTTATTAGATCAATTGCCATGTTACATGCAAAATTATATAATTACCCCTTCTTACTTACAAAATCACTAAAATACCCTCTCTGCTTGCAAATTTATTTAAATACTCTTTTACTTTCCAAATTATCAAAATGCCTTTCCTACTTGTGAAATTACTAAAATACCCCCCTCTTACTTGCAAAATTACCACATTACCCTTCTTACTAGTAAAATTACCACATTACCCTTCTTACTTGTAAAATTACCATATTACCCTTCTTAGTTATAAAATTACCAAACTACCTTTTTCTTATATAAAATTACTAAATTATCCCTAACACATACAATATTAACATCCATGGGCCACATACATCATTTAACACCAAAAAACCCTTATTATTATTCTTAACACCTATTTTCAAGTTCCATAAACATTTACTTAGGCCACTCCCTAAATATAAGTAAAATTACTAAAATGCCCCTAAGGCTCATATTAGTATTATTTCTACTATAAGTGGCCATATCTACTTATCATGACATGTATGTGCACCTAATATCATTATTAACAACAAAACACCCTATCGTAACCACCATCTCTATACATGTTACATTTCATACAATATAGCATGCTTTTTGTTCTATTTTGCAATATAACATTACGAATTTTGAGATGCTTAACAACACATAAGATACACACAAACACATACCAAAACCCTAATGTGCTAACATACATAAATCCATAAATTTTAATAGGGTATAATGTTTATCTTATTTTAGGTAGCAGCCACACATTTCTGATACCCCGGTTTAAAAGTTTAAGCTGTGATTAGTAAAAAATTGTACCTAAAAATAATATCACAATTAGCTTATTAGTAGTATATAATTCAAATAATATTTTTTTTATAAAAAAATCTTATTAAATACATATTATTACTAACTATATTATACCTAAAAAATTAGGGAAGAAATCTTAAAATGAAGCGACAACACTCACGCTGCATGGACAGTGTAAGTTGCATGCACGATGAAGAAAAAAATGGATGGAAGGGAGGTTTGTGAATACCCAAAAACCTTAATTTTAAGAATTATAGCTAATTAAGGATTTATTATAAAAATTAATTAAATATATTATTTTATTTTAAATAAGAGGGAGTAAATAGGGCCAAATCAATAGGAACTTTATAAATAATTTAATTGAAGAAAATTAGAGTGATTTGCTAATTAAAATGAAATTTAAGAAAAATCTTTTAAAAATCCTAAATTGAACTAAAAAGAGAATTAATTATTATTTTATTAAAATATTATTATTTTTAAATATTCCAAAATACCAAAATATTCTAAATATCCCAACCCACCTATTTGTATTTTTCCCTTTTCCCTTTTTTCCTTTTTCTTTCTTTCTTTTCTTTCCTTTTTCTTCCTTTTTCCTTCTTCTTCTTTTCTTTCTTTCTTCCTCCTCCCCCGCCCTTTCAGACACCCTTTCCGTCACCGTCACCTAGCGCCACCACTCGAGCCACCCACAGCGCCACTCCTTGCATCACCCTCTACCAAATTACACCTCCCTCATCCCTTGATTTGCCCTGCACAAGCTACCCCAGCCGTGTAAAGTCTCCTCAACCACACCTCCACCTCTGTCGTCCTTCGCATCACCATTTGCCACCATTTCTGCCACAACCACCACCTCCTACACCTCCCAAAATTTCCTACAGACCTTCCTCTACCTCCCCCTAACCTCCTTTTCCCCTTCCTCCCTCTCCTCCTCCTTTCTCCTCTCACTACCACTTACAGCCACCACACCCGCCGCCGTGCGCTACCACCTTTGGTCGCACCACCACCCTCCTTCCAACCCTCTCAACTTGGGCAATCTCTACCACCCTAACTTCCACCCTTATTTCCTCTATCCTATTCCCAACACTCATCTAACCCTCTCTTTTCCCTCTTTCCCCGCTGCCGTCAGTCACCACCAACCCTAAATGGTACCCAGAACCCTCTCAACCCTTAAACCCTAATTAATTAAGCCTTATTCATTTTAATTATATATTATTATTATTGTTATAGTTATTGTTATTGTTATCACTATATAGGGCCGAGACCCTATTTTATAATTATTTCGATTATTATTATTATTATTATTATTATTATTATTATTATTATTATTATTATTATTATTATTTCAATGTAGGGATGAAACCCTACTTCACATTATTTTCAATTAATACCATTATTATTGTTATTATTGTTACGTATTATTATTACTGTTGTTGTTGTTGTTGTTTCAATGAAGGGTCGAAGCCCTATTTCATATTATTTCAAATTATACCATTGTTATTATTATCATTATTATTACTATTATTATTATCATCATCATCATCATCATCATCATCATCATTATCAATATTATTATTAGAGTAAAATCTTCAAACCTTATATTTTCAACTTTTCCAATATCACTATTATTACGATTATCCTTAGCAATATTAGTATTTTGTTAGCGTTACTATTATTGTATTGTTATTTTATCTATAACCCTAATCTTAGAACAAATTAGGAAATAATAATATTTTTGGTAGGAAGGAACCTAATCCTTAGTTTTTCCCTCTTATAGGTGAATCTAGTCAAAACCCTAAGGAGGCGTAAGAGTGTGTTCCAAGACCAGTGTCGTATTAGATAAGGGTGTAGCTAAGGCCTTATATGTGCTATTTGCATTATATGCTTGTATGCCATGTATCATGATATGTTATGTATCATATGCTTATCGTTATAACTATTTTATATGTAGCATAGCTTGGAGTTGAGGTATGTTCATGCATTATTTTATGGCATGTGTATAAAATGTATATGTTGTGATTATGATGTGATGTGTTGTAGCCCTTTAGGACCCGCATGCTAGGATATGTAATGTAATAATATAGGAGGAAATGATGAAAAAAGAAAATGGAGAAGTAAGTTGACCAAAGGGAAATAAGTTGACCGAGGAATGTGAGTTTGATCTAAATATTTCATGATCCATAAGTGGAAGAATCTAGTATTTTACGTGGGAGAATCTAAAGTTTTGCATGGGAGAATCTAGGCTTTTGTATGAGATAATCTAGGGTTTGTGTGGGAGTTTTAGGGTTTTGCATGGGATGTAAAAAGTCTGCATGAGGGTGAATTTTATGTATGGAAAGTTGATTTGGGGTGTGAGGAAGGTAATGAAAGAGTTGTTTGGGTGATTGGAGGCTTTGGGTGAAAAATAGTACGTGGGACAGTATAAGGGTGCATAGGAGACCGAGCTAGGGTTTGGGAGGAAACCCTAATATGAGAAGGTGGTAAAAAGGGAAAAAATAAATAAATAAGGGTGGGTGGAGTATGAGATGAGGATAGAAGATTATCATGTGAGGAATGAGCATGAGCATCATGGAAAATAAAAGTGGAAGGTGAGAAATGGAGAGGTGAAATATGGAAAGGAGGATGCTAGGGTTGGCGTACCAGCTAGGGTTTGGTGTGGCCACCTAAGGCTTCGTGGTCACATGTGTACTTGGGGAGTAAAGTGAGTTGATGAGGGTCGAATCCAATAGTTATGATGTGTGGGGTGTTAAAATAGTTTGGGTTGTGTGAGGTGGAGAAGGATGGGCCATATAGGCCCAAATTAGGGTTTTTAGAGAAAACTCTAGGGTAAGAAAGTGAGTGGGCCTAGAGGTGTAAAGTAGTGGGCCTTGACCCACACACTTGGGATTTGGGCTTCTGGTGTGAATTAGGGAAAGGAGATAAGGATGTTGGGGCAATTTAGGAGGTGCAAGAGTCTCAAGATATAGGACAGACCCTCTTGGAGGATAAGCGTAGAGAGAGTTAGTCATGCATGTCCAGGGTAAAACTTTTGAATAAGACATGGTAAAACATTAATCATGTAAAGTGGAAGATTATTAAGCCGGGCCAAAACCGATCCACCTACATATAATAGTGGTTAGGTGTGTTCCGTCCTATAAGTGACTGATCCACTAGCTATAATAGTGGGGGATCCCGAGCTCAATAAACCAAACCTTAAGTTTGTTAAGACACATAAAAGACACTAAGTACTTACGGTGGAACACCATGCGAGATAGGGCCAGACCGATCCACCGGCATATAATAGTGTTTAGGAGTGTTCTACCCTATAAGTGACCGATCCATCAGCTATAATAGCGGTTAGGTGCATTTTGCCCTATAAGTGACCAATCCACCAGCTATAATAGTGGAGTTCCTGTACTTGCATGGATTGATAAAAAGCATGGTGTGAAATGAGTATTGATCAAAGATTAATTAATTAATTCATCCGAACTATAATTGGGCCTTTATGTATTTACTTGAATGACCATAGGTTATTATATTATCCTGCTTGGATTATGTGATTTTGTATGTTGGCCTTAGTGCATGGTTACCTTACTTAGTATGTAGCGTACTAACCACCCGTTTTATGGGTGATACTCATTCCCACGAGTAGCTAGTCCCTCTGAATTTGTGTAGGTTGGTGATACCTATTTCGATGCCTTCGATGTTCACGAGGCATCAGGTGGGGCTGAGTGCTGATTATGGACTTAGCACAAAGATTGAGAGTAGCATGGCTGGATTTTCCTTTTATGATTTTCTATTTTCGTATTGAGTATCCTAGACGTAATTTCTACCGGTTGTAAACTTTATTTCCTTTTTAGGAACTTTGACTACACACTCTGATTTCTATATTTTAATTATTTAATGTTTATTTGAAGTCTTGCTTGGGATTGATTTATGATGATTATTAAATTTCCTTTAGCCTTGTGGTTAGTAAAGGAACAACCCTGGGCCGGGCTCGTACTAATCACGGCGGTAACATTCCCAAAATTTATAGGTTTAAATTTAATTGCTTCCATTTTAAAATAAAATAAAATAAAATAGTGAATTTTGGGGTGTTACAGTTTGGGTGAAGGGAAGAAAGGGCCTTACGTAAGGGCTTGTGGAGGGGAGTTGGGGTGGTTGTTAGGTGCAGGAGGAGTGGCAGGGTGTAGGTGGTGGTTAGGGGTCAGAGAGTGACGGCTCAAGGTAGTTGAGACAACGGCGACGATGGTGGGAAAGTAGGTGCAAAGAAGAGAGAATGAGAGGAAGAAAGGAAAAAGAAGAGGATAAAGAAAGGTGTTGTATGGGGATTTTGAGCAAGATGAGGTAGGGAAGTAATAAGGGGATGCTAGGTGGTCGAAGGGGGGCTTCAACAGAGGCGGAAGAGGGGGAATGGGTGGCATAAGGAGACATGTAGGGAGGGTGTTAAGGGAAGAGAAGAAGGAAAAGATAAGGATTTAGTTGTAAGTGGAAGGCTTAGGCTACTATGGGTGGTACAAGGAGGAAGTAGGGGAGGCAAAGGAGTCAGTGTGGTGGTTGATTGGGTGGTAGAGATAGTGGCTAGGGCCGCAAAGCACAAATAGGGGAGAAGAGAAGGAGAGGAGAAAGAGGTCTGGCAGGGAGAAAGAAAGAGCTCAAGGGGGAGATATAGGGTAGAGGAGAAGAAGTGAAGGAGAAGAAAAAGAGAGGAGAAGGAGGGCAGCTCGGCATATAAAGTATGAATATCCATGCATCTAGGGTTTTGCTTGTAATTGTGATTTGTTGTGTATGAATTCGGATGATGATTTGTTCTAGTTTGTGTTTTCATTCTTAATTTGATTCTTATAGCAATATCACTTAGGAATTTGATTGTTTGAATTCCCCGCTAATCTCGAAGAATGATATATCCTTTTGGTTGAACTTTAGGTCTTTATTATGGACTATAGGAAGCGAGCCAAAGGCATCACAATAATGTGATTATGTGTTGTGAGTCACCTTTGGCAGTCCAACAACACTCTATTCCCTTAGTCACCCCATGTCCCCAATTGTGGAAGCGTGTTGAATAGTTATGAGGAAGTTTAGCTTATATTGGGTTGGGTGACAAACTCTTATAGGGAAATTATTATTGAAGTGGATGAAATAGCATGACTTGGTCATGCATAACCTTATGAGCTTCATGCTTGTGATCTACTGCCTCCTAATGTCAGGGATAAAGTTATTTTTATCTTGTAGGTAATGTTAGCTATCACATGATTAGCACATAGTTTTTGAGCTCATTGTCATTTTACTCCATGGATATCCATCTTCGATGAGTCATGGTTTAGCTATGGGTTGCTTGGGTCTAAATGAGGTATAGATGAGGCCTGAGGGGATAGAGATAAACACTACTGTTCTAGCTCTTTGATGGTAGTAAATCCCTTACCAATTTTGTGTTGGATCGCTAGAATTTAATGACTCGTGGTCTCTAAGTGGTGCATCACATAAGAGAATCAAATTTCCCTTTTTTTGGCGATTAGGACAATACTATTGTTTGAATTTTGATGCAGTATGTAATGTATGTGTTTATTTTCTTAGATTCATAAAGGGCCTATAAAAGGTAAGTATAAATCAACATATATGTGACAACACCATCAAGGTGGGAATTTTAGTTCCTAAGAGTTGGGCTTTACCACTAAACAAAACATCATCTCGTAATATATGTGTTTATTTAGAAAGAAATTATCCAACTCTTTTATGGTGCCTTTGTCTGACCAAAACTATGACTAACGGGCTTGAATCGCACTCACTATTCTCATAATGTCGTCTAATCATGAAACATTCTGGGTATGTTTCATAACTTGAGGTGTTTTATTTTCAAGATAACCATTCAAGGGCCTCGTTGTTGTTAATTAGACCACGTCCGATGATGAACTAACCTTTGTGTAATATCCTGAATTTTAGTAATTGATATTGTAACCTAAATCTAAACCCACACTTTTTCTCTTTTTCTTTTTCTTCTCTTTCCTTACATTTTCCTCCTAGCTGGTTTTTCTTTTTCCTTTCTTATTTCCTTTTGTGTTCATGGCATCCCCTTCCATGATCCCTTCCATGACCTGCACACACTTCCCTCACCATCACCCATTGACTCCCCTTTTTTCAATATGGTGGGTTGCGTTGACAAGATCACCTCACCCTCTCTCATCTCCCCTTCGTGTACGCATATATATATACCTCATTTAATACATGAAAAAACCCTCATTCCCCCTCTATTTATGTTAAAAATTTGCACCCCAACACAGCCTTCCTCCTTCCTTCCTTCCTTCCCTCCCCTTGTCGTTGCCAAAATAGCCCCAAAAACCTATCACCGACGAGCCCAACCGAGGCACCAACACCACCAGCAGCAACCTTTGCCATTTACTCACCCCACCCAATAGCCAAACTCACCACAACCTACCCCTAAGTACCAACCAAAACCTACCCACCACCTTCGGCCATTTTCACCAAAACCACCCCTCCAACTTCGGCAAAAATCACCACAACACCCTCTACCTTTAGGCCATTGCCACTAAAACGTTACCTCCCCTTCCAATCAAAACCATAAAAACCTACCCCCCTTTAGCAACTACCACTGAAACCCATCCCTACCTTTCGGTATCCACCACCAAACCCCCCTTTGTGGCATTCCTTCAAACATCGATTTGGTTTGTACTCATTATTTCACCCTTCCATTACCTTAACCCCTCCTTAATTATAGAAATTAATTCTAAATATGTTTTGTTAATTGCTCTTAGGTAACATTCTAAAGGTTCCGAAAGAGGTGGGATAGGATAAGCTTGCTTAGTCGATGTTTAGGTTTTTGTGTTAAATGATTGAATAGTCATGCATCTTATCATGTTATTGTTATTATATTTTTAAATTAATGTGGTTAATGATATTTTATGATAATATGTATTTTATGGTAGAAAGAGAGTATGAATAATGAAAAATGTGCTAATATGATGTTGCTATACTAAGTTATATTTTTGTAGATGAGTATAACTTGTGGAAGAGTAGTATAGGCCTAATAAAATATGATATGTGGAAAATAAGTGTATTTGAGATTTATGATGGTAAATGGAGGATTTAGAAATAATGGCATTGAAGATATAAGACTTTCGTAAAATAAGAGGGCTTTCGGCTATCTATAAAGGCATTTTGGTCAATATGAGTTAGTATTAAATCAAAATTTTAGTATTTTAATACTTTAGGTGGATGAAAATATGATAATAAGATCATGTGGAGTGATTGGAGTGATTATAAATTTCATGAATTCCTAAAAATAAGAAAATAATCTAAATTGGGAATAATAAATTTAAAATAGTAATGTTATTATCACATGCTTAAAACGTTAAAATTAGACCACAAATTTCGGATATATTATTAATATTGGTATTTTGGGGATGTATATTGAATTTGGAGATATATTATATGAGCCTTATAGAAAGAGTTATGACTTACTTATGAAATTAGGGTTCAAAAAACTTTGGGAATAGTAACTTTTAAGATAAAGTTATTATCGCATGTGTAAGACATGGGAGTTAGACATTAAATTTTGGGTATGTTAATAATAATAATATTTGAGGAAGATATGTTAAATTTGATCAATATGGGAAGAGTTATGGCTAAAGTATGAATTTAAGGCTTCTGGAAAAAAAAATAAGCATCTTAACCTTTGGGAATGGTCTTATTATGTATATGACGATGCCTTGATTGCCTGAATTATGCTTTTACTTATCATACCAATCATGAATAAGATACTAATTATTTAAAGTGAAAGATCACGTGAGTGGGGCTGAGGTGTTGGATTTATTTCACCGGATGATAATAGTAGCTCAACTATATTGTCCCTGAGAGGTGCTTCATTCCATTCTACCGGATTAAAAATAGTGGGTTTATATACTCAACGTGAATAAGAATATGATTTGAGATAAGAACTAAAAGATAAGACATTAATTATTTAAAGTGGAAGATTACGTGAGATAGCTCCAGGTGTTAGGTTCATTCCACCGGACGATAATAGTAGCTCAGGCGTGTTATCTTTGAAAGGTACTCCAGACCTTTCCGCTAATTTAAGAATAGTGGCTTAGGAACATTTTGTCCTAAGAAGTATTAGGTTTATTCTACCATACGATAATAATGACTTATGTGTGTCGTTCCTGAGAGTTGCTTCAGAGCATTTCATCGCTTTAAGAATATTAGGGTCCCTAAACTCAACGTAAATAAAAGAATTGATCATGTTGTATTCTAATAATACGAATCCGGACCAATATTTACCTTGTATTGATTCTTGTACCTAGAATGTATACTACTTTCCACTATAAATGCATGTAATTATGTATTTCCTATTTTGAGTATATTGTAACCTTACTCAATACGTAGCGTACTGATCATCATTTTCATTGGTACTACTCATTTTCACGAGTAGATGATCCGGATATTTATGTGCAAGTTGATGAGAATCCAGTTGATAGTTTTGCAGTCTTTGATGCTTTATATGGGGTAGAGTGACCTTGTGTATTAGGGCTTTGTGCGTAGAGTCATATTATTTGGATGATGGTTTTACCCAGATACCCTTTTGGACTCTTAGATCCATGATATCCCTTTTGTATGTATTTTAGATATTGTATTCAAAGTTAATCTCCAAACTCATATTTACGTTTATGAAACTTCTTTAGTTGTCTTTTTTATCCTATTGACTATTTTAAATTATTTTACCTTATAATTGACATAAAGATGGGATGGTAAGTCAGATTTATGTCAATTATAACGGTAACACCCGGTTTATTTTGATTATATGCTTCCGCTGTAAAATAAAAAATTTTAATAGTAAATTTTGGAATATTACACTTTGCTCAAGGAATAATAATTGAGCTTCTTAAGAGATAATTGATTGAATACTCCCAAGTTTCCTAAAAAATAGCTCTATCATTTAGTTTATACTACCTAGTTTACTAATCCATGTAATGCATGAGTTATTTAAATAAATAAATTATACACAATATTCTAGAAATATTAGTGAAATTCAAATGTATTGTTGATACCTTAACACATTTTTATGAGTCTCACTTTTTCACTAAGTTGTACTTATAAAGAAATAAGTTGTCGAGTTGAAAATAATAGTATTTTGTGTTTGACATATGTTTCTCCACCTTCTTAAACGTATTTTTTATTTAGTTTACTACCATACTACTTATAGTTTTAAGGATCATACTGACAAATAAATTCAGTTATTAGGAGCTCAAAACCAATAAAAAAAATCTATCAAAAACTGAGTGGACCAGTAAAAATCAGTCAAATCGGTCAAAAACCGGTTAGAAGTCAATCAAATTTATGTGCAGTTTAATTTTTTTTATATGTTTTATAATTTTTGACTTAATACATATGACTGGTTCAATTAATCTAAACCACTAAACTATGATAATGGTTCGATGAGTGGTTTAGTTTTTAAAACTATGATCCTACTAGTAGCTTTTAGTATTGCAAAACTAATATCTAAATTATAACTAGGGTTAAAATTCTAAAGGGATAGTAGTAACATTTAACAATAAATAAAATTATTATTTAGTCACATTCTATTTGCATTTTTTAAAAAATAAATTAAAGAGGGCTAAATGTAATTAATAACTAATAAAGTAAGATTTACTTAGATCTAACTAGTTGAGTTCCTACAAAAATATAATAATAATAATAATAATAATAATAATAATAATAATAATAATAATAATAAAGCAAGAAAAGTTGAAGTTACTTTTAAATTCTACTTGATCCCGATCAAACAAAATATCTTTAATAACTTTTATGGGGGTGCACTTCTTTCCTCTTTGTTTACTTCCCGTTAATTGACTCTTTAAGGAGAACAAAATGGAAGAGCCAAAAACTTGAACGGAGTATGGGAAAGAGTCTTCCATCTAAATTACAAGCAATTATCAAAACTTGCGGGCGCAATCTATCATAAAATTCAAATAAGGGGAAAATGATGAAATTATCGCCCCTTTAATTATAATAAATGAAATAGAAACTAAAGTTTGTACTCATTTTACTCCTCACTTAATCTATCATATGATACTACATGGGTTAAAATAACAGAAAATTTGATCGTCTAACAAGTAACAATAATAGAAAATCACATCATTAACAATTATATATAACTTCGAATCTCTACACTCTAAAATTCTTTTATATAAAAACAAAATTAACTTTTCTATAATCACGGTCGATTGGTGTTTAGGGTGTGTACCCGGAATTAGAAATGTAAAATCACGAGATGATGTACGTCAACCTTGGACGCTCCACTCGTGAAAGTTAGGCCCACCATCCACCATGGCACCATAGAAGAACATGTATTTAAATATATAAGTATTTTATATTTATTTTCAAAAAATATAATTTTTTTTCAATTTTTCCCAAAAACACAAACAATTGAGTTTAATTTAATTTAATTTATAAAAGTACACATTTATATTTTATTCACATAAAATTTTAAAAAATATATATTTATGGCAATTTCAATCATTTAATTACCAGAGAGTACCAAGAAAACATTAAGATAGATATTGTCCAATACCAAAAAAAAATTACACTTAAATAAGAATAAAGTTAAAATATATCTTTATGAAAAATTAAAAACATGCATACCTCTATAAAACAAAGCTCAAATATTAATATTTTTAAATATATATTTGTCTCCACTTATGCGAGTGGGGTTGCTTCCGGTTGGAATGACACATCACAAGCCAACGAATCTGATCAAACAATAATAAGAAAGTGCTAAACACAAAGAGGCAAGCAACTAACCAAACCACTCACTACTACTGCCTTCAAATGATACAAATTAGTGACTGGTTGATTATTCGCTTAGGTTACCAGAAAACATAATTAAATCTAGATTACTTAAGTCAGGAGTACTTGCTACCAACAAGAAAACTATTAATTAATCAACTTAATACTTTACCACGGTCAAGTTATATGTTCTCAGAAAACACAATGGGATGTAGTACCGAGCTCTTCGGTTTCATCCCGTTATTATATGCATTTCCAGCATTGGATCTCTGCTATAATTCAACCGCGCGAGACAAATGATAATTTCTTGTGGGAGAAGTTTTAAAATTTTGCGGTTTAGTCTAATTAATCCATCAAATGATCATGATAACAAGGGATAGATAGTATAAAGAACTTGTATATTTATGACTGCACCTAATCATGTGCACGCTACGACAAATAATTGCTGAAGAAACTGAAAGAAAATATGTCAACCGAATACCGATTGCAAATTACAAAACACAGAGGTGGGGGCTAGACCAGCAAGACTCGGAACTGTAACGTTATAACAATCAGACGAATCCATCTGTATAGACACACACCGACACTTCTGAAGTGCATGATGATATAATAATGATAATAATACACGTGGAAGAAATAATAAGAAAATAAAAGAGTTTAATGGGAGAAATCCCGGCATCGGCAGAGTTATCATTCCATTTCCACGTACATCATATCAAGCCGTTTAGTGATGACACGTTTTGAACTTTCTGTTTGTTTAAGTTTAGTAACCTCTAGATTCTAGACCAGAGAAGAATGATTATGTCATGTGTCATCATCCTCAGGGTGCACCTCTACGCCTTCTCTACCTCAAAATGATAATAGTAGGTGAAAATTATTGTAATTATATAACATGGTCTAAAGAGACGTCTGACGAACGATTGATGAGGGTAGGGTGGGGGGTAAGAAATGTCCTTAGGGATTTTACCCGGTCTTTAAAATGCCGCATATCCATCGCACCCAACCGTAACCCGAGAAACAGAGCGTCAGAACGCAATCATGAACCACCCCACGAGTCAAGTTGTGGTACTTGAAATAAAAAAGGACAAATGGAAATTAAAATAAGGTCACATGGATGGAGCCAACGTCGGTCAGTACTAGTGATTGGTGAAGCACCTGATACCCGCTAATTTAGCAGCATTCACTCTGGCGCGGATAGAAGCTAAAAAGTGGCAGTATTACTATTTCCAGCTGGCTTACCCTACCCATCGCCGTACCCCACCCTCGCTACTCCTCGAGGTCTCCCTGCCTGCTACTGTAGCCAACGGTCATATGATCTCTCTGTAGTCTCTCGGTCTCTCCCTCCATCACCCTCTTAGCTGGTCCCCAACCACTAGCTCTCCTCCCCTCTTTCTATTAAACTGAGTCCAGACTCTCTCCACTATCTTTATTCTCAGTATCATTTAGCCTCCCCTTCCAACATCGGATTGGTATTTGGCACCATATAGTACTATACAGAAGAAGAAGACCATGAATTACTAATAAAGGGATCCTCATCGTGTATATAAAAATTTAATTATACGCGTGCTTTCAAAGGCAGTCACAATGTTTAAATACAGAAAAAGAACTGAATTAATTGCGTCAAATCTTTGGCACTATTCAAAATATGAATGAGATCGAACGCGCCAGCTCAGAGCTTGAATGTGTACGCTGTCACCGGCGGAATTTGAGCTTGTGGCGGAATCAGTAGAAGATAGGCGTAGGGGAGGGACTAGGGAGGGAGGGAGGGAGGGAGAGAGAGAGAGAGAGAGAGAACTGGATAAGCGGACTAAAAATCACCGAGTTTTCTATGAGAACTGCTGCGAGATTTGCTGCTATCCTTTCCAGTTTCCTGCAAGTTCCTGAGGCTTCTAATCGCGAATATTTCTCCTCTATTAACAAATCTCACCGAATCGTCCACATTAACCGTCGAATCTGAACCAAATCAAGCAAGAAAAAGCAAAGTATAATTAAATATTACATAGCTTCAACAACAAAATATTCCAGTAACATCACAACACTTATCGAATCTGCATTTTACCTATCAGCTCAGAAGGACGTCTGAATCCATTAAAATTAGCTAAATCTGCAAATAAACAATCAATCTCAATCAGTCCCGCGATTCATTGACGCCATTGATAAAATGAAACAGTAGTTTCTTATTACCATTTTGAGAAGGTTCGTGAGATGATAGATAGAGGATAAAGAAGCAGAGGAGAGTTAAGATTGGTATGAAGTGAATGAATTTTTCCGGTTTAATATGTGACGGAGGCCGGTGAGGCTTCTCTAACTTGACTTCATCGTCGTCGATAGCAACGGTGCCAAGTGAAGAGGATGAGGCTGACGATACGCGGCGGCTCTGATCATCTGCTTTCACCACAACGTCGTCTCCTGGTAGTTCCTGAATACGGAGCTTCGAACCTGGTGAGCCTAGAGATTGTCTTTGCATGTTCACTGGGACGGAGAGAAAAGGGGGAAGAGGAAGCAGGAGATAGGAAGGAGCGGTGAGCTGTAGAGAAGGGAGATGCTTTTTGCGAGGATCTGTGCGAGCCTGTGAGGGAGAGTTGAATTAAATAATACTAGTAGTAATGTATTTGAGCTTTATTGTCTCTCTTTTTCTTGCTTTGTTTTTTCCCAACTGTTTTCCTTTCCCTCTTTGTTTTTTACGCAAATAATTTTTTTAGGGACCCACAAACTTATCGTAGAAGGAATCCGGGCTCCTTTTATGATTGTAAATTTGTGGACTCAATCTGGGCTGAGTTCTACCTCCTCTTTTCGTCTTTTCCCCCCTCTTTTTTTCATGATGATGGGCTGAACACAAAGCTAAGCTCCAACCCGAACGGCTGCAGAGAGTGAAGAGCCTTACGGCTCATCGGCAGCAATCGGCCAATTGCACTCTGCCCTCACCTTCAAGCAAAATAAAGGTAGCGAGTTTATGCATATGCATGAATTGCTTTATTTTTGGGCAAGCCTTAAGAATAGGGAGTGCCCTCCCAAATAAAAGAATAGGGAGTGGGGTTTAAATCTATAATAATCTGCTTATGGTCCACTTGCGGGTAACGACAGGTTTAGTGGGTACCTGGGTATTAAATTACTGTTGAACTATTAATGATATATTATTATCTTTACAAATTTATATTGGTTTTGTTTTACGACTATATTAAATTTTATACAATATATTACTTTGTACTAAATTTTTATAAAATGTTTTTAAATAACAAATAAGTTAATATCAAATGCATATTTACAAAACATAGCTTAAAATTTAGAAGGATAAATATGAGAAGTGAAATGTAATCCATTTGATATAAAAGTATTTGTCTAGAGAATTTAACAGTCAACCCATTAGCCTCTTTGGTCGACCGCGTATTGAATTATTTTATTCTAACTTGTTTATTTAGATTTTTCTTAACTCTAAGTTAATTGTTATATCTAATATTTTTATATATTTTATTTTATAAATTCGTTTTCATATAAGTATTAGACTATTTTCCTCATTTTTACCTATTTATTGATTTTTCTCCTTAACTTATATTAATTAAAATGGACCCTTTCATGATTAGGGATGGCAATTTTTCCCACGGGTTCGGGGTCCCGTCGGGGATTCCCCGTTCGAGTTGAGTTCGGGGAGAGAATTCGGGGATCGGGTTCGGGGATTTTTCGGGGACGGGTTTGGGGTCCCCATCCCCGAACCCGCCCCAAAATTTTTTATATATATATTTTTATATAATTATATATATATAATATATATATACTTTTTTATAGAATATAAATTAAAAATATAATATACAAAAATAGTTTGAGGATCGGGGATGAGATCGGGGATCGGATATAAAGTTAGGTTTCGGGGATCGGGTCGGGTCGGATTTTATGAACGGGAAATAAATCGGGGATTAAAAATAGATCGGGGATCGGGTCGGGTGGGGACTTGATCCCCGCGGAGATCGGGTCGGGGAATCCCCGATAAAAAAATATCGGGGATCGGGTCAGGTTCGGGGATTATTTTCCTTATCGGGTTCGGGGATGGGGATGGGGTCCCCGTCCCCGACCCGCCCCGTTGCCATCCCTATTCATGATCGGTGTTGAGCGAGATATCAACCTCCTCATACACCCCATATCTTATTGACCTTGTACTTCTTCGTTCAACCATCAACCACAATCTTAGACATAATCTTGTCATTACATTTCTCAACCACTTGTTTACATTCCTATACTACCATACCATTTCTATAAGGATATAAATGGGGTGAATATTATCTGAAATTTGATAGGTTTTATTTGACAAATATTTAAATAGATATGGATAAATAGATATGGATGATGGAAGAAAATGTCCATCAGATTCAGATAAGAGATATCCATATCCTTACCCTTTTACACGATATATAATTACCCTCTTACCTATAATTTTAAAATAAATATAGTATAACTTAATGTTAAAAATATCATTTTCTTAACTCTATATGTTTTCATCCATTGGTTAATGTATTTATTAGTTAGATTATATCCATTAGCATGTAAATAGATTGTCCGTCGGATAGTAATGTGTTAGTGGATATCTGTTCGAACATGAATAAATATTCGAGTACGAATTTTTTTATCTGGTATAAATATGACTATGGGTGTATCACCCCATCCACATCCCTACATTTCTCCCATACTCCACCTCCTTCATGACTTGCAAGCAACCTCTAGATCTGACGTCCCCTTTTTTCTATCCTCGTCTTCAGCTAGCCCTTAGTGGACATGAGCCTTTGATCTTTCATTTACATACTTAACCAATCCAAATTTCTTCTCGTGCTCCCTCGTATCTCCTCTTACATTTCCTCTTAATTTTTATTAGTTGCTCTTGTTATTGCCTTACTTTAGAGATATCGAGCCCTTCTTCTCCCTTTCTTTACATTTGCTTTGCTTCATGTTATCCTACGTTTCCTTTACCTTAAATCCTAAACACTTGATTTAAGTATAGAGAGTTAAGATTTGGAACAAGGTGGAGCAATAATCTTGCCCTAGGTGAAAGAGGTGGTGATATTTGGAGTTGCTTAAATAATATTTCTTTTAGGTAACAATGTACACATATCTATATTAGGGGTTATATGTCATATGTTATATTATTTTGATTACCATGTTAGTGTAAGTTATTTCATGATAGAATAATTATAGTATAAAGAACTTGTATTCATGTGTTATGTGATATTTTATGTATTATTTGTTAAAAGTGGGCAAATGCCATGATTATGTCATGCTAGATATTTCATCAATTATGAGCATGGTTTTTATGACTTGCTATTTTTCATAATTAATTTTTTGAGTGTGTGTCATATGCTTAAGTATTATTATGGGTAGCATGTTGTGGTTTGGAATTTTGAAGGGTTTTTAGTTTTTGGGTGATTTAGACATAGAGCCTTTGTGGGGCTTAATGGTTGTTTTGATTTAAATTAACTACACCATGAGAATTCTTATAATATGTGGGATTTATGTGTAATTTTAGTGAAGTTTGGAATATATTCAATTTTGTGAAATTTGGGTGTATAATTGGCTTAGGGGTATAATGGTCATTTTAATGAGTATTTGTGAAATATACTATGTCATTGTGTTTATTAGGTTTTTCTTTTTTTTTAGTGAATTTTGATACATAATGTCTTAGGGTTTAGCAATGTTTGGGTTAAGTTATGATTATAAAAATTATGAAGTATTTTAGGTGAATAACGGTAGTTCATTTATTTGGTATAAATTCAGTAATTTTGCGTTGTGTAAGTGTTAATCTAGTTAAAATATGATAAGTATAGTATGAGGTTAGTTTGGGTTAATTATGGTTAACATAAGTGTTAATGTTATGTGAAAAAGGCTCAAATTGAGCTTAGAAACCCTACAGATATAATTATCATTTCTTATGCAAAATATTGAGTTATAAATCTATCTTAGGGTTAAATATGTTTTCTATGATAAGTTTAAGTGTTATCTTAGGTTTAGCGGGCTGATGAGTCTTATGAGTGATTTTATGAGATATTTTTGAATCAGGGTTTTCTAATGGTATGATAGTCTTTTTAATAATGGGGTGTCTTAAATTATACTTAATTGGTTTCTAAGTGCCTTTTTTGTTATCATTATATGTGTTTTTGATATTATTTATATGTTAACGGTAGTATTATTATGACAACCCTATTTCTAGGACCTATAAATTTTATTTAAATAGTTAATCGCAGAAGCTAAAATAGTAAAAACGCAGGGTGTTGCCACCATGCTTAGTACAAGTATAGTTTCTTCTATTATTTTCATACCAAGCATTAAGGTTAAAACGTTATTCCACTTAAATTAATAACACAATTATGAGAATTATAATAGAGATTACAATGTGATTAAAATCATTCTAATAACACAGGCGACCAATGGTTGCAAAATTCAAAAGAAAGGAAATACATGAAGACACATCTAAAAAACTAGCCTTTAAATTGTTCTCACAAGCTAACCTACAAAATCACCACCACCCATTGAATAATTAAGAGACCATAAAATGGAAGTGACTCACTATGCAAAACTAAATATGAACAGATCACATGGAATACATAAAAGGTGTTACAAGAGGGCATGGTATAAAATATTAAAATATACACATGACGACCAAAATATGATAACCATATCAAATAAACAAATATCAGCAAGGGCACACTATAGTAATGCATATTCATTGAAAACATAATGAAACTTACCATTCAAGCACCCAGGGATGTTATTCAATGTAATGATTAAACCAGTCTCAACCCAATAACCATAACATTCATAATATATCTCATAAATGAACATCCATATCATTATTCCTAACTATAAACAAAAGCAATTAGTGATTATAACAATTGTAGTTAATTAATCACATTGAGTTCAAAGATCCCCACTATTCTTAATCCTATAGAATATACTAAAGCACCTATCAACACTCCTAAACCACTATTATCGTTCAGTAGAACAAACAAAACATCTACTAGGGCAACACATTCCTAATCACCATTCTTAAACTAGTGAAACGGTTTAAAGTACCTCTTAGGTTAAAATGTTATCGAGCCATTATTATCATCTGATGGAATAGATACAACACGTCAGCTCTGACTCATATAAACTTTCAATTTAATTGCTAACATCTTATTAAACATCGTACCATTAAAAAATGTAACAAATAAAATAAAGGGTAGTGCACATCGGTAACTACTGACTCGTAACAAGGGTTTACAATGCATAAGATCGCATGGAAGAATAATCATATGCATAGATTAAACATGCTACTATATAACAGGAGAACTTATTATAGAAATCCATTATTTGATATAATCATAATTCATATTCTTATATACATCGAGTTTAAAGACCCCGTTATTCTTAATTTTATGGTATAGACTGAAGTTCCTATGAGGGTAGAACTCTCTTAAGCCACTATTATCGTCTATTATAACAAACACCATATCTAACTGGGTAATAAGATCCTAACCACTATTTTTAAACCAGTGGAATGGTCTAAATCATCTCTCAAGACAAAAGACTCATAGGCCACTACTATCATCCGATGCAACAAGCACAATACTTTGGTTAATTTATGTAATCTTTCACTTTAAGTGATTAATGTCTTATCAACTATTGTCTTTCTCAAGATCATCATATGAACATACATATAAATAGACAATACATATAATCCAACTTAACTTAACTATTTAAAACACATAACACACAACCATGTGAGGATCAAGACATGCCCTAAGAAAAAGTGTCATATTTCCTCTAAGAAAACCCTAGTTTTACAAGGGGAACATAATGTAATACTCCCAAATATATGAACCGAAAAAATTTGTTCAAAAAGTTAATTGATGATGCTTAAATAGTAAATTGCAAGGTGTTAAGGCTAAAAGCATTATTCCACTTAAATTAATGACACAATTATAAAATCAAAATAGCTAGAGAGTTAAAGTAATTTAACGCCATTCTAAATAAAACCAAATGTCAATGGTTATAAAATTTTAGTGAAAGGGCATACATAAAGATATTAAGAGTATAGAATCTTCTGGATCAAAAGATATCGGACAAAACACTTGATAGCCCGGTACTCTTAGGCCAAATAATAGCATTTAACTAATCTTGCAAGCTAATATGTAAAGGCTAATGCCTATTGAATAAGTAAGGGTCATGAAAATGAACCCTTCAGTATAATGGTATTGAGTAACCTATTATACAAAACTATTATAAAAAGCTAAGATAGAACACATAAAAGGCGTCACACCAAGCATGATATAAAACATTTAATTACACATACAATTATCAAAATAAGATAATCATACCAGATTTCACAAATATTAACAAAGTTACATATTGCTCATACTCGTTCATTTAGAAAACAATGAAACTTACCAACCAAGTATACAAGAGATGCTATCTAAAATAATGATTAGAATTAGTACTGACAACATAGCCATAACCTTCACAATATATCACATCTCTAAATATTAAAGCCAATAATATCCAATACACCACATGTAGGGCCTAAACGTATAATACCAATAAAATCCATAATACTATCAATAATGTTCAAAGGCACAATATCAAATACACGTAGGCACGAAGGTTGATACCTAACCATAGGTAGGTACAAAGACTACCACCGACCAATCAACTAATCATCTTGATTTAATAATAATTATTTCCATTTTTGTTTACTTACATTGAGTTAAAGGACTCCACTATTCTTAAACTGGCGGAACGGTATAAAATAGGTCTTAAGGACAATACACCTGACTTACCTAAGCCACTATTATTTTTTGGTGTAATATACCCAATACCTTTTATGGTAGAAGACACCTGACTACTATTCTTAAACCGATGAAGTAGTCTAAAGCACCTCTTCGAGAAAAACACACACGAGCAGCTATTATCATCTGGTGGAACGGACCTAGGTCCTGACTCACGTAATCTTCCATTTTAAGTGATTAGTATCTTATTTATATCTCAAAAGCATATTATGGTTTATGTTGAGCTTGGGATTCTCACTATTCTTAAACCGATGAAATTTTATGAAACACCTCTCAGGGATAACACACTAGGCCACTATTATCATCTTGTGGAACAGATCTAAGACCTCTCAAAGAAAAATATACTCGATCATTATTCTTAAACCGATGGAATAGTATAAAATACTTCTAAAGGAAAAACACACATGATCCACTATTATCATCCTATGGAACGAACCTAATGGCCCTGACTTATGTAATATTTATCTTTAAGTGATTAGTATCTTATTCAAGGCGGTATTTTCTCAGGATCCTCATACATGCACATATATATACATAAAAGGTACATAATATATCTTAACATAATAATTTGAAATACAGACATCACAACCAAAATGAATACCAATACATTTATCTAAGGAAAATACCACACTTCCTAAAGAACCCTAATTTCTTAAGTCTATCATAACTTCTCCCTCGATACTCATTTTATCATCAAATTCAATACCCATTGTTAAAATTTTATTATTGATAAAAATACTTAAAAATAAGGGTTTAACTCCAACTTCTTACACATACGATAATAAACTCCCATTAGGGTTACTATTCACATTTCCCTACAAAACCCTAATTCCACAATTTAATCATTAATATTCCCATAAAATCCATATAACCACCAAATTTAATATACATTCCCAAAATATTATTGTTGACATCATATAAGAAAATAAAGATCCAACTCCCATATTTTACACATGCGATAATAGTTTCACCTTAGGATTACTATTCATATTTCCTACCGGAAACCAAGTTTCACAATTCAATTATAACTTTTAACATGATATGCATATGACTCCAAAGTATAATATGTATTTATAAAATACCAATATAAAACACATATCTAGAATTTAATTTCAAACTCAAACAATTCTTACATGTGATAATAATTTCTTCCCTAGGATTACTATTCCCACTTAAAAACATTTTCCTCATTTATTGAATGTAGACCCTTCATATTTACTCCAAACTTTCCACATAATATGCTTAACCTATTTTAAACTGCTCATCACATTAAAATACTCAATTTTATATTTTTAACCCATATTAACCAAAATGCCCCTAACACAAACTGGGATACTAATTTTTCCACAAAAATATTTTGAGTCTCAATATGAATGATTTTTTAACTTTCAATGGATTATATCATCATAAAAATGCATATCCACAATTATATATATAGATACTTAACCACGATGTGTATATTTACACGTGATTTAGTATGTAAAACCCTAACATGCGTCTCTAAAACCCCAAAACACATACTCCCATACTTAGTAATAATTAAGGCATACTTATCAGAGAAAAACTAATGATATGCTTGAAATTACTAAATTTTTCCTAGGACACACAGTAACAATAATAATAACCATACTAACACCTTCAGGCAAATAATTATACCATCATGCTTCAAAAAAATTGGCACACTAAAACTCTAATGTACTATTTTATGACATCTAACATTTTAATAACTATAAAATTTACGATGTAACGAACATAATTAAAACATTTTATGTTGCAAAACCTAAATTTATTATCTTGTGATATCCGAACATTTTGATGAAGTATAAATGTTACCTTATTTCCTACAAAAGCACAATTTATCAGGTAACTTATTAAAAATGATTAGGCCCCATTAATAAAACTTCTATACATAAACTAATATCACAATTATCATATTAATATTTAATTAATAAAATATTATTTTTTGTTAAAAAATTTATTAGAAGAGAAAATTACCAAATTATCCTTGAGTGAAAGATGGGTAAATATATTATTATTATTATTTTAAAAGAGGCAAAACCTCATGCTGCTCATGCAGCGTGAGTTCTTTGGACGAAGGTTGAAGGTTGGAGGTTGGAGGCAAGAAAGGTTGCGTAATACCTCAGATTTTTATAACCTTAATTTTTAACGTTTAACCTTTAAATATTAACTTAATCATTTTTATTAATCCTTAACCTGCAAACCTATATACATTATTTGATAAGTTTATCTTACTTATTTTATCATTTTTTTATTTAAATCCGCCCTAAACCAGTAATTTTACCTGATTTATTTTTCCTAATAAGATATCCTATATCTAGATTAATTAATATAATCATAAACCTAAATTTAACCTAATTCTAATTCTAGCCCAAAATCTATTTTCTTATCCCTTTTTTTCTTTTTTCTTCCTTCTCTCTTTTTCTCTTCTTCTCCTTTCTTTTTCTTCCCCATGCCCCAACTCACTTTTCTTTTTCCCTTCTCTCCCCGACCTACCCAACCAACCCACCTTCTCTTTTTTCTTTCCTTCTTCCATTCCCAGTCTGCCTAGCTTAGCTTGTCTATTTTCTCTGTTCTCTTTTCCCTCTACAACATAAACTCTACCCAGCACCCTGGATGCCCTAGGCCTCAGCCCATGTCCCTTGGACCCAAACACCCCTAACCCCTTCATCTCTACTGCACACAACACGTCCCTCTACAACACCAAACAAACCCCTACCCCATGCATGCTTGACGACCTCCTTTTCTTTCCTCACCAAGCATCCCCTACTTCTCCCTCGCATATCCTTTTTCCTTCCTTTCTTGGGTCTACACCATCCCTCTACCCCGCTTGCATTGACCTCCCCCTCTACCTCTATGTCTATCATGTCTTGCCTGCACCATGTTGAGCCTCTGACACCACCAACTCCCTCACTTGCACCTATTATTTCCCCTTATAATTCATTCATACTCCATCGCATGCCTAAGTCCCCCTCTTCGCTATCGGTTCTCTCTTCTTTGCCCCAACCTTGTGCATGTATACACACACACACACACATACATACTTACATATATACATACACCTTCCCTTATCTTCCCTTCTCCTCTTTACTTTCCTTCTCCCTTCTCCACTCTCCACACCACCATTTTTGCCCCTCTTTTCTATAGCCCTTCCAACCCTATGCCTCGCCTCATTTGTAGCCTTCCTAAACCAAATAGGCATGCACCTCCCCTCATTCCCTGTCTCTTTTCATTACTCGAGAACCATCCCCTACCCTTGTCCATTTCAGCCATCCACTGAGCCTCATTTTCTTCTTCTTCTTATTCTTCGTCTTCTTGCTCTCTTAGCCCGCATGCCACCCCTGTACATCATTGCCATCCTTCCCCAACCTCCAAACCAACCCTGACTCCTCTGCACCTAAACACAGCCTAACTATATCCTTTTATGTCGCCTCTGCCAACTCTAGCCTTGTCGTGCTCCTCTTCTACACCACCAACCCATCCCTATGTGCACTATCACCACTCATTTCCATCCTTCATCACCATCTCCAGCCACAATGTAACACTTCAAGTCAATATGACCACGTGAGGGTTACCTTGGAGCCCTTTTGGATTGATCAGTTGGCTCCACAAATCAACAAGGGTCTTTTTAGCGTGATTTATCATCACTCACATTCTTTTCGATAAATTTTTAAAACTTTCCTACAGAGTCACCCATCCTAAAAATTTCTCCACGACCAACATACATAATTGTGGAGTTCTTAAGACAAAATCACCAAAAGGACAGTATGTCGTGTTAATATAAGTAATAAAATCAATCCCTATAATACTCTGCTAAATTTAGGGGTATTTATAACACCCCCAAAAATCACAGTTAATTTTTTTTATTTAATTAACATAGTCATGAACATGGGGGTGTTGCTGTCATGATTAGCACAAGCCTAACCCTTGACTAATCTCGTACCAACTACAAGGCTAAGAAATAATTTTCACAAACCATTACACTAGCTAAGACATGGAACTATAAAAATCTAAAATATTCATAATAAGAGATTTTAGAGTCAGAAGTTGAAGTATTAATACGGAATTAAAAACAGATACAAGTCAAGCCCCTAAGGGGAAAAGCAATACAATGGCAAAATAAAGCTAGAGAATATAGAGAGTTCAATTGGCACTCGCTCTCGGCCCTAGGTAGGGTCCAACGGTTATCACACAGCCCCACCTGATGCGTCTAGTGCATCGTAGGTAGTGAACGTGGTACCTCCTACTTGCACTAACTCAAAAGAGTCATCTGTTTGTGGGAATGAGTAGCACCCATGAAATGAGTGATTAGTACGCTACGTATTGAGTAAGGTAACCATATGTGTAAGGTCATGCAAGCTAATAGACAAGTAAAGCATACAAGGTTCATATCATCAATCCAGGCTTATACTAATATTTCTATCTTGCACATTCCTCATATTAATTCCGCATGAGTATGTGGACGCCACTATTATAGCCAGTGGACCGAAAACACTCCATAAGGAAAAATGCTCCTGAGCACTATTATAGCAAGTGGACCAGAATCACCCCACAAGGCAAAACAAACATAACCACTATTATACCCGGTGGACCAAAAGTTTAACCTCACTGACCC
Organism: Tamarix austromongolica; assembly: GCA_039764185.1. Taxonomy (NCBI): domain Eukaryota; kingdom Viridiplantae; phylum Streptophyta; class Magnoliopsida; order Caryophyllales; family Tamaricaceae; genus Tamarix; species Tamarix austromongolica. The sequence continues at coordinate 79,148,010 of CM077814.1, read as the reverse complement.
AGACTCACATGGTGTTCTACTGTAAGTAATTAGTATATTTCCATAACTTATCATCATGTAAAGTTTGGTTTATCGAGCCCGGAATCCCCCACTATCATAGTCGCTGGACCATAAGCACTCCACAAGGCATAACTCACCCGACTACTATTATATCACCCAACAAGGGCGAACACATCTAACTACTATTATAGCCAGTGGACCAAAAAATTAAACTCACTGGGCTCGAATCAATAATCTTTCACTTTAAGTGTTTAGTATTTTATTTATAACTTATTCCACACACAACCCAAATTGGACATATATGACCCACTAGACTTCCAATGCTCACCCTTTTATTTTTAGTTTTCCTAAAACCCTATCCTATACCGTAGGACCTATACACAACCTACGACCCTAAGACTTCCTCTCCATCTTTTCCTATTGACCATGAGAATCCAAAAATCTTATGCACATGGTTCTAGGCTTACTCACCATAACTCAGTTTTGACTACTCTTTACTCTCTAGGGTTCCCCTCCGAAACCCTAATTTAGCCTATGTGGCCTCGCTTTCCCTGATCCTACACAACCCATACTCTTCCTTGATACCAAAAACATCACTCCCCTTAAACCACACCTAACATCACAATATCGCTACCCAACTCCCACACGTGATCATAGAAACCATCGTTCGCTCCCCAAAACCCCAGTACTTCTCATTTATTTTATGTCACCCCCTCAACACTCAAACCCCCTTTCTCACTTGGCTCACTTTTATTCCATGTGACACCCCTTTCATTCTTTATTCCCGATTTATAACCATTTTCATTAGTTTCCCTTCCCCCACTTCTCTCCCTTAGGGTTTCCTCCCAAAACCCTAATCAAGTCCCCTATGCATCCTTACACTGACCAATGTACTATTTTTCACATATTGACTCCAATCACCCTAACCATTCTTTCCTTACATTACTTAACCCTCAATTCAACTTTATTCTAATAAAAGGTCATCCCCATGAAAAGGCTAACAATCCCATTCAAACCATTCCCTATGTAAGATTCATTTTACTCTCTTATTTATCCATTTTATCCTTTTATTATTCACCCATAATTCATGAGACATTTAGGCCATCATTAACACCCTCTAGTCAACTCACTTTCCTTACTCTTTTTCATTTCTCTCACAACCACATCACACTACTTAAGACTTCCTCTCATGCATATCATGAAGGGGAATGGTACATAAGTACAATCCAAGTACAAGTAGCAATACCATATTACACATGTCATAAAGTACATGCAACTTACCTTAGTTACATGCTTAGCAAGCTGCACTACAAAAACATAATCCATAATATATAAGGCACACATCTAAAATTAACACACATAACATATTTTAAACACACATTAGGCCTTAACCATATCCTTACCTAAACAACACCGGACTTAGAGCATGCTCCTATGTCTCCTTAGGGTTTAAACTTAGTTCACCTGTAAGAGAGAAATATTAGGGTTAGCTCCCCTCTTATTAACCTTTTTCTAATTCAAACTTACCTCTATTATACCCTAGTAAGAGGGGTAATAATGATAATAGTAGCTTTATTAGTAAAAATAAGGATATTATCCTTAGAATAGTTAATCATGCTATTATAAGTCAAAAAAAGTTTAGGTAGTTATATTAGTCAATGATAAGGTATTATTAACAACTTTAGTCATAATAAAAATGATAACTTTAATAACAAGAAGAAGAAGAAGAAGAATAAGAAGAAGAGTGATAATACTAATAATTCAAATAATAATAATAATAATGTTGATAATAAAAATACTAATGGTAATGATAACAACAACAAAAACAACAACAACAACAACAACAACAAAAATAATAATAATAAGATTAGAATAATAATTGCACAATTATACTTAAGGATATGAAGTTTAGGGTACAACTTAGTGGAGGTGGCAGCTAGGTAGCGATGGTGGTGGAGGAAGTGAGGGGAGGGGTTGGAGAGGTGGCCTTTTAGGGCTAGAAGAGGAAGGGTGAGAAGGTGGTGGTGGATCCTTTGGGTTGAGAGGGTTAGAGTGGCGGTGGTGGCACAGTAAGGCAGTAACGCAGGTGGTGGTGTTTGTAGTGGTTGAGGGTGGTGGAGAAGGAAGAAGTATAAACAAGAGGGAGAAAGGGAGAAAGGAAGGTAAGGAGAGGAAGAGGAGGCAGTGATTGCGGTGGAGGAGAAGGCACACGGCGGAAAAAGGGGAGACGATGGGAGCAAAGTGGCAGGTCAATTAGCTAACTTTGCACGATTGGGGTGTCTCATATAGGGGGAACCAAGATTGATGAATGAATTAGTTTGGTGAAGGGCAGTGCAGAGAAGGATTTGGGTGGTGTTTCGAGCGATGGTGTTGTGCAGTGGCGGTCGAGGCAACATCTAAAGAGGCGATAGCGGAAGGACGTTTCATTTTTTGGGCTGAGTAAAGAGGGTACGATGGGGTTAATAGGGGTATTTATAGGCCATTGGAGGGAGGATAAGACAAAAGGAGAAGATGACAATGGGGGTAGCTGAGGTAGGGCTCGTCAGCAGCTAGTGGTAGGCTAATATAACTATATAAGCCTGTAATTAGAGGGCATAGGTTGGTAGGTTGGGGGAAAAGTAAGGGAAGGAGAATACGTGAAGAGGTAGGTGGAGGGTGTTTCACTTGATTTAGAAAGGAAAGGGATTGGAGAGAGATGGGAGAGGGGCTGGTCGACGATACGATGGCAAGGAAGGTCTGGAGGCACAGAGTGGCAAGTTAGGCGGAAGAAGAGGAGAAAGAAGAAAAAAGAGAAAAAGTAGTGGCAAGCTCAAGTTGCAACGCGTGGGAGGGAGAATGGAGGAAGAAGAAGAGGGGAGTTGGCCGGGTGGAAAAGAAAAGAGGGGGAAAAAGGGAGACCAGGCAGGTGAGGGAGATAGGAAAGGAAAACGGGCTGGGCCGCACGGGAAGAGAAGAGAGGGAGTAGGGAGTTGGGCTGCAATCATGTTCCAATCCGAGAGGAGGAGGAGAAAAAAGAAAAAAGAGAAAGGAGAAAAAGAAGGAAGAAAATGGAAAAAGGAAGGAAAAAAGGAAAACTAGTTTGATTGGGGTATTTAGGATATTTTGGTATTTTTAAATATTTAAAAATAATAACATTAGTAAAATAATAATTAAATTCCTTTTTATAATAATTTAGGATATTTTGGGTAATTTTCCTAAATTAAATTTTTGATTAGCAAAATACCCTAATATTTTCCAATTAAAATCCTTATTATTTTCCTCCTTTTTTGTCTTAATTACTCCTATTATTTTATTAAAATAATATAGTTAATTAATTTTTCTAATATATTTTTATTTTATTATAATTTTTTAGATTAAGGTTGTGGGGTATTTCAGTATTACACATAACCACCACCAGCCTCTGTACCGTCACTTAGCAGCACCAACCATCACCACTGTCTCCATCATCCCTACCTAACCCTTCCTCCTCAACCAATCCACCTTGAAGCAACCACCCTTTTGTGCTAGTTCACACTGCATTAGTAGCGTGAGGAAAAGCTTTCCTCTCTCTCTCTCTCTATATATATATATATATAGTATTAATAATTAAGGACAATTTTGTTAATTTACTATTTAATAAATATTTGTAATAAATTATTATTATTTTATTGGTTAAATAATAATATGGTAATTATGATATTATTTTTAGGTATAGAAGTTTTATTAGCATAACCTAATAATTTTTAGGAGGTTATCGATAAAATTGTACTTTTAATGGAAATCATGTAACTTTTATACTCTGCTAAAATGATAGATATTGCATGATAACACACTAGGGTTTTGATATGTAAACCATGTTAAGTATGTTTTTTACATTGTGAATTTTATACTCTACTAAAATGATTGATATTACATGATTGCACATTAGGATTTTGATGAATAAATCATGTTAAGCATGTTTGTTACATTATAAATTTTATACTCTACTAAAATAATATACATTGTATAATATCATATTAGGGTTTTGATACGCAAATTGTATTAAGCATGGTTTGTTACATATAATTATGTGTTTATTATTGTTATCATGAAAATTGATAAAAAAATGGTATGTTATCTTATGTGATATATTATTTGTCTAAAAGTATGATTAAGATGGTTTTGATAAAGGGAAGAGATTTTGTATGCTATATACAGGTGAAAATTTTAGGCTAAGCATGTTTATATATGTGTGTAGCATAATTATTATTATTATTAACACATGCCCTAGGGAAAATTTGGTCATTTAAACATATTATGATATTTAATCTAAATATGAATGCCTAATATGTTCTAATTATTTTTAAGTATGGTAATACGTGATTTGATATTTTAGAAACACATATTTTAGCATGCTTATTGTTATTATATGGCCTAAGGGTATTTTAGGTATTTTGAGTGTATCATGACAATTATACAAATAAACATGCGTGATATGTATTATTGTTAAACATGAGAACATGTTTTTTGATGTTTTTAGAAACGTATGTTAGGGTTTTAAATGTAAAATTATATATAAGGACAAAATAGTCATATAGCGTATTTGATACTTTAATTACATGATAAATAATTTAATTATGGTATGTTATTCTTTGTATGACAAGTTGATAAATAAAATGGCTGATAATGTGGTAATTTTAGCCTTAGGGGTATTTGGGTCATTTTTGGCTTTAAGTGCCTAAGTGTGAATAATTGAGTCTAAGATGGCCTTAGTAAATCTCTAGCATTGACATTGGTATTGACCTTGATTATGGTTGTCTCAAATATTTAGAAATGAATAAAAATGGTTTAAGTATGGAACTTGAATTTATGTGATTAATATGTGGTCTCGTGGTCATCATTATAAGACATAAAATTAAAGACCTCAAGATTAGAAAATGCGACTGTTTAGGGGTAACTACCTTAAAGACATAGTTTAGCCCACAATTGTTTATGGATTTTATTGGTATGCCTCAGTGCCCTAGCTACACCTTATATATCACTCTATTTAGTTCAATGGGCTTATAGAAGTTATACATACTTATAGATTATGTGTCATTGTCAGTAGCGTACTATATTACCTTCGTGTGCCAGTATGACCAAGGCACTTTAGTATCCTTAGGTTGATAGTTGGTAGGATACCGTGTTATCTTTGTATATTGGTATGACCGGAGTATCAATGCGCTGTCATATGCACAATAAATTTAATAGATAAATCCTAATTTTCAAATACGTAGTAGATGGCAAGAAGGAGTCGAACCCACAAGGACTGGTATATAATTAATAATTATGTAATCGATGTTAAAACCCTAGTTATACAATAACATTTACTTCTATCACTGAATTCTATACTATAGATAAATAATAAAACACTTTACTCGATAATTAATGAATAAGGATAGGAAGATATTGATTATGGAATTAGAATATCAAATAATCATGGAGAAAAGAATGATTCTAAATGATTTAATATTGACCTTTAGAAACTCATAATAATTCATCCTTTTGCTTTATCTTAATTCTAATAAATTGAATAAGATCTCAATTTATCACCTAACCAATTAATAATCAAGGTTAAAAATGCTAGATTCAATTAATGGCAGCATTACGAATGGAAAGCAGTCAACTACGACCATAATCGCATAAGCTTGAATCATGCAACCGTACGAATTAATAGACAAGATTAACATTTAATTTTTTGCTGCTTTGGAAACGTTAATTAACAGTTACGTATTAATTCCATTATCCTATCATAGATTAAGATCTAAACTAGATAGGTGATCAATCTAATTAATTTAAATTCTTAATCTATGATGCGAGATCATTCAATTCCATCCATCAATTCAATTAATTTCATCTAGAATTATGAATTCAAATTACGTTATCATCTTTAAAATCTAATTCCGTCACCAAATCCTCTTACCCTATATTATCTACTCTACTATCTTCATAATTATAACAACACATAATTAAATGCAGTAATCTATAATTAACATCAATGATTATGAATAAATTAACAATGAAACACTAAAAGTAAGAGAAATAATAATGCATTAAATGGAATTTATTTACATTCAATCAAAAATCAAAACTTGCAATTAAGAGAGGAATGGAGAAGAACTTATCGACTTAAATTATAGAGTGTTGATTGTTCAATTGAACACAATAGAGAGAAAGAGAATTGAAATTATGAATTACATGTGGTATTTAGAAAATATAGAGAAAAAGAGAGAATCCAACTCTCAAACTCCCCATAACCCCTAGAAAAAGACACTCGAATGTTCAGAACTTCAGAAATATAACAAGAAAAAGTTTGCACCAACGATTACAGAATTTAAGAAAAGCACGATGCATGTTGAAAAGTACGGGACCTCCATATTTTTCCTTGAATTCTCTACCAAATGCTGAATTTTAAAAACTGAGATTTTGTGTGCTGACATAAAAATACGGGCCATGTTTATGAAACATAGCAGTACCGTGTTTCTTGTTCCTTCGTTATCTCTTTGTAAAATTCAACACAAGCTTCCCTTTGATATATATTATTTATTTCTGGTCTTTTCTTCCATTGATTCCATATCTTGATGTGTTTTTTGCTTTATTTCCTCTTTCCATCGATTTCTCTTTTGAATTTCTTTATTTTTGTCTTTTCCTACAAAATCTATCCAAAAGAGAAAAACTCGAGAAAATATTAAATATTATAAAAATAATGAGGAATAAATGACATCTTGACTTAGTAAAATAACATATAAATCCCATATATCAAGTATCTTAGTGTCTCCAAGTTGATATGATCTCCCCTCGAATAAATAAAAAAATAATTATTATTAAATCAAAAATGATTATCTTATTGGTTGGTAGAAGCCTTTGTTCCTATCTATGATTAATAATAGCCTTTGTGTCTATCTACAGTCGGTAGTAGTCTTTGTGTTTATCTATGGTCGGTAGTAGCCTTTATTTCTACCTGTGGTTTAGTAGATGCCTTCATGCTTACTTATAGTTCGATAACAACCTTTATGCCTCCTTATGGTCGGTAGTAGCTTCGTGCATACCTATGGTTTGACAATAACCTTTTGTGCTTATATGTGGTTGGTAGTAGCCTTTGTATCCATTTGTGGTTCAGTAGCAACCTTTGTTCCTACATGTGGTTCGTAATAGCCTTCATGCTTACATGTGATTTGCTAGTAGCCTTCGTGCCTACATGTGATTTGTTAGTAGCCTTCATACCTACCTGTAGCCTGGTAGCAACCTTCGTGCTTACCTATGGTTTAACAACAGCCTACGTGCCTACCTGGGGTTCGACAACAACTTTTGTGCCTTACTAGGGTTCAGTAGCAGCCTTTGTGCCTATCTATAGTTCAACAATAGCCTTCGTACCTACCAGTATTTTGGTAGTAGTCTACGTGTCTATATATGATGCTATGAGTTGTTATTGGTGTGTGTTTGTATTGATAATAAGATTTATGACTGTAGTTATGATTTGAGGATGGTATTGTTTCTAATTATACTGCAAAGTGCATATCTTAGATGTTCCATTGGTAAGTTTCATTTAATTCCAGATGAACGAGCATGAGTAGCATATAGCCTTGCTAGTACGTGGTTATATGAATGATTATCGTATTTCAATTAATAAATGTATAATTAAATGTTGTATATCTTGTATTGTTATGATGCCTTTTATGTGTTGCATGGGAGCTTTTTATATTAGTTTTGTATAATAGGTTGTTTAGTACTGTTGTATTAAAGGGTTCCTTTTTACGACCCTTGCTTATTTAATAAATAGTGGCTTTACATATTAACTTGCAAGATCATTTGAAGGGTATTATTTGGGTTACGAGTTTAGGGCTATCCTATGTTTTATTAGGTATCTTTTGATCTGGAGGACTTTGTTCTCTTAATCTATTTATGTATTTCCTTTTAAGAAATTTATATAACCACCGATAGTAAAATGCCCCAAAAATATTTATTTTAAGAAATATAATTAAATAAGGATTTATTAGGGAATTAATTTAATTAATTATTTTTATTTGTAATGGGAAGGATTTATTTAGGGTATATTAATAAGGAATTTACAAATATTTTTATAAGAAAAAATTAGGGCTTTTTGCTAATTAAAAAGGAATTTAAGAAAAATCTTTTAAAAACCCTAAATTAGCCCAAAAAGAAAATTTAATATTATTTTATTTAAATATTTTCATTTAAATACCAAAATTAATTTAATTGACCCCAACCTACTTAAATTTTCATTTTTTCCTTTTTCTTTTTCCTTCTTCCTTTTTCTTTCTTTTCTTTCTTTTTTCTTTCTTCCTACTGATTAGGCCTATCGTGGCCCAATCCTCCCTTTTTCTTCTTCCTCTCTTCCGCGGCCCATCGCCGTTCTTTTCTCTTCTTCCTTTAGCAACCAAAGCGCTGTGTTTTGTGACTTTTCCCTATGGAACGCCGCGTTTCATTTAAAACCTTATAATCGTTGCCAACCGGCCCAGTTCTTCTTCTTTTTCTTTTCTTTCTTTTTCCCCCATCCGCCCGGTCCACCTCCTTCTTCCTCCTTCCTCCTCCGCAGTCGACCTGCACCGTTGAAGCTCTAAAAATGACGTTGTCGGTCACGCTTGACTTGACCGGCCGTTTCCCCTCTCTTTCTCTTCCCCTTGACTCGCAGTTCAGCATGATCTAACTCGTTTTCCTTTTATCCCGCTCAAAGTCCTCCTTTTCCTTCTCAAAAGATCGAACACGACCTAAAATTGTGTCGGCCGATTAACACCGCCGGCTACCCAAACCCTACCTACATTATCCTCATGCTAACCCCTAGAACCCTAACTTCTCCTCCAAACTCTATAAATACCCCATGTTTGTGTGTTTTTGAAACTTTTTTCCCGAAACCGTAAGAGCCTACCCTGTGCATCGCCACAAATTCAGACGACCTTTCCTCCGTCGTTAGCCAACTACGCCGCCATGTCTTCCTACCTAAGTCTTTCCTACACCGCCCTCTAACTAACTGAGTCACCCATCTCCCTTGATTCTTCTTGCATGAGCCACCACAGCCGTGCGAAGTTTCCTGCCCATCAAACCAAAATTTTACACTCGTAACCCCTCGAGCCACCGTCTGCCACCATATCCACCGATTTTAATACCTTCTACACCACCCAAAGGCTACTACTAATCTTCCTCCACCTAGCCATACCCTTCTTTTCTCCTTTCTCCTTCTGCTCCCCTCTCTTTATTCTTCTCTTCCTTTACGCTACCACCTCTGCCGCCTTGCGCCGCCACCCTCACTTTACTCCCCTCAACCTAGGCTACCACCAGCACCTCAACCACCACCCTTATTCTCCATCTATTCTTCTCAAACCTCAAATTTTCCCCTTCTAATCCTCTTTTCTGGCCACGGTCGATGCCACCATGCACCACCGCCGATGCCACCCATCTCTGCCAACTCAAGGTGAAACCCTAGACCATCTCAACCCTTCTCCCCTATTTATTTATGTTTATTCTAATTTATTTCAAATTTTAGCATTTATTTGATTATTATTATTATTATTGGATGTAATATTAATGTTATATTTTCTTAGCAGGGTCAAGAGTAGGAATAAATTATTTAAGTTAGTAGTTTCGAATTATTGTTATTAATAGTATTATTATAAGTTTTATTATATTTATTAATAATATTAATAATATTATTAGTATTAGTATTATTATTTTATTATTACTATTATCTATCTAAGGAGGGTCGAAGCCCTATTTTATGATTATGATTCGCATAATCCTATTTTATTATTGATATTACTATTTTGAATATTATTAATATTAATACTATTATTATCTTTATTATTTTAATATTTATATAAGTAATAGGTGTTAATAATAATAATAATATTTAGATGGTACCTTCATTATTTGGAGGTAGGGTCATAAACCCTACCTTGTATTATTTAGGCTTAAATTATTATTATTATTAGTAGTAGTAGTAGTAGTAGTAGTAGTCGTAGTATTATTGTTATTATTATTATTATCATTATTAGCATTATTTTGGTGGAGGGTAGAAACCCTTATATCACCATCTATTTTGAATTGCATTAATATTATTATTAGTATTTTTAGTAGTATTTCATATAGTTATTATTAGTATAGTATTATTTTATTTAAAAACCAAGTATTAGGATAAGTTAGTAAATAATAGAATTTTTAGGAGGGAACCTAATTCTAGTTTTTCCCTATAATAGGTGAGATCAATCAAAGCCCTAGAGAGGTATAGGAGCGTGCTCCAAGACCGGTGACATTTTAGGTAAAGAAGTACTAAGGTCGTGTGTGTATTATGTGTTTTATATGCCATGCATGCCATGTGATATGAACTATAATGTATTTTATATGTATTTGTATAACTATTTTATGTGCAGCATGATATGGAGTTAAGGTAAGATCGTGCATTAAATTGTGGCATGTATATTATGTGTATGGGTTGTGTTAATATCGTGGTACGGTGTGGCCCATAAGACATGCATTATAAGGTTTGTAAAATAATGATGGGAGTGTCATAATGTTTGCATGGAGTTAATGTTTGCGTGGTGGTAGGGTTTGCATGGAGTTAGGGTTTTCATGGAATTAATGTTTGCATGGAGTTAATGGTTGCATGGTGTTAGGGTTTGCATGGAGTTAATGTTTACATAGAGTTAGGGTTTTCATGGAGTTAATATTTACATAGAGCTAGGGTTTTCATGGAGTTAATGTTTGCATGATGTTAGGGTTTGCATGGTGTTGGGGTTTGCATAGAGTCGGGGGTTGCATGGAGCTAAGGTTTGCATGGATGTCAGGGTATGATATGGTTGTGGTGGTCAACTAGGGTTTGGAGGTTAAGAATAGTGGGAGTCAGTCATGCATGTTTGGGTGAAAGTTTTTTAATAAAATACTTAAGAAACTAATCATTAAAAGTGAAAGACTATTGAGTCGGGTCTAAACCGATCCATTGGTTAGAAATAGTGGTGTGGACCTGTTGTCTCGCAAGTGACCGGCCCACCGACAATAATAATGGGGTGACCTCAAGCTCAATAAATACAAACCAAAGTTGTTAAGACACTTAAAAGATACTAATTACTTACAGTGGAACACTGTATGAGTAGGAACCAAACCAATCCACCAGTTAGAAATAATGGTGGGGACTATTACCCCGCAAGTAACCGATCCACCGACTAAAAATAGTGGTGTGGACTATTGTCCCGCAAGTGACCGGCCCAAATAGTGGGTTGTTCCTATACTTATTTGGATTTGATAAAAGGTATGGTGTGTATCTTCTTTAGATAAAAGATTAATTAAATAATTAATCTGAACTTTTTTGGCCTTTATGTGTGGGATTGATCATTATAAGCTGTATAATTTCTTGCATGACCTTATGTAGTATATGTGTGGGTTTGTAAGTGTAAGTTGAATATTATCCTGCATGATTTTATGTGCTTATATGTTGGCCTTAGTGCTTAGTTACCTTGCTCAGTATGTAGCACACTGATCACCCCTTTTATGGGTGTTGCTCATTCCCACGAGTAGAGAGCTCGTCTGACATGTTGTAGGTAGGCGATGCCTTCTTCGATGCCATTGATATCTATGGGACATCATGTGGGGTCGAGTGATAATTGAGCTAGATTCAAGTCCTAGGAGTGGCGTGGCTGGTTTTTCTACTTCAAGATTGTTATTCCTTTTCTCTTTTAACTATGTTTGGATTTTCAGAAACCATATTAATATTGTAGCTATCTCTCTTCTCTGAAAAACTATCTCTTGTATTTTGGATTATGTAAAAACTTATGCGTACTCTGATTTTCGTAATTATGAACTTTGGATTATTTAATAATATTGTGAGTAGTTTTCTTAGCCTTAGCACTTGGTACTTGAACTGTAGGAGTGAATCGTTCTGGTACTAAGTGTGGTGGTAGCATCTCCAGAATTTATGGATTTTTAATTTATAAGTCTTATTTAAAAGAAAAAAATGTGTAAATTTTGGTGTGTTACAAATAGTTGGTTTTATTTGGAATGATGTTCAATTACTTTTAAGTACCTCTTTATTCTGATGGTATAATTGTGTTATTAATTAAAACGGAGTATCGCTTTTAGCCTTAGCACTTGGTAACAGATCTATAGAGCAAACCGAGTGTATATCAAGTGTGGCGATAATAGTCTACACTTTATTATTTTAGCTTTTGTAATTATATTTTTAAACTAAAAATTTCAGTTTGTAAATATATGGTTCTTACTGGCCGATTAGGTGGAGGTGATGGCTAAGGTGGGTACCGTAGTGGTGGAGCTATTGGCGACCAAGGTTGCAAAGAGTACGGGCAGTGACGGCAGCGGTGCTGGATAAAGAAGGGCGGTGAAGGGAGGATGAAAGGAAGAAGGAGAAGGGAAATGGGTCACGGAGGTCGAAGCCAGTGATGGTGTTGGTGGTTGGAGCTAGGATGGGGGAGTTTGTAGTGGTGGCTTTTGGCTAGCAACAAAAAAAATGTAGGGTAGTTGGTGGTCGGATTTCATTTGAAAGGAAATGGAACCAAATGAAGCCGAAAGGGAGCTAGGTGCAGTTCTGTTGGTGGTTAAGCAAACCAAACGGTTTGAGGAAAGGGAAGCATTAGAGGGTTACATTCCGACGAATGGAGGAGTAGGGAGTGTAGTGTTGTGGCAAGGGTAAGCTATAAGGGGTAGATGGTTGTGGATGGTGCAGATGGCGCTAACTCGTAGTGGTTGTTATCAGGAGGTCAAGGCAGCAGTTGCAGGGAGTTAGCCAGGGAGTGGAGAAGGAGAAGAGAGAAGGAAAAAGGACAAGAGGCAGGGAGAAAAAAGGAGCTCGAGGGTAGAATAGAGATAAGGGGAGGAGTGTGTGTGTGTGTATATGTATACATACATACATGGTTGGGAGTCAAGGGACAGGAGAACCAACAAGTAAGAGGGGATTAGGCATGAAATGGGGCATGCAGGAATTATAGAGGAAAAGGATGGGTGTAGGTGAGGGAGTTGGTGGTGGTAGGGGCTCGACGAGGTGCAAGTAGGGTAGGGCATAGGTAAAGGGGGAAGTTAGCATAGGTTGGGCAAAGAGACAGTGTAGAGCCAATAAAGGAAGGGAAGAGGGGCACAAGAGGGAGAAGCAAGGGATGTTTAGGCTTGAAGAGGAAAGGGAAGCATGCGAGATAAGGGAGCAGGTGAGTGATGAGTATGTATTTTATACCATTTTAATCTTAGTTTTTAATATTTTATTTGAGTAATATATGAGAATAATTATAATTTTATGCTTAAGCAATAATAATCTCATATATTTTATTATTTGAGCTAAATGATATAAAATAAATGGGTTTAAAGTATAAGACTATTTATTAATTATTTTAATATTATTTTATAGGTAAAATAAAATATAGTAAATGAAAAAATAGGGGTTTTGGGTCCTCTGAACCAATGGCCCAAAGGACCAACAACATACTAAACCAAAGGCCCAACAACAGGAGAAAGAACGGTACAAGCCAGCATAGAAAAACAAAGGCAACTAAAGAGAAAAAGTTAGAGAAAGGATAGAAGGTGTGCATCGTGAAAAGTAGAAGAAAAAAAGTTATGAATTAGGGAGAGGGGTGGAAGTTGAGGCAAAAAAGTAGAGAGAAGAAGAAAAATAAAATAGTGAGGTCTGACATCACAGAAGAAAAAAGGAAGCCAGCGTAGGGTAGAAGAAAAAGAAAAAGGAGTACGGCCACATACCTGACAAAGTAGGATAAAAAAAAAGAGAGAGAAAAGAAGGTGCAGGTAAGCTAAGTGCCAAAGAAGAGAAGAAGGATAAAAGAGAAAGAGTATGGAACCAAATGGTAGTAAGAGGAAAAAGAAAAAAGCGCTGCAGAAAAAAAAAGAAGAAGACAAAATAGCACGTAAAGAAAGGCAGTTGTGACACACCAAAAAAAGAAGAAGAGAGAAAAGATAGAGAAGTTGACAAGCGTGACATCACAACAACAAAACAAGGGCCAACTTGGAGAGAGAAAGATAAAAAAAGAGACCGGAAGAGTTATTTTAGATGAAACAATAATTTTACATCTGAATAAATTGCTAAAGTTTCATCCAAAAATTAATTTTGCTTATTTCTTTCTTTGTTTTTTATATATATTTTTACTATATATATATATATATATATTGTGTAATTTATTTATTTATTTATTATGGCCGACTATATATTTTTTTCTTGGAAATGTATTAAAACCCTATATTATGTTTTGAGGTATAATATTATTTTTCTTTGTTTCATGATATTATTCTTTGTCTCTGCTTTAATTGATATCATTTTTATATATAATTCTATAAAGTATAATTTATATGGCATATGTCTTGTTCCGGTTTCCTCGTAGTGATATTATGTAGGATTATATGCTTGCTAGGTGGCTATATGAATATGCTTGAATTTATATATACAAATTATAGCTAGATTAGACAACAATTCACTTAATACTTTTATAATTCTAACTAAAATGGTGGAACATTTAGATAAGTGTGGATCAAAGGAGAGGCATACAACTAAACACGCTCAGATATAAGTTTGGATACTTATACTGGCATCCTTCTACTTATGCTTCATGCTTTAAGCCTAGTTAAATATAGGAGTAGTTTATTACAACTTTGTCGGTCTCTTTTTGTGATTAAATAATAACTTTGAAAATTTTATTATATTTTAACATAATTTGGTGGTGGATTTCGATTTTCCTAGCACATTCATCATATTTGAATTTGTATATCATTTTACTTTATCTAGTATTTTCTATTTTAAAACCCCTACCATTGTGTTTTTCTTATTATTTGTTTTTGTGTAATTTAGAGTTTATTATTATTGTTGTTGTTGTTGTTGCTGCTGCTGCTGCTGCTGTTGTTGTTGTTGTTGTTATTATTATTTATGAGCTAGTTAATAAATGTGAGCCCTCTCAATCCTCGGTATAAAATGATATCCTTATTTATTAATACTACAACCAACTTTAAGAGGGTTTAAATTGTGTTCTGACTATGACCACACTAGTAAGGATGTGTTGGGGTGTGTCTAGGTGTAGGGGACGTGGGTAGGGGTGTGTAGGGTATTGTTGGTGCATGTAGAGTGGTGTTGGGTAGAGTTCATGCGGTCGAGGGAGAAGGAGAAGGAGGGAAACATATGGGCTAGGCTAGGCAAGCTGGGAAGGAAGATGGAAAGTGAAAAAAAAAATAAGAAAGAGAGAAGGTGGGCTGGTTGGGTCACCAAACAAGAGAAGGGAAAGAGAAATGTGGGTCGGAGCATGGGGAAGAAAAACAAAGGAGAAGAAGAGAACAAAAAAGGAAAATGAAGAAAAAGGGAAAAGAAGAAAAAGGAAAAATAAAATATATTTAAGGTTAGAATTATAATTAGGTTAAATTTAGGTTTAGAATAATATTAATTATTAGGATTTAGGGTATCTTATTAAGAAAAATAAATCGGGTAAAATTATCGGTTTATGGTATTATTTTTTTTTTAAAAAAAGATAACATAACATAATTGGAATAAATTTTCAAATAATTTATCTAGGTTGTGGGTCAAGGGTTGACAAAAATAATTAAGTTAATATTTGAAGGTCACATTTTTGGATAAAAGGGTAAACGTTTAAAATTAAGGTTATAAAAATTTGGAGTATTACACATAACTTCTTCCATAATACTCATTTTATTACCACATTTAGTATACTGTTCTAAAATAATATTACTACCAACATCTCTGACAATCAAGGTCTAACTCCAACATCTTACGTATGTAATAACAAGTCTGTCTCTAGGGTTATTATTCATGATTTAAGCTATTTTCTCATCATATATATATATATGTTATTCATAAATTCCCCAAACATTTTAAGCAACATACTTGGTATATTTTAAATTCATTTCCACTTTTGAAACACCAAAAATTCATATTTAATCAATGTTGACTGAAATATCCTTATTTTACTAAAAGCCTCAAAATCTCATTTTATTTAATATATTATTATAAAAAAGCTAAAATATAATTATTAAAATAGTTAACACATAAATAAATTATCAGGCTTAATAAAATGACTATTTACTTTACACATAGTTTAGCAGGTACGACCCTAACAAGTTCTCTTAAATCATCAAAAAAGGCATTGTATCGTACTCATCATTAGGTAGTACATATTGAGTATACTTACTAAAGAACATAGTACACTTAAAACAGATTAAATTATCCCTAGGGCATACACTGATAATAATCATGTAAAAAGTACTCCTAAACATTCTCAACCTATAATATTAGACATGCATGGCATAAATAATTTATTTCCAACAATAAACTCATCTTAACATAAGTTCATACACGTAGTATTTTACATAAATTAAAATGCTTCATTTTATCAAATTCTGTATTAGCATTATTAGGTGTATAATTATAATGTGACAAACATACTTAATACAAATTATACATTAAAACCCTAATGTGATATCATGAGATATTTAATATTTTAGCAGAGTATATGGATTATCTAATTTCTAACAAAATTACAAACTATAAGCAACCGATCCAAAATTATCGTGTTCCACTAATCAACCTCTTTTAGATAAAAATAAAACAAGCATTAATCATATTAATATCTAACCCATAAAATAGCAAATAATATTAACATATTTATCAAAGCAGAGATTACCAAAAACCCCTCAAATTTTTGGAAAACGAATAAAGGGAGAAAGAGGCACAACTCGTGCAGTTGGGATGGTGGTGGGGTTGGATGATAAAAAGGTGGAGGGTTGGGTGGTGGAGTTCTAGTGGTGGCGATGGTTGTCTAGCCGAGGGAGAAAAACAAAAGGGAGGAGGAAGGTTGAAGAGGGTGGGGCTAACATTCATGCAACATGGTTGGGTAGGAAATGGATAAAGGGTATGTTGGGTTATTGCAGGTAGGTGGTTATGGGCTAGGTTGCAGGGCAGGTGTCAAGAAAGAAAAAGAAAGGAAGACATATGACAGGGGTTTGTGGCTTGAGAAGGAAGGGGAGAAGTAGGATGACTGGGATAAGAGGAGATGGAAAAAAAAGTGGAAGAAGAAAATAAATTTGGGGGTTAAGATACCTAGTTAGGAAAAATAAACCAGGATAAAATTAACTGGTTTAGGGTGTGTTTGTGTGTTTAATAAAAAGGAAAAAGATACAAATAATTAGGGTAATTTATTTAAGAATTTATCTAGGTTATGAATAAAGGGTTAATAAAAATAATTGATTCAAGCTTTTAGGGTTAGGTTTTAAAGAAAATGATAAACATCTGAAAACAAAGGTTTTAAAATTTTGGGGTATTATAATTATTCTAATCCCTTGAGTAATAGTAAATTTGTCAATATAATACCTTTTTTATGAACCTTAATTATCCATCATAATTAATCTTGTCACTAGCTTATAATTTTATTTTATAATTGGATTCCATCTCATTTGTATTGAATTTGAACATTTTGTTTCTCATTTTAATCATCTGCAAAAAATCACATTTTCTGCAATTCTTCCAATTCTATCATTTCCATTCATTTTAACTTGCTAAATTTTTTTAAGACATTAATAAAACCTTTCTAGCTCATTAATTTCATCTTTTCACATAAAATTCATTGTTTGGTCCAAATCGTTAAATTATGGAAAAAATCATTTATGTGATTATATATTTTTAGTTGTTTTTCTATTTTTTGTCCATTAGATATCAAACAAATTCAGAGACTAAATATTTTAATATATTTATTTTTCTAAAATTATTTTGCATGCATCTATATCAATTTGAACCCTTGATTGTTCATTTTGAGTATTTGTAGAAAAAAAAATTAGAGCTTATTTGATTTTGTTGTTTTTTCTCTTTATCTATCCATTGGACATCAAATCAACTCTAATACCAAATAATTTTTATATATTTAGATTTCTAAAATTATTCCACATCTTCCCATATATTTTCATGGTGTTTAGGATCTATCCACTAATTTTTTCAATAAATACCTATTATTGGACTTTCTTACAATTTAATTACTAAAATTATTATAAATCAATCCCTAACTACTCATTTAATCCCAACTATCCATATAACTATAAAAAAAATTATGCTTTTATATTGTTACTTTTTTATTCAACCAAAATATAGTCCGAAGTACATCAATTAAGTGATTTACGTGATAAATATTATTACACACTCTTATTAGATATCTTTCAATTAATGACTTACACATCAAATTCTAACACTTACATGAGACTAAAGTCAGACCGAAAACTTATCCCTTCACCTTATTTTGCCTAATTCTTGCATCGTTTGTAATGTACTACATAAAATCACGTTTTCAACCCACATGTACAACTGATTACTTTGTATTTTCCAACCATTCATTGTCCCTCATCACTCAACATCTTCGCTTCATTTTTGTTTCATCAGAACCCTTTCATTGCATAATTTAGATTCCCATGGTTGTCATCCTTGAAATTGCACATGAACCTTCTCTTTTTTCTCTTTTGCTCAGCTCACACGACCAAGTATTGCATTTGTTTTTTATTTTTATTTTTTAGATTTTTTTCTTGTAACTTCCTCTCATATTCTTCGTCATTTTCGCTTCATTTTCTATTGGCTTTAGATATTGTTTGAAAGCCTTAAACCTCATTCCTTACTTATTTAGTGACTCTATTGTTGTGTTTTGCTGCAATTTGATTTTTCTCCTCATCTTTTTAGCTCTTTACCTTTATTTTTTTTCTCCATAATTCTCATTAGCTTAGCTCCCAAACATTTGACATAAATATAGGAATTTATGGTTTTGGTTTTTAATTTATTCTTTTTCAAATTTCCATTCTTTCAATTTAAAGTTAATCTTGATTTTTCTCATTCATTTCACCCTCTGATATTATTGATTGTCAATATACAGTGATAATTGCTAATATTATTTGATATTTTTGTTTTTTTTAAATTGAAGAAGGGCTTGAATATTGCCTTGTAATAGAAATTTTTGTGTATTTTTTGCTCAATCAAATTTAGATAAATCTAACTAGTTCTTTAGATGGTAGAATACTCTGTGTGATTATGTTAGAACGTTTAGTTTTATTTATTATGAAAATTATGGTAGATAAATTTTACTTAGGTTCTATGTTTATTAATTGATCTTATTTAAGTATAATTTATTTATATTTTGTTGTTTAAGTTTTTATCGTCTTATTAGTATTTCTAATCTCATATGATTAAAATAATAATTTTTAATATTAAACAAATTTAAAATATAAACTGAATAAATATTTTTTAAAATTTTTAATTTTTTTAGGATGTTCTAAAAAATTCTATAATAGTTCAGTTTTCTAATTCAACTTAAAAAATATTTAATATTAAAAAATTAATCATTAAAATTATATACCGAATTTAAAATGACATTAAAGTAAAATAATAAATAAATTATATTATTTAAGATATTGAAGTAGAATGCATCCCATTATTTAATACATGACCCTAGCCCCTAGTTTACAGAAGGAGGCCGGGCTGGTGAAGTTACCACGGAAGTAAAACCGGTGGCATGAAACTGACGGCACGGATGACTCAACGCCATTGTTGCAATGGAACGGTCAAGATGACTTCTCTGGTGACACCTAAAGAAGGAAGAATTTTCAGGTCGAACTTTCTGGCGGTTCTGGAGCCGAACTTAAACTTGAGAGAGAAGAAATCGATTTGTTGCATAAAACAAAATGGAACACTGTTAATTTCTTGAATAAGAAAGCAAATCAGTACCATAGAGCAGGCAAGAGCGAGAGTCCGACCAAAGGTTTGGAAGAGAAAAATGGTGTTATGGGAGCTAACCGTGGCGACAGCTTACTTTCTGGGATTGAAACGAACGTACAAGCTTGCTTTGAAGATTCAGCGTCGGCTCATAGGTCCTAATCACCCTAAGATCCGACATTTCGTTCATCGGTAAGCACTAGTATCGATTGTTCTTCTAGAAACGTCTCGTTATTCTCCTTCCCCTTCTGTATGTTTTGTTTTAATTACTAATAAATCGTATCAACTTTCATCGGTGCACTTGACATGCACGATGATTTGTATCGTTGGTGTTTGCATGAGCGCCGTAACCTGGAAGATGCTTTAGGCTTTCATGGTTTATATAAATGTGTGTGTGTGTGAATGTAGTGTTTTGTTTTCTGTTATGGAACTATGGTGTTGGTGCTTTCGTTTTTTTACCCGTTTAGTTCGTTGCAATTCTTTATCTGGCCGAAGAAACGATTGATCGTCTACGGAGGAGGTTGTAGACTTGAAAGAATTTTTGGGATTGTTTTTCCTGTCAGATTGATTGATTTTATTTTCGATTGATTTGTGGATGTTTAGCTTCAATATATCTATGATGGATTTGTGATTTATATTTTCGATTCATGCCTTACGGCGCTGAAATGCTCTACCTTGTCTGAGAGATACATAGCTTCGTTCTTGACGCGTCTTCAACGGGCACTTCTAAATCCTGGTCCTCACCTATGTTATTTATCCATTGGATTCAAATAGTGGAAGTCCACGATTTTCTAGAAATTCTTCATTTGTCTTTCAAATTGACATTGAGCATTCAAAAAGGGATTCAATTACATATAATTTGCTAATAATATTGGTTTGCAATCAATGTGATGTCAAGTGCAGGAAACTGAAGGCTGTGGTAATATTAGTTTAGTGGTTCAATGGGCAGCTGCTTGTTCATTTTTCATGTGCTTCACCTTCATGTGATATTTTTACATCTTTATTATAAAATTATGCTTTTCTTGGATTGAAGAGTCATTCATATCCCGGACTTAGTTATCATATTGCCACATCTTCACTGGAGGGAGAGCAGGAGGGGTGATTGCCTCAATGGAAAGTTAAAATATTTCATTATAATGAGTTTTATGCTCTGTGGCATACATTGGCTGATGGATAATAGAAATGAAAAAGAAAAATGTCAAATGTACTACCGCTGGGTTGCTCTATGTATAAAGTTAAAAAAAATAAAAGATTTAACAATTATGAAGGCCAAGAATGATGACTACAGAACTCTAGTTTGATATTCCTAGTTCATACAACTTCATCCAAAACTGTTGTTTTAAGCCCAATAGAGAGTCACTGTGGTCTTCTTTAGCTGCATCAGAAGTCGTGTTGATATGCTACTGTTCTTCACTGATAACCTTGTTCTCTGGCTCTGAAAAGCTTGAGAAGGTAAAAAGAAATCAGCTTTGTCTCTTCAACTAATCCTACAACCTCTCGGATCTGTTCATATCCTCAACCCAAACCTTAGATTTGAATGATTTGAAATTCTTCACTTGTGTAAAATAACTAATAAGGAAAAATTTACATATCTAGGTGGGATAAGAAAATTGAGAGAGGGGATAGCAATGATGATGAGGATTCTGCATCTCAAAAATTGGCTCAAAGGCCTCTGCAGTAGCTAAGACAAGGGCGCACAAATAGATAGGGCAGTCGAAGAGGTGGAAGAGTCAGTCTTGGAAAAACAAGTAAGGTGTCAAGCAATATGGGGGTTCAAAACCCTGCCCCATATCTTTTGGTTTTGTTGGAGTTGAGGTGATAAGCAAGGCTTAGCCAGTGTGACAACAATAGCGCTTTCAGAATTGCACGCTATCATGTGTTTCAACTTTCATGGGTGAATGAAACATATCAACATAGCATGACTCACATTATTTTTCTTTTTTGTAAACAAAGAAAAGTTTCCATTGGGTGATGAAAGAAAGAATTAAGAAGGCTGCTTGCCATTTGGTTATGGATGGATAAAGATCTGGTAACTAGACTTTGACTTTTCTATTAAATTGTGGAGAAGTCCTGGGAGATCTTTATTTATATAGCTGGAAAGAGTCAACATAAAGATGGGGTACAGCTGATTTTTTGGGAGGGGGGGAGGGAATCATAGCTATGCACTTATAAGCATTTAGGGGAAGCACTGAAAGAGCTAGCATAGGAGAAAAAGTTTTTTCCTATTGGAAAAAGATAGCAAAAAAATATATTTTTATTTGTCACTCAAGTCATTGGCAAAGTCCTTACAAAATCTTGGCTGGACATTACCCTAGATAATATTTATTTGGCTGCATATTTATGCTATGTAAGAAGTCCACATAGTTGCCAAGTTGGGAATTTTCTGTGTATTTATGGGCCAAGGTATGAGAAGGAAAGTTGTCAAGATAATAAACAGAGGGAACCGGAGATAGACCCTCAAAAATATACACTGTTTCTAGCAATTTATGCTTTAGGAGATAATAAATATGCCTCTTATATTACAATTAAACCTTTCATTGATGCATAGAATAAGAAAGAGAAAAGGTAAGGGTAAAAAGATGAAAAGTAGGCATTGGCTTCTTCAAACAAAAAATATTCATAAAAAAAGACTTTCTTTTAGAAATAGAGAGTAAAAGATGAATGAACTTCACCTTGTCAAGTTAAATTATACTCTCTTAAGAATAGGCATTGGTTTGAAAGTACTAGTGCTCCAAAGTTTGTAGTTTGTCAAATTTAAGTCTTCCTGTAGCTCAATCGACTAAATTAAATAAGGTGTATATCCTTTGGAAAATGTCTCTTTATTCCTTTTGCAAAATTGAGGCATTCTCCCTCCCTCCCTTCTTATAGCTCTTTTCTTAGAGACCTAGAATATACAAACACAGACGAAGTTGGAATGAGATCAATGTAGCGTTGTCATTTGGGCACATTATGAATAAAAAAAAATAACCATTGATTTTCGTTGCCATGACCCATTACTTTTCATTAACTTGTTAAACTATCCCAGTGTTCATCACAATGTACTATAAATGTCTATAGAGAACAAATAAAATTAAATCCGTAACTATATAACTATGCCTACTTTTCATATCAGTTTGACAGAATCTAAATTAGGCCTTAGCTTCTTGACTAGTGGTGCCCTTGAGTAGTAGTGTAAAGTTGTTCACCTCCCTATTGTTGAAAATTCCTTTTGGTCTGAGATGAATCAAGACGATCTCTTACAAGTTACAACCAATTTCGCATATTTGGCAGTTGATTGCTATAGGCAGTGAAGATCATGCCATTACTCAGCATTGCATTACTAAAGCAGTTTCTCATAATTTCTTTCTTTGAAAATAAGAAATAGCTCAAAATTTCCAAGTGAAAAATTTCTTCCTTAATTGGAAATCAAATATATGTTCATCGCAGAAACCCATTGGTGTTATAAACAGGTATGTGTCCTGTCATATGAGAAACTTTAGCATGACTCATGCTTGTATATTGCAAGCACATATGCAGTTGGCCATTTTGTTGCCTCATTCATGGTTTTTTTTTCACTAGTTACTCTTCTGAAACCATGGATTTCATATTCTACTCAATACATATGAATGCATAAAGTCTCAAATTTCAGAACTGTCTTGGCAAGTAAATAATGAGGCATATCGAAGTGCAATTTTAAACCTGTTCAGACTTCCTTGAGGGTAGGCTGTAGGGTCTTGCCTTGTGAGTGTCTTGACTAAAGCCAAATGACCTGCCTTTAACATGGCCACATGACAAGGAACCCAAAAAGGGGGAGGAAGAAGAAAGAAGAAAATGTGTTAAAGACAGGTCTTTTGCATCAACTACCTTCAAAGCCTGCAATTTTTCTTCATTGCTTTGCCATGGCTATGGCTGTGACTTGCTTTTTATGTTGCTCAATAGATGTTACACAACTTAGTGCCAGCATGATTTATTGATGATACATCTCTGCACTTTCAAGCTTTGTGTCGAGGAAATGTGGTAGGTGAACCTGAAGCATCATAATAATTAGTGCAGTAGCCTGCATCCAGATACCATTATGGGCCATGAATATTGCAGGAGACATGAAGGATCAATCGCTTGAAGCATTGAACTGGATTACGTTATAATAATTCTGTGTTCATAGGTGTAACTATTAGTTGATAGATTGCAGTTTTGGAGGATTCTTTTAGCCTACAAAGCAAGCTATGTTCTGTGGATTTATGGCTTCGTGTTCTGTGGATCATGTTGTGTGATAATTGAAGCCCTCGGTATACTAAGTAATGGGCGTTTTGTCTCACATGCTACTGTAGCTAGTAGATCTGCCCTTATTTTTGGTCCTCTGTTTTATATCATGTGCCTGGTTACATGTAGCTCCATCCATATTTAGCCAAATCGCCTGTTTCAGTATCACTACCCACCCCCCAGCACCCATAAACCTCCAAAAAAAAAAGGTAAAAGAAAAGCATACAGAATTATTTGGAGCTGCTATTCCCCGACAGCACGTAAGTATTTGTTCTGTTCATATATTTTATAGAATACCAATTTTTTAGGGAAAAATTTAGGATAAAAATTTCAAAAGAAAAGATATATACATACATATATATATATATATATATATATTGGTTGGTTTACTCTTTTTTTTTTTTGATTAGTTTCAAACAATAGACTGCTCTTAGCTCGCTGTTATTTTTGTGCACTAATCAACTTAGTGGTTGCATGTGGTTATAATATTTTTTGCTAGAATCTATACATGGTAGATTTGTCCTCTGCTTTTAAATTCTTTTGGAGGCAATGATCTGATAGAGTAGTTAGTGAAGGTTGAATAAGCTGTCACTTGGACGGAACTCTTTGATTAAGGTATATATGTAGCAAATTAGTCGATGAAATAGGGATTTCACTGTCAAATTGTAGGGAAAATGCTTTGGATCTCAGCTGACACTACAAGCCCTATGACTACAAGTCACTAGTCCTGTTTTCCGTAATTATTATGTAAATAGGGTGCACGCTATTTTTTTGTAGCATGTCACAAAAAGGTTTGCTTTGGGTGTATTTCCTGCTCATCAACGTCACTAGAGAGGACTCCCAAATATCCAAATCATTCGGAAGGTTTATACGTAATCATCAAGTTGTATTGAGCTTTCAACTTTAGTGCTTGATTAATAGACAGTCCTTCTGCAGGCGTACACGTGCAGCTTTCGAGATGGCACTTAAGGTTCACCGTAATATTCAGGAGAGAGACATTGAAGTTGGTAGGAATCTGGGAAACAGGATTCTTAGGTGGCTTGATCGAATGAAACCGTCTGCTAATATTCGTGGTGTTCCCGAGGAGAAGCCCCCTGCTCGCGGCAACATAAGTACAAGCATGAGTAATAGGCAGACTAATGACCATCAGACGGCCCTCCGTAACTTTCAAAGATCCAACACAAGGAGTTCGGACAAAAGTTCTGACAAGCATTTGTTTTCCAATGCTAGAAGTACCTGGACTAAACATTTTCTTCCCATTTCCATGATGGTGCAGTCTGCAAACCCTGCGAGAACCACTACCCAATACAGACAATTATGTATGATCGGGGCTGAAAAACTAAGACCAAATTATGGACGACGGCAGTTTGATGGTGCTATAAGACAGGACATTTTGCAGTGGATGCGATTAAGTGGATGACTGGAGGGAATCAACGCGCTGGAGTTGTTAATAGGCAATAGGTGGATTTGATAGGAATAAAGCAGGGAATACTAGGGACATATCTTGCTATCTTATTTATTGGTTCTTTCTTTATATCCGGAATCGTGTACTCTGTGTTCCTGAGGTTTTGCTTTTGTGTCACATGTATTCTTCAAGGTCTTATCTAACATATGTTTTTTTATTTTCATTTCATTCCTTAAGTAACTATCAGTTTCATGGTGCTCGAATCCGTTGAAAATTGTTTGTAATATTGATTTTGTTCTCGTGATAGCATTGCATAAAAAGCTTCCTTACTTCTCGTATGGACAATAGTGATGCATTTGCAATTGATGTGAAAAAAAGGCTTTGTTTAGTTTATAGAAAGTTAAGTGGAAAAAAAATATGGAGGAAAGAAAATAAAAGAAATTAATTTTATTTTCTTTATTTGGTTGTTGGAGAAAAATTTGTGGAAAATTGAAATTTTGAAATTTTTTTTTAGTGTTTGGTGTATAGAAAGAAAATTTTGAGAAAACTTGTATGTTATTATTTTAATTTTTTTTATATATTTAATAAAAATTAAAATATTATATTTATACATAAATTTTTTCATAAAGTCTATAATAAAATTATAAAAATTTAACTCTAGTTCTAAATTTTTTAAGAAAAATTTTAAAATATTACATGCATAATTAAGCATAATTTTTTAAAAAAATATTTGTAAAATATTAATAACATTTAAAAATTGGTATTAATAAGAGATAGAGTAAGTAAAAATAAAATAAAATAAATTATCCTACTTTACTTACCAAAGTAAGAATTTAAAAGCCAAAACTCATGTAAACCAAGAAAATTTCTAAATATTAATATGTCAAGATCGACAGGCAAAATATTTTTTTTTTATAAATATCTAAAAATAGATTATATTAAAAATATAATTTCAACTAAATTAAAATTTTCCTCAAATAATAAATAAAGTAAGCAAAAATTATACACACAAAGAGACATCTAAATTTATGTATATACAAAATAAACAATTATAAAAAATGTATAAATATTTTTTTCGGATCGATATTACTTGTATTTATCATATCAGATATTTATTTTGCTTGACTTTTCGTTGACTGGATTGTATATTGGATTTGGAAAAAAAAATCGGATTGATTATTTGCTTTTTTAGATCGAATCGCTTCAAATATCAGATCAAATAAATAGATATCGAATAACATGAACATCTCTATTAAATATATATCTGTTTTTACATCCATATCAATTCGTCTCTATTTACCTAATATAAAATTATATTTTTATTTTTTATTTATATAACATCTAATATATTTTTTAAAGTTAAAAGTAAAAATATAATTAAATTTAAATATATAATTTTAATATTAAATGATTTGTATTTTGAATTGAATGTGTTTTATTTGAAATTTGATGGATTTTATTAGGTAATTATATAAATAAATATAGAAAACGAAAGGAAAAAAATATGCAACAAATTTGGATACAAAATATGCTAGACTGAATCATTGTAAAGTAAGTAAAATCAACAGCAAAGTCAAATTTGACAAAAGATATATGTATGTATTTGTGTGTGTGTGTGTGTATGTGTGTAGACTGAGACAGAATCATTAGAAAGTAAGTGAAATCAACGACAAAGTCAAATTTGACAAAAGATATATGTGTGTATGTGTGCATATATATATATATATATATATATATATATATATATATATATATATATATATATATATATATATATATAGGGTGAAGATCCCATACACACCCTTTCTAAGATACATGTATAGGAATTAATTATAACCATTAGATTAATATTTGATCAATGATCAAGATTTAGTACAAAATTAACCTAAATTTATTTTAATCTCAGCCCTTAGATCTTCTAGATCTAAGAGTTAATAAGAGTTCATACATTTGTATTTTAAGTAATAGGTTGTACAAGAACTTAAATATATATATATGTATGTGTGTATGTATGTATGTATAGGGGGTGGGAAAGAAAGTAAAAAAAATATTTATAGATGACAACCTATCGAAGAAAGATGATTGGGGTTAGATGAGAGGAGGTGGATTTGGAAAATTTGTTGTCGGAGAGTATGCTCAATAAATTTTCTTGACTTTTCAATTTTTTTTCCTCAAGTTTTGGCAAGAAAAATAATCTAGTATAAGTTTTCTTTTCTTTTTCATCCCAATTTTCTTTCTTCGTTGCAACCAAACACTATAAAAGTATTTTCTATCAAATTTTCTTTTCTTTCCTTTAAATTTTTCCAAAACCAAACATAGCATAAAAGTTTTTAAAAAGTTAAATTATTTTTAGTAATTTTAGCAATAATTAATTTTTATCATGCCCTCAAAATTGAAGTTCTAGCCGACCGAAGCAAAGAGGAGAGAAAGACAACATGGGAAGGAAGGGGCTGTAGAGTGTGGAGGGAGAAAAAGATAAAGAAAAAGGAGGAATTATTTTGGATCTTATTCATTTCTCTATGCTATTTGTTTCCAAACCAAAACTAACTTATCATAATTCGAGATCGTTTCTATCTTTATCCTTAGAAGTTTGATTCAAATAATAATTTTTTTTTTAAAATGAAGGATGAAAAGGGTATCATTTTAGATCATGTTAGAGTGTTGTAAAGTCAAAATATTATGTATTAATGAATTCATCTAACCTAAGTTCCTAACTTATTATATTTAATTAATTTATAAGTTTATTACATTACAGTATATATTGTAATATCTATAGTACCTAAATGTAGAAAGATAACTATATTATTATTAAGTTTTTTTTTACTTTTTGATCATTCAGTTAAAACAATTTTATAATTGGATATTATAAATATGTTATTGGTGACTTGGTGATAAAAAAGTAAAAAAGAAAAAGAAAAAATGAACTTCTACTTATATTACTCAAAGAAGTTCAATAAAGATTGTTCAAGGTGGCTAGATTTGAATGGAGATGTTGTATTCAGTGTCAAAAGAACATGTTGCTAAGATTGTTGAGAGCGAGTGATCTTTATTTAGACACCATTCACCATTTTTTATGTAATTATAATAATATTTTAATTATAATATTCACTTATTTTATCTTCACATCAATAATTCTAATATAAACCCAATCACCCATTATCCTACAAAATTTATCTATCTTAATTATTTTTTTATTATTACCTCTATACCCTACCCATCTCCATTTTCCTTTCCTTTTTACTCTCGGTTGTTATTTTTCTTCTTTTCTTTCCTTTCTCTAGCTAAGCCCCTCAAATTTTTTGGAGCATCAACATTCAACTAAGATATGCATTTTTATTTTTATTTTCTTTTTTGATTCTATCTTATCATTATATCGGTACACAATAACCTTTCACATAAGTATTGAATGAAAATTTTCCAACAAACTAGATAAAAATGAATAATC
Source organism: Tamarix austromongolica (assembly GCA_039764185.1). Classification (NCBI taxonomy): domain Eukaryota; kingdom Viridiplantae; phylum Streptophyta; class Magnoliopsida; order Caryophyllales; family Tamaricaceae; genus Tamarix; species Tamarix austromongolica. The sequence continues at coordinate 79,119,222 of CM077814.1, read as the reverse complement.
AAAATTGTTTAATCACTGTGCATATAATCTTTTGATAAAAACGTAATACTTTAATATAGATCAAATTCAAAATTTTAGTTCGTTAAACCAACAACTTGACTTATAAGAGACCAATTAGTTTATATGTTTAATTTTTTTTCTTGCCTCGTAAAATTCTCCACACATGCATAATATTACCAAAGCCTATGACCATCAACTAATATTACCAAACAAATGCCTTTATACAAATATCTTATGTTAATTACTAATTAAATCAATTGACATAATCTATTATAAGAGAGTAGGTGATGTAACCCTTTTTTAGTTACTATCAGCAATCCATTAATTAAAGAAGGTTCAAAAGAAATGAATAAAATTGTTAAAAAAAAAAACTTGAAAGTGATAATTATCAATTAATAAACAAATGTTTAAGATTTATTCCAATACAGGAATAAACATTTTATAATTTTATAATAAAGGTATAAATATTATGCAAATTCTACACTTTATACAGTGTATGCGTGTATTATGTATACATACAATTAAATATATTATAAGTATCTGCTACACCAACTAAAATTAAATTATATTAATGTAAAATCATTTTACTATATTACAATTTACCTTCTGCACTAATTTTTTCAATTTATATTTATTTACAATCATTTTTTAATCAAAATAAAATTTTAACAAATTTATTTATTAAAACAACATTATTTTTAATATATAATTTTGAATTGATAAGATATAATTTGTATACCTTAATATGACTAAATTACCTTTTCTTCCTTTTCGTTGATTTCATTTCTTTTCATGCTTATTTTTATTATAGGATTCATGTTCCTCCTTTTCTCTAATTGACCCATCATACATATTTCTTCTTGTTTATTTTTTTTTCTATGTTTAATTATCGATCCACATCTCTAGTCATTTTGTTTGTTATTTTATTGCCTTGTGGCCAAGTACAACTATTTACAACAACTATTTGTACTTTACTATCTTACCTAATTGATGCAAATGGTATCAATACGTTGAAACTCAAAAAAAAAGTAACTATTGATTATTGTCTTCAAATCATTGAAAATTACGGTTCTAGATTTTGATGCATCAAACCCTCAATTTCTAAATTTTTCTCAATTGTCAATGGTCACTAGGTTTCTATTTAATCTGGTCTTCCAGGTACTTCAATTATAGATGAATAATAAAGGATGAGTGAGAACGGAAAGATGAATGCAAGAGGAAGTGCAAGTTGCATAAGTTTGAGAAATAGAAGTAGAAGATTGTTAATCAAATCATAAGAAGAGAGTAATGGCACGCTTACAACTAAATAGTTATAACTTTTTATGACCGACTCACAAAATATAACTCTCACGTATATTATCACTATGTGGTATGAATTTACTATAAACAAGTTGTAAATATATTAGGAGTACAATGAGTATTTTTGAATATATATATATATAAGGTGAGGTATGTGACTCATATGTTTTTCTTTAATTTATAATCCTTAATTTAATTCTTCATTTTTTATTTTTGATTCTTTATTCTTTGTATAATATTTTTATTTATTTTTTAAACTAAAAAAATGTAAATATATATATAGAAAAAATATAACTATTTTAAATTAACATATTTAATAAATAGTAAAATAATTGAATATTAAAGTAATGTCAATTTAATTGTTATAGTAGTAAACTATAATATACTTGTTTGTAAATATATAAAATATACTCCATTTATTTCTAAAAGAAAGTCTTTATAGCAATTTACACCCTATTTTAGAAATAATAAATGTATACTTAATATGATAACCATACCCTTCATTAGAAAATAATACGTCAATTAATATATAGAATAAGAAATATAAAAAGTAGGGTAAAAATAAAAAGTAAACATTAATTTTTCTTAAACAAATTTAATTTTGAAAAAAAAATTGAGCTAAAAAATTTCATTTCCAAAACAGAGGGAGTAATATATATATATATATACATAAATAATATTACTTTACTAAAAATCCTTAAATAAAATGAATTTTATGCAACATAATAAGAGAAAATGATAAGATTGAAGATGAAGATAAAAAGGAGAATATTGTTCTTCTACCGTACTTCTCATTTAATAATTTTTCTGTGCATATAATACAGTATGAGGGGATTATAAGGGAAGGAGTTATAGGAAATAATGATATATTATTATAACATTATGAGGGGAGGTAAAGATGGCATGTTATGGTAGGTTTATAGTACATTATGTGGTGAAGTGAACAGCCTTAATGAAAGTGTACAATCATCTTTATCCAACATTATCCTTTAAACATGCACCTATAGTTATTGCCCCGTTAAAAAATCTTGTTGGAAAAAACCTTATAAGATAAAAACCATGTTATGCATATAGCCAACCAATTAGACCAAGTTAGGGCAATGGTGGTGGTTAGGGTTGGTAGCCATCAAAAATAAAGAGAAGAGGATGTTTTGATCTTCAAGGACTCTTGAAGAGAAGATAATCGCAAATATCACTCTAGGATTTAGCAACTAGAGATAAAGTTTGGAAATTTTTTTAATTTACAATAACAACACTCTTTACTCAAGTACTGTGGTATATGTGTATGTCGACAAAGAACTTGCAACTAAGATAATATGCCCTTCATTCCTCTTAGTAACATACTTAGAGGGAGTATATGTGTGCTTGGAGACATGTTTAACCCCTTTACAACTGATTTAGTTACTTCTTAAATAGATTACTTATCTAATATAATAACTAGTCTAGTTTAAACTTAATTGAAACTGATCACCTACTATGAGATTTGGCATGGAGATTTTTGAAAAATATTAGGTAGTAGATAGCCTCTACAGTGTCCCTAAATCTAATTAGAAGACTTACAAAATGGTGGATAACTAATCAACTACAATTAAAGAAAGTTTGAACAAGAGCTTTAACCATGTTAAACTAAAAGAGGAAAATAACTTGGCGTCTTGGGTGTTTGATGGATGTTGATTGATGTGGATGATGGAGAGGTTGCTTAAGCTTTAAATTAAGCTTAATTTAAGGTTTGAAAATTGCATATTATCTTATTCCCTCTTAATTTCTAAAAAAATGCACGCACACCTCCTATATCCCCTGCCATTTTTCATTCATCATCATCTCTTGCCGCACCTCTGCAATTTCACCCCAACGCATACAATCATCACCTCCTAGCCACCTTTGTTGAAGATCTCCACTGCCATCCCTCGTGCCCGACGTACATTCTCTGCCATTTTCTTTCACTTGTTCGCATGCCTTTATATCCATATATATACATACTACTAATCACCCTCCTCCTTTTCTCGTTGGTTTTGCCTCATTTATACTCATTTTGTGTCCATCACTCCCACATGAGCTCCCCCTCTTCTTCTTTTCTTCCTCTTCCCTACTTTGTTTTTTCAATCGAACCATCTCCACCACGCACCTCCCAATGCCCACGGACCAACCACCTAGGGTCAACCCATCATCCCCCTTCGTCATCACCGGCCATCGCCATCAACCACAACCCTTTTTTCCCTCTTCTTCCTCGCATCCGTCTTGTTTTTATAAAATGCAATGCCTTAATCATGACTATGTGACACTAAAATTCCTTATCGTATGCTCGTGCAACATATCACAGCTGCTCGAGTACCTTGACACGACTTGTGCACGACCTATCGCATGTACATGCGCACCTATTTGATTTAAGTATGTTCACCTAGTGATCGAGCACGAGTGTGCCACTGTGCACAGTTTAGTTGTGCATGATTCCAATTCTCAACTTGAGTGTGCGCTGCTTGCAGCATGCCCGTACAACTCCTCATTTCGGTTGTGTACCATTATTTTCACCTCCAAATTGTATCCAAACACCATTAATTTACACCATAGCTCCACCATACATTCCACCACACATCCACACAACTTAAACTTCCATATGACTCTAGTTATTTTCATTTTTATCCTCCTTTACCTTAATTGTTCCCTCGGCTATACTCTCCAAACCTAACTATGTATTATGTTATTTTTCTTAGGTGATATTTTGATGATCTCAAAGGACGAGGTATAGGATTTACATACTCGAAGTCTGATGTCCTGGTTGATAAGGATACTAATCAATGTTTTAGGGTTTAAGTGTTAGTTACTTGTATGAATATGTATATTTTTATGATATTGTTGCTATATAATTTAATATATGTTGTTGATGATATGTTGTGATACTATGGATTATATGTTTGAAAGAAAGTGAGAATGTGTAAGAGGTATGTATATAAAATTTTTTTATGCTAATAATATGTTAATGGGAAATATATTGTATAGCATAAAATATAGGTCAAAAAAGCTATGATAAGTGGAATATGCATATTTAAGAAGTATGATGCTATATGGTGGATTTGAAGAAAAATGGTTGGTAAAGGTACAAGATTTCGTAAAATAAAGGCTATTGGTTATCCTTAAGGGCATTTTGGTCGTTATGAGTTAAAATGAAAATTTTAGTATTTTAATGTGTTAGGTGGATCAAAATATTATAATTATTCTCAATAAGAGTTTAGAAGAATTATTGTTTGTCTTAGATTCCTCAAAATGAGGCAATGGTCTAATTAGAGTATGTGGTAACCTAAAGTGATAATATTATTATTCCATATATAAAAACCTAGAGGTTATCCAAATTATGGATATGTTGCTAATGTTGGCATTATAAGGATGTATATTGAATTTGGGAATCATATAAGTCTTGTGGGAAGAATTAAGACTAACTTGTGAAATTAGAGTTGTGTTAATTCTATGAATAGTACTTTAGGGATAAGAGTATTATTATATGTATAAGATGTGGGAATTATACCTTGAATTTCGGATACGATATTGATGAGAATAATATATTATATCCGGTGGTTAAATGATCAATACAAGATAATGATGCTAGGAGTGTGGAATTAGAGTTTAGGGAAATTAAGAATCTTAATTTGCTCAATGTGATTATTTATCTCAATGTATTTGATGCATGCGAATTAGTCATGAATAAAATGCTAATCATTTAAAGTGAAAAGGCATGTGAGTAGGGCCAATGTGATGTTTATATATCCATTCCATTGGAGATAACAGTGGCTTGGGAGCATTTTATATCGAGAAGATGATATTTTTATATATCCATTCTATCAGAGATAATACTGATTCGGGAGTCTTTTGTCCTGAGAAGGTATTTCAACTCGCTTTACCGGATTAAGAATAATGGGCTCCTGTTTATTATGAATGAAAATATAATAGTATAACATATGGATACAATACTAATGACTTAAAGTGGAAGAGTACGTGGATCAAAACCAAAATGATATTTTTATATCCACTCCACCAGATTTGATAGTAGCTTGGGAGTGTTCTATCTCGAGAAGGTGATGTTTTCAAATCCATTCCATCAAATGATAATAGTGGCTCAGATGTATTGTCCCGGAGAAGGTACTTCAGACCAGTCTATCAGTTTAATAATAGTGGGGTTCTTCAACTCAATGTATATAAAAGAATAAACATGGTTATATCTAATAAAGACATTTGGATCAGTATTTGTCTGATGAGATGTATCATTGATTTGAATGTGTGCTTATCCTCTGTTTGTGAATGCAAGCGTTATTTGTATCCCTAATTCGATATTATTATTTCCTTACTCGATACGTAGAGTATTGACCACCCTTTTTATGGGCGATTCTCATTCCCATGAGCATGAGATCCTAATTCTTTTGTGCAGGTCTTGGAATATCCTTTGGATGACTATGTTACTTATGATACACTATGTAGGGATGGGTGACATGTTATACGTACTGAGTTTTTGGGTGAAGAGTAATGTTACCATGTTGATGTACTGACCCGGATACCTTTTTAGTCTTTTCAATCCATGGTATTCATTACTTTATATTTTATTATTGTAATCTGGAGTTAACTCCAAGACTCATATTATATTATAAATGTTTCTTCTGTTTCTAATTTTCTTATTTTTACTATGAATGATTTTAGCCTTATGATTGATGTAAGGATGGCTGGGTAAACTAGACCTGTGTTGACTACTAATATTTAACTTATATGCTTTCATTGGAAAATGAAAATTTTCAATAAGAAAAAAAATCGGGGTGTTACATTGGGTATTATTGGTAATAAAGTTGCTCATAGTCAAATATCTATATTCATCATATCGAATATCTGTTACGTATCTTTTAGACTGGATATTCAAACTTTTGAATATCCACAAATGAGGATTAGATATAAATTGAGTATCAGATATATCTGGTATTCATATAAAAATATTATGCTAGTAATTTTAATAACTTTTATAATAAATTTTTTAAAATTAAGATCACATATCGATTAGTATTTATATGTATATTTATATAAGTGTCTTGCTTTATCTAAAAAGAGTATTAAAATATTACTATTAATGTTTAAATTACAAAAATAAATAAACTTCAAAAAATTAATACTAAAAAAATACAATACTATGATATATTATTGAAATAATTAACAAAATACCACGTATTTTTTGAATTGGATAATCTAGTTAAAAAATAAATATATTAAAATTTGGAAATCTTTTTGAAAAAGATAGATCAGATACCTTAAATGTCGAATCACATTTTTTTGATACTGGATTGAATTTTTAGATCCCACATTTTTTGCATTATCCTAACTGACAAGATACATTAAGGTACTAGTGATACTTAGAAATGACACTTCAAGACCTAATATCATCTCCTTATTTTTCCGATGATAGCATGAGTCTTTATTCACATTAAGTGACTGAACTACCATTGACGTACTTAACAAATGCACCTTATCCATATTAAAGGGCTTTACTACATTTTATGTATAATTCTTCTAATGGATAACTATCATGTCTTTGACATAGTTGAATCGGAGTCCAAGACAATACTTAGTGGTTTTCAAGCCTTTCTTTTCAAAATCTATCCTTAGGCAATTAATTATTTATTAAATCTCATAAATAATCCGATAATATTTAAATCATTGACAAAAACACTTATGATCATAAAACTTAACTTTATCCTTTTAATGAACATGCATGGAATAATGATATAATTTTCATATTCTCCTTTTTACCAGTTACTTATTTAGGCAATTATACCACATTCAATCGGACTACTTAAACCTATATATAGATTTCTATAACTTTATTGAGTACATATGACAAGATTTTGGTTTACATCCATTGGGCATGCTTAATCCCTTTGGTATTTTCATATAGATATTGATGTTCAATGAGCCATATAGGTATGTAGTATTCACATCCACAAGGTGCATTTGCACTCTTTCTAAAACTACCAAATTGAATAGAAACCGCAGGGTAATTACATCCACCTAAGGGGAATATATTTCTATAAAGTTAATTCCTAGCTTTTGTGTGAAGCCTTACACTTTTACTCTGGCTTTATGTCCAACAACCTCGTTACGATCATTGCATTTATGCACGAACATTCACGTATAGACTTTTGGTTTGATGCCTATAGGTGTTGGACTAGCAGTTTCAAATACTCTATCCTTGTTTAGAGGGTCCAAAGTCACATGTATGGTATCTTTTGAGTTATCACAATCATTCATTTGTTGAATTTCCTCAATTAGTCGAGTCTTGTTATCATTTTCATTCATAATGCCGCTAACAACATTATATACAAATACATCGACGATGACAATTTCATTTTTGTATCATCTACTTCTAATGGTAGTGTAATTAATTAATATCTCATAATGGTTATTTTTTCTTTCATTTTCTTTGTTATTATGATCCTTCTATAGAAATATCTCTAATAATTTTATCTTTATCATTATTAACTGTCACATCAACAGTTTTGGATTTGTTGTGGATTTTTTTCCTTTTACGAGAATTAGAGTTGTTACATCCAAGCGGTCTACCAAGCTTTTCACACCTGCGACTCACTATTGATTACAACAAAGTCCCTATCAGGTCTTCTACACAATATAGAGCATTCTCGGCTAGTATATATGACCTCGTCACTTTTTTGGCATCAGTACACGTATCTAATAGCGTGTTGGCTATATTTTGCAAATGTATGATCTTTTGAACTTCAACTTCACTTTGATTAGTGATATAATCTAAAAATTATATTGAGGTATTATTCCATGTAATATCTTTTTCTTAACGATATCCTTCTATTCTTCCTCTAAGAGTGGGAATATTGTTTCATTGAAACAATAATATAAGTACCTATCGATACATAAATCACAGGTTTTAGGCTTGAGGTTTTTTATTATAAAAGGGGACTCATAAGTCATAACCTACATAAAATTCCATCCTTCTTTGCAACCTCACTTTAGATCATTATGGGGGAGCAATATGGACAAATACCACACATTCAAAAACTTTAAAATAAGAAATGTTGGGGGCGTCTATTAGAAATAAGCTTGCAAAGGCGAATACTCATGATATGTATATGTGGTTGGTCCAAGCCAAAATAATTTTGTTGCATGCAAAATTGCATGTCCCTGACATGATGTGTGCAACTTTAAACTCACAAAAAATGGTTGAGCTATCATCTATAACTGCTTAATTAACCACTTTGCTAAGCCAGTTTAAGTATGAGTTTGAGGCATCAGATGCTCTACTATAATCCTAATTGATAGATAATAGTTGTCAAAACTTTAGGAAATGAATTCCCTTACATTATCCAACTCGACTCTCTTAATTGGATGGTTAGAAAAATTACCCTTTAATTTAATTATTTTGGCTCAAAGCTTTGAGAATGCTACATTTCTCGTGAATAATAGGCTTATTAGGTACCATCGTGTTGATGTGTTAGCCAACATTGTAAAATATCAAAAAGGTATACATGATGATGTTATTAGCTCATGCATGTCTCCTTGAATGCGTTTACAAAATATAGGTGATCTTATATTTACTTTTTTTATATTGACGTTATTATTATCAATTTGCCAAGGGAGTAGGTCATGCATTTTATGTCACCTATAAAAAGAATTTTTAAATTTTCTAGTGAGTGTCCATATGAATGTTCAATGATTATACCAGTCATTGTTTTATCCGGGTGACTAAGTTTGTCATGCCACAGTGTAAAGGTCTTTTGATTAATTTCCTTATGAGACTCGATAGGGTGTATAAGAGTAATATATAACCCAAATGTGTACACTAACATCTTAGCTAATATTTTTTTTGTCTTATAAGCTATCAAGTAAAGATATTCGATACCATCCTAACATGTGATATCTATTTTGTTGAATATCTTTGAAACTGAGTAAATCTCTATGGCTTTCATGATAATATAACATTCTTTACGTCTAATCTTGTTTAAGCAAAGAGAAAAATAAAAGTTATGCTGGAGCCTTTTATAAAATTAGTAACGTCAAATATGGTAACTACATTTATTTTTCTCATTTGTCGTGTATGAAAAAATATACTAATCTTGACAATAGTTTGAGTAATGATATTATCAGTGAGACATAAATATCTACCACTAATCTTTGGATTGTCTTGGTCTATTATAAAGCGGTTGTATTAATAACGGGTAATATAATATTAGAAAATGAGAATATTAAAGATAAAAATGAGAATATTGTTCAAAGTAAATATTATTCGTCTACTATACTTTTCATTTAATAATTCCTTTATACATGTAATACAATATGAGTGGAGCGAAAATGGAAGAGTTACAAGAAATTATGATATTATTATAATATTATGAGAAAAAGTAAATATGAGTGGTTATATTAGGTTTATGATTTACTATGGAATCAACTTAAAAATATTAGAAAATATTTACAATCATCTTTATCCAACATTTTAAATATTTATGCCTTTATTATGAATTTTAAAATATTTTTTCTCATTTGAAATAAATCTCAACATTTGTTTGACAATTATCTCGCAACTTAATACATAAAAAGCTAAATCCATTCCGGATTGAAAATTTATTTTTGGACCTAATGTAACCGGTCCAAGTCAAAACTCGATTTTCCTGATCCAATCGGGCCAGAGTTCCCGGTTTCTTATTCAACGGCCGTAGGGTTTATTACTTCAGCTCATCTGCATTGTCAGACAGTTTACTACGAGTCTACGATACAGCGTGGAGTGTACGCTGAGAAGTAAGCACGATGCCGACGGTGAGCGTTGGAAGAGATCGTCTATTTGATGCTCTCGGCAGAACGTACGGTGAGTGTCCCCGTGTGCTAACATCTTGCGATTTGACAATTTTCCAGTCTAATCCGGCTCCAATTTTCTCCTCTTCCGCCTTATTTATTTTGCTATTGCTTTTTATCGCTATCATTTATGGGGATTTCAATTATCAGAGGACAAAGAGTTTGAAGACCTTTGTTTCAGATTCGGCATTGAGCTTGATGACATTGTGAGTATTGACTAAACTGCTGCTTATTTGAAATTTCCTGAATTTTTTTGCCTGATATCACATTGCTTTGTTTCTATATTTGAATATCGACTTAGACAACAGAGAAAGCGATTATTCGGAAAGAGAAGCATTTGGATGATGGTGATTCAACTGAGGGTGAAGAGATTATCTACAAGATTGAAGTTCCGGCAAATAGGTACGTCTGTTTGTCTTGACACGTTTTGCTGTAATTCGTCAAATTTGCTTCATTTGGTGCTTTTTTAGTTTTGCTGGAATTTGGTTTGTTACAATTTTATTTTATTATTATTATTTTTTGATTTTGTAGATATGACTTGCTCTGCTTAGAGGGGCTCGCTCAGGCCCTTCTTATTTTTGAAGAGCGTCAAGAGATACCTACATATAAAGTGTCAAAGATTGACCATGAATCCATGTTGAAAATGGAAGTGAAACCAGAGGTGAAACTATGGGATCACCGTTGTATCTGTCTAATGTTTATGCATTTGTTTTTCTTATGCAACATGTGAAAGCTGTGGTCTTTTTGACTGTTTGTCCTGTAGACTGCTATGATTCGGCCATATGTTGTTTGTGCCATTCTGAGAGGAGTTTCTTTTGACGAAGCAAGATATAACAGCTTTATTGATCTTCAAGATCGACTGCATCAGAACATCTGCAGGTAATATGTCTCATGATGATTCTGATTAGAATAATCGCCGTATGACACTTATATACACATGCACGTGGCTGGTTATTCTGGTTATAGGTTATCCCAAGACGCATTTTATTTACTGCACACATTTTGGCTGTTATTCTAGTTGTAAAAGATATGTACACTGGCTTTTGATTGACTAGACACCTAGAATTTGATTTGGGAGGGAAAGAAGAATACGCTTCCTATGGACTTTCCAGCTAGTATTTGCCATGTGTTCCTACCTAATTGCATTTCTTGCCTAATATATATATATATATAGAAGCTGAAGTTAGAAGAAACACCAATCTCTCGGATAATATTTCCCTGGGAAGGAATTTTTCTTTGAACTTCAAAAGCATCTTTCCTTGAGCTAAAAAAGACTTACTGCTATAAGTTTCACTCTTGTTCTTGAGGGAATTTTATTTTTAATGGAAAATGCCCTGACTATTTCAAAGCTTCCTTTTATATTTTTTTGGTGAACTTGGCTCAACATTTCCCATATTGATATTTGACTGATTTTTTCGAGTATCTCTCTGAAATCCTTGCTCTGCCATCTCTCTTGCAGATTCCTCCTTTTTTTTCTTTTTTTTTTCTTTCTTTTGACATAATGAATGAGAACGTTATGAATCATGTTTCCCATCAAATTGCCATGGCAACACATTTTCAACGTATCTTTTGTTATTAACACAATACAGCTAAAGAGAAAGGCCTACGTCCTGAGCAATGGCTTTCCTGCAAAAAAAGGAAATAAAGGAAAAAGGGTCATTGCTAATGGAAATAAAGAAAAAAGGGTCATTGCTAAAGGAAATAAAGTAAAAAGGGTCATTGCTATCTACATGCAGGGTACACACATACTAAATTAGTTTTTCTCCGTGTAATGAAATCCAATCGTAGAAAAAGGGAAGACAACTAAGAACACCTACTTGACCATGATATATGAATTTTACAATTATACCTGTTTTGAGCTTTTCAACTTCATGGAATCCATTGGGAGAGAATTGATGGTGCTGCTTTAACCCTATATTTTGTACCTTCATGCCTATCTACAACAGAAATTTCAGTTTATTTACTGCTTTATCTCTGCCTTAATATAAGTTTCCAATCCCTTCTCTCAAATGATTGTCAAAGGTCTAACTTACTGCATCATATCTCTTGCTTCCTGAAGAAATTTCTTTTGTTGTTCTGAACAAGAAATGGTTGGAAAAAAAATAAAAATAAAATCTCAATCCATAGCTTCCATACGGTGCACTTCATAAGGTAAGCAACACCAAGCAATGAAACCATGGCCGCAGGGTCGGGATGTTATGAATGATACTTTATATATTGCAGTTGTCATGACATGATTTTTCATCACGACAAATACCAGCAAATATCAGTAAATATTGGCAAATATCCGATATGTTGCCGACTGATATTACGGCAATAAATATTGGATTTTCATATCCTATCTGATACACAATTGTAGTACTGATAATTCATTGTATGAGTGACACTCACTGAATCCTAGATTTTCTCAGAGGAAGACATAAGGAAGTAGCTTTTACTTGGAGAGTCGCTAAGCTCTATGTTTCTGTTGGCAGTCTTTCTTTTTGTTTACCCCCTTTTTTACTTTTGTTGGGAGCGCAGTGGGTGACTGGGTCGCCAATGTCAGTTACATATTTTCTAAGAAATGGACTTTCTAATTTTCTACTTTGACAGCACAAACCTTTAACTTACTTTGCCGGCCCCTTCCTCAAAAAAAGGAAAAAAAAGTTAGGACTTAGGTGTCTATAGCTTGGGCTGCAGGTGCAGTTTTGTCAATTGATGAAGAAAAGAGTATTGAGTTGGTTCATTACTGTTGGTACCAATAATATTCCAGAATTGAATTATTGTTGTATTTGTTTTGTAAAAACAACGTTTTTTAATGTTTTGCCTACCTTACCTCCAGTGGGAGTGTCCATTTGTTGTTTAGTTAATATCTGAAGGCATCTCCTGACATTGTTCTTCATCTTTTATGACGAATTTAGTATGAAACCTATTGTAGGCGAAGAACCTTGGTTGCAATTGGTACCCATGATTTGGACTCCATTCAAGGCCCTTTCACCTATGAGGTATACCATTATCCTTTCCTCCCCATGGACTGGATTTTCTTATATTATTTTTGCCCTTGACACTGGATTTATTTTGTTATTTTCTGATGGTACATCTAAGATTCTGATTTTATGAGCCCAATTGTAAAATAGGGAAGAGTAGCCATTGGTTCCCTCTTCTTCTATTGAATATGAACGATTTAAATTAGTTAGCATGCGTATTGAATATGGACCAAACTCTCTCTCTCTCTCTCTCTTTTAATTTAATTTTTTATTTATTTATAGCATTAGGGATTATATGCTTGCTTATTTTCTACTTAGTATTTGCTTTCACACGTAAAGTAAGAAGAAATGCATGCTTATGATCCAAATAGATGAACAGTTTCAAACAATCTATTTAACATCTGGTTTCTGTTGGTGTGGTTTCAATGAAATTTCTGTGCTCTTTACCTGTCCCTTTTCTTTTTGTGTCGACTAATGTGTGCACTCTTTGTTTTTCAGGCTTTACCACCTTCAGAAATAAGTTTTGTGCCATTAAAACAGGTAAATGCGCTATTTGGAATTCTTGGCATTCAAAGTGTCTGATTCAACATAATCACTTATCCCCATTCATTTTTTGCGTGTTTGATGTTCTCTAGTTGGATTGTAAATAGTGGATATTAATATGTGACCATGAGTTATTTTTTTAGGTGAATAGTCTATCTGTGATGTATACATTTAATCAATCTAGTAAGAAAAGTGTGGCGTCAGAGAGTCAATTTACTCCACTTTACTTTGTGCTGCTATGTAATAAAAACTTCAATCTTATGAGGAAGTACTGAACTATAGTTCAATTGACCCTTGTGTCATTCACCAGAAAATGACTTGGAGCAATCGAGATCCATTTTGACTCTATCTCCCTTCTCCTCTCCCCTGTTTGTTTTAATATGGATTTCTTATCTGTGGAGCTGAAGCAGGCTCTGTTCTCTGTATATATATTTCCTTGTTGCCTTATGTAGTGTTGATTTTGTATACTTCATCTTCTTTTACTTTCATAGAATAAGAAGTTCAAGGCGGATGAACTAATGGAGTTCTACAAGGTAAATTGAACTTCTATGCTTCCCTTCTCTCACTTGCTCATACCCTGGGGGGGAAAAACTTGGTTGGCTATAAGAAATGAAGAATATCCATCTAAATGTTATCAGTTTAGCTGGTGGCATATGTCTATTCTTTATGTGTTAAATTTTAAGGAATCTAATTTAATGTTATTGTAACTCTGTGCAGTCAGATTTGAAGCTGAAGAAGTTCTTGCACATTATTGAGAACTCTCCTGTGTTTCCTGTTATTTATGATTCTCACAGGTATTTTACGTTTTAGTTTCAATGTTTCATTCCTTTAATTCTCTTCTATAATGTTGCTTATCTATTGCTGAATGTATGTTTGCGTGCTGTTGCTCATACTTTTTTACATATTTCTTGGAAAATCTCAATTTCGTTCCAATCTTTTTTTAATTATTTTATTCTTTGATACAGAATTTAATATCTGGTGATTGTTGCTCTATCCTTTGATTCTCTTCTATATTGTTGCTTCTTTATTGCTGAATGTATGTTTGCCAGCTTTTGCTCATACTTTTTTTACATAATTCTTGGAAAATCTCAATTTCATTCCAACCTTTTTATTTTATTTTATTCTTTAATACAGAATTTAATTTCTGGTGATTGTTGGCTTGACGTTTTGTGACTGTATGTGCATTTGAAAGTTATTAGGTAATCTCGTAATGTTTTGAAGTCAGAATTCTAGTACATTTTATATATGCTCATTTTTTATGTTGTTGCTTGGCAGAACTGTGTTGTCATTACCCCCTATCATTAATGGAGCACATTCAGCCATCACTTTAAATACCAAGAATGTATTAATTGAGTGTACAGCCACTGATTTGACAAAGGCTAAGATTGTTTTGAACACTATGGTGAGAGACTCAGAGTATCCAATTTCACTCAGTACATTCATTTGTTTCAAGTGATTGTTGTTTTAGTGGTGGCTTCCTGCATTCAGGTTGCCATGTTCTCGGGATACTGCAGTACACAGTTTGAAGTCGAACCAGTTAAGGTGGTGTATCCTGATGGCAAGATGCATATTTGCCCTGATCTCTCAGTTTACATTATGGAGGTTCATTTGTCTTATATCAATGATGCAATTGGAATTTCCTTGGAGGCAAATGAGGTATGCTGTTTAGTCAGAAAATTCTTGATTGGTGTGCCTACATAGTTCCACATGCTGTATTTCATCTGCAGCTTTTGCATAATTCTATAATGTAATATGTGTAAGTAGGATTGACCAAGAGATAATGTGTACTGTAGACATCTTATATGCAGTTGGTCCAAATGAGAGAATTAAATTGGATGCTACTGTACAGCAGGCAAGGGAACAGTGAACCGGATGACTGTTGAATGGTGGAATGGGAAACTTTCTGCTCATTATATTGCCCAATACCAAATCATTGTGGCATTGGTGTTTTATGCGTATGCACCGTTAAAGGTTAATCGGCATTATAACTAATAACCTAGATTTTTGTTTGCAACATTGAAATTGGCTACAGCACAATACTCGTGGATTGTAAAGATGCTGTAGGTGAGAGTAGTAATTAGTTTGCAATTTCATACTTACCTTGAAACTACTTGACTTCCATACGAAGCAATAATTTGAAGATTATCAGTTTAGAAATCACGTGATTGGGCAAGCTTGATGCAACTTACTAAGAATCTATCGTGGGATAGAGAAATCTCATTTGTTACACTTACCATAACCATAACCATAACTGTTGAATACTGTAGTATGATCATCTAATGAAGCTTGAAGCATATTATTTGAATACTTATATTGAAGAGCAACTGAAAATGTGACGAGGGTTTAAATGATTGGTTTATCCGACTGTTATATTTTGACTAACTGGATATATGTGCTGCTTGGCGTGGCTGAATTACAGATCTAGTTTTGCTACTGTCCCATCCCTGTTGTTTAAACCTTGAATTCGACACTTTGATTTTCAGTATGTAATTTGTGATACTTACATATTCCTTTTGCCTGTTCTGTATATAGTGGTCAGTTTTTTAATACTGCTAGGATATCCATGTAAAATCATCTTTTCCTTGTATGGAGAATCAGAAAGAGCAAAATCATTGAACCTTTTTTTTCCCTCTAATGTGGGATCAGATGTAAATGCACTAACTGGAATGGTGTTGCTTGAAGCTTCTGCTTATACAAGCATCTAATATGCTGTTACATCATAGATACTGTATATCATGATATTTTTAGACTGAGCAGCAATGCATGTATTAATTGTACATGCCATCTTTCTCAGCACTGACACAGAGAGAGAGTGATAACTCTCTTTTTTTCTTTCCCTTCGTTTCTTCTCTTTTTGCCTTGTGATATAAATGATGCGTTATTTTAAACAAGTGTATTTCTGTGGGAGAAGGGTAATTTTTTTTCCCATCTATGCTTGTTTCAGGTTGCTACTTTGTTGAAAAAAATGCAGTTGCAAGCTATTGTTTCAGAAGTTGAACACCCTAAAATTATTGTTTCTGTGCCTCCAACCAGAAGTGACGTTCTTCATCCATGTGATGTCATGGAGGTATTTATGTTGATGGAATAGTATTTTTGGTGGCTAATATAGTTGATTAGCATATTCAATTTTTTCTCTTTTGTTATTTCCCCCCCTTGCATTCTCTCCTTTTTTATATTTCCTTCTGATTTTTGTGGCAAGTAATATTACTTTCTGTACTTATTCATTAGACAAAAATATTTATGTTTCTATTTGCAGGATGTTGCAATTGCTTTTGGATACAATGAAATTCCGAAGAGAAAACCTGCCTCAATACAACCTTTGTCTCTGAATGAATTAAGCGATCTCATTAGATCAGAGGTAAGAATCCTAAATCGGCAGATATTCCTGTATATGGTGATGGATCCCTGCTGTTATTCATGTAGAATAAATTATCTTTTCTATCACCATGTTTCCTTTCAAGGTTGTCAAATTGATTTGGAGTTTGTATAATCTGGCAATTTTGTGAGCGAGTTTGCTCCAGAAATTTCGCTTTCAAGTAGAGCAAGATTGAGACTCAAATCTCAAGTTGAAAAGTTTGAAAGTGAATATGGAGCATAGTTGTCCATCATCTCATCTTTGTGTCTTCTTGGCATCATCAAAAAAATTTGAGTTTAATATGATATAGTTGTGCTTTACTTTCATTGTGGTTAAACTACAAAGTTATGTATTGGAAGCAGTGGTATTTTTTAGGATAATGTATTTAGATGCGTGCAAATGGAGTCATGGAGCTTGTATATAATATGAGTGCGTAAAATCTGTGATACAACTTGTCTCGGGGAGTGCTAGGTGAACTTAGTCAAAAGAAAGGCCAACCTCATTAGCCCCCTACTGAGTCTGGTGTGGATGCCAGACTATGAGGCATTTCTATAATGCGAGTTCAACCGTTTGCACCCCCTATTAAGTGAGCTTTGGCAATCTAAGTGTATGCTGGTGGAGTGTAAATTCTTGTGTAGGATGAATTCTTAACCACCCTTTCCCCCTTTGCCGGATGTGTATGGCCGCACAATATTCTAGCAAAAAATACTCACTGATGGTTCTGCTTCATCATTGTCACTCGCAGAGTACAAGTACTGGGGACAATGAGGGGTCATGCTCTGACGTTGATTCATGCAGGCTTTTATGCATGTTGCTCCATGCCCCCAGGGGAGCAAGCTGCTTATAGTTGTGTGCTCCATAAATACGTTAGAATAAAAAAGATGGAATTGATACATTTAGTGGTGCTTGGCTTTTTGAAATGTGTGCCTTTACTTCATCTATGGAAACCTTGTCACGACTTCTTCCTTTAAGTGCTTGTTTGGTATGAGAGTAATTGGAGAGAAAATTATAACCTATATTTTGTGGCCTAGAAGAGTTTTTTTTTTTTTTTGATTACCCATTTTATATTTCTGTTCAGATTGACATGGGTAATTTTTTTTTTTAAAAAAATGTTTATCATTTTCAAAAACATTATTTAAGTGACCTAAATTTGAGGGCATCTTTTCCTCTTATAGTATCCTCGTACCAAATGTGCACTAAATGATAAAGTTGAATAGACTTTTTGTTACATTGCCCAGTTCAGAACACTTCATTGGATTGGATCATTCAATCGATAAAAGTTAGATATGATGTGTACAACGGCGAGGACATAGTCAATGTGGGATGATGACTGATGCTTCCCAGAAATTTCTTGTTTGAAACAAACAATTGCAACTATCTATTTCCATCTTGGTAAAGATTTAATGATTATCTAGGCTTATTGACCAAGGCTGTGATCTCTTTGAATGCATGTGGGATGATGGTTTTGTTATTTGTATAATTGTATAATTCTATAAGCGTACACCAAACTACGACTTTATGAAAGGGATGTGAATATTAGATAAAAGATTCATGCAAGTTTGCCTGATATGTTGATTTACTATAACTTGATGGATCAAATGATCCTTACAACGCACATCATTCAAATTTATACCCCTTCAACTTTTAATGCTAGGATATTGGACTCCCATGGTGATGGACAATTAGGGTTCAATTTCAGATGACGTGACACATTACTTTTTATACATTTTTAAAACTACCCCTACTTTCTATCACAAACTAGTCTCTCACTGGTCGCCGATGATGATCGATTTGCCAGCATGTGGCATTTCTGTTGGCAGCGGTGGTTAACTATTTTGATCATCTATGGTATTTCGCAACTCCAGTAGATATAGGAGGTTTGTTGGACGGTGGACGCGCTTTCTCAATTCTAATTTTAATGTTTGGAATCAAGGATTAATACAAAGGAGTTCTGTGGGCTCTTTTTATTTTTGCAATATGATAGGCTTTTACCAAAAGGAAAAGTAGCTTTTAGTTGTTTTTCTAGTCTTTTGCTTTGATATCAGGAAATATCAGTTTCAGTGGGAAAGTGATGTTGCCCAAAACTCAATTTTTTGAAATTTATAGATTACTGTAAAGTAACTTCAAACAAACAAATTAAAGTTAAATGACATACCTAAAAGTGTCAATTTTCATTACTTCAAATCGGATTAAATATTAATTTACCAACAGACCCTGAGTCTACTTGCTTGTTATGTTTATTTTACTGTATGCATGAAAGTTGTTTCTTTATTGAAAATTTGCCATATGTATCCTTGTTTCTTTTTGATAGAAGATAGTTACATCATTTTGATGTTCATTACTGCATCTCTCATTCTCTCCTCTCTTTTCTTTCATACTGTATCTCAAAGATGTTCCTGGTTGTCTTGTAGATTTCAATGAATGGATTCACTGAGGTTTTAACGTGGATATTATGCTCTTATAAAGAAAACTTTGCCTTGCTGAATCGTGAAGATAACATGTCAAAGGCTGTTATTATTGGAAATCCACGTTCTTCTGATTTTGAGGTATGTGTTTATAAGAAGTATCATGAGTGGACTCTGCTTATATTGAGTGCTGTGGCTTGGGAGTGGGGTATCCAACTTTGGTTAATGTACTTAAATCATCTGGATACTATGGCAGTAATTTTTCTTTAGTAAAATATAGCTTTTTTCAGGATGCATATCGAAAATCTGACTCTTGAAAATCATGCGAATAGAAGTAGGAGATCATGTCTGACTTATGGCTTGTAATCTAAAGATCAATACTGGGTGCAGGTTTCAGCAATCATGGATCATTAAAGATGTTTTGGAATTGGGCTATGGGTTTGTTTTCTAGAATTGTGAATAGGAGAATGGAGATTATAACCCTAGTGAAGCAATGATTAATTTAAGGGATAAGCATGAGGTGTTGGGACAGTTACATTCGATGCGGAAAAATGTGTGTAGTTTCATACTGATTTGCTCCCTCTTTGTAGAAGCAGAATTTTTTTAGAGCCTTAATGGTGTTCAAATATTATGAAGTTTCAGCAACCATGGTTAAAGATGTTTTGGAATTGGGCTATGGGCATGTTTTCTAAAATTGTGAATTGGAGAATGGAGGAAATTGCAACCCTGGTGATGCAAGGACTAACTTTCAGGGTAGGCATGAGGTGTTGGGATAGCCACATTTGATGCGAAAAAATATATGCACTTTCATGCTGATTTGCTCCCCTTTTGCAGATGCAGAAATTTATTTTAGAGACTTAATGATGTTCAAATATAATGTGGATATTTTCTTTTAAGAATGAAAGGGGAACTGTGATCTTTTTAATTATGTATAAAAAGGATGGCTGGAGAATGGAAACATCGTCATTTGAACACCTTTTTCTTGCATGTACTTTTTAGAATGAAAATACTATATTTATACATTCCTTGGTACTGTGTTGTGGGTTTCTCCTGGAGCATCACATTTTCCTAGTTGTCCTTTCACATGCTTCAAATTTTATTGATTTATTTTTTGTACATAGTTTGATTGGGCATCCACTACATGTTGGACGCCTTTGATCACCTAGACCAAGCTGCAGTTTTCTTGAAAATCTCAATTAGTTCTCTGTTTCTACAGGTTGTTCGGACAAGTCTTATGCCTGGAATATTGAAAACTGTTGGGCACAACAAAGATCACCCAAAGCCTATAAAGGTAATTACCTGTTTATATTGCTGTAATTTTCATATTTTGGTTACTCTCTCCCATTTTGTATTTGAAATTGACATTTTTTGATATCAGTCATGAGTTGGGCAAATTTGTGGTCTGGGAACATATGTATCACCAGCAAAGTGTACACTTGAAGAGGCTGTAATAGGAATGTGTCTCATGGAGAAATAAAAATACAGGAAAGAAATTTGGGTGGGAGGGAAAGAGGAGGGAGACCAAACCACGTTTAGCAGTGGCAGCACTAGTCTCACTGCAGTTCATGCATGATGCACCCCCCCCTCTCCTGGGTTTCACTTGTTGACCTTTGTTGTACCCTTTACACCAACGCCACTTTCCTTTATTGCTTTTGCCAACATCACATTGAGGGCCTGTTCTATTTTCAGAGCTCATTAGATATTTTGCTGATAATAAAAGAATAAATATATAATTAATGATAATAATTATAAGAATGATATTAATGATAACAATACTAAGAGGAAAACCATTATGACATTAATTATTGTTAAATAGTAATAATAACTCATGTAAAATTCTCATCCAGATTAGTTGATATCAGGTCAGCAAATATAAGTTGTCTCTTGGTGCATATATAGATATTTTAGTTCACTTAGTTTGTGTCTGTCAGATTTTTGAAGTAGGCGATGTAGCAATATTAGATGAAAAGAAAGATGTTGGTGCAACCAATTGCCGTCAGCTTGCAGCACTTTACTGTGGTTCTACCTCAGGTTTTGAGGTAATTTTTATCTTCATTTCAGTGCTTTGACTGGATTTTGAGCTTGTGACTGTTGAATTGTGTCAAAAGTGGAGACGTGTGAAAAGAAGTCTGATTGCTTTAGATCTGTACTGCAGCTTATACACGGCCTTGTGGACAGAGTTATGGAAGTAATTGGAGCCCCTTTTGTCACAATTGGGGATCGTACTGGCTATTACATCAAGAGCTCAAATGTAAGATTTGCATGCCAACATTATTCGTTACAATGAAAAGCTTAGGCATTCATAGTAATGTTGTATACTTTTGCACATATGAAGGACCCAGAGTTTCTTCAGGGAAGACAAGCTAGCATCACCTATAAAGGAAAGCAGATAGGTACTTTTGGCATCGTCCACCCAGAGGTAAATTTAATTTCTGACTTGGGCTGAATGTATAACTTGATAGAAGTTGCTTTCAGGTTTTCTATTTTGATAATTTATACAGGTGAAAGCTGTCTTTATCTCAATTTACAAGACTAGGTTTCCTCCTGTCAAATATCTGTCATATGGTCTTGATCTTCTATAAAATGGTTGGCTTTGAGAAGGATCTCTTTGCAGAGAGAAATGGATCTCTCCTGTATATAGCTTTTTCCCTGCATAGTGTCAATCCTAATAGCTGTCTCTCACTGAAAATGCTAATAATGAATACTTCCATAAAGTCTTATCTGGCAATTACCAGTTAAGATACACGGTTCTACTTATGAGCCTTGACTTGTGATGCGGTTCTAGAGAAATTCTAAAATTCTAGCTTTATTATTATGTTTGTCCTTTTTTGAGTTTAGATACCATTTTTTCCTTATTTTGTTAATATATATTATTTTAATATTTAGTGTCATCGCTAATTAGGACATGCAATGTAAATAACCTAGATGTATTCTTTTATTAGGATTTTTAGTTTAAGAGAATTGAATATTCCGTTGGGTTTCACTTTACAACGTGCAAGGAGCTTTGCGTGGCAATAAAATCTGCAATCTTCCGTTGAGTAAGAGCTATAATGCAACCCAGGGCCTTAGCCTTTTAAATGAACTTAGGAAGCAAGAAATGCTTATTAGTTTGTTCTTTCAAGGATGATCATGAAAAGTTTTACTAAAAATGACAAAAATATCTACAAATATTAACAGCTGGAGAGTAATGTGGCTTAATTTATTTTTTGTCTTGTACTATATCCTCCTATATTTTTTGAATGCAGTATCACTAATTTCTCTTCTCTAAGATATGATCACTTTTTTTTTCCTAATTAAGAAAACTATCTTATGTCTCAAAGAATTCTCATTTACATTTTTCTCCAGAGGTTACTGTGATGCCTATGTGAAAGGTGATACTCGAAGCTGTATACAACTGATTATGAGATTGCATATGTACATGTAAGCTAATGAAGAGACGTGGATATGCTTTGTGTGCCGATAGGTTTTAGGCTGAAGTCTTACTTGGGCTTGTTATAGCCTAGCATTTCTCCTTTACAGACATGGCCCAAGTCTGTGGTTATGATCTGTTTTGGCTTCTAGATTAAACTAGTTTTTCATGCTGAGTCTGTCTTATCTCAACTAAGTAGAATGAGGGTATTGTCATCTCCTCAGCTAAAAAAGACATGCTTCTTGCTACTGCTCTGGTAGGAGTTTTGAAAGTCAAATGTAAGCAATACTACTATATAAGCCTTGCAGGTTACTCTACCTTTAGTTTTAGGATGGAGCCAAGTTTGGCTTACCTATCATCTCTATACACGCCATCTTTACTAACTTCACACCCAAATACTCCCTCATTTTTTATTTTTCTAAAACTACCCCTCATTTTCACTCTGCCTCCCAACACTTCCTCTCAATTCTTTCTCCTCTTTCATCCTCTATTCAACCAAAGAAGAAACAATCATAAAAACAAACAATCATCCACCATTTGTACACACTAGATCTATAAAAGTTAATGTACATCTAATTTTATTCTTAATTTTTTTATTTATAAAATTACTTATTTTTGAACTTAAGTTAGTATGGATGATTTGGTGTTTGATTTTTGATTTTAGTATATTATTTGCTTTAATTGGCTGTTTATACGTATAGATCAACCTAAATTAAGTAATTTTTTAGATTTTTTTTTAAAATTTCGAACTTCAAAATTTTCATTAATTTAACAAGTCATTTTTTCCTAAGTTTTAGACTTGACAGATGAATCACCTGTATGAACTCCTCCCTAATGGGACACTCACCCATATGAACCTCTCTCCAAAGGGGCACTCACCCGTATGAGCCCCTTTTCAATGGGTCGCTCAGCTGTATCAACCCTTACCTAATGTGTAAGTCACCGGTAGATACCCTCCACTGACGTGTCACTCACCCGTTAGTTGTTATTACAATTAATTATTATGATATATATTATTAGTAATTAATGTTAATTATAATAAATAATATTGTAATAATTACTATTATTGATTATAAATTATTAATAATATCAATGAAAATTAATATTAATATTAATTATTGTTAATAATATTAACAATGATTACTATTTGTTTCAAGTATTATTAAAAAATTTAATTATTAAATATAATTGATTATTAATGTTGCTTATTATGGGTAATTATTTCTAATGAATAATAATAATTGTTATAATAATAATATTTAAAAATAATTATACATTTAAAATGTCAATTACTATATATTATATAATGATTATTAAAAATAAAATTATAATTTTTATTACTATTTATTAATAATATCATTATTGTTATTATTAATATTATTTTTTATGACTGATATAATAATATTATTATTATTATCAATGATTATTATTTTGTTTAGTTTTTTTATTATTGAATGTGGATTAATTATTGAATTTGATATTATATATTGTGTATTGAAAACTGAAATATTGAAGATTTAGGATTGAATATTGAGGCAGAGAAGAAGAGAAAAAATAAGATGGATATGTGTAAAATGAGGGGTAATTTTATCGAACATAAAATATAATTCCTTTTGAGGGGTGTGAACTCATCAAAATGGGACACACCTTGGCTTATATATGGTTGTGTATGGTCTAAGCTTTCACTCTTTCATATGAAAGGATAATGCATGAAGAATATCAGAGAATCTTGAGCTCCACTGTATTTTTTTCATCGATTATAATGATGGGCAATGCCCTTCATGGCTTACGAGTATTGATTTCTCTCTTTTCAGGTTTTGAATAACTTCGACATTCCAGACCCTTGTTCTTATGTGGAACTGAATTTGGAGAGTTTCTTGTAGTTCTTTGCTATTAGCAGAGTAAGTTATTTTGGATCTATTTAGTTATTGTGAAATATCATGAAATGCAGATGTACTTGTTGAGCTGTTAGATTCTATCTGTGTGCAGATAAGACAACAGTCCAGGCTTTCCTCGTATCACGAGGAATGAGCCAAATCGGAAGATAGTTTTCTGCACAACATGTAATTGCTGTAACATTTGTTTTTTTCTTGGCTTCTCCCTTTGAAGTCTTATCGAAGAGATCTTTGGGAAATTATATAGCAAGAGTTACCATTTGATATTTCACGGGGTATTTGAACGTGTACTTGTTGACATATCTTACCTAACTAAAAGGATTTTATTTGCTCTGTTTCATTGCTTCAATTTTGCATTATCCATCCTAGCGTGCTTTCTTGTTTCAGATTTTGTTCCTTATGATATGTGTCGATCAGATGATATTCAAATTCTTAATTTTAAGTTAAAAAATATTTTATTTCATAAGGGGCCTTAGATATAAATATTTTTTTTTTTTTTTAGTCGGTGAACCTGTTGTCAAAGATAGCTTCGAATCGTATAGTTTAGTGTATGAAGATAACCGTAACGGCTACTTCTAGTAGATAGTTTTACTCTCTTTATGTAAGTTGCCATGTTTACCACTTACTGTATGAAGATAGAAGTAATAATTAGAAAGATGTTTTAGTTAGTTAAGGTCATGGGTACTCTAAGCCCCCCTCCCCCCCACCAAGAAACTAGTATAGATAAAACTAGTTTGTAAAATAGTGTATACGAACAGGCACGCTACGTCGGAAGTTTTTGTGAGAGCTTCACCTTCCTGGAAGTCACTTGGATGTGGAGATGGATCTTGATGATTGCAAAAGTTGGGGATTCTTCTACCGGATCGAGTCATTGTGAGACATGTCGCTTTGTTTCTCGATCATGGCCACAATGATTCTGGATATCCAAGACGGGGTTCGACTTTAAATGGTGCTTTTCCGTCCATATCACATTTGGAAATATTCTATCCAGAATAGATTGAAGGCTCTTCTTCGGTTGGTGTTCCCTCTGCTATTGTTTACCAATGAAAAATGTTTCAGGAGTGGACTTTCTGCTTCACAGAGCTGAACTTTGTAGGTTGCGTATCTCGTGATTGTTCAATGTCAGTTGATTAATGACATTTGCTTCCACCTTATCATTCAACCGAGTTTCGCCTATACCCATTACAGATTAGTTGGTTGCCTACCTTTATACTAAAACTAGAGCATTGAACAGTAAAGGGATACTGGTTTAGTTTTAGTATAAAGTAGGTACGCTCAATACCATAGCGTGGGACATAGATTGTGTTAAACGAGATAAAAGGTTGGAGTTAAGTTGTGGGATTATTAGATATAGTCGAGCTTCTTAAGGCAGAGGTATGGGGGTATTTTGGGTCAAGGGTTGGAGACTATGTCGTCATAACATTTATATAAAACATGAGTACCACGCAACAAAAAATAATAGGTGGACAATGAAATCTTTCGTTCAGGTTGTTCGAAGGAATATTTTAGTGAGATTAGTTGGGAGCTCCGTTTGATATCTAAAAATGTGAAGCGTTTTGTTTTTCTTTATTTTATTTATTTATCTATCGTGCTTCTCTTTGGAAGAGAAGTAGACGAGTCTTATGTATCATTCAGATCAGAATTCATTTTCTCAATCCCCTAAAGTGGGTGGCAAAAAGGATTTTTGATCAAGTAAAATAAGTTCAATAGTAGTTATTAAGAGTCACTAAATAACAAAAAATACAGGGTTCATTTGGTATGAGAATAATAGGGATGGAATTTTTTTTTCATATATTATAATTTTTATATTAAGTATTTAATAATAATAATATTTTTAATAAAAAATTTATTTTAAATCATATTAAAATATAAAATAGATATTTATCTGAATTTAAAAAAATTATTATATAAAATATAAGAATAATTTTTTTATCCGTATTATTTCATACCAAACAAGCACTTATGAGAGTTTGTTTGGCTGGGTGGTTGTGCTAGCCGAGGTCTCCTATTCAAATATATGGTTGGGATCCGAGGTGAATGTTTTGACAGCATTCAAAATTGCTTCCCAACCTTTTCATTCACTTTCCTTAGGATAGTGGGGGTAAAGGGGCACTGGATAGTTGTCTAGCCAAAGATTGTTCGGGAAAAATAGCCACTGCCCTAGTATGGGACCACAATGCTAGCTTGCTATATCTGCAATTGGATAGGTCGGATTATATTGGGTTGGTTCGCTCTCGGATTATATTTTTTACTTGTTATTTTATTTAATATGGGTTGATTTAGATTATTTTAAGATGTTTTATTGTTTGGATTATGTTGGATTCAGGTTTGAGGCATTGTAGATCCAGATTGCGTTGGGTTAATTTATTGGATTAGGTTGGTTATGGGTTGGGTTAGAATCATATGCCACCCCGATTATCAAGGCGTCGTCCATCTTACGACTTGCGAGTCTCAATCTATATCTTGGTGCTGAGGAGGACTTGTTTGGGTGTCCCATTTGTGTGAAATCGAGACGGATCAAAAAGAAATTAAAAATTTGCCTTTAGATGCTTAGCTTTATTTTCCTTGTAAAGAGTCGGAGGCTATGGAATATTTAATGTCCCTTTTTCTTTTCATTATTTAAGTTAGATTGTCTCCAACTTGTTCAATTAAAATACAATAAAATAACTACATCAAAATACTTATTTATTTTTTTCTATAAATAAATATTTATATTAATGTACTTTCGGCATAAGAAAAATATTATCTCTTAAAAATCAATATTTCAACATACTTGTACTAAAATTTCATTTTTAAAATAAGAGTGTTATAAGATTTAAACATGATTTTACTACATTCATGACATAGTTATTAAGAAATCACCACATATCTACTGAAAAATTAATATAACAATGGTAGATAAAAAATCATTATGGTAGTTATTAAAAAATGAATACAACATCAACGAAAATTTATTGTTTATAGTTGTTAAAAAATATTTTTATTATTGTTGAAAAGCCATGATAATTATTATAAGAACTGTTGAAAATTCATTACATAAAAATACAAAATTGCTACATACTTATTGAAAAAATAATCATATAATTATTTTGAAAAATTATTTGATGACAGTTGAAAAACAACACAAATAATGATGATTTTTTATTAAACCATTTGTTAAAAAACTATCGTACAAATATTGCAAAACCATTGCATAATAATTGAAAATTCATCACAAGTACAACAATGATATAAATTTATTACGATGAATGTTAAAAAAAAAACTAAAGAAAAAATATCACATGGCTATTAAAAATCAGTGTAACAATAGCAAAATTTTATTATAGTAATAGTTGAGAAATTATCAAATTGTTATTGAAAAATCAATAGGACAACTATGATGATTTTTAATAAAATAGTTATTGAAAAATTATCACATAATCATTAAAAAATACCACATAGTTGTTAAAAAAATATTATGTAATTATTTTAAAATCTGTAAAATAAATTATAATTTTTTTAAATATTATCATATAATTGTGATTTTTTTACTTTTAAAATATATTAATGTATGTCTTTATTTATTAAAAAAAAATTGTGAAACATTCTAAACTTTTTTTTTACTGATCTATAATAGATATAATTTATTTTTAAAAATCTAATAAAATAAATATACTTATGAATATATCACTACTATAAAATAAAAATTACTAATATTTATGACAATATCACCGGTTGCAGGGCGAACATTTTGCAACCATTTTCACATTGTATTTCGCCTTTCGTCCTGTCTTGTTCCCCGACCGACCTCCTTGTTTTCCATACGTCTCTTTCTATTCACGCGGCCACCCTGATACTCTCTCCGGTGACCGAGAAGCGAGAACGCCAGAACGGATATGTATTATTTTACTTGATTTATATAATTTCAGCTTATTAGGATTATAGTTTTATTTCATTTTCTGATGTTTGCTAATTGCTTCAATTTAAAAGCCTTTTGTTGCCTGAACTAGGCGCCTCTATCTCGACGCTGCAAGAGTGCGTTCTTTCACCCAAGCTTAATAGAGGTATTCTTTTCTGGTTTTGTTTCGTTTTGTTGATTAATTCGATCTTTAAATTTGTGAAATTATCTTCGATCTTTGCTGATAGCGATTGTAGGTGTTAAACATGTCTTTAGTTCGTTAACTTTGCTCGAAATTGGTTGATTGCCAGATCAGTTGTGTGATAAGTAGATGCATGACTGATTATCGAGTGTATATACTTCTTAACAGACCATCATCGTAGCATATGTTTCGGTACAATAATGAAAGAATGTATACACTGTATTTTCTAATTGCTATATCATGTATCGCTATTTATTTATTATTCATCAACTACTATGTCAGATACCCATGAAACCAAAATCATAGATGCGCTTGTGTAAAACTAATTTTTTATAAATGATTTATTCACCAATTTGCTACGCGAGGCTTGCGTGACTTGTTAGTTGTTATTCAAGGAATTGCCGCAGAGAGTCTGACCATATCCTACTTTCAGGCATGGAATCACAAAGTGGTCAAACTGAAGTAAAGAGCACTGCGGCACCGACTCCAGCTATTACTTCATGTAGGAAGAAGAAGAAAGACGATGCAACTTTCTTAGAGGATGTGAAGGACCACATCGATGAGTTTATTAGTGCTTCAATGGATGAACATAAGACTTGCTTTAAGAAAACTATTCAGAAGGTGAGCTTCATCTTGATACTGCTATCATGAAACATTTTGTGTGTGTGTGTGTGTGTGAGTGATAACCCAGAAACTACTAATAATAATAATATTTACAAATAAATAATAATGATATCATACTAAAATCAATCAATGAGAATACTTTTATGAATCTGCTATTGGCTTTTAGACTACCTGTACGGCTGTACCCTGATTAATTGCATTCAAACTATGTATCTTTCAAACCATAGACGTATATATGTATATTGTGTGTGTGTGTGTGTGTATTGGCTTTGGGCTTAGACTATAATCACCCAATCATCCCTCACTCTGCTACTGTCCAATTTATCCTATTTCCTTGCACTTGTCTCCCAATGCCTGCCTTGGACTAATGCCGCCTATTTATATAGAGGTAATTATTAATAAACTTTTATCCTTGTATGTATATTGTAATCATGCGTAGTCCTTTGATTATGTTTGCGTGCTATAGCCTGTTGCACATAGCATCCTTTGACTATTACTTAGTCAAGTTATAGAGGATGCTTTCGGTTGTATTTTCGTGTTGAATAATTATCGGTATTGTTCTTGTACTCAATAAAGTTAACAATTATTGTTTCAATAGATGTTGCTCTGTTGTAGCGTTGCTATCTATACGAGTTTCTATGTAAATAGCAGCTTGTGATAATTTCCGACTAGGGGTAGTTTAGGGGTGTTACTGTGTGTGCATGCAAGTGCATCGCATTCTGAATAAAGATCATTGTGGTGACAATGTTTAGTCAATGTATCGGTTTGATGATTGTGCTTGTAATGTGTCACTTGGCGTATTTGTTTATGTGTTTCAGATGTTTGGAATGTCAAAGATCGTTGCACAGAGGAGTGCTGAGCAAACAGAAGTAGAAAGTGTTCTCCCTCTTCAGACAACACTATCAGATTAGATTTCACGGTAGACACGGTTGCTTAATCATATCGCTCTACCGGTGGGTCTTTCCTCGGTGTGGCTTTTGTATTCTCTTTTTAAACAAACCTCTCTGTTAGTGAAATTAAGATGTCCCACACTCGTACTCGTGTGAGCTTAGGTAGAAACTAACGCGTCTATCTGTATTCTATGTACTGCCATTGTTTCATAACTTGAGCAACATTGTAGTGAATGATTATGGTGGCTTCGGGTCCTCTTCCTTTTTCTTTTCTTGCAGGCCCGGCTGAGGGTATGTGCGCATTGATCCCTGCACATGTACCCCCTCTTACGGAGGGCCTGCAAGTTTAACGTTGCAGATTTGCAGATGTATAACAGTTATGTACCTCTGGTAGGATGATAGATGCATGTTTTAATACCCTTGCTGCAGTACCCGAAATCAATTCCTAACTGCGGCACTTCTTTTTTCATTTTATTGACTGTTAATGTAAAATTTGTGCTGAAATGAGAACCAGTGATGCTTTGTGGCTCACTGGTAATGGTGTTTTCTTTCTTCCATGCAAGGCGACACTTGAATCCAAAAGTGACATCGTACACATTTGTCTCTTTTCATTCATATTGTTTAGGAAGCAGTCCCTTGTTAGGACTATTTTTTTTGTTCATTTTTTATTGTAGGTTTGACTTCTTGTCTGGTAAATTATATCCTCTCCTCACCGATGGAATTTCTAACTTATGTTGAATAATTTGAAAGTTTAGTTATGTTAAATGACACAGTCCACGGTTAATCATTTATTAATTTTTGTTCTTTACATGTTTATATATATATATATATATATATATATATATATATATATATATATACATATACATTTCTTATCTTGATTAAACATAGTAATTGATATATATTTGTTTTATTTTTACTACTTGGTATGGTAACAAATTTATACTCATAAGGCTTCTCTTTAATACTGAAATGGGAAGAGGACTAGTTACTGGACAACCCAAAACAGGGCATGTGGACTCACGCAGGAATGCTGGACCTAAACAACCATTGTCTAATATTGAGAACAAAAAAAAGTAGACCCATTCCCAGAAGTTCAGAACTATCCCCACACTTCTAACCATGAAAAAACAGAAGTCCTTGGAGGATACTTCGATCGGGAGATTTGAAATTCTCCCAGGACTCACCTTGATACTAGAACGGAGAATGATACCCTTGCTTTGGCTATGAAATTTGCTCCTTGTCCGCCTCAGCTGAGAATCTAAAATTAATCCTTGTCATAATGATAACGAACAAAGAAAAGTTCCTCTTTTGGAATGTAAAAGGAGCTAGAAATAAGGCATTCTACTGCTACTTTAAAAGTTATGGTAATACCTGTCATCCCTATTTGTTAGTGCTCGTTGAGACTAAGATTAGCAAGCATAAAGTTGAAGTTGTGATAAGATGCCTTCACTTTGGTGGAAATGCTCGGGTGGAAGCTCATGTTTTTATGGGTGGTATTTGGGTTCTTTGGGATGATACCGTTCTCTCAGTGAACATTTGTTGTGCCTCCTCTCAACTCCTTCATATAGAAGTCACTCTTCAATATGGACATTTGTTTGCCTTTACTAGTATCTATGTATCTCCCATATCTAGGTCGCGGGACAAGCTTTGAGAAGAATTGTTCTCCATCTTGGACACGATTTAATTGCCTTGGTTGTTGGGTGAAGACTTCAATGATATTGTTTCATTATTAGAAAGAAGAGGGGGGAGCGCTCGTCAACTCTCCCAATGCATGTTGTTCCAACAACGCCTCTAATTTTGTGGGCTTGCTGACCTTAGCTCCTCGGGTCCTTCCTTCACTTGGCATGGAGTTGTGGGGGGTAGGAAAATTAGCTCAAGAATTGAATGGGTTGTAGTATCTGATGCACGACTCTCCCTTTCCCCCCATGCTCATGTCCATCATCTTGCTAGAACTTACTTCGATCACCATCCAATCCATCTTTCTATAGACTATGGTACCCTTGCTTCTCCTTCTCCATGATGTCTTAGCTTCCATAATAATATTATCTCTTGTGCTTCATCAATCTATGATTGGAATAAGAATCATTTCTGTAACATTTTTTTTTCTAGATATAAGAGACTCACGGTTGTCTTCAGGGTGTTCAAAATATCCTCTCAATTTCAGATCTTGGCGGTTTGTGCAAACTAGAAGATCAACTTCTACAGGAATATAACGTTGCCCTCATTCAGAAGCATCTCCATTAGTTTCATAATGCTAATGTAAAGGCTGCCAAACTCCAGGATTGTAATACTAGGTATTTTCATCTCACAAGTATCCATAAGAAGCGGTGGGCTTTAATACACTATCTTAAGAATGAAGAAGGATATTGGATCCATGATCAATACACCTCAAGTAACTCGTCCGCCATTTCTTTGTCCAGTTGTGCATGTCGGAAAACTTTGATCCTTCATGTATAGAGATCCTAAATCTCTTTATGGGTCTAGTTTAATGTGAATATGCTAATTTGTGCAAGCAAGTTAGCCAAGGGAAGTTAAAGATGCAATTTTTTTCATGGGGCCTCTTAAAAGCCCTAGATTGGATGGGTTTAGGCCGATTTTCTTCCAGTGTTGTTGGCATACAATTGGTCCCAATCTTCACTCCTTAGTTTCCCAAGCTTTCTCTTTGAGCTATTTTCACCCTTCTTTCAATATACGCTCATCATACTTATTCCAAAGGTTGATAATACCACCTCCATATAGGAATTTTGACCTATCGTTTTGTGTAATGTAGCTTACAAAGATATTACCAAAGTCCTCACTAGTAGGCTCAAGCCTATCATGGATAGAATTATTAGTTCAGAGTAGAGTAGTTTCTTATCGGGTTGGCAAACTTGCGATAACATCATCATTGTTCAGGAGCTTGTGCATACGATGAGAAGATTGAAGAGAAAGAGAGGAATTATGGCTTTGAAAATTGATTTGGAAAAATCCTTTAATAGAATTTCATGGAGTTTTATCGAAGATACCCTCTGGTGTGTTGGTCTACCAAAGATTATCATTAAGCTCATTATGCACTGCATCTCATCTCCTACAATCAGAGTGATATGGAATAAGGAGGTTTCCAAGCCATTTTCCCCTTCAAGGAGTATCCGACGGGGTGATTCAATTTCTCCCTACCTCTTTATACTTTATTTGGAACGTCTTGCCCACATTATTAGATAAAAGGT
Organism: Tamarix austromongolica; assembly: GCA_039764185.1. Lineage (NCBI taxonomy): Eukaryota > Viridiplantae > Streptophyta > Magnoliopsida > Caryophyllales > Tamaricaceae > Tamarix > Tamarix austromongolica. Next base: position 79,085,704 of record CM077814.1, on the reverse strand, counting down.
TGTTGTGAAACAATGGAAGCCTTCTTCCATTTCACGGGGAGATTCAAAGATTTCACATTTATTTTTTGCAAATGATCTCTTACTCTTCACTTGAGCCTGTCATACTTAAGCTAGAGTTATCATGGATTGTTTTAATACCTTTCAGAAGGCTTTAGAACAAACATTAAATGTTAACAAATCTACTCTCTTTATTTCCCCTTATACTGATATGGGTGTTGTGAACAAAATTCAATTTGTTATTGGAATGAATTCAGTTGAATCCATAGGGATATACCTAGGAGTTAATGCTTATGAAGGAAGGAGAAACAAGGGATTCTACACCTTGGTTGTCGATAGACTAAAAAACGAAAGGATTTTACTAGGTAACCTCAAATCTTTTCCATGGCAGGTCGGGCCACCTTAATTTATGTAGTGTCAACTACCTTGCCTATATACACTATGTAGACTGAGAAGCTTCCAAAGGGTGTCACATAATATCTTAATCGTTTGAATTATGGCTTTCTTTGGGGTTATAGTACCCATAAAAGGCAAATCCACTAAGATAGTCGGACTTTACTTTGTCACCCAAAGAACAAGGGAGGATTAGGCCTACATTGTATGGAAACAACTAACCAGTCTATTATGATGAAACTTGCTTGGGATTTCATGCATTGAAATGAGCTACTCTGCGTCAGACTTCTATGGAAAAATTATTGCAAGCATAGCCACTTACACCCGGGCCACATTCTAGCTAATGCCTCACCTTTATGGAAAATTTTGATGAGAGCAGTGAAGCAACTTCAACCAAGCATCAAATGGATTTTTAGGTCAAGTGGCAACATTCACTTTTGGATTAACTGGTGGTTAAGATATGCTCCTTTAATCCACTTAATTAGAACTAACCTTCCTAATAATTAAAAAAATGAATTGGTGAGTGACTACTTTGGCCCTCACTGTCTATGGAATTGGCATTTGCTACAAGATTTCTTGTCCACTCAAAAATTAATGGAACTTGCAACGTTCTATCTAGATCTAGATAGTAGCCTTATTGATTACCCTATATGGGGACTCACTGATGATGGATTTTTCAGCTTGAAATCTACCTATAACCTGCTCAGAGAGGAGACCACCCTTAGCTCTCCTAAGTGGTCCCTCATTTGGAAGCTTAAGGTGCGCCAAGGTATCAAATACTTTGCTTGGCTCGCTGTGGATGACAAAGTCCTCTCGAATGACAACTAGCCTCAAATGCTAATTGCAAACGTAAGATATTCTTTATATCCTCTGAGACCACCCTTTTCGTAGGACAATTTGGAATGATTTGCTTCGGGTAGGAGACAACAACAACTTCTTCACAAAATATCTACATAGCTAGTTTTGGGAAAATCTATGTTAAACGTGCAGCATGGAAAGTGTTGCCCCTTTGGGCTTTAACTTTCATCATGACCTGTTGGAGGTTGTGTTGTTGGAGAAATAAGATGACCCTCTGTGGCTAGGATTATTGTCCTCCGAGGACGGCAATATGGCTCCATAAGTTTGTTCTTGAAGAATGTCAGGCTTGGAATATCTTACATGAACTCTATCACCCTAAAAGCAGGAAGCATTGGAATGCTCTTGCTTGGTAAGGATGGCAACGGGGGTGGGTTGGGGACGACAACTCCCTCCCCATTCCCAAACTAGATAAGGAAAATAATCCCTGAATCCTACCCAATTTTCTTTTTTTCTTATCAAAGAATCCCCAATTTGATCCCCGTAGGAACTAAATCCCTATACTCGACCCGATCGTTGAACTATTTTTCATCCCTGATCATTCCCCAACCTTAAAACCTGACCCGATATTTGAAATCCAATCCCATCCCTAATACCCAATCTTATTTTTTTAAAATATATTTAAATTTATATTCTATATAATAATTATATATATAATATATAGAATAATATAAAAAATATGTAAAAAAAATTTTGGGGAGGGTTTGGGGATGAGGACTCCAAACCCGTCCCTACCCTATCCCCAATAAAAATCCTTGAACTCAAACCCAATCCCCAAAATCTATTCCAAAACCTGATCTCGAATGGGGAATCCTTGACATGGCCCCTAACCCATGGAAACAATTGTCATCTCTATTATCTAATCTCCTCTTTATCAAGAAGTCGTTAAAATCAACGTTGATGGTAGTGCTTAGTTGAACCCTAGAAGGATTACCACCGTGGAGTTGCACGTGATAATACTGAACATTAGATTTTTAGTTTCTCAGCTAATTTAGGTTTTGGTATAATCTTGTTGGCCAAATTATGGGGCATCTAGTATGGTCTTCGTGAGGCTCTTAGACGAGGCCATGACCGAATATGGATTGACTGCAATTCTATAGTGGTTGTACACCTCTTGCATGATGATCATTCACCTGCTAGCATGTATGTATCTCTCGTGATGGCCTGTGGACAATTGATGGTATAATTTCGTTCTTGTTGGATCACTCATAGTTTCATGGAAATGAACATAATAACCAATCAAATGACTCATTTAGGTCACCGCCTTGCTTTTGGTGTGAAATCTTACACCATTCCCCCTTCCAAAGTTAGGAAAATTTTGATGTTCGACTAGGTTGGTGGAGTTAGCTATCTCCAAATTTGTATGGAATGAACTTTACTCATTTTTGGGGATTGTATTCCCCATTCTCAAGTGAAAAAAAGGCTTCTATTTAATAGAATATATATAATATCTAGATTTTGGCTGATTGGATATGAAACTTTCCCTTTCAATTTATAAGATAGTTTATTAGGTATTAGTAAAAATAATTTATAAAAAAAAAATCATCATCGTTGAATTATGTATTAGTATGTATATGTGTGTGTGTGTATAAGTTAATTATTAGAATGATGACACTTTTAAAATTTGAAATGAAAACTTGTGTGTGTGTGTGTCTATATATTTTCAAAGTTTTATTTAATATTTGAATTGTGGTTAATTGGAGTGAAGTTAAGTTTTAATCTAAATTGACCCTACTTTTTTAATCATTAAATTGGTTTTTTAAAAAATATTAAGGTTAATATTATAATAAAATTTTATGGTATTTGACTATTTACTTTCATTCATTACAATCTAAATAAAATTATAATTAATTTATTTATATTAATATAATAAATATCTAATAATATTTTAAAATATTTACACAACTTCACCGGACTTAGGTTCACATTCATAATATAGTTTAAATTAGCTTTACCTTTATAATCTAACTTGGATTTGATTCAATTCAAATGCATAGATGGTTGACAAAGTTTTTGTATTTAAATTTGTGAGAATACAATAATAATATAATTATTGTATGGAACATATATTTTTTTATCTTAATAATTATATCTTTTATGGGACCGAAGTTTTTCATTATAGCGGCCCTGGTTTCTAATATGAGAAGATGGTTCCATCCTAAGAGAATGTTGGCCATGAAAGTCTGATGGGAAGTGTTTGTTGCTATTCTAAATGTTGGGCTTATATTGCCTTCAAGTGAGCCACGCAACCCCGTTGTAGTCCTTGTGGAAAATCACACACTCATGTCGATAACTTTTTGTTGACTGTGGTTATGGGAGTGGGAACGAACTAGAGTGGTTGAGATACTTCTAGACTAATATGTTTATAATTATTAAAATAAATAATATAATCATATTTATTAATAATAATATAATTACTAATAAAATTATAATTATGATAATTAATTATTAAAAATATTTTTATTATGATTATTATTGATATTTTAAGGATGATGATGATGATTAAAACCAACTTATACTCATAAGCTCTCTAGACAAAAATTTATTGGACTTTTAATTGGGTTTAAAAACGTAGGTCTATAAAAAGGTGGGTTGTACATATCTCTTATTAATTATCGGGGTCTAACTCCAATAAAATGGATTGAATTAACTTTGAAAGGTGCAAAACCATGGCAAACCCATGGTTGCCTTAACACACCAAGTTGGAAATTTACATTGATAGGTTGATTAACTGCTAGATTAGCATACAATAAAAATCTTTACTGCAAAATGAGAGACAAAGAGGGAGACTGGAAGTGGATATGAATGATTGACGGACTTCCTCGAACTAAGCTCATGGATTAACTAATGAAACATGGACATATTTTTGTTGATAATTAGGTGTAGGAAACAACACCAGATAAAAACAAACATCATAGAAAGAAACTAAGAAACAAAGGGGCCACACCCTAATGAACCACAATCACAAGAAGGCATGGAAATTATGGGTCACCTCCTCAACTCTTTAAGAAAAATCATTTCTTCGAACCTTGATCCAAAAACCGATTCTTGATTTGATGAGTATGATCATCCAACTTATATAGAATTGCTTATACAGCAACATGGACATCTACTAACCAAAGATACACTATGTCATAGGAAAATTATTTAGGATCATCTTTACCTGTTATGTCTCAATTAAATAGAAAACTAGAATCATAAGTTCAACAACTACACCTCCCTAGATAGAATATAGTTAAAACTACAAACATTGAGCATTACAGGGTTTATCAAAAGCAATTTTGTCATTTGTTTTCAAAACAATTGTAGCGATAAAGAAAAAAGAACTTGGAAACTCCCTTATGAGTGCACACTCATCCTGATTATCTTGAAAATTTGGCACTACAGAAATAAGATCCTCGTCAAATCAGTAGATAATCATAATTTATTGAGCATCCTCTTAAGATGAGTGTTTGAATGGTGTTACTTATCAATAAATAGGTCATGAAATCATACATACAAGGGCGGAAAGGATCATGATTGGATGAGATCCACCTAACAAAGGTTGGGAAAAACTCAACACTAATGGATTTGCCTCAAACAATGATCACAAATCAGGGGACCAGATGTCTTCTTTTAGATCACAAAGGTAGTTAGATGGGGGTTTTCTAGAACCATGGGAGTAGCTAATAGTATAATGGTAGAATTTAGGGGGGTTAGGGGATAGTCTCTAGCTTGTAGTTACCTTAAGATTGAAAAAAGTTCAAGTGGAATATGATGCATTATCTATGGTTTATCTTCTACACTAATATCTTGCCACTCACTCATGTCTTTGTATCATCTTGGATTCTAGGGTCCTTCTGCAGCATTTCTTTGAGGCGAAGTTCACTCATGCTTTTAGAGAATTCAACAAGGTGGCAGATAAGCTTACCACTTTTGGCAATCACTTGTATGTTGATTATATATATATATATAGCCTTACTTTTATATATGATATTCTGGTAGATGATTTTAAGGGAACTTTATTTTCAAGACTTGTAACCATTTGTGTGTGCATGTGTGTGTGTGGAATTTGACGGGGCTTTTTAGATAACCTCAGAAATGGTTGATTTTTGAAACTTTGCCCTTGATAGTGCTACAAACAACTTCATTGGTAGGTGATTCTTCAACAGTTTCCCCTATGTTTCCATGTATATTTTAGTTACATGTACTTTCACCCTTTAATTTTTCTTCTATTTTTTCTTTCTTTATTTTGAGGATGGTTAATACAAGTGGGTGATCAAAATGCTTATTTACATGTGCTTGGTAACACAATAACAAACCTAATTGAGTTTCTCCTTAAGAAATTCCAAGTACTCCATTAGATGGTCCTTGTTATATATTCACATTAATATGAGATGCATTTTTCCTATTATGTGTATTCTGTGAAAAAACATGAAACCTCCGGCAAACAAAAAAGTGACATAGGATTTGTTTGGTAAATTAATATTTGATGTAGAGTCTAATCTAAGTTGATATATTAATATATTTGGATACATATTTTAAGATTCATTCATTCATTTGAAATTGCTATATAAGTTATAATAAAAATAATGGTAGCTTTAAACATTTATAAAAAAAAAGACGTGTCACGATAATTTGAAGTAAATGGATAATATGATAACATCACTTGGGGATGAATATTAGACATGTGTTGTTGAATTGAAACCATTTATAGTATGGTAGTGAGTTTTTGCTTTATTATATGTTGGAAGTTAAATTTGTTTTAACCCAAATAAATGGGCATGGGCTAGGTAAGACGAATATTAGTTTTGTGATTTTTAGACTTAATAGATAAAATGATCCATTTATTAAAAGTTCCCTTGTATAAAATATTTGGATATTTATGAAAAAGAGTCTAAAACTTTATAAAATATTAAATATTAGTTTACAAGCATATTGAAATTAGTAAAATATCTAAGATATTAAAATGAGAATTTTAGAGAAATATTTATAGCCTTTATATTTAAAATGAGTTGGCATAATTCTGAACATAGGATAAAGAGGTGGCATGTTGTAAAGAGGGTTAAGTCTTCCCATTTTGTAACCACACCAAAAAGTTAGTTTCATACAAGATCAACATATTTCACTCACTCTTCATCATTCTTCATTTCTAAAATTATGTTATGCTATAGCATCTTCCATAATAACTTGAAACCATCCATGGGTATACTCCTTTTCAAGTTTTTGCTGGGACTATATCTATGATTCGTTCTTACATATCCCTCAAGTTAGGCTTGTCGATTTGAATTCCATGTACGATATATAGTTCCAAAATTTCAATTCATTTTAGCATCCTGGTTCTTTTTTTCTACCAAGGAGTGTATGATATGTAGTTCGATCAAGAATTATGAGGGTTCAACTCCCTCACATCTCTTATTAATTTAGTGTTGTCTTTTATAGAGTGTTTTGAGTTGTATAGATTTGGACTTTTAATAATCATTTTTCACATAACCATTATTAAAGTATATCGTTAGTGTGTTTTTTAGGGTCTTTGATGATGGTTTTAAAACTATTATTAAGTCTCTAATGATAAACAATTTGATAACACTTGATAACCATTATCAAATTCTAAAAATAACTATTATTAAAGCCCTTTTTCATGGTAGTGTATGATAATTGGACCATTAAGGCTTTTTTTTTTGGTGAACAAGATACATAGAAGTTTGTTGATAAATGGTATAATGTGCTCATCTACATCTCATTGATCCAGATCATAAAGTTGCTATCAACATGGAGCCAAATATAAATCAAAACAAACCTAAAAAATAATTTAGAATTCATTGTCTCACTAATTCAATACTGAATTCACCATATTTCACCATACTCAGTGCTCCTCATAGCGGTCCTTATAAGATGTGGGAAGGACTTACTCCATACTTAAATTTCTTATAATCTTCGGGATTTAAGAAGCATTGGATTATCAAATTTGAAAAAAAAATAACGTTGGTTCTAAGATGGTTAGTGATGTTTAAATTAACTATATACAATTAGGATGGTGTTGGGTATGTCTTTATAGGTATGGATAATCACTTAATCACTAAACCTAAAAGAAGGAAAGTAAAAGCTACCCACAAAAATAAATAAGCCGTCTAGCATTGAAGCTATGATGTCTCAAGCTCAAGTCATCGATCTAGAGCTCTAGAAGTGTGACATATGTGAAGAGGAATGTCATGAAGATGAGGGCCCATGAACAGAGATATTTTTTAAGGAATTGCATTGGGATCTCAATCCTCTTATTTATAGTTTTATTAACTGCTTTGTCACGTATAGTTGTAAGTTTTGGGAAACTTAGACTTTGTATTAATTAAAAGTAATTATTTTATTTCCCGTTTTGAATTTTTTTTTTGTTATAGTGGTTGCAGTCCTATATATCTAACATATTTTAGTGTTCTAGTACTCTAGAGGATATTTCATCTCACAAATGAAATATAAATGAAGATAATGTTCGATTAAAAATATACAGTAAACTCCATTTAAGTATAAAAAGTTTTCCCAAACCTAACTTTAGCATCAATCCTTTCAGTGAAAGCTAAATGGAAAGGTTGTAACCAAAAAATGTGTATATCTTAATGCTTTTATGGAACTTCATCTCCTTTTACAATATCATTCCTATATTGAGTATATCATAAAAATAACTTAAAAATAGGGGGCCTTGTACTTCAAATTGTCTATTATCAATGCCACATGGTGATGGATTTATATACAAGGGATAGAGAATCTTTTGTCTTCATTCTCATTTCTCCTTTTATATGCATTCTCCTTATGTGGTTTCCTCTCCTCTAAAATTTTAATCTTATTTAATATGATTAGTGTTGATTTAATATAATCTTATGAGTCTGAGCATTCTGATATGATATGGTGGGAATTAAAGTGTATGATAATGACTATTACTATTATTATCATTATAACAATACCATTTATAATAATAATGTTAATTATTATTATTATTATTATTATTATTATTATTATTATTATTACTATCATTAAAAATAATGATAATAATGATTCTAAGTAATATTAATATAATTATTATTCTAATTTATGGCATTATTATTGGATTGAAAATTGGGGATATTGCACCATATGTCTCTATATTTAGGGTAAAATACATTATATACCTTTTTGGTTTTTAACACTTTGTCAGATGCTCCTATAATTAACATTTAATGTACCACCATCTCTTTCATCTGTTTTATGACAAAATGACATTGATTTTTTTTATGAAATACCAATTTTACCCCCACCCACTTGTTTGGTTAGTTATATTACAATTATAATATCGAAAAGAAAAACCTAAACCACTTTATCTTCCCCCCTAATCTTCATCTTCTTCCTCCATGATCTCCATCCATAATAAATCACTATATCTGACCTAAACATATTATTCATACCTCTCTCTTCAACATTGAACCTCTAATTCATCATTTTTTCTCTCTTTTTTCCTTTTTCTATTCGTTCTTCTTCCAGTTAACTAGTAGAAATAAAGCTAAATCTAGAAATTTCTACGTCATGACATTTTCTATTCCACCATGAAGACCTCCACTCCTTCACACCCAATTCCTCGACTAACTCCTTTGCTCCCTTGCTTTCCATCCTCTACTATGCCTTCTGTTAAGTCCATCCTCGATTATGCTTAATCTATTATGAATAGATTTTGATTTTTAAGTTTTTACCAGTTAGATTCTTGGAGTCGGTTGTCAAATCATTCTAGTTGTTTGTCATATTTTGATTCACCCTTACCTTTCATTAATCTCATTCGAGTTCTCTTTAGATTTGGGTCATAAGACCTCTCCTTAAAATCCTTTGATTTATTTATAAGAAAATGTATTACACAGCTGTAATTAATTTGTGATATAAATAGTGTTGTGATAAAGGTAATTATTTTGTAATTTATTTTTACTTTTTATATTTTAATTTTGATTATTTCTTGACAATTGAAGGAAGAAATGAAGAGATCTTGAAGATTGTGGATTAATAAAGAAGATAAATAGTAGGTGAAGATGATAATTTAGTAAAAGGGGTATTTTCATCAAGTCAAGATAAAAATTCATTTAAATTTTTTTAGTCAATAGGCACATACTATTTTTTTTAATAGACAGCGTCACGAAAGGTTCCTCTAAGTGTTAAAAGTAAAATATAAGGCTTTTTGGTGGAATATAAATTAGAGTAGTAGCATATGGTGTTTTTTTCTCTCTCTTAAATATAGGGACATTTTGTGCAATATCCCTAAAGATAATAATTATGTGTATAATAATAGCTATTCATATAAAAATCATATTATTATTATTATTATTATTATTATTATTTAAATAGAATTATAATTATATTTATTGTAATTATAATAACAACAACAATAATAATAGTATTATATAATCATCATAATAATAATAATATATTTTTATTTTTCTTAATATTATTAATATGATAAATAATATTGTTATAAGAATTAGGAATGTTATTATCATTAGATATAATTATCATAAATATTGATAATATTGTTATAAATAATATATAATATAATAATATAATTTTTTTATAAGTTTTATTATTATTTTAAATAATAATAGCAATATGTGAATATTTTTAATTTATTATTATAAATATTATTGTATGTAATAATAATTATTGTTATGTAATTTCTTCGGATAATAAGGTGAGGAAGCATGGCCTAAATCCAATTTTTTTATTCTTATTCACACTTCCCACAAGGACCATACCTACTTCCTGGCTCAAGAATATGTAGGTAGCTTCAGAAATTACATTCTCATAAACAATGATAAAGGTATTCCTCGACTCAAGCCAGGTGATCTCCCAGTCAATGTTTATAGCCTCTTCAGGCTAAAAGTACAGGCAACAATATTGTTCTCACGATAGCACAACACACACCAACACAAACTTCTCTAAATAATAATGGAAATACTGAAATGCAATTTTTTTTTTTTCCAAAATCCAAAAAACGTTTTGATGACGGCTCTCTGAAGTCCTTGAGCTACCTCTGCACAATCTCTTTCTACCATAATATTTTAGTTTTGGAAATTGTTGTACGATCTTCGAAATACACTTTCAAAATCCAATAATCTTCGCTGGACTCATCACTTCTCCCAAGTTGCTAAGTTGTAGTTCTTCCATAACCCCAACATATCATTGGCTGCTAGTTCCCATTGCTCATTGTCCAGATTATCTAACAGGGGAATCATCCATTCTTGTATGCTACCACAGGGCACTACCTCCGCTCGTATGGCAAGCGGTGAAGAAGAGAGCCTAACTCTTTGAATATGTGCTACACAATCTCCCAACTTTTCTCCACACTCATTGTATAGAAAGTCTCAATGAATTTCGTTGGCATAAGTCGCTTACAACCTTCCAGCACAACACCCTAATCGTTGAGTGCATAATTTTCGAATATATTTGATTGAACGTTTTATATTTGACTAATAGCGCTTTTCGATCACAAAAATTTATACTATTTTTAATAAATTTATTTTCTAAATACAGTAAAATAATTGACATCAATAATTAATAGCTACAATAGTCCCAAAGATACACTCCATATTACTCCTCAATTGGATGTGATCCTACTTGCTTCATCAGTTTGTTGGAGTTGCTCCACTGCCCAGTGCCCAAACCCCGCCCTATACTCTCCGTGATGAATGTATCCAAAAAATCCTGTCTCGTGTTGCCTAGCGTTAAGGGATATCGCTAAATCTAATTTGTAACAACCTTGAGATATATCAATTGCACGAATTTGGGGGGGAGAAGGAAGGTAGAAAGGGGGTAGAGGGAGGGAAGAGCAACAAGAAAAGGGAGGCAAATAGGGCGCGTAAAATTGAGAGGAATAAAAGTGGAAAGTGAGTAAAAAATCTGGGGAAGTGAAGTGTGAAGTAATAAAGATGCGTAACTAGAACCTATATCCAATTGAATATACACTCATCGATTCATCGAATATTCCAAGAAATAAATCGAACATCAAATACATCTAGAAACATCCTACTTAAACTAAATTCAAACCCCAAAGCGAGCCTATTAAATCCAAATTCAAAACTCGCAAACATCACAGAAATATCAGCAATATATTCATAGAACTACGGTATGTGATAATGTATACCAGTATGACTAGTGGCTAGGAAAAATAGTGATATTCGGTACTTACCGAATCTCAATAGAAAGCAGACTAATAAATACATTGTTGTGAAAAATGTCGCATCAATTCCAAATACGTTAGCTCTTTACATAATGCGGTCTTCAAAATATGCCCCCAGTTACTGATCAAGTAGAGGACTTCCTTCTCTGGCAAGTACGAAAATGCCACCATCTCCTCTTGATATTCGGAGGTCGTCATCAAGGTAAGTAGTGAGCAACCAAGACGCAGGCCGGTTACCTCGCAGGGGCTGGATGGGTATGGTAAGAGGTGGAAGACCCGACAAGGAGCGTGAAAGATTTGCAACGGCTTCCTGTACAGGAGCCAGGCCTTGCTGGACAGGAGATAAACTGATTCTCTGACCAAAGATCTCCACATTCTCTGGCACATCGACTCGTGATTTTATCTCTGGCGGATTGAAGCTTCCTTCCTTGAAGCTGACCTGCAACAGCACGATAACCCCAACTGCAATGAGCTTTTTCCTTTTCCAATCTCTTCCGAGTCTCTACTCCGTACATGCCATTTCTAACTTCATTGGTTCAGCAAATGACAGCTTCCCGCAGTTATGTAATATGAAAATTTTGAAGACATCAGGAGAATCTCTAAGAATTATACAGACAAGCTATAAGCAATATCTGATACTGATCGACAAGGATATACCTCACCCAGAATGTCTCGTTCAGAGGCAAACACAAGAATGAAAACGAACAAAAACATAATTAAGCGAAAGATGAAAGGCAAAAGCAATGGCTCAGAATCCATTGCCAACATCACACTCGCAAAGGAACAGGACAGATAATATCATGATCCGTCCTTTCTAGCAAATATAATTTGAACCAACACTTTCATGCCCCTTCAGAGGTGAAGCTATGTATTTTTGCCATCTATAATCATTCACTCCAGGCGTGCCAAGAATTACATGCATATAGAGCAAAGAAAAATCCTAAACAAAAATATTCACACTTCAAACAGAAAATACCTGTATTCTTGAAGGACTTCGAACTTCAAATGTGGCCAATGCACTGAAGCAGAAGGTCGCAAAAGGACTGGATAGGGTGGTGGCATTTACGACACTTTGGTTGCTGGTGTCAATTTCTTGGGATATCTGCTCTACCTTCAGCAGAGGTATTGCCCCCACAGCTAGCAGAGGCAACAGCTCAGAGAATGCTGTATACCTGTATAGAATAAAATCAAGAATGAAAAAACCAAGCAACAAATGATTAAACTTATTTATTATATCATCACATTAGAAAACTGCAATAGTAATGAAATTTCGCAATCCATCACTCTTATCTTTTCCCCCAATCTACCAGCAACTACACAACAAAATATAATGATGTCCCAGGAGCAGTCTTCCAAATATGAAAATATTTAGGTCAGACAAGAATATATAAAATCTATAAAGAACATGCCTTTTTTATAGCCCGTATCAACACCTTACAGATCTTAGATCCTAAAGGAGCTCACTACAGAGATCCTAAGGACCCAAAGATAAATCAAACAGACCTCAATAAAAATTTGGGAATTCATTGTCTCATCATCTCCATACTGAATCACCATATTTCATTCAGCCCTTTTCACAACTTGATTCCACCCTATAAGTTTCTAGTTTTAATGGTTCTGAATTTAGTGAATCATTGCTATCCTTTAATCACCATTTTTTTCTCTATATTTCAGTTCATCAGCCTTACATGATCATTGAGATAATTCAGAAGTGGCAAGATCAATAGTAGTAGCAAGTCATGACTCATGAAACAACCGACAAAGGGAGTTTTTGGGCAAACTCCTTCAGCAATATAAACTTATGTTGCACGTGTGTGCAGCAGCTGCAGTTTCACATAACAAAAAGCCTCAGTCGGATCATACATTAAAAATGGTGGTTAGCTGGAGAAGTTGGCCATTTCTGACAGACATCCAAGGATGAGTTATTATACATACGCTCTGAAATATTAGGAAAACAATCATAAACGCCAACCTATGCAGCATCAGAAGAAAGGCCACCTCAGATTAATGTTTAGAAGATACAGTTTGAACTGAAAGAATACTTAAATGTTTATTTATGCACAGCACATGGATACAAGTTGAAGAAGAAACTTGTCTATCACAACGCAGGGAGGGAAACTTGGCATCAGTTTAAACTCTAAAATGATTAGCCTTTTAAACTGACAACAAAATTATCATGCCAACCAAGAAACACGTTCACAGCTGCTAAGCTCCCTTCATGCGACATTGAGCAAGCATATACGACATAAGATACAAAGGAAAAGGCTACAATGATATCGAACAACTGTGCCCCGGATATGCTTCCAGATGTCCAACTAGCTTGAACAAGGGCCTGTCTTTCTAAGCATATTTTAAAGACTTATCAGATCAGTATAAAACAAACAAAATTTAATGATAATCATAGTAGTAATATTAATAAGGACAATATTAATTATGACAATAATAATAGTAAAATAGTAATAATAACACATTGGAAATTTTAATTTAGATCAGAGTTCAGATTCAATTAGCAAAAATAAGTTGAGAAGAATAGGCTCTCAGTATATGCTCCCCAAAGCTCTATTCAGTTCAGTTAAGATTATTGTAGGAAATCAAACTAGTCGGGTGTTAATCGCCTATATCTATGCTGATATCTAGGAGCTAGTTGGACAATTATTATCTAGAAAATATCTCTTTATTTTCTATTATGAGTATCTCCTATCTTGTAGGAGAAAGTTAAGGAGTTGCTGACTGGTAGTATGCCTATATATATTCATGTAATCTCTAGTAGTATGTTTAATTTTAATTAAGAAGAAAAAAAAAGGAGATCCTCCTCGGATTTTTCCTCTACTTCATGGTATCAGAGCTGTAGGTATCCAAACCAAATTCATCTCACAGCCGTCATCTTTCTCATCTTTTTCAAAAACTATTCCCATGGCCAACTCTAAACAAACCTCAGATAATTCATCATCTCTTCATGTTTCCATTCCTCAATTAACTCAAGCAACTCAGACCACATTGAAAAATAGCCTCGTCCCCACTGCATATTACAAACTCAATGGCCATAACTATCTACAATGATCCCAATCAATCATGATGTTCATCATTGGATGAAGCAAATTCTCTCCCAACTAGTGTAGCCTTTCAACCTGATTCAAGGGATCCTAAATTCAAACTATGGAGGGCTGAAAACAATCTTATCATGACTTGGTTGATTAGTTCAATGACAACTGTGATAGAAGAGAATTTCTTACTCTACAAAACAACAAAGGAGATCTGGGATGCTGCACGAGATGCGTTTTCAACCAGTGACAACACAGTTTAACTTTTCAAGATGGAAAGTATTCTCATGAGAAAATTCTGTCACTACATATTTCACTGCTCTCATTCAGTGCTGGCAGCAAATAGACCTTTTTGAGACTTGTGGATGAAAGTGTTCGGATGATCGTGCCAATTACAAGAAGATCATTGATACCAAGCGCATCTTCAAGTTTCTAATGGGTCTAGATAGGTCTTTAGACAAGGTTTGAAGCAGAATAATTGGGACTAAACCTTTATAAGTCTGCGAGAAATATCTCTGAAGTACACAAAGAGGAGAGTCGCAAGAGAATTATGATGCAACAATCTGACCACTCCTCAGCCCTTGATGGTTCAGCATTGGCTGTAGCCAAGAATCACATGCATTCTCCAGATTCTGCAGCACTGGCTTCTCAAGGAATGTCGCAGAATGCTAACAATCGTTCATGAAGAGGTTGTCCTTGGTGTGATCGTCATAAGAAACCAGGTCACTACAAAGAGACGTGCTGGAAGTTGCACGGGAAACCTCTCAATGGGTAGGAATGTGACCAAGGCAAGTTTGGGACGGGTATGTCCATACCCGATAAAAAAATCCATATCTAAATCCGTACCTGAACGAGTATCGGCTAACACATCTATATCTGTATCCATTGGATATCCGTTACCTGACGAATTATCAATTTACTCATTAACGGATATTATCCAGTAGATAAATCAATTACCCGACAGATAAACCCATTTAGAGTTGAGCCAAATGACAATTTTAACCTTAATTTATACTATATTTATTTTAAAATTAAGGATAAAATAATAATTGTATATTGGGGAAATAGATACGAATATGGATACAGGTACGAATATAGATATTCCATACTCGTATCCATATCCAAACCCAGCGGGTATTTTTTTCATCCTCCATATCCGTATCCATAACTATTTATCCATGTCCGTTTAAGTATCTATCAGATAAAACCTGTCGGATTTTGGGTAAAATATGCCCCTTTTACATCCCTATCAATGGGAAGCCAAATCGTGACTAAGACAACTCGAAGTAACAATTCACCAAGGACCAAATGGAGCTGCTTCAACAGCTTGTTAGTAAAGCCCACATGTTCCCAGATTCAAAGGCTAACACAACTAAGAATGATTCCACAAACAGTTCAGGTAATCTTGCACTCCATGTTGACCAACCAGGACCCTCCACCTCATAAATAGTAGACTCAGGTGCTTCGAACCACATCACAGGTGACAGATCCTTATTTACAGCTTACTCTCCCTGTCATGATCATCATATTGTGCGCATAGTTGATGGTACACGTGCCAGAGTAGCGAGAACAGAAACTATCTGTCTCTCAAATACTATTACCTTATATTTTGCCTTATTTGTGCCTGATCTTGATTGCAATCTTATATCTTTTAGCAAACTGAACAGTGACCTAAAGTGTGGAACTAAATTTTTTGCCAAATACTGTGTATTTCAGGACTTGAGCTTGGGGAGGACAATTGGCAATGTTAAGCTTCATTCAGGAATCTATCTTCTTGATGTGAGCACTTCATCACCTTGCCCCCATTCTACTAAAAGTTAAGTCAGTCCTCAATGCAGCTCCGCCCATAGTCTTAACTCTCTTTACCAGTTAAATAATGATAGTGCTATCATGATGTGGACTTTTCTTAGGGTCATCCTAATTTTTGGTACATGAAACACTTGTTACTTCCTTTATTTATCAATAAAAATTCCCATCTATTTCATTGTGAAGTTTGTCAATTTGCTAAGCACACACAAAGCACTTATCCTTCTCAACCCTACAAACCAAGTCATCCTTTTTTCCTTATCCATGGTGATATTAAGGGACCAACTAGAATCCCAAATATTACAAGTGCTCGATGATTTCTACTATTAGTTGATAATCATACTTGCTTAAGTTGGACTTTCCTTATGAAAGAAAAATCTGAAACCACACATATTTCCCAGCAGTTTCATGCCATGATCCAAAATCAATTCAATAATAATATCCAAATTCTCAAGACAGATAATGCTAGAGATTTCTTTAATTCAAAATTACACTCATACCTGAAGTCCTATAGGATTGTTCACTAGAGTTAATGCGTTGACACACCTCAACAGAATCGTGTGGGTGAACGCAAGAGCCGTCACATACTTGAAGTTGTGCATTCCCTACTTTTTTCAATCCAATGTCCCAAAGAGATTTTGGGGTGAGGCAATTCTTACAGCTACATGCCTCATAAATAAAATGCCCTCACAGGTACTCAAATATAAATCACTAATGCAAATTCTCCATCACCTTTATTCAAACTCTCAGCTAGCATCCCAAATTATTTGGCTACACTACATTTATCCATGTTAATCCTCAAAATTGTGGCAAACTTGATGCCCGTGCTCTTAAATGCATTTTCCTAGGAAATTCATCAAATAAAAAGGTTACCAATGCTACCCTCCTATTAACTGTAAATTCTACCACACCATGGATATGAAGTTCTTTGAAGACCAACCATACTTCTCCAATTCTGTAGTTCCGAGAGGTAATAATACTCAAGAAATGCAAAATTGGGATTGGTCTACACTCATCAAGACCTATCCATATCACTCTTCTCACTCCAGCTCACTAATGAGTGTGAAATTAACATACGAATTAGGTGTTTGTTGATATATATTTCATGGATTTTGTTATATTTTGTACATAGTTTAGGCCATTTGTTCGTGTTTACTGCTTTTAGCTATCTTTTGTAAGTCAAGAAAAGCTAAACATGGCGATTGGAAGCTAGACAAATGCATGGAAGAAGAGAAGAGGGCAGGAGAATCCATACAGACAGGTTGTGGTAAAGCCCACAGTCCAACAGATAGCAAACACGAGAAAGCTGGTGTGTTGGCCACGCCCATGTCATGCAACAACCGAAGAATTTGGAGATTTGGCATCAACATGGGGTGTCCGTGTCGATGCTATTTACTGCAAAATATGTCGTTTTAACAGGCCGTGTTTAAGAGAAATTAGCGAGGGTTTCGAGGATGCCTCTCATTAACCCTCAGCCGCCCTCTCATCTCTCTCTTCTTTTCCCCTTCCATAACTTGAATTTCCATTGTAATCTTTAAGCTTTGAAGGTCTTCATTCAAGATTGTACATAACTCAACCATTGGAGGTGTTCTCTTTCCCTTTTAGTCTGTTAAAAATTAATGCTTTTGATTTAATTGAGTTGTTCTACATGAGAATGAGTGGCTAATTTCTTTTTGTGCTAAGGTGACGGGAGACACCCTGATCCTAATGTGTTGATGGCTTTACCGTTCCATTTCTACTTCAATCAATTGAGTTACAATAAGCTATTGTTTTTTATGTTTGTGATCGGAATTCCGGCCGAGTTTCGGTATTGATTAATTCCGGTTAGATTCCAGAGAATGAATTGGAATTAGATCTAATAACGTAACTAGTAATCTAATGTAGAAGTCGGGAGACATTGATTTAATTACTACAACTTAGGGGAGGAATAATTTACAAGTATTAATGCATCGGCTACTATTTGATTTCATTCTAGAGATAGATGAGGCTTAGTAGACAATAGGGCACAGTGGCTTGAGAAAGCATTGAACTTTACATCCCCGTTGGCAATTTTGATTGATTGAATGTGACTTGGGAAACAGTAGGGTATCAATTTCATTAGAGGGCTGGGGTTATCAAACGAAACCTTAGCTAATTGATTTAATTCGAACTAAGTTGGTGTGTCGAGCCTTTGATCTTTTCCTTACTTGTTTAATCTGTGTTAATTTTCATAAACAGTATTCTTCTCATCTTTTTGATTGCTTAAACATAGGTAGATCTAATATCGTTCCGATGCTCGCTCCCTAGTCCTTGTGGGATCAATCTTGATTACTACTCGGACACCGTGTGCTTACGACAAGGGTCCATCACTCACCAAGTCCTCACTCACCAAATGAACATCTTTCCTCTCATGAAACCAGTCCAGTACCATCATCAACCATCTATCCTAAACACCTCCATATCCCTGATAAGCAATAAAAGTTTACACAGTAAGAAAGACTCGCATGCAACCTGAACCAAGCTAGTAAGACCAAGAGACTCTTCCCAGCTCAATTGACCTCGAGGGGACACAAGATGAGACTGCTTTTAGTCTATTTTCAGGCACAGAAAAAGTGGCGGAACATAACCCAGAGTTAGATCTGCCCATTGCTCAAAGAAAAGGAGTTTGATCATGTACCAAGCCCCCACTTCACAGCTACATCTCCTAACCAAACCTATCACATAACTTCCAAGCATTTGTAATATTGTAGTATCCTTGGACAGTAACATGATTCGCAGCTCAGTTTATGAAGCACTGCAGATTCCAGAATGACAGACAGCTACTCTAGAAGAATACAATGCACTTAAGAAGAATGGGACATGGGTCTTAGCAAACTTACCCCCTGGTAAAAGGCTTGTGGGATGTAAATGGCTCTTTTCAGTAAAGCATAAGACAGATGGCAGCATTGATAGATACAAAGCACGATTAGCAGCTAGAGGGTTCACCCAGACTAATGGAATTGATTATCAAGAGACATTTGCAGCAAATCAAACTCTACCATCCGTGTGTTAATATCTCTTGCAATAAATCAAGACTGGCCTCCGTTCCAGCTTGATGTGAAGAATGCATTCCTAAACGAGAACCTAACCACCGTTCTGTCCAAATCCAGCTCGTTCATACCAGTTTTCTTAGTCCCAAAAGCTTACTTATACAGTAATCTGAGTAAATGCTTAAGCTAAATTACCAAAACCTAACCATCGTTGCAAACTTCAGATGTGCTCTACAAGCCTTTCATTCCAAAATAAATGTATTTCGTTGATAATATTAACTACAAAAAATAGGGCAGCAATCTGCTTAAAAAAAAAAAAAAGCAGCAACATTTATTTATACTGAAAAGTCTTAGGATGGTGAAAACTCACAACAAAATCCAGTTCCCACTGAGCAATTCCGGGACCTCCGTCGGATTCGGAGTCGGATTTGCCGCCTCCAACTGATTAATTAACTCCGAAACCTCCGCCCTCACTTCTGCCGACGCTCGAAATCCAAGTTCCGTCCCGTAAACCGAATCAATCAAACACCTCTTCAATTCCCAATTTTTACCACTATCAATATCCGCCTGCGGACTCCCATTCCCCGACCCGATATCTAAACGACCTGTCCATTCATCGTCACTCTTAGGCGGGTCAGGGCCTGTGAACTTGGTGTAGGAAGATACGGGTTCGGGCTCCGATTTCTCTCCCCATTCGTCAGGAACAGCCCCCGGCGAACCGTCGGGTTGGGAAGCTCTAGTAGAGAAAGATTCTCCGGCGGCGCTAACGTTGGATGGAGGCTTCGGTTCGGAGGGTTCAGGAGCATCGGCGGATGATTGAGTTGCTCGAATTGAACGGAAAGTTCTAGGATTACTCCGAGCGGATGAGAGAGAAAAAGGCGTCGCGCGCAGAGCTCCAACGACTGGAGATTGGAGGGAGCGAAGCTTGGAGGTTTTGGAGAAGATAGAAGGAGAAGTAAAGAGGAGTGACATTTTCTTCTTCGGTTCTGCAGCTTTGTGATGGATTTTCGCTGACGGATGATTTACTAACTACGGTCTGCCGTCTGCGTGTGGTGTATGTCCATGCGTGAACAAACTATTTCCATTTTCGCGGTCGACCTGTGAGGCTCGACGATTAACAGCCGGACAAATCTTTTCAAGGACGCGAACGTGTTTGAGAATTGAGACAAGGTTTCTCGGAATTTTTTTTTCTTTCTGTTTTCTGATTTCGTCTTTATATCTATATATATATAAAAACGGAGTTGTCTAGCAGACAATATACAGACAAATTTTCCCGCCTAAATTATATTCATTATTACTAATCATAAATTACTTCTGTCATATATTATTGCTAATTATTATTATTGCTAATTAGCAAGATGGAATAATTAATATATCTATTCATTAATATAATGCAACTATTCATTTCCTATGTGCATTAAATGCATATAACTATTCATTTGCCGCACATTTATCGAACAACTAATTTTAATAAAATATTAACCAAATATTTTCTTAATTAATTATCTAAACATATGCAGAAAACTATGCAACTGTTTATATCCTATGTGTAGTAAATACATATAACTAATTTTAATGAAGTATTAATTAAGTATTTTCTTAATTAATTACCTAAACATATGCAGCCAACTATTCATCTCCTACGTATTAATTGAGTTGTCAAACTTTTCATCTTCTGCATATTAATAAATAAATAATATAAATAATTAATACACTGTATAAAGTGCCATATATTATTGCTAATTAATAAGATGGAATAATTAATATAACTATTTATTAATATAATGTGACTATTCATCTCTTATGTGCATTCAATATATATAACTATTTATTTGGTGTACATATGTCGAACAACTAATTTTAATAAAGTATTAATTAAATATTTTCTAATCAAATATTTTCTTAATTAATTATCTGAACATATGTAGAAAACTATTCATTTCCTGTGTATTAATTGAATTGCTGCACATTTGAAAACTATTCATTAATATAATACAACTATTCATCTCTTATGTGCATTAAATGCATATAACTATTTATTTGCTGCACATTTATCGAACAACTAATTTTAATAAAATATTAATCAAATATTTTCTTAATTAATTATCTAAACATATGCAGAAAACTATGCAACTATTTATATCCTATGTGTAGTAAATACATATAACTAATTTTAATGAAGTATTAATTAAGTATTTTCTTAATTAATCACCTAAACATATGCAACCAACTATTCATCTCCTACGTATTAATTGAGTTGTAAGACTTTTCATATTCTACATATTAATAAATAAATAATATAAATAATTAATACACTATATAAAGTGCCATATATTATTGCTAATTAATAAGATGGAATAATTAATATAACTATTTATTAATATAATGTGACTATTCATCTCTTATGTGCATTCAATATATATAACTATTTATTTGGTGTACATATGTCGAACAACTAATTTTAATAAAGTATTAATTAAATATTTTCTAATCAAATATTTTCTTAATTAATTATCTGAACATATGTAGAAAACTATTCATTTCCTGTGTATTAATTGAATTGCTGCACATTTGAAAACTATTCATTAATATAATACAACTATTCATCTCTTATGTGCATTAAATGCATATAACTATTTATTTGCTGCACATTTATCGAACAACTAATTTTAATAAAATATTAATCAAATATTTTCTTAATTAATTATCTAAACATATGCAGAAAACTATGCAACTATTTATATCCTATGTGTAGTAAATACATATAACTAATTTTAATGAAGTATTAATTAAGTATTTTCTTAATTAATCACCTAAACATATGCAACCAACTATTCATCTCCTACGTATTAATTGAGTTGTAAGACTTTTCATATTCTACATATTAATAAATAAATAATATAAATAATTAATACACTATATAAAGTGCCATATATTATTGCTAATTAATAAGATGGAATAATTAATATAACTACTTATTAATATAATGTGACTATTCATCTCCTATGTGCATTCAATATATATAACTATTTATTTGGTGTACATATGTCGAACAACTAATTTTAATAAAGTATTAATTAAATATTTTCTAATCAAATATTTTCTTAATTAATTATCTGAACATATATAGAAAATTATTCATTTTTTGTGTATTAATTAAATTGTTGGACTATTCTACACTTGAATATATAAATAATTAATACACAAAATAAAGTGCATATTCATTTGATTTACATGCATATGTCCATTGATACAATGTGAATATTCATCTCTTATGTACAACAAATGTATATAATTATTTATTTATTGTATCTATGTCAAACAACTAATTTTAATAAAGTATTAATCAAATATTTTCTTAATTAATTACTTGAACATATGCAGCCAACTATTCATTTTATGTGTATTAATTGAATTGTCAAACTATTCATATCCTACATATTAACATATAAATAATTGATAAATAATCAATACACCAAATGAAGTACATAAACCAGTCAAACAATACATATGCATCTGCTGCCATTAATATAATACAACTATTCTTATCCTACATGCACCAAATGCATATAACTAAATTTAATGAAGTATTAATCAAGTATTTTCTTAATTAATTACCTAAATATATGCAACCAATTATTCATCTCCTGCGTATTAATTGATTTTTCAAACTCTTCATCTACTATATATTAATAAATAAATAATATAAATAATTAATACATTATATAAAGTGCATAAACCGATCAAACAACACATATGTATAGGTTCATATATATATTTATTTGTTGTCATATAACTATTCATCTGTTGCCATTATTATAATATAATTATTCATCTCCTGCGTATTAATTAAGTAATTATCTATAATTAAAACACCAAATGAAGTGGTTATATAAATTAATTACATATAACATTTCTACTTCTCACTTCCTCCCTTTATTAATTTTGATTTTGTCTCTAATTATATAATTAGAAGCCAGTTGAAAAATTAAAAAAACACTGCATAAGCTCAATAGGGAGTAAAAGACATAAGCATTCAAGTTTCAGAAATGGCACCTATCTACATATATCTAAACCAAATTCACCCATCAGAAGATCATTAGTGCATAATGGTGTAGTGAGTTAATCTAATATTTTCTAATTATTCTTTGTTTACTAGATGTCATAGGTAAGATTGTGAAAATAAAACTTGAAGGTATACGTGAGAACCAAAATAAGAATTTGACCGAGTTAATGGATATTTTGCTGGAGGACAATGAGTGAGTAGAAAGAAGAAATAATTTATCATATTATTATTAACAGGTATAATAGTTGCATAAAAAATTAATTCCTTGCTTTCTAGGTGTGATTGTAAAAAAGAGAGGTTGGAATGTTGACTTTGGGATGATGAAGTTGGTCAACTTAAGAATTTTTTTTAAGAGTAATTGTATGGAGCCAGTGGTTGTTTTATGTTTAAAGCAACTGATTTTAGCGGTATTTTTAATAGCAAATATTCACAACTAAATGTCATAAAAAAATTGCAACATCATTTGTTTGCAAAATTAATATTTTCCCCTATGTTACAGGTACAGTGAAAGTACATAATACTTTTCATATCAGTAAACTACTAATTA
This sequence comes from Tamarix austromongolica, assembly GCA_039764185.1. NCBI lineage: Eukaryota > Viridiplantae > Streptophyta > Magnoliopsida > Caryophyllales > Tamaricaceae > Tamarix > Tamarix austromongolica. The sequence goes on along the minus strand of CM077814.1, from coordinate 79,061,829 downwards.
TTTTATACAATGATAATAAATAAAAGTCACGGTCAATCAAAATCCCATGTTCAATCACTATTGAAAAAACTAATATTTGGCCACGGTCAGTTTTACGTTATAGTGTCAAGAGTTACACATCGTAATAGACTAAAAATATTGATATGTGACAATGAAAGAAAAGAAAGTACATCCACAGCAAATGTTGTCTTCAATGAATTGTTCCAAAATATCTAGCTACATTATGTATTTTCTTCTTCGGTTATTTGCTCCATATACTTCATATTTGTCATTTCTATATATAATGTATTACTTTATTATTTCATATTTCTCCCAATATCTTATCCTTTATATTAACTATGATTTCTTATAATAATTTTATTACTTCTTATAATATTTTTTATTCTTATTATTTTAAAATTTATTATTACATTGTCTAAAATTCTACCCGTGCATCGCACGGGAAAATGTAACTAGTTTTCAGAAATACGTAAGTTCACTTTTTATTTATATAAATTATTCTTTCATCCGTTTTATAATATAGTGTGTGTATATATATCAATTTTTTTTAAAATTATAACTTAAAATCTATCACGAAAAATATAAAATATTAAATGCTTTAATATTAAGATAATGTAAGAGTATTAATTAGCTTATATTTGAAAGAGTGATAGTCTTCGGTTGTCAATTATTTTATTTTATTTAATAAATAAATTTACTAAAAATAATATAAATTTTAAAATTTTGCGGTCGAAAAACTATCATTAGAGCCAAAAATATCTATCCAAACATATAATTAAACGAGCACAATAAATAAAAAAATAAATTAATTAATTTATATGTCAGAGTTTTTTAAATTTATGAAACGGTTGGAGTATTATTTTTTTGCTTCTCGTATTTTTATGTGTATACAAATTATCATTCTTTTCTTTCTATATTTTTATCTACTTATCTCCTTTCTCATTACAATATTTTTTTATTCCACCAAACGTCCTAATACACTATATAAGTTGATGTTGGTTATAAACTAGTATTATCATTTATTTATTTTATTTTATTTGAAATAGTTAATGTTTTAAATTTGATATAAATTTATTAAAAAAATAATTAAAAAATAAAATATATTATCAAACCCAACCTAAATTTATATTTATTTCACGATAGGACTTAAATTAAAGAAGCCTTAAAGCCTATTTGGATGGCGGTTAATTTAAATTAATGTGGGTTAATTTTATATCTTACCCGTATGGGAACTTATTTTATGACTTAACTTAGATTCAATTAGGTTAAAAATTAACCTCATTTAACTTCTATTTTCCTCCAAAATATTAACCACCAAATCAATTGTTAAATGAGGTTAAGGTTAATTTATTCATAAATTTTAGATATCCACCTTCATTCGCCTCAAAACAACGGATAAAGTTATACCTTATTCACTTATGTTAACCTAATAAATACTCAATAAATATTTCAAAACATTTACCTAACCTAGGTTACCTATTTTTTCTAACCTAATCTACAATAACCTCAATCCAAACGAATCATTAACGTTTTGTTCCTATGGTTATATTTGATCCAAAAAAAAGTGGAGAGAGAATAATTATGGAGGTCATTTTATGTTAAATATTAGTATTTTTCTAGCAATTGATTTTGTACACTTGTTAGCTCTACTAAATAAAAAGTAATGATATTATTAACCACCACATGGACATGGAAATTGGAATTACTTACTCAATTACACTATTTGAGGCAAGAAATTAAGACTTTAGCAAGTATTATTTAACTAATAATGACACTATTGGATTTGTACGTGTATTAAGTTTTAAATAAGGTCACTAGAAATCAAATCTTACTGAATTGTAAAAGAGAGAAATGTCTCTTTATCAAATATATAAAGAGATGAGCAGACCTACAAGCTTGTTTGATATGGTAGTTTATAGATTTAATAGATGCAGTCCATATTAATTAGGAATTAATCCTAGATCAAATGAAATGTATCATTTGAGCCAATTAAATCAAGTCAACTCTTATGTGTGACTTCGTGGGCTCATTCAATGACAATATTAAGCACAAAACCTATTTTGGCCCATATGTCTTAGGCAACTTCTAAGAATACATTATATTTATACATAAGCTGAATGTTTACTTGATTCGTTGTAACACCCCTAAATTTACTACTGAAAAATTTCGTTTAAATCAAAAAGGTTTAGCGGAAGCGAAGGATAAAACCGTAAACTCGGACCGGTACACTTCTACCATTCCAGTACTAAGTGCTAAGGCTAAAACCAAACAACATCAGATGTGAAACATTAAAACATGGGCCAACACTTAATATAAATCATTAACGAAACACAAGTCAAACGGTAATTAGAATACGGTTTAGGATTACAACTTAAGAGTACAATTCCTAAAACATAAAGTGTAGTCTGAAATACAGCTAAATGAAGAAATACGAAATCCGATGATAGCAATGGAGTCCGGCCAACTAGCTCTCGGTCCCCAAGTTAGGTTAGGCTCAATACTCTGCCCCACCCGATGCCTCGTAGGTATTGTAGGCATCGAAGACATGGTCTCCTACCTGCACAAGATCAGAGGGGTCTTCTACTCGTGGGAATGAGCAGCACCCATGAAACGGGTGATCAGTACGCTACATACTGAGTAAGGTAACAGACGAGCTAAGGCCAACACATAGCACATATGATACAAGAATAATAAGCACATGGGCAACATACAATAGCACGCGTGATAAGGCCTGATCGCTTTCCCGGTGACTTAATCTTTATTCTCATTAATAATATGTTCATTCCACACATATTCTTTAATAGTCCATGTGAGTACGGGAACCCCACTATTATAGCTGGCGCACCGGAAAGTATACACTCAGGGCAGAACGCTCCTGATCACTATTATTTACCGGTGGACCGGTCTCCAGGACAAAATGCTCCTGGCCACTATTATTTATCGATGGACCGGTTTGGCCCCGGCTTACATGGTGTTTCGCTGTAAGTACTTAGTGTATTTTCCATGGTTTAACTTACTTACTTTGGTTTGTCGAGCACGAAATCCCCCACTAGTATAGCCGGTGGACCGGAAAGTATACACTTAGGGCAGAACGCTCCTGACCACTATTATTTGCCGGTGGACCGGTCTTCAGGGCACCCCGGCTCCTAGCCACTATTATTTGCCGGTGGACCAGTTTGGGCTCGGCTCAACAATCTTTTACTTTACATGATTAGTGTTTTATCCGTGTCTTATTAGATAACATTCCACCCTTGACATGCATGCCAACAACGTTCTACTGCTTCCCTTTCAAGCGGACCCGTCCCATATGTTGAGACTCTTGCCCCCCTTTATCACACCCGGTCATTCTTTCCCATAAGCCTGGAAACCCTAGTTGGACCTATGTGGCCCAACCTCTCCTTACTCACCTCACCATTATTTGTTCCTTGCCCCCACATCTCATGCTTACCAGGTCAAACACAAGGCATCTTACTTTACTCTTCAACCTCACATGCGATCGACCAAAACCCTAGTTGGCCACCTCAAACCCTAGTAGCTTACTTCCTTCACAAGTAATCTCTCCTCTTTATCCCAAGGTCTCTCCTTTCATATGGAAACCCATACCCACCTTTTGTATAGTGAATTCACACTCTTAACCCATACTCCACCCCTCCTTAATCATCCGCACTTTCGTGCTCTCCAAGTATTCACTTTCTTACCGAAACCCTAGTTAGGCCCCTTATACACCCTCGTACCAACCTACGTACTATTTTTCACCCCAAGTCTCCAATCACTCCACAACTCTCCCATTCTCTTATTTACACCCAAATTCAACTTTTCTCACGTAAGACACACCCCCATGCAAGAGTTAGTTACCTCATGCAAACGCCCCACGTCACCATGCAGATTTTAAGGCCCCCATGCATGGTTTACAACTTTCGTTTACTTTGGACATTCTTCTCACTTAAAACTTCTCTCATGGATTATGAGGCACTTTGGTCAACCCCATATCCTCCTTAATAGTCTCACTTCCCATTCCCCATCTTATTATTCTTTTAGTCCCATTTCATAGTACCGAAACCCTAGCATGCATGTCTTAGAGGGCCGTATCAACACATTATAAATATCACACATAAAACATGCCATGTTCATGTCATAGAAAGTACACACGACGTACCTCAAATTCCAAGTTGCGCTACACATGAGACAAGTTATCCATAAATCATATAATACACATTAGCATGATATACACAACAATCAACACATCACATCACACATAGCACAAGGCCATAGCTTCGTCCTTACCTAAAGTGACGTCGGGCTTGGAGCACGCTCCTCTAACTCCTTAGGGCTTTGGTCGGGGTCACCTATAAAAAGGGAAAAAGCTAAGTATTAGTTTCCCTTGAAAGTACTATCAACCCTTTATTCTAGTTTAGGATTAAGGTTCTTATCCCTAGAAGGGGGTATTATACAAAGGCTAGGGTTTTTATCTTAAATTTAGTATATTAAACCTTACTAGTCAAAATGTATTTATTTTTTATACTTATTATTATCTTTGTTTTATTAGACCCGTTAGTTCTAATCTTGTAGTAATAGGGTTTATGCTAACTATAGGAAAATAGTGTTAGTATTAATAAAATAGTGACACTAATGTCTAGTGATAGAAACCCTAGCGTTTTAAGGCCAAGTCTATTAATGGTGTTATAGTTGAAATAATAATATTACAAAGTCACAATACTACAAGTAAACTATTCCTAAGGGTGATAATGATAATAGTTGTATATTCTTGAATAATACAAGGGTTCAAATGCTTTTGGTTACAATAATAAGGTAGCGATAGTAGTAATAATAGTAATAGCTAATAATAGTGCCATTGTAATGAGGTTAGGGTTAAAAGCATTAGGGGTAATGTTAAGTGGTATGGTAATAAGGTTCAAGTACTCTTCTTAGTTAACAACCCCATGATATTCACTAGCTTGAGTTAAGTAACATGGATAAGAACAAAAGTAGCATTATTATTAGCAAAATGATAAGGGTGTTAAGTATAATAATAATAATAATAATAATAATAATAATAATAATAATAATAATAATAATAATAATAATACTAATAATAATAATAATAATAATAATCCTAGTAGTAATAATAATAATAACAATAATAACAACCAAGTAAGGTTAGCAACAATAATAATAACCATAGCAAGGATAATAGAAACTATAATAATAATAATAATAATAATATTAATACTAATAATCATAAAAATAAAACTAAAGTTAAGTATAATAGAAGTTAGGGTTCAAAGGGATGCTAGTATTGGTAAAAATGATAACTTTAATAACAGAGATCATAATATTAGTGATAATAATAATAATAATAATAATAATAAAAGTAATACTACTACTAATAATAAAAGGAATAATAATAATGATAATAATAGGTATACTAATATTAATATTATCTAAAATTAGTAGTAGCTATATAAAAAGAAAGGTTAAGGTTTGGGATGAGTGGAAGACCACCTAGGGTCGGTGGTAGTCCGGCGACGGCGCGTGGCGGCGACGGCGGCGGTGGAGGAGGAGAAGAGAGGGAAAGATGGAGGTGGTGGTTAGATGGGAGGAGAAAAGAAGAAGTTTGAGGTGAGGGAGGAGACATCAGGGAAATGGGAGTGAAATGAGGGTGGTGGCGTGACAGGGGTGGCGGCGCGCGGTGGTTAACGTGGCGGCCGAAGGTGGAGGAAGGTGGTGGAAGATGGTAGAGGTTGGTGGAGAAGGAGGCAAGGAGTAAGGAGGGTATGGGCAGGTAGGGGAGGACCTGCTGGTTGTTTTGGAGGGTGGTAGGGAGGTTGATGACGGCTAGGGATGACAATGGGGCGGGTCGGGGACGGGGACCCCATCCCCATCCCCGAACCCGACCCGATCCCCGATATTTTTTTATCGGGGATTCCCCAACCCTATCCCCGTGGGGATCAAGTCCCCATACCTGACCCGATCCCCGATCTATTTTTAATCCCCGATTTATTCCCCGTTCATAAAACCTGACCCAATCCCCGAAACCCGACTTTATACCCGATCCCCGAACTCATCCCCGGTCCTCTAACTATTTTTTTATATTATATTTTTAATTTTTATTCTATAAAAAAATTATATATATATAATTATATATAAATATATATATATAAAAATTTCGGGGCGGGTTCGGGGATGGGGACCCCAAACCCATCCCCGCCCCGTCCCCCAAAAAATCCACGTTAAGAATCCCCGAACCCGAACCCGATCCCCGAATTCTCTCCCCAAACCCGAACCCGAACGGGAAATCCCCGACGGGGCCCCGAACCCGCAGAGAAAATTGCCATCCCTAATCACGGCGGAGGTGGCGGCAGAAGATGGCGCGAGGCGACGGTGATCGTTTTTGGGCAGGGAATTTCGCATGGTTGTGGTGGCACGTGCGGGGCAAGAAAGGGGGCGGCGATGGCTTGGTTGCATGGAGGGTGGTGCAGGGAAGGCTTTGGTGTGTGGCAGTGGTCTCGGCGGCTGCTGGCGGCGGCGGAAAGTGCATCTTTTCTGGCGGCGGCGAGGTAGGGTTTCAGCAAGGTCCAGAAGAGAGGACTTGCTTTGACCGTTCAGGGGGGTATTTATAGGCAATTGTGGAGGGGAAACGACGAAGGGGAGAGGGATGGCATGCGGGGGCAGGTGCGGCAGGCCACCATCCGGTGGTGGCAGCCAGCGCAGGCCTGCGGTTTGGCAGGGTTTGTTTGGCTGGGTGCGGGAAAAGGGAAAAGCAACAGGACGCGTGAGGGGTAGGACGAGTGTGCTGGGTCGAATTGGGAAAGAAAGGGACGAGAATGGCAAGGGAAGGAGGGTCGGACGGCAGGGGTTGTCGGCGGTGGCAGGCTGAGAATTGCAGGCCTGCGCGAGGAAGAAGACGACGGGCGTGGGGTGGACCGGTGGTCCAGGGAAAAAGGAAAAGAGGGAGAGTCGGCCGGTTTGGCAACGATTATAAGTTTTTAAACCAAACGCAGCGTTTTAGTAATTAGGGGAACAAAACGCGGCGTCGCATCGCTGGGTGGGCAACGGTTATAAGGGTCATTAATGTGACGCGGCGTTTCGACGGCTTCGAGGGGTGAAACGCAGCGTTGAGGTCGCGCGACGGCCAGCGCACAACGCTGGGCCGTGGGAAGGAGAAGGAGGAAGGGGATTGGGCCGGGCAAGGCCCAATTCCGGCGGGAAGGAAGAAAAAAGGAAAAAGAAAGGAAAGGAAAAAGGAAAAGGGAGAAAAAGGGTTTCTTTTGGGTTTTGGATTTTTGCACAATTTATTTAGAATGTTTTTGGGTACCAAGTGAATACCAAACCTAACTCGGATAGCTACTCCAAGTGATACAAGTCCCACTCAAGATCTTTCACTTTAAGTGATTAATATTTTATTCAAAGATTTAGCCAATCATAAATTAGGCCCACATAACAGCACTTAGCTCACATCCATCAATACAATGAATATCCATTATTATATCAATTTTGAATGGCATTAAAGCCGGTCAATTTTAAGCGGCATTAAAGCTGAACCAATCCAAGCGGCGTTAAAGCCGAACCAATCCAAATGGCATTAAAGCCGATCGATTTCAGGGGCATTAAAGCCGGACCAATTTAAGTGGCATTAAAGCCGATCAATTCCATAGGCATTAAAGCCGATCCAAATTATGAGGCATTAAAGCCGATCCAAATTATGAGGCATTAAAGCCGAATAAGTCCATGACATAAAACACAACATAAGGCATCATACAATTTCAATCTATACTCAACCCTTCACACACTTACACACATACAATATTCAGGCGTCATATTAACACGCGTTGCATTGAGGCTATGAATTCATACATTCATACAATTACCATATAGAACACAGCATGTTCTTGACATAATTAAATAATCGATAAGCATCATCATGACCTTCCACTCCAAGCAAACATACATCGAGATTCCGTCATAAGTAAGGTAAGTAATGACTTACCTAAATCCGAAGCTAGCTATGCAAATTGAGACAGAGAGGTGTATTTCATGCTAAAAGACATTATACTTAACCAAATATTTTCTTAGGATGAAATATCAAAAGGAAAATAAGATAAAATATTAAGATTCCTCAATGCACCCACAATGTCTCTTTCTCTTTTTCTTACTTAATGAATTGTTTTAATTAAGGTTTCTAAGTCTACTCATCATTATCACCCAAGTATAAGAATTATACATTGTAAATTCTTGTATTAGCACAATATTCAATTAGGTCTCCAAATATCTAGAATTGTACATGTAGTGGCCAAAATGTCTTTATTCACCAAAAATTACCTTAAGCTTCTAAAATTCATAACTTACTCTAAACAACATCAAATCCTAACATATCATATACCAAATTTTATGTAAAATACCCAATGAAGACAATGGTGCACTTAAAACTTTCAAAAACAATCTTTATTGCCTAATGTACCCATGGTTGAATATGTCTAAGCCTTATAAAAATCTCATTCCAACTCTAAATGATCCAAAACTCATAACCTAGCTTCTATACACTATTATACATACAGGGAAATAATTAGATAAATTTAAAACAACCAAAGCTCACATAAAATAGCAGGGACGAGAGATAAACTACTCGGATCCAGGCATATTCATCACGACTATGCTGTAAGTTCAGCATGACTCTACTGAATATTCATCACTTTTTCACTAAATATTCATCACCTTTCCAGCAGGTATAAACATATAAAAAGAATCACATAAACCATCTTCTCATTAGATATTCATGCTTAAGCACATAAGATAGAAACATACACATGTCATACAATATTTTTCAAGATATTATTTCACGCTTATAATTAAAATAAAGCTATCCACACATAAGAGAACATATAATACACCTAGCACAAAATCTTATTTCTAAAGGTTAGTTTTGTTACCAAAACTCCTAAGCTCCTTAGCAAAGCTAAAATAAGGAATCTAGCAATTCCTTCTCTAAACCACTTTGTCACCTTCAAGAATATAAGGTAAATGAGTTAGATAAACCAAGTTCAATAAATAACAAAAATGGGAAAGAAAGGAATTGGAATGGAAGAAGTGAAATATAAAATATTTCTCTGAATAGGGAGGCTTGAAAACCACCACAAAACAACCAATAACCACAAAGGAATGATGGATTAAGGTTTTGGAGGGTTAAAGGGGAGGAAAAAAAGGAGAAAAGAAGGCATGAAAGGCACGAAAGGCACGAAATCTTTGCTGCAACCCACTTAACTACTGCAGCAAAAACTTCAATGTTGCTCGGCAAGGCAGATAGGAGAGGAAAAAGGAGAGGGTAGGGGAACGATTTCCTTGGTGAGAAGGGTCTGTAGATGAGGAATAACATGCAAGGAAAAATACCAAACAAGAATATAGGGTAGAGGAATCAAGGTCGATGCATAAAAGATGCTCGAAATCACCAAAAAAATCAGCTTTGCTGATTTTGTAAGGCTGGTCGGGAAGAAAAAGTTTGGCTATGAATAAGCATGATGGATTTTGACTTCAGGGATTTAAATTATATGGATTCATAGTATGCAATGCATAATGTCTAAAGAAACAAAAACCACAGGAAAAGGATAACCAGAGAGAGAGAACGAGTTGCTCAAAGTTGGAAAGTAATCAACTTTGCACTTTGCTACAATCTATGATTTTATGTGCGTTTTGGGATAGGAACGCACGATTTGGCAAAGATAGAGTAGGATTTGATATGGTGGAGTGTGGATTGAGTTTTTGGTTTGACCTTGGCCTCACTTGAGTGCTAGGATTGGGGGTGTAAGAGAGATAATAGGCTATGGTTGAGTGTGTTAAGATAAATATCATAAAATCATGATTATGGTACTAGTTGCACTTTTTGGTTGGGAGAAAAGTAACCAAGTTACAAATCTGGTTTGGTTTGGTTAGGAGACTAGTTAGGATTGGAATATTAGTTAGATGATTGGTTACAATTTATTTTGACTAATTAAATTGCAAGAAAGCCTAATGATGGGCACTCATTAGGAAAAATATCACTTGAATTCCAAAAATTATAAAAATTTATGAAAATATTCGGAATAATCTTAGAAACTCAAATATATAAAAATATTAAGTATCAGAGTAGGTTTGATCCTTGACGGATGGAAAATGATCAAAAACGGTAAAAACGGGTAAGTTGCGGAAACGCATTTTTCCGCAAATTCATAAAATGAATAATAGGGGTTCAAGTTATCATATATTGATGCGGAATATTTTTATAAAATCAAATATATGAAAATATATAGCCTCGGAACTTATTTGATGACCAGCGAATTAAAAATAGCAAAAATGGCTAAAATTGTCTAATCGCGTAAATGAATTTTTTCGTAATTTGGCGATTCGGAAGGGAAGGGTGAAACATGAATGAATAGAATGAATGGATGAACTCAAAAATATTTTTAGATTGATTCACAAATTTTTAAGGGATCAAAAAGAGTAAAAAACACAGAATCGGAAGAATTGCAATAAATGTATTTTATGCACACGAGAGAAATAATCGACAAAATATCTAAAACTTTACACGAACAGAAATACATATTTTTAATCCGAAATCTAAATCATATAATAAAATCATAATTATGAACGAATTTATCTAAAATGATCCGCAACGACAATAATTAATTAAATTCAAAATATAAACTCAAAATCGCCGATAAATCCATAAAACGAATCAAAATTAAAATAATTAAATGTTTACATCAAATTACACTAATAAAATAATTAAACTTAATAAAACTGAATTTAAAAATACGGGGTATTACGGTGTGTCAGTGTATGTAAGAGAGCTATGTATTTATAGATATATGTAAGGGAATCCAACAGTACATTATCACATGGGCTTCGATGGTACAGTGATGTGATAATACAATGATTGATATATGTAAGAAAATCCAGCGGTACATTATGACATGGGTTTCGATGGTACGGTAATATGAGAATATAATGACTAATATATGTAAGGAAATCCAATGGTACATTACCACATGGGCTTTGGTGGTATGATGAGGTAACAATATAATGACTGATATATATATGAGGAAATCTAAAGGTACATTATCACATGGGCTTTGACATAGTTCTTTCCTTATAAATTTAGAACTTTAACCAATCTCGAGTAATTCATAATTAATTTGTATGAAACACAAAATTGATCGATGTCTTCATCTTCAATTTCTTCAAATACAATTACAAGGTACTGCTATTCAAAGATAAGGATAAATATTACAATATCTTGAAAAATTACAATAGAAGTACAAAAACATAAGGTAAACATTCATTAAACATTACATTAAAACAGTACAATTAAGGATTCTCCGTCATTCTTCTTATAGGTGCAGTATACAAGATATGATAATCGAATTTATCTTTCTCAGTCATATTTGACATGTCACAACAAATTATAACCATTTCTAATTCTTTTTCCTTCAATCACCTTTGCTCAGCCCTATCACTCCACCTATCTTCTATCATTTTCTCTAATATCGCATTCCACTATTTAGTAATTTCCAGCAACCCTTCAATATTTGAACCTACATCCCATCTACTTTCTTTTTTCGTTCCCCTCACTTTCTACTTTGTCACTTTTTTTCCTATAAGTCGCTCCAACGGAAATTCCATCTCTAAGGTATCAGGGATAGATGAATATTTATATGCACCTGAAGTTGAAATATTTGTACGCTTTGATGCAAAAGCTTATTCAATTGTACCCTAATTCATTACTATCCACTTTGAATGGTTCTTTACAAGTTTTCATACATGTTCACTATTAAAATGGCTATTATAACTCGTTCTATATTCTTTATGCGCATCTCTAATTACATCTATTTCACTAACGCTACTTTGATTATGTCAACAAATGTGACTATAACAACCAATAAATCGATTAACATTTTTATTAATGTAAGAAAATTGATTTATTACAATCTTCATAGTTCTCTTTGGTTCTCAGTCACGATATTCTTAAAAGTATTAAGTATAGCATAATTTTTTTTTTTCAAAAATCACTAAATTTTTACCTATTCCCCTAAACTAAATCCTCTAAAAAATGTGTCCATCCACTAAAGAGAATTTCTTATTTTTTATCCGTCTATTTACTATAAGCTTGACTTTCAAGTTCATTGGGAGATTTAACCCGAGCCTCGTTTTTGAATTGATTTTGTTTGGAAAATTTTGAAAATCTAGAATCTTTAAGAGATGGGATTAACAGATAATTGAAATCATATTGTGGAAAATTTTAAATATTTAAAAAATTATGATCAAATGGAATAGTGGTGTTTGGAGGTTAAAATAATTGATAATATTGCATACTTGAACATTTTAAAATTTCATGAATATTGTAAATTTTGGACATTTGGAGAATTTATATTCGGAAAATTTTGTAAATTTTGGATATTTTAGTTTGGAAGTTTGCTTGAGTTTGAATCATTTGGATTATCCAAAAGATTCAAACAATTAAATTTAGTAGGATCTATTTTTAAAAAATAAATATATCTAGAAAAATTAATAAAACAAATATAAGTATAGGAATTAATAAAAGAAAAGAAAGTAGAGAAACTAATAAAATAAATATAAATAGAGAAATTAATAAAATGAATATATCTAGAAAATTAACCAAATAAATATAACTTGAGATATATTGAAGGCAAATAAATATAAGTAGAGAAATAGATGATATAAAAATACGGACAAAAATTAATGTATTAATAGCCAAAAAAAATTTTACCGTTATTATTAATGGTAATTTTTTTAAATATATTAAAAAAATTATATTATAACAACAAAATATAGGCTTAAAATTTTTGTAAAAGTATTAAAAATAAGTTCAAAGGGTCTACAGAGTAGCAAAAACTGCCGCTGCCGGACATGTGAACCACACTTACGTAGGTCAATGCAAGTTTTTACTGTTGCATGCGTATTATTTGAATATTATTTTTGAAATAGAAATACTCAAAATATTTGAGCTAACCTAAAATTTAAGACTATTTTTTTTTCTACATTTGCAACTTCGAATTTAAAATTGAGATCAATTTTTTTTTCTACTGCATGTGCTCAAATGCATTAAGTGTTTACGAAGACATTGTGTAGGAGGCTAGCCTGTTAGGATAGCCTATATTCACTGTCAGTGGCGGAGCTAGACTTTTAATCCCATGGTGTCCCGTAGTGTCATGTATGAACACATAAAATTAATACATATATTTTTTTAATTTTTAATTTTTTTTATATTAGCTATAAGTTTTCCTACAAATAACATCAAATACAAATGTATTTGCAATTATCATAAGAATATATTCACTTACCGATTTCTCATTAAATTTTATACCTTGATCTTAAAAAAATTATAGATAATTGGGGTAATTTATTTCATACAACTTAGTGACTAAAATAATTAGCTTGATTTTGTATCTTTCAATTAAAACTCAAACGACTTATTAAACAATAAAAATATTATAAAAATGATAAAGGAAATATCCATATTTAATAATAACAATATCAAATATTTAGAATCACTAATCAATTTATCTACTAGAATCACTTATCAAACAATTTAATGAATTAACTAAGGAATTTACTAAAACTTAATTGATAATATAATTTTATAACGAACTAATTCAAAAACTAACTAATAAATTAAATAATTCAATCTATAAATCTAAAAAAATTGATTTCTACAAACTAATTTTGATTTCTACCTAATTAATAAGCCAATTTCTATTTTCTACATTAATAAGATTAATTAGAATTTCTATAAAATAAAAAATATAATCAATTAATATAATAAATATAAACAAATTAACTGCATTCTAATTTCCCAAATTTATAAATTTATGATAAATAATTTAACAAACTAAAAATTAACTTAAATCTTACCTAATCAACTTGTGGGTTGGCCGGTTGGGACTTGCTGTGGCTCCGTGGCTCGGTTGAAGATTAAAGAATGAATGAAGGCAGGTAAGCAGCAACCAGCAGTTGCATACTTGCAGGCTGCAGTAGTTGTAGGCTTGCAGCTTCTTCTCTTGGGTGGCTCCGGTGGCGCGCGGCAGTTGAGGGTTGAGAATTGAGATCGGCAGGCTGCGGCGGGCGACAGCGGCCTAGCAGGGCGACCAGCAGGCAACAGCATTGCAGGCTGCAGCACCAGTGCACTATGCAGTCGCACCACAACAGGCTGGAAAGAAGAAGAATGGGCAGCGTTCGGCGTCAGAAACGGCGAGTTCCGAACCTCCGGTGGACGACTGAGTTGCTGAGAGCTGTGTGCTGTGTGCAAGGAGTGTGCTGGCATCGTGCGTCGAGGTCCTCGAGGAGGGTCAAAACCAGCAGGCAGGCAGCCAGTAGTAGGAGTCGAAGAGGAGGGTAAGGGTTTGGGGGGGGGAATTCATCAAAACAACGTCGTTTTGATGATGTAAAAAATTCAAAATGAGTGGTCCACGGGACTTGATCCTGCCACCTTTGACGTCGATACACGAAAAGCCCAACTTGTCCAACCATTCATCCATTTTGATTCTTTGTCACGGTGTCCTACATATATAATATATATCGAATAACTAAAAATCAAGCATATTTTTAACTTTCGAGCCAGGGCTCTGTGGTGTCCCGGGACACCATGCGGAAGTCCTGGCTCCGCCACTGTTCACTGTATAATGTCTAGTGTTAGTAAAAGTTGGACCAAAAACCTATGGGTGGCAGACGCATGGGCCAGCGGAGTTCCTTTCTCCCGTCGGAACGTTGGGCCAATGCTTGAAGAAAGCAGCAAAGGCTCCCTCGGCAGCAGCCTGAATAGCGTAGAGGGGAGGGGGACCAAAGTACCCAACCTGCATACCACCCCTCCCGCATCTTGGGTCCGCGCCATCCTTCCAACTGGACGGACCGCCAGGTACGAGAGCGGACCCTAATTGTAGTAATAATGATGTTAGGTAGAGCCCCTATAACCCGGTCATATGAAGCCCATAAAAAAAAAAAAAACTAAAAAACGAAAGCATTTGGCCGGGCAAAAAGGGACGTACTTAGTTCCCAACCATACGACACTTGACTTGAGGACACTATACGTGGCCTGGGCGACGACCCCGCAGTTGCAAGTGGCGACCACATTTTAATTTTATTTTTTTATTTTTTATATATAATTCGAGGTGCTCAATTCATATATCATCATGCTGCGTTTGGTGTCTTTGTTGTTCCAACCACTAGCGACCAGCGAGAGCAATAGGCATCCGCGGCCATTTAATTAAAAACAGGAAGCTTCTATTGTGTCTCCCTCTCCTTGTCTCTACGTAGAGCAACCGAATAAAATTGGAGAATTATAATTATTTTTGCACCCTCTTCTCTCTTTCTTTATCCACTCCACAAATTAATTACTATCGTATATTTTGTACAACGTGCTGTTTCCTACAAAGCAGCATTATATAATCGTATTGATCAATAGCTGTTTTTTTTATTATTATTTGGCTTAAATAAATAATTGTATAAGATAATGGTTTACCATAAGTAATACCAAACAGTGCGTACAAGAAAGTTAGTAGATGTACCAACCTAATTATAATAAGTGTTGCTTTCGTAATCAATATCAAATATAGTAAATTTGTGTGTGTATGTATTTTAAAAGATGAATATTTATATCGATATGTGTTTACATCTAAGACCGTTAACGAATCGGGCCGAATAGAGATAGGCTTGAGCGTGACTTGTTTGATAAATAAATCTAAAATGAAACTTGAGCTTAGCTTGTTTATAAACAAACCGACCCGTAAATTTTTATGATAAACGAACCGAATTCACGAGCTTTTACACTACAAACGAGCTCGAAGTCAAATTTTAGCTTGTTTATAAACAAGCCGACCGTAAATTTTTATGGTAAACGAACCGAATTCACAAGTTTTTACACTACAAACGAGCTCGAGGTCAAATTTATTATACTCAAGCCCAATTCGTTTAATAATCAAACCGAACTCGAACCTACTTTTTAACTCGTTTAACGAAACAAACGAATCAAACCGAACCGAATATTTAATAAATTGAGTGTAAAAAGTTTGCGAATCGAGTTGATTATTTACATCTAAAATCTTATAATTATAAAAAATAAACACCCGGAGCACCCAGTCTCGTAGAATTTAAATCGCGGCATCCTCATCCACAATCAAGGAGTCCTAATACAGTGAGATCGTTCCGGTTTAATTAATCATTCCATGACATGCATAATTGCGTCCCTCAACCCACCTACCAGTATGATTGCGATTTATAAATAAACCAAGTCCTGTCCGCTCTGGGTAGTGCGACTCACATGGCGTATCTCGTACAGGGACGCTCGCTCTATCCGTTGACGATCTTCGGAAATCAGTATTTAATTGCCTCCGTATAATTCGTATGATCTCCCCTGCCCGACGAACCGGCGGCAGCCTTGAAGCAGAGTATCTATCTACCCGGCGCATAGTGATCTTGTTACTTTTTGCTGATTTAGAAACGACTTTTGGCGCCCCGGAAAGTACTGAGAAATTAGACGAGCCTTGCCCCGGAAGCTGACTGAAATCGCATCTCCTCGATTGAATTCTAATAACTTGTAGAAATATTTTCCTTCTGTTTTTTTTTGTCGGTATGATACGTGTATTTAAATCTAATTATAATCTTAATTTTTCTATATATATATATATATATTTGTAATTAATCATAGATATACGTTCTGTTCGATGCGCCTATATATAATATTAAAATACTACGACATGATTTTCCAGTTTGTGGCAAAAATTAATGGACGACGGCCCTTTAAATAATCATAGAAAAAGGCTGTTATTTCAGACCCTAATTTTAAAAAATAAAAAAATCATTTTGTTATGAAACGTAAAATTTAACGGAGAACGAAGATCGGACGACCAAGATATGCCGGATCTCGAATACCCCACACTTTCCCTCTTTTTCCGTCTCGGTCGTTCCTGCGGGAACTTTTTCTTAGGGCGTCCACGTCAAAAAGTATTTTCTTCTTCTTCTTCGTCTTCCCATCTCAGTCTTTTCCTCTTTTTTTTTCTTAACAAAATATTATTAGGTTGCTTGAATACCGAACGGGTAATGTCTTGTCATATTCAAACCGTAAACAGCATAGATTTTATTTTAAGGAAAAAATATATTTGGGAACTAAGCAAAAATTCTAGCTTCCGCGATTGACGTGCCGCTGACCTTGATGTTAACGCATCACATCACACGATGCCACAACTTCTTTTTTTTCCCTTAATTCTAACCGTAGAAATTGTTGCAAATTTGGCATTTTACGATATTTAATAAAACAGAAATATTTTGTTTTTTTACTTATTAAAAATACTTTATACCATTAAATTGTGCAAAAAAATAAAAGATTCTAGAAAAGACGACGTGTAAACGATCCCTTTTTAAAATAATAAACAATCGGTCGGCCCTCCTACCCCAGCTTGAGTCGCTACTACCCCCTGCTGCCTGGAATTTAATACCGACCAACCCGGACCTTACAATGTTTTTTCTATTGCACAGGTCATCTAATATTTAATACGCTTCCAATAATTCCCTTATCTTCTTTCTGTTCTTTCCTCGAACATAATCGTGTGCAATTTGCAAATGGAGCTCTGTCGTTATCGCAAATCCTCACCCCCCCTTTTTTTTTGGACTTTTGTGCGGCGATGACTTGTTGGTTAAGTGAAAAGGTAAGCCCGGGGTTTCACACGCCTCGTCGTCGGGCATTTTTGTCATTTCGAGAATATTCGCGGAGAGAGACAGAGGGAGGGAGGGAGGAAGGGGGGAGTACTTGCGTCGCCGATTAATGAAATAGTGGAAGGAAAATCCGTCGACCAAAAAGTGAAATGTTATTTTTTTATTATTGTTTGTTTTCGTCCGCATCGCTTTCTCTCGTGGCAATTCGGACCGCGAGACCGTTTCCGCGGTCAATAGGGAGGGGGATCGTTCCCACGGTCGGTCGTCCTGTAGTATTTTGGTTAATGATAGTATAAAAGGAATTATTAATTTTTTTATTTTTTTTTAAATATTTTTTTTTTGTGTGAAGGTTTTTGGAGACGAGTGCTGTGACGGCAGCGCTTATTTATTAGCCAAACACGTCTCCCCGCCTAGCACAGTAAAAGGGTCGGCAGTCGGCCGACCCGTGCCTGCACGTAGCGGCCCAGTAGTTTTCTTTTCGGGGAATCAATGAGGCGGTGGCCTTATTAGGCTGTCTTTGGTAACAAGTATACTACAGACAATTTTTTATTACTACTGGCCTACTGCTACTTTGATGGCTTATTCTATGCTTTCATATACATTTTTAGAATTATTTTTAGACTATATAAATTTACTATAAAGTATATTTGTCTGTCGATGAATAAAAACAAAATGTAACATCTAATATTATAAAATTATTTTTGTGCCCATCGATTTATAGAGAGAGAGAGAGAGAGAGGTTCATCTGTGCAGCGAAAGCTTATCTAAAACGGTTTGTAAGCTAGCTACTCTGACAGCCCACAATTTAAAAATAAAATAACTTTGCAGAAATTATTGCACCGTGAGTAAAACTATTAATACCTGGCTATAATCAACCATCAATGCTAGCCAAATTGGCTAGCACCTAATAGAGTCGGCGAAGTTGGTCGTCGTCCCCGAGACTAGTCTTCTGCCTAGCGGTTCAGGAGGATGTTCCGGGGACCGGATTTAAGCGGTGCAGAATTTGGAAGGCTCAATCAAGACGCCGAGGAGCGTCAAGATTTGTGACGCCGCGCGTCTGAACGAGAAAGGAATGTTTATTATGTGAACCCTTTTCCAAGGTGTGCGCCGAGGGGGCTGCGACGGCTCTTCATACACTGGTGGAATGCAGCGTACGTGGCACCATTCCCCACCCTCTCTATCTAACCTTGAGAACCGAGTCAGTCCCACTGCACCGGGTGTGCACGAGCGGCTGCAGTTCGATCCTCGTGAATAACTTGAATGGGATAAGGCGTCAGACCTGACGGTGGTGCTAGCTAGCCGTGTTGGGCTCTCCAGAAGAGTCGAGACGAGCACGAGGTGACGAACATGCGTGGGAGAGAGCAGCTGGGTGGGGGCGCCGGGCCACAGGAGATGCTAGGCACGTACGCTGAGAAATATATGCGATGCGGAGTACTAGGACGCCACCTATTAATTATCGAACAAGATCATGAGCATGAAACTAACCTACCTACGACTTGCAGCAGATTGTGATCTTCGCGGGAGGAAACCGCTAGCTCTCGCAAACTCAACGGAGATGCAGCTTTTACGCAAGGGGAAGAATTGGTCGGCTGTGGCCAGGTTAATATAAGGGCCGTGCATGCCGATGTTGTAGCTCCTACAATGAACAGGCTAGCTAGCTAGCTGCATGGAGGAAAGTAAATGAACCGAGAATCGCGCGGACTTGCTTGCTATGCCGCATGCCTTGCCATAGACCCTTCATTGTTGTGTGGCTATATATGGGCGTAAAGAATGATATATTTGAATTTGGAAAGCCTTTAATAATAATAGCGCGGTGCGTACTCTTTGCTAGAAAGGCACAGAATTGTTCCCGAGAAGATAGTGTGGTCACAGGAGTGCCCTTCCGCGGTCCTTAACCCTGTAATTGTGGATGTCGCTTATGAATGAATAAGTATAATGCTAACGTAATTAGCTAACTACTACTTATACAATTTCACTGTGATAACTGAAAAAGGATAATGTTTGTAGTCTATACAGGTCGGTTTTTACTTATTAGAAATTTTATATTCAAATCACTTTTCCCTCTCTTTCCTTATTGTTACACTCTTTTGTTTGCATTGACACCCATACTTATATCAAGCCAAACAAGCAAACAAGTGAGAAATAAGTGAGTAATATCACGTTCTTTTAGGCGACTTTAATTATACATAAACTTCATTGATGGCGATTAAGTTTTCTTATTTTGGTGATTTGTCTCATCATTCTAGAGTTACGTAACTCTAGTTATGTTTTTAAATTGTTTCGTTCACAACTCCTTATCATTTTTTATAATTTTGTGTTCTATGACACTTTTGAAATACTTTTGACCTTCAAACTCTTTCAGGATTCCTATTTCATATGCATACTTGATATCTTTACATTTTTATAAGTCTCCTATACTTTTTTAAAATGTCAAACCATGTTATTGGTAAAAAAAAAAAATCATCATTTAGGTGTGCATTAATCATGTGTGTTTAGCCCCATTAAGCCCTTTTGTAGTTATATGAATTTCAAGAAACCTTGGGGATGCTATCATTTTAATATTCTTGAGCTAAAATGATCCAAAAATATTACATTATTATTCATATTATTTTTAGATTAATTTAAATACTTTTGGACCGTAAAGCCACCAAATTCAATTTTTTTTATAATCCTTAGCTAATCTTGCAAGGATTGATCCAAACCCTTCATTTTTATTTATTATGGATGATAACATCTCATTGTTTATTCATGTAACACCCATATTTTTCTCAACTTTAAAATTTGATTTAAAAGATATAACAACAAGCAAAATTAAAATCCTACAAACCATAATATACATAAACATTTGTACCAAAAGAGTTGACAATCCTTAATACAACAAAAGTTAGGGAGGTGGTTTAAGTACAAGAGAAAAAAGACATATGAATCCAAAATATATCCGGGATAAAAGCACAAAAGTAAAACAAGATATATCCCTCACACTCCTTCCACCACACCTAGTGGCACATCACATAAAGATCATAGAAACAAAGACCTTTGGTGCCCTGATCCTTTTAGATCTCAAAGTCCTCAAACATATGCATATTCTATAGATAACATTGTGAAATGATATAGTATTAATATGACTTCCTCGTACTAAGTAAACCGCTACTCCTTTTAAGAGATAGTGTGCATTATAGAACATACTATATATAAAAGCATAAAACACATATAACCATATGGAGCACCATGATAAATTCACGATAGGTATATTTCAAGGATAAGACATGAACAACATGAGTAACAACCATGAATCATATGATGGCATAAAATGTCCAACCAAGATAAATAGGGAAACTACTACCAAACCAATCCCAATTCAATTATTAAATTCTATTAGGGGCCAGCCAACAAACTCAGCTTAACTTGGAGAGGAATACGATTTCATAATCTAAGACAATGATCGACAAGGATAAAAAAAAAATCAAATCTCTAACTCTAAATATGGTTAATCAAGAAAGTCGCATGACATAAAGTTGTTCATGCACAAATCTAGGCACTTAAATCCTTTAGTATGTATATCCCTTATAGGGTTGTGAATCTATAAGAGTAGAAGTGAGCCATTTCACCCAAAGGTCTAATGCACTCGAGGGCCTAAGTTCGAGGCACAAATTTTCTTTCCCAACTTTGTTTGTCTTTCACTTTAAAAGTTTTATTCCATTCATCCCATTATTTAATAGAGGATACTAATATCCACATTCAACGATCAATTAAAACCTCAAAATAACTTGACCACTCATGGTCACAAATACTCTAGCCATGAAAGGGTTAAGGTTAGGCAACAAATCATGACCACAGCATTCCACAAAATATCACGTACTCTAAATAACCACTGTCATCCAAAAGACAACAACATAAGGGTCATTAGACCCAAATAACATATATAATAAGTCATATTGTCTCATAGTAGGTTAAAAAACCAATTTCAGAAAGAAAAAAATTCATTATTCATTGAAAATACTATTCATTTTATCATGTTGATATTGCATATGAGTAAGATTTGGTGAGCATGTTATTTGCGCCAGGTTAAGTGCATTTACTCATTACTTTTATATTAAACAAATTATTTTTCAACGGTTGTGGAGTAGGTGTTCTGGTTGCTCTTAGAGCATAAGGATGAGTCCAATTGTAATGTTTATAGTGTTTTGTCCCATGTTGGAAATTTTTAATTTTTGGTTCTACTCGATGTATCCTTCTTAGGATTTTTTTGTTAATATTGTAGTTTTTCCCATACACAACCTTACATTTGACATGGGTTAAACACACCTCTTCTTATGATAGATATGGAAGCAGCATCCCCTATTTACTATTTAAAATTCTGCATTATTATTTTAAAATTCAATTATTAAGTTGAGAAAAATTGAATTGGTATAATGAGACAATCCAAAATGGATCTGAAAAAAAAAATTAACCAAGTCTAATCTACTGGCACCAACATGAAAAGCTTCAATTCAAATTTAAATAAACTCAAATCGTGAGGAGCTTGCCAGATTTGAAAATAAAGTAGAACCCAAACAAAAAAGAGAAGGAACTTGACTCAATCAGGGAATGAACAATTGAGATTAGACACCATATCTGGCCTCAACCCGTTCAAAGAATTCAAACCTTTAGGCATCGAACATAAGATAATCTATGATCTCATATTTAAACGAAGCTCAAACAAATTTTAAGAATCACAACGAACCCTAGATCTAAGAAAGTGGAAAACTAAATTGATGAATCAGAGCTCATATATTTCGGATTTATAGAAATTGAATCAATGCTTCAACTCAACCTAGATGCATAAACCATTGTAAGGTAGATGAATTTTCTTTTGAGTTGAAGAGAGAGAGAAAAACCTCATCAAATCGAGCCATTCTTAAGAGATGAGACACAAACAAGGAGAGAGAGCCCAATAATGAAAAGGTAGTTTGTTAAAGAGGCACGAGGATGAAGATCACTATTTTTCTCTGGGAGCAGAACCTCGTGTTCTTTGACACTAAGACCACTTCCTCACTATATTATGTTCTAAATCAAGAAGGAACTAGGGGCTACTTCAAGTTCTTTAGGGGTGTTTTATGCATTTAGTATTAGATAATTCGTAGTAAATAAGAGAGAAAAGGAGGGCATACTAGGAAATGGAATTGGGGGTAAAAAGGTCATTTTACAAGGTATTTTGATTTTTTTTAATCTAGCATATAGTCATCGGTTACTGTTTATATAGAGGTATGTGATGTAAAACTTTCTAAATTCAATATTATCTATTTGGTTTATAAAAACAGGGTTATATTGTGTATACTCCCAAAAAATAAAATAAAGTTAATCATGATAATTATAATAATGATAGCAATGATCAGATGAGGTTGACTTAATAGTAAATATCAATACCAGAGGTCCGAGATTCAAATCCTCATCTCACCTCTCTTGACATTGTGAAACTTTTATTGTATTATCGCCTATATGAAATTTTATACTTGTTTTTGCGAGCCCCAAATAAATAAATAAATATAATAGCAATGATAACGATAGTAATAGTAGTATTAAAAAATACTAATGATAATAGTAAAAATAGAAAATAATAATAATAATAACTTATTAAATTTTCGAGATTAGATCAATAAAAATCAAACAAAGAGAATATAGCCTAATTGATTGAGTTACATAAATGAAGGTATGCACGGTGTAAAAAATAAATTATATGAATACTTGTTTGCGATTGATCAAAATTTTGATAATCTATGCAATAACAAATGAAATAAATTTATTTTATATTTATGTAAATTAATTAATTTAAATCATACAATGTCTACCGAATGAAAATCAAATTAAATAAAAAAATTGTTTATAAATTGACAAAATAGGTATTTAAGTAAAAGTATGGGACATATCATCTTTATTTTCATAAAAGCTCATAAACGATGGGTACAAACACTTTCTAGACATCAAAATAATCACTGGTGCAATACGCATTTCAATGCTCCTTGTGTAAATATTTGAGAATATGATTAATGATAGAAATTCTGTATAAGCTTTGTTTTCCATATTGAGGGGTGATGTGTGTGTGTGTGTGATAGATGCATATTATTTATGTATAAAAGTTGTAGAAACAATGTCAAATAAATAATTATAAATAATATTAGCTTACCAAACTGACGATTAGTCGTAGAAGAAGAAGAAGAGAGAGAGAATTATTACGTCCATATACGAAAATGAGGAGAAAATAATGAGCAAAATTCCGGCGACAAAATAAAATCCATTCTGTTGGAACTCGGAAGTCGGAAGCCTCTTGGTTTGGGAAACAGTCAAGCCCAAGGCCTAGCGAAGCGCGGAGGCGGAAAAATGAGGTAAAAACATCAATTTGTCAAAGAGGCCGGTGAAGTCCGGATCCTCCCAAATTTGACTCATTCCTGAAGGCAAGCCGCCAAATGCATTCCGACGGTCCGACCAAGTCCGAAGCGGAGGCAAACTTTGTTACTTTTGGAACGTTTCAAAGTTTACTTCGAACGCCGTCACTCCATTCAATCATTAAATTTCCACGCCGACCTCTCCCGTACAGATTCACGAGACGCAACGTAACCCATCAATCACAGTCCCATAAAGTTAGTCACACACTAGTGCAGTAGTGAATGTAAGATAAATGATAATGAAGCGGGAGTTACCTTGTATTTAAAACGAAGCCGTGGTTTATAGTAATATTTAAAATAAAGATAATTTAAAGTACATTTATATTTTGATTATATATATATATATATATATTAATATTAATTTATTCAATTGAAAAATACATTACAATAAGTTGTGCTAAAAAATTTGAATGATTTTAACATTTACATAACATAATGTATCACGTCACAAATAATATAAACATAAAATAATTAATAAATGTGATTCCTTTATTAATTTAATGGAAAGACTTTTGGCTCTTTTTCAAATCACGCCACCCCAGAATATAGTCTAACAAAATATAGCATCGTCGTTAACCATTCGTCCAACAAGGATGAGATAATGTATTGGATGAAATAATTAAAGTATAACAATTAGCTATGAAACTATATAAAAATATTAAGAAATTACTTAAATTATTACGCTTTCAACTTAATTGCATCCCGCAACATTAACATCGTATGGCCAAAGTTTTGAATAGTATTTAGATTTTGTGAATCAAACATGACCACGTACATTTTGACATGATAAAGTGCTATGAAAAATTAAGCATTTGTATCATGGTTGTAGTATTCTTGGGTGTTGTAAGCTTTACTTCTCCATGGGGTTTGGTTTTCATGAGATGTTGGGATGGGTGGCTAAGTCATGCCTTATAGGTTGTAGAAGGCGTGTTTCATTAATACCATACTCTTCAATCTTTTGAATTTCTCTAGGAAAGGGGTTCATTGACGACCATTTTTAAAAGATGGAGGAAGTTGTTTGTGATGATTCTTGGTGACAAAATATTATTAATGAATAAAAAGTTGTCACTTATCAATAAAAAAAAATTGTTTCACAATACCTTCTCTAACTCAATTATAAGTCTTTTTTAAGGGAAAAAACAAAGTATATATCATTTTATATTTTTAATACATAATACAAATAGTTTTCCTCATTTACCCTATGTTATCTAAATAATTAATGATTTTATTATTAAATTTTTATATTCTCTCAAAATATTTATCTTGGAGAATGCTAGATTGACAACATATTTGTTAACTAAATGATGATTGATGCGGTGGGCTGAATGAAGTGGTTAGATGTCAGTGATGTTTGGTAGAGTTTCCTTGTTAGGGTTTCCTAATGGCTAATAGTTAGTCAAGTCTAATTAAGCCATGTAGAATAAATGTGGGGAATTCTTGGTTGCTACGTCGAAGTAAACCATAAGTGTTTAGTTGAAAGAGTGGATTTTGAGCTCCCCAATGATGTATATATGTGTATTCTTGATGATATAATGAAGTCTAGCACTAATAGTGCATTCTTGAACCTCTTTCTCATTGTGATTTTGATTAGTTGTTAGTCGTGGCTAGAGAGATGAGAGAGAATTAAATGAGTTTCCTTGCTCCACAAAAGGATTATACAAGAGATAGAGAGCAACTGTAATCACTACTATGAAAACATGAAATAATAACAGGACATTAATAACGGTGGTTCTGAAACCGTTGTTAAACGCGTGAAAATAAATGCGCGGGATAGTTTTGATAACAGTTATAGTTCAAAACCGTTATTAAAAGCCCAACGCTAAAATTTATACATAAGTTTTAATAACGGTTCCTACAAAAACCGTTGTCAAATGTCTCATAGGTTTAATAACGGTTCCTACATGAACCTTTATTAAAATATGTTTTAATAATGGTTTTTGCAGGAACCGTTATTAAAACCCTAAATCCGCCTTTTATTTCGTTCAGTTCTGTTTTGAACCAAAAATTTCAGACACTGCACCTTTCCTCTCATACTCTCCTTCTATTGCAAACCATCGCACCACCACTCCAGCTCCTCTTAAGTAAGGGAAACCCTCGCACCGCCAACTCTCCTTTTCCTTGTAGCACCACACTTATGTCATTATCGGCTTTGCATGTGCTATCATTCTTCTGAACCTAGCCAGCACTTGTACCTTCTTCCTCTGCCATGTTTGTAAGTGGTCGCTGCTTTCCTCTTGCTCGCCGCCACTCCTTTTACATATGTTTTTGTTCTTTCGCTCGTAGCTTTTCTCTTATTTTATATATATATATATATATATATATATATATATGCATGTATATTGCTACAGGATTGAGTTGTTTGTTATTGAAAAATTACAGTTTGTCGTTCAAAAATGTGTTGGTGAAAAATGTTGTTGTTCGTTGTTGAATTTGTTGCGGTATTGTTCTATATTAACAAATGCATGTGTTGGTCGAGACCTTTACATACATACATACATACATACATACATATATATATAGGGTGAGGTTCACATGCAAACCTTTATTAATATACAAACATAAGAACCAATCTCAACCATTAGATCAAAATTAAATCAACATTCAAGATTTAATTAGTACCAAACCAAAAACCTAACCCAAACCTATATCCAAACCAAATATCCAAACCTCTAAACCCTAAACCCTCTAAACCCTAAACCTTCTAAACCCTAAACCCTAAACCCTCTAAACCCTAACTCTAAACCCTAAACCCTCTAAACCCTAAACCCTAAACCCTAAACCATAACCCTAAACCCTCTAAACCCTAAACCCTAAACCCTCTAAACCCTAAATCGTAAACCCTCTAAACCCTAAACACTAAACCCTCTAAACCCAAAACCCTAAACCCTAAACCCTAAACCCTCTAAACCCTCTAAACCCAAAACCCTAAACCCTCTAAACCCCTAAACCCTCTAAACCCTAAACCCTACACCCTACACCCTCTAAACCCTAAACCCTCTAAACCCTAAACCCTACACCCTAAACCCTAAACCCTCTAAACCCTAAACCCCAAACCCTAAACCCTCTAAACCCTAAACCATAAACCCTCTAAACTCTAAACCCTCTAAACCCTAAACCCTAAACCCTCTAAACCCTAAACCCTAAACCCTAAACACTCTAAACCCCAAACCCCAAACCCTAAACCACAAACCATAACCCCTCTAAACACCAAACCCTAAACCCTCTAAACCCTAAACCCTAAACCCCAAACCCTCTAAACCCTAAACCCCCTAAACCATCTAATTTCCATCCAAAGGCACGCATCAACAAATGAAAAAAATATACTAATCAAATATACATTCATTTAATTATACAATATGAGAAGGGAAAAAAATCTTCCATGATTCAAAATTTGACAATTCCTTAAATTGAACCTTATATAATTTTGAAAAGAAACCTTCCACTATCATCTAAACTACAACGAAAACCATCAATGACCAATACCTTCATGAAGTTGGAAAAAAAATTACATCCAACTCCGGTCTTTCATTCCAAAATATGTCATCCACATATAAAAAATTGACATTAGTTATAATTTGAAGTAAGGAACTAAAAAAAATATTGACAATTAAGGGAATTGGAACCGGGAGGTTAATTATTTTTTTAACAAGCTAGAAGGTATGCTCTGTCCATTGTTTTGAGTTCCTTTCTAATTTTGCCAATAGTCATCTACTTTACATCTAAAAATACCTACACTAACCATGCCGACCTCTACCACATGCAACAATTATTGGCTATGTTTGTTATCAGTTATTTTATAATAATGTTTATCAATTATATCTTTTAAATATGACACTGAATTGCCGAATCACAAAAGGAAGTTCATGCTTAAGTGTCGAACAACAATAGAACTGAAAGAGAAAATATGTACAAAAATGTTGGACTAACAGCAACAGGACTGAAGCTCATGCTGAATCACAAAATGAAGCTCATGCCTCAAAGTTCCAGGTAATGTATAAATGTCGAACAGTATAAGAAAACAATCAACAAATAACAAACATCAACAACAAAAATAAAAATTTCAAGCTGATGCTCGAATGTTGCAGATGATGGTGAATATCAAACAAAAAACCTAATATTCAGACATCAATCGATAATGCCACACCATATCAGCATATATTATGCAAAATATACAACAAACCGACAACAATCATTTCGAAATACCAAACCAATCAGCATAGAAATTAAATTCAAAATGAACAAAACCCTCTAAACCCTAACCCTAAACCCTAAACCCTCTAAACCCTAAACCCTCTAAACCCTAAACCCTAAACCCTAACCCTAAACCCTCTAAACCCTAAACCATAAACCCTAAACCCTAAACCCTATAAACCCTAAACCCTAAACCCTCTAAACCCTAAACACTAAACCCTCTAAACCCTAAACCCTAAACCCTAAACCCTCTAAACCCTCTAAACCCTAAACCCTAAACCCTAAACACTAAACCCTCTAAACCCCCTAAACCCTAAACCCTCTAAACCCTAAACCCTAAACCCTCTACACCCTAAACCCTAAACCCTCTAAACCCTCTAACCCATAAACCCTAAACCCTCTAAACCCTAACCCTAAACCCTAAACCCTCTAAACCCTAAACCCTCTAAACCCTAAACCCTAAACCCTAAACCCTAAACCCTAAACACTCTAAACCCCAACCCCCAAACCCCAAACCCTAAACCACAAACCATAACCCCTCTAAACACCAAACCCTAAACCCTCTAAACACCAAACCCTAAACCCTCTAAACCCTAAACCCTAAACCCCAAACCCTCTAAACCCTAAACCCCCTAAACCATCTAATTTCCATCCAAAGGCATGCATCAACAAATGAAAAAAATATACTAATCAAATATACATTCATTTAATTATACAATATGAGAAGGGAAAAAATCCTCCATGATTCAAAATTTGACAATTCCTTAAATTGAACCTTATATAAATTTGAAAAGAAACCTTCCACTATCATCTAAACTACAACGAAAACCATCAATGACCAATACCTTCATGAAATTGAAAAAAAATTTACATCCAACTCCGGTCTTTCATTCCAAAATCTGTCATCCACATATAAAAAATTGACATTAGTTATAATTTGAAGTAAGGAACTAAAAAAAATATTGACAATTAAGGGAATTGGAACCAGGAGGTTAATTATTTTTTTAACAAGCTGGAATGTATGCTCTGTCCATTGTTTTGAGTTCCTTTCTAATTTTGCCAATAGTCATCTACTTTACATCTAAAAATACCTACACTAACCATGCCGACCTCTACCACATGCAACAATTATTGGCTATGTTTGTTATCAGTTATTTTATAATAATGTTTATCAATTATATCTTTTAAATATGACACTAAATTGCTGAATCACAAAAGGAAGTTCATGCTTAAGTGTCGAACAACAATAGAACTGAAAGAGAAAATATGTACAAAAATGTTGGACTAACAGCAACAAGACTGAAGCTCATGCTGAATCACAAAATGAAGCTCATGCCTCAATGTTCTAGGTAATGTATAAATGTCGAACAGTATAAGAAAACAATCAACAAATAACAAACATCAACAACAAAAATAAAAATTTCAAGCTGATGCTCAAATGTTGCAGATGATGGTGAATATAAAACAAAAAACCTAATATTCAGACATCAATCGATAATGCCACACCATATCAGCGTATATTATGCAAAATATACAACAAACCGATAACAATCATTTCGAAATACCAAACCAATCAGCATAGAAATTAAATTCAAAATGAACAAAATCAATCGATAATACAAATCACATTTTTGTTGTTAAATCATAAATAGATTTCAAAATAATAAACGCACCTTCAACGAACAGATACAAGGAGATGCAGAGAATAATTTTGAGTAGCGAGCTACTTCGACGGCAATGGAAATATGCACAGGTTGAAAGTCGACAACAGGGGATAGCTTCGAGGAGAGAGGGACACGAAAAAAACCAAGATCCAGAGCAGCTTCAACGAACTTCGACGGAAATGGAAAGATGCAAAGGGAGAAGGACGATGGAGAGACAAGTAGTGAAATATTTTGACAAAAATGAAGAGATGTAGGGGAGGCAATGGCGATGGCGAGCAGTCGAGCACAGTGGAGAAAGGCAGACTACGAGAGAGGAAAGTAAGCTCGAGAAAAAACAGGACGAACGGCCGGTTGAATGATACACGACGCGTAATAATGTGTATATTGATTTTCAGCTGTTGCGAAATGGAAAAAATTGAAGATGACGAGGCTATATTGACCGGGCAAGAAACACAGGTTATCGGAGGAAGAAGCTTGGGCTCGGGAGGAAGAAAGAAATGACGGAGCAACGGCGCAGAAGAATAACGGGCGAAACTTAAAATGACGGGATCCAACGGTCCATAAATTTTTAATCCAACGGCTGTGATTTGTTCCTACGTTTGTACAGTAAAAAGCGTACGCACCTGATACTGTTTCTATATATATATATATATATATCATGCATGAGTGTAGAATTATAAACGAAGCTAGAGAAATAAAATACTTCAAATTATTAATAATGTCACTCATAAAAACTATATATATACACACGCATTTTCATTAATAAGTATAGGATACTAGCTATAAGATATAGGAAATATTATATAATGAAATAAAAATATATTTTACATATGCACATCATTAAATGAAAATTTCAATCAGAGATGCATATGTTAATGATTTTTATTTGATGAGGATTAAATAAATATAAAAAATAAAGAATGTATAAAAGTGAATAATTAAATAGATAGAAATAATTGTGTATAATAATAATAATATAGGATTTATATATTATGGTTTATTTACAGTTAGCTAGGTTTAGGTTTGGGGTTTTATGAGGTTTGGGGTTAGGTTTTATTATAATTAATTAGGGTTAGGGTTAAGGTTTATCATTTATTATACTAAATATAAAAGTGAAAAATTAAATAGAAAGGAATAATAATAATAATAATAATAATAATAATATAGGATTTATTAAGGTTTAATTATAGTTAGCTAGGTTTAGGACCGTTATCTTATGAGGTTTAGGGTTAGTTTTTATTATAATTTATTAGGGTTAATTAGGGTTAGGGTTAGGGTTAATGGTTAGGGTTTATCGTTTATTATACTAAATATAAAAGTGAAAAATTAAATAGAGATGAATAATTATGTATAATAATAATAATAATATATGATTTATTAAGGTTTAATTATAGTTAGCTAGGTTTAGGATCATTATCTTATAAGGTTTAGGGTTAGTTCTTATTATAATTTATTAGGATTAGGGTTAGGGTTAGCCGGATAGGGTTAGGTATAGGGTTAGGGTTTAGCGTTTATTATACTAAATATAAAAGTAAAAAATTAAATAGACAAGAATAATTTTGTATAATAATAGTTAGGGCTGTTCATGTTATCCGATATCTGCTTATCCGATCCGATATCCGAAGCAATCCGATCCGAAAAAACAAATATCCGATCCGATTTTTTTTTTCAAATCAAATATCCGATCCGGTCAACGAAAAGTCAAACAAATCAAATATCCGATCCGACAAATACAAATAATATCCGATCCGAAGAAAAAATATTTATATATTTTTTATAATTTTTTATTTTATATATAATTGTATATAAATAAATTTAGATGTGTCTGTGTATAATTTTTACTTACTTTATTTATTATTTGAGGCAAAATTTAATTTAATTAAAATTATATTTTTAATATAATCCCTTTTTAGATATTTATAAAAATAAAAATAAAAATACTCTGCATACCGATATACTCCATCCACTCCTTTCTTATTTTAGTTTTAACATTGGATATTTGTTGAGTAAGTCGGATATTTGCTAAGCGAATCGGATATTTGCTCAACATTCGCTCAACAAATCGGATAATATAAAATATATTTGTCATTTGGTAATTTTTTTTATATTTGAAATTGTATTCGAATAATATCGGATATATTTGATATCCGATGATATCCGATCCGAAAATTCAAATATCCGATCTTCCGGATATCCGAAGTTTCAAATCAAATATCAAATATCATTTTTAGATATCCGAAATTTCAAATATCCGACAATCAAATATCCGAAATATCGGATATTTGAACCGTGAACAGCCCTAATAATAGTATAGGATTAATTAGGATTTAATTATAGGTAGCTAGGTTTTACTATATATATATATGTTATCTTATTAATATCTACTAGATTTTACTATACGTAGCTTGAACGATTTGATGATAGTTTGATGTTCAGCCGGTTTGTTAAATATATAACTAAAGATTATGTCCTTATTTTAAATAGTTTGATGTTGTTAGCTTTACATAGTTGGTTAATATCTGGTAGAATATATTTATGATTTGTATACCTAGTTAAAGATCAGTTTACATATTCTATAATTTAGATCCTTTTGAGAATAATATTGATGATAATATTTAGTGGTTCTCATTTGTAGGTAGTGAGATGACATACTCTCCACCATATTTTCATATGGCGCCACATACAGATCTACGAACTCATGTGATATGGTTATACGATGAGCTAGGTAGGTTGTACGCGAGTGGCTCATCCTATCACCCCTTCCATTTCAGATCGTATCACCTTTTGTTGACCCTGCCTCAGATAGAGTCATGGGCGTTGGCTACGTCTACTTTTTTGCATTGGTTTGTCTACCACATTAATGCACCACGCCTGAGATTTATTGAGGGTGATGGTCATTGATGATGAGTGGAGGTTTCGTCATAGCTTACTTTCGAGTATCCACCCCGGTTACCCTAGAGTATTCGTGAGTAGACTCTCTTACGATGATGTCAGGGATCAGATGATATATTGTGATGAGTGGACTTTCAGAGTTATAACAATTAGTTAGACTCGACGAGGCTACAAGGGGATTTAGTTTTAGGGTTATGAGTTTTTATTTTTTAGGTGTTTGGGTTGTAGCAACCTTTTGATGTATATAATGTTGCTACTGCTTAAATCTCGTAGTATGTATATCTTTTGTAATTTGAACAATTGTACAATGTTTTGCTACGTATGTATGTATGTATGTGTATATATATATGAACTCTTTCTAAGTATAAGTAGTTTCATCGAGTATTAATATATTTTTGGAGACATGTTAGCATGATTCGTATATATATATACAGAATAGCATGATACATTTGAGATTAAATCTTTCTAAGTATGAGAGATTTGTGAATTATTAAACTTATAATTCAATTGATTTTTAATAATATTTATTGCATCGATAATATAGTGGTACATTATGGTCAATACATAACATTCTAACATTATTTATTTATTATTTTTTGTAGAGATATGGCCAACAAAAACATTGATATGGACAACAGTGATGAAGAAGGGAAAAGAGGACCTACTATTATGAAAATCATCACGGACATGAGGAATAAAGGAGAATCAATATAACATTGTGTCCCATGCTACAAAAATTGTGGAACACCCTGGAAGACACAGGGGTCTTGGATTAGGTGTTACGAGAACGAGTATATGTGGTCGATCTCGTGGTTCTTATAGCACTAATGAGCAAGTGACCATCCTCACTTAGAAATTGAACGTGGTATTTGAACGGATGACAACAATGGAGAAAGAGTTGTCATTTATTAAATCTCAAGGGTATAAGTCATCTGATTTAGTCGACCATGATCAGCTTCATATACCTAATGTAAATAGCGTCAAAGATAGTTGTGAAGCTGATGTACGTCTTTCTTCTCTTCCCGAGGTAAGCATTACAAACTATATATTATTATTAAATGTATTCAGTGTAATAAATAATTAATAATATGTAATATTTTCGTTTAGGGTTTGCATAAATGTGACTTATTAGCGAATGACCTTTCAACTCTTTTAGCGAAAGAAAGGGTACGCATTAGTCATAGTACCCAAACGCAAATAGTCCACGTGTATAACTTAGCCCTAAATACAAGGCTGGTGAGTATTGACATTCCAATCATTGGTAGTGCGCCATTGTCTATTTATAAAGAGGGCGATGAGGCAGCCACAGTGCTAGAAGTTCATGGAAACTTCGTGCCTTGGCATGCGGATCAGATATGTCTCACTACTGAAGAGGTAATGACATTCGACATTTTCATTAGGCCTTGTTTAGTAGTTACATTTCTTATATCTTTTTCATATATATATGCTCAATACATATTTTGTTTATTGTTATCAACTAAGGAATCAAAACAGGAATCAAAAAAGAAGACTGCTCCTACTAGTAAAACCAAGAGAGGTACTAGTAAAACGAGCAACACAAAAGAGGGTGTTGCTAAAGGAAAGAAAGTTAAATCTGAAAAATCAGTTGCCCCACAAAAGATTCCTTCTTTGGAGAAGAGCCAACCTCCACCAACAATAGCTTTGCTGTATTTCTATGCCCAAAACTACCTTAGGGACAATTATATTTTTATTGATTGTCGTTCTGAGTATGTTGGGAGGGAGGATGCTACTTACATGGTATCGACAGTTGACATAAGCGACATTTATAATCAGGAATGGATTTCAACCATGAGTGTCACCGTCTATGTCATGTAGGTATTATTTCATATTTGAGATTTTAGTACTCCTGTACAATTAGATTTTTTATGACCTCTTATATGAGTTATTAGTTATTAACAAATATGCATTGTTATTGTCGTCCATAGGTTGGTAGCTAGTCGCGTTGCGATGGAGGGAATGATGTCCTCTATTATGTTTGTGTGCCCATACTACATAGCTGACAGTAGTACAATAAGAGTGGGTAGGCACATAAACTATTTAACGAATTACATTTTGATTGAGGGACACAACAAGCTATATCTCATTCCTCACCTCGCAACTGAACATTGGGTTTTTTACGTTGTCTGACCTGATCTTAATAAAGTCTATGTGTTTGATTCCCTTCGAACTTATAACGTGCCTTTTGAAGTTGCTCGTCGTGGTGGGAAGGAATTTATCAACATATTAGTATACTTTTCACTTTTTACTTCATTAGATTATTTATACATATATTCTATTTTTATTATTTGAGGTATATATACTTACAATATTGTGTGTCTAAATCTATTTATTAGGGCACTACAGATGGAATATCAAAGGAGATGTGGGAATGGTGTCCCAGACCCAAAGAATCTTTAATATGAGTCCATCATGATAAGTAGGAAGACAACTATTTTATATTTTATTTTAATTCAAATCAATATCTAATAGTTAGAGAGCTAACTGAATTCATTTGACGGTGTCCACAAACAGTAAAATGGCGATGATTGTGGATACTATGTGTGTAGAGCAATGGATCTGATAGTCCAGAACAGATCGGTCAACATAGATCCAGGCCATACATGTTTGCTTTTCCATTTTCTTCCATTAATGAATCATGACATATATATTTGGTACTTGACCTAAGTGCTAACTGTATATTAATCGAAACTTGGGCATTGTAGTTTTTCATCGATGACTATGCACGAGGCCAGCAATACAATGTTGATGAAATTGATGAAGTTAGAGACCAATGGGCCAAGCACGTGCACTCATTCATTCGGTATGAGGTAGGGATCTATATTCTACATGCATATTCAGGTTGTATTTCATCTACGTCTTTCAGTCTTTTAGGCTATGATCTATGAATTTTTTTACTTTGGGGTGTAGAGCTACCAAGTTGTGCCATGCCTACTAATTTTTATTCTTGAGTATGCCCAATTTATTGAGACATACCAATTAGAAATTGATAGAAATTATGGTGTGATTGCAGATTTGGTATGAATTGATGTTGTTTTACATTGTAGATTTGGTAATTATTTAAACATACAACTATGTATGTGGGCAGGAACAAAATAACAAAAACATTAAAAAACATATAGTTTTAATAACAGTTCTTATTAATTACCGTTATTAAAACCACGTATTTAATCTCAAATTTATGCTAATTTAATACGTATTAGAGTTTAATAAATGCATAATCAATCACCGAAACCCTAATTGGATCATAGAGTTTTAATAACGATTTGCATTGAGAACCATTATTAAAACTGTGCATTTAATCTCAAATTTATGCTCATTTAATACGTATTAGGGTTTAATAAATGTATAATCATTAACTG
The DNA here is from genome assembly GCA_039764185.1 of Tamarix austromongolica. Lineage (NCBI taxonomy): Eukaryota > Viridiplantae > Streptophyta > Magnoliopsida > Caryophyllales > Tamaricaceae > Tamarix > Tamarix austromongolica. The sequence goes on along the minus strand of CM077814.1, from coordinate 79,025,586 downwards.
AAACCCTAATTGGATCATATTTTAACAATGATTTTTGTAATAACCGTTATTAAAACCTCATTTTCCACAACGGTTTTGACTTTGTAACCGTTATTGGAACCTTATTTTTAACAATGGTTTTACTTGAAAACCGTTATTAAAACCTTATTTTCAACAATAATTTTTATTTGAAAACCGTTATTAAATATGAATTTTACGCACATATTCGAGGGTTTTTGTATATTTTTTATGACGATTATGAACAGTTATTAAAGATTTAATAACGGGTGGTTCAATAACAATTCAAAACCGTTATTAAAACCATAAAATAATCCTTATTAAAACCCCTTTCTGGGGTAGTGAATACCCTAAATTGAGTGGAGTGTTATAAGGATTAATCTGGCTACTTATATCAACACGGTATATCATCCTTTTGGTGATTCCATCCTAAGAATTACACAGTTAAGTATGTTGGTTGTAGAGTAATTTTTAGGATGGGTGACTCTCCTGGGAAGTTTTAGAAATTTTCTGAAAATTTATTGAAAAGTGTGTGAGTGAGGATAAAGTACGCTGAAAAGGACTTGTGTTGATTTGTGGGGCTAGCTGATCAATCCGAAAGTGCTCTAAGGTATCCCCCGTGTGGCTTTATTGACTCAGGGTACTACAAATAGTATCAGAATGAAACTGTGATAGTGAGCTCGACTTGGATGATCCAGTTATCCACCTAGTAGGACAATTCTTGAGATAAAATTATATTAAGACAGTTAATGATTGAGGTGTAACGAGGACGCTACATTCTTTGAGTGGAAATGAATGTAATACCTCAAATTGAGTGGAGTATTATAAGGATTGATCTATGGTATACCATCATTTTAGTGATTCCATCCTAAGAATTCCATAGTCAAGTATGTTGGCCATGGAACAATTTTTAGGATAGGTGACCCTCCTAGGAAAATTTGAAATTTTTAAAAAAATTTCTTGGAAAGTATGTGAGTAAGGACAAAGCGCATTGAAATGACTTGTATTGATCTGTGAGGTCAACCGATTAATCCGAAAGAGCTTCAAAGTAGCCCCTTCATGGTCGTATTGACTCGGCGTGTTATAACAGCTATGCAATAACAAACCCCACAGAAATTATGCTCCCACAAGTGCCTCAGATGTGATATTGTTTGTCGATACTTGCCTATGGGAATCCAAAACATGATTTTTCAAAGATTTTTCAAGCTCATAGAGAGGCACTTGATGCTTTTGTGTTGTGGAAAGTTAGAGCCAAGTGCAACTATAAGTTTTCCTTTATTAGACTTGCAAACAAAAAAGAGGCTAGCAAGGCCATGGGTAGGGAGGAAGGGAAGGGCCTTGGGAAATGCTACATCTCTATGAGGATAGTGAATTTCTCAAGATCAAGTGTAACACCCCAAGATATATTACTAAAAAAATTTATTTTCCATAAGTATAATAATAAAATAATGGATGTTATCGCCATATCCAACATAGATAAAGAAATCTCCATATACTAATTCATGTCATATGTAAGGCTAAAAAAATAACTCAAAATTAGAGATCAAGTTTGGGAAGCACTTGATCTTGGGTTACAAAAGTTACAAAATAGATGTGATAAACCAAAGGAGAATCACGAGGAATATAACTGATGAACCTCAAGGAGTGCCCATTTTAGCTCTTTTTAGGGTATATTTTCATGTGCTTTTGACAATCAGTATGTTGTAGGGTGTAGTATGCTACCAAATTTTCCTATCCTATTGTTTTGTGATATCTAAGTAATGGAAAAGTTGGAACTTGCATCCTAAACAACCTAAACTCAGTGTTTTGTAGCCTAACAATGAATGTTTTTACATTTAGAGAAAACCTTGTTCTGGTGTCTTCAGGGTGGCTCGTAAGGTGGAAGTGCACTATAGGACTATGTGACAATACAAAACGACTCTACCTACAAAATGAGCCAACATATCAAGGATTCTATCACCAACAGTTCCATATATTTCACTATATCCTCCAAATGCCATGTGTTCCCTTCATCGTCATTTTTTTCCAATTTAACTTTCTGTTCTTACCATGTGAGAGGATGTTATAGGGTGGTTGATCTTATAGGTGACCACAAGGGTGCCAGTGTTGTTATTAGGTGAGATGACTCTATAAGGCGATTGATGCTATAGGCTAAAATACCCTACATGGCAAGCAACCTATAAGTTGGATGACCACAGGATGATAGCTTAGAATTGTAAATTGTGTATGTAATTGTTTCTGATAATGATATAAATCAAGTATTCTTTTTTTTTCCTGCAGTGGTCTCCAATTCCTAAGCTAAATTTCCTTGCATTGGCCATATAGTCCTTATGCTCCCTCCTCACCTACCCCTATATAAGGAATGAAGAGGGGGAAACTCCACCATTTCTACTAGCTAAAATCAAAGAAAATATTTAAATAAAATATCTTACGTGTTTGGAAGATTCAAAGTCAACATGACTGTGTTGGACAACACATCATGCTTGTATTCAGTTTTATTTCATGAATCTTTCCTGCTATAGCAACTTTTGGTATTTACGCCGTAATAATTTTGTTCAAACTCAAATGAAGTAACTCAAAATGTCTTGGAAAAAGATGATGAAGATATATATAATTTTGCTATTTGATACTTTTCCAATTTCTAATTGGATCATAGTTGAAGTTGTAATTATGCATAGTCACACATTCTTGTTCTCAACGTAACATGCCATCTAGACATATTGTTACTTGTATTTCTCGCCAAAGCACCTTATTTTGACACATTTTGTCTTTGTTGATGATTCTCATAGAGTGCTTATAGTTTAAAAGATGTGATATTTTAAAGGAAAAGGTATGCAAAGTGAAGATGATCAAACCCATAGCATAAGATGCACTCATTAGTTTCCCCTTTAGATTAATAACATTTCTCTACTTATCAAGAAGAAGGAGAAGAACTATCACAATTCTAAAGGATGTATGTTCTTCTCTTTGGACCTTTTTGTTTCAAATTAGATTGGGAAATGATGATCCCAAATTCTAAAAAATATTGGTTTATCAGTATAAAACTCCTATTTTACAGTATTTTCATATTTCTCAAAATTTTAGATTTTTTTTTAGTTTGTTTATTATGCGATTAGCATTAAAAGGTACCTAAATAATAATAATAAATTAAAATTTGGAGTTATCTAAGCAAAATTATTGAAAATTCAATGTAACCATAAAATATTTGGCTAAATATCAAGATAACTAAATAAAATTTATCCAAAATAATAATATTTGTCAAATATCTATCCACACACCAATAAGCTAAAAAATGAGTGATATGATATATTTATAATCATATTTTTACAATCTTTTTATGGCTAATGAGTCCTTCACAAAATATAATTATTATATCATGTATCCGGGAGTATCTTACTGGCTTATAGCTTACGTAATAAAGGAGAGAAATTTAGTGTGTGCTATTTTTTTTTATTTACACTTTTATGATAAAGAGCATTGTAATTTGCTTTCATCTATCATCGTGTGATGTCTAGTACTAGCAAATTTGATTTGCATCTGAATGTATAACACAAGAAACACTTAGGTAGCAATGTAGCATGGATGTGTTATTTAATAAAAACACTATTTATAATAGGTAGTTCGAAAGACAATGACACATAACACATAATCACCTTTGTAAACGAGATAACTAGTTGAGAAGACAATATAACCACTTGAGTAGGAAATGATGAAAACTCCAAGATGGAATTTCAAATAAACTCAAGAAAATTGCCAAATAATATTAGATATGGTCGAAACGACTCAACCTAGATAAGCCAGTAATAAAATGTCAAGGGAAGATCCAAGATCTTAGGGCACAAAGAAGAATTCAAAGGCGTCTAAGATATTCTAAATAGAAAATAGAGAAGGAGAACAGATCGAGCAAGAGAGATTTCGGCGAGAGAAAATTCAGCCAGCGAAAGAGAAAAGACCAGATGGAATTTTATTTATCAGTCGTCAACCAAAAGTGCCCTATAGTAGAAAATGTGGCCTTATATACCTGTGGCAAACAAACCCCACGCGAGGATGGTTCGGGAATAAGGCGGAACATGCTTGGGTTTGATATCGTCTAGCCCACTTACAATCCCCCCCATTACATGGACCAAGCAGTATATAGATGTGATGGATAATAGCCATTACAAATAGCCCAATTATAAGGAAAATAGTACAAAAAAAATGTTACAATGATCCTAATTCCCATTAGCTATAATATTTTGTTGAGTATAGGAATTAAGGAGCTATACAGGCAACTGTCCAGTGAACCTAGTATAGGTCGGATGGCTGCTTATGTGTGCCAACACTTAATTCTACTAGTACATCGGTTCGGCGATTGCATCATATGAGATTATAATTATCTAATACTAGAAAAATCAACAAACAACAACATTTATTTCCAAATTATTGCACTCATTTGCTAAAACTGCTTCCTATTTTTTTAATAATTCACATAAAAATGTCATTAATATGTCACAATTAATAGGAAGGTTACTTAAGACATAGGAAAAATTAGTTGGATATTTCATATAATTATCAAAATTAAAATGGATAATTTATCTATTTTATTCAATTTACTTTTTACAAAGATTACAAAAAAATAATCAAACTCTGGAAAAAAAATTTGGTGGAAATAATTATTTGAACCGTTAAAAAAATTATCGGGTAAAAATATAGTCGCTATCATCACTCAAAAAACAGAAATAATCATCTAATATTTTTTCTTTAGCGTATCTTATCATATACAATCACGTGTATCGTAGATACATTGGTTGGCCAATGGTAGGAACCGGCGGCTAATGGTTTCTAATCTCTCCATCTTCTCCACTTCTCCCATTCCTACGCCCATAGATAGCGTTTTGTCTTGTTTTGTCTCGCATAATAGCACGGACAGGTAAAGGCTAAAACTTCCAGGCTCAAATCTAAATTCTTTCTTACATCTCGAGTACTCGCGAGAATACATAGTTATTTGCGGTAATTATCTTGTTACATAACAGTAATTGTTATGTATTAAAGGGACAATTATCCTATTAGATAGTAGTGGTTATGTATTTATGACGATTGTTTGATATTAGCATGGTAGTTATTATATTATATAACAAAGTAATAATTATTATATCGAACTTCATAATTGTTGTATTACTTAATGTTGATTATGTATGTATAATTATTATGTTATAGAGTGTTAATTATCTACGGATAATGATAACTTGTTGTTATTGTATTTATGATTATTATAGCCAACTTGATGGTTATTTTATTATATGGCAGTAATTATTATATATTATTTTTTTTAGTTAGGTGATGTTTATTCGTAAAACACGGATGGTAAAAAAATTTAGAGTCATCCAAGAGCTCCTTCTTGTGCGAACCTTTTCTTCAACTATGGCTTCTCCTCAAGGATGGAGGTCGGCCCTTCCTTATATATGTTACTAATTTTGCTGAGCAATTTTTTAATTAATTATAAAATTCTTACCTAATTTATTTAATTTGAGTAGCTATTCCTTCTCAGATTCGGTTATACTTTCTAATCCCATTATTTCCCTCCGTCTCATGCCCTTCTACAAGCATCTTAAGCTCTTGAACATCATAATTCACCATGACCTTCATCATACTAGTTTTACTATTAGCATTTGTCAATTTGTCGCAAATAAACTACTAGCTTTAGTTTTACATTGACGATTGAAATTGTAATTTGAATACCAAATTGAAATAGAATAGAGAGAAATCATTAATCATAATTCTTACATAATAGGAACCATTCTTAATTTAATAAAATAGATCTATTATTGACTTGAACTATAAATAAATAAATAAATAAAGATGTTGGAGAAATTTGAGGACAACAGCTCTACCCGTAGAAATAGGTGTGGTTGTTGGTCGTCGTAGGCTATCGATAATAATTACTTATTTTTATATATTAGTGTATTGTATAATTTATACACAAAATATAAGTTGCAGATTTACATATGAGGTCTTTGTCTTGTGAAAGAATTAATTTGTAAAAGAATCAATAAGGTGTAATAATAATAAAAATATCATAAAATTAAGAATAATTATTATTTAAATATCTTAGTATTTGAACTAATATTTTTAATATATTATGTTTTTAAATAATTTTACTTAAGTATATTTATATTTTAATTTAATTTTACATGAATATCTAAATGGTGAAAGTAAAATATTATTTTATTTTATTTAGATAATTTTTTTAAATGCTAAAATAAAACTAAATTAAAATATAAAAATATAAAGTATCGAACAAATATTAGAATAGGTGTCAATCAAATTAAATGGAATTTATCCATTTTCGGATATTCTTGCAAAAAGTTAAAAAGCTGAAATCTCCATCTCATCAATCAATGAGACTCGTCTTAGCTGTCCTTAAACCGAGTGTCACGTCTCTTCCCGCGCAGTTTGCTCACACACCACGTCTCCGGTCTCCCTATCCGGCGCTGCCCTTATGTGATCCTGGCCATCATGGCCGTAAATTAGTGCTAGTTGTTGAGACTTTGAGAATTGAGAGTACTCGCATGGAAATCCATGATTTCTGCGCCATATCATTTTGAGGACTGTAAAGTATTCGTTTCTGTTGGAACCTTAATGAAAACTATCATGGGTCAATAAAAGCTGCCTTTTTGTGTAAATATCTAGTGGGGAATGAGCACTTCCACCGACGAATCCTTCGACCTGGGTTTCCACTACTGTATCCGTAAGAGGTTTTAGATGAGATAAATTATGCCATGTGATTCAGCACAAAAACCATATATTTTATAATCGTATTATAATTTGATATCAATTATGTTATGTGTTGACCGATAAAGTGAACAATTCCTCAAGTTAGTAATAGGTCCATTACTATTATTATTAGATATAATCACCGGTTGTTATATGATAGCTACCAACTTTATCGATAGCAATATTAATAAATTATTATGTAACACCATAACTCTTATATTTATTGGGAATAGTTAGATTGGAGTATTTTTGTAACTGACAATTATTTTCAGGTGAATTTACTAATTATTAAAATATTCTAACTCAAATATGTTACTTTTAAAATTATCCAATGATAGACTTTCCAAAAAAAATGTATACATTATTTATTAATATAAGTAGTCTTATTAATCATATAAATTTGGAGTATTATATACTACACTATATACCCTCGTGTTTTGATAAAATTACATCATGTAACTCTATCATATTTTGTGAGCGTACAAAATGTTGACATTTGTAATTGCAGGACAAATAATTGTAACAAAAAAGGAATAAGAGTATATGGTGTAATTTTACCTAAATACTAGGATATATGATGCACTATCCCTTTATAAAATTATATTTATATTTATAGTTATACATATAAATTTTATCAAAATAATATAATTATATTTATAATATTTATGGTAGTCATCATTTATTATATTTATAGTTATAGTTATCGTTAGTGTCATTATAATTGAATTATAATAATTATAATAATTTAAATGATAATTAAATAAAAAATAACATAAGACAATATAAAATTGTTATCTAAACCTCAATATTTAATGGCTTTAAATGATTAGAGTTTAGATGTCGGGTTTTAGGTAAATCGTCATCTAAAGTTGCACAACACAACACTTTACTCACTACCTTCAACATTTTCCTCTCTTTATGTATAAGTGTATAATGTTAACTAAGATAGCCAAATCTCTCGTTGTCACCCTTTCTCTTGCCTATCTCCCTCTCCTTCCTCCATTATTGACTTAAGACATCATTGTTCCTCTACATCTCATTCCATCATTACCGAAGTGGTGTTTGTGGTAGTCTCCAGTGTCTAATCTATGTTGGTTTTGCTTGTGGTTAACTCATCAACCATCTTCTCTAGCCCTCTTCATTTTTTTCACTTTCTTCGCATGCCATGGTGTTTTATTATGCTTCGTTCTTCTACCTTTTATTCCAGTTCTAATTTTCAACATCTTGCATGCTCTCTCTCCCCCCCTTTCCCTCCCTCCCTCTCCTCTCTATCTATCTATTTATCTATCCATCCATCCATCTATCTATGTATATATTGTTTATCTCCTTCTCGCTCCTCCATTAACTTAGGTTGTGCTTATTGTGGTCATGCTTGCAATCATCTTCTCATCATTTTTGTCGATTTTGTCTACATTTAGCTAGGCAGACTTCGCTCTTTGCTATTTTAAGTTTAGATTTTAATTTGTGATTTTAATTCCTAATTTTTTTTTATTTTCAAAATTTTCATGCAATTTGACATTTTTTTTGTTGGCAGTGGTTGATTGGTTAAATTCAAGTAGCAGTGTATCGTTGGTTTGCTCTTTTGTTGTTCTAACATCTTATTTTTGGCCAGTGTTACTCCACTCTACTTTATGCTTGCGAGAAATTCAATTGTTGGTCTTTTGTTTTAAATTGACGTTATTTATTATGTAAATCCTTAGTTATTGTGGAATATATTTGATGTAAATGTTCGTGGTTTAGAGCTATTATTTTTTATAAGGTGCTTGTGCTTTGAGATGGAGTTGCTTGTTGGTGAAGAATTATAGCTATAATAATTTAGTTATAGGAGTAGCGTGACTGAGTAGTTCTTTTGTTGGTTTTAGTGAAAATACCTGTGAAACTTCTATATAGGCTCGTAGTTTATAGATCGAGAATTGTTGCTTAACTACTGCTTAAAAGTGTACATTTTATGTTTCCTTGCTATTTGATATCAATTTTGATTTTGTTTCTTTTTCTTGTTTCTGTTTTTGGCATTAAAATAATTGAGTGTTGTCTACTCTCCTTTTCTTTTTATCTTTTTTTTTTGTATATACTCGTGGTTTAGAGTAATAAATGTTATCCAGTTGTTTTTGGTGTTTGTTTTATTATTTGGTGGTTAAATTAGGTTAAATTTGAGCAGTATGAATAGCCTAGGTAATAAGACCTAGTGGTTGTTTCCCTTTTTGTAGATAGTGAGATGGTATTCCAATCGTGTGCGTACTTTCCACCACACCTGTGGATTCCACCTTATGGGGATATTATGAGACATGTAATCTTGTTATATGAGTAGTTAGGGAGCATGAAAGATAGTGGTTTGTATATAGAGTCATATATGCCTCAACTAAAGCAACAGATAGGGGATACAACTAGATATATGGATTTGTTCCTCACAAATATTCCACGTCTGAGGTTTGCTGAGGGTGAATGTTTTATGATACATTACCACCATATATCTAGGGAACTTAGCATGATAGATAATGAATGGAGGTATGGGCTATCGATGAGTCTATATATTGGCAGGATGGATAGAATATCTCATAATGAAGTGAGAAAGCTTATGATTCCTCTTGTTGTACAAGGAATGTATTATCTGTAAACCCTTATTTATGTATTATCTTTTCCTTCTGCTATTTGTCTTGATTTGAGTTTTTTGAGCCTTCTTACTTGGCATAAAGAAGGTAAAGAAACCATACTTATGTTAAGTGTGGCGGTAACACCTATTATTTTGTAATTATTGCTTCCACAAAATAAAATTTTAAGTTTTAAATTTTGGGATGTTACAATTATGCTCACAAATTTTATGTTAATCATAGGATGTGATGATCCTACAATTCGATTCTTATAAACACTATCGATTCATAGTATAATTTTAATTCTAATAACCACGAGTATACGATGCTTGTTTAATTAACAATAATCGTGCAAACCAACAACTAGGCACCGAATCCCATCATCAACAAAGTTTGAAATGTACAAATATATGCAGGTGCATTTTACAAAATTTGATGTCATGAGTTGCCAACAACTATGGTTGATTATTTTATATTATTTAATACTAAGAAGAACATAAAATTTCTATAATTAAAAAATTATAATTTATGTTTGGAATCTATCTCTAACCATGTTGTAACTTGACTTCCCAATTAGTTGTGGGTTGATGACATATACCAATTATGCACACACTCACACTCACACATACATAATGCTTGTCCATTATCATCTCAGTTTTTTTAGTTATATTGAAATGCCCCAAAAACCCTAATTTCTATTATTTATTATTAAATAAGATTTTATTTTGAAAGTTAATCAAATAATTTACTTTTAATAAAATAAAAGGAAGTTAATTAGGGCAAATTAAGAAGAAATTTAAAAGTGTTTAAATAGAAGGAATTGTGGTATTTTAAGCTAATTAAAGATTTTATTTTAGAAATTAATTAAATAAATTACTTTATTTAAATTAAGAAGAATAAAATAGTTTCAAATTAATATAAACTTTATAAATAATTTAATTGGAGAAAATTAGAGTGTTTTGTTAATTTAAAATAGAATTTAAGAATTTTTTTTCAAAAATCCCTAAATTAACCTAAAAAGAGAATTTAATTATTATTTTAATATTTATATTTTATTAAACATCCCAAATTACCCAAATTATGTTAATTAAGCTAACCATCATTTTTTCCTTCTTTTCCTTTTTCTTTTTTCTCCTTTTCCCCCTCTTTTTCCTTTTCTTTCCTTTCCTTCTCTTCCTTATTTTCCCCGACCTGGGCCGGCCTGTTGGCCCAACTCCCTTTCTCCCCTGCGCGGCCCAGCTCCCCAGCGCACCTCCTCTCCCCTTTCTCCCAGCTAGTTCGGCATCCTTTTCTCCCTTTTTTCTTTCCCCTGGACCGCCGGTCCAACCCATCATCTTCAACCTCCAGATCGAGGCCCTGTCACCGAGATTTTTGTCGGAAAAGAGAGCCTGCAACGCTATGTCTGCACCGGTCATTTCTCCCCTCTCCTCCTCTTGTCTTTCCTACGGATTTGACCAAACAATTCGACCCCCTCTCGCACGCAACCCCTATCCCTCCTCGACAGATCACGGTCTGCAACTACAGACCCCTGCGCCGGCCACTCTCACCGGACAACGCCCATAACCCTAACCCCCCTACTCTCCCTCGCACCCTTGTCGTTTTCCCGTCCCAATTGACTTATAAATAGCCCCAAGAGCTACCTTAATCGGGTTCGAAAATTTGGAACCCAGAAAACTCCGTCGCGCGCCACCTCCATTTCAGTAAGCCCTTCCTCCGCCGTCGGCCGCCTCTGCTGCCTTCCCCTGCCACCAAAATTCCCCCTGCACCGCCCTCTACACAACCAAGCCACCAGCTTTCCCTGCCTTGCCCTGCACGAGGAACCCCGACTGTGCGAAATTGCCTCCCCGAACAACCCATTTGACCCCTCGCGCCGCCAGCGCTGCCTATACCGCAGCCTGCAGCACCACCCTTACCCCCCAAAACAACTAGGGGATCCTACTCTACCACCCTACATCTCCATTTTTCCCTACTTTCCTCTCCCCTAGCCTCCACATCCACCTTCCCCATTTCTCCCCTTCTCCACCGCCGCTGGCACCACCACCCAGCCAGGTTGCCCAACTCCTTGAACCCTAAACCTTGAATAATAAAAGTGATTAATGATTTTTAATACTATTAACTATTATTATTAATGTTATTATGATTAGTATTAACATTATTATTATTATTACTAATATTATTATTACTATTATTACTACCCCTAGTATTATTATTAGGTCCTAACATTACCCCTAAGAACTTCTAATTAATGGTATTAATTAATACTAAAGCCTTGTTAAGAAGTTATTATTATTATTATTATTATTATTATTATTATTATTATTACTATTATTACTATTTTTATTATTATCATTATTATCATTATTATTATTATTATTATTATTATCATCATCATCATCATGTTTATTACTTTAACTATGACTAACATCATTATTATCTCTAGTATTATTATTATTTTAGTATTCTTACGATTATTAGTATTGTTACTATTATTATTACTATAATTATCGTTATTATTATTAATATGGTTATGGTGGTTATTGTTGTCATTACTATTAGTATTCTTGTTCTTACTCTTAGTATTATTATTATTGTTGTTATCAACATTGTTGTTGTTGTTGTTGTTATTATTATTATTATTATTATTATTACTATCGTTATATTTACCACATTTATTACTTTAACTATTATTACCATCATTACAATCCTTATTATCATTATTATTTAATATTATTACTTTTAGTACTCTTATTATTATCTGCATTATTACTATTATTATTATCATTATCAGTGCTATTATTATTATTATTATCATTATCATTGTTATTATTGTTACTATTGTCGTCATTATTATTATTATTATTATTATTATTATTATTATTATTATTATTATTATCATGATTATGGTTGTTGTTATTGTTATTATTATTATTATTATCATTAATATTATTATTACTGATACTACTACAATTTCAATTACTATTACCATCATTATTATCATTATAACCATTATTATTATTATTATTATTATTATTATTATTATTATTATTATTATTAGTATTAGTATTCTTATTATTATTATTATTAGTATTATTAATAATATTGTTATTAGTAATATTAAAACCCTTACCTTAATGCTATGGAGTTTACTAAGACTTACTTTGATTAGTGGTCATTTGTTTAACTACCTTGAGAATAATAATAACCCTACCTTTTAATTATAAACTAATATTATTAATATTAGCCTTAGTATTAGGTCATGATAGGGGTAAGATAGGAAAATTATGGTAATTCTGGTAGAGGGAGATTGACCCTTAGTATTTTCCTCTTATAGGTGAACCGGGTCAAAGCCCCCAGGAGGCGTAGGAGCGTGCTCCAAGCCCGGCGCCGATTTAAGTAAGGATGTAACTAAGGCCACCTGTGTGCTATGTGTTTTACTTGTCTAGATGCCTTGTACGGTTTATATGCTATATTCTATATGTTATCTGTTTTATTGTGTAGCGCAGCGTGGAACCGAGGTATTTTCTCGTGCTCTTGTCTGGTATGTACTAATATGGATATGCTGCAATGTGATGTGATGTGACCCTTAGGACATGGGTGCTAGGTTATTTGATGAGATGTTGTGGAATGGGGCATGAAAGAGAAAAATGAGAGATTAAAATAACCAAGGGGAAGTAAGTTGGCTAACGTAGGTAGGGATGACCTAGGTAATCTGTGATCTGTAAATGGACAAAAAAAGGGGGAATTAAATAAAATGGAAGAGTGGGAGAAACTAAGGCTATATGGGAGAACTAGGGTTTGCATGGAAATCTTAGGGTTTGGCATGGTAGAGATCAAGGGGTTTGCATGGGGAGGTTAAGGTCCGCATGGGGACGAACCTTACCTATGGAAAGTTACTTCGGGACGTGGGGAAGGTAATGGAAGGTTTGTTTGGGAGTCTGGAGGCTCGAGGTGAAAAATAGTACGTAGGATAATATAAGGGTACATAGGGATCAACTAGGATTTGGGGAGGAAACCCTAATTTGAGGAGGTGGAAAAAGAAAAAGAAAATAATAAAAATAAAAGAGGAGGAGCGACGTATGAGGTGAGAGTTGAGTCTGAGGGTCATAATACGTGGGGCGTTAAAATAGTATGGGTTATGGGAGGTAGAGAAGGAAGGGCCACATAGGCTCAAATTAGGGTTTCTGGTAGGGATGGCAACGGGGCGGGTCGGGGACGGGGACCCCATCCCCATCCCCATCCCCGAACCCGATAAGGAAAAATATCCCCGAACCCGACCCGATCCCCGTTTAGTTCTTAACGGGGAATCCCCGACCCGATCCCCACGGGGATGCAATCCCCATACCCGCCCCGATCCCCGATCCTCCATCCCCGATCCCCGATAAGATCCCCGATCCCCGATCCAAGTTGCATTAACTTGAAAGAGCATGAGATATGTTCAATTACATCAAAATCCGATTGAATTTTATTTTCAAAACAGTGACTTATCGGCAGCACAATCATTATTCATCTCGACTTTCTTATCTATTGTTTTTATCAGCAACGCATGTTTTTCTCTAAACGGCTGACGGCAAGCCGTTTAGAGAAAAATAGAACGCCAGAATCGAACATGTTCATGTACTTGATATTGTTACCAGAATCGACCCTCCCGGGATTCGGCTGAAACAAACAGAACGCCAGCGTCTCGGGTCTCGGATCGCTCTGATAAGCGAAAAATGGATACAGATTAATCGCAAAAGGCGAACCGGTATCGCTCAGAAACCGCAGTTGATCCAACAACAAGTCCCCAAAACTAGTATCGAATCTCCCAGATGAAGGCGGATCCGAAGAAGCTAAAACCGTCATAACGTTAACGGTCGAAACCTTGATCTTCTTGATCCCCAAACCATTCAGCCCACTCATTAGATTCTTCATAGCCGGAATGAGCCCGTTCTTTATATTCTCGTCGTTGGAAAACAAGACCTCATTTCCGACCGTTACGAGTATTATGTTGCTGGAAGGATAGAAAGGGATGATATTTGTGTTTATCCATGATTTGGCTGTCTCTGGGTCGGACGCTAACCCGGGTATGTCGCCGTTCGATACGCCGATTGTGATGCCGATGCCGGTGTTCGCGAATGCTTTGATGATTGCTGGGTCGGAATTGTAGAGTCGGAGCTTCTGGATGGATGTTGATTTGAGGAGGTTGGCGGTCTGTGTTGGTGGCGTCTGTGGTCGCGGGAAAAGCTCCAGTGCTCCACTGCTCCAGGCGCTGCCGCGCTGGGTTGGGCGAAAAACGATGGAGAGTCGGCACAGCACTCGGCAGTCGGGGTCGGGGACAAATTAGGTTAACTGCACTGGTTAGGTTACAGTCTTACAGACTTACAGGAGGAGCCGTCAAGCCGAGGAGGTTACTTACTGCTAGTGCTTGTTGTGATGTTGTCTGCTGAGTTGCTGTAGAGTAGAGAGTTAGTGAGTCATGGACTCATGGGTGCGGAGTCTGCGGGTTGCGTGAGTGTGCGGGGTGCAGGGCAGTGCCAAAGCCAAACGGGGAGGAACGACCGAGGAAGACCGACCGAAGTCACCGAACACGGGACTGGTTGGCACTGAGGTTCGGCCCACCCAATTTGGTAATTCGAAAAAAAATTTAATTCGGGGCGGGTTCGGGGACAGGGACCCCAAATCCATACCCGACCCGTCCCCGAATTAATCCCCGATAAAAATCCCCGACCCCGAACCCGATCCCCGAAATACTTCCCCGAACCCGAACCCAAACGGGGAATCCCCGACGGGGCCCCGAACCCGTGGGAAAAATTGTCATCCCTAGTTTCTGGTGGAAACCCTAGGGTAAGGTGGTGAGTGGACCTTGGGGTATAAGGTGGTGGGCCCTGACCCACACACTTAGAAGTTGGGTTTCTAGTGTGAGAAAATGGGAAGGGAAGGATGTCGAGGCAGGTTAGGAGGTGTAGAAGTCTCAATATATGGGACAGGCCCTCTTGGGAGGATAAGGGCAGATATAGTTAGTCATGCATGTCAAGGGTGAAAATCTTTTGAATAAGATACGTTAAGACACTAATCACTTACAGAGAAAGATGTTGAGCCGGACCCAGACCGGTCCACCGGCGAATAATAGTGGCAGGGTATGTTACCCTCGTGACCGGTCCACCGACTATAATAGTGGCAGGGCATGTGCCCTCGTGACTATTCTACCGGCTATAATATTGGAGGATTTTGTGCTCAACAAACCAATCATAATAATAATAATACATGGGAAAGATACGAATATTTACAGTAGAACACCTTGTGAGTCGGGGCCAGACCGGTCCATCGGCAAATAATAGTGGCAGGGTATGTTACCCTCGTGACCGGTCCACCGGCTATAATAGTGGCAGGGTATGGCCCTCGTGACCATTCCACCAGCTATAATAGTGGGGTTCCTGCACTCACATGGATTGATAAAGACTATGATGTGAATAGATTATAATTATCAGAGATCTAATGAGAAAGTTATCTGGTTCATAACCGGTATTGTTTATCTGTGTTATTGCATGCTATCTACTTAATTATGTCATGTCTGCTATGTCATGTATCTCTGTGTATGTGGGCCTTAGTGCGTCTGTTACCTTACTCAGTACGTAGCGTACTGATCACCCATTTCATGGGTGCTGCTCATTCCCACGAGCAGAAGACCCGTCTGAGTTTGTGCAGGTAGTGGACAATGTCTTCGATGCTTACGAGGCATCGGGTAGGGCTGTGAGTTGAGCCTGGACCTAGCTTGGGGGTCGAGAGTGACGTGGCCAGAGTTCATCCTCCGTTTTGTTCTCTGTATTATCGTATTGTGTTTTGTTCCGCTGTATTATGTCCTCTGACATTTGGTACTTTAAAACTGTACTTTGGATTGTAACTTTCGACTTTCGCACTTTGATTCTATATTACTTGTACTTTATTAAGTGACTCGTATTTGATGTTATTCTTATTTAGCCTTGACACTTAGTATCGGGTCGGTAGGAGTGAACCGATCTGGTACTAAGTGTGGCGGTAATGCCCCCGAATTTTTTTTTATCTGTTCGTTTCAGCTAAACTTTTTAAACTAAATGAAAATTTTCAGTAGAAAATTTGGGGGTGTTACATATATACTATAACATCTTATTCCCTCAATATCAAAATTCAATCATGGTTTCTTATCATTATATATCAGTAAAAATATATCAACATAATTTTATAAAAAATAAAATAAAATTCAACACAAAGTAATTAACATTAACTAAAAAAAATCATGACAAAGCGAATGGGATGAGGGAGAAAAAAGTAGTTGTAAATGCTTAAATGGCAATGGTACAACTTTATTAAGAATATTCATAATATGATTCAAATCCTAAATTAAATTGAAACAAATTATAATTTATAGTCTGAAAATAATAATTTGATCTAGTTTTTATAAAAATAGTATGATTATGGTTTTAGGAATCAAACTATAATTTATAATCTTAAACCATATGTATATCTTAATCCTTTTAAATATATTTCATATAACCACTTACAACTTCATGAAAATAAGTTAACTTTAGTCCAATTTTATATCTATTGGAAACAAAGATTTTAACATATGAAATAAAAAATTGAGTCCTTTTTCATTTTTCCATTTACATTAAATCCAACATTTCTTTTCTCTCTATTATCCTCTCCTTCTCCCTCTTGCTGCCATTTTCTTCATTACTATTTCCATTATATTCATCTTAATCATCTATGATCCATGGCCTTGTAAATTTTGAATTAATTAGAGCATAGAATTGAAAGACATTAGTTCGATTTGTGTTGTGGCTTGTGTGCATGGTGCTTATGTCTACAATGCAAGCTTTGTGCTCTTTGTGCATAAGATCGGTCACCCTTTCATCCAATTTTTATTATGGCTTGGTTTAGTTAACCCATGAAGTTGAGCATGGCTTATTCCAATTACTTTAATTAGTTTAATATTACTCCCTTAATATAAAAATATTTTAATAATTTTTATATATTTTTTATAAACTAATAAAAATAATCTTAAAATTTCACCTACACCATTTATTAAAAAACAAAATATTTAATTTCATGAATAAGCCTATGTTTGGAGTTACTTATCAAAATTAGTTATTCATGATAATAACTTATTTTAAAAACTTTTTAGCCTAAAAAATTTCTAAAATAAGTAATTATATATGATAACTACTTTTGGTAAGTAACTCCAAACAAATAGTAAGTTATGAAAGAAAAGGTGAGGATAGAAGTGAAAAGTAGATTTTGACTTTTTAAAGTGACTTTTTTAAACAACAATTTAGTGTTAGAATGACTTACTTTTTCATAAAAAGATAGCATATGTTTATGGGGTGTTGTGCATACAAATTAGTTATGTATGAGTCATGGTTTGCCTTGGTCTTGTGTGCAAGTTTTGGCTTTCCAACACAATTTTGTGCATAATCCCTACTCGTGCACAACCCATACCCTCGACACCCCTATTTTTAGTACTTACAAAATTTAAAGAATTAATTATGGAAGCTAAATTATTAAAATATAGGATGTTATTTCCATACTTAGTATTAGTTTGATTTCCCCTACCATTATTATTCCAAGTGCTACAGCAAAACCGTTGTTCCGCTTAAATTAATAACATGATTATAAGAAACATAATACATATTACATTACACGTTAACATCGTTCCAATAAAACAAGATCGGATAAGAGTTACAAAATCCAAATGAAAATAAATACGAAAAGGACATAAGAGTATAGGGATATTTGGATCAAAATATATCACATAGGATATCAAATAGTCCTAAATCTAAACCTAAAAACACTAGCCTTCAAGATGAACTCACACACACTCCTGTAAAGTCATAACGACTCATTGAATAGGCAAGGGATCGTAAAATGAAACCCATTAGTACAACAGTACTAAGTAATCCACTGTAAAAAAAACTAAGCATGAAATGGTCACATGGGTCATATAGAAGGCATCATAGGAGAACATGGTATAGAAATAAAAAAATATGCTTGTAATGACCAAATAAGATAACCATACCAGTTAAAAATTTCACCAAGGCCACATGCTCCTTACAGTATTTCACTTAAACCACAAAATGAAACTTAACAACCAAGGCATACAAAATGTTTTTACCAAAGGGATGAAACCAACACATTCTTATCCAATTCACATAACATTCATACTATATCTCGTAAATTCATCATCAATGCCAATAAATTCCAAATCTCCACAGATAGGGCACGAAGGTGACTAGCAACTATAGGTTGGACATGAAAGCAACTACCGACTAGGCGACCATATGTAGGGTACAAAGGTAACTACCAACCACATATAGGACACAAAGGCAACTACCAAACCACAGATAGACACAAAATCAACTACGACCACCAATCTAATATCATTTAAAACCAATAATAAAATTTTTATTTACTCGACGGAAGGTCATATCAACCCATATGTACTAAGGTACTCCACTCATATCGACACATAAAGGCATCACAATGTCCTACTGACTATTAACCCAATAAAACTAAGGTAACCCAGTCGTACTGGCATACAAAGAAGACACCATACCCTACTAAAAAAGACACCTAATCTATAAGTATGTATACCCTCTAATACTTCGTAAGTGATAAGTAGAGTAAGATATAGGGCTTGGCTGGAGTACTAAGACTCACCAGAAAAATCCAAGAAAACAACGGGTTAAATCATATTATTAAGGTAGCTACCCTTAAAGAGTCAACATTTTTGATCTTGAGGTATTTCATTTTAAATAATAGTATTTTATTAAGACGACCTCAATATTACATGATACACGGAAAATTTTGATTCCCTTAACAATTTTTACTCATTTCCAATTCTTCAAGTCAACCACTATCAAAGTCAATATTAAGGTCAACCTAATAATTTACTAAGGCCATCCTGAGTTTAATTTCTTACATTTGGGTTTATTAGGTAAAGAATGACCAAAATGTCATTAAAACCATAATTACCATGCTATTATCCATTTGAATCTCAATTTTATATTATTTAGTAATTTTTCATGAAAAGGCTAAAATGTAATAATTAAAATATTTTAACAATCATGTAAATTACTAGACATAGCAAATGATCATTTTTCCCTAGACATGATTTAACACACAAACCCTAATATGCATATCTAATTCATCATAAATCACATACTTCTGTAATCAACATTATATAATATATATTCAATATACATAATGGGATAAAATATCATGACACACTTTAAAAGACTACAATTACCCCTATAGTATATAGTGACAATAATCATGCAAAAAAGGGCCAAACAACTAAGCCTATTATATCATTTGTATACACCTTGCATAATTAATCTTTGACACTAAACCTATTCTAGCTTGATTTCATAATCGCAATATTATAACAATTTAACATCTTTAATTATACAAAACTTTATCATTATTAGAAAAATAAATACAACATAACAGAATACACTTAATATAATTTACAAATTAAAACCTTTATATGCTATCATACAATATTTAACATTTTAGTAAGGTATATGTATTACCTTAATTCTAGCAAAAAGTATGTTGCGGAATGACATGTATTGAAAAGGATCCAAACCAAACTGGAATTAACAAGATTATGAACAATTGATGATCAATTCACAAAATAGAATAATTAAGGAAAAAGTAGATATCTTTATTCGTACTCTTGTATAATTATAGGATAATTAAACTAAATAATCAGTCAATTACAAAAATCTACAATTATCTTTTAATGGATAATTATATGGAGAAGAAGAATAAGAAGTTGGGCTACATTGCTTGATGACTAGGGTTTTTATCATGTCTCTTTTATAGAAGATAAAACTTTACAGGGTAAAATAACGTGTTTCAAAAATAAAGAAAAAATATGGTCCGTGTTTAGGAAACATGGGACTCCCACATTAATTTTCTTACTATTGACTTTTGCCCAAAAACATATCAAAGTTTTTAGTGAGAAACACGATCCGTGTTAATAAACACATAACCCTCGTGTTTCTCGCATAATTTACATTCTACACTTAGCCTTCTCCAAAACCTGCATGAACCGACACAATGTTATGTTGTGCTTCAAATACTGAGTCAAAACTCATAGAATATAAATATAAGCAACCTAATATAAATTGTTATGATCCACTAATACTACTAAAATAAAACTAGCAATAATTATATTAATATCTAGCTCACATAATAACAAAATCAACATTAAAAGAATGAAAACAAAAAGGAATTGGACCACTACCCCAAGTTTTGGCTGGAAGCAAACACAAGAAAAATTCACACTACATAGGCTAGGACTACATACATTATGTGTACGATAGCGGTGACAACAATCGAGGGGGGTTACATGAGGGATGCACACAACATAGGTGATTGGGGCACTAAGTGCTAACTCTAAGTGAGGTAGAGAATGGAGTTGTGACGATGATGGCTGGGTGGAGACTTAACTATTGTTTAGGTGGTGAAGCTGGCTAAGGTTGCAAGAGGTGATGTTGGCTTTTGGGAAGAGACGATAGTGGTAGAGGATGGGTTGAGTGGATGGTGGTTAAAAAAAAAGGAAAACAAAAAATAGGGTATGGTAAGTGAGGTCTGGCATTGACACTTAAGGAAGTAGATGGCTAGGGAAACAACAAGATAAAGGAAGGAGTAAATGGTAAAAGCAATGTGAGCATGTGACGTTGGAAGGACGAGGTAATATGAGCATGCGATGATGGGAAGGGTGAGGTAGCGTGATGCTTGCATGCAGAAGGGTTGGGGAAGTGTGGGGAGTCCAAACTGAGAAAGTTGAGTAGCATGAGAAGGAGGGTGAAGGCTATCGTTTTGTGTAAGAAAGAGGGAGACATGTGATGAAGAATATGTTGGAGTTAGGTGATGGTGATGGTGTTGGCATGCATGAAGGGCATGGTTCGAAGGGTGGTAATGTGTCGAGTGAAAGGTTGCGAAGTAATGAAACCAAAAATAGAAGGTGTTTGGGATGGGAGAAAGTGATGATAAGTTGGAATGGAGGTGATGAATGCGATGGTGATGGTTGAATGTGATGGTAGTTGTGATCTGAATGAAAACTACAAACATAGGGGAGGTGGAAGGAAGAAGAAGGAGAAAGGAGGGGTTCAGTTGAGTTAGATAAGGATAAACAAAAATTAAGGGGAGGAGGAGTTATAGTGGGATGTTTCGTGAAAGGTATAGGAGACATAAGGGTGGGTCTCGCGGTAGAGAAAAATGGGGATGGAAAGAGGTTGTGTGAGGGAGAAAAAGGAAGGGGCATATGTACTAGGATTTAGTTAGTTTTAGTTTTAGGTTTTTTAGGTTAGGGTATCTAATTAGAAAATCAAATCGAAAATATTATCTAATTAAAGGTGAGGGTTAAGAAAAAAGAAAAATGGTAAAAATAATTAGGATAAAATATTAAAAAAATTTGTTTAGGTTATGGGTAAAGTGTTAAAAAAAATTAATAAACCAAGATTTCAGGGTTAGGTTCCAAAAAAATGTTGAAAACCCAAAAAATAATGGTTATTTTTTTTGAGTGTTACAATATCGTATGTGCAACAATTGTGTTATGTGTGTGCATTGTGGTGCCTAAGGGGTGATTATTATACTTTTGTATGTAAGTATGTTTAGTTTTGTATTTGCGAAATTATTATGCACATTTCATATTCATTTTTTACCGGATTATTAATTATTATCATATATGCCAACTTATAATAAAGTTCATACGTTTCTTCCATATGACTAGCTTGATTATTATCACTATCCATGTTAGTATGGTCAAAACTCATTGGATTTGCTATCCGTTTCCTTGTTTCCATTGAAAAAAGTTAGAGAAAGATGAGAGCGAGAGAAAAGCAAGGGTTATAAAGGCATTGAGATATAGGGGGTAGTTTGGGAATGTGACACAAAATTTTGTTTCGTACATAAATTCCTTTGTTTCATTTAACAACACCCACTTCCACACACTTGCACAATAGTTTTCTTCTCTCTCTCTCTCTCCCCCTTTTTTTTTCCCTAGAAAGGGACGTTTGTTATTTGGAAAAAAGAGAGTGAAAAAGATGTAACATATTTTTAGTCTATTTTTTTAAAGGTATTCGAAGTGTTATAAAATATTATCAAGGAATCCTCTTTTTAGACATTTGTTCAAAGTAAAATTGATGTTTTGCCACAAAAGTTTTCATCTTATTCAAATATACTATAAAGGAGAAATAAAGAGGGGTATGCATTGGTCTAAAATTAGATCGAATTGGAACTCGGTTAATGAGCATAATTTTTTAAAGTTAGGAACTAGAACCAAATCAGAATTTGTAAATTATATATTTTTTATATTAAAATATGTATTTTTTAGGTAAAATGTTAATGGGATTTTGTATTGAACCGGATAAGATCAGAACAAGTTAGGCACCTAAATTTTTTTACTTTAGGACTGAAACTTGGATTGGAACTAGGAATAACTGGTTGGTCCGGTCCAAAATTCTAGTCTGGACCAATTTGTGAACACCCTTAGAAATAAGTCACGATAGTATCTTTTTCACCCCCACTATTCCTATACCAAACCTTGCCTTAGTGTTATTACATTTATTTGATTTTAATATTGTATGAAATGGCATAGTCTAAACTTTAGACTATTTGTAATTTGTAAAACATGTTGCATAATATATTCTAAATTATAAGATTATGATTTATCATTTGTAAACTAAGTATTACAATAAATATTAAAGCCAAAAGTGCATAAACTAGAAATTTAACCAAATGTCATCTTAAAATTATAATTGAAATTGGTTTAGAGTATTTTAAAAATAGGTTGGTTACGAGGTTTTTTAGAATTATAAAATTACAATTTGGTTTAAAGCGAAAACCAAGCCAAATGGAATTGTGTACACCTCTTATTGGTGTTGTATGTACCGGTATCACTAAAATAAAAACAGGAGGCTCGAATAATAAATTATAAAATTCTTATACAACAATATTTTTAATTTTTGTATGAGTGAAGTTATAACCTAATTGTTGAGGAAATTGAGATTGGGATATTAGATACTAATTACTTCAAGTTTTAATCATCTTTATTGGTATTACCATATTATACATGTTTATGGTGATAACAACACCTATATGATAATTTGTAGACGAGTCTATGTGCTCTCTGTAAATTGATTTAGTTTTTCTTCTAAGTTGTAATATTAATTCAACATAAGTACTGGGCATAAAACCCATATAATATAATGACTATAAACATACTAGTTAATATTTTTTTTAGTTTGTTGTCCAATAAGAACATACTAGAATAAAAATGGTGAATTTGACAAGAAAATTTAATATAACCACAGATAATAATCTTTGTTTAACAAATGATTATCCAAATTATTATTTATAATATGTTTCGAATAGGACCTTTGGTTGAGATTCTTTTTAAAGTGATGGTAGGATTTTTTTGAGCAATGTTACATAATGTTGATTACATGTTATTTCATATGGGTGGTTGTTATCTATGAAATTCTTTTAGATTCTTTCAGAGTTGTGAATTGTCAAAGATACAAAGAAAGATATTATAATTGTTTGAAGTGTAATAATTTTGACAACTTCATTTTTTGATATCGAAAGCAAGTTTTGAAAAACTATTGTTAATGATTATTGAGATTAACTATTATATTTTAGTTAAAAGATAAATTTATTACAATTAATATTATTTTTGAAAAATCAACATTTAAGAATCGAAAATAATTTTCAAACAAAACCTAGAAAGACGTAAATTGATCTATAAATTAAACAAGAATCTAAAGCCATACATATAATAAGTTCTTAATTTAATAGTTAAAATTGAAGTCATAAACATATTGAATTTTAAGTTCAATTTTCTTGAATTTGCAATGTTGTTTTGACATTATGACCTTGTTTGACAATAAGCATATAGTGAATAAGTGATGGTTAATGGGTTAGATGATAGAGAATTATATTAATGGATTTAACCAGCTCATAGTATCACTGGTTTGTATTAAAATGGCTGGTCACATCAAGTAATTGTTGATGGATACTAGTTGGTTATTATGATAAAAAAATAATATACAAGGACATCGATATAATTATTATTTAACAAATATATCATCATACTATTCTCTTATGTATACTAAGCTTCAAAACAAGTAAAATAAGTCCAAAAAATTATATTCAACACACAAAGTTGTAGAAAAGTTCACATAGTTAGTCAGTTGAAGAGTAACCAGGAAAATGGAAGAGATATATACTACTATAATTGAAGTTTGATGCCATGTGGATCAAAAGATCTTGGCATAGGCTAATTTGTGCCATAACTCTTCAATTTTGGTTAGTGGGTACTACTATAACCTCCCATTCCATTACTATAAATACTTTAACAATTTTAGTTGAACACTTCATTATTTATCACGGTTAACCTTAATTAAATTTAATACATATTGATGCAAACCCTGATAGTCTAAGTATTTATTTTAACATGAATTATAGTCTCAAAATTTACTTTAATTTTTATAATATTAGGAATATTATTAAGTATATTATTGTTTCTAATTTTGGATTATTATTATGATTTTTACAGCATTAAAATTAACATGATATCAATTAGGATTAATTAAGATACACTAGAATTGTAGTGGGTTTGGGTCTTAAGCATAGAAATGGTGAAAACCAAGTATATAGTCATCAAACCTAGTTTATTGTACATTAGTCTTATGTCATTGTAGCTAGCTGATCCTAAATTGTATTAGTGGGCTAGTTGTTGTAATAGACAGGGTCCAAGCTGTAAATGTTTGATTCATGAGCTCTTGGACCTACTTGCTAGAGTCTTAGTTGAGTGTTCCATTTTGTAGGCACATTTTAGGTTTTAGCTATAGAGTTTCTTTATATGTCGTCGTGTGTTCATCTTCTTGCTCTTGAAACATGATTGACCACTTTTTTGTTAGGGGTTGTTGCCTCAATGTGTATATATTCGTTCCTCTACTACTGTAATTTCATTCAACTTATTATTACTTTCTAAGTGAATAAACCTTGGCTGGAGATTCTTTGTCTTTTTCTCTTCCTGTACTTGTGAGTTTCACATCCCTTTCGTTCTATTTTTACTCGTGGTTGGTTTCCATTGAATGTGTTTCTTTTAAATATTTCCATTCCTTATTTGTTCCGTTCAATCTCTTCCATTTTTTGATATTTTTATTGCAAACTTTTGAAGCTTTTCTCTTTAAAACTTCATCACATGCCTAAATTAATCTGAGATAATAAAAGAAAATCAACTTGAAACTAGCACAATGGATATATGCATGTTCTTTAAAGTTCATCAAGAATAATAAGTAAAGGAAGAAAATAATAGTTATTACTTTAATGATAAGTTTGTAAAAGTCTAGATATTTTATAATCCACTTA
The DNA here is from genome assembly GCA_039764185.1 of Tamarix austromongolica. Taxonomy (NCBI): domain Eukaryota; kingdom Viridiplantae; phylum Streptophyta; class Magnoliopsida; order Caryophyllales; family Tamaricaceae; genus Tamarix; species Tamarix austromongolica. Next base: position 78,999,847 of record CM077814.1, on the reverse strand, counting down.
ACGTCATTCAAAGAGGTATTTTTTAATCCGAGTAAAAATTAGTAATTTTTTTAATGTAACAATTTTTTTTTATTCAGCCAAATTTCTAATCTTATCCACTCTTTATCAAACAAGCCAACTAGTTTATAAAACAACCAAAATTCTACTTTCAGTTAAAAGCCACCAAAAACACCCTTAACCAAACAGAGCATATGTTATCTAAAAGAGCTATTATACAATGTTGTAAAAAAAAAAAAAAAACCACGAATCTCGATCCATCGAGCAAAAGCCTCCCAGAATAAAAACATGGTCATAACTGGTCATAACTGACATATTTATTCATCAAGTGAAAGTTGAAAATGACCTTTTTGTAAACGAGAAAGACGCAAGATTCAGCTAAGAGATTATCTGACTCATTAGAAATCAAAACATTCGTCGCAGGGAGACATTTTGACTTCGATTCTTGATTTCGGCTTGAATACAAGGTTTTCGATTGATCTTTTCCTCTTCTTTTTTTATTATTATTTGTCTTATAAGGCCAAACTATCATTGTAAGGGCCCGATCACCATAAGCGTCAGGGCCCGGTTTGGTTACTCGAGGTGGCAGAGAGAGAGAGAGAGAGAGAGAGAGGTGTGAAAAACCGGAATCACACTTTGAGCAAAACCGGTCCGGAAAGAAGCGCGTATGATGGACCGGTAAGACGTTCAGTTGAACCACCTAAGCACCTAACCAACAACAACGGCAAATACCATATCCACCAGTACCACCAGTTTTTTATTTTATTTATTTTTTATATTTTTCTTGGGGGTCCATTCACACGCAACTTCACAGTTTGACCTATTTTTCCCCTTCCCTTCTTACGGTTAGTTAATTATTAGTACTACATAAATGGAAAATAAATTAAATTAGTATAAGTATAATCCAGCCATTAAGGCAAAGATTCATTAAGCGTATAAAACTATAAATTTCTCTCTCTCTTTATTTTTCGGTTTCCTAACTCGCTTTGTTTTTACTGTTCATCTCTATCCTCTTTCCTCCCTCCCTCCCTCCTTCCTCGGTCGTTCACTTTAATTCTTTCGCCGGAAAACCGCTTTTTCTTTTCCGGCTTCTCTTTGCTTCCGAGTCACTGGAAAACTGCTTGTTCTATCCTGACGGTTTATGCTTTGCGCCTTCCCTCCGCTGTTTTGGCTCGTGGTTGTTGCGCTACGTTTCGGATCTCGGTGATTCCCGTCGGCTTCTGGCGGTTGAGGGGAATGTGGTTTACGATAAGGAATCGCTTGCCTTAGAACGCGGAGATCGTGATCTAGGTCTTCGAATTTTTCGGTTTTATTGTCGCTATTTTTCTGGTAGAAGAGGAGGAATTTTTTTTTTTAAAAAAAGAAAAAGGACGGATACCTCCAAGTTTAAGCTACGGAATGAGATGGTATGTTTTTTTTTTTTTCCTGTGCCGATTTCTGCCTCCCTATGTTCTTCAATCCCTTCTTCCATTTGCTCTTCTGGTATCTGTTCTTTTCTTCTGCCGGAATCAATGGAAAATGCATGTTAATTTTGTAGCCTTTTTTTTAATTGATTTTTACCAGCATTTTGTGAAATTTCCTTCTGTGTGGTAGACATTTTCTCTCCTTATCTTCACAATTAAAAGTATTCGGTGGCTCGAATTTTAGATTGCTCTTCTTCATTAGAATTCTAGATTTCCTGTGGCGGGTTTTTTCTTAAATAGAACAGGTGCCAAATCTGATGTTATAGTTTGCCAACTTCGTAGGTTGAAAAAGACTAATTTGATTAATTCAGTCGCTTGTTTTGGTGTTTTTTTTTTCTGGAATGTGTTTCGTCACTAGCATTTTCTTGGTATATTTGGCCTCAACAGCGATTCGTTTGACTTCAAATTGCGAGGTTTATATCACTGTTTGTGTCTTCCGAAGCACCCATTCAGTTTGCCTTTTTCCCCCCTCATAAATTTTTACTTTATGTTCGCATGCCTTGGAAATTTTCGAGAGAGTATCTTCGTTTAAAAACCTTCGGTTCCATCCTGTGTCCTGTTTCGGTGTGCTCATCTGTGGGATGAATTGAATGATATATATGAGTTGGAGCACAAGGCAGGATTCTAAATGTGTAACTTGCTTGTTGAGTTATGAGACTTTTAATGCTATCTTATTGTGTCTGGCTATGGCAGTATGGCGTAGAGAAGTGATGGATTTTCTCGCTCTTATGTTTTGTAGGAATTCACTTTCATATGTTTGCGATTTTTCATGGCCGTTGTACCGATAGGTATCCTTTGGTAATTATCAATTGCATATTTTTGTGAATATACGCGTTGGAGTGATTCTGTAAAATTTTAATCCTGCATAAAAAGGAATGGGCTTATTACTGATTAGATCTCCGTGGAATGCTTTTGAGTTCTTACCTCTGAATTTAACTACTGGTTTGATCTTTAGTTTACTGACTTGAGCTCTCATGACAGCGTGATGCTCAAAGATGGAAGTATTTTATTTTAGTTTTTTTTGCTCTGTTTTCCAGATAAGCAGCTTCATACGGCTGTTCTTAACTACTCCCTCTGTTTCACAATAGATGGCCTATAGTTTTTTTTTATACACAAATTAGAAAGTATTAAAGATTATAGTAAATGATTCATAAAGTGATGAAAATGCCTTATCAGAGTTTAAACAACATTATTGAGGCGGGGGAGGATAAATTAAAAAAATGACAATAAATTTTTGTTGGAACTTGAAAGATGACCTGTATTGTGAAACAAGAATAATAAACTTTGAGCCCTCTATTGTAAACAGGGGGAGTATTTTGCTATCAATACTATTACTAGAGATGCCAATACATTCATCATCCTCTTTTCTTTTGATTTTGCTTGGCCTGAAAATAGCTGCTTACTTTATGGGGCTATACTAAGGCTTCTAATTATTAGTTTGTGTTGGAGTGACGCTTAACTTTTTGTTCTTATGGCAGGTGGAGGGACGGGTTCGTTTGTCCAAAGAGGTCAAAAGTAGTTTAGAGTTTTTGAAGCAAAAAAGGCTTCAGCGTATGAAGGTGGAGCCTGCAGACTCCACAAGAGTCACAAATATGATGGCTAGAAGTGGAGGCGATGCTCTGAGACCTTCAGCAACATGTGGTTTCAGAAGACATCGTGATGTGGGCTCTGTGTGTCCGTCTGCTGCCTCAAATGGAATGGATTACTTTTCAAAGCGCAAGGTGGACAAGTTTAACTTGACAGACTTGGATTGGATTGATGCAATTCCCGAATGCCCTGTCTATCATCCAACAAAGGATGAGTTTGAAGATCCCTTAGTTTACCTGCGGAAGATTGCTCCACAAGCCTCAAAATATGGTTTTTCTCATCTTATATCTTTACGCTTGCATTATTGAATACTGAAATCTTTGATTCTAGGTGCTCTTGTACTGATATTGTGATTTTGCACAATCTCTTCTGTGGTTGGTCAGTGACTCATAATGTCTGTTCTTTTGTTTCTTGTTTTTATACTTTGGCCGTTGGTTTTGTACTTTTAGATTGTTCATGTAATGAACTGCATTTGCAAATGTTGTTGAGTAACTTAAACTGTGAAAGAATGAAAAGACATGTCACAGCTGATTAGATGCTTGCTCAAGAAGATGTCAGGTCTAGCAAATTTATGACCATCTGCAACTTAATCACATTTATGGATCTGGTTTATTTCAATGTTTTCATAGTTGTGATGGCATACATATTATGATTATGATGGTACATGTTTAGTGCTCTTCTATGTTTTCTGAGCTTGTTACAAATATTGACCTAATTGTAGTATGGATAATGGTTGTGTGTTTCTTTTCTATGTAGTTTATGTGTGCTCGTTGCTAAGATCTAAGGTACTAAGCCACATAGATTGTTCTCTTCATAGGATACTAGTCGCCTAGTGTTGCATTGATTCTCGATCTTCTCAAGGACATGCATTAACAGAACCTTGATCATCCCCCCTCTCTTGTTGTTTTATTCTTCCACTCTCCTGTATTAGGTATTTGCAAGATTGTATCCCCACTGAATGCTGCAGTGCCTGCTGGGGTTGTATTGATGAAAGAGAAAGCTGGGTTTAAGTTCACAACAAGAGTACAACCTCTACGTCTTGCTGAGTGGGATACTGATGACAAAGTTACCTTTTTTATGAGCGGAAGGTTAGTTTATTCATTGTAGGAGTGTAATCTGGGCTATAATCTGAGGTAATCTTTGTAATGTTTGAGTTTTGTCTTTTGTTTTGCCCTCTCCAGAAACTACACATTCCGCGAGTTTGAGAAAATGGCAAACAAGGTATTTGCACGTAGATATTATAGTGCAGGATGCCTTCCAGCGTCATATATGGAAAAAGAGTTTTGGCATGAATTAGCTTGTGGGAATGCACAGACAGTTGAGTATGCATGTGATGTGGATGGCAGTGCCTTTTCGTCATCATCCAGGGATCCACTTGGAAAAAGTAAATGGAATTTGAAGGTGTTGACTTTTTTCCCTTTAATATTTTTATGCATTTTATATGCTTCATATTTTTGTTTATTCAAGTCTTTAATATCCCTCATTCCATCCCCAACCAAGGACAGGAATCCATGTTTATCTGTTGTTTTTTGTTGTAGCTGGGAGTTAGGAATGAAATAAGACAAACTGAGGTCTGCCTTGTTTGCAATTTCTCTCTACTGGCTTATCTGAGAACATCACCTTCATTGAGGCTTGAGTGCTCATTAATTTGGTTGATCGACGCCTTCATTGAGGCTTGAGTGCTTATTTATTTGGTTGATAGACAGCTTCTGCCTTGTACTATTGGATACCATTAAGTTTGAGGACAACTAATTTGTACCACTGAGTTAGATCAGTAGTAAATGTTAATATCCTGTTTTTGGTCCTCTGTTACAGTATTTTAATAGTTATCTTTGTGGCCAGAAACTTTCCCGACTTCCCAATTCTGTGCTGCGATTGCTGGAGGCTGCAATTCCGGTGAGTGAGATGATTGTCATTTGCTTTTGTTTTGATTTCCACTTCTGCTGCTATTTGTTTTCGTTGAAACTTACTTCAGCTTGACATGATCTTACCACAGGGAGTTACGGATCCCATGCTTTACATTGGCATGCTGTTCAGTCTTTTTGCTTGGCATGTGGAAGATCATTATTTGTACAGGTACTTCAATCATTGAATGTTTAATGTTGTCTCTGTCATTGCTAGTATGTCTAGTGAACTATTTTACTGTTTACAAGTTAATCTGGTTCTTTTCTGTTCCCTTTTATCCTCTTTAAATATCAATCTATTTGTTGGCAGTATAAACTATCATCACTGTGGGGCATCCAAAACTTGGTATGGCATTCCTGGTGGTGCAGCACTGCAGTTTGAAAAGGTTGTTGGGGAGCATGTGTATACTAAAGATATTCTATCAACTGATGGAGAAGATGGAGCTTTTGATGTGCTGTTGGGTAAAACAACCTTGTTTCCTCCCAGCGTTCTGTTAAAACATGGTGTTCCAGTTTATAAGGCTGTGCAAAATCCAGGAGAATTTATAGTTACTTTCCCAAGGGCATATCACGCAGGATTTAGCCATGGTATCAGACATCTGCTTAATTAAGACATCTTCTAGGGCCCTCAATTTTATTTATATGCTAATACGCTATGCTGCTCCATTTTGTGTTATCTTAAACATGTGAAAAAAATATGTCATTATATCTTCTCCATTTCAGGCTTCAATTGTGGTGAAGCGGTGAACTTTGCTATTGATGACTGGTTTCCATTGGGTGCATTTGCAAGGCAACGTTATGCAGTTCTTAACAGGGTGCCTTTACTGCCTCATGAGGAACTTCTATGCAAAGAAGCAATGCTCCTTCACAAAAGCACAGAACTTTCAGATGCTGATTCTTCCAATTTGGGCTCTCCAACTTCTATAAAGGTTGCTTTTGTGCAACTAATGCGATTCCATCACCACGCTCGAAGGGGTTTGATGAAATCACGGCTTTGCAAAGGCGTTTTAACCGATTCCGGTGGTACTATTCTCTGTAGCCAATGCAAGTGTGATTGCTATGTTGCATATCTCAACTGCAGTTGTTTCTTGCATCCCATCTGCCTTCGTCATGGTGTGTACAAACTCAGTTCTTATGATCATTTTCTACTGTTCTTTTCCAAAGACATCATCTGTTGGTTTGTGTGTTCTAAATTTGATTCATTAATGTAGAACTGGAGTCTCTAGCCCTGCCCTGTGGAGGAAGTTTTACCCTATTCATACGAGATGATCTTCGACAAATGGAAGCTACTGCAAAGAAGTTTGAGCAGGAAGAAGGAATACTTACAGCAATTCAATCCCTTGCTGCAAATGGTGAATTACATTCGCAGACTAAGTTTGCATGTGATGAAGATGGATATGCCCCATACTGTGAAACAACTTTTGACCCTTCTGATGTTTGTTATACTAATGATCGTTCTGAAGGATTGCAATCTATTTCCAATGATCATCTCACTTCAACTCCCGTTGAAGAAAATATTCAATCTCAGCATCAAGATTCTATACTCTCTTCTGCCGCCTCAACACTTTGTTCTTTCGGAGGGCCAGTACATAGTTCCATGCTTACTAATGTAAGCTCTCCCTACAACTTACTTGCTGACGTGCCTTTCATTTATTAATTTATATGGGTTTTATCTTGCCGCCATATATTTTCCATTGTTAGCAGTTGATCTCTTTTTATTTTTAACCACAGGAGCATGTTGATTTGAATGTAGTTAAGGACTCTGAACAAGCATCTCTCGGCACAAGTGAATGTTCTTTATCCTTTTTGCCCCGAGATGACTGTTTGAGCCACTACAAGGGGAGTTGCCATCAGTCTGGTGCTATGCCCGTGGCTGACAATAATAGCGATGATTCTGATTCAGAGATATTTAGGGTCAAGCGTCGTTCTTCTGTTAAGGTGGAGACAAGAGATACCGGCAACACAACCAAATCTGATGGTTTCGGCTATCAGGGGCTCAGACGGCTGAAGAAACTCCAAGCTGAGGGAAAATGTGTAGATATTCCACCTGAATGCTGCGAGGGTGACTTGCGAAACAATGTCCGTGTCCAGGCTGCTGAAGACAGCGCTTCAAGAGACAGGTCTATCAGAGGATCAACCGGTTCTTTATCTATACGATTTAAAAGAATGTCTGGTGAAAATACAGTTTTAAAGAAAGAGCATCAGAGAAATGGAAAATTTTACCATGATAGCAGCGGCACCATGAGAGAGTCATCCACTATCAAGGTGGGGTCGAAACGTCTTAAAGTAAGAGACCCATCATTCTTGGGATCTAAAGGGAGATAGGTTTATACAGTTTGCAACTAACCTGAGAGGGATTGGTTGGCCCGACTTTGAAGCCTCAGATGGAGACCGACTTTCTAACTTCATTTTCTCTGATGGGGTTCTAACAATATGGAAATTACCATAGAAATTGATTCTGGAAGCAGCAGTACAGATTAACCATGTCTAGAAGATGCATATATTCTTTGTGCAGGCCCTAAAATGGGGGCTTTTTGCACAGTTGGTCATTCTTCGGCGTCCATATGCCGGGGGCGTGTTTTTCCGTCCGTCTTGGCAGGTGGGCCATTAAATCAGAAGCTAGATACGGTCATACGGGTTAGTTGGCTGCATTGTAAATTTTTAGGCAATTCTTGCGAGGATGGTGCTTCCCACGGTCCTCATCTTCTCTGTTTGCCGCTTCCTTTAACTAGGTCTATTCATTCTTTTTGTGTAGCTACAGTCTAATGTAACTTTTGATTCTGATATAACAAAGCTGAGAAATCCACGTTCTCCTTTTCGTTTCCTTTTTGTCTACCGTTGTCACTTGCCACTGAATTCTGTGTATCTATCATTCATTCAGCACCGGTGCCTGCCCATGTGGATTTGTTGCCTTGTTTTCTAAGGCTGGTAAGGTTTTAAATAAGATATCACCTCTGGAAGATAGACTATTTATTTAAACCAACGTGATTTTGGATGACGCATTAGCCCAACTTTTGGGTCACATGTAGGGGTGGCGTGGACCAGGTTGTAAGCTGTCTTCCTAAGCTACTTTCCTGCCAGAAGTGGTCCCCTTAAGGCCGGCATTGATTACTGAGCGAGACAAGTGTTGTTGTTGGATTGATTCTTTGAAGGTGCTGTCGAATTTTTTTTCTGATGTACTAGCATCTAGTTTATGTCTCTACTTCTTGTAATGGGTACGTCAGCCCGGATCAAGCCCTGGATTCTGGACTTGGTTGCGCAAGCTTTTGATTGGAAGGATCAGATGCCTGATGCAATTGATTGCGCTTCCTACTATTGTGCACATTGCGTAAAAAAAAAAAAAACGAGAAAGGGGGCGCAAATAAGAGATATTCTTCCACCTATTTCTTTTTCTGAGATTCCACACAATCGGTCGGCGGAAACGGGTAGTTGTATACGATGGACACGGTTAAGGTAGAAATTCTCGCACAAAGTGCTGCTAATGTTCACTAATATAAACGTCGGGATTATGTATAAAATTTATTTAATATCTGTATTTATGTAAGAAGATTTACTGTTTAAGGTGAAGAATTTTTTCAAATAACGTGGTCGGCCTACACCTAGCCACCTATGGATTCATTGAGGTAGGGGCCCTGAAGGGCGGGATGTCACGGCTCATGGTCACGGGGGCGAAGACCTTATATTTGGCGATTTAGATGTTCGTTGCCACGATCTTGGTTCATCAGCACTGTAATCGTAGTTGCTGATTGAACGGCTTCCGTGATAGACTCTGCTCAACAAAATCGATGGGTGGGAATCACATGTATGTCTAAATTATGGTGAAATCCAGGTTGAACTTAAGCAATACTTTCTTCAGTTTTAAGCTGGGCATGACAAAGTCAAACACAATATTTTTTATTCTTTGGCTTGTTTAGGTGGAATTTTTTTTCTCTATTTTGTATCTTTTATATTAAGTATTTAATAATAATAAATATATTTTTAATAAAATATCATTTTTAGATCAAAGTAAGATCTAAAATAGGTATTTATTAAAATAAAAATATTTAATTTTAAATAGATTATATAAAATGTATAAAATATAGGGATACTTTTTCTATCCCTATTACCCCCATACCAAACGAGCATTTGGTGGTAAATTTTATAAAATGTTTTGGTTGGTTTAATCTATATTTTCATAAATCATTATATTATTGTGTGATGGGTTTGATTTTGCGTACAACATGAAGTATAACATATAGCAGATCATAATTGGATAATATATGCTCTTATTGTACATGCGTGCCACTCTTAGATTAGTTGCTAAGCGGGTCATTAAACCTTTTGCTCTATTAATCAATTCACCAAAGGAAAACAAATGAAAATTATTTAAATGCATTTGATATGTTTTTATTTTTAAATTTACTAGTACCATAGAATATTAATAATAATGTGGTCATAAACAACCTAAAATGTCTTTACAAATAGGATTAAAAATCTCTCTAAGAGTACTAGAAAGTAAACCGGGCTATGTATGTAATATTGTGAATAATATTTTATATATTACGGTTGTTGTTTATTTTTTTTTTCTAAAATAAATATTAGAAAATATTGGTTGATAAAAGATATGTTAATAAAAAAATATACAAAATTATAAAAATATCTTATATTAGTTGATCTAAAATTTAATAAATATTAACTAATTTTACATATTAGAGCCGATATTTAAATATGCTTCCCACGGAATGCCAGCCATTTTGGCCATAGCAATAGCACACTCGTTGGCCTCTCGAAATATTTGCTTCAATCCATAATCAGGTTTATTTTGTAGCATACCCCGACACTCTAGAATCAAGTTCTCTTCCTACATGTGATCGGAACTCCCCCTTCATTAAAGCCATCACTGTGCGAGAATCTGATTCAATGCAAAGTTCGTCGACGCCCAACACTTATGCCAGCGCAGATGGGTCGTAGCTCGGCCGGCGAAAGGACTGAATACTGATACACGGCCAACACATGCGACAAAACCATGTACCCATTCACCATGCTCATCATGCAACAGGCCGCAAATTGCCGCCTCATTCATGTCCTCCATCTCGCACCCATCCACGTTCATCTTGATGTAAACATGAAGAGTGGGGTGACCAGAAAAAAGCCGTGACCCCTAAGATGTTATATTCCATGCGGATACCTAAAAATTCCCAAGCATCAAGCATTTCTTTAGCACTCTTCACCAAGAAGCCTACCGGTCGGTGAGGCTACTCGCTGTCCTTGAAAACTAGCTGGCATCGTCACTGCTTCCAAACCCACCAGCAGATAACAGCAAAAAAGACATTCCAAGGAATCCCATGTGCACTAATGCCCGTACTCCGTAGATTCATCTCCATCCAGGGCCGAAAGTTTCCCTCAAAGAAGTTATTCAGCTGTTTGGGTGGAATGATCTGTAGCCAAACATTCGTAACAATCCAATACCATCGCAGCAGGCGGTCAATGGCCTTATCATGATCAGTTTGACAACCTGGCCAGGATAGATATGTACCTATAACTTTCGTGGGCAATCTGTCATGCACCGATCTCCATGAAAAGGATCTCACCTGCTCTGAGAATTTTTGGAGCCAGACCACCCTCCATGCGAAAGGGATATCATTAATTAGGAATGTTCGGTAATAGAAGCTTGTAGGCTGAAGCAGCTGTGTAATGACCAGAGGCATGGGCTAACCAGGTTAGATTTCTCTGTTCCCTTTCATTATCTTGTCTCCAGGTACTGTGCTGCATGAGAATCTCTAATCCCCGGTACAGAGCTCGGCCGGTAAGAGAAATCACTCGCTTCTGTGGTGTTTTGAGAGGATTAAACTTGTGCAAGTACTTCGCTCTCAGGTCATGAGTCCAAAGTACATGTTTCTCTGTCATTAATTTCCGGCCTAGTTTTCCCAGAAGTACTTCGTTAGCCAGGCGTGTCTTCCGAATACCCAGGCGGCCTCTCAACAATGGTTGGCATACTTGATCCTAAGAAACCCATCATATCTTCCGTTCCATGCTGGTACTACCTCACACAAATTTTCGGACAATTCTATTGATTTCATTTCATACCCCAGCTGGTATAGAGAAAAATTGAGACGTATAAGATGACATGGCGGCGAGTACAGACTTAGCCAAAGTAACCTGGCCCGCGAAAAAGAGGTATTTCTCCTGCCATAGGCCTAGTTTATAGCTGACTTTCTCAGTTCATCTCCCATAAGTCTCATTTGGATTACACCCATTTGTAATATAAGCACCCAAGTATCTTCCAATTTCTAAAGTAAAGTGCATGCCACTAGTATTTCTAAGCAGGTCTTCTAGATCAGGATCTGTATTAGCCTATTAGGGGAGCAGTACAAGGTCGATTTGTCCCAATTAACCGGAATTAACCCCAAACTTGTGCAACAGTCTAGTTACAGTTGGCATTTGCTCCACTGAAGCCGCAACAATGAACGTTAAATCGTCGGCAAAAAAGGCATGGGAGATTTTGGGTCCATACCTTTCCATGCCGAAATCGCTTTCCACTCACCTTGTCGTATTCCGTTGATGATTGAATAGGACAGCCTTTCCATGCATAAAGCAAAATGAACGGACTTAGCAGGTCTCCCTATCTGAACCCTTGGGATGGCCTGTAATTTGCATGAATGCTGACGTAATAATATGCATGAGTGAGATATACCTCCACGGAAGTTGTGCATTTTCGAGCATAAATTCTTAGGCAAACACAACCCACCATGAATCGAGACTCACATAAAATATATTTATTATGATATTTTTATTTATGAGAAATGATGGTAAGCTGGACTCACCTAATTTTTTTTATTTTTTATGTTCGACCGTATTCCTAATAATATGACAATTGAGCCAATCATAAGCTTTGGATAAGTCAACCTTCAAAGCCACACACCCATTCTTCCTTGCCTCCGATGAAACAAATAAATGATCTCTCGCACAAGAAGGATATTGTCTATAGTGCTTCGTCCAAGTAGGAAGCTTGACTGTGCTAGAGTAATAAGTTGTTGTAACAAGAGTCGTAATCGATCAGTAAAGTCTTGGAAGTGACACATTAATGAGACTAATTGACCAGAATTCTGCTACCAATTCAAGATTCCTCTTCTTGGGAATGAATCTAATGATTGTCTGATTCCCATTATAAGATAATAAGATTTGAGAGGGGTAATCCCTTAATCTTTATTGACGGAAAGTACATTTATTTATAGACAATTACAACACAAGTAAATATTTTGTTATAATGATTAGAAAAGTAATTTGAAATTCAAAATAATACTAGTAACAAACAAGATTAGGCTACCATAATTATCTACGTCAAAGAAGTTGCTGACTTCCTTAGCCTTGACTTTTGGTAACAACTCCAACATTCCCCTGCATGATGGCGGAGGAAGGGATGCCATTGATCTTGGACATTAGAACTTGATGCTGAGGAGTTGACAAAGGTTTAGTGAGTCTATTAACTAGTTGGTGGCTTGAAGGTATGTGTGAGACTTGAAGCTTCTTTGTTGCTACCAAGTTATGAACAAAATGATAGTCAATAACTATTTGTTTCATGTGGGAGTGAAAACACACAGATAGGTGGCATCTATATTATCAGATTAAATTCAAGAAGGTTGAGAGAGAGAAATGTCTAACTCATGAAGTAAATGACAAAGCCATTGAATTTCAATGGCAGTAGATGCTATGGCGTGATACTCATCCTCGATTGAGAAGCAAGCAACAATATTCTATTTTCTAGATGCCCAAGAGATTGGATTATATCCAAGGTAAGCAATGTATGCACTAGTAGATTTTTGATAAGTATTATCACTAACCCAATCAACATCACAGAAGGCATTGAAATGAAAGGAGGAAGAGTGAGTGAGATGAATGCCATGATCAATTGTGGATTTTAGATATTTAAGAACATGCTTAAGAGCTTAAAAGTGAACATCCTTAGGGGTTGCCATATATTGAGCAAGATTATTAACAGAGAAGGCTATGTTCGGTAGAGTAAGTACTAAGTACTAAAGTGAGCCAACAAAACAACGGTATTAGGAAACATCACAAGTAACATCAACATCTATACTGGAGTGGGGAAGTGGAGGTAGCCATTACGGAATGAACATATTTAACACCCTGAATGTTTGCCTTAACCAATAAATCTTGCACATGATTATGCTACGTGAGGAACAATCCATGCTTAGTAGGAAGAAATTCAAAACCAAGAAAGTAATGAGGAGTGCCAAGATTTTTAAGAATGAATTTTTGAGCAAGAGCATCTTAAAAATGACACAAAAGGGAATCATTGTTAGTTAATAGATAAGCATTAACATAGACCAGAAAATAGGCAGTGACATGTTGATGTTGGTAGATGAAGAGAGATAAATCAGACTTGGAGTTGGAGAAGCCATAATCAAGTAAGAGAATTTTCAAAGCTTGATACCATGCCCATGGTGCATGTTTAAGGCCATATAAAGTCTTTTTTTGAGATGACAGGCATGATTAGGGTAGGAAGAGTGATGAAAACTAGGAGGCTGAGACATGCACACCTCTTCAAAATGGTACCATGAAGGAATGAATTATTGACATCTATTTGACAAAGATGCCAATTAGAGGAGAAAGTAATGCATACAACAATTTTAATAGTTTGAGGCTTCAAAACAAGACTAAATATCTCCCTAAAATCAAGATCAGAATGCTGATAAAACCCTTTGGCCACTAGGTGAGCCTTGTATCAAGGGATGTGCCATTAACATTTTTTTATAATCTTAAACACCCATTTTTTTACTAATGATGTTAGAATGAGGTTTAGCGAGCACAAGATCTTAGGTCACATGTGAGAGTAAAGTGTTGAACTCCTCAGACATAGCTTGCTTCCACTCATATGATTTTAGAGCTTATGTAACACAAGTAGGTTCCACTGTAGGGGTAATAGGATATTTGATGACAATAAAGGCCTTCCTTGGTTTAAAAATACCAGGTTTGGATCGTGTAGTCATAGGATGAAAGGAAAGGGACACAGGTTTGCAGGTATAGAATTAGGTAAAGACTTGGAAGCATTGATAGGAGGCTCAATGAAGAAATTATCTTGATTAGATCACGGGGGAGGTGTACAAGTAGTAGAAGGACTAGTATTTGGGGAAGGGATAATGGGATTCAGATGGGATATAGAGAAGAGATAGAAGGGGAAGGAGCAGAAGAAATGGAGGATTTGTGATGAAAGGGAATGTTGGAAGTGAGAGGAGTATCAACCAGTGATAGTTGTGTGGTGGGAGGGGAGGAGTTTTGTGATTGTGAAAAAGGAAAGTGATTTTCAATAAATTAAACATGATGGATGGAATAAAGTTTATTGACAAAGTGGTCTAGCACAAGTATGAAGTTTGACTGGATGAGTAACCTAGAAACACATAGTTAGTAGAATTTGGATCAAGTTTTGACTTAACATATGGTTTAATCTAGGGAAAACAAAGTTACTCAAACACCTAAAGTTTGAATAATTGGGTTTCCCATCAAATAAAGCCTCATGCCAAGTAGACGTGCGTAATTAAGGAGTAATATGCCGATTGATGAGGTAAGGTGCATTTTGAAGAGCATAAGACCAAAAATTATGGGAAAGGGAAGCTTGATGGAGTAAGCATTGATCCGTTTCATCAAGATGATGGTGCTTATGTTCAGAAGTTCCATTATGCTTAGGTGTGTGGGGCAGGAGTTGTGAGAGGAGATATCCCATTGTTGGTTAAAAAAGGTCGGAGTTTTATAAACTCACCATTATTGTCGATGTAGAGTATTTTAATTCTACAACTTAGTTTATTTTCAACCAGTGCCTTAAAGGTTTGAAAAATATAAAGAAAATCTGATTTGCACTTGATAGGATATAGCCACACCTATTTGAAAAAATGGCATAATAATTAAAATTGTCAATAGATTGTACGGGGGTTGGACCCTAAACATTTGCATATACATAATGCGAAGAGGACCAAAGGACTTAAGAGTAAATTGAAGGATATTTAATTTATGGATTTTATTAGAAAAGCATTGAGTACATGGATCAAGAACATTTCTAGAAACAGATAGGCTATTACATTTGATAATGTGAGTAAGGGTCTTAACAGCTGGATGACCAAGGCAAGAATGACATTGAGAGAGAATTAAATAAAGAGAAACATGAGAGACACGAGGATAGAGATGGTGGGGGAAGCCTGTACACATTATCCTCATTCGGTCTCCTTAAGAGAAGCACCCCTTTCCCAACTATTTAGCATGAAAATGAGAGGGAAAGAATTAAATCGAAACATGATTAGTTTTGCATAGATTAGAGATAAATAATAAATTAGTACTAATCATAGGGACAAAAAGGGCATTAGACACTTTTAGAGGTATGGAAGAGGTAGAAATGACAATAGAATAGTATGTGAGATAAACAAACCTTATCCATCAACGACATGAAGGATATTTGTACCATTATAAGGTATGGTTAAAGATAGCTTGAAAAAATCACTTAAAACATGATGAAAAGCCCCATAATCCATAAGCCAATATTTATAAAGGCAACAAAAGCAGCAACAACATGTGTAGTAGGTGATGACTGCTTAGGGGGATACCCTTTGATTTTATATCAGTCTTTTACACCGTGGCCTCTCTTCTCACAGAATTGACAAATGAGAAGAGCAAAGAAGGAATCACTAGAATGTCTTTCATATGAGATACTATCAATAAGGACCAGACCAATAAGCCCATCATAATGAAGTTTGTAATGTTTGATTACAGAAGAGTTACATTTGACATAATGGTCAGTGATGAGAGTAGAGCTTTGAAGTAGTTCTTCTCGTTGTAAGAACAATCCATAATAAAAAAGGACACTAAATAAAAAAAAACAATTGTGATGGGATTTTCCTGAGTACGAATACAGGCAGTTAACTCATTGAAGGATGGCTCAAGACCACTAAGAGTATAGATGACAAGATCAAGGTCGTCAGATGGATGACCAATAAGAGACAATTCATTGGCAAGTCCCTTAATTGAATTAAGATAATCAATCATTGATGGCATGTCTTTGGTGATGGAGGCCCAACACCCCTTGAGAGACATGATTCTGGAGCAGGATTGATTTGCATAAGCATTTTGAAGTTTTTCCCAAGCTTCACCTGAGGTATCTACTGAACTTATGATGTTTCAAGCATCATTTTCATTAGAGCTAAGAATAGCAAGATATAGAATTTGATCTTGGCATACCCAGTAGGTGTGAGTAGGATTGGGTGTTTCTTCATCTTCTTGAATTATGGGCCAAGCTCCATTGACATAGCCGATGAGATTATTGCCAATGAGGAGGGATCTGAATCGCTTATGTCATGCAGGATAACTATCCCCATTAAGTTTGATGGGTAAGTGATTGACTGTGTTAATCTAAACAAGATCTTTGGGATTAAAAGAGGGAGATGAATCATAGTTGCTGAGGATTCAGAGGCCATTGGGAGTGCCGGTTAAAGCTTTTAGAGCTTTGATACCATATAAGATGATAAGAATCGAGAGGGAGAATCACTTAATCTTTATTGATAACAAGTACATTTATTCATAGACAATCACAACAATAGTAAATACTCTATTACTATGATTACATATGTAATTTGAAATTCAAAATACTATCCATAATTAAGGACGAAGCTAGGATATAAAATTCACAGGGTCCCAACAAATAACAAGCATATATCTAGATAGAAAATAATAAAAATACTAATTATAATATATTTAATATTATCTATAATCATACATAGATATTCATTTACAATTTTACTTGTTGAGATTTCATATTGTGAAAGTGAGCTATTATAGTTTCATTATTAATGGTATCAAATATATCTTTTTCTATATACAAAATTAGACAATTATATACCCATTTATCACATATATGATTTTGCAACTTGTTTTTGATAAAATTTATTGCCGAAAAAGCTCCTCCAATAGTTACCTTAGTTACGGGCAAAATCAAAGCTAGCTTCACAAGCATATAAATCAAATGATACATTATATGCATTTTTGTTTCCACTAGATTCTTTGAGGGATCACCAAGTCCTTTTAATTCAGAAAATCTAACACCAGATCGAACATCCAAAATATCATTCTCAAGCTGATTGTCTAGTATCACAAGAAAAACATTAGAAAACTCCTTAGGATAAAACTTTGTTAACCTAATCAATGAATATTTGTCAAACCCAAAAAATAACTTTGATGGATTTAAGCATGCTACATAAGACAAAAACGTAGTTCCTATCATATCAAACGTGATTCAAGCTCCCTTAAGTGCAAGTCTAATATGTTATAGAAACAATCAAACTTGTAATGGTACATATTTGTAAGAAATGGAGCCAATCATTGTGAATTAATTTTCTTAACATACTGATCATCCATATTTGCCATCACAATATTCTTAGTGTTAAAAATAAAGAAACTTTAACAATAAGATCTTCCCATCCTTCATCCCTTACTATTTGGAGCTGTTGTTTAGCAAGTTGAACAAGTCTCATGGCATTCACAATATCTTGATCATGCTTTTACAACATTTGAGACAAATTATTTGTGATACCTAGAACCATTTTCATCAAATGTAGCATGACAAAACACTCAAAGGACATTAATAGATCTTTGAAGGCTCTAGCCTCACCTTTCCGTCTACTTTTTGAATTATTTTTCAAAAAAATCAAGTACTTCAACAACTGGAGAAAATAATTTAATCAAACTTAAAAGAGACTTAAGATGTGACACCCAACGAGTATCTCCAGCCCTTGAAAGGGTTGATTCTTGATTGAATCCACACCCATGTTCTATCATACCTAGATCAAATGCTTCTTTTGAGTCAAAAACGTGTTTATCTTGAATCATATCTCGACGCTTGTTAGATGATCCAGTTACATTAACAACATCAGTAACAAAAAAAATACTAATCAATATCTTCATGAGACCTTACAACTGCAACGAGTGCCAACTAAAGTTGATGAGCAAAACAATAAACATAATAAGCTGAATTATTTTCATTATGAATCAAAGTTTTTAAACCACCATATTCTCCTCTCATATTGCTTCCTCCATCATAGCCCTATCCTCGTATTCTTAATAAGCATAATTTATATTTCACTAACATTTTCTCAAGTGTTGCCTTGAGTGACATGGTAGTTGTATTAGCTACATGTGCAATACCAATGCATCTTTCATCACAAAAACCCTACGATTCACATAATGTATAACATCAACCATTTGTTCTTTTCTAGATATATCACCAGATTCATCTATTAATATGCCAAAAACATCACCCTCAGCTCCTTTATAATCTCATTACTTATTGTAGTTGCACAAGAATAAGCAATATCCTTTTGAACATTAGGAGAAGTTATCTGTTTATTTCTTGTAGCATTTTTCAACATAAAATGAGCCATAGATGGATTAACTTGCAAACTTTTTAGAAGCTAAAAAAACTTACCTTGATTTTTTGAGCCATCTAATTCATCATTTCCCCAAAATGTTATTTGTTGTAAAAGAAGATATCTAATAGCAATAACAGATGCTTCTAAATGAATATGATACTCAGATTTTAGTATTTTAGATTGTTTTGACAAAGCAGCTTGAATTCCATGCTTTTTGATTCATCAAATTATCACATTTTGTTACAGAATTGTTAGGAGGATTATCACGATTACCAACATGAACTTCAAGTCTGACCTTTTTATTCCAACTCCCAAAACCTTTCCCCACAAAATGATCACTACTGGCTTCAAATTCATGTTTGAACAAGTAACATGGTAAGCAAAAAAAATCTTTTGCTTTACTATATTTTAACCAGCTATATTGATCAAACTAAGATGCAACAAATCTTTAATTTTTTCCACCAATAAGCTTAATTGGAAAATTATGTGCACGAGGCTAGAAAAGATCAATATGAATATAAGCTCTTATTACCTCATCTTACTGATTTGGATGAAAATTTGAATTTTTTTTCTCTCAAATCTAGATCAAGTTCTGGAGAATTTAAATCCACCCAATTGCGTTGTGTGGCTTGAGCTTGATGAAAATATAAAGAAACTTGTTCATGAATTATAGGAATAGGAGCTGGATTAGAGTGGTTCCCATTACACCCTTATTTGTTTTTAGGTTGCTTTTGAAGATGTTTCCACATGCTAATTTGACAAAATAAAATATGCACTTATCAATATAACAATATACAATATAATGAAAAAAATACTCAATTAATTCATAATTATACAATAATGAACTAATTTATATAACTAAACTAACTCATATTACACCAATCTAATTAAAAAATATACAATAATCAACTAATTCAAGTTACCCTAATTCAAGATTATTTTACTGTTGATATGAAAGCAACAAGAAATTTCCAACATCACAAATTTACAATAAAATTAGAAATAGAAACACAAACTAATTAAACTAACAAAAATTAGGTTAGATTTAAATTAATTAAAAAAACTCACTTTGTTGCCGGTTGGTGTTGGCTGCTGCCGTGAGTGACGAGTCTGTACTGTGACCTTTGGGGTGTTGGGCGTCAAACGGTGTGGCCAACGGTGGTGAGATCAGTGACGGCAGGGCTGACGGTGCAGAGGTATAGTGCAGAAACAGACACCGGACAAGGTAGGCATACCGCAGCCGCCAACAAGTGTCGAACTCTGGTTTGAAGTGAAGGGCGGAGGGTGGAGTGCAGGGACTAGCAGGCAAGAAGCTGGCAGCGAGCTGGGACTGTGGATTGTGGGAGTGGATGAAGGTGATGATGGGCGTAGGAAGGTCGTTTGTTGATGAATGAAGATGACTATGGAGGAGAATGTTGAGTGAGAGTAGAAGGGGCCATGACTCATGAGGGCTGAGCAATCGGGGACAGGGTCTGGGGTGTGAGGGAAAAAATAGAGGAAAAGAAAACAGAGTGAACAAAAAAGGGTGGAAAATATGTTATCATCAAGGTTTGAGCTTATGATCCCCTTGTTTACTTAAATCCACTCCTAACTTTTCAAATAGTGCTCCAGAAATGTTTATTTTTTTAGTATTTTAATTTGCATGTATAATAGATAATTTTAAAAAATCCATGGATCAGGCAACTCCAAGGATTCTTAATTGGCTCCTTCCGTATTCATAACTAATAAGATTAAGCTACCACAATTATCTATGGTAAAGGTGGTGGTGACTTCATCAGCCTTGACTTTCGGTAACAACTCAAACACACATCACTTGGAACCAATCCATCGTGCGAGTCCATGAACAAACACTTCTTTGAATATATCCCAATTGTGCTGACAGGAAAAAGGGGATAAACCATTTGCTCTAGCCGCCTTAAAAGGATCCATACAAAACACTAATCTTCGCAGCTCCTCATCAGTAGGGTGGGGTGAAGTCTGAACCTGCGTTGTTGATGAGAAGAAGAGCCATTCTGATTTAGTAAAATAGTAACAGGCTGGGCTTTTTAGACACAGTATAATAGAGGTAAACAAAATTCTTTTCTATTCTCTATATTAAGTATTTAATAATAATAAAAATATTTTGAATGAAATATTTATTTTAGATCAAATTAAGATCTAAATTAAATATTCTTCTAAAAACAAATTTTTTAATTTTAATTATACTATATAATAAAAATTTTTCATTCATATTAATCTCATGCCAAACAAACACTAAATTATCAGATGCTCTCTGAGTAAGATGAGTAACTCTGGCCTCGGGGAACCTCATGCTGCCATTCCATACTGACATATGCTCTATCTAAACGCTTCATAATTCTTCTAATTGTTTCCCACTAATTAGACCAGGTGAACCTCGGTCCAATGAAGAAAAGATCAGTAAGGTTACAATGGTCCTTGCATGCCGCAAGTTTACTAGAACTCTTGCAATATTCATTCCACCTCCCCTTTGCTTGGCTATCGACATATCAACTTGATTGAAATCACCTGTCACGACTCGTGAGCCCACACCTCCTCTGTCTTTTTGTTCCATCCCTTCTTCTGCCGAATCCGGACTGGCATACACAACAGATAATAACCAAGGATTACCTGTTTGTGAAAGTACCATATTAATTATCTGTTAGCCCATCGAAACAATCTTCAAACGGATTCGTCCGCCATTCCAAAGCACCTAAGATACCTCCAGAGAAATCCGTTGCATCCATAAGAACCGAATGTGAAAAACCATGTGAATGAACAACATTGCGCGCTCTATCTCCACTTGTGCGCGGTTCAAGTAGCATTAAAATCAAAGGTATGTGCAAACTCACCAAGTTATTCAAATGACGGAGACTAGAGTCACCTTTGCCCTCCTCTTATATTCCAAATTAACTGGATCATAATTAGTAAGAGGATACATCAAGCATTCAATATTAGTTGATAAGGCTGTGCCTCTAGGAGGCCTTGAGCCACCCCTGGAAGTACCATCACCGCCACCCTACCACACTACTTGCTTACTTGACTCCTTAGAGTTAGGTACTACGCCTCTCATCCCACTTCAGTTCTCTCTCTGTTTTTTTTTTCTTGTTACTTGACAACAGGGGAGGACAGGGGTTAGATACTTCAATTACTCCGGGGCTCCGACTGGTATGCTTATTCATGTCATTCAGCACTTGCACCTCATCATGTAACAGACCGTGCTCTCCATTGATCCGATCCTCCCTAGTTTCACTCGAGACCATAGAGAACATATCCTAGTCCCTCTCGAAGCTAGGATTTGAGATAACCAAGTGGGTGGTGTTTGAAATATCACCAAGAGGTTCCGTAGCAGAAAGCTTCCTCCTGAGACGATCACCACCTATCCTCTTATTAGTATCATCAACCAGCTCCTTAGCATACTCAACTGGCATACTCTTGTCCTACCCCCTTATAGTCTCATCCTCCGTCACGTCTTCCCCCTTTTCATCCACTAGGGCTGCAAACCTCAACCCCGCAGTCTCAAGTCTTGACCCAACAAAGGAGGATCATCTCTGGTTTTTAAAGCTCATTGGCCCCAACGCCCATAAGTTCTCCTTTTAGCCACCATCCATTCACCGTAATCCGTAATCAGCCCCTTGTTCCCATTCACCTACATGAGTGGCATGAGACTTAGGAATAGTGATATCTGCCTCCAGAGTATCCGGATCAACCAGCTTAGGACATGATTAATTCTTTTGACCATAAAAACCACATTCAAATCAAACGAAATAAATATCTTCATGCTAAACTTGTTGGATCACTATTCTTTTTCGAAACTTCAACACAAGAGGTTACGAGAGATCCACTTCTTAATACCCCATTTTTAAAAATGCCTTGATTTCATCGGAATTTATATAATTTAGACATAAAGGTATCTTATTTTACATGATTTATTACATTATTTAAACATTTAAAAGTGTAGGTTATGTTTTTAAAACATTTCATTCACACTTTATTGTATTTTTTTTATAGTTTTGAGTTTTGTGAGATTTTTGAATCAATTTGCTCATAAAATTTTATCATATTTGGATTCCTTGGATTTTCCCCCGGTATTCTAGACATTTTTAGAATTTAAATGGAGAATTTGACAAAAAAATTACTAATCACCATCCCCCCTTAATTTGCGTTTTAAATCCCAAAACTATCTTTTTAGGTATCGAAAATTTATGAAACTTAGGGGATACTCATATTTTGAAATATTTAAGATAAATACAAATAAAAATGAATGGTAATTATTTTTTATATTTTTAGATAAATTTTGCCAATTTTAGATGTAATTAGGCATTAAAACTCAACATTCTTTGTTCAAAACCTATTGAAAATAATGTGAAACTTATTTCTATCTTCCAAAAATATCTACAATGATATTTGTAAACCTTTTTTAACCCTAAGGCTTTCAAAATCATAACCAACCCTTCATATTTTTTGTTAGATATTTTACATTATATTAACCATGTAAGTCCTTATATATCTCCAAAATATCTAACATTACCTAAATTTTCTTCTCAAATTATCACCCCTCCATATTCCCCCCTAGAATCCCATAACCATCCTTCTTCAACCTCTCCTCTTTACTCCATTGTCATTCTTTAATTTTCTTTGATTTTTATTTTTTTTATTCATTTTTTTACATATTTTAGGTGTTTAGTTGCAAGGATTTTCATGCAAGATTTTTTTAATAGGAAGAAGTAGCTATAATTTGATGTGCTTGCATGATAATATGTGTTTATGTTTTTGAATATGCCGTTTTGCCATTTTTGGCTAATCTTTGGTTTGAGACTGGCTTTTAGGGTTCTAGATGCGTGGTTAATTGAAGATTTTAGGGGCATTTTCTTGAGGTTATTTCATACATTTTTGAAATATATTTTGTTTGGGTTTGATTAGGTGTATGATGTGCACATTTAAGATGAAATTTTAGGTACAAAAGAAGGTTTTTTCAACCTTAAGGAAGTACATAGCATTATTTCATTCTTTTTTGATTTTTGATGATTCCAATGTGTTATTTCATATGTTATAATTCTTAATTTGAGTATGTATAATTGATTTATGATTTAATGAAGTTTTAGCATGAAAAAGGGCATTTTGGACATTCTACATGTTGGTTGTTATTTTCTGGTGTTTTGTGTGTTCTAATATGTTTATAATGTTTTCAATGAATATTATGCAAAGTTTCATGTGTTAGATCCTTATATGGTAAATTTTATGCTTAAGGTTCAAAGGTATTAGGGTTATTTTACAAACAACATGAAATTATTTATTAAGTTTTGGTGCTCTCATATGCTAATTATTAATTAATCCTTATTGTTAAATTTCTTGATTTTAGTAGTTTATTTATTATTTTATTCTTAATTATTAAATTTATGTCATATTATTTCCACTTGGTAACTAGTTAATAATGATCAACAAGTTCATTATGATTATGTCAAGATTCTTTGTCTTCATTGCATGAGTCAAACTCATCTACCATTTAATCCTTTATTAGAACTACATCCACGTAGGAAAATCTTCTTATTACTCTTTGACGGGGGAACAAATTTGCTTGTTCATGCAGCATCATGCTGGTGGACGAGAGCCCGATGATGCCATGACAATTAGCAGTTGGTGTGCTTCTTAGTGTAGACTTAGGGTTTCTCACAATAGAGAGTGTTACTTTTTAAATATGTTCTCACTTACTTATTGGTTGTTAAAAACATACATTAAACCTAATAGTAAAATGAAATTTTTTCCTAAGATGAATAATAGAATAAAACTTAAAAAGCTAAAAAAAATAATAAATCAAAATCATATGATTAAAGGTTTGCTTCTAGTTTTAATAGTTATAAAGATGACAATAGTTGTTTTTTAAAATAAATTTTAAGAAATGGAAAGCATAAAGCTACCTTTGCTTTCAATAAATAACCTAACATTTTGTTCAGGTTGTGGCATTGTGTGCGGGGGAAGTTGGTACCTATGTTTGTTAGTTGGACCACTCTGGGTAAGATGGACCTTAAATGTTCATTATCAATCCCCATATTTCATTTCCAGGCCTATCAGATATGTCTATGCTTAATGAAGCTTAAAAATTGAGCACATTGTGTGTGTGTGTGTGTGTGTGTGTTTATAATGCATAAATATAAATCAAACCATCTTGTTAACAAGTCTTGGGATTTTAGATTCCCTTATAGTCATTTCAATAATATTAGATACAAAATTGGGCAATTATCCAAAATTAAGAATTCATACAACATATGATGAGTAGTTTGTTAGCTTATCTATGACCTTGTCACCTTCTCTATACACATGCTCTACTTTGGAGTTCATAAAGCCCAACACCAATGCCCTGAAATCCATAATGATACCAAATACCAAAACAAGGGTGAGAATTAAGGCAGGAATGCAAGAGTAGAATGAAAACAAATGCATCATATTTGACATGGATGCATTTTAACCCTAAAGTACTTACAATCAAAATTCCATCTCGAAGAGCCCATATTTTTACCATAAGGATTTTCATTTTTTTGGCAAACCCACCAACCCATCTTCCATGATGATCTCCAAGTAATCTCAAGCCTTACCTTTCAAATCTTTGTGGGAATCAAATTCATGTGTTGATCTTTACCCACCCTTGATCCAATGGTTTCCATCTAACTAGGACTTATTGATTTTTCCTATACTTCAAGAGAGACTTTATGGATAGAAAGCTTAACATCTGTCGAGAGACGAGGGTGAATATATTATGAGTTTCTTCTAATTTGAATGTGATTTTATTTCGATAGAGTAAAATTGTAGCAAAAGTGAATGAATGCAGAAGTGAAACCCCAGAGAACCTTCCAAATCTTGTAGTCTCGACTACAATAGTTATCTTTCACCCGATGTATGAAATCAAGGTGGTTGGGAACCCTTGAAGTGATATGGTGTTGAAGAGCATCCCACACTTTATTAAATGATTCAAAGTTAAAATCTGTGAATATAGCTCTCAATCGTCGAAAAACAAATAGGGTAGGAATTATCATTGGTGTCCTTCTACAAAGTGAAATTCTAGATGGAAGTCTCTAGCGGGGTAGAAGCTAGAACATCAGGTGGTTTCTTAGAGGTCTATGAACCCCTTGTGTTTGTAATATATGAATATAATCCTGTGTCAGCTGAAAGGCCGAGAGTTATATTTGTGTATATATGAGTCCATTCCTACTAGTTAGGCCGCATTTAGATTGCATGATTTTTTTTTAAAATAAAAGAAAAGAAAAGAGAAAGACTATATGAATGCTTTGGTATATCTGGAGTTACTGTCAAGCTAGTTGGACCTCAAAATGAAAGTTGATTGTGTGAAATCCTAGCTATATATATTGGAATTTCATGAAGATATGGGCCTCAGAAGCACTATCAAATTGGGGATAATACAAGTCATTAATTATAGCTACTAAGAATAATTTATTCGGATAGTAGCTCTAAAAGCGTTTATGCAGGGTCGTCTCAATATTTTTGGAGCCCCCGTTCTAAAATTAAAAAATAGGCTCCTTAGAAAAATATCAAAATAATTATATTAATTATAATTATTTTCTTACAAATAAAGTATTATATTTTTTGTAATGTTTTAAAAGAGTCTATTATTTCATAACACCCCAATGCAAACTTTTAATTTTGACTCTGATACCATTTTATTGTCTATGTAATTTTTAATCTTTTTTATATATGTTGGACAACAAATATAAGTATAACTATTAATATATAGCAATTGGTGAAGTCAAGATTCTAATTTTATAGAATTACCTTTGTAATATGGAATATAAAAATTCTATTTTCTAATTTTCTTATAAGATGTGGTACATAATATTATAATAATATATTATTTTATATGAGCCGATGTAATTTTAAAATAAATTATGGCTAATACCGGCAAAATTCTTTGTTTATTGATATTTTTATGTAAAATAAATATTATATTTGAAAAATATAATTATGATATATTAATTCATATAAATAACTAAGCATAAATGATACATAACTTGCACGAGCTTCTAGACCTGACTATTTCTCACATTGGCACCTTGGGCTCCCATTAGGGGCCAATGTGAGAAACAGTCAGGTTTGAAAACTCGTGGTGGATAAAATGAAACAAAGATTGGCAGGATGGAAATAAAAAATTCTTTCAAGAGTAGGGAGATTCGTTTTAATAAAGAGTGTTTTGAACAACTTACCTTCGTACTACATGAGCTTATTCAGAATTCCAAAAGGAGTGGTAAAGGAGATTATTAGCATCCAAAGGAATTCATTTTGGAGTAGTTGTAACACCCCAAAATTCACTAATTTTTTTTAAAGCGGAAGCAATTAAAATAGAAATACTTAAAACTCGTGAATTCTGGAAATGTTACCGCCACACTTAGTACTAGACCAGTTCTCTCCGACCGTTCTAGTACCAAGTGCTAAGGCTAAGAAAAGATTTACATTAACTCAAACCAGCGGTTCATAAAAGAACTCAAAAGATCATACATTAAAATCAGAGTACGCATAAACCTTTATAAACGTAATAAAATAGAAATCAGAGTGCAAAATCAAAGAGGATAAATACTCCAATACAAAGAAATAATAGTAGGAAATAAAATTACATAAAGGCTGAAATACGGCCACGACACTCTCGAACTTGAGCCAAACACAACTCAACACATAGTCCCACCGGATATCTCACCCACCTGCACAAATCAGAAGGGCATACTACTCGTGTGAATGAGCAGCACCCATAAAAGGGGTGATCAGTACGCTACGTACTTAGTAAGGTAACCGAGCACTAAGGCCAATACATAAGCACATAATCCATGCAGATAATAACATGGCAATCCAACATAACAACATAAGGTATATGAACAATTTAGGTAAACGTACAAAGGCCCATGAATAATCCAGATTAACTGTTTAATTAATCTCTTAGTAGAATCCGATTCACACCATGCCCTTTTATCAATCCATGTAAGTACAGGAACACCCCACTATTATTGCCGGTGGGCCGGTCACTTGCGGGACAAAGTCCACACCACTATTATTCGCCGGTGGACCGGTCACTTGCGGAACAAAGTCCACACCACTATTATTTGCCGGTGGACCGGTCTGGCTCCTACTCACATGGGGTTCCATTGTAAGTAATTAATATCTTTTAAGTGTCTTTAACAAACTCGGGTTCGTTTTAATTGAGCTCGAGTCCTCCATTATTATTCGCCGGTGGACCGGACACTTGCGGGACAAAGTCCACACTACTATTATTTGCCGGTGGACCGGTCTCACATAGGGTAATAACCCTAACCACTATTCCTAACCGGTGGATCGGTTGGACCCGGCTCAATAATCTTTCGCTTTAAGTGATTAATATCTTAAATATTTTATTCAAAGATTTCACCCTGGTCATGCATGAATCAACACACATCACAAATCACAATTACCCTTTAATCACCAAATATACTTGATACGACAAAAACCCTAAGCAGTTGCACCAAACCCTAATCATCCACACGAACCCTAGCTCGGTTTCCTATGTACCCATATAATGTTCCACGCACTATTTTCCCTTCAAATGTTTGATCACCCAAAACAACACTTACATTACTTTCCTCAAATCCCAAATCAGCGTTCCATACATAAACTTCACTCTCATACAAACTTTACACATCCCATGCAATTATTAACTTCCATGCAAACCCTAATATCACCATACAACCATTAACCATTATACAAAACCCAGAATCTCATCATACAAAACCCTAAATTCAATCCACATAACCTAAAGATTCATTCATACCAAACCCTAGATTCAAACCATATAAAACCCAAAGATTTATCCATACCAAACTAAGTATCCATCCTTACCAAACCCTAAGTTCAAACCATATACAACCCAAAGATTCATTCACACAAAACCCTAAATTCAATCCATACCAACACAAAGATTCAAATCATATAAAACCCAAAGATTTTTCCACATAATACAATCGATTAGATTCTCCCCTTTCATAACCACAAATTAGATTCTTTCATACAAATCATATATTAAATTCTCTCACATAAAATCATACCAACCATAAATTAAACTTCCCCATATAAAACCATACATTGGATTTCACCAGACAAATCATAAATTAGATTCTCCCAATTAAAATCATAAATTAGATTCTCCCAAACAAACAATAATTCGATTCTCCCATATAACATCATAAATTACATTCTTCCAAATAAAATCATGCATAAGATTATTCCTTATAAATTCATAAAATTAGGTCAACTTACTTCCCTTAGTCAACTTATTTCCCCATCCTCCTTTTTCATCCTTTCTCCCACATAAAATCATATCAACATCCTCACATGCATATCTTACAGGGTCATACACAAATAATACACATGCCATACGAAAACATACTTCAACTCCACGTCATATCATATACGGCATAATTAATAATCATAAACATAGAATGCATAGCATACGAGGCACACAATGCACATTAGCACATAAAAGGCCTTAGCACCCCTTACCTGAAACGACACCGGTCTTGGAGCACGTTCCTACGCCTCCTTAGAACTTTGACCGAATAATAACATACTAATAAAATAACCTTAACAAAATTCTAACTTTGCTAAAGACATAAAAATAATAGAGATATTATAACCCTTCATAATATAGGGTTAAATACTTTACCCTAATAATAATAATGATACTAATATAATAATATCAAAATTAATAAAACTACTATCAATGAGAATATAAATAATAATAACAACAACAATAATAATACTAACAATAACAATAACATATAAGTTTTCAAATAACTAATTACTTACCATTTATTTAATATTAATAATAAAATTAATAACATATATAATAATATTAAAATAATAAAGATAATGATACTATTATTATTAATAGTTATAAGAATAGTAGAAATAATAATACTCAAATAAATAAGTGCAAATGTTAATACAAAGTTAGGGCCTAAGATTTTCCAGAATAAATAATAAAACGCTAATAATACTTATTCTAATAATAATAATAATAATAAGAATAATGATAATAATCCTATAATAATTCAATTAATAAATTAAACTTCGAAACTAACAATAAAATTATTTTATTACCACTCTCCACGATGCAAGTACAATTCAGCATAAATTTTACATCAATTAATAATAAAACATATTAAGAATATAAATATTAAGAATAATAATAATGGTATTTATATGCAAATAATTGAAATAAATTAAATCAAGGCTTATAATAATATGGAAAATGGTTGAGAGGATCTAGGGTTCAACCTTAAGCTGGTGGAGATAGGTGGCACCGGCGGTGGTTCAAGGCGGCGGCGGCGGCGGTGGCCGGAAAAATAGAAGAACATAGAAAAAGATGGATGTTGGGAAAAAGATATGGAGAATTGAGGTGATATAAGAGGTGTTTATTGTTGCCCAGGAGGAGAGGGACAAAATGATGGCGGTGGTGCAACCAAAGGTGGCGGCGCACGGCGGTGGAAGGCGGTTTAAGGCTTCGGGGTCAAAATTCCAGCGAAACAAGCACCTAACTTTGCATGATTATTTAGGCTCGTACAAGAAGAATCGAGAGATGAAAATAGTTTAGTTAATTAGAGTAAATTTCAGGGAAGAGAATGAAATGTTTCGGTGGCGCTAAGGTTGGTTGACGGCGGCGGAAGAGGCGTCTGAAGTTGGGGTGGCGGCAGCTCGGGCCGAGGGTTTCGGGGAAGAAAAATCTTCAAAATTCCTTCAACTAGGCTATTTTTACCGGGCCTATTAAATTATTTATAAAACTAATATTAATTTGGAACCATTTTCTCCTCCTTATTTTAAATAAATTTCCAAATTAAAATATTTAATTAGCTCAAATACCCAAATTCCTCTTAATTAAAATACTTATAAATTTATTCTTGAGTTGCCCTAATTAATTTCCTTTTATTTTAAATAAATTATTATACTTAATTAAATTTT
Source organism: Tamarix austromongolica (assembly GCA_039764185.1). Taxonomy (NCBI): domain Eukaryota; kingdom Viridiplantae; phylum Streptophyta; class Magnoliopsida; order Caryophyllales; family Tamaricaceae; genus Tamarix; species Tamarix austromongolica. The sequence goes on along the minus strand of CM077814.1, from coordinate 78,969,508 downwards.
ATAATAAAACCTCATTTAAATATACTATTTAAAATTAGGAATTTTCTGGGCATTTCAGTAGTAGCGGGGACAGAAATAAGTTAACTTTGATTAGATGGAATTTGATCCAGAGACCTAAAAGCCTAGGTGGATTGGGTATTGGGGAATTAACTATGAGGAATAACAAACTATTATTTAAATTTTTGTGGAGGTTTTATACCATAGAGGGGGCGTTGTGGAAAAAATTATTGCATCCATTTATTCTGATGATCATTTTGGTAGTCTACAGATTCTTGATCAAAGGAGGGGATGGGCCCCATGGGTGGATATTGTTAGAATCGGTAGGATGAACCCCATCCTTAATTTTAGTTTGAAGATTGTTCTTGGAGAGGGTAATAGAGTCAGGTTCTGGCATGATAATTGGGTTGAGCAAGGGCCTTTAGAAGACATTTTCCCAAGCCTTTTTTATGGTGTTAGATTAGTAGACAGAAAAAGTAGCAGATATTAATTTTTGGGATGGGTCACAATGGATCTAGCATTTTTCGTGGAGGAAGCGACTATTCTCTTATGAGGAAAGTCAAAAGGATCAGATGGAAAGTATAGTCAAGCAGGTTGTTTTGAGTAAGGGGAGAAAGGATAGGATTAGCTGGGCATATGATGATATGGGGAATTTTTCTGTCAAATCCTTTTGTGAGGCCTCTTATCAGAGTGTTCTTGGGGGTGATTTGAATAGTAGCACCTGTAGCAGGATTTGAATTAGATTGGCATCGCCGAGGATTGAGCTTATTTCTTGGTTCACGATTCAACATAAGAGATAGGCTTGTTAGACTTCACATTGGCGATATCAGTGAGTCAGGTTGTCCTTTTTGCAGAATTGAGAAAGAGTTGGTCAATCACGTCTTCCTTCATTACAGTGTGATAGGAAGCTTTGGTATAAGGTATGAGACCAGATTGGATGTACTTGGGTGACACCGAGGTCCACTGAGGACATTACTGCAGCTTGGTTAGGAGGTAAAAGGAAAGGTATAAAGGAGGAAATTTGGTCAACAACTTTTTTTTTGTGATAATGGAGACTATTTGGGAATTCAGAAATAAGGTAATATTTGAAAATTTTCAAGTTTGTAGAAATTGGATGGTTATGCTCATAAAACAAATGATTGGTTTCTGGATCAAGAATAGAAGAGAAAATTTCCATTATGGAATTAATGAGGTGGTTCATAACGTGCAAGCTTTTCTGTGACCGGGAGTGCAGTGGGGAGTGTTCCTTTTTTATCCTACCTTTGTTGTTGGTTTCGTTTTGTTTTTATCCTCTCTCAATTATAAAAAAAACCCTGCATATAAACAATCAAACTTGCAAGTTGATAACACCCAAGCCAAGTTACCTTTCTGCTGTTGAGTTTATATACATTTAAATATTCTTGAATGCTGCCAAAATAAATAAATGCATGAAAATGACATAGGTAGGAAACAAATCACGGGCCAAGCAAGTCTTTCTACTACAATTTTATGTTATTTACTTGGCTATAACAATATGCATATATCATTAACTAAAGGCCCTCTGGGTAAGCTCAACTTACACGTCTAACCACCAGACATACTTTTTTGGATTATTAAAGTTTGATCTTTGTTAAGGATAGTCCCCTTCTAAAAGGGGGGAAAATCCAACTATGGGCTAAGACACATATGTTTTAAGAACCACACCTAGTGTAATTAAAAGGGGCACAAATACACACACACATATGCATTAATGTTGCTTCTCAAGTGTTCCAAAGCATGACAAGATAGACTAAAGGTAATATTTATAATATACATATATTTGATTCATGTATCATCCTCGTCAAAGCTACATTGAGTTCCACTCAACACTCCTCCAGCTAAAGCATCATCAACTTTGGTACATTCATTTATCCCACCTAAAGCAACCTCCTTGCACTTTCTATCCACATGAAGGCACCGGTAATTATTAGGCGGCAGATATTTGGAGGGAGTCATTGGTATGACACTATAAATGTAACTAGCATATATATATATATATATATATATATATATATATATATATATATATATATATATATATATATATATATATATGTTTAAGATCATATGCATAACTTTACATTAAGTACAAACATAGGAATGGTTATAGGTTGTAGGATCGGAGAAATAATTGGTTGAGATTTAATTTTATACACATATGTCTATACAAGGGGTAGTGACAATGTTATAATATTAATCTATTTATGAATGGATGCTTAGTTATCTAGCTATCTTAATTTTTCATCTATTATTAACATTTAGATTTTATGTATTTACCCATTTGTATATTAAATTGTGGTTAAGCTCTATCTTTTTATTTTTATCCTATTTTTAAATTTATGTTTAGGATTTATACTTTAGGATTTAGAGTTTTTGCCTTTTTGTTTTAGCTTATGCTGAAACTCACTTAAGTTTATGGTTTATTCCATCAATTTAAGGTTTTTAGTTTATCCAAGTTTAAAGGTTTAACGTTTATTTTTAACATGTGGTCAAGTTGAAGCTCACTTGGGTGTAAGGGTGTATAAAAATTATTTTAGAAGTTTTATATTTATCTAAATTTTTAGGTTTAGTGTTCTTTTTTAAGCTATGGTTAAGCTGAAGCTCACTTGGATTTAAATATTTATTCCAATTATTTTAGGGATTTTAGATTTGTTTGAGTTTGAAGGTTTTAAGGTTAGGGTTTAGTGTTTATTTTTAACTTATGGTTAAGTTGAAGCTCACCTGGCTTTAAATGTTTATTCCATTTATGTTAGGGTCTTTAGATTTATCCAAATTTAGGGTTTATGGTTTATTTTATGCATATTGTTAAGTTGAAGCTAACATGGGTTTATGAGTTTATTATACTTATATTGGTATTTTAAATTTATCTGAGCTTTAGATGGCTCATTTAGGTCTAATGGTCTATTCCTTTTATTTTAGGGTTTTTATATTTATCTAAGCTTTGCAATTTAAGATTTAGGGTTAGCATGTAGGATTTAAAGTAAGGTTTATGATTTAGGGTTTATGGTTTTTTAGATTTATATATGCTTTAGGATTTATTCTATTTTGTTTGATGTTTTTATAGTTGTTTAGGGTTGTAGGGTTTAGGACTTAGTATTTATTCCATTTATATTATGTTTTCATATTAGTTAAGGTTTTAGGGCTTATTCAATTTATTTTAGATTTGTTTGGGATTTAAATTTTATTTTATTTATTTTAAATTTTTTAGATTTGTTTAGGGTTTAGTGTTTATTTCATTTATTTAGGTTTTTAGATATGTTTAGGCTTTAGGGTTCCAATTATTTTAGAATTTAGGGCTTATTCTATTTATTTTAGTTTTTTTATGTTTGTTTTGTATTTAGGGTTAGGGTTTAGAATTTAATTCATTTATTTTAGATTTATTCATGGTTTAGGGCCTATTTTTTTATATTTTATGTTTTTAAAATTTATTTAGGGTTTATTTCATTTATTTTATTTTCTTTAGATTCATTTTAGGCTTAGGATTTATTTCCATTTTAAGATATATTCAAGGTTTAGAGTTCCATTTATTTTTAGATTTAGGGTTTATCCTATTTAGTTTAGGTTTTTAAGATTTGTTCGCAGTTTAGGATTTATATTATATATATAGGATTTAGAGTTATTTTATTTATTTGAAGTTTTTTAGATTTTCTCATAATTTAAGGTTTATTATCTTTATTTTATTTTTTATTTGTTTGATAAAAAGTTGGAAAGCTATGAAGAGAATGCTTGTAACACCCTAAATTTTACTATTGAATTTTTTTGATTTACAGCGGAAGCATATAATCAAAATATTGGGTGTTACTACCGTAATCAACATAAGTTTGGTTTACTATACCATCCTTATATCAATCACAAGACTAAAACCATTCATAATAAAATAAGGTAATTATAAATGAGAGGAGCTTTTATAAATATAAATACAAGTTTAGATATTAACTCTGGGGTACATGTAATACCCCAAAAATTTATTTAGCCTAATCTCATGTCATTAACACCCTAATTTGATTATAATATATATAAATCTTATTTTATCCTTAACTCAATTTCTTAATCCCAAAACTTTAACCGAATTTGAAATGTTGATTTGGATAAATCATAACCATTTTCGCTAATCTAAAATTTCCTAAACTAACTCCCAATTTTCTTCTTTTTTCCTTTTCCTCTATCCTTTTCTTTTCTTTCTTCTCCCTTCTCCCATCATTCCAAGCCGTAACAATTGAAATTTTTTTCAACTTGCACATGCAACTTGCCTTACCTTCCCCACTTGCACCATCACCTCCAACAGACATCCATCACCCATCACCTTACTTTCTCATTTTTCTTCTTCTCCTTCTGCTTCCCTTATCCTTGCCGATTTGCACACCCTTCTCACTCCCTTCCATTTTCCTTCTCATATAACACGCGCACCCACATCACCACCCTTACCCTATAGATACTTCCCTACTTCTCACCATCCTTTGAAACCATCAACATCATCATCATCACCACCTTGCAGTTGCACCATCACCATTATCATCATCGCCCGCCCATCCCTCCTCTACTTTTTCTTCCTTCCTCGATTCACACCACACATGCACACACGCACGCGCGCGCGCGCACACACACACACACTCTAAACCCTCTTCTTCCCTTATTTTTTGTTTGCCTTACCTTTCACACATTTTATGTCTCAAAATACTACCTGAGCACCTTGTTCTCCTTTCTTTCTTCTTCTTTTCTTCTCCTTCTTTCCCTTTTTTTTGGACTACGCACCACCATTTCCACCACTGTGCACCACAACAGTCACCACTAGCCTCCCTTTGGCCGGTGGACCGATCACCAAGGTCACCCCAACCTTCCCCAACACAGTTTCTTGCCATTGCCGCCAAACACCACCTCTTTTTCATTTTTCTTTCTCTCATCCATCGCATTTTTACAAAGCTCATGGCCAATGCACAACCTCAAGCACGGCCGTGCAATATTGAAATTTCCTATCGCATGCTTGTGTAACCCAACACTGCCTGCTCGTGCACCCTCACACGCCTGCATATGGCCCAAACACACGCCGGTGTTGAAATGCCTCAAAAATTCTAATTTTATTATTTATCATTAAATAAGATTTTATTTTGAAAATTAATTAAATAATTCACTTTTATTAAATAAAAGGAAATTAATTAGGGCAAATCAAGAAGAAATTTATAAGTGTTTTAAATAGGAGGAATTGTGGTATTTTAAGCTAATTAAGGATTTTTTTGGAAATTAATTAAATAAACTACTTTAATTAAATTAAGAAGTATAAAATAGTTTCAAATTAATATAAAATTTATAAATAATTTAATTGGAGAAAATTAGAGTGTTTCGTTAATTAAGATGGAATTTGAGAAAATTCTTTCAAAAATCCCTAAATTAACCTAAAAAGAGAATTTAATTATTATTTTAATATTTATATTTTATTAAACATCCCAAATTACTCAAATTATATTAATTAAGCCAACCATCATTTTCCCTTCTTTTTCCTTTTTCTTTTTTTCTCCTTTCCCCCCTCCTTTTCCTTTTCTTTCCTTACCTTCTCTTTTTTTTTTCTATTTCTCCCCCGACTTGAGTCAGCCCGCTGGCCCAACGCCCTCTCCCCTGCGCAACCCAACTCTCCGCGCACCTCCTCTCCCCCTCTCCCGGCCAGTTTGGCCTTTTCTTTCTTCCTTTTCTTTTCTCCTGGATCGCCGGTCCACTGCTGCACTTCGTCTTCAGCCTTCACACACCTGCCACCAAGATTTTCGTCGGGAAAAAAAGCCTACAACGCCACGCCACTGCACTAGCCATTCCTCCCTTCTCCTCCCCGTTTTCTCCCCTACAAATTCAACCAAACCATTACTCCCTTCTCCCGCACGCAATCTCTCTCTCTCTCTCTCCGACAAATCATGGTCTGCACCTGCAGACCTCTGTGCCGACCACTCTCGTCGGACAACAGCCATACCCCTAACCCCCCTACTCTCCCACGCCTCATTGTCATTTTACCTTCCCGATTGGCTTATAAATATCCTCGAAGGCTTCCATAATTAGGTTTGGAATTTGGAGCCTAGAAAACTAAAATTGTGCGCCACCTCTACTTCAGCCAGCCGTTCCTCCATCGTCGGCCGCCCGTTCCGGCCACCAAAATTCTCCCTACACCGCCCTCTACACAACCCAACCACCAACCTTCCTTACCTTGCCCTATACGAGCTGCCCCGACCGTGTGAATTTGCCTCCCCAAACAGCCCATTCGACCTTCTACGCCACCTTCGCGCCGCCCATACCGCCGCCTGCAGCACCACCCCTACCCCCCAAAACAACCAGAGGATCCTGCCCTACCACCCTACACCTCCATTTTCCCCTACTTCCCTCTCCCCTAGCCTCCACATCCACCTCTCCCATTTATTCCTTCCTCCACCGCCGCCGCCGCCGACACCACCACCCAGCCAGGTTGCTCTAACTCCTTGAACCCTAAACCTTGAATAATAAAAGTGTTAATGATTTTTAATATTATTAACTATTATTATTAGTGTTATTATGATTATTATTAACATTATTATTATTACTAATATTATAATTACTATTATTACTACCACTATTATTACTATTAGGTCCTAACATTTATCCCTAAGAACTTCTAATTAATGGTACTAATTAATACTAAAACCTTGTTGTGTTATTATTATTATTATTATCATTATTATTGTTGTTGTTATTATTATTATTATTATTATCATGATTATGGTTGTTGTTATTATTATTATTATTATCATTATTATTATTATTATCACTGATACTACTACGATTTCAATTATTATTATCATCATTATTATCACTATAACCATTATTATTATTATTATTATTATTATTATTCTTATTATTAGTATTATTAATAATATTGTTATTAGTAATATTAAAACCCTTACTTTAATGCTATGGATTTTACTAAGACTTATTTTGATTAGCGGTCATTTGTTTAACTACCTTGAGAATAATAATAGCCCTACCTTTTAATTATAAACTACTATTATTAATATTAGCCTTAGTATTAGGTCATGATAGGGGTAAGATAGGAAAATTATGGTAATTCTGGTAGAGGGAGATTAACCCTTAGTATTTCCCTCTTATAGGTAAACCGGGTCAAAGCCCCCAGGAGGCGTAGGAGCGTTCTCCAAGCCCGACGCTGATTTAGGTAAGGACGTAACTAAGGCCGCCTGTGTGTTACGTATTTTATTTGTCTTGGATGCCTCGTACGGTTTATATGCTGTATTCTATATGTTATCTGTTTCATTGTGTAGCGCAGCGTGGAACCGAGGTATGTTCTCGTACTCTTGTCTGGTATGTGCTAATATGGACATGCTGCAAATATGATGTGATGTGATGTGACCCTTAGGACATGCATGCTAGGTTATTTGATGAGGTGTTGTGGAATGGGGGCATGAAAGAGAAAAATGAGAAATTAAGATAACCAAGGGGAAGTAAGTTGGCTAACGTAGGTAAGGATGACCTAGGTAATCTGTGGTCCGTGAATGGATGAGAAAAAGAGGAATTAAATAAAATGGAAGAGTGGGAGAAACTAAGGTTACATGGGATAACTAGGGTTTGCATGGAAATAATAGGGTTTGGCATGGTGGAGATCGAGGGGTTTGCATGGGGAGGTTAAGGTCCGCATGGGGGCGAACCTTACGTATGGAAAGTTACTTTGGGACGTGGGGAAGGAAATGGAGGGTTTGTTTGGGAGTTTGGAGGCTCGAGATGAAAAATAGTACGTAGGATAATATAAGGGTACATAGGGACCGACTAGGGTTAGGGGAGGAAACCCTAATTTGAGGAGGTGGAAAAAGAAAAAGAAAATAATAAAAATAAACGAGGAGGAGCGAGGTATGAGAGGAGAGTTGAGTCTGAGGGTCATGATACGTTGGGCGTTAAAATAGTGTGGGTTGTGCGAGGCAGAGAAGGAAGGGTCACATAGGCCTAGATTAGGGTTTCTGGTGGAAACCCTAGTGTAAGGTGGTGAGTGGACCTTGGGGTATAAGGTGGTGGGCCCTGACCCACACACTTAGAAGTTGGGTTTCCGGTGTGAGAAAATGGGAAGGGAAGGATGCCGAGGCAGGTTAGGAGGTACAGAAGTCTCAAGATATGGGACAGGCCCTCCTGGGAGGATAAGGGCGGATATAGTTAGCCATGCATGTCAAGGTTGATTTTCTTTCGAATAAGATACGTTAAGACACTAATCACTTATAGATAAAGATGTTGAGCCAGACCCAGACCGGTCCACCGGCGAATAATAGTGGTAGGGTATATTACCCTCGTGACCGGTCCATCGACTATAATAGTGGCAGGGCATGTGCCCTCATGACCGTTCCACCGACTATAATAGTAGGGGATTCTGTGCTCAACAAACCAATCATAATAATGATAAGACATGGGGAATACGAATATTTACAGTGGAACACCTTGTGAGTCGGGGCCAGATCGATCCACCGACAAATAATAGTGGCAGGGCATGGCCCTCGTGACCATTCCATTGGCTATAATAGTGGGGTTCCCGCACTCACATGGATTGATAAAGATTATGATGTGAATTGATTATAATTATCAGAGATCTAATGAAAAAGTTATCTAGTTCATAACCGGTATTGTTTATCTGTGTTGTTACATGTTATCTACGTAATTATGCCATGTCTGCTATGTCATGTATCTCTGTGTGTGTGGGCCTTAGTGTGTCTATTACCTTACTCAGTACGTAGCATACTGATCACCCGTTTCATGGGTGCTGCTCATTCCCACGAGCAAAAGACCCGTCTGAGTTTGTGCAGGTAGGGGGCGATGTCTTCGATGCCTACGATGCTTACGAGGCATCGAGTAGGGCTGAGAGTTGATCTTGAACCTAGATTGGGGGTCGAGAGTGACGTGGCTAGAGTTCATCCCCCGTTTTGGTTCCATGTATTATCATATTTTGTTTTATTACATTGTATTATGTCCTCTAACATCTGGTACTTATAACTGTCTTTTGAATTGTAACTTTTGATTTTTGCACTCTGATTTGTATGACTTGTGTTTTGCTAATGACCAATGTTTTATTAACAATTTGTACTTGATGATCAATCTTATTTAGCCTTAGCACTTAGTAGTAGGTTGGTAGGAGTGAACTGATCTAGTACTAAGTGTGGCGGTAATGCCCCCAAATTTACAGTTTTATTTGTTCATTTCCGCTAAACTCTTTTAAATTAAGCGAAATTTTTCAGTAGTAATTTTGGGGGTGTTACACGTGTACATATGTTCATCTTGCGATATTTTTGCTTAATGATTGAGCATGAATATGCCTCTTTGCACCGCCTAGCCAAATGTAAACTTTTCTCTCGGCATGGGTGTGCACCGCCTATATCACAACCGTATTGCCTCCCATTTTTAGCCATGCACCCTTTATTTTCACCCTCAAATCTTGTCCAAACACCACCATTTTTTCACCTCCATTTTTAGCTCCACCACACATTCCTCTGCACATCCACATATCCCAAGCTTCCATTTAACTACGTTTATTTCTGTTTTTACCCTCTTTACCTTAATTTCTCCTTCAATTAAACTCTTTGAGTCTAAACATGAATTTTGTTATTATTTGTAGGTGGTATTATCATAGCTTCGGAGGAGGAAGTCTAGGATTTGCGTGCTTAGAGCTTGGTGTCCCAGTTGGTAAGGATATTATTCAATGTTTAGGATTTTTGTGTTATTTTCTTGTATGGTTGTGTTTTTTTCATGGTATTGTCGATATATGATGTAACATGTGTTGATCATGATATTTTTTTGATGATATGAATATTATATTGAAAGGAAGTGAGAATGGATAAGAGGTACTATTATGATTTTGTTGTGATAATGTCATGTTTTTAGAAATTTATCTTAGGGCATGAAATATGAGCTAAATGAGCTTTGATAAATAGGCATAATTATTTTCATGAGGTATGATGATAATTTGTGGATTTGAAAAATAATGTGTGTTGTAAGGTATACAAATTTTACAAAATAAAGGTTATTGTTTGTGCTTGGAGGTAATTTAGTTATTATGGGGTAATACGACAATTTTGGTATTTTATGTGTTAGGTGGATTAAAATATGTTAATGATATTATGAGGAATTCTTGTAAGTATTATTGTTGTTTTAGGGTCCTTAAATAAATTAATGGTTAATTTTGGCATAATATCTTATAATGATAATATCATTACTCTATGGATAAAAAATCTAGAGGTTAATTGGATTCTAAATACATTACTAATGTTTAGTCCTACAAAGTTATTTATTGGCAGGGGTAGCCATATAAATTTTATGGGGGTATTATGGCTAATTTGTGGAGTTAGGGTTTTAGATATTTCTATGAGTAAGACCTTGGAATAAGATTATTAAGGTATGTGTGTGACATGGGAACTAGGCTGTGTATTTTGGGTATGATAATAAGGATGAGATTCGGAGATGATATAATATAAGTTGTGTGGAATAATCAGTATGGGAGAATTAATGCTAAAGGATGTGTAATTAGGGTTTGAAAGGATGTGAGAACTTTGACTTATGTTATGTATATATTTGTTTTAATGTGTTCTATGTCTGAGAATCAATCTTGAATAAGATACTAATCACTTGAAGTGAAAGAGCATGTAAGTAGGGCCAAGGTGATATATATATATATATATTCCCATTCCACTGGGGATAATAGTAGCTCAAGAGCATTTCGCTTTGAGAAGGTGATGTTTTTAATCTCTGTTCCACCTGAAAGAATAGTTGCTCAGGAGCATTTTGTCCTAAGAAGGTGCTACATCCCGTTACACCGGATTAAGAATAATGAGATCCTTACTCATCGTGAAATGAAAATATATTGGTATAATTAATAAAAAAGATACTAATGATTTAAAGTGTAAGAGTACGTGAGTCAGGATAAAGGTGTTGTTTATATATATATATATATATATATATATATATATATATATATATATATATATATATATATATATATATATGTCCTGTTCCACTGAGGAGAATAGTGGATTGGGAGCATTTTTCCCCTATAAGGTGATATTTTCATATCCCTTCCATCGGATGATAATAGTGGCTTAGGCGTGTTGTCCCTGAGAAGGTGTTTCAGACTATTCCACTGATTTAAGAATAGCGAGGTTCCTACGCTCAACAGATATAAAAGAATGAAAATGGATTATACTTAATAAAGAGATCTGGATCATTTTCTATCTTATGAGATGTTTCATTCATTTGGTTATTTAATTATTATCTGATGTGAAAGCATGTGTTAATTGTATCCCTATTTTAATAGTAGTGTTCCCTTACTTAGTACATAGCGTACTGACCACCTATTTTATGGATGCTGCTTAATCCCACGAGCAAGAGACCCTGATTCTTATGTGCAGGTCTTAGAAGATTAGCTAGATGATTATGCTGCCTTATGTGGGAATGAATGATTTCAGGTGTATTAGGGATTGGGTGAAGAGTAATGTTATCCAATAGATATATTTAAGCAGAATACCTTTTTGGACTTTTGATCTATGGTATCTCCTTATTTTGTATTTTGTGTATTATAACTCGGAGTTAAACTCCAAACTCATTATTTTATTATAAATATTTCTTTTGTTTCTAATTTTCTTATGTTATTATAAATGAATTAGCATTGTGATTGAGGTAAGGATGGTTGAATAAACCAGACTTATGTTAATTATGGCGTTAACCCCCAATATTTTACTTATTTACTTCCACTGTAAAAATAAAAATTTTCAGTAGTAAAAATCGAGGTGTTATAGTACAATAGTAGAATACAAACTAAGGGATACCATGGATCAAAGAGTTAAAAATTTATCTTGGTAAGAACTTCATTCCGATAACATAAATCTTCGTCCAAACACCCAATATAGTTAAAAGGTCACTCCTCCCCACACAATGTATCAAATGCAATAAAATCATCCAGTTGGTCTTTAAAGACCTTCATAAAAACGTTAAGATCCTCTACTTGTGGAAATGAGAAGCACCCATAAAAAAGATGGTTAGTATGTTACGTACTGAGCAAGGTAACCATACTACGGAGTTAAAGATACAAATAACTACATACATTCATAGTAGATGATAAGTACACATATAATTTACGAAAAATATCACAAGGTAAATACTAATCCAAGCCTCTTTATTAGATATAACCATTTTTATTCTTTTATTTATGTTGAGTTTAGGGACCCCACTATTCTTAAACTAGTGGAATGGTCTGAAACACCTCTTAGGGACAACACACTTGAGCCACTATTATTATCTGACAGAATGGATCCATAAAAACACATTCTCAGTGTAAAACGCTCCCGCGATATTATTATCATCCAGTGGAATGAATATGAAAATATCATCTTGGTTATGACTCACGTACCCTTCCTCTTTAAATCATTAATATCTTATCCGTTAGGTTACTTATCTCAAATCATATTCTTATTTACGATAAGTATAGGGCCCCACTATTCTTAATCTGGTGGAATGTACTGAAGCACCTCTCAGGGACAACATACTTGAGCTATTATTATCATCTGGTGGAATGGATCTATATAAACACCTTCCAAGGTAAAACGCTCCTAAACCGCTATTATCATCCGGTGGAACGGATCTAAAAAACATGACTTTGGCCTGACTCACGTGGTCTTTGACTTTGAATGATTACTGTATTATTCATGATTGATTCACAGGTACAGAATATATTAAAGCAAGCAAGCACATCATGCGGGTTATAAAGTCATTCTCTAGAGTTAAGATTCTTATATTCCCCAAAACCCTAATTTTACTCTTTTATCATAACTTTTCTCCTGTTACTCTTTTAGCCACCAAACTTGGTATCTATTCCTTAAATATTATTATTATTATTATCATCAACATATTTGAATTTCAAGGCCTAACTCTAAGGTCATGTACATACAATATTAATCCTATTCCAAAAGTTACTATTCTTAGGGATTATAGACCCTAATTTTAGAATTCAATCATAAATTTTCATGTAAAGTTCAAACACTTACCATATTTAATATAAATTCCCAAAACACTGATGTTAACAACATATTCGAGTTTCATGATCTAACTCTATCGTTTCACACAGGTGATAATAACCTCCTTATTTTAGAGTTACTATTCCTAATTCAAAAAATTTTCATACTTTATTTAAACTTAGGTCATTCAATACCATTCTAAACACCTCATATAAATTCCATAGCACATCTAGATAATATAACACCTTAAAATGACACGATTCCCATATTTAACCCACATTGGCCATATTGTGTTTATTAATAACATAACCTTTATTTCATGCGAATCTTATGTGTTCGGTAATATTATTTCCAAATCTACATTATTATCTAAATACCTTTCCATAATAATTTCACATTCATCATACAATTAATAAACCCATGATACAACCATATTTTACACCGAAAGCTTTTCCTCATAAAATAAAAATATCACATGAACTCTACTTACTCATTTCTTATCATATAATATCAACCATATATCATAGTATCAAAAATCATATATTATTTCACATAATCACAATAACATGGTGTAACATAAAATTATGTATAACACTTAGCAATCAAAAACCCGAGACTACGACAAGTATCCATACCAAAACAACTTCGATCTCTAAGCTAGCAAAACTTATTTCACCTTTTTTGAGACCATGGGAAAATCACCTAAGAAAAGCATTATAAAACATCATTATAATTAAACCACCTAATTAAGGAAATGCTTAAGAAATATAAGAGTGAAGTAAGGAATAAAACCGAGCCAAGAAGGGTATTGTTTGGGACAAACATGTGTAACTAAGTAAAGGGGATACCATAAGAAATGTAGGATGAGCAATGACACAACCTACTATTGCTAGAAACAGTGTAACGATAGAGGAGGCCAAACAAGAGGGTTGATTTTTTAGTGGTGGAAGTTGAAGGGGGTGGCGTCGTAACGTTGTAGGTGCCGAAATGGAGGAAGGTTGCTATAGTTATTGCTATTGAAATGGAGGGGGAAAGCTTTGGCTAATGCTATCGAAGGGGAGTGGGTTAGGATGCAGTGAAAGTTGTTACAGAAAGGAAGGGAGAAAGGAAGAAGAAGATGAGGTGGAGTTAGTCGAAGGGGAGAGGTTAGCTTCAATTGTTTTGGCTGGTGGTAGGGGTGATGTTTGGCAAGGGTGGCTGAAGGTGGTGAGGGAGAAATGGCATAATTGGCTGGTGGTGGCTTTTTAGTCTATTTTTGTGACGACAAGTAGGTGGTAAAAGAAGGGAAGTGGTGTTGCTTTGGTTACAGAAAAAAAGGGAAAGAAGAGAGGTAGTATCTAGAAAGTTGAGCATATGCATATAACTATATATATATGTGTCCATACTATAGAGATGGGCAAGAGGTGAGGAGGGAAAAAATTTGACCCCAACCCTCATGTGTATTAAGCATTTTTTGTAGATAATGTTCCACGCTAAGAGATGGGGGAAAAATGAGAAAGAGAGGGATTAACCGAGAGGGAAATGAGAGAAAGAAGGAAAAAATATGGTTTAATATTTTTAGTTTTTGATTATAACAAGCTCAAAATAATTTAGGTTAGGATAGTAGGGTAGATTAATTATCGATAAATTGGGATTAGGTTAAATTCTGGGGGTTATAGAATTAGGATAAGGTGGAAATATTTATTTTCTGAGATTGGGATTATGTTATGATTTTAATTACTTGGAATTAATGTTAGCTAAAAATTTAGGGTATTACAATGCTGGTACCATGATAAGCTATTTGATAAGCACAAACTATCAAATAAGAAAGCAACATAGTACATTTTTTTTGTTAAAATATGGTGGGTTTGTTGTAAATAGTAACCTAAATAAGAGATGACAAGAAAAAAACCAAATGAAGAAGTTAGAAGTTAAAACTTTGTGGTCAGGTCATAAATTAGAGAATTATATATATATATATATAGTAGATAGTCATGATTAGAAGCAAACTCACACATGATAATGAGAGATGTGTGAATTAACACAGAAGGTAAGTGGGGAGAGATATAATAGTGTCTGATTTTCATTACATCATGGATTTTCATTTGATTAGATAAAATAGTCTTAATTAATTCCTATGTTTGTATATTAAATATAGTTTGCACTGGACCTTAGCCCTATATATATATATATATATAGGGCTGATGTCTCATACAAACCCTTCCTAAGATATATATATATATGAACCCATCTTAACTATTAGATTAGTATTTGATCAATGGTTAAGATTTAGTAAATATCTAACCTAAAGAGTTTAAAT
The DNA here is from genome assembly GCA_039764185.1 of Tamarix austromongolica. Classification (NCBI taxonomy): domain Eukaryota; kingdom Viridiplantae; phylum Streptophyta; class Magnoliopsida; order Caryophyllales; family Tamaricaceae; genus Tamarix; species Tamarix austromongolica. Next base: position 78,954,193 of record CM077814.1, on the reverse strand, counting down.
CTACACACACAGACACAGACACAGACACAGATAGATAGATAGATAGATAGATAGATAGATAGATATTTGTATATGTATATATGTATGTTGGGGAAGGTTCATTACAAATCATTCCTAAAAATAGAAATAAAGAAACTAGTTTTAGCCATCAGATCTTTTAAATTATAATGACATAAATCAATCTTAGATAAACTCATATATTTCTCCAATATTACCCTAGCTACTACAACCTCCCTTAAGCTCCTCACCTACCCCTCCACCCTCCCTTAACAATGCTGTCTTCCCCTAGAATTTCATGGATTTTTGGCTAATTAATCTCATCTTTGGAAAGTCCCCATCATTGGACTCATATTCAATTTAGTAAAGCTATCAAAACTACTAAAAATCACAGATATATTTATGTTAAAAAAAATCACAAATCCAATCAATTTATAGTAACTCTACTAATAGTTAAAAACAAAAATAATCTAAAGGAGATGAGAGCATCGAAATCATCATCACCATCATACCACCACTAGCATAGTCGACATTCTGGATCTGCTATTGACCACAATATTCCCACAAATGGATTAGAAAGTTAGACTTAAGAGAGATTACCAAATCAGGTGCTCCATGCACCATCCACAATAGAAAAATCATACATTTAATTAAAAAAGAAAAAAAGGGGGAATATAGGTTGAGAGTAAATAAAAGATATTGGAAACATGAGATAAGAAGGCAAAACAATAAAAAATAAAAAACCACCACACATCATATTATTTTCTTTACTAATAAGTATTTGTCTATTTAATCGACACCATTAATTTAGAGTATTAAATGTCTAAAAATGGTTTATATGTTTATATTTTAAGGGATGGTTTGTATCTAAACCTTCCCCTATATATATAATGTAAGGAGGTCCTCCACCATATGCCACTAGCCCATTAGAATTAAGGTGTCTTGTTTCAATCCATTGCTACTTAAAATGAGCAATATATGTTTACTTGTATCTTGTGCTATAAATGAACTGAGCCAACTTAGTATTCGTATCGTTAAAAATTTGATCTAAAGCATTAATTTCATTTAATAAGCCAAGCCGACAACTCACTCTTATGCTTGTTTATTAAACGAGTTGAGTTCAAATCCAAAAAAGTGAGGCTCAGCTCAGCTCTTACTCAGCTTATTAAACTAAAAAAATAAATCAAATTACACTTTTGATGAGGCAAATACCGATCTAGGTCAAACCCTAGATATAAGTAGACACATATCATTTTATAAATATACTGAGGGTGTTCGGGTTGACTCACCATATTTATGGCCTTACTTTTATTGTCCTTTTTCAATATGGGCTATTTAAGATGATTACTAAAATAGATTTAGGAGAAAAAAATCCCACATAATGAATCAGATGCATGTAAATAAAATGAACGAACTCTTAATGGATCATTTTTTCCTAGGTTAAAAAATATGGAAAGTTTCAACGTTTCAAGCCCACTTTTGGTTGTACAATTATTGATCTCTTCAGCTTTGATTATAAATTTGGAATTATCACTAATTATATACTAATTTTATATATTATAGTACATGATCACTTGTAATCATTACCAGAAAATAATGAAGAATATCAATTTGTAACACATTTAAAATTACTTATCAAAAGTAATTTTTTAAGATAATTATTTATTTTGAATTTATTTTAAATTATTATTATTTTTAAAATAAATAAATAATTTTAATAAATAAATTCAAATTATAGCTTAATTAAGTAGCTAGGAAGGTTGAAATCTTATATATTAAATTAATATAAATCGATGAAGTCTTAGTTTCTTGTTTGAAAATATGACTTTAGATATCAAAATTCACGTGATCTACAATTGATTTATATCAATGGTTAGACACTTGGAGTCACATCTCTATTATATTTATTTTAAAAGGACTTCTTACGGTGAATGAATGAATGAAAGAAAATCTCTTTTTGAAATTAGCTTGGAGCTAATTGACCAAATAACAAGGCATACTTAATAATTAGAAATGTATGGTATTTGTCCATCTCTATTTTTCTATGCTAAATACAAAATATAAAATAAATATTTATTTACTGCATTAGAAATAGATATAAGGTGACTTATATCAAGATCTTCCAATATTCCATCAAATGTAGCTACACTATTTATTTTAGTAGCTAGTACACTTACACTACAACACAATACAAACAGATGACAATTTATATGAAACTTTAAAAAAATGAAGTGGATATGAAAAAATGGGGTTAATGAGGATCACTATAGATTATTATTTTGGACATACAACAATCATTTATAGTGTGTCATAAAATAAATTCATCTGAGTACTATAGAGGATAATTTTTGATCAAAATTGCCATTTATATCTAAGTAGGATTTTTTAAAATATTGTTTTTGGTATATAGATAACAATTCTAAACTAAAACCACAGTTTACATTGCAATTCATATTTTTTCCTTTTATTTACTTTAATCTAAATTGATTTTCACTTTCATCTATTTACTTAAACATATAAGAGAGAAGTTCCAGCGGTGTGAATCACCTCCCCCATTTTTTCCACATCAAACTTTCTTTTTTGGTTGTTGTCGTCATCTTTTCCTCTTCCTTTCTTCATCATCATCATTCTTCTTACTTTCGTTAAATATTTTTCTACTTAATTTTTGCTTAATATTACACATACACAGGGATGACAATGGGGCAAGCCAGGGACCCTACCCTTATCCCCATCCCTGAACTCAATAAGTAAAATAATTTATGAACTCACTTTGATCTCCGATTTTTTCTTATTGAAAAATCTACAACCTAATCCCTACAGGTGTTAAATTCCTATACGCTATCTGATCTCTGATTCATTATCCATCTCCGATTCATTCTCTAACCTTGAAACCCGACCCTATCCTCAATATCTAATTCCATCCCTAATACATGATCCCAATTTTTTATTATATAATATTCTTTTAATTTATATTCTATATTAAAAAGGTTTTATAATATTCTAATATAAGAAATTATTTAGAGTATATTCGAGGATGGGAACTCTAAACCAATCTTTGAAAAAAATCCATAAACTCTCCCCCTAAACCCTAATGGAAAATCTCCAACGGGGCCTCAAACTTGCTATAAACATTGCCATCCTTACACATAAAATTGATTTGTTCACGCTTAAGTATTATGGTCATGTAACGCCACCATTTTTACAACAAAAAATTTTGTTTTGGAAAAAGGATTTGTGGAAGCATAATTGGAAATGTAGGATGTTATCACAACGTTTAATATGAAGAAGGTACAATCAATACCTAATATAGGTTTGGTGTTAGGATAAAGAACTCTTATACTTTAAGGAATTAGGTGTAACACCCGGAGTCGATACGACCACACTGGAGCTATCTTGGAGTTCTTTTGGATTGATTGGTTGATCTCACATATCGACACGAGTCCTTTCAGCACGCTTTTTCTCCACTCACGCACTTCTCAAGAAATTTTTGAAAAATTTCTAAAACTTCTCACAAGGGTCACCCATCCTAAAAATTGCTCCTCGACTAACACTTTTAACTATGGAGTTATTAGGATGGAATCGCCAAAAGGATAGTATACTATGTTGATATAAATAGCCAAATCAATCCTTATAATATTCCATTCAACTTGGGGTATTGCATTCACCTCCACTCAAAGAATGCAATGTCCTCGTTGCACCTCAACCACTAACTGTCTCAATATAGTTTATTCTAAGAATCATCTTGCTAGGTGGCTGACTAACTCATTCAAGTTTAGCTTACGGTAATGGTTTTTCTCTGATACCATTTGTAACACCTTGAGCCAATATAACCACGCAGGAGCTACCTTGGAGTGCTTTCGGATTGATTTACCGGCCCCACATATCAAGACGAGTCCTTTCAGCACTCTTTTTCCCCAGTCACGCACTCCCTAAGAAATTTTTAGAAAAATTTCTAAAACTTCCTAGGAGGATCATCTATCCTAAAAGTTACTCCATGACCAACAAGTTTAACTATGAAGCTCTTAGGATGCAATCATCCAAAAAAGGGTATAACGTGTTGATATAAGTAACCAGATCAATCCTTATAATACTCCACTCAACTTCAGGTATTACAATAGGTGTGACTGACATCTAACCTGTGACCAGTGTGAGACTAACTGACTTCAAATTAGAGTGTAAGAAAATGCTTTAAAACATAAAAGATGATCATATAACCATAAATACTCCTCTTTTGAGGTAATTAAAAAATATTGCAACATCGATAAAGTATTAAAGCATACGACGACAATAAAAGTTAAAGAGAGTATAAAACTGAGAGGTGTTGGTTACCTATTATTAAGATAATATCACAACATCAAGAAATAATTTGATAAGGCTTCAAAACCCTACAAGTTGTTCCCTACTCATTTAAATTGAATAGTGACCACAAAAGGAACACATCAATACTCGTATATTGGTAGCATTAAATTATTACAAAAAAATATAGATAACATGAAACACAATATAAGCTTCACATAACAACTTGATAATAAACAAATTCAAATAGGTATAAATCACAAGTATAAAGCATGCAATTTAATCTTATTCTACTATTCTTAAAACAAAACCACTAGCTGTACTTCTTTGCTGACCAAGGTTATAGCCAAGACAACCTTAAAGGTATTTGAAATATTTGAATAGCACTTAAGGATTGTTCATCCCCAATTGAAACATAAATAGTATTTTTTTAATACTAACATAAAACATAAGTCATTAAATCATTAGAAATTTTCAACAGTAGCACATAATATTAGTCTTTGGACTCATTAATGCTTTAAACAATCACATAGAACATTAGTCGTTTCACTCATTAGTGTTTTCAACAATCACATAGAGCATTATTATTTTGAATCATTAGTGCTTTCAAAAATCACATAGAATGTCAGTCTTTTGATTCATTAGTAGTTTTCAACGATTACATAGAATACTACAAAAGATTAAAACTTAATCGTGTGTCTAAATATAGGATAAAACTCATATCATAGATTAGATAACACATAAAATGTAACACTATCACAACTTTATATGACAAATATTGGTTAAAACCTTAAAATCATGACTTTAGCTCTAGAAGATCATCTAGGGTTTAATTAAGCTAAAATAACATATATATTTGAGTTTGAAATCACAAATTTTCAATAAGTTGGTCATAGGTTTTGACATATCTACACACTGGGGAAAGTTGATTCTAAGTTCTTTGATATATTCCTTTTTTTAGATCCAAAAGTTTTGTTGGAAAGAAGAAATCTTGAGCTTTGATTTTATACCTAATAAACATTTTAAATCTCAGCCAATTGAGAGAAATTTATCATGAAACTCAACCCATATTTGGTTTTCAAACCGTCACATTCCATGCTTTTTTCCCATGAAATAATAATCAAAAATCAAAATAAATATGATAAACATGCTATTCAACATCATAAAATCATGATATTCGATTATAAATGCTTACATATTCATAGAAATCTATAAAATTCATAAAATCAAACATAATACCCATATTATGCTACATGATATATTATACTTAGAGTTGAGTAAAAATAATCTTAATTGAGCTTAATAAAAATAAAATAAATAAAAGGGAGAGGAAGGATTGGTTATCCCTATGCATGGTTGACATCAACCTAAGAAAAATCAAGAATAAAATATGATATATAATATATAAGATCAAAATATATTTGAATAGAAGTAAATAAAAGGAGAAGATCTAATAATGAGTGATTGAGAGATTTGAGGTCTTAAATGGTGGAAGATGTTTTGACATGAGAGTGGAGAGAGAAGGTGGTGCGGTTTATGGATGAAAAAATGATATAAAAACAAAGTGAAACTTATCTAGGTAGATACATTACAAGTAAGGAAGGAATAGGAGATTAATCATATGAGTTGTGACAATTTGATCCATATAAGTGATTAAGTGATATTCTGTGGGCCTTTTTTCTTATTTAACCTAAATCTTTGTTAATATATTAATCAATTTAAGTGAAAGATCTTAATTCTGGACTTTTACCACTTAGGATAGCTATTCGAGTCAGGTTTGTATTCACTTGGTACCATTCTAATGTTTTCTATTGTGTGATTCCGCGTGCCTTACGAGGTCCGAGATGCCCTCTTCTACTCTATAGGTGTCTCTATATATTTTGTCACTATAGGGATATGCATACTTAAGGATTAGGAATCTTGTTATTTGATGGTTTAGTTACGTTTCTAGGGGTTAACTAGGGATAGTACCGCTCGTGTAGTATATTAGTTGTGATCGTTTCTTTGAGTCTCCATCTTCAAGTTAATATAATGTATTGGTTGGGATCATGATAATGAAATAAAATAATCAATGAATATTATCTATCCATACATTTATATTACATTATTTTGTACTTGATGGATGAGTTTTCTTTTGCTCAATTGACATCTATATATAAGCATGTTATTATCTTGTCATTATATGTAATAATGCTTTCTTCGTATGTGCCTTGTACATAATTCTATCTCTTTAGGATAGTTGTGTTACTTAGTATAAGATGTATATTGTATTATATATTTGTAGATTTTGTGTCAGAGTTACATGATGATGATGATTCTATAGACTTTGAGTAGGTTTTTCAAGCGGAGTAATTCGGGTTTATACCCTGGGGTTAGGGCATAGAATTATATTTAGCTGAGGTTGCACATGTTATGTACCCTATATTTTGGATAATATTTAAGACTCTTCATTATTTTTATCCCCTTTATCTCTTTTTATGTATTGTACTATCTGAAGCATGTACTCCATACTCTCTTATTACGTTAAATATTTAAAGCCTTATGGTATTTATATCTATTTCTATAAGTTTTGATTTATTTTTTGTAACATTTTAGCCTTGAATTTAGTATGAAAAATGTGTGGACTAGACTCACACTAAGTGTGGTGTTAACACCCACTATATTATGTTAATGCTTCCGCTTAAAAATAAAAAAATTTTGTAGTCAACTTTGGGGTATTACGCTTCGATATGTGATAATAGAATATTACATAATATATAACAATTATAATTTTATATTTAACCATTTTTGATTTATTTATAATTAATAAGTTGACCATAAGGTCAATTATCCAAACCAATATCAAAGTTTATACTAAGGTCAGCTTAAGGATCCATTAAGGTCATTCTAGTTCTATTATCTATACTTTTAGGCATAATAAGACATAAATAACCAAAATGTCCTTTTTATGTTATTTACTTAATAATTTCTCATTTTAATACCAATTTTTATTGAAATTAATCAAAATTCATGATATTACTAAATATAATTAAAATAGGTACATTAATATAAAATTGTAATTCTAAAAAATTTCATAAATGAAAAAAATTACCGTTTCCCTCCCTAAAACACAAGTAAGTTTATTTAGCACATAAAACCTTAATCGTGTATAATTATTTTACCACAAAAACCTTATTCTAGAATGATATCATACATATATTAAAATAAATAAATTTAACATGCACTTGTATGAAAAAAAATATGTGGTTACATGTTTAGATAAATTAATATCAATACATGGTGTATGCATATTTTTGATAATATTATAAGAAAGCATAAGTTACACTTAAGCATAACATAGAAAACCCCAAATATGCTATCACATAAATTTTACATATTTATTAAAAGCATATGGGTTACATATTTTGAAGCACATATAGCAAAATAAAATAAAGAACCGTTAAAAGAACTTCAACGCCTTAAAAAAATGGGGAAACAAGAGGAGGAGATAAAAGATAGAAACTTCACAATTTAACCAAAAATATAAAATTCTTTACTTATTTAAACATAAATAAAGGCTAGATATAATAAAATGTAGAATTGAAAACAAAAGAATAAGGAGAAAGAGAGGAGGATGAGTCTTGGTAATGGGCTCAACAAAACCTAAGAATACTTAGCAAAATAACCAAAATAAAGAGATATGTAGGAGTAACCAAGAGGAGAAAATGAGAGAAAGGATAAATTAAAAAGAAAAATAAAATGGGATATAAATAGGGGATGGAAGAACTAAAATCTATAGCCATAAGAGGGGGAGAGATAGCATGTTCAACACTTGAATGACAAAGTATAAGGAGGTTGAGTGTGTAATGTGATGGAGGGTATTTAGGTTGAATGAAGTTATGAAAAAAAAAACCCAACCAAAGTATGAAGGAGGTGATGGTGTGCAGGTCCAAGTTCAGATTTAAGCATAGAGAATGTAAGTGAAGAAGGTTGGGTGCAATAAAAGTTAAAATGATACAACTAGTATAGGTAGAAAGTGTATAAAAGTGACATTGGCTTAAATTTTAGTTGAATGAATAATACAATGGCCAACATGATAAACAAAAAGTATGATCATGGAAGTGTATATAAGGAATTTCATGGGTAAGCTATAATTTTAGGATTTATAGGTTATTTTTAGTGGTGGAAAGATCAATAAATAGGATAAAATAAAGAAAACTAGAAAAAAAAGCTCATAAAATTATGAAAATTTATGGAAACCCTTAAAATAATATTTTAAACTCACATGTAAAATTTCATGAATTAAAACAAGTTTTGATATAAAAAATATTTATTTGATGGTGAATTAAAAAGCTTATAAGGTAATTACAAATATAAATAGCTAAAATATTCCTTAAATCACAAAAAATTTCCATATGCTCTTATTTATTCATTTCCAACTTAATATAAATTTCCATAATTTTAACACACATTTGATATGACTTTTAGCTAGAATTCCTTAATTATATATATATAATTCAAAAGAAATAAAAAAACAAATAAAATTAAATTTAAATTTCTATATTTACACTTCATCCTATTTAGGACCCAAATAAAAATTTATAAGAATATTTTTCAAGTTTTAACTCAAAAGTTTATAGATATTAATAGTATTTTATAAGCCAAGTGTGTCTAGCCGTAAAATTACAATTACTATTGAATCACCTAAAAAATATTGAAGCTATAAAATATCCTAAAATCATTATGTAGTTAATTGCACATAATTATTAGTTAAGAATGCGGTATTATAGTTTAGGTTGAATGAAGTTATGAAAATGTAACACCTCGAGTCGATAGGACCACACAGGAGCTACCTATGAGCGCTTTCAAATTGATCGACCGGCCCCACAAATTAGTATGAGTTCTTTTAGTATATTTTTTTCTCACTCAAGTTCTGGTATCAAAGCAAAACTATGACCATGAGTTAAACTTGGATGAGTTAATTAATTGCCTAGTAGAACGATTCTTGGGATAAACTATATTGAGATAGTTAGTGGTTGAGGCACAATGAAGACATTGAGTTCTTTGAGTGGGGGTGAATGTAATACCCCCAAATTCAAATGAGTATTATAAGGATTGATATGGCTATTTATATCAGTATGGTATACCATCCTTTTGGAGATTCTGTCCTAAGAACTCCACACTTAAGCGTACTTATTGTGGAGCAATTTTTAGGATTGATGAACCTCCTCGAAAATTTCAAAAATTTTCTTAAAATATTTTAGAAAATGTGTGAGTGATGACAAAGCATATTAAAAGGACTCATGTTGATCTATGGAGCCAGTTGATCAATGTAAAAGCACTCTAGGGTAGCCCCTAAGTGGTTCTATAGACTCAAGGTGTTACAGAAAACCACACAATCAACCAAGGGATGGGGGAGTTGATGATGTGCAAGTCTAAGGTTAAGGGAGGTCAGGTTCAATCACAAATGACACAACTAACATAAGTAGAAGTGTGGGAAGGAACTTTGTCTCAAATTTTAATTGAATGAATGGGAAAAGGATAAAATTAATGCAAAATATGATCATGGAAGTGTAACACCACGAGTTAATACGATCATGTGGGATTTATGTAACACCCCCAAATTTACTACTGAAAAATTTCGTTTAAGACAAAGGTTTTAGCGGAAGCGAAAGAATTAAAATCATAAACTTGGGGGTATTACCGCCACACTTAGTACCAGACCGGTTCACTCCTACCGTCCCGATACTAAGTGCTAAGGCTAAACTAAACAATCATTAAGTAAGAGTCACCAAAACATAGGTCCATAGTTAACATAGGCCATTCACAAAAACCACGACTCAACAACGGTTAAAATATCGTTAAGATTGCAACTTAAAAGTATGGTCTCAAAGCAAGAAGCGTAGTAAAAAATATGGTTAATAAGACGGGTCCCAAGGGACCAATATCCGGATCGCCTACTCACTCAAGCCAAGCCTTCCACCCCAATTCAATAACCGATCAAATCTGCATAGGAGGTCTGCTCCCCACCATCGGTGGATCATCACAGGACCCATTCAATCAAGGTAGTATCAGTACGGGTCCAATACTGAGTAAGGGCGCTGGTGCGCTAAGTCCAAGCATACAATCATACCACACAGCACACATAATACAATCATATAGACGACATGCGATAACCCGCAAAATAAGATCTGAATACCTTTCCGGTGACTTATTCTTATTTCTCGTTAATAATACGTTTATTCCACACATATTCTTTAATAGTCCGTGTGAGTGCGGGAACCCCACTATTATAGCCGGTGGAACGGTCACGAGGGCCATGCCCTGCCACTATTATAGCCGGTGGACCGGTCACGAGGGTATCATACCTTGCCACTATTATTTGCCAGTGGACCGGTCTGGCCCCAACTCACAAGGTGTTCCACTGTAAATGTTTGTATCTTTCCTAGGTCTTATTATCATTTTGATTAGTTTGTTGAGCGCGGAATCCCCCACTATTATAGCCGATGGAACGGTCACGAGGGCCATGCCCTGCCACTATTATAGCCGGTGGACCGGTCACGAGGGTAACATACCCTGCCACTATTATTTGCCGGTGGACCGGGCTGGGTCCGGCTCAACATCTTTCTCTGTAAGTGGTTAGTGTCTTAACATATCTTATTAAAAAGGTTTTCACCATGGATATGTGTAAATCATTCTCTTTCTGCCTTACACGTCCCAAACAATGAAATTCCACATTCATAACTACACTTTAACCAATAATACACATGATAATGCCAAACAACTCTAAGCAGCCATAACCAACCCTAATTGTCCACACCAACCCGTAGTTAACCACTCTTATCCCTATTTTACCATAACAACCGCACTTAGCCATCCCAAACCTTAATTATCCTCAACAATCACAATTAGTTACTCCAAACCTACTTAATCACAACGTCCCAGAGTTAATCACTCCAAACCCTAATCCCGTACAATCATTAACTCCCATGCAAAACTCTAACTCCACCATGCAAACCCTAATACCACCATACCAACATTAATACCACCATACAAACCATAACACCACCATGCAAACCCTAATACCACCATAAGCCATTAATACCACTATGCAATCATTAATACCACCATACAAATCATAACACCACCATGAAAACCCTAATACCACTATGAGCCATTAATATCACTATGCAATCATGATTACCACCATACGAACATTAATACCACCATACAAACCCTAATACCACCATACAACATTAATACCTCCATAAAATCACTAATACTGCCATACAAACCCTAATACCACCATAAGCCATTAATACCACTATGCAATCATTAATACCACCATACAAACCATAACACCACCATACAAACCCTAATACCACCATACAACATTAATACCTCCATAAAATCACAAATATCACCATACAAACTTCAAGACTCCCATGATGGTTCCCAACTCATATTACCATTTATCCTAATATGCATGTCCTAGTGGGCCATAACATAATACATCATAAACATCATACATATAAATGTCATGCTTATGTCACGGAAGCACATACAACATACCTCAATCTCCAAGCTGCGCTACATATAAGACAAGTTATCCACAAATCATATAATACATGGCATAGCATGGCATACACAACATTCAACACATCCATGTCACACATAGCACAAGGCCATTAGCTTCGTCCTTACCTAAGGCGACGCCGGGCTTGGAGCACGCTCCTCTAACTCCTTAGGGCTTTGGTCGGGATTACCTATAAAAGGGGGAAATGCTAAGTATTAGTTTCCCTTATAAGTACCACAATTCCTTATTCTAGTTTAGGATTAGAGTTTTTATTACTAAAGAGGGTGTTATAAAAAAACTAGGGTTTTTACCTTAGGATTAGTATACTAAATATTAGTAGTCCAAATATATTTATTTTTTTGATACTTATTGTTACCCTTATTTTATTAAACCCATTAGCCCTATTCTTATAATAGTAATGTTCATGCTAACTATAGAAAAATAGTGATAATAATAATAATAAAACTAATAATAACGATAATAATAATAATACTCCTAGTAGTAATGATAATAACAATAATACAACCAAGTAAGGTTTAGCAACCACAATAATAACCGTAGTAAGGATAATAGAAGTAATAATAGTAATATTATTAATAATGTTAATACCAATAATTATAAAAATTAAGATTAAAGTTAAGTATAATAAAAGTTAGGGCTCAAAAGGGATGTTAGTATTAGTAAGAAAATAAGATCTTAATAATAGAGGCAATAATAATGGTAATAATGACAATAGTAATAATAATAATAATATTAATAATAATAACAATAATAAAAGTAATAATAATAATGATGATAATAATAATAATAATAAGTATATTGGTATTAATATTAGTAGGAAATAGTAGCAGTTATGTAAAAGGAATATTAGGGTTTGGATGAGTGGAGAACCACCTAGGGTCGGTGGTGGTCCGGCGGCGGCGCGTGGCGGCGACGGCGGCGGCGGAGGTGGAGAAGAGAGGAAGAGATGGAGGTGGTGGTTATATGGGAGGGGAAAAGGAGAAGTTTGAGGCGGGGAAAGAAACAACAGGTGAAGGGGAGTGGAATGAGGGTGGTGGCTTGAGAAGGGCGGCGGCGCGCGGTGGTGGACACGGCGGCCGAAGGAGGAAGAAGGTGGTGGAAAATGGCGGAGGCCGGTGGAGAAGGAAGCATGGGGTAAGGAGGGTATGTGCAGGTAGGGGAGGACCTACATGTTACTTTGGGATGTGGAAGGAGGGTGGAACACGGCGGAGGTGGCGGCTACGGGCGGCGTAAGGGGCGGCGATGGTTGGAAGAGGTGGTTTCGAGAAGTGGACTTTGCACGGCTAGGGCGGCACGTGTAGGGCAAGGCGGAGGGTGGTAGTGGCTTGGTTTTGTCGAGGGAGGTGCAAGGATGATAACGGTGGGTAGAGGTGGTGGTGGCTGTCACCTGTGGCGGCGGAAAGCCCGTCTTTTTGAGGCGGCGGAGAGGTAGGGTTCCGGGGCAAAAATCGAAAAGGAACCTGGTTATGGCTGCCAATGGGGGGTATTTATAGGCAATTGGGATGGTAAAACGACAAGGGGAGAAAGGGACGAGCGGGGCAGGTGTGCAGGTGGCCAGCCGGTGGCAGGCGGTGCAGGTCCTGCCATGGTAGGTTGGGTTGGGAGGAGGGGAGAAAAAAAGGAAGGGAGATGGCACGCGGGGAGGGTAGCTGTGGAGCTTGTTGGGGCCGAAAAAGGGAAATAAAACGACAGGGAGGTAGGGGAGGACGGTCGGCGCTGGTGGCTGCAGGCGTCGACTTGCAGGACGCGGTGCAGGTTGGGGAAGAAGAAGACAGGCCGGGTGGACCGGTGGTCCAGGGGAAAGAGAAAAAGAAGGGGGAAAACTGGTCGGTTCGGCAGCGTTTATTTAATCCGTAAGTCAAACGCAGCGTACTAAGGGTTGTGGGAGGAAAATGCAGCATCACATCGTAGGCTGGCAACGGTCATAAGGCCGTTAAGCGTGACACGACGTTTCGATGGCTCTGAGGGCAAAACGCAACGCACGGGACACACAGTGGTTGGCGTCGCACGGCGCTGGGCCGCGAGAAGGGAAAAGAAGGAAGGGACGGGGGGTTGGGCGGCCTGTACGCGAGACGGGGGAGAGGAGAAGGGTTTGGGCCGGTGGGCTGGCCCAGCCGGGGGGGGAGAAGAAAGAAAAAAAGAAGAGGAGGGAGAAAAAGGAAGAAAGGGAAAAATAGGAAATAAATAAAATAACTTATGGGGAAATTGGGGTATTTTTGGGTTATTTATAATATTAATATTTATAAATATTAAATAAATTCCTTTTTTGCTTATTTTAGACTATTTTAGATAAATTTCCTTAACCTCCATGCTAATTAGGAAAAATACCCAAATTTTCTTCCAATTAAATTATTTATTATTTTCCTCTTAATATACCTTAATTAACTCTCTACATCTTAATAAATGAATTTATATAGTTAATTTTCCTAATAATTCCCTATTTGGCCAAAATTTCAGAAATTAGGATTTTGGGGTATCACAAGTTACCCTAGAGTATTTTCGGATTAATCGGCTGGTCCCAAAAATCAACACGAGTCCTTTAAGCACGCTTTGTCCTCACTCATGCACTTCCTAAGAAATTTTTAGAAAATTTTTCAAACTTCCTAAGAGGGTCACCCATTCTAAAAATCGGTCCACGACCACATGCTTAATTGTGGAGTTCTTAAGAATGAATCACTAAAAGGATGGTATGCCATGTTGATATAAGCAGTCATATCAATCCTTATAATACTCTCCTCAAATTAAGGTATTACATTCACCCCCACTCAAAGAACACAACATCATCTTTGTGCCTCAACCACTAACCGTTTCAATATAGTTTATCCCAAGAATCGTCCCGCTAAGTGGCTGACTGGCTCATCTAAGACTAGCTCACGGTTGCAGTTTTTCTTTTATACCATTTGTGACACCCTGAGTTGATAGGACCATACAGGGGATACCTTAGAGTACTTTTAGATTGATCGACTGGTCCCACATATCAACACGAGTCCTTTCATCGCATTATGTCCTCACTCACGCGCTTCTTCAGAAATTTTTAGAACAATTTATAAAACTTCTTAGAAGGGTCACCCGTCCTAAAAATTACTCCACAGCTAAAACGCTTAACCGTGAAGTTTTTAGGATGTAATCACTAAAAGGAATGTATACCATGTTGATAAAAGTAGTCATATTAATCCTTATAACACTCCCTTAAAATTGGGGTATTATAGGAAGTGTAGGGAAGGAATTTATGTTAAAGAAAACTGCACAATCAACCAAGGGATGGGGGAGATGATGGTGTGCACGTCTAAGGTAAGGTTCAGCCACGGGGAAGACAAGTGAAGAAGGTTGGGTACAAGAAAAGTTTAAATGACACAATTAACATAGGTAGGAAGTGCAATGAAGGAACTTGGGCTCAAATTTTAATTTAATGAATGGAAAAGGGATAAAATTGATGCACATTTTTATCATGGAAGTGTAGGGAAGAATTTTGTGGCTCAATTATAATTTTAGGATTTGTAGATTATTTTTAGTTGTGGAATGATACATAAAAAGGCTAAAATTAGGAAATATATGAAAGAAGCTCATCAAGTTAAGAAAATTTATGTAAAACCTTAAAATAATAATTTGAATTTACATATAAATTATCATAAATTTAAAGCAAAGTTTGATATAAAAATATTGACCTGACAGTGAACTAATAATCTTACAAGGTAATTACAAAAATAAAAATCAAAACTATTCATAAAACCATACAAATTTTTAGATCATCCTATTTACTCATTCACAACCTAAATGTAATTTTTCATAATTTTCAACACACATTTGGTGTGAGTTTTAGCTAGTGTACCTTAATCACATATTTTGCATATAAAATTCAAAAGAGATAGCTAACACAAATAAAATTATACCAAAACTTCTAGATTTACATTTCAACTCATTTAGGACCCAAACAAACTTTTACAAAAATATTTTGTAAGGTGTAACTTAAAACTTAGACATACATGAATAGTATTTTATAAGTAAAGTACATCTAACCGCAAAATTATAATTATTGCATATTGAACTTTAAATGAGCTTGTGTAGCAAATGAGTTGAGCAAAACCAACTCATGAGTTTTTGTGGTATATAAAACGAGCTTATAATCTCTTACACTGTAAATGAATTCGAGCTTAAATTATTTATTCTCTAGCTTTACTCATTTATTAAATAATTATAAAAATAAGGTTTGGACTCAGTTCGTTTAACTAAATGAAAAAGGTGAGCCAAACCTTTAACTTGTTGAGCCAAGAAAGCTCGCAATCCACCTCTATATGTTGCAACCCTAAAGACAAAATCACCCAAAATGATCTTTGAAGTTATAAAATATCCTACAATTATTTATGTAATTAATTAAACATAAAATAATACACTTTTATATTATTACATATAATTAGGACTAGTTAGGTATGAGATATTACAAGTATGATTCTCAGTCCTGTATGGGAGATGTGCTATGTGGTCTGCCATGGGACTCTTTTCTATATATGTTGTTTGATTGTTGTCCCTTTTTGTGTTGGAAGTTGACAAGGTTGTGCTGCTTGATTTTTTGTTTCAATCCTTGGTTTCTTATTTGTTCGATGGCTAATGCTTTCAACCTCTTGTATTGATGATTTTGTGATGTCGTTCCGTTTATACCTTGGATATGATGCAAGTAAAGTTTTTCTCAGTAGGTTCACCGACAGCAGTCTAGTTTTGTTTTCTTTATTATAGACAACAGGACTGTGATTTCTTTGGAGTTTTTGATTATTTTTGTTTAGCCATTATATGTACAAGATTTACATTTTATGTTCAGGTCGAGGAACCTTGTATAATTTTTGGATTAGTGTTGTTTGCGCTAGTAAAAATATTTGGTAAAAATGCTTATATATACATACATATACAAGGTTTAAGAAAGTTTAAATGTTGATTATATATATATAGTAATAGCCTGCACAGCCAAAATACTTTGTCGCTGGTGATGAAAAAGGAATAAATCATGTTGCAAATGGATAATGTGATCAGAAATATGGTTGCTAATAGTAAATGGATTGTGTGGTCATAAAAATCTGGATGTAATTGACGTGTAATAATTTATTTATTTAATTATGATAAACAATAATTATTTATATTATTTATAACAGTGTATTTTATTTATCATTATATTTTCCGACAATTAATATTATATTATATTTTTATTATATAAGTAATCAATATTATAAATTATCGTTATTATATTAGGAGTAAAAAAATTATTTTATCACAAAAACCTTTAACGATGGATTAACAACCACAACTTACAACTAATGATATTTTTGCTCTTTATAATCTTTAGCGACTTAAATTTTGTCACTAGCAGTTAAAATTGTCGGTTACTGAAGTCTCAATTTCTTATGAAGTTCTACGCCCGCAATGATGACATTATTGTAATTTAAAGTAATTATTCTAAATGAACATCGACTTTCCTGCCCCTCACTATCTTTGCATGTACATTTTTAATCGTGGACGCTATAGTATGACTGGTCCTAGGCCAAGCTATAACGATTTGATTTACTTCTGATACCGTACGGGGTAATTGAGCTAAATCTTTATTTGTATGATTTCACGGTAACGTAGATATAAATATACGATTATTTTTGCCACTATAAATATTATAAATATAATTATGTTATCTTATTATAACACATAATTAAAAATAAATATTTTGAGCTAAAATTATAATAATAATAATTATTTTAAAATATAATTACATTAATAATTAAATAATTGTTGTTGTTGTCGTCGTCGTCATAATAGTAGTACTATAATAAAATGTATAATAGCTTGGTAATCATCATATAATAAAATGGTAATTATTTGTATTATAAGTGGTAATTTTCTATATTATAATTTAATATAAGGATACAATCATTGGTTTGTCATCATTTTATACAGGAATGATTATCATATTTAGTAATTATTCTAATGATTACTATGTAATGTAGCGAAGTGATTATTAGTGTGTCCCGCTTGACGATTATTTTGTCATGAAGGGGTTATTATACCGGCATAAAGTAGTAATTGTGTACTTATGATAATTTTTTTAAATATTACATTAGTGACTATTACAATCTTTAATAGAATAGTGATTATTTCTTCAGCAAAGGATCATTATCATATACTCCCTCCCTATCATATAAAAAAGAAATTCATTATCTTAATTTTTACATTTGTTGAGAAAGTATAAAAATAATTTTAAAATTATTTTTAAGGATCCGAAGGCCTAATAATTGATATAAGAGCTATATAATGAATTTAAAAAATGTTTTCGGAAGAATTTACCAACGAACGCAAAGATCTATTTTATTTATGAAAATACATTATAAGACTTCGAAAAATATTTAAATCAAATTTTAATAAACCAAGATTAATTTAAATAATTTCCGAAACTGATCTTTTGCAAACCAAAATGGATAAAATGGAAGAAAATTAATTTCGGAAAAAAAATCCATAAATAAACTCTGAAAATCTTTTTAATTTAAAACTTTCTGAAGATTTTAACGATATCAGAAGTGAATAAATTCAAAGTCGGAAATATTTTCTATCGATAAAATTATTAAAATAAATTTGACTATTTTAAATGAAAATTTTATAATTTAAATAATATATTTTATTAACGAAATATAACTCCAAAATAAAATCGTAATTACACAACGAAGTTATAATCATAAACGAATCTAAAATATTAAAAATCAAAATACGAGAAAGAATGAAAATACATATGTTTAACAAAAAATTGAAATCATATGAATATAATAAAATCATGGTCATGAACGAATTTATCTAGAATGACCTGCAACAACAAAAATTAATTAAATTGAAATATAAACTTGAAATTGTTGATAAATCCATAAAACGAATCAAAATTAAAATAATTAAATGCTTACATTAAATTACGCTAATTAAATAATTAAGCTTAATAAAATTAAAATTTAAAGATATGGGGTATTACACAATCAATTTAAAATCGCTTCAAAGTAGTCATGTATGGTCGTATCGACCGAGAGTGTTATATTATTTTATCATAGAGTAGTTATTATATCAGCATAAAGTAGTAATTGCGTACTTATAATGATTATCATTGACTCCCTCCATGTCGTATGAACAAGAAAATCATTATATTAATTTATACACTTATTAAGAAAGTAATATAAATAATCTTAAAATTATGCCTACACTCTTCATTGAAAAATAGTAAATTTTTTTTAATACACATATAATTAAAAAAGATAAGGATAAAAATATAAAATAGACTTTAATTTTTTTTAAATAACTATTTTTATATAAAAACTTAATGATATAATAATTTTTTTATACATATAGAATAATAATTTAACGATTATACTTCTTTTCACATTCTCCAAAATAAGCTTGTGACACGATATTAAAAAAGGCTTTTATTTAAGAATACTTTGTATCATATTATCATTTTTCTTAAAATCTACACTTGTGCAGTAGAACATATTTATTTTCTTATAAAAATATAGCTATTTAACTCAGAAAAGTGCATCATGCACGATGGGTTCGGATGTATTATAAAATTTATAAATTTTATATATTTATCATAGTATCTTATATTTTTATCCGAAAATGTAGAATCAATGATATAGAAGATTACCGAGAGAAATTAGGTAAAGTAAACTAATTAAGTTAGTTACGATTAAAAAAATATAGTAAAAAAAATTAAATTTAAAATCTCACTTTCTGAAAAAATGAACAATTATATATATATATCTAAAGAACCGTAAGTGTATAAAGATACTTGTCTCAAAAGTTTTTCGCACGTACACTTCTCACAAAAGCAACAACCAATCAACCATCCCCCTACTTGCTACAGCTACTACGTGATCTATCCTCCATCCGGTCTGGTCGATATTTCTTTCTACTCTCTTTCCTACTTCATTTGTTTCTGATTCTCTCTCATCTTTCTCTTCAACCCAAGGACACAAATTGATCTTCATCGGCATCCTTAATTATATCCTCTCTTTTTTCCCCGTCTTGTTCTTTTCTTCTGAAAACGAAGAGAGCTCCCCTCCTTCCCCCCCCCCCCCCCCCAAATCCGACAAAACAATTAGATAAATCAAATGACTGAGACGGATTCCGGGTTTAGCGAACGGGAAGGGAAGTAGGTGGGCAGGGAGCAGGCTAACATCAGTCTTTTTAATTAGTTAGTTAATGTACTACTGATTAGAGATATATAGGATCAGATAAGAGATTGATCGTATACAGCATATGGAGCTATTCCCTTCAGCCGCTCAACCAGATTTAAGTCTCCAGATCAGTCCTCCAAACAGCAAATCCACATCTGGAGCCGGAGGAGGGTGGGGGAGAGCGGCAACGTCAGTGGCAGATACTACTACTAGTAGTGGCGGCGGCGGCGGCGGCGGTAGCAGTGTAGTGGACGATGATGAATTAGTGGATTTTGGATTCTGGAAAGGAGCTCAAATTGATTATTCACAAAAGACCTCCACTATCTCTAATCCCGTCACGTCCCAAAAAGATTATATTACTTTTAACAACCATTCCTCTAATAATAATTCATTCGACCGCTCGTTTTTTGATTCTAATAAACCAAGGGTTTCAGACCCATATTTAGCCCCAAAAAACCACCACCACAATCCTTATCTCCAACACCATTACCATCACCATCAAATCAGTGGCGTAATTAGCGGCGGAGATGGCAGCGATGGAATAATAACAACTAACAGCAACAGTACTATCCACAAAAACATTCACCAACAACTAAATCATCATCATCATCTTCGTTTTCATCCCAGCCACCACCAGCAACAGCAACATCAAAATATCTTACTCCAACAAAACCAGAATCTGAACCAAAACC
This sequence comes from Tamarix austromongolica, assembly GCA_039764185.1. Lineage (NCBI taxonomy): Eukaryota > Viridiplantae > Streptophyta > Magnoliopsida > Caryophyllales > Tamaricaceae > Tamarix > Tamarix austromongolica. Next base: position 78,933,446 of record CM077814.1, on the reverse strand, counting down.
AACACGGTCGGCTAGGTCCGGAACATGCATTCTTAAGACGACCCATAAGGGGTGTACCAGTACTATACTCAAACTCTCCATCTTTCCCATTTACTGCAACGGTACCACAGCCACAGCAACAGCAAGATGCAATAGGAATAAGAAGAAGTACTTCTGTCAACATTAATTGTAACGCCGCTACATCGGCGTCTATTGAAACGATAAATCCCTACCAACATCGCCATTATACTGCCGGCGCCGCCCATCTTCAACACCACAGCCACGATGATCATAACCACACCACCACAGCGGGGCTAATAGGGTCAAGATTTATGCCGTCGAGGTTTCCGACGAAACGGAGCATGAGAGCACCAAGGATGCGGTGGACATCAACGCTTCATGCTCGTTTTGTTCATGCTGTTGAACTATTGGGTGGTCACGAAAGTAAGTTTGAGAAAGACGATGTATATACATTTTTTTTATGCATCTAATTATTATTATTATTATATATATATATATATGTAGTGCAACACCTAACTTTTCTTAATTAATTTTGGATTTGGTATGCTAGTTAGGGTGTTTCAATTTGTATTATTTGACTTATGTAATGGAGATCGTTATCAAGAATAACCTACCTAGCTAATTTATTGTCTTGTTGTATAGTTTCAATGTTTATGCTCTATTTGGGTCTAAAAAAAATTAAGAGAAAGAAAATTAAAATTAAAATTAAAATAGTTTTATTTAATTTTTTCTCAAAAGAAAATCATATAGTTAATCTTTAATAATTTTATTCATTATTCTTTTTCTATTTCATTATCTTATGTAAATAAAATACAAAAATAATATTTTTATCTTTATTTTTTCTTTTCTTTAAAACTTTTCATAAACCAAAAGGAGTATAATTAGATTTAAACAATATACAAAGCTTTCATGGTTTGATTTTTCGACAAATGTATGCATCTATGTAGGGGCAACGCCAAAGTCGGTGCTGGAGTTGATGGATGTGAAGGATCTAACTTTGGCTCATGTCAAGTCCCATTTGCAGGTAATCAATCAAACCTAATTATTCTTTAGTTATATATTATACGCAATATAAACTGAGTCGATACTTTAGACCGAAGTCCAACTATCTTAGGTAAAATGTTGGAATCGAATTTAACACAAAATCTTGCATTGTATGATTTGCATGTGGATATGATAATTGAAGCTATTTTATATTCCATCCATTTTTAAAATATTATGGCCGTATATTTTGAGAATAAATTTGACTAAATGTCTATTTATCTATCTACATATATATATATATATATATATATATTATAAAAGTATATTTTTTAATACAAATATAATAATTAAAATTTTATATTATAATATGTTATATTTTGAGATACACTAATGATCAAGTTTATGAAATAGACAACGATAATTATTTAATTACATAGGAAATACTTAATTTGACTACTCATAAATGTTCGTCCGACCATTATCAGCCATCTAGATGATAAGTTTATGGGGGATTAAAAGTTCGTACTTGTGTTTTGGTGAGAAACTTTTCTAAGGTGAAGAACTCTTCTTCCTTTTTTTTTTTTGTAAAATGATTTTGCTAAAGTAGTTTTTTGGCTTAAATTTATAGGAGTTTTTCAACTTTTATCTACCTTTTTTTATCTTTCAATTTGTGTGTTATATACTACCTACCTGCAATTTTTTACTATTGTTGTTTTAGTTTTTAACACAGTAATAAAAAATAATCCAAATGACTAAATTATCAGTATTAAAACACCATTAAAAATAATAATTATTGTTGGAAACTGAAAGAGATATACACATAAAAAAAAAGCATGAAGCAATTTACATCAAAGGGCAAAGTAGGAAAAAAATTAAAATTTATCTTATAAATATAAAACAATACTTATTTGTGATTAAAACTAAATTCTAACACTTATTTTTATACCACTGTAGTGACTTATGCTTTCCCTTTATCAAAAATAATATTCAATGGCTTAGGTTTCCCCTATAATTAATACATTATGCCAGTCAACCGACCCCTCCTCAAATTCATTTATGAGCAAACGAATATATATTTCCCTGCCAAACCCTATACCTTAAGATACGTAGTGATCAGTAGTGAGTACTTATATTATATGTCTGAAATGAATTAGCTCGGTATGTTGATTGAAAGTAAGATGACGTTGTTTGGGTACAGTTGTACAAATAGTTGTTGTTGTTGATTTTAGTGTATAATTAAGAGGAGAGCTGCAAAAGCTACATTTGAGGAGATAATTAAATGTGTGAGTCATGACCATAGCTTTGGTACAAGAAGAAGTAACTACATATATACGTTGCAAATTCCAATGTCTGACAGCCCAGACCTTTCTTTCTATCTTCCTCTCTCTTTTCTTTTCTTTTCTTTTCTGTCTATAAATTAATTATGCTAATTTCTTGGACGTCGATAGTCCTTGGAATTTGTTTTTTCCCATTTTTTTTTAAAAAAACAACAAATACATGAATACTTATTTTCTGCATTTTTTTTCCGTCCTTGTATCAGATCTGATAGCCATGCAGACCTTTTTCTTACTTGGGAGAGTGAACCTAGCTAGCTTCCTACATTCTTTTACCTTCATCCACCTACTCATAATTATTTAAGGAAAAAAAAATAGTGGAAACAAACAAAACAATGTAATGGATGAGAGATAGAGGTCTAATTGGCAAATTAATATATGATATATATGGAGTGGTATACATTGGCGTCTTAAGGTATAGATTTACTATTAATTAATTTATTTGCAGTTGTAATGAAAATTATGGACGACCTTGATGTTTAAAATATGCCATATCATCCAAAATTAATGATTAAAATAGGCCTCACGTAAATATGGAGCCACATGGCAAGCGGTTTTCCTATTTATGTAAGCGAGTCTCGTCGTGCGTAAGTTGGATATATTCATGTAAGAATTCTTGGCGTTCGAAGGATATATAACTCCACTTTTTTTTTTACCCGCAGATGTATCGAACTGTCAAGATCACAGATAGAGGAGGTCCTGCTTCTTCGGGTAATTGAACGTTATATGCAGACTAATTTCAATCTTGTTGGTGCCGATTATCACTAATAATTATATTGAACCGTTAATGTAAGAATTGTGGAAATAACATCTCGGGTTAATTTATGCTCCCTTCGATTGAAAATATACTATTTTATATTCGTTTTAAAAGTTATTTTATGATACTCTTTTTATATAATTTTTGATTAATATATATTAATGACAAAAGTTTATTTTTAAAATACGTGATGATAATCTATATATTTTAAACCGGATAGAATATATATTATTGTAATGGGCGCAAAATAATGTATTTGAGAGTGGTTCATCCGGTGATGCATCAGAGGAGATATGTGGAGCCGAGAAGAGAGCAAGTGCAGAGCTGCCAAATACTCATCAACCAATTGGAGGAAGAGAAAGGGGAGGAAAGCAATCCAGTGACAAAGATCAGCAACAGTTTCACGGCCTTTGGAGCAATTCATCAAGGTGACGAAATATTTATTAATTCGTTACCTCAATTTATATTTTTGTGTTGCAATTCATTTAATTATTATTATGTAAATAAAAGTTGTGTTCTTATATATATATATATATATAAGTTATCTTAAATTAAAGCTCTCAAGTTTATTGCATTGAGTTCCCTAGGTAGCTAGGTTATGTGTGTGTATATGATTTCGCTCTCTACCCTTAGGTAATATTTGGTTCTAAGAAAGTTTAAGGGAAAGAAAATTAAAATCAAAATACTTTTTTTCAAATTTTTCTTAAAGAAAATTATATACTAAATATTTAGTAATTTTATACCATATTCTTTTTCTATTTCATTATCTCATGTAGACCAAACACAAAAAATTATTTTTCTCATTATTTTTTTCTTTTCTTTAAAACTTTTCATGAACCAAATAGCATTAGAAATCTTTGGTTTGCATTTGCATGCATATGTTTGTGGTTCGTTGGTTGGTTTGGGGAGAAGAGGGGGGGGGGAGCGTCTTTAGCCTGCAGGCGCAAATGATGGAAATCTATTAATATTCCTCCTCAATGGGCTCACTTTCTTTATGTCATTGTTTTTTTTTCTTTCTTAATTAGCAGGGAAGCATGGCTGCATGGCAAACAAATTAGGGACTCTCGTCAAGGGAACATGCAATCTCTTGAGGTACAGATTTTATGCCCGTCCATCCACGCACCATCCATATATGCTTTTCCATGCTAGCTACCCTTCGTTACGCATAGGATATGCATGATGTCCGATATACCTATCATTCAGACTAAAAATAGAAAAAAAAAAGGAGCTAGAATTAAATCAAGCCATCCTAGCGATATATTCTTATACTAATTATAAGATTATATATATTTTTTTTTCATTTTGATAGCTTTACAAGATAATCAGATTAATTATTCTCTCCTTCTCTTTTCGTTTTCATAAAAAGATTGAAAAGAATGCGCGTAACGAAGAAATAAAGGAGACTGACTATGAAAAGTAAACTAAAGTGAAAAAGGAGTTACGCTTGATTTTCACTCTTTGTTCTTTTTCCGTGTGTTTCATCAAAAGTTCTTTTCGTGCAAGGGTAGGAAAAAAAAAAGAGAAAAGAAATAAAGATAGATAAGAGAATATATAAAGAAGAAAGATAGACGCGTTAATTCCAAAAGCTATTCTTTTCATTCATAAGGGGCTTAGTTATGAAATCAATTAGAACGTAACTTATAGTTGACAACTCCGTAAATATCCTACGATAAATATGTTACAATACCGAGAGAGGGCGAGAAGTGGAATTCAATTATAAGGGAGAAGGGGGGGGGGGGGGGAGAAAGAAATATAGTAACATATGTCATGTTTATTTTATGAAAATGGGAATTGCTCGGGGGATTAGGAATAGAAATCGAAGGCCTATATTTTTAGAGATTTATTATCAAGGAAATATATTATATTCCTATGTTATTTCCTATCTATTTCCATAACGTACCAAAAAAATTAAGAAAATGAAAATAATCAGCCCGGTATCCGATCATCTATTTTCTTGTTTCTAAAACATACATTTCCGTATTAATTACCAAATGTTTGCTATCCATGGAGGGAGAGGCACTTGAAAACATTCGAAACCTGGCACAAGGGCCGGCGGTACGTTTGCATGAAAATCAAAGTTTCATTATTAGTATTATTTTCATTTCATACGTACAAATATAGATTATACTTTACAGTATAATTAATGGTATAAAATGATATGGCTGTAATACTAAATTGTAGAGGTATTATATATATACCTATATAGATTATTTTTATTAGATACACTGATTAATATAATCAGTTTGCAATGCAATAAATTAATAGTTTGTAGTAAAATATTCAATATCGAAAAGATTAATTTTCTTATTCACGTTAATAAATTTTGGTGCTAATGTATGCTCACAATTTACTTGGGCCAGTAACTCAAAAATTAGTAGATAACTTTGTTTTTTGTTATTTATTTTGACAGGAATAAGTAGATGAATTATTGTATTAATAGCCAGAAGCAATAAAATAAATATCACGAAGTTTAAAAGGAGGGGGTTGGGAACGCAAAACATAAGCAGAATCTCATGCATGCTAGCTATATGATTTAGGGCCATAGAGCTAAGCTGGCGTCCGGCCTTATAATTTAGTCAACCACACATATTTACAATAAATATACCTTCTGTCCCACCCCTTTCCAAAACTCATTCAATTCAAATGCTGCATGGCACGGATGACACCATTATCTTTCTTAAAATATAATATATTATAGCTGTATTAGACATTATTTTTATAATATTTTTTTATATATTTTTATCTCTATATAATAAAATATATTAATAATAAAATTTTACTTTCAAAATGCATGACAAAAGTAGGTTAAAGAAATACTGGCCTATGAATATTGACCAGTGTGCATGTTGGACCAAATATTTTTTTGTTAGTTTATAAACTATAGAGTCTTGTAAAGGATGATTTGCATGCAAATATTAAATCTATTAATTAGGTATGAAACTAGCTAGCTCCATTGCTGCGGCACCGGAACATCATATATGCGTTAAATGAGATACCGTAGCAGGAATTTTTCGATATTTTTGTTCCAGCAAGTCCAAAATTGTCAGTTAGAGCAGATTTAATTACTACAACTACATAAATTCAAGATTATTATAATATTTGTTTATCGTATCTAATTTAATTCAGGTAATTAGTTGATACCTCCGATTCCGAAGGTGAACTAAAAATGGGTGTGTGTTATTCTATATGTACTCGATGCTACCATTAATCTCATCTATTAAACATATTCCTTGTGTTATTTATCTTTTGCACTAATATTATCTCTTAATTATTACTTCATATAAACTATATATTATAAGAGTAGAAAAATTTATTATTTAAATTTTTATTTTTCAGAAGGAGATGGAAGCCAAGTGCTTAAACTATGAGAGATTATCAGAAGTGAGCTCATCAACACTTTCAGATACAAGTCCGATGACGCCCAACTTGGAGTTCACATTAGGGAGGCCACACCCTCCACAAATAGTTTAACTACTAGTTAATATATATGTCAGCCTGCTTCTTCTTCTTCTTCTTCTTGGTTATATATGATCTGCACCGACTCCGGGAAGAGTACGCGGGCCGGTGCATGAGTAGTACTGTTGTTGCTGCTGCTGCTACCTACTTAGTGCTCATGATTTGGAAATCATTTTTAGTATTTATCTATCTGTATATCCTAAGAATCAGATGCCCACTACTGAGGAGCTAGCTAACAGTTTATAGAAAGAAAGGGGAAATAAAGTAGAGAGGAAAGAGGGGAACGGAAAAGAAGAGAAATTCGACAAAAACAAAGAAGAAAGAAAAAGCAACAAAAGCAGTAAAGGGGTTGGGGTAGGACAAATAATGCTATTGCTGCTGGCTATATCAGAGACCAACTAAAAGTTCTATCGTAATTGATGAGTTGATGACAAATAAGTTGTGCAGCCATCGGAATTGGAATAAATTTAAGTTTGGCTAATTGCCTCTTCTTTCTTTCTTGTATGAGGCACTGGAATTCTAAGAGTCTATGAGAAAGTTTTCCAATACGGATCCTGTAGTTTTCAAGCTTGACAGCGGATGATCGATCGATGATCTCTGGTTACGAGTTGATTTGATCTTGGTTTTTCCATCTTGAGTTCCGTCCTCGCAAAAACACAAGGGTGAGTATATTGACCTATTGTAGGGTTTACAACCGAGCTTAGACCAATCCTGACAAGAAAAAAACCAACACTATATTCACATACGTTCCCTTATAAAATCATATTTACATACAACTCCAAGTTATATTTCATCATAAGACCAAATGGCAATAAAAGTGGCGTTCCACTAGACTTATTTATTAGTATAACTTCCTCTAATTTATCAATGTGCATAGGACTTTGTCCACACTGAACACCTATAAAAATCCTACTCATTAATTAATAGAGTTAAGAGTGAACATATGTCTATCGAATACATCGATGCACACTTTGTTATTTTGAATCGACTTAGTAAGGAATTGATGTGTACCCAAATGAGGTACATTATGAGCATATATATTGCTCTTGTGGGTGTCTTGTCATTTAAGGATATTTGTTTTTAGTGGGAGATTGTTAGTGTTCTTTAATATAGATAAATTGTGGTTATAAAATTAAGGCTATTTTATGTATATAAATAAGATGTTCGGGTGACAGGAAAAATTATTACACAGTTTGGATTGATCTCACAAAGGTATAAGGCGGACTATTAAGAAATAGACATGTTTGGATCACGCCATTGTATTTGATTATAACCTCCCAGTCCCACATTGGTCGTTCATAGTGATTTGGTGCACTTAGGAATCAACAATTGATCCCACAAATCAACACAAGCCTATTTTAGAGTATTTTTAATTTGAGCTACTCACATGCTTTCTAGAATACTTCATGTTTAGATTTCTCTAAGCTAAGTGCACTTAATTATGGACTTCTTAAAAAAATGTATATCTTGTTGATATGAGTGGTCACATCAATCGTTTAAACATCTGCCATCTTCCACATAACTTGGGGTATTACATTGCTTTCCATGCTACACGATCACATGAAGATCCATTTCCTTCAATTGTATCAATATAGGTGATCATTGATAGGTTTAGCTATGAAAAATGTGATGAAAGTCATTTTGATCTTATGTTGGTGTGATTGTTGGGTCAAATTGGCTTTGGGTACATTTTGTAATGAAAACAAAGTGGAGCTCGCTTAGTTGTTTTGCAAATCATGATTCTAAGCTTACAAATAGTCTAAATGAAAGATTGTTAGATTTTATTTTAGTCGATATTGGACTTATATGTAAATATTTATGAATTATGGGCTATCATATCAAGCTAAACCCATATAAAAAAAATGACCAATTGAGGTTTGAAGAAGCTAAATTTTGTATGTTTCTAATCGAAGACTATTGTGTAAAGATATAATATAGTTTACTTCATCAGCATTATAAAATTGAATAACTTAATACGTAGTGATATAGACTATATCTGATGAATTGTAATCATCATGCCAAACAAGTTCCCTTCAAGAGATTCATATTCACTACTCTAAACATGATCCACTTGATGATTCATATTTGTCACGCTAATTAGTAGGTTCCATCTAAAATCTTAAGATGTAATCCCTGGGACCATTTAATATGGACCTCTAATTCATATATATTCATCCAAGATGCTCAATATATACTTGCCCTGAAAAGGTCCAATTCAAAAAAAAAAGTTTATCTAAAAATTTCCTCAATTTATTAATACATATTAGACCTCAATTATCTTTCCCATTAGCAAATAAATATTGAGAAGAAGAACGAGGGTTCTCATGATAAAATACACACTTGACCAAAATGAACAAGCCAACTATATCAATCTCGTGAGTAATTAATGGTTTGTTTAGAGTTGTTTATCAAAAGTAATTATTCAATATAACTACTTACTTTCAAAAGAAGAAGAAAACAATATATTAAATATTTTTGAAATAAGTAGTTATGTTAGATAATTAAATTTGGTAAGTAGTTATAAATAAATAGTAAGTTATCTTGATTATCATAGATTAATTAGATACTTATTTGCTTACATATACATGCAAAATAAATGCTTCATATTCTTGATGTGATCCTGACAAACAATTCTTATCATAAAATATTTCTTTGAATAGGTTGATAAAGTGATAAATGTTAATTTTTAGATGCTAAAAGTTTGAGGTTTGTATTTTCTTTCTTCTTCTCTGACTATTATAATATATTTATAGTAACTATATATATATATATATATATATATATATATATACTACTTATTTTATGGGTGTTATAAATCTAAACAAATTGAAAATATATAAATGCACCAACTGAAAATTTCGGAACATTGAATGGATTGGGTTTTGGGAGGGGTGGGGCACAAGGATCAAGGAAATGATTTTGTAATCGATTGCTTTATGATTGACCTCTCGCTGACGAGTCCATGCAGTAGGATTACTTAATTATTACTGCATGCACTGTCCTCTCTCTCTCACCTTTCTACTATTTTCTGGAGTGTTTTTGTCGTTTCCCATCATCTGGTAGTATTCCCACCACGACCAGCAGCAGCAGCTGCTTGGTCCGTGGGGGCAAAATTCTCATTTCTTCTCTCATTCTTGCAGCAGTTGAACTTGAGGCAGCCTGCGAGTTCCTTTTCTCTATATAGAGATGCGGGCCGTGGCGGGTCAAAGAAAGAAGGCAATACTTTTGATTACGACCACACTGTCCCTTGTTCGTGTCAGTTCCGTCCCTGTCTGCTCTGCTCATCCCGGCATTTAAGGTCACCTCCCGAGAATTTCTCCTCTCTCATTAGTCACGAACCATTCCCTTCTGCTTTTCTTCGTCTCCATTTTTTACTAGGCCTTTCATTATCTATTATGTCAAAATAAATAAATAAATAATATAGTAATTTTCTTCTCATATAATATATTTATTATCTCACTGCTGCCTTGCATGTACGTAATAATAAATTCATGTATGACTTATTTGACCATGATGCATCACATCTTTCTCGTAAGGATTTGCTTTAAGTCCTTGTTACCTTTTTCACGAATTTCTATACCTTTACCCATACATTAAATGTGTTTTTTTTTTTTTCAAATTTTAACTAGTAATTTCCCGTTTCTTGATATAATTAGTGTGAAATCATTTTTTTTGGGGGATACTTTTATCAGACGAGTTAAAAAAACAATCTCAACAAATAGATAAACCATAAATTATCTAATATAATTCTATAGTTAACAATATTATCACTTGGATTGCTATAATATTATTAAAACGTCGTTATTAAACTATATTTTCGATAAAACTTACTCATATATACGGTACACCACTCTCAACTGTAGCTCTTGAATATAATACTTATGTATTATTTAGACTAAATCGTGTTAAGATAAATATATTTTACCTTGCATTGAATATATTTTAGAGCAAATGATGTTTGAAAAATATCAAATGATGGTTCTTTATTAATAATATCAGCTTATAAATAGTTTAAAATATTTTATTTTGTTTAGAGCACAGTCTGTCTACTTTAAAACTATTTATATCGTGCTCTCTCTCTCTCTCTCTCACACACACACACACTATATATATATATATATATTATCCTGTATTTTAAAATTAAATTTTGGTAATTAATAGTTTTTAATATATATATATATATATATATAAATAATTTAAAAAGTTAATATCATAAAAATATTTTTAATACAAATCTAACAATTATATTAAATATTATAATATATTATAATTTAAAACAATTAATAAATTCTATTAACAAAAAGGAGTATATCACTAAATAAGATACATGCACATGCATATTTACTCAGCATTCGATGTATATATTCTTCAAATTACAGCACTGTGCCTTTATATTTATGAAGGTGCAGCAGTCAGCGGGTATAGTACTATTAGAACATGAGATAGCTAGTGCTATTAATGTGCGATTCTTTTCAGAAAAAAAAAGGAGGATCGATCCTGCAAACTTTGAAATCATTCATTCATTATTGCCTAAACTTTTAGACATTTTGCATCGGTGGAGGACATGATGTGACATATCTCCCTATGAATATTAATGTGTCTATCCGGCTAAATTCAGTTTGGTAAATCAATCTAGAAAATCAAGATGATATATAAATAAATATAGTGATGTTTATTGATATTTGTCGCAGCAATTGTAAGCCAGAAAATTAAAAATTAAGACCAAGTGAAATAAAATTTATCAATCTGCGTTAGTTGTATTGTGAGCCGAATCATTACCCTAAAGCAATATTTAAGTCGGATCAAACTTCAATTTTGTTATCGTCTCATCCCCGAACTTAGCACAACAACTTTTGTTCTCGTATGCTAGAAAAACGTGAGAAATCACAGAACAATTGTCCAGAAATTTAATTTTGAAAAAAGAGAGAGTTTGGAGACGTAAAGTAGAAGAGGAGAAAATGATAACTCACGTTACCTTTCTTTGTAAACTGCAAAGTATTTAAATAGAAGAAATTGTTGTGGTAAAACAAGTGTAAAATGATAACCATATTGCCACCTTCATAAGGCTAGCACTAAAGAAAAATGTTTGAAAACATTCAAGTCATGGAGCATAAATCGGATCTTAAAAGTTATTAAAAACAAAACTATGTTTAAAAAAGTAAAAATATAAAGTCCTAGATCAAAGACTACAACCACATTCAACTCGAAATGGATAGGCGGGAGATGACAAGTGCACACATGTATATGTGTCTAGGCCAAGTCCACCTTCCGGTCAAGGCAACTCATATTCTTAATGTAATACTTCACTCCTAACTAATCATAATAATGTGTAATAATGTAAAATTGTGTTATTTTATGTGTAATTAATTATAGAAATATTTTAGGACATTCATGGTTTCAAGATTATTTTGTGCATTTCTATGTGTAGTAATTATACTTTTATGGTTAAATATATTTTGCTTATAAAATGTTATTTATATCTGTTAACTTTTAAGTTACACCTTATAAAATGTTCTTCTAAAAATTTATGTGGATAAAAAATGGGTTGAAATATAAACACAGAAATTCTGATTTAATTTTATTTGTATATGTTATTTCTTTTGAATTTTATACTCAAAATATGTAATTAAGGTATGTTAGCTAAAACTCATATCAAATGCGTGCTAAAAACTTTGAAAAATATATTTGGGTTTGAAATAGATAAATAGGATGATATGGAAAGTTTTTTTTTTTGGTTTTAGGAATAGTTTCAATATTTATTTTTGTAATTATCTTATAAGTTTGTCATTTCAGTGTTAAGTCAATATTTAATATATCAAACGTTATTTTAAATTCATGAAACTTTACATGTGAGTTTAAAAGTTTTACACTTTTTTTTAGCTTAATTGGTATTTTTTTCTTAAGTTTAACCTTTTTGTTGATCTTTCCGTCACTAAAAGTAATCTATAAATCCTAAAATTACTTTTGAGCCATGAAACTCCTTCCCTGCACTTTCATAATCAGATTTTGCATCAATTTGACCTTTATTACATTCATTCAACCAAAATGGGGGCCAAAATCAATTCCTTATGCTTCCTACATACTCTCTTACATCATCATACATTCTCCAATCAACTTTATCATTGAGGTGTGATTCAATCTACCTCCAATCAACTATCTCTATCGCCTCTTTCTTTATCTTTGTACCTCAATTCGTTCATATTCCTCCTTTCACTTTGCATTTGTATTTATTCAACCTTTGGTATAAGTGATCTCCCCTTTTTTTCTTTGAGTTTTTGCCTAAGTGTCAAATAACAACTCTTTTGTTCTTCAATTTCTTTGCTTATTTTTTTTCCTATAATACTTCATCTAGCCCCATTCGTTTTCCCCCTTAAGTATAAGGGTGTTAGATTTAATAAAAAGTTGAAGAGTTGTCCATTCTTTCCTCCTCTTAGCATGCTACCTAATTAATTGTGTATGGGTTCTCTCTTTTTTTTCCTGGTCATTTGGTTGTTTCCTTCTTGGCTATTTTATTTGTTATCTTCTAATTTTGTGAGGTTTTATGTTTTAAGGAGAAGAAGGAATATTAGTTGGAGGATAGGACTCTTGGCAGCTCTTTATTTTTATTTATTTTTAATTAGTTGGGAAAAGAGGTAAACATATGCTCCCACTAAGTGTGTGAAAATCATATGGTAGCATGTTAGAGTTTACTAATTGTTATGCTTAAGTGTGATTTTGTGCTTTATTATGATTTAATGGAATAAATGCATGTACCATGCTAGGTTGTATTTCTCTTTAGCTATTCTAGCAATAAAATAATGTGTCAGAATGCTATTATTATTTACTTTAATTTGTGTGTGCTGGTATAATAGCATGATATAATACGGTTATATATTGTAAAACATTTATGTATATGTTGTAGAAATGGTTCTATCAAAGGCATTTTTTTTTTCCTTTCTAAGACCTTCTTTGCTATTCTAAGCTTACCATTATATTTATCACATGTTTAACTTAAAAAGTTGATATATGTTATGTTGAGATTTGAGCACATATAGGTATAGTAATAAATGATATAAGTTTCATATTTTCTAGGAGCATTTTTTTTCTTTTCCCTTGAAATACGTAATTTTTTAGCATGTATGTCTAATATGTGTTATATTATGTTGAGCATGATAATCATGTAAAACATGTTATGCTAGATATTCATGATCAGGATTTTTATGCGCTAAATGGGCTTAAGTGTGTTTTAGGGGTAAAATGGAAAAAATTTCCACTTTTGAAAATTTTAAAATGTACAAATTTTATGTTAAAGTGTCTATTTTGGTTTTTTGTATCAATGCGATGAATTTTGTTTAATTATTATAACATTTGGTATTAAAGGAAAGCTTTAATGTGTAAATGACTTATAATGGCATTTTGGTCATTTATAACTTATTATGCCTAAAAGTTGAATAAGTGGGCATAGGGTGACCTTAGAAAATTTTATTTGACTTTCTTTTTTACCATCGATTTATATTTTATCATTGACCTTATGGTTTATTTGAATAATTAGAATTAAAGGAAATGGTTACGTATGGAATTATCATTTTATGTGTCTTATGTATGGTTGGTGGTCATTTTAATAAAATATTAATATTTAAAATGGAGGATATTGAGAATGGAGAATGGATTACACTTTCGAGTTAGCTACCCTAAAGACGAGATAGAAGCCTCCAGTCTAATTTGGTGGCTTCGTCGGATGCCTCGACTTCCCTACTAAGTTCCTAGTCTACTCTAATTAGTTTTTATGGCTTCTTAGAAGATATACATACTTAAGAATTAGGTGTCCTAGGTAGGAAGGTAAAATGTTGCCTTGGTATACTAGTATAATCCTTATACTTTATACGTCTCTAATATGTAAGGTTAGAGGATATTGTGTTGTTTTGTCCATAGATATGACCGATGTATTTTATATATCTCCGAGTTATCTCTTGTACCCTCTAAAGTAAGTAAAATGGAAATAAGCCTTTGAAATGAGTTGGTAGTTTCCTTTGTAACATTTTGAATTTTCCTAACCTTAATTACTATTTAATTATACTCATAATTCACTTCAAAAATATTTAGCATGATTTTTCAAACCATTTATATTAAATATGATATTTTACACAAATTCTCTAATTGTGTTGTTTTCGCTCATTTTGGTTCATTCTAAACTTATAAATTATTCCTAAAAATATTTTCAAGCATACTATTTCATTTCGATACGTTCTACATCATTTTTGCTCATTTTGGCTTGTCTAAAAAAATTTCTTAGTTATAAAAATATTCTAAACTTAGACTTATATCCTAGATATTTATACATTTGTTTGCTCCTTTTGAATAGATAATTCGATATATATATATATATATATATATATATATATATATATATATATATATATATATATATATATATATATATATATATATATATATATATATCATTTTACTTGCTCTTATAAGTTTGAGCTCCGAACAAATTTTAAAGTTAAATATCTTTACATATTTGACTTTCTAAATTATTTTGTATCTTTTTAAACCTTTTTCGACTCTTCGTTATATTTTTTTTCACACATTTGTGGAAAAATATGTTTATGTAGATTATCTAATTTTGTTATGATCCTTATTTTTTATTTGTTAAGCTTCAAACCAATTATTATACCCAATATTTTTTACATATTTGGTTTTCTAAACTTATTTCACACCTTTTCATATATTTTTGTAATTTTTGGAGCCCATTTGCTATTTTATTTCCACAAAAGCTTATTTTTGGGCATCATTTACATTTTAAATCACTAATCTAATTATAACCAACTGCTAAACCATCTAGTTGGATCCTAATTAAACTATAACTAGCCTAAAAATCCGACTCACCATAGTCGATTTAGCACCCTCATTTTTGCTAATTAAAATTTTTATTTTGTAGAAGTCTCAAAATAATATGTGTTACTACCATGTTTAGTAAAAATCTGGCCTCATCACCTTATTTATGCTAAGAACTAATACAAGTTAGAAAAAAAAATAGTAGAAGAAAATTTAATAATATAGATAAAAAGTTTACGGATAATACATCCTCCATACCGAGAGCTAAATAGTATATAATGGGGACATAAGAGTCTAAAGAAAAATCAATTTTAGTAAACATTAGCACTCAAATATATGATATTAATTTGTCCTAATTTTTATACCCAAAATTCCATTGCTCGAATGGAATCTCTTCCTATGGATCCTCGCCACACTTTTACGTAATCATATACAAATGTATTCTCAATATGAATTTCTCATATTAAATAAATCACAATGCCTTTTAAGAATTCTATGCTCATAATTAATATAGACGTACAATAACAAGGAACATGCTTACATCATAATCACATGCAAACCCTAAGGTTCTATTTAGTTCTAAGAAAGTTTAAGGGAAAGAAAATAAAAATGAAAATATTTTCTTTCAAATTTTTCTCAAAGAAAATTAAATATTTAATCTTTAACAATTTTATTCTTTAGTCATTTTCTATTTCACTATCTTATGTAAACTAAACACAAAAAATTATTTTCCTCTTTATTTTATTTCTTTTCTTTAAAACTTTTCATAAACTAAATGGAGCATAAAAGGCCAACTACAACCCAACATTCAGTATACTCCTCAAATATCAAGGTAAACCCTAATCCAATTATTAAGAAGAATCTTTAGTGATTCATATAAACTAATTCCAATCCAACTAATTATTAATTTTTAAAATGAATGTACATTATGGATATAAATAAACAAACACATCAAACCATATACCTCCTAACGTCACATTAGAGAGGTCATACAACTTTAAGTCATGCATAACAAACATTTAAATTCTTGACATTAGGCCACAAAAGTCATGTAACCTGAGTAATGTATACAGAACCTCAACACTCAAGTCCTTAAGTGTGCATACTTGTAATACCCCAATTTTTATGAATTAAAAATTTTATTTAAAGATTTAATTGAAAAAGATAAAAAATTAAAATTATAGGGTGTTGTTACCACACCTACTTTAAGTCTAGTTTCCTATACCATTATTATACCTTGATGATGATATGTTATTCCACTTAAATTAGTAACATAAATCATTAGGAAAAAATAAATATTAAATTATATATTAACAATGTTATGATAATGCAAGATCTAAAAACGGTTAAAAATGGTCATAATAAAATAGATATAAAAAGAACATAAAAGTCTAGGGATATCTAGATCAAAAGTGTAATATTCCATTTCTCAAGACCTTGGCATGTATAGGATTTTCTATATTAAAAATATAATTATATTATTTAAAAAAAATATTTCATCTTTTATCAAATTGAAAACCCTAGTTTTATTTTTGAAACATTTAGTTTTCATATCTTAAATCTTTCTCACAAATTCATCTCAATGAGATCTTTTTAGATACCTATGCCTATTCTCCTTATTCTAGGTCATTCTAAACTTTTCATATTTAGAATCCTTAATTTTTGCTAAGATCTTCCTTTTCCTATTCACCAAAATTATTGATTAGAAAAAGATATTATTTATTATATTAGCATTGTAACACCCCAAAATTCACTATCTTTTTTAAAAAGTGGAAGTAAGTAAATTAAAACCCGTGAATTCTGGGGATGTTACCGCCGCACTTAGTACCATACTAGTTATCTCCAACCGTTCCAGTACCAAGTGCTAAGGCTAAAAAGGATTATTTTCAAACTTAAATCGAGGGTTCATAAATAAAATAAAAAACTAGAAGATCATAACATAGAAATCAAAGTACGCATAAAAGTTTATAATCAATAATAAGATAGAAATTAGAGTGCGAAATCAAAATTCATCGGCAAGAATAGTCTTACAATCAATAAAAGGTTTATTCAAAATACTCAATACAAGATAATAAATCATAAAAGGGTAAATACGATACAAAAGAAATACAGAAGGAAATAAATCGCATAAGGAGTAAATATGGCCACGACACTCTCGAACTTTGAGCCAACCATAAGCTCAACACTCATCCTCGTCTGATGTCTCGCCTACCTACATAAAGTTAGAAGGGCCTACTACTCGTGGGAATTAGCATCACCTATAAAAAGGGTGATCAGTATGCTACGTACTGAGTAAGGTAACAGATGCACTAAGGTCGACACATAAGGTCACATAAATCATGCAGGATAAATAAAAGATCATAAGGTCCAACATAATAACATAAGGAATATGAACATTCAGGTGAAAATACAAAGATCCAATTATAGTCTAGATTAATTACTTAATTAATTTCTTATCAAAATTCTTTTCACACCATGTTCTTTATCATGTCCACACGAGTACGGAAGCCCCACTATTTTAGCCGGTGGATCGGTCTCTAGGGCACTCTGGCATCTGGCCACTATTTTAGCCGATGGATTTGTCACTAGGGTAACATATCCTACAATTATTATATGCCGGTGGATCGGTCTAACCCCTTCTCACACGGTGTTGCATTGTAAGTATTAGTGTCTTTTACGTCTTAGCAAATTGTAGGGTTTGGTTTATTGAGTTCGGGATCCCCCACTATTATAGTCAGTGAATCGGTCACTAGGGTAACATACCCTACCACTATAATATGCTGGTGGATTGGTCTCCAGGATACCGCAGTACTTGGCCACTATTATGCCGGTGGATCGGTCTGGGCCCGACTCAATACTCTTCCACTTTACATGATTAATGTCTTAAGTATCTTATTCAGAAATTTTAATCCTAGACATGCATGACTCACTCTCCCCACACCTATCCTCCAACGGACTCTTTCCACATCATCAGAATCATGTACCTCCAATTTGCCCCAACATCCTTTCCTCCATATCCTATCTCACATTAGAAGTCCAATACTTAAGTTTATGGGTCAAGGCCCACTACTTTTGTAACACCCTCAAAATTCACTACTGAAACTTTTTGTTTAATTAAAAGAAAATTAGCGAAAGTAAAATAACAAACTGCGAATTCTGGGGATATTACCGCCACACTTAGTACTAGACCGGTTCATTCATACCGTTCCAGTACCAAGTGCTAAGGCTAAAGGAGAAAAAATACAAATTACAAGAAACTCAACTAAATCAAAGTAGCGTAAGTAAATATAATCCATCAAGTGGTGGTTACAAAACAACGAATACATTGAAATTGTGAATTTAAAGGAGACAGAGTAAAACCCTAACAGTTTCGGATAGTTCCTTACGCTCTTTCCCGATTCCCACTTGAATAGCGCCTAAAAATGACTTGCAAGGGACACTACCCATTGAATAGGCAGGGGCCCCACGAATGGAACCCTTTAGTACTACGGTACTGAGTAACCCTTTAAAAACACATTTAAAAGTAGACACGCAATGTAACACATGATATACTACTATATCCATACATAACGATAGGTGTAAACATAATATTCAGATCCATACATTCACATATTCAACAAGTCAATTAGATATTAATGGTGTATACGTAACACTCACTTTCATACATCCGCATACTTAACAAGTCAACAAAATATTAACAGGTCATAATGAATAATCGATACTTTTGGGGCTTTAAGGCCAACAGTCCATCATTAGTCAATCATCTCGGATTATAAATGTCCATGTGAGTGTGGGAACCCCACTATTATAGCCGGTGGACCGGAAATACATACAGGGTAGAATGCTCTTGACCACTATTATTCACCGGTGGACCGGTCTCCAGGGCAGAACGCTCTTGGCCACTATTATTCGCTGGTGGACCGGTCTAGCCCTGACTCACAATATGTTCCACTGTAAGTAATTAGTGTCTTCCCCGTGTCTTATCGTTTTTACGTTTGGTTTGTTAAGCACAGAATCCCCCACTATTATAGCTGGTGGACCGGAAATACATACAGGGTAGAACGCTCTTGACCACTATTATTCTCTGGTGGATCGGTCTCCAGGGCACCTCAGCTCCTGGCCACTATTATTCGCTGATGGACCGGTCTGGGTCCGGCTCAACATCTCCCTCTTTAAGTGATTAGTGTCTTAATCGTATCTTCTTCGAAATTATTTGACCCTTGACATGCATGGCTAACTATATCCACACTTCTTCTCCCAGGAGGGCCCGTCTCATATCTTGAGACTTCTGCACCTCCTAACTCGCCCCGACATCCTTCCCTTAATCTACTTTCTCACACCGGGATCCCGACTCCTAAGTGTGTGGGTTAATTCCACTCACCGCCTTACTCTAGGGTTTTCTCCAAAAACCCTAATCTGGGCTTATGTGGCTTATCCTTCTCTGCCTTACACATCCCAAGCTCAATACCCTACTTGTCACGACCACTAGATTCAACCCTCACTTCATGCCCCACTCATTCTCATTTATTTTTATCATTTTCCTTTCTTCTTCCAACTTCTCAAATTAAGGTTTCCTCCTAAACCCTAGCTTGGTCTCCTACGCACCCTTATACTGTCCCACGTACTATTTTTTGCCCGAAGTCCCCAGACACCCAAACGACACTTCTATTACCTTCCTCATGCCCAGAGGCAACTTGCCATATGTAAAGTTTGCCCTATGCGGACTCTAACCATCCCATGCAAACCCTCGATTCTCCCACTCTTTCATTTTATTTAAGTCCCCTTTTACTCATCCACTCATGGATCATAGATTATTTAGGTCATCCTTACCTATGTTAGCCAACTTACTTTCCCTTGTTTATCTTTCTCTCCCATTTCTCTTTTGCATGCCTCCATCCCACATCACCACATTAATTATCTTAGCATGCATGTCCTAAAGGGCCACATCACATCACATCATAACTTACAGCATATCCATATTAACACATACCAAAAGAGGGCACATGAACATACATCTGTTCCAAGCCACACCACACATGAAACAGTTAAGATAATAGCATATAGAACACGACATATAATTATATAGGAAATCCGAGGCATGTAGGACACATAGCACACATTCGGCCTTAGTTACACCCTTACTCAGTTTAGGTTACCGAGCTATCTCCCACACTTGTCAGGCCACTAATCACCCTTCGTAATCGTTACACTTAATATACTTCCCATTTGGTTGGTTAGATTACCAATTTGCCCAATTCCTTTATTATAATTAACAAATTGCCTTGTAGTTGGTCAAATTATCAAATTACCCCCTTTAGTTGGTTAAATTACCAAATTGCCCCTCATATTTATCATATTTACCACTTTAGTTGGTTAAATTACCAAATTAACCCTCACATTTATCATATTTACCATTTTACCCTCCTCCATTATTAAATTATCATTTTACCATTCTCTTTTATTAAATTATCATTTTACCCTTCTCAATTATTATAATTACCAAGTTACTCCTTTCCAATTTCCACTTTTACCCCTTTTGCCCACAAATTACCATTTTGCCTTTTACTTTTAAATTAACCATTTTGCCCCTTAACTTCCCAAAATTACCATAACACCCTTTCACTTATAAAATTACCATTTTGCCCTTTAATTACAAAATTACCATTTTACCCTTTAATCACAAAATTACTATTTTACCCTTTAATTACAAAATTACCATTTTATCCTTTAATCACAAATTACCAATTTACCCTTTAATTACAAAATTATCATTTTACCCTTTAATCACAAATTTACCTGTAACACCCCCAAAATTCACTACTAAAAAAATTCGTTTGATTAAAAGAAAATTAGCAGAAGCAAATTAATAAACCGTGAACTTTGGAGATATTACCGCCACACTTAGTACCAGACTAGTTCACTCCTACCGTTCTAGTACTAAGTGCTAAGGCTAAAAGAGTAAAACACAATTTACGAGAAATTCAAACATATTTAAATCAGAGTAGTGCAAGTAAATATTTTATAAGAATATAATCCACCAATGGTGGTTCAAGACAACAAATACATAGAAATTGTGAATTTAAAGGAGATGGAGTAAAACCCTAACAATTCCGAATAATTCCTTACGCTCTTTCCCGATGGCCCACTTGAGTAACATCGAATACGACCTGCAAGGGGTACTGCCCATTGAATAGGCAAGGGTCCCGCGAATGGAACCCTTCAGTACTACGGTACCGAGTAACCCGTTAAAAACGCACTTAAAAGTAGGCACGCAATGTAACACATGTTATACTAATATATCCATACATAACGACAGGTGTAAACATAATATTTAGATCCATACATTCACATATTCAACAAGTCAATCAGATATTAATGGTGTATACGTAACATTCACTTTCGTCCATTCACATACTTAACAAGTCAACCAAACATTAATAGGCTATAATGAATAATCGATACTTTTAGGGCCTTAAGGCTATTAGTCCATCATTAATCAATCATCTCAGATTATAAATATCCATGCGAGTACAGGAACCCTACTATTATAGCTAGTGGATCGGTTACTTATAGGGCAGAACGCACCTAACCACTATTATATGCTGGTGAATCGGTCTTCAAGGCACCCCGACACCTGGCCACTATTATGCCGATTGGATTGGTCTCCAATCGTCCAACTTTTCCACCCACTCTGCCCACCTAAGTACTCCCTACACCACCCTTTAACTAACTACACCGCCCTTCTCCCTCGATTTTCCCTGCACGAGCCACCCCAGTCGTGCAAAGTTTTGTTCTCAATCAACCACTTCTCCACCCTTGCCACCCTTCGTGTCACCCTCCATCACCACTTCAACCGCTACCACTACCTCCTACACCTCCCAAAAACATCTGCAGACCCTCATCTATCTCCCCTACTCTTCTTTTCCTCTTCCTTCCTCTCCTCCTCTCTTTCTCTTCTTCTTCCTCTTTCGGCCACCACCACCGTCACCGTGCACCGCCATCATTGGCTGCACCACGACCCTCACTCTACTCCTCTCCTTCTAGACAACCATAAACACCCATACTCCCACCCTCA
This sequence comes from Tamarix austromongolica, assembly GCA_039764185.1. NCBI lineage: Eukaryota > Viridiplantae > Streptophyta > Magnoliopsida > Caryophyllales > Tamaricaceae > Tamarix > Tamarix austromongolica. The sequence goes on along the minus strand of CM077814.1, from coordinate 78,911,020 downwards.
TTCTTCCTCTCTTTTTTCTAGCACTCAACTTTTCCTTTTTTTTCTTCTCTTTTTTCGGCCACCGCCGCCACCGTTGTGCACCACCACGGGTGCTTCCTGTCACCACCAACCCAAGGTGAGACTACTCAAAGCCCTGAGTGGACTTCAGAGTATGCTCTAAGAACGATGTTCTTTTAGAAGGCCCTTCTGACTTTGTGCGGGTGGGTGGTGCATATTTTTATGCCTTCAATGTTCATGAGGCATCAGGCGGGACTGAGTGTTGAGCATTTGCTTGGCTCAATGATCGGGAGTGATGTGACCGGATTTTCTCTCCATTATTTTATTTCCTTCTATTATTTCTTTCTGTATTGGATTTCTCTTTTTGTAACTTATTACTTTATATTGAGTATTCGAGGAGAAACTTTTATTTGTTGTAAACTTTATTTCTCTTTTTGGAATTTTAACAATGCACTATGGGTTATGATTCTCTTTATGTGTACTCTAATTTTTATGTTATGATCCTTTTATTTTTTTTATGAACTCTCGATTTAAGTATTGATTAAGTATAATAAATATCCTTTTTAGCCTTAGCACTTGGTACTAGAACGGTTGGAGTGAACCGGCTTGGTACTAAGTGTGGCGGTAGCATTTTCAAAATTCATAGGTTCTGATTTAATTCATTTGCTTCCATTTAAAAAAAACATAGTGAATTTTTGGGTGTTACACCATCAATAACAACAACAACAAGCACCAACAATGACGGGCAATGACAGCAAGTCGCACTACCACCATCCGACCATAGTGAGCCGAGCTAGCCACTGGCAAGTGGTCTTCGACCTCCAATGGAGATTCATCAATCTTCACCTGCTCTATTTTGTAATGTTTCATTTGGTATAAATTTTCAGAAACTCTAACTCCTAAATCCAATTGATTTTGTATTTATATGTTACATGATTGATTTGGATGGTTTATATGTATGGTACATGTTGAAACTCTAAAATTTAAAATTTTTAACCTAGTTATATCTGGGTTTTTGGGATTCGTTCGATTAAGATATTTTGGATAAATTAATTTTACAATATGTTTTAAAATATATAATTTCATGTTGTAATTATGAATTTGAGAAATTTGTGTGGAATTAATCGCTATTAGACTTCTAGGTCAAATTCCTTCTGTAACAAAATTGAATTGTATAATTAAGTTGTTTTATTCAATTAATATTCTAATGCACTTTGAAATGTATTCAATTTCATATTTGAAGTGTCAATTTGGGAAAACTGTGGAAAATCTATTGGAATTAGATTTTTAGGGAAAAACTTGCAGATTTAAGTTAGATTGATCTATGCGTAATTTTATTCAATTGATTATACAATTTGCATTATAATTTGTTTAATTTCATTTCCAATCTATTAATTTAATTATTTTAACAAGATTTGATTAGATTTTGTATTTTAGAATCAAAAACCCTAATCTTGTCAAATTAGGTTTTTCCTTTTATTTTTTTATCAAGTGATTATACAATATGTTGTAAAATAGATCTAATTGCAGGTCTAAGCATTCAATTTAGTTAAATTAACACAATTTGACCAAATCATATTTTCGGGTCTAAAACCCTAGATTTCTAATGCAATAATGAAATTAGCCATTTGTATAGTTGTTTCTTTTCAAATTAAATTTATATAAATATTTGAAATGACCTTAATTATGTTCTAAAAACTTTAATTTGGATTAATTGATTTGAATTATCTGAATTTATATATCGAGCTTTAAAACCGTAATTTTTGAAAATGATTATCTTAAATTAGTTATTCTTAAGGTTGATTTTGTTGAAATTACATGTCTATATTTATCTAAAATTAGTTTAACTATATTTTTAAACTATAAGTTTGAGGTAATCAAAGTGAATTGATCAGTTCGTAGTTCGAGCCTAAAAACCCTAATTTTTAGAGATAGTTTTATGAAAATAATTTACTTATACTTCTTTTACCTAGTTGATTACTCTCTTTGATTTAAAACCATTTAAATTATATTTGTATCTTATTAGTGTGGATTAGTTCTTTGAAATTGGTGTGTCCGTCTTTTTGGTTGTAAAACCAAATTAGTAAGTTATTTTTTAAAAATTAACGTATCATCTATTATTCTTTCCCAAAATTTTCAAATCAATTCAAAATGCTCTAAGTGATATTTATTGAACATGATTTGGTTAATACTTAATTTTTAATTTTATATTTTAATGGAACTACATTCTCGTGTCTTAAGTTTTGGATGTGTTTTCTCAAAAAGACTACATATGTACCTTTCTTTGTTGATTAAAATCTATTACTTGAATTATTGATTGATAAGGTAGTTTTTAACCTATTCCTACAATTTCTATTAGTGATTTGGGAAAACATTTTGGTGGATCCTAGAGCTATTAATATCCCCCTCTTTCTTATTTTGCTTAGCTAGGGACTTAGGTAACATTACTTACCTTTGTATATGGTGGATTTATGGGATGTATGTCTTCTTGAAGTGGAAGGTGATGAGTATGCTTTACGTTATTTAAGTATGTGAAATGTATACGATGAGCTTATAACTTTCAACACAAACACATGTTAGCATGCCTTGATTATTGTATGTATTTAGATATGTGAAGGGTTGAGCATGATTATATGGTTAACATGCTCTAGTAATTATGAAATGTCTGGTGATTTTAGAGAATGTTATACTATGTCTCAATTATAATTGTTTTGAAAATTGTATCCTTGGTTTAAGTATGGGTTGAAATTATATGATGCCTTATGTTGGGTTTTTATACCGTGAAATTGATTGGCTTTAACAACATGTGAATTATTCGACTCTTACACCACATGAGATTGTTTGGCTTTAATGCCATGAAACTGTTCACCTTTAATGCCACTCAAAATGGATTTAGTAATAGAATTGTATTTTGTTGATGGAAGTGATTTAAGTGTTGTTATGTGGTCCTAATGTATGCATGGTTAAATCCATAAATAAAACATTAACCACTTAAAGTGAAAGATCTTGATTCTGGACTTGTATCACTTAGGATAACTATTTGAGTTAGGTTTAGTATTCACTTGGTACCATTCTGATGTTATTCTCTTCTATGATCCCAGTTACCTTATGAGATCTTGAGATACCCTCTTCTACTCTATAGGTATCTTGATATATTTCAGTCCCATGCGAGTATACATATTTAACTGATTAGGATCCTATTTACTGGTGATTTGATTATGTTTTTGGGTGCACCAGCTAGGTATAGTACCGTTTGACTATTAGATTATTTGTTACATTTTTTTAGTCTCTGTCATCAAGTCAATATAATGAAATGGTTGTGATCGGGATAATGGAAATAATTGATTATTTTCATTCAGTTATTAAATTTATATTTCAGTATCCTATGCATGGCATTCAATTAACTTATTTACAATCATGCTACCATGTAACATCTATCCTTACCTTATTATCACATGATGTATTATTTTAATCACATATGGGTCTTATATGCATAATGCTATTTTGTAATATAGTTGTGTTATTCGGTCCGAGTTCATGTTTTGTTATACATTTGTACCTATGTGTTATGTCAAATCATGTGTTTATAAGCGTAATTCTACGATTACATGTTCTATTGTATGTTATCAAATGCACTCACCTTTAATATTTATAATTATAATAATCTATGTTAGCATGCCCTACTCTAGTTAGCGCTAGAGCTAGAAAAAGTTGACTTGACCCACCTAACCATATCCGCCCCACACAAAAATCAACATGATAAAATCCGAGTAATTCATCAACCCGATCGAATCTGAAACATACCCAACTCAATGCTAACCCCAAATATATGTGACCTGATTCGACCCAAACATGACCCCCACCCAACCCGTAACCTAAAATCAATCCAACCCATTATCAACTCGACATCCCATCAAATTGACCCATTATCAACCTGATCCTCCATCAACCCAAGCCGCTTTGACAAAACCGAATTCGATATTACCTAGTTATAACAACAACAACAACAACAACATCAACAATAATAATAAATTCACATGTATTATTATTTATTTAAAACTGTTAAAAATATATTATTTTATTAAATTAATTTTTTTATTTTTATTTTGGACATACTTATTCACCAATGATATTATAATTTTACCAAATTTTTTACGTAAAAATACAACATTAAAAAGCCATAATAATAGACAAATAGTAATTAGTAACACACTATTAATCGCACGCTTGTAGAATTCAAACTCAATGATTGTTTATAAGGTTAATGAGTTATATTAATATTGGCGGTCAATGTCTAATTTGACCCAAATCTAAATGATTTGATTCAAAATTAGCTCAATACCCTACTTGACATTTCAAAACCTAAAAAGATTTGATTCGTCAAGTTAACACAAACCAAACCTATCAAATTAACTTGAACACAAAATCACCTAAATATGAGTTTGCTCCACCCAAATCCAACTTGACCCGACAAGCTAACCCAAAATAACTAAACCTAACCCAACCCAAATATGAAGTAGCTCAACCCGTACTGGACCTAACCTAGTAAATTAACTCGATACAACTCAAATCTATAATGAACTAACCCCGACCCAAACAATAAGGTGAATTGAAATGACCATACCTAAACCACAATCAATCCGCAAGGAAATATGACTTACAAACATGACCCAAGGATAACCCGACCTAACAGACCCAATTACCACCTATAGTTAGTGCATGTGTACCCTGCTATATTCATTTCATTTATGAATTCCCATGATACCTATTGAAATAACTGTTATTGTTATGTTATATGCTTCATGAAACCATATAAGTTGTTATATGAGTGGAATGTTATATGTACCATATGTATACTTGAGCATGAGTATTGTAAGTTATATATTGCCATGTCTTTATAAGCATCATGTGTCATCCATGAGTTAGGTATTTTTGATTTATTAAGTACTAGACCTATACTGATACTACCTTAGTTGAATGAGTCCTACAACGATTTAATGATAGTGGAGAGCATACCTCTCATGAAGGATTGAGATTGATTACTATGGTTGGGTTGAAGTCTTGGACTTTGAGAGAGTAGGTCACCTAGATTTTTTATCCCTCAGGGATTTATCTTTACTATTTGTGCCTATTTTGGAATTTTTCCAACGTTGTATTGAAACTTTAACGGTATTGTAATTGAATTATATTTTTTCATTGCTTTGCTAAGGCTTTAAAATCTAAGGTTATTTCACACATTTTTTACTGACTTAATTAGCGATGATTTTGCTCAATGAGATTATTCACTTTCCATCTACCATTGGATATCTCCTTATAGGACTTTATTATCTCGATATAGATGATGTTTGAATTTTAGTTGGAAATTTTTTAGCCTTGAATCTAGCATGAGATAGATGATGGAAATTGATCTTATGTTTGGCTTTGTGGTATTTTTTTATTTTAGTTTCCGCATTATTATTTTAAACGAAAATTTTCATGAGTAAAATTTGGGGGTGTTATAATTCTTGTCTAGTGAAATGGATAGGTACAATCTTAGGGTAGAACTCTCTTAGCCACTATTATCATATGATGTAATATGTAGGTATAAACCCAAAGCAAAACTCACCTGATTACTATTCTTGTTCAGTGAAGTAAACAAGTACAACCAACCCTGACTTATGTGATATTCCACTTTTAATATTAATGCATTATTAGATTGTTGATTATTTACCTCAATATCATCATACAAACACATATATAGAAGCAAAGAAAACCATACAAACTTAAAATATTTATTAAAAACACATATATAGAAGCAAAGAAAGCCATACAAACTTAAAATATTTATTAAAAACACATAAAACACAACCACATATAGATAAGGACATCTCCCAAGGAAAATGCCAGATTTTCCCTCAAAAGCCCTAATTTTACAAGATAAGCATAACTTCTCCCATAATACCCATTTTACCATCTAATTTAGGAAAAATTCCTAAAATATTATCATTGGTGAGATATTCAAAAATAAATATCTAAATCTAATGTCTTACACATGTGATAATAGCCTACCTTTAGGGTTATTATTCATAAATCCCTATGAAACCCTAATTTTATAATTTAGTCATAACTTTTCCTATAAAACTCATATGAACACAAACATTAATTCACATTCCTAAAATATCATTATTAATATCAAATATGAAAATTGAGGTATAAATCCAATGTTTTACATATGTGATAACAGTCTACTTCTAGGGTTACTATTCTCAATTTGTTATGAAACCCTAATTTCACAATTTAGTCATAATATTTTCCATAAGGCTCATATGAGCACCAAACTTAATAAAAATTCCAAAAATGTCATTATTAATATCACATATGAAAATTGAGGTCTAAATCAAACATTTTATACATGCGATAATGACCTTGCCTTTAGGGTAACTATTCCCAGTTTTAGCTAGTTTCTTATTTTATTGGACTTTAGCCATTAAAAATTACTCCAAATATCTCACATAATATATTTAGAATATTTTGAACCAATTTAACACATTAAAATACCAAATACTTCATATTTAATGCATATTGACCAAATTACCCTTAAGATAGCCAAAATGCACATATTTTCACACAATTGCAAGTCTTAATATCAATTATTTCCAACTTCTAATATATATCATCATGAACCTACTTGAAAAAATTTATTAACCACTTTTCATACCTATAAAAATTGCATTAAAATACCATAGTTCATATTATATTACTTAGGGTATCAAAATGAGATTTACAACATATAAGCCCGTACTTTTCACACATTCTCACTTTCCATAGATTCGATACCACATCATTATACCACAAAATTATCAACATAAGCGTATCATCATAATAACATCAACCATGAGTTTTCATACACATTTACACATTGCACACAAAAATCCTAACTATGACATGTATCCTTTCCAAAAATGTCTCTTGTTACTAAACACATATAACCTTAAGATTCCTCCTATATGGCCACCAAAAAACCCCTAATAATCAAGGTTAATAAATTGTTATAAATTAATAAAATAACCAAGGAAAAGATAAGGTAAAGGAGAGTCAAAATGGAAATAACTTAAGCAAGAAAGTCACAAAAGTCTTGAACTAGTTACAATAGAATTTGGTGCAAAAAAGGGGTGTAACATCATAAATTGGTGTGTCAAGTAGGGATGAAAATTGAATAGGTTTTACCTAAAACCCAATAGATTTTATCAATTGGATATGTAAGTGGATATAGATTCAGATATAGAGAAATGAGAGAATTATTTGCCGGATTTGCTTATGAATACGGGTAAGGGATCCTCAAATCCATACTAACATGCATATCCATACCTACACTTGCATCCATTTAACTAATATAAAATTACATTTTTACCCTTAATTTATATAACCTTCAATATATTTTATAAGGCTAAAAGTGAAAATATAATTAAACTTTAATAATCTAAGTATATAATTCTAACAATGCATAATTTTTATTTTAAACTTAATGGGTTTTACCCAATGGTATAAAATGATATGGATAAACGGATATGGAGGAGAGAAAAAAATACCCATCAAGTTTGGATACGGATATGGATATAAGTTTTCTTATTGGGTTTGGATAATGGATAGGTGGTACCCAATCCGTATTTCATTCGTTGTCATCCCTAGAAACAAAGAGGTGAGAAACGTGAGAGACTCACAAATCTAGGGAGTGACGTGTGAGATCCTAAAAATGAGGGGGTGTAACATGAGTTTTTAGTGAAGATGGGGGTAGTGCATCTTGAAGAAATGACGCAAGGAATGTCAGTTTGGCGTGGGTTTTTGACATGGTGTTGGTGGTGTAGTTTTGGGGTATTTAGCATGAGGTTGTGATGAAATTAATTTTTGGTGGTGTTAGGATTTCACGCAACTAAGGGATGTTTGTGAAGGAAGAAGGCTACGTGAAGGACAGATGCAACTAATGTGTATAGGGCGTAAAGCATCGATGCAACTATTAGGTATTTGGTGAATTTTTATCACACATGGAGTCTTGAATAGCATGAGGCTTTGAGGATACAAGGATAGGGTTGCATGAGGTTATATAAACTACACAAAGCTTCGCTGGGGAAATATGGCAGAACGGCAACAAACGAAGGACAGAGGGGCCGAGGGGAGGAAGAGTTAGTTTGGGGAGGGTTTGCGTGAGTTTTAAAGTGAAGTAAGTAGTGGAAAGGAGGGATATTTATAGATAAATAAGGATGAGGCATGCAAATTAAGGATGAGAGGGACGAAGGTGCAAGGTCATGGAGTTAGTTTGGGCATTTCACATGGGACATAAAGCTGGGGAGGAAAGGGACAAAGCATGATGGTTGGTGGTGCAGATTGGGATGTAGGCCAGGTGCAGGGCAGTGAAAGGAGTAGGTGAAGGTATAGTGGATGGAAAGGGAGAACATGCAAGGAGGTGATGCATGGATCTAAGAGGAAAGGGGAGAAACATGTTGATTAGGACAAGAGAAGAAGGAAAACTAAAGAGAAAAAAGGACAATGAAAAGGAAAAAAGAAGATGGAATTTTGAGTTATGATTAGAACTAGGTCTAAATTTAAGGTTAGGAAAATAAGGAAACATTAATTTATCAATCATCTAAGGTTAAGATTAGGTTAAAATATTAATGACCCAAAATTAGGGTTAGATTTAGATTTATGATTAATAAATTAGGGTAAGATTAAAACATCAAGTACTCGAGATTATGATTAAGTTAAAATTTAGAGTATTATGCATATCCTTATGGCTTATATGATTTCCTAGATTATTCCTTTAGCTATATTTCCTTCTATGACACCTTTTGAAATACATTCTAAAGATGTTATATGTGTTGCCTTATTCCTCTATGATGTTGAATCCTTTATGATTCCAAATTATGTATGCCTGTATGTATATATATGCCCTAGATTTCTAGTTTGAAGTTGTCCTAGGAGGTTAAGTGTAAGCATGTACCATGTATGCTTCATTATCAGTATGTACCATGTATGTTTTATTGTCAGCATGATCATTATAATAGGAATGTGCTTCCTAAAGTTGTCTATAAAATATGTTCTCTTTGTTTATGTATAATCAATTCCATTATTAGCATGATGATATATCATATAATAAATTACTCAATGTGAATCATACTTATATGAAATAATTAGGTCTTACACAGTACATTATTCGTACTAATTACAACACCATTTAAGTTTATATAGGTTTCTCAAGTCTTGCTTATAGGTTTAAGAGAGTCGAGACATAGGTCAACTCAATAGACATTTTTTTTAGATCTTTGTGATCCTATATTCCATTTTGTTTTATCTCATGTTAATCTTTGTTACATATCTAGACCTTACATTTATATTTCATATTATTTTTGTAAATCTTGTATCATAATTCGGTTAGGTGATAGTCATACCTGACTCATAGGATATGATTTTACTTTTTAGCCTTGCATCCTATATAGGTTGGGTAATGATTTTACCTCTCATATGTTAGACATGGCAGTAGTACCCTACATTTCTTATTTAGCTTCCACAAAATATATTATAAAACAAAAAAAGTTGATTGTAAAAATAGATGTGTTATAGAAAAACATGCCAAATTAGATATTAAATAGTCCTAACTCTCAACTCCAAAAATGTCAGCTTGATACACTCACAATCAATCCTACAAAGTCACTATTACCTATTGAATAGGTAGGGGACTATAAAATGAAATCTAATAATACAACAATATTGAGTAAACCACTATATGGTACTAAGTATGCAAAGGTCGCATGGAGTCCATAAAGGATGTCATAGGAGAACACATAGTATAAACATACAAGATCATATATGCAATAGTAAAATATGGTAACCATGCTAGATAAACAATTATTACTAAGGCCACATACTCTATCTACCACTTCACTTAAACCATAATATGAAATGTAATAACCAAAGAATAACAAGGGTGTTTCCTCAAGAAAAGAGATTGAACTAGACTTAATAAATTTCTATAACAATCACATTATCTCTCATAATTTCAAAAACTATACCAATAACTTCCAAAAATCCACAAGTATGGCATAAGGGAAACTATTGACCACAGGTAGGGCACAAAGGCAACTATAGAGCATAGAAAAGGCACGAAAGCAACTACCGAACCATAGGTAGGACACAAAGGAAACTATCAACCATAGTTAGAAAATGAAAGCAACTACCAACTATAAGTAGAGCATGAAGGCAATTGATAACTTTCTAATTCAATACCATTCCAAATCCAATAATTACTTCTAACTTATTTCCTCGAGGGGATATCATCTCAACCTAGAGATACTAAGGTAATTTGGTCATACTATTATATGAAAGTAACAAAGTATCGTACAAACTATCAACCTAAGGAAGCGAAGGTACCTTGGTCATACTAGCATACTAAATAATTACGATACCCTATCGACGAGGAAATATAATTCATAAGTATGCATACCCTTTAAAAAGACTAAAGATTTAAGTAGATTAAGATGCAAGGGCTTGGCTGGGGCATTTAGACACACCGATAAAATTCAAACCACACAGTGGGTTTAAATAATAATATTTTAATAAGGTGATCATGAAATCACATAATACATAACAACTCAAATTTTCATACTTAACCACTTTTACTTATTTCTAATAATTCAAGTTAACCCTATGCTCAATGTTTAAAATAAGGTTAAAGTCAACACTAAGGTCAACCTACCAATCTACTTAGGTCATCCTAGATCTAATTATTCACTTTTAGACACATTAGGTTATAAATGACCAAAATTTCTTTAAACCTTAATTACCACGATATTTTCCATTTTAAATGATAATATTATTTTATTTAATAATTTGATATGAAATGGATAAAATATGATAATGGGAATATTTTAGCATGTGGTTAAATTACCAAACATGGAAAATGACTACTCTGCACCTACACATGATTAAATACATAAAACCCTAATGTATATATCTAATTCATCATAAATCACATACTTCCATACTTAATATTATATAATTATATATTAGACATACATATTGGAATAAAATAAACATGGTAAACTTAAAAAAAAAAGATTCCCTCTAAGGCATATAACAATAATAATCATGCGAAGCTACACTTAAACATGTTCATCCTATCATATTATATGTGTACAACATGCATAATTTATCCACAACATTAAACCTATTCTACCATGTTTTTCATACACATAATAGTTTAACATGATCCATAGTTTCATGCTAAATATAACACTTGAAGATAATGCTTAGTATAATGTAAGAATTGGAACCATAATGTGCTATCATGTGATATTTAAAATTTTAATAGGGCATATAGGTTGCCTTAATTTTAGCTAAAAATAAGAATATAAAAAACATAATATAAATTATTAGCGTCCACTAATCCTCCTCCTTTACTTAAAATAATAACAAACAAAACACATTAGCAACTAAAAAACAAATGACATAATGGAATAACAAATCTAATAAAGCTAACTAAATAAAAATGCTTAACAAAGTTGTGCTTATATAATTGGTGCCAAATGTGAGTCATTCTTGATTAGGGGTTGGGCTTCGTGAGCTAGTCAAGCCATAGGGGCAGGGGTGCATAAGGGGATGTCATGTAGTATGGTTGGTTGCATGAGTTACAAGCAAAGAAAGGTGGTGGGTAGCATGGCTTTTTCACATTGGTTTTTGGGACAAGCATGTAGGGTGGCCGCTAGAGAGAGATGATTGCATAGAGAACGCACGTAATAGCAGTTTGGCTGTGAGGAGGTGTTGGTGCTAGGAGAGGCTGAGAACGTGAATTACAAGAAAGGTGGGTAGGTGTTGGTGATGGATCAAATGAGAAGGAATGGTGATGATGGTAGTTTCAAATAAGGGAGGAAGAGATAGCTAATTGGTGGCTAAGAAACCAAAACACCTAAGAATAGGGGTTCAGAGTTGCTTGGTCGAGATAAAAATGGAAAGAGGAAGGAGGTTGTGATAGCAATATGATGGAGGAGGATGTATGGGGAAAGCGGTGCAAAACTCTAGGATGGGGAGAAAGTGGTGGAGTTGGGTGATCAATGGCATGAATGGAGATAGTGTTGGTTCGGCAAATTAAAAACTAGAAATGGAGGGGTATAAGTTGTGTTCAAATGAAAATTAAAAGAAAGAGGTAGGGACAAATTGTATTGCGACCAAAACCAGGAAGATAGGGTGTTGCGGTGGTGGTAAAAAATAGGAGGGATAAAGGGTTATGTAGGTGGTGGTGATGCATGATAGAAAAAGGATGGGAAAGGGTTTTTGATCGTATGATAGGGGAGATGTGAGGGTGGGTCATTTGTAGAGGAAAAAAGGAGATTGTGGGGAGTGGGGGTGTGTGGGATATAAAAGACATAGTAGGAATAGATGAGAAGGGAGAAAAGGGAAGGGGTTGACAGTTAGTTTAGGATTTAGTTTGGTTAGGTTAGGGTTTTTTATGAGAAAACCAAACCAAGAAAAATAACTAGTTAAGAGTGAGGATTAAAGAAAATGAAGAGGAAGAAAAAATAATTAGGGTTATCTATTTTAAAAATGGTTTGGATTACAATTTAATGGTTAAAAATATAATTAAGCCAAGATTTAGGGTTAAGCTTGAATGAAAGGCTAAACACGTGAAAATAAATGACAAAAAATTATGTAGTGTTATAATACTACCTATAAGGATTGTGATTTCCTATGAGTATAAATGAACCATTTGATCTGGAGGAACAATTGTGCACTCGGTGGCCCTACTAAGGTACGAGATCAATTTTCAATCCTCAAGTTTTTTACTTTAAGTGATTAGTATCTTATTCAAGTCAAGAGTCTTATTCAACAAGAATACTAAGGTTCAATCACAACAATCAAATCAATAAGGCCCACAAAGGTCATGACAACCATTATCATCATGGCATAAGGTTAAGTGTCACGTCATAACCCAAATAATTATTTCAACTCAATTTGATTCAATTCCTTATTAAATAATTATTCTAATATAATTTCCAATTCCAACCCTTAGGGCCTCTATGAAGGTGAAAATCAAAGCCCACTCCATAGTCAACTAGTTCAATTATTCACACTAGATAGATTTCTGTTTTAAATGGCCAAAATGCCCTTCAAAACCCTTGTTATCACCTCTTATCCAATTTATCACCAAACTTTATTTTAAAGAATACCTCTCATGAAAAGACTAAAATGCAATACTACATAATACTCAATCATGTAAATATATTCTATGCCATGTAAAGAAGACTATATTACCCCTAAATAGGAATTTAACATATTACATACGCCTTAAGCATGTATTTCCAACATATTATAAAGCTCATTCTATTCATGCATCATGAATTTCAGGCATACATAAGCATTCATGATGGAAACTTATCACGACATATGCAAAAGGAGATTTATGCCCCTAAGGCATACAAACAAAGATTCATTTAAACTAACTCTAATTATGCTTGAATACTATCATGCTACATATCATAATTTAACTAAAATATGTAAGGATATATGAGTATTAATGGAATATCAGAAAATGGCCTAGAAAGGTGAAAACCCTAACCAAACCCTAAACCCTAGGCATGCATAATATTCTAGTGACATTTTACGTACTAACACATGCATAGATTTCCATATTTTCAAAGTAATGAAAGAATGCATGATTATTAAATACAAACATGATATTATACAATATTTTAACATTTATAACTTGCAAATAAAAATTTCATCTATTCATGATGCTCACTTTCTAACACAAGAACAAAAAAAACCGTCATAACATAAGCCTAGTATGATTCTACTCTAAAATAAAACCTATCATGCTCACAACTAAATATTACCATGTAACGAATAATTGGATTTATCTCAAAGCTATACAAAAATGCACAACAAAATGACTCCTCCAAGAATCGATTAAGCAAACACACCCAAGAACTAATAAAACACAAATAATAACTATCATAAATCAAACATTTTGAAGCAAATGACAAAGGAGACAATCGAACCTAAGGCTGGATTGCACAAAAGGCTAGCAACGTGAATGATTCACGTTGCCTAAGTTCCTCAACATGAGGATTTCAAGCAAATTGAGTGTGACCAACGGCCGCTGCTCATGCTAGGAATGGCTGGGTTTCGTTTGCTGCTCACTCAGGGTGGTGATCATTCACGTTGCCTAAGTTCCTCAACATGAGGATTTCAAGCAAATTGAGTGTGACCAACGGCTGCTGCTCATGCTAGGAATGGCTGGGTTTCGTTTGCTGCTCACTCAGGGTGTTGATGTTCAACGTTTGCAAGTCGTTGCTGGTTGGTTGCTATGTTAGATCTTCACGCTACAAGGGAGGAAGAGCAAGGCAAGTTCACGTTGGGGATGAGTTGCATGCAAGGAGTGGCTGGGTTGCGTTGGTTGCTCACGCGGCAGGAGGGGAAAATACAAGGCTTGGAGAACATTGGGTTCATGATGGGGCGTTGCTTCACGTATGGAAGTGTGGTGGCTAAGTGAGTTTTGCACAGGTGGGGGTTCCTCATTGGTGTTGCACGCAGCAAGGACGAACAAATGCTGGAGGGGTTCTGCTGGGAAGGAAGTTCGCGGTGGGGTGTGCTGGTGGCGTGAAGAGCTCACATAGGTGGGGGTACGGCACGATAATTCCCAATGCATCAGGGGCGGTGTTGGACTGGTTGCGATAGACACAAGGACGAAGGGCGAACAAGCGGAACCAAATGGAGAAGAGGGGGGGGGGAGTGGAGCTTGCTGGGGAAATGAAGACCAAAGCAACGCAGGAGGAGGAGGGAGGTTAAGGGGTCGTTTGCAGGAGAGAAAAAAATGAGGGTGGAGCTGTGTTGTGTAAGATCGAGAGAACGGGGTAGTCGGGGTTAAGGACAGTGCAGGTCGCAGAACGTTCAGAGGACAAGGCAGGGGACAAAACGTGAGGGAGCTGGTTGCAGTGCAAGGATGCGTTTTGCAGGAGGGCAGATCGGTGCAACAGAAAGCAAAACTATGGGGAAAGGGCACACAACATAATTTCAGAAACGCAGGCTGAAGAAGGTTGGGGTGGTGTGCATGGTTGGGCAAAAATTACAACTTAGTGTATAGTTAGGCTTTAGTTTGGTTGGGATTTTGGTAATAAAACTACGACCGACTGGGACAAAAAAAAAATGGATAAGGAAAGTCACGTCAGAAAGACATTTAAGGGGTTAAAGGGTTGGATTTATGGGTTAACTAAAAAGGAATAAAGACCAACAAAAGATTGAGGCTTATATATTCATAATTTTACCCCATGAATACTTCTTAAATTTATAATCTGATTTAATTATAATATATTACTCTATGTTACTAACACACGATAATAAAACATTCGACCCTACAATAATTTCTTTTATTCTTAGTTTTTATTATAAGCTTACGATAATAAAACATTCAACCCTACAATAATTTATTTTATTCTTAGTTTTTATTATAAGCTTACTAAAGCTAGTAAAACTACTTGTTATGTTTGAAAGAGTATTAACTATTTGTTATTGACCTTTATGGTCAGTTATAAGCTTGCTAAAACTAGTAAAATATTTTTTTAAATTACGCTAAAAATTATTAGTCAGAAACGCTCAATCAAACATTCTACAACTATGCGTTGCTTCTGCCAGAACAATCAAATGCAATCATTCAGATATTACTTATGCACGACTGCCTTTCTTTCCCTTTTTCTTTTTGGTACACAAAAGGATTCAAACCCCGGTGAATTACAAAGCAGTCGTAGCCGATCATAGTATTTAGATGTAGAACAGCTGAGCAGTTATTGCTTTGTCATAACATTCCAATCCCCCCACCCAGAGTCTGCCACCTTCCAAGTAAGAGGTTCAGCCTGTAGCAGTACGAGATGAAGTTCATACCTTCGCAAGGTTTGTTTAGAAGAAACCCAGACCCTCTTTTTTTTTCTTTTTTTCTTTTTTCTCAAAAGCTACGAAAGACAAACCCTAGTAAATCCAACTGGACTTGGTGGATCGGCTCAACAATGTGGTCACAGTATCATATCAATTAGAAGAATGATATATGTTTGTCATAAGTTTTCCGGAACCAAATTCGAACTTGCTACGTCCCTAAGTAAGTCTTTGTAACTTGCATATGTGTAACATAACTAAAGTAAACCTTTGAAACAAATATTTGTTCCTCGCAGAAATTAAACAAACAAATTTTTATCCACTGCCATTAGGTTAGGAGTCCATGCGCTCTATCGGAAGCCACAAACATGTTGAGTAATACATATTTGGGAAGGCCTTTGTAGTATGTTTGGATTGAGATTAAAGAGGATTAATAAAGGTGAATCAATTAATTTATCCTATTTACTATTTTTAATAACTTTACTTGGATAAATTGGGGTTAATATTTTACCGAGATTAATCTCGCTTTTATTAGCCTCCGATTTCAGATGTAGTTGAAGTAAAAATAAAAAAAAATAAGTATATTTTTTACCTGATAGGACTAAAATACCCCTAAAATCCTATACCCCTAACCTAATAGGGCTTATCTATTTAATATAAGGGTATAAATGTTATTTATTTATTTTTATTTTTTACCTTCATTCACCTCAATGTAAATATAATTTTTAAAACATTCACCATGATTCACCCAAGGTTAATTTCATACAACAGCATTTTAAAATATTTATCTCGATTTACTTCCATTCCTTTCACCTAGGTTAATTTTTAATGTTTACCCTTACTTTGATTCATCCCAATCCAAACGGATCATTCATGTTCGTTCCAGGCAACTTACCATATTTTTATGAACTTATTATATTTAACCCCTTTCTTTTCATAAATAATAGACATCACTAGATTCAGATGAGCTCAACACTTCATACTTTTTATTTGCCCAATACACCCAAGTTTGAATGAAGTTCGGGTATAAAATTTACGAGGTCCTAACAAATAACAAACATATATTTAGATATAAAATAACAACAACAACAACAACAATAATAATAATAATAATAATAATAATAATAATAATAATAATAATAATAATAATAATAATAATATATTTAATATTATCCATAATCAGACATAGATATTTGTTTATAATTGTACTTATCAAAGTTTCATATTTTAAAAGCGAGCTATAATAGTGTAATACCCCAAATTGAGCGGAGTGGTATAAAGATTGATATGACTACTTATATCAATATGGTATACCATCATTTTTGTGATTCCATACTCAGAACTCCATAGTTAAGCGTGCTAGCCATGGAGCAATTTTTAGAATGGATGACCCTTCTGGAAAGTTTTAGAAATTTTCTTGGAAAGTGTATGAGTGAGAACAAAGCGCGCTGAAAGGATTCATATTGATTTGTGTGGCCAGCCGATCTATCCGAAAGCGTTCTAAGGTAGCCCCCGTGTCGTCATATCGACTCGGAATATTGTAGATAGTCTAATTATTATTAGTATCATCTACATCTTATTTTATATATGACATTAAATAATTATGTACCTATTCATCACACATACGATTTCGTAACTTATTTTTAATAAAAACTCATTGCTAAGAAAGTTCTTTCAACAATTACGGTAGCTACCAGCAAAATCAAAGTAAGCTTCACAAGCATATAAACTAAAGGATACGTAGTGTGCCTTTTTTTCATCTAAATTCCTTGAAAGATCACCAAATCCTTTTAATTTAGAAAATCTATCATCAGATTGAGTTTCTAAATATAATTCTCAAGCCGATTATCTAGTATTACAAGATCAATATCAAAAAACTCATCAGGATAAAACTTTGTTAATCTAATCAACGAATCTATATCAAACGCAGATAATAACTTTGATTGATTGAAGCATGCCACATAAGACAACAATGTAGAGCCTATCACATAAAAAGGTGATTGAAGTTCCCTTTAAGTGCAAATCTAATATGTTGTAGAAACAATCAAACTTGTAATGATGCATATATGTAAGAAATGGAGCCAACCATTGTGACTTATTTTGTAATATTTCATATTATTGAAATTCAATTTTATTAAGTTTAATGATTTTTTTACCATAATGTGATAAAAACATTTAACTATTTTAATTTTACTTTCTTTTATGATTTTATCGATGATTTTGAATTCATATTAAAATTTAATTAATCTTTGTCATTAAAAATCATTCAAGATAAATTTTTTTATAATCATGATTTTATTATATTCATATGATTTTAATTTTCTTTTAAAAATATATATTTTCATTCTTTCTTGTATTTTAATTTTTAATATTTTAGATTCATTTTTTATTATAATTTCATCATATGATTACGAATTTATTTTGGAGTTATATTTTATTAATGAAATAAGATATTTAAATTATAAAAATTCCCATTAAAATTGTGAAATTATTTCAATAATATTTATCCATAGAAAACATTTCCACATATGAATTTATCTGTCTTACGAAGTTGTTAAGATCATCGGAAAGTTTTAAATTAAAAATATTTCCATAACTTATATATGATTTTCTTTCTTAAATTAATTTTCTTTCTGAAATTAATTTTCTTTCATATTATCCTATTTGGTATACGGATGACGTTTTTTGAAAATTATTTAAATTAATCTCAACCTATTAGTATTTGGTTCAAATATTTTCTTATACTATTTTAAATATTTTTCAAGGTCTTATTATGTATTTTTTGTAAATAATATAGTTCTTTGTGTTTATTAGTATTTTTTTTCTAAAATCTTTTCTAAAACTATTTAAATAACCTTTATATTGATTTTATACCTTCGGATCATTATGAAAGAGTTTTCGTTAAATGAGTTTCAAATAAAAATTATCTGTAAATATTTTTCAAGTATTTTATACCATTACATATATATATATATATATATGTATGTATGTATGTATATTTACAAATAAATAAATAAATAACAACAACACCCATCGGTCCCCTCCCCCACTTTCTTCTTCTTTATCTCCCTCTTTTCTTTTCTCTTCTCTCTCTTCCCTTTCTGTGTACAAACCAAACTCGGAACCCTATCTACTCCTTCATCGACCACCAGGTCCACCACACCAGCCACGATCGGCTACCACTACAACAACATTAGCCTTCTCCTTACATTTCCTTCATCTCCATCCTCCGTTACATAACCGCACAAGCAACAACAACAATGAGGAACAACAGTAGTAATGGGCAATAGGAGGTCACACTGCCATCATCTGTCTACCTCTAGCATCACCCGACCACCAATGAATGTCCCTTGACCTCCAACGGAGCTTCCTTGGTTTTCACCCGCACCGATTCACATTGTTTCATTTGGTATAAATTATCAAAACCCTAACTTCGAAATTCAGTAACTTTTGCATAGATTAAATTTAATTAAGCTAAACTAGTTATTTAATTATGTATGTATATGTCGTATGGTTGATTTAGAGTAGTTGATTGTTGTTTATGTGGTCCAATTATGAAAATTGGAATTTTTACCAAGTTATGTTTGGATTTTTCATTCATCCGATTATGCTATTTTTGATAAATTATTTATATAATATGCTGTAAAATATATCTAACTTTATATTGGAATTGTCATCTTGAGAAATTAATGTATAATTAATTAAAATTTGATTTCTAGGTCAAAATCCATGTGTAATGAAATTGAATTGTATAATCGATTGTTTCATTCAATTGATTCAACAATATGTTTTGAAATATATTTAATTTTATGTTGGAAATGTCAGTTTGGGAAAATTATATGAAATCAATTAGAATTGGATTTTTAAGTCAAAATTCTTGCATATCAAAATTGGAACATGTCATCGAGTTATTTTATTCAATTAATTATATAATTTATATTAATATTCATCTAATTGCAGCCTCAAACCGTCAATTTAAATATTTTAACGATAATTGACCGAATTAGCATCCTAGACTCAAAAACTCTAATTGTGTTCAATTAAATATTTCTTTTATTATTTTTGATCAATTGATTATAAAATATTTTATAAAGTATGTCTAATTGTATTTCTAAATATTCAATTTAAGTGAATTAACTAAATTCATTTGAATATCATTTTGACCCTAAAACCCTATATTTCAAATGAAATTATGAAATTAGTCATTTATATAATTATTTTTATAAAATTGAATTAATAGAAATAGTTTAAACTGCCTTAATTACATTATAATACCTTTAATTGTGATTCGTTGATTTTAATTATCCAAGTTTATGTCTTGGGCTTTAAAACACTAATTTTGAGAAAAGGTTATCTAAATTAGCTACTTGCAATATTATTTTGTCTATATTGATTATCCAGATTTATCTAAAAGTAGTTTGATTGTATTTTAAAACTATCAATTTAAGGTAATCGAAGTGAATTGGTTGGTTCGTAGTTTAGGTCTAAAAACCCTAATTTTTGGAGATAATTATATGAAAATAATTTTCTTATGCTTCTTTCACTTAGCATATTACTAAATTTGATTTAAAACCATTTGAATTATATTTTAATCTAATCTGTGTAGGTTAGTTCTCTGAAAATGGTTAGTTTCTCTTTTTGGTTGTAAAACCAAATTAATAAGTTATTTTTTATAAAATTAACTTATACTTTATTGTCCTTTTCTTGAATTTTTAATCAATTTAAAATTCCCTGTATGATATATGTCGAACGTGATTTGGTTAATACTTAATTTTAAATCTTAATAGAGCTATGCTTACGAGTCTTAGGTTTGGGACATATTTTTCAAGAAAGGCCATATGTGTCTCTCTTTGTTGGTTAAATTATAATACTTAAATTATTAATCGATAAGGTTGCTTCTAATCTAGTCTTACGATTTCTATCCGTGGTCTAGGAAAACATTACTGTGGATTATCAAGATCTCTTTCTCTCTCTCTCTCTTTCTCAATTTGCTTAGCTAGCTTCGGATTTAGATAAGTCATTACTTACCTTTACTTATGGCGGAATCTAGAATATATGTCTTCTTGAAGTGGAAGATGATGATTATGTTTATTGATTATTTTAATATGTCAAGCATATATTATTCTTTTTTGTGGTAATTCTAAGTATTTATAAGTTTATAACTTCAATGTAAACACATATCAGTATGCCTCTTGAATAGTGTATCTATTTGAGTATGTGAAGGGTTGAGCATAGTTATGTGGTTAACATATTCGACTAATTATCAAATGTTTGGTGATTTTAGAATATCTTCTAATGTGTCTAAATTATAATTGATCTAGAAAACAGTAGCATGGATTGAAATTGTATGATACCTTATATTGGATTTTATGCCTTAGAATTTTTCAAATTTAATGCCACTTAGATTGGTTCGACTATAATGCCACCTAAAATCAATTAGCTTTAATGCCACTTGGATCGGTTCACCTTTAATACTACTTGGACTGGATCAACTTTAATGCCGCTTAAAATGGATTATTTTTAATACCACCTGGAATGGATATAATAATAAAAATTTATTGTGTTGATAGAAGTGATTTAAGTATTGTTATGTGGATCTAATTTACGCTTGGTTAGATTTTTAAATAAAAAATTAATCACTTAAAGTGAAAGATCTTGAGTGAGACTTGTACCACTCGAGTTAGCTATCCTAGTTAGGTTTGGTCTTCACTTGATATTATTTTGATGCTTTTCTCTTTTGCAATCCTGGGTACCTTACGAGGTCTGAAAATGCTCTCTTCTACTCTATAGGTATCTTAATATATTTCAATTTGGTATGCATAATTATGTGAGTAAGTGTCTTATTTATTGGTGGTCTGATTACAATTTTAGATGGGATAGCTAGTATTGTTTGAGTACTAGATTAGTTGTTATGATTTCTTTGAATCTCCGCCCTCAAGATAATATAATAAAATGGTTCTTATCACGATAATAAAATATAATAATCAATTATTCTCGTTCATTCATGAACCTTTTATTTCATTATCCTAAGCATGTCACTGATTTGTCTTTTTACAATCGTGTTACTATATAACACCTATCCTTAGTTATCGCATGATCTATTATTTAAACCGCATGTGGCTCATATGTGTAGAATGTTATCTTCTAGGGAAGTTGTGTTACTTAACATACGTTCATCATTTCTTATACCCTTATACCCTATGTGTTGTCATGTTTAGTCATATATTTATAAGCATGAATCCATGACCACATGCTTTATCATATATATCACATGTATAATCGAGCATGAGTATTGTAAGCTAAAGATTACCATGTCTTATGTGTATCATGTTTCCCTCCATAAGTTAGATAGTTTTGATTTACTTAGTACTAGGCCCGTATTAATATTACTTTAGTTGAATGGGTCCAGCAACGATTCACTGATGGTAGGGAGTAGACCTCTTATGTAGGTTTGAGATCGATTGTTATTGATGGGTTGAAGACTTGGGCTTTGAGAGAGTAGGCAACTCGGAGTTTTATCCCTCAGGAATTTGTCTTTATTTATCTTGTATTTACTTTTGAAAATTTTTTAAATTTTGTATTAAAATTTTAAGAGTGTTGTAATTGAATTTTAATTTCCTATTACTTTGCTAAGCTTTTAAAATCCAAGGTTATTTTATAGATTTTTCACAAATTTAATCGACGATGATTTTGTTAAATAAAAATTTTCACTTGCCATCTACCATTAGATATCTCCTTGTGAGAGTTTATCTTCATGGCATAGATATTGTTTGAATTTTAATTGGATAGGTGTTAGCCTTCTATCTAGTATGAGATAGATGGTGGACATTTATCTTGTGTTAAGTGTGGTGGTAACATTCTCTATTTTTTATTTTAGCTTCCATATTATTCTTTTAAATGAAAATTTTCAGGAGTGAATTTTGGAAGTGGTACATATTTTTCTTAATACACTGATCATCCATATTTGCCATCATAATATTCTTAGTGTGGAAAAGTAAAGAAACTTCAACAATATGATATTCCCATCCTTCATACCTCATGGTTTAGAGGTGTTCTTTAATAAGTTAAACAAGTCTCATGGCATTCACAATATCTTGATCACACTTATGCAACATATGAGACAAATCATTTGTGATACCTAGAACCTATTTCATCAAATGTAGCATGAAAACACACTCAAAGGACATTAATAGATCTTTGAAGGCTCTAGCAACACCTTTCTGTCTACTTTTTGAATCGGTTTTAAAAAAATCAAGTACTTCAGCAACTAGAGAAAATAACTTAATCAAACTTGAAAGTGACTTAAGATGCAATCATCAAAGAGTATCTCCAACCCTTGAAAGGGATAATTCTTGATTCAATCCACACCGACGTTCTATCTTACCCAAATCAAATGCTACTTCTAATTCGAAAGCATGTTTATCTCAAAGCATATCTCAACATTTGTTAGATGATTCAATTACATTAACAACACTAGTAACAATAAAAAAACAACCAATCAAAATCTTCATGAGACCTTGTAACTGCAACGAGTGTCAACTAAAGTTAATGAGCAAAACAATGAACATAATAAGTTGAATTATTTTCACTGTGAATCAAAGTTTTTGAACCACCATATTCTCCTCTCATATTGCTTACTCCATCATAGTCACGTCCTCGTATTCTTGATAAACATAATTTATATTTACGAACATTGTCTCAAGTGTTGCCTTGAGTGACGTGGCAATTATATCAGCTACATGTGCAATACCAATGAATATTTCCATCATAAAACCCCAATGATCCATATAATGTACAACAACATCCATTTGTTCTTTTCCAAATATATCACCAAATTCATCAATTAACATGCCAAAAACATCATCTCCTAGCTCCTTCATAATCTCATTACTTATTTCGGTTGCACAAGCATAAGTAATATTTTTTTTGAACATCAGGAGAAGTCTTCTTGCTATTTCTTGGAGCATTTTTCAAAATAAAATGAGTCATAGATGGATTAATTTCTTGCAAAATTTTAGAAGATCATAAAAATTACCTAGATTTTTTTAGCCATCTAATTCATTATTTTCCCAAAATGCTAATCCTTGTCAAAGAAGATATCTAATAACAATGACTAATGCTTCTAAACGAATATGATACTCAGATTTTACTATTTTAGATTATTTTGACAAAGCAACTTGAATGTCATGCTCTTGATTCATCAAATTATCACATTTTTGTTACACCTTTGATATGAGAACTATCACAATTACCAACATGAACTTCAACCATGCCCTTTTTATTCCAACCCCTAAAACCTTAACCCACAAAATGATCACCACTAGCTTTAAATTTATGTTTGAACAAGTAACCTAGTAAGCAAAAGGAAACATTTTTTACTATACTATATTCTAACCAATTATATTGATCAAACCAAGATACAACAAATCTTTAATTTTTTTCGGTAATAAGCTTAATTGGAAAATTGCATGCACGAGGCTGGAAAGAACCAAGACAAATATAAACTCTCCTTAGCTCATCTTGCTGATTTAGATGGAAATCTAATTTTTTTTCTCAAACCTGGATCGAGTTCTAGAGAATTTAAATCCATCTAATTGCGTTATGTGGATTAATCTTGATGAAGATACGAAGAAATTTGTTCATGAATTATAGGACTAGGAGTTGGATTAGAATGGTTCCCATTACACCCTTCTTTGTTTCTAAACTGCTTTTGAAGATATTTCCATATGCTAATTTGACAAAATAAAATATACAATTATTAATACAACAATACACAATATAGTGAACAAATACTCAAATAATTCAAAATTACACAATAATGAACTAATTCATATAACCAAACTCATACTACAATAATTCAAAATTAACATAACCTAATATAAAAATATACGATAATCAACTAATTCAAGTAACCCCAATTCAAGATTATTTTGCAGTTGACATGAAAAAACCAAAAAAAATTCAATATCACAAATTCACAATAATATAAAAAATAGAAACATAAATAAATTCGACCAACAAAAATTAGATTAGATTTAAATTAAATAAAAAAAAACTCACTTTGTTGCCTGGTAGTGCTCGTTACTACTGTGAGTGATGAGTTTGTCCTGTGACCTTTGGGGTGTTGGGCGTCGAATGGCGTCGGTGATAATGGTGAGGTGAGCGACAACAAGGCAAACGGTGCAAACATGTAGTGCACCAACGGACATCGAACAGGGCAAGCAGACCGCAGCAATCAGTAGGTGTCAAACTTTGTTCTGGAATGAATGGTAGAAGGCGAGGCACAAGGACCGACATGCAACCGGCTGGCAACAAGTTGTGGCTGTAGAAGCGGACGAAGACAACGAAAGGTCAAGGAAAGTCGTGTTTTAATAAATGAAGATGAAGATGGAGGAGGATGTCAAGCAAGAGAAGCAAGGGTTGTGTGACTCATGAAGGCTGAGCAATCAAAGGATAAGGTCTCGGGCATGAGGGAAAAAATAGAGGGAAAGAAAAGAGTGAAAAAAATATTATCATCAGGATTTGAACTTGTAATCCTCTTGTTTACTTAAGTCCGCTCCTAACTTTCTAACAAATAATCCAAAAAAAAAGTTATAATATTTTAATTCATATACCTATATATAATTTTTTGTAAAAAAATCTACAAAGTCAAATGATCGCATAAACTCTTAATTGGTTCAGTCCCTGCCCAAGTTTAACCCACACACGATACTTTACTCCGGGACAAAGCGATCTCCTCCTCACCCGATAGGCATGGCCAGATGGCGGCCACTAAACAGGGCAGGAGCATAGCCAACTACCTCTGCATAGTATCTGTAAATCTACATTCAAGGACGCCTGGCCATGATGAGGACTGAGGCTTCCCCATGTACCTCCACTCCCAATGAATTGCAACAAATCCTTCAAGAAACAAACTATAATGCATGCGCAAATATCATACTTGGAAGGGCGATTCAACATCAAAATGAGAATAACGTCAAGTAATTCCAAACACAGGCTGAAAAACCACGAATATTGGATATGTCATAGGTCAACCAAAAGACGCTTCAAATCTTTTACTGGTTTGCGGAAGATATTCGAAACGAAAAGGCTTACTGATCTTAGACAGACTCCTGATCAACATGAACAACAGCCGAGTTAAAATATCTCAAAGCTGCTAAATTACCAAGTAAAACACAATATTTACAACTTCATGTCGGCACATAGTAGAAATCGCTGCCCCCCATACATTTCTTGTTATTAATATGGCTACGACCTTTCTCCAACTCTTAGCTTTTTGTCCAGGCACTTCACTTATGCTGCAATCTCGTTTTTGACTGGCCCCTGCAGATGACATAACTAAATGAAAAATGTTTTTAAGCTGAAAACCATGAGAATTCTTCAGTATCCCTCAATTATCACTGCAGCACTCCGAGAAGAATAATACCTCATGCAAATTACAGAGAAATCCAATGTAATGCGAAAAGTGTGGAGATGGGTGATTCACAATCAGCCGATAAACACTAATGCTAAATAAATATTAAAAATATATATATCCCACATTACTCTGCAGCTCTCAAAACGAAAGCTACATAATAAATGAATATGCGCAACTTCACCCACATAAAACCTCATATTTGCTTAACATAACAGCCTATTGCTTTAAGCTAGATTTAGTTCTAAGTAAGTGGCAAGGGGAAAAAAATCAAAATAATTTGTTTAAAACTTTCCTCTAGAAAAATCTAATAGTTAATATTCAATAATTTTATTTCTTATCATTTTTCTATCTCATTTTCTTAAGTAAACCAAACACAAAGTGTTTTCCTCATCAATGTTTCTCTTTTCTTTGAAACTTTCCAAAAATCAAATGGAGCCTTAGCAGCAGAAAGATTACAGTAACAATACCTTATATTGGAGCTTTGTTAATGTTGACCTCAACAAATCATCCCCAACTATGAATCTCAGCTTGCTAATAAACTCATCCCTACGAATTTTCTTGTTCTGACAAAGCACACAGACAAAAGCAAGATCAGCAGAGTAGAAGATCGTAAGTAGGTAACAAATTTTTAAAGCAAATGTGATTAAAAAGAAATAAAAATGGTCAAGGAATTAGGAATGAACTTGGCATGAACCTATACTTAGCATGAAAGAAAGGCTTACCCCATACATCCAGTTCATCAGATAGGCATACACTAGTAAATTTTAATTAAGAGGCATTCACAGAGAGAGGGGGGAGAGAGTTCAGAAATTGGAAAATTTCCAAGAAAAATTGATAATAAGTGCTAAACTTTTGAGCTCTAGTGCAAGAAGAAAAGAGGAAACTCGTATCAATTATGTATACCCTGAATTCCTTGTAGAACATATTTACTAGCCTCATATTATCTGGGGACACTTTATCTGCAATGGATTCAAATAACAAAGGAAATGGCATCCATGGAGACTTAGGAGTCCTTCTGGTGTTTGAACTCAAAACAGTGAGTCTCTCCTTCGATCCTTCAGTAGCATTTGAATGATATTCACTTACCTGCACATAGCATCAGTAAATTTTGTAAGCTTACAAATGATGTAAATCAGTATAAAGCTTATAATAAACTGCCCTTCACTCCTCTAAATGGGGAAAACAAAAGAAAAAAGCAAGAAATATGGTAATTATTGGAACAGATTTATTCAAAAACTTAGTGGTCCAGTGAACCCCAACTAGAAATGTTCTTCCCAAGGTTCTGCATAGTAAAGAGTGTCCTGGACAGTTTCAACTATCATAAAAGCCGGAAGCAACAACCCATACTCGATTGTCATCCATATATTATCCTACCATACACAATCATATTCCATGATTTACTTTCCTAAATAAGTAGGCTAATACTAAATTATCCAAAAGCTATGTTCATCTATTCTCATAACCAGCCAACCACATCACTTCCATTGAATGGAATGATTTTACAATGGAAGAGTTAGAAGGCAGACTCATGATGTCACAAAACTACATAAACAGTGACAGCAAGGGCAATCACCAAAGGGACAGCAGCAAATTTAACTGGAGAACACGACAGGCAATCACCAAATATTCATACCTGTCAATATATTATCAAGGGAACTACTCACAATACATATAATAGGCTGTCTAACAAGACACATACAGAATCCAAATACCCTTTCACCTAAAATAAGGCAATCACAACATCCTTTCACAACATTTCATATTGGATGGTTGCCCCACATTCAAGCACACAATTCAATCAAACTAGCATAAAAAAATATTTCCAAAACACTTTTCTGGATAAGCAGAATCTATGCCTTGATCACACCCACGAAAAGCAGATCATTCCGTGTAGGAGCATAGGAGCCACCAAAAAACACACAAATCAAAGAAAAAATCATTGGACAAAGAAAATGACTATATATATATTAAATAAATTATAAAAAATTAAAAAAAAGGCACTGCATCAAGCCTTTGTCTTCAACTGCAGAAAACCCAAAACAGAAAAAAAAGTTATGACATACCATATCCACATAACATGCCCCCATGTTCAACTTTCGACCAGGGCACAGGGCCTTGTGGGCATTTTGAACTAGATTACCTGGAAAACACAAAATTCAATGCTAAAGTAGGAGCTCCAAGCAAACGAAACTGCAAAGGTGAAAAAAAAAAAAAAAAAAGACTAAACACAAGTTCTGCACTGCTCAAATCAAGGTTGTGCCTCTGCTATGGGATGCATAGATTCTGTGAATGCGTTGAAGATTGATCGACTCAATCCAACTGGACAGAAATGTATCCAAGCAGCAGCACACAACCTTGTTCCGAGAAAATGAGAGAAATCATATCCAGCCAGGCCATTCAACAGAAAAATAAATAAATAATGAAATGGGATCAACCTCGATAACCCCTTACCACTTCATTACAAACTCCTCAGCAATAGAAAATACAATAATATGCATCATAACTTAAATAAAATGAATCTGATATTTAGATTCAAACAATGGTATAGGTATAAAATATCACCTTCACAATCTGCAGAGAGCTTGAAACTAACAATATACTCTGGGTATATATGAGTATTAACATTCATCAGCCATACAACATGATGCAAGGGCTTTTCAAGATCATCAACACCGCTGTCAAACTTCTCGCTACTGGGGCAGAATTGCCTGGATCCAGGCTGAATTGGCTCCATATTTCCCAGAATAACACGGCAAAAGACCATATGCCGCACACCATTTTCGTCAACATCACAATATTTTGAACTGTAGATACAAAGAAATGACTAATATTCTAAAATCCAGTAACTAGTGAGTTAGGTAGCACAATATTAATTAAATGGAAGGAAAATAACAAAAATAACTCTTCCATATGATTGACTTTAGCCATGTTCAGACAAATTAGAAACCATGAATGATAGATGAGGGAGAGATAAAATTTAAACAAACAACAAACAACTTAATATACACATAATTGAAGCTAGTCATACATAAGCCACAACCATTGGGCTTCATTTGGTTCTTAAAAAGCCCTAAGAAAAGAAAGTGAAACAAAAAATCTTTTTCCTTTCAAACTTTTTTCAAGGAAAATCAAATAGCTCATCTTTAACAATTTTACTCCTTGCTATATTTCTATCTAATTTTCTCATGTGAGCCAAATACAAGTAAATATTTTCCTTTTCAATTTCTTTTTCTTTAGTTTGGAACTTTCCAAGAACCAAATGAAGCCTTAGTGTTCCACATATACCCTCGTAAACCCACCATAATCCCCAGCACATCTAAAGGACAGACAGAGCATGTGTAAAAGGAACAATAAAGCCATCTTTACAGAATCACACCAACAAATCAGTACTAGTAAAATATACTAACTACTGCTGTGTAGAAATAATATAGCTCTTGAAGATGCTAAACTAGACACTTCACAAACATATGGAAAGTATACATTGTCAGCCAGGAAATAGCATAAAAACAGCGCTGTTAGGCTGATTCTAAAGAATGATGTGATCCTAGATATACGATGGCTTTGCAAAAACAGCAGTGGCTTTAAATCATGGACCTGATCACAGCCATCAATGGCGAACTAAAATCCAACTCTCTACACAATACTGATCAGCTGATATGCAAATGTCAATAAGCACCAATCATATTTAATAGCAATCATCAAAGTTGTACAAAAAACAAACTTATAATTCATTTTTGAGATTCCTTCAGAGGCCACCTAGTATCAGTTGAACAGAACCTCCTAAAAGGAATTCCAGGAATACCTGCAATCCCTTGCTCCTCACTACCCTATTAGGCACTTTAGCTCTACTTATCACACATCTAGCCCAGTGGATGAGAGGATCCCTTGATAACAAAGCTTAATCACAATGTACTGTAAATAACAAGAAACCCATCACACATTCATGTTGTATGAATAAAATACAATATCATAATAAATGAATGGCATGACAAGGTTACAAATGATACGGTTACTCTTCTTCAAGGATCTAGACAATATCCCTCTTTGGTTGGCAACTATAGGGATTTGATTCATGAGGCAACAGTCAGGTACTACTTTTCCTTCATAAAGAAATCAACTGAATCAAAAATTTGAATGCCAACAAATTTGAGAACAGGAAACATTATCATGTATCAGGGTCATCATATGTGGGACGAAGTGCCCCTCTATCATCAAAATGTGCCTAAAATAGAATGAATAGGAATCTTCTTTGATGATGTTCAGCATTCCCCCTGTCTTCTGCAAACAATAACAGAGATTTCATTGCATAATATTTGTGTGTTGTCATTAGTATTTGAAAAGCAGACCTCAAGGCACAAGGTGCTTTGGGGCATATTTTGTCCTAGATGAGGCAGCATTGGCAAGGCGTAACTAGGGTGCACTAAGTTGCAAAGGCGCACAATGCTCTGAGGCACATGCCTTGCTAAAAATTAGCTATTTTGGGTTTTAATTTCATTCAAAATTTTCTGCAATGAATATGGTAATTAGTTCTCATATTGGGAAGGAAAGGACAAGGGAGAAAAGGTCATAGACAAAATTTTGAAAGGACAAACAAAGAAAGATTTACTACAGTGAAGAAAACTGCAAATAATTATGTTTAGACCTTTTTCTTAAAAATACCATAACTAAATCTCATTTTATGAAAGAAAGAGAGAAGAGAAAAAGATAAGACCAAAATACAAGATCTTGAAAGGGAAAGGAAAGGAAATTATGTATTGCAGTCAAGGAAAGAAAAAATCACATTATTTTATGAAGATCAAAATCAGTATTAGACTAGACAATTTTGAAGGAGCATGCCTTGCGCCTAGCACCCAGGCTCTAGGACCTTATCACCTAGGTGCACCTTAGGCTTTTTCAAACACTAGTTATTCCAACTTAGATTCTTAGCCATATAAAAGTGGAACCATGCAACAGCATAGCTCAGCTCGAAATATTTCAACTCTCATATAAATTTGAGGACTATAGAAGCATATGTGAAGACGTACAAGTAAATCTAAAAGTAAGAAATGAAGGGCAAAAAGTGGTAAAAGAAAAAGGCTATAACCTGGTGTAACAGCCAAATTCAGCTGCGAGGTGAACACCAACACCATAAGAGGGCTCAATTTTCGGAAGTCCGAAATTCAAGAGCCCATATGTTTCAAAGCTTGTTATTGCTTTTTTATCAGAAAAAAGCCAAGCATAACGAACATTTGCAGATACTCGAGACTTTGTGATGATCTCCAGTTGCTTCAGGAAAAACTCCTTTCGACCTTGCAAGATAGGAGCAGAGCACTGACGAACTTCAATTATTTCTGCATTGCCGGGAAAGTCCACCATGCCCCGAAAGAATGACTCTTTCACTTCCCATTGCTCAAAAGCACGTGGCTTCAGACCATCTAATTCTTTGCCCCAATAGTGATTCACCCCTACAGGCTCCACAGCATGACTTATCTTGGCATCAGATACCCTGTCACAGCTGTCCTCAACCTCAGGAACAAAGTCATTGATAGCAGGGTTTCCAACCACTTTAATTCGTTTAACAAGTGGATTTGACTCACTGCAGTATTCCAAATCACCATTGGCACCAATGCCATTGAGATCAATGTCTATCTGCAGCTTCATCTCCTGTGTGCCATTCGACCCCAAAAGCCACGGCAATTCATCATTTTGATCTGCATGCCCACAGCATACATTTTCTTCATCAACAACAGCATAAGTTTCAGGAAAGTAAGGCCTCCCGGATTGATCAATCCATGCTAATGGATACTCCAGGCTAGTTTTCATATCAACCTGAACCATGTGCAGAAAATCAAGCACCAAGTGGCAATCATCCAAATTAACTTCAGCAATAGCCTTCTTCTGCTCAAACTCTTTTCTCACCAACCCAAGAATTTCAGAAGAGAGATCAACCCACTCATCATGATAAATCATCAGACGGGCAGGCAGCCCACTTTTCTTGAGATTTGTGTAACGCCGGGCTAATGATCTTTGAGAACCAAGGTTACAACTACTGCACGTATTCTTGCATACATCAGATCTCTTTCTCTTTCTAAGCTTTACAGATAATGGTTTCGAAACAGGAAGCTGTGATGTGGCAGCACAGGAAGACCCATATTCATGACCAGCATACGTAGTTGGCATCGTATTCTTCAGGTCAACAACAAACCTATGACGATTACCCAATTCCTTTGCGATTTTCGCATCCATGTGTAACTAACGACACAGTCCTTATGACCAGATCTAAAGCAGTAAAGTTGTCTAGATAGGAAAAAATAGTACAACTCTAATCCCTAAGTATGTTCAATAACCTAGCCATTGAATATAATTTGGCAGTCCTGCAAAAGATTGTATGTCAGCTGGAATATCATGCCAAAAATATCAGTATTCTGAATAAGAAATGATAGATAACCCACAAAAGGTAATATAGTACAAAAAGAGCAGCTTATAAAGTTACATCCATCATCAGAAAGATGAAAAAAACTTCTAATAACGAATCGATGCTAATCATTTTTCCCACTTAAACTCATGATCATATTTTGGTAACTAACTATTCGCAAATTGACCAACGCGAACAAAAAATTAATAGTAGTTAAGAGACCCTCCTCCTAGCTCAACTCTAAACCCTTGGTAGTTTGTATAAACAAACAAGAAATCGAGCATTTATTTCATGCATATGAACTGCTTCTTGGAACAGCAAGGTTATCCAAATCACTAGTGTATGCCAAAAAAGTCATAAATGCAAAAGATACTGTCCAAAACAAGTCCATTCGTATATTAAATAAGTGATGGATGATAACCACGGAAGAATGGTGGCCTATAATATCAGCAAAAGAGGATAGTTAGCATCCATGTTGAAAAGCCAAGGAACTCGCTTGTTTCCCTCCTAACAGACAACAACAACAACCAAGGACACAAATCCATAACACAACAAAACTCCAAGCCACATATCTAAGATTTCAAAACCTCAAATAAGAAGAGATAGCAATGTAAGAGACTGGAAAGCATACCAACAGAAGTTAAATCTTGATATGTACATCTTGCTTTTCTCTGTATAGCCCATAACCAAACTCGTTAGTTTATGCTTTAAAAAGGCGAACCCCTTGATCCTAATCATTTTCAACAAAATTAAACAGTTAAAACCGAAATTTGGAGTTAAAAAGCAAGATCTTGAAAATTCTTTGCAGAGAAACAACTGAAACATAATAACTCACACTAAGGGTTTTTAAGATTATATGCAAACACTAAAAAAATCCAGGTAAAAACAAAGATGTATATAAATTTATAAAATCACAAATCAAGATATATCCATGGAACTAATCAATTTTCTCCCACGCAAAAAAGGCGTATACATCAGGTATCCGTCCTTCAGCTTGATTAATTCTGCTAAATAAACGACGACAATTCAACAAAACGAAATTAGACAGTCCAAAGCCGGAACAAAAATCCAGTAACATTGCAGATCTAAACAAAGCGACTTAAATGCAACGAAAATTGGACAAGAAATCTTGTTTCAAGGCCATTCAACTCTCGAGGTCAAACTTTAAAAATCAATCACAAGTCATCAATGACAATCAAAACCAATAAAATAAAATAAAATAAAAAACAGACGAAAACATAAACCATGATAGCAAAATAAATTCGGTTTCTAAAATTCTGCATAAGGAATTATAGCAAAACAATATGAAAACAATAATTCACGGAAGTCAAAAGCAAAAATTAAGATATCAATTAGGGAGCAAGAAAGAGAGAGATTCAACTTACCTGATCACTAAAAATCAAGCGACTTGATCCACTTTCAACAGACAGGGATTGGGAGGGGAGAAACAAGGGACATTGGAGCAAACCCTAATCCTAGAAGAGAGAGAGTGATGACCAATTGAGATTGAGTGATGGAAGTTAGGAGAGAGAAAATAGCGTCATTTTCCCAGATGCTGACGGCGTGGGGCAATGGGCCCTTTCTGCATTCGATACAAAATATCATATCAGATCATAAATAATTTAAAATTATTAGGAATAATTTTAAGTATCTAAAAATATAATTAGATACTAAATATATTTATTATTATCTGTTCTTACACATCTATTCTACTAAACAAAAATCTATATACTCTCAAATTTATTATTTTTTCTAATTTTACTATTTTTATTTCTCTACCACTACTATCTCTCTTTTTTATCTTCTCTCTCATCTTAACTCCTTATATAATCACTAAATTCTTCTCAAATTTTCCATCATTTCAAGAAGTTATATTTTAAACAACATCTCAATGCATTCTATATCTAGAGATATGCAAGATTTTATCTTTTTTTTTAATTAATTTTTATAATTTTAGAAGTAGTTGCAAATGAATATTTTATTATTGTATTTTTCTCACTTTAGTTGTTATTTGACTAAAATTAGTATTTGCATACATAGATCAAACTTAGATTAGTAAATTTATTGCAATTTTGAGTCAAAATATAAACTTCAAACCATATCAATGAATGTCAGGGACAAAATAGTAGCGTCGGCGGGTGGTTTATCCGATAGTCATAACTACCAATGAGTAGTTCACTTGTTAGATCTCCACTCCAACGAGTAACTCACTCGTTGAAACAATCTCTACACGAATAACTCACCTATCATAGACCTCTTCTAGTGAACAGTTTACCAATCAGCCTCTACCTCTACCGGATAGTTTACCTGTCACACTTTGCCCCAAACGGGTGATACGCCCATTGAAAACCATAAACCCCTAAAACTCTCTAACCCTTAACCCTAACCATGAAACCCTAAACCACAAACACTTAACCCTACACCCAAAACAATTAACCCTTAACCCTAAACCACAAACCCCAAACCCCAAACCCTAAATATGATACCCTAAAAATTCACTCCTAAAAATAGGAATAATGCGAAAGCTAAAATAGAAAATGGTGGATGTTACCGCTACACCTAACACAAAATATAAATATTTATTATCTATCTTATGCTAAACGTAAGGTTAAAACCTATCCAACTAAAATTTATATAACGTTTATACTGAGAGGATAAAATTACACAAGGATATATCCAATGGCAAATAATAAGTGAACAATTTCACTGAATAAAATTATTGATGATCAAATTATTGGAAACCTATGAAATAACCTTGCATTTTAAAAGCTTAGTAAAGTAATGGAAAATTAAATTTTGATTACAACACCATTAAAATGTTAATACAAAACTTAAAAAATTTCAAAAGTAAAAATAGATAAATAAAGATAAATCCCCAAGAGATAAAACTCTAGGTTGCCTACTCTCAAAGCCAAGCCTTCAACCTATCAATAACATTCGATTTTAAGCCTATTCCCCACCATCAACGGATCGTCGCAGGACTCATTCAACCAAGTTAGTATCAATATGAGCCTAGTACTAAGTAAATCGCGACTACCTGACTTATGGAATGAAATATAATACACATAAGGCATGGTAATCTTTAGCTTACAATATTCATGCTCAATTATACATGTAATACATACACCATTCAACTCATATAATAACTCATGCTCAATTATACATGTGATACGTACAATAAAACATGTGGACTTGGGTTCATGCTTATGAATGCATGATTAGACATGACAACACATAAGTTACAAGCGTACGAGGAATCATGAGCACATGCTAAGTAATACAACTACCTTAGAAGATAACATTATGAACCTAAGATCCACATGCGATTTAAATAATAGATCATGTAATAACTAAGTAAGGATAAGTGTCACATAATAGCACAATTGTGAAAAAGAAAAATGAGTGACATGCTTAGGATAATGAAATAAAAGGTCCATGAATGAACGAGAATGATCAATTATCATATTTCATTATCATGATCAGAACCGTTTGATTATATTACTTTAAGTACAGAGACTCAAAGAAATTATAACAACTAATATAGTACTCAAACGATGACAGCACTAGCAGGCCAGCCTAAAAACGTAACCAGACTACTAATAAATCAGAAATCTAATCACTTAAGTATATATACCCCCTATACGGTCAAAATATATCTAGATGCATCTTCAGACCTCATAAGGAACTCGAGTTCATAGAAGAGAAAAACAACATAATTATACCAAGGAAATACCAAACTTAACTCAGATAACTATCCCGAGTGATACAAGTTCTAACTTAAAATCTTTCACTATAAGTGATTAATGTTTTATTTAAGGGTTTAACCAATCATAAATTAGGGCCACGCAACAACATTTAAATCACTTCTATCAACACAATGAATTTACATTATTATATCTATTCCAAGTGGCATTAAAACTGATCAATTTCAAGTGGCGTTAAAGGTGATCTAGTCCAAGTGGCATTAAAGCCGAACCAATTCAAGTGGCATTAAAGCCAATCGATTCCAGGTGAATTAAAGTAGATCGATTCTAGATGGCATTAAAGCCAAACCAATCTAGGTGGCATTAAATCCAAATAATTCAAAGGTATAAAATCCATCATAAGGTATCATACAATTTTAATCCATACTCAACCAAGGATATAGTTTTATAAACCTATTACAATTTAGACATATTACTCTAAAATCACCAAACATTTCATAATTAATTGAATATGTTAACCACATAATCATCTTTAACCCTTCACATACTCAAATACATATAATATTCAAGAGGCATACTAACATTTGTTCGCATTAAAGTTACAAACTCATACATGTATAGAATTATCACACAAAAGTATAACAAATGCTTTAAATAATCAATAAGCATACTCATTACCTTTCACTTCAAGAAGACATACATTCTAAATTCTGCCATAAGTAAAGGTAAGTAATGACTTACCTAAATCTAAAGCTAACTAAATAAATTGAGAAAGAGAGAGATATATATCGAAAGCCTGACAATCCATGATAATGCTTTCCTAGATCGCCAATAGAAATTATAGGACTAGGTTAAAAGCTACCTTATCAATCAACAATTCAAATATTATAATTTAATAAACAAATAGAGACACATATGGTATTTCTTGAAAAATGTGTCCAAAATCCAAGACTCACGAGTGTAGCTCAATTAAGATTTAAAATTAAATATTAACCAAATTGAGTTCAACATATATCACTTATGGCATTTCAAATTGATTTGGAAAAATGAGGAAAGGACAATAGAGTAAAAGTTAATTTTATCTAAAATGACTTACTGATTAGGTTTTATGACCAACGAGGTAAACCAACCATTTTCAAAGAACTAATCCATGTTGATAAGATAAAAATACAATTCAAATGGCTTTAAGTCAAAGCTAGTAATGCATTATGTGAAAGAAGTATAAGCAAAATATTTTTATAAATTATCTCCAAAAATTAGGGTTTCTAAGCTTGATGTACAAACCAACAAGTTAACTTTGATTACCTCAAATTGATAGCTTAAGAATTCAATTAAATAAATCTAGATAATTAATTTCAACAAAATAATCTTACGAGTGGCTAATTTAAGATAACAATTTTCTAAAATTAGGGTTTTAAAGCCCAAGACACAAACTCGGATAATTTAAATCAATTAATCCTAATTGAAGGTGTTAGAATACAATTAAGGTCATTTTAACTATTTCTATAAATTTAATTTTAGAATAACAACTATACAAATGACCAATTTCATTGGTAATCTAGGGTTTTATGCCCTAAAAATATAATTCAATTAAATTGTACTAATTTATTTAAATTAAATGTTTATAAATACAATTAGACATATTTTATAACATATTATATAATCAATTGATCAAAACCAATAAAAGAAATACCCAAATTAACACAATTAAGGTTTTTGAGTCCGAGATGCTAATTCGGTCAATTCTCGTTAAAATATTTAAATTAACAGTTTAGGATTGAAATTATATTTCTTATAATGTAAATTATATAACCAATTGAATAAAATAACTCGATTACACAATTCAATTTGGATGCACAAGAGTTTTGACCTAAAAATTCAATTCCGATTAATTTCATACAATTTTCCCAAATTGACACTTCCAACATAAAATTAAATACATTTCAAAGCATATTTTGAAATCAATTAAATGAAACAACTCGATTATGTAATTCAATTTCTCTACATACGGATTTTGAACTAAAAATCTAATTCCAATTAATTCTGTATAAATATCTCAAAATGGCAATTCTAATATGTAATTAGATACCTTTAACATCATATTGTATAATCAATTTATCTAAAATAACTTAATCGAACGAATCTGAAAAATTCAGACATAACCTAGTCAAAATTCTATTATTCACAAATCAACCATATATACTACAATTAACTACTCTGAATCAATCATACAGCATATATATACATAATTAAATAACTAATTTAACTTAATTAAACTCAGTCTATACAAAATTTGATGATTCTGGATGTTAGGGTTTTGATAATTTATACCAAATGAAACAATATAAATTGGAGCCCGTGGGAGGAAGCTCCATCTAAGGTCAAGGGACATTCACCAGTGTTCGGGCGACGTTAGAGGTGATTGGACAGTGGCACACCGCTGCTATCTTCGTGCGTTGTTGTTACTGCTCGCTAGCGAAGGATGGTGATCACAAGATAAGGGAGAAGGGGCAATAATGGTATGGTGGTGATGTGGTCAAGTGGCAGTTGTGGTGGCTAGCCGATCGGCTTGTAGCATGGTGGTGGTGAGGTCGACAGAGGAGATGGGATGAGGCAGATTTGGGAGGGTGGAAAAAAAATGAATGGGGGAGAGAAGGAAATAAAAAAAAGGAGAGAGGAGAAAGAAAAGGAAAAATAGAGGGGAACAAATAGTTTTTTTTATATATATAAATACACAAATAAGAATATTTAATATCTAAAAATATTAACGTATGCTTTTATCTAAAACTCATTTACAAAAATCATTTTGTAAAAATTCGAAGGTATAAAATCAATATAAAAGCTATTTAAAGAATTTTATAAAAGCTTTTGGGAGAAAATACTAACAAACGCAAGGATTTATATTATTTATGAAAATACATAAAAATACCTCAAAAAATATTTAAAACCATATAGGAAATTTTTTAAATCAAAACTTAAGAGATCAAGATTGATTTAAATAATTTCTAAAAATGGTCCTCCGTATACTAAAAAAGGTAACACGAAAAAAAATTCTTAAAGAAAATCATAAATAAGTTACGAAAATCTTTCTAATTTAAAACTTTTCAAAGATCTTAACGACCTCAAAAAAATAGATAAATTCAAATTGGAATATTTTCTACAATTAAAAAGTAAAATGATTTTACTATTTTGAAAGAAAATGTTATAATTTAAATAATGTTTTTTAATGAAATATAACTCCAAAATAAAATTGTATCATACAATGAAGTTATAATAAAAAAACAAATATAAGATATTAAAAATAAAAATATCATAAAGAAAAAAATACATACTTTTAAACAAAAATCGAAATCATATGAATATAATAAAATCATGGTTGTCAACGAATGTATCTACAATGATCTACAACGATAACAATTAATTAAATTCTAATATGAAGTTAAAATTGTCGATAAATCTATAAAATGAATCCAAATTAAAATAATTAAATAGTTTCATCAAATTATGCTAATAAAATAATTAAGCTTAATAAAATTAAATTTTAAAAAATACAAGATATTACACTAAACCCCAAACACTAAACCCTAAACACCAAACCTAAACCATAAACCCCTAAACCCCAAAACCTATACATTAAAACCTAACCCTAAACCATAAACCATTGATGTGATAATACATAATATTTATTAATGATCTTTTTGTTATAATTAGTAGATGGCTGGTAGAGGAAATGACCTGAGGCAGGTTCTCCTACTACCACAAAGATGGCAAAGAGGATAGCCACTGCCAGTGTTAGAGAACGCGTTACGATGGAATGTGGCAAAGCTCCATGTACTACAGACACACAACACATGTCATGTGAGGAGGAGCATAATGATCCTAGCTAGGATGCTTTCGCTAGAACTAGCACATCTACCCATGTAGTAGGATCTGTTTCCTTATCGGCATCAAACGATGATTGAAAATTAACTGGACCTACTGGTGGGGGCCCACTCATTTTAGATCTTCTCGATAATTTTAAGGTTGTCGTGGCATATGTCATATGAAATGATGTCGAGGTAATTTCTATTATTATATAGATTGGTTTCTATATTTTTACCTTGTAATTCATTATTCTAATATTCTTTTTTTTGTAGGAACCATGTCTTATATTGAGGGTTTAGTCAAGGACGAAAAACATGAGGAGACTATCGATTAATGATGTTAGCATAGGTATTATCTAAGACTACATCAAGAACACAAGCTTAAAGCATCTACATTCAACATACTTCCACCATCACAATAATCTGTTCATCTCTACTTTGTTGAGAGGTAACACCTAGAGACCAACAGTTGCCACCTTCTATTCAGTGAGATGGCTATTACTATACATTATGGATCTTAATTGTCATAAATATGAGTGTATTAGCAAGAATTTTCCTACTAATGGTAATTTGGTGAAGCTCCTGGCTGACATGTGGGGTGAGCTTGAGTTGTTGGTCAAGTCTACTTTTGTGAACGGAAGCAAGGCTGCATTGGAAAATATTTTTTATAAGCTTATGACTGGCCGTATTGAAGAAGATGAGTATTATGCCCAGTTATATATGTGGTACCTGCTATCGTGCATGCTTTTTGTAGATAAGTTTAGCAACCATGCTCCATTATTAGTGTTTAGGTTAGTACCTAATTTGAGTAAGTTAGGTGATCGGTACTTGGAGCTAGGACTTTAGTGTATTTATATAGGTGGTTTGGGATAACATCTAGGGTCGAGTGTAAGCAGATAGCTGGTTGCATGACACTATTAGAGGTAATTATTTATTGCTAATTATTAGTAAAAAAATTATTTAATTATTAGTTTAATTATGTTATATACATGTTATAATTGTGCAATGGCCTAGATTTACAAGTATTTCCCATACTTTCGGTGGAGTTATTGTCATACGTATAAGTCATCCCGTAATGTCTCAGCAATAAGGTGGATACGTCTCGTTAGACACTTCCCCTTGAGAACATGGATGGCATAATTCAGTATAGGAGGCAATGGGATTCTCTAAGGCACCAAGAAGTGGGTGGCATACTTTATATGAATAATTTTCAATTGTATTTATTTGTAGTAATTGATATTAATATTGTTTTACATGTGGTTGTAGGTTGAATTTTTACCATTTGACCAAAATTTGAGTGCGGAACATCCCGAGTCGTTGTACCAAGGTGGTTTACACTTTATGCATGTTGTGGAGCTTTACATGCTAGATCAAGTTGCCCAACAATTTGGGTACCCCTAACTCATCCTGATTCATCCTATTGGTCTAACACATGGATTATGTCAAAGTGAAATCATTAAGAAGTATAAAGAAGATTACTCCAGTTGTGCATCATTTTGGAATGACTGACTACACCACTGATTGGACTTCAACTCCCATTTTCATCACTTGGCATACAAGTATGATGCCTCAGTTGAATACCTTTTTTGGTATCATCCTTGGACTCATCCGGTAGTTTATTCTATACCAGTAGGCAAAGGGTTGAGTGATGCCCCTTACGTTAGGACATAAGTGAAGACAAATAATGATTTGATTGGGGTTCCACTATTGATTCAAAGAGGAGAACATGGGTAGAATTTATAAGGATGAAGGTTTTAATAGGCCGAAGGAAGTGTACCTTCCCATGGGTGGGCTTAGACTCTCCACTAGTGAATGAGGAGGAGGAGGCTGATTGACACCCTATTGATGATAATTAATAGATTTTTTCTTGTGAACTAGTATTAATTTGCATTACCATTGTTATGACTTTGTTATTAAATAACTTCTCATTATATTATGCACCCATACACCAATGCATAAAGTTGTACAACAATATACTTAAATGAATGTGATAAGTCAAAGTACATAAAGTTCTTCACTAAAATCATTACACTTCGCACAAATCATCAACTTAAGTCTCTGTATTACCCCAAAATTTTAAAATTCTAAATTTAATTTATCAATATTTTAATTTAATCTAATTTATATTTTTATTTAATTATCTTAAATTAATTATAGGTATAAAAAATTATTATTACTAATAAAAAAATCAACTCTAAAAATATGACATAAATCCCGCATCCAAAATTTTCTTCTATACTTTTATTTTCTTTCTAATTTTCATTTTTCTTTCCTTTCTTTTTCTTTCTTTTCCATTTTTCTTCTTTCCCCACCCGTCTTCTTCCTCACATCACCCTCCCCTTTCCATTCCTGCACCAACTATCCCCTCCCCTACACGTCGTCTGTCTCCCTCACATTTCCCCTCTCGACCATGCATGTTGGTTGTGCCCTCTGCCCCTATCCCTACACCCCACCTTATATCTACCTTTAACCACCCCTTGCAGCTATGCATGTTGAGCTGTCAACCCCTTTTTTTGTCAGCTTCCCCTCTCTCTCGACCTCTCATGCCTATATATACCTCCCGAGTCTCTCCTTTCTCTTCTCTTCCACTTTTAAGTCTCCCACCACCGCCATTGCCTCCCAGCCAACCATCCTACCACCTCC
Source organism: Tamarix austromongolica (assembly GCA_039764185.1). Lineage (NCBI taxonomy): Eukaryota > Viridiplantae > Streptophyta > Magnoliopsida > Caryophyllales > Tamaricaceae > Tamarix > Tamarix austromongolica. Next base: position 78,868,111 of record CM077814.1, on the reverse strand, counting down.
CCCTTCTGCCTACACCCTACCCACGCCTATCATGTTACCTTTTCCCATTTTATCCTCCCTTTTCCTTCTCCTACACCTATAGCCGCAACTGCTGGCTACACTGCCACCGCCACCACTATTAACCCTTTCTTTTTCCTCCTTGCCACCACCATACTGGATTCACCTTACACAAGCACCTCAACTAGTGCAACCACCACACCAAGTCCCTCCTATCTCCCCCTTCTTCTTTCTCCCTCTCGAGTGATCCTCTCCTTACACCACCTTCAATCGCCAACTCCACCACCACTAACCACCACCAAAAACTCCAACCAGTCCTAGTACCATCACCACCTTGACTCTAAACTTCCAACCCTCACCCATTTCTCTAAAATAGTTGCCACCACTGCTGCTACTGTCTTGCACCACCTTGCATAATTTTCTTCCCACTTTGGTCACCTCCATATCTTTTCTCCTCTTTTAGCTTTCTTTAGGTTAAATTCTTTCTTTTAAAAAAATGAAAAGGAAAGGAAAGTCTAAACTATTTATATCCCTATTTTTAGGTAATATTCCAATGATAAGGGAAGAGGAGGTGTAGGCCATACATTCTTAGAGACCAGAGCCACTTAGGTAAGGATATAGTTATAGATAGGGTTTTGCTGTATTATAATATATGTCCTTGATGTGTTGATGTGTGATGGCATGCATGAAATGATAAATGACTTTGGTGTTGTATATGCAGTTTTGGCTTGAAAATAACCGAAGCTAATAAAGTCATGCAATCATGACTGTGTTTATTTCAAGTGTTTATATATAATCATGTCCATGCCTTTTATAATACTATATGTGTGGAAAGTTAAAGTGTCATTCATGTTGGGTGTCATGTGACTTAGGGATGGTAGAAGTAGGGTTCCAGTGACCTAGGGGTATTTTAGTTAATACAATAAAAAGTGGCATGTTTGGTACTTTGGAGTGTTCACTAGCACAGAATATTTTAGGGATACTACATGAAATAACTAGGGTAAAAATAAAGGGGCTTATTGTAAATACAATTTGTGGGAGAAAGACCATAAATATGATTAGTAAAACATAGGGGGAAGTTATGATAATATATAAGTAAATTTGGAGGTTGGTACTAGGAAGTGGATACGAGGTTAATGATGTCATCTTGGATAGTTATGCAAGTTTGGGGAGTCATTCGAGCACTAGGGGAGGAGTTATGACCAAAAGGTGAAATTAAGGTTTTGGGAGGCCAAGGAGTAAGCCTAGGGTTAAGCTATTATTGCATGTACAAGATTGGATATTTGAACTTCAACCTTGGAACATGATGTTAACCATAACATTTTGGAAATATATACCAAATTTGGTAGCCATACATGGTAGAAGAAAGCAGTTACAACCAAAATGAGAAATTAAAGTTTTAGAGGGAGCCCTAATAGGTAGGCTATTATCATATGTGTAAAATGTAGAAGTTAGGCCACAATTTTTGAGTTAACAGTAGCATTATATGCATAGGTATGGAATGTGAAGACTAGATAAGCACTAGAGAAGAGAATATGCTAAACGAGAGAAATTAGGATCTTTAAGGAATAACCCTAAAGGATAATTATTATCATATGTGTAAAATGTGGGTAATAGGTCATGACACTTGAATATGTGGTTTCTAATAACATGTTGAGATTTTTTTGGGTAAATTGGGGACTAAAAGAGGAATTTTAGGAGAGGATATGCTAGGGTTGTAAGATTAGGGTTTCTAAGGGAAAATAGGGTTATTTCGGTGTAGTAGTTAGGATCGTGCCTTGCATAAGTAGGGGTGCATGACTATGTGATGACCTTAATAGAAATAAAATATAAATAGTATACTAATCACTTACATTGGAAGATAACCTAAGTCAGGCCTAGTTATACCTGTCGATCCATTGGCTAAAATAGTAGCTAGAAGCATCTTACCCTCGAGTTATACCATATTACCATTCCATTAATGAGAATAGCGGGGTCTCAAAGTCAAGTAAGTTAAATCACTAAATGACAATAACTCTTGGTAAGATACTCATTACTTACATTGGAATACCACGTGGGACAAGACAAGTTGTACCTTGATTACTGATCTACCAATGAGAATAGTGATAAGGAGTGTTCTTCCCTAGGTTTCACTCTCCCTGGGTTTCACTCTAATTATCAATCCACTAGTAATAATAGTGGCCAGGATCATTCTATCCTAGAAGTTGAATTTGATTACTATTCCACTAGTTGAAAATAATGGGGTCCCTAGACCCAACTTGAATAAAACCATAAAATAGTTATTATTGCACTATTATCGTATATTGGGAGAATATTAAATAATTCTGTAAGATTAAATTATTTTCTTTTCATCTCTTATATTAGTGTTATGAATTTATTTAACCTTTTTTACTGTAGTATTACCTTACCCAGTACGTAGTGTACCGATCATCCCTATTATAGGTGTTACTCATCTCCACATGTAGAGACCCCTTATGAGTCTATGAAGGTAAATGAGGACTCACTAGACAACTTCGTTGCATATGATGCTCTAATTAGGGTGTTACAATCTCCCCCTTGGTTGGAACCCATACATAATGCATTTCAATACAGCTGAATGCAGTCACATTATGGCTCGTCCCATCCCCATACGCTTAAAGTAGCACGTCTGTACCACTGATTAGATACATGTAGTAATATTGAGTTTTCCATCAAGGTTACCTACGAGCATATGAATTATCATAACATGAGAGTTATGCATACATAATATAATGAAAAATGTATACAAAACTAGTATGAGTAAGATACATACTGATACATAGTGCAATAAATTGTTGACACTTAAGATGGTAGTAATTTGATTAGTTTGTGAGTTGTTAGATGGAGCTTTATGTGGTAAACATATAATTGACCCTTGAACACTCAAGCAAATGAATATGACATTGTACATTGCCACAAAGAGGAATCTAAATTCAGAATGATGCCACCATTTCTCCTTCAGAACTAATCCCCTCCAATGTATCAAGTGATGTATGTTTTATGCATTTAGATCTACAAAGGAATGCTTATATAAAGCTTGATGAGTCACCAATTCCTTATATATTGCGGCTCTAACATTTGACCATTATGATTTCATGTCTAGGATTTGTAGTGCAATTACTCTAAATCCACAATTTCCATTGCTCAAAATATAAAACCATGATTTCACTCACGAGAACATATCTAACTCAATACCATAGGACCATGGGAAATCAGCGATGAATCAACAAGTCCTCCCAGTACTATGCCTCCCACCACTAATTCTTTCTCGATCCAATCAACTAAGGGAAGAAAGCAACCTCTTCTAGGAGATGCACAACACGTCCCCAACCCAATCAAACTTACCTTGTAGATGATTTTGAAGAAGCATGCTTTGTGTATTTCCACTTTAATGACTCCCTCCTAGTGTTATTACTAGGTCATCCTTTGCTTTGTTGAACATTTGATTCTACCATACTTGTCTATGTGGATTCGAGAATATCATCAATCAGATTAGAATAGTATTATTGATGTGAGGTCAAATGGAGAAGCATCATTTAAAACGTAAACATAATGTTAGAAGCAAATGGATGTACAAATAGATCAATGGTTGAATCATCAAAAGCAAACCTTTATTCTTGTGGTTTGACAAAATTGAAAGCATTTTTAGAATTTATACATTATCGATATGAGAATAGGCTGATAATCTCATTTGTAATGAAATATCTCATGTCCACATAGTAGATTGTGTGCCAACCTCAAGTAACACCCATATACCAAGAATTCATGACCAATTGTATAGGATCTCTTAATCTCCTCCTCAATAAAGTCCAATGCTCTATGACATATAACAGATGTGAGTCCATTGAACAATATGTCATCAATAGAGTAATGTGGAATAATAACCCATGATTGATCCAGATTTTTTTCACCTCATTAATTTAGAGTCTTATCAGTGTGTCGGTCTTCAGGTATAATATGTCAAAAAATCATTTGTGATGATGATATATATATTTCTTCAACTTTCCATATTCACTTTCCACCCTATGATAAAATTTTCAAAATATATGTAATGGTTAATTATTATTTAATAGTAGGTCAAAAGACATTAAATATTTACAATAACAAAATTATACATGTCAGTCGTATGAGTGTCAATATGAAGAATTTTGTCAACTCACACTAAAACAAACCTCTCATTATACGAATTCAACCATGTCTCATACACATATTGTATTAGATGAGTGAATTTGCCCCATTTTGTCACCTATAAATAAAATCCCATTCTCATATGCCTCAATTGTAGACTTGTAGTAGCTTGTACAATCTTCCTCTAACCTCCTAAGAAATGTTCTCTCACTACTATACTTTTCAACTTTTTTATAGCATGAGAGAAAGCATTATTACCCATGTTTCATCTATACAAGAAGGGTGTTACATTAGGAAAGACTTTTAGTATTGTTTGTGTTAATCCTAGTTCCCTATCAATGATCACCACATTTGGTTCATGAGGCTCCATCAATCTATTTACCTTATCAAGCACCCATTTATAGTTACCTTCCTTTCCCTTCATCATAAATACTAAGGCAATGGTAAAATTCTTACCACTAGACACATAACCAATGACCTTCAAGAAATGAAAGCTGCACTTATTGGTTTTTTATATGCAATATGAACACATGACATACAGAAACGCATGCAAAAAGTAATAGAATCTGGGTGTACAAATACAATATTAATAACCACATCAAAATCAGACCACCGTCGATGCTATGAATAGTATTTATTGGTTTCTATGAAGTGCAATAACTATTGCATGATTGTACGTCTCATCAAGCTCTGTAGCTTGAACTTATGTCTAGCATTATATATTATTCTAAGTATTGCAATATTATCCCCATCACCCCATTTCAGCTTGTTGATAATATCCCTTAGTTTGACATTTATTTGGGTTAGCTTATGCACCAAACCTATATTCTTATAGATATAATCAACAAGCAAATAAATGCCCCTAGAAATACTTATCTAATTTAAAACTACACTTTTTAATCTCGATAGATTAAACACTTTTGTGATTCATCAAAAGTTGTCTTCTATAAGCACTACCTATCTCACAAAGTATTCAAACTCTACCTTTTTTCAACCTCTCAATACCTAAAATCATATTACATGGTCTTCTAATTTCATTAACCCACCCAATTAATGACTCACGATCATTAAAAATCTTTTCCGAAGCAAATAATCCAATCTAATCGGTATTAACTGGATGTTGATTATGTAATTAACATTCAAAATATGAAATTATAAGGAATCAATAAATATAAAAATAAAAAAAATTATGGAATGAGGGTTTTTGAGTAATTCACCCACTAGAGTTTAAAATTTATGGAAAATGCCCTAAAATATTTTACCCTCTACTAGGTAAATTGCCTGTCAATATTAGAGAATGAGGGGTGAGTTGCCTGATAGAGTTAGCTTATGATTGGTAATGAGGCCATCAAACATTCTTTTTGACAGGTGAATCGCCCATCAACTTTATTTTACAACAGATGATTCACCCGTTATCTAAGAGTTTTGATAGGTGAGTTACCCGTCATGCGTAAAAGTTTTGAAAAAAAAAATTTCCTTACCATTCTTTCATCGAGTTCATCTTTGCTAAAAAAAATTGTTAGATTCATTATATTCTTCCATAATTACTCTATTTAATATTGAAAAAATAAAAATAATGTGTGATTAATTGAAGATAAATAAAAAAAAAGGCTAAGAAGAGGTAGTGAACAAATGAAAGGGTCAAATTTGTTAAACAAAAAAAAAATAACCCATATATAAAAGGGTGTATATATAACAACACCCTATATTATCGAATGATTAGATCTGAACCTAATTGATTTGATCTAATTTTTATAATAAAACATTAAAAAAAGCATGTCATTACAACTCTAGATACTCAATAATACATAAAAATATCCAATAATAATCAACATAAGAAAAAAAAAATTGTGTTCATCGATCCCTGTTTCAAGTTCCCTTATTGTAAAGTTAAATAAAGAGCAAAGATAAAATAAAGTATGCTAAAACAACCATTAAATACGACATCAAGAGGCTACAACCTCTTAGCATGTAAATCCCTATGTTGTTACCTCAATGAACTATAAAAATTCAATCAAATAAAAAATTATAGTTTTCATTCTAAGAAGTATTGCATGCACTCTTTGGGGGAAAATGATATTTTCTTTGACACGTGATATTTTTTCCACTGACCAAATTTTAAAAATGTAAGATGTCCAAAATCAAGTCAAAATAATAAACATGCATTGAGATTATAGTGATATATGAAACATGTGTACACTTGTTAAAAAATGATAAAAAAAATACTACTAAAACCATATCGGTTAATCAAACACATCAAAGAATTCAAAATTATTATACTAGGGATAGAATACAAAATTATCTTAACTATGTGTTCATTTATCTTTAAATAGACGTGGAATATTACAGAAAACATATGAGAATGTATTTAAAATCATTTTATCAATCAAAAAAACATTTGACATCTTATTAAGAACCATATACAACATTTGAGGGAAAAAAAGATTGAAACTATATTATTGATTCCTCAATAACAGCTTGACTATTGCCTCATAATCTCAAATTAACTTTAATTCCTCAATATATAATTTTATCATATTCTAAGGAAGCACATCACTAGAACAACATTCAACAATTTTAATTCAAATAAGCCCTCAATTAACAAGCATTTTATGCTATAACATACCCTTAATCAACTTTAACATACCAAAATTTGAGTTACTTGTTGTAAATAGGTCTGATGCAAAGTTTTTGAAACTCTCATTCTTCAATTGTCACTAAATTCATTTTCTTTAGTTCTAAAATAAAAAGAAAAAAATTGTGTTAATAAATATCACATAAGAACTAATTAACAACAAAAGAAAAAATATGATTAAAAAATTATATGATTCAACTATTTTAAGATCCTCCAACTTATCTTCCAAAAATATTGGTTCTTGTGATTTATAAAGCCAATCTTATGCACAAATCAAAGCCTCTAACATATTTTTAGTTAAAGAACTACCAAAACTACCATGCACATGACCTCTACTACTAAACAATAATTTCAATGCAAAGGTTGAGATAGGCATCGACAAGATACTTTTAGCCATTACACTCATGATGTGGTACCTAGGTTTATTCCTCTTCCACCAACCCAACACACATTTAGGACTAAGAGGACTTTCATTTACCTCCCTATCTTTCACTTAATGTAACACCCCAACATTTACAACTAAATTTTTTTTAAACGAAAGTGTATAATCAAATAATTGGGTGTTACTGCCATAATTAACATAAGTCTGGCTTACCCCACCATCCTTATGTCAATCACAAGGCAAAACGATTAGAAAAGTTAAAATATGATAGAAAGATACGAGACAACTTTTAATAAAATCAAATAAGTATTTGGATATCAACTCCGATTACAATATCAAAATACAACAAAAAAGGGATCCCATGGAACTAAGAGTCCAAAAAGGTATTTGAGTAAAACTATCATCCGAATAACATGACTCTATACCCAAACCTTAATACAAATAAATCACTCCTCCAAATATATCTCATCAAATGCTGCGAAATCATCCACCCGGTCCTCGTCTAATTGCACATAAATATCTGGGTTGTCTACTCGTTAAATTGAGCAGTACCCATGAAATGGATAATCAGTACACTACGTACTGAGTAAGGTAACAGTACATTCAAGCAAGATTACAAGAATTATATTAATAAAATCATACATACCCAAATCAAAGAATGCCAAATAAATACTGATTCCAAGTCTTTCATTAGATATACCATATCACAATCTTTTATTTACATTGATTTCAAGGACCCCACTATTCTTAAACCGGTGGAAAGGTTAGAAACACCTCTCGGAGACAATACACCTAAGCCACTATTATAACGGAGACAACACCTCTTAGAGTAAAATACTCCTAAGCCACTATTGTTAAACTGATGGAACGGTCTGAAGCACCTCTCAAGGACAACACACTCGAGCCACTATTATTATTCGGTGGAACAAACTCAACACCTTGGTCCTAAATCATGTAATCTTTCACTTTAAATGATTAGTATCTTTCCATTTATACTTTAACTCTTAATTATATTTTTATTCACATTGAGTATGGGGCCCCGCTATTCTTAATCTAGTAGAATGGACTAAAACACCTCTCGGAAATAACACACCCGATCCACTATTATTATCCCATAGAACGAAGCCATATAAATACCTAGGCCTAACTCAAGTGATCTTTCACTTTAAAGGATTAGTAACTTATTTAGAATTGATTGTATATTATCATGTTGAACTCATATAAAAACACAAGACATACAACTAAACCACATAAGTACGACCACGTAATTATCCTCCAATAACCATAATACCCTTTGTGTAGGCAAGACAATCGTACTCTCCCAAAGCCTTCATAAAACCCAAAACATATACATTTCCAATAATTATCCGAAGTACATATCCTTAGTTTCCTATAGATATCTTGTATCCAACATTATACCCAAATACGTACTTGCATAATTTATATTACTCTCAAGAATATCATTTCATAGCATTTTCATAATTAAATTATTCAAATACAACATATTCAACACAAAAGTATATACCAACAATACAAGTATTACATAAATCCTTAGCTACGACAAGTATCCTTACCAAAAGGGACACCGAACTCTATACACATAAATCCTATACCTCCTCCAAGATCACCAAAATATCACCTACGAAAACAAGATAAAATACAATTAGGATTGAAGATTAAAAATTGAGAGGGAAGTTAAGGTAGAGGAGAGTAAAAATAGAATTAATTGGAGTCAAATGGAAGCTTGAATTTTATGGAAGCGTAGAAGAATGTATGGTGAAGCTATAGTTAAATTTTGGTGGTGTTTAGACAATATTTGGGGTAAAAATGGGAGTACATGGCCAAAAAGAAAGTTGCGCGGCCAGGCGGTGCAAGAGTTGCACGACTGTACAACAATAATGTATAACAGGTTAAGGGAAGAAAAGATGCAGGGCCAGGCGTTGCAAGATTTGCATGGCTGTGCAACACTAGAGTGAGAGAAAATAAAACACATGGCCAGATGGTGCAAGAATTGCATGGCTGTACAGCAGTGAATTTAAGTGTTGCATGGTCATGCAACAAGTGGTACATAGGTCGTGCACTCTGCAACGCTGCAACGAATGAGGGGAAGGAGAACGGAAAAGAGGTGGAAGTCGACAGCGATGGCTGATGACTACGAGGGGGAAGGTTGGGGCAACCTTGGTAGTTGGTCTACTAGCCAAAAGGTGGTTAATGGTGGCTTGGGCGGTGCTTAGTGGTGGATTAGGTGGTGCAAATACTAAAAATAGAGAAGAAGGAGGAAGAAGAAGGAGAAAGGAGAAGGAAGAAGAGAAGAAGTTTGGAGAGCTGATGGATGAAATGGAGGGATGGAGGGGTATATATACTAATAAGGTGGCATGCCTCAGAGGAGAAAATGGCACGGGTGATGACGACGACGACGATCTGCCAAGAAGAAGAAAAGAAAAAGGATAGGGAAGTGGTGATGGTTGAAATGGATGGGAATCAGGTAGAGGCATGAGGGGGTGGTGATGATGAAGAAGATGTTCGCGCGAGATAAAAGCAGGGAGTGATGGTGATGGACTACGAAATAGAGCAACAATAAGGAGAAGAAGAAGGAATAAGAAGGGTGGTAGGGGAAGTGATGGAGAATAAGAAGAAAGAGGCAACACAAGGGATAGTAGGGCTGGTAGGGATGGTGTCATGGCGCTTGTGGGAGACAAGTGGACGGTGGTGGTGTAGAGGAAGCCAAGTCCTTCACGCCATAAAATCGAGGAGAAGAAGGGACAAGAAAAAGGAAGAAAAGGGAAGAAAGGAAGAAAAGAAAAGGAGAAAGAAAAGGAAAAATAGAGAAGGGTTAGGGAACTAGGATTAGATTAGGTAATTTCAAATTAGCCAAGTAATTTGGATTAGTGAAAATTTTAACAGGTTTTTATTTTGGTTTACGAATTACGGTTTATCTGAATTAAGGTTTCAATTTTGGGATTAAAAATTTTGGTTAAGGCTAACAATAAAATTTCTTGAGATTAGAATCAAATTAGGGCACTAATGATATGGGATTAGGCTAAGCAAAATTTTGGAGTATTACACTTAATACCACAAATTCTATTTCAAATACCTATCTAATTTGGGTTTATCATCTGCATTTTAATTTTCCCTTGTCATCTTAAACTTTTTATCCATTCTTCTTCTTGCTTCTTGCACAATTAAATTAGATGATAATGGAACCTCAAAATCACTAGATATATGTGACTGATAAGAATTATAGAATATATATAAAGATTTCAAACACTTCCTCGCATATTGATGTAAAGATGCACTAGAACCACTCTCATAAATTTCATTTTCATCAAAATCTATATCACCATTCACGTCACCCAACTCACTAAAATATTCATTAATTTCCCAATCCACATAGACTAATTTACCACAAGGATTATGAACTAAAGTAACAAGCATCAACAAAGTCATACTCTTTTTTTTTTAATCTAATACTTAAAAACTTAGCTTTCATCTTTTATATGACATCAATTTCACATTTTCATCGCCATTATCATTAATATAATAATCAATCAATGTACCAATAAGAGAAAATTATTATAAATAAACATTTCTAGTGACATAAAGAGAACTTAAAATCCTCAAAGTAGTTTCATAGACTATTTTCAATAAAGGCAACAAATAATGAATAAATTCCTAGTTTCCATCTTTAGGAGTACTCTTAGTTTTACTAAGTTCATCAACATACTTATCATCTTCTTTCAACAAATCAAAATCCTTTGTGAACAAAAGGGAAATATCAAGCATCTAAGTAGATTTCCACCTAGTTTCAACATCAAGACAAACTAATTTATTTGAATTCAATTCAACTTACTCAACATAAATTTTAAACTTTTCCAAAAAAGTAGGAGATGATCTCACATATTTATAGTTGACTGGAATTTAACAATTGGATCAATGTTTTCTTTTAAACCTTCTTTTAGAAATAAAATGAAAATATGGGCAAAATGTCTCATATGCAAGCAATCCCCATCTAAAATAAGTTCACCACCCCTAATGCTAATTCTCTTATTTATGTATTTGATACACGAATCATTAGAATGCACATTATCAACGATTATAGTAAACATTTTGTTTATTCACCAATCAAGAATACTTCTTTCAATTATTTGCCAAGAATATCACTATAATGACCAACCACTTGTCAAAAATTAAGAAATTTGTTTTTACAAATGTCAATTTTGATCAATCTAATGACTAGGCAAATGCATATAACTAATATTTTGGCATGAAGTTTATAAATCATTGGCGTGACTAACCCTACATTTAGATTTCTAAAAATATTGCTTTTAACATCTTCTTCCTTTCCACAAATACTTTATAACAATCCCAAGTCATTGTCACCCTTGAAAGTAAAATGAAATTATGTTGAATAACTTCCAAAATAGCTGGAACCTATCTCTCTCACTAAACCTAAAAGGAAGCTCGTTCATAATTATCATCATTGTTAAAGCTTTTCTACTAAACTCTTGATTAATTTTCCAAGATGTCATCATTCTTATTGCACTATTAAGGTTATAATATTTATCATCCTCTATTCTTACCTTACTTGAACAAAGAATATCTACTAGTCTCATATATTTGTCCTTTTTAAATGGATTTTCTTTAGAGTGAAGAAGATGGTTAATCATACCACTAATTCCTATCTTTATATTAGCAACAAAACTACTTCCATAAGAATGACAACTAGCCCCCAATAAATTTGTAGCCATTCTTATAAAATGTTGCCACATCTAAGGTTTTTTCCTCTTACCTTGAGGTACTAATGTGCTAGCTATACTTGAAGATGGAGGACTAGTATTTGCATCATCTTCCTCTCCAATGGTTAGCAAGTCACCAACAGATTCCAAAAGTGAATATACAAGACTGTCCCCTGCTTCAATAGCAACACCCACAACCATCTCATTATTGAAAGTCATAATTGCTAGGAATCAACCAAATAGAATTGCTATTATTATTTCCTAAAATCAAAATGAAAAGAGAATAGTAACCAAAGTCATTTTATAAAAATGGATAGATTGTTTCCTATTTATATATGTTTTCTCAAACTACGCCAACAATTGATTTTGTGACCAAAGTTAAATCTTGAATTTGTGTTAGTTGAGAGTCCAACCGCCTAAAATTGAACTAACTTTGAGTGGTTAAATGGTGAGAAAATGACATCAAAGGCACAATGCCCACTAAGGAATGAGTGATTTCAAGTGCACGAGAGAAAAGGTTGTCATTCAGTCTCTTGTTTGGAGAATGAGAAATTGAAATTAAGGGTTAATAACTACTTGTAGTGTAGAAATAAGTCACTTATTACACTACCATTTTTTTTGGGGTAAAGTTTACAAACGGAAGCCCATCAAGTGGAGTGTGGACTTCTAAAATTTTCTAAGCCCAATTCTAAAGAATTATAATATGCAAAATTATTTTTATTTGTAAATGAAAAATCATAAAATTATATATATATAATTAGATATTATTTGTATTTATTAGATCAGATATCTAATTTATTTTATTTTTTAGTGATCAAATTGGTTATTTGATCCCAAAAAAAAATCAAATCGAATATATGTATTTTGGATCAAATTGCTTCGGGTATCAGATTGGATGGATGATCAGATGATCAACCCTAATTTTGAAAATAACATGGTCCCATAATTTGCATATTACTGCATGTATGTTTGGGTAATTATTTGCTATAATAGGTACTTTATAATCTTTACTTTTTTAAATTTCATACTAAAATTTATGCTATTTTTAATAAATACTTACTTAATAAAGTAAAATAACTATCGACAATAACTAATAGCTACCACTCCCCCAAATATATACTACTAGTAGTAAAAATCATCTTACTAATAGTTGTAATGTTATTATTTTAAACATATTTTATTTATAAATACATATCTTTTAATCTTAAATACACATATCTTATGGTAAAATACACATTCCCCTAAAAGAATATTGGGGATACAATGGTATTTTTGTAAGTTATTAATCTTTATTTTAACACAATACACATCTTAGAAATATATCTCTAGCAAGAATACACATTTTACCTAACAAAATACACATCTTTCATACAAAAATATAAATCATATTGAAAAAAATAAACATCTTTATCAGACAAATGAGCACTTTATAGTTATAAAAAGCACATATTATTCCAACAATTCATATCTCAAAAAGATAAAATGCACATCTTATAGTAATGAATGCAAATGTTATATTGACACATGCACATCTTATTGTAACACCCCAAAATTTCATAACCTTTGCTTTCAGATGTTTAGCCTTTTTATTCAAAACTAACCCTTAAACCCTGGCCTAATTATTTTATTAATAACCTTTAACCCGTAACATAAATAAATTTCTAAACATTTTCCTTAATTATTTTTACCTATTTCCTTTTTGCTAGACCTATTCAAAATCTAATTATTTTTACCTGATATGTTTTTACCCAATATCCTAACATAGCCAAATTAAATCTAAAACTAAAATTCTACCCTACCATTGTACCCACCTAAAATCTACCCTCTGCACATCCCTATTCTCTTACCCTTGAGTGCCTCATATCCCTCCCCCAATCACTACCCTTGTCTCCCTCATCACCTCACTCCACCCAATCCATCCACGTGTAAATGTATACATATAGGCACATGACACACTACCCTTCCCCACTCCCTTTCTCTCAAAACCTAACTCCCAACCTTATATGTATATACATAAATATCCCCTCCTCTCCTTCCTGCACACACTCCCTCCTCCTCATCCATCTTCGTGCACCTCCACCTAACCTCCCCTTTTTTTCTTATTTCTTTCTCTTTCTTCTTCTTCTTCCTCTCTTCTTCTTCTTCATCCTCCTCCTCCTCCTTCTTTCTCTTACTCTTCCTCCTTGTCCTCGTCCTCTTTTTCTTCTTTTTCTTCCTCCCTATCATCATAGCCTTTCATTTCTTCTCCTCCTTCTTCCCAACTTTTCTTTTCTTCTCCTTAGGCAGACTTTACTAATCCTCACCCATCCCCTATAGTGAAACCTACTGCACCTCCCCTCTAGGCATCAACAATTCCCACCATTGCTTCCCTTCCTCCTTTGACACCCTCTACCATTGATTCATTCCCTCCTTGCCTTCCCGCACAAGCCAAGCCATTTCACCATCACCTCTACCCTTCGTATCCCTACATCACCTCCACTATTCACAGTCATGCCCCCCTACACAAGCCCACCGAGATGTTGCCATCACCACTGCTACCATCTCCTTACCATTAATTTTTTAATTTTGATATTTTTTTTGTACAAAATTTTGATTAATAGAACATTATAATTTCATTAGAATAAAGCTAATTTGCATTTTTTTTAGAATTCATGTAACTTTTATACTCTCCTAAAATGTTAAACATTGTGTGATAACACATTAAGATTTTAATAAGTGTGTTATGTGTGATGTTACAGGGTAACTTTTATGCTCTCCTAAAATGTCAAAATTTGTATAATAACATATTAGGGTTTTGTGTTGAATATGTTAAGTATGATTTGTTAAATTATAACTATCTATTATATCCTAAAAAATGTTTCAAAATAACATGTTATCATATGTAAACTATTTTAAGGAAAAATTATGGTAAAAATGATCCTCCATGATTATGTGTGGTGTGAAAAATGATAGGATGAGTATGCTTAAACATAATAATAAAATATTAATTATGGATGTAACCCCTAAAGGAAATTTGGTTAATTTATGTGTATTATTATTCTTACCATAACCATCATGTTTAAATTGTATTATATGTTTTAAACATGATATTACATGATCATGGGTATATTAGATGCACATGCTAGGGTTTTATATGCAAAATCTAGGATAAGGGTAAATTCGTCATTTAACTTATCTCATAATCCAATTGTATGATAAATTATTTTAATTATTATATTTTTACCCTTCATGACAAACCTAAATATAAAATAGATTTAGTAATTAAAGAGGATATTAATGTGGTAGTTTTGACCTTAGGGGCATTTTGGTCATTTTTGGCCTATACACTCAAAAGTGAATAATTGAGCCTAAAATGGCCTTAGTGTATTTATATGATTGAATTTGGTGAAGATATTGATTGTGGTTGCCTTGGAATAATTAAAAGGTAGTAAAACGATTAATCATGGAAATTGGATCTATATGATTGTATGTGATTTTGTAGTTACCTTAATAAAATATTAATACTTAAAGTGAAAGACCTTAAGATCAGGAATGGTGACTCTTTAGGGGTTGATACCTTAAAGATATGGTTTAGCCCACATTTGACTCTGGATTTCTTTTAGTTTGCATTAGTGCCCTAGCCAGGCTTTATATCTTACTCTATTTTGTTATGCGGTGTCCTTATGAGTAATGTACCGTGTTGCCTTATACTAGTGTCACTAGAGTACCTTTGCATCATTGGGTTGATAATCGGTAGGATATTGTGCTGCCTTGGTGTGCCGGTATGATTAAAGTACCTTATTGTCTTCAGGTTTGATGTGATCTCCCTTCAAGTAAATAAAAATGAAAATGATTGATGGATTATGGGATATATGACTACACATGGTTCGGTAGCGGCCTTTGTACCTATATGTGTTTCGGTAGTAGCCTTTTTGCCTACTTGTATTCAGTAGCAGCCTTAGTGCCTATGCGTTGTTCTATAGTAGCCTTTATATCGACCTGTGTTTTCGGTAGTTGTCTTCATGCCTACCTATGATGTGATGAGTTGTTGTTGATCTTTGCTTGGGAGCCTACTTGTGTTATAAAAATTGTTGAAATTGATGATAATGTATGTGGCATGTGGTTATTGTCTTGTATTTGAGCCTAATGTCGTTTCTAATTATACTAGAATACAATACCTAATAATACATATATTAGCATCTAATAAAACATAAAAAATCAACAAAAATTACCAAAAAAAATGGGAAAGGGCTAGAAAATAACTAAGGTAAAATAGGCTACATGAGGTAACAATGCAACAAAGGTGCACCAACGAGCAAAAATCATGTTACAAGGGCATAGAACATGATTTCTTCATGCCACAAGAGCCCGGTGATATGATAAAGTCATGTAGAATAGGGGGATTACCGTGTACATATCGTACAACAAAGATAAAGGCAACATTAGTGGTTCACACAACAAAGGTAATGGTGTAATATTTGGGTCATTTGCGTGAATTTGTTATGCAATAAGAGGCCAAAAACGTGAGTTGATCTTACAGGGGAGGAAGAGAATCTTGAGGCTTGAGATTTTTGATGGATGAAAATGGTGGAATAATTAAGGAGAAGTTTGGGGAAACTGTGAAAGGAAGCTCAAGAGGGTATAGGTGACTATATAAACCAAAGGATTAGTTTTTGGTGGATCAAAACACAATAAGAGATGGAGGAATGAGTTCTTATACGGGTGAGGGTGTGAACATCTTGGACAAGCAAGCAAGGAAGAGGGGAACACAGGAGGCAGGAATAAAGGTATAGAGTGTATAGGGAAATATAGCATGAAGGAAGAAATTATGTCGTCTGAGTGGGATATGCAAGAAGAAAAATCACAACATAGTAGATAAAGAAACCAAATTAGAGAAAGAAAGAAAAAGAATTGGTTACAAGGTTAAGGTTCTCGATTAAACATATGTAAGTTAAAGTCTAATTAAGGGTTAAAACTAACAACCTAAATTCTATCAAATTTTAACCTGATTAAATTTATACCTAATTGGCCATAATAAACATTTAATATAGAACATCTTAAAATAATTATTATAATTAATTATAGTTAATTATAATTTTTATAATTAGAGTTTCTAAAATGGGATATTATATGTTGGTGAATGGCTATAATTTTAAGGAATTTCAATGGATGCTTAGTTCTGTGGTGTCCTACATTAGGCATGGGTAGCCTTACAAACAAAATTAATGAGTTTGTTACTGGTTTATGCAACTATTAGCACATTGTGATAAATGCTTATTGTGAACATTGTGTTCTCAAATGGGTGAGGTAAGTAAACTATCGAATTATTACTTAGGATATTCTGATACTTCATTATTAAATCTAGAAGAGGAGAATGATATTAATAATTATGTTTTAAGGTGATCCACTATTTATGCTTAATATAAATTTGTTGAAATATTTGAATAAAAAATTACATGCATTTGTTCCATGTTCATATGTTGGTTTGGGGATGATGGTGTTAAGCTCCCATGGATATTGATGTTAGGAGTCCCATCTTTTGATCATTCCCCATTGTTGATGACTTGTGTTGAATATAAAAATATTATTGTACTCGATCCTCTCATTTCTTATGATGGACTAGAGGTTTTGGATTTAGGTTGTGTCTATAAACTATACATGAGATTCATAGGTTATTCCATATTAATTTATCTTCATGATGGTGAAACTTGCCTTGAATTTAGGCAAACAAATATCATCACGTGCTTTGTATGAATGAATAAGCATATATTTTAGGGTCATTTTATGCACTTCATGTTCTTTATACCCAAATTCTTAAATTTCCCTTGTAGTTTGCTAGCATAATTCTTTGCCCATAATATTATCCATGAAGGTATTAGTTGTGCCATAACCACTTAGCTAGAATAAAAGGTACCTATTAGGTATTGATTTTGTTTCTTACTATAAGTTCCCTTTCTGGTTGGTATAAGTGCAATTGTCCAATGCATCTTATTATTCTAAATATCCATTAAGATATGATGCTTATGAGTATGGTGTGCCTTGGTTTGCTTCTATTCTTTTGGATGATGAAGGGAAATATAGGGACATAGTTAATACTTGGAGGCTTATATAGGATATTAGGTCTTTCACCATTCTTGTTACCACAAAATCAACTTCTAATGTTGTGATTAAGCTTTATCATTATGGGAGTGACTATTTTTAATAGGATTTTCCCTTATCATCTCATAGTATATCTAGTTTCAATCTTTTCCTTACCGTGATGAAGAAAACAAATATTTTAAATCAAAAAATTCCCAAGTCAACCATGGTTTCAATCTATTTGTTCATTTTTCAGATGGTAAGAATTGAATCTAGTTTCGAATATGAACTCGAGTGTTGGAAATTTAAGCATTATATTGCATGTTCTTTTATTGTGTATTGGTTCTAACAATTGGATAGCTTAATCTTTTGAGTTATGATGCTAATATTTTTATAATATATGTTATGTGATACTATAAAAATTAAAACATACAACAACACATACACAGTTTTTATATTAAAGTAGAGAATATTTGGAGCATTTTATATTGAGCAACATAGATGGCAGTTACAAGAATACAACCACTGTTTAAAGTTGGGTAATTTTTTTTGGCTTTAAACACTGGCTATGAGTTAAAATTGAAGTCTATTATAAAGTAGGATTATTATTTTCCCAACCTTTTTATAATGTATAAATGACAGTTATAACTTATAACTATCGTCTACACCTATCAGGATTTTTTTTTACATTCTTCAGTTTTTGACTTATAATCTAGCAGGCCCTCTTTTAACCCTATCATTCACATGAAATCACAAAAAGTGGACACACAAATTGGTTATTTCTCTTTGTATTATGCTATTGTTACTTCCTCCATGTCGTCCTTCTTCCCCTCTACTAGGCACCTTTATAGCCAATACGCCAACCTTCCCTTTTTCTTTCTCTTATCATTGTTTTTCTTCCTTTAGAGGTTTGGAATTTTCATTTTTGCTTTTATGTATTGTTGAAATGATATATATAACCTATTTTTACCATTCTTTTATTGCTTAAGAAGTCATTGTGCTTCTTCATTTTTGCTATTTAATATGTTGTATATATTTCTAGAAGTGTATCTTTGATATCATTAGTATTATTGTTAGTGTATCACATGATAAACCCTCACCCTATTAGCTATAAATATTCTAACCTATGTACATTTTATATACATTTGGTATCAATATTATTATTGCAGTTGCTCCTAAATTATTATACTCAACTATGTTTTTAATATAGGATATAATTGATCGATTGTGAATATACTCTATTATGTTGACTAAACAATATATAGATGGTGTAGATGAATTATTAAGATTTGCAATTGAACATGTTGTAGATTCCTTGTGAATATGCTACTTATGTATTGAATGGGTAACAATAATAAGAAATAGGTCAATAATGTACAAGATAATCTTATTGTGCATGGATTTAATAGAAGTTACACTAATTGGGTATAGCATGGAGAGTCCATCTATATCCAAACTAGTTGTTCTAAAAGTGATGATTTTGAATATAATGATTTTCCTAACGTGAAAGACATGAAAAATAATGTAGAAAAATATTTCAAAGATTATCCTATAAAGTCTGTCAGTGATTTAGAAACTCCCTTGTATAAAATTTATAAAATTATCAACCATGTTACAAATACACAAACTCAAGGTGGCTAATGGAGGGGGCGATAAAAGTTTCACTTCATTCTCGAATTGCTAAAAGAAATATTTTTGGAGGATAGTGTACTTCTTGTTAGGACATATAAAGCAAAGAATATTATTTTCTCTACTAACTTGAATTATGAAAAGACCAAAAAAAAATAAGATCATGCTTGTCCTAATGATCGCATTTTGTATCACAATGAATAATGTCATCACATATTTCCTAGAATGTCAAATGTCATGAATCAAAAAGGCTAAAGTTCCTAATAGTATTTTGTAGTATTTTCCAATCATACTAAGATCATGGCATATGTTTGCTAATAGAGAAAATGTGAAGAATCTTATGTAGAATATGAAATAGATGACTTATTATGGCAACATTCAGCCTATTCTCCTCGGTGTAATATGATTAATGCCAAAGAGATAACTTCTTATGGCAAGCTTCATAATATATATGATGTCCAATCATTTATGTAACAACACATGGATATGATCAAGGCTTCAAATCCATCTAAAAATAATAAATGGTTATTAAAGAAATACGATAATTTATTTTTGAAGTGACCGACATCATATATGTTTCATCTTGATAATGTTTTGTATTGGTTATCACACCCCCTCATTAGAAAGTATTGTGTTACAACTCGTACGTGATTGATGGTAGTACTTTCTAAATGAAAGAGTAGGATGGCAATAGTACCATGTAGAATAGTGGTGTGAGTATAGTACTTGAAGCTTTGTATGTAGTAAATGCTAGACACAAAAGCCCATTTATGCATCCATGGCATACTATAGGGTGATCCAACATATATGGCTATTGGATCACACCTCCTTTAGGAATCTTTTATTCTATTACAAATGGGTTGATAATCAAAACTATGTTTCTTCTAAAGAAGTGGGGTTTATAAGGGTATATCTTTCCGAACTTAGTGATACAAAAGACCAGTTTATACTGGTATCACAATAAAAATGGGTATTATATGTTACTGATCCAACTAATAAGCAATGGTTTATAATCTGGTCACTATAGGAATGGGGTTATATCATAGAAAGGGAAAATTTGTTGAGTACAAATATAATTTTCCTCATCTAATATTAATGATGTTACTAGTGACTTTTATGTATGGAATGATCACAAAGAAAGGTTTAATGTAGTTGAATCAAACTTTATGCATAAGGAAAGTAGATGCTGCAACATAAAATGGTGTAGATGAATGATGTATGTAAATATAATATATAGCATTTAAATGTTGTGAATTTTAGAAATAATGCCTTAATTATTGAAGTTGTATATTAAATTTGTGAATGGCATATGTGTGATCATACCTTATTAAAATGTATGGCTAATTATTACTTTGATGGTTTAATGCAAGTTTAGAATTTGATGGTCTTGATGAAGATGTCAAGCCCACAAGTCCACAAGAAAATTCTTTGTTATCTTTATTGGTATCTTTAGTTTACATGGTACAATACTTGCTAAACCCATGAGAAATGGAGATACCAAGTATATATCAATAAAATTTATTTGTGATTAATACCTTGTTAATAAATGTATGTCTATTTCTATCTTATTTGAAAAATATATTGTTACTATTCATACAAGTAGTTGATGTAAACAAAATTAATGTAAATTGATTGATGTTATGATTTATGGTTTGTTATGCGTGTGTGTGTGTGTGTGTGTGCATGCACGCGCATTATACTAGACCTTATGAGGTGGTCGATTGATGTAAATATATAGTGCAAAATTTAAATTCTTAGATGGGATACACAATATTAAAGATTGTGTATTAGTTGGAAATGTAGGAATACCTTTGTATGTAGGGAATTGTGAATGGTGTAGGAAGTAGGTGTAATGAAAAATAAAAGGATAAATGAGCACTATAGATGGCAATTTTGAGATGAAAACCATCATCTACTCCTTCACTAGAAATCATCAAAGGTTTTAGATGGTATTTATATAACAAAACCATTGTATATAGGAACACATAGAAAACAATTATAGATGAAAATCATCATCTATAGTTTAGCACAACAAAATGATGAGACGTTATAAGGTAATTGTTGTTTAAAACCTTTTTTTTATACGAGATTATAGATTATGGTTTTGAGACTACAACCACCATCTATACTCACATGAAACACACCGATTTTAATTTTTATTTCAATATAAATGATTGTGTTTTGAACCATTGTCTATAGTATATATAGTTGTAGCATACACAATCATTATCTTCCATCATCTATCTTTCATTTTGATTGTTATCTATGCCGATTTTTATTTTTCTTTTTAATAGGTGATGGTATATAAAAAGGAGATAATAGTTATAATTTATGTGTTGTGGTTACACAATTCCTCTATTTGTCAATTAAGTGGCTTAACCTACTCAAATTACTTTACCTTATATCGTCTATCTTCCTTTTCAACCGTTATTGATGCTTCATTTTTTATATATATATCATTTATAGTAGCTACAGAGGGGATGATAGTTACTCCCTCCGTATCAAAAAGGAAGTCATTCTACCACTAAATTTTTATATAAAAAATAAATTCATTTTAGAAAAGTTAAAAATTACTTGCTATTTTTACCCTCACTTTTTCCCATTATCTATGCATTAAATGTTTTATTTAATTTTCAATGAAGAGTATAAGTATAATTTTAAGATACTTTTATTAGTTCCTTAAAATATATGCAAATTGTTAGAATGACTTTTTTTTTATGTAGAGGGGGTATGCTTTATGTATGGCGGTCATGCAATTCCTCTATCTGATATTTAGATGGCTTAATCTAATCAGATTGCTTTTTACTAAACCTATATACATTAGGTATGGTGGCACACCAGTTTGTCTATACTCACCTACTACACTTTTTGAGTTATCATATTGCCCTTTGTTGAAAACAATCACTTTATCCAAAAGTATTTCTTGGCATAAGAATATGCAATACTCCTACTTATATTTGCAGCCTAGCTCTACTCTAATTTATTCTTTTTTTTTTCTATTCAAAGGGTAAAAGGTCATCAAATGGAGATAATAAACTGTTGATCTCTAAATTCTCAACCTAAACTCATGACTATTGTTGTGCTCCTCCAATGCCTTCGAACTTCGCTGTAGTGAAGACTTTAGAATTTCCAAAACCAATTATTTCATATTCATCGAATTCCCTAAAATATGCATTAAAACTATAAGCCTCAAGTAACTCTTTAATTCAAGTTATTATGGTAGCAAATGATTTTATGTTACTATGTTACTATCCATTATAGTTAGATAGTCTAATGCTTGAAAAAAGATTATAAGATGGAGATGGAAGTCTATTTTATGAATGTTAATGAACATAAATAAATACAAAAGGAAAAGATTCATCTCCAATAAGTGGAGGGAAAAAATTATCAAGATCACTTTGTCAAAAAAAATTTGATAGTGAATGAATTAATTTTGAAGGGAAAAAAAAGGATGGAGATTCAACAAAACTATGAACCAAGGGTGAGATCTAGTGTTTTCTTCCTTTTTTTAACATAGGATAAAGGGGGAGATAGAATTCAACCTTGATATAATGTGGTGGGAACTTGAACCTATGTCTCCTATAGGGTTGTAAATAAGCTGATAAAGTTTGAGCTTGACTTGTTAAAATCTCATTATGGTCTATCTCAGCTTATATAATAAATGAGTTAAGCTTGATCTTAGGTATTTCCAGATCAACTCGACTTATTTAGAGTTCATTTAAGGCTTGTATTGAAATTTGTTTGTTAAAAGCTAGTTTATAAGCTCATATATAGGCTCACACATTGGCTTATATAAAGGATCAATATATTGATTTTTAAATCGAAACAATGCATTTTAGTAATTTTATCTAAGAAACCCTAAATCCTAGCTTCTCATCCAAACGCCCCCAAGTCCTACTTGTGAGCCTATCAACCCCCTGACTCTCACTTCTCATTTATATTCTCAATCCTCATTCCTCATCCCTCTACTACTCGACTCCTACCCAGTCCTCAATGATACATTGATAGCTCAAACTAACCACTGTCACTCTTCTTCATCCTTGTTAGGATTATTCGTTATTTGTCCTCCCCATTAGGTATGTGTGAACAACTTATCTTCTTCCTTCATCATTTACTTTCCTCAAGTATTCCATATTTATACAAGCTCTCGAGTTTTGAATCTCAACCTCCATTGTCACATGCTCACAAAGACTATAATATTCTATTTCATTTTATTTGGTTCAACCTCCATTTGACACCCATCTTCCAAAACTTCAAGTGCTCTTCTTATTCTTCTTCTTTAGGCAAAATACCCTCAAGGTAGAAGATAACTTGATCCTATTATGCTTAAATCTATTATATTTCATTTGATTGCGTTTTATTTTATTGAATTTTTGTTTTTAAAGATGTTAGATTTGGTTCAATTTTGTTTGAATTTTACATGGTAAAATATGTGATTTAAATCTATGCTATTTTGTTTGAATTCCCTGTTCTATTGTTCAAACCTATTTGATTTGGTGATATTTCATTCCATTTATATAAACCTATGTTGATTTTGTTGTGTTCCATTTATTTATATTTGGTATATGATTTACTAATATACGATGTCTTATCGAGGGTAAGTCTGTACTTGTTGGCCATTTGGCTACTGTTGTGATAATCTTGAGTTATTCGTGTATATTTTGGATTTTGTACACATAATGTTTAATATTCTCTAGTTTGAGAATAGATAGAAATGTATTTCCATCTTCTTCTTTTTTTCTTAAAGTTATTTTAGCTTGGTCGTGAGTGGTCTATTTTTGTTTTGTGGTTGGGCCTTGCTCAATATTGAAATAAAACTATTTGATTTGATATGAGGTTTATTAATTTGTTCTTCCAAACTTTAGAGTGTTGATATTGGTCAACCTAGTCTTTTATCCATGTCCATTGTGTATTAAAATAGAGGGTCTATATGTATAACAACCCCATTTTTTACTCCTTAAACATTTCATTTTAAGGAATAATGTGGAAGCTAAAATGGAAAGCGGGGAATGTTACCACTACACTTAACATAAGACAAATGTCCATTATTTATTTCATGCTAAATGTAAGGTTAAAACCTACCTAACAAAAACTTAAACATTATCTACACTGAGAGCAAAAAATACCACAAGGAGATATATACTAGTAGAAAGAATGCAAATGGTTTCACTATGAAACCAAACAACATTAGTGATGATAAAATCAGCAAATAACCTGTGAAATAATTCTAGATTTTAAAATTTATTAAAGAAATGTAAAATTGAAAATTAGTTACAATACAATTAAAATTTTAATAAAACACTTGAAAACTTCCAAAATATACAACGAATAAAGATAAATCCTCGAGGAATAAGAACTCTAAGTGACCTAACCCTCTCAATGCCCAAGTCTTCAATAAAACAATATAGCAATCAATCTCAACCATGCACAATAAGTATTCTCTCCACCATTAGTGAATCATCATATAACCCATTCAATGAAGGTTTTATCTATACAAGTCTAATACTGAGTAAATCAAAACTACCTAACTCTTGAAGGACAAATGATACACATAAGGCCATAACAATCTTTAACTTACAATACTTATGTATATATGTGATACATATACTATTCCACTCATATAACAATACATACAATATCATGATTAAATGCCATAACATTCATCACTCAACCATATAGTATCAAGGAACGTCATACATGAAGTGATAAGAGCAAGGCACATATACAATAACATGAGTAAGGCATGCCCATATAGAATATTATAGGTATAAATATCAATGGTACACATGGGTACATATGATAATACAAAAGGTCATGTGAGACATATGATAATGTATAATAAAATATACAATCATGGATTAATGCTTATAATCACATGAATTAGACATGAAAACACACAGGTACGAGTATATAATGAAACACAGACTTATGCTAAGTAAAAAAAAAACTATCCTAAAAGATATCATTTTGATAATAAGGCCCGCATGCGATTAAATAGTAGAGCATGTGATAACAAGATAAGAACACGCATCATATGGTAGCACAATTATAAGAAAGACATCTAAGAGACATGCGTACGATAATGAGGTATAAAGTCCATGAATAAATGAGAACAATTTATTGTTGTATTCCATTATCATGATCATAACCATTTGATTATAAAATTTGAGGATGGAGGCTCAAAGAAAACATAACTACTAATCTAGTATGAAAATGATACTAACCCTAGATGGCCTGTCCAAAAACGTAACAAGACCACCAACAGATGGGATGCCTAATAACTTAAGTATATATACCCATATAGGGCTAAAATATATCAAGAAACCTATAAATTATAAGAAGGAATCTCTAGATCTCATAAGGCATCACAAAATAGAAAAAATACTAGAATAATACCAAGTGAAAACTATACCTAACTCGAATAGCTAATCCTAATAATACAAATCCCAACTCGAGATCTTTTACTTTTAGTGATTAATATTTTATTTAAGAATTTAACAAAAAATGAATCAAGGTCACTTAATAAAACTTAAATCACTTCCATCAACACAATGCAATTCCGTTATTACATTTTAAGCGGCATTAAATCCAAATATTCCAAGTGGCATTAAAACTGAGCAATCCAAGTGGCATTAAGGCTGAATATTCTAAGTGGAATTAAGTTTGATCCATTCCAAGTGGAATTAAACCTAACATAAGGAATCATAAAATTTCAATCCATACTTGATAGATCATATGATTTTTCAAAACTAATTATACCTAAAACACATCATAACATGCTAACATATATTTGTATTGAAAATCATTACCTCATAGATACATAAATGTATCATACAAGACGTGATATGCTAATAAATTGGCAAAAATATTACTTTTGGGATGATTTTCATGCTTTTTATATGCTTGGTTCCATGGATTTTCTATGCATATTGTTAGATCTAATGATAGATTTATGGATATTATGTCCCTTGGTATTTCATTTTTGTAATGCACTCAATGGATGAAAATAAGGCTAAGATGAGGCAATATGAAGGCTTAAAACAAAATTTATGAAGAACATAACATGGATATGACCTTGTTAATTTTGGAGGCAATTTCATTAGATTGAAAAAGTTAAGAATTTTGACATATATGACATATGAATTTAGAGAAGTGCAACAACCAAAAGTTGTAGATCTTCTTCTTAGCTTTCCAATGCATCTGAGATCAACCTCATTTTTATTTTGGATGAATTTGTTATAAGCATTTTACCATAATTTTTCCAATAACAAATTTTGATATATAGCACAACCTAGCAACATGACCATGCTTAATGGTCATACTCCATGTCTATTGCGTGATTCTTAGTAACAGACCTTCTTTAATATAGGGTAACTTTGTAATATAAGAGGGGCATGACCTTGGGTGTAGAGGAGCCTCCTTTGATCTATTCTCTCATAGCCACTTTCCCCCATGCTTTCTAATCTCTCTCTTTTTTAGCTTTTTCTCTTTCTTAAATTTTAGAAGATCTCTATATTAGATTTCTCTCTTGCTATTAAATCTTGATTAATTGGAGCATTTCAATTGTATATCATTAATTGGTTCTATCTATTTTTCCTTTCTCTTTCTCTTTTGCTATTATTTATTCTATCTTTTTATTATGTTTCATGTTTTCAACTATTCGTGAGTGGTCTTTTGTTCTAGGATCGAATTAGGTTCGATTCCAATGGTGATTGATAAATTGATTGGATTTTTGTCGGAATAATTCACTTTACATTATTCAATTGCTAGAACTTTAAATTAGGTGAAATTGATTGATGACCAATTTCACTAGACATAGGTAATTAATCAAAGAATTGAAAGGTGAAGATTAATACCATCAATTAGCAATTGAACAGGAATTCACAACTCACGTAAGTAGAGTAATGATTCTCAGGGATTGATAGAATTAATTTGGTCTTAATGAGTATAATCTAGTCCATCACCATAAAAATAGGTTGCTAGATTTGATTGAGCATGAATTTTAATTCTTAGAAGAGTGTAAAGGTTAAATTAGGCTAATTATTCCTAACTTATTGAGCACTCTCATATATGATTGATCGATTTATTAATCTATAGTGGAATTATAATTGCGTTTTGATCTTAGTCTTTTTTTTTATTATCTGAAATCATAATTAGTAGTATCTAATATTTTTCCATTTTATTTCTTTATCATTATTGTCCATATTTTATCAATAATTCTAGTTTAGATAGCCACAATATTGAAACACTAGTAATTAGTACCAAGCGCCTGTAGGATAGACCTTGATAGCTATAATGAGTCTGTGCGGTTGCGAATTTTGCCTATCATATGCATGACATACATAAATCATAGCTATCATGTTTAACCTCAATAAAACATCCATTACATGGTTACACTATAAGTAAAGGTAATTAGAGACTTGCCTCAGTCCAAAGCTAGCTAAAAAAATAACAAAGAGAGGGGGAATAACTAGCTCGAGTATATACAAGAATGATTGCCTAGATTGCCAATAGAAATTGTAGGACTATGTTAGAAAACTAATCAAAACATGGAATAATATATAATAAGGAAAGTATAATCCATTTAAATAGTTAGGGTTTACAACCCAGAACATCAAAGCGCTCAACTTCAGAGAATTGATCCAAATGATAAGTTAGAAACTCGACTGATTTAATTTTAAATCAAAATTAATTGATTAATATGTGAAAGAATCAAACACAACCAAATTTCATAAAATTATTCCCAAGAATTTAGGTTTAAAGCCCAAAATAAAAATTTGGAATTTTCAAGGTAATTAATTCAAATTCAAGGTGTTAGAATACAATTAAGATCATTTCAAATAATTATATAACATCAATTTCAAAAGAACTAATAATACAAACAACCAATTTCATAATTTTATTTCAATCACTTGAGTTTTAGGCCCAAAAATATGATTCGGTTAAATTTTATTAATTTATTTATATTAAATATTTAGAAATGTAATACAAATTCAGTCAAATCTTGTTTAGATCAATAATATGGTGATTTAGAATTGAAATTAAACATATTATAAAACATATTGTATAATTAATTTAAGAAATTAACTCATGGACCGATCCAATTTAAGTTTGCAAGAATTTTGACCTAACCATCCAATTTCAATTGATTTTGCACAAATTTATCAAATCAACACTTCCAACATAAAATTAAATAAATTTCAAAGTGTATTACATAATCAATTTGTAGAAAAATAGCTCAATTAGACAAGTTTGATAAATTCGAACATAACCATGTTAAAAATCTAAATTTCACCCATCAACAACATACAATACAATTAACCACTCCAAATCAATCACATAACTCCTATGTACATAATCCAACAACCAATTAAACTTAGTTGAGCCTAATTTATCTAAAATCAATTAAAATTAAAGCTAGAGTTTGAGTAAAATTATACCAACTGAAATTTACAAAAAAAAAAAGGGTAAAGATCGATGGAACATTGTCAAAGGTCGGGGAGCTCTCGTCGGCGGCTAGACAATGTTTATAATGGTCGGGCAGTGGTGTGTTGTTCTTGTTTGATATGTCATTGTTAGGGTTTCAACTACTTTTTGCAGCTTAATTCTATTTGGCTCATTTATAGCTCTGGTCTCCTAGGATAGAAGAAGAAAATATACCATTAGTTCATGAGCATCAAACCCCACGATTTTCTTCCCTTTGTTATAAATATAGTTTTTGATGTAAATCTCATTAAAAAATCCATTTAGGTTCTATAGTCGTTGGGTTAATTCTTACAAGTATTATAATGTATTTGGAATAATTTTATAATAGTATCATTATATTTTTAATTTATTTTTAGAACTATTCTATTGATATTGTTAGGCTCATTTTATTAAAATTATGATATCTGTAATTATCATATCACATATTTCTTCAAGTTAACTTGAAAGTATTAATCATTTGAATAGATTTTTTTAAGTCTTTAGGGGAGGTTTCCATATTTTTCTTTTGGTGTTAGTGTAATTGATATATTACTAACATGCCAATATTTTAATAAATTTATCAAAATTATCAAGCATGTAGTACTAAAGCAAATATAAATTGGAATTACCATGGCATATCGTATCCCTTAAATAACAAACTAAGCATCATAACATGTAGGTACCCAAGAAAAATGTGCGATAATTTTATCTTATGGAATTTTGAGGTTATAAGGCATATTATAATTTTGTATTTTGACATTCTAGTGTTGAAATTATAGTAATAAGATGTCATCTTACTCTATGGAATTCTAATTTTTCACAAATATTATGTCATCTTATCCTCACATATTATTATTTTGCTATTATATTATCTCACCCTAATGAAATTTAGGTACTTAAAAATTTTGTTCAATATCTCCTAAATACTTTATGTTTTTCCTAAGTTCACTTAAGCATCTTTATAATTAAATTTATTTTAACTTGAGTATTTAAATGATAAAAGTGAATCACCTTTTTACTTCTATAGCTATAACCAATTGGATATTCAAGCAAAAAATAAATTATTATTATTTAGAAAGGGCTACTTGTATCTGTTCATTTATCCACGAACGAGCAATGGGCCCTCTTGCACTAATAAGGTAGGTTGTGGTAATGAAAAATAGATTTTAATGTAAAGATATTCAAGTATAATTATGAAAGATACAATGTGTTAAAAAAAATGTTAGACTAAATATCAATGTACACAATAAAATATATTAGTATTATTATTATACTTTTAAATGAAAATTAATTATTACATGCGATTGCATTGTTATTCCTTCCTCTGCTTATTTTCTTTGTTTCATGACTGTCAGGTACCAACTATTTATTATAGTGGCGATTATTTGAATATCATCTCATTTTGTTCATGACTAGGAGCTATTCGTTGTGATGATAATTATTTAAAATATTGTCATTGTATATTTCATAATTATACTTGGGGATCGATACCCTGCATCTCCACAGATTTTTGTCTTCACGTACACCACTTAACAATAAACCTGGCAATCAGTATTCACATTTGCAGTGATTCCTTGAGCTCTAGTAAATCCATTTTTTATCTCCATTTCCTAAACTGTTAATTGCTTTTTAGCCCTCATTTGGTATTACTTATTTTTAATAACTACTTTTAGATCAAATTTACTTTTATAAATCTATTTTTTTAAAAGTAATTTGATAAGTAAAATGTATGTTTGTTTTTACTTTTATTATATAAGTGATTAATACTAAAAAACTACTTATTATACCTCATTAGTGTTTGGTTTTAATTTTTCTATAAAATTACTTTTTATTTTCCATCTTTAATTTTTATCTACCTATATATATCTTTTGGTAATAATTATTATATAAATTATGTAATATTAAATATTAAAAAGCATATGAAACATTAAAAAGTATAAAAAATATATAAAGATATTACAAAGTACTAAAAATTATAAAATAAAAATTATAAACTTCTTAAAAAAATTATGAAAAATCACTAAAAAAAACTTTATAAAATTCACAAACATATAAAACTCAAATAATAACAATGATAAAAGTTTGTATTATGCAAGAAATATTCTTAAATTTATAATAAGCATCATAAAATCAAATAGTACAATGAAGTACATGTTAAATATCATCTGCAATCCTACATCGTACTATTTCCATTTCTCTAGCAGCTCTACCCTCTACATGTTGTCCAACATCTCTATTCTTATTATTTTCTTCATATATTTCTCTGCTACAGAACTCATCAAATAATATATCATCCATTCCATGCAACCTAATAAAATTGTGGATTGTCATTGTTGCAATGACAATAAACATTTGTTGTTCCAAACTATAATTCGACATCCATTTTAAGATGGGAAAATAAGCCTTCAAAACACCAAAGCAACGCTCAATCACATTTTGTATTGATGAGTGTAAATGATTGAATAACTCTTCTTTTCCTTGTGGACCGCCAACTCTTTGAAAATCGGATAAATGATACCTCGGATCCTTGAATCGCGCAAGGTAGCCATATGAATTGGGATAACCTGAATCAACCACATAATATTTACCCGCATAAAATGTAAGTTCGTATTATTCAACTATAATATTTCATACTTAACATATAAAATAATATTCTATTTACCTCAAGGAGGATGAGGAAAGTTTTTGTTGGGATTTTGAATACAGTGTTGGAATATTCGATAATCATAAGCCGACCCCTCCCATCCAACTTCCACAAATGTGAACAAAATATCAAAAGAGAAAAATGCCGTAATATTTTGAGAACACACTCCTTTACAATTACGATAGGGCGTTTGTTCATTCTTTAGAACATAAGCATCAATATGTGTTCCATCTATCGCTCCTACATAATCTTTAAAATAAGGCTAAAGTCTTGAATCGTTTATGATCTCAAGAGGAACCTCATCAAGGCTTCGATGAGGCCTTATAATCTCACCAGCAATATTTGATATAACAATTAAAACCTTGTTGAAATATCTACTAATGGTCTCTCCAGAATGCTGAAATCGATCTTGCACATCTATATTCCTTTCATTGTGACCAACTGTATATAAAAAAAAAATCGCCACTTGTTCTTCAACAGTCACATTATAAGTATCATTTAGCAGCCTCCTTGATCTTAAAAAACTTGATAACCTTAAAAAAACATCCTTCTTCATTCTACATAAATCATGACATAGCCTATTATGACCATTTAATATACATTGAACAAACTGGTGACCTGTTTCAGAAGATTCCAAACAAGCTTGCTTCTCAATAGATGTCTTCCTTCTCTTTCGCAAATATCGCAATACAAGTAAAAGTAGTAGTAGTATTTTTTTTCCAATCATCCATCTATTCAAAATCAATGCATCACTTGTATTACATGTATATCGCATATCTATGCATACAATTATATACAATAAACAACACTTATGTTTTCCATCAAAGAACACGAATATTTTAAAGCTAATTCAAGAAAATATGATATGCATATGATTGATTGGCTAAAGTCTATCAAAGGTAGACTATTCTAAAATATTAAAAGTCACAAGTCCAAACAAGTACATAAGTTCAACATAAACATCATAATTCATACTTCATAGTTTTATAAATAGAAAATAAAAAAACCCTCAAATAAATTAGTCTTTTGCAAAATACCATAACAACTTAACATCCTTGATTAACTCTTAGATGGATCTCTTAAAGATTCCAACCAAACATTATGCTTTTGGGGATCCATATACATCCATACGTCTCTGTTATCAGGATCCTTGAAAGCATTAGTATCGAGGATAAATAACTCATCAGAAATTTCATCAGCCATGGCATTTAGAATAGCTAAACATTCTTTTATGGTGTAGGTTGCTGAAGCTTGATGTGTTGGTAAAGGAGGATCATCGTTACTCTTAAATACAGATTCACATAATTGTAGCAACTTATTATCAAACTTCTCACTAGCTAACTCTTTTCTCTTATGAGAACTAGATCATTGACTCTTAGAACGCTTGTTGCTTGACTTTTTCTTTTGGCATGTCCCACCATCTGAATCACTAGAATCACAACCCTCGATCTCAATGACTTTTTGGCATTAGAAGGACTCGCATTACTTGTTCTTAACTCTTCATCATACTTATTGAAACTTGGATGAGTCCCTTGAAATGGAGCCCATGAATATTCTTCAGTTGCATAAGTACCACCAAAGATTAATCGAAGCTCATCTAAATGGACAATTAGCTTGTTGCGGAAGTGTTTATAACTTGGGTTTTGCTACAAAAAAATTAAAATTATTACAAATTACATATAATAATTAAAAATAAGTGAAAAAAATATAATTTTAATTTACCTAAATAAATGTCTTCCACCTATCATCCCCACAAGTGATTGCATCTATTATTAGGTCTCTCCTTTACCCATGCTAAGTAATCTTTTTTTGTTGAGGTAAAATGATTTTTCACTTAAATTTTTTGATATCACACATTCTCAAGCCTATTAAGACCATCAACAATATTGGACCATCCAATCTTGTTGAAACTTGAAGTAGGCCTATTTCCTTTCTTAACCTCCTCAACACATAATTAAACAAAGGTTTGATGTCGTGATTCGGTCCAATGTGCAGTATCTGATGAAGATGCCATAGATCCTACAAATATACTTACAAATATACTTAATTGGTTCAACTAACAAGCCACATTCGCTAGTGAATAGGTGAGGATGGGGTGTGGAGATGCACTAATATATTTAGTTGTTGTATGTGTAGTTTATAATAGATGAATAAAAAAACTTCTGAGGTGATGAAAAGTATTGTTTTTGTGCTTATGAATGCCAATCTTTGATCTAATGAATATTATCATTTTAAGATAATGAATAATTAGTCTTGCAGCAGATGAATAATGTATTTGAATGGATAAATATTCCATATTATAATTTTTAACGTCAGAAGTAAAAGTGTTACAAATCACCATCATAGGCACAATTTATAGTTCTCCGGTTTTTGGGTAGCCTAGTCCTTATGTACTCAGTGGGTCTCAGGTGAGGGATCTACAATCAAATGACGTATTCAAAATGCAGATTCTAAACCAAAGCTTTCAACACTAACGCATCAGCATGACAAAGTTCATAGGTTGACATTCAATGTAATGGTGTCATACTTCATGACATCTATATTTTATTTAATCCCACTTGAATCATAGTATCTTCTAGATGCATCACAAAAGTCATAACTGATTTACTTATTATGAAACTTGAGCCATGGGAAAAAGCAAAACCATAACAAAATTGATCAATCAACCCACATAAAATGAAATAACACTATTTGATGAAATTAGTGAGCTAAGTGACCTCAAAGTAGTAATAGTACTAAATACAACAAAAATGTTAACTATGACAGCAGTATGAAGACTCCAAACAACCAAATGGCAAGAGTAAATAAAGGCAACATAAGTTAGCTAATTCACAAAATAAAAACATATAAAAATGCCTTGGATTTTGTAGTTAGGAGATAACTACTTTCTCCCTTTTTCTGTTATTAAAACAGGCATACATTATGCTCCTACACAATTCTATTACCTTCCTTCCTTTATGTCCAATATTTAACTCCCTTTTCTCACCAAAAAATAGCTAAATTGACATATATCATAAATAAAAGGGTCAGGATGGTCATCTGCTACTAAAACAAAGTTAAATGTGTATTTAAATAATTCTTATAGGTTGGGCATTATTTTGGCTATTTTGATTATTTAGGTAAATTCAAGAAGGTTTTCTACATATTCCATATATATATACATACATACATACATACATACATATATATATATATATATATATTGCTGATTCAAAACTATCCCCCACCCCACGTCCATGTATCTACAGCATCTACACATAATATGTTTCATCCAATATTTTTCTTTAGCCGAAAAAACTGTACTACCTCCAATCCATACTAGCACATATATATCTACAACTCTCTAATTTCCTATTAGACCAACCACAGTGGCAATGAAGGGAGAAGGAAGTTTCTGTGATAAGGTAACGGTAGTGATCACAAATAATGGTGACCGCCGACGACCCGTGAGTGGGGATTCATGCTCGTCATCACAAATTTGATTAGAGTCGCTGCCAGGTTTAACTTCATGAATTTATAAACCAAAATAAGAACTCCTCAGCCCTTAAGTATGGGATTATCTTGAGTGTGAACAACTAATTTAGCTAATTAGTAGACAGCACCATCGGTGAACAAGTCTAGTTATTGGGTTTATCTTGACCTTATATTTGGAGTATTGGGACAGTAATTTTTTCCATATTTATATAGTCTTGGGTCTATTAGGATATTTGATTTATTACGTAATGATGATGGGTTTACACCATAGTTTTAAAAACCGAACCGGGCATCGAATCGATCGGATTACTGGTTCACTGGTTTAGTAGTCGGACCAGTGGTTCGAACTGGTCAAACCAATGGTTCAACTGGTTTACTCAATTAAAGTCAAACCTATCAGTATTTGTTTAAAAATATAGTTTAAGTATTTAACACTTAATATTACAAAATAACATAATTAAAGTCAATTAAAGTGATCATTACATATTCATATAAGATCATAAAATAACATAATTCCATACTAAAAGTCTCCTACATATCAAATACAATTACAAAATAACATAATCCAACATCAAGTCTCTTACATATTCATAAATAACTTGAAATAAAACACATTAGTTTAGAAGTTACAATTCAATTAGATAAAGTAAATGGTTCGATCAAAGAGGTACTCATCCAATCCTATAGATTATCTATATCATTTCCAACGTTAGAAAATATAGGAATGACATTTTCATGCATGTGATTATCTTCATCATTATCATCTCCACTCTCCCCTTCAACTTCATCATCTTCATTTCCGTCAATCTCATCCAATACATCTACAAAAATGGAATAAGAATAATTACTTAAATTATTATATCAATTTATATAAGCTATAAAAAGGTATGAGCTTCATACCCTCACTAGGATTGTCTTGAATAGTGACAGAAGCTAATTTATTTCTAAGCAACTCAAGCTCTTCGTTATTCAAGTTAGATGGCTCATCCATAAGAATCCAAGAGCCTATTGCATCAAACTCTTCAAAATTAATTGGGTCATAACATGTCTTAAATCGATTTCTACACAAAAGAAAACAAAATAGACAAGCTTGGTAATATTATCATATAAAATAAATAACTTTACACATGATTTACAATAGTAAGACAACAACAAATCAAATTCATATCTTTGTTGCAATCTCAAGTTATAGTGCACAAAAACTAAATCATTGAGTCTTTGGTGCTCAAGTCTATTCCTTTTTTTTCGAATGGATATGCTCAAATATGCTCCAATTTCTTTCACAACCAGAAGCACTACAAGTCTGGCTTAAAACACAAATGGAAAGCTTTGTAGATTTGGAGCACCACATGCATATAATGCCCACCATTCATCTATAAAATCATTATAATAATTTACCAAACAAACTAAAAAAATATAAATAGATATACAATTTTGATAATACCTTGAAATAAGTAACAAATTCATACCTGGAGCAAAAACACAACGATCTTATACAACAGACCATCTTCCAAAATCACCTTCTGCTTTTCTAAAAGAACTCATCTCCCTCATTAATTTTGACCTCAATGTGAAATTTCCATTTGAATATCTCTCAATGACATTAATAACAGAAGACACGGTTCTTTGTATCACGTATAAGAGGTTTGGTAAGTTGCACAATATAGCACACTCCTTCCAAAATGTGGTATCCAACACATTCTCCACAAAATTCTTACCCTCCCTATCCTTAGCATAAGCACAAGAGGTCCACTCCCTAGACACAACCATCACCCTAAGAGCATTCTTATGTGTCAAAATGCTTTGCAAAGTAATAAAATTAGTAGCAAATCGAGTAGGAGCTAGAAGAATGATCTCTCTTCCTTCCGTGAACTTCCTCATCAAATGCAATGCATAACAATGATTATAGATATACTTAGTTATCTTCGAGGCATGCCTGACAATGTCTTCCACCTCATATAACTTACCCATATCTTTTAGCATCAAATTAACACAATGTGCAGCACAAGGAGACCAATAAAGTGACTTAAACTCATATTCTAACAACCATCCAACAACAACATAATTCTCAGCATTATCAATCACCATATGCACAACATTTTCAACACCAACGTAGAGAATAATATCTCTAAATAACTTATACAATAGTTCAGCAATTTTTTAAGCATCAACAAACTTTAAAAACACAATACCCTTTGGACAATAAACTAAGAAGTTAATTAAAGTTCGATTATATTGGTTCGTCCACCCATCTGCCATAATAGTACAACCAGTTTCTTTCCAATAAGAACGAAAAGTCTCAACATAATTATTCACCTCTTTAACATTTTTCATTAACAAGTAACTGCGAAGAGCATGAATAGTTGGCCCCTTATAACCAAGACCAATGTGAGTTATACCATCAATAACAGGTTGATAATAATTAGAATTTGCAGCATTGAATGGAATACATGAATCAACCATCCACTTAGAAATGAGAATGTCAACTTTCTCAACAACATCTTTGCTTTGTAACACACTTTTGAGTGTTGGTTTTGCACCTGCAGTTGTTCTTGGCATAAAATGATGCCCTAAAGTCTTTTGTTTTCCCTTGTCTAAAACCCTTAACTTCTCTCCTGATTTGAAACTACTAGTTACCGTAGGAGGAGGTATCAAAGATGGTTCTCGGTGTGAAGAAAAGTCCATCGAACAATATGGGTTATCTTCGGCTAAAAGCTCTTGTGCCTTCCTTTTTTTGTTAGCAAATTCTTCAATACTTTCATTCATCTCAACACCAACTTCAGGAGGAACGTTTTTACACCTCTCTACTTGACCTTTTACACCAGCTAAATGTTGTTTGACACACTAGATTCCACCCCTAGAAAGAAGTTTAGGACAATATAAGCATTATAATTTTTTTTCTTTATTAGCATCCTCAACTTCCCTACAATGACCCCATACCGGATCCTTCTTTCCTCTAGAATTACTTTGAGAAGAATTTGGCATAGAGTCAGCATTACTAGCCTCCACAGACATCTCTAAGGCATTAAGAATAAATTATAAGTTACAAACTTAAAAAAGACACATTAAAAACAACAAATGCAAAATTAAGTGAGAATTTTATCATAAGTTACAAACTAAATATCAAAAACCCAACTTAAGAGGCACATTAACAATAGCAAATACAAAATACGTAACCCAGTAATCAACCTTAAACATGGCTCCAATCCCCTACATTCAGATATATTCATCAAAGATTTCCTACACAACATCAAGTATAAATTATACAACATCAATTCTCAAATATTTCAACAGACCAAAATACAACCATAATTTCAGAACAATAAGAGACTTGAGAATTTTAGAATTTTAGAAATTCCAAATCAACTTCAAATCAATTTCAGAAATTACCTGATATTGAAGAAATAGCTAAAATTTCATATTGGACAAAGAATTAAAATTTCAAGTAACAGAATCATTTCAAACAGGTGATTAACAAAATCATTAGGCAATCTTTTATATTGAACAATGGCAAACGATTAGCAACAGGTGATTAACAGAATCAGTAAACTAAATTACCTGAGATTGAAGGAATAGCTAAATTTTCATATTGGACAAAGAATTAAAATTTCAAGTAACAGAATCATTTCAAATAGGTGATTAACAAAATCATTAGGCAAGCTTTTATATTGAACAATGGCAGACGATTAGCAACTGGTGATTAATAGGTGATTAACAAAATTAGTAAACTAAATTACTTGAGATTGAAGGAAAACTGAGACAAGGGATCAAGCAATTAGCAACAAACTATGGCAGATTGTTTTTCAGAACTTTTCGTTGATGTTTTAGCAACAACTAGTTCGATTATGACAAAAGTTTTTCTTAACAAAAATCTACCAAATAATTTATATAATACATAATTGAAATTGAAATAACAAATAATCAAAAAAATTAAGCAGATTATGATGCGAAATAATGACCTGAGATTGAAGAATAATCGAAGCAATGTGAAGACGACGGCGGCCGATCTCCTCAGCGTCGGCAGCGTGAAGAAGAAGGACAACAGAGTAGTAATGGCAAACGAGCGAACAACATTGAATCGAAGGATGTGCAATGTCCTGCCAGCTGCGAACTGCGAACAAGATGTGCATTGAATCAAAGACGAGCAATGGCAGAGTAGCCGAACATGCAAACTGCCAAGGTTGAAGATGAACTGGACGTCGGGAGTGAGGACTGAGGACCAACGGGTGCTGACTGTCGAACGTTGTCCTCTGTTTGGTTTGGTAAGTTTAAAGTTAGGAGAAAATTTGTTAAAAAGATAGCTTTACCCCTCAACACACAGGACACTAAAAAATTAATTTGAGGGCGAAAGGGTAATTTTGAGTATTTAAACAAAACCACACCGATTCCATAAAAAACCGGCAATTCCTGGTTTATTAAAAAACTGGCCGGTTTTTACTACACACACCGGTTTTTTGGTAAAACTAGTTTTAACTACCGATTAGCCCGGTTTTATCACCGGTTTTATCACCGGTTTGTGGATCTACTGGTTCAACTGGCTGGTCCGGTCCGATTTTTAATACTATGGTTTACACAGGTGGATATTCTTGGGATCAAACTAATGGAACTGCTACATATTAATTTATTTAATTAGTATATGTGGTAGTATTGATACTTCTTTGTTATTAATATATACAACCATTGTCTAGTGAATATTTATTGCTTGGATTTCATTTCAGATAATACCATTTACAAACTATATGTGTCAGTACATATATACATGCTTGTGTGCACACGCGAGCGTTTGACCCAAATGATCTTGTTTGATTATTTGACCTTACTTAGACAGCTTTGAGTTATTATACTTAAGCCTTAAGAGTATTATTTTTTGTCATGACTTCAATATAAATGCGGATTTTTGATTAGTTTGATGTAAAAAGGGATTTTAGCATTGATTATTGCTGCTTCAATTTCCTAACCAATATATACATTCTGGCTAGAACTTGCCATAGAAGTACTCCAGACCTGCTTCACAATTGCAAAAAAATTTCAATTTCAGCCCCTATGTTGCTTTTTTTTGTTGGGGTCGCACTCTGTATCTCCCATATGAATCACCTTAGGACTATAGTCAGATACTAAATGGCAGAATGAAGCACAAAAATTGGGAAACATTTTCAGAAACTTTGGTTATACTAGACCCAATCTAGCATGCATAATATGCTAGATACAACTTGTTTAGTCCATGTGGGGAAACATTGATAGAGACAATCATGAAACTCCTGCATTTCCCTAATGTGCACCCCCCCCTTCAGGACAGCATTAGAAATGAGTGTAGTATTAAAAAAAAGTGTTATAATTTTTTACGCTATATATCATCTGACAGTCTTTTGCTTCAATTCACTGATCACTATGATTTTCTATTTACGCCATTCGAAATTTATAGTGTCACGTGAAGGTGTTGGCTGGGAGTAAAGAAGTGGATTTGCAGATGAAGTGTGAGAATATGATAATTCTCATGGCAACTAATCCTTCAGAGCTTGACAAGGAATGGGGTTGTATGATTGAACTTGCTAAATCTAATGAGCTGTTGATGCTGCCTGAACAATTTGTGTCAAAGCACTTGACAACACTACTTTCAAATGTATGTATACATAGTCTTATTGGTCAGCTATCAAGTATATATAACTTCCTAAATGCAAAGCACATGGAGCAAGAAAGTATTGCATCTACTAGACCAATTTTCAACATGTCCATCCCTGGAAGAACACTGTTTATCCCTTTAATGGGATTTAAAACATCTAAAATATTAAACATTATATTCTCATCATTCATAGTTGGTTATGCTACTTCAATCTGCCCAACATTAAGTTGTTTATCTGTATGAGTGATTTTTTTGTATGGTGTTGTGTTTGCTGCCTGAAATTTGGATTAGTTTACTGTTTGAAAGAATTATATTTTTCCAATGACTTGTTTTTTTAAAAATTTTGGTGAGTATATGGATTAAATGTGTGTGTATATATGACCAATGAAAAGGAATCATATGCTATATATATAAATTTATAAGTATATTCAAATACACCTACAAAAGGAGTTAAGAAGCTACTGCAAAACTATGCAGTTAAGAAGTTGATTACATTTCTAACATTAGAGGTTTGTTTGGAATTGGCCATGGAAATGTTGCTTTCAGAAAGATGAGGACAAACAAAGGCTTTAAGGTTGAATCTGAAAGTGCATTTCAGATTATAAGCTAATTATAATGTGAAGATTACCTCTTACAACTCTTGTTTTATATGTCATTATCGAGATTGAATCTGAAGGTGCATTTTAGAGTTGTGAAACTTCGTGTTTTGATCATTCTTTTATAGCTCTGTGAACTCTGCTACCATAGACTTTCTGCCACAAATTCAACTATACTCACCCCAACATGTGCTCGGTTAGCTCATAGGGCAGTAGTATTAGGTTGTGGGAACACCTCCCCCCCCCAACAGAATAGTGTAGCCAGACAACCAACCAATAACCTCCCAACAAATACCAAGCCGCAAACAAAAGTCATTGGATTTTCTTTCATTTATGGCTAACGAGAAAGCAGCCAAGTGATTGCAACAACGCAAGAGTGAATGAAAATCTACCAAAACATAAAAAATAAATCACCCGAATTACTGGATATCCAAAGCAAGATCATCATCCCAGAAAAAAAAAACAAAAAAAAATTGAAGACAACGAAGGAAATGGGGAGAATAACAAACCTAGAATTTGAAGAGAAGGTAGAATCAAAGCCCAACAATTATAAATCTAAATCTTGCGAAGATCGAGTCACTAGTAGCAATGGAGGACGTGAGCAGCAAAAATCGTGGCGGCGACCATGAGCAGCAAAAATGGAGGATGTGGGCTGCAGAGATAGAGCGTGGGAGCAGCAAAAAAGGCAACGGCGAGCTGTAAAGTCTGGACAGCTAGGAAGCAGACAAAAATGGAACAGATATGGGAGAGAAGAAGATTATTGCTTTATAAACGAAATTTTTTTAAAAAAGTACCGTACCGCAGAGATAGATTATAAGTAATTATCAAAAGTAGGTAAAACTTAGTTTTGATTTATTACTTATAAAAAGTGATTTTTGTTAATTACTTTTTCATAATAATTTTTAAGAAGTATAACCAAACACTCATTGTAATCTATAATTACTTTTTATAATTATTTTTATTAAAAACTACTTATCAAAAGTTAAACCAAATAAGCTCTTAGTGTACACAAATTCTACGTATGACATTGGTCGTCAAACACTCGTTCATGCTAGATTCGAAGTTCATCAACTTTAATGGTCAATCAATGGATCTTCATTGAGACCATAAAGGGTTTTGAACAACAGTATATCAGAAATACAAGATGTTCAGCATTTTGCTGCATTTAGCAGTGCAAACCTATACTTTCACATTGGCTGCCGCTTGTTTAATTTGTTCAATGCTAAATACGCCAAAGAAGTCATCATCTTTGACAGCATTAACTACAGCAAGCGCAACATCATCAACACTAACAGGTGGTGCAAGAAGCAAATCTGAAGCAGGAAGGTTACTCAAAGGTCTGGTGAAGTTCTCAGTAGCCTGCAGAATTTTTTCCAGTGGCTCTCCAATTAAGTCAAGAGGAAGTTCAAAACCATCAACCTTTCTCTTCCCATAAATAAAGCCTGGCCTCAGAACGATACCTAAGAGGTTGAAGAGAAAAATCAGCCACAGTAAATCAGAAAAGTAGTCGCACTAACCAAGACGTCAAATAGAAATATAAATCCAACTTGTCAGAAAATATAACATGACCAAAGGAAAGGAGGGGAAATTGATCCAGAGAGAGCAATCACAACCACTAGAAGTTTTCCAATTATGACCACAGTCCATGATTAGTTTAAAAAAGAACTGCATAGATTCTTGGTAGGTTCGCTGTCACATAATAATTATGGCGGACATCATAGCAAGTTTCCTTGTTGACATTTCACCACCATAACCAGGGGCACATAGGAAGTAACCAGGTCCGTAATGACTAAAGTTTCTAGATTGACTGCTTGAGCAAGAGAGGGAATATTGTCAAACATAATGAACTAATCTCCACATCAACTAAGCTTCAATATCCAAGTACCTGAGGTCCTGAGAATAGACTACATCTAAATTATATAGCTGATGTAGAAGAAAATAAAGAAAATAAAGAAAATGACAAAGAACGGAAGTAGGTTGATGATTACCACTAGATGGATATTTAGAGAGAACCTCTGATTCTGCTTTCTTCTTCCCGGTGAAATATCCAGATTGAAGTAAAAATGACGGCAGGTTGTAATCATGCACGGAGATGAGTATGAACTTGGGAACCCCTGTATACATATGTTCAAAACCAGAATAAAATTCTCACCGAGAAACATCTTCACTGAAAAGAAACCACCCAAAAGGCAAGAACATAAGAAGCAGCTTCTAAAACAAACAGGATTCAGCAGGCACAATTTTTTTATGCTTTCCAAATGACTGGATTGCAGATGGAGAGAAGAAAATGCAGTGTCCATTATGCTTATGTATACATCTTTCAGCCAAGTTATGACATTCAAATAATCGGTCAAGTGTACTTACAAGTTGGAAAACTACAATGAAGTTAACACAATAGTTTCTCATATGATAAGTATTATATTTTTGTAAGTAATTCTACAATACCGAACACTGTTTAATCTTTATTGAGAAGATAAAAATATACATACACCTCTTTCTACTTGTTTTGCACAATTTGTGGAATGGTATCTATAATCTCTGCATGACATTGATCACTGTCGGCTGTACTAACTCCTAGTCAGCTCCAAACACTTCTATGCAGCATGTACCACTACATGTCAGACATGAACATAGTAGCTATGACAACTCATA
Organism: Tamarix austromongolica; assembly: GCA_039764185.1. NCBI lineage: Eukaryota > Viridiplantae > Streptophyta > Magnoliopsida > Caryophyllales > Tamaricaceae > Tamarix > Tamarix austromongolica. Next base: position 78,824,078 of record CM077814.1, on the reverse strand, counting down.
ATATGCACAGATCAACTGCATCAAGCTCTTCATATAGAGGAACATCTGCTGGATGAAAGTGACAACCACTGCTCTCACTAATGGCTCAAGGACCTACTTAAAAGTTAAAACTTACAGAGAAAGTTGACAATTACTTTGTGACCTTGATTAAAACACAGCAAATATTTTACTGGGGTGGAAGAATATCTACATCCACTCCACCTCATGGAATAAAATATCGGCCAATACACTAGTATATCCCGATATATATATATCACATCACATGTTTGCCTAGCAATAAGAGAAATGTTTGACATGTGGCACAGAAATGAAATCGCATGTATATCGACCAACACGATGTATTTTGGCCAATATTTTCTGATATTGACGATATTTGTAGTGAAAAAACATAAAATAAAAACACCACAACATAAAATCATCAACCTCCACAGACATGTTGAGTTTCACAAGGACCAACTTATCCCTGGGAATCATATTGGAGTCGGTAATCTTGGTTACTTAACCAAGCAATGTATCCATTCTGCTTTATCTTAGGGACCCAAGGCAGACTATTGTTAATAAGATAATAGAAAGCTAAGGCAGAATGATAGGAAGTCATCGAAGGAAAAAGTTATGGAAACACCCAAGTAAAAAATAAAAAAATAAAAAACTCAATCTTCATAAATCACTACACCCAGAGGAACATATAGTCAGCAGCATATTCCAAGAGGTACATTTTCCATTTATTAATTTTAAAGATACAATTGGGAGAAAGTGAAGTGATGTTGTTTGGCCTTGACTCTACTTAGATACTTCCATTTATTAATTTTAAAGATACAGTTGGAAGAAAGTGAAGTGATGTTGTTTGGCCTTGACTCTACTTAGATATGTTACGTAGCAAATATATACTTGGGCTGAATATGTTGTATAATAACAGATATAGTCCACTATTTGTCATTATTTTTGGTATGTCCTTTGTTCAATAGATAAGAACGAATGATTAATTTGTAGAGATGAATGCATTTCTTCATCAGGACAATCAAAATTTATTTTATGCACTACACCTACCATAATCTTTTGCAGCAGTGACTGCCACAACATTAGCCTCTCCATTGATTCTCTTCATTTGTTCCTCGTTACCAAAGCCTCCGAGAGTTGAAACAACTGCTGTAGCTCCAAGAAGTACATCATCCCAATTCACATAGAAAACATCCCCTGCAACACATGAAGACAGTGTGCCCTTAATAAAAGATAAGACGTATATTCAAAATAGAAACCTCAGCCATGGCAAACAAGCTGCTTTGGAGCACATGCAATCAATAGTATTAAATAAAGCAAGCACATGTGCATAAGAATGACTGGTTGCTAATGAAATGGATGTAAGTCAGTCTGAGGGACAGTCCTTTGTACTCACTTTCTAAACAGAATCCATTCGAGTTCAGTTTTGCCATAAAGCTTCAGTAACTACATATGAAGCCACGAGTAACTGTTGCTTATGGCTAAGACAGTGGTGTCAGATCCAAACAACCAGCTGATTGGCATATAATAGCTTTCCTGACAGCTACGAGAAAACAAATTGCTTGTATATGGATGCATGCAGAGCGACAAATTCACAAAGAATTTCCCTAGAATCTCAATTATGAGATGCTATAAATGATAGATATATTTATTCAAAGGTCAACATCTATAAGAATTTTCATTTCGCTAGAAGATTTTTCAAGTCAGTTTATTCCATACATATATTATGTACTCCACTTTTCCATCCTCTCTTCTTTTGGCAAGAATGTTGTTGGTAATTAAATTGCGGTAGCGGTGTCACACAATTGGAGCATTGTGGACGAAAAATGATATGCCGCAGTTGTTGCATCATAAGCTTCTATAATAAACATCGGTCCATATAGGATACATATTGATAGAAATCAGTGTGTACTGGTTGCACTGTGTTTTTGCATCACGTATTGGCAGGCTCAAAATCTGAAACATGTCAATCATATATAAGCATATCAGCCGATAATTGTTTCCATATATAGAAGTATGCTTGAAGTTATCTGATATTCCTTTTGGACAGCACCCATCCTCAAAATAATTAAGAGGCAAATAACATGTAGAATTTTGACAATAAAGATGCAATATTGATTACGGCATGCACGACTAAGACAATACGACTAATGCTGCTGCATACTAGAAAAAAGGCACATTATTTATAATGAGTTCCCATGCAAAACATAATGGACAAATGAGAACATGAGAAAAACAAAACTATAAATGAGCAACAGGATAATTGGACAAGATATTTTAGAAAGAAAGACAGGTTACCTTACAAAGTAATGAGCAAAAAAACATAACAAGTTGAAAAGGCAGATTTATATGAAAAGTTTTGGAAACTACTCAGATCAAAATTGCAGTAAAATTAGTGGCAGCAACTTCATAATTCTGAGTGAAGGATTGCAGACTTCAAAGGGAGAAATGGTATATGATATTCGTTTCTGACAGCTCCTATCCTCAACATAATCAAGATGCAAATGACAGAGAATTTGATAATAAAGATGCAATATTAATAACGGCCTGCATACCTGAGACAGTACAAATAATTCTGCCACATACAAGAAAAAAGGCATAAAATTATAATAACCTCCCATGCAAAACACAATGGCCAAATGAGAACATGAAGAACACAAAACCATAAATGAGCAACAGGATATTTGAACAATATTTTTTAGAGCAAAAGACAAGTTGTCCTACAAAGTAATGAGCAAAAAAGGTGACAAGTTGAAAAGGCAGTTTAATTTGAAAAGTATTGAAACAACTTAAATCAAAATTGCAGTAAAATTAGTGGCAGCAACTTCATACTTCCCTGTAAAGGATTGCAGGCTCCAAAGGGAGAAATGGAGGTTCCATCAAGGTGGATTTGGAGCTTTAAATTTATCCACTTACTGGAGTTGATGCCTGGTGGAAAGGTCCATGTCTAGTAACAGCAAAAATAATATGCCATGCCTAAAGTTCTGGGATTCTGTCCTATTTGTCAATTGAAGAATAAGATTTTTATTTTCCCACTTAAGGAATAATTTTTTGTTTCATTCCCAATAAATACTTATGTTTGGACATAAAAATGCATGGAACCTTTTGAAAGTATACCTAACCACCAGACTCTAAATATAAATCTGAATTTTGCAAATTCATTAGTCTACAAGGAGAAACTCTTTAGTAAACTACTGTTCAGTGGTACTCCTTTCTATACTTAATCACATAGTAAGACTGTATGCCCTAGTCATTTTCATTCTAGAACTAGAATATGTTTGCGAACTCATGATGGGTTGCCAAACAGCTTAAGTGATATACGTGCCTGGTATCCAGGAGACCTGGTCCATCCAAGCTTCTGAGTAAGAAGGCCGCCCAGATCTGGAATACAAAAGAAAATACAAATAACTGAAGTTGTTCACAAAAGAGGAGATCAGGGAGCCAAACATTATACTTTAAATAGGCACTAACTACAAAATAGCAGAGCCGCTGACAAATAGGATGAAATGTGGGGGGAGGAAGAAGCAGACCTGCTTACGCCCACAACCTCTATGCCCTTTGATACTGCAGCCTTACATATAGCCGATCCAACAAAACCACTTCCTCCTAGGACAACTAGCTACTAAGGAAAGCAACTTCGGTGAGCAACAGAATCAGTTGACATGAGGACAACGATTAAATGAAGATAGAAGATCGAAAGGGCAAATAAACTCATACCCTTTCAGCCTTAACATTTGCAGCAACATCGATGGTAGCAGACCTAGATTCATCCATGATGTTTGCCCCAGAAGAACTACATTTGACATGAAATCTGTAAAGCAACTGTTAGATCTAACAGCATGTTACATTCCATCGCATGCTCCAGGAAAAAGAATCTGAGTCATAGCATCTAGGACTGGAATTTCCATGAGATTATGTTGTGACATTTAATTATCATATAAAGAAGCAAATAAACACGAGCCTTCGTGCAGGTTCGATACACAACCTCAAGCAAAATGCTGATAAAATAGGTTGTATAGTTGGAGCAGAGCATTTTTGTTCAGCAATTGGATGATCCGGAAACAAAGCCGTTACAATTTTCCGTCTACTGTCGTTCTCTGTGTATAATTTTCACTTCTGACCCTAAAAACATTCCCGCCGCATCATTATGGAAATATTCCTCGTTCAATTCACTTGAACAGTGAAAGAGATTGACATTTTAGAAAACCATGCACAGCATCTTATCAGCAAGCATCAAACACACAGAATTCAAGATAGCTACCCTTTGCTAATATTGTTGTGCAAATGATATGAAGCATAATTAACACGATGACCTACAAGATAGCAAAGCTAACCGCAGACTGCAGAGAGTAAATTACCTGTTTCGAATGGGCAATTGGGAACATAATCGGAGTCCAGAACCTTGCAGAGATCGATTGAGGAGAGAAGCAGAAATTGCAGGGAACAACTGAAATGAGGACATAACTATATCTTTTCCACTTGTCCCTCGCGTAATTTAGTAGAGTCGAGGCTTCTGTGCATGCGGAGCTCGATAAACAGAAATCTGGTTCGAGGAAGAAATTCTCTGGTTTGTACGCTACGAGGATCTTTCGGTTCCGTCCGCACCTCACACTTACCAAGGTACTGCAATTTATGTTATTATAATAATTATTGTCATGCTATTGCTGCCTTATAAAAGGTCCGTTGGTTAGGGGTATTGATCGACGGAACGCCAAGATTTATATTTATGTCTGGAACAAAATGTAATTATAAGGTCTTCATTGTATCCTTACTTATTTTGTTGCCTCGGTCCCCCAAATTATAATTTAATTTTCATAGAAATTTATTTATTTACTAGTGGTGATTAAATATTTATGGTTTTCAACAATAATTTTATAAAATAATTTAGTTTTGTACAATAATTAATAAATTACTTAAATTTTTTTATTAAAAGTAGTTATCTAAATTAATTAATTATTTTAAAATTTATTAAATTAAAATATTTTTGAAATGAAGTACTAAGTCAATTGAATGTTCAATTTTTAATCTGTGTCTTATTGTATTAGAATTTTAAATAAGCTTCTGATTTTCATCTATATTGTGAGATTACATAAGATTATTAAAGTATGTAATGTAGTTAAGGATTTGCTTTGGATTGGGTAATAGGAATGAAAAAAAATTATTCTTATTTTATATATATTATATTAAGTATTTAATAAAAATAAATATATTTTTAATAAAATATTTATTTTAAATTAAATTAAGATCTAATATAGATATTTATTAGAATAAAAATATTTAATTTTAAATAAATTATATACGATATATAGAATATATATATATATATATGCTATTTTTTTACTCTTATTACCTGGTGCCAATGCTAAATAACCGAATGGATTCATTAGCCATGCTCATGTAGCAGCACTAGTACCAGCACAGGGTCTCATTGCTTGATTAAGCACTTCTACGGCGTACCATTGCTTTCTCTGTTGATAGGGATACTTAACGTCAAAATTTGGATTTGTAAGCAACCAATGTTTGTTTATGACAATAAGTGGTGCGAATTTGGCAAAAGGGAGAAATTGGCTATAGACTAATGTCTGAAAAATATTTTAGGACAGAGCCAAGATCTGAATCGAAAAGCAAAACAAATTCATGTTAGGAGGCAAGGGACTATAGGAAGAATGGGATTGGGAAATGAAGGATATGATTGGAAATAGAATAATCATAATTTGCTTCTTACATAGTTTTTCATGCATCATATAACACATACTATTAGCCATTAATGCATATATATATTTTTTATATTAGTCTGTCAAGTTAAGATTTTTCAATTTTGACTGCTCTATTTTTTTTTATAAATTTATTTTATTTTGATCATACTAATTATGATTAAAATATAATAAATTTATAAAATACAAAGACCAAAAAAAGGACAAAGTTAAATTTCAACAATAACTTGAAAAAAAGGATGTATTGGTCAATTAAAAAAATTGTAAAAGCTTAGCGGTCAATTTAGTATTTGACCATATGGTAGTATTTTTTTAAAAATATATATATTTGAAGTTTTTTTAAAATTATTTATCTTTTTGTTAAGAATATCTATATTTATATTAAAATTTACATTAATTTGCATTCTTATACTGTCTAACACTTTTGGATTTGTTACATCCCGTCTCCTTTAGGGCAAATTCAATTATGCACTTGAGTCTATCATGCAATATATACTAAGATAACAATGTGGTACGGAGGTGTTATTTAATAATAATAAAAATATTTATAATACATAGTTCAAAAAACCAAGATATGAAACACATAATAATCTGTGTAGGCGAGATAATCACTCGAGAGAGCGACATAATCACTCGAGCAGATGATATAATCATCGCATTACACATATCACATAATCATTTTATTTTTCCAGGATAATCATCTAGGAAATGCGAAACAGATGTATCATTAATGTAAAAATTGTTTATAACACAAAACTCAGAAGACTAAGAGATGAAGTACATAATGTAACATTCCTATTTTTCTCAACTAAAAAACATAGTTTGACATAACTATGCAAACGCTAAAATAAGAAATAAGGGATGCTATTGCCAGACTTATTAAGATGAGAGTTATGCGCATTTACTTAACCCATGACAAATGCAAGGCTAATTATGAAAAATATTCGGCAATAAGAATAAAGTTGCAAGGTAAAATTATGTACATTACAAAATGTTAATATAATGTTACAAGCCGAATCAAACTAACTAGAACCAAAACCATAAAATCCCAACTTGAGACTTTTACATCGGAAGTCCTACTCTCCAAACCATCCCAAAGCTCTAAGAGCAACCATAACACTTGTAGCACAACCATTCAAAAGTAATCTATTTAGTACAAATTTACTATTTAGACACACCTAACTCTGAGCAAATATCATGCTCACCAAGTACTACTCATATGTAATAACATTGAGTCATGCATAAACTTTAAGATAAAAACATACTCATATGCAATGAATTAAATTACCATAGCCATTCAAACAAGGTGACAACCAAAATTTAAAAAGGATTCATATCAATCATTCTCAACTCATCATAAAAGATAATATTTATAAACTTTGTTGACAAACCACATAAGAAGGGTAGTGCATAATGAACTCATCAACAGGTCAACATAACAAGGGTAGTGCACAACGGGCAACTACCACTACTCATATTAATTCCTTAATTCCAAGATAGCTAGTTTGAAAGTATACCACAATATTCTAGAGCTATATTTTCTTAAGTATGCATACCCCCTTAATAGGGCTTATGATCGCCCCATGAAAGTATAATTGGGCTCTTAGATCTAAATGCCAATCTCTGTACTTGGGAGCCACTAGGAGGTACTTCCTAGTTCCCTAGCTAAGGAACATACATTAATCAACTATCTATAAAAGGCTAAGGTTAGGAATCACACCATAATCTCTTAACAAGCAACAACTAGCCATGAAAGTCTAAGGTTAAACAACAAGTTATAACCTCACAACAAATCAATCTCTGCTCCAACTCAATTCTTCTTTCTCTAGAAATGATTCGAATATTATATTAGTAAATATCAACTTAGCAATACACACATAACATTTAGCTCAAAGTTTCAACAATTCTTGACCATTGGGGTCATAAAAAATTGCAACCATGAAAGGTAAAATGTCTGATGTACTGGCTAAAACCCCTCTTCTTTGTTACTCTCTTTCAAATTACTCTCTTACATTCAATTATTCAAGCCCATCATGGAGTTAATTACAAGTTCTTTAAGGTCATCCTAGACATATCTTGCTCAACTCTTAGGCAAATTTAATTCAATGAAACACATTACAAAGATCCCATTCTCAAAACGTACTACCATAAATCAAGGCTATAAGTCAAAAAAAAACAAACCATATAAAACCACTTAAATCTAAAATCCCAAAAATACTTTAAGGCATAATAATTAAATTGATGGCGGAAAGCAACTCCAAACTTCAAAATGAGTCAAATAAAAAAATTTCTAAAAAAATACTATTCACACAAAATACTATTTATAGTTAACGTGATATGTAATTTTATACAAAGAATCTTATATCTAAAAACCAAAAATATTTTATTAACATAAAATACTATTTACCAAAAAAAAGCCATCAAATTAGTATTCATGAAAGATATTATTCACAGTAAGACCAAACTTTTCAAAATATCTCAAAATCACTAAAATATCCCAATGATAGCAAAATATTTCAAAAAATATCTTAACTTGCTTAAAATGTTTTTTTTTAAGCTTAATTAACCAAATACATGTTTAATTTTAAATCTAGCCCTATTTAGAGCGATTAGTGGGTAATTAAGCCATTTTACCGAAGAACACATTGAATATTTCAAGAACACTTTGAATGTATCAAGAACACTTAAAATCATGAAGAACATATCATAAAAAACCTAAATCACCTTAATCTTTAACCACAAACAAACCACATCAAACATGATCAAAAGGAGATAACCTAAACATCAAACTTTACCTAAACACACCAAAAATTATCATGGTGTCATTATATTTTAGCAATAATAACAGCATCATCCATAAATCACCTTAAATCGAAGCATAAAATAAAGAAGCCTAAAACGTCCTTAAGTTCAACGAAAATTAAACCATATGAATCATGTTCACGTGAAGATAGCTTAAACATGAATTTTTTCCCTATACATGCTAAGTAATATCATGGAATCATTGAGATCAATTAAAAACAATAAGAACACGCCCAAAAGGCCAAAATCCTAACCACCACAAAACACACAAAGTTATGCTAACCTTGAAACAAACCATATATTACATGTAGATGCTATTTACTTAAGGGTTAGGAGGTTTACTAGTGTAGTCATAGCCATTACGTAATTTAAATTCTCTTATAGTCAATTAATATTAGTAAATAAGGGTATCGTTCAATACCAAAAATTGAGATGGCTTACCTTTATTTAAATAGCTCACAAATAATAAAAATAAATAAATAAATAAAAACTTTAAATCACATAAAAATAAATAATAATAATAATAATAATAATAATAATAATAATAATAATAATAATAATAATAATAATCATAGTAATAATAACAATTGTAGGGGGTTCAAATAGAAAATAATAAAAATAAATAAATGGAATAATAAAAATAATAGATAAATATAAATATGATAATATGCTAGGAAAATAAAAAATCCTCCATTAGACTAAGTCAAAATATAATAATAATTTATAAGTCATCTTTTAATCATAAGAAGGAGACTGATCAAGTTATAAGCCAAAATCAGATCTATACACCTTATATTATTTCTTTGAAATAATTAATACGATAAAGTGACAATATTAAATCCTATTAAATGCCAGCGGTATAGTCTCAACAAGTGGATCCTATATTTAAATAGATTTAAAGCATTAAGTATAAGTGGAAGGATGTTAGTCTAAGTACCTAAACTAGTACATAAACCATGTTTAGTTGTATTCATTTCCTTTGACCCACACGTATCTAGATGTTCCACTACTCCAATTAGAATCATAAAACTATCAGGTGAGCTATTATCTAACCTATCTACAATTTATACATATAAATTCTAGCATGTTCATATAGCCACCTATAAAGCATACGATCCTACATATTGTCACTATAAAGAACCTAGAACAAAGCATGTACCATATAAATCATACTTAACAAAATCATATATATATATATATATATATATATATATATATATATATATATATATATATATATATATATATATAAACGATAACAGTTACAATAAGGTTAAAGAATATTCCCATGAGACAAACAAAAAATAATATTATATCTCAGACATAATTTAGGGATTCCCCATCAATAAATATTTAGCTAGTTATAATAATCAAATAAATTACAAAAAATATATATATTAAAAATATATATCAAAAATAGAGAAAGAAATAACTAAAACTAATTATGGATGAAATTTCATCAATTTATTCAGATGAAAAACTAATTAATTTCATCTAAAATAAATTCATTAATCCTTTTTTCCCTTTCTCTGCCTGAAATTTTGTGCCTCTTCTCTCTCATTCTTTTTCTTTTCGACGTTGACCTACGCCCTTTTTTTTCTTCCTTCTATCGGTGATTGCTCTCTCTCTTTTTCTTTCTTATTCTTCTTTCTTCGGCTGCTGATCCCGCCTGCTATGGCCCATGTCAAGCCTCTCTCTCTCTAACTTCTATCCTTTCGTGTCCCTTGCCCTATGCTGACACTGGTGCCTCTCTTCTTTCTCTTTCACTCTTTTCCTCTATTGTAGCTTGCACCTTCTTCTTTTTTCTAAAGTGGTTGATCCTGCTGATGTCTCCTCTTCTTTCCTGGCTTGCTAGATCCTCTTCTATTTCGTCACCCTCTTCTTATTTTTTCTCGTTGGCTCGCTATCCTTTTATAGATTTTTGATGCGTTGGCTTTCTTTTGGGCCTTTGGGCCAAAAGACCTAAACTCTTTTTTTTCACATACAAAATAACATTAGAAAAAATTAATAAATAATCTTATACTTTAAATTTATTTAATTTATATCATTTTAGCTCAAAAAATAAAATATATAAGATTATTATCACTTAAGTACAAAATTATAATTATTCTCGTATAGTACTCTAATAAAAGACTAAAAACTAAGATTAAAAGGGTATGCAATATGTCAGAATATATACTCATCAATACCCCCACACTTAGTTTCTTGTTTATCATCAAGCAAGGTATGATTCAAACAAAATAATAATAATAATAATAAAATTAACTAACCACTTTCATAGGTCTCACAATTGCACTTAGCATATGCAACAAGCCCTTTAAACCCCTATGTCACCCTTAGAAGACAAATAAGGTCTCGTGAGGGTTTCATAGATGATATACCCATAAAATCGCACACAATTAAAATAGAAATTAAAAACACACCTAACACCCTTAACCAATTTTGTCTTAGAATCTTTTACTTTCATAACACCAAGATTAGCAATCAACCAAGATTTGACATAGGAAGATCTAAACGATTAATTTCAACATATGGTTTACACATAAAAATGACAAATATGGACAGAGCAATAATTATGGATAAAAATTTACCATGCCTTAGTCACATCAAGATTTATCGTCATTGTAGATATCCTCTATTTTTCTTTTCTCTCAGATTCATGGCTATAAATGTATAGAAACACTCATATATGTGAGATGAGATGATAAAAACAATAAGCGACTCACATATATCAATAAAGAAGGCTCGTATATGTTATGTATGAAAACCTCATGAATGATATCAAATGTTTGTCAAATGGACTAAACCATATACTTAACTCTTGTGACTAATCTCCATAAATAAATAAAAAGGCTGACCATCTCAATAATCAAATAGGACTTGGTTATAGGTCGTAACAAGGTTAAGATATAAAAGGGTACAAAGTATTTTAGGATCGTGATGCTAAAAAGGCCAAGAACTAGTGGAACTCTAATAATCATATGAAATATAAACACCAACTCCACATCAATGATGATCGATAATACACCTCAACCTTAACATCAAACTAGAACAATGCTATAAAAAATTTGAACATGAATAAATCTTTCTCAAAATCATGTTGTATCTTTTTCTTCAAAGAAAATTAATGACAACACAATGAATAAATAATACTCCTCAACCTTTTTCCATCATGTCGTATCTTTTTCTTCAAAGAAAATTAATGACAACACAATGAATAAATATATATTCTATCTCTACCACCAAAAATAAAAACAATCCTTTCTCCACATAAATACATATATTTCTTCCACATACTATCACATACACAACCACTTTATGTCTATAATATAATGATTCGATCCCTTTCCACTAGCTTTAGGCAAGGGCAAGGGTAAGGAAAAGGCCCAAGTGTTATTTAATGTAAGTAATGAAAAAAAATATGTATGATCACTATATCGCTTCAAAGGGGCTTCTAGAAGGTGTGTATCCTATGTACACAAATTAGGCGTAAGCTATTTGGTCATCTAGTGGAAAATCCTAAGTTGCCCTTTTCATTTTCTCAATGAAAGTATGTTTTGACTATAAGCTTTGACTAGCACAAGAGTAAGTTTTAGTAATCTCTTGAATCTATTACAGGATCTATGACAAGTAATCTGATCAAATCAATTAAATATATGAGGTTTGTAGAGAAAATTTGAAGCTAGGATACTAAGATTATTTCATGTCAAGTCACTAAGAAAAGGAAGATATATATGGCTCAAAATATTACTATAGAACGTGATGAATCTCAACATGCCATGTTGGTGGTTAGAAAATCCTACATGTTCTTGATCCATTAATATCTATACATGTAGATATGTGTTCCCTATATCAAAATCAACACACAAAAGTTCCACTCACTTTATCTCAATGTTATGATCCTATTTTAGTTAGATTTCAAAGATATTCTCATCATTAACTAGTTAATGGCTCCTAAGACTCTAAATACACCAAAACAATTATCTAAAAAATTACAAGCTTTTTTTTTTCAAAATATGCAAATACACAAAACACTCACACCCCCACACTTAAATCACACATTGTCCTCAATGTGTAGACAGCTAAAGGAACATGTAATTTTAAGTATGAAGAGTTAAAATAAATAAATAAATAAATGGTAGAAAACTCCCTTATCACATTGGGTTTCCTCCCAAGTAGCATTTGTTTTTGTCTTCAGCTTGACATGATCTTGATTTATTTAGTTAAAGTAGTTGTTTTTGTAATTACACCTCTTCAACATTATGCTTCGTGAATGCCTTATAATAGGGTTTAATCTTGTGACTGTTGACCTTGAATTTGTTTTCCATCTTCTCTAAAATACCCAAAACCCTAATTTAGAAAACTATGTTGAAATAGGGATTTATTAGGGAAAGTAATTAAATAAATTATTTTATTAAAATAAGGGAAAATATTTAAGGTAAAATCAAGAGAAAAATAATAAAGAATTTAATTATGGGAAAATTAGGTTATTTTGCTAATTAAAATAGAATTTAGGAAAAACTGCCCAAAATATCCTAAATTAATATAAAAAGGGATTTAATTATTATTTTACTAATTTTTGTTATTTTAAAATATTTAAAACACCAAAATATTCTAAATATCCTAACCAACCCATTTTTCCTTTCTTATTTTTCCTTTTTCCCTTTTCCTCCCTTTTTCCTTTTTCTTTTCTCCTTTTATCCTTCCTCCTTTTCTTTTTTTCTTCCTTTCTTCCCGGTTTAGGCCTACACCCCTCGCGGCCCAATCCTCCCTCCTCTTCTTTCCCTACGTGGCCTAGCGTGCATCTTTTTTTTTCTCTTCCCCCGCTCAACCGCTTGGTTTCCTTCCTTTTTCTTTCTTTTCTTTTTTCCAGAATGGTTATCCCGACCCTATCGTCTCCTTCCTTCCGCTCCTTTCCCACACTTGCAGATCAAGACCTGCAACCCACCCTATATGCCAACCCGTCTGCCACCGTACCATTGGCCTACACCACCCCCTCTCTCCCCATCCTTTTCCTTTCCTTTTTCGACCCCAACCTACCATGTACCCCTCTCACGTTTGCCTCTCTTCCTTTCCTCCTCTCCAACCCAACCAAACCTATAAATCATAAGCATGTACGGGCCTACCACCGCCAGCTGGCAAGCCTGCTATACCTTCCCTCCTTGTACGGTTCCCTCTTTGTCTTATCCTCCCACCAGTGACCTATAAATACCCCCTACTCAACCTCAATCGACTTACTTTTCCTTGCCTAGAAAAATAAACCTTCCTTACGCCACCGCCATCGTTGCCAAGCACGGCTGCTTGAAACACCTACCAAACTCCTCCCTGCATCACCCTCCACTGAACCACAACACTCGTTACTTCTAATTCTCTCTATACGAGCCGACCCAGTTATGCTAAGTAGGCTACCCAATCTGCCAATCCTTCCCCATCGACGCCCCTCTTACCACGGTGCACCATCATCTCCTCCTCAACCACCACCTCTCCTACCATCCAAAATACTCAAAAGAATCTCTCCTACCTTCCTTTCTCCCTTCCTCCCTCTCCTTCACCCTCCCTCCTTCTCCACCACCTTCGACCACCATAACAACCGCCGCCTGCGCCGCCACCTTTGCTATGCCGCCACCACCATTCTAACCCTCTTAATCCAGAGGATCCATCACCACCACAACCACCATCTCACTCCTCCTCTTTTAGCCTAGAAAGATACCTCTTTAACTTCACTTCCTCCTCCACCGTTGTCGCTGCCGCTACCGCCCTAAGTTGTGCCCTAACCTCCTAGACCTTTGAAAATATTTAATGTAATTATTATTTAATTTTATTAGTATTAATATCATTATTATCATTATTATTACTATTATTATCATTATCACTCTATTATTATTATTATTATTATTATTATTATTAACTTAGACACTATTATTACCAATATTATTATTATTATTAACTTAGACACTATTATTACCAATATTATTATTATTATGATTATTCAAACTCTTACTATTATTATTATTAAGACTTTAATTATCATCATCATCATTATTATTATTACTACCTTTATCATTGATATTACTATTACTACTATCATTATTATTATTAGTAGTAGTAGTAGTAGTAGTACCATCATCATCATTATTATTATTACTGTTATTATCACTATTTTGGTTTTACTAATATTATTACTATTATTATTATTATTATTTCTACAACTATAATAGAGTTTAAAGGCATTTGATCTTTAGGGCCAATGTTACTTGATCTTTGGCCCCTGACATATCTCATGTAATAAGTGTTAACATCTCTAAATAGTATAGACCAATAAAAACTAGCTTCAAGAACCTTGATAGGGATATTTTTAGCACTAAAGTTTCCTCCATAATGAAATGTATGACAGTGTGATAGAATATGCTCAATTTTAAAATAAGTTACACATCTCCTCATTATACCATCAGTACTAAATTTCCACAAATAGGAGTTATCCCAAACATATTGGTAGGCCTTCTTTATAAGTTTAGTTCTCACAAATAATGGCATGTTAATTAGTAGCTTATGAGTAATCAAATATTTCACAATACTATCAAAACATGGTGTACTTATCTGCATCGTGAAGAGATACTCGTCCAAGAAATTCTCAATCAACGATATGGGTTCACAATCTTGAAGTATGCAACTCAAATGATCGAATACTACGTTCTCACTCCCTTTCTTATCCTTAATCTCCATATCAAACCCTTGTTGCAAGACCCATCTTATTAACCAGGGTTTTGCTTCCTTTTCAGACAATAGGTACTCCAATGATGCATGGTATGTAGGAATGATAACTTTAGTCTAAAGTAAATATGAGATTTTTTAAGAGCAAACACCACTACCAACAATTATTTCTCAATAGTGGATTAATTCAAATGGGCATCATTAGGATTCCTTAAAGCATAATAGATGGTGTGTGGCTATTTATCCTTTCATTGTCCCAAGACTATAATGATCGCATAATCAGAGGCATCACACTTGATCTCAAATGTTAGGAACCAATCTGGATGTGGCATCATCAAGACTATTGTTAGGAGATTTTTGAGTTCATTGAATGCCTTTTGATACTCCTTACTCCAATCGAAAGATAAATCCTTCTACAAAAGGAAGTTCAATAGTCATGCAATGCTAGAGAATTCTTTTATGAATCATCGATAGAAGCCTATGTATCCAAGAAAAGAATGCACCTCTCTCACGTAAGCGGGAGCGGATAAGTAGCACACAATATCTATATTATCTTTATCAACTTCTGGCCCCTAGATGAAACAATATGACCAAGTATGATTCCTTGTGTCACCATAAAATGACACTTTTCCCAACTAAGTACAAGGTTAATTTCTTTGCATCATTTCAAAATTAAAGTCAGATTATTAAGGTAAGAATCAAAAGTATCACCAAAGAGATTAAAATCATCCATAAAAGCCTCAATAATCTTCTCAATGTAATCAAAGACATTACTAACCATACATATTTGGAATGTACTAGGGTGTTGCATTGGTCGAAGAGCAAATGTGCTAAATGGGAATGTAAAGATCATCTTCTCTTGATTCTCCTCTGTTATGTGAATTTGGTTGTAACCAGAGTGCCCATCAAGGAAGCAATAATAGGAATGAATAGCCAATATTTCAAGCATTTGATCAATAAATGGTAATGGGAAATGATATTTTCTTTTTGTGGCACTCAACTTCCTATAGTCAATGCATACTTGGTGTCTAGTTACGGTCCTTTGTGGGATAAACTCATTTTCTTTGTTCTTCACAACAATGATCCCCGAATTTTTAGGTACCACCTAAATAGGCACCATCCATTTAGAATTTGATATCGGGTAGATGAATCTTTAATCCAAAAACTTGATGATTTTCTTCTTTGCTACTTCTATCATAGGAGGATTAAGTCTACATGGAGGTTTTATAGTTAGTTTAGCTCCTTCTCCAAGAAGTATGTGGCAAACACATATTGTAGGACTTATCCCTTTGATTCCTTGTAATATCCATACAATGGATATTTTTCAAGCTTTAAGGACTTCCAATAGCACTTTATTACACCTCTATCAACTATAAAGATATGATCACCATAATGACCTTGATATCTCCTAAATATGCATACTTCAAAAGATCGAATAGTGGCTTGAGCTTTAATGTAGAGGCCTAAATCATAGAAGGTATAGGTTTTTTAGTAGCTAAAGGAATCAAAAAAGGAGGTGATCCATATTGATATGTAGGGTTTCCCTCCATGTGTGCTATGATATGCTCAAGATGTGGGGAAAGTATCTCCTCTATCTCTTCCAAAGAATTATCTTCTCCTTTCTTATCCATTCCTAATATTTTCATAAGAGTGGTTTGTGGTGGGTCTTCTCATCTTTCTCAAAGTCATTCTATGCCAAAAAGTCAATGATATCAATAGTATAAGAAGAATGGTCAACCATAGGGTACCTCATGGCCTCGAATATGTTGAAGCTTATAACTTCTCTATCAAACTCCATAGTGAGAGAAATAGTATGAACGTCTATATTCGTATGAGCAGTTCTCATGAAAGGATTTACCATGAGCAACAACATTAACTTGAACTACTTTCATCTATAGCTAAAACATAGAAGTCTTTCATAAATATAAGTGTACTAACATATGCAAGAACATCTTCTATAAGCCCCTTGGGAAATGCATTAGAAAGATCATCAAGTTGAATGATAATATCATATTTCTCAAGCTCTCCTAAACCTAAAGATGCATAAATAGAATATGGAATGACATTAATAAATGCACCTAGTTCTAGCATGCCATTTTCAAACATGGTGTTACCTATTACACATGGAACAATGAAGTTTTTAGGATCTTTACACTTTTTAGGATCTTTACACAATTGCTCACTCACCCTAACCACTTCCTTCTCCCACAATCTCTTCTTTGGGGTGCATAATGCCTTTTAGAATTTTGCATATTTGGGCACTTGCTTGATAGCTTCTAGGAGTGGGATGTTTATCTACACTTTCTTCAACATATCTAATATTGCTTGATCACTCTCATCCTTCTTTGATTTAGATAGATTGTTAGGAAAAAGAGTAGGAGAAATAAGGTTAGTAATAGAAAAATCTGGAATGGTAGAGGATTTACCATTCAAAGAACTCTCGGATTTCTACTAAATAGTGGGTTGGTCAACCGATTGTCTATTTCCACTCCTACTCTCTTTCTTTTGCATGATATCCCCTTCTTTTGTTGTGGGATCTTCTTAAAACTGTCTAAATTCTCCTTGATTTTATTTGGAGCACTCTCACATGTTTTTTCACTTATTGTTACCATTTCATTAACTAATTTAAAGTTTCCTTTAGATTAGGTATGGTACTACTAGGTAGTTTCCTTGGATCATGTAATTGGTTCAGCTTAGTGAGCACTTTTCCATTTGAATCTCTATACTCAACAATCTCTTGTCCATGTTCTATTGGTTTTGTATTAGCTGATTCTTTTCATTTGTCAACAGCTCAAATATCTAGTCATATTTGTCAATGGTTGGAGCTTGAGGTTGAGAGGATCCTTCTTGTGGTTTTTGATTAGAACCTGATGCCACTTGATTGAAACCTAGAGGATTAAGACCATTATTATTATTATCATCATCATCATCATCATCATCATCATCATCATCATCATCTTTCCAACAGAAATTAGGATGGTTGTGCATACCTGGATGATAAGTATTTGAAAATCTAATAGCATTTGTTTGCACATGATCCTCTCCTCCAATCATCTATGGACATTTATCACTAGGATCTCCTATCGCTAAACATACTTCACATGTAATAACAACTCTAGTAATTGTGTTAATATGCAAAATAAGAGTAGTGAGTTGATTAAGCTTATCATTAAATTTATTTACACTCTCATTTACACTTATCGCAGTAGAGGCTCGGTTTTTCAATAAAACTTGAGCTAAAGTGGGATCCATATTCATGAAAGAGCCATAACTCGCTACATCCAACATATTCTTCTCAAATGGAGTGAGGCATTCATAAAATTAGTATAGCAAGTTCTCTTCCTTCATCCCATGTTTAGGGATGGCAATAGATCGAGTATTGATTGGGTACTCCCTATCCGTTACCCAAATCCGATAAAAAAACATATATCCATATTTGTATCCAAATCTGGAGGGTATTTTTTTCCTTATCTATATCCGTTTAAATATCCATTGGGTAAAACCCATTAAGTATAAAGTAAAAATCATTTAATGTTAAAATTATATACTTAGATTATTAAATTTTAATTATATCTTCACTTTTAGCCTTAGAAAATATACTTAAGGTTACATAAATAAAGGTAAAAATGTAATTTTATATCGGATAAACGGATACGGGTATGGATTACAGGATCCCTTACCCATATCTATACCCAAATCTAGTGGATATTTCGCCCCTTCCTCCATATCCGCATCTATATCTATTTACACATCTAATGAATAAAACTGTCGGTTTTTAGGTAAAACCAGTCCAATTGCCATCCTTATCCATATTGTGGGGAGTATGATAGAAAAGCCTTGTACCTGTTGTAGTAAGCAAAGAATGATTCATTAGGCTCTTGGTGAATCCTGGTGATCATCTTCCTCAACATTGTGACACATGAAGCAGGAAAATGCTTATCTTAGAATACACTAGCTAGAGTGTCCCACGAGCATATCTGCCTTGTAGGTAGTTCATAAAGTCATTCTTTTGCACCATCCACCGAAGCAAATGGAAATGCCTTGAACTTTAATATTTGAAGATATGCCTCCTTGGGGCACATGGAGACACATACAAACTAAAATTCCTTTCGGAATTTATCGGGATCTTCACTTGGGATCCCATAGAAAGTAGGAAGTTTGTGAAGTGGGCTGGATTTTAGGTCAAAACCTTTTCCCTTTCCAACAACAAGCTTAGAGTAGCCAATACATGTAAGGACAACTTCAGCTACATTGTGGTCTACCAAATCTCGCAAACTCCTATTGGCTACCACGTGAGTGAAGTAGATAGGCTATTTCATTAATGATGTGCTAATATTTAAAGTTGCTTCTTTTAAGTCTGATGATGAAGAAGAACCAAAAAGCTCGTCTTTGGGTCTTGCTGATGAATGAGAACTATAAATCCTTAACTTTCTAATTGTTTTAATAGATTTCTCTAACCTAAGATTCACTGGTATAACTCTCCTTGTCGTTTTCCTCTTGTATTCATTCACTGGTGAGTGCTTGAAATAAGAAAAACACCATGACCGAGTAAACCACACTAGATATAAAGAGAACACTCAAAAGAAAAATAATATATAATAAATGACTCAAGAAAAACACATAAGACACTAAAAAAAATACTGGTAAAATAAAGACAAAGTTATTGTAACACCCCAAAATTCACTAAATTTCTTTAAAAGCGAAAGTAATTAAATTAAAACCCGTGAATTATGGGGATATTACCGCCATACTTAGTACCAAACCGGTTTTCTCCGACCGTTTCAGTACCAAGTGCTAAGGCTAGAAGAAAAGTAATAATCAATTATAAATCAAGACAAACTAAACTCTAAATAAACATAATAAAGAATTGTAATTCATTTCCAAGAAAGAAATAAGTTTACAACCAATAAAAGGTTCATTTAAAATACTCAATCGAGTAATAAATCATAAGAGAGTAAATTTAAGACACAAGAAATAACATAATGAAATAAAATCATAGGAAGAGAAAATACAGCCACGACAATCTCGAACTTCGAGCCAAATGTGCTCAACACCCAGCCCCGACTGATGTCTCGCCCACCTGCACGAGGGCATACTACTCGTGGGAATGAGCAGCACCCATAAAAAGAGTGATCAGTACGCTACATATTGAGTAAGGTAACCAAGCACTAAGGCCAACACATAGGCACATAATCCATGCACAATAATAATAGGGCATAATCACCAACACAATAACATAAAGGCAAATGAACGATTAGGTGAAAATGCCAAGATCCAATATAGTTTAGATTTAATTACTTCATTAGTCCTTTATCAAAATATTTTCACACCATACTCTTTATCAAGTCCATACGAGTTCGGGAACCCCACTATTTTTGTCGGTTGATCAGTCTCCAGGGCACTTTTGGCTCCTGGCCACTATTATAGCCTGTGGATCGGTCACTTAGGGTACATGCCCTACCACTATTATATGCCGGTGGATCGATCTGGCCCCTTCTCGTACAGTATTCCACTGTAAGTCATTAGTATCTTCTCACATCTTAACAACATATATAGTTTGGTTCGTTGAGCTTGGGATCCCCCACTATTTTAGTCGGTGGATCGGTCACTAGGGTAACATACCCTACCACTATTAAGCCGATGGATCGGTCTCCAAGCTACTGCAGTACCTGGCCACTATTATGCCGGTGGATCGGTCTGGGCCCGGCTCAACATTTTCCACTTTACATGATTAATGTTTTAAGTATCTTATTCAGAAGCTTTCATCTTAGACATGCATGAATCATTCCCTTTACACTTCACACATCACAAATCATAAAATTCCACAATCATAATTACACTTTAATCACCAACACACATGATAATACAAAAATTCCAAGCAACTCCAACAAACCCTAATTATCCACACAAACCCTAGTTCGGTCTCCTACGGACCCCTAAATAATCTCCATGTATTATTTTTCATCTAAAATGTTCAAACACCCAAATAACACTTCCATTACCTTCCTTACATCCCAAATCAACCTTTCATACGTAAATTTTACTCTCATGCAAACGTTACACATCCCATGCAACATCTTGAACTTTTCATACAAACCCTAAATCCCATGCAATCATTAACTCCCATGCAAAACCCTAACTCCACTATGCAAACCCTAATACCACTATACAACCATTAATACCACCATACAACCATTAATACCATCATGCAAACCCTAATACCACAATGCAAACCCTAATACCACCATGCAAACCCTAATACCACCATGTAAACCCTAATACCACTATACAACCATTAATACCACCATGAAACCATTAATACCACCATGAAACCATTAATACCACCATGCAATCATTAATACCACCATACAAACCCTAATACCACCATGCAACCATTAATACTACTATGCCACCATTAATACCACCATGCAACCATTAATACCACCACGCAAACCCTAATACCACCATGCAACCATAGATTAAATTCTCTCAAATAAGTCATGCAAAACCATAGATTAGATTCTCCCATATAAAACTATAAATTAGATTCTCCCATATAAAACCATAAATTATATTCTCCTACACAAAACCATAAATTAGATTCTCCCAAATAGAACCATAAATTATGTTCTCCCATACAAAACTATAAATTAGATTCTTCCACACAAAACCCTAAATTAGATTCCTCCACACGAATCCCTAAATTATTTCTTTTATTCCTCCACTCATAGATCATTAAAATACTTAGATCAACTCATTTCCCCTTTAGTCAACTTACTTCCCATTTTTCATTTCTAACCTTTTTCCCACACAATACCACTTTTATACGTCCTCACATACATGTCTTATAGGGTCACATTACATACCATAATATTTTATCACATATAGTACACATGTCATGTAAATACACAAAGACATACTTCAACTCTACGTCATACCACATACGAAATAATCAATAATGATAAACATGTAATACATAGCATACGAAGCACATAATGCACATAAACACAAAAAAGGCCTTAGTAACGCCCTTACCTAAAACGACACCGGTCTTGGAGCACGCTCCTACGCCTCCTTAGGGCTTTGACTGATTTTACCTATTATGAGGGAAAAGTTAAAATTAGACTCCCTCCTATCAAAAATACTATTAATCACTAACTTAATATAAGACTAGGCTTTTGATAAAATATTAAAATAACAATAGCAAAAATACCAAAAATAATATCAATATTAATAATAGCAAGAATAATAATATAGTAACAATAATAATAAAAAAGGACATTACTCAAAAACATAGTGAAATAAGGGCTTAAGCCCCTTTACTAAAATAATACTAATAATAATATTATTAGTAAAATAAATAACCAAATTTAGTAATAATAATAGTGATGAAATAATAATAATAATGATGATGATGATGATGATGATGATAAAAACCATAATAATATTGTAATAATAATAATAATAATAATCATAATGGTAATAATAGTAAGGATAATATCTATATATATATAAAAACGGAGTTGTCTAGCAGACAATATACAGACAAATTTTCCCACCTAAACTATATCCATTATTACTAATCATAAATGACTACTACATGATATTATTGCTAATTAATATGATGGAATAATTAATATAACTATTTATTAATATAAAGTGACTATTCATCTCCTATGTGCATTAAATGTATACAACTATTCATTTGTTGCACATATGTTAAAATATTAATTTGAATAAATTATTAACTATATATTTTCTAATCAAATATTTTATTAATTAATTATCCGAACATATGTAGAACATTATTCATTTCCTACATATTAATTGTACTATTTATCTCTTCAATATTTATATATAAATAATTAATACAATAAAGTACATATTCATTTGCTTCATATGCATATATCCATTAACACAATGCGACTATTTATTTCATATGTGCAACAAATGCATATAATTATTCATTTATTGTACATATATCGAACAAATAATTTTAATAAAGTATTAATCAAATATTTTTTAATTAATTACCTGAACATATGCGGTCAACTATTAATTTTCTGTGTATTAATTGAATTGTCAAACTATTCATATTACACATATTAATATAAAAATAATTGATAAATAGTTAATATACAAAATAAAGTGCATAAACCAGTTGACCAACATATATGCGTCTGTTGCTATTAAAACAATGCAACTAACAAATACATATAACTAATTTTAATGAAGTATTATTTTTTTTTCTTTTTTTAAGGTTAGATCAACATCAATTAAATATGATGATGATGATGATGATGACAATAATAATTTTATTATTTATTATTAATAATATGACTATTATTATTAATATAACTATAATAATTATAAATATTAATTTAATTATTACTAATATAATTATTTATATAATTTTGATAATTACTATTATCATAATTTATAATATAATAATGATAATGATTATTATGATAATAATGAATATTAATATAATTGATTATTACTATTATGAATATTATCATGATTAATAATATAAATATTATTAAAAAAAAACTAATAAAAGAACGATAACATTGGTTATTATATAAAAGTAGAGTTGTTTGGTAGACAATATACAGACAAAATTTTCCGCCTAAACTATACCTATTATCACTGTTATATATTATTACTAATTAATAAGGTCAAATAAATAATGAAATACTATTAATTGATTTGTCAAACCATTCATCTCCTACGCTGCATAACAACAAAATGATATTCATTTCCTACGTATTAATTGAGATATTCATCTATTGCACATATGTTGAACAACACATATTAATTAAAAATTTTCTTAATTAATTTTCTAAAAATATGTAGCCAACTATTCATCTCATGCGTATTAATTGAGTTGTAAAACTACTGAATATATGAATATACTTATTCATCTGATGTACATATGTCAAACAACACATATTAATCAAGTATTTTCTTAATTAATTACTTGAACATATGTAACCAACTATTCATCTCCTGCATATTAATTGAATTGTTAAACTAATGAATATATAAATGCAATTATTCATCTCACGCGAACAGCAAATTCATATAATTATTCATCTTCTATCATTAATACAACATAACTATTCATATCCTACATGGAACAAATGCATATAATTATTCATCTGCCGCACATATGTGGAACAATACATATTAATTAAGTCTTTTATTAATTAATTACTTGAACATATACAACCAACTATTCATCTCTTGCATATTAATTAAATTGTTAAACTATTTATCTCTTATATAATAATATATAAATAATTAATACACCACCCGTGCATTGCACGGGAAAATGTAACTAGTTTGAAGATAAAAAGAAGTAGGGTTTCCACCCTACATTGAGTAATAATAACTTAATAAATAATAATGATAAAATTAATAAGAATAAATACTAATAATAATAAAAACACTAATAACCCTAATAATAATAAGACATGATATTTATAATACTACTACTAAAATTTAAAATAAGTACAATAGGGTTCCAGCCCTATATAAAATAGTAATACTAACACTTGAAAATAATAATAATGATAGTAGTAGTAGTAGTAGTAGTAGTAGTAGTAGTAGTAGTAGTAGTAGTAGTAATAATAATAACATTATTAAAAACACTAATGGTAAAATAGTTATATTAATAATAATGGAATAAGAATAAATGAAATTCAAAATAGCAAATAATAATAATAATATTTATAACATATTAATATTAGTAATAGTAATAATAGAAACAATAAGGGTAATAGTGCTAAAATCGAATTAAAAATTATAATAGGGCTTCAACCCTCAATAGAATAATAATATAAACATTAATATTAATAACAATAATAATACATATTAAAAATAGAAATAATAATAATAATAGGATTTATATTAGAATAAATGAAATAAAATAATTTAAGGCTTGTAAAATTAGGGAAAATGGTTGAGAGGGTCTAGGGTTCAACCTTACGCTAGCGGGGATAGGCGGCATCGGCGGTGGTGCATGGTGGCGGCAGTAGTGGCCGAAAAAAGGGAAGAAAATGGGGAAAGTTGGATGTTGGGAAAAAGAGAGGCAAAATGGAGGTGGGAGTTGGGGTGTTTAAGAATGATTAGAGGGAGAGGATCAAAATGGAAGTGGCGGTACAACCAAAGGTGGTGGCGCACGACGACGATGGTGGTGGCCGAATAGGGAAGAAGAAGAGAAAGAGAGGAAGAGAGGGAGAGAGAGGGAAAGAAAGGTAGGGGAGATAGAGGAGGGTTTGCAACACAATTTAGGAGGTGAAAGGAGCGGCGGAAGAGGTGACTAATGGTGGTTCGAAGGGCGGCGGTGGCAGAAAATGGTTTGGTTGAGGAGAGAACTTTGCATAGTGGGGGTGGCTCGTGCAGGAAAAATCGAGGGAGGAGGAAGGCACAGTTAGTTAGGGGGCAGTGCAAGGAGTGCACGGGTGGCTAGAAAGGGCGACACTGTTAGCCGGAGGCAACGGAATAGGTGTCTGAAGGGGCGGCAGTGGAAATGTCAAGAATAGTTGGGTTTTGGGGAAAAGCTCAATTGTAGACTAGGTAGGGGGTATTTATAGGAGAAAAAGTGTGGGTTAGGTTAAAGGGGGAGAATGGGAGGATCGACAGGTCAGTTGGGATCGCCGGCGGCGACGGTTGCCGGCAAAATTCAAAGAAAATGTGGTAGGCAGTTGGCTGGAAAAAAAGGGAAACGTATGAGGAGAGGGGAATGGGCAGGCAGGTGTGGTCGATGAGTTGACGTGGAAGAGAGGGGGAAGAAAATGGCCGGTCAAAATGGGAATAACCGGCGGCGAGATTTTTGGAGGTGGCGATAGAGGTTGCAGGTCGAACATGGCTAGGGAAGAAGGAAGAAGAAGATGGGGGAGGGGACCGGCGGTTCAGCGTAGAAAAGAAAGAAAGAAAAGGAGAGGAGAGCGGGCGGTTCGACACTCATTAAAATGAGCATACAACACAGCGTTTAAAAGGAAGAAAAGGATAAAACGCAACATGACATTAAAAGAAGTAAGTCTGGGCCACACGGGTTGGGCCACGCCGAAGAAGAAAGGAAGGAGGGAGGGGACTTAGGCCACAGGAAGGAGGCATGCCCAAACGGGGAGGGGAGGAAAAAGAAAAAGGAAAGAAGAAGAAAGAAAAAGAAAGAAAAGGAAAAAGGGAAAAGGGAAAAAGAAAAATAGGAGGGTTGGGTTAAATAAATAAATTAAAATATTTAGGATAGTTAAAAATAATAATATATAAATAAAATAATATTTAAATCCCTTTTAGACTAAATTAGGATTTTTAAAAGATTTTCCATAAATTTCATTTTAATTAGCAAATCACCCTAAATTTAATAAATTAAAAATATTTATAAAATTCATATTAATTTTGAAACTATTTTCTCCCTCTTATTTCAAATAGAATAATCTATTTAATTAATTTCCAAAATAAAATCCTTAATTATCTAAAATACCCAAATTTCACCCTAATTAAAATATTTATAAGATTTCTCTTGATTTTCCCTAATAAATTTTATTTTACTTTAATAAAAATAATTTATTTATTTAATTTTCATAATAAAATCTTATTTAATAATAAATAATAAAATTAAAATTTTTAGGGCATTTCAGTTATCAATTCCCGAAAAAGTTACCAATATCTATATCATTTTAACTCAAATAATAAAATATATAAGATTATTATCACTTAAGCATAAAATTATAATTATTATCATATATTACTCAAATAAAAGACCCAAAAATAAGACTAAAGGGGTACAAAATATGTGAAAATAGGTACTCATCATTTACCATTAATCTCCAATAGTTAAAACTAAGAAAATAAATAATTAGAACCTATAAATACCATGAAAAATAATATGGAAGATAAACTTATAAAAACATAACAAAAAATAAAGAATTGATGGAGAAAGGGTAAAATACTTATCCTCAAAGTTTAGGAAGGATTCAAGCTTTCAACCATTATGGAATATAGAAGAAAGGCCACGAAATATGGAAGATAAAGGAAGGTTTAGGGTGGAGTAAATTAGAAGGAGAAAGGTGAGAAATAAAAGTAGCTAAGTTTTCTAAGTTAGAATGCTTAGGGGTTAAGGTAAGGACATAAGATTATAAGGGTAATTTTACTTAGGAAACTAAAGCAAATTTGGCTACTTCAAGTTCATGGGTGACACCACATGGAAGGGAATAAAATTAATGGTTTTCCTTGAGCCACAACACAAATAAAATGAGTGGAAGGGGAGGAAAAAAGGAAAAAAAATGCTAACTTAAGATATTTTTGCAAAAATATTTGACAAAGAAGGCAAAGCCAAGTAGATCACTACTAATGGAGAAGAAAATAAATTCAAGGGAGTAAATGATATTTTATCACACATTATAAACAATAATGAAATTTTTGGATCAAATCTCATAATATCCGGATAAAATTTGAGGAATAAAATTGTTATTTGGTGACTTTTACAGTATAAAAATATATACAAAATTATAAAAAATTATACGAATAATAATTTAATATTTATGGATAATTTTTAGCTCAATAATAAAAAAATAAGATAATCCCAATATTTTAGTAAAATTTAGATAACCAAAATGGACTTGAGATGGCTCAAAATATGTGATTAAGGCTTACAAGAAGAATGAATAGTTTTTTTTGCTAGCAACATGATTTGTCATTTTGAAAAAGTCTAAGAGACTTAGAAAAATATGAGAATATCACATATTCTCATGTACGAGCACGGCCATCACCATCACTTTACCTCTTTGTTGAGACATACGTCATTATCGATTGTCCACATATACATACATGCATACACAACACTTCACCCTCCTCCTCCATTCGTCTGCACTCATCCCACTGTTCCCTTTCATTTTTTTTCCCAAATTGTCACAACCCCTATTCATGCATCCCTTCTCCCTCGACACCCCCTGCACCCAAACACAAACCCATTTGCATCTCCTTACCCAAGCAACGACCACCTCCAACCATTACCATTATCGCCACTCATCTATTCTTCTTCTTCTTCCTCCTCCTCCTCCTCCTCATCAACCATGCCCCAATTGCATGATTCTTCTGTGTTTCCTCCTACCTACACAACCGATTACCCAATCATGCACCTACCCGTGCATCATTCCCTTTGTGCCCCAGCCTTCACCCCTACCACCTTAACCCAACTCACCATCCACTATCACCCATAACCTATTGCTAATGTCAACCTAGTTATTACCCTCTCCTCACCAATGGCTAAAACCACCAAAACATACCCCTTAGCATTGACCAAAATCACCACAACGTCCCCAACCTCTTTGATCCTCCTTTTTTTTTTCTTCCCTTCTAATTCAATGCCATCCTCTGTAACACCAGAACCTCCTACACTACCCTCTACCACAACCTCCACCTCCCAATACCTTTGCCACTAGCCATCTATTCCCTGTTCCAACCATCTTCCAACCATCACCACCTCGAGCCAGCACTAACTCCCTCTAACTAGCACACCACCACCATCTTGTTGTGCCTCTCTTTACCTCACCCCATCCTTTCCATCTCCTAGATACCCTTGTCACCACTACAACTAGCCACCAAATGCACCTCCTCATGTGCCCAACTCATGCTACCCATGCTGGGTGAGGCTTTTGTAAATTTTGCTACCCATTTTTTAGCATTAGGGTCATTATGGTGACTTTGGTTAATAAACATTTTAATATAAATCATTATTATTTTATTGGTTAAATATTAATATGGTTGATCTGGTATTATTTTTAGGTACTAAAGTTTGATTAGCGGGGCTTACTAATTTTAGTTGGATACAGATAATTTGTGCTTTGTTTGAAATCAAGTAACTCTTAAACTTTACTAAAATTTTAAGTATTGCATGATAGCACATTAGGGTTCTTGTGTATGAAATATGTTAAGCATGATTTGTTACATTATAATTACGTGCTTATTATTTTTAGCATGGAAATTTAAAAAAAAGGTGTTCTATCTTAAATAAAATATTTCGGGTCTGAAAGTATGGCTAGAATAACTTTTATGATGAGAAAATATTATGTATGATATGTAAGCGTAAAATGATATGTTGATCATACTTACACAAATTATGGTATAATTATTATTGTCATGCGCCCTAGAGGTAATTTGGTCATTTTAGTATATTATAATATTTATCTCGACAAGCATGTCTAATATATATTAGTTATTGTTGAGCATAAAAACTTGTGATTTTGGGTGGAATAAAAGTGCATGATAGGTTTTTATGTGGAGAATCATGTATAAGGGTAAAAATATCATTTAGTGTGTTTGCTAACTTATTTCCATGATAATTATGACTAGTTAATAAATTATATGGAACTAGTATTTAAAATGGATGATAATTTGATAATTATGGCATCAAAGGAATTTTGGTTATTTTTTTTCTAATGTGCCCAAATATGAATAATTGAGCCTTTGATGATCTTAATATATTTTAATGTCAACTTTAGTATTGATCATTTTTATAGCTATCTTAAATAAATGGAAAATGAGTAAAATGATTAAGTATGGAAACTAGATCTATGCGATTGATTGCGATTTTATGTTCATTATATTAAAACATTAATATTTAAAGTGAAAGATCTCGAGGTCGGGAATCATAGCTTTTTAAGGTTGGTATCCTAAAAACGTAGTTTAACTCATGATTGATTATGGAGTATTGTTAGTGTGTCTTAGTGACCTAACTAGGCCCTATATCTTATTATATTTAGTTATGTGGATGTATAGTGGATATACATACTTATGGATTAGGTGTCTTGATCTATAGGAAACTGTGTTACCTTTATGTGCCAGTGCGATCGGTGTACCTTAGTTAAAATACTCCAAAACCCTAATTTAAGAAATTATGGCAAAAAAAGGATTTATTAGGAAAATTAATTAAATTAATTATTTTATTTAAATAAGAGGAAGTAATTTAGGGAACAATCATGAGGAAAATAATAAAAAAAATTAATTGGAAAAATTAGGACATTTTGCTAATTAAAATGGAATTAAGGAAAAATCTTTCAAAATATCCTAAGTTAACCTTAAAAAATTAATTATTATTTTATTAAAATATTATTATTTTAAATATCCAAAAATAAAAAAATGTTCTAAATACCCCAATCATCTATTTTTCCTTTTTCCTTTTTTCCTTTTTTCCATTTTCTGTTTTCTTTTTTCTTTTTTCCCCTCTCCTTCCCCTCCTTTCTTCTTTTCTTTCTCTCTTCCTTCCCCGATTTGGGCTAGTATACCCCTGTGGCCCAAACCTCACTCCTTTTCTTCTCTTCTCCTGCGTGGCCCAGGGCCCGCCACCCTTCTTTTTTCCCTCGCCAATCGCCCAGTCCGGCTCCCTTCTTTTTCTTTCTTTCTTTTTCTCTTAGCCGGCCGGTCCACCCCTTTCTTCTTCCTTCCTCCTCCGACCCTCCTTCTTCCCTGACCCTTCGACTTCCCCTCTTCCCTATTCAGGAACGAGGCCTCTACAATGCCGCACGCTGTCCTGCCACCTTCCCTCTCTTCCTCGTTGATCCCTCTCCCTTCTCCATCCAATCACTCTCATTCTCTCTCCTCACACATGCCCATCTCCACTTCCTTTCTCCCTTCCTGAGTTGATAGGTCCTGCAATTTGGTAGGCTTGTATGGGTTGTGCGCCATCAGCTGATGACCTGCACGTGTGCCATACTCTTCCCTTTTCCCCCTGCCCAGAATTTCTTCCCTTTTTGTGTGCCGCTGCTTGTTCAAACGTCTACCACATCGCCGCTGCCTAGCACCACCGCCCAAACCACCTCCCAAAACACTCCCTACACCACCCTCCATCGAACTACACCACCCACCACCCTCGATTCTCCCTACACTAACCGCCTTGGTCGTGTAAAGTTAGCTCATCGATCAACCCTTCCTCACCCACTATCGCCCTTTGCGCCGTCATTCACCGCCATTTTAGCTACAACCATCACTCCCCTTACCCCCCAAAATCACCAGCAGAACCTCCTCTACCTCCCCCTACCTTCCTTTCCCCTGCCTCCCTCTCCTTCTCCCTTCCTGCCTCTCCACCACCATTTGCCACCACACCCCCACTGCCCCTTTAGCTACGCCACCACCACCATTCAGCCCTCTCAACCCAGGGCATCCTCCACCACCTCAACTACCCTCTCAATCCCCCTCTTCTATCCTAACCAATCACCTTTCCACCTCCTCTTCTCCCTTTGCTGTCGCCGCTGGTGCCACCCGGTCACCACCATCCTTAGGTGGTACCCTAACCCCCTCAACCCTTAAGCTCTATTTATACAAATGTTATCTTTGTTTATTAGTAATTATATTATTATTCTTAATAATATTATTAATATTACTATTTCTACTACTACTACTACTATTGTTGTTGTTATTATTATTATTATTTATCATTATTATTATTAAATATAGCCTTATAATATTAATTCTATTATTATTGTGAAGGGTCGAAACCCTATTTTTATTATTATTTTTATTATCATTATTTTTATTATCATCATCACTATTATTATTAATGCTAATTGGCATATTATCACTTTTATTACTATTATAAATATTCAAACCCTATTATTAATATTTACCATTTGACTATTATTATTATTAGTATTATTCTTAACACTTTGATTATTATTGTTACTATAGTTATTATTGTTATTATTATTATTATTATCACTATCACTATTTTTATACTTGGCCATATTATCATTAAAGTTACCCATATTATGATTATTTTGACCCTTGCTTGTATTACTAACTATTATTATTATTATCATCATCGTCATCATTATTACTACTACTACTACTGCTTCTTTGCCATTATTATTAATATTACCTATATGCTTAATATTACTATCACTACTAGTATTATTATTATTAGTGTCATTTTTGTCACTACTTTAGTATTACTAATATTCTTATTATTGTTAATAAGATTTGGGTTATTATTAGTATTATCACTACAACTATTATTATTATTATTAGTAGTAGTAGTAGTAATATTAATCTATTATATTTAATAATATAAATATGGCTATAAATACTTTAACATGAACCTATATACCTCCTAAGACCTATTTTGACCAGTAATAATATAGTTAGCTACCTTAAGAATAATAACCCTACTTTTACTTATAAAACTACTATTAATATATGTAACCCTAATATTAGGCTATATTAAGGTTAAGGTAGGAAATAACGGTAATTTTGGTAAGAGGGAAATTAACCTTTAGTTTTTTTTTCCTCTTTTAGGTGAATGAAGTCAAAAATCTAAGGAGCCATAGGAGCGTGCTCCAAGACCGGTGTCATGTTAGGTAAGGATGTAGCTAAGATCAACTATGTGTATGTTATGTGCCTTGTATGTCATGTGCTCTGTTATGTTGTGTGCCTTATGATTATTATGAATGCTTTACGTGTAGCGTAGCTTGGAGTTGAGGTATGCTCATGTGGCTTATTATGGAATGTGTATAATATATATATATGTTGTGCTTATGATGTTGTATGATATGACCCTCTAGGACATACATGCTAGGATGTTTAATATATTGATGTGGGGTGAAAGGATGAAGAGGAAAAATGGGGAAATTAGTTGAAAAAAGGGATGCGAGGTTGTCCTAATTATCTCATGATCTATGAGGGGGAAAATAAAGGAGAATATGGATAAAATAAATGAGTGGGATGAAAGGAGTTGCATGAAAATTTCTAAGTTTTGCATAGAATGAAAGGATTTGAATGGGGATTTCGAGGGTTTACATGATATAAAAGGAGTTGCATGGGAATGTTTAGGGTTTGCATGGAATAAAAGGAGTTACATGGGGATTTATAGGGTTTACATGGGATGAAAGAAGTTATATGGGAACACTACAAGAAAACTCTTTTATAGAAACAAAACTTTTGCAACGACAACACTTTGTTGTTGCGAAAAATATCATTTAACAACAATAATTTTATGATGTTACAAAAAGTTGTTGCCAAAAAATAATTCATTTATATGGTGACTATTAGGAAATTTTTAGCAACGACATTTTTCGTTGCAATATATGTGATAGTTTATTTGCTCCAACATTTATATGTTGCAATATACAAAATGTTTTTGCAATGACTTTTTTTTCCTGCAAAATATTGATTGAATTTATTGCAATGACTATAATTGTTACAAATATTCAGATTATTTTAACGCAATGACATTTATATGTTTTGCAATAATATTTTTTGTTGTAATACAGGCGATGGTTTATTGCAACGACAAACGACATGTATATGTTGCAATATACAAAATGTTTTTGCAACGACTTTTTTTTATGTTGCAAAATGTTAATTAAATTTATTTCAATGACTATATTTTTTGTAAATATTTAGATTATTTTAATGCAATGACATTTATATGTTTTGCAATGACATTTGTTGTTACAATATATACAATGATTATTTGCAACAAAATTTATATGTTGTAATATACAAAATATTTTTGCAATGATTTTTTTTTGTTTTAAAATTATGAATAGGTTTATTACAATGACTAGACTTGTTGCAAATATTTAAATTATTTTAACACAATAACATTTATATGTTTTGCAAGACATTTGTTGTTGCAATATATGCAATGGTTATTTGTAACGACATTCATATGTTGCAATATACAAAATATTTTTGCAATGAATTTTTTTTGTTGCAAAATATTGATTAGATTTATTACAACAACTATACTTGTTGCAAATATTTAGATTATTTTAACGCAATGACATTTATATGTTTTACAACGACATTTTTTATTGCAATATAAGCGATGGTTTATTTGCAACAACATTTGTGGTTGCAATATATGTGATAGTTTATTTGCAACGACATTCATTTGTTGTAATATATAAAACATTTTTGCAAAGAATTTTTTTTTTGTTGCAAAATATTTATTGAATTTATTGCAACGACTACACTAGTTGCAAATATTTATATCATTGTAACGCAACAAGAAGTTGTTGCAAAAGAAATTATCAACAATTTTTTTTCAATGACTATATTTTTTCAATTATATATATATTTGCAATGATAAATTTTAATACCCCCAAATTGAGTGGAATGTTATAATGATTGATATAACCACTTATGTCAATATAGTATACCATATTTTTGGTGATTCTATCCTAAGAACTCAACAATTAAGCATGTTTGTCGTGGAACAATTTTCAGAATGGGTGAGCCTCTTGAAAAGTTTGAGAAAAGACTCATGTTGATGTGTGTGGCTAGTCGATCAATCCAAAGTGCTCCACAACAGCCCTCGCAGTTCTTGTGGGCCTAGGTGGCTACCAAGTGACCCTATGTGTTCATTTCGACTCGGGATGTTAGAATTTGTGGGTCTCGGGTGCTATGAGTTGGGCCCTATGTAGTTGTGTTGACTCAGGGTATTTTGCAATTTGTTGTTTCTAAAGTATATTCAATTTTTTGCAACAACATAAACCATTGCAATTAATGTGTTTTTGCAACGACAAATATTGCTACTGTAATATGCTATTTTCCCCCACAGCAATGACATAATTTGTTGCCAAACTACAACCAATTTTTTTCAATGACAAAAGTCATTGCTAATTATAGGTTTTTGCAATGACATAAGTTGTTGCTGAAGTAGGATCAATATTTTACAACGACAAAAGTCATTGCAATATATAAAAACATGTAGTTAGGTGAAGTGATATATTGCAATGACAATTTATGTTGCATTTAATTACTTTTTTGCAACGACCATCGTCGTTTCTTTATTTTTTAACAACGCCATGACGTGCAAAAACCCCACAACAAAAAATGTGGTTATGATATAAATTTTTTGCAACAACATTCTATCATTAGCAGCAAAAGCTATCGCTGCTAAAAATGGATTTTTTTTGTAGTGGAATTTCTAGGTTTTGCATGGAATGAAAGGAGTTGTATGGGAATTTCTAGGGTTTGCATGGAATGAAAGGAGTTACACGGGAATTCCTAGGGTTTGCATAGGGAGGATGGAGAATGCACGGGGATGATATTTATGTGGGAAAAGTTATCTTGGGGTATAAGTAAGGTAAGAGAAGAGTTGTTAGGGGTGGTTGTAGACTTTGGAAGAAAAATAGTACGTAGGTTGGTATAAGGGTGCATAAGAAAGTTGGCTACGGTTTGGGAGGAAAACCCTAGTTGGAGGAGGTTGTCGAAATAAAAATAATTGAGCGTGAGTGGAGCATGGGATAAGAGTGGAAGAATATCATGTGTAGGGTGAGTATGGGTGTCATGGGAAAG
This sequence comes from Tamarix austromongolica, assembly GCA_039764185.1. Lineage (NCBI taxonomy): Eukaryota > Viridiplantae > Streptophyta > Magnoliopsida > Caryophyllales > Tamaricaceae > Tamarix > Tamarix austromongolica. Next base: position 78,788,550 of record CM077814.1, on the reverse strand, counting down.
AAAGGATGGCAGATGAGGAATGGAGAGGCGATATATGGGAAGGAAATGTGCTAGGGTTTGGAGTAGACAACTAGGGTTTCATGGTTATATGTGTACTTGGAGAGTAAAGTGAAATGGTTGGGGTTGAATCTAAGCAAGATGATGTGTTGGGTGATAAAGGGACTTTGGTTGGGTGAGATAAAGGAAGGATAGGCCACATAGGTCTAGTTAGAGTTTTCGGGGAAAACCTTAGAGGAAGATTCTTAGATGGGATAAGGTAGTGGGCCTTGACCCACACACTTAGGAGTTGGGATTCCAATGTGAGTAAGTGGAAAAAGGAAAGGATGTCGGGGTATGTTAGGAATTACAGAAGTCTCAAGATATGGGGCGTGCCCTCTTAGGAGAATAAGAGTAGACGGTTGGTGACATGCATGTCTAGAGTGAAAATTTGTCAAATAAGAAACGAATAAGATACTAACCATTTAAAGAGGAAGACTGTTGAGCCAGGCCCAGACCATTCCATGGGAAAATAATAGTGACCAAGAGCTAGGGTGCACTGGAGACTGATCCACAGGCAATAATAGTGGTTAGGATCATACTACCCTGTATGTTTCTGGTCCACCGGCTATAATAGTGGGGGATTTCGTGCTAAAAAAAGTAAACATAATTGTGATAAGACATGGGAAATACACTAAGTATTTATAGTGAAACACAAGAATCGAGGCTAGACCGGTCTATCGGTAAATAATAGTGGCATGGAGCACTTTGTTCGGGAGACCGATCCATTGGCAATAATAGTGGTCAAGAGCATTATGCCCTGTATGTTTCCGGTCCACTGGCTATAATATTAGGGTTCCCAGACTCACATAGATTGATAATAAGTATGGTGTGAAATGAGTATTGATCAGAGATCTAAAGAATCAGTTTATCTGAACTATAGCTCGACCTTTATTATTTTGCATTATTTGTATGTTGTCTATATGATCATGCTTGTGTTACGTGCCCTTGTGTGTTTGGCCTTAGATGCATGGTTATCTTACTCAGTATGTAGCGTACTGACCACCTGTTTCATGGGTGATGCACATTCCCACGAGTAGAGGGCCCTTCTAAATTGGTGTAGGTAGGAGATGATATCTTCGATGATTGTGAGGCATTGGGTAGGGATGAGAATTGAGCTTGGACTTGGCTTGGGGACTAAGATTGACTTGGGCGGATTTTCTTTTACTTTTCTTTTACCTTATATCGGTTTATTTCAAATTTTTTTATCATACTGTACCTTTTACCCCTTTGGGGACTTTAATTATGTACTCTTGGATTGTAAACTCTTTTTACGCATACTCTGATTTCCACATTACAAACTTTCTAGTTCTTCTATGAATTCTTATTTTAAGTTTGATTAATGATTGATGGTAATTTTTTTCTTTAGCCTTGTGGTTAGTACAAGATTAGCCGGGGTTGAATCAGTACTGATCATGGCGGTAATATCCCCGAAATTCACAGTTTTATTTTCTTTTCTTCCACCGTATCTTTTAATAAAATAACATTTTTTAGTAGTGAATTTTGGGGTTGTTACATTTGTGACCTTGAATTGATAGTTGGTAGGATAATGTGTTACCTTGAGAACTGATATTATTGGATTATCTTAGAGTCTCCATGTTGATATGATCTCCCCTTAAGTAAATAAAAATGATTATTATTAGATTATTGAATTGGTCAGTACTCCCATTTGTGCCTACCCGTGAACCTGTAGTAGCTTTTGTGCCTACTTGTAATAAGGTAGCAACCTTCGTGCCTACCTTGGTGATATTATATATTTTTATTGGTATTGTTTCTATGAGCCTACCTAAGATGTTATGGGATTTATTAGTATTGATAATGAGATTGGTATATGTTGTGATTGTTGTGGTTTTGGGTTGAGATTTTTCTGATCATATTTCAAAGAGTATCCTTTGGATATTTGGTTGGTAAGTGTCGGTATATTTTAGATGAACAAGCATGAGCAGTGTGTGACCTTGGTGTAAGGATAACAATGTGCTCATGTGGGGACAGGAATGCTATCCTCATCATCGAACCCACCTCATTCCCCTATTTTAACTAATGAAGATTCCCTACCTCAATCCCCATGGGGAATATATCCCCATCTCTGCCCTTTTAGCCAAAAATATTTAATAAATTATTTTAATTTTAAATTTAATTTTATTATTTTTTTTTAGAAAAAATGTAATATTATAATGTATCTTTATATATCTGTATATATTATGCATGTATATATATATATATGTATGTATATTTATATATCGAGGCGAGTTCAAGGATCCCATCACTACCCTATCTCTAAAAAGATTCCTAAAAAATTCCACCCAAACTTGAACCTAAATGGAAAATTTCCAACAGGCTCCTGAACCCATGAGGATTTTTTCCATCCCTACCTTGGTGCTATTTAGTTTTCTAATATGATTATCATATTTTGACCATCGCATTATATTTCAATATATTTTGCCCATCGCATTATATTTCAATATTATTGTTGTGATGCCTTTAATGTGGTCCATGTGGGATATTTTTTATATTAGTTATGTATAATTGGTTAATCGGTACCATTATATTAAAGGGTTCCCTTTTGCAGGTCCCTGCCTATTCAGTGGACACTAGTCTTTACATGTTAGCTTACAAGTGCAACCAAAGGCTAATAGTATGGGCTAAGAGTATAACTACCCGGTGTCCTTTTTGGTGTCACTAATTTTACATGTATTTGGACTATTATGTCATTTTTTACCTTCTCTCATTTGAGTTTTGTAACTACTAATGATGTTTATTTTCAAAACAATATCAATATGTCATTCTCTCTATTCTATTTTTCTTAATTGATTATTCAATTGAGTGGAGTAACAGTTTTAGCCTTAGGACCTGGTATGAAAATAATAGAGGAAACCAAACTTTTACTAAGTGTGGTGGTAACACCCTGTAGATTTATTTTCTTTAGCTTCCATGATTATTTATTTAAATGAAAATTTTAAGTCAAAAAATGGAGGTGTCACAATAAGCCTTTGATGCCATTGATTCATCTAATCCTCTTGATCTTCACTCCTATGATAATCTTAGAGCTATATTAGTCTCTAAAATCTTTGACAACACTGGGTATCATACCTGGAAAAGGGTCACGATGATTGCTTTGGGAGATAAAAAGGAGATTGATCTTATGAATGGAAAACTCAAGGAACCAAAAACTAGTTTGTCTATTCATGCTTAGTGGGAGAGGTGCAATTCCATGGTTATAAGTTAGATACACAACTCATCAAGAAAGTAGATAGTTGAAAGTGTCGTGTACACTACATTGGCAAATGAGAGATGGAATAAATTGGATGAGTGATTTAGGACTTCACATGAGGTTTGGTTGTATCAAATTCAAAAATAATTGATTTATACTTCTCAAGGATAAAAAAATGTGTTGGTCTTCTTCACCAAAATGAAGAAACTATGGGACAAGTTGAGTCTTCTTGCTTCACTCCCGTGTTATACCTATGGCGTTGTCAAAGCTTTTGCAAAAAGTCATGATGATTAAAGGCTCATTCAATTCCTCATGGGGTTAAGGATTCCCATTTGATGCTAAGAGGTAGTATCTTGTCAATGAAACCCCTTCCAAATGTAGGAGAAAGCTACTCAATGGTCATAAATGAAGAGAGGTAGCACGATATAGGTTCCTCAAATAATGCCTCATCCGATGGCCTTTTTTTCAACACTTATGTTAGAAGAAAAAGATCACCACCAATCTACAAGGTTAGAAGAAAAAAATATGATTTGCAACTACTATATAAAAAAAAAAACAATCCACACTAAAGAGAGATGTTATAGATTGATAAATTTCCAACATATTTTAAATTTAACAAAAGCAAAAGTTAACAAAAGACGCAGTAATAGACGAAACAAGGCACGATCCCAGCCAAACCAGCAAGGAGTTAAATCTTGAGCAATATAACCAACGCATTTCTTTCCCAATACCGAATGTTAAACAAAGCCAAGGTCACACAATCACCTTAGGCTAGAAATCGCTCCCCAAGTGCAAATATGCTTACAGAGATCTTATAGAAGCAACTATGTACCCATTAGGCTATACGATTACATAAGAAATTGTGCTTACAAAACTTTCTCTTCTCATTTTAGCCTTTTTATTCACAATATCACTAACACTTATGCTCACAATCCAACTTACCATTACCTTCATGTGCATGAGCTCGTCACTTACAAGGAAGCAACATCAAAATCATTATGGATAAACGGCATAGAAATTGAATTTAAAGCCTTACATGCCAATGAAACCTAGGAGTTATTAAAGTTACCAAAAGGTAAGAGGTTAATCTGTCGTCATTGGGTGTATAAAACCAAATATAAATCATATGAGAGCATTAAAATATACAAAGTTAAGATAGTTGTGAAAGGATTCACACAAAAGGTTGGAGAAGATTTTAAAGAGACCTTTTCTCCCATTATATGAATGACCACTATAAGAAGCATTTTGGTAGTGATAATGAAAATAAACTAGCAAATACATCAATGTGATGTTAACAACGCCTTCCTTCATGGAGATCTTCATGAGGATATCTACATGAAGCTTACCCCTGGATTAGATGCACCTCCCACTTCGGTTTGTAAGCTGAAGAAGTCTCGCTATGTATTAAAATAAGCCTCTAGAAAATGGTATAAAAAATTGTATACCTCTCTCATTTCTCACAAATATTCCTAATCCAAAAAATGATTGCTCCTTCTTAATTAATAGTATTGATGGTCACCTCACCATAATGGTTATTTATGTAGATGATATAGTTGTAACAAGTGATAATGTTGATAAAACTCATCTCTTAAGCACTTTATTCGCAATCGGATTAAGATTTAAGACCTAGGACATCTCAGCTATTTCCTTAGGATGGAATTTCTTCCTCATCCTACTCACCTCATCGTCGATCAGTGCAAGTTTATTATTGGACTTCTCCAAGAATATTCTCTAGATGACTCGCCTCCTATTGCCAACTCCATAAACATGACTTGGAAATTATTGTGGGATATGAAGGCACCATTAGAAGACCGTACTCTTTTTTGAATCTTGGTTACCCATGTAAATATATATTTTTTAGTGTAACATGTTAGCTCGGACACTTGTGCACCGTAATTTCCCTACCTCCAGGTTGAATTACATATCCTCATGTATCTCAGAGGTAAGTAGCAGCAAGGCATTCTCCTCAAAAATTATTTAAACATTTACCGTCAAGGTTTTTAGGAATCAAACCAGATCACTTGCACATTCACTCAACAATATATGAGTGGTTACTTCATCACACTAGGTGGCTCCCCTATTTCAAGGAAATCCAAGAAATGGAAAACCATCTCACTTTCTTTTAATGAGGTAAATTATTTCTCTCTTTGTAGAATCACTTATGAAATTGCTTGTCTCACTTGTCTCCTCTATGAGATCTCTATCTCAAGCATCACACTTGTCCCTGCTAAGTGTGATAACAGGCAGTAATGCACATTGCCAAAGACCTCACCTTTCACGAATACACAAAATACATAGAGTTGGATTACCATTTTGTTCAAGATCATGTCTTGTTAAGTTTGATTCATCTTTCACAGGTCTACACTCATCATTAGGTTATGTAAAATTTTACCAAACCTCTTCCTAGATACCATTATGATCAAATTATGGCCAAGCTTGACATGCTTCCCCATGATCCACTTACAAAGGGAAGCATTGGGGAATCCCAAACCTAAACTCTCAGCCTTTGCATCACATACAACTTAATGCTCACAGATACACCTTTATTGTTCTGTCCCACAGAAAACTCCACTTTAAAATTTCTACTTTCGATATCACAAGAGAAGACCAAGGAAGTCTCCAACTGGCTACGCCATGATCTACTAGGGTTTGTTTAGATAGATTTTTACCTAACTTTATAATGTATATATATATATATGCTTCCATTAGTGGTCGAGGGTGTGTGTGTTTTCTTTTCAATGTACATGCAGAATTTATCAATAAATAAACAAATCTTCTCTTCCCATTTGAACTTTTCCTAAACTTGTCAAAAAAATAGCAACTTTGAGTATTCCTAATTTTTTTCTACTTATAATTTTTTCATTTGATTCTTATCCTTTATTGCCTCCTTTAGTTGTCGATTTGTCAATTAATGGGAATGATTTCAAACAAGTGTTTTGCAAACAATGAGGAAGAAGAAAAACCCCTATGTTGTTATTTTCTTATGTATGTGTTTCTTGTTAATTAATCAAGAGCTTTAGGTATAAATATATATAGGAATATTTAGATAATAAAAGGATATTTTAGGTATATAACTTTGTAAATTATATAAAAATTAGTAAAATATTAGTATATGGTAAGCTAATCACAACAATTTTCTTAAATTAATTTTCCAAAATATTTATATCTTAATGAAAATACATGTTAGACATTTTTATATTTATAGGGAAACTCAAAAGTGTTCATCAGGAAAAAACATTCACATCATTAATTTTATTTTTGTCCAAAAGTAATTTAAAATTGTCTATAATGTCTTTGTCACTACACAAAAAATATGTGGGACTTTTGTTGGTAAAGTAATATAGATAAGTTTTATTAAGGTATAATTATAAATCAATTAATAATGAGAGTAGTTGGTTACTATATTAGTATGTCATACTCTACTTCATCAATGTGGGACCATCTACCTAACAAGCTATCAAGGAAGTCCTATTTTTCCACTCCACCCTTTGGTATCAAACTTGAAGAAAAAATGAATAAAAAAGATACACATTTAAAGTCAATTAATGTTTAACCTACCTTCAACCTATATAAGCCAATTTACTTAATAGAACAAGCTAAAATATTAACTTAGATTTACCATGCCTTGCCTCAATCAAAACATTACATTATATTATATTAAACTTTTCTACCTAGCGGCCATAAACACTTGCTAATATTACAAAAGTTAGAAAGAAAATTAGCTTTGAATGTCAACAATTATTTTGTGTTTTATTATAAATGCAATAATAATACCATTCTAGGTAAAAAAGAAAAAAATAGTTTTGACAAGAGCCTAAAATCCCACTTTGGAAAAACCATATTGTATTTTATCATAATCACGTAAAAATAATCTTTGTATTTTTATTTTTAAACTCTTTATTGATGAACTTATATCAAATTATTGACATTATAGTGTTAATTCAATTAGTAGCCTTTCTTATGCAAATGTAAATTCTTATTTTTCAATATTGATAAAAATAATGAACTATAATGAACTATCATATAATTACATGTTCTTATCACTTTATTGTCAAAAGAGATGAATCATTTTATAAAAAAATAAATTAGATTAGTAAAATTTTAATAATTAATAATAATAATAATAATATAATGATAGTAATTATAATAATGATAGCAATGATGAAAATAGTAACAAAAATTTATTACCTATAATAATATTGATAATAATAAAATAATAACATATTAATTTTTTTAATTGAGTCAACTAAAATAAATCAGTCTAATCAAATTGGTAAAAATCAAACTAAAATATCTAGATGACTACTTGATATAATAATTTTAAATAAAAAATGTAGTAGTGTAAATATAATAATACATTCAAGAAAAATGAATCATCTATCTATGAGTAGTACTACCTTCAATTCTAAATAATTGTCCTTTTAGGATAAATTATTAGGCAAGTCTAGTTCATCATGAACGATCTCCCACGGATATATAAATGATATAAGTGTAAATTTTATGTTGTTTCCACACTTATGTAAATAAGGGCTCATATTATGTCAAACTCATCTATTGATTTCCATCATTTTAAACATTTGCACACTTATTAACAAAGCATGCAAATTGTCAACTGTGTTGTCACTAAATATTAGTCATTAAATGATGTTTATAATCAAAAAGAGTGGGGGTAAATTGGAAAATGCATCTCAATTTTTTGTATCAAATTTCACTTATTTTGAATATAAAAGAAATACTAATACTTAATATGAACCGGAGGTAGTATATTAACCTAACATTTCTCATTTAATCAAATATGTAAATTCTGTAATAAAAATATTGGACTATCACATAGTGTATGTTTGGGGAAATGGTAATCGTTGGTTGTTAGTTACTGATGTCAATTATTTTATCTTATTTAGAAAATAAAATTATTAAAAATGGTGTAAATTTTTTAAATGCAATTGTTGAAATGTAATTGCATGAGTTCAAAACGCTCACTCAAACATGCATATATAAGAACTTATTATTCTTACTTTATTATCAATTTGAATAAATCAATTCATACATTATATGAGTGAAGTAAAATTTTGATAATAATATAAAATTGATGATAATAAGTATAATAATAAAAACATTATTGGTCATGACAATAATATTAAAAAAATATAAATACACATTAATTTTTTAAAAATAAGATCAAATGAAATTGTTCTATCCATTCAAATCAGCAAAATAAAACTAAAAAAAAGTAAAGAAGATACCCAAAGTAAAAATCTTATTTGTACATAAATGTTGGTCATTGTAACAAGATAATATATACCTTTGATTTCTAATGATTAATATTAGTTCTTAAATAATTTTTATTTATAAATTAATTTCATCAACAAAAAACGACTAAGAATAAAGTTTTTTAAAATATAACTTTTACTAACTTACTTAATATCCACCCAACCCATCATCGTTCAACACCACTAAAGTTGGTTAGCCACAATGTTGGCTGTCACTAGTTCTATGCCCATGACCACAACTGTCGTCCTCAAATCTAGCGATTCTCTATCAATGCTATTGTAGTAGGGATCATGTTTTTCAACTTTCTACTTCATTTTTTTTCACAACCCATACAACTTCCCCAGACCTTCCTCTTCCTTCCCTAAACCCCTCTTTCTTCATTCATTGTTGTTTTGCCATTTTCTTCAACAAAGCTCTGCAAAATCCTTGTCACCTCACATTGTTAAGTAGCCACAACATGAGCAACTCAAGTAATTCAAGCCTTTCCACATGAAAAAATTACATCCAACACCCCTAATTACATGAACTACTCACACAAAAACCCCTCAAATACACCATAACCTCACGGACACCATCCACCAAGTCACCCCAACCTCATGCTGCATAAACCCCACCAACGTGAGCTCTTCATGCCATCCACCCCTAACAATGTGAGATCCTCATGTTGCAGCCCCATATCTCCATGAGAAGCTCATGTAGGTCACCTTTGGATATGCTACTTCCTTATGCAATAAGCTCCACTTGTGCCACTTCATGCCTAGTTTTGTTTGGTTTTATTTTGTTCCTTTTCCACCCTCATTTTCCTTAGATTTTCCTTTTTTTGTTTTCATAAGTTCTAATGATGTATTATTGTTTATTATTAAGTTTCTTTCCTGTGGTCTTGGAGGAGGAATCTTAGGCTATGCATGATTAGAGATAGGAGACATTTTTGGTAATAATACATGTTGTAACTAGAGTTTTGTGTGCAACGTGTATAATTATATGAAATATCATGTTTGGTATCATTACATGGAAAATATTTTTATGGTAATGTTGTTGTATGACATATTGTGGTATGATGAGTTGGTATCAAATCTATGGAAGGTGTGAACAAGTGAAAAGTATAAGCTTATGTGTTATTGCTGTAAATCTCATTTTATAACCCTAAGTGTGAAGTATGACCTATGGTATTTTAATGTGGTTTACCTTGGTATGGAATTTTTTTAATTAATGTATTCAATTAGTGTCATGATGATATATATTCAAAGTAAAAAATCATTCATATTGAAACTTGTAGTTTTTTTTTGTAAAAATATGGGTGCTTGGCTATCTTAAATGTAATTTTGTTAATATGGGTTAAATAAAAAATCTTTGTTATTTTAATGTGTTAGTTGATTAAAAATATTCTAAATATTTTATGTGGAATTTTTTGATTATGAATGATCTAAGTCAAAGGAAGAAGAAGAAAAAGAAGAGAAAATGACTTAAATTGAAAATAGTAACCCTAGATATATACATATATATATATATTGGGTCATTGTTGCATGCGTAACATGTTAGATTTAGGATTTTATTTTTAGATATGATATTAATAATTATATATTAGGGATGTGCACTAAATTTTGTGGTCATATGAGTCTTATAGGAAAATTATGCCTCACTTGTGAAATTAAGGTTTTATAGGGATTTGTAAATAGTACCCTAGAGGTAGGTCATTATCGCACGTGTACAACATTTGATTTCAACCTTTATTTTTGTAAATATTTTTAATATTTATAATTTATTAATGTGTAAAAATTTAGTGTTTATGGGAAAAAATATATCTAATTTGTGAAAATAAGGTTTTCATATGGATTATGAATAATAACCCTAGAAACAAGCTATTATCACATGTGTAAGCCATTGGGATTAGACATTGATTTTTATATATCTTTTCAACCATTAAATTTTATGGATGTGTATTAAATGTAGTGATAAAATGAGTACTATGGACAAAGTTATGCTTATTTTGGAAAATTAGGGTTTCTTAGGGGAAATGTGGGCTTCTTCCTAAGGGGATTTTCTTGATTTTCATGGGATTGTGTTTTACATGTTTTAGATGGTTATAATGATTTGGATTAATATCTTGGCATATCTAAATGTGTGTATTCTTGATGATATTGAGATAAAAAATAATGAATACGATATCAATCACTTAAAGTGAAAGATCACATGAGTTAGGAGCGGTTAGAGTGGTTTTACCTATTTGTTCTACCAAACGAGAATAATAGTTGGGACTGTTTTTTCCCTAGGGTTTCACCTATCCATTTCACTAGGCAAGAATATTTTACAATAGCATAATACCCAAGGGTTGTCCTAATCCATTCCACCATATGAAAATATAAAGTGGCATTTTGCTTCGAGGTTATATATTGTTGATACTATTCTACTACTTGCTAATAGTGGGGGTCCTAAACTCAACTTAAATAAGAAATGGATTGTGGCTATACCGAATAATGATATTTTGAATCATTTTTCCTCTTGTATTGTATCATATTTAATCTATATACATGTTTTTTTATGTGTCTTTTGTATTTTGTGTAACCTTGCTACGATTATATTGTCGCTTTACTTAGTGTACCAATCATCCATTTTATAACTTTTGCTTATTCCCATGAACAAAGAACCTAGACGTTTTATATAGGTCAATGAGGACCTCTTTGATAATTTTTCTACTTATGATGCCTTGCCTGAAGAGGAATAACCCTTTTTTTATGCTTAGGGTTTGAGGTCGTAGAGTCATGCTATCTAGATATTAGCTTTAGCTCGAATACCCTTTGGGACTCTTAGTTACAATGTATCATTTTTATGTATTTTTAAATATTATACTTGAAGTTAAACTCCAAACACTTGTTTTAAATTTATGAATCTATCTCATTTTTTTTGTTGCTATGTTTTAATTTTTTTTAACTTTTTTGTCTTATATTTGATGTAAGGATGGTATAATAAACTAGATTTTTGTTGAGTATGGCGGTAACACCTACCTATAATATTATTATGCTTCTGCTAAAAAAAAAGTTAGCATTAAATTTTGGAATATTACACATATACGATCATGATATGAGATAAAGAAAACTATATTAGGGTTCAACATTAGGTGATCCATATATAATTCATTTACTTCACACATTGAGATAAAGAAATTGTCATTAACAACACTCTCCCCTTTTCCCTGTATACGGGAAAAGGTAAAAGACCTCACTAATACTCTCACATTCATGATAAGGCACACCTAGGCCGCCATTAAGCCAGTTATTCATAAGTGCACATACCCCCTATAAACTAAGGAGTTTAAATAATATATAGTAGATTAGGGTTATCTAGTTTTGATAGAACTAGTTAGTTAATTCAATAATTTAAATACATGGTCTTAAATTATATGCTTTCCCTCTTTAAGTATCAATGTCTTATTAGTACATTAATCAACACTTAGCATATAACATATTTATTACTTGGTTTACTAGTGACATTTTGTGCTTCCAATTTTAATACCATTAACTTATCATGAGGAAAGCTACTTATTAACTTATTATAAGGACTTCTGATTATCTTAAATTCATTCCAACAATTGATAATATTTGAAACACTTAGAAAATGCATCATTAAACACATTAGACATGCTCTGACCACAAGAAGTACAAATGACAAATAAGAAAAGACATTATGTACCAAAAAGGAACAATTCATAAGGAAAAAGTCCCTAGTGGCATTATGAAATCCTAATTTACAATTATGCCATAATTCCATCTATAAGACTCTCTAATTCACCAAAATTAACAAACTATCCCAATATATAAATAACACTACCATATCTAAAAATCATATCCAAAGTCAAACATTATACACATAAAATACTGATATTACCCTTTTATTACTATTTCAAAATTAGATTGTTTTCTTAAAAATTGCACCTATGAATACTCCTATCTATACCTAATGTTTCACTTATCACACTCAACATTTTTTAACCTAAAAATACTTATACAACCTCATTTTTAATATTTCCTCTAAAAGACCAAAATGCTCCTAATCCACCTAAGCACCATCAAACTTATTATTTTTATAACTTAGTTCACATTCATCTAAGCCCTTACATATTATATATTAAATTTAATTTAAATGGCTCAAGGAATACATTGACATACTCATTTCCCACAAAAAATAATAAAGAGACCAAATTTACCCTTAAGACCAAAATACCCATATAATCCACACAATTCTATAAGCTTCCAAAACTCACCAAAATTACACACAACCCCTCTTACATTATTAGGAATTCAAAAATGTAATAGATTTAGCTAAAACAACCCATAATTCCATAAATGTCCCTATGACCAAGATATTCATGGGTCTAAAACCAATTATTCCAACCTCAACATGCTACATCAATTACAATACTTAAACACAATTCATTCTACTTGTTAATGGACTAATTAACATAATACAATACACCATCATGCTTGAGATTTTACGGCAAAGCCTAGCAAGACATAAAATATATAAATTCCAAATAATATCACAAATTTACCAATTAATACATGGATATAAATAAAAGTAAATCCTAAGCATGATTTCTAGCACAAAATAAGATAGCATGAAAAAAAATATGATTAACACACAACAACAACAGCCTTAAACTAGAGATATGTATCCTTACCAAAAGCTAATCCGCTCTCCAAGTAAATTACTCCTAACATCTACTTTGACACTTTGATCACCTAAAACAAAAATACAAGAATTAGAGGAAATTATTATAATAAGGGTTAGAATATAAGATAAAAAAATAAAAGAGAGGAGAATAACCCTTAAGGCTCACATTTTGAGGTTCGAAACAATATTGAATAAAACCTTCACCAATATGAAGTTAAAAGATGAAATAAAATGGATAGGAGAATAATGGAGGGGCTCAACACCAAGGAGCAAGAAAAGCCAATAAAAACACTTGTAAGAACAAGTGAAAAGTAAGGATGGTAATTGGACTGGTTTTACCCAAAATCTGATGGATTTTATTTGTTAAATGTGTAAATGGATATGGATACGAGAAGGACGAAGGGGAGAAATATCCGTCGGATTTGGATATGGATATGGGTAAGGGATCCTAAATCTGTACCCGTACCAGCATCCGTCTATCCTATATAAAATTATATTTTTACCTTCATTTAAAATTAAATGATTTTTACTTTATACTTAATGGGTTTTACCCGATGGATATGGATGAGGAAAAAAAATACCTACCGGGTTTGGATACGGATATGAGTATAGTTTTCTTATCGGGTTCCTGGTTTGTACCCGATCCGTTGCCATCCAAGTAAAGGTTAGAGGAGAGAGGGAATAATGAAGTTGACGTGTAGGAAATTTAACTATAGGAAATTTGACTAAGTGTAGGATGGCTAACTAAAGATGCATACACCTTTTATGGTTGTTTACCAAGGTAGGAAAGAGAGGGATAAGTTATATGGGAGGGGTTTCTTGAAAGTAAGATGAGTGATTGTCATGTTTGAGATTGTAAAAGGGTTAGTGGAAGGTGATTGAGGTGACTATGGGTAGATTTTTAATTGAGTGACTAAGGACAAGGCATGATCTAACAATTGGGTGTAAGAGGGATTGAGTTTCAAATTCCTCAAGCCTAAGAAAGCCAACCGGGATTAAAAATAGTTTAAATAAGGTAGAATGTTTGATAAATGGCTAAAAATGGTAAAATTAATCAAACAATTTTCATAAATCATAAAAATTTAGGAAGAGGTGAGGAATTAATATAGAAACCCCAATGTATAAAAATATTGGGGATAGGAATTGATTTGAGGCAAAAAATAAAATTAAATCAAGAATGGTGAAATTTACCCAACTTCAATTGATTAGACAAAACTGGTGATCGACCACTAATGTATTGGACAAATGGGTCAAGAATACTGTTGGCCGGTCGACCATCAGTCAATTGATTTGAAAATTAAGGGTTTGAAGGGTAGACATATAAAAATTAGGGTTTGAGAGGTATGGTTAAGGTGTATAACAAGGTTTAATGATTAATAAATGAACTATGAGATTAATCACCCATAAATTATGGTTAGAAAACTTCAAGATATTACATTGTATTCATTAGCAGTGGAAGAATTGTTGAGTGGCTTGGAAAATTCAATACACTCGAGGACATGGGAAGGACACCAATGTTCTTGAAGTTATTGCTTTGTATGATACACATATTTTGGTACTTATAACATATGTAACGACAACTTGATAATTCTCCTATTTTTGATGATAACGGTCATGCTCTATTAGTAGCATTTATCATTAATGGTAAAAATTATAATTTGCGCCACCATTTCACTAATGGTATTCACCCACACAGGGTTACGCTTATCTAATCTATACAACATCTACAAGGTGGGAATAACATATTACTTGTGCAGCATTAGGTCTTAGTGAGGAAGGATGTTGAGCATGCCTTTCGAGTTTTGTAAGCACACTTTGTAGTCATGAGATACCCTACACTGTTTTGGGATTTAAAAACCTTGAGCAGTGCTTGCATTATATTGCACAATATGATTGTTGAAGATGAATATAACATAAACTTACTTGATGCTGATATGTCTTAATTTGATCAAGGTAATGTGGATAAACCATATTTTTGTGAGTGTATTATCCAACATGCCTAATATATTCAAAAGATGATCCATGTTTGAGATCAGTAATATCATCATCGATTGATAAAGGATTTGTTTGATTATATGTGACAACATTTTGGTTGAGGAAATAATAAAAGTCTCATGTTTTAATTTTTATCATGAGAAGATGTATTTTTAATGTGTTGTTGTGTTTTATTTCATATTTTTATTTAATTTTGTATTTCATCCTTCATGTTGTGTTGTATTTTTTTATTTTCTCTAAATTTTATTTACTATTGTCACTACTTTGACTACAAAAAATGTTTGTAATTAAATTAAAGTGACTGATTTAAATACAATTCAAGATCATGATTATATTTTTGCAATAATAGTACTAATTAAAAGAAATAGATTGATACCCCATCCATTAAAATATAATAAGAATAATTCATGTACATATATATATATATATATATCAAAAATATTTTGAAATTAATATATATTTTCAAAAAATAAGAAATAACAGTAATTAAAATTTCCACGAATTAATAATAATAATAATAATATTCAAAATACAAAAAATAGCAATATTTTCATATTTTTATATAATATTAAAAACAAAACATTTTAATAGTATTTAAATTTTTATTATTAATACAAAAAAATAAATATTATAGTTTTATTTAAAAACAAAAATTATATTAAAATGAATAATATATTAAAAAATTAATAATGTTGGATAAAGTTGATGCGATAAAAGTTAATAGGATTGTATATTTTGTTATCATATTAGAGGATAAAAATGTAAAGGTAGAAAGATATGAGAGATAAAATAAATAATAAATATTATTTTAATATTATTTAGGTGACAAAAAACAAAATGAGGAACAAAGTTGCCACTTGCCGGCGATAGGAGGTTTTTAAAAGTATTCCTTAAACATAAAGAGCAAGAACAAAACAAACAAGCGCTATATAAGGGGATGCCCGTTTTCGACACACTCCGAGAAGGGTTTATTAGCAAAGGTCAAACGGAAGAAGAGGAAAGCTAGAGAGTGCAATGGCGAGGTCTACAAGCAAGGATGCGCAAGCCCTATTGCACACTCTCCTTTCCGCTTATGTTGCCACACCAACGAAACTCAAGGTTTTTCTACGTCTTTCTCTCTGCATATCTGTAACGTTATCTTCTACATCTGGTTCATATTTTATTGACATATCTGTTATTTGTTTTCAGATCATTGATCTGTACGTTGCGTTTTCCGTTTCTACAGCTATAATTCAGGTGATTTGATCCAGCATCTATTTTGAATCGGCTCTTCAAAGTCCATTAATGGCAATATCTCGCCCTTCTATTGAAGCTTCCGATTTTCATGTCGAATTTGATCTACTTGACGCTTTAAGTTATTCAGAGAATTAAATATCGGTTTTTATCTCGGTTGCTCTAAATATGTTGGTCTACGGCTCTATGCTCCTAGATGAGACCTGAAATGCGTGTTGGAACCTTATTTTGGTTCAATTTTACATGGGTGGCTGTAATCAATGGGCATTTATGTGATCTAGATATCGATCAGAATAGTTCTGGTTATCGAAACACTAGAAGAGTGAGATGGCACGAAGTAGTGCAGTGAGTGTGAAGGAATCGGGTAACTTCACATATATTTAAGGATTATTTTTACCCTGAAGACAATAACTTTAAGATCCTTCTAGAAATTACCAGTCGTGGGCAATTGAAGGAAATATCCTTCCAATGTACTCCACTTTTGATGATTGTTATGAGTGCGCACATCCTATTTTGCTATTTTGACCTTTTACATTGCTCACCACGCTTGTTGATTGAAGTTTTTTTTTTTATTTTTTTATTTTTATTTTTATTTTTCACAGCCATTAGATTTTGGGTAGGGGATGGCCTGTTAAGCTGAGTGACTAATCTCATAGAAAAGTTGGGATAATGCCCCTCAATGTTTATTTTTATTTTATTTTTTTAATTGAAAAAAAAATCCTACGGGAACTAGTTGCCTGGGAGACTTTCAAATGACGTGCTGCTCTACCTATGATCATCATCTTATCCATCAATAGTATCTTCTTTTTGAAATTTTAAGTCTGATCTACCATTATATTATGTGTTGGCAAATTTGAAGCATGTGCATCAATTTTATTTCCCTATATTATGTGCATAATTAAAGATAAGCTTTTTGTAGTATTTATTGATCATCTATCCGGACCTCCTTTCCATTCATGGCTGGTGGGCTCTAAGACATAATGTGCTTACTTAACATTTGGTGATTTGGTTTCCCTAAGCTCTAGTTACCTATCCTTGTGATTGCAAATCTCACGCAGTTTCATCATCAAACAATCAGCACCTTTCAGTGTGTCTTCTGCTTGACTAGATGTGAAACCCCTCGTTTACCTTGAAGTCTTGGACTAGTGGTTGGGTTATGGGTCTAGGTAACTTAGTTTCTAGGTTCGAATCCTTGCAGTATGTGGTATTATATTGGCTCATACCAACTATGGCCTATGGGACTTATATGTTTATTGTACTAGCCTCAAAGCCCCTATAAACCAAGATGTTTAACCTCATTTAGTAATGACTGCTGTAACCAATTGTGGTCCGTCCTACAACAACCTCTCCATTTGATAACGACTCATCAAAGAATCTGACAGGTACACACTTTGTGAAATTGGAAAAACAGCAGAGAAATAGGTGAAAATAGAGTTTTTAGATAGAACAGGGGTGATCTTAAATAGAATAATAACCCGGGGTTCAAGAGCCTGGTACCTTCTAGTCGTTCACACCCTCCTTCCTAGTCCGACTATCAACTTCCTCTCAAGGCCAATTCTTTAGTAGATACCAACGGCCTCCTGGCAGAATAATGGAATTATAATTTTCCTCCCATTGACTCAGCATAACCTCATAACCAACAGACTGGACACACACAAAAATGTGCCAGCTCAGAAGCTAAATGACCAGCCTGTTCTTACCCCAACTATTCCTCCTAACTTACGTATATTAAATTATAGGCTCATCACTATCTTTTTTCCTTCTCAACAAAAGTATAGAACTATCACCTTTCTGATAGTCGCTGCAACACAACTATCTTCCTTACCAAATCATGTGTAATTTGTCCTATGGCAAACCCTCCACTTGATAATGCCTCTACATAGAATCCTTCTCAACAGAAGTGTCACCTTGTGGCTTGATTATGCAACACAAGTATTGTCTTCTCTTGGTTGAGATTCAGCAGTGATCCTACTTGGCGCCTCTTGAAATTTATGGACAGAAGATTATGTCTGTCTTTGCTTCTCAAAATTTTCAACTGGATGCATTATTTGGAAGTTTTATATTGATGGTGACTATGACAGTGGAATCATTTGGCTTCCTGCTGCTGCCAATCATCTTTCTAATTTTATGTTACTCCACGAGCTACTATGTAGATGCCTAAAGGGGAGAAATCCTCTTCACAAATCAGGAACTTATGGCTATCTTATTTTAACACGCAATTCAATTTTCCTATAAACCTTTCTTTTTATGCTAATCATGAACATATTCGGGGAACATTTGTGTGTGAAGTACATACAACAATGTTATATTTGATGTGCAAGGTGTTGAACCTTTCTTAATTAGGCTGTTGTTGATCCTTTTTATTCTGCCTGAAATGAGGATTTATACCTGTTTAGACCAATTCGATTTTCCTATAAACTTTTCTTTTTATGCTAATAATGAACATATTGGTGGAGCATTAGTATGTAAAGTACATATGATAATGTTATATTTGATGGGCAAGGTGTTGAGCCTTTTCTCAATTAGGTTGTTGTTGATCATTTTTTACTGCCTGAAAGGAGGATATCTAACTGTTATGTCATACATGTTCACGGCTGCCATGATCTGTAATTCTATGTCCATCAGTTGCGACAAGATATTTACTACTGCATCCAGTTGTCCATCATGCTTCCTGTATAGGGTGCGTAGAATGGAGTGTCATATATGAGATATTTTCTACTTTGTTGTAGCATATTTGGCACCTTGAGATACCTTTAGCGAGCTAGTGTGTCTGCATCCTACCTGGTACCAGTACTTTGATACCACTTTCTTTGCAGGTAAATGTTGTCCGGATGAATCACTTACAAGTCTTCATAATATCCATTACCACATATACTAAATTATATTCAAACGTGTTAGGCTTCTACCATTACGTTATCTTAGGTTGTGGATTTTCAAGTGGTTTCTTCCATGCTACCTCATTCACTTTCTAGTATCCACAAGGAAGTCCAGGAAGAATGTTGCACTCATCATGTATGCTTACCCGTGGAGCAGGGGGTTAATTGGCATTTTGTATTAAGCTGTCCACGAGATCCAAATTGGGCTGTAGCAAGGCTTAACTTTCCTCATAGTGATATTTATCTGCCATGAAAACCTTTGAAATTATCACCAACAGACTCAAAACATGAGTATCAGAAAAGTTGGGGGGGTTTGAAGGTGACTATGGTTAGGGAATGGGCTGACTGTATTTGAAACAAGAGCTAACATTCAAGTGTGTTGCTGCTTGTCGGAAGATGAGGATATTTGATGGACATTTAGTAACTCTTCTTTTGGTAAAGTGGGCAGATTGTGTGATTTCTCTGGAATGTATTGAGAAATTGTGGGTTAGGGAGTTTAAAACATGTTAAGACTTTTACCAGGTCTGATTTGGGAATTGGTTGGATATCAAATTTTTGGGAAGCTTACAAATACTATGGCATGTTTCCCTTTTGACATTTTTGACATTTTGTTGGTTATCAAGTATTTCTAAAGCAGTGCAAGCTTTTCTTTTATTTTCTAAGTGGAAACACCTATTGAGTTTTAGATTTTTATGAAGTATTAGCGGTAGACTTCACTATCTGGTTTGCTGCAGTCTTTGCTGTGTAATTGGAAGGCTAACATGAATTCAGCATAGGGGTGGTATGAAGAGAAAATGCATTAGTGGGTATTTGCTTTCGAGTGCGCTGCCGATTATGTCATTTAATTCTAAAAAAAGGTAATGGAAACATCTAATATGAATATTGTGTTATGTAAAACAACCTCACCTCTACTAACTTTTGAGGTACTAGGTGATGCATATAGCTAAGCAATTGGGTCAAGCTTAAGAATGATGGTGGATGGTGTCAGCTACCACCAAAAACAAAAGAGAAAAGATGAGAAATAAGAGAATAATTTGATCGACTAGAACTCTTGAAAATTAAATGCTCACAAGCATCACTCTAGGCTTCAGCAACTAGTGATAAAGTTTGAAAGATTTTTGTGGAAAATTAAGATAATACTCTTCACCCAAGTATTGAATATGGAAGTATGTGTGTGTTGAACACAACCTGCAGCCAAGGATGGTCTGCCAATTTCATTCACTTTGAGCAACACTTATAGAGGGTGTATGGGTTCCTAAAAGATTACTATCCCTTACAAAGCTGATTTAGTTAACCCTTAACTAGGTGTTTGTCTAATAGAGCACACTAGTTTAGTTAGAATGTAACTAAATCCAATCAGCTACTGTGGATCTTAGGGGTTGACTTGATCCCTAAATCTGATTGGGAGCCTACAAAAAAATGGCTGTTTAAGTATTTCAGTTGGTGAAAGTCTAGGCAAAGTCTTTAATCATGTTAAGCTAAACGAGGAAAATACTGCTTGTGTCCTCTAGCTTCTGGCTGCCGATGGGATTGATTGATTAATTGAGGGCTTGCTTGATCCTTAAATTAAGCATAATTTAAGGTATTGAAAATGCCATATTGGTCTGCCCAATACCTGCCTTGTAGCTGCTATTTTCCAGCCTCATTGTCCCCTCCCCCCCTTTTTTGTCCAAAACATCCCAAATGTGGCTGCTGCTGAACGTATGCATGGCTGGGTAAATGAGCTGTGTGCATATTCTAGCTGGTCATAACAAGGGAAAATTGATGGCTTGATCACAGCTTGCATGACTTGCCCATTTAACTCTTTAATTTTGCCAAGTTAGAAGAGTTTATATTTCTCCCAACTTAGGAAAATTAATAGGTCAATTATTATGTTCGTTGGGGGATGCTCCTGTGTCACTAGGCTCACAAATTGCATGAGTGAAGATCCTAACATGGGACTTCTAGGTACCAAAACACCTTAATCTTTATTTGACCATCAGATGGGAGGATATTTGACATGCCATTTCAATAGATAAACTTGTTTGTGATTTGTAAACAATCCAACCCAAAAATACCTCTAATTCTAAATTTTTAGTGACCTCTCCATCCTCACCAAAAATAAAAAAATATGAATAAAATGATGGGGATTTAGCTTGTCTTTGCGCTACATTCAAATACTATAGTACTGGCCTCTAATCAAACAAAACTGGGGCTTGGAAGTGTCAAACATAAGCTACAAGCTAAAATACAGGGAAGCATGTGAATCCTTTACCTGTGACATATTTATGAGGTTAAATATTATCGGGATTCTGCAATTTTAGTGTTCACTGTTATTGGATCCAGATTGATAGTCAATGAAGCAAAATAACTGCTGCTGTTCTGGAATTTGGCTGCTTCTTGGGTGTGTTTGGGAACCCATAGTATTCATTAATTTCCATGAATCATTACCTTTTATAAATTTTCAAAATTAACCCTACTTTTTCTTCATTAGAAATTAATATAAAGTAACTTCACACAAATAGATTAATATGAAAGTATAATATGTCAATATACATATATTAATTTACGATGCCTCGTGTTGGAACCCAGGGGGTATAATGGTTGATATTATTGTTGATAAATAACTTGCCCATAATGGTTGGAAGTGAGACTTGTTAAATACTAATTTGGTCCCGCAAAATAAATTGATCATTAAGGATCCTTTTTTATTTTTTATTACTTATTTATTTATTATTATTATTATTATTATTATTATTATTATTATTATTATTATCTAGAATAGGTTCTTGAATATTTAGAGTTAAATACAATACTTGTCCCTCGTGATGAAGAGGTTTATAATTAAATTAGAATAAATTATATTTCTTTTATTTAGGAACCAATTTGAATAGTCTGGTAATCTGTGAGGATCAAAATACTATCTTCGTGTTAAAAAATAAGTTATTATACGTCCAAAATTTTGTATAAAAAATAAAGTCACTTTAAAAAAGTCAAAATCTACTTTTCACTTTTACTATCATATTTTTCTTTCGTTATGTATGCATTAAATGATTTTTTTTCTATATTTAAATGAAGGATATAAGTGAAAAATTTATGACTGCATTTATTATTTCCTACAAAAGTATGTAAATAGTTTAAATATATATATTTTTTGATATGGAAGGAGTAATATTTAAGTGGAAGAGTTGCTGGTGAAGAGTAATGATAAGCTGTATCTTAGGTTTCATGTTTCTGATCTGATCATCTTTCTGCTCATATCTGAACAGGTTCTTTACATGGCAGTTGTTGGATCATTTCCTTTCAATTCGTTCCTGTCTGGTGTGCTCTCGTGCATTGGCACAGCTGTTCTTGCTGGTAGGTATAGTTGAACAAAACAAAGAAAATGAAAAGGATTCAAGGGGATCTGATGGAATTGAGCTCAATTTTTGTGGTTGCAGTGTGTCTGCGCATTCAGGTCAACAAAGAAAACAAGGAGTTCAAGGTAAGCTGAATCATCCTCCCCTTATACATTTTTGACTAGAAAAGGAAAGCTGGTTCAGATATTAGCGGGCGTACTAAATCCCCAATTTTTTTTCAAGTTAAATTTCTTCCCCTTTTTATTTGATTTTCATTAGTCTAGAGTTATCATGTGCAGGGAATCCGTTTTCACATTTATTGGGAGTGAGGGAAAGTTAATAGCAGATTCTCAGTTACATATCTTGATCAGATGAGATTGTTTCACGACTTAGGGCCAGTTCCCCCCGGCTTATTTTTGGAACTTATCATATTGGATCGGTATAGTTTTAGATCAGCAAAATTTTAATAATAATAAAAGAAATGTAAAATTTATAATAAAAACGATAGTAATGATAGTAATAGTAACAGTAATAATAAGGCTAATAGAAAAATATTGATTTTGGTATTAATAATTATAATATAGTAATAATAAATGACCATCTTCTTTTTGCTTCCGTTTGCAAGTGGAAGGCTGTGGAACTTACTAATACTGCTCTAAGAAATCTATCAAGCAAGCAAATGACTGAAGAATGAAGCCATAAAAAAAAACTGTGAAAGGGTTATTTTCCGAAATGGCAAAACTATGATGAGGCTGCCAGCTGATCATACAAAATCCGTTATCGTGGGTCATGCCATCATTCTGAGGAATTCATCTCTAATTAACAACTATCTTTCGACTCCATTTGATTTTTGTTAAGTTTTTTTTTGGGTGTTTGGTATACTTAATAAAAATAAAATAGAAAAAGAGTAAAAAATAAAATTGTTGGAAATTAGCTTTTTGGCTTTCCTTAAAAGAAGGCATTTTAATTTTAATTTAAAAAAAAATATTTTTAGAATTAAATAGAGCCGAAGAACCCTTTCTGTGCTATGGTGAGGGGATTTATATCGAACCGAGTCATATCATAACATTTTGAATTTTGGCTTTCTGTGTGGCCTTGATGTTTTATCAAGCATCATATGGAAATTTCGCTGACATTTTACTCATCTAATTGCAGGATTTACCTCCGGAGCGTGCTTTCGCAGACTTTGTCCTTTGCAATTTAGTTCTCCATCTAGTCATAATGAACTTCCTTGGATAAACTGCAACATCAAGGGCTATTGAATGCTATCTCCTTGTCGATCAATCATAGTGAATGTTTTAGTCGTAGTCAGGCAGGATTTATCTTCTAGCTCGCTTTGTTTTTGCTCTACGGGCTGGTTTTCCTTTATCTTGTTTTTTCCTTTTCATAATGTTCTCTTTCTCAAAATTCGTGAAGATATCAGTATAATTAATTTCACGCAGTACCGCTGTTTGGACCAATAGTTGTCCGTCGACCCTGACATATCTTGAGGCTTCAGCGACAAATCATGCGCCGCCTGGGGAAGAGCCCTCTCAACTTCTCACGGATATGGTTCCATCGGTTTTTGGATATTGTGCTATATGACGGGTCGTAATTGGTTATTGGAATTCATATATGGAAGAATTAGGAAAAAAATATTTTATATTTTCGATAAAAAGTTTTTTGTTTCGAAAAAGTTAAAATTAATTTGATTTTTTATTTTTGAATTACTAATCTTTTTCAATGAAGGCGGAATTGAAAAATTAGGATTAAATTAATTTATTTTAAAAGTATATAAATTATTAAAAAAAAATATTTTTCCTTGATTCAAATAATTGCATTTGGTACATTGATGTTATAAATTTCTTCTGCATTTTAAAAAATTATTTTGATGAGTTAAATAATTTCAAAATAATAATAATAATAATAGTTTTAAAATTATATTTATGTTATTTGTTAAAAAAAATAAAAAAATTATTATATATATATATATATATATATAATAACAAATAAGGGTAAAAATAAAAAAAAAGTATATTTTTAAGTTTATAATATAATTTTTTTAGTATAAAAATTTAATGATAGAATACATTTTATTTTGATATAGAGATGGTATATATGCATTGTAAATAAATAAACTAATTAATATACATCTTTGTTTTAAAAGAAAATTATTTTAACACTTTACATATTGTTTAAGAAACTAATAAATTTGTATTCATATTATAAGAACATTTGCATTAATGTTATACTCACACAATTTAAAAGAAAATAATAAAATATTTGATGTTTATATAATAAAATAAAAAAATAAGACTAAATCTAAAAAATAGGTTTTGATTTTTTTGAAACAAAAAATTTAGTCTTATATTTTTTGTTATTTTTTTTATAAAAATAAAATGTAGGGAGTACACTCGATCAATGTTTTTACTCTAATTTCTATACCTTGTAAACTCTTCCTTATTCTAATAAGGGAGTTGCAATAGAAATATGGATAAGTATAATTGAAAATTAATAATTAAAATTTTACTTGAAAAATGTTTACAAATCACTACACATCATTATAATAAAATAAAACCTTCAACCGTTATTTAAGATTATTTAGAGGGAGGGAGTGAGTGATTATCAAATGTCTTAAGGAAATAAGGATAGTATATATAATGTATATAATTAGATCGACTGTTTTTATTTTGTAATATTTATATCTTTTTAATTCTTGTATGTGTAGGATATGTTTTTACATTTAAAAATTACCATTTTTTATTTATAGTTCCTATCTTATTTTAAAAATGGATAGCTTTACTTTTATTCTTTTATAATAGGTTTATAACTCTATTATAGAGTGTATCACACATATAGGTTATTTGTGAACATTTTATGAATAAATTATAAATAAAATTATAATAGAAGTATCATTGTTAATTTTACCTTTTAATCCTTCATTTCTTTTAATATCGAATCGAACTAGTTGATCTCGTGAAACGATGAATTGATGATTTGACTAGTTCAACTTAGCATTGATCCATCAAACAACAAAGCCATGCAAAATTTGTCAAAAGTCAGCCAGATTAGGAAAACATTAGCACTTCACATTAATTAATTTTTTTTTATTAAAAATATTTTTTGTTCCGAAAATTTTATGATGTCGAAATTGGTACAGAAAATATTTGATTATTTTTAAAAAAATATATTGATAGTTTAAATCAACTAATATAGATAGTAATTTTTAACTTTTTTTTTCTTTTAATTTTAGTAGATTTAATTTTTTTTTTGCCTATTTTCTTATGTCCCGTTTCTTACATTTAAAAAAAGAATAAAATGATTTTTATGTGTTTCTTCCGTGCGTTCGTTCCGGTGCAGCTCATCACTCGACTTCATAGGCGTTAGATAAGCGGAAGGTCTTCTCGGCAGTTTTCACTGACTGTGGTATGAGCCTGTGTGGGACACCGAGGTGAAATGAGACAATGGACTATTTCTACCTCAGTCGAATTTAAAAAGGTCGAGTGCCAAAAAGTGTCGGGACAGTCTTTAACAGGTCCCATCCGATTATGCAACTGAACCAGAGCCGTCGCACAGCCTTTTCCTCTACCTCTCCCCTAAAACTAAAATCAGCTGAATACCCACGTGCATTCCCACCTTCCACGCACATCTCCGCCTCTCCTCCCCCTCATTTTCGTCCTCGCCATATACGAATCTCTGAATTGCTATAGCAGTGTACCGCCTTCCCTCCGCTGCACACTCCACCGACCTCATTAATCACAGTTGTACTCGTACCACTCCCAACACCAGCAGAATAGCAGTCAGTTAAAGAAAGTGTGCTGCGCCTTTCAGTTTCTCTTACCTCATCCTTGTTTTTTGTCTGTGTCAACTATGTGGCTAGTCCTCTCGTCTCCGTTTTCTTCGCCTCCCAATCTCAATCCCAATTCCATCCCGAAATATAGGGTCTCATTTCTTCCATCTTTGTACTTCCCGTGCTCCTTTCTCTCCAAGAGGTTCTCCCCTGGTCTTCGGCGTATTCGTGCATCTTTTAAGCTCAAGCTTGTGGATACGTCTTCCTTTTCTTCTTCTTCCTCTACTTCTACTGGAACTGCGGAGGATAAGATGAATAAAAGTACCGACCAGCAGCAACGCCAGGCTTTGCATTCTCGCACGTTTCTCAATGCCGCCTCCGGTGAAGGTAACGTGTCCTTTTTTGCCTTCTCTTTGCACTGTACTGCATTTGTTTATTTGGACCTATTTTGTATGATTTATTGGCCTTGCTGATAAGAAATATAAATTGGCGCGAAGTAGCTAAAGTAGAAATTGGCATATCGATGTTGATATTACCTTGAAGGAGAAGTGTTTGATAACCGTTATGAAACGCTTGGGAATACTGTAGATGGATGATATTTCGCTATTGTTAGATCAGAGAAATGTCCAGGGATGCACTGCAGATATTCCTGAATTTAAACTTCCTCATGCACAATTCTCGATTACTTTTACTGCGTGTAAGCATTTCTGGAGGAACGATCACTCACTTATGTTGAATTCTGATTGTGCATTTGAGAAATTCAGGAAATGAGTTCTATCATAACAAAAGAAGTGGAATTCCCCATGGGAAACTCATGTCCCGGATTCTTCATCCTGTGATTGTTTTTGGCTGTCTGTCTCCTTTTCAGATGTTCGGAAATGTGGTCCTTGTCTTAAAATGCACGCAATCATTCATCGACTTTCTAGAAACACCCATTTCATTTGCATGTTTCTTTTGTATTTCTTTGCGCTGCTTGGGTTGGAAAGAAGACCGAGCCGTAATATTCGCCTTGTACCATATGCTTTCTTACAGTAGTAATCAAACCTTGTACCATATGCTTCCTTACACTATAGAGAAATGTGAGCT
The DNA here is from genome assembly GCA_039764185.1 of Tamarix austromongolica. Lineage (NCBI taxonomy): Eukaryota > Viridiplantae > Streptophyta > Magnoliopsida > Caryophyllales > Tamaricaceae > Tamarix > Tamarix austromongolica. The sequence goes on along the minus strand of CM077814.1, from coordinate 78,761,088 downwards.
TCTGTCCTATGTTATATGATATTTCAGCCGATTTTTTGTTGTTGGTAGCAAATATGCTTGCTGTTGCACTGTCATATTGATGTTGTATTCATAGAGTTCAGTTTAAGGATTAAAACCTGTCGAATATGTTCACTTCTTTTTGGTTGAGTCTCTGCTAAAGTTGCTAAGCTTTCACTAATATTCCAACGGACCATTTTCTTTCGTGAAAATTGATATTAAAAGACTTTACTACTCCCCTAATCCACAGAGCTACTTTCTGGAATACAAAAGGAAAGAGAATCTGGGAGATTGTCAGCGATTCTTGCTTCTGGATTGGAAGAGCTTTATCAGAACTATCGAAATGCGGTAATTTATATCTCTAATTCTGTCTTCTTACATCACAGAATCTTAACACAGCTGTATAGCAGAGTGGAACTATTTATTTACTTCTTGAATTGTTGAAATTTTGTGCATATAGTATTGAAGACATTTATCCTCATCCATCAGCATACATTCTCTTTTCTTATCAACGTTTCCTCTTTTTATTTTATTTTTATTTTTATTTTTATTTTTTTTTCTTATCCATGTCACTCCATCGATCGACTGCTTTTGATATTAATTATCTATACACATATCTTGAACACTAGTAGTGTCCTTTGAATGGCAAGATATGTTTTCTAGGTTCAGCTAAGTGGGGTTCCTAATGCAGAGGAGATTATCCTGTCAAACATGAGTGCTGTTCTTGATCGTGTATTGTTGGATGTAGAGGTATTCCTTGTCTCTTTCCAGTCATCATTGAGTGTTTTGTCTTCTATACATATATCTGCCTCAAAATGATATTCTTGTATCATTGGGTTTGTTCACCACTCACCAGTTCCGTTACAACTCCTTTCAGGATCCTTTTGAATTTCCACCTCGTCATAAAGCTATTCGTGAGCCTTTTGACTATTACATGTTTGGCCAAAACTATATCCGTCCGTTGATTGATTTTAGGTGAGTCAGCTACACTTATGCTTCCTTAAGTGGATCTATTTCTTCAGTAGCATCACGTCAACTGCTGGAACTTTGAAATGTGCCCTGTCCATGTATTGAATTTATGTGCAAGACTGGTCAAGCTAATTCAAGACTGAAGTTGGAAATAGCACAAGGATTTCATGTTGAAACACAAAGGCTAGCCAAAATCTACCATGAAAGACTTATAATTAAGGTTACTATTTTTATTTTTCTGTCTTGTAACCCTGGGGATCAAAGTCCAAATCTCAAAAATATCCATTTCACCCTGGGGATAGATGATTGATCTCAAATTATGAGCCATACTCCTCATGAACTAATAGACCTGTATAATAATCACAGACATCCGCTCTGCTCAGATATAGCTATCATCTTGTTCATGAAATTTGTCATATTTTTAAATTTCTTTTATCTAGACACCTGCTTTGTTTTCATATCCCATGTGGGTCTTGTCAAGACGGTTATTTCAGGGAGAAGTCCTTTTTATCTTCTTTGATTTATGGCTTTGGAAGTTGGATCAGATTGTCTGTTTCTGACAAGTAGGCAGCATATATTCAATCATTTTTCTGACAAGCGCAATTAGGCCACTCCCACTTCCCAGCAAGTACTGAGTTTACTTTCACTCCTACAGTGAGGTTCCTACTGTTTACTTAGTTTACCTGCAAATTCTCTCGTCAATGTAGATCAACATTCCAGTATATTATTCATTTATGCAGTGTGATACTGTAATGATATGTATTAATATCTCACGTAGGGAAGATTATTTTTTATTTGGTAGTTGGTCTATAGATCGTGCAATTTATAGTGTACCTCTGCTATGGTCTATGAATGACTTTGACATCCTTCACAGGAATTCATATGTTGGAAATATTTCCCTTTTCCATGAGATGGAGATGAAGCTTCGACTGGTAGGTGACATTTCTTCCTATACCTCATCTTTCATGTTCAACAATTGTAGCTGGCTTCTGAAAGTAATTTACTCTGTATTACTTCGTTTGTCCTTTCCTTTTTCTTGATGTTCCCAAACACATTCTCTTTACAACAAGAAGTGAGATGAGCTTGACAGTTCCTAGAAGGTCTTTCATTTATCAATGCATAAATACTTCCTTATCATAGAGAAGAGTAAATGGGGGAGATATGAGGTTCCACCAAATCTTGATGGACTGTGAATAGGTTCAATTAACGTCCCCATAGAAACTTGGAACTTCAAGGAGGGGCTAAAATAATAGGATGGAGAGGTGAATGATGCAGATCTTTTTTGCATTGATGAGAAGACCCTTCAATTAATTTGGTTCCCTGGGATTTATGCAACATTCAGTATTATTACACCATGAAAAATAGGCATTAATATATGTGTTATTTCTAGGATTAAGCTGAACCTTCACCATTAATTATCCACACGTGCGTACTGGAAAATTTATTCTCATCATGGTTGGGGAAACCAAGTGATCTCTGTGGACTTCTATCTAGCTTTCTTTATTATCCACACGTGAATATCAAACTGTTTTACTATATCTGCAGACATATATTCATATTTTGCAGCCATTATAAGTTTTTCCTTTGCTTCATTGTTTTCGGTTCAATTCCACATTAGCTCAATTTTATTTTCTTCTTATTATCTTGGCTAGCTATTCAAAATTCCAAATACAATTTTTTTTTTCTGAAATATTTGGGCAGATTTTCTTGCTATTATTTCTAATTAGTTGCTATCTCAAACTGGTTTCATTCTCCTATTCTGCTAGTCCAATTCTTTTTGCTCCGACAGTCCAAAGTTTAGTTTTCTATTGAAGTACATGATTTTCCTTGATTATCTAGATTTCTTAGCTATGTTTCTCTTATTTTATTATTAAATTTTTAATGGCTAGACTAATTCCATACTTCTTATGATGTAAGTGAAATGAATAATTTCTTCAGAGGTTCTTATAATTATTTTCTGGAACCTGTAGCATAAAATATTATGAATTTTAGTCTGCCAGATGCTGAATGCATAATCTTTTACTTTTACAGGGGGGTCTATAATCCTTTTTGCCTAGTTTATGTTCTTAACTACTTCAACTGGTAAATACAAAGGTCTGATTGACAGTGGGTGAAGGGGGCAGGAGACAAATTCCTCATAAAATTTGCAACTTAGACTTGCTGGTCTGTGATTCAATCTCTCATTTTTTTGTCCATAGAAATTTTATCTTATAATTTAGTGTTTGCCTTATATAATTAAGGGGGGAACTTGTATTCTTTTATATTTTTTCAAAGGAGACTGATTTCTCAGAGCAACTAATTTATAAATGACCTTCCTGTATTACCATTATGTGCTGCGATAACTGATCTCTGGAACCCCTTCACTTTTGAAGGTGAAAACGGACAAAGACCAAACACCTTAGCTGCCATGATGGATCAGAACTCAGAAGAGTAGTACTCCCCAACTCAATAAGTGTGAACTTGAAACTTTCTCCACATCATTTTGCATGAATAGGGTTGGGTGTGCTTAAGATTTCAAGTAATCGAATAAGGAATGGGGAAGAGATGAAGAGGAAGAAATAAGTGGACTAATCAGAGACTTATTTACTCCTTTCAATCAAAATAACACATGGCTCATTTATGTTTCAAACTGCTTTATTTTACCAATTTCAGGTGCAGGTATGGTGTCAAACATGTATGTGCAGACACAGGCACACTTTTTTTTTTTTTTTGTGTGCGTGAATGCACATTTTTTTTGGTTTTGTGTGTGTGAATACACACACACATATTATATTGTGTTGTTGCATCACTCAACTAAAAGCACTATTGGATGCAGGGGCACAATGTTGTCTTGATGTCCAATCATCAATCAGAGCCAGATCCTGCAATTATTGCGTTACTGCTGGAAAGGACAAACCCAGGCATTGCAGAGGACATGGTGATGTGTATTCACCTTTTTATGGTTTAATCCCTTCAAGTAGATGTTTAAGGTCTTAGCTCACTAAAAATGTGGCTTTCATTTATGAGGCAGATTTGTGTAGCTGGGGATAGAGTTGTAACTGATCCTCTTTGCAAGCCCTTCAGCATGGGAAGGTGTTGATCAGTGAAATGCGTTTCAAATATGTTTAGTCTAGTTTGTGTATTCCCTGGTTCAGATTAGTCACACTTCCTTTCCAACCGTTACCATCTCAGGAATCTTCTCTGTGTATACTCAAAGAAGCACATGTATGATAATCCTGAGCTTGTTGAGATGAAGAGAAGGGCGAATACGAGAAGTCTGAAAGAGATGGCTTTGCTGCTACGGTAGGGGTCTCCTTTTCCCTCTCTTCTAGTTTGTCATTTAACTATATCATTGATTTTGAAGTTGATTTACTATTTATGTAATAAAATGCTCAATGGCCTTCTCTCTCTCTCTCTCTCTCTCCGCCGATCACCAAATTGACTGTCTTGGGTATAGCTTTCATCAAACATTGTCTGCAGTTTTACCTAATATGCTTGGCTTTGGAACAGATTTCTATTGTCCAATTCAGAGGGATTTTTGATTTCTTCTTGCCTCTTTAGCTTGCAATAGGAAAGCAATTTGGTGTTTATGAAGCAGTTGAGGAAGTACTTGTGATTTTCATGGCGTAGACGTAGCAAGCGAGGAAGGTTATATTTTCATAAGGATATGCCTGTTGGCATTTGAAAGTAAAAATACAAATTCCAAGTCCTTTTTTATGCAAGAGTTGGGTGTTTATAGCCAGTAAGTGTGGGATTCTCTGTTATTTATAGTTCTCTGTCTTGAGCATTGGAAGATTCATTCATTTTGCTAGGAGAAGGTGCTTGCTAGGGCAGGATACAAGTAATAAAACTGCGGTTGCGATTGCGGTTGCAGTCGAAGTGTCGCGGTGTTGCAGTATCGGAGTGTTGTAAATAATATTTTATATATCGTGATTGTTGCAGTGTGATTCATTCATTTATTTTTTTTCGAATAAATATTAATAAATATGGTAAAATGTCGGCTGATAACTGATAAATCACCGATAAATATGTGAAATTCTGTAATTGTTGCGTGTTGGTAGACTTAAATCTAATAAATATCGGACGATATTGCATATTGGGATTGATATTTAATTGTGTGGCAGGACATCCTTCATTTGTTCATTGTAGCCGGGAAGGGGAGAAATATTGGTCTGATCTTTAAGCATTGATTCATTTTCCGATCTGTCTTTGCCAAAGTTAGAGAAAGTGATCAAATCACAATCATAAGGCAGCCCACTCTTCAATCTAAATTCAGATTATTATAGAAACTGCTGGGTGCAGATATTTGGCTGTTTGCAGTATGGGAGTAGATATTTTCATGTCGTGTTGCATTGATAATAAGTATCAGCAAAGCACACATCTTATCATCAGATGCATATCAATTCATCAACTCTTTAATGTATATATGTACACACGCACGCACGCACGCGCGCGCGCACGCACACCCACAATATTCTTATTTGTACATTGGCAGTAATCAACAGGGAAATGCATGAGTAATGCCAATGAAAATATTTTTGAAATTTTCAATTTTTATCATTGCTGCCTGTCGAAAACCAACCATTATTTATAGTAGGCCTGATCCACAGCTCCCATTTTTCTCTGCAATCTGCCCTACAGAATTTCGTCGTTTGTTGTGTTTGGTGATTTAATTATATTTAGTCACTGTTTGGTAACTAGATTATTTTCCCTTTAATTATTAATTCACTTACGATGATGTGACCCATCACATTTTGAAACCTTTCATTACAATTTACAATAGTCATCTTAATTTAGAAAGACATTAAAACACATATCTCAAAATGTTATTATATATCATTTCATTTTGACAGATTATTTTTCCAAATGGTGCCTTAATGTGTTTGACAATGATGATTACATCACCGTCCTAGGCTTGCAGTTGACACTTATTTAGGCATTTCCTGCACCCACTAATAACAAATCATAATGATTTTGCATTTTCTACATCTTGTTGTGTTTCTATTTCCCTTGTTCTTCATGGCTGTTTTCTCTCAAAACATGATGACGACGAATTGATTATGCATTTGGATCTTCAGAGGACTACCTATTTCATTTTTTCATGATTCTGAATGATTCTCTATGTAGCCATGGTTCGCAAATAATATGGATTGCACCAAGTGGTGGAAGGGACCGTCCTGATCCTATCACAAACGAATGGCATCCAGTAAGCTTCTTCTTGTTTCGATCTAATTGTTGAATGATGTTTTTTGCAATGTGTTTTCTGCTATAGCTTAAGTTGGAACAAATTTGCATCCCCTCTTGAAAATGTTATTTTCATGCCAAATTTGCATATTTCCCAGTTGGAACAAATTTCCCAGTCTCATTATTAGAAGTTGCTGATTAGTAGTTTTACCCTGTACAGTTTGGTTTGCTGATATACCTGGAATGATATTCCTAACTGGAACCATGAGTGCTATATGAAAGAAATTTCATGGTTTTACGTGTAACCTTTCGAAGGCAGCTGTGCCCTTGTATTCTGATTCATGAACTGCAGGCTATAAGGTTAGTTTGATAAATGTGAATGAAGCTTGGCCAATGCAGTAATCTAGTAGGTGTCTCTTTCACATTGAATACTTTCTGGACAATGAAGTTATCTTGAAAGTAAAGAAAGAAGTAGCTGCACTTAATTTATCCAATTGCATAGTGTCCGTAGTCTCCCAAACTCTCTTGTTCTGTTCTTATGTGAGGAGGAACCAAAGACTTCTTTGTTTCTTTGATATGTATTTTCTTTCCTTTACTGGTTTAGCTTGACTTCTTATTTGCACAACACTGATATAAGAGGGTCAGGCGCCCTTTGATGTTTCTTCAGTGGACAATATGCGGCGGCTTGTGGAGCACGCTGATGTCCCAGGGCATATTTATCCCCTAGCAATATTGTGCTATGACATTATGCCACCTCCACCACAGGTTTGTTCAAGGAGTGTGTTTTGCCCGTTTTTTCTTTTTGCTGACTTGCATCATGCCTTACGAGTAAGATATCTATCAGGTTGAAAAAGAAATTGGAGAGAAAAGAGTAATATGCTTTCACGGTGCTGGATTATCTGCTGCACCTGAAATCAAATACCGTGATGTTTTACTTGGCTGTAAAAGCGATGAAGAGGTTGGTTTAATTTGAGAAAGCTTGTTTTCTTCTCCACTTAATCTTTTAATCCTTTGGAATGTCCTATATTTTTAATTATTTTTCTGTCCTTGTTTCTTGGGAGAACTATATATAACTTTGCTTATATGTAGGTCATGTGTTATTGTTTTTGATTTTTTTTTGGCTGAATAGGAGGGAAAATGTTTAGTTAATCTTGTAATGAGAGAATATGATGAATAATTTTAATGTGACCTGGATTGGATAGCGGCTTCAATATGATTGTGACATAATATTAGCATGTTGCCTTTTGTGCTTTTTCACTAGTAAAAAATATTCTGGTTTTGGTTTGAAATATTGCCTTTGATGTCAAATGAATGGGGGAGGGCAAAAGATGTTGCGTGTGAAAAGTTTGGCTCTAAATTCGTGGTAAGGAAGTTGTTTAGGGAATAATTAACGGCATATATTTTATGTGAACTTTAGATGTCAAAGTCTAGAGTTAATCTTCTTCAGTTTTGAGGTTGCCTAGCAAAGAGACTTGGAAAAGCCTGTCATGTTGTAATACGGTATTTCTAAAGTATTCTTTTAAGCTATTTTTAAGATGACACTTTTGCAGCTCCTGAAGCTAGGTAAATTGTCTAAAATTCTTGAATTTATAGTATATATAGTCAAAACAATGTGAATTTTTTTCGCGAGAATCAAATCAAGGTGACTTGAATGAACTTACTTTTGACGATAGAAATTTTCATTCTTATGTTATCTTTCAGTGCAGTCTCTTGCTTTGGTGCACCAGTGTTAGTAGATCCTAACTTATCTATGAGAGAGTGTCCAGTATGAAGGTCAACTACCATAATGTCTTAGGATATGTTCTTTAGAGCTTATTTTTACAATATATAAGATTAGATCAACTAATATAATAATTAATAATTTTAATTTAATAATATAAAAATAATAATTAGAAGACCATTACTATATATATATATATATATATATATATATGTATATTCCTCTTAAAAATATTAATATGTATATATTATTGTGATAAATATTAACAATTATTAATTTAATAATAATAATACTTTAATAATATCAATAATATTATTAAGATTAATAAATAATAGGAAAATTACACCATGTAACCCTGAGGCTACACAAAACATACGATATAAGGGCTACACAAAATATACGATATAACTTTAAATTTTTAGAAATGCACTAGATAATCTTGAGTTTAGGAAATATTGCGCCACAATCTTACAATTACAGTAACCGATAACTATATGTTGATTTTAAAAAAAAATTCAAAAAATACCTTGCAAAATGACTTTTTTACCCTTGACCCTATTTTTAATTATTCCCTCCTTTTCTCAACTCTATTTCCCACCAATTACCTAATACACAATACCTAAAACATATTTAAAGAACCTGAAGCAACCAATTTGATTATTTTATCTCTGTTGCTATGTAGAATTTCTAGACTTTCCTCAAATAAAAATTTTAAAATTCCTAAAATGTCCTATTTATTTTCAAGACCACTCTTTCACACTCTTGCTTCCTTGTCACGTTCTCCCCTCCCCCCTTTGTTTTTCTCTCCAGCACATTATTTCTCAACTAAACTCCATAACACCTTCCTATGAAGTATTTAGTGAATTCAAAATTGGAACTTAGCAACTCCTTTAAACTACATTTAATTGTTAGGCATGTCTTTCAACAGTAAATAATTTGGCATCTCCAATCAGCTTAGTGAATTGTCATGCTATAGAATTTTCATTTGCTCCAATTGGCATAAGAATATGAATATAATCAGACTTAAAAAATTAGGAGTTCCTTGATGCTTTGAAGTCCAAAGGTTCATGAAGCCACGTTGCATATTCCAAACCTAATAGCTTAAAATTTTGAATTTGTTGGGTCCATAGCATGTTTTCCAAAGGTGTTGACCTTCATTCATACCTAGATACAACTGGCTAGGGATGTAAATGGATCGGGTTTGAGGCGGGTACTCCCATACACATATTTGATATTCGATATATATTTTAAACCTGAATCTGTACTCGTATCCGAATGGATATTTGTTAATATATCCATATCCGTACCCGTCGGAATTCCGTTACCTGATAGATAATCGACTATCCATTTAAATTAGCCAAAGGATATTATCTAAGGGATAAATCCGTTATCTGTTTAATTTTTTTTTTAATTTAACATTTTAGATAGCCTATCCTACACCAAAATCTATAATTTCAATCAAACAATCTGTCATTTTAACAACATTCCATACAAACTATTAAATAAGCACCAATAATACAAGTTTGGCTTAAAACACAATAGCCAATAATATTTGTTCATACAAATATGATATTTCCACAATTAAAATTGAAATCGATAACTACTAAAGCATAATAATATAACGTCGATTAGCTAAAAATAACATCAAGATGAATTTTTTCGTGTAGAGCTCCAAAAATTCCACATAACTAATTAGCTTTTCTATCTCCGAGCTCCATAGCTTATGCATCCATTTAACAAATAAAGAAAAAACATAAATATTTAAAATAATTAAGTATGATGAAATAATTTAATCACTAATAATATTTATAACAAGTTTTACCTCACACACACTAACATTGAGTTGGATTCCTCATTTTGCAAGGTAAACCTACAATATGTTGAGTTTGTAGTACATTCATTATCTAACTAATTCAAAAAATTAGAACATTAGAATTAAACAAATATAACAATAGATATATTATAATTATTTAGACATCAAAGTATAAACATAAATATTACCTTCATCCCTTATAGCAGCTCAAAGCCAATCTCTATAACACTTTAATGCTTCTGAAGTCTTTTGGTGTAATCGGTTGCGATGAGGACTTACAAATCTCCCCGACTCAGAAGCAACTGTAGAAATAGGAATGAAAAGTATGTCCCTGACCATTCTTTGCAAAATTGAATACTTGATATTTGTCTTCCACCATGATAACACATCAAAGTCATCCATCTGTGGTATCACAGGCTCCTTTAAATAATAATCTAACCTAGTCTTTTATGGCACAATAGACATGCATTGGTTCGCCAACCGCTAGTTATAATGAAGCTTAAGGGAGACTCTCTTGACCATAACTTTGACTACTAACACGAGAATAACGAGATATTGATGAACTTCTCTCCATAAGTTTAAACTTCTCCTCATATTTACAAAACAATTCATAACATATTTTACGAATATTATCTATCTCTTCACCATAGGTTCTCTCATAAATGATAGAATAATAATATTCTACCAACCATTATTTCATGAATCACACTCTAATATTTGCCAAATTTCTCTAACATTTTTGTTGACATGCCACTAATAATTTCATCTTGATCAAGAGACCATTCAATCAAGGACATTCTAACCTCACAAACTTTGGGAAAGTATAAATTGACAGCAGGATATCTACTCCTAGAAAAAATCAAAGTGACATCATAAAATAATGACAATCTCTCACAAATAGATCAATCCAAATCCCATTCATCACTTGTAGGACAACAATTAAAATTAGATTCCAACCATGTCAAGCGAAGAAACACATCTTCATACATTATAGCAACATCAAGCATTAAAAATATAGAATTCCATCTTGTCCTGCAATCATGTTTTAAGACTCTACTATATGGAATTTCTTTTTGACGACAAACCTCCATAAACTTTTCAAGCCTTTTTGGTGTGGCTTTCCAATACATCACACTATCACGTATGTTTTCAATAGCTTTTTGAATGATCTCCATACCATGGCTAACAATAATATTAATCACATCAGCAACATAACACATATGAAAATATTTCCCACACAATAAAAAACACTTCGACCGAAATCTATTTTTCAAATTTCCAATCAAAGCATCATTGGTGGTATAATTATTAACAACCAATATAATGAGTTCTGAATCAATATTCCATTTCATCAAACAATTGACCAAAACATCATACAAAACCTTAGATGTATGTGGACTTTGAACATAGACAAACCTTCGACAAAAAACAATGATACAACAAATAAACCAAAGAAAAATATATAATTACATAATATTAATATTATAAACTATAGATGAATATGAATTTAGTATATTTAATTATTCAACTTTGCAAGGTCTAATGATTATCAATCCAGTGAGCCGTGATAACCATGAAACCCTTTTTTTGATTTTGAGATGTCCAAATATCTTTTGTGATTGAAACTCAACTCTTGTTACTACTAAACAATGACGTTGTTTTGTCTGTTTCATATTCAAACAAATTGAAAATATCACTTCGTAGAGTGTTCCTTAAAATCATTTTAAAGGATGGTTGAAGAGTCATCGAATATCTTCCAAAGCCTTAATGTTCCACTATACAAAGTGGATACTCATGCATAACTACCATATTACACAACTCACACATTGCAACTTCTTGATTAAATTCCACAGCCATAAGCTTTCCTTTTCCTTTCCCTTTATGATCAAAACTCAACTTAATTTGTCCTATCCCTTGTATAGGCCTTAAACGTACACATTTCTTCATGTAATCATGTAAATGAGAAGTACTATTTTTTAGATCATTGCTCAAACTCTTATTACAACTTTTACAAATTGATTTTTTCACACCATTCATTTCCCAAACAATATAAGTTTTCTTTCTTTTTTCAATAAAGAAAATGGATACACTTCTTCTATCTCCTCATTGGTTGATGGTTCACTAGGTGTAGGGTTACTAGTTGCGCCGGACAACTATGGAGGTAGACTTTGTTAATTAGTATTGGTTGGTTACTTGATTCCATCAAACTAATTAATGATCCCAAACATTGTACAACAAAAAACAAAATTACAATCAACAAAATCATAATAACTTATGCAAATAGTATCAATGATATGGCACATATTATAATAGTTAGTTATTGTAAAAGGTATTTAATATTGGATATCATCACATCGATGTTGATAAATCATGTTGCAATCATCACAAGGGACAATCGTTTAAAAGAACTCAACTCGAGGTAACAATTACATACAATATTAATAACATATTTACTTTTTCTTACTTATTTATGTAGAATAATATTATCTCTATCATTTATAAAAGTATGACATTCTTAATTATCCATTATTTTCATATGTAGGATAAATCTATCTTTAACCAATCATTTAACAAGTTGTATTTTTTTTTTCCTGGTTTGATTTCTAGACCTCAGATACTAGATATTTCATTTTCAGTTCAAATATCAGAACCTGATCACCTAATTATTTCAAATAGTTCAAATCTCAGAACCTAATCACACCCCATAGCCATTAGAAAACAGCCATTTTCAGTTTTAGTCTTCACGCCATTTCAAATAACTATTCGCTCAACTACAACTACCAGAAAATTAAATATACACACAAACTAAAAGTATACAGTTGAACATCGAACAAGGAACAACCATTAAACCATAATTTATATGGTTTAGATTTTAGATACCAGACCTGTCATTATTTGTATAGATCTCAGATACTGTCATTAAATTCCACAATCATTAAATCTCAGCTGTTTCATTTTCAGTATAGATCTCAGAACCTAATCAGTAATCACCCATTGTGTTAGACTTCAAGCCATTGCAGATAATTATTTTTTCAATCAAAACAACTAGAAAATTAAATATACACACAAATTACAAGTATATAGTTGTACAAGGAACAACTATAATAAGTTAATTAAACCATAATCAGAATCTACTAGTCTGCTTACAAAGTGAAAAATGAAAACGGAAAAATGCAGACCGGCAGACGAGTCACAAACTCATGATTGGGCGACCTGCAATAGAGGAACGGAGGAAGGCGAGGAGCAATGTCGGAGCCGGTAACATTGGGAGCAACGTTAGAGTCCACGAGTGGACTGGATTTTGAATAGAGGAAGCAGACAGGTGACAGGGAGAGCAACGACGACGAGATCTACAGTAGAGGAAAGGAGGAAGGCGATGGCGATGAGACGAGATCTGCTGCACTGGCACTGAAACAAACTGAACGAAATGAAGAAAAGAAGTAAACCAGTTGTGACTCGCGAGAAACAGAGAGACAGAGAGAGTTAGAGACGACGGTGAGGAAGATAGGGATTGAAGATCGACTAGTCGAGGAGGACTCAAGATCGAGGCGAGGCAAGGGAGGGAGGGAGGGAGGATGCCAGGAGGGACGGAGACTTTGCAGTTAACTTTGGTCGAGCCATCGAGGTGAGGCGACTAGGCGAGGGAGGGAGGAGGCCACCAGATCGACTACTCGACTGTCTTGAGTGCAAGAATATTAGAATAGACTGGCTATATTTCAGTTGGCCAAATTAAAAATTGAAGATTTTGACGTCTCACTTTTTTTTTTATTAAAAATAATCTAATTTTATTATCTAATTTAGACTTGATAGGCTATTAGGATTTTAACGTAATTACTCTTGTAACCTTAAGAAATATATCAATATGTTATATACATAAAAAGTAAAAAAATAATTTTATATTGGATAAATAGATACGGATATACGGAGATCCATTACCTGTATCCGTATTTGAATCCGATGGATTTTTCTCCTCCTTTAATGTACCTGTATTTGTATCTGTTTAACCATAATATTATCGAATGAATTATAGTTAATTTAATAATAATGAAATTTATTTATTTAGCATGATATATATTAATACTATTTATTAATAATTGAATTAATTAAACTTATGAATATTAGTTTTATAATAATAAAAAAATCATTAATAATAATTAGTACTAATATTACTATAAATAATAATAATAATAATTGACACTATTATTAATATAATGATAATCATAGTCATAACTTCATAATAATAATTAATATAATTAATATAAATTAATGATATTAATATTTTAATTTAATAACATAAAAAATATAAATCATTAATATTAATTTATTCATAATTATAATTAATATTATGCTTAATAGTAATAATAATAATGACAACCATAATAATAATCATAATAAGATCAGATACGATCAAATCAGATTAGATCAGCAAAAGTAAACTTTAGATAAAAGATTCTTAATGTTACCCGAAATTTCAAGCAACTTGCTGCGATATCACTTATCAACATTGAATCTTAAATTATGATTCGATATATTATTGTTATCTTGTAAACAAAGTTGGTCACTGAGCCTGCCTCCCAGCGTTGGGGAATTTGAAACAAACAGGATTCTGGAGCAGCTTCTCTCTTCTACTTTCACTTTAATGGTTGTAACTGTGGTCTTTATGCAGGCTAAACTGGCTTATTCACAGGCATTATACGACTCTGTAAATGAGCAATATATGGCTCTGAAAGCTGCCACATATGGGAAGCAAGGATTAAACGCATCAAATCCATCTATTTCCTTATCACAACCGTGGACTTAGCTGAGCTGGATCATGTGCTTTCTAACTGGCTGAATTGTTATACGGTAATCTCACTCTGTCCATGCCTTACAAGATCATACCCTTTTTTTCTCCATCTCTTTCTATATTTCCTTTTCATTCTCAATTGGGCTAAAATGCCAGTGAGATCTTGATGACAATGCAATAGGCGATTTGGTGTTCTAGCTATACGGAAGGATGGAGTATTTTGGTTTCATATAAAGTGGCATCTTACTGATCTCATCCAATTAACATGTCCATTATGATACTTGCGTTAAGGCTCTACATTGTGTATTTTCTGCTTGCTATCTGCATTGAGATGCAAATAATGAGTCTATTAGCTATTACATATTTACACTCCCAAGTAGAACGGGTCATCGGACGGGCTTAAGTTGGGTCGAAGTGGGCCTATATTGGGCCAAATGTGGGTTGGGTCATGAGTTGGCCTAGTCATTGTTAGTGGAACTTGATTGGGCTTTGGGCCAACACAATGTTGGGCCGGATTAGGTTGACCCATGGGCCTTATATTTATTATATTTTATATTTATTTATTTTTTAGTTGGCTATCTTTAATATCTTTTATGATTAAAAAAATATAAAATTTAAATAACTATATATATTAATTCTAATATTATCTTAGTGAATATTAATTAAACAAATTGGTTTGATATCTTATTCTATTAAATCATCACTTTTAAATAGCATATTAGAATAGAACTAGATTTTATAGGGTATATAATATCTATAAAGTCAATATTTACGTTTATTATTACTTTTTATATAAAAATACTATAGATTTATGATGAATTTGATGTTAATCTATTTTTTAACACTTCAATTGTATTTCAAGGGGGTAAAAGTACAAGTTTTGTTTTTAGGTACTATTATTTACCACAACTCTATAACTATTAATATTTCCTAAAATATGGCAATTTTAAAATAATATTATTTTAAAATTAATTTTTAGATATGATTCATCATAAGTGGAATAAGTAGTGTCAAATGAGGGTTATTATATATTTATTAATAGATAGATTGATAATAAATTATTGAATGATCAGATCGATAATAACTCATAGATACCCATGATGTTTTTAGGGCCATTCATATTTAATTGGGTTAGAAATGAGAAAAAAAAAACCTTATGAGCTCTCTAGGCTGAGTTTACTAGAGTTTGACAAGATCTAATTGGACTGACTGGGCAAACCTTCTATTGGTTGCCGCTAAGTAATACGTACTGACTTGTGCAGTTCTTTTTTTTTTGTGGGGGGGGGGGGGGTTGTTTTAAATAACCATCTATTTAAATCTTCCGGGATCACATTTTAAGTTTCAAGGGCCTTTCTGTAGTTGTTCATTGGTGTTTTTTTTTGGGGGGGGGGGGGGGGTTTGAATGACCATGAAATAATTTTCCGGTTTCATCAGTATACTTCCACTTGGTATTCCCTCAATTTCACTTACGCTGATTGCTGGCTTGTGCAGCATATGGCACTAGGTGGCGTGCTGGCTCTAGTATGGGTTTATTGGGGATGGGAGATCGTTTCCCTTTTCTTTCTATATGTGGGGGCAAGTGATGTATCCACATCTTGTTCCAGGTTTTTTTTAGGCATTTTCTTTTGCAGGTAGATTTTTTCCTTGATTTATCTTAGAAACTCTGCTGTTGCTCAAAATATACGAGGTAGCAAAATTGTGGAATATGATGCATTGTGGAGTTCCATCGAAGTTGCATTATGTTAAGGTGCGCCAAAGACACTTGGTCAGGGTCCACCCTCCCTTTCTCTGGGTTGCTCTCTGTGCAGTTCGTTGTCCCTGTAAGAGTTAACACACCTCAACCGATTATTTATTGTTGCTATATTAAATTTTGATTAAACTATTCAGTGTTACTTTAGTGCAGTTTCACGGCAGTTTTATTACCTGCCTTTCCCCGCTCTTCCCCATGTGGTTATTATTTATAATCGACTTCTGTGACTAACTATAGTATCTTGCTGAATGGGAAAACGTCTTGAAAAACTTGAACGAAAGAAAACAGTCAGTCATAACCTCACCGCAGGAAGTAGTACATCTTTACAATGATACAAGGACTCAACGATATTCATACACAACAAGAAAATGGAAACCAGTCCACTCAAATATAATCCTTCGTTTGTGAGTACGTTTTAAATATGTAATATTTACAATACACAATGTAGGAAAAATTCTTGTTTGGCTGGACATGATGCTATTATCTCAGAAGTTAGAAAGTTCTACAGCACTTCAGTCAGGTGGCAGTTCAGAGAATCCATGAATTAACAAAGTGTTTTGTTATATGAAAAAATGGATTTTATTCCGTAGAAAACAGTTCTCTAAAATATCCTGCTCCCGCAGACAAATATTGATGTTCCTTCTAAATATAGATAAATAATTTTAATAATATAAATATTAGATATAAATATATACCGGCAGTATTAGTGAATGTGATAATATATGATATATGTCGCTTCCCTCTCTCTTTCTCATGTTCACACAAATTCTGAATATGACAAAAATTTACAGCTAGATTGTTTAAGGCGTGGGTATATAAGACAATAATATTAGCGGCAATCTTAACTTTTATCATAAAAAATACAGGATATTGACATAAAATATGGGCCTAAGTATAGATATAAAAAATATATTTTATTTGGTAAGAATTTATCGTTTCATTTTGTATCGTCTGAATGTTTATATAAGCTTCTTTCATTTGTTCTTTGTCGAAGCAAAATTAATGAATAAGTTTTGATATATTGTTTAAACTTCCTATAACATGTCAAATTACTTTTTTTTATTTATAAATACTCAAAATAAATAATTAATTTAGAAATTCTTCAAACTATGATAAATTTGAAACTACGATGAACTACGATGATATGAGCTTAGAACCCCAACGTACAATAATGATGAATTTAGAATACTGATAAGTTATAGATACATAAAATAAATATACATAGATTCTCCAAATATTAGTTACAACTTATATGAAGAGATAAAATATTTTATTATTATTATAAATTGTGCCAGTGAATTTAATATGATGAAATTAATTCTTTTTCTTATTATATTATTATGATAAACTTTTTTTTTATGATATGGAATATATGAGTACATGTTTTACAATCCAAAATTATTAGATAATTTTTATAAAAGATAAAATATTTTCTAATCATGAAGAACTTGTATATAAGATGATTTTGATCATCAAATATTCTAGAAAAGGACATGATACAGGGCTAAGTAAAATCTCTATAAGATGTAAAAGAAGTAGAACGTACAATCGTATTAGACTTATAGATACCAAATGTACACTCAATACAAGTTCTATAAAGATTGGTTGTCCCCTTTTTTTTAGTTGTTGGTGTTGAAAATAATAATGGAGGATGGAAAGTGGTAGTTAGGAACTTGATACATAATCACAAATTAACAAATTATGAAATATGACATGTTATTCTAGGGAACTTGACAGAAAATAAAATCTGATTTGTTGATGAGCTTATCACAGTTAACGTAAAGTCATGACAAATCATACCATTTCGACAAAAATAATTTGAAGGAAATATAAGTATGTCAAGGCATATTTATAATACACGGTAGAAGCTTATGTCAGAAGAAATGAGCAGTCAAACAATGTTATAATACATTTTAAGTATGTTGGTTGAGAATAATTATTTTTAGTGGCATCAAAGTGAGTTGGAATCAAATGTAATAAGCGAGTATCTATTTGAATATCCTTTATTTTTTTATTATTTTACATGTATTTTATTTTTTTAATAAATGGATTGCACATATAAAATGAATAGATATGAAATATCCTTACTTGAAATTGTTGGACTTATACCAACACAATTGAATTTTAACGTTACATATGCATACATGTTAGTTGAAAAGAAGGAAAATTATTTATGGGTACTTAAGAGGTTGAAGATCTTAATGGACCCATTTTTGCTTTTAACCACCATTATTACCGACCGGAAACTTGCTCTCATTTCAATTGTGGAATGTATTTTTTCCACTTCAAAACATTTATTATGTAGGTTTCATATTAATAAGAATGTGGAGGAAAGGTGCAAGAAAGTCTCCAATCATTCATCATTCACATGTGGTTTTATATCATGATAGAAAAATGTGATAAATGCCACGGATGAACAAATATACGAAGAACAACTCTTGTCATTTGAGAAAGATTACAAAAATATGTCTAGCCTAATTTCATATTTAAAGATGAATTGACTACAACTATATAAACATACAATGGTTTCTTCTTTCTTCGATGATGTATTTCATATCCATTAGATTACAACGAACATATATGATTTATATTTTATCTTCTAGTATAGTTTTTTTTTTACTTCTTTCTATTGATAAAGTAATATGGTGATTTTTTTTATCGATAGGGTTGAAGGTGCTCGTAGATCTTTGAAGAGGTTTCTAGAAATATTATGGGACAACTTCAACACAATGTTAAAGCAAATGCATACGTTCTTGGAATTACAACATGACGAGATCAAAGCATTGTTAGAGAGGTCTCAGTTCAACACTCTTTATTTTACTACAAGTGCCTATTATGCCAATTTAAGAGACCACGTCACTTTATATGTAATGTAGTTGGTTAGAAAAGAGTGTCAAAGAAGTAATTATATAGGTATCAATAATATTTATGTGGATGTTATATGTGCATGAGATACCATGTACACACGATATTAATACATATATTCATAATTACATGTCAACCCACTTGTCAGCTATTCATTCATTTTGGAAAAAACTCGACATAAATGTGCTCATTAATCCACCGTCATTGCTAAAATTGATAGAGGTTGCGCCTCATTTACTCCATATTTTCATAGAAGCTATTATGAGCTATCCAATAGCGATACATAATTAGCTGATGAGAGAGATATTTAATATTGCATTTTTCTAAGGAATACCTCTCCAGGAGCCACCAATACGATATCATGGGGTTGCTTAAGGAACTCCACTAGAAGTGAACTGTCTATTTGGGAGTACATATAACAACAATCTTCAAGTCGTTCGGGATCAACACAAGTTTCAGATAGGTTATCTGGATGTCAAGGTCGAGTTCAAGGTCGGGGTCGAGGATGACATTTAACATTTATGTCATCAGGCCAGTTACAATTTTCATATGCGAGACAAATGTATTGACATATAGTTCCATATATTAGTATCGATATAAGGTGTTAGGAGATAGGAAGTATGGTTTTAGAGCATTGACATATATTATACTAGGAAATGAGGATCAATGAGTTTAGATTTGTATTTACTAATATTAAAAGATATTGACTAAACGGTAGTTGTACGAGAATGTGTTTGTATATGAAAACATTGATCAAGTTTTCAATACTATTGTCCACTGGAAAGAGCCAATTTTGATGAGACAGTAGATGAAAATGTCAAAAAATGGTCATATCATTGCAACCCATTACTGTGTATTTTTTGCATATTACTTATTGAACGGGGACAGTTCATTCCTACCTTTAATGACGCAATATGAAAATTAAAGTCTTAAAAATGAAGTGACTATATGATTTATTCAAGATATGAGTCACTACATATTGGTATGTGGGTGTTTTATGTCTTTTTGTATTTCTATATCAATATCATATCAATGATAGTTTTTTTTTTGAGAAGTATATCTTTTAGATAAATTTTCACTCCTACTACTACATGCAAATTGGTATGTGTGTGTTTTATGTCTTTTTGTATTTCTATATCAATATCATATCAATGATAGTTCTTATAATTTTTTTTTAGAAGTATATCTTTTAGCTAATTTTTCACTCCTACCACTACATGAAAATTGGAAAAGATATCGTGATAGCAGAGTTTCAATATGGAATACATTATATTCTTTAAGATTCCAACAATGGTGTTCTTTGTTACATGATGACACACAAGAACCACATCCTCTATCTTTAGACTCAAATTTTATCTAAAATTGTTATAATTTTTTCTTAGTTTATTTGTATCTAATCTTTGAAACATCTACATGATTATTTTTTACCAATTTCCGTTTATTTCCTCATTACCTTTCTATGATAGCTTAAGTATATGGTAATCAGATATATTTGTATGTTATTCACCTTAAGTATCTCAGTGTTTGATGTGTTCTATGTGGGTTGAATGATATTTTTTTAATCATAAAATAAAATAAAATAAAAACTACATTCTATAGTTGTAACAAACATATTTTAATTAAAGTACATAACTATACAGCAATAAATCAAGTTCAACACAGATACCCACACCCACACCCACACCCAAGTACAATAACTCCTTAATCATGCACAACATTTTCAATACATTTAATTAGCTGGTGGTAATTTAGAGCTAACTTACCCCTCTAATAGAAATGATGGAGTGTTTTACGTGCTTTGTTAAGATATCTGTTGGCTAGAATTTGATGCTCATCATTTGGATGTTCAACCAAATATTATTCCATCTTTGCCAATACATATCTATGAGTTCTAGGAATATACTAATCCATATATTTGTAAGTCAAACCCTATGGGTATTAAGTTGATGGTCTGAAAACATTTGAGCTCAATATGTGTTCAGGCCTTAAGAATCATTAGTTAAACATGTGTGTGTAATAAACTTTATGTTTCTTGAAGGAAAGACCTTTGTACGTGTTCTTAGTGGGCATGATAGGCTCCTCGTGGATCACTTGGGCATATTCGAACTGGTGTATCACTCTTTCTAGTATATACAGTTTTACTTTCTCCATACAATATAGACAACCGTGATATAATGATATAGGACAATGCTTATATATATCAACTACTCCATATGGATCCCAAAT
Organism: Tamarix austromongolica; assembly: GCA_039764185.1. Lineage (NCBI taxonomy): Eukaryota > Viridiplantae > Streptophyta > Magnoliopsida > Caryophyllales > Tamaricaceae > Tamarix > Tamarix austromongolica. The sequence continues at coordinate 78,739,799 of CM077814.1, read as the reverse complement.
GACCTGTGATAAAATAAATAAATAAATAAATACGGATATTGGTATAATAATATAGTAAGAATATAATAATTTGAGCAAACATTGATACAAGCATAAGATCAATCTTAGCTCAAAATTACTCGAGCGTCTCTATTATTATCCACAAAATCACCTTATAAAATGGGGTCGTATGGATCATAATAAGATGATTCTACTCTAAACCCCAAAAAGTATTTATAAATCCTTGTCTATTATATTATTCAGTTTTTAGAATTATAACAAATGAATCCAAGTATGTACTATATATATGATAATTATAAATTTTTTTTAGGTAAAATGTAGATTTCATTAATAATGAAGAGATAGACATACAAGGAGTATCTCTTACAAAAAACCTAAAGGCTGAGACTAGAGGCTATCTAGTAAAGCAACATTTAACCAAGCTTATAAATATAGTTCATCAAACTATTAAAAGAAGTGCAATGACGGAACCTACTCATCCTCCCCGCCAAATCCATGACAATTTGTTTTTGGATGATGTGGGCAGGCTGAGATGATTCTTTGAACATTCTTTGGTTTCTTTCCATCCAGATGTGATAGATGGTGGTAGTGAGTAAGGCTCGAATAAATTGTCTTCTGATTCTCGGACTTGACCACCTTGAATTGTCCAATGAGTAATATTTTTCCAAATTTTAATTTGATGGAGACATCCTATCTTTAAAAAGAAGAGGAAGCCAAATTGATTTAGTATATGTGCAGTTGAAGAAGAGATGGTTTTGTGTCTCAAATTCCACATTACAAAGTGCATATTCCTTCTCAACCTGCAGGCTATATGCTTAAAGTTTGTTTCGGGTTCTCAACCTATCTAGTATAGCTAGCCACATGATAAAGGAGTGCCATTTAGGAGAGTAGTTAGTCCATACTAAAGGATACCAAAGCACTGTAATATGTGTAGGTCAAATAATGCGATAAGCTTTAGATATAGAAAATTCCTCATGCTGTAAGATAGTTGTTAGGTTAGTCTACTATAGTATGACCCAAAGATAATCTCTGATAGCCAGGAGTTTTTTGAAGATCCAGGAAGCTGAAGTCTTTTCCCTGATCTCCATAATATCTGACCCTTTAAGGTAGTATGCATGAATCCACTTGACCCATAGGAGGCCCTTCTTTTCAATAAGATGCCAAATGTGTTTACATATTGCAGCTCTATTCTACCACAGAATGTAATTATAAAATTACATGCAAAAAAGTGACACATTTTGACATCTAAGCAGTGTCAGCTCTAGTAACCATATCAAGCTGTTGATATAGAAAAGCAATTATGTCTGCTACCCATGTATAACCTTAAACATGCCTAAGATGCTGGAAAAAAAATGATTTAGTACAGATTGACTTTATCAACTAAAATCAACAAATAATGATAGGTTGATCAATCATAATAGATACCAAATCGCTTTTTCCTCACCCCTAACTAGTATGATTCACATACTTATTGTATCCATTTAAATGGAAGCCCGCCCTTTTGAGTGACTGCATTCATTTTCACCTCTTCCATCCCAAAAAAGACACCCAATACACCAATCATTTATCCATGTGTGTCAGATTTCATCTCTAAAGGTCATGGATAACCATTAACTTGTAGCCCTAGTATATGATGTACACTTAAAAAGGTAATTGTAATCTTACCCCATGGCATATGAAAAATGTGGTGTCTTCATGCCATATCTCTATCAATGCTAATATAAGTGGCGCATTGGCATGCTCAAATATGAAGATTGGAAGTTGTGACAATCCAGTTTAGCATATGAGATCGATCATCCTTTCATCGATGCTTCTAAGATATATTTCAACACCTCCTATCTAGTGTGGATCTTTAGACAACCAAGATTCTAAAAAATAAAAGAAACAAATGTAATAAATATATGATAGTTTATACATGAAATAAGAAATAATAAATACGCTAAACTTACCTTTTCCCAACCATAAATATAAAGTGGCATAACCGCTAAAGTTTGGAATTAAATAAGAGATCATTGGACCTCTGGTACATGATCCAAGTAAGTATCATTCATCATTTAGTTGTATATCTCGTTCACCACCACCATCACCACCACTATCATACATATGTCGATGATGATGGCTAATCATTCATGTGAGTTAATGATATTAGCAAATTCAATGATAATCTAGAACCACCCACAATAGTTGTGTAATTCCTCAAAATTTTAAAAACCCATAATTTAATAAATATCTTTTATAGGATAAATGACCTTTTAAATTTATTAAATTTAATTATTTTATGGATTTCTAAGTATATAAAATTGGATAGGAATATTAAATAAATTAAAATAAATATTTTGTTATTTTATCATACTTATTTTATTTAACTAATTTTTTAAGCCAATATTTTACTAAAATTATCATTTTAAACCAATATATTATATTATATTAAATTATTAAATAAATTTATTTTCCAAAAATATTACATCCTATTTTTTCATAAATTATTTTATCTATTTTCCCCTATTTTTTTTCCTTTTCCCATTTTCCTTTTCTTTCTCCTTTTTCTCATTTCCTCCTTTCTTTCTTTTTCATTTTTTTCTTCTCTTCGGGCCGCCAGGCCGGCCTGCTCCCTCACCCCCTTGCGTGTCTGGGCCATCAGCCCACTTCTCTCCCCTCCTCTCCTCCTCTCGCGCATATAATAGCCCAGCTCCCCTCCTCCTTTTCTTTCCTTCCTTCTCCCTGGACCGGACCGGACGGACCCATTCTTTCTTCCCTCCTATGCTCAGGCTTCTCCCTCCCTCTCCCTTTCCTTCTTTCTTCTTCCTCTTCTACGCCCGACCTACCTCGACTCCATGTCTGCCACCACCTACAAATACCATGCTCGACCACCACTTGCCTCCCTACTACTTCCTCTCTCTCCCTCGTCCCTTTCTTCCCTTTTCGGACCCAAACTAACCCTGCACTCCAGCTCGCAAGCTCTTTTTTTCCCCCTTTCTTCCCTTCCCTCTCCCTACCATCCGACAACTCCTTGCCACCCTACGACCTGTGATTGATCGGATACCTGCCCCTCTCCTCTCCCTCTCCTTTTTCTTCTTCCCCTACCTCATTCTGCCTCATAATGTCGAGTCATTCTCCCTCCCTTGAATTCTTTCTCTCCTTTTCTTCTCTTTCCATTTACATCCTTGTTTTGTGCACCACTGCCTCCTCTGCCGCTTCCTCCGCCACACCAACCACCTGTAGAGGCTCCATCACCATCTAATCCCACCTTACACCACTACAATACCCCCTCGAGCCCCTAGAAATCCCTTCTTCCTCCTCTCTTCTTTTTTCTCTCATTTTTATCCTTCTCAGCAACCTCACTGTAACTCCTCCGTCCGGCGCCGTTCCGCCGCCTCTACAACCACTGGGGCCACCAAACCATAACCTCCTTTGGCCAAAAACAACACTCACAACCCCTCATTTTTTCCTCCCTTTTCCTTCCTTCTCAGCCACACCCACCTTGACAACCCTTTTCGCCGCCTCCGCCACCCTTGGCCGGCAACAACCCATCTTCACCCCTACACCCTTCCTTTACCCTAAATCCTCCCCTATCTACCTTCTTTCCTAGCCCTAAAACCCTAACCTGAAAACACCACTCCCTTCTTCCCCTTATGCCATTTCAAGCCCTTACCCTTCTTGTTTTGCATGCAACTCATGCTGCATGAGTAGCATGAGTTGTTGCATGCCTTGGTATGTTTTGGTTGATGAGTTTTAAGGTATAATAATATTTAATTCAAGTATTTCATTAATTAAGTGTTATAAAGTCTTATGCTTTGGTTTTCTTATTTCTAATATGATAAGTATTGATATTATTTTTAGGTATTGGTTTTGCTAATCAAACCTTGAATCTTTAACCGGGATACAGGTAAGGTGATTGTTAAACCCCACTTAAACACATGGATAAACATATGTTAGCACATTAGGGTTTTTAATATGTTATTATGCTTGATATATGTTGTTTAATATAATATATATAGTTTCTCGTGTTGATTGATAAAGAGGAAAGTATGCTAGTTTATATGCTATGTATGGAAGAAATGCTTAAGGAAGGAGAATTGTTATTCAAAAATATGTTAAGTACTTATCCATGCTATATTACGTTATTGTGACCATTAATGCAGGATTAATATTATTGTGAGCCCTAGGGCATTTTAATAATATGTCTTGGATAAGAGTGTGGCCTAATAGTTGTAGTTGTTAATGAGTAGTATGTTGAGATACAATAGTTTGTGGAATTGGATGATGAGAATAAAGTATTAATATTAATATTTGATGTGGTGGTGATAATTGATAAAGTGGTGTAATAAAGGGTAAAATGGTAATTTTGTATGTTAAGGGGAAAAATGGTAAATTGTAAGTAAATATAGTAATTTTGGAGGTAAAGGGAAAAATGGTAATTTTATAAGTAAAAAGGTATTATAGTAATTTTGGAGAAGAAGGGTAAAATGGTAATTTTATAAGTAAAAGGGTATTATGGTTATTTTGGAAGCAAGGGGCAAAATGGTAATTTTGTGTAAGTAAAAGGGTATTATGGTAATTTTGGAAGTAAAGGGTAAAATGGTAATTATGATAATGGAGAAGGGTAATATGGTAATTAAGATAATGGAGAAGGGTAATTTGGTAATTATGAGAAGGGCAATTTAGTACATATGATAACGGAGAAGGGTAATTTGGTAATTATGATAATGGAGAAGGGTAATTTTATAAATATGATAATAGAGAACGGCATTTTGGTAATTTTGATAATGGAGAAGGGTAGTGTGGTAATTTGACCAACCAAAGGGCATTTTGGTAATTATAACAAAGGAGAAGGGAAATTGATAATCTAACCAACCAAATGAGAAATATGATGAGTGTAACCATTATGAAAGGTGATTAGTGATCTAATACGTGTGAGATATAACTTCGTAACCTAAACCGAATAAGGGTTTATTTGGTAATTATGCGATATGAAGGGTAATATAGTAAATTGGCAAGTAAGGAAGGGATACCTTAATAAATATACAAGCAAGGGGTAAATTAGTAATTCGTGTCTAATATGTTGAAGGGATAATGGAGTTTCGTAATAAGACTCAAATAACACTGAATAGTAAGATAATGGTATTTGATAATTAGTAAGTATTTATAAGAACAAATCCTAAATTAGAATTAGATGAGATTATGATGGCCTTAATGATTCCTCTATGTTACCTTAGATAACCATATGAATAAGAAATACTTAATGATATCAGAATGATTGAAGGTGAATAAGTGTTTGATTGTTGTGCCTTTCGTGACCACTTTAATTAAGTCACTAATACTTAAAGTAAAAGACCTTGAGATTGGGAATGGTGGATCTTTAAGGGTTGCTACCTTAAAGACATGGTTTAGCCCACGATTATTTCAGTATTTGTTGGTGTGCCTTTGTGCTCCAGTCACGCCCTATATCTCACTTTATCTAACTCTATGGACCTATTTAGGGAGTATGCATACTTATGGATTAGGTGTCCTTGTCGATAAGGTACTGAGTTAGCTATATGCACCAGTATAACCAAGGTATCTTTGCATCCCTAGGTTGATAGTTGAAGGGTACAGAGTAGCTTATATGCACTAGTGTGACTGGTGTACCTTTGTATTCCGAGATCTTGATCTTCCTATTGAGGAAAATAAATGGAATTTTTGTGACAATTAAAGAGGAAAAACACTAATCGTGAAAGTGAAAGACTAGTGAGCCGGGCCTAGTTAATTATGATTATGAGTATTGGTCCACCGGATATAATAGTGGCCCAGGAGTGTGTTGCCCTGAAAGGTGATTATGAGTACTGGTCCACTAGAAATAATAGTGGCCCAGGAGTGTGTTACCCTGGATGATGTTTATATGTATTCTGGTCCACCCGCGATAATTGTGAGGGATCCCGAGCTCAATAAACCAATCATGGATGTGAATAATTATGGAAAATACTAATCACTTATAGTGGAACACCATGTGAGTCGGGGCCAGACCGGTCCACCAACAAATAATAGTGGCCATGAGTGTTCTGCCCTAGATATCGGTCCATCGGTAATAATAGTGGTTAGAAGCATTCTGCGCTATATGTTTTCTGGTCCACCAACAATAATAGTGGGGTTTCCGCACTCACATGGATATATAATCCGAGATAATTGAATAATGGTGGACTAATGGCTTAAGGCCTAGAGGTATTGATTGTACATTATGACTTATTAATATTTGATATACTTGTTAAGAATGTGATTGTGTTGTATGCATTCTCATTATATATGTATATAATATTGTATCGTGTGTTGCATTGCGGGCCTACTTTTAAGCGTGATTTAAAGGGTTAATCAGTACCATAGTACTAAAGGGTTCCACTCGTGGACCCCCTGCCTATTCAATGGGTAGTGTCTTTCGTAGGTCCATTTTCAGGTGCTACTCAAGTAGGTAACGAGAAAGAGCATAAGGAAATTATCCGGACCTTTAAGGTTTCTCTCTTTCTCTCTTACTCCCTGATTTAAATGTAATCTACACTCTTGTAATTATCATTGGTGGATTTTATTTTTGTAAATGGTTTATTACGCTACTCCGATTTAAGTATGGTTTGTAAATTGTGTTTTATTCTTTTAGCCTTAGCATTTGGTATTGGAACGGTATGAGTAAACCGGTTTGGTACTAAGTGTGGCGGTAATATCTCTAGAATTTATAAGTCTTGTTATTTTGCTTCCGCTAAAACTCTTAATAAAACGAAATTTTTTAATAGTAAATTTTGGGGGTATTACAAGTTGGATGAATTGAGGATGATGGTACTCCTATGTTAGTTGGTGTTGGTGATGCAACAAAATCTACATATTCTATAGATGTTGAAAGCCTCCTTATCCTGAAGCTTTGTACCCCAAAATACCTCTATTGGCCATAAATGGTGGACAACCTGCATAGTTTGCAAGTGTTGGATTGGTAGGAGCATGATGACTAGATCTTGATTGTTTGAAAGCTTCTTCATATTCTTTTTGTTCTAAAGCTTCTTTCAGTTCTTGTTAGTTAGCTTTTTTACCTTGTCGTAATTTTTTGGCAAGAGTTTTTCCTAGAGTTCTTAAACATGGCATCAAAATAGGTTGTTCTGCACCATTTCTCTTACGTCATGAAGAAGTAGTAATAGGGCGACCTTTGGTCTTATCTACTATTCTATCTTGTTTACGACTAATCTAAATTTCAATAACAAAACTATGTCAATTAAAATTAAGTATATGAATTGCATGTAATATATCATCACATAAAAAAAACGTAAACACATAGTTTAGAGTAATGTAATTATAAGATATTATAATATCAACTCATATTATAACACCTCCAAAATTCACTACTGAAAAATTTCGTTTTATTAAAATAAGTAGTGGAAGCAAAACAACAAGACTTATTCTGGGGGTATTACGACCACACTTAGTACTAGACCAGTTTACTCATATCATTCCAGTACCAAGTGCTAAGAATAGAAGAGTAAAACACAATTTACAAACCATATCTAAATCAGAGTACCGTAATAAACCATTTATAAGAATAAAATCCACCAGTGATGGTTACGAAAACAACAATTACATTAGAACCAATAATTTAAAAGAGAAAGAGAAGAACCCTAATAATTCTGGATAATTCCTTACTCTCTTTCCCGTTGCCCACTTAAATAGTACCTAAAAAGAGACATGCAAGGGACACTGCCCATTGAATAGGTAGAGACCCCACGAATGGAACCCTTCAGTACTATGGTACTGAGAATCCTTTAAAAACACACTTAAAAGTAGGCTCGCAATGTAACATATGATAACAAGGTGTTCATACATAACCTTCACATACTTAATGTAACACCCCCAAATTTACTACCGAAAAATTTTGTTTAATTAAAAGGGTTTAACGGAAGCGAAATGATAAAACCATAAACTTAGGGGCATTACCGCCATACTTAGTACCAAACTGGTTCACTCCTACCGTTCTAGTATTAAGTGATAAGGCTAAAAACGATTAACCTCTAACACAAGTCGATAATTAAAACAAGCTTCATAAGGGAAATGGTAGTGTTCACAATACAGAAATCAGAGTGCGATTCAAAATTACAATCCAAAGGATAAGTGTAACACCCCGAGTCGATATGACCTCGCGGGGGCTACCTTAGAGCGCTTTCGGATTGATCGGCTGGCCCCATAGATCAACATGAGTCCTTTTAGTGCGCTTTATCCTCACTTACGCACTTCCCAAGAAATTTTCAGAAAATTTCCGAAACTTCCCAAGAGGTCACCCATCCTAAAATTGCTCCACGGCCAGCATGCTTAACTGTAGAGTTCTTAGGACGGAATCACCAAAAGGATGGTATACCATGTTGATATAAGTAGCCAAATCAATCCTTATAACACTCCACTCAATTTAGGGTATTACATTATCATTGAAGGATCATTATCATTTAATTTTAAGTATTTAAAATGAATCTCATAAGATAATTCATATTTTTTTAGTGTCCACAACAAAAAGATGAAGTTAGTTGCATATATTACATCATGAGATACATGAAGAAAGTCATTTGAAAACATTGAATGATGCAAGGAAAAGTATGTATTTACTTTTTTGGTAATATATAAATTATGCTTAGTTAGATGGGTGGGCCTATATAATTTAATACTAACATGATAATTTTCATTTTTGTACATTTATATCCTTAATGAGCGAGGTAAATATGATCCAACCAAGATTGACAAAGTTAGAAAAGACTAGTTATGTTTTATTATAAACTTTTGTGATGAACTTGAGAAGGATCATATGTGCTCCCTATAATTTTGGTTGTATATACTTGCGTAAATTTTTGGTATTTAGAGTGTATGTATGAATAAAAGATAATTTTGTATAAGAGGTTTTATATGATAATAAAAGTATAATATTTACATTATTTTGATGAGAACCTTGTGAATTTTAGCCTGTGTTGGATGTGCAAGTGGGGTTGTAAAGTGGTAATGCTTGTGAAAGCATTTTGGAAATCATGTGCGGGTTTTTTGTGTAGGAAACATTGTGGTCTAATTCTAGTGTGTATTGGATGATTTAATTAAAAAATGGGAGGGGGAATAGACAATGGTTATATCATAGAACCATTATATATATATATATATATATATTCACAATATATGACGGTTCTATAATATAACTGGTGTCTATTAAGTTGCACTACATGCCACTATTATAGGTATATGATATATATGATGATGTTGATTTATAACCGTCATGTATAGTGACTCTATAATGCTATTTTTTAACATAACCTCCATTTATTTGCTTCCCACAATTTTTTAGGTAAGGATATATATGTAATGCCCCCGAATTGAGTTGAGTGTTATAAGGATTGATATGGCTATTTATATTAACATAGTATACCATTATTTTGGTGATTCTATCTTATAAACTCCACAGTTAAGTGTGTTGGATGTGAAGCAATTTATAGGATAGGTGACTTTCTTGGAAACTTTCAAAAATTTTGTAAAAATATGCTAGTCGATCAATCCTAAAACATTCTAGGGTAGCCCCTGCGTAGTCGTATCAATTTGGGTTATTATAAATGGTATCAAAGAAAAAATATGACCTCAATATGAACTTGGATGAGCTAATCTATTACCTACTGGGATGATTCTAGGGATAAACTGTAATGAGACAGTTAGTCGTTAAGCCACAACGACCAAACCGCGTTCTATGAGCGGGGGTGAATGTATTCCCTCTTATTTTTAAAATTCAATTTTATTCATCTTAATGATTTTATTAGCATAATTTGATGAAATTATTAAATAATTTTAATTTCAATTCATTTTATGGATTTATTGATTATTTCAAATTCATATTATAATTTAATTAATCGTTGTCATTGTAGATCATTCTAGATAAATTCATTCAAAACCATAATTTTATTATGTTCATATGAGTTTGATTTCCATTTAAAAATGTGTATTTTCTTTCTTTCTTATATTTATATTTTAATACTTTAGATTCATTTTTAGTTATAAATTTATCGTGTGATTTTGACTTTGTTTTGGAGTTATATTTCGTTAACAAAATAAATTATTTAAATTATAAAATTTAATTTAAAACATGAAAATCATTTTAATGATTTTTATCCATAGAAAATATTTACGTCATTGAATTTATTTGTTTTTCTAAGGTCATTAAGATCTCCATAAAGTTTTAAATTAAAAATATTTTTGTAATTTATTTATCATTTTTCTTCCGAAATTAATTTTCTTTCATTTTTCCTTTTAGTTAACGGAGGACCTTTTCCATAAATTATTCAAAGTAATCATGGCCTCTTAGAACTTGATTTAAATATTTTTCAAAGTCTTCTTATGTATTTTCATAAATAATACTAACTCTTTTGTTCGTTCATATTTTCTGATAAAGCTTTTATGAAATTATTTAAAATGCTTTTATATTGATTTTATACATTCTAGTCTTTAAAAAATGATTTTTGTTAGATAATTTTAAAGTAAAATCATATGTTAATATTTGTAGATATTCAGTATTCTTATTTTTGTATTTATATTTGTAAAAAAAAACTAACCCTCTTTTTTTCCTTTTCTTCTCTCTCCCTCTTTTCTTTCTCTTCTCTCTCTCTCTCTCTCTCTCTCTCTCTCTCTCTCTCTCTTTCTTCCCTTCCTAACTTTTTTTCTCCAAAACCAAACTCGATGCTCCAACCCCCGCCCCAGCTTGCCTTCTCCCTACTCATTTCCTCTACTTCGACTTGCGACCACCATTGCTACAACACTACCCTTCTCCATCCTTTTTTGTAGTCTCCTCCATGCACCATCGCCCCCGTTGCCGATGCAAGTAGCAGTCGGGCGCAACAACACTAATAGCAACATAGAAATGGAAACACATCAACAATGCACCGACAACTTTTAACCACCACTAGAATTGCCTGACTGTCGGTGGCCGTTCCTTGCCCTCCGGCGAAGCTACCTCAACCTTCATCGGCTTTGATTTGCAGATTTTGTTTGGATAAATTACTCCAAACACTAACTTTTATTTTGAGTACTTTTGTATAAATTGGCTTATGATAAGCCAAATTGGTTGTTTAATTATGTATATATATGTTGTATGATTGATTTAGAGTGGTTAATTGTAGTGTAGGTGGTTGATTTTTGAAAATTGGAATTTTGACCCTGTTATACCCGAATATTTCAAATTCATCCAGTTAAGCTAATTTTGATAAATTGATTATATAACATGCTTTGAAATGTATCTAATTTCATATTGAAATTGTCAATTCGAGAAAGTTATGTGAAATCAATCGAAATTGGATTTTTATGTCAAAATCTATGTGTAATGAAATTGAATTGCATAATTGTAGTTTTTCATTCAATTCATTTTACAATATGATTTGAAATGTATTTAATTTTATGTTAGAAGTGCAAGTTTGGAAAAATTGTGTGAAATTATTCATAATTAGATTTTTAGGTCAAAACTCTTGCCAATTTAAATTGGATTGTATAATTAAATTATTTTATTCAATTAGTTATATAATTTCATACTTCTAATTGCAATCCCGTGCCGTTAATTTGAATATTTTAATAAGAATTGACTGTATTATCACTCTAAACTCAAAAATCCTAGATGTGTTAAATTAGGTATTTCTTTTCTTGATTTTGATAAATTGATTATATAGTATGTTATAAAATATGTCTGATTGAATTTTTAAACAATAAATTTAAATAAATTAATAAAATTTAGTTGAATTGCATTTTAGGCCTAAAACCCTATATTTCAATTGAAATTATGAAATTGATCATTTGTATAGGTCTTTTGCTAAAAATGAGTTTATAGAAATAGTTGAAATGAACTTAATTTCATTCTAACACCTTGAATTTGTATTAATTAAATTGAATTGTTCAAGTTTGTGTCTTGGGCTTTAAAACACTATTTTTTAGGAAATAGTTATTTTAAATTGGCTACTTATAAGATTATTTTATTGAAATTGATTATCTAGATTTATATAAAATTAGTTTAATTGTATTTTTAAGCTATGAATTTGGGGTAATCAAAGTAAATTAGATGTTTTAGTTCAAGCTTAGAAGCCCTAATTTTTATAGAAATTTTTGTGAAAATGATTTGCTTATGCTTCTTTCACATAGCAGATTACTAGCTTTAAATTAAAATCATTTGTATTATATTTTTATCTTATCGGTGTGGATTATTTCTTTTAAGTTGGTTGGTTTGCCTTTTTAGTTGTAAAACTAGACTAATAAGTCATTTTAATAAAATTAACTTATCCTCTATCATTCTTTTCTTAGTTTTCTAATTTAATTTGAAATTCCCTATGTAATATGTGTTTAACTCAATGCGGTTAATACTTAATTTTAAATCTTAATAGAACAATGCTAGCGAGTTTTAGGTTTTCGACATATTTGTTTGTGTGTCTCTTTGTTGATTAAATTGTAATCTTTGAATTTTTTTATCGATAAAGTAGTTTCTAACCTAGTCTTATGATTCCTATCTGTGATCTAGGAAAACATTCTTCTGGTTTTTTGAGCTCTCGATATCTCTCTTTCTTTTTTCTCAATTTGCTTAGATTGCTTCAGATTTAGGTAAGTCATTACTTACCTTTGCTTATAGCAAAATCTAGGATGTATGTTTTCTTGAAGTGGAAGATGATGAGTATGCTTTATGTTACCTAACTATGTCAAGTGTATATTATATTTTTGTGTGGTAATTTTATGGATTGATGAGTTTATAAATTCAAAGAGAACATATGTTAGTAAGCCTCTTAATTATTGTATGTGATTGATTATGTGAAGTGTTGAGCATGGTTATGTAGTTAACATGTTTAGCTAATTATAAAATGTTTGGTGATTATAGAGTATGTTCTAATGGGTCTCAATTATAATCAGTTTGAAACATCGTATCATTGGTTGAGTATGGATTGAAATTAAATGATACCTTATGTTGGACTTCTATGCCATGAAACTATTCATTTCTAATGCCAATTCAGATTTAATGTCACTTGAATTGGATAAACTTTAATGCCACTTGAAATAGATATAATGATGAAATTTCATTATGTTGATGGAAGTGATTTAAGTGATGTTATGTGGGTCTAATTTATGCTTGGTGAAATATTTAAATAAAACATTAATCATTTTAAGTGAAAGATCTTGAGTCGGGACTTGTATCATTCGAAGTAGCTATTCGATTTAGGTTTGGTATTTACTTAGTACCATTCTATTATTTTTCTCTTCTATGATCCTGGATGCCTTACGAGGTCAGAAGAGACCCTCTTCTACTTTATAGGTGTCTCGATATATTTTGGCCCTATTGAGTCTCCATTCTCAAGATACAATAATCAAATTGATGTTATCGCAATAATGAAATATAATAATTGATTGTTCTCATATATTCCTAGGCTTTATATTTTATTCTCTGATGCATGTCTCTTGGTTTTCTTCCTTAAAATAGTGCTATCATATGATGCGTGTTTGTAACTAGTTATCACATGATCTATTATTTAAATCGCATGTGAGCCTTATGTGCTAAAAAATATATGATAGAGTAGTTGTATTACTTAACATGCGTTTATGGTTTGTTATATGCTCGTACCTAATGTGTTGCCATGTCAAGTAGTTGAATAACATACAATGATTTTATCGTATATCAGCACATGTCTTATATGTTCTATGCTACTACCACATGTACTCACATATACCATTGATAATTATGAATAAAATATTTCATATGGACTTGCTTTACTTTAGTTATCATATATGTATCTCGCTTTTGTCATTTTATGTATAAATTTCCTTAATACATATTGAGAGGGAAATTAATAACATGTTATATACTTTGCAAAATCGTATGAGTAGTTGTATGAGTGGAATGATTTTTATATCACATTCGTACTTCAACATGCGTATTGTAAGTTATATATTACCATGACTTTTGTGTGTCATGTTTCCTCCCATGAGTTAGGGAGTTATGATTTATGTAGTACTAGATCCATATTGATACTACCTTGGTTGAATGTGTCATGCAATGATTCACTAATGTTGGGAGCAGACCTCCAGTACATGCTGGAGATCGATTACTATTGATGGGTTGAAGACTTGGCTTTGAGAGAGTAGGAAACCTAGATTTTTATCCTTCAAGGTCTCGTCTTTGTTCATGTGTACCCAATTTTGGAAGTTTCAAGTGCTGTATTAAAATTTTAATAGTTTTGTAATCAAATTTTAATTTCTCATTACTTTGCTAAGCTTTTACAATATAGGGTTATTTCACAGGTTTTTCGCTAATTAGATAAGTAATAATTTTGTTCATTGAAATTGTTCACTTGCCATCTGCCCTTAGATATCTCCTTATGGGAGTTTATCCTCATGGTAGATATGTTGTTTGAATTTTAATTGGGTAAGTTTTAGCCTTGCATATAGTATGAGATAGATGATGGTCATTTATCTTGTGTTAGGTATGACGGTATCATTCCCCATTTTCTATTTTGACTTCCGCAGTATTCCTTTAAACAAAATTTTGTAGGAGTAAATTTTGACAGTGTTATAGTGAATATAATATCTCCAACTTAAGTGGAGTGTTATAAGGAGTAATCTAGCTACTTATATCAACATGGTATATCATCTTTTTTATGATTCCAACCTAAGAACTCCATAGTTAAGTATGTTGGCAGTAGAATAATTTTTAAGATGGGTGAACCTTCTCAGAAGTTGAATTTTTTTTTTCTATAAATATATCAGGAAACGCGTGAGTGAGAACAAAACACGTTGAAATAATTCAGATTGATCTGTAGGACCAACCAATCAATCTAAAAGCGCTTCATGGTCGCCCCGTGTTGTTATATTGACTCGGAGTGTTACAATATATCACAATATTTATATAAAATCATCGTATATAGGTAACTTTATGGATCTTTTTTTACCTCAAAATTGTTATTTAAAGTTTGATGCCAAAATTTTTTGAGCCATTTTTATGACTTTATACGATAATTTTCCAACCATTATATATAGTATGCACGGAGACACATTAGACATTAGTTCAAAATCGTCATTTGTACCCTTATTTCAATTATCATTTCTTTTCTTTTTTATATTAGTAAACGTTATATCATGGAGTATAAGATTTTGTTTCACCATTATTTTCTTCCATTAAACTATAACTACTAATATTGTAATGGACAACATTTACTCCTACAGTTAATATTTTAACTAATGAAATTTATTACCTTGACACCTATTGGGTGTTTTATATTTTAGTTCAAAGTGGAAAAGAAAACTAAGGAAATTAGTTAAGATAAATGTAAAAGGCCAAATAATTCCATTATCACTTGTTAATATAAATTAGAGATAAAATCACTTATTATTGTAAATGAGATATAAATTAGAGATTTGAAATATTATAAATTAGAGATAAAATCACTTATTATTGTAAATGAGATATAAATTAGAGATTGAAATATTATAAATTAGAGATGTCATAAAGTAGATATATGTCAATATAGTATTTTAAAAATAATTACTATGGATTAATTTTATTATTATTATTAAAGTTTTTTAATCCAAATATGATAATTATATTTTTATACTATAATCAATTATACCCACAAAAAAATAGTCAAAATTTATCTTTAAAATTTATGAGAATTTTTTTATACATAAAAAAAGAATAGGATAATTAGATTCCATTTAGAGTTACTTATTAATATTAGTCATAAAAAAACAATGATTTATTTTAAAAATATTTTACCCTAAAATTTTATAATATAAATAATTGTTATACATAAAAGATCTAAACAAACCCTAATATGCTAGATGCTGCAAGTAAAACAAAACCCTAATAGGCCGGAAATCGTAAGCGAACTAATAGTGTTTGGCTTATATATATACATCAAGTACCCCATACGTCGCTGGCTAATATAAACCCTAGTTCATCGACAGGCACCCCACTTTTATAAACGATCGACGATACCTTCTGCTACTAGTTATGCCTAAAAAATACTCATCAATGGCTTCTTCCTCGACATCAAAAGCAGAACTTGTGAGAGGCACCCATCTGTTCAGGGTAGCCAATTTCTCCCTGCTCGAGGATAACGAATTTGATTGCAGCATAAACTCTAGTCGGTTCAAAGTAGGAGGTCACGTATGGTTCATAACGCTGAATGCTTTTGGTCCCAAAGACGATAGCAGTACCAACGAGGAAAATTATAGTGATGACGTAGAAGAGAAGGACGTTTCGTTGTGGCTCTGTCGACGATACTCTTCGCAGGATGTTGCGGCGAGGTTTAAGTTTACAATCTGCGATCAAAGCGGCAAAGAAAATCAAGATATAAGCCGCATATGGTCTCGCGCTCATATTTTCACGGGTGAAGTAAATTCTTGGGGGTACGATGAATTCTGCAAGAGGTCAGATTTGAGGAATCCGGAGAGATCTTTGATCAAAGGTAATAGTATTTTGATTAGATGCGATGTTTGCGTGGTGAGGAGAGCAACAACGTTAGATAGGGATCAGAAGAATCGGCGATCACCGTGGTGGTGGTGGTACGCTGCCTTGGGAAACTGCATGGGTAAGGAGGAGGACGTCAAGAAAACGGCATGATTATGATTATGATTATGATTACTACTACTATTATTATTTCCGTTATGTTTGTTTAGCTAGATTAATTGATCAGCGTGTTGGCATTTATGTGTCATCTAGATCTAGGAATAATTTACCACATAAGAAATGTGGCATCGGGAGGGGGGATTGAAAGCTTAGAACTTTTGGTATTTAGGAACGAACGTCAAACCTCGCTCGGTGTAATTTAATTCTTCATGTATTTTAATTTAATTGTTTAGACATTGTCTAATATAATGATGCATAAAGAAAGGGTTAGTGTTTATGTTATAATTTTAAAATCGATCATTTAAATTTTTCTTAGAACTTACATTTTATGGAAGAGGAAATTAAAGAAGAAAAAGGAAGAAATCCCAATTAATTAATATGTATGTCTCTCTCTCTCTCTCTTAAATCATCCAGCTGGTTTATTTGAAACGTCATCATCCAATTAGCACACGTGCATATCAAGATCCCACACTTTCAGGATCTACGTTGCGTATTTCTTGCCTGTCATCTCCGCCGACTCAGGAAAGGCCGCTGTGGTTGTTATCTACTATTTTTTTTTGAAACTACCAGGATTCGTAGCGTTGAATTTCCGGATCTTGTTTTAGAAAAACTGACTTCTTCGCGCTTCTTTTACTAGGCGTGTTTAATTAACTTGTGTGTGGTGTTCTCTTATTTTCCCTTTTTATTGCAAGATTACCATAGATTGGCAGGATTCACTACCACGGAAAGGGCTTTTAATACCGGTTATTTTTCAGTTTTAATAACGATTTTTAACCGTTATTGAATCGTCCGTTATTATATCTTTAATAACGGTTCATAACCGTCATGAAAAATACACAAAAACCCGCGAATATATCCGTAAATTTCATATTTAATAATGGTTTGTTGTTAAAAATGGAGCTTTTAATAACGGTTTCGCCGTAAATCGTTGTTAAAAATAAGGTTTTCATAACGGTTTATCAGAAAAAAACCGTTGTTGAAAACCAGAGTTTTAATAACAGTTCATAAACAAAACCATTATTAAAACTTGAGTGTTTAATAACGGTTTCTCATAGAACCGTTATTAAAACCTAGCTTTTAATAACGGTGTTATTTAAAAACGTTATTAAAAATAGGTTTTAATAACGGTTTTTATAGAACCGTTATTAAAAGTATATGTTTTTTTTAGAATTTTTCTGTTTTGTTCCTGCCCATATACACAGTTGTATGTTCAAACAATTACCAAATCTGCAATGTTTATCAATTCATACCAGCAGGGTATCACACCATAATTTCAATCAATCTATAATTGGTATGCATGTCTCAATACACCAACTATATTTAGGAATAAAAATTAGTGGGCATACCACAACTTGGTAGCTCTACACCCCAAAGTAAAGAGTTCACAGATCTAGACTGAAAGACCGAAAGATGTAGACAAAATACAAACCTGAAAATGCATGTAGAATATATAGATCGCTACCTAATACCGAATGAATGAGTGCACGTGCTTGGCCCATTGGTCTCTAACTTCATCAATTTCATCAACATTATATTGCTGGCCTCGTGCATAGTCATCGGTGAAAACTACAACACCCATGTTTCAATTAATATACAGTTAGACATTAGGTCAAAAATATATATGTCATGATTCATTAATAGAAAAATATGGAAAAGCAAACATACATGGCTTGGATCTATGTTGACCGATCTATTCTGGACTATAAGATCCATTGCTCTACATACATAGTATCCACAATCATCGTCGTTTTGCTGTTGTGGACACTGTCAAATGAATTCAATTAACTCTCTAACTATTATATATTAATTTGAATTAAAACAAAATACAAAATAGTTGTCTTCCTACTTACCATGATAGGCTCATATTGAAGATTCTTTGGGTCTGGGACACCATTCCCACCTCTCCTTTGATATGCCGTCCGTAGTGCCCTAATAAATAGAGTTGGATACATAATATTGTAAGTATATATACCTCAAATAATGAAAGTAGAATATATATATGTATAAATAAGCTAATGAAGTAAGAAGTGAAAAGTATACTAACATGTCAATAAATTCCTTCCCACCAAGATGAACGACCTCAAAAGGCACGTCATAGGTTCGAAGGGAATCAAACACATAAACTTTGTTAAGATCAGGTCGGACGGCGTACAAAACCCAATGTTCAGTTGCGAGGTGAGGAATGAGATAGAGCTTGTTGTGTCCCTCAATCAAAATGCGATCCGCTAAATAGTTTATGTGCCTACCCTCTGTTATTGTACTACTGTCAGCTATGTAGTATGGGCACACAAAAACAATAGAGGACAACATTCCCTCCAACGCAACGCGACTAGCTACCAACCTATATATGGACGACAATAATAATGGATATTTGTTAATAACTAATAACTCATATAAGCTTAAAAGGTCGTAAAAATTCTATGTATCCAAGAGTACTAAAATCTGAAATATGAAATAATGCTTACGTGACATAAACGGCGACACTCGTGGTTGACATCCATTCCTGATTATAAATGTCGCTTATGTCAGCTGTCGATACCATGTAAGTAGCATCGTCCCTTCCAACATACTCAGGACGACAATAAATGGAAATATAATTATTCCCGAGGTAGTTTTGGGCATAGAAATACAATAAAGCTAATGCTGGTGGAGGTTGGCGTATTTCCGAAGAACGAATCTTTTGTGGGGCAATTGATTTTTCAGATTTAGCTCTCTTTCCTTTGGCAGCGCCCTCTTTTGTGTTGCTCGTTCTACTAGTACCTCTCTTAGTTTTACTAGCAGGAGCAGTCTTCTTCTTTGATTCTTTAAATAATAATAATAAACAAAACATGTATTGAGCATATATATATGAAAAAGGTATAAAAAATGTAACAACTAGCCTACCCTCTAATGAAGATATTGAATGTCAATACCTCTTCAGTAGTGAGACGTATCTGATCCACATGCCAAAGCACGAAGCTTCCATGAGCTTCTAGCACTATGGCTGCCTCATCGCCCTCTTTATAACAAGGCAAGGGCGCACTACCAATGATTGGAGTGTCAATACTCACCGGCCTTGTAAGTAGGGCTAAGTTGTACCCGTGGACAATTTGCGTTTTGGTACTGTGACTGATGCGGACCCTTCCTTTCGCCAAAAGAGTTGAAAGATCATTCGCTAACAAGTCACATTTATGCAAACCCTAAACTAAAATATTACACATTATTAATTATTTATGACACCGAATACATTTAATAACAATTAAAAGTTATGTAATGCTTACCTCGGAAAGAGAAGAAAGACGTGCATCAGCTTCACAACTGTCTCTGACACTATTTACATTAGGTATGTGAAGCTGATCATGGTCGACTAAATCGGATGACTTATACCCTTGAGATTTAATAAATGATAACTCTTGCTCCATTGTTGCCATCTGTTCAAATGCCACATTCAATTTCTGTGTAAGGATGGCGACTTGCTCATTAGTGGTACGAGAACCACGAGATCGACTACGTACGCTCGTTTTCGTAACACCTAATCCAAGACCCCTGTGTCTTCCAGGGTGTTCTACAATTCCTATAGCCTGTGATACAATGTTATATTGGTCTACCCCCTCCTCACCATCTGACGCTTGAAGTTTGTCCTGTAATGTATATAATATATGTAAAATTAGCTTACATGAATAAGCATAATATAATAGTTTTCTAAAAGAAAAGTAAGCAGGGTTCCAAATATCTACAAACTTACAATTTTTTCGCTGCAACATCTACATCTTCATTAATATATCCATCTTTTGTTGCTCTAGCCTTCTTCCATAACGTACCAATATTAATGGACGAGGTACATGGGTCTAAGTCTTGGGCTATGAGCTATAAATCAAAAAATATTCTTATAATGTACCAATATTATAAAATTCGTCAGTACACTGTAAATAGATAAATCACAAAATACATACCAACTCCTCTTCAAGGCCTGCATAACCTTTGCGAGCCATATTATGTCGGTATTTATTCTGCTTCGCAATCTCTTTATTTTTGACACTTTTTTCCTATGTCACCAGCCAAAACATAGTGAGATAGTTATTTCAATATTATGCACAATACTAGGATCGATAAAAAAAATTTAATTGTTATCTAACAAATACCTTAAAATCACCCGTAAGACGATATGAAATAAATTGATTCCAACTTTCTTGATCGATGAAACCGTATAGTTTGGGTGGATTCTGCCGTAGAGAACCATCACTCTTTCTGTACATTTTCCGACGAGCTAAAAATGACCTAAATGTTCTTAGACACTCCCCACAATGTCTAAGAGGACATTTCTTCCTACTCTCTGGCACATTAAATACTCTCTGCATTGTAAGACATACAAATGTATACCGATATTAATGTATTAAAATTAATAACATTTTACATACATAAATGATTACATAAAATAGTATATTTACCGTGATTTCCTGCCAAATATGCTCCTTATGACCCGTTGGAACCTGCTTCCAATTATTATAGGAGATAGGAACACGGTTACGTGTCACAAGTGAAATGTAAGTCAAAAACATGTCTGCATAAGGGCCAATGGGAAGATTGTAAGTATTCCATCCCAACTCAACCAGTTCTCCTTTATTCCTCATATATGTGATGATTCTCATAGTTGTCGGCCCTCTTTTCCCTTCTTCATCACTGCTGTCCCTATCAATATTCTTATTGGCCATATCTCTAAAAGAAATCAATAAATAAATTATGTTAGAATGTTATGTATTGAGCATAATTGAGTTGAAAAAAACCAACATAGATATTATATGTTACAATATTATTACCCTCATTGCCTTCTTTTCCTTCTTTTTTCCCCCCTTGTTTTTGGATTAGATTCAGGATCTAATACATATATTACTTCACGATGATCATCCCTGACATATATTTCCTTCTCATTAATTGTATTGTCATCATCGTTCAATAATTGAGTTGCTTGCACAGTTGAGACACACTCGTTATTCCAATTGGCATCATTTTCATGATCACATTCATTGGCATTTCTTTTTTTGTAGATAGTACTACAGACCATCTGTTATCAGCAGGGTCAGTGACATAGAATACTTGTGTCGCTTGTAATGCTAAGATGAATGGGTCTTGTTTATGCCCTGCCCTATTAAGATCAACTAATGTGAATCCATCTTCATATCTAACCCCACTGCCGTTATCAACCCATCTGCAGCCGAATACAGGGATTTTAAATACAGTGTAATCTAACTCCCATATATGTTCAATCACACCATAATATTTCATATCTGCATAAGTTGGATTCTTGTCTTTCGCACTAGCAACATGCATTGCCTCAGCCACTAAAGTCACCCCATTGTTCTGCATTGTACTCTTCCCATCTTGTTCTTTTGTATAAAAAGTGCAACCGTTGATCACATAACTGGTATATTGAAAAACTTCATAACGAGGTTTCTGAGACAACCAATGCAGGGTTTCGGAAATTAAAGTTGGTGTATGACCGATGAGTGGAATGATGCGATCTCTTATCCAATCAATAAAGGAAAGATTATGTTTATCGATAATCCATTTCTCAATCTTGGATGGATATTCAATCCGTAAAGAAGTCATATGCTCTTCAATGTACGCCTGAAAATCATCACTGTTGTGTAATACATATAGATGTGCTGCACGGAACATGTTAGGGTCTACACGCCCAAGCTGTCTGCCTCTAATACCTTGTCCTTCAAATTTGCCCGCATGTCGAGACTTAGGAATACCAAGAGCTTCAGCATTTGACAAGTGCTTTGTGCAAAACTCAATTGCCTCTTCCACCAGGTAACTCTCAACAATACATCCTTCTGGCCGATATCGATTCTTCACATAACCTTTTATCAACTTCATAAACCGTTCAAAGGGGTACATCCAATGCCCATGAACAGGTCCTAACATCTTTATCTCATAAACTAAATGAACAGTTAGATGTACCATAATGTCAAAGAATGACGGTGGAAAATACATTTCAAGTTGGCACAAATTAATCACAATCCCTTTTTGCAAGGCGTCCAAACTATCAGAATGTATAACTTTACAGCAGATGGCTTTAAAAAACCAACAAAGCCTCGTGATAGTAATTCGAACACATTTTGGAAAAATTCCACGTATAGCTATCGGCAACAAGTGCTGCATCAAGATATGACAATCATGAGACTTCATGTTAATTAATTTCAACTCTTTCATCGACACGATCCTTCTGACATTTGAAGAATACCCTTCCGGAACCTTGACACCGTGCAAGAATTCACAAAATGAAATTTTCTCTTTTCTGGAAAGAGTATGACACGCCGGCGGTAAATATGTTCTTCTTCCGTTGTCTCGCGGTGTCAGTTCGCGTCTAATACCCATTTCTTCCATATCCAATCAAGCATTTATCCCATCTTTAGTCTTGCGTGGAACATTAAGTAATGTGCCAACAAGACTGTCACATATATTTTTCTCAATATGCATCACATCAAGGGCATGTCTCACGTAGAAAGATTCCCAATAAGGAAGGTTGAAGAATATTGACATCTTCTTCCACCCAACTGATGGAGGCTTATCTTTATTCTTCTTCCCAAACTTGACACTCAAATGTTTCATCTTCAACCACACTTGTCGATCCGTCAACCGGATTGGTGCCTGCCCTTCTTCTCGGAATCCATTGAATGCTTTTCTTTGCCTACGATAATGATGATTCTTCGGTAAAAACCTACGATGCCCAAGGAACACAGTCTTTCGGCCATGTGTTAGCTGAACAAATGAAGTATTCTCCTCACATATCGGACATGCATAATGGCCTTTCACACTATAACCTGACAAGTTTCCATACGCCGGAAAATCATTTATAGTACAGAATAACAATGCTCTCAAAGTGAAATTTTCTTGACCATATGCATCAAATACTTCAACGCCCATGTCCCATAAGAATTTCAAATCATCAATCAAAGGTGCCAAATAAACATCAATATCATTCCCAGGTTGGTTTGGCCCGGAAATGAGTAAAGACAACATCATATACTTGCATTTCATATAGAGCCACGGAGGTAAATTGTATATAACCAAAATCACTGGCCATAAACTGTAGCTGCCTTGATTGTGCGGATTCATTCCATCTGCAGAAAGTGCAAGGCGCACATTTCTTGCTTCTTTACCAAATTCAGGAAACAACCCATCAATCGTCACCATTGTGGAGAGTCGGATGGATGTCTAAGAAGCTCGTCATCTATCTTGTCATCAGCATGCCATCTTAGGTTCTTGGCATCTTCAATATCATTAAACATCCGCCTTAATCTTGGTATTATAGGAAAATACCATAACACCTTAGCGGACACCTTGTTCTTCTTGTATCGTGGTGCTTTGCATTCAGGATTAGGACAACTATCCAAAGATGCATTGTCATTGCGATATAAAATACAATCATTAGGGCATGCATATATCTTCTCATAACTCATGCCCATAGAGGATAGAATCTTCTTTGCTTCATATGTACGATCGGGTAGAACGTTATCATCAGGAAGCATATCCTTCACAAGTGACAATAATTCTATGAAACTCTTATCACTCCATCCGTTACATGCCTTTAAGTTGTACAACCTTAAAGTAGCGGATAATCGCGTAAACGTCTTACAATCACCGTACAAAGGTTTCTCCGAGTCATTCAATAACTTCTCAAACATTTTTGGACAATCCCGAACACTTTCCTCAACCTTTTGAGTCATCTCCTCTAACGAATGTCCCTCATAGTTATCAAATGATGATCCACTACTATCCCTCCCAACATCGTCATTTTCATATTTAGACTCTGTTTCCCCATGCCATATCCAACAAGTGTAACTTGTATCAATTCCATACACAAATAAATGATCTCTCAAATCATTAGCGTTGACACGCTGAATATAAGCACACTTCAAATAAGGACAGACTATTCTACTAGAGTCCCGAGCATGTTCAACTACAAACTTGATGAAAAACTCCACTCCTTCGTCATATTCTCTAGACAGACGATTTGCAGACAACCATTTCCGATCCATATTATTTGAATCTAGATATATCCCACATGAAAGTAATTATTAAAAATCAATTGAATTATAAGTATAATAATTTTCAAATCACTCTTGCTTAGAAAGAATTAATCTCAAATGTATCATGCATGCTATTCTCTCTCTCTCTCTCTCTCTCTCTCTCTATATATATATATATATATATATATATATATATATACACGAATCATGCTAACAATTTTCCAAAATTATATTAATAATGATCAATGAAACTCCTCATACTTACAAAGAGTTCATTATATATATATATATATATATATATATATATATATATATATATATATATATATATATATATATATATATGCATACATACAAACGTAGCAAAATATTATACAATTAATAGTTCAATTTACAAAAGATACGCATACTACAGGATTTAAGCAATAGCAGCACTATATACATCAAAATGTTGCTACAACTCAAATACCTAAAAAACAAAAACTCATATCTAAAACTAAATCCCTCGATAGCCTCGTCGAGCCCGACTAAAAACTATAACTCTAAAAGTCCACTCATCACGATATATCATTTGATCCCTGACATCATCAAATGAGAGTCTACTCACGGATACTCTAGGGTAACCGAGGTGGATACTCCGAGGCAAGCTATGACGATACCTCCACTCGTCATCGATGACCATCAGTTCTCTCGATATCCTATTATACTCTCTAGCAAACAGATCACCCTCAATAAATCTCGGGTGTGGTGCATCAGTGTGGTAGACAAACCACTGCAAAAAAGTAGACGTAGCCGATGCCCATGGCTCTATCTGAGGCAGGGTCAACAGAAGGTGATAAGATCTGAAATGGAAGGGGTGATAGGATGAGCCACTCGCGTACAAATGACATAGCTCGTCATATAATCATATCACATGAGTCCGTACATCTCTATGTGGTGCCATATGAAAATACAGTGGAGGGTATGTCATGTGATCACTACCTACAAATGAGAACCACTAAATCTTATCATCAAGGTTGTTCTCGAAATTAAAAGGATCTAAATTACATAATATGTAAACTAATCTTCAACTAGCTAGACAAATCATAAATATATTCTACCAGATCATAACCAACTATGGAAACCTAACAACATCAAACTATTTAAAATAAGGACATAATCTTTAGTTATATATTTAACAAACTATCATCAAATCATTCAACCTACACATAGTAAAATCAAGTAGATATTAATAAGATAATATATATATATATATATATATATATATATATATATATATATATATATAGTACAATCTAATAAATCCTATATGATTAATTATTATTATTATTATACACAATTATTCATCTCTATTTAATTTTTATCAATCACAACACCGATGCCCAACCAACCTCCTCAACTTTTCCCCATGCACAATACCCTTATCCTTAGGATTTTTCCTTATAGCCCTAGTTTATATTTAGTATAATAAACGATAAACCCTAACCCTAACATACATGTCTTACAAAATATATATTAAAAAAGCATATAAATACACATGATCATCTGCATATATAATAATGTGAGTGCTAAAAATATATATACACCTTAATTTTATACTTAGAACGTACATATCTTATGATAATAATATATATTTTAGGCTTGTGGATTCTCTTAAAATAATAATACATACTTTTATAAAATAGATTATAAACACATTTATATATATATATATATATATATATATATATATATATATATACATACATACATATATATTAAGGTCTCGGCTGGCCACAATCAAAAAAGGCCACAGCAAAATTTTTCACCAAAACATCAAACGATAGATTTTCGAACAACACTTCAAACACAACCTCTTTGGTGCAACATGCATGCATTTATATATATACACATATCAGTAGAGACAAATTAAGCAATGAAGGAAGAACAACACATATGTAAAAGGAGCGACGTCGTACAGGTTGAGAACGACAACGACGAAGGTACAAATGCTGGCTACGTTCGCAAAAATGGCAGAGGGGTGGTGGAGAGATGGCGGTGCAACGGTTTCCCTTAATTCAGAGGAGCTGGAGCGGTGGTGCAAGGGTTCACAAGAGAAAGAGAGTACGAGAGGGAAGCGGCAGAGTCTGAAATTTTTGGCAGGAAACAAAAGAGAACGAAATAAAAGGAGATTTTAATAACGGTTACTGTAAGAACCGTTATTAAATCATGTTTTAATAATGGTTTCTCCAACAACCGTTATCAAAAGATGATTTAATAACGGTTCTTACAGGAACCGTTATTAAAACCTTGCCAATTTTAACAATGGTTCTTGTTTGAACCGTTATTAAATCATCTTTTGATAACGGTTTTAGGTCAACCGTTATTAAAATTCCCGTGCAAAATTTTACCTTGCACTTGTAATAACGGTTATTACGTAAAACCGTTATTAAAAATTCCCGCGCATTAATTTTCACGGATTTGACGACGGTTTTCGAAACACCGTTATTAATGTTCCGTTATTAATTCCTGTTTCCGTAGTAGTGATTGATGGTGAATCCTTGAAGACATAATTATTTTAGTTGACTGATTATGCCCTATAATAAAATGTATCTTTAGCTACTTTACCAAGTCTATCGTATTACCCTCAGTTAATACAAGCACACAAGAATTATAATAGAATATTTTTACATTGATCGGTTTGCCTCAAAGTACTTTTAAATTAATTGGTTGGTCTCACGAGTCAACACAGATAATTTTAATGTATTTTATCCTTAGTAATGCATTTCTTGAGAAAGTTTTGGAAAATTTTTAAAACTTCTTGGAAGGATCATTCATCCTAAATATTGTTCCACGACATGTAAAGTTTTTAGACCAGAATTACTAAAAGGATAATATATCATATTAGTATAAGTAGTCATATCAGTTGTAATTATATCAATGCTGTTTATCCTAAAAATCATTCTACTATGCGGTTGACTGGCTGATCCAAGTTTAGCCCGTGGTTGTGGTTTCGCTCTTATACTATTTGTAACACTTTAAGTCAATACCGATTGGTCCCATAGATCAACACGAGTTCTTTCAACATGTTTTTCTTTCACTCATGCACTTCTCGAGAAATTTCAAAAAATTTCTGAAACTTTTGAGGACGGTCAACCATTCTAAAAATTAATACACAAATAACACACTTAACTATAGAGTTCTTAGGATAAAATCATTAAAATAATAGTATATTATATTAATGTAAGTAGTCATATCAATCCTTATAACACTCCATTCAATTTAGGAGCATTACACATACCAATCTTGTTGTTCACACTACTATGGAATTAATAATTAATAACGACACATAAATGACAGTTTATTTGAAACTGCTGATAAAAAAGTAAAAAATTGGGGGTAGGAATGCGGATCAAGTTTTAATAACGGTCTCGTATATTAATTTTTAATAAGGGGCTACTTTTTTTTATAATGGTTATAAATAAATCTTTAACAAAGAAAAAATGGCACCACATTTTGATAATGGTTTTTGAAGGAACCTTTATTAAAAACACATTTTGATAACAGTTATATGTATAACCGTTATCAAAACTAGTGCATTATACATCCCTCCCTTCCCTTTTCGCTCATTACATATGTTACAGAAAGTTCAATTCTCTCTTTCTCTCTCTTGATTTTATTCCTTCTCTTCATTTTTCCTAATGGTTGTCCTCATTTTGCTGGTCAACAGCCGTCGTGCCTTCATCGTTTTCCTTCTCCTCTCATTGTTATTATCGTTTTTGTGTCTTTTTCTTGCCGAGGTTGTGCCGCCTATCTATCTATCCTTCACCCCTACCTGACCTCCTGCCCTTTCCCTAGCACACCCCTTTCCCACCTTTCCTGGCTCTTACAACCACACTAGTCGGCATCCCTGCAACCTCTCTACCCCGAGAACCCTTCACTTCCTAGCTAGGTATTTTTTTTATTTTTTATTATAAATATATGCATGCATGTTATTTAGTAGGTATTATATATATTATTATTTGTGTGATATATGTTCGCCTTTGTTGTTTTTTGTTGCTGTGTTGTCGTGCATTTTGGTTGCACATTGGGTTTGCCCCTCTATATGTTTATCCATGTATGATAATATTAATGCCTTTGATATTAATTAAAAGAACTAATTTTGTACCCGTATGATGCATGTGATTTGATTATAAAAATAAATGAATTATGTATATAATTTGTATATGATAGAGTAAATGCTAAAGTATACAAAATTATATGATAAAAAAATAAGAGATTTGTAAAAATAGAAATGTGTGGTTATATATTTTAAATTACTTGTCCATAAATAACATTTGTTATCTAATTACTGTAGTTAAAATTGTTATAAGATATATTCAATTATCATTGATTTATAAATCTTGAAAGAAAAATGTATATTTTTTCATAGTTGAATATTGACTTCTTCCTAAGGAGTCCAACATTGAAAAATGATTTACATTGGATTTTGTTTATTATCATTGTTTATGAATCAATAATCAAAAATAGTATTCAATTAAGCTTGAAATGTAATTTATTATCACATGTTGTTAACAACATTCATGAAATAAACACTTGACTTGAATTAAATGCACATGATTTTGATTTTAATTGTGCATTACAACTTAAATTGTTAAATTAAAGTAAAAACTTATTGAAAGAGAAAAAAATAGCATATTTGAATAGATAGTAATAGAAAATGAAAATATAATGGCTAGTAAAATTTATAGAAAAAAAAACTTGCTTGCACAATTACATATTGTGATAAATTTTATAAATGTAATAATTTCAATAAAAATAAAGATACACCAAGTGGATTTGGATTACATAATATTATAAGATCAAACATACAACCGTCCGATAGAATAAAATAGGACATATGTAATATTTTAGTTATAGAAATCAACTCCTCTAGTAGTATAATTTTTTTTCTTACAAACCAACCACTACATCTACTCTTCCATTATGAAAGTAATAGAAGTTATCAAAATTTATAAATAGTCGTAACAACGAAAGCAACTATAAGCAATAAAGCTTCTTCAAATTTTTAGGTCATCCTTAACGTCAATTAAATCAATAGGAAGAACATCCAAGAATTTAAGGAACATATAGGAAAGAATGAATGTTTAGCTTTTTCAAGCTAACTTTTGAAACAAAACAAAAAAGATATCCAACTTATAGCCATATAAAAGGTATTTTGTTTTGGATATGTAACAAAAATGGATGGTAGATAGGTGCCATGAATAATAATATAAGATTATTGTGTGTTCATATCATTACTGCATATGATATATTTGCTTAACACTTTATTTTATATATATTTATTCATAGATGTAATACTCCAAATTAAGTGGAGTGTTATAAGCATTGATCTGGCTACTTATATCAACATGGTATACCATTATTTTGGTGATTCTATCCTAAGAATTTCACAGTTAAGTGTGCTGACTGTGGAGAAATTTTAGGATAGGTGACCCTCCTGGGAAGTTTCACAAATTTTTTAAAAATTTCTCTAGAAGTGGAGGAGTGAGGATAAAGCACGTTGAAATGACTTGTGTTGATTTATGGAGCTAGCTAATCAATCCGAAAGCGCTTCAAGGTAGCCCTGCATGGTTATATTGACTCATAGTATTACAAATGGTATTAGAGGGAAACTACGACTATGAGGTAAACTTAGATGAGCCAAATTTGTAGTTAAGCATGCTAACTATGGAGCAATTTTATGATGAGTGACACTCCTGGGAAGTTTTGAAAATTTTACAAAAAATTCTTTGAAAGTACATAAGTGAGGACAAAGCGCATCAAAAGGACTCGTGTTGATTTATGGGGCTAGCCAATCAATCCGAAAGTGCTTTAAGGTATCCCCTACAAAGTCGTATCAACTCGGGGTATTACAAATTATATCATAGCAAAAATGCGACCGTGAGCTGAGCTTGGACGAGCCAGCCAGCACCTAACAGGACAATTCTTGGGATAAACTATATTAAGATAGCTAATGGTTAAGGAGAAACGAGAACGTTGTGTTATTTGAGTAGGAGTGAATGTAATACCCCAAATTGAGTGGAGTATAATAAGGATTGATCTGGCTACTTATATTACTATAGTATACCATCCTTTTCATGATTCCATTCTAAAAACTTTACAGTTAAGTATGTTGGTTGTGGTGTACTTTTAGGATGGATGACCTTCCTGTGAAGTTTCAAAAAATTTCTGAAAATTTCTCAAGAAGTGTATGAATGAGGATAAAGCGTGTTGTAAGGACTCATGTTGATTTATGGGGCCAGTCGATCAATCCGAAAGCACTATAAGGTAACCCCAATGGGGTCATATAGACTTGAGATGTTACAATAGCATTCTTTGTGCTAACTTATATATTCTAATTCCACAGAGATATGACGAAGAAAACTATTGATAGGGACTCTACCTATAAATAAAGGAAGAGATGACCTACTATGATGAAAATCATTGTAGACATGAGGAATAGAGAAAAAGAAGTACAATTGAGTTGGATATATATAATCTTCCTATCGGCGAACATGCAGACATGTTTTTCACATGCATTTCACTCATCAATTGTAATCATATTCCTCTATCCTACAACAATTGAGAGTAGGTTCGGAAAGGTCATAAGGAACATATTTAGCAAGAAGTGATGGTAAATGATATATTTTTTT
The DNA here is from genome assembly GCA_039764185.1 of Tamarix austromongolica. Lineage (NCBI taxonomy): Eukaryota > Viridiplantae > Streptophyta > Magnoliopsida > Caryophyllales > Tamaricaceae > Tamarix > Tamarix austromongolica. The sequence goes on along the minus strand of CM077814.1, from coordinate 78,708,498 downwards.
CACATTTTTGGATATCACATGTCATTAATTTCAATATATTAACATTAATATACATATTTATGTCTTATTTTGTAGAGAGTGTTCATCGTCTTAGATGAGAGGAAGAAGTAACTTCTTAAAAATTGCAATAAACGTCTAAGAAAATTTAGGAAATACTTAGAAAATAAATATAAAAAAATGTAAAGAAAAAGGGTTTTGCTTTACACATGAAGCCCTTGAAGCGTTATGGTTTTATTGATCAAAGGGGAGCTTAAGGTATTTGTTAACTAATAGTTAAGCTTTTGATTAATAATATTTCATTGATATTTAAATGACCATGAGTACATATTTGGCTTGTGATATAGGAGAAAAGTGTCAAAAATGAATAAATTGCGAAGGAGAATGTTGTAATACCCCAAAATTTTATTTTAGGATTTAAGAATAAAACAAAAAATTATTAGATAAGGTTTAATTATATGTTCCATTCCAAATAAAATCATAGTATTATTATAGTATTAATAATTATTGTGGCCATAAAAGAAGAAAATGATATAGGGATCTAATTAGTAGAGGCTAAATTTATTTGCTAACCTAAGATAAATTATAAATGAATCATAATAACTTCTAAATTAATAAAAAAATTATTATTATTATTACTACTAATTTTTATTATTCCTAAAACTCCAATAAAAATTCCAAACCACCCTACCACCCTATTTTTTCTTACTTTTCTTTCTTTTTTTCCCATCCTCCCCCCTTTCTTTGGTCGACTAGCATGCGCCCAGTTCCCCCTCCTCCTCTTTTCTCTCCTTCCTCCTTCCTTGACCTAGCTTTCTTTTTTTCATCTTTACTTTCTCTCAATCGACCTAACCCGGGAGCATTTTCTCCCCCCCCCCCTTCTTTTTTTTGTCTCCCTCTCTTTTCCCCTGCTTTCCCCTTCTGCCCTAGCCTTCTTCTTCCCTAGCCTGCGTGACTTTACAAAGGGTTGCCTTTGCAACTCCTCCCTCTTCCTTTCCTCATTTTACCCTACAGGATGTGCAGTATGCATGACCCTACATGGTCCTCATCCCTCTTGCAAGCCCTCACTCCCTTACCTACCCCTTGTGATACCCTACACCCTGTCCCCCCTACTACACAACTACGCCGGCCCACAACCACTAAACCCCTCCCCTTATCTTATTCCCTCTCTTTCCACTTCCCCCAACCCTTACACCTATAAATATCCCTCCCCACTCCCTCATTTTCTCTTTTTTCTCTACCGATCATCCCCCTAGCCCTTACTCACACTGTCCAAATAGCCACCACTACCGCTTCCACCAGGCCATGCTGCCATTGTCGCACCCTCCCTTCCTCTTCCCTACATCACCGTACACCTAATAGAAAACTTTCATGCCCCTCCTTACCCTTACTCTTCTCTCCTCACCTGTGCAAAGTGGGCAGCTCGAGTTATCCTTTTTATCCTCCCTCCATCACCTGCTCCTCCACCACTTTAGCTACAATCACCCTCCCTACCTCTCTTCCTACCCAGAAGACCCTCCCCTACCTTACTACACCACCACATTCTTTTTCTTCCCCCTCCTCCGTCCTTTGTTCTCTTCTTTCTCCCTCAGTTTCCACCGCCTTGAGGCCATCAGTACCAGCACAACCTCCTGACCTAGGGAACCCTGCCACTTAGGAAACCCTAACTTCCCTCCTCTTTTTTCAACCCCAAATCCCTCCTTTTTACAACATCCACCACCACCATGCCCTCGCTTGTTGTCCCTTTTGGTTGTGACCTTCTCCCTCCTACCTACTTAGTATATTTTATTTTAATATTTTATTATTATTAACATTATTATTATCATCATCATCATCATCATCACTAATATTTATTTAATAAAAAATAAAAAGGAAAAGGGAGTAGGAATAAGGTGAAATGACTGGTTATAATATTTTTATAGGTTGTGAGCAAACCGTTCCCCATGAGGAGGCATAGGAGTATCCTTTAAGCTCGGAGTCCTATTAGGTAAGGATATAGCTAAGGCTTTGGATATAGTTATTTTCATTCCACTAGCCATAATAGTGCGGTCTCCTTACTCACATGGATGTAACTCGAGATATATAAAGTTGGTACTAATGGCTTACATTTTGATGGTGGTGATTAATCAAATAAACCTACCCCTTGCTTTATCTATATTTTATGTGATATGTCCTACTTTAGCTATATGGTTACCTTACTTAATAAGTGACATACTGATCAACCCTATCATGGATGCTGCTCATTCCCACGAGCAGTGACCCCTCCTAAGTCTATACAGGTAGGTGATGAGGCCTTTACAAATTTTGATGCTTATGATGAGTTAGTTGGGGTAGAGTGACAATTTGATGTCCTAGGAATAGGGCTAGAGAGTGTGTTCTCTAGACTATCTATCTTTAGATGTTTATACTATTTTTATTTTCCTATAGTGGAGCATTGTCTTGTATTACATTTCACTCATGTATTAACCTTAACATTTGAAAATTCGGGTTTCAGCATTTAATGTTGAACTATTTGTGTTTTTAGTCATCCTTGTTAATGATCATTGTACCTTTTAGCCTTATGGTTAGTATGAGATAGCCAATGGTTAATATTGCATTAATCAAGGTGGTAGCATCCTCCATTTTAGTGCATAATTTTCCGCAATAAATGAAAAATTTTAACTATAAAGTTTGGGAGTGTTACAAATATTTTTTTGCCATAATATGGATAGAAAAGGCTATGAAGGCCTAGAAGAAGAGTTGGTATGACATTTTGGTTAATATATTCACATTATAATGTAGATAGTATTATAATCATATTGCTAATTTAAGTGTGTAGTTTTGGAGTTACAACTTGTTGCTTAGGATAAGGATCCATATACCTCATCCATCATTATTGGTATATTATGAAAGAAGGATAGAGAAACAAAAGAAGGATATCTTAATGAAGATGTACAAAATGCTACAAAAAAAATTAGAAGTTTGAAGCTATCCCTAACTGTAGTTAGTTTTCTTAGAGCAAACTAACTATGATATTATATTTATCTATATATTCTAAATTGCATACATTATAGGATGAACTTGAAATATTAGATGGTGTTGAGGATTTAGACCAATATAGCATTATGTCACAAGTAACGAGAATTTAAGAACACCCAAAAAGACATAGAGTTCATGGGTTAGGGGTTACAAGAACAAGCATGTATGGTAGATCACATGGATCCTAGAACACTTATGACCAAGTGGTTCTCATAACCCAAAAATTAAACATGGCATTTGAAAAGATGACCACAATGGAGGATATAAGCCATCTAATTCATATTGAAATACCCTAAAGCCCTAATTTTAGAAATTATGGCCAAATAAGTATTTGTTAGAAAAATTAATTAAATAAATTATTTTATTAAAATAAAAGGAAATTAATTAAGGTAAATTAATAAGAAAATAATAAATATTTTAATTAGGAAAATTTTATGTATTTTACTAATTAAAATGGTATTTAAGAAAAATCTTTTAAAAATCTCAAATTAGCCTGAAGATAGAATTAAATTTTATTTTATTTAATATATTATTATTTTTAAATATCCCAAAATACCAAAATATTTCAAATACCCCAACTACTTATTTTTCCTTTTCCTTTTCATGTGCGATATGTTCCTAGCTGTTTGACTGATTCCCTCCTTCTTTCCTTTCTTTTCTATTTCCAAAACCACTCGGTCCACTACCCTCCTCCCCTCTTTTTCCTTCCCCATCGCAACCTTCAACCTCCCCCAACCTATGCCATAAACCTCACCACTAACTATGCTTGCTGACCGACCATTTCTCATCTCTCTTTCCCCTGATCCGCCTACTATTTTAACCCAACCATCCTCCCTCTCTTCTCGAGTGCCATTTCTTCCTCCCTGGCCAATCACACCATACCATGGCAAACCTCCACCAGCTTGCCATCATCGGCTGGTGTGCCCTAACCTACCTATCCTTATTCTATCGTTCTCCTCTTACCTTATCCCCCTCCTTTGGCCCTATAAGTACCCCATAAGCAGCCTCAGACACGAGCTCTATCCCATAACCTAAATAAGCCCTCTTATGTGCCACTGCTCTATCAGATGCCCTCGTCGTCGACGTCGTCCAACACCACTACTCGAGCCACCCACAGTACCACTCCCTACATCACCCTTTACAAAACTATGCCACCCTCTGCCCTTTATTTGCCTTTCATGAGCCACCCTGACCATGCAAAGTTTCCTTCCTGAGCAGCCACACTTCCACCTCCACCACCCTTCACACCACCATTTGCCACAACTTTTGCCGCAACCACCACCTCTTATACCTCCCAAAATTCCTAGTTGACCTTTATCTACCTCCCCCTATCCTCCTTTTTCCCTCCCTCCCTTTCCTCCACTCTCGGCCACCACAGCATCGCCGCCTGCACTACCACCTTTGGTAGCGCCACCACCCTCATTCCAATCCTCTCAACTTGGGCAACCTCAACCATCCCAACTTCCATCCTCATTTCTCTCTCCTATTCCCAACACTCAACTATCCTTCTCTTTTCCCTATTTCCCTATCGCCACTACCATCATCTTGCACTGCTGTCGGTGTCGCTAGTCACAACCAACCCTAGGTGGTACCCTAAACCCTCTCAAACCATAAACCCTAATTATACAAGTCTTATTTATTTTAATTGTACCATATTATTAAGGTTGAAACCCTATTATATCATTAATTTCATTATTATTATTATTATTATTATTATCATCATCATCATCATCATCATCATCATCATCATCATCATCATCATCATCATCACCATCACAATGAAAGGTTGAAACCCTATTTCACATTATTTCAATTAATACCATTATTATTATTGTTGTTGTTGTTGTTGTTGTTGTTAGCATTACTATTATTATTATGGTAAAAATATTCAAACCCTTATATTATCATCATTTTAAATATTACTATTATTACTATTATCCTTAGCAATATTAGTATTTTTTTAATGATACTATTATTATATTATTATTTTATCCCTAACCCTATTATTAGTCTTAGCCTTAAAAATACTAGAGTTTCTATTACTAGGAGTATTAGTATTACTATTATTAATAATATCGCTATTTTTGCTATAGCTAATGTTAGTACTATTATTAGAGAAAATAAAGCTATTAGATTAAATATTATAAATATTATTAAAAACCCTATTGTCACTTATAAAGTTTCCTTTAATAATAGTAACCCTAATATTAGAATAAAATAGGAAATAATAGTATTTTTGGTAGGAGGGAAACTAATTCTTAGTTTTGTCCTCTTATAGGTGAAACCAGTAAAAACCTTAAGAAGGCATAGGAGTGTGCTCCAAGACCGGTGATGTGCTAGGTAAGCGTATAGCTAAGGCCTTATGTGTGTTGTGTGTCTTATATGTCTTGGATTCCATGTATAATGATATGTTGTGTATCTTGTGTTATTAATTTAACTATTTTATGTGTAGTACTGCTTGAAGTTGAGGTATGCTCGTGTGCTTTCTTATGGTATGTGTTTAATATGTATATGCAGTGAAATATGATGCGATGTAATGTATCCCTTTAGGACATGCATGTAGAGATGTTTAATGTGGTATTGTGGGATGGAAAGATCAAAAAGAAAAATGGGAGAGTGAGACGACTAAGGGGATGTAAGTTGGCTAACAAAAGGGGGATTAACCTAAGTATTCTATGATCCATGAATGGATGTAATAAAAGGGGGATTTTAAATAAAATGAAAGAGTGGGAGAATCTAGGGTTTTACGTAGGAGAATCTACGATTTGCATGAGAGTTTAGGGTTTTGCATGAAAAACTTTGAGGGTTTTCATGTGATGGATAGAGCATGCATAGGGGTAAACTTTACATATGAAAAGTTGGATTGGGATTTAAGGAAGATAATAGAAGAGTTGTTTGGGTAATTAGAGGCCTTGGGAGAAAAATAGTACTTGGGATAGTATAAGGGTGCATAGGAGATCGAGTTAGGGTTTGGGAGGAAACCCTAATCCGAAAAGATGGTAAAAAGGAAAAAATAAATAAGGATGAGTGAAGTATGAGATGAGGATGGAATATTATCCTGTGAAGGATGAACATGAGCATCATGGAAAAATAGAAGTGGAAGGTGAGAAATGGAGGGGTGGCATATGGAAAAGAGGATGCTTGGGTTTGGCATGGCCAGCTAGAGTTTTATGGTCACATGTGTACTTGGGGAGTAAAGTGAGATGATGAGGGTTGAATATAAGGGTTTTAATGTATAGGGTGTTAAAATAGTTTGGGTTGTGTGAGGTAGAAAAGGATAAGCCACATAGGCCCAAATTAGGGTTTTTGGAGAAAAGCCTAGGATAAGATAGTGAGTGGGCTTGGAGGTATAAAGTAGTGGGCCTTGACCCACACACTTAGGAGTTAGGCTTTTAGTGTGAGTTAGGGAAAGGAGGAAAGGATGTTGGAACAAGTTAGGAGGTACAGGACTTTCAAGATATGGGACAAACCCCCTTGGAGGATAAGCGTAGATGGAGTTAATCATGCATGTCTAGCTCAAAGCTTTTGAATGAGACACAGTAAAAAATTAATCATATAAAGTGAAAGCTTATTTATTCGGGCCTATACTGATCCACCGGCATAATAGTGGTCAAGTGTCGGGGTGCCCTAAAGACCGATCCACCGGCATATAATAGTTGTTAGGTACGTTCTATCCTATTAGTGACCACTCCACCGGCTATAATAGTAAAGGATCCAAAGCTCAATAAACCGAACCATAAGTTTGATAATACATATAAAAGATATGAAGTACTGGAATACTATAAGAGTCAGGGCCAGACTCGTCCACCGGCAAATAATAGTGGTCAGGAGCATTTTTCCTTAGAAACCGATCCACCAGTATATAATAGTGGCCAAGTGCTTTTCGCCCTGCAAGTGACGATGCACCTACTATAATAGTGGGGTTCCCGTACTTATATGGATTGATAAAAAGTATGGTTTAAAATGAGTACTGATCAGAGATTAAATAATTAATTTATTTAGGCTATAATTTGGCCTTTATTTATTTATCTAAAATGATTGTATGATGTTATATTATCATGTTTAGATTATGTGCTTTTGTGTGTTGGCCTTTGTGCATGGTTAGCTTTCTTAGTACATAGCGTACTAACCACCCTTTTATGGGTGATATTCATTCTCATAAGCAGAAGGCTCTTCTAACTTTGTGCAAGTTGGTGATCTCTTTTTTGAATATTCGATGCTTACAAAGCATTAGGCGGGCTAAGTGTTGAGCATGGGACTGATATAGAGATCGAGAGAGGCGTAGCCAGACTTTATTCTTTATGATTTTCTATTTTACATTGGATTTTCTAGAACTAAACCTTTATTGCTTTGTAGACCTTTTTTCTTTAAAGGAACTTTGACTATGTACCCTGGATTATGACTCTTTTTCATGCACTCTGATTTCTATCTTATAATTATTTAATGCTTATTTGAAGTCTTACTTAGGTTTGATTTATGATGGTTATTAAATTTATTTTAGCCTTGTGATTAGTACGAGAACTGCCATGGGCTGGGCTTGTACTTAGGGATGTAAATGGGGTGGATTTTATCCGAAACCCGACGGACTTTATCCGACGGATACTTAAACGGATATGGATAAACAGGTATGGATACGGATATGGATGATGAATTAAAATACCCGTCAGGTTCGGGTACGAATACAAGTATGGGATATCCATACCCGTACCCGTAACTATACCCGTATCCATATCCGTATATATATAATTACTCTTTTACCCTTAATTTTGAAATAAATATAGTATAAATTAAGGTTAAAATTATCATTTGACTTAACTATAAATGAGTTTATCCATCGGGTAATGGATTTATCTGTTGGATAATATCCATTAATGGGTAAATAGATAATCCGTCGGATAATGGATATCCAACGGATACGGATATGGATGTGCTAGCAAATACCCGTTCGGGTACGGGTACGGATATGGGTATAGTATACCCGACCTGAACCCGCCCCGTTTACATCCCTACTTGTACTAATCATGACAGTATTATTCCCAAAATTCACAAGTTTTAATTCAATTGCTTTAGCTAAATCTTAATTTAAATAAAAAAAATTTAATAGTAAATTTTGGGGTGTTACACATATGCACATGATTTGATTCACATACCTAATGTAAATAACGTTAGAGATAATTGTAAAGCTGATACACGTTTTCTTCTCTTCCTAAGGTAAGCATATCAAACCATAAATTGATATACATATAATGTATCAATTGCTAATTCAATAATTAACAGTATGGATATACATTTATTATAGGGTTTGCATAAATATAATTTGTTAGATAAAGACCTCTCAATTCTTTTGGCGAAAGGAAGGGTGTACATCACCTATAGTACCAAAATGTTGACAGTCCATGCATCTACCTTAGCCTAAATTATGAGGCCCGTACGTATGGACATTCTAATGACTGGAAGCTTCGTGCATTGGACCACAAAAAGATACCTCTTATAGTTGAAGGGGTAATGACATCCTCCATCCATGTTACACACATTGTTTATACCTTATATATATGATCATTATATTTTGTTTAATATTATGAATTAAGAATTAGAAAATAAGAATGGTCCTAAGACAAAGGGAAAGATAATTATTAGTGGAAGGGGAAAATAAAAGAGGGAACCGAGAAAGGAAAGAGAGCTAGATCAAAAAATCAATTACCCCACAAAAGATTCTATCTTTAAAGGAGAACCACAACTACAAAAACTATATAGACGACCACCAGCTTTAGCGATGTTGTATTTCTACACCCAAAATTACCTCGGTAATGATCTGATTATAGTTGATTATCCTTCTGAGTATGTTGGGAGGGACGATTCCATTTATATGGTATCGACGAAGGTTATCGGCAAAATTTATAAGCATGAATGGATGTTAACAGCGAGTGTTGTTGTATATGTTAAGTAAGTATTATTTCATATCATATATTTTAACAATTTTCATTGATTTATATAATTTTATGACCTCTAATATATTAGTTATTAGTTATTCATATATATATTTTTTATTGCCATCCATAAGTTGGTTGCTAGCCGCATTATTGCATAGGAGATGTTGTCCTATATTGTGTTTGTGTATCTATACTATATATCTGACCATACTACAATAAGCGAGAATAGACACATAAACTATATAGCGGATTATATCTTAAGCGAGGGGAAGAACAATAATCTTTACCTCCTATCTCACCTCAAAAATGATTATTAGGTTTTTTACGCTATCCATCTCGATCAAAATGAAGTATATGTATTTGATTCCCTCTGAAATTATTCCTTTCCTTTTGGTGTCGTTTATTTTTAAGGGAAAGATTTAATTTGCATGTTAGTATAATTCTTAATTCATTAGTTTAATAATGCATATATTTTATATTAATTTTTTGAGGTATATAAAATTACAATATTGTGCATCAAATTTATTTGTTAGGGTACGATGGATGGTGTATATGAGGAGAGGCGGAAATGATGTTTCAGATCCAAGTAATCTTGAGTATGCGCCTATAATGGTAAGTAGAAAGATCATCATTTTGTATTTTATTTCAATTCTAATTAATATCTAATGGAACAATAAGCTAACTAAATTTATTTTACAATGTCCACAACACCAAAATGATAATGATTGTGGATATTATATTTGTAGATCAATGGATCTCATACTCAAGAATAAATTTGTGAACATGGATCTAAGCCATGTATGTTTCTTTTTCCATATTTTTTCATTAGTTACCACATGACATATTTATTATTAACCAAATGATTAAATCGTATCAATTTACAACTTTTCAACAATGAATATGCACAAAATTAGAAATATACAGATGATGAAATTGATGAAATATACAGGCGAATGGTCCAAGTTCATGCACTTACACACTCAATATTAGAGATTTGCGTACATGCATATTCTGGTTTATATATATATATGCAATTGGAGATGCACGTATATATACAATTTCTCTTTATTCTAAAAGTGTATCTTTAAATTAACTTTCCTTATGGCATTGACTTCAATGGGGGACCTACTAGTATATTCTCTTATGGCTATACCACGGTTGATAAAATTGGTATATTTGTTTTATATATTGCTAGATTTTATGATTTATGAAGTTTGACTTTGGAGTGTAGAGCTACCAACTTGTGGTATGCCTACTAATTTTCATATTTCTAGAGTTATTGGAGTTTTTTTATTCATTATAGATCCGGTAAATATTCAAGCATACATCTATATATGTGGACTAGAGCAAAACTGTACAATATATAAAAATAATAATTACGTTTTAATAATGGTTTTCACTAGAACTATTATTAAAATAACATTTAATAACAGTTATAAAAATAGATTGTTGACAAAACCACATGGTTTAATAACTATTTTAGTTTATAAATATTAATAGACCAAGTGGATTTTAATTAAATTTAGCATATATTTTGGGTTTTTTATGACTGTTTTTGAACTGTTATTAAAGTTTTAATAATATGCAATTCAATAAGGGTTGATAACTGTTATTAAATCTATTTAAAAAACTGTTCTAAAAAAAATTTCGGGTAGTGTCATTTGTTTGCTTACCAACTTACAAGCTTGATTTCTTCCCAATTTTTTTTTGTCATAATTTCATTTTTCAACTCAATTTAAAATTCATATCCAATTCAGTTATTTAGGTTTCCTAGCCCATCCTATATAGCTTTTATTATTCTATGTTGGATCTCTTTACTTCTATTGCTCGACCTCAATGTCACTTTTAGGTATGTGTTCTTCTGCCTAATTGTTTAAGCTAACCTTACCTAATTGAACTTGGAATTTCTAAGTGGTTAGCTAGCTTTATCTAGTTGTGTAGAAATAAAGGGATGACGATGTTTCCTACTAGTATTATTTATTTAAGGTGGAAGGCTCTAATAGGATATGAAAATACTTCTTTTGGCATTTTGTACTTGAGCTATAGTTCTTTTTGTTTTCTCTGGCCTTAAGACTTTTGCATTCACACTTCGAATAGGTTTAAGAATGCTTTATATTGTGCACTTGCATATTTACTACAAAGAATGTGGAGATATATATGAGTAACATTTAGAAAATCCACCTAAATATTTTGACCTACAAAATGGGAAAAGATGCTATAAAACTTTTAATGCAGAGAAATTTAAGTCAATTATATAATTTTAATACGACATAAGTAATCAATATTAAACTAATTGACCCAACTTCATTTTACTAATAAAGTTTGACTAAACAACTGTCGAAAATTGATTTAGCTAAATTTGTATATCTAATGGCATGATTAAATTTCAACCTAGCAAAGCCCCTGTAACAGTAGTTGTATCTCAACACAAGATGTGTGTAATACCTAGAGAAATAAAATATAAAAGGATTATTCACATTTTTGTCATTTTACATAAGAAAAAATAAAAAGAGATGTGAATAACACATAATTGTTGGAAAATATCTTATTTACATATTGCGGGTAAATAAGTTATGAATGTGCATTTTATTAAACCATAATTTTAATGATCCCATCATTTTCGCCATCTTTAACAACTTTTTTCCATTATGGTTTTAATCTCTCAAATCTACATATCCTCCACTACCTTCTATATTTTTGAATTCATTCTCATAATAGATGTGATAGCCTAATAGGTATACATACTATATATGTGTGATATGATGAATTGTATATAAAAAGAGAATTGATAAGTATGAATGAATAATAGATTTTTTCCTCTTTTCCACGTCTATCTTGTCTTATTATATCTATTTGAGTTTCTCAATATGAAAATAATAATACATTATCAAAAACAGTCATAACATATGTTTATTCAAGTTTATCAAGAATATATACAAACATATTATATACATTACCTCCAATACACAATCAAAAGACCTATAATTTTTTTTAATGACAAATATTCCAATACTTCTAAATATTTACAAAAGTCCTTTTATACCCATCATTGATATAAAAAAGACCTATAACGGTATGGATTAGGGGTGTTCGTAAATTGGATATCCCGTAAAAAAATTAGATATTTAAAAGATCACATATCAGAAAGAAAAAAATATAAATCTTTGAATATTCGGAATTCTGAATTGGATATCAAATAATCCATTGAATATCTAAAATTTTCGAATATACCACAAATGAGAAATATCATATAAAAAGTCATTTGATTGAAAAATAAAAAAAATTGACCCAATTTAAACAAAGTATGATCGAATAATTTAATTTGATTATTAAATTACACTATATTCAATCAGTAATTCTAAATTTTGGATAATAATTAAATATATAATCAAAATAATAATTAAAAAGTATAAAATTTACTTATAATAAATACTCATTTCAAATTATATTTACATATATGATTATATAAAATAAAATTTTATGAAAATAAATAGTATTTAGAATATATATGCATATAATTTATGAAATTATATATTATTTATACTTGTTAGATCTGATATTCGATTTATTTGATTTTTTATTTATCAAATCAGATATTTGATTTTGCAGATCGAATTGATCCAGATATCGGATCGGATCATCAGATATTGGATAACATAAAAGATACTAATATGAACACAAGACTTTCAGTATTTCTACTGTAGAGAATTCTGAAGCAAAAAAAATTCAAAAAAGAAGGATGTCTCATTCCATTCTATAGATATACGAGGTCTTCTCTACACCTCAACCAGTGATTATACCAAAGATATGGTTGGGGGGTACACTGAGAGCCATGGGCGAGATTTTATCGGAGAAATATTTAGGCTCTATTTGATTCTAAAAAAATTTAAGAGAAATAAAATTAAAAGCAATATAGTTTTCTTCAAACTTTTTTCAAAAAAAATTATATTATTAATCTTTAACAATTTTTTTATTTATTCTTTTCTATTTCATTGTTTTATGAAAACCAAACATAATAATATTTTTTTTAATTTTCTTTTTTTCTTTAAAACCTTCCATGAACCAAATAGAGTATTATGGAAAGTTCCAAAATGCTTATACTAGAAATGCAAGGGCATCACAAAAACGAAGGCATTCAAAGTCCTCAGGGAAGTACTGTAATGATATGTCTACTTATATTAGGTTAATAACGTTAAATCCTCAGGAATAAATCCTCAAGCAGGACGAAATCAAAAGGTAGAAAAGTACTGTAAGATTTCAGATAAGTGAACCCGAGAGGACATAGAATAGAATTTTTCAGTATCTAAATGTTAAGCGACAGTTCACTACACTACCTCAAATGATATGCCTTGTCTATTCTACTTCCTAAGTACTTGATAGCATCATATGCGAGCGAATTTATATCTTGTCAAATCTTTTTAAAATCAAGTACACCGGTATTTCAACCTCAAGTAAAATATGACTAGATGCCAACATCATTGACGTATAGAAACATCGCATTATAGTTCAACAAAGTATAATATCCCCACAAACAGCATAAACATTTCAAAATTAAGGACGAGAAGTCATCATTGGCTGCAACGAAAAGGGTAAAAAATATTACAAGTCAAAACTTGGTAAGAAAATGGAATAATGTATAATAGCCCCACAAACAAGAGAGAAGAAACGCACAGCATCACAGAACGCCAAATCTTCAACAACCAAAAAAAATCCTAAGAGCAGCTGTGAACACAAATAGTTCTATTGATCATAGAACATAACTCTCTCATATAGCTTTACTATTTCCAAGTTAATATTTAGGTGAATGATCAAGTATAATAGTTCTATGACTCTCAGCTCATCATAAATTCATCATTCTAAAATTTATATGACTGCTTGAAATGTTTGGAAAGTTTAGATAGCATCACAAGTAGCAACAAATTCGATAAATTTTAGCTAGAGTGTATAAAATTTAGGGAGTGATTTGTGAGCGTGTTTTGATTTAAGTCGTATTTTTTTTTAAATGTTATGTTTTTTTTAGTTTGTATTGGCGGCTTGGAAATTATGCAATAAAATGAGAATGTTGGTGGGAAATATCTGCACATTCATCCTAAAATGGAAACACTTTAGGAAGAAAAGTTGTTGAAGATGTTGAAAAAGCATGAACAATCTTGTAGTTTATTGTGGCTACATGAAACATAGTCATATATATAAAGGAATATTCATCTTTTTCTTAATGTAATAACATTTTTTTATTTATCAAAACTGAGCTTTATTAATTCTCAAAACTTGATCAACATTACAACCAATTTGACAAAACTTATAGATGATGTACATGAAGAAATTATACTTAGCACTCCTATATATGTCCAAACCAACATTGGCAAGAGAAGGCAATGTAAATGGTTTTGCTCAACCCAACCCAATTACATGGATTGCCATTAAAATTCCTATCATTTCTAACTTCCAAATTTCATAAATACAAGAGACAAAAAGGACTAGCATGAGTTGTGTCTTGAATTTCAAACATCCATGGGTAGCTCTAGCTTCAAGTAGCATATACCTAAAATTAAAATGTGAATTTCTCAACCCTATTATGTGACTTATAGTGTGAAAAGCCTTTTCTTTCGTCGAGCACTAAGAAAACAAGTGGGATGTTGAATCCTGTTCCATATAAAAACTACAAGTTTGACCTTCCATAGGAATATTCTTGCTTAGCTTATCTTTCATGGCTAGTCGACCAGTTGTTGCCATCCACCCAATAAATTGATTACTATGTGCTATCATGTTCTCCCATAAAGTCTTCCACCATTACTATCATACCCTGTATTTTTTAATTTCAATTTTGTTAGGCTAAATTATTTTATTAGTGTCATTTGATGAAAATATCCAATTATTTTAATTTCAATTATTTTTATGAATTTATTAATAGTTCAACTTCATATTAGAATTTAATTAATTATTGTTATTATGGATCATTCTAGATAAATTAGTTCATGACTATGATTTTATTTTATTCATATAATTTCAGTTTCCATTAAAAAATATGTATGTTTTGTTTTTTCTTGTATTTTGATTTCTAATATTTTAGATTCATTTTCAATTATAACTTTATCGTACCATTACAAATTTTTTTAGAGTTATAACTTATTAAATAATTAAATTATAAAATTTTATATTATTTTAATGATTTTATTTGTATAAAATATTTTTAACTTTGAATTTATCTTTTTTCCAAAATCATTAATCTCTTTGAAAAGTTTTAGATTAAAAAGATTTTTATAACTTATTTATGATTTTATTTTTGAAACTAATTTTCTTCTATTTTATCCTTTTTTGTTAGGGGATGACCATTTTAAGAAATTATTTAAATTAATCATGTCTCTTAGAATTTGATTTAAATATTATCTTATATGGTTTTAAGTATTTTTTGATATCTTATTCTGTATTTTTATATATAATATAGATTTTTGCGTTCATTAGTATTTTCTTTCAAAATCTTTTTCAAAATTCTTTAAGTAGCTCTTATATTGATTTTATCCTTGCGGATCTTTACAAAATAATTTTCATTAAATTAATTTTAGATAAAATCATATATTAATATTTTTAGATATTCAGTATTTTTATTTGTGTATTTGTATTTATAAAAAAAAAATAACCCATCAATCTTCCCAATTCTTCCTCCTCTTCTTCTCTCTCTTCTATTTCTCTCCTTTTGCTCCAATCCCATATCCCCCAATTCTTTCTCTATTATCCTCTTCCTTGCTTCACATTTCAAGCCACTACAGCTGACTCCTTCTCCACCACCTCAACAAGCAATGCTGGAGCCACATGAGCTTGGGCATAACAAAAGCAACAAACAAGAAGTAGCAACACTAGCAAAGCATTGAACAATAGGTGGTTAATGTTTGGCCATTGCGAGCTCAGTCGATTACCAGCAAGCGATAATCGACCTATGATGGAGCTTTTTTGGACTTTACTCTCTCCGATTTGCAACTCTTTATTTGGTATAAATTTTTAGAAACTCTAACTTTGTTTTGAGTAATTTGGAATGAATTAGCTTATGATAAACAAAATTGGTTGTTTGATTATGTATATATATGTTGTATGATTGATTTAGAGTGGTTAATTGTAGTGTATATGGTTGATTTGTGAAAATTAAAATTTTGAACCAATCATGTCCGAATTTTTTTCAGATTCATTTGGTTAATCTATTTTTGATAAATTGATTATATAATATGATGTAAAATGTATCTAATTTCATATTGGAATTGCCAATCTGAAAAATTTATGTGGAATTAATTGAAATTGTATTTATAGGTCAAAATCCATGTGTAACAAAATTAAATTGCATATTCAACTGATTTCACAATATGATTTGAAATGTATATCATTTTATGTTGGAAGTGTCAATTTGAAAAAAAAATATGTAAAATCAATCCGAATTGGGTTTTTATGTTTAAACTCTTGTGCATCTAAATTGGATTGTATAATTGAGTTATTTTATTCAATTGATTATATAATTTATATTATAATATATTTAATTACAATCTCAAACCATCAATTTAAATATTTTAATGAGAATTGACCGGATTAGGATGTTGGACTTAAAAATTCTAATTGTGTTAAATTATCTTTTTTTATTAGTTTTGATCAATTGATTATATAATATGTTATCAAATATGTATAATTTTAATTCTAAACATTCAATTAAATTAATAAATTTTAATTGAATTATATTTTTAGGCCTAAAACCCTATATTTCAAATAAAATCATGAAATTGTTATTTGTATAATTAGTTTTCTAAAATTAAATTTATAGAAATAGTTGAAATGACTTTAATTAAATTTTAACACCTTCAATAGTAACTAATTGATTTGAATTTTTTGAGTTTGTTTATTGGGCTTTAAAACCCTAATTTTGGAAAACTATTATCTTGAATTGGCTAATCTTAAGACTATTTTGTTGAAATTGATTATCTAGATTTATTTAAAATTAATTTAATTATAGTCTTAAGCTATCAATTTAAGGTAATCAAAGTTAATTAGTTGGTTTGCAATTCTGGCTTTAAAACCCTAATTTTCAGAGATAGTTTTATGAAAATAATTTTCTTATGCTTATTTTACCTAGCATATTATTAGCTTTGATTTAAAATATTTTTATTTTTATTTTTATCTTATCAGGTTGGATTGGTTCTATAAAAATAGTTGATTTTTCTCTTTTTTAGTAAAACATAATTAGTAAGTCATTTTTGATTAACTTGTACTCTATATCCTTTTCGCAGTTTTAAAAATCAATTTGAAATACCCTATATGATATGTATTAAACTCGATTTAGTTAATTCTTAATTTCAAATCTTAATAGAGATACACTTGTAATTCTTAGGTTAATAACATGTTTCCCAAAAAAGGCCATATGTGTCTCTCTTTATTGGTTAAATTATAATATTTGAATTATTGATCAATAAGGTTGTTTCTAATCTATTCTTATGATTTCTATCTGGGATCTAAGAAAACATTATCCTATATTGTCAAGGCCTTGATATGTTTCTCTCTTTTTCAATTTTCTTATCTAGCTTCGGATATAGGTAAGTCATTACTTATCGTTACTTATGGTGGAATCTGAAATATATGCATTCTTGAAGTGGAAGGTGATGAGTATGCATTATGGCTATTTAAGTATGTAAAGCATATATTATGCTTTTGTGTGGTAATTCTTTGTATGTATGAGTTTATAACTTCAATGCGAACACATGTTAATAAGCCTCTTGAATATTGTATGTATTTGAGTACGAGAAGGGTTGAGCATGATTATATGGTTAACATGTTCAACTAATTATGAAATATTTGGTGATTTTAGAGTATGTTCTAATGTATCTAAATTATAATTGGTTTATAAAACTATAACCTTAATTGACTATGGATTGAAATTGTTTGATATCTCAAGTTGGATTTTATGCCTTGGAATTATTCGGCTTTAATGTCACCTAGATTGGTCAGGCTTTAATGCCACCTGGAATTGATCGGCCTTAATGCCACCTGGAATTGGCTCGACTTTAATGTCACTTAGACTGGATCAACTTTAATGCCACTTAGAATGAATATAATAATATAAATTTATTATTTTGATGGAAGTGATTTAAATGTTATTATTTAGGCCTCATTTACGACTAGTTAAATCTTTAAATAAGACATTAATTGCTTAAAGTAAAAGATCTTCAGTATACAATTATCCTACTTAGGGTAAATATCTAAGTTAGGAATGGTATTCACATGGTACCATTCTAATGTTTTTCTCTTCTGTGATCTTCGGTGCTTTACGAAGCCTAGAGAGGCCCTTTTCTACTCTATAGGTGTTTTGATATATTTTGGCTCTATAAGGGGTATGCATACTTAAGTGATTAGGTGTCTTATTTATTGGTGGTTTAGTTAAATTTTTAGATGGGCCAGCTAGGGATAATATTGTTCGAGGACTAAATTAGTTGTTATGATATATTTGAGTCTTTATCCTCAAGATAATATAATCAAATAGTCATGATCACGATAATAAAACATAATAATGGATTATTCTTGTTCATCCATGGACCTTATATTTCATTATCCTAAGCATGTTACTTATTTATCTTTTTACAGTTGTGACACCTATCTTTACATAGTTTTCATATGATCTATTCTTTAAAACGCATGTGAGCCTTATGTGTAGAATGACATCTTATAGAATAGTTGTATTAATCAACATGTATTCATGATTCATTATATGCTCATACCTTATGTGTTGCCATATCTAATCTTGTATTTCTAAGCATGAACCCTTTACCCTGTGTTTTATAGTATGTCAATGCATGTCTCATATGTTATCTGTTACTACCCCATGTATTATGGATAATTATAACTGAAATATTTCATATGGACATGCTTTAATTTAGCTATCTTATGCACGTCGCGCTCTTGTCATTTATATACAAATTTCCTTAATACTTATTGAGCAGGTAATTAATAACTTCTTATATACTTTGTGAAATCATATGAGTAGTCATTAGCGGAATGGTTTTTTTATCACATGTATAATTGAGTGATGGTATTATAAGTTAAAGGTTACCATGTTGTATATACGTTATATTTCCTCCCATAAGTTAGGTAGCAGTTATTTACTTAGTACTGAACCCGTACAAACACTGCCTTGGTTGAATTGGTCCCTTAATGATCCACTGATGGTGGGAAGCAAACCTCTTGTTTAGGCTTGAGATAGAATGTTATTGATGGGTTGAAGGCTTAGATTTGAGAGAGTAGGCAACCTAGAGTTTTATCCCTTGGGGATTTATTATTATTTTCTTTTAAAAAAATCAAGTGTTGTATTAAAAATGTAATGGTATTATAATCAAATTTAATTTTCCATTACTTTTCTAAGCTTTTAAAATCCAAGGTTTTTTCATAGGTTTTTTCCTTAATTTGATCAACGATAATTTTATCCGGTGAAAATTTTCACTTGTCATCTACTATTGGATATCTCATTGTGGGAATTTATCCTCACGGCATAAATGTTATTTGAATTTTATTGGAAAGGTTTATCCTTACATCTAGTATGAGATAGATAATAGACATTTATCTTGTGTTAGGTATGATGGTAGCATTCTCAATTTTTTATTTTAGCTTATGCATTATTCTGTTAAATAAAATTTTTATGGAGTGAATTTTGAGAGTGTTACAATTTTAATTTAGAAGCCTTTCTTCTCAAGAAATTGTATATTATTTTAATGTTGTGAGAGTTCTATTGGTCAATATTTGAGATCTTGAAAAATATTGTATGTAATACTCCAAAATATCAATTAATATTAAATATGATTTATTTATATTTTAACTTAAAACTTAAATATTAGCTGAACTAATTTGTAAACATTTCACCTATAAATCTAGATTAATTATTAAATTAATTAATCATACTTTTTATTTTTTCTTTTTTATTTAAATCCAATCTAAAACCTATAAATTTTACCTTAGTTTACTCTTCTTAATTAGATACCCTAAACCCGAATAAATATATTTTATCTTAATTCCAAATTTAATCTAATTATAATTCAACACCTAAATTTATTTATTTTTCTTTATTTTTCCCTTTCCCCTCTTTCTTCCTTCTCTATTTTTATTTTATTCTCTTTTTATTTATCTCCCCGCACCTAACCCACTCTTTTCTTCTCCTTAGCCCACCAATTGCACCAACCCAACCCTTTCTTTTCTTTTCCTCTTCTGAACCCATCCCACCTCTTCCTTCACCTCCCTTCTCCCCTACCTAGATCCCATACACCAAAACACACCCAACCCCTATCTTATTCCCTTTCCTTTTCAAGCCCAAATAACCCCTACTTCCCTCCTCTTATGCCTTTCCCTTACACATCCAACCTCATTTGCCACTACCTCCCTACACCCTGCACCTCTGTCTCCACCCATCCTTTTTCTCTATAACTCCCATATGCCCCCCATTCACATGCCTAATCGCCCTCTTCCCTACCTTTTTCTTATTATCTTTCCTTTAAATCCCTCATCCTCTTGTTGAGATACCCCAGTCTCTTGCCCTATTTTCACCGCCTACCAAAACCTCATCCAAAACCACCTTAGCCTCCCTTGTATTTATCCTTCTTCCTTCTTTGTGCCTATGTCTCTATTTTCTTTCTCACAAACCTATCCACCCCTGCCTCCCTACATCACCATCCTATGTAGTCCCTTAACTCCGTCATTATAGCCTCCCCCATCCTGGCTCCAACTACCATCACCATCAGCAACCCCGACTACCTCTTCCTCTTCTCCTTCTTCCCTTCCTCCTCCCTTCTCTGTGATTCTCTTCCTACACACTATCTCCTCTGCCAATCAAGATGCCCAAAACCATCACCTCCTACCTATATTTTTCTCTTCCTTGAGTCTTCCCAACTCCAACCATCACCCGTGAAACCTCCTTGTACAATCAAGCCACAACCACACCATCACCCAACCACTTCTACCCTTGCACTGTGCCTCCCTTTCCACAACTGAAACTAGCCTCTTTCCCCAACTATGCTAACCATCGCTAGGTGCCAGTGGCCTCACCACCACTATGTCTCCATTGTGCACCTTACCCCCAGTCGCTACCACCGACATCCATCTCTCCCCCAATAAGCTCCCTACATAATTCCTTTCCTCATGTTGCATGCAACATAGGCAACTTGCATGTGTACGTAAGTATATTCTCTGCCCATTTTAACATCAAAGGAATTTGGATAATTTACTATTTGATAATTATTTTAATAAAAAAAATATTATTTTACTTATTAACTATTCATATGGTTAATATGGTATTATTTTTTTAGGTATAAAAGTTTAATTAGTGAAGCCTAATAAATTTTACTAGGTTACCCATATTTTGTGCTTTTTTATGAAAATTAGATAATCCGTATACTCTACTAAAATATGAGATATTACATAATAGTTCATTAGGGTTTTTGATGTATAAATTATATTAAGCATATTTACTAAGTTTTAATATGCAAATTTGTATAAATTATTATGTGTATGAATGTTGGATAAAATAGGTTAAATGATGAAAATAGATTATGTATGTCACATATGTCTAATATGATAGGTTGAGCATGCTTATACATATTGTTAGCATAATTAGTTGTAACACCCTTAAAATTCACAGTTGAAATTTTTTATTTGTTAAGAAAAATCATACACCAAATAGGGGGCACTACTACCATAATCAGTACAAGTATGGCCCTTGACCAGCCTCATACTAACCACAAGGCTGAAAGATAATGCGGAACAGTAACAGGAGATCATTAAATACATAAGTAATTCAACATTAAATACAAAAAATACTAAAGTGTGCAAAAGTTAAAGTTAATACATTAGTGAAATGAAATACAAGATAACATCCCACTACGGGGGAATAAAAACAACAAAAACATAAAAAGGTAAGTAGTATAGAGAACACCCTCTCTGGCCCAAACCCTAGGATATCAAAACATCACTCTATCCCAAGCAGCTCATTGTAAACATCAAAGTCCTCTAGGACCTCGTCGCCTACCTATATAGACTCGGAAGGGGATATTGCTCGTTGGAATGAGCAGAGCTCATGATAGGAGTGATCACTATGCTACGTACTAAATAAGGTAATCATATAGCTAAGATAAGGGATAACACATAAAATACAGATAATATACATGTGGTAGGTTTTATTAGATTAATTACCATTATCTCACATGAGTACAGAGACCTCACTATTATGGTCAGTGGAACAAAAAATAACTACTCTAAGGTAGAACACACCTGACCACTATTATAGCCAGCGGAACGGTAAACATAAACATCTCTAGTGTAAAAAGCACCTAGCCACTATTATAACTAGTGGAACACTAAACATCCTAAGTCTAGTCCTGTGGTGTTTTACTATAAGTAGTTAGTATCTATTCTATAAATTATTATCATCTATGGGTTTAATTTATTGAGCTCGGAACCCACACTACTATAATAAGTGGAACAAGAATACTACTCTAGGGAAAAAAAAGTGCATAGTCACTATTATAATCGATGGAACGGTAACATGTACATATCCAGGGTAAAATACTCCTAGCCATTATTATAGCTGATGGAACGACAATATTCAAAGTCTAGCTAAACTCAATAATCTTTCACTTTAAATGATTAGTATTTTATTCATATCTTATTCAACAAATAACCCCCACTTAGACATGCACACCCCAATGACACTCTCAACTTATTACCACTTTACCAACCCGGACTCCCTAAAATATCCTATCTCTTAACCTAGGATCTATACATCCTCCAAGACTCTAGGACCCCCATACACCTTTCACCATCCTCACAGTGAACTCATAAACCTCATATATATGGGTCAAGGCCCACTTCCCCATTTCTCTATCCATACTCATTATTGCCCACTAGGATTTCCCTTAAAACCTTAATACAGCTTGTGTGGCCCTCGCCTCTCCTCTTCTTACTTGGCCCACATTCTCCCTTAATTCCAACCCCATCACTATACTTAACCCAACTCCAAACCATACAATCCAACTTTTAAACTCCCACATGTGATAATGATACCCTAGTTGGTCACCCCTAAAAACTCTACAACTCTACCCTCTATTTGACTTGACTCACACCCTCCATATGTCAAACCCCTCATCACAACACAAATGTCCAACTAACCTTCTCACCCTTTCCTTATAATTCCCCTATCATTAGGGTCCCCACCCAAAAAAAACCCTAGTTTAAGTTCCCATACACATTTTCATCAACCCATATACTAAATCTTTTTTCAAGTACACATACTTAACCCTTAAACAAGATTTTCCCAAGTGAATCTTTCCCCCATGAAAATCACATACACGCCATGTAAGGCTCACACTTCCTATACAATATTTTACCCTAACCTCTCATTTTATTATTTTCTCTACCATATTTCATGAAAAACTAAGGACATTCTCCACACATCACCTCAATCACTCCACCCTCTTTATTTTCTTTAATCGCCCATAACTACTCAAACCCACCTAATGCATCTAAGCATACATATCATAATATTTCAACCATACATAAGAACATGTCCATCCATAACAAGTTACAAACACACATACAACATATAATAAAAATCGATGTCGAGTGGAAGAAAGAGGAAGGTCAACCGATGGGAGGTAGGTGTTAGGAGGAGAGGAGTGTTGAGGCTGTGAAAAAGGAAATTGATGTTCAAGAAATTGAACATGACGATTGGAATAAAGTCTATTAGCAGAGGGATCAAAGTACAAGTATGCACTTTTACTGGATGAGTAACCAAGAAACACACAGGGGGTAGATTTAGGAGCAAGTTTTGATTTAGTGTATGGTTTAAGCTAAGGAAAACAAAGACAACCAAATACCCGAAGTTTGGAATAATTAGGTTTTTCACCAAATAAAACTTCATATGGAGTAGACATACGAAACAAAGGAGTAGGATGACGATTGATAAGATAAGCTACAATTTGAAGGGCATAAGACCAAAAATGATAAGGAAGGGAAGCTTGATGGAGTAGACAGCGAGCGGTTTCAACAAGGTGATGGTGTTTGCGTTCAGAGGTGCCATTGTGTTCAGGTGTGTGGGGAGGAGTGGTGAGATGGGAAATTCCATGGGAAGTTAAGAAAGATTGAAGTTTGAGAAACTCACCACCATTGTCACTGTAGAGAGTTTTAATTTTGCAATTGAATTTATTTTCAGCTAGTGCCTTGAAAGCTGAAAAATAGAAAAGACATCGAATTTAAGCTTGATAGGGCATAGCCACATATGTTTGGAAAAATGATCAATAAAAATGACATAGTAATGAAAATGGGCAACAGATTGAATGGGGACTGGGCCCCAAACATCTGTATATATAATATCAAGAGGACGAATAGACCTAATAGTAGACTGATGGAAAGGTAATTTATGGCTTTTATTAGAAAAACATTAAGTATATGGATCAAGAATATTTCTAGAAACATATAAGTTGTGGCGGTTGACAATGTGAGTAAGCGTCTTGGGAGCGGGATAACCTAGGCGAGCATGCCATTGAGTGAGACTTGGTCGAAGAGAAACATGAGAAGCGTGAGGATGGATATGATGAGGAAGCTTGTAGACATTATCTTCATTTGGTCCCCTTAAGAGAAGCGCCCCCGTGCCCAGATGTTTGATATCAAAATGAGAGGGGAAGAATTCAATCGAAACATGATTAGTGTTGCAAAGTTGAGATACAGATAATAAGTTAGTGCTAATCTTAGGAACAAAGAGGATGTTAGATACTTTAGAGGCATAGAGGAGGTGGAAATGACAGTAGACCTAGTATGTGAGATAGGCAAACCTTGTCCATCAGCAACATGAAAACTGTTTGGACCATTGTAAGGTGTGGTTAAATATAAATTGGCAAAATCATTTGTAACATGGTGAGAGGCCTCGGAATCCATGAGCCAAGTTTTATCAGAGGCAGCAGAAGTAGTGGCAACATGTGCAGTAGGTGACTATCTCTTAGGAGGATATCCTTTGATTTTATAGTAGGTTTTGGCACTGTGACCTTTCTTTTCACAGAATTGACAAATAAGAGGAGCAGAGGAGGAATCACTTGAATGTCTACGATGTGAATTGTTGTCACCAGGTACTAAACCGAGAAGCCCATCAGAATGATGTTTAGAGCGTGAATTTGAAGAAGAATTATGTTTGACATAATGAGCAGTGATGGGAGTGGAGCTTTGAAGTCATTCTTCCCTCTGTAAGAACAATTCATAATCAACAAGAATATCAAATAAGCCATCAAACGTGATGGGATTTTCCCGAGTACGAATAAATGCAGTTAACTCCCTAAAAGATGGACCAAGACCGCTGAGAGTATAGATGACAAGATCAAGATCATCAAGAGGATAGCCAATAAGAGATAGTTCATTGGAAAGAACCTTAATTGAATTTAAATAATATGTGACTGATGATGTGCCTTTGGTGATGGAAGCCAAACGCTCCTTGAGAGACATAACTCTGGATTGGGATCGATTGGCATAGGCATGTTGAAGTTTGGTCCAAGCTTTTGTGGAAGTTTCTGCTGAACTCATGATGCTTCTAGCATCACTTTCGCAAGAGCTGAGAAGAGCAAGATAGAGGAGTTGATCTTGGCGTACCTAGTATAGATGTGAGTAGGGTTCGATATTTCTGCATTATCTTGAATTATGGTTGGAGGAGGACAGGGTTGTGTGCCATTAACGTAGCTAACAAGATCATTGCCAATGAGGAGAGACTTGAATTGTTTATGCCATGTCGGGTAATTAGTTCCATCAAGTTTGATAGGTAAGTGAGTGACTGTATTAATCTGAATAAGATCTTTAGGATTGAAGGAGAGTGATGAATTAGTGGATGTTGATGATTCAGAGTCCATGGATGAGTTAAAAAAAATGTTGGTTAAAGCTTTTGGAGCTCTGATACCATATAGGAAAATAAAGTTGAGAAGAAGAATTTTTACTTTTTCAATGTATCACAGCAGGTACATACGTTGCTATATATAATTATAGCAGCAGTAGTAACTTTTTTGTTACTGTGATTACAGAGGTAATTTGCAGTTCAAAAATATTATCTATAACTAACAATATTAGACTACGTAATTATCTAAGACTTAGTTAAGTGATGTTGACTCCTTCTCATCCTGAACCTACGGTAACAACTCCAACAGTACGCTGGGGTGTCGATGGTTGCCCTGGCTGGGGTTCCATGAAATGGTCGAGGGATGGGTTTAACTAAAAGGAATAGGGGAGCAGTTGGTTGTAGGGTCAAAAATGGCAGGGTGGCAGCTACTGGGATAGAGGAAGCTTGGCGAATGGGATTGTGAAGGTGAGGGAGGTCGGGGCTTACATAGTTGGTGTGTTCCGGTGCTGCGTGAGGTAGAGGGCTGGTGGTGGTGTTGGTCGAGGGCGCGGAAGCAAGGAGGAGAGGGTGGTCGGCGGTTTTACGATGGTGTTGGGGTGCTGGAAACAAACGGGACAGGGAAGGGAGTAAGGGCTGTAGGGAAAGTCGGGTGACGGGTTGGAGAACGAGAGAAGGAGAGACAAGGAGAAGGCTGGGGCTGGGGTTGAGAGGTGTGGGTAGCCGGCTATTTGGTTGGGAAACCAGAAAAAAATAGAGAGGGGAGTAAGGGTGTTGTTTGGTTGTTCGACCGGGAAGGCGTCGAAAGTAACAGAAGGGGAGGGAAGGTTGTGTGTGTGATTGTGTGCATGTAGAGAGCTGGAAGGAACAGGAGTTGGGGGCTGTTTGGGCTGGGTAGAGTGGGCATCCTGTGTGGTGTGTGTATGTGTGTATAAATGCAGGAGGTGGAGTAAAGGAAGAAGGTGAGCGAGATAAAAATTTATATATATATTTATATATCTTATTTTAAATTTAGTCCGGATAAATTAAAATATCGGATAGAAAAATAATTCGATCTGAAATAGATTTAAATAAAACAAAAAAGATAAAAATAATCATGAATAAATTTTAGGAATTTATTTTTAGGTTACGGATCAAAAGATTATCAATAAAATCATTTAACATAAGATTTACGGGTTTAACTAGAAGTAAATTAAATAATCTAATTTCTAATAAAATTTTAACCTGATTAAATTTATAACTAAGCCATCAAAATAATATGAAAATAATAATAACACTTTTAAAATTAAACCTCCTAAAATAATAATTATAGCTAAACATATGATTATTAATTTATAATGATGGTTTTGAAAAACAGAGTATTACAATAAGGGAGATTATTTACAATGGGATCTAAATACAGTTGTGTCATAGATAAAGTATGAATTGTAAAACACTAGTATAATGACCTTAAGCGTATATTTTTGTTTACTAGTCTCGCTAATGATGAATTCATAGGCATGGTGGTTGCATAGTTTTGTTATAATGATGGTTTTATTAAATCATGGTTGTTGGATCTGATGATTAGATTCTTAATTATGCTTATCTTTTTCTTAAAAAAACATATATTTTGAATCGATGTTTGCTAATCTTGATATTTATTTAGGACTAGGAGTATAGTTGAGGATGATGTTAATGTTTTTCATGATGATGATGAGGATGATGATGATGACTAATGATTAATGGGTAGTTGATTTTTTGAGAAGAACATAGCTTTCTTAGTTTTTTATGTCTTTTTAAACAAGAGCATGTGATGATCGAGGTCATTTGGATATTTTGAGCATTAGTTTATCTTTTTGACACCTAAAAGGGAAAAATTACACATGTTGTATTGATGATCATATTGGATTTTCCATTGATATTGATATTTTATTAATTTATGTATAAGATGTGTGTATAAACAAATTTCACTATAAATATAGCTAGTTATATATAAAATAATGCTTGAGATACTGTTATTGTAAATATGTCTCATCTTTGGTAGCAAAATAATTGCAAAAAAATAGATATTGCCTAGGCTATTATTTATCATTGGTAACAAACCAAGTGTTGTTAAATATAATGTAAAATTGATAACAACAAGAAACTATCAAAATTATGCATCAATAGCAACAAAAAATGTTGCAAAAAATAAAAGATTTTTTTGTAACAACACGTTGTTATAAAAATAGTTTAAAATTTTCTGTCCTAATTGACATCTCAAAAAATTCTAATATAGTTTTTTAAGTCATTTATATTGAATCCGAGCCTTTCATAGATCTTTTATCTGGTTGCTAAAAATATATATTTTTACACAATTTCTCCCATCTCAGCGTTTTTACTCTTTCAAACTCGTTTTAAACTTAAAAATCATTCCTAAGATTATTTCCTAGCACATTCTTTCACTTCGATGCTTTGTGTTTCATGCTTTTTGTTAATTATTTTATTGGGTGCATAAAGATTTTATTCTTTCATTCAAAATTACAATTTGTATTTTTTTTCTATTGTAAAATGTTTCTCTCTCATTTCCACCTACATAAAAATTTTCCACACTTATAAAAATTTTAAGCTTAGACGTGCATCTTAGAAGTTTCTAAGTTCGTATGTGCCTTATGAAATGCTTAGTTGCAAAAATTTCCATAACCATGACAAATATTTTTAACCGATTTGAGCTTTAAAATATTTTTAAGGTCAAATATTTTTACATAACTGACTTCATAAAAAAATCCTACATCAATCCATATCATTTTAGACCATTCGTTATTTTTTCTCACGTTCATGAAAAAATGTGTTTCGGTTGGTTATATGATTTTGTCGTTTTTGCTCATTTTTCATCCTTCAAGTTTCAAACCAATAGTAATACCTAATATTTGCATATATTTATGTTCCTAAAATTATTTTGCACCCCCTTCCCATATTTTTTCTAAAAAAATTTGGAGCTCTGTGCTAATTTTTTTAAAACACCTATTATTGGACATTCTTTATATTTTAAATCATTAAAATAATTATAACCAACTTCCTAACTATATCTTTATATATTAAACAATAATTAACCTAAAATGTATTTGATTGCTATCATGGTTAACCTTGGTTAACTAGAATCCTAGATAAAGAGTGCATGAATCATAACTTTTGTCCTCTAAACTAATACCACACCTAACCAATTTCATTTAGGTGTAAAACAAGCAAGACTATGCTAGATTTTCCCCTATTTTATTTTATTTATCCAGCCAAAATTGTCCTGTAATCCCATTAACCTACGTATCATTTTCCCTCACATTTTAGAATCATACCTCCCTATTACAACCTATTATTTTCCTCTCTGTCAAGCTCATTCCAGTCCAAAAACCTTTCCCTTCTCTTTTATTTTCTCTCTGATTTTTTTATGGCCAGTATACCTCATAACCTCTCTCTTCCATTACCCAATTAATCTTCCCTTTTTCTTGTTGATTTCCCTGAATTTTTCTCCATAGGTTGCAGAAAAAATTACCACTTGAAGCATTCTTATGACCCTAGTTTCACAGCCAACAACCACCTAACTTCTTTCCCCTTTTCCTAACTTCTTGGTGTTGAGTAATGGTGGTATTATAGGCTTTTAAGGGGTTTTTTAATCTACAACACTTTGGCCAAAAAAATACACTCTCCAACCCCTCCTTGTCTACTTCCATTTTTGCATCATAAATTCTACTCTCTTTCCATTCTTTCCTTGGTAAGCTTCACTTAAAATTTTCTAACTCCTTACTGTAATTTTTAGGTGGTCCCAATGTGGTAGAAGGATGATTTGGTTAGAAAATATTTTCTTAATTTAAGAATTAGTGAGAGTTAAGCTTGGATTATGCTTAAGATATAAGATTTATGTGTTTTCTTGGATTTTAATTTCAAGCATAGTGCATAATTATATTTTATATGATAATATGTTTTCCATATGTAGCATGTCATTCTTTGTATGATTTTATGATTTTCAAAGCATTAAAATGTTAACATATTTTGTATTATTATTTTATTTGGGAATATATGAGTAGAAAATATGTTATAAATTATGAAAATATATATGCTTAGTACTATTATGGCAATAAATTTTTTAACATGTATATTCATGTTTTTTATGAAAATAATTAAGTTTCGGTGAAGTTAGCATTTTTGCCTTATGACGACTCTCAACCATAAAGCCTTAGCGTAGGTTACTATTATTTTTAAATATAATGATTACAAGGTGTGTCATAGTATATATTAGGTTTGGTGTGAATATGGGTTAAATTGGTGATAAAGGTGTTTTTGAAATTTTCAAAATTAGCAACTACAAAGTATGTGATAATGTTTTATGATGAGCAAACAATCTTACCTTTTTTGACTCACAGGTGCACGATGAATTTTTTGATGACTGTGTGGTTGCTTTTGACTTCGTATCTATACAGTAATGTTTATTTATGGGATTGAGCATGGAGCCATTGTTGACCAGTATGATAGTGTTAACTTGGATAAATTTTTGAATTCTTGTGTTCGTGTATCCCCTTGTTGTGTTTTGAGTAGTATATTTAGAGTTGATCTCCTAACACTTTTTATTTCCACATTACTTATACCACATCACATTCTCTCTTTATTTCCTTGTTCAAGTTTATGTTTTTATATATAGCCTCATACTTGATATGGAAACAGTATGAAATTTAGACACATGTTAAGTATGGTGATAACACTATTAATTTTTAATTAAGCTTTTGTAAAATAAATTTTTTTGGTTGTAAATTTTGATGTGTTATAAAAAATAAACTTATGCTTGAACATTTATGTATATAATTTATGACAACAAATCTATATTTAGCCACAAAGTTGTCGTTACAAAGCAATAATGTTTTTGTTAATGGCAAATACTCATTACAAAAACCTTTAGTTATGTTCTAATATATAATAAGGGCTTGTTGTTGCTAAAAAATATTTTTGGTAATGACCTATTCTATTGCCATAAATCAAATTTCTTGAAGTGAAGTTTTTGATTCATTAGTTCTGAATTATATTGGATGAACTACAAGATAATCTAGCCTAGTTAGTATTATAATTTCAGTTTAAATACAAGTTATTTTATATATTAAATATTGATTTTTTTCAAAGATAATTTATGTATGTTCTTTTTGTAATTGTTTTATTTTATTTTTCATTGAAAATAGTTGAAATTTGGATGTCACCAAATACATATAATATATAATCCTTTTTTGGGTGTCCAAAAAATCAATTATCCAATATGATTAAAAGTAGATACGGATATAGGTAATCCAATATCTGACCATATTGGATATTTGGAGAAAAAAATAAATGGAATATGGATATTCAATTTTCTACACCTATAATCTCCACAATTAAAATATTTTATTTTAAAACAAGGTCTTCAAGGATCAAAACATGAAAACAGGGAGTGTTACTACTATTTCTAGTATAAGTCTAACAATTACACACTATTATTGTATGAAACATTAATCAAAAAGGCTTAAAAAAGTACAAAAAAGAGAAGATAAATGAAATAAATGATATTATTATACAACAAAAGATGTTCAAAAGATAGATGGAATCTTGAGACAATGGAAGGTAAATGATACAGAGGAATACATTAGGGATACAAAAGGTCCCAAAGGAACACATTGGACCACCGGATAGCTATAAATTTAAACCAAACCCAAAATTTGGGAGATCTTCCTCCGGATTGTGACCACCTAAATCCCGCATCAAAACATCTAAAGAAGCATAGCATCAGTATAACACATGTTGAGTAAAGATAATCTCCCAATAGATATAGTATGAACAACATAGGAAATGGTAGTACACATAAATAAAACACACAATACTAGATGATAATCATGTGAGATATAATAATAAAGCAGTAAGGAAGCACATTGCATATCATAATAATAATACTTACTATGTACAAAGAATGCATCAAAAGATGACAAATACATACTCTATAACATTTTATGGAGGCCAACTTTATTATTATTATTATTATTATTATTATTATTATTATTATTATTATTATTATTATTATTATTATTATTATTATTATTCACTTTAATACTTATTATTTATGGAGGATGCACCATAAGATAATGAATACATACTATAACATTATATGGTTCCACACCAAGACCAACATATTCTAATTATTATTACTCACTAGTATCTAGAATGGATTATATATTACACTTAACGTGTATAAAAAAATGAAAATGGATTATACTTAATAAAGAGATTTGGATAATTTCTTTTTTAGGAAAATGTAGATTTCATTAATAAAGAAGAGATAAAAACATACAAAGAACATCTCTTACATAATATACAAAGACATTTTATGGAAAAAATTTTGTCTTATAAGATGTTTCATCTATTTGGTTATCCACTTATTATCTAATGTGAAAGTACGTGCTATTTGTATCCTTGTTTCGACAGTATTATTTCTTTGCTCAATATTTAGTGTCCTGACCACCTGTTTTATAGGTGCTTCTCATTCCCACAAGCAAGAGACCTTAATTTTTATGTGTAGATCTCAGAAGATCCACTAGATGATTATATTGCATATGATGTTTTATGTGGGGATGAGTGACTTCATATGTACTAAAGGTTGGGTGAAGATTACTTATTATCCTGTACATGTATTTAACCAGATACCTTTTTGAACTATTGATCTGTGGTATCCCTTTTTTGTATTTTATATTGTTAACTCGGAGTTAAACTCCAACCTCATTATTATATTATAAATATTTCTTTTGTATTCTAATTTCCATGTGATGGAGAGTTATGCCTCAACCTCTTAGGCTTATTTTTATCTATCTTGTCTAAATTTATTGGTGTTGGTTTAATATCATCTAACACATTTTATCTTATTATAATTATGACTATATTTATGATTATGATTATGCTAATGATGACTACTATTATACTTATTAAGAATAACATTAAACATAATTATAAATAATTAAACATTATTCATATTAAGTATTTCATAAATATTGCTTAAATGTTATGAAATCAATAATAATAATAATATCATTTATTATTATTGCTAGAATTAATTATAACTATTTGAAAGAATTATGATTAGGAATATAATTAAATTAAAAGTTATTATCATTTTTTATATTTATAATGTCATTTAAAATGTTTAATTATTATTATTATTAGTTGTTAATATTATTATTTATTATTATAAAATTTTACTATTATAAAATGAATATTTATATTCTTACTTATTATTTATATTATTATAAAATAATACTAATATATCATATATATTTATTATTGGTACCAATAGAATTAATAATTTTTAATTATAATTATTAAGTTAGTAATTATGATTAATAATGTAACACCCCAAAATTTATATATATTTTTTTTTACTTATAGCTTAAACCGTAAATTCTGGAAATGTTACCGCCACACTTAGTACCAGACCGGTTCACTCCTACCGTTCCAATACTAAGTGCTAAGGCTAAAGAAACAACTCAGTAAGCATTAATGGATAATCCAAATTCAAAGATACGGAAATCAGGTACGCACAATTCTTTATTCAATTCCGAATACGAGGGTAGTTTTTTTTTCTAGGAAAGAGAAATAACTACAATAATGAAGTAGTTTCGAAAGTACTATTTATAAATAGATAAGATAGTAATAATAGTTTAAAGGAATGCCGGCCACGTCACTCTGATAATCAATCCATCCCGATCATCACTTGTCCCCACTTGATGTCCCATAGACATCTATAGCATCATAATACATATCTCCTACCTGCAGGAAATCAGATGGACCTTCTACTCGTTGGAATGAGCAGCACCCATGAAACGGGTGATCAGTATGCTACGTACTGAGTAAGGTAACCGAGCACTAAGGCCAACACATAACATATAAATCATGCAGACATAGAGGAGTACAATCATAAGTACATAGGATCAACCCGGTAAAAGTACAAGGCCCATTCATAGTCTGGATTTATTACTTATTTAATCTATGATTAGATTTCATTTCATACCATTCCTTTTTATCAATTCCATGCGAGCACAAGAGCACCCCCACTATTATAACCGGTGGGCCGGTCACACATAGGGCATCATGCCCTAACCACTATTATTACCGGTGGATCGGTCACACATATAGGGTAGAAACCCTAACCACTATTCCTAACCGGTGGATCGGCTCGGCTCCGTCTCGCATGATGTTCCACTGTAAGTAATTAATGTCTTTTACTTACCTTAACAAAACTTTGGTTTATTTTCATTGAGATCGGGAACCCCCACTATTATAACCGGTGGGCCGGTCACAATAGGACATCATGTCCTAACCACTATTATTACCGGTGGATCGGTCACAATAGGGTAAAACCTTAACCACTATTTTAACCGGTGGATCGGTCGCATATAGGGTAAAACCCTAACCACTATTTCTGACCGGTGGATCGGCTGGTCCCGTCTCAATATCTTCCTCTTTAAGTGAATAGTATCTTAAGTATCTTATTCACAAGTTTGACTCAAACACGCATGACTGGCTTCTACTTTCCTCATCTTCCAATCCCAGTTAACCACCACCATTAACATTAATCCTGACCTTTCCTAACTCTCATGAGAACTCCACTTCCACCTAAGCCCTACTCCATGCAAACCCTAGCTTCATGTAAACCCTGCTCCCATGCAAACCCTAACTTCATGTAAACCCTATACCC
This sequence comes from Tamarix austromongolica, assembly GCA_039764185.1. NCBI lineage: Eukaryota > Viridiplantae > Streptophyta > Magnoliopsida > Caryophyllales > Tamaricaceae > Tamarix > Tamarix austromongolica. Next base: position 78,673,964 of record CM077814.1, on the reverse strand, counting down.
ATGCAAACCCTATATTCACGTAAACCCTACGCCCATGCAAACCCTATATTCACGTAAACCCTACGCCCATGCAAATCTTAACTTCCATGCAATAGTAGCACCACCATGCAAAACCCAAGCATCATGCAACTCATACAAACCCTAACACCGTACAACCCATGCAAAACCCTAACACCGTACAATATATTCATTCCATGCAAAAAAAATCCAACTCCCATGAACTCCCCAATATTATTTTGTAAGTCCATCATGCATGTCTCGAGCCATATCACATTATATTAGTAATATATTTATACACATCATTCTCATGCCACAATCATTTAACGAAACACACCTCAACTTCCATACAAGCTGCATTCATAACAATTACATAATAGTTACATGAAATAAATGATAGATCATCTCACAAGGCATGCATGGCATATAAATCATATATAACACAAATGGCCTTAGCACCCCTTACCTAAAATGTCACCGGTCTTGTAGCAAGTTCCTATACCACTTGAGGGCTTTGGTTAGGCTCACCTACTATGGGAAAATACTAGGATTAGGTTTTCTCTTAAGAATGTTATCATTTCTAACTTATCCCAAGACCTTATTTTTAATTAAAAATTATTATATTAGAATTGACTCTACAAAATACTAGTAAAATATTAATAATAAAAACCAAGGCATTTCAAAATAAAAAGGTGATATAAGGGTTTCTGCCCTTCACCAAAATAATATGAGTAAAGATAATAATAATAATAATAATAATAATAATAATAATAATAATAATAATAATAATAATAATTCTATAATAACTTAAATATTATAAATAAAGATAATATCAATAATAATAATAATAATAATAACAATAACAATAATATCTAAGCTTTAAATTTTAAAGTGGGGTTTCAACCCTACTTATAACTAATGACCTATTATTCATTAATATTAATAATAAAATTAATGACATATATACTAATATTGAAATAATAAAGATAATGATAATATTATTATTAATGGTTATAAGAACAATAGGAATAATAATACTAAAATACATAAGTGTGAATATTAATACAAAATTATGGCCTAATATTTTCCAGAATAATTAATAAAATTTTAATAACAATTATTCTAATAGTTATAATATTAATAATAATAAGAAAAATGATAATAATCATATAATAATTCAATTAATATCTTAAAATTCAGAACTAACAATAAAATTATTTTATTAGCATGCTCCACCCTGCAAGTACAACTCTGCATAAATTTTACATCAAATAATAATATTATTAATAGCAAGGAAATTATTATTATATTCGAATAGTTACCAATAAATAAAAATAAAAATGGAATAATTTACAATAAATAGTAAATAATGTCTAAGGAGGTCTAGGATTTCACCTTGAGTCGGCAGGAATGGGCGGCACCGACGGTGATTAACGGAGGTGGCCGGAAAAAAGATCTAAAAGGAAAAAGATGAAGAAAAAGAGAGAAGGAGCAGGGGAAAAATTAAAATAAGGTTTTGATTCGGTAGAGGAGGATTAGAGGAAGTTTTTGGGTGGTTCAGAGGGCAGTAAAAGTGGTGGAAACGGCGGAGGACGACGACTTAAGGTTTTCTGGGTGAAAATTCCGACGAGGTGAGAAGCAAACTTGGCACGACTATGGAGGCCTACACAAGAGGAATCGAAGGTTAAAAATGGTTTAGTTATCTAGAGAAATTTTCGGGGAAGAAAATGGAATGCTGTGGTGGCGTGGAGGTTGAATCTAAGCAGCAGGGGAAGCGTCTGAAGTCATGGTGGCGGCCAGCCCCTGCTTAGGGTTTTCGGGGGAGAAAACTTCAAAAACTCCTACAACTCGGATTTTTATAGATAGTGAATGGTATAATAGGGTGTTGAAGCTCGACAGGGAGGTAATAAGTGCAAGAATTTGGGTGGCCGGTGGCAGTAATTGATCGGCCATCGTTTGGGTTACTTCGAATTTTTGAGAGGCTGAGGAGAAGAAACGAGCGAGATTCAACGTCCAATAATTATGCCGAATTACTCCTGGAGTTAAGAGGAAGACAATGAGGCAAGAAAAGACCGGTATTAATCATCGAAGCCGAAGAGGCCATTGATGGGGTCGAAGGTTTCGTTGCAGCGTCGGGGGAAGACGGAGGGTGAAGGAAGAAGAAAGAAGATGGGTCGGTCGGCCGAGGAAGGAAAGAAAAGGGGAGAACCGGGCGGGTCGCGCGCCGGTTGAGCCCTCACTTAACGAGACGCAGCGTCTCGACCTACAATCGCCCAAAACGCCGCGTCTGGCGCACGCAAGGAGACGGCCAGCGCCGCTGGGCAGCGGGAGAAGAAAGGAAGAAGAAAAAAAAGAGGATTGGGCCGCGCCTGGCCCAATCGGCGGGGAAAAAAAAGAAAGAGGAAGAAAGAAAAGAAAGAAAAGGAGAAAAGAAAAAGAAAGAGGAAAAAGGAAGAAAATAGGGTTTTGGGTTTAAATAAATTAATTAGAATATTTTGGGTATTTAATATAAAATATTTATTTAACAAAATATTAAATTCCCTTTTTTTTAGGCTAGTTTCGGGTTTTTTTTAAATATTTTCCATAAATTCCATTTTAATTAGCAAAACGCCCTAATTTTATTCCATTAAATTATTTATAAAATTAATATTAATTTGGAACTATTTTATCCTCCTTATTTTAAATAAAATAATTTATTTTGTTAACTTCTAAAATAAAATCCATAACTAGCTAAAATACCCAAATTACTCCTAATTAAAAATAGTAATAATTTTCTTCTTAATTTGTCCTATTTAATTTCCTTTTATTTTAATCAAATAATTTATATTTAATTAACTATCATAGTAAATTTCATTTAAATATACTATTTAAAATTAGAACTTTTCGGGGCATTTCAAATAATTAATAATAATAATAATTGATACTAATGTTTATTTCATTTAATTAATTATTATTAAGTTTATAGGATGTGCTACCTCATATTTTATTACTATAATTCTTATGATATATTATTTATACACGTTATTGTTTGGATTTATGAATTATTTTCGTTAAATTATAATATTATAACGTCATATAATATAATTTTTCTAAGATATTGTTAAATATTTTGAGCACGAGAGTGTAGAATCGCATCCTAAAATTCTCCAAAATGTGTTTTAATTTATACTGATATAAAATAAAAATGATTTTGATTTTACAAATAACCTTAAATTAGGTAAAAATATAAATTTGCACTGGAACTTATCTAATGGTTTCACAAACCAATCGATCGGTTCATCCAGTGATTGGCATGTTTAATCCTAGGGTGAAAAATTGATTGGTTTATCAGTTCAATTAACTAGTTGTGTTGCGATTCTATAATTCCTTTATGTTTTGCTTTGATTCTATTTTCAGTGTTTATAAAAAAAATTTAATTAGTGTATCTTTGTGCTAATAAGCATGCTTTGTTGTTTTGGAAATATTTTCATATTATTGATTTTCTTTAGCTAAAAATCTTCCAAAATGCTTTTAAGGTACTTTTCCACACCTACATTTTTCCTTCTCTCCTCCGGCCTCCTCACTCTCCTCTATGGCTCATGTAAAACCCTCTACACCTAATGTTACCCTATTCTAAACTAGTCCATGTCTGAATTTGCCCCTCATACCCCTATGCTTCATCATTTGATTTTCTTACACCTTTATACATGACACTTCACACCACCATTGCAAGTCATCCCTTTTTCCTTCTCTCCTCTCCTATTTGGTTGACCAACAGCACCCCCTAAAGCCTCATTATTTGATTTTCTTCTCCTTTTAACACACTCATTTTGCTCTCTTTCTCTCTTTACTTCTCTCTTCCTTAGAACAATTTCTAATTATTGGGTGTTCTTCATCCTCCCCTTTCACATTTTGAATCAAATCTTCGCCCTTGGTCCCAATTTATGATTCTAGCCTCCACTTAAACACTTTATCTTCCTTCTCTCTTATTCCCTTGGAATATTTTTCTAAGTATGGAGAACTTCCTTCCTCTTCTTATCTCTATAGGAAACCGAAACCCTTGCCTATTATCTTTCTATTTTTGGGTTTAAGTTTCCCTTCTCTTTTCTTCTTCTTAATATTTAGTTTAGTTTCTCTTTTTTTATAAATAAAATAGGATTGAAGTTTAAAGAAAGCTGGCGATTTTTTTCTCTTAACTACTTTTAGCTAATCTATCTCTTGGATTAGTGTTGAGAATTTATACTTCTACCCTTATTCTCCTTTTTTCTTATTTAAATAAATTTTAAAGTGTGTTATGCTAACTTTGGGTTCTTAATTCTCTTAGGTAATCAATGATCTTGTATTTGGCATAAAGTTAGGAGTATCTTCTCTTTTGCTAGAAGATTTGCTTGAAGGTAATTATGATAAGGATCGGTGTTCATGTTTTCTTTATTTGATATCTTTGATTATGAGCATGTTTTAAGGTAAAGTATGAGTTAGTGTAAATGTATAATGACAATATATATTGTGAATATGTTAGTTTATAGGCATTAGTTGTGGAGTTATGTGGGTTTTTTTAACACTAAGAATGGATCGTGTGTGTGTATTGAAAGCTTGGTTAAATGATTTGTTTATGAAGGTTCTATTCATAAAGCATGTTTAATATGTTTAATTAACTCCATGAGTCGTGTTGATTATTCCTTGATGATTGAGCATGTTGTAATGATTTTGGCCCAAAGCATGAATTTGATGAATTAAGCATGTAAATGTGGTGTAAGTTTTTTGATGAGTATGTTTAGGATATATTTATGATTATTAACAATAGACATATGAATAGGATGTGAATTATGAGGTGTTGAGCATGATTTTGTCATTTTGGCCTTGACATGAATCTTGTGAGTATAAAATGATATTGAATCTTCTATTTGGTCTAGGATCATGATCCATGTATTTGATGTCTTAGGCATGATCTTATACATGTTTTGATAGCATGAAAGTATGTTTATTCTATTTAATAGATTATGGGTTTTCAATAACATGATTTATATATTATCTTATCCATGTTGATGAATTGAAGTGTCAACTATGGATTTTATAGTATTAAAGCATGAATTTCGATGTTGAGTTTGATCTTATGTTGGTTTTGATCTACTCATGTTAACATGTGTTGGGTTGGTAATTGTTAGTACTTAAGTATGTGATTTTTTATGATGTGTTTTTTTGGGTTGATTTGTCTAAACCACTTGATCAATCGATAAAACCCATTGAATGGTTCTCATGAATAGTTTATCAATTTACTAAACCCACCGATTGATTATTTTATGTCCATAGTGGTTTAGGTTAATACCTAAACCGTTTGACTTATACTCATGAATAATCAATCAATTTTCTAAACTCATTAAATGGTTATTTTATGGTGAGAGTTGTTTTTATCCCAACCTAAACACATCAACTAGGTCAACCAAACAAATAGATCGGTTCTTGAGAATAGGCAATTGATTTGTCAAACCCATATAATAGTTATCTTTGTACCCAAAGTTGTTTTGGTATCGGGTAAAAAACTTCGATGGGGTTAACCAAACTAATTGCTTGGTTCATAAGGACAATCAGTTGATTTTTCAAATCCATTAGTTGATTAATTTTATGTCTAGGATTGTTTTGGTTTTGGCTTAAAAACATTGATTAGTTTAGCCAAACCCATTGTCTAGTTCATAGGAACAGTCAATTGACTGGACCAACCTTTTAGATAGTTCCTGCAACAAATTTTTTTTGTTGGGTTTGGTATTCCTAAACTAGTTGACTGGTCCTTAGGAGTGACTGATCGGTTCGTTCAACTTGTGATTCATTATTTTGTTATTCTTTCATAGTGATACCTTAGGCCTTTTGTGGTGCTCTGTTTACCTCATTTCATAAACCTTGTTGTGATCTTGAACTTAAGTGATTTGATTAAAATGAACAATTAATGGTGGCCTTGACTCGAAATAAATGAATATAAGAAAGATAAAATAATTATTTATGTGACCAATAGCCTTTTTTCTGTGTTTGTAGTCAACACCATAGCACCTAATTGGATTTTTTATGGAATTTTGTAATGATGTGTGACATCAATTAATCATATAATGGGAACAAGATTTTCGCTCGAGCATTCTTCTCCAGCTCTTAGGTGGTTATCCAGGAGTTAGTAAACTTATTGCCTAGTGATATTTACTTTTCTCCGTCCTTGGTACCTTACCTATTTTTACCAAGTTGTGGTTAGTAGGCTAGATTAGGGATAATACTAGGTATACCTAAAATAGTTTTAATACTCTACATGCTTCAACTTGTAGAAGGATGCCATGATGGTTTGAGTTTGGTGTTATCTTTGAAACACTCATCCTGGAACTTTATATGCTTTTACCAAATTGTGGCTGGTAAGATAAGTTAGTATAATACTAGAGTACAACTACCATGGTGCCAATATTCTATAGGGTTGCGGCTTGTAGAGATGCGACATCATGATTGAGTTTGGTCTTATCTCCGAAACACTCATATTGGGATCATTCTTTATCAGGTTTTGACGGTGAAGGTTTTTCCCACATTTGTGTTTAGTGTTATTGCCTCAACACCAAATTTAGGAGGTTTGGGTTACTTAATTTGCATTTGGTGTTATCTCCTAAACACCTAATTTGGGAGTTTTGGATTGCCTCATATGTGTTTGTGCCATTGGTCAAACATCCCTATTGGGAACATTCTCCATTGGGTTACAATCGGTGGAGGTTTTGCCCATGATTTGCATTTGGTGTAATCTCCTACAAACACCCATATTAGGATCGTTGTTCTATTGAGTTATGGTCAGTAGAGTATATACCCATGTTAGAAACTTATGTACCCTTGTGTTACTACAATGACCCACATTCATGGTGGAGGTTTAAGTGTGTCATTCGAATAACTTAACAAATTGATTTTGTGGTCATATAATGGAATAACAATAACATGGTTTATTTATGTTTGTGGCACATGACATCATCATGTGTCTATTATTATTATTATTATTATTCTATGACAATGTGTTTTAATATGTTTGTCATGCCATGATTAATATGACCTATATGTGCAACATGAGTCATTTCCATGTCATAAGATAGACTTATTTCACCATTACTTTACTGTAATAATACTACCTTGTGTAGTCATTACGCTGATCTAGTTTTTGTTTAGTGGAGCAAATGTTGTTTTGTTGGTTTGAGCAACTTGATGTGGGTCTCTGTATGACCATTGCTTGGGGGAAGTTTATTGTATCAGATATTTAGGCTAACTGGTTTGCTCAAGTTTTCCACTACATTGGGATGTTTTGTCTTTTGATTACCTAAACTTTTGGCTATGTTTTTGTATTTGGTTTTGTAGACTTTATCATATCATCTATCACATATCTCTTCCTCTATCTATGTCTCTATATCTGTTTTACTCTTTTTCTCTTTCACATGTTACATCTAATTCTCATGCAAGATTTTGATTAAACGTTTTAGCCTTAAATCAAGCTTGTATTAGATGAATGACCACAATTATTTTATTTTTGATGGGATGGTAACATTCTTTAATTGTTATTTTCTGTTTTAAAATGAAAAAAAAGTATGAAAATTAAGTGTGCTACAGAGAATCTCTAGTGCTCTAATATTATCGTTTTGCAAAATATTATCGTCCTAAAATATAAAATATTATAAGGCTAATATTGTCTTATTAATTTTGCATGGTATTAATACATTATTCTCTTACATTATTTTCATGCTAAGAAAAACGAAAATAATAATTATATTCGCACGATTTGGCTGATAAGTAAAGATTTCTAGTAAATAATACTCCGGTGAGTTTTGGTAATTATCTATGATAAATGTTTATCCGTTAAAACTAATTTACTAAAATATATACGTTGCCGAAGAATATATGTGGGCGCGGTCCGAAGCCCTAGCGCTATCGAATTTCCTATTACAACCTGCCGTAGCGACGGACGGCCGTATAAAATGGTATCGACTTGCCTCTCTCGCACAGAAGTCGACGGTGGTTAACATGTAAGCGCAACTGATTGGATTGTTGCCGAGCCGTGGTCACTTGCTCCGCCTGTGAGGGAGGAATTCCGAATTCGACTGTCCCAATGCTGTAATAGGTTAGAGCTAGAAATTCTTTTGGATGATAGTGGTTTAGTGGGTACCCACTACCCATATTATGATATATCAATAGTGGCGGTGGACATTAGTTAGGCAGAAAGTCTACAACGAAGACTCCTGAAAGACTAAGGTAAGGCTGAAATCGTATTAGTGCGCAGCTTATTGGCTCGTACTATATAAAGGATAGTAAGTCAAATCTTGGGTTTTAATTGCTGCGGGGCCAATTGTCTTGGGGTTGGACTAGTCTTTTGGATCACCTTTGGACGTAGCTTGATACTAGTGCAATTGATAACGATTAGTTAACTTCTTCTTTTTATTGCATGTATTTATGTTTATTAAACTCTAAGCTAAGTTAGTTTTGGTGAACTTTTGACCGTTCGGTCATTATAGGATATTATTCTCCTACTAGTTTTCCGGTCAGTCGCTAGGTTACTTGATTAGTACTTTGGGATTGAGTGACTGCCAACATACCACACAGACGTGATAATTGAGTTTTGATGAACATATACTTCGGGTAGTAGATTAGTTGGTATACATTTAGTATATTTAGTTATTTTATTTTCTGTAATGGAATAAACTTTGGGGTAAGTAAGTATTTGTTAAAGTTTTGATCGATTGAATGTTGGTAAGTTATCTATTTATTGGCTTATTCCTAAAATTATTTAAGTATACTGGGATGATAGTGCACTTAATGTATGATGTAAGGGGCATGAGTTGGGATAGATGGATATTTTTAGATCTTTCTAATTAGTATAAATATTTACAAACTTAATTTAATAGATATATTTATTAGTATTTATAGTTATTTATTATTACTTTATGGGATATTTGTTTAGTGAACTTTTGTTGATCAAATTACATTTTAGGTATGTAATACTATATTCAAACTTTTTTTTTTGGTAAGTAAGTGAAAGATATATAAATGAAAAAAGACTACAAGTTCCGGACTACAAGAAGAAAAGCAACTTATACTAGGAAGTTTACTAAGCCAACAAGTTTCCTATAAGATTTACAATGGTGAAAAAATTCCGCTCGCGTCGCCATTTCTAGAATAATAGTCTTTATGATTTGAGTGGGGGTATTGACTGGTCTGCATGAAAATTCTTCTATTCCGTTCATGCCAAATATGATAGATTATTGCAGCTATTAGAGATCTATTTTTTTTGTGAATTCTTGGACCTTTTACTTCCTGAATGAGCCATCGAACAGTATGCTCCCAAGTGATTAGGTATTAAGTGCTTCTGGCCTTATGCATAAGTGAGAGCCAAATGGAGCTTGAGAAATCATATTTAAAGAAAAGATAAGCATGAGTCTTATCATGATGCTGACAAAATTCACAAGTCGAGATTAAGTTGAATCCCAGGTGCTACATTCGGTCTCTTGTGAACAAACAGCCATGCATGACAAGCCAAAGAGTCAATTGGTGTCTTGGGATAGTGAGCATGTTCCAAACCAAATTATACCATGGAACTTGAGCAATTTTCTTGGTCTCAAAAGGTGATAGACTTTTGATAATTTGTACTCCTCTACATTTGTGCAAATAGTTTGAACATAATCAGGATCAAAATGAGGTTGATACATAGGTCTTATTTTCATAAGCTTGTTAAAGATCCACGAAGCATTACTAGGATGGGTGACCTCCTAGAAAGTCCTCATGTTGCGGGTACGATAATACTATATTCAAACTTGTATGTGTGTACATCATAATAGTATGCTTCTTTGATGTAAATGACTTGTTTGACTATGTGACATTATTGTATTTAATCCCTAAGTTTTTTTATATTCAATTTAAACATGGATTCTTGATTAATTTTATGTGCATGTGTCAAAGAGACACAATCTTTACTAGGATTATTTTATAAAGATTTGATTTTATAAATTTGTTGTCGTTATTATAAATATACTATAAGGATAATATTTTGTATAATTAAATTATGTGTGGTTGATTATAATACTGCACAATAAAATCCTAAGACGTTTTGATCCTTTTTAATTGAAGGCGTTGATTTTTATAATTTTTGTTATTCTAGTGCTAGGGGAACAGAGTGGTGACACCTAGTGTGTATATTTTAGTTTGGAAAAGTTATATTGTATAGAAGAATACCTATTATAAAAGTTGGACAAAGAGGATTTAATGTTGTCAGGCGATGAATCATAGATGAAAAATATATTGAGGATTGAGTTGGGTGTGAGAATTTGATCCTTGTAGAAATTGGGTCAGAGATTCCCCGATAGAAAAAGAAAAATTAAGATAGGTTTGGAAATTATTTTGCTTATTAGGTCCCATCCGTGGATGTGATACCATTCTTGACTTACCCCATTACTATCCCTACGATAAAATAATGCCTATAAGAGGATAAGGTTAAACTATATTTTTAATGATCCCTATAGCTTGACATGTTCATGTGGAATATTTAATGGTACAATAATTAGGATATTACCTACATCAGTGGGAATAGATCATTTTTGTGAGAATTTTATAAGGTTGACTTATCTTAAGCACTCATAAAACTAAGACGCATTCATGGCTAAAACACACACAAATATGAGAATCAACTACACTCAAAGGAAGTTGTGCATATTTTATTGTCTTGGTGTAAACTATTTAACTAACTATTTAAGGCATATATTTTCACTAATTAGCTAGTAAACCCGATAAAAATTTACTATAAAAAGTTATAAATCTCAAGCTACTTATATAAATATAGTTTTCTTCACATATCATTAATTAATTTGTGGTGATAACTAATTTTATCTTTCAACTGAGGAATGGACGCGTTCTAGGAAATATATTATTATCTTGTGTTAGGGTAATATAAGATATATCAATTTTAAGTATGATTTCTTTTCATACTTAATAGGATTATGGCATATTACAATATAGTGGAGGATAGTTAATTAGATTGTCATATAAAAGAAATTAATTGTTGAAAATTTAATTATTATTAATTACTAATTATATAGTCCACCTTTTAAATTTTTATTTAGTATTAATCACTAATTATTTAATTTGCCAGATTACTAACATAACATTGAGTTCGCCAAGGTTTGGCTAAATTGGAGTGCTACTTCTAACAGAAATAAAAATCTATTATATTCCGAAATATAGTTATTTACAACCTCAAGTATCATAGTAGGAAGTAAATGTGACTTAAGGACCCAACATGAATACGTGAGGTTCAAATAAAATTAATCGGTCTTCTATTTTGACTTCCACTATTATTTTGATTAATAAGGTATGTTTCATGAATCATGATTATTATTATTATTCATTAATAATATTATTATTTATTTATTGAAATACATCATCATTTCTATAATTTATTATAAATATACAACCAACAAGACTTATATAGCAAAATGAGAGATTTTGAGATGATTTCATCACTTCTTGTATACATTATATTTATACTATGATTTGACAAGAGTAAGAAGTATCCATAGAAATTTGTTTATTAAAGTTATTTTTCAATAATTTTTAATTCATTTATTTTTTTCTCTATTTTGAATTATTCTTTTTTTACTTTAGTCCCATGTATTTTAATATGTTTATATTCCATCACAATTTGATTTTTAATGTTTTATTTGATGTTAAGGTTGGTGGGTGAGTGAGTGAGTGATATTTATAATTCCACTTAATTTTTATATAATAAAATGACATATATACATTATAATTTTATTTATAATTAATAGATAGCAAATTATTTACAATAATTATTATTAGGATTATTTTGAGAGTTTTTTTTTAGCCACCGTAGAGGCCACAACAATTTTTAAACCATAGTTTTCAAAAACTTACAAAGTATTCAATAAAATGATTTTTAATAAAGTAAAGGAGTTAACCACAATAGCTCACCAGTAGTCCTTAGAATTGGATGCCAAAATCATAATATCCTAGAATAACTACAAAAATATGGCCTTAATAAACTTGTATGATATAAGATACAATACCTACAGCTAGAGAACACTAAGGATACATTCTTAACCTTTTATATAGTCATTAGTTGAGTTGTAGAAACTTATAGGTAGTACAAATTGTCAAATTAGTTTTACAAGTGAACTACATAATTTCAGTAATAAAAAACAATAAAATTGCAAGTGGAAAGCATGGGGAAAAAATAGAAATAACGAAGAAAAGATGAATCATTATGAAGGTAACAACAATATGAGTGGATAATATATTTCATCATTTAAGAAAATCGAGATACAAAGAATTAAGTTGGCTTTTAACATGCAAGTGAATGAAGAAAAAAATGTATTTTGGTATGTATGTGTAACACTCCCATTTTTCTCAACCTTAAAATTTTGTTTAAAAATGTAATGTGGAAACTCAAAACAAAGAACAGGAATGAAACTGTTATATATCTATTATATATAGAGAGAGTTGTGTGCATCAACTAACTTATACTAGACACGAGGATAAAATAGTTAAACATAACTTTACAAGCCATATACTTAAAAATTTGTATGAAAAGAGTTCACAAACCCATAGGATCACAAAAGGTGGGAAGGGCTTTTAAGCACAAAGGGAAAAGGATGTATGAATCTAAAAAATATCTAGAACCAAAATAATAATAAAAAAGTAGAATGTAGGACATCCATCACACTCATTTCTCTATACTTAGTGGTACATCACATACGGATCAAAAAAATGAAGACCCTTAGTCTCTTGATCCTTCCTGTTTTCAAAGTCCTCTAACCTATGTATACATTGTACATAATCTCATAAAATAGTATAGTATCAATATGATTTTCTCGTACTGAATAAACCATAACTCTTCTAAAGAGGCAACATGCATCATAGAACATACTATAAAAAAAGACATAAATCACATACAACCACATGGAGTACCATGACAACATCGAGGCATGTATATTACAAGGATAAAACATGAAACAATACCATCTTAACTCATTCATAGAACATGAATAACAACCATAAATCACATAATGACATGAAATGCCTAGCTAAGATAAATAAAGGGGGGGATCCATCCTAAAACAATTATCAATCCTAATTCAATTATTATCCTTCATTAAGATGATAAACCAAAAAAATTTACTTAACTTTGAAAAAATACAATCTCATAATCCAAGGCAATAATTGATAAGGATAAAACAACAATTAAATCTCTAATCACCAAGATAGTTAATCAAGAAAGTTGCATGATATAAAGTGGTGTATACACAAAATCTTAGTACCTAAGTTGTTAGGTGTACCCTTTATAAGATTGTGAATCTCTAAGAGTATAAGTGAACCATTTGACCTGAAGGTCCAACTATGCACTTGGGGCCTAAGTCTGAGGCACAATTTATTTTCATTCTTATCTCTAGATGTCTTTCACTTTAGATGAATAATGCTTTATTTAAGTCATCCCATTATTTAACAAAGGATAATATAATCCACGTTCAACAACTAATCAATCTTCAAAATAACTTGACCACTTAGGATCACAACCAACTAGCCATAAAAGGCTTAAGGTTAGGTAACAAGATATAACCACAACATACTATTAAATATCACATACTCTAAATTGCCATTATTATCTAAAAGACCGTGCAAGGGTCACTAGATGCAAATAGATAATATAATGAGTCATATTATCTCAAAATAAGATCACACACAAATTTTAGAAAAATCACTAATCATCAAGAAAAATATCCACATAAACTAAATATTCATGATCGGTTACCATTTTAAATTTCAAAGGCAATAATTATGGTTCACAATTACCAATAATCCTTAAGATATTTCTAAGCCTTTAGTTATAATTACCATATTAACCCTAGCCTCAAATAAATTAGGGAATTTAACTATTCCCACTATTCATTATTATTCCTTAACACCTACTTATGCTGATACTTAGAAAACTAGATAATAATTATAAATTAATTACTAAAATTCATGAAAATGAAATCTAAACATACTTATAAATAATCAAAATAAAACTCAGAACATATAGAATGATAATTCTACCCTTAAAGGGCCCAAACCATAATTTTTCCATAAAATCAAGCATACTTGGAGTGAAACCATTAAAATTTGCACTCTTATCATATTAATAATGATAAATACATTAGAAAAAAAACTCCTTTAGCATGTGAATTGGTTGTATTACCCCTAAACATGCTCAAACTTTAACCAAAATAAATACAACTCCAACATGATCAAACCTATACATATTGTACATAAAATTTAGTTTAAATAAACAAATAAACATTCTATAAAAATATACAAATTATCAAGCAACAATGACCATTCCAAACATCGAAGAGAGGCATAAAGGTAAAAATAGCAAAAACCCACATCCAAGCATAATAACACTCAATCTTCTAACATCTAAAGAGTGTGAAGTGTTTACCTAGATTACCAAACAAAAGTATAAGAAAATAAAATTCTCTCCAAAAGCCATAATCAAAGCTTCCTTAAAAAGCCTTCAAACATAATAAATATTGCAAAAGATTAAGACACATCAAACCAAAAGACAAAAAAAAAAGAGAAAATAAGAAGACCTTTTTACCTATAATGCCTATCGTAAGCACAAAAAACCAAAATAAGACAGTTGGGGTTGATCTACATAAGAATCAAATCTAAGAAAGAAAAAAAGAAACAAGATTTTGGTGGTTCAGGGTTGAAATTGGTGGTTCAGGGTTTAACACTTTAGGGTCAATTATGGTAGGTGTTTTGATGGAATGATTAAGGATTAATAATGGCAGGATGAATTTAATTAATGGGGTTAATTACTTCTATTATAAATAAATAGTAAGGAATAATAATTAGGGTTAGAATTTTAAAAGAAAAAATAGATTTGGGGGTATATGTATGAATTATGATAGATGATTATAGGAATGGTTTGAAAGGTGGTTAATGGTGTATTATGGGGTTTAATTTAGGCTAGAAACATGACTTAATGGTTGTTGTTAAGGTGACAAGAATCATTGTGATATATGGGGTTAGGGTTAGGGTTATAAAAGCTTGAATATGAAGATGTGGTTGAGTTTGTGTATGACAAGTTTATGAATTCATGAAGGTGTATTCTTTTTTCCCTTCAACTATAGAATCTATTATCTTCTTTAGTAAAATTTATTCACTATCCATATTATAGGGAAATAATATTTTTAAAAATATAGCATCTATTGATTATATAGTTGTGTTGACATGAATGCCAAGAAATTATGGTTTGTGGACAAGAAACCTATTTGCACTATTATTATTTACATAACCACCAATAAATATATAGTCAATGGTTTTTAGTCCTAATTTAACCCATTTATTTCTCAGAACTACTATATTTGCCAAGCACTCCCTTTAAATTATCTGTAATTAGGTTTGATACATTTCCATAACTCATAGAGAATAATGCAAGTTTTCTTATGAAGCATCTTATTAAGAACATTTATATTTATAATAGGCTTTCCCCCATAAGTTAAAACAAATATACATAGAAATAGCATGTATAATGATCTATAAAGGTAATAAAATTCCAAACTTTAAATCACACAAATCTATGAGAATTAAATCTAGATGTTCTAAATTTTTTTCAATATAATGAAAGGGTTGTCTTTCCATTTTAACTTAAACACATATTTCTTATTTATGATTAGGATCAAATTCATATTTAGGAAAATAATCAAAAATAATTAATCTGTGTATAATATCATATTTAACAAGTCATAATCATTCATGCTAAATATTCAAAGACTCAAGTATATTATAATAATACTAATAATAATAATAATAATAATAATAATAATAATAATAATAATAATAATAATAATAATAATAATAATAATAATAATAATAATAATAATAATAGGAGGAGGAGGAGGAGAAGAAGAAGAAGCATTATTTTCATTATTTGTTTTGGGTATGATAGTCATTACATTCAACTTAAATAGTCAATTACTAAGATATCCCTTTTCTACATATATCCCATTATTTGTGAGTACAAATTAGTTGGATACAAAGACTAACTTAAAATGTTCATACTCGATAGAGATATTGACAATGCATTCTTTTGGATATTTGGTACATAGAGCGCATCCTTCCAGATAAAATTGCTTCCACTTTGACAACTTGAGTATCACCTTTCTACAATTGATCACTCTAGATGATGAAGCATTTTCTATGAATAGTTGTTCTACATTGTCCTTAATAAATTGTTGCTTAGAAAACATCCACTTTCTAGCATAGATGTGACGAGTGACTCCCTTATCTACCCACCATTTCTTGTCATTCTCAATAAGGTTGCATTGTGACACTGCTACTGAGAGGTTGACAAGATCAAAATCTTCAGATATATTGTCTATCTCTATGTCATTCACTTGAGCGCTGTTATTTTTAAAACTTCTTCATATTATAACAATTTTTTTTTCACAATGCCTTTGTTTATCACATTGACATCACTTTTCCTTGAACATCTTTGAGATATTACGTCTTACTTTAAGCCCTCTACACTTTGATTCATTTTTCCTTCCCTTGTTTGATCCATTTTTTTACCATATTGGCTCTAGATACTATGGGATTCCAACTTTTGAAATTGTGGTTATATTTCTCAATTCTCAAATGGATAATAAGATCTTCAAGTTGCATTTATTTATGCTTATACTTAAGGTAGTTCTTAAAATTCTAAAGTGGTAGTAATTTTTCAATTATTGCAATGAATTGAAATGATTTTCTAAAAGATATACCATTAGCATGAATATCATGAATAATAACTCAAAGTTCCTTCAATTGTGACATAATAAACCATTTATAATCTAGAAAATTATCAACAATCAATGTCAATCTTCTCTCTTTTATACTTGGTATCCAACAAATCTTATAGTGACTTTTTTCATTTTAGCACTAAGATACACATTATACAAAGTGGCATCTAATACATTGAGGATATAGTTTCCACATAAAAAAAAAAAACAAAATTTGTATGATTCCATGGAGCCACCATAGCCACTTTGACTATGTTAGTCTTGTTTTTATCAAGTATGTGAGGGTTCTCATTGAGACACTTAATCAAATTCAATTTAATTAGATTAAAAAATATTTTCTACTATCAACATTTAAAATCTAATCCATTAAATGTTGATAACTTTTCACCAACACTCACCATATTTATAAGATTTGTAATAATATTTATAGATAGTGTCATTTATGTTAATAACACATAAATCCACTAAATAAGAGAAGTGAGCAGAAGAAGACAAGGTATGATAATTTATCAAATAAGTACCAATTTCTATATTATAATGAAATAGACTCACAAATAACAAAATTTATATTTAGTTTTTTGGACATATATTTATCATACAATATAGAAATTATTAGGTATTTGAATACATAAATAAATAAATAAATAATATTATCATTAAAAATAATAATAATAATAAAGTTATAAAATAATAATATTAATCATCAAGCATACCTTATTAATCACAATAATTAATTATGGAAGTCGAAACAAAATATCGGTTAATTTTATCTAAGCCTATAATGTCAATGTTATGAACAATTACTTTATTATAGATAAAACGAATAATTATTTCTACTAAAAATGTTACTCCAATTTAATAAAACTTAGACAAGCTCAATATCATATTATTACTCAACTTTAAGTAATAAAATAGAAAAAAGAGAGACAGACAGGTAGACCAACCGTAGTCCATAGGTCTAAATTTCTGAATTATTTTCCAGACAGTGTATAGGGGTATTTATAGCCTATTATGGACCACAGGAACATCCGAACAAGTACAGTCTTTAGGAATAATCGCATCACTAGACTGACTAATCACGTCTGATGGTATTAACGGAGACAACCTAACTCCTAGAGTCGTATCGATTTAGTGCGTGGGACTCAAGAACGCCGCCAAAAGTTAAACTGCAAATGTGTCTCGTACGTCCTACGAGTTCCTGCCTTTTACTTCAGAATGCATCATTAATTTGTTTTGTACCAAAGACCAACTACCGCTTGTGTACGCTAAAACAAGGAAATGCTGTACTTCTTCCTATTTTTTTAATCCTTTTATTATTTTCCATAATAATTGCTACTATTCTACAATAGTCATACTATACATCAATATTTTAAATCCTAATCAAAAACTATTTTTTTAAATATACATATTTGTGCATTAATTTTAATTTTAATTAATAATTAAGTAACATAAAATAATAATAATAATAATAATAATACAGTATAAAAAAATTATGACATAAAAATATAATAAAATTTTAATTAGTATTATTTTATTTATAATCATCATCATCATCATCATCATTATTATTATTAAAAAAAAGATGCACACTTTTAAGACAAAGCAAATAATTAGCAGCATATACTCTTCATTTCTAAAGGCGAATTGAATAATTAATAACTAATACTAATTAATTTTTTTAAAGGTAATATATGATCTGTAACTAATACAAATTAACTTTCCAACGATTAATCTTTCTTTTTTAATTACAATCTAACCAACAAAGTTTTACTAGTACTACTACTACTACTAGTGTTTGTTCATTTTAGTTAATTTAATCTTGGAGAGTAAAAAGTTAAGTGGAGCTAAAAGATATGTTAGAAGTATAAATTATATAAGGTGTGTCGTCGAACGTTGGGGTCTTTTGCTATTTTAATAGCTTTATTACTTAACGTATGCATATATCTGGAAATTTCGAATTCTTGACCATATTATAAGACTATGAAATTTGAGCTGAGAAATCTAACAAAACAGATGCGGGAACTTGTTATTGATGTCCATGTTGGTCAGTATACCATTCCTCCTACTAATTTACGACTCGTTGGCTTCCACGCCTTGGTAGAAATGAGTTCACATACTATATTATAAAACAATGCTAAATAGAGTAATTTATAAATAAATAAATAAATAAATATATATATATTGATAAGTAAATATATTGTATTAATTCAAAAAATGATCATGCCGTACCGATATCATGGCATCCCACTTCCTTCATGTTCTAGGAAGGATTTGGAAGTGATGCTAATTATACAGCCAAGCATTACGAAAATCATAGTGGAGGGGAGGGTACAACAAAACCCACTCCACCAGCAAAATCATTTACAATAAACAACCCCATTGAACAAAGGACCAAAGATTCCCAACTCCCATTAAAACTAAAAACTACCTTTTGCGAAACTCCAAAACACCAAAAGTGAACATTTAACCAATACTTAAAATAATAATTATAATAATAATAATGCTATATACCTAAGTTCTAAAGCCATACCAAAAGTTAATTTTTTTCTAAAAATACGTATATCAATGCACTAATTTTATTTTTTTCTGAGTAACATAAACTAATAATAATACACTATAAAAGAAAATTATAGCATAAAGATACAATGAATTTATTATTAGTCTTTCTATTATAATCATCATTATTACTTTTATTATAATTAAAAAAATATTTACACTTTTTTTGCCACAATTTTTTTATTATTTGGTATTATTATTAGTTTGTATTACTTAATTATTAATAAAATATAAAATTAGTGCACTAATATGCATATTTTTAGATAAATTTGATTTTTAGTTTGGATTTAGAATTTAGGTAGATAACATTTTTTTTCTAAAAAAAAAACACAAGAGAGAGAGAGAGAGAGACCTATACCAATTCACTTGAGATGTGACATGAAGAATTAGAAGATGGACTCTATGTAACTCCCAATCCATCCATATACACCTCTAGGTGGCAGGCGGCTCAAGCAGGTCAGATTTAGATCAGGTTATAGCATGTTGGGCAATTCTTGGGTCGGGTTGATTGTGGATTTTTTACGAGTCAATTGTGGCCTGGGTCATGACATTTCGGAGCACATTATTGTTAGGGTCACGTCAAGTTTGGGTTCAAGTTCGGATTGTTGTAAATCCTGGTTTTATCATCTTAATTTAAGGGTCTAATAGGGTTCATGATGAGCTAGTTCAAATTCGGGTCAGGTTTGGACCGACCAATTAAGCTCGTTTTCAAGTAGTTTCATATTCGAGTTAATTTGACAGGCTAGGTTTAGGTTAACTTGACAAATTATATATTTTTAGGTTTTGATGGTTCAAGTTAGATTTGAGCCGATCTAATTCTAGATCGAATAACTTTTGATTTGGGTCGAATCGGACATTGACCACCAATATCAATCTAACTCATTAACCTTATAAGCAAGCATTAAATTTAACTTCATGTAAGCATGTGATTAGTGATGTGTTATTAATTACTATTTATTTATTATTATGAATTTTTAATGTTGTATTTTTATCGGTAAAATTAAAATATTATTTGTATATAAGTATATCCATAATAAAAGTAAGAAAAATACGGAAATTATATAAAATAATATATTTTTAAAAGTTTTAAATGAATAATAAGACATATATTTTTTTTTTATTATCATAACTGATTAATATCAAATTTAATTTTATCAAATCGAGTCAGATTGATTATGGATCAATTTAATAATTGATCAAGAATTGATGACGAATTATGGGTTGCATTCAGATCTGGTCATATATTTGACTCAATATCAAGATGGGTCAGTTTCACACCATTTTAATAATTTTTTTATATTACATCAAATTAGATTTTATACACATTGGATCAACTTTTAGCGACTGCATAGACACCACTTCCCTTATGAGTATATTAACAACCAATATGGCCCTGGGACGCCATACCCTGTATGAGTATAATCACAGCCAAGCTACCATCGGCTCAATCCTTCCCGGACCCATCTTTGCTGACGTGTCATCAAATTAACATTTTCTGACTCTCACTTCTTCTTCTTCTTCTTCTTCTTATTGTCCTCCATTTTTTAAGGATTTCAAGCCTCCGCTTTTCATTTCTCTCCTTCATGTTCTCCATACTTTCTCTTGATTAGCAATATCTACTGATTGAATCTTGTGTTTGTAAGAAAACATTAGTACGAAAGCACATTGAAATTACTTTCGGCGGAAATACAAGTGCAATTGAATTTATTTCGCCGTGTTTTACTGTCAATGGTTCATAAACGGCGAGGCGAATCGCAATAAAACTGAAATTCGGATTTAATTGTCCGAAGCAGATTAGAGTTGATTTTGGGTAAAATATTTGTGAATCCTAATTTTATGAGCCCTAATTTATAATTTGAGACTGTGAAGAAGTTGATCCGATTGTGTTTTCTAGATCGAAAGATTGACCCAGATAAATTTTCTAAATAGTTTGCGGCTTGGTTTCGGTTTCCTGCAGACGAATATGAAGGAGAGGAGGCGAAAAAGGAACAACAAGTGAACAGCGGCAGGAATGTCGGATAGATAAGAAGACGAAGACGACGAAGAAGAAAGAAAACTCAATTTCAGAGGGCAATATTCGATGGTGAAGAACATAACATGTTTTGATCGAATCTTTATATAAATAGGGATTCCTAGTCATAATCATATGCCAAAGATGATGCCGACTGAGAAAAGCAGGCACAACACAACAAAAAATAGCAGTGCACACGGTGACACTCGACAGTAAACACCCAGCAAATTACCAGCAGTGAAAAAAACCTAGAATTCCAAAAAGTCCCTGCCACTAGGACTAGGTAGCTGTCTAGATGAGCATTCATGTGCCTTGAAAAGTGAAAACCCACCAATTCTAGCGGTCACCAAAGAGGAAACAATGCTGTTGATGGAAAAATAAAGCTGCAACGTCATCCGACCTGCGATTCCTCGGGCAAAATAACGGCAGCTCAGCTCTGTTTTTTGGGTTGCAATGGCAAGGAGCTAGGTTTGCCATGGTGCTGTGGAACTCCTTGAGACACTCACCATTGTTAAATCTGGTCTGAGTAATTGTAGGCGGGCGAGGCCTTAATTGTGATTTGTGTTCCACAGGGTAGAGAGGAAATAATAGAGAGGCGTAAATTATTGTTTGCATGTATGTACATGGAAGTAGTTTTTTGGATAAATTTCTCTTATATAATATTTTACACATCTCATGTTTTGAATAATATTTTTTAGTCACTTCTATATTTTAAGTTCTTATCACTTATTTATCTTTCATATTGACAAATTTAGATTAGGTTAAATTTAGTGTAATTAAGATAATTTTTTTAATAATAAATCTAATAAAATTTATTAAAGGCAATGAAAGTTTTTTTATTATTTAAATTTCAGAATTATTTTTTAAAATATTGAGTTTTTCTGTTATATTTTTTTAAAACATTTTTTTAGATTAAAAATATTTTTAAATTAAAAAACAAATTTTGAAAACAAATTCAGATTATTAATAATTTTTCCATAATTTTTTAAGAATTCTATATAGATTTTGTTGTATTTCTTGTATAGCAAATGTTATAGGTGTGTTATTGGGAATAACACATTGAATGTTGTTAAAGGGGTTGTGATGGCGATTGTAGGCAAACAAAGTGAGACATTATATGAGCTTATTGGTACAACTATTGAAGGTGCAGTTGGGGCAACATTAAAAGTATCTAACTCAAATGTTGATGGCCTTGATTTGAAGGATTGAGATATAAAAGTATTATTGGAACAACGGAGGGGGTCCTTGTTGTATGACCCAGTTGCATCTAGATCGGTTACTTTTTGTAGCTTTGAATTTCTTCTTGACAAGAAGGTGGAGCAGGAGAGTCTATTGGATACTTCAAAGCAGCTGAAGGTTGATGTTAATTTAGATGGTTTATATTATCTGGTGGGGAGGAATTTGGGTAGCAGGTAGAGCAAACAGATATTGCTTTATGTAGATCTAGTTATGCGTTGTATACTACGAGTAGTACTGGTATGCAGGAGCCAGATTTAGACTCAAAGCTTATTTTTGGTGTTGATTATGCCTTGTGGTATCCTGCCGATGTTGTTGAAGAGATATGGTCTCTTTGGCGGACTCAAACATTGGTAGGTGACGTTTCACTGGTTATTCTTTTGTTATGTGTTTATGTTTTGTTTGTCGCTACAAAAAAAAATGTCTGAGGAGAACAACATGAAGACTTTTGATGTGCCCAAATCCAAAGCGGTTGTGGTGGCTTACTTAATCACCGGTGCATACTCTACTGTTGTGAGATGTTTGATGTATAATGTGATTAGTATTGACTGTTGTATTGCTCGTGTGGTGAGCATGTGTGTAATACCCCAAAAATTTTAAAAACCTATAATTTAATAAATAATCCTTATTTTGGATAAATTAACTTTTAAACTTAATTAATTTAATTATTTTGTGAATTTTTGAGTATATAAAAATGGATATGAATATTTAATAAATTAAAATAATTATTTTGTTATTATATCATACTCATTTTATTTAAATAAATTTCCAAATTAATATTATACTAAAATTAACCTTTTTAAACCAATATATTAAATTATAATACATTAAATTATTAAATTAATTTATCTATCATAAATATTAAATTCTATTATTCCAAAAATTATTTTATCTTATTTCTCCCCATTTTCCTTTTTCCGTTTTCTTCTTTCTTCATTTTCCTTTTCTTCTTTTTCTCCTCTGGGCCGCTCGACTTGCTTCTTTCTTCCCTTGCACTCTGGGCCGCCAGCCCACTCCTTCCCACCTCTCCTCCTTCTCTCGCGTCATCACCAACCCACTCCCTCCCTCCTTTCTTTTCTTTCCTTCCTTTCCCCCGACTAGGCCAGCCCAGTTCTTCTTTTTTTTACTCCCCCTCACCCTTACACGCGGGCTAACCCACTCCTCTCCTTTCCCCCTCGCCCGACCGGCCTACCCCTCCTTTTCTTCTCTTCTTCTTCGACCCCAACCAAACATGTCCCCCAACACGCCATGGCTGCCTCCTACAGCTCCTCCATGCCCTCTACAACCTTCTCTCTCTCCCCCATCCTTTTTTTTCATTTTCAAACCAAACCAGCCCTTGTAAATCCTCCCCATATGCCCTATTTTACCCTTCTTCTTCTCCTATTCCTGCCACCCTACAAGTCGCCCTCCTACACCCTACCTAACTAGCCACACCTTCCCTCTCCCATCCTTCCTTTTCCTCTCATTAACCTCCCATTTCTGCCATATTTGAACCACTCCTTTCCTTCTCCCGACCCCTTCTTCTCCCTTTCTTCTCCTTTCCTTCCCTTGTTTTTGCTTTGCCACCCTCGACCTCAGCTTCCACCACCCTACCAACCACCTGCACCACCCCCTACTAGCACCCTACGCCTCCAAGCCACCCCCTTGAGCTCCCTGTAGCCACCCCTCTTCCTTTTCTTTTTCTTTCCCCCTTCTTGGCCTCGTCCCTACACCACCACCCTCCGCTGCCATTCCGTCTCTTCCACCACCTCCCAAGCCACCAACCTATCCCCTGCAACCTCCTCTACCACGCTATCCCTAAATTACCAACCTACCCCTGCAAAATGTGTGGTAGGTACTAATGTGTGTTAATGTTAATTAATAATAATTGGTGGAGTTTGAATGATGGGTATCGAACATTAATATTGATATTTTATATAGTGAGGGTAATTTGGTAAAAGTGGTATAATAAGGGCAAATGGTAAGTTATAAGAGTAAATGGGGTAAAATGGTAAATGGACAAGGAAGAAGGACATTTTAGTAATTTTTCATGGAAAGGGGATAACTTGATAATTTTTTGGTCTAAGAAAGTATTTCGGTGAATTAAATATAATGAAAAGGATATTACGGTAATTTTGGAAATTAAATGGGTAAAATGGTAATTGAATAAAGTAGAAGGGTAAAATGGTAATTTGGAGTAAAGGAAAGGCGTTTTGGTAATTTAATAAAGTAGAAGGATAAAATGGTAATTTGGCACAAAGGAAGTGTAAAATGGTAATTTAGTAAAGTAGAAGGATAGAATGGTAAATTAGAGTAAAGGAAGGGCATTTTAGTACTTTAATAAAGTAGAAGGGTAAAATGGTAATTGGGAAGTAAATGAATGGCATTTTGGTAAATTAATAAAGTAGAAGGGTAAGATGGTAATTTGGAATAAAAGAAAGGGTATTTTGGTAAATTGTAGAAAAAAGGGGCAATTTGGTAATTATAGTAATGAAGATGGGAAATTTGGTAATTTAAACAACTAAAAGGGTAATTTGGTAATTATAATGATGAAGAAGGGCAATTTTGTAATTTAATCAATTAAAAGGGTAATTTGGTAATTATAATAATAAAGAAGGGCAATTTGGTAATTTAACATAAAGGAAAATATGGTAATTTAACTCACCGGAAGGGTTAATTGGTAACTTAACAAGTATAAGGGGTAAAGTTGGTGATTTACTAAGTATGGAGGATAATTTGGTAACCTAACGTGAGTAAGGGGAAATTTGGTAATTCTACAACATGGAGGGTATTATGGTAATTTGGTGAGTAAAGATGGATGAATTAATAATTATACAAGTAATGGGTATTTTGGTAATTTTGTAGAGATGAGAGGGGTAAATTAGTAACTCGTATCTAGCATGTCAATGGGTTGACGGAGTCCCATAATAAGACTCAAGTAACAGTGAATAGCAAGATAAGGGCATTTAGCAATTAGTAAATATCACAAGAATATGGCCTAACCTAGGATTGGATGTATAATTAAGGTTAGGGTATAGTGTTATTCTTATATTCATGAAGGAGGTATCGTAATCATTATTCACGCATAGTATTGGATGTTAGGTTTGAATTAAGGGCATGTTAGGGTTATGTATGCCATAATCCTTCGATGTGAACTAACCAGACTCTAAGACCGTAATATAATATGCTAACCCTTATGGCATGTGAACAAATGGAAACGAATCCTGAATCAGAATTGGATGAGATAATGATGACCTCGGTAATTCCTTTAGGTTATCTTGGATAATTTTATGAATAAGGATTACCTAATGATATCAAAAACAATTGAAAGTGAATAAGTATGTGATTGTTGTGCTTTTTTGTGATCACCTTAAATAAGACACTAATAATTAAAGTGGAAGACCTCGAAATCGGGAATGGTGGCTCTTTAGGGGTCGTTACACTAAAGATGTGGATTAGCCCACGATTATTCTAGTATTTGCTGGTGTGCCTTAATGCCTCATCTAGACCCTACATCTTACTCTATCTAGCTCTACGGACCTATTTAGGGGGTATGCATACTTATGAATTAAGTGTCCTTGTCGGTAGGGTATTGTGTAGCTTGTATGCACCAATACGACCAGAGTACCTTTGTGTCCCTAGGTTAAAGGTTGAAGGGTACTGAGTAGCTTGTATACACCAGTATGACTGGTGTATCTTTATGTCTTCAGGATCTTGATCTCCCTTTGAGGCAAATAAATGAAATTTTTGTGTTAATTAAAAGAAAAAATACTAATCATGAAAGTGAAAGACGATTGAGCCAGGCTCATATGGATTATATTATCCGTATTGGTCCACCAATTATAATAGTGGTCTAGGAGCATTTTACCCTAGAAGATGTATATGTGTTCCGCTCTACCTGTAATAATAGTGGCCCAGGAATGCTTTATCCTAGAGGATGTATTGGGGGTCCCAAGCTCAATAAACCAAATCTTTGATGTGAATAAATTATGGAAAATGCTAATCACTTATAATGGAACACCATGTAAGTCAGGGCCAGACCGATCCACCGGCGATAATAGTGGTCAGGAGCCTTCTACCCTGGAGACCGGTCCACAACGAATAATAGTGGTCAAGTGCGTGTTGCCCTATATGTTTCCGGACCATTGACTATAATAGTGGGGTTCCCACACTCATATGGATATAATTCGAGAGATGATGTTTGAGTAATAATATTCATTAATGGCTTGAGACCAAACGAGTACTTTCATCATTACGATTTACTGTTATAATATAAGTTTAGTCTTGATGCTTGTCTCCCTTGATGGAATTGTTAAGTACGTGGATGTTGTGTTATACTTCTCTAGTTGTATGTGCGGTGTTGAATGATGTATTAGTCCGTAGGTTATCATCTCATACTGTATATGTTTTATGTGTTACATGCGGGCCTACCTTTCTATAGTACCCAAAAAATTTACTTAACCTAATCCCACATCATTAGCCCTAATTTGACTATAATCTCAAGAATCTTATTGTTAGCCTTAACCAAATTTCTTAATTCCAGAACTTTAACCAAAAACCAAAACCTTGATTCGGATAAACTAAAATTTGTAAACCAAAACCAAAACCTCCTAAATTTTTTGCTAATCTAAATTATTCGGCTAACCCCAAAATTTCTAATCTAATCCTAATTCCCTAACATTTCTCTCTTTTTCCTTTTCTTTCTCCTTTTCTTTTCTCCCTTTCTTTCCTTTTCTTCCTTTTTCTTTTCTTTTCTTTACTTTTCTCTTCTTCTCTGCGCCGAAATTTTCTTTGGCATGAGAAGTTTTGGTTCTTCTGCACCCCCTCTACTTACCCTCCCACATGCTTACTCTCACCATCACCCTGTCGCCCTCACAGACCATCATCATCATCCCTCATGCCTATCTGCTTCTCCATCATCACCCCCTCATGCCTCTACCTGACTCCCATCCATCTCAACCATCACCATCCCCCATCCTTTTTCTTTCTTCTTTCTTCTTCTCGGTATATTTTCCTTCATCATTGTCATCGTCACTTCTTTTCCTTGTTTCTCCTCCTTAGCACGCCATCTACTAGTATAAATACCCCTCCAACCCTCCATTTTATTGGCATCCATCAGCTCTCCGACCTCCTCTTCTTTCTTCTCTTTTCTCATTCTTCTTCCTCCTTCTTCCTTGTTTTCAACATCTGCACCACCAAATCCACCACCGAGCATCACCCAAGCCACCACTAAGGCACCCTTTGGCAGGTGGACCAACCACCAAGGTCGCCCTAACCTTCCCCCTCATCGTCGCAGACCACTGCCTCTTTTCCCTCCTCTTTCTCTCGGTTCGTTACAGAGTTTTAGAGGGCACGACTTTTTGCACAACTGTGCAAACACTCAGATGCCCTACTGCACAGCCGTGCAACCCTTACACCGTCGGGCCGTGCATATTTTTTTTATCTAAGCCAGTGTTGCACAACCGTGTAATTCCTGCACCGCCTGCCGATGCATCTTTTCCTAATGCACGACTTTGCAATTTCTATACCGTCTGGTCGTGCATCTTCTCTTCTTTCAAACCTGTTGTCTAATTTCTACACATCCGTACAACTTTTGCACCACCTGGCCATGCAACTTTCCATTTCAGCCGTACAACCTTATTTTCACCCCAAATCTTGTCCAAACACCACCAAAATTTAACCATAGCTCCACCACACATATTTCTACACTTCCATACCATTCAAGTTTCCATTTGACTTTGGTAAATTCCATTTTTATCCTTCTCTACCATAATCTCCTTTTTAATTTTTAACCTCCGAACCTAATCATATTTTATCTTGTTTCATAAGTGATTTTTTGGTGATATTGGAGGAAGTATAGGATTTACGTGCATAGAGCCTCGTATCCTTGTCAGTAAGGATACATGTCACAGCTAGGGTTTTATATGATCCATGTATTTTCCTTGTATTGTTAATGTATACTTTTGTATTGAATACTTTAATTATGGAAATGCTATGAGATGATGTTCTTGGGTTAATGAAATTATGTAAGTACAGGTTAAGGTATAATATTGGTTACAAAATATATATGGGAAACTAAGGATATGTACTTTGGATAATAAGTGGAAACGTATATGCTTTAGGTTTTTATAAAGCTTTCGAAGAATATGATTGTCTTGATTACCCTGAGGGTATTATGGTCTTTTGAGAATAATTACGTGGTCATACTTATGTGTTTAAATTGTATGTCTTGATTTTGGCATGATAATATACAATCAACTCTGAATAAGATATTAATCATGTAAAGTGAAAGATCACTTGAGTCGGGCCGAGGCGTTTATATGGCTTTGTTCCACCAGATAATAATAGTGGCTCAGGTGTGTTGTCCCTAAGAGGTGATTCAATCCGTTCCACCGGATTAAGAATAGTGGGGCCCCATAATCAATGTAAATGAAAATACAATTAAGAGTTAAAGTATAAATGGAAATATACTATTCATTTAAAGTAAAAGACAATGTGAGTCAGGATCGAGGTGTTGAGTCCGTTCCAACGGATAATAATAGTGGCTTAGGTGTCTCGGAGTGCTTTAGACCGTTCAATCAGTTTAATAAATAGTTTCTCAGGAGTATTTTTACTCTGAAAGATGTTGGCTCCCTTCCATTGGATAATAATAGTGGCTCGGGTGTCTTGTTCCCAAGAGGTATTTTTGACCATTCTACAGGTTTACGAATAGTGGGGTCGCTAAACTCAACGTAAATAAAAGATTAGAATATGGCATATCTAATGAAAGACTTGGAATCAGTGGTTATATGGCTTTATTCTATTTGTGCATGCATGATTTTCTTATAAGAATTCTTGTATTATGTGTAAATTTGTTTGACTGTACCGTTACCTTACTCAATACGTAGCATACTAATCATCCGTTTCATGGGTGCTGCTCAATCCAACGAGTAGACGACCCATATTTTTATGTGTAGGTCGATGATTTCACAGCTTTTGATGCTATATATGTGGAGGAGTGATTCATTCATAGTAGGGATTGAACGGAGAGTCATGTTATCCGGATAATAGTTTTACCCGGATACCTTTTCGGACTATTAGTTCCATGGGATCCCTTTTTGTTATATTTTGATATTCTAATCGAAGTTAACCTCCAAACACTTATTTAATGTATAAAAAAGTTATCTCATTTCTTACTAATCATGTTTTAAATTTTCTAATCATTTTGCCTTGTGATTGGTTTAAGGATGGTGGGGTAAGCCAGACTTATGTCAATTACGGCGGTAACACCCAAATATTTGATTACACATTTCCGCTTAAAATGAAATTTTTCAGTAGTAAATTTGGGGGTGTTACACTTTTAGTATGGTTTAAATGGTTACTTAGTACCATAGTACCGAAGGGTTCCATTCATGGGCTCCTGCCTATTCAATGGACAATGTCCCTTGTAGGTCCATTACAAGTGCTATTCAAGAGAGCTTGGGTACAAGAGTAAAGATTATTCAAAAAATCCTTAGGGTATTTCTCCCACCCCTTCTAATTCTTTGATAAATAATTTTACTCTCGTAACCACTAACTGTGGGCTTATATATTTTGTAATAATTTCATTGCGCTACTCTATTTTAAATTAAATTTGTATAAATCATGTTCTAACTCTTTTAGCCTTAGTACTTGATATTAGAACGATAGGAGTAAACCAGTTTGGTACTAAGTGTGGCATTAATATCCCTGATATTCATTGTCTTTATTTTTCACTTTCACTACTTTCTTTTAATAAAATAAAATTTTCTAATAGTAAATTTTTGGGGTGTTACAATGTGTGTGGTGAGTCTCTTAAAGACACCTTGGTTAAGTGTGGTGCATATTATGAGAAACTTGGTGTGTATAGTATCAACTTATGTTGAATATGTATTGTCGACTATTCTGTTGATGGGTTACTTGGATATTTGTTATGGTCCTAAAGATCAGAGGTACACTAGTTTGCAAGTGTTCGACCTTAGAGGTTTTAAAGTTGTGTGTTTGGCTATGACAGAGGCTTTTTAGGAAATCGTGTGGTGAAATACCCCAAAACCCTAATTTAGGGAATAATGGCCAAATAATAAATTATTAGGAAAATTAATTAAATAAACTATTTTTATTAAAATAAGAGGGAATTAATTAAGGTAAATCTAGGAGAAATTAATAAATAATTTAAATAGGAAAATTTTGAGTATTTTGCTAATTAAAATGGAATTTAAGAAAAATCTTTCAAAATCCCTAAATTAACCTAAAAAGAGAATTTAATTATTATTTTAATATTAATATTTTATCAAATATCCTAAAATACTCAAAATATATTAATTAAGCCAACCCACCTTTCCTTTTCTTTTCTTTTTCCTTTTTCTTTTTCCTTTTCCCCCTCTTTTTCCTTTTATTTCCTTTCCTTCTCTTCCTTTTTCTCCTTTTTCTTCCCCGACCTAGGCCGGCCCACTAGCCCAACTCCTTCCCCTTCCCCTACGCGGCCCAAGCCCGCATCGCCATTTTTTCCCCTCTCCCAGCCGGTTCGGCCTCCCCTTTTCTTTCGTTCTTCTTTTCTCCTAGACCGCTGGTCCAGCCCCTCTCCCCCTACGTCGTCTTCAACCTCTCGCGCCCTGCAACTCCCTCAATCGGCGCTGGGAATACCACCACCAACCACCCTATCTGATCGGCCATTCCTCCCCTCTCGTCCCCGTTGACTTACCTACCATTCCGATAGGGCCATTCCCCCCCCCCCTCGCCTACGTGCCATTCCTCCTACCCCGACAAGAAATGGCCTGCAAAGGTAGACCTGCGTCGGCCTACCCTCGCCAGTCGGAGACCCATAACCCTTTCCCCCCTACTCTCCCACTCCCCTTTGCCATTTTCCCTTCCAATCAAGCTATAAATAGCCCCAAAGGCTTCCATAATCAGGTTTTGATTTTGGCAGCCCAAAAAATCGACCCGCGCGCCACCACATGTTCAACCCCTCTTTTCTCCATCGTCACCGCCCACTCTGGCCACCAAAACATTCCCTACACCGCCCTCTACAAAATTGAGCCACCATCCTTCCTTGCCTTGCCCTGCACGAGCCACCCCGGTCATGCAAAGTCACCTTCCCGAACAACTCCATTCGACCATGTGCCGCCCCTCATGCCACCACTTGCCGCCGGTTCCGTCACCTATAGCGCCACCTCTACCCCCTAAAAAAAATAGGGGACCTTACCCTACCTCCCCACACCTCCATTTTCCCCTACTTCCCTCTCCCCTAGCCTCCACAACCATCTCTCCACCACCCTTCTTCCTCCACCGTCGCCGCCGCACCACCACCGGCGGCTCCACCACCAAGCCTAGGTGGTCTCCCAACTCCTTAACCCTTAAAATTTGTGTATAAAAGTGTTAATGATTTTAATATTAATAGTAATATTACTAACTATTATTATTAGTGTTATTATTATTACTATTATTATTATTATTATTACTACTACTACTACTATTATGTTCTAACTCTATTCCGGAGAGTTTCTAATTAATGGTATTGATTAAGACTACAACTTTGTTATTATTATTATTATTATTATTGTTGTTGTTGTTGTTGTTGTTGTTGTTGTTGTTGTTGTTGTTGTTGTTGTTTTTGTTGTTGTTGTTGTTGCATTATTATTACCACTATTATTATCATCGTCATTATTATCATTGTTATTATTATTATTATTATTATTATTATTATTATTATTATTATTATTATTATTATTATAATGAGTATCATTATTACCACTATTACTATTATCATCTCCAGCATTGTTATCACTATTACTATTAGTATTATTACTATTATGATTATTATTATTTTCGTCACTATTACTACCACTAGCATTATTAAAATAAGTATCCTTATGGCCATTATTTTTATATTATTCCCATCACTAGTATTATTATTATTATTACTAGATTTGGGGGTGGTATTAGTATCATTATAAAACTAATAATATTATTATTATTATTATTATTGAAACCCTTAATTTAATACTATAAATATTACTAAGACTTACTTTGGTTAGTAGTGGCACAATTAATTATTTTAAGAATGATAACCCTACTTTTAATTATAAAACTACTATTATCATTATTACCCTTAGTAGTAGGCCATGATAGGGGTAAGATAGGAAATTATGGTAATTCTGGTAGAGGGAGATTAACCCATAATATTTTCCTCTTATAGGTGAATCGAGTCAAAACCCTCAAGAGGCGTAGGAGCATGCTCCAAGCCCGGCGACGTTTTAATTAAGGGTGTAGCTAAGGCCACCTGTGTGTTACATGTCTTACTTGCCTTGGATGTCCTGTATAATTATATGCCATGTTATATATGCTATTATCTTAACTATTTTATGTGTAGCACAGCTTGGAATCGGGGTATGTTCATGTACTCTTTTCTGGTATGTGCTAATATGGACATGCTGCAAGTTGTGATGTGATGTGATTTGGCCCCTTAGGACATGCATGCTAGGGCATTTGATGTGTTGATGTGGGTTGGGGGCATGAAAAAGGAAAAGGGGAAAGAAAGGTAACTAAGGGGAAGTTGGCTAATGTAGGTATAAACGGAACTAGGGTTTGCATGGGACGGTTAGAGTCCGCATGGGGGCAAACTTTACATATGGAAAATTGCCTCAGGGCATGAGGAAGGTAATAGAAGTGTCGTTTAGGTGTCTAGGGGCTTCGAGCAAAAAATAGTATGCGGGACAGTATAAGGGTGCATAGAAGACCAGGCTAGTGTTTAAGAGGAAACCATAATTTGAGTAGGGGGAAGAAGAAAAAGAAAATAATAAAAATAAGTGAGAATGAGCGGGGCATGAAGTGAGGGTGGAACCTAAGGGTCATGATGTGTAGGGGTAATAAAATAGTCTGGGTTGTGCGAGGCAGAAAAGGATGGGCCACATAGGCCCAAGTTATGGTTTATGGAAAAAACCCTAAGGGAAGGCGGTGAGTGGACTTTGGGGTATAAGGTGGTGGGCCTTGACCCACACACTTAGGAGTCGGGTTCCCAGTATAAGTAAGCTGATTAAGGGGAGGATGTAAGGGTGAGTGAGGAGGCGCAGAGGTCTCAAGATATGGGACGGACTCTCTTAGGAGGATAAGTATAGCTGGAGTTAGCCATGCATGTCTAGGGTGGAACTTGTTGAATAAGGTACAATAAAATACTAATCATGTAAAGTGGAAGATTATTGAGCCGGGCCCACACAGTAATACCCCTTATTTTTGAAATCTAATTTTATTAAGCCTAATGATTTTATTAGCGTAATTTGATGCAAATATCTAATTATTTTAATTTCGATTTGTTTTATGGATTTATCAACGATTTTGAATTCATATTTGAATTTAATTAATCGTGGTCGTTGCGGACCATTCGTTCACGACCATGATTTTATTATATTCTTATGATTTCGATTTTCGGTTAAAAGTATGTATTCCCTTTCTTTCTCGTATTTTGATTTTTATATTTTAGATTCGTTTTCGATTATAACTTTGTTGTGTGATTACGACTTTATTTTGGAGTTATATTTCGTTAACGAAATATATTATTTAAATTATAGAATTTCTATTTAAATAGTTTAATTTATTTTAAATATTTTATCCATAGAAAATATTTCGGACTCTAAATTTATCCATTTTTGAAAATAGTTAATATTTTTGGGAAGTTTTAAATTTAAAAGATTTATTTAAGAAGTTCTTTCCGAAATTAATTTTCTTCTGTTTTACACTTTTTGATTTGCGGAAAACTAATTTCGGAAATTATTTAAATTAGTCTCGGTTTATTCCAATTTGACTTAAATATTTCATTATATACTTTTAAATAATTTTTTGAGGTCTTATAATATATTTTCGTAAATAATATAAATTTTTATGT
The DNA here is from genome assembly GCA_039764185.1 of Tamarix austromongolica. Lineage (NCBI taxonomy): Eukaryota > Viridiplantae > Streptophyta > Magnoliopsida > Caryophyllales > Tamaricaceae > Tamarix > Tamarix austromongolica. The sequence goes on along the minus strand of CM077814.1, from coordinate 78,639,502 downwards.
TCATTGGTAAATTCTTCCGAAAATGTTTCTGAAACTCTTTATATAGCTTTTTATTAATTTTAAGCGTTTGGATCGTTTCAAAATAATTTTCATTTAATAAATTTTAGATAAAATCTTCCAATAATAATTTATAAATATTCAGTATTTTATTTTATGTATATTTGTATTTAAAAAAAACCTATAATTTAATAAACCTCATTTATTTAGGATAAATTAGCTCTTAAACTTATCTAATTTAATTATGTTGAGGATTTTACCTTTTAAGTTTATTTAATTGTTTTGTGGATTTTGAGTATATAAAATTTAGAGGTGAATATTGAATAAATTAAACTAGATAATTTGTTATTTTGTCAACTCATTTTATTTAAATAAGGTTCAAACCAATATTTTTCTAAAAGCTACCTTTTTAAACTAATATAATAAGATATATTAAGCTAAATTACTAAAATTTTTAATTATCTACCAAAAATACTATAACTCACCCCATAAGTCATTTTAATTATTTTCTTCCCTAATTATTTTCCTTAATCCCTTTTTTTCTCCCTTATTTTCCCTTTTCTTTTCCCCTCCTCCTTTCTTCCTTCTCCCCCCGAATGGGCCAGCCCATCGGCCCACATCACCCCTGGCCTCTCGTACAACAGGCCCGCCCAGTTTCTCCTTCGCCCGAACCACCCGGCCGGTCGCCCCCTTCTTTTTCTTTTCTCCCCTAGACCGACCGGTCCAGCCCCCTTCCCCTTTCCTCCTTCCCCGCGCGCGACCTGCAAATCGCCGCCCTCCCCTGCTGCGCCAACCGGCCACCTGCGCCGCATGCACGCCTTCTCCCTCTCTTCCTGACCATCCATCTATCCTTCCTTGACCAACCGACCACCCCCACCCCTCACGCAGGCCTGCTCCCACCCCCTTCCTTTTTCCCGACCAACCAACAGGTCTGCCATGGCACACCCGCGTCGACCTGCCACCACAGGCCGGCGTGCCCAAATTCCCGCCTGCCCTACCTTCCTCTGTCCCCTCTCTCGATACTCCCCCATTTTTGAGCCTATAAATACCCCCAGGAGTCTAGCATCGGGCTCTTTCGAAACCGCAACCCAGAAACCACTTTGCGCCATCCCTGTTTCAGATAGCCACCCCGTCGCCACCGCCCGATCCACCCACGAAACTCTCCCTTGCATCACCCTCCACCAACCTAGGCCTCCCTCACCCCCTCGGTTTGCTCTACACGAGCCACCTGACCGTGCAAAGGGCTCTTCCCGATCAGCCTTGCTTCGAGCCCAGCCACCCTTCTCACCACCGCCCACCGCTGGTGCCGCCACTTCCAGCACCCCCTCTGCCTTCTAAAACCACCAGGGGAGCTTCCTCAACCTCCCCAAATCTTCTTTTTCCCCTGCCAACCTCTCCTCTTCCTTTCTCCTCCCTCCACCACTTCTCCACCCCCCTTCTCCCCCATTGTCGCCGCCGTGCACCGTGAGCCGCCACCTGTGCCACCAACACCCCTAGGTGGTCCTCTAAACTCCCCAGCCCCTAAACCCTCTTATACTAATGCTAATTATTTTTATTATTATTGTTAGTATTATACTTAATGTTATTATTATTATTATTATTATTATTGATACTATTACTATTATTATTATCTCTGCCATTTAACCCAACTTTAGAATATTTATCACTATTATTGTCATTTTAATGGCCTATAACTTTAGTATCCCTATTTTAACACCATTATTATTAGCATTGTTAGTATTAGTATTATTGTTACTATTATTATTATTATTATTATTACTATTATTATCATTATTATTATTATTCTTACTATTATCATTAGTAATATTACTGTTAGTAGTATTAGTATAATACTAACCTTACTAGCACTACTATTGTTACCATTATTAGTAATGTTGAAACTATTATCGTTAATCATATAAATATTATTATAATTACCTTAAATTGTTGTAACTATTAATACCTATCTTTGATTAGTAGTAGCATGACTAGCTACCTTAAGAATAACATCCCTACTTTTACTTATAAAGGTATTATTATTATTGTTAGCCCTAATGGTAAGTTGTGATAAAGATAAGGTAGAAAGTATGGTGTTTTGGTTAGAGGGAAGTTAATCTATAGTTTTCCCTCTTATAAGCGAATCAAGTCAAAACCCGGAGGAGGCATAGGAACGTGCTCCAAGACCGGTGTCGTGTTAGGTAAGGATGTAGCTAAGGCCTTGTGTGCTATGTGACTTGTATGGCTTGGATGATTTATATTTCATGCTATATTATGTCTTGTATGGCTCTCCTTAACTTGTCTCACATGTAGCGCAGCTTGGAGTGAGGTATGTTTTGTATGTGTTCTTATGACGTGAATATGGCATATATATATATATATATATATATATGTGTGTGTGTGTGTGTGTGTGTGTGTGTGTGTGTGTGATTGTGGTGTGACATGATACAACCCTCTAGGACATGCATGCTAGGGAGATTATGATATAGGAATGAAAGGACAAAGAAATAAATGGGAAGTGAGTTGCTAAAGGGAACATGGGGTTGACCAAAATGAATAAGAAATAAGAACTATGCATGGGGATGGCCGATACGTGAGAAAAGTGGTATTAAGGTGTAAATAAGCTAAATGGAGAGTTGTGGAGTGATTGGAGACTTGTGAGGAAAAATAGTACGTAGGTCGGTGTAAGAGTGTGTAAGGGACCCGATTAGGGTTTTGGGAGGAAGTAATGATCTAGAAATTTTGGAAGTAAAAATGATTAAGGGAGAGTGATGCACTGTCGTATGCACAACAAATTTAATAAATAAATCCTAATTCCCAAATACGTAGTATATGGCAAGAAGGAGTCGAACCCACACGGAATGATATATAATCAATAATTATGTAATCGATGTTAAAACCCTGGCTATGTAATAACATATAATTATATCATCAATATCTAAACTATAGATAAATAATAAAACACTGTACTCACTAATTAATGAATAAGGATAGGAATTATTGATTATGGAATTAGGATATCAAATAATTATGGAGAAACGAAATATTCTAAATGATTTAACGTTGACCTGTAGAAACTCATAATAATTCATTTCTTTGCTTTCTCTCAATTCTAATAAATTAAATAAGCTCTCAATTTATCACCTAACTAATTAATAACCTAGGTTAAGAACACTAGATTCAATTAATGGCAGCATTACGAATAAAAAGCAGTCAACTACGACCATAATCACATAAGCTTGGATCATGCAATCGTAAGAATTAATGGACAAGATTAATAATTAATCTTTTGCTACTCTGGAAACGTTAATTAACAATTACGTATTAATTTCGTTATCCTAGCATAGATTAAGATCTAAACTAGATAGGTGATCAGTCTAATTAGTTTAAATTCTTAATCTATGATGCAAGATCATTCAATTCTGTCCATCAATTCAATTAAATTCCATCTAGAATCATGAATTCAAAATCCAAAACCCTAATTCCGTCATCAAATCCTCCTACCTTATACTATCTACATAATTGCAATAACACAAAATTAAATGCAATAATCTATAATTAACATCAATGCTTATAAATAAATTAACAATGAAACACTAAACACAAGAAAAATAATAATGCAACAAAGAGAATTGAATTGCATTCAATCAAAACTTGCAATTAAAAGAGGAATGGAGAAGAACTTATCGAATTGAATTCCAGATTGTTGATTGTTCAATTGAATACAATGGAGAGAAAGAGAATTGGAATTAGAAATTACATGTGGTATCTAGAGAGTATAGAGAGAAAGAGATAATCCCATTCTCGAACTCCCCCGAACCACACTTTCGAATGTTCAAACTTTTGAAATATATCGGGGAAACATTGCGCGAACGGTTACAAAATTTGAGAAAAACACGGTCCGTGTTAGAAAACACGGGACCCCCGTGTTTTTCCTTGAGCTCTCGGCCAAATGGTGAATTTTAAATACTGAAATTTTGTGTGCTGATAGAAAAACACGCGGGGGGGCGTGTTTCTTGTTTCTTCATTATTTCTTCATGAAATTTCAACACAATCTTCCCTTTGATATATATTCTTTATTTCTAGTCTTTTCTTCCATTGATTCCATATCTCTTGATGTGTTATTTGTGGTCTTTTCTCTTTCCATCGATTTCTTCTTTGGATTTCTTCATTTTTATCTTTTCCTGCAAAATCTATCCAAAAGAGAAAAACTCGAGAAAAGATTACATGTTATAAAAATAATGAGGAATAAATGACATTTTTACTTAGCAAAATAACATATAAATCTCATATATCAGAGAGTGTATTATGGATTAATAATGGAGATTTATTATGTAATGAGTGAGTATGGGTGCCGTGGGAGAGGAGGAATATTGAGCGAGAAAAGGGAGGGGTTACTTGTGGGAGAAGTAAGGTACTAGGGTTGAAGAGGCTACTAGGGTTTTTCGACTACATGTGGAATCGAGAGGTAAAGCGACATGATTTGGGATTGGATCTAAAAGAGATGAGGTGAGGGACAATAAATGGGGTAATAGTAGTGGAGGTGAGAGAAAGTTGGGCCACATAGGTCCAATTAGGGTTTCCAAGGGGAAAACCCTAGAGGGGGGGATAACACGTGGAATGGATGTCATGAGGTGTTGGGCCTTAACCCACACCCATAGGAGTTGGTTTCCTTTGTGTGTAGTTGTAAAGGGGATAGGATATCGAGGAGTGATAAGGGGCGCAAGAGTCCCAAGACATGGGACGAGCTCTCCTAGGAGGATGAGTGTGGATATAGTCAACCATGCATGTTGAGGGTATAATAATTATCGAATAAGACTCGCATAAAGTACTAATCACTTAAAGAGGAATATTTTTTAGCCGGGCCCAGACCGATCCACTGGCATAATGGTGTCCAGGTGCCGGGGTGCCCTGGAGTCCGAGCCACCGACGTATAATAGTGGATAGGTGCTTTCTGGCCTAAAAGTGACCAATCCACTGACTATAATAGTGGGGGATCCCGAGCTCAGCAAACCAAACATTAAGTTACAAATAAATCATGGGGAATATACATTCTAATTACAGTGAAACACCATAAGAGTCGGGGCCAGACCGATCCACCGGCGGCCAAGAGCGTCCTGCCCTGGAGACCGACCCACCGGTATAAAATAGTGAATAGGTGTATTCTACCCTATGAGTGACCGATCCGCCGGCTACAATAGTGGGGTTCCCGCACTCTCATGGATTCATAACGATTATGATGTGAATCGACTATAATTACCAGAGATCTAAAAGAATAAGTAAGTCTGATTGGACCATAGCCGACCTGCGTCAGCTATATTATTACATGTTGCCTATGTGATTGTGCTATGTTTTTTATGTTGTATGTTTGCAAGCTTGGCCTTAGCTCACCTGCTACCTTACTCAGTATCGGACCCGTACTGATACTACCTTGGTTGAATGGGTCCTGTGATGATCCACTGATGGTGGGGAGCAGACCTCCTATGCAGGTTTACGATCGGGTATTATTTTGGGGTGGAAGGCTTGACTTGAGTGACTAGGCGATCCGAAATTTGATCTGTCGGGTTTTATCTTGTTTGACTGTATTCCTCTTTGGAAGTTACAAGTGTTGTATTTAAATTTCCAAGGGCTTTGTAATTGACTTTTAATTTCTCGTACTCTAATAAGATTTTAAAAATTCGGATTTATTTGTTTGACAGGTTTTAGCCTTGCATCTAACATGAGATAGGTGGTTGACATTTATCTTGTGTTAGATGTAGCGGTAACATTTCCCAAATCCTCTTCTAGCTTCCGCTTTATTCTTTCAAAAAAAAATTTAGGAGTGAATTTTGGGGGTGTTACACAGACTGATCCACCGGCATAATAGTGGCCAGGTGCCGGGGTGCCCTAGAGACCGATCCACCGGCATATAATAGTGGTTGGGAGTGTTCTGCCCTATAAGTGACTGATCCACCAACTATAGTAGTGGGGGATCACAAGCTCAATAAACCAAACCCTAATTTGTTAATACACGTAAAAAATACTAAGTACTTATAGTGGAACACCATGAGAGTCAGGGCCAGACCGATCCACCGGCATAATAGTGGTCATGAGCGTTTGCCCTGGGGACCGATCCACTGGCTTATAATAAAATTCAGGTGTGTTTTGCCCTGTAAGTGACCGATCCACCGGCTATAATAGTGAGGTTCCCACACTCGCATGGATTAATAAGAATTATGGTGTGAAACGAGTACTATCCAGAGAATACATAAAACAGTGTGGGCCTTTAATTACCCGAGAAACTATGTGATATCATGTGATTGTGATTATATTATGTGCTCTTATGTGTTGGCCTTAGTTATACGATTACCTTGCTCAGTACGTAGCATACTGACCACTCGTTTCATGGGTGCTTCTTATTCCCACGAGCAGAAAGCCCTTCTGACTTAGTGTAGATCAGTGATTCTATCTTCGATGCCTACAACGCTTACGAGGCATCGAGTAGGGCAGAGAGTTGAGCCTGAACCTAGCTTGGGGGTCAAGAGTGATGTGGCCGGAGTCTACCGTCCTCCTTATCTTTCCTATATCTTTATATTTAGTTTATTTCTTGTGTACGATGCTTTAGATGTTTGGAACTTTAAAACTGTACTTTTGGATTGTACCTTTTGATTATGGCTCTCTGATTTTCTGTACGGTTAACAACTTATTTCTTTTATGAATGCTTGGTTTAACTATTAACTCATGTTTGATGTCTCTCCCAATTAGCCTTAGCACTTGGTACTGGAACGGTAGAGGTGAACCGGTCTGGTATTAAGTGTGGCGGTAATATCCCTATAATTTACGTTTTTTGATTTCGCTTCGGCTAAAATTTTTCATTAAAACAAAATTTTTCAGTTGTAAATTTTGGGGCATTACATGTGGCTTAGTGGTTTAGTATGAGTGCTAGGGATTAGTCGTAGTGCTCTAGTTGTTCATGGTGATATCCAGAGTGCTATCCATTTAGCAAAGAATCATAATTCTTTTTATCGTTGAACGAAGCACATTGACATCAAGTATCACTTTATCCCATGTACTATTGTTGCAGGTAAATTTGTGTTGGAGAAAATGGGTAATTTAGATAATCTAGCTGATATGCTAACGAATCCACTAATTGTGAGCAAGTTTAAGTGTTTTTCGGACTTGATTGGTGTTCATAGTTCATGAGGTCCCTTTTTTCATGAGGTCCCTTTTTGGGGCAAAGTTTTTTTTATAGAGCTCTTTATAAGTCATACGTCACAAATATTGCATCAAGGTGATGAATTGTGAATTTTGACTAGGTGTTTGAACACAACATAACATTGGATTGGTTCATGTAGGTTTTGGAAAAGTTTTGTGTAGTATGAAGATTTATGTAAGAAACGTGGGTTATGTTTTTTCTTTATTTCCAAAACACGTTGTTTTGACCTATATGATTTTTCTCTTCTATAAAATGAGACAAGATGAAACTCTAGCCGTTGAGAGTCGTGCAATCCAACTTCTTATTCTTCTCCATAGAATTCTCCATTCAAAGAGAATTATAGATTTGTATAATTGATTGGTTGATTTGCTTAATCATTCGGTAATTACATAAGAACATGAATAAAGATCTATATTTTTCCCTCAATTGTTCTTTTTTGTGATTAAATCTTGTTAATTCCAATTTGGTTAGGATCTCTCTAAATTCATGATAATTCCACAACAATAGTTATTATGTATTTTATGGCATATACAATAGTCAAACTCCTCTAGCATCATTTATAGTTAATGGACATAATTATAAATTGGGATATTATCTCATATATGTTATAAATCCACCATGGACTATATTCATCAAATCTATAAAACATCCACAAGGCAAAAAAACAATTTTTTTGCTCAACATTAAGAGTTAGTAAGGAATGATGCGATGCAACCCTTTGGAGTTCTACAAGCACATTTTGTAGTCATACAAAACCCAATATTATTTTGGGATGTCCAAACATTAAGTAGTATTATACATGCTCACATCATATTATACAATATGATTGTTGAAGATAAGTGTGACACATACTTGTTATATGTTGATATGTCATTGTTTGATCAGGGTGAAGTAGATGAGATATATTTCTATAAGTGAACCGTAAAGCATGTCTAATATATTCAAAACATGATTCAAGTTCAAGATAATGATTATCACAATCAATTGTTAATGGATTTAATTGAGTATATCTAACAATATTTTGGTATAGGCATTAACTAAAATATGCTTGTTGTTTTATTTATTTTGCATGGTCATGTGTCAATTTCTTGTTATTATCGTATTTTGATTGCATCGTTTTATTGTTTATAATTTTCATGTTGTATTTCAACTTTTAAGTTGTTTGTGTTTCATGTCGTTATATTTTATTTATCTTCTATTGTAGTGTGATTAATAAAAATATCATAATTTTATTAACTTAACTCTAATATTAAAACAACAACTCTAAATATATTTACTTAATGAAGTAACATCATTATATATAAAGTATTATTTTTTTTAATTTAATCAATAAACGCTACGAATTATAATTTTAATTTCAACAAAATTTTAAAGTAAATATGTTGCTATTGTATGCTTTTAATAATGTGGATTAATAATATTTATTTTTAGTTAATTTCAAAATAAATTTATGGTTGAAATTAGTATTAATATTATTTTCATTTAACAAATTAATAATATTATTACTAATTTTTTTGAAATTAACATCATTTGTATGATTACTTTTGAAATAAATAATAATATTGATTTTAAATTTTGATATTATTAATTTTTGAAATTAATATTTTTCTTTATTTAAAAATAATTGTACATAAAAGAACAATAGAAATAAAAAAAATGATAGATAATAATGATTGGATATAAATTGATTAAATTGTATATTTTTATGTTATTTAAAGAATTATTGATGTGGAAATAAATTGGCTTAAAAATAAAATAGAGATCAACTATTATTTTAACATTATAATCTACTGAAAAAAATAAACGTGATTTCTCCACACCAACCATAGAGGGGTGGTCTGATATGTATATGTCGGGAGGATTATATTCACCCATTTTAGAATGAAATGAAAGAGACAAGCGATATTCATGATTTGATTCAAAGTATGAGGGGCTGTCTTTTCTTCTCATGTCATAATGAAAGTTGAAGCCTTGAAGGCCACTGCGCCGATGCATGATCTAGAAGGCACGTTTGTCCTGTTCGTGAGTTCGCCCAACACAGGATAGTAAACCTGGGGGACCTCACATGACCATAAAGCCAAAAAAATTGTTCTATGCTCCATCCCCAAGCCAGTAGTACTATTATTCAATACCTCTCCGCCTTCTGAGTTCTGACATAACAGTGTAGTTATAAAAAGTCTCATAATTTTTCTTTCCTTTCTACTTGAGTTACTCTACGAGATCACGAGTTACTCCTCCTCCTCCGGACCTCCCTAACTCTATTACCTGCTTGCTGCTACACTTTACCACTTCTTACCGGTTACCAGTGAGTGAAGGTCTGAAGGAAGCAGAGAGAAGCAGTACCAAGTACCAACAACTCTTTTGCCTTTGCCTCTCCTTCTCCGGCTCCATCGTCGGTTTCACTTATTGTTTTGGACTTTCCCCCGGTACTGAGTTGATCTGACGCAAATTTAGCTAGGCAGTAAAGTACTCAAAACCACAGAAAAAAATTTCATACCTCTTCTCTCTACCTCACGCTCTCCTTGTTGAACCAATCAATTTTTTTAATTTTTTTGAATATTTTTTTCCTTCCCAAAACAAAAATCCGGAGAGACCCAGATGAGAAGACTGAATGAAGGCTTTCATTTCAACTGGCTCCCGTTCTTTCTGTTTTGATTTGTGGGTGGAAACCCCATCACTTTCTTGAGTATTGGGAATCCTAAAGGGCATAAACCATCTTTCCAAGCAAAACCCGGGGAAACAGAAACGGGCAAGTAATCAAAGAATCAAATTCTCTTTCCTTGTCCTTCTTCTCTCCCCTTCTTCTCCCACATGCATTCATGAGTTGGGAAATTCCTTGATCTACAAAGAGCACAGAGGATCAATGGGGTGTACAATGTCCAACTTAGCAGCCAAATTTGCCTTCTTTCCGCCGTCACCTCCTACTTACGACGTAAAGAAGACGGACGACGGCAAGTATGTGGCGGTTTCCACGGCGGCGTCAGTTCCAATCCCTCAAGGGGATGATTGCTTATTGAATGTTCATATGATTGAGACCAAGAGAGGGAACAAGATTGTAGCTTTTTATTTGAGGAATCCTTATGCAAGGCTTACTTTGCTTTATTCTCATGGAAATGCTGCTGACCTCGGTCAACTATATGATCTATTTGTTCAGCTCAAAATCAATCTCAGAGTTAATTTGATTGGGTTAGTTCATCTTCTTCCAATTTTTCTGGATTTTGTTTATCAAAAATGCAAAAGCTGTTTGATTATATCAGGAGGGGATGATTTACTGTTGTCTCGTATGTAGTTATAACTTTGTTCTCAGATTTTCTTACGTAGCATTTTGGCTGATTATATATATATATATATATATATATATATATATATATATATATATATATATATTTTCTCTAGTGGTTATTTACTGGAGCTAATTAGATGAGCTAGATCTGTACATGCGCAGCAGGAATACGAGTGGACGTTCACTTTTATTACTTCTGTTAATTAAAGTTTCAGAATAATACAAATTTACTATTGCAAATAAACTTTTCAATTATCTTTTGAATGGATAAAGTGACTTTGTCAAAGAGAGAATGATGAAAAGTAGGAAAATGAAGAATGCGAGTTGAGTGAGACAAACCTCACCAGTAGCAGTATGACAGTATCCAATCCTTGCCCCACCTGTTTGGGTGCATCCCCTACTTTTCACCATGTTGGTGTATTTTTCACTGCAATTGTGGGCTTGAGAGGGACAGTCGTGAAAGACACCAGATCTCTTTTCCTGTTGCTAGTGTTCCTTTACCTTCCCTTTGATGCTTGTGCCTCTGGGATAGCGAGCGTGGGTTTATGTCTTTTACTTTTACATTTTGTGTGTTACTGCTGCGGCTGCGGCTGCTAATTCGGTTTCCAATTTGTATCTTGAATGTATCTTGAAATTTGGGTTCAGTCTTCTTTTCTCATGACATGAGTGCTTTGCTTTGGGGCTTCTTTTTTTTTTTTGGGCTTTATTTGTTATCTCTAATTTCATCTTTAAGTTGTCGGTATTTGGTCATGGTTACCCGTGAAAAATCAATTGGTGTGAAATTAACAGCTTAATGTGCACTCTTATCATATTTCTCTTTTGGCTTGCATTGTTGCTTTCTGAAGCCGTTAACTCCATTAGGATGGAGGAATTCTCCTCCCCTGTAATGGAATTTGGACTTGATTACTTTTGCTTGATTTTCCAAAGTCCTTGCTTTTCACGTCACGGTTTCTGAGGTAAATGAAAATCCGCCATTGACAAAGGATCTGATAAGATGTTGAATTAGCATATAGTCCAAAACAAAAGGAGGGAGGGAGACATGCCGTCTGTGGCATATCATTTTATTTGTACTCAATCTATAGGCATTAATAGATTCTATGTCTGAAAGATGAGGAAGCAAACCTTAGACATCATATCATGCTTATCCTACTTCAAAAACTGAACAGTTTATATAAGGGTTCGTGCTTTTTTCGAATGAGTATGTCAGAGACCCCTTGGGTGAGTATGTCTCGGGGTATGCAATAAAACCATGGCTGCAATTGCGGAAGCAGTTATAGTATCAAAGTATCACGACGAAATTTTATGTCGCAGTTATGACGTTTTTCATAATAAATGTCGGCAAAAATTAGCCGATAACCGATATATTACCGATAAATACGTGAAATTTTAAAATCATCACTTATCGTCAATTTTGCATATCACCTAATCTAAAATTCGATAAATATCATTCGGCATTATGTATTAGGACCGATAATTAATTATATGTTCGAGGGTTCATATTAGTTGGTCTTGGGTGAGTACGCCTTGGGATATTGAGTGGAACCCACTTCGCATGATGAGTATAAATTGTCAGGTTGATCCTACTTGATGTGACGAGTACATATTATCCAATAGGGATATGCTTGGCATGACAAGTATAGATTGTCGGATAGGATCCCTATCATTTTTTATTAAAGTCTAACCTTAATTAATTCTAGTTCCGAAAGATAAAGAAGCAAACCCTATATACCATATGTTGGGCTAGTTGTGTTGTGAATTCCAGGCCTTAATGCATCAATGCTCGCTTTTCCATTTCTTTGCAGATGAAAGAATACTTGTGATATATATATTTATATATTGGGTATGTTCATGTGAGCAAATTATGAACAGTTGTTTGGGGACAAAGTTGCCATATGGTCTCGATTTTCAACTCCTTTGAATATATAGGATGCAACTAATGGAATGAAACTATCAATACATAGCTACTATATGCTTGCAATTTTAAGGAGTAAGGCTTTGTGTCTTTCGTGCTATTTGACAAGATTCTTGAGATTATGTGCTTGAATATTTCTCTAGTCATGTATATGCCTAAAACTGTGCATCACTACAGTCATTGATTGTACTTGTTGGTTTTCTGTGGCTGGACATGATCTGCAGGTATGATTACACTGGTTATGGAGCCTCCACGGGTAAGGTAGGCTATCTATCCTAATGAAAAGTCAGTTCTCCGATATCCTATTTGTGACGTCTCATCATGCAATAGAAACGTTGAGTGTAGTTATTCAGTTTAGCTCACACAATAGCAGATTTCCATGTGTAAAACATATAAATATTGACCGATCAGATGTCTAATAGTGCCTTCAAAAAAAAAAAAAAGCGGGGGAAAAAAGAGGGTGAACCGAGAAAAGTTCAACTACCAGGATTCCACAGCAATCAGTGACCTCTGACTGCATAATATTTTGGAAAGCTGGCTAATATGTCTGGCTGGAAAGGCCGAAAGGTTACTGTACTGTGTTCATTTGTAACACCAAGCATAGTAAACTTGCTAGTTTGGACGGCAAAGGATTGTCAAGTGTTGCACCGTTATTATATGTCATGCTAAATTAAATTCATCAAAGCCCCAACCTTTGATCCATCATCAACATATCATACTGCTCAAATATGTTGGAAATCATTTCTGAGAGCAAACAGTCTAAATCTGGTGGTAAATAGAGTACACTGAATCTTCTTGAAGAATATGATCCTTTAATAGCCGAATGCATGTTTGTGGATAAAAAAAAGGACTCCCTACACACTACAGTTGCCATGTGGAGGCTAATATAAATGAATAAAACAGTTAGAATCCTGAATTATTCAGTTGTCTTGCGTCCTCTCCAAATAGATTAATATTTAGAACTATTTTAAAGCTATATGTCTTTATGTATTGAGAGCTAAAGTTGTTGTATTCATGTGATTCAGCCAAGTGAAGCCAATACATATGCTGACATAGAGGCCGTTTACGAGTGTCTTCAAACCGAGTATGGAATTAGCCAAGAGGATTTGATTTTATATGGTCAGTCAGTGGGAAGCGGGCCTACTCTCCATCTAGCTGCTAAATTGCCAAGGCTGAGAGGTGTGGTTTTGCATAGTGCCATTCTCTCTGGACTACGTGTCATGTGCCATGTGAAATTCTCATTCTGTTTCGACATTTATAGGGTGAGTGATCAATCTTAGAATTGTGTTTGTGTCTCTGTAGAAAATTCCAAGCTTTATTATCTGGCCTGATGCATTTCAACTGGGACTTTGATCACTCTATACCTGAAAGAAGCTTTGATTACTCTGTACCTGATGCTAACTATCATAGTTGTTCTGGATGCAGAATATAAACAAAATTCGAAAAGTGAAGTGCCCTGTGTTGGTGATACATGTAAGTATTTCCTCTCATCTTGAACTATAGTATGTCACATTCTGAATTGTGTCTCAACTGCTGAAAATCAATTCATAAGACGATGCGGTTGCACAAGGTAGATCTCTTCATTGGTTCTCAGCCTATTCCAAGTACCGTGTTTGAACTTATGAGTTCTGGATTGTAGACTGTAGTCCCTTATATATACAGTCTTCCGTTGGGGTAAGTTGAAAACCAGTTGGGCTGGTACAAGAGACATCTGACAGATATGGGATACATTTTTTTTTTTGGGAGGGGGGGGGGAGCGTATATGATTGCTTAGGTGTCCAGGGACATGTTTTTCAATAATCAGAGTTTGATCACCGGTTCTAGTCCCACCTTGCTTGCTCGATTCCTTCTATTTCTCTCACTATTTTTCTTTTCCCTGACTTTTTATTCTCTTTTCTTCTTCTCGGCCTTCCCTTCTTCCTTTTACTATGCTTATTTAATTGTACTTTTTGACAAAGCCATGCATTTGCTATATAGATAGCCAATTTGCCATGCCAAGATTGGTCACGAACATGCCAAGACTAGCTGTCGAGGTACGAAGCGCATGTTATCCACGGAAGCAATTGACAAGTAGCGCAACTGATAGATTGTACTTGCGTAAGACTAGCTTAACATGAAAGTCTCATAAAAAGGGAGGAGAAAGGTATGCACCATAGCTTTTAAAAACTAGAATGGGCCTGCTGATTTGATCCAAGTACCACTGAACCGGCTGTCTGACTAATCTGGATATGCAAGTAGGCCAGTTAGGCAAGTGAATCATATCATGAAACCTTTAAAGCCACTGGTATTTATAAAAGCTGGGAACAGGTAAAGACATGCATGTCTTACTGTAGTTTGATTCTCCTTGGACAAGGCATTATTAAGCCAAGAAAGAACAGCGGTGTTTTATTGCTTCTTCCAAGGTTGATAATCTCCCTTTTCATAGCAGCCTGCCGCTAGTGAGCATGTTTGACAATCTGCTAAAATGAAGTTGGCTCATCTGTGATAGGGATGGTCAGTAATCATGTGTTGTGATTGTTAGAGAATTAAAAATGAGATCAAAGTTGTGAGAAAGGATGTACTCCAATTGGCGGAGTAGATGAGTGTGGATTGACGCAAAGAAAGATGGTGGCAAGGCTACCTCATAATCAGCTAACCTTCGTGGCAATTTTCCTGTTTTTTAGAAAGATGGTTTAGATCCTACCTCTTCACTCATATGGCGACTCTGTTCATCATTATACACATTGCTGAATTTATCCGTCCTCCTTGGCAATCATCGCTGAATTTATCCGAATACTGACATCCAATTCCTCGAATAGGGGCAGCAAAGAATTTCTCTTGTGCGTAGGAAACTATATATCTTCTTTGAGAAATACATCGGTAGAGATGTTATCATGTGTTCCTATATCAATTACTTTGTATCCATTATGCCATGCGGATACCCTGAAAATATTATCTTACTTTAATCTTTGCCCAAATTTGTCACGTTGTGTGCCTGTAGCATAGGCATGAATATGATCATATGAAGGGGGGGGGGTTACCAATCAAAACACCCTTTCCTAGGGCGTTTTATTATCTATGACCCAAAGTGGTTTCCTATTAACCAAATAAGGAGCTGTCAAGATACAATCTTCTCAGAATTACAGCAGTCCAGCTTCAAATCTTAAAGCTTGAGCCACCTACTACAAGTATAGGTGCTTATGCTGTACATTACCTTTTTGTTGAGGGGTTTGAAACTTAACACCACGATGCTCAAATTCCAATCTATAGTCACATTGATCAACTTTGATTGGCAAATTGAATTGCATGCGAACACATTGATAAATGGGTTTTAGTTTCATAGTTATAGCTCATTGAATATACTAAATTTGCAAGACTCTAATCATCAAACTATATTAAGGAAATAGTGAGCTCTAGATAGAGATTGAGTCTTATATGGTCCTTAAATCTTAGAGTAAAATAGAAAAAACTACTTCATTTAGACTAACAGGAAAAAGGGAACAAATTTGTTTAGCTCACAAAAGCCATCAATCTTATTGTCATAGCCAAAACTGCAATAAGAGGCCTAATCGATTCATAGGTATATGCTCTAATCTGTGTGCTATAAACCCGCGCTTACTTTGCTGCGTGTTGATAATGCTTTGCTCTAAGTGTTAAAGGCAATCCTGCATCTTACTCACTCTAATTAACCCCCTAGTTGGTGAGTCCCGCAAAATTCTGCTCAAAAAGTATGCATAAGGTTTAGATCTCCTGTCAGTTTATGTCGGATTAAATTTAAAGTTAGGTACACTCATAACTTGCTCTAAAATATATTTGTTTAAGCTTGACTCTGCCAAGAGCTTTTATGGGTATGGCTCCCCTTTTGGTATATGTCTAAATTATAATGCTTCCAGCGGATTGAAGCTGGTCATACTCGAGAACATCAACGCCCTTTAGTGACATGTTACAAGCCACTGTATCATAATCCATGTATAATCTTATTGTTTGAATTTATTTAAAATTTTCTATATTATATTTATGAAATCAGTTTGAACGGCTGGTTCGACCAAACAGATCATTGGCCAGACTCCATCAAACCAGCAACCAGACCAGTTCTGCAAATTATGGTTTCCAGAGCTAACATGCTATGTTAGGTTTGGCCAGAAAAGAAGAGAGTAAGGGTTTAGAGAATGTTTTAAGAGGTGAGAATCTAAAGGAAAACTTGAGTGAGAGCGTGCTACTTTTGACTATTGATGAGGCTATATCTCAAACATGTGCTTGGTGCTGAAGGCAAATGTACAAATGGCAATTGTTTATGATATTCTGTAGTTCAGTTTGCGTTCTCGGAAGATGAGTTTAAGCTTAAGATGTACGAAGTTCAGACATTATTAGTTAGAAACATCCTCTTTTTTCCGGTAATACCTGAGCTTTCATAGTTGTGGGAAGTATCTTTCAAAGTTTGCAGTTCATGTTGCAGCTGTGTTAGGCATGGCTTTGTAACAGCCACGGAATCAAAGTCCTACCATGATTTGTGTAGTGAAAAACACCCTGTGGTGTGGAAATCCATATTATTCTGCTATCAAGCGTGGCCTTGTATCACAATCCTTGGTTGAGTAATACGTCGATGACGCCTTGTGCTCAACAAATTTTGCAGGGCACTGAAGATGATGTGGTTAATTGGCTACACGGCGATAAACTCCGGAAATTGGCGAGGGAACCATATGAACCCTTGTGGATTAAAGGCGGCGGACATTGCAACCTAGAACTTTACCCAGACTACATACGCCATCTTTGCCGCTTTGTCAATGAAATGGAGAACACAACCACACAGACCCGCCTCAAAAAGATCAAAAAGGACCTTCGTCTTCCGGCCAAGTCTGCAACACCTGCTGATGTACCTACCGCTGACTACTGTTGTGGTAGCTGTTGGAATTGTAGCTGCCGTACCTGTTTGAGCTGTAGTTGCAGCTGCAGAGTCAAGTGTCGGTGTCCCAGTTGCTCGGATTGTTGTCCCAGTTGCTCAAATTGTAGCCCAAAATGCTCAGATTGTTGTCCTAATTGCTTAGACTGTTGCCTAAAGTGCTCGAATTGTTCAGCTGTTTGCTGCAACTGCACAAAGTGCCCGTGCAACCCGAAGTGCTCGGATTGCTGTCCCAATTGCTTAGACTGTTGCCCAAAGTGCTCAAATTGTTATCCAAAGTGCCCAGATTGTTCAGTTGTCTGCTGCGACTGCACGAAGTGCCTGTGCAAACCGAAATGCCCTGGTTGTTGCATGCCCTCTTGCTTAAATTGGTTAAGACCAAGCTGCTCAAGTTGTGTTTGCTGGCGACGTTTGCTGTGCTGGTGTTGTTCTTCTTCAAGCAAAAAGGAAGCTAGTTAGTGGTGAAATCAAGCGTTAAAGAGGCGAAGGCTCATGGTGTGCTGCTGTACAGATTGTTGAGTTAAGATGTTAGCTGACCTTGAAGACACAGGAACTCGCTGCAGCGGAATTTAATGGGAGTATGATTTGACAATCTTTGATGTATTTTTGATTTTTTTTTTTTCTTATTAAATTTTGCTTAATATTGAAATAGCAGTGAAACAAGATCTACGTTGTTAGCATACAATGGTTATATGTAAGGACACTTTTAAGTGAAGTCTGGTAGGGATCATGCAATGGGTGGAAACGACATCTCTGTAATTTTGCTGTTATTGTATAGCGCTTAGTATACAAGAAAATAATTTTGGTGTCAGATGGTTTACTTGTTCGTATAGACTTTGCTAATATTAACCTTATTTGGTTACAATTCAACTATTCTTATTATGTTCATCATGAATCCCTTCTTTCCCCTCTTAGTACGTGGGTCACCCCCCTTGCCTGCCCTTCATCTTTGAAAATTTAAAACCAATATTAACCACCGCTGCGCTTCTTTTTCTAACGTCGCTCCTCCGCCCTTGGCATCACCGCCTCCGTCAAGCCTCCACCTCAATCGACAACCACGACAGTCGAGACCTCCCCCATCAAAATCTCTCCCATCAAAAGCCATTGCTAAAGCACCAGATTATATATGAGTACTATATTACATACAAACATCAATTTCAGCAGAACACACACCCAAAAAAATAAAATTCAAACCGATGTTGGTACGTAATTGTACTCCTTAAATCGATGCAAAATTGGATTGTGCAGAAATCTAAATTGATGGAAAAAAAAAACAAAAACAAAAAAACTACTAATTCGAACGAGTAAGGTCGTGTAGAAGTAACATATGAAATTCATCCAGGACTTGCAAAATGTGGACAGAGTTTAGCATGGAATGAGGAATGCACACTACTTGTGAGTTAAGGAGGGCGAAACTACTTAATCTTAGACAACGTAAGGAGCTAACTGACAGTGACAGACACTACTACTACTACCGAAGTCGAGCGGCGTGCGTTCCTCACGCTACCAACGTCCGACAGCGTAAGTTGTTCTCGTTCCTCTTTATTCAACAACCCGAGCGTGTTGGTCACTCACGTTGCTCTTTCTGGAAGGCAGAAAGTCAGCCCATTTATATCTTCAAAATTTTCTACGATACAATAATGGTGGATTCTCCGATGAACAGTACTCTTAAATAATTCGGTGCGTGGTCCTTCGTTTTTGATCAGCGACGAGGGGCAGCCGAACGTTCTTTAGGCCCACGAGTGGGGCGGGCCTTATCCAAGATATATCTTATTGTTTGATACCATGAAATCACGGTCAGACTTTGCCATAAGCACTACAACTTGTCCACGCATACAGGATTGATTTTTTTCTTCTAATTGAGAATATTTGGAAAAGGTAACGCCGTCGTTTGTTTTACTTTATTAAGAAGATTAATTGGCTATATTTACTACGAATTTGAAAACTTCCAGCTAAAATGCTAAACCAAAACATCTTTTCAAACAAACATTACTATTTTCAATTAAAATTTTCATTTTATTTATTTTTTTAAAATGTTTAAAGTTATCCTCACTTTTATAATCCACATAAAAATGCTAGAATATACCATATTATTTCATCTTTATTTTGGTATACTATTTATCAAACGAGGCCTATTTGAGTCATCCATTGGAGCATTATATCTTCTGTCGCTAATCAACCTTGCGGGATTCTATAGTCAACAGATTTTTATCATAAAAACAAACTCATATCCTTCCAAATTATGAATTGCAAGGGTAGAGGAGAAATATATATCCTATTTGAGTTATCTACCATCACAACAAGAAATATTACTTTGGACAACAAATTATTTCGTTGCCTAACAAAAAAAATTTGTACAATTTCGTCGCCATAAGCCCGTTGCCCTTGCTTAGGGCGACGAAAAGAAAATTTTGTTGCCCTAAATCTCTTTTTGTGCAACGAATATTTTTTGTCGCCCTAAACCTCTTTTGTGCAACAAATATTTTTTGTTGCCTAAACCCACTTTTGTGCGACGAAGTTGTTTCATTTGTGGCCCTATTACATGTTTTGCAACAAAATCAATTCCTAGTCTTTCTTCCAAGCTACAAAAATATTTTGTAGCCCAAAGACCTGTATTATGTATTCATAATAATAGATCATCCTATAATGTAGTATCATTCATATAGATACTCCACCATATTTCATTACCCTGTAAAATCATATATCATTCAAACCATGCATAGATTACGATATCATTGTCCAAAAACAAATGTCATTCCAATTTCAAAGTATATGATACTACAATATACAAATTGGCAAAAGTCATGCCTAATTGGTACCATAAAAATCAATTATGCTATCTAGCTTGAAGGACCACCAAAAAATGGATAATGTTATCTATAGTTCTGCATACTTAGCTTCATCAAGTATATTGCAGTGTCACAAAATATGCTTCAAGTTAATCTGCAATTCATGAAATAAAAAAATATAAATTAAGATTATAAAGAGATATGCAATGGTATCTATTTATAATTTTCCAATTCCCTTCAATTAAAAAAATTTGTAAGCCATGTTATAAAAATGAATACAAGAACTAACTTACATTCATAAGTCCAAAAAAGCTCCTTGCCTCTAAAAGTCTTTGTCATTTTCTAAGTCCAATTAGAACTCCCAGCTGTAAAAGAGAACAAATAGTATAGTTAGAATACCTGATGCAAAAAGTCATCCATCTCAATTTCAAGACAATGAATATCACATGTCTAACATTGGCACAAACTACAAATATTAGTTCCATAATTTTTCCACACTTATAGTGCAGAGTTCTAACGTTCAAACCATTAAAAATGGGAAATTTTGAATGGATTAAATATACCTCATACTAATTTAGTGAGTTGTGAAGATTGTTGTGTTCCTAGAAAGCCTGCAATTTGATCACTTCAAATACAATTAGGATCATTTCAACTACTTCTAGAAATTTAATTTTAGAAAAACAACTACACAATTAACCAATTTCATAATCTCACTTGAAATCTAGGGTTTTATGCCCGAAAATACAATTCGGTTGAATTCTATTAATTCAATCAAATTGAATGTTTAGAAATGCAATTAAACACATTTTATAACATATCAAATAATCAATTACTCAAAACCAATAAAAGAAATACACAATTTAGCACAATTAGGGTTTTTAAGCCCGGAACGCAAATTCGATCAATTCTTGCCAAAACATATCAATTGACAGTTCGGAAATGTAATTAAACATATTCTAATGTAATTTATATAGTTAATTGAATAAAATAACCCAATTACACAATCCAATTTAAACCTGCGGGAGTTTTGACCTAAAAATCCAATTCCAATCAATTACGCACAATTTCCTAAATCAACACTTCCAATATAAAATTAAATACATTTTAAACGATATTATACAATCAATTGAGTGGAACGACTCAATTATATGACCCAATTTGATCACACGTGAATTTTGACCTAGAAATCAAATTCCAATAAATTCTGCATAAATTTCTCAAATTGACGGTTCCAACATGAAATTAGATACATTTTAAAACATATTGTATAATCAATTTTCCCAAAATAGCTAAATCGGACGAATCCGAAAAATTCGGACATAACCCAGCTAAAAATTCAAATTTTCCAAAATTCCAACATAACCATACAATTAACCTATCCAAATCATTCTCACAGCACATATATACATTATCAAATAATTAATTTAGCTTATCACAAGCTAAATCATACTCAATTAAACGAATTAATATTAGGATTTTTCAGAAAATTATACCAACGAAACCGACAAATCGGGACAAAGAAAGGCCGGGGAAGCTTCGTCGGGGAACGAGGACAGCTCGTCGGTGGTCAGCAAGGCCTGCCGTGGCTGGACGGCGGCGCAACCGCCGCGGCCTGCTGCTGCTGGTGCTGTCGCCCACTACTGCTGCCCACTGTTGCTTCTGCACGCTACTGCTGGTTGCGGTGGCTGGCAGTGGCGGTCGGAGTTGTGGTCGGCGACGACTGGTGGAGCTGGGGAGAAGAGGTGGCTGCGGTGTGGGGCTGCGAGCAGGAGCAAGGCAGGCGCAGGGGTGGGAGTGTTAGGACAGGGAAAGAGAAGAGAAAGGAGAGAAGAGAGAAAAGGAAAGAATAGAGGGGGCGGTAGGCTGGGTGAGTTTTTTTTTTAACAAAAACACATAAAAAATACTAAAGTTTAAAAATTATTATTGGAAGATTTTATTTAAAATTTATTAAACAAAAATTATTTCGAAACAATTTGAACGCTTAAAATAAATAAATAAATCTTTTTAATTTAAACTTTCCAAAAATATTAACGATTCCTGAAAACGAACAAATTTAAAGTCAGAAATATTTTCCACGGATAGAATTAGTAAAATAAATTTAACTAATTAAACATAATTTCCGTAATTTGAATAATATATTTTGTTAACTACATTATGTGCAACAATAAATAATATCATTGCCCAAAGATTTTTCCACTATAACAAAGGGCAACGATTATAAAAGTTTGTTGCCCTAAAGAAAACAAGGGCAACGATTATTAAAACTTGTTGCCCTAAAGAAAAAGGGCAACCATATACTTTCGTCGCCCAAAATACAAAGGGAAGTATGGCGGTAGAGGTAAAAATTTGGGTGCCAGGGAAAAGAGTACCATGGGCGAAAAAATATATAGTCGTTGCCCAAACGTATTTTTGTGCAACGAGATTTATTTCGTTGCCCTTATTATCATATCAAACAATATTTCTTACTTATTAGAAATTGATTTTTCGCTGCCCCTAGACCCCTACGGCGGCGCCCCCTTATTTAATAAAAAAAATTAATTTTACGATTTAAACAAACACACATTTCAACATAGTTTTGAAATTTTATGTTTTCATTTGAGCATATAATAGAGTGCACTTCCCATATTAAATATACCCTAAAGTGTTGATTTTAAAATTTTTAGCAATTATTTGCTAAGGTATGGGCAACGAAAACATAATATTGTTGCCCAACACTATGTTATGGGCAACAAAACAATTAAATCGTAACCCAAAAGTACCAAGGGCAATGATTATAAGAATGTGTTGCCCTAAAGAAAACAAGGGCAACGACTATAAAAATTTGTTGCCTTAAAGAAAAAAAGGGCAACAATATATTTTCGTCGCCCAAAATAGAACCAAGGGCAACAAAATCTGTTCGGTCGCCCTATTATCATAGAAATCGTCGCCCAAACTCACTTTTCTTGTTGTGCATGCGCCGCCACCTTCATTTCACTCCTTTCCACCTAGGCAACCATAAACACCCCAACTTCCACGATCTTTCTCCCTCTCCTTTTTCCAACACTCAAATTTCTCTCTTTTCTTCTCTTTTTTCGGCCACTGCCGCCACCGCCGTGCACCACCGTTAGTGCCGCCTGTCACCACCAACCCAAGGTGGAACCCTAAACCCTCTCAACCCTTTTACCCTATTTATACAAGTTTTATTTTATTTCCATTATTTTGAGTATATCATCATCATCATCATCATCATCATTATTATTAATGTTATTATTATTACTGTTATTGAGGGTCGAAGCCTTATTCTATTATTATTTCGATATTATTATTATTATCATTATCATCATCATCATTATTATTATTATTAGTGTTATTATTATTTCAATGTAGGGTCAAAACCCTACTTTACTTTATTTTCGATTTATACCATTATTAGTATTATTATCATTATTATTACTATTATTTCATAATTACTATTATTTTTTATTATTAATGTTAACAGTATTATTATTAGGAGGGTAGGAAATTTGATATTATTTTTACGTATTAAAAAAAGAAGTAGCATTAAATTTTGATATAAAAATTTCTCCATTGACCCATTCAATAAGGTGGCATATCTTTTGGCGTTGTTTAATCGTGGCCAGAGCCCGTGAATTTGCGCAAGCCGAAACTTTGTCCAATCATCTCGTAAGCATCAAATGGTACTAAGAAGAAAAAAGGGTCGGCCAAGCTTGATGTTAATGTACCAACTACATTAACGCGATCGGTCAATTAAGAAAATTGCTTTTCGTTTAACGTACTGTATGGTGAGACGGGCGGTGCTCCCAGCCTCCCTCACGAGTCCTAACCTACTCTACCTCTATCTTCATTTACGTCATAGCTAGCTAGCTAGTTTTGAGCTCCTAAAATTAGGCCTATCCCTATGTATCTATTCTTTATCAGGGCTTTATGATAAATTGGTAAGATACATGCAATGCAACCCCCAACGACAATATTCTCACGAAAGTCAGTATCCATGAGACCATGACCATGACAGGTACAAGAAAATTAGGTTCAGTAAATGGAGAAACGCCCAATTCCTTGCCTACCCACCCAATTTTGCACCATTATTGGGATTTGGCGTTTAGGGAATTGGAACCACCCACCCGGTGAAGATTCGACTCCCCCGAAAAAAAAAAGGAAAAAAAAAAGACGCACAAGTCGTTGGAATAGATTATTATATTACTAATATAACTTGGTTCAAAACTTTGTCTTTAATATTTATTAGTTTGAAAAGTTAATTTAAATTTGTTTGTATAAACGAGCCTACATGGACATTTGTAAAAGATTATATATTTTTTGTAATCTAGAATAATAATATATTCATTTTATAATATGAGATCTATAATATTTCAGCATATATATTAAAAAAATATAATAAATTTTAGAAACTTAATTATCTAAATTAACTAATATAGCCTTACATTAATTATGTCCCTTTAACTTTCCTTATAATTACCAACAAAAGAAAATAGGCAAAATGAGTTGTAAAGAATTATACTTTACACTTTTGTAATAGGTCTTATATTGTAAAATAAATATTAAAAAGTTACTGCTCATATATTTTTTCACTAACTGATCTTAATGCCCAAATGCTCTTTTTTTTTACCAAAAGAAAACCTTTTAATAATTTATTTCATCCACACAAAAACCGCATCCCAAATGAAGATTGTGTGAAAATTTTGAGATCCAAAAATTATATTTGGTCTCTGAAAATTCAATCCGATATATAAACTATGTAATCCAACTTTTGTAAAAGATATGTCATGCATTTAGAATATTTGATGATTGGTCGAATTATTCGATCCGAAAAAATATTCAATATCTTATGGGTTATTCTAACAATACATCATAATATGGTATTTTTTTATAGCTACAAGTTTTTTAATTTTATTTATTTTTATAATTTAAACTTTTATAATAATATTTTAATACTAACTTTATATAAATATAAATAATAATATAAAGTGATATATGATATTTGTTTTAATTTTTTCTAAAAAACTTATTAAAATTGATAAAATTGTACTTTTATACAAATATTAGATAAATTAAAATCCAATTTATATCTAATCTATATTTTATATATATTTAAATTTTGGATATTCTATTTAAAACATACTAAATGAATACCCCCCCCTCAAATATTCAAACAAATAAAAATATCTAATTTTTCGCACTATAGATAAACAATAAGATGCCAACAAGACATAAGGCTACCATTCTACCACTGAGTTGAACACTTGAACTCGCATTTTTTAACCAAATATGTTGAATTAATGCTATATTTTTTCATGATAAAAATTAAATTATTCTATTAATTTACATACTTTTAAAAAATAATAAAAGAAGTTTTATAGTTATTTTATACCTCTTATTAAAAAAAATATTAAATACATATATAGTTTATAAATAATGAGGATAAAATTAAAACGTAACTTTAATTTTTATAAAATAACTTTTTATATAAAAAATTAATAATAAAATAATTTTATATACAAAAAAAATTATAAAAGTATTTGATCTTTTATCATTAGGGGGGCCACAATGCAGGTGCTCACCTCTGATGCACATAAATAACACTTTGGTGTCGTCTTCCGTTTCGAAAACGTTTCTTATTTCGAATTTTTTTTTGTGTCGGAATTTATATTTAAATTATTTAATTAATTTTTTTATTTAAAAAATTATTAATGATTAAAATTAACTAATATAGGTAATAATTTTAGAAATTTTTTATTTTTCTCTTTTAATTTTAGTATATTTGATCTATTTTTTTTAAAATATATATAGTGTGTGTGTGTATTATTTTTTTTTGCGTTTCCTATCACCTCCATTTTATAAATTTTTAAGAAATAACGTTTTCGCATTTCTCCCGGTCCCCATTTCCCCATCCCAATTCCCGTACAACGCTAGTGCTCACCTAGGCTTTCACCGACCTATGTTTCATAGTTGTTATTTATGTCAAAGAAACCTTTGTGAATTATACATATATATAATATAGGTACAAATATGAACATCGTAATCGTATTGGATGGGTCAGATTTAGATCATTTTTTGTGGCGGATCGATTATAGGTTAAGTTAAATCATTTCGGGTTACCTTATTATTTGGGTCAAATCAGGTTCAAATTTCTATAGATCCGAATTGTATCAAATTAATTTATCATGTCGGGTTGGGTTTGGTTATTTCGGATTAACTTATTGAGTCAGTTTGGGTCAGACCGAGTTTAGGTTGAGCAAGTTAATATTCGGTTGATTGTGTTCGAATTAATTTGACAAGTCAAGTTTGTGTTACTTGACAAATCGGGCCTTTTTAATTTTTAATGGGTTGGATTAAGTTCACGCCAAGCTAATCTTGGACTGAATCTGTTTGTATTTAGGTTAAATCGAATATTGACTACCAATATTAATCTAACTCATTAACCTTGTAAGCAAGCATTAAGTTTGACTTTATATAAGTATGTGATTAATAATGTGTTATTAATTGTTATTTATTTATTATTATGACTTTTTAATGTTGTACTTTTAAGCAAAACTTTCTATAAAATTAGAATATTATTGATCAATAAGTACGGCCACAATAAAAGTAATAAAAATAAGTAAAATTTATAAAACAATATATTTTTAAAAGCTTTAAATAAATAATAAGATGTGTGTATTTTCTTTATTTTTATGATAGCTTTTTAATATTCAATTTTATTTTATCAAGTCAAGTCAGGTTGGTAGCAAATCCGGTTATATATTGGCTCAGGTTGGGAGGATTGGACAAGAATTAAGTTTGGTAGATAAATTTTTAGATTATATTGGATCAAGTTTTATACGGATCTAATTAATTTTTACCGACTATGATATTTCTTAACAAATATCAATCTTGACATAGGGCCCTTGATCGAAACCTAATTCATCTACATATCCATGGAATTAAACATCAGCATGCGGCGTTAGATATAATTCAAAACATGTTCGTGAGTAACTTCTTTTAAACTAGAAATTAAAACCTTCCTTATTATCTGGAAGAAATAGGGATGTAAACGGGGTGGATTTTATCCAAAACCCGATGGATTTTATCTGACGGATATTTAAATGGATATGGATGATGGAAGAAAATATCTGTCGGGTTCTGGTATGGATACGGGTATGGATATCCCATACCCGTACCCGACACTATACCCGTATCCATATCCATATCCATTTACCCAATATATAATTACCTTTCTACCCTTAATTTTAAAATAAATATAGTATAAATTAAGGTTAAAATTATCATTTAACTTAACTCTAAATGGATTTATCCGTCAAGTAATGGATTTATCCACCGAAAAATATCCATTAGTGGGTAAAGGAATAATCCATCGGGTAACGGATACGGATATGGACGTGTTAGCAGATATGGATTCAGGTACGGATATAGATTTTTTTATCGGATACGGATACGGGTACGAGTATACCCGTCCCATTTACATTCCTAGGAAGAAATAAGAACCATGTTCCTTCCAATAGTCATATATTATCCTATAAACAACACCACTAATATGAATAAACATCTAATATTTTTAAAAAGATAACTACTTATAATTTTAGATATTATATAAAGGAGTAAAATCATTTTAAGAATATAACATAAATTTATCGAATTTGAAAACTAATATTTTAACCTTCTATTTTCTTCCATTTAATTTTAATTTGACCACGGATTGCTGTATGTAATGTATCATTATTCTTTCATAATAATTAATTTGTTTATTTTAAGCACCACCGTAGTTTGTGCTATTATTTCCGACAAAAGCAGACGTCCCTCCTCATATACAGTCATATATATCGTAGTCCTGAAGACAATAGTATATGTCAAAATTAATTAATACATGCAACCTAATAGTGTTACTTTTTGTTGCTTTCTTCTTCTAAAGAAGCACAAAAAAAAAAAAAAAAAAAAAAAAATCATACGGAGAGGGGCCAAGGGATTGAATAGACGCTTCTTCTCCTGTCTATCCATGACAGCTCAAATACAGCACACAAAAACCGAATACAACCAAACCCCACCTAGCACTAGCAGATGGGGCTCGCCACCAACTGTTCCATTAAATCCATTAAGGAAACGATAATGTCAAAGCTCCTTAAGATGGAAAGCGTTCGGCCAACTCTATACTGCCTAGCTATCAACTTTTCCCCGCCCCTTCTATTCTATCTATATGTTTATTAAATTGAATTCATGCACTAGTATTAGTCAATTAATTAATCTTGACGGTTTTTTTTTGTGGGGTTCTAAACTATGAACTGGCCACTTAAATTAAACAAAGACTGCCCAAAGCTTTATTATATAGCAATAGTTGTGCCTAATAAAATCTTTAATTGGATTTCATTAATCAGTTGTAGTCGTATAAAAACAATGCCCGGTGAAGTTTTGTCAGTCTTGTGTGTGTTTGATTCTTACTATTATAATTATAATTAAGGGTGTTTAAATGGGTTGCTATCATTTCATTCAATCCATATTATTTTAATTCGTGTAACCCATATGATCTATAGTTTAATCCATATCGGATTAAAGTAAATGACTAATAATTTTCAACGAAACCTACTGTAATATAAGAATTGGATGGGTTAACCATGATTTATCGTAGGTTGATAAATAAACAAACTTATCACCACATATACTTAGAGGTAGCAATAGGATCGAGCGGTTCAGGTCAGGTTATTTAATTTACATATTATTTTTCCTTTGTAGGATTAGTTGTGGGTCAGGATGTATCCTTTAAAGTTCGGGTCATTTTAAATTATTTTAGTGGTCGGGTTGATCTTTAGTTATTGCATATCTGAATTATATTTGGTTAATCTATAGGTTTAGATTGAGTTCGGGTTGTTTTGGATAACTTAACTAACCTGGTCAAGTTTAAGTCGACCTAGCTTACATTCAGGTGATTTCAAGAAAGAATAGAGTCAGGTTAGGTCACAATGGGTATACGAGATATTGGATTTTAGTGGGACGAGTTCGGATGGAGTTGTTGGGATTGGGTCATGATAGGGCAGAGCAAAGTAGCTTGAAGGTAAGAGTAAGATAAGGTCGGACGAGGTCAGACAGTTGAATTTAAAGAAATCTGAATAAAAATATCAATCCGAAGTTCGTTTAAAATAAAATTATGACGGTAATAATTTTAAAATAATACATATAATATTTACCAATTCACAATAATATATGCCAACTTATAAGCTAATCCACACACTGTAAATTAATCCGTGTAAACAATTATAAAATACTAACCTAACCTAATTATAATCCACAGCGTGTTCCAAAATCCAAACAGTAATTTGCTGACAAGAATGATATCACGGACAAGACAGGTGAGATGACTATGCCACAGAATAAATAGTTAAAAATAAATGTCTTTCAAAAGTATGGTCAAAAGGCCTAGCGTCATGATTTTAGCAAATAACAAGTCATTTTAGAAACAACGGAAAAAAAACTTTGATCTAAGATATAAGCTCTTTTAGGTTTTCGATTAATAATTTTAATATTTCATTTATTTTATAATAGAGAATTTATAATTTATTAATATATATTTAAAAATATTTAAATTTAGAATAAATGGTACATAAATTAGTTAAAATTTAAACTATTTATTATTATTAGATATATTAATAAGGTGGAAGAGGACAAATTAGAAAATATAATAATAAATATTTATTAGAACTTGAAATATTACATATATTTTTTATAAAAAATTATAGATATTTTATTGTGTAGGGAGTGAAGTAATTTTTTTATTTGTTCCTATTTTCTCTTGATAATTAAGAGCTTTATCATAATATGGACAAAAATGACAATAATAACACATCATAGACAAAATACTACTACATTCATATATATATATATATATATATATATATATATAATTAAAGTTATTTTAACACTAATTTTTTTTGTAAATATTTTTTAGAAAAATTAAATTCTAATTTATACTTCTACTTTTATCTTCTTTTTTTACATACTTTACTACTTTTTAATAAATTGTAGAAATAAAAATTTTTAATTTTTAAAAATTATATTAATTATTTTAATATTTTTATTTTTAATACGAAAGACGCATATCGTACATGCTGATGAGATCTTGGTCGACCCTGTTGGTTAAAATCGAAATCTAAATATTTTAGGTGTCATGTACGAATCCCTGGTCTTATATGAAATCGTATTGTCTCATTTCAACTCCAACTTATATCACCCAGTTATGCCAGCTTTAGAAAATTATGGTGTGAATAATTAATAAATATATAAAGGTTTGTGGCGGACTAAGTATTTTCGCTTCAAAATAGTAAAATTCGAGCCGTATGATGATTACTTCATAATAAAAAGTCAAAGGCGTAGAAGTTCCAGCAGCACAATTTTGTTGATTTGACTCTCGCAGTCTAATATTAAAATTAGGTCGTGTATATCAAACAAATTTCTGCAAGAATCAAATGACCGATAACACTACTACAATAATTATAAAACAAACATATATATTATTTTCATCGTTTTCAATATATGCCCCCAAAATCCAAGAAACTCATATATATGAATATATCATCATACTTGTAAAAATATACTATATATAAACCGCATACCAGTAACTGACAATTTATAATTTACATCAAGCAATTAAGCAGATCAATATTATTTTAAATCACATTTATACAACCGCATATATCAGATACTCATGCATGGCATGGATGATGGATCACACATCAGACTGTTGTTCCATCACCTTATTACCAACCGACGGGCGCCGCCCTCTACCCCTCTTCCTTCTCGAATGTCTTCTTCTAGGAACCGCCTCAAACTTAAGCCTTCCAGTGTCCTTAAACCTCGTCTGTTCCGAAGGTACGATCACACACTCAGGCGGCGGGACTGGATACCGAACAGTATCATAACAATACGAGTAATACATGTACTTCTCCCTGAAACGCCTCATGGACCTCCGTCGAACCGGTGTGATGTAAGAGTAGTCGGCGACCTCGAGCTTCGCTTTCTTCTCGTCGCAGTCTTGTTGGGAATTAGAGATGACGTCAGATGAGGAGGCGGAGGAAGCTGGGAGTTGTTCAAGTGGATCAACGGCGCAGCCGTGGAGAGCGAAGTCTTTGAATTCAGAGACGAAGGGCTCGTACTCGTAACGGACGCCGTATTTGCCTCCGTCCGTTGCCCAGCTTGAGGCGTCCCAGATTGTGGCGTAGAGTGACATGGGTTTTGATGGGTAGTCGCCTCTCATTGCTTCGTTGCGGATGATTTCTCTAATCGGGACTTCATCCACGTAGAATCTGTATTAAAAACAAAAGTTATCAGAAATTATTTGAGGAAAGGTAAATGTACTCTATTGAAGTGAATAGTTTCTTAGAATACTAAAATAGAAACTCCCTCAGTCCCATAAGTTTTTATTTTAGTTTGTCCTAAAATATAATCTTATTTCTCTATTTATTTTATTTGATTGTTATAATATCCATAAATTCTTTCACTGAAAACATTATTTTTTATATATTTTTTATAATACCCTTAATTAACTTGAGATGAAAACATACTTTTTTATAAAAATAAATAAATAAAATTAATGCTACGGTTTCTAATATAGAAGTAAATATGAGAAACAAATAATAAAATATACTACAAATAAAGTATTCACTATGCTTTCTAAATAAGCAATCTGTTTTTATGGGATAGGAGTAATATAGTTATAAGGACTTTACAAGCTTTTAAAGCAACTCATAATCACAATATCAAATTATCAATCATATACAAGCATGTGATAGTGTTGGTTACCTAACCTGGCTACCTATAAATGGTGAACTTAGCAGCCTTAAAAAATATTTTTGGGTTTAATTATCACCATTTTATCATAGAAAACCTATAGTTTTTATTTCATTTTCTAATATAATATATTGTATAATAATAATAATAATTTTAATGCTATATTTTCAAATCTAGCCCTTTTCATAATTTATTTACTGTAAAAGGAAGAAAGTAATAGGTACTATTTGAGAAGTGTATGTTATGTGGCAGAGGTGTTTAATGTTTTGTGCATGACATTGTCCATCTATATCCTATTTTTATCCATCCCTGTTTCTCTATAATATATATATACACGAAAAACTAATGTTGTTGTTTTCTGAAGTTAAATAAAAGTTAGGCCGCCTGTGTCACCTATGGTCCTATGGAATAGCTAGGACGACCGTATAGAAAAGGAAAGGGAAAACAAAAACAGAGGAAAGTGAAGTGGCAAAGAGAGTGATTTTGAATACCAGCGGCGATGAAAAAGATGTACAGCTCAGTTAACACCAATTGATTGGCTAAAACAAATCAACAGTTATCCAGTAGTATGTCACTATTCGTGTGTGATCGAGAAGACAGATCCGTAGTTCCAAAATATTCGAAAGAGAGAGATCAAAGAGATACTTATTTAATGACTGTGTAGAATGAACTTGGAAATTTTAAATCCGCATTTATATTTGATATCTATTAAGATTTGAGAAATCTAAGCAAGGAACTTAAAAAAGAGAGAGGATATAATCCGGTATAGTATTAGATATCACAGGCTGAAATGCGTCTAAAACGTTATATTTTAGGAGCATGAGAGTTTGATCTTTTGTTATCAGATAATAGATTATTCCTTGATTTTTACTTCATTCTAGTAAAGTGATCCTTCATTGTTCAAAGAATTCAGAATTGATCTTTACGTTTTAACCAAAATTATAACAAAAGAAAAGATAAGCTCCATATTAGAAGTCATTTTCTATCATTTCATTTTTCATTTTAATAGACGAATTACCGGTACCTTACTCATGACAAGTGCCGACCTTATTTTGAATTTTTCTTCTGTGTATGACGTATCCAGCTTTTCTACTGGAAGAAACTAATAGTACTACCGCATAGTATTATTAATAGAACTTGTACACCAACAAATGAATAGACTGACAACACCTAGGATTGAGCGGGTCATACATAATTTTATTTATATAGCAATTTACGAAACTAGAGTAAAAGTAGGCGTACCAAAATAGAGAAAAGAAAGAGGAAAAAGAGAAAGACTGGGACATGATCCAATCAGCACTATAGTTTTGGCAAAGAAAGTCTTCCCCGTCCACATCCTAAAAAGAATAAAAGAAACTACATGTGTGTGTGTGTGTGTGGAATAGTATAATTACTTGCAACCGCACCGATTGACATACCTCTAACTCCTCCCCCTTTTCTTCTTTTCATTTGTAAAGTTCAAAAAATAAAAAAGTTACCCGTGTTCAGAAAAAAGATTGTAATTGGTGGAAGGAAAAAAAGGCCGCGTATTTAAGCTCGCTACAGAAGGACGTGTCGTGACGCATAGCGCGTAAGAAAAGATGACCCGAGGGAGAGAGATGGGGGGGGGGGAAGAGAATTGAAAAAAGAAATAATTAACAAGCTGAGAGAAGACATACATGATGTGATGGTAGGTCCACAGAATGCTGTATTGGTGGAATTCTTTTGAAGGATCAAACCATAACTTATATCTTTCTTCTCTACCACGATTCGTACTTCCATTCCCATACACATTTGTCTGGAATCTCCACGGTTTTCCTTTCACATTACCTAAAAACTCTATGTCTAATTCGTCATGGTTCTTCTCGAATACGTCCGCGTTTGAAGTCTGCAAATCAAATTATACACGATTACCGGTTAGGAGTACGACCTTATTACGTGCGCTAGTAAATAACGAAACAGTGATGCGGCCAGTAAGTTAGGAGGAGCAGTAATTCGGAAGAAGTATCATCAAACTTTTTATTTTATTTTAAAAAAATTTTTAATTGCTTACTAGCTCCTCTCTGTGAGTGAGGCTGGCCGTCACACTTAACGGAAGAATATTGATTTAATTGAACAAAACCGTCTGCTGTACTAATTAATTCGTGTATTGGAACGAAGAAAAGAGACAAATGGATTGTAATTTACGTTATTACACTTCTACGGTTTTATATATGAACTGATGCAGAAGACGATAAAACACTCACGTAAAAAGCAACGACGACGCCGGCGGTGTAATTTGCCGGCAACTTGATCTTCGCGCTAAAGAATCCATAGTCGTAGTACTTCGAAGAAATAAATCCCGAGCCTTAAACAATCAAACGGAATTTGAGAAAGATTAATTACACACACACACACACACACATGTATATGTATATAATCTAGCTAGATGCCGGGCAGTAAATAACAAATAAAATTCCATAAACGAACAAAAAAAAACGATATATATGTACCTGCATAACGGTTGAGATGGAGATTGGCGCTACGTCCTTCTTCAGAACGATGGATATTGAAATCAGCAAAAAGTGGCGTGTATCCTTCATCAAATGTAATCGTCTTCACGTCATTAAACTCGGCGTTCGTTGTCGTAATCGCCGTAGCGCTGAGAAAGACGACGGAGAAGAACAGGAAGAAGGAGGAGGATGGAGATATTTTTTTCCCCTCCTTGGTCTTCATCGTCACGGTGGGTACTATCGTCGTCGTCGATATGTTCATCTCATATTATATTTAGTCTGTTTTCTAACTGCGGATTTTATAATCTCCCGTGAATTACCTAAAGTCTTATTCGATACGCCTGAGATGAGATTGCAGAGGGAGCCAACGGAGAAGGGACTCAGAGAGAGAGAGAGAGAGGCGGTTTTAATTTCTGTTTTACTCTCTTTTTGTTTTCTCTACTATTCTCTTGTGCGTTTCTGCGGCTCCGGATGTTTTCAAGGCATAGGAATAACTAAAGGCCCTTCCATTTTGCATAAAATTACACGCATGCCACTGTATAATTATTGTTCTATTTAATGTAACTAATCGTTTGTTAACTTGTAGCGTTAAGCTAATAATCGTACTTGATTATTCAACGTTATTCTATACGTAAGTGTTATAGAATTAATGTTAGATGTTTGACATGTGATGGTTTGGTAAAGGAACCTTTTATTTCTTTTTATCTTTTTTAAAAAATAATAATAATAATTAAGTATACCGACCAGATAGAAGAATTCTTATGTGTCAAATATGAATCGATCTCAAAATACTTCAAGATCGATTAATGTCAAAATCGATTAACTAATGGAAGATTCGTCGCCAATGAACTTATACAAGTTGAGTGTAATGAAAAACTATGTTAAAGAACCTATGAAATATACATATTTTTAATGTTAGTTGTCAAAGAAGGACATCAGCTTAAGTCCATATAAAAAAACTGCAAGCTGTTGCTAATGTCAATTAATTATTATGATAACAGTGATTCTATACAAACAACTAATCCTGTCAATTGATCAAAATCATCGGTTAACATAATCCGCTGTAAGTCACCTGCCTGCATGCCCAAGAAACTTTATCATATTCATGTTTGTTAAGAAACATAAGCCACAATCCAACTAGTGGGATAGGAGACGATTACTATTGCTATTATGTTCACAAGTTTCTATATATATATATATATATATATTCAGTTTCCTAATTATATATGCATGTGGTCGGTAGCTCTAACGAAGCCTTGTCATTGCAAGTGACAACAAAGAGTAAGACTGGAGGCCCCGCAACCCCAGGCAATTATCGTTCTTATAAATAAAATATTTAATTATTATTATTATTAATAATAAAATACGGCAACCATTATTAAGATTGTTTTTATTGGCATATGTATGTATGATTAACTGGTTAAGACTTTGGCAAAATAAACGGAAGGAAGAAGAAAATGAGTAGACCAAGAAGGCGGCCTGTATTTTTGTTTATTTCTTCGAGCGATCGAATTTAATTAAATAGAAATAATGCATGGCAATCATGGTCTACTAACTAGTATTATTATTATTAATTTTTTTAAATTTTATGATGATCTGTCAATGTGGGGTTGGGTGAGCAGCAAGGGAAGCAAGCTACTATTATCCACTCCATCATGTGCATGGTGATCATCTGTATGTGTATATATATATATGTTTTTTATAGCGTTACCTATTTGGTATGTATGCTCTGATCATCATAGAGGTTGGTCTGACTTTGAACCGTATTATTGAATTGATTAATTAAATCTAACGTAATATATAATCATAGGGAGAAGAAAGAACAATAATTATCATTGTTTATCCGTAGATAGGAATGTCACATTTTGTGGTGTCAGAAATGCTATTGTGAAGTACCTATATATAATCTTTGTTTAAAGCATGGTACGCACCATTAATATGATCGAGTTTTCTTTTTTACTACTCAGAACAGTACGTATAGACCAGCATCAAGTCGGAATTGAGGATTCCAAATATACTATTTATGCTGCCTCTTATATATATATATATATATGGACGTCCTTCTGCATGCTTCTAGCTCTGCAATGGTTTGTGGACAACCAACGGCATCATTAGACTATTAACGAACTAAGCTGAATATCCTCCAATTTAAGATCAACTCGATTAATTTTTTTAAGCTTGAGTTTGAAATGAACCAAGCAAGTCCAACCGGAGCTCACAGCTCAGTTTGGCTCGTTAATTTTTTTTTAAAAAAAAATTAACAAATCAAATTGACCAGTCTATCACAATTTGATTTGTGTCTTGGCTCATTTGAAATTTAAAAAACTAAATCAACTTATTTAATTATTTTGCATGTTAAAATACCCATTTAACTATTTATCTTATTCATTAAATAAGTTATATATACAGGTCCAGGCTAGTAACGATAAAGTCGAATCGAACTCAAGCTAAACTCAACCCTACTCGGAAACGAACGAACCAAACTTCCCTTGGCTAGACTTCGATTCGTTTAATGAATGACGCTAAAAGATAATATTCAAGTTTGATTAATTTTGCTAAGCAAATGAACTGAACAAAGCCTTACCAAACCTTAATTATAAGCGGGATCAACACATTTTCCCCAAACTCCAGTTTTATTTAATAATCAACCAATTTAGGCTTGATTTGAAAGAAGAAGGGTAAAACAAAAAACATATAGAATTAACTGAGTCAAACATTCATTGAAATAAAAGAACCTAGTCTGCTATACTTTCATTGTAATAAAAGAACCTAGTTTTCTATACTTTACTCCTACTGAAAGAAATTATAAAGATAATATAAGATGGCAAAATATTTAAACTTTGTTTGGGGTAAACATTACTATTTGATAATCATTTTAGCAAATGATGAAAGTTATATTCGTCTTTGACTTAGACACGTTCTTTTTGCATAATTTTCATACCAGATCAATATATGCCTTGTTTGAGTCTACTTATTAAAAGTAATTACATAAAATAACTACTTATTTTAGAATTTTTTAGGCTAAATAATTTCTAAAATAAGTAATTATCTTACATAATGACTTTTGGTAAGTAGCACCAAACAAGTACATAAAAAAGTAATAGTTAGATTATGTTTTAAATAATAATCTTAATATATAATGAAAATAAGTATATAAATATTTGAGATTTTCTTACTTTAAATCATATCATATAATAGCGGCTGTAATTATAACAAACAAACTATGATAATAATAATAATAAACTATAATAATAATAATAATAATAATATATGATTAACACGAAAGACTTTGATCAATTGATCCAAACCAATCACTTATAACAGAAACAAGGGAAAAAAATGTAGAAGTACGTATAAAACTAATATATATATATAGGAAAAAAAGAAAGAAAGAAAGAAAGAAAGAAGTATAGAAAAATAAATATCCTGAGTCACGGCGGTCGCTTTATTTTTATTTTGTTATCGAGACTATTAGCCTCTGACTAACGTCAAAATAATACAATGAACTCGTGATGCTGAACAAGTCACGGTATTAGACCGTTCAATGTAGATGGCCTAACTCCGAACGTAATTTAAGTTACGTAGATACTATGACAACGACCAAAAATAAATAAAAGGGCTGCGCTGCGCCTAATTGTTCCTTCCGTCCGACGACTCAACATATATACGGGTTGAAGTTGAAGTTGAACTAACACACACATATATATATAATTTTTATTTTTTTAAAGTGGACTCATAAAATTAATGAATTCAGACCGAAGGAACAAGAATCATTAACGAAAAGATAATTATGCGGTGATTAGAACTCACTTCACGAACATTTGAACGATTTTTTATTTTTTCTTTTCCCCCGGGGCCCTAGAGCTAAAGCCCGGAATCATGGTAGTAGCGTCCAGGTTCATTTCGTAACAGGGAAGACCTGTTTTAGGACAAAGCTCGATTCATGCTGAAATTTGGAATCATTTTTTGCAGGAATTTCGGATCCCTATTTTCACCTATCGGACTGTGTCTTGGTCTCTTTCTTTTTTTCGTAGCAGCTGTGGCATATCGTCTAATCAGGAATAAGGCCGCGTAATTCTTGGTAGTTTCCACCGATTAGTTGTGTATTATTTCCCTTGTGATACTAATTATAATAATAATAATAATTGATTAGTTGGACCTTAGTTTACTATATAGGAGGCTTTTATAGTGCACATATATGAGAACACCCCCATACCATGGCATCTATCTAGATACGGCCATCTGCCGGTATAAGACAGCGAAATCCAACTTATAACTAATCAACTCCTACTATTCCCACTTTTTCTCTTAGTTATTAATATCAAGACAACAAGCTACAAATATTGGTTGTTTAGTTACCGACCATCAAGTTTAGTCCGGTGGTCATAAATGCTCGGTTTTCGTGGGCGATCGTTGATCCCCGATGTGGTGCTTCACACTCGCGGCTCCGGCATGAATCCAAAAAACCGACATCGCACCACTGTTGCGGCGGGCGATCGTCGATCTCCGGTGTGGCGTTTTATACTCGCGGCAGGCGGCAGCGACGAATAATAAAAAACCAACAACCGCTGCCATGGGTCGTACGTTGGTCACGGATTCATACCATGGCCAAATAGGATTGCCAATTCAAAGAAAAAAAAAAGGAATCAGAAAATAACTCGAAAAATTTAACGATAATAATAAGAATTTGAATCACAGAAAATAATAATACTAACTAACTTACTTGCGGGGGAATAAAACAACAACAAAAAGGTAGTGTCAGGGTACTAAAGCTGGCATCGCAGGCCTTAAGCTTTCTACCAACTATTAATTGATTAATTCATCGCTAAAAGCGGGTCATCTTAGGCATTTGATTAAGCGGCGGATTCTAGAGAAAAGTGAAAGGTTTGCTTAAGGGCTACACAAAATATATCCTCCCGTCCTCCTCTCCTACGTACCCATACGTGTCTATCTACGCAGCTCACTAATAATATGGGAGAGAAAAACAAATTTTATAATAAGTTTATAACGAGCAGAAATTGAATGATGAATGAGACCTGTAATGGCAAAAACCATTTCGTAAATGACGTCTATTGGATCAAAATAAAATAAAATGGATTCATATATTATTACTTTTTTTCCCATATAATTCTAACTAATCACATTAAATAAAACCCTAGTCAATAGTATGATAAATCAAAGATGAAATGAAAGTGATGCTATCAATTCATATATATATATTTCTTGTATATATTTTAATATTTCTTTTTATTTTCATATGTTGTAAAATATATTTTTATGCTGAATCATAATTAAACTAAAAGAACTACCAAAAAAAAGATCAAGTCAATTAAAATATATCAGTAATTAATGAACGGTACTTAATAAAACGGACGAGTGCGAAGGAAGATAGAATGGCTAGCTACAAGCCTACAAGAGAAGAATAAAGGTGTACGAGACGAAACTGCGGAGGGCAGAGGTGTAATTTGCCCATGTAATTTAGTTTAAAGTTGGACGGCATAATCAGGAAAGAATAAGAGATAATGGATTTTATAACGGTCGGGAGGCAAGTACTTACTAGTTACTATATAGCAGTAATTTAATTATAGAAAAAAATAATATATATAGTAGTACTAATCTTTCGTTTTCTTTAATTGACGTTTGGACTTTGGGGACATCCATTCTTCTTTATTGGCATGTTGCATCATTTCGTACTTTTTCTTAGATCAGCCTTTTTATTACTTAGTACTCTATTTTTTTTAATATTAATAAAAATAAAAATGTGCAGCAGGGTTGACATGTTTCATACTTTTATTAGGATCATTTACGGTTTAAATATTTAATATTTTAAATAATTAAAATTTTAAATATCTAAAATTAATATTTGATTTAAAAGTTTGGATATCAAAAAGATCGGATATTAAATATAACCAATATTATCCAAACAAAATTTTAAACATAAAAAAAAAATCATCAAATCACAAATTCATTTGATATTATCCGATTTGATAAGCAAATATTCGATTCGATCGGTAAATATCCGACTAACTCAACAAATATCTATTTTTAAAACTAAAATAAGGAAGGGATGATTGGAGTTTATCGACATGTAGAATGTTTTTTTTTTGTATAATATCTAAAATAAAATTATATTAAAAATATAATTCCACTAAATTAAATTGTGGCTCAAATAATAAATTAAGTAAGTAAAAAGTATACACGCACACATCTAAATTTATTTATATACAATTATATATAAAATAAAAAATTATAAAAAAATGTTTAAATATTTTTCTTTGGATCAGATATTATTTGTATTTATTGGATCAGATATCTGATTTGTTTGACTTTTTATTGACCGAATTGAATATTTGATATAAAAAAAAATCAGATCGGTTATTTACTTTTTTGAATCGGATCACTTTAGATATCGGATCAAATAAACAGATATTAGATAAAAATATCCCGACTATTTATATGGCCTAGTAACGTAGTTATGACTCTTTTGTATTAGCCTATTTAATAATCAAAATGTGTAACAGTGGATATATGAGATTAGTCATTTTATAGCTTCTACTAGTTTTCCTATAACTCGTTCAATTTAATAGGGTAACTTGTGATTATTGATGTTAGCCTACTTAATAAGAAAAATGTGCGACTTCCATAATTACAAAGTACTTCCTTTTAATTTGCTTCTTTTAACTTTTATTTCTCATACTTAATCAAGTGTCTATTGAGCTATCGAAGTAAATGTTCTTTCTCATGGTTAACTCTAAATATTAAGTGGGCTTCCTTATGTTATATTAGGGTTATCCCTACGTATAAATAATCTTATTGGATGTCCTTCAGCTATATGTACATGCCTTTTCTTTTAGATTAACACATCTGTTAAGTCTTTACGTAGCCTAGATGGCTCTACTATCTTGCATAATTATGATGTGAGGATTACTATTATTACAAGGGCCGCTCATGGATCAACAAATGTAGAATAATGTATAGGAGTTTTCAGTAGTTTATGGTTTATGATATAATATGGAAGGAGAATGATTTAAGTGTTGATATTTTTAATTTTTTTAGTACCTAAATAATATTTCTCCTTAATAGATGTGAATTATCTCAAATAATTTTATTCTATTATGTGGATTTTTTTATTACCTTTTGATGTAGGTTTATCTTCTTTTTTTTTCCATATAGTGATGTATAAGTTTTTTTTAATGTTAATTTTAATATTAATCATGTTGGCCAACCGGAAAGACTGACATTTTGGATTATCATTCCATATTTGATTTGAATGCTCTAGGTGCATTTGAAGTAATATCAATTTAAAAATCTTAAATTTACCATGTTAGTCATGCATTAATCTTCTATAAGTCTCAATATATTTATTTTATGAGGATATAAATATAGTTGTATGTTGCACGTTTTAATATAGTGAAAAGTCAAGAAATTGTACTTCTACTGGTAAGAGATACGTAGATTATTTTTATACATACATAATAAAAATATGAATTAATAATAATTTAAGAAAGACCATTCAAAATGTAATAATACAACAATAAAATTTGTCTTTAAATAAGTATTTTAAAATTTATTATCATGACAAGAGCTTTTAACTCATTTTTTTATTAATATCTTATATCATTTTCTTTAATTGCATTTTTTTTTCATTCAGAATTGCTATAAGTTATAATATCATTTTAAGCGACAAATTCAATAGATAATAAAATTATTTTCTTACATAAAGAAGGATGATGATAAATTTTTAGATAAGTACGGATCACCATAAATTTTATCATGTAAAAATATTATTATAATAAATATTTTATACAAATATGAGGCCATCATCATAGACCCGACCCCTCTAAAAATTTATCTCCAAAACGCTAGTACCGAGTAAAGCGACTGCCACCAGCGGGCAGCGGGAGGTTTCTTCTGCTCATAGTCATAGGTCGGGCGTTGGGGCCTCCTCTAGTTTCGAACTTTTCATGAACCACAAAAAGGCACAGTAGACCGAAACCAACGGCAGTGGCGCGTAATCAGTGCATGCCTGGTATTATTATCATCCCCCTCCACAAGCCAACGGCCTTTACCTTAGAAAGTTAGGATCCTTGTACTGCGTTACAGAATACAAAGACACAACCATTCATTATTTTCTTCTGTTGTAGCGATCGTCAAAACTGCAAAAAAGACAGCGACTGTGTGTGCGTGTCAGAGACAGAGAGAGACCATTTGTCTGAATAAATTCATACGATGATTTTATTTTATTTTTTCCACTTTATTTTTCTACCCATACTTTAAGGAGGAAAAAATGATGTCGATGATGAGACGTGAAGAATAAAGGTGGAAATTTAATAATAATACTTTTTTTTTTCTACGGTCGAAAAGATGTACAAGTCCTTTAAATTTAAATCCTTGTGGGATGACTTTATAGACACAATTGTTTTCGGCCTTTTTTTTTTTTTTGTTTAATAATCTAGGACTTTATATTCTAGCTAACCAACAGCTTATTTTCCTTGCAACATTGTTATTAGTCTCCTTGTAACCTAAATGAAGGAACTATTACTGGAATCAGGCCCTGAATAATGCAAAACTCAAAAAGATTGCCCAGCGATGTAATCGGTTCGTCCCCTACCTTTCTTCACGATCAATTGCAAGTGAATATAGCCTAGACACCACATCGTTTGGATAGGAGATTAGCCTTTTTCTGTTTTGAGCACATCAAATACCCATCCTACTATTTTTAAGGGTGGGATTGGATTATAATGGCAGTAGAAGTCATAGTAGTATATTGAAAGACGTCCTTATAAAGGGATGGAGCGTTAGACATCCTTATACACAACTTTTGCATGAAAGTAGAAGTGAATCTAGAGATTTAGAATTTTAAAACTTTTAGGGCTAAAAAATTAGGATAAATATCCAATGTAAACTACCTCTCTCGGTGAAAACTAAAAACTAGTATTTTAAATTAAAAAAAAAACTACTTAAATTAAGTGATGAAAACTACTGTTAATAAGTAGAAAAAACTACTATAAGTAGTTTTAAAAAACTATAGTATTTGAGTATTGGGGGAAAAAAAAGCAATGACATTTTCGTAAATATTGTGTATTTATATTTCGCTTTTGGAAACTACCTACCACAGGTGGTGGAAACTACTCTCAGTAGGTGGAATAAATTACTATGAGTCTATCAGAAAACTATAGTATTTGAATGTTAAAAAAACGATGGTATTTTTATAAATATTATGTATTTATGTTTTATACCAAGAAACTACCTACACTAGGCAGTAGAAACTGCCTCCAATAGGTGAAGAAAAATAATATAAATCTCTCAAAAAACTACTGTATTTAAGTGTCAGGGAAAAAAAATAAGGTGACATTTTTTATAAATATTAGTTATTTATGTTTCAAATTATGAAACTACCTACAATAAGTGGTAAAAATTACCTCAAGAAACTAGTATGCTTCTCAAATCTTATCGCAAAAGGTGGTTCTCACTAGATATGCCCTCCAAAAGCTTAATCTCAACTACTTATTATCAGAGTAAAATTATATTGGGTTAAACGAGTGCACCTAAGTTTAGAGGCATGCGCACTCAGACATTCTTACACATTCAGATATTCATTCCAAGTCTTTTATTTTAGATATATACAAATCAAATGAAGATTGGATTCAAAAATATCCTATATATGTATGAAAATGCTATTTTATCAATTTTAATAATTTTTTCTAGTATATTTTAAAAATAAAAGTTGCATATTAGATAATATTTATATTTATATTCTTATAAGTATATGATTTTATCTAAAAAAAAGGTATTCAAATATTATTATAAAAGTATAAATTATAAAAAGAATTAAATTTCAAAAACTAAAAACTACAAAAATAAAATATTATAATTTATTATTAAAATAATCAATAAAATATTAATTTTTTTAAATCAGATAATTAAGTCTAAAATTAAATATTCTAAATATTAGATATCTTTTTGACTAAAACATGATTAAATATTCTAAATGTTGGATCAAATTTTTTGAATAT
The DNA here is from genome assembly GCA_039764185.1 of Tamarix austromongolica. Classification (NCBI taxonomy): domain Eukaryota; kingdom Viridiplantae; phylum Streptophyta; class Magnoliopsida; order Caryophyllales; family Tamaricaceae; genus Tamarix; species Tamarix austromongolica. Next base: position 78,595,179 of record CM077814.1, on the reverse strand, counting down.
CGGATTAGATCTTCTACTCCCAAATTTTTAATGAATGTTATAAGCACTTTGGACTATATTATAGGCTTATTTGAATTGCAGCAAATAAAGATTAATCATCTATGAAATGTCATTTTACTCATAGCGGTGTTAGAATATCCAAAGTAATTTGGGAAAAATAGTTAAAAACAATAATTTCTTATCAAAGATTCATTTTTACCTACTTTCTCCAACATTCATGGCTACAAAAATTCGAAATACCCTTATCAGTAATATAGCATTAATCTTAAGTTTCAAAACAGTATCTGAAAAAGTTCACAAAATCAGTCGATAAAACATTATTCTTTACCTTAATCCGTAGGGATCTTATGAGACTTACAATAGTTTTATAGATCCAATCGTATACATAAATCAATAATCTTATCAGACAATGAGGAGCTCAAAGCTCGGGCCAAAGGTATTAAAATTCAATTCTAACTCCCAAGCCCTAACCATTATGTCAAGATTTCATCAGCACTCATCTTCCTAACTACTAGAGCAACATCTTATTAATTATATAGCATTAATCTTAAGTCTAATTCATTTCACTAGGCGCTCGGCACACTCGGGGGACACGGCAGCATTAATACGGCTATAGAGTCTAGACAGATAGACAAAGCGGAAGGGACAAGCGGCGGCAGACTTGGAATTGCCGTCAAAACTTGGGCACGATATGAATGAACATACTGCTACCATCTTGACGCTAATTCAACTGATAATGGCTCATATACACATCTGAACATGCAGCATTTTGACAACACGCTATCCAAAATTCTTTACCAATGCTATTACAAATTTCTGTGCGTTCTCTCTCTCTCTCTCTGTCTGTCCTTCCCTCTTTTTCCATTTGTCGTTTTCAGCTATTAACAAAATGGTACTTAGATTCAACATAGTCTTCGGCATCCCATAAAAATGATCCAAATGCAACTGCTTCGAGGACTAACATTGCTAATCCAGAAAAGGTGAGAGCGAGCATTTCATCACCCTGCGTCTCGATAGAACCATCATCCCCGAGCCTGATATCAGGTCTCCCAAACAAAGCTTGTGTCTGCTTTTCAATCAGTGATATGGCTTCCTTAGATCTTATCGTTGCATATCTCTGTAGAGTCTCTCCATCCAAGTACATAACATATGATTTTAGTCTATACTTTTCATCCCCAGAAACTGTAGGATCTCCTCCCCCATAAGTGTCACCATCTTCTTCAGGAAACATCCGGATCAACGAATCTGGGTCCCATATTTGATCTGTAGGTGAAGGATCTTCCAACTGAGCCTCCCTTTTACCAAAGTCCTTCGGTAGAGTCTTCATGGCTCTTTCCAGTTGGTATCTCTGATCAACTCGCTTGAGAAAATAACCATACATTATGGATGCAGCATACAGCTTACCAAGTTTGATCTTGCTAATCTCAGTAATGGTTTGTAAGGGACCAACCAGCCGCTCCCCAAGAACAAGGGTCAAGTGAGACTGTATCATCTCAAATGCTTCAGGAGAATGTACAGATTCTAGCTTTTGTTCTTGATTTGGCCAAAAGTCCACCCTGCCAGTAGGATCAGACGTTGGTGATATCCTCGGGATCATCAAAATATCCTTTTCTACAAATTTATGCACTATAAAACAGTATAATATTTCCTCGAGGATCTTTTGTCTTTCCTTCTCCTTTACTTCAGCTATTCTCCTGAAATAATGGCTTTTATAAGATGACAGAGGCCGTTGCTTTTCAGAAAAATAGAACTTGCTTAGAAATCTAGGACTCAAATAACTGACACAAACTCCCATGGGAATACACACCGTTTTTGCCTTTTGGGACTTTCTTACCAAGGAAGAAAGAACAGAATACCAGAAGGTGGCATAAAATATAAACAAAACAGAATTGAAATATGAGAAGAGCAAAGCAAAAAAATAAATAAATAAATACTAACATCGCAAGATTCACAGCACATGATTAGCATTTTTTTAGATCAGCTTGATTTGCACTTCAGTGATATACTGCCTGTGCGGAAGCCCTATTTCAAACATAATCTGAAATGGACGCATCTGAAATGACATTGAAATTGAAAAAGGACAATTGCAGAACTCTTACACCCCACCACCACCACCCTGCTTCCCCTCCCCAACCCCAATATCTGAGTTCCGATGGAAACAGATTCCAGATTCCCTATCATTTATCACTAAAAGTGGAGGAAGGATGGCCACAAGGGCATGCCGCACACAGATTAAAAGAGAAACAAGCTGCAAAGCTAGGCACAGCTCTAGCCCATTCACAAAATAGAGACAATATTTACCAATATCCATAAAGCATGATTCACCACAATTTTCTTTTCTGCAGTGTATCAAATTTTATCCCCAAATTTGAAGCCTCTAACTGCACAAGCAGATTTCATATTAGAGTCACATTCATGCACTAAAAACAAGTTTCCCCATCCAGCATGCTATCTTCCAAGAATTGCCATTTTTCCACCTCGTCTCAAGCTATCAGTTCACAATCAGGTAACTTTGCAAAAAGAACATGATAACACTCAACTCAATATGTAAACAAGCAACATGGACAATAGCCAATGTCATAGAAGTACACATCTAGCTCGTCATCTCACCGATGATCACTTACCACCCACCCACAAGATTCCCCGCTGGCTATAAACCATCATCAGGAACATAATAGATAGACAACAGAAAAAGTCAAGATAGATGCCCACCACAGAGAGGAATGGTCATTCACACATACAATTAAATTTTGGTTCGATACACAATATTGGCCGATATTTGTGAGATTTTGGGTCAGCCGATACACAACGGTTTTAGAATTTTACATATTTAACAATATATTGGTCATCAGCCAATACTACCGATATTTGCTAAATATTTATTGTTGAAAAAAAAAATACACCGCAACAATCGTGACATGTGAAATATCATTCACAACATCCCGATACCGCAACACTGCAATTGCAACAGCAACCGTGGTTATATTGATTGCATTCACATCTAACTAATGTGTCAAAACAAATAGGTTCCTCAAATATAACCAAGGACCAAAAAATATAAATGGGAGCTTACTAGAGCTTCAACCCCATTCTATACAAATCAACCTGAAATACCAACCCTATAGCTTATACCATTCAGCGGCAAGATCACCTAGTCCCTGGTATTTCATGCAAATGTGGCAATTGCGTAGGAGCCAGAAGAAAAGTGATTACCGATAAAGAAGGAGATCTTGAGGTGATGATGGTGATTCCTGTTTCTCAGCCTCCCTGTCTTTCTGCAGATTTTCAAGCTGTTGGTCAATGGTTGCTGGGAGGAGATGTGGATGAGTTTGCAGAATTTGTTCCAGAAGCTGGCCAACTGCAGATTCCAGCTGAAGAGGAGCAATTGGAACCAAATTCTCACTAGAATTTTCTGATGCTCTCACTTTAAAACCCCTGGTCTGAAACCTATCCAGGCCTGTTGCAAGTTTAGGGATGCAAAATGGAGGACAACACTGGATAGAAAAACTGTGTGAGCTAATCAGTAGATACACTTAGCAAGCAACAGAATATTAAGATGACTTTATGGAATCTTGGCTAAGTGTAATTTGATACTGAGAAGATAAAATTTCGTATATATGACCAACCATGAAAATCAGTTTTAAGGGGGGAAGAATTATTTCCATAAAATAGCATATGTTCTACATACACGCACCGATTTTCAGCCTGTATCAGTCAGCATCATTGCAGTCAATGTTATACATCAACCAAGTCAAACACCTTTCTACATTGTCCCTCAATGCATCTTAATTAACAATAGAATCTAGCAAGTTATGTAATGTGCTTACATAGAAGCTTTAGATTATTGAGCTTAAATTCTTGTTGGAGAACAAATGCACAATAAGTACATGAATGCAGTTCTCCTTCCTGGCATCACTTATGCAATTGAGAACTCAAGGCACACACTGGTTCACTTTTAAAAAAAAAATAAAAAAATAAACTAATTATTATGGAATAATGGCAGGCAGTTAGGAGGCAAACAAATACTAACAGAGAAATCACTTTCAATTTCTTATGGCAAAAATATGGAGCAGTCTTCATTTATGATAAGATAAGAACGGCTAGTATATGATTAAGAGAAAAAGAGAGGAGAAATGTAGTCTGAGACAGTGCCTACGACTGGGTAAGGGGAGCAAACCAAGAACAAACAATTGAAAACATACAAGGTGTCAAGAAGTGTAATAAAATTAATTTCAATAATCGCAGCAATTAAGACAATAATTAAATCCAAACCGAAATTAACGTTGTGCCGTGAAATAATCACTGTCCTGAAGTGATTTTCGACCGGACAATGGCGCAGATCCCTTCAACGTCGAATCACCCCCAAGGTTAACACAACCTCCTTCGATCTCGTGCACTCGGGATTGAAGGATGGAATTGCAAATAACAATGACCAGATCGGGATTTAGAAATTAATGAGCGTCGCACACCAGGGTTAGGGTTTATAATGGCCGTCAGTTACTTTTCAAAACACTCCTCGTCAAAAATTAATTAACCAAGGAATAATGGTTAATAAATAGGCAAAAAACCGAGAGTGCATGAGTGGAACGTCTTCCACTCTTCACTCCACAAAAAATTAAAACGTTTGAATAGGTAAAACCGCAACCGACGAAGACCAAGTAAACCGAATAAAAACGGTAAAAGAAAAAATCGGGTCGGATTGGATCAAAGACCACACCACACCCAGCCTGGCCCGGACGGGCGGGCGGCGTGCGCGTGTGTGTGGTATTTTAGATCCAGCCCACAACCCACAAAACAACCCCAAGCTCATTATTCAAACAACCCAAAAGGTGAGGGGATATAAAAAGTGAGCAAAATTCTTATTCACTACCAATGTGGGACAATGAAAACACCCACATAGTTGCCATTGCACAAACAAGAAGGATCAATTATATTCCAGAATTCATGGTGCAATAATCATGCCAACAAGCTCCTTCAAATACTCATTTTTTCCTCTCCATTAGCACTTCAATTAATCAAAAGAATCACTACCATTCCATAAACAAGTAACAGGCAATTGCCCAATCAAATATGATTATATAGAACCTTATCATTCGTACCCTCAATTCTCATTTTGGCTAAAACTGCAGATCACTTACCATATAATCATAAATCAATGTCTCATGAAATACATCACAAAGGTCTTGTTCCATCATCTAATCAAAAATCTATGCACAGAGATCCATCCATTCTATAGGGATTCAACTCAAAAGTGAAGCACCAACACAGTGGCTGAACAGTACGATGCAATTACATCATTGACTTTTACATTCTGATACCTGTGTCAAAATAAAGTTAGCCATTTTCCAGGTCCTGTGATGACTGAAGCAACTAAATACATACTTATGGGCTGTTTGTTAGCTTGGATTTCATTCCTTAGCATCGGCTAAAACCCCTAAACATGCAACACATTCCAAAATCTTAGTAAGATATGTATGCAACAGAAACCAATTGCTCTATTCAGCCAAAATATTGCGCGCAATCGATACACGTTACAGTCTTATCCAAAGTTTCAGGGACACACTCCAAAATATTGGATGCATTAAAAAATGATCGCTGTGTTGCATCATTTATGATATCCACGCTACTTTTGATCCAAAAGGATGAGGTTAAATTATATACTCTTCTATGACAATAATATCATTATATCCATGTTCATCTTCGTAAGAAGAAGGCAATAAACAGCATATTTTGAAATCAGCTGTCTTCCTTCTTCGATGGCAAGCTTACAATCAATCTCTAGCTAATTTTTTTAGCAATTAGCACAGATAATATCTTCCGACCCTCACCAAGTTCACTAACTCATATATCCAATAAAAGGAAATGTTCGCCAATCCAGCAGCAAATATTTATCGATGAAAAAAGTTGAAAAATATAATTCATGCAATTCAGTTGATCCCTCCGTAAGAATTTCAGAAGAGCTACTGGTTGCAGAAAATTGATAAAAACATAAGAATTAGCAAGCATACGACGACGGGCTACATATATGTATATATAAATACGTGATTGTGAAGTACTGAAGACTGCTTACTTTAGAAGTTATGCCAGAGAAGAAAGACTTGGAATCGGAAAATGAGTAGAGATTTCTAAATTCCGGCGACCGACAATTCCCGGTCAGGGGAACCGCGACCAAGACGTCGCTTACGGAACCAGCCGCCTGCATCTTCAGAGCGGGCTACTGAGCAAAGCTCGTGAGAAGGAGTGAACCCTGATCGACGGGGATTCGGAAGATTTTAGTGGCCGGGATTACGAGCCACATGCTGCTCCACGCTTGAAGAAAAGTAGAAATACGAACATGTCCAAAGTTTGTTGGAACATTTTTTTTAATCTTCCTGATAAAACTCCCTATTTCTATTTCTTTAATAGAAAATTACATATTGTTTCAGACTTCATATTTATTTTTTTACTAAAGTTTAAAACTTTTTTCTTTTATTTTAGTTATCCTTTAAAGATGCATTTTCTGCTATATCCTCTCGATTATAGCATACTAAATTTATATTGTTGATTAATTAATCCCTTATTTAGATCTAATTACTAAAAATAATTGCCTTGAATAATTATGTTTAATAAATTACTCCAAATAAATCACAAAATAACTTCACAGTATTTGTAGTACCATAAATATTATATGGATTTGTCTATGAGTATTGTTAAGACTTATATTATTAACTAAAATAATATAATTTGTGTATTTATTATAAAAATATAAGTGGATTGTCAACATTATATGCTAGTTTTTTTCTATCTTTATTAATATTTATTAACAAGTGTTTATGCTCGTTAGAAAAATCCATATAAATACATTGATCATAAATGTTGTAATTAATCTTACAAAATTAAGAAGGATTAATATTCTACTAAAAAATATAACTATTTAATACACTCCTATATTAGTAATATTAAATATATATATATATATATATATATATATATATATATATATATATATATATATATATATATTATAGTTAAAATGTTAAATTTAAGATCACTAATATACTACTAATGTTAAATAATATCACAATAGTATGCCAAAATCACAATCTATTATACCTTTATTTCGATGTTAGATAGATGTTATCCACCATTGTTAATATACTACTAATATAAATAGTGATACTAATTTAGTTTAGTAAATTTACTTATCTTATTTGATAATTATACTATTGCATGGGTTGTATCTATTAAGATCTTGAGATGTTTACTACATTTATTATTATATTTATCTATTTATAATACTATCATTATATTTAGCTTAGATAGCAATATCTTTAAGATATATTTTAAGGTGTACTTATATTATTTAGATTAGTATCTTTGGATATTTATTATATTATCTTCATTAGCATGTATAACACCTTCATCAACATATGTATAAGATACAATATCAAGCTCGTAAATATTAATATGCAATTAAGTAATATGAATAACAAATTGTGTAAGTACCTTATCTTTTAATGTGTATTGCATATTTAAATTGACCTAATTCGTATATATATTATGAACCTAAATTGGTGTGTGACTTGAGAAAATGACCTAAACTAAAAGTTATCCTTTCTTGTAGTTCAAAATATTCATATACATTAAGATATATTCATATATCAAATATTATTATTTTTTTTAAAAAAAGAAGAAGAAGAAGATTGGATATCAAATATATTAGAAAAACTATATTCACTTGTATTCATAATTTATAATAGAAGCATAAATTTAGAAAAACAAAATTATAGTATTGTAAAATATACTATATGGTATCGTATAATACGCTAAAAATATAATATAATAGGCTCTAATTCATTACAAATACAATATAAAATATAGTATAATATATTCTAAATATAGTATAATACACTAAAAATCAAATATTATGCATGTTTTTGGATAATTTGATTAAACAATAGATTGGATATCCCTTTTGATTATAACCAAATATTTTGGAATCAAATTTTTTAGACACTATGTTGAACTTTTAAGTCTTGAATTTTTTGCACAATCTTAAATTTTACATTTAGTTTATGATTCAAGTTTGGAATATATTTAAAATTGATAATCCTTATTTTTTTTAAATAATTTTAAATAAGTGGTCTTACATAATTTATAGTTCTATATATATATATATATATATTAGAGCATACTCAATGTGATATTTAAAGAAGAGAAAACACAATGCGATGTTTAATGGTAATTTGGGATACAACAGAGTAGTATAGGTATAACACCCAAAAATCTTGTGACCTTTACTTTCGGGTATTTATGTTTTTTATTCAAAACTAATTATTAAATATTAGCCTAATTATTTTATTATTAACCTTTGACTCGTAACCCAAATAATTTTTTGAATATTTTTCCCTAATTATTTTACCTCTTTTCTTTTTGTAAAACCTATCTTAAACCTGATTAATTTTTCCTACTCGATATCCTAACCTATCCAAACTAAACTTAAAACTAAAATAATACATACATACAAATATATCCACCCTACCATTTTACCCCTTGCGTGCCTATTTTTCCTCTCCCAATCACTCTACCTATCTCCCTCACCTTACCTCTCTGTCCAACCTTTACCATCACCATACCTCTCCTTGTCAAGCCATCCTAAAAAAATTTGAAACTTCACGAAAGGGTCACCTATAATGGGTGTTACCGCCACACTCAGTATAAGTTTGGCATCCGCTACCATTCTTATACTAAGTGCTAAAGCTAAAACATTTCTTTACTTAAATAACATGATGAAAAAAGTTAGAATACAGAGAATAATATATGAGTACGATACTAGTTAAAAGCAACGTCAATAGTCTACCAAACTCAAGAGAGGAATTACAGGAGGACATAAAAGTCCAAAACAATCGGAGACCAAATAACAGAAGAGACACCAGATATTCCTATACTCTCAAAACTTATTGATAGCTTTTAACTAGGCTCGAAAACTAATCTGCAATGTCCACTACCCATTGAATAGCAGGGGCCCATAAAAATAAACCCTTCAGTACTACGATACTGAGCAACCTTTTATACCAAACTAATATGATAAAACAATATGGAACACGTGCAAGACATACAATTAACATTGTATAAGACATATACATACACAAACGAAGATTGAGATACAATAATCATTTAGATAATCAAACTCCATCGAGGTCATCTACCACTCATATTCATTTATCCGAAACAACTAAACTTACCAAAAGAACAACCTACAGATACTCTCTGAAGTATGATTAGAAGAAAACCCTAGCACAACAACCATAATGAATCATGACAATACATGGTATAAACATTAAGATATACATGAGATGATCCAACAAAATAATCATAATAGGTAAGAAATAGTCACTAAACTACATACTACTCATGCGTGCTTATTTAGAATACAATAATACTTATCAACTAAGCATCCCAAGATGCTCTCTAAAGTAATAATCAAAACCCACTCTACACCACAATTATAACATTTACAGCATAATTCATATCTCAGCATTAGCCCCAACCAATTACATAACATCACAGGTATATTCACAGGTAAAATATACTCAGATCCCTTATATTATAGGCATACTTATAGGTATAGTATAATAAAATACATAACGTCACAAGTATACTTATAGGTACAATGTAATAAAATACATAACGTCACAAGTATACTTACATGTACAGTATAGTAACCAATTACAAGACATCACAGGTATACTTACAGGTGTAATATAATAACCAATTACAAAATGTCACAGGTATACTTACAGGTACAGTATAATAAAATACGTAATGTCACAGGTATACTCACAGACATAATACTAACATAGATAGGCACAAAGGCGGCTACTGAAACTATAGGTAGGCACAAAAGCTACTACCAAAACCACAGGTAGACACAAAAGCTACTATCAAAACCACAGGTAGGCACAAAAGCTACTGCCAGAACCACAGGTAGGCACGAAGGCTACTACCCAAAACCACAAGTAAGCACAAAGGCTACTACCGAAAACCACAGGCAAGCACAACAACTATTACCAAATCAATCCAATATTTAATAATACTCATTTCAATAAAATAAAATCATTTTTATTTTTATTTACTCTAGGGGGATACAATAATAACCCAGAGATAAAATAATACACTGGTCATACCGGCGCACAAGTCATCACGGTACCCTCCAACCATCCAACATAGAGGCATAATAGCACTCTGGTCATACTAATGCACAAGGCACACAGTACCCTCCTCACCTCAAACACCTAATCCTTAAGTATACAAAGTAGGTCACCTATAAAGTAGACAAGGGCTTTCCTAGGGCACAATCAACGCACTAGAAAACCAAACAAATCAAAGAATCCTACCTCATCTTCAAGGTAGCTACCCCTAGAGATAAATCATTCCCAAACTCAAGGTATTCCACTTTACGTATTAGTATTTTTATAAGGTGATCACAGATAACACGCATTACACATTTATTCTCATTTCCATACTTATTTGTTTTTCCTTTATTTTCAATTATCCAAGCCACTCATAAGGTAAAAAGTCCAAAACAAGGTCAAAGTCAATACTAAAGTCAACCTACCAAAATTCTAGGGCTAGCCTATGTCCAATTATTCACATTTGGTTGCACTAGGCCAAAAATGACCAAAATGCCCCTAAGGCCAATAATTATCATATTATCATTTATTTAAACACTAAATCCATTTTATTTATTAATTTGTCGTGAAAAGGCTAAAATAAAATAATTTAATTATTTATTGTACAATTTAAATTATCAATCATGTCAAAAGACTATTTTGCCCTTACATAGGTTTCTGCATATAAAACTCTATCATATATTTTTGAAACGTATAAAACACATGTTCATATAATCAACAACAAATAATACATGCTAGATATGATTTTCAGGATAAATATCATAATACACAAAAATGACTAAATTGCCTCTAGGGCACACATCCATAATAATTATTCCACAATTATATCTAAGCATGCTTAACTAATAATTTTATACATAATTATCATACAAAATACTTTCCCATCATTAGAATCATTTTTATATCATACTTTTGTATCCAGAGTATTTTACATCAAATAACATGCTCGTTTTATTAGCTTTCATAATAATAATAATAATTAACACATAATTATATCAAAATAAATCATGCTTAACAAATTTCATACACAAAAAATCCTAATTAATATGCTATCACGCAATATTTATCATTTTAGTAGAGTATAACGGTTACTTAAATTTCAGCAAAAACATTAAATTAGCGGTATCCACTAAAATTTATTAGGTCCTACTAATTAAACTTTCATACCTAAAAATAATACCACAAATATCGAATTAATATCTATCAGATAAAATAATAATTATTGTATAAAAATATGTATTTTTCTAAAATTACTAAAATACCCTTACATTTAATATGGGTACTAAATTTCTAAAAAAAACAACAAAACTCAAGCTACATGCAACGTGAGTCATGCATGAATGAAAGGGGGTTCAGGCTACTGGCTGGGCTAAGGGTTGGGTGAGGGGTTGCGAGGGTTGGGAGATTGGGCATTGCTCGGGATGCTACACTAGTGTGGGCTGGCAGTGATGGGGTGCTGGTCAGCTATAAGAAAAATGGAGGAGGAGAATGATGGACTGCATCTGGTGGTGGAGTTGCACTAGAGTTGGTTTGGTGAAGGAGTGGTGGTGTTGCATGATGATGCTTCTGCTACGATGGGTTGGCTACACAGGACAACAGGGATGGGGAGCTGTGGCGGGATGGGGAAGGTATGGAATGGCAAGACGCATGGAGGAGGAGAATTGGAGCTGTAGGATTTGGGGGTTGTTGGGACGGTGGATGGTGGGTGCTGCTCAGCTGCTGGATGCTGCACTGGCCGACGATGAGTGTTGCTGGGGGTTGCGAGAGGTTGGTGGTTACTGCTGGATGAGGATGATGCTGCAAAAAATGGTCGAGGAAGCTAGGAAAGCAACAAAATAGAGGAAGAGATGAATGGAATTGAAGGGGAATGATTGGGAAATCAGAACAAAATAGAGAAAGGGAAGGGAAGTAAGGGTTATTTGCGCGACGGGGACTACGATGTAGGGTGGCTACATGGGGGTTGTTTGGTTGGAAAACTTGAGCAAAAAAGAGAGAGGGGAGTAGGATGAGAAGTGGAGGGCCATTTGGGTTAAGAGTGTATGAGTGTGTATGTATATCATGTAGGAGGGGCTTGGCTCGGGGAGGGGTGAGCCGAAAAGGGATAGTGGTTGGGGGTTTTGTTTGGAGTGTGGTACGTGTGTATCTATGCAGTGTGTAACATGTATATGTGTGTATAAATGTAGAGATGAGATGAGGAAATGGTTGAGTAAACTAAGGAATGAGGGAGACAGGTAGATTATATGGTAGAGTAGAAAAATAGTTTTTATTTTTATTTTAGGTAGATTAGGGTGTTTGATCGAAAGAATAATTGGGAAAAATAATCGAGATTGGGATGGATTTAATAGAACGGAATAATATAAAATAATCAGAAATAAATTTTGAGATTTATTTCGGGTTACGGGTCGAGATTATTAATGAAATAATTAAGCTAAGATTTACGGTTATAAACTAAGATTAAAATTAATAGTTCAATTTCTATCAACTTTTTAACCTAATTATTTTTATATCTAAACTGTCATAATAATAATAATAATAATAATAATAATAATAATAATAATAATAATAATAATAATAATAATAATAATAATAATAATAACACGTTTAATACTAAACCTCCTAAAGTAATAATTATAACCAATCACATGTAATTATTAGTTTTAATTAGGGTTCCTAAAAACGGGGTATTACACCACCTATACTTAAAATTTCTCCACGGCCAGCACACTTAACTGTAGAGTTCTTATGACAAATCACCAAAAGGATGGTATACCATATTGATATAAGTAGCCGGATCAAACCTTATAACATCAATATAATACCCCCAAATTAAGTGGAGTGTTATAAGGATTGATGTGGCTACTTATATCAACATGGTATACTATCCTTTTGGTTATTCTGTCCTAAGAGCTCCACAGTTAAATGTGTTGGTCGTAGAGCAATTTTTAGGATTGGTGACCCTCTTAGAAAGTTTTAGAAATTACCCCACCTAAATAAATTCCAAAGTAAGGGAAAATATGCCAACATATATGGGTATAATGTAGGAAAATTTGGAGTAAGTAAATGAGGAAAAAAAGTGAGGAAAAAGTGGTAAAATCTATAGCATAAAACTATAGTTGATGGAGCAAGGTAGAGGTGGGAAAATGAGTAAGTTTGATGCTTCAAACCATCACCAGCAATTAAGGTATCATGAGGTAATGTTAGGAGGCTGACGTAATATGATTATGGAATGCAAAAATGGAAGAAAAATGACTGAAAAAAATGGGATAAAATGGCACAAGTTGACAACAACATTAGGGAAGGAGAAGAAGGGAGCAAGGTTCTAAAGTTTGCAAGTGTATGTGTGTTTAACTTATGTAAAATAATGCATTGTAAAAGAGTGGAGAGAGGGGGGATTTGCACTAGGTCTGGAGCATAATGGCATGATTCTAGATCTGTCGTTGTGTGATAAAAGCTTAAATGAGGTTGCTTAATGCTCACTTGAAGGAAAGGATGAGGGTAGGTTTGCTTTAAGTACAACTTTTTGATGATTAAGGTATACTTTGGGTGAGAAATTGAGCGAAGTATTATAAAGATTATTTTGGCTACTTATATCAACATGGTATACCATAATTTTAGTCATTGCATCCTAAAAACTCCACAGTTAAGTGTGCTGGTTGTGGAGTAATTTTGGAAAGTTTTAGAAATTTATAAAATTTTCTTAGGAGGAGCTTGAGTGAGGACAAAGCGCGTTGAAAGGACTCGTGTTGATCTGTGGGGAAGCTGATCAATCCGAAAGTGCTCCAAGGTAGCCCTTGCATGGTCGTATAGACTCGAAGTATTACAAATGGTACCAGAGCAAAACCGCAACCATGAATTAAACTTGGATGAACTAGTTAGCCACCTAGCGGGAAAATTCTTGAGATAAAGTGTATTAAGATAGTTAGTGGTTGAGGCACAATGAGGATGTTGCGTTCTTTGATAGGGGAGAATTTAATGCCTCAATTTGAGGGGAGTGTTATAAATATTGATATGACTACTTATATCAACATCTTATACCATCCTTTTGATGATTCCATTCTAAGAATTACCGGTTAAGCGTGCTGGTTGCGGAGCAATTTTTAGGATTGGTGACCCTCCTGAAAAGTTTTAGAAATTTCTAAAAAATTCTTAGGAAGCACATGAGTGAGGATAAAACATATCAAAAGGACTCGTTTTGATCTATGGGACCAGCTAATCAATCTAAAAGTGCTCCAAGGTAGCCCTTGCTTGGTCATATTGACCCAAAGTGTTACAGCTATAAATGAAAAATTTTCACTATCATATATGTCATTGTCATATATACTATAGATGGTGCTTCAAAAAATGTCATAAATAACCCTAACGAAATTGGTTTCAAAAATATGGCAAGAAACTTTACACAATGGTTTCTATAAAAACCTACCTTATAAACTTAAGAATACTCGATGATTGTAATGTTAAATTGGAAAATAAAGTCTCTTGAGAAAAATTGGGAGATAACCTTTGTAACATCCCAAAATTTACCGGTGAATTTTTTTTATTGTTGCATAAGATAAAGCAAGATAGTATGGTTTTATTGTCATATCTAATATGAGTATAGTTCATCGTATCATTCTTATATCAAGTACAAGGAAATATATTTAAAAATGTAAGTATGATAAATAGGGAGTGAGATATATTTTATAAAAAGGAGATAAGGGTTTCAAGATAAAATTCTTAGTACATACCTAATCAAAATATTACAAAAGGGATATTATGAAGCTACAAGTTCATAAGGTATTCAAACAAAAAAAAAATATCTGCCAAACAACCTAAACTCTATGACATAACCAATACAATGTAGATCATTCCTCCACAAGAAGCACACCAAAATAATTAAGGTAGTCTTCAAAAACCAACACATCAACAACTAGGTTTTCTACTCATAGGAATGAGTAACACCTACAAAAATAATGGTAAGTAATTTATGTAGTGAGTAAGATAACAATACATATCAATAGAATAAGGTATAAATAGAACATAAGGTTGCATAAGAAAGAAATTATGTCCATATACATACCACTCATGATACGAGATGATTTAAGAGAAAAGTCATATTAAAGTTCTTTCTTAGGTGATCACACACTTCCAACTACTTATTCACTTGCATTTAGGGAACCCACTATAAATAACTAGTGGAATGGCATCATACATAAAGCTCCTTCTAGGGGAAGAACACTCTTTTAAATCACAAAAATAGGCTTCTAATCCTTAATTATGTATACCTTCTATAAGACAATAAAATGAGCAATATAAAACAAACCTTAGGGTTCCAATAGAACTAGGAATGAATATAATGGGTGTGACTTAATCCTGACTCATAAGATCTTCTACTTTAATTATTGATATCTTATTAGATCATTTGTCCAGACACGTAGTACATAAAATTCACCACTTGATTTACTTATCATCATAACACTTCCCCTTACATCATCATTTTCCCTTATCACATGTTACATGAAATACCAATTATTACCGAATTCATTATTATTTAAAACACTTAGAAATTTAACATGGTTGATCAAATCAAGCATGTTATAATCACATGGAGTAACGATAAGGCATAAGGAAGGATGAAAAGTACAATAGGAAACATTACACGATTGAAAATATCATAATGTCATCACAAAATGCTAATTGACTACCAACTCGTAATTTCACCCATAAGACTCACCAAATTGCTAAATTTAAGGCTCAACTCCAAGATCTTGTACTAAACACCATATAAAATAAATGAGTACTAAACTCCATCATTTTACATATCCTTCTTGGTTAATTAACCGAATTTAAGTCATGTTTTCATAAAATCATACTTATGTTATTCATAATCAACCTAAACAATTCACACGTGATAACTATCATATTTTAAACCTAGAAACACTTAAACAACCTTAAATTTCCATATTTAACCTAAAATGACCAAATTACCATTATTTCACCTCAACATCTCAAAACTTGAATGTTTCATAACTTAATCTATATTTAACCAAAACATGTCATATTATATATCAATTTTATAGAAAACCTTAACAAATATAATGACATATTTATTTTCTACAAAACTCCCAAACTTGACCATTTTCCCTTTAACCAAAAAATAACACAAAATATCCTAGGTTATAACTTTCACCAAACCTTACCAAATTTACATGTAATCTACCATACATTATCAATATTTCAATTATATAACTAGGATTAATTAAAATAGAACAACCACTAAAAATGGCCTAGGGTTGAACCAACCCAAGCACAAATACCAACAATTCCAACCTCAACCATTTCACAATGTTATTAGTTAATCATATTTTAATACACTTAACCACATACATAATTGAAATAACAAACTGTATTATCATACTTGAGAATTTAAGGCAAACCTTAGCATTTCCTAAAATATAGAAAAATCTCATACATAAAATTCATAAAATCATGAGCTCATAAATGAACAAAATTTAAAGTAGCTCCTAACATAATTTTTAGTAACAAAAATGCTAAAAAAATATATTTAAAAAAAATAAGCAAATAACATAAAAAAATAAAAAAAAATCTAGAGTTATGTATCGTTACTCAAGCTACTCTATGATTTTAGAAAAAATTAATCCTAATTAACTCATTCTACATTTGGATCATATAAAATAAGAGTAGGAAGGAATTAGATAAAAGAATAGCACAACGATTTGGAATAGGAATGAAATTATAAGGGAGAAGAGAGAACCTTAAAACTCAAAATGGGGTTTAGGATAAGCTCAAGAATGACTTCATGAATCTAAAACTTTAGCTCTATTTTCATTATAATCAAAATAGAGCTAAAAATGGGGTTTTGGACAAGCTCAAGTATGACTTCGTGAATCTAAAATTTTAGCTCTATTTTGCTTATAATCAAGCACTAATGAGATAAACTTAAGATCACAACATAGAATAAGAAAATAAAATAAAGATAATAAGGGTGAAGAGGGTCAACACAGGGGGAAAAGGTCCAAGAGTCAACACAAATCAAGAATAATAAGAGATAGGGGAACAAAGTCAAATATACAAATTTTGCTAAGTGTAAAAGAGAGCAAAAAAATGGCACAAGCCTTTATAGCCAGTCAACAAGGAAGGAAGTAAAAGAGGGGAGGTCAAATTTGGGGTTGCTTTCAAGACAAAGGAAGGATGGGAGTGATGAGAGTGTTATAGGTTTTGTAAGAGAGTTGGTAGAAAGTAATGAAAGTGATTATGGATAAAAACTTAAAATTGGACAAGGACAAGGTAGGATCTAATCATGGAGGTATGGGAACTATATTTTTGAATTTAACAACACCAAGAAAATAAAAAAAAATGACTTGTGTAAGGTAAAATGTCCAACAAATGGCTAAAAATATGAGTAATAATCAAATAACCCCTAAAATTATTTTTTTTAAAATTAGGGAAAGGTGGAAAAATAATATAGGAACCTAAATATTTAAAAATATTGTGTATAATAATTGATTTAAAACCAAAAGAAAATAAGAAAAATAATATTAATGATAATCACCCAACTCCGATATATTGGATAAGGTTAGCAGCTACCTACTGGGTGCCTTGAGCGAATAGGTCTAGAAGGTTGTTGGTCGGACAACCATCAGTTGAATGAATTAAGAATGAGGGGTTTAAATGGAAAAAGGTACAAAAAATGAAGGTTTGGGGGTTGAGTAAAGTGTTTGATCAATGGTTATATAACACCCCCAAAATTCATTACTGAATTTTTTTGCTTTATTTAAAAACTAGCAGAAGTAAAAACCGTAAATCACAAAGATGTTACTGCCGCACTTAGTACCAGACCAGTTTCCTTCTACCATTTCAGTACCAAGTGCTAAGGCTGAAAGAAATAGAACACAATTTACACAAATCTAACTTCCATTTAAATTAGAGTAGCGTGTTAAAGATGTTACAAAAGATATATACCTACTACTAGTGGTTACAAGAGTAAAATTATTTAACAAGAAATTATATAGGTGGAAAGGGAAACCCTGAAATCTTTGCAAAAAATCCTTACACTATTACCTGATAACGTCTTGAATAGCACTTGCAACTAACCTGCAAAGGACTCTAACCATTGAATAGGCAGGGGCCCACAAATGGAACCCTTCGGTAATATGGTACTGAGTAACCCCTTTATACCAAACCAAAAGATAGGGAACACATGCAACACATCATACTTAAACAAAATTAAATATAATATCATATGCAAACATATAAATAATCAAAATCACATAAGAGCAATTACACACATCAACCAATAAGAATTGTACAACACAAAGTCCATTTGCTTAACACCACCAGCACTTACCAAGACTGACAGGCACCAAGGCCATACTTATATCATATCAATAGATCATAAGGATGAAAGTAACACTTTTCATCTTAAGCCATTAATTAAATATTATTCAATATAATCTCTCTAATTATATCCATATGAGTACGGAAACCCCACTATTATAGCCGATGGACCAAAAATACTACTTTAGGGCAGAACGCTCCTAGTCACTATTTTAGCTAGTGGACCAAAAAATGATACTCTAGGGAAAAACACACCTGACTACTATTATAGCCCATGGATCGAAAATCATCCTAACTTGGCCCCGACTCACGTGGTGTTTCACTATAAGTGATTAGTATATTTCCCATAATTCATTATCATTCAAGGTTTGGTTTATTGAGCTCGTAATCCCCCACTATTATAGCTGGTGGACCGAAATACACTCTAAGACAACACAATGAGCTACTATTATTCAACGGTGGATCAGTCTCTAGGGCATATTGTAGCTGGCCTTAATTTTTATTGGTGGATCGGTATGGGCCCAGCTCAATAATTTTTCGCTTTACATGATTAGTATTTTTCATTTAATTAACGCAACATGTCCATTTATTTAACTAAAGGGGGAGGTCACGAACCTGGGGACACAATGGTATATCGGTCATAGAATCAAGTATTCTATATCAAGGATCACGACACACATAAACCCCTAACATGTACTTCTTACATATCCAACATACATTTCCATGCATAATTAACAATCCAGGCAACTCTTACATGATTATGAAATAAAAAACCTATTATACCTGTAATTATCCATTCAATCCCATACCATCCTTATGATATTCACCAATTTACCAAAATACCCTTATCCTTATAATATATATGGTTATACTTAAGCAAGTGTTACTAAGACCATAAACACTTATTCTATTATTTAACATCCCTTGTGTCTTGTTATGGAGACTTATTTAATCCATTGTTATGTTATATATAATTTACCGATTTACCCCTTCATCCTCACAAAATTACTGAGATAACCCTTGTCTGTAAAGTTATTAAGTTACCCTTCTAGTTGGTTAAATTACCAAATATCCCTTTATACTTGTTAAAATTACCAAATTAGTTAAATTATCAAATTGTCCTTCATACTTATTAAAGTTACAAAATTACCCTTTTGGTTAGTTAAATTACCAAATCGCCCTTTATACTTATCAAAATTACCAAATTACTCCTTTATCGTACCAAATTACCAAAATACCTCTCTTACCTACTAAGCTATCATTTTACCCCTTTTACTCACCAAACTACCAAGTTACCCTTCTTTATGCCAAATTATCAAAATACCATTCTTAATTTTATTTTACCATTTTACCCCTTTTACTTATAAATTACCAAGTGCTTATTTGGTTTTACTTAAGAAAAGTAGTTATTTAGATAATTAATTATAAAAAGTAATTATAGATAAAAATAAATGTTTGGTTTTACTTTTAATAAGTAATTATAAAAAAAGTGATTAGAAAAAATTACTTTCTAAAAGTAATAATCTATAAGTAATTTTTAGCTACTTCTAAAAATAACTTATCTAAACTAGGCGGCACGGTCTTCTGTTTTAAAAAAAAAGTCATAAATAACACTCCCCCGTGTGTCTCCTTCTGCATTTCTACTTCTTCTCTGCTAAGGCATTCAAAAAAAATTTGAGGTCCACCGGCATGCCCGCTCTCTTCTCTCGCCCTCGTTTGCTTGCAGTTCTCCGTTCTTTTGGATCGAGACAGACTTGAGCCGTCCAGCCCCGAAAGTCTGCTCTATCTCCCCCACATTTTCATTAACGACCATCTAGCAGGGGCTAGAACAGACTCCATACCATATCCACATATACAGTTACACTGAAAGAATAGAGCCGATCTCATATATATTTAGAGGTCTGTATATATACTCTGCCATGGCAGCGCCATAGTCTGGCTCGTCGCGTTGGTGTTGGGCTCCAGGTTTGCTTGAACTCCTTTGCCGTGTTTTCGTCGTCTTCCTGCTGATATTATCGTTGGGTGCAGGAGATGGCGGGGCTACTACCCTCCAGAGCCCCGTCGCCGCATCTGACGGCGATGGTAAAAACGCGTCCATGTTGAGACAGAGTCATGTGGCTAGGGGTGGCCTCGGGTGAACTGCACAAATGGGGTATGTATGTGAGGGTGCGTGTGTCGGTGTGAGGGTGAGTGTGTATATGTCCGCACTTCCATTTTACATGATATATATAATCTAGATTTTGATTTATTGTTATAAATTTGTTCTTAATTGCTTCCTCATATTAGTATGAGCATGTCAACTATTATTGATCTTTAATTATACAATCAACGGCCTGGTTATTTTGTGGGTATTGATTGCTTGACGATGGTTTCTTTGCGGGACAATCAAGTCCTTGAAATCTTTTGGAGACATTTGATGTGATGTGTCCCCAATAAAATATAAAATTCACCGCTCTTATCGTCGTTGCCCTTGAATATGAGGAATTGGTTTCTGCTCAATTATTTCAAGAATCTGCATTAGGGATAGGCTTCATTGAGAAGTGTCTTGCCAAGTTACTTGCAAATTCATCTCAATCAAATTGGATGAATGGATTCATGAGACGGCTAGTTGTTTCAAACTAAACGGTTACTTTGAAAAGACTTGTTTCTCGTAAAAAAATATTAGAATAGTCAACGTCCCTTTTGAGGAGTTTTTTGCAAGGGAAGCCTTTTGCTGGAGTTTTCTCACTGTTGACAACCAAAGAGAAGGGAGAGCTGTTCGTGAATCAATGCTTCTTGTGCAAAAATTTTATAATTAGTATGTAGATTGCTCCTCCTTATGGGATCTTCATATTATTGTACAAAAATTTTATACTTTGTATAATTTATATATACATGCTCATGTTTCAGATCAGATATAACGTACGTATTATGTATTGTTAACATCGTGTGTATTTAAGTCTTCACATATTGCAGAACCTTTCACTCTGCTTAGTTTAGTAACAGTTATTCTAGTCCATCGTTAATGATTGATCCTTTGAATTGATGTTTTTGAATCTTGAGATTGCCTCTGCTTGACTTGCTCTACCCTATTCTTAATTAATAATTAGTGATCCCAAAATTATTACTATCATATTTATTACTAATAAACACCATGATGGTTCATAAGTTAGTAGTCTGAGATCATGTACGTTTGACTCCCCAGCCAAGGGTGAAATTCTTGTATTGGTTATGAAGGAATATTTATTACTTTTTTTTCCTTTCGATGTAGCAGTTCGTTTCTTCAAATAGTAGTAACCATTATTGAGTGGCAACAACTCCCACATCATTCCTTGATTCTATGCCAATTGGGAAAAATCTATTTTATTAATATAAACTTTGATCATTGTGACTATTTGAGTTTTAGATGTTTGTGAATTTTATAAAGTTTGTTTAGTGGTTGTTCATAATTTTTTTTAATAAGTTTATGATTTTTATTTTATAATTTTTAGTACTTTGTAATATCTTTATATATTTTTTATACTTGTTAATGTTTCATATGCTTTTTAATATTTAATATTATATAATTTATATAGTAATTATTACTAAAAGATATATATAGGAAGATAAAAACAAAAGATGGAAAAGAAAAAGTAATTTTGTAGAAAAATGAAAACCAAACACTAATAAGGTACAATAAGTAGTTTTTTACCATTAATCACTTATATAATAAAAGTAAAAACAAACATACATTTTACTTATAAAAGTACTTTTTTAAAAGTAGATTTATAAAATTAGTTTTTATCTAAAATTATTTATTAAAAATAAGTAATACCAAATGACACCCAAGTTATCTTTCCTTTATGCCAAATTACCAAAATACCTTCTTACTTATTATTTTACTATTTTACTCGTTTTACTCACAAAATTACCAGATTATCCTTCCTTTATACCAAATTACCAAAATACCCTTCTCACTCATAATGTATTTAACATTATTATTAACAATAAGGCTCATTCCTTAACTATTATTTCTACACATGACATATAAATTAACAAGATTTTCATTTCAACAACCAACATTTGCTACTAATCATACTATACTTATCATCATATAATATGTATATAAAAATATTAAAAACCCTAATGTGCTAGCATACGTATATCTATGCATTTTAGTAGGATATAATAGTTACCTTATTTCTAGCAACAAATAAACTTTACCAGTGTCCCCGTTAAAAGTTTAAGATTTTGATTAGAATAATTTGTACCTAAAAATAATATCAAAACTAGCATATTAGTAGTAGAAAATTTAAAAGGACAAATTTTTATCAAAATTTTAATTATACATACTAATACTAACTATTTTTATACCTTAAAAATTAACCATAATTGCCCTAAGAGATGTTGTTACACCCCCATTTTCATTGATAAAAATTTTTGTTTTATGAAAGCATTAATTGCAAAATTAATGGGTATTACCGCCACACTCAATATAAGTCTAACATCCTCTACCATTCTTATACTACATGCTAAGGCTAAAATATTATTTTAATTAAATAACATTTATAACAAAGGAAGGATAGAAATTTTAGTACAAATTACATTATCCTAATAAATACAAAAAGATCGGGCAAAGAGTTGCAATATAACAATAAGAAATAGCGGGAGACTTAAGAGTCCATGAAATATCCAGATCAAAAGAAGTTAGGGTGAACACAAAATAGTCCTAACTCTCAACCCTCTATTTAAATTCATTAAACTTACCATCAAAGTAGTCCTGCAAGGTAAAGACTGCCCGTTGAATAGGCAGGGGACCATGAAATGGAACTCGTCGATACTATAGTACTGAATAACCTTTTATACCAAATTAATATAAAAATTAGCATGGAATACATGCACGGCATACAACTAGATGGTATAAGACATTTAAGTATTCATACGAGGATTGATATACAGTAATCATTTAGAAATTCAAATTCTATCAAGGTCACATACTACTCATATTCGTTATCTAAAACCACAGAAAGCTTACCAAACGAACAAACCAAAGATGCTCTTAGAAGTAATAATTAGAACTCAAACTCCAGCATGATAATCATAATATTCACAACATGGCTCTTATCTCAGCATCAATCCCAACCAAATTCATAAAATCACAGGTATGTTCATAGGTATGCTATAACAAATACATAACATCACAAGTATACTTACCGGTACAATATAATAAAATACATAACCTCACATGAACACTTACAGGTACAGTAAAATAAAATACATAACATCACCAGTATACTTACAGGTATAGTATAATAAAATACATAACATCATAGATATACTTACATGTACAATATAATAAAATACATAACATTCTAGGTATACTTATAGATACACTATAATAAAAATACATATCACCACAAGTATGCCTATAGACATAATACCAACACTGATAGGCACAAAGGCTGCTACCCAAACCATAGGCAAGCACAAAAGCTGCTACTGAAACCACGGGTAAGTACAAAGGCTACTACCCAAAACTACAGGTAGGCACGAAGGCTACTACCAAGACCAATTCAATATCCAATAAAAATTATTCCAATCAAATCATATCATTTTTATTTTTATTTACTCGAGGAGGATATAATAGTAACCCAAAGACATAAAAGTGCACCGGTCATACCGGGGCATAAGGAATCACAATACCCTCCAACCATCCAACCTATAAGCATAACAACACTCTAGTCATATTGATGCACAAGGCATAAAGTACTTTCTTCACCACAGACACCTAATCCTTAAGCATCGATACCCCTTATAGGGCCCATAGGTCACCTATAGAGTAGACTAGGGCCTTACTGGGGCACAACCGGTACACCAAAAAGCCAAAAAAATTGAGGCCTCCTACCTCATCTCTAAGATAGCTACCTCTAGAGAGAAACTATTCCCAAACTCGAGATCTTCCACTTTACATACTAATATTTTATAAGATGATCACATATAACATATATTGCATAATTAATCTCATTTCCATACTTATCAAATTTTCCTTTATTTCCAATTATCCAAGTCAACCCCAAGGTCAACGATCTAAAAGAAGGTCAAAGTCAACACTAAGGTTCACCTATTAAAAGTCTAAGGCCATCCTATGTCCAATTATTCATATTTGGGCACATTAGGTCGAAATGACCAAAATTCCCCTAAGACCAATAATTATCAGGTTATCATCCATTTAAATACTAAATCCATTTTATATATTAATTTTTCATGAAAAGGCTAAAATAAAATAATTTAATTGCTTATTATGCAATTTAAATTATCAGCTATGTCAAAAGATTATTTTGTCCTTACACCTGTTTCTACATACAAAACCCTATCATACACTTTTAATTTATACAAAACACATGATCGCATAATCAACAACATATAATACATATTATAAATGATTTTAGGATAAATATCACAATACACAAAAAATAATTAAATTCCTCTAGGGCACACATTCATAATTATTATTCCATAATTATATCTAAGCATACTCACCCTACTATTTTATACATACTTATCACACAAAATATATTTTAGTCATTAGAATCTTTTTAATCATACTTTAGTACCCAAAATATTTTACATCAGAAAACATACTCATACATCAGAAAACATACTCATTTTATAGGTTTTCATAATAATAATAATTAACATATAATTATATCATAATAAATTATGCTTAACATATTTTCATACACCAAAAATCCTAATGTGCTACCACGTAATATTTATCATTTTAGTAGGGTATAATAGTTACCTAAATTCCAGCAAAAATATAAAAAATAATGGTATCCTTCTAAAGTTATCGGATCCCACTAATCAACCTTTCGTACCTAAAAGTAATGCTACAATTACCGAATTAATATCTATCAGATAAAAAAATAAAATATTTTTTTAAAAAAATTACCAAAATACCCTTACATTTAATATGGGTACCAAAATTTGCTAAAACCAAAACCGCCTCACGCTGCATAAGTGCAAGAAGGAAAGGGATGGGGCTGGCTGGGTGAGGGGCCTGCAAGGGTGAGGTAAGGAGAGGTGGCAGTGGGTGGTGGAAATGGTTGGGCTGGGTAACAATGGTGGTTGGTGGTGATGGGGTGATGCTATAGTTGCGGGTGGAGGATGCTAGTTGCGCTAGATTGCAAAGTGGAGGGTGGCTGGTTGTAGGAGGGTGTGGGAAAATGGAGGAGGTGGCAAAGAGGTGGAGAAAATTTATAGGGGAGGAGGTGATGTGGTAGCTCAAAGGTTGGGGTGCTATTGGAAGAATGATGGTCGATGTAGGTTGCGGTGGTGTGGGCTAGTTGTGGTGTTGCTCAGTGGTGCTGCATGAGAAGGAGAAAGAAGAGGAGGAAAGGTGGAGATGGTTGGCTGCTGGCGGGTGCTAGGTGATGATTGGGGCTTACATGGTCAGTGAAGCTGTGCTAGGGTTAGTTTGGTGAGGGAGTGGTGGAATACTCGAGGTGGTTCAAGGGTTGGGTGATGGTTCGAAGGTGGAGGCTGCAGCGGAGGATGTTGGATAGTGGTTGATAGTTGTTGCGGGAGATGCAAGGGCTGGGAGGTTGGGTGAGCTGGATGAAGAAAATGCAGATGGGAGGAGGTGGTACATGATGGGTGTGGTAGGTTAGTTTGGTAATGTGGGTTGGTTGGTGAGGGAGAGCTAAAAGGAATAGAGCGGGAAGGGACTAGGAAATCAAAACGAAATAGAGAAAGGGAAGGGGTTGGTTGGAGTGTGCGTGAATGTAGCATGGTTGAGATGAGGTGATGGGTTGAATGAAGTAAGGAAATGAGGGAGACAAGGAGAGTAGATGGTAGAGTAGAAAATAGCCATTTAAAATTTTTATTTTAGATTTATTTTGGGTAGATTAGGGTACCGAATTGAAAGATAATAAGGAAAAAATAATCTGGATTAGGATAGGCTTAATGGAATGGAAAAAGATAAAATAATCAAAAATACATTTTAGGGATTTATTTTGTGTTACGGGTCAAGGTTATTAATAAAATAATTAGGCTAAGATTTACGAGTATAAACTATGATTAAAATTAATAGTTTAATTTCTATCAACTTTTTAATCTAATTATTTTTATATCTAAACCGTCGTAATAATACAAATAATAATAATAACAAGTTTAATACTAAACCTCCTAGAATAATAATTATAACTAATCGCACGTAATTATTAATTTTAATTAGGGTTCCTAAAAATGGCATAGGTTGAGGGGAATTAAGGGTCGAAGAGGGGGAGTTGGGAGAAGGGAGAGGGTTGGTTTAGGTAAGGGTTTTGGGGTTGGGTGGAGGGCTTGTGGAGGGGAGTGAGGGTTGTGGCTGGGTGTAGGGAGGGAGTAGAAGTGTAGGTGGTGGTCGGGGATCAAAGATCGGCGGCTCAGGGCGATGGAGAAGGCGGTTGCAAGGTTGAGAAAATGGGTGCAAGGAAGGGAGAAGAAGAATAAGGAAAGGAAAAGAAGGGAATTTTGGCCAAGGGGAGGAATGAATGGTAAAGGAGGTGTCAGGGAGTTGATAGGAGGTTGCGATGGTGGTGAAAGAGGGAAATGGGTGGCGTAAGGTGGTGGTGTAGGGTGGAGGCCGAGAAGGGGAAAGAAAAGAGAAAGGAGGGAAAGGGTGGCTGTAGGGGTGAGTGGTGGTTATTGGGGGTGTGTGGAGGTAGCAGGGGATGTCAAGAAGTGGTTATGGTGGTCGGTTGGGCAATAGAAGTGGTGGTTGGAGGTGGCGAAGCAAAATAGGGGAGGAGGAGGAGAAGGAAAGAAAGAAAAGCGAGGGCTTATGTAGGAAGATGAGGGAGCTCGAGGGAGATCAAAAATGGGCAAAGATGGAGGAGATAAGGAGAAAAAAAGGAAGAGGGAAAAAAGGTAGGCATGGCTCAAGTAGGTGGTGCAGGCTACAGAGGGTCAGGGTGTAGAGTGGCAAGGAGAAGGAAGGGAGAAAAGGGAAAGGATAGGGCACACGAAGGGTTGTGTTTGGCTCAAAATGGAAGGGAAAGGGATGGGGGAGAGAGGCAGAGGCAGGTTGCATAGGGGTTGGTTGTAGAGGGTTGCAGGTTGCCTTAGCCTCGTTGTCAAAGAAGGAGGGAGGAGGGAAGAAGAAGAAGAAAAGAAAAGAGGTAGGCCAGCTAGGCAGGGGATAAAGAAAGAAGATGAGTTGATCCTGTGCGTGAGGGAGAGGGAAAAAAAGAAAAAAGAAAAGGGGGGGGGTTTGGGCTAGCCCAACAAGAGGGGAAAGAAACAAAAAAAAGGGAGGCGGGCTGGGTGACGTAGGAGAAGAAAAGAAAAAGAAGGGAAGAAAGAGAAGAGGAGGGTAGGGCCATGTCCCAACAGGTGATAAGGTAGGTCGGCGGCCCGAAAGAAGAAGAAAGGAAGAAAAGGAAAAAGGAGGAAAAGAAAAAACAAAGGAAAAAGAAAAGAGAAATAAGAAAAAAAAAAGAGAGGAAAAAGGAAAAAAAAAAAGAAAAAAGGAAAAAGGGGAATAGAAATAAAAATAATTTTTAGAATAATAGTATTTGATTATTTAGGTGGATAAATTAATTTAATAAATTAATTTATTTTAAATTTAAGATATTAATTTAAGAAGGAGATTTTTGTAAAATATGGGTTTAGAAAATTATTTAAATAAAATGAGTATGATAAAATAACAAATATTTATTTTAACTTATTAAATACTTATATCTATTTTTATGAACCCAAAAGTCCACAAAATAATTAAATTAATTAACTTAAAAAAAATAAATTATCTCAAATGAGGATTAACTATTAAATTTTATGTTTTAAAATTTTTGGGTATTACAGGTTAAGGGTTAATAGAGGGATTAATCACCTATATATTAGGGTTAGAAGCATTAGGGTTATTACAACTTTATATGGCGGTTATGCCATATAATTGTCATGTATTTTCTTTCCTTTTAGGTAAGATTTGGAACAATGGTTTTATTTTATAAATGCCATATATTTCTCTAATTATTTTTTTATCAAATTTGTGTACTTGCTAGTTCCATGCACATAGAACATGTATATATAATCTACCAATACTTTGTACACAAGCATCACCACTTATGTACACAAAATTTACTCATATATTTACATCAATAGAATTTTTTATACATACATACATACATACACACACACACATGCACAAAAGATGAAAATTTGGTAAAAAAAATTACATCAAAATACACAAATACCACACATACACTATAAATACTTTCATATTCTATGATAAACTCTAACCATTCTTTAAGACTAAGCTAATCTGCTCATTCAAATTAGTTTATTCATGATGCATAAAACACTACAAAAATAAAGGATTGCTATTTGATTAGTAATGGAAAAGAAGTATATCTTATTATTATTTTTTATTAAGGAAAAAACAAAAAGTAAAACTTCTTTCATTATTTACATGATAAATATGACAAAAGGAAAAGAAAAAAACCACTATAAACCTATCATTTGCACTAGTGGTGTTTAAGCTCAATCATTTCTTCATTCCCAAATGTTTATTTGATGCCATATATAAAAGCATACAAAAATATACACGGCTCTCAAAAATTTTAAGTGCAATATATAAAGTTAAATAAACCATTCCATCATGTTGCTTTAAGTTGCGAAATATATCCTCCTTATGCATATACTAAAGTACGTAAAACCCTTTTTTATAATCATACCACACATAAATTTTATAAATGGAATCATTGATGTTATATGAAAAAGGTAAGTGAAATAGAGTAGGCAACAAGGTCCGCAGTGCGAGGGTTGCCTTCTCCCTCTGCTTCACATCCTCCTTCCCTAAATAGGAGTATGAATGTTAGTTGACTAGCTTATAACTCCCTTAGATAAGAGAGCAATAACCGAACATGTAGGAGAATTGTGCTCGGGTGAGTACGATGCTTTGAGGTAACAGTCAATAATTCCTACTTATTTAGGAGTATGGAGCCAGCGTCGGTCAAAGTATGGTGTAGATTCCTAGCGTCTAACCACAGATAGTCAAGAATCCGGTAAGTCTCACTAAGAAGGTCTAAGTTTTAGTTCACCCTTCCACAAGTACCATATGACAGCTGTCTCGTCTTTATTGTTTATGGATTGCTAGAATGTAGACAATAAGGAAACTCAAACTAACTCGGTCATCCACTCTGCGAGGAGGTGCCTTCTAACATAACAGGAAGAAGTGTTCTACTTGAAACAATCGAACAATAAAGGTTATGTCATCACTATATGATGTTTTTAGAAATATGTAACAGAAATATTTTATATTTGATAGGCTGTAGGAGGCTTGTCCTCGGGTGAGGAATCTATCCTGCATTCTTTCCCATCGAGTACTTTTAATAGGTTATTTACAAAGGAACTTCTCTCAATTGTAGATCCTCCCATTTGCTTCCCTTCCTGCCATAGCTCTCTCTCGTGAAACTCATCAAATGCCCATAAATCATAGTAGTCATTTGCTCTTGCAAATTCATTTGTTCCTGAGCTAGCAAAGTGTACCTTTAAAACTTTTTCCAAGTAGTGCAGTAGTAGTGTTTTTTTGTGTATTAGGCTCTCCATAGATAAATAATTGTTTTGTCTTTAAGGACCTTCTAAAACACAACTGACATGCGATCCAATCTATGACTAGGTATTTCTCTCATATTTCTTCAACATCATACTCCTTAGGGTTTCCTTTTTCCTCTAGGTAATCTATAATCCTATTGAAGGCATTGGTTTCTATATCCTTTAAAACCTTTAAGTCTTTGAATGCTTCTTTCATCCTCGGTAAGCTGGTTAATACCCTATTTGCTAGTATATCATCCTTATAAATTTGATACCAATCTTGTACTTGCTCTAGCTTCCTTAATATAATCAGGTTGTTTATTTTGACATTGGCTTCCTTCTTTTTCTGATGAGCCTAAGCTATTCCTTTGATTTACTCTAGATTGTATTCTCCCCAAACGAGTGGCTCCTTATCTTCTTTGAGTATGTATGCTCAAATAGACCCCGATCCTTTATGTAGGGTGATGTATATTTCTCTTCCATCCCACTCTATAAATTCCTTCCTTAGTTTCCTTCTCAAGGTATTTTTCGAAGCAATTGTTGCCCAAATCCCTATGTGATAGTGCTTTCCTTCTCCGCTCTGATGTCCCTCTGTTGCTACGACAATGGCTATACAATTATAGAGTTTTTTTATTCTCTCAATGATTAAATCCCTACTTATATTCTCTCTCTATTTGTCCTCCACATGAATTAATGTAAGAAGTATAAATTCCCTAATAGTCGACCTCTTCCTTTGTGTTTCCTACTGTTCTACTAAATCTCTAAATTTCTCAAATTCTCTACTTAATTGTTCTTTTTCTCGAATTGTTATTGTTTTTTTCTTGGTAATTTTCCTTTATTTATGGACCTTTTGGTATGTATTTCTACTCCTTGTTGGAGAGAAAAAGCCTTCCCTACCTTTAGTAGAAGGCTTTTTCGGTGAATCGTCTTCTCCCTTCATGAGCTTAAAAATCTTTCAAGTGAAAATGCAGATGATTTGCCGTCGGCGAATCATCTTCTCTTGTCGGCAAATCATCTTCTCTTATTCAATTTCCTATCATCAGCACTCTAAATTCCATTTTTGACCTTCTGCGTTCCTTGCTAGTGATATTTCGTGTTTTATGGCTTGTATTCCCTCGATTTCCTTTTTTTTATAGATTTTTTCAAATGTTTGTACATTTCTCTGATTCTTTTCTCCTCTTCTCCCCCTTTTCTGATATTCCTAATGACAGTTGGAAAGAATTTTTTCTCTGTTGTTTCACTGTGGAAAATCTTAATCTCGAGGGGCCACATTGCATAATCTTGCTTTTGCTTTCTTTTGTCCCTTTGAATGCTGATTATACTCCATACCTCTTCGTTCTTGACTTCCCCTCGGTCTTCATAGAAAATTTTTGAGTTCCTTGATGTTTTCTCTCTTCTTATCCATTCTCTTTCCTTTTTGCCTAGGAAGATGCTACTTAATCTAATGATATTTTCCTTTTGTGTTTTGTTCTACTTTTGGGCCTCTTGCTCTTGTTGTTTGATGCCTTCCTCATGTTGTTGAAAGAGTTGGCTTAAGGTTCCTGCTTTCTTCTCTTAGTTCTTTTTTCCCTTTTCCCTCTTCTTAATAGGTATATTAGCAAAATTGATTATGTTTATTTGGTTTCTTTGTTCTTCCCATTGCTCCTCCTCTAATTTAAGTATTTCAAATATTAGTATTTGGTATCCTTCCTTAACTTTGATGATTTTTGCCTTTATGGTATAGAATTCTCCTCCTTTTGTAATGAGCATTGGCTCGCTTCAAAGGATGATTTCTATTTCTTCTTTGTCTCTTTTTTCCTTAATGGGGTTTTCTATTTTTTTTTATAGCTTGTCTTTAGTCAAAACATTCTCCCATTATAGGTTTTAATCCCATTTATTAGTTGATAAGACCATTAACCCCTATTTAATAGCTGAATTAGTAATTGATGAGTTCATATTTTGACACATTTTATACCCTTATAATATTAGTTTTTGGTAGTTTATTTAACTAATATAGGGGAATAATCATTTTTCTATGCTTAAGTGGTAAAAACTGCATAAAAATTATTATTTGAGACAAAATGATATAATTTAAGTAAATTTAGAGTATAATATTATTTATTAATATTTATTCAATTTTATTTTGTAGATATTGTTTTTAAATAAAAAAAAAGAATTAGACCTTTGGACCAACGGCCAAAGGCCGAAGGCCCAAAGGCCCGCAAAAAGCAAACCAAACGAAGCCGAAAAAGACCTCAAATGACGGCAGAAGAAAAAGAATTGAGGAAGAAAAGTCAGCATAGGGCTGACGTGGAGGCACAAAAGAAAAGAAGAACGGAAGCTGAGGTGCCGCACGAAACGAGAAAAGAAAGAATAGGGCTGAAGTGGCATGGATGAAAAAGCTGCCAGACACGTTATTAAAAAAAACTAGTGCGGAAGAGCGCAGAGAGAAAAAAAGGCGGAGAGCCTTCATAGGCTCAGAAGGAAGGCGTGCGGTAGAGGAGAGCCTTCATAGGCTCGAGCGACGCACGGACGACGTAGAAGAACACCAGGCACGATCAGCGAGGCAGCACGAACTTTGTAGCCCCATCAGCGTCAGGCGGAAAAAGAAAAAGAAAAAGAATTAGTGGCACGGAAATAAAGGCACCGAGAGAAGGAAGAAAATTAGAGGAAGTTTAATAGCAGTAGAATTTATTTCAGATAAAATTAATTTTTATCTGAATAAATTCTTGATCTTTTATTTAAAATTAATTCCAGTTATTTGTTTCTCTTATTTTTATTTTATATGTTAGATATTTATTTCTGTGTAATTAGTTCTTTAATTATGACTGGATGAGTATTTATTATTAGGGAATAAATTGAAACCCTGGATTAGGGTTTAAATTATAATTTTATTTTCTATGTTTTGTGAGATTGTTTCTTGACTCTATGTTAATTGCTACCGTTTATATGTATGATTCTGTCAAGTAAAGATTATTTGGTGCATGCCTTATTCTGGTTCCTCATAAGTGACAGTATGTAGGATTATTTACCTGCTAGGTGGCCATGTAAATATACTAGAATTTATATGTATAAATTGCAGCTAGGTTAGATAACAATTCACCTAATCATTTTGTGATTCTAACCGAAGTGGTAAAACGTTTCAATACGTGTGGGTCAAGGAAAGGAAATACAGCTAGACATGCTTTTTGTACTAGTATGTATGGGTACTTAGATTGACAGCCTTTTGCTTACACTTAATGCATTAAATATAGTTAAATATAGGAGCCGTTTGTTTCTGCT
Source organism: Tamarix austromongolica (assembly GCA_039764185.1). Classification (NCBI taxonomy): domain Eukaryota; kingdom Viridiplantae; phylum Streptophyta; class Magnoliopsida; order Caryophyllales; family Tamaricaceae; genus Tamarix; species Tamarix austromongolica. The sequence continues at coordinate 78,561,880 of CM077814.1, read as the reverse complement.
ATACTGCTAGTATTTAATAAGGTTAATATTGGCGCTTTGTCGTATTAATTAATTAAGGAAAGTAATATAAGGTGTATGGATCTACTTTTGGTGTGCAACTTGGTTGATCTCATTCTCATGATTAAATATTGACTTAGAAATAAATATTATATTACGACCTAATCTAGTGGTGGATTTTTATTTTCCTAACATATTCCTCATATCTAATGGTTTCCCATTATTTTTATTATTTTTTATTATTATTTTATTTTATTTTATTTATTCCTTTTATTATTATTATTTTTATAACCCCCATTAGTATTTTTCTTATTTATTTATTCTGTGTTATTTAGGATTTTTATTTTTATTTTTAATTATTTTTACGCTATTTAAATAGAGGTGAGCCCTCTCAATCCCCGGCTAGAGCGATACCCTTATTTACCAGTGCTACAATTGACAACAAGAGGGTTTAAATTGCGTGCCAGCTACGGTCACACCAGTAATATAGAATGCCTATTTTCCTTATGAGACCAATATAAATGAATTTTGCTTGTAACCAAGTTTAAAAAGATCTACCTTTGTAAATCCTACATCCTTAGTAGAAATTCCAATTTGATTGTTAGGTCATTTGCATATGAATAAATAAATCCTAAAGGAGGTGCAATATAATAGACATATACACTCAATTACCCTATAGTATACTATTGATGCATAAATATGATTTTTATCTCTAATACTTGATATATGAAAAGCTTATGATACTATACAAACACCATTACATTGCATGCCTGACTCTTTCATGTATAAATTGCATTCATCAACCATAGATGAGCTATAGAATAACACTTCCATATGAGAAAAAGTGTGGAAACCAACACAAATTAGTATAAAATAAAATCTTCTGTTATGAAAACCACTCCGAAAATATGGTATTGTGTTTATCTAATATCCATTTGTCACTCCTAGCTCGATGCCCTCAAAATATCCATATGTTGTTTCACAAATGGTTGTACATAGGGGTAGTTAAACATGGATAATCATGTCTATTGGATCAAATATATGATTCGGTTAATTTAATTAGATATCTAATAATTCAGATATCTACAAATATGAATTAAATATCGATCAAGTTGGATAATATATGATTTTTATATGATTATTCTAATTAATTAATTATAATAAAATATATATAATAAAGATCAAAAGTAAGATAATATTCATGTCCATATAAGTATGAGTGCTTATGATATCTCAAAATAATGGTAACATATATTGTCAAGTTTTGAACTTAAAGAAAATAAATGAGTCGTAGAAACTAACTGCTAAACTATATTTTATTTTAAAATGGTTGTTAAAAGACTATATAGTTACTAGAGGAATTATATAGTTATTTCAAAATCATAAATAATACTTTATTATTTTATATGGTCACAAAGGGTTGATGCGTATAATCTTACTTCAAATATACATAATCTTACAAATTGGATATTGTTTATATTTGTCACATTAGATATGTGATTTATTTGACTTTTTATTAACCTGCTCAATTATTTAATTTTTCAAGTCTAAATAAGTCTGATATCGGATTGAATCAATAAATATCACATCACATGAAAACCTTTATTAGACATCATCTTTATCATAAAGGACATAATTTTTTTACCCCATTTCCTTTCAACTAATATATTTGAATGTTGTGGCTTAGGAACACAGGTATTAGCATTACGTAATAACTCACAATAAAATTTAGTCATTTTATCCACTAAATAACTCGTGGCAATGTGCCTTTAGGTCTTGTTTGGGTTTCTCGCATAGATTTATTTTTAATAATTTTCTAAACCTCTTAAATAAATACATCCAATTAAAATAAACTAACCCACACAATCTTACCTCCTACTTGACCAAGTGAACCAATAAATAGATCATTATCACAAGGAGAGGTGTAGGAAAATCCACAATATTAGCATGGTATCTTTCTACAATAAGACCAACATCCCATGGTCAATAAACAATACAACATAGTTATTTGAAAAAGAAATAAAATCTACTGGCTTCACTATGACCATGATTAGGAAAAATATAGTGTATATCCACCTATAATAAATCTTGAATGAGAACATGAATATTGTGTGATGTTGTACCCCCACAAAAGAATATAACATATTGAAGGTAAAAAAAAATGAAGGTTATATTCTCCACGTTCCGTAGATGTAATTCTATTTTTAAACGCATTTCAACCAAATCTATCCTAGCATCAATGTCAAACTTTATCTTTCTAGCACAGTTTGGAAGTATACTAATAAGACTATCTATTTTCTTCTTAATTTACATCACATCAAGACATTGTCGCACACACAAATCTTTCCAATATGGAAGGTCAAAGAATATTAAAATATTCATTCACCCACCTAAAGGAGCTAATATTTTATTTTATTTTTCCTAATGGCACATTGCCTCTCACATTTTTTAATACTTATCAACCAATGAGAGATTTAAAAACTCTTACTTCTTCAATTAGCTCATTAACAAAATTTATTTTCCTATGATAATGATGATTTCTAGGCAAGATCTATGATATCTAAGATGGGCAGTCTTTCTACTCTTTGATAACTAGTAAGAAAAATTATCTTCGCAAATAAGGTACGTATAGTATATGTACACACTATAAACAAAAAGGTTACCATAAGTTGAAAAATCATTTATTATGTAAAATAGCATAACTCTCAAATTAAAAATCTGTTTGAGATGTGTTTCAGATAATTCAACTCCATTATCCTATATGCACTTCAAATCCTCATCAAGTAGAGCTAAATAAATATTAATATCAATACCAAACTAATTTAGACCCAATATAAGAAAAAATTAGCATCATCCATATCTTTGATATGTGTTTCATGCATACTAATGCGATAGATCATATATCACCAAAATAGCCATAAACTCTATGGTCTCATTGTAAGATTTCATTCCAGCAGGATGAATATTTCTTACTTTCCCACCAAATTTAGGGTATTTATTATCAATCATCTTCCATTGAAGAGAATAGGTCAAATAACTAAGATTGACGTTAGACATCTTCACTTCCGTATGTCATATTAAGTTCTCCACATTGTTAAAATTACTAAACATACATTAAAATCTTGGTATAATTGGAAAGTACCACTAAACCTTATTAAAACCCTACGCCTTCTTGTATCGTGATATTTGACTATCAAGATACCTATCTAACGATGAATATTCATTTTGATATAAAATGAAATTGTTATGACAAGCATGATTTTATTTTTCATAATTCAATTTTATATATATAGAAAAAAAATCTTCTTAGCTTCATAAGTCATGGGAGAAAGTACTTTATCCTTAATAAGCATATATTCCATTGTTCCATTTTCCACCTTGAGATTATATAATCATAACACAACTAATAACCTAGTAAATTTAATATAATTAATGTAAAATAGTGTTTTAGAATCATTGGCCAACTTTTTAGACCATCGTGGGTAGTCCTAAGATATTTCTTCAACATAAATTGTCAAGTCTTTCATATAATCAAACTCAGGAATAGTTTTGACATCATTGTGGTAAACCATGTTAGGTAAATCAGAACTTGAATATCTGCACCATATCAACCTAACTTAACTCCTATTAATTCCAGGGACAAAGTGGTAACCCCATATTACATTGAACCCTTTTCTTAGAATCTTGTCAGTTGTCACCAACCATATATGGACAAAATATTAGTGAAGGATCTTTGGCATGTTTAATGACAAATCTAATAAGGTCCCGAACACAAGTTACATAATTTCTAGAAAACCTATTTCCATGTATCTACATATAATCCATGATGACACAAGGCTATATTAAAAATAGAATCACAAAAAAATGAATTAGTATAATTAATTTATTAAACAATTTCCTTTCTTTACTCCATTTTAAACAATGTTAGAGTATCTCACCTACATTTTTAATAAGCATTACAACATACTCAAAGAAAAAACTACCATCACAGTTTATATATTACACACCAACACAATTTACGCAAAAAATTAATACTAGATAACTTTGAATGATATTTTACACACAAAAATTCAATAAGAAAAAATTGATATAAAAAATAAACTTAAATCCATAAAAATAAGAGTAATAAAGAAAGAAAGAAGTAGACTATAGAATAATTTAAGAAAGAAAAAGGATGGTTGTGGTGAAAAGGAATAACAAGAACTAAGACAACAATGGTTTTGCTAGAGTAGAAGATCAACATTGGGAATGGTAGAGTTTTAGTAATTCTCCGTATATAAAAGTATTTTTGTATATTATATAAAAAGAAAATGAGTACTAAATAAATTTTACAAATGAGTTTTAATTCGTAGGACCGGTCAACTGGTACAATAATCAAGTCATTTGATAGACTATGTATGTTTGGCTTTTGATGAATGGACCAATTATTTCTATTGAAAATTATGAAATTTTTTTTCTATTTCAAGTTCAAATCTTTTCTAAATCATAACCTAACCATGGAGTTCTATTATAATATACTTATAAATGATTTTTAAAGAGTTTTGAACTCTCACTACAAATCTTTTCTAGATTTGAACTAGCCTAATACAATTCCCACCCCAAAATGTACATTTCCCTCTTTTCCTTGATTACCTTTTTGTTGTCTAACCCTCTATATTGAAACTCATGATATTTTTTATGTTTCGAATTCGGCTCTCTTCCTAATCATCAACTAACCTTGGAAATATATTATGATTTTAATTATAAATGATTTGTAAAGAGTTTTAAATTATCATTACAAATCTTTCCAGATTTAAACTAGCCTAATATGATTCCTTCCCTAAAAAACCATTTTTCTCATTTCCTTGATTTTCTCTTTGTCACCTTTCCTTATGGTTGATTCATTCATCCATATGTCAACAACTTCAAATCTCACCTTTTTAGCTCCCATTTGCAACTAGTATAAGATCTCTCTGCACCTTTTCCTTATATTACCACCCAAGCCAACTATTTTTCACTTTTCTTCTCCATACTCATATGACGGTCCTATTCCTTGTTCCTCTTCCTTTTGATCTCAAATTAACTCTCTTTTTCCCTTTCAGTTTTGTGCATAATTGACCCCTTGCTAAAACTTTAAGCTTCCTAGTTCTCCTTCGTAGAAAAATCTTCCAAGTGTTCTCCTTGTTCCTTCTTTTTTAAGTTTCTTCTTCTTCTCTTTGTTTTCATTATGTTTTAAGCTATAAATGTATTTAGCTAAGTCTTTTCTCTTTATATGATGAGTGTGTATTATGGAGTGTATGAGTATGAAAGGGTTTTCTCTTTAAGTTTGACCATGATTAATATATGATAATATGTCTGAGTGTCTCACATGTTTTTATCATTTTCATTGTCATATCATATATGTTACATGTTATCTATATAGGGGAGGTCTAATTTACTTTGTACATCACCATACTGATATTATACTTTGTAAGTGACTACTTGTAGGTACTAGACTATTACAATGTTGATTTGTATGATGTCGTGCCTAGGCAAGAGTAATTATATTTTGAGATGAGACTTAGAATGAGAGATATTTGGTGGTTCCCTTAGTCGGGGTGCTTGTGAATCAAATATACAGTAACAAAAACTTTGGATATTTGGTGGAAAAACTTCAGATTGGATCCCAAATAATATGTTGAATACTCAAAACTTTTGGACATATGACAAATAATAATAAAATATTAGGTAAAAAAAATTCTCTCATCAAAAGATAATATACCAATTTAATTTGAACAGATATGATCCAATGATTTGATTCGGGTCTTAAATTACATTACATTCAAATATTTATTCCAAATTTCTACTAATATCTAAATATTTAATAAAAAAAATAATTTAAAAGTTTAAAATTTACTAACACTAACTAATTTTTAGAATACATATACATATATACATATATAATTTATCGAGTTGAATATTATTTGTATTTGTCAAGTCTGATATTCGATTTATTTTATTTTCTATTAACTAAATTAATTATTTTATTTTTTGGATATGATTAATTTATCAGATATTATATCACATAAAAAGCCTTAACCATCACAAATATTTTTTTATTCTAATATTTTGGACTCTAATATTCCATTATACCCTTTAGTTTTATTATTGGGAGTTGATCTCCGCAATTAATATTTTGTATATGTTAATATCTTAAAATTGTTCTCTCTATTTTGTGACTCATTTGTAAACATTTTTAGGCTTCTAACCTTACCCTTAGCATAAGAATGATATGATAGCCTGATTTGCTCTAAAAGGAGTGGCAACAACGCCCATTTTTTTTTAAATTTTTGCTTCCACAAGTTTGTAATATCAAATGAATTTTTTAATCCTAAAATATAAGATGTTATGATTTTACTTTGTTGATGGTTGCGCTCTCTATATATTGTAAGGTAAATTATGAGAGAAAAAATATTCCAACCTATATTAAGGGAAAGAAATAAACAAAAGGTCAAAAGGGTATAAAAGGTCATTATCGTCATATAAAGTGTCTTCCAAAAAGAGAAAATGAAGGTGAAATTGAAAGGGATAAAAGGCAGTTTTGGTATCAAACAATTGTATAAATTATTTTAATAGTATTTGAATTTAAATTATAAAAGAAAAAAATGTACACATAGCTAGACTATTAAAGAATATGTTCTTACTAAATCATACTCAAATGTAAATTAGTTAATTAAATATAAATTAGAAAGAAATAGTTTTATCCCAAACTTTGATAGGAAATTGACTTTTTACTCTAAAATATTATTTTGACTTAAATCTATATCTTTAAAAATATTTTTTAATTGAATTACCTTTTTGCTATTTTCTTTTATTTCAAAATTTATAAATACTGAATAAGTTGTAAAATTAAACCACTCATAATAATAATAAATATAATCATAAAATAATGGTCCATGTCATAAAATTATTAATAGGTGCTTTTATATGTATGTATGAGTATATATCAATAAGTTAGGTTGAAGGGAAAGAAGAATGTGTTAAAAATAATTAAATTACTTTTCACCAAATCAAAATTATGAAATAACAAAATTCTACACAAATTTAGACTACTTAAGAAGATACTAATCTCATCAAATAAAAACCAAAATTATATCTCAATCATATAAATTATAAACTATAAATAATTTCTTTTTTCATTAATTTCAATTTCGACCAAAAAGGTGACTTTTTCATATGAATTATCTTGATTAAAATCTATTTTTATCAAATAAATTTCGATTGAATTACCTATATATGCCTTTTCTTTTTCTTTTTAGTTTGGACATGGAATAACCTAATTATTGAATCAAATCACAGTTAGTAAAAAAGATGTAATCATAATATAAAGACTCACATAAAAGAATTATGGGTAAGTACTCGTATAAATATTAATAGGTTAGCTTGAAGGAAAAGAATAAATGTGTGTAAAAACCAAAAACAAATTACTTCTTACCAAACAAAAATTATGAAATATTCAGCAATAACATAGAATTTTAAATAAGATACAAAGGGATCGATTATACTCATAAAAAATAAAGCATTTATATTTTATATTCCCACCATATGAACACAAAAGCACAATTAAGATGTTAAAAATATAAAATATCATTTGTTGGTTGAAGTGATAAGAAGGGGTAAGAAAAAATAATAGTAGACCTTAACAATGGTGAAGATTAAAAATAGAATCGATATTTGTATCTCCTAGGACTAAGGCCCAGAGAGGGAAGAAGGGAGAAGATTAGTTACTCTGCAAGTCTAGCCTTACTTATGATGTTTTCTTTTAAATTTCTTGGGGCAATAAAATGTCATATAGCAAAATGAGTTCTATACTACATCCTTTTCAAAAATAAAATGTTCCATAAGATACCACAGCTTTTAGTGTTCTATGATTCACCTCTGAATAATGAGTAGGTTGTTCGATCCTTTTTATTCTTCTCTTCATAGGAAACTTATGGGAGGATGCAGAGCAATATATAAAATTACTATATAAATCATAAGAGTTGTAAACTAAGAGGATTTCTTGTTCGAGTAGGAAGATTTCGATTTTTCTCGTTTCTTCTCTTCTTCGATAAGAGTAGGGATTTTATATTAATCAACTCGATTCTCTCTATTTAACTTTGAGCTCTGTTTGTTGGGTTCACGTGCAGTCCTTCTCATATAGAGGGCTCAATCAGAGCTGGTAGAAGCCCTCGCAGTAGGGAAATAGAACTCACCTCTCATAAAGTAACGAAATCTGGTAGGAATGAATTGTGGATACAAGACTATGACTATGTTATGTCTAGGAATGCGATAAGAAAGAATGTGGTACTAGGACCGGACATAGTATCTAAATGAAATATTCAATGACAAAAGGCGATATTGGATCCTTCACTTATGGTCATCCATCGGGTCTATCTGTCGTCTAACTATCCAGTATAGGTCCCTAATCAATCCCCGGTGCTTTTCTTTTGGTTGAACGTCCTCTTTCCTAATCTTCCTTCACCTAATACCCGAGCCTCTACCTCTCACAAGAAAGAAGGGGTACGATATGTTAGGCATAAGGAGATGGATGATTCACCTCAAGAGCTATAGGGAGATGTTTATTGTGGGCTAAGCCGAAAGCAAGACGCAGAAGCGCTCCAGGAACGTAGGCTCGGGAGAAGACTTCCTTTCTCCATAGAAATGGGTGTACTCTAAATTGGTAGGTGTATTTTTTACTATTGTCATAACAGTATTTTTATTATGAATATAATAATTAATATATTTTTATATTATAATGTATTATACTTTAAGAAAAATATATGGTCAATTTTTTCCCTTAAAAATTAAGATTTTTTTTTCAAAATAAAAGAAATATAATAAAAAAAATTTATTAATGATCATATCTTAAACAATGACATCTCTATCTAATTTGATACCAATTTTAAGCAAATATGGTCGATGTCATTTCTTTCTAAGTTGATACATATATATTTGAAGACAAATATTAAATTTGACGCTAAAATAGGAATCGGAGAAGATGTTAATCTAAAATTATTATTAGGATATCTTCTATTTTCTAAGTTGAAAAATGAAATATAATATGACTTAGTGCATAAACCATATTAGGATATCGTCTATTTTCTAAATTAAAAAAGATAAATTATTACAAAAAAAATATATTAAAAAAATAGTAAATCACCAAAAAAAATATTCAATTGTTATTTTACAAAAAATACTACCCTCTCAATAGAGTAATCTCTGAACCCAATAATTCTTGTGTTCCTCTCCCAGGCTAGAGGTTAGTGATTGCTTTCTATTTATGTTGTCCCTTCCTCTCCACCTCCCTCCACCAATATAACAACGCCTATAAAATTAAATTAAAAAATAGATAATAATTACTTAAATATTATGATATTTGATATAAATTTACTTAAATATCATATATTTTAAACAATCTCATTTACCTATTGTGTTGTTATTTCTTTATTTCACTTTAATACCATTTGATTAATAGTTTATAAACATAGAATATTTTAAATAATTTTAAATTATAGTATTTCTAGATTTTTTTTAAAAAAATAAAACAATATAAAAATGTTATATAATTCAAAAAGCAATATAGAAAATTCTAAAAATTTGGGTGGAAATTAGTCAATTATTCACTTGTTTAATTCATTTAAAAAATATCCAATACTAGTAATATATATTATTTTAATCATATAAAACCAGTAAGATAAAACCAAACTGAAACACAAAGCTAAAACACATGATATTTAGGTGAAATTATGCTAAATGTGATAGTACATAACTGGAAAAAAAATACCCTCTCAGGTTGCTATATTAGTTTATAAATGCACCTGAGTTCAAATATAGAAAAATGTTAAAAATGAACCAAAGAGCAATTATCAAACTATTTAAAATAAAAATATTTAGTATCTAATGATACCCATAACACTTATTTTTAAACAACCAATTCCCCTAATGTCAACACCTCCACTTAGCAATTACATTATTTTAAAATTATTATTACTCGTCTGATCAATTCTTTCACTAAAAAAGTCTAATATTGTGCTGAACTTCCATCACTATTTACTATTAATGTTAAAAATTGAAACAAATGAAAGAAAAAATAGAAACCCCACAACACTCATATATACCATTTCATTATTTCCAAACAGAGCTGCATACATCTTACAAAACAAATATCCACAGCAGCCAGCCGTAGCTTATTGATAAAGATGGGCACACAAAAAAGGAGAATTATGAATGCAAGATACCCATGGCTACTTAATCAAATTCAGAGATGGCCAAATACATAAAAAGTAAAAAATAAAAAACCAAAAATATCATCTGCCATAGTCAGAGTCATATAATAGTACAGGGGAAGGAGGTATCTTGAAGTTTATCTGCCTCTCAGATTTACATGGTTTGTCGGCCACCATTTAAAGTGAACTCCTAATACAATTCATATCTCCCTCCAATACAAATTAGGGCATTTCAATTGCAACCACTTCATCACATGCCAACCTCATAAATCAATGTGATTGTCTGAATTGCAATTTAATGATGAGATGACTGGATCCTGAAATTAATTAAAGGGCAGGCTGTGAGAATTTAAGCTACATGCTAGTATATAGATTACTTGTTCTAGCTTCTCTGGGTTAGGTTATGTTCTCAGGATCAAAAGCAGACTGCAGTAGGAAACTATGTGGTTTGAGGAGCATCCTGTGCTTGGTCTGTCTTCGGTCCACTAGGTTGTTTATCATCGCCTAATTGAGGCTCAGCCCTGGAAGGCCCCAAATTTTCAGGAGCTTCTCCCAGTCTCTCCTGCAAAAAGAAAAAAAAAAGAAAAAAAAAAGGAAATACAGCATAATATGGATCAAAATCATTAAAGTCATACCATGTCAGATATAGCAATGAGAAACGGACCAAAAGGAACTGCCTGATTTTTGAAACATACTCCATCAAGACTATCTAGAGAATGAGAAAACTCATGTCTGTATATAGGTTTTTAAGCCTTTCATTTTAATCAATTAAATTGTTACGATTTATTTATTAGAATCTGACTCTTAACACCATGGGACAGCAAACTAAATGGCATGCAGTGACGCAGAGGATGAAAAACATATGCCACTGCCATGCCTCCGTGGGACACACAGTCCTCCGTGCAAAGCTCCAAATGTGAATCAGCTAATACATACATTAACCACATCAGAGCAGCAATGTCTAAAAGTATTTCAAAATTTAGGTCACACAATTCTAGTCAAATAAGATGACTCTTGTGACTTCCCTGCTTCTCCATAGCTCGATTATAATGCCTTTACAGGCACCTATCAAAATCTCACACCTGCACTCAAATCATACCATACATAGAAAGACAATGGCAATTATAAAGCAAGGAACACAACCAGCAGGCCCTGACACAAAATAAAGAGGCAACTGTGTAACTGTAACCCAGGCCAACAACCAGGCTGGCTCTTGGACTGTTAGTTCTAGGCCTAAGTTAATCCTCACTCTAAGTTTCCATAAAAATTCAGTAAAACCTAGACGCTGAGGGAAGAGGGAAAAAAATGTGACAAATCTGTCTCAAGTTCTGGGTCAGATTTGGTTTCACGAACCCAAACCAAAAACAGTTCTGTAAGAGAAGAAAGTATCTGCAGGAGAATAAACCCACCCAGCAACTATCTGCTGGAGGACAGACCCACCCAACAACTATCTGGCTCTTTGACTTCACTGAACTGCTAACAGAAGGAGACAAGTACATCCGACCTCTAGCCTTGCACTCAACTTCACATACAGTAATGAAACCAATCCCCGCCATTTATTGACCAAGTCAAGAAAAGAAAACCTTCCAATCAAATACAACAAAGAAGTACCTTAAGCGCATTATTCTCTGACAGAAGCTGCTCATACTCGCTCCTGATGCGACCCAACTCTGATCTAAGATTAGCATTTTCATCTTTTAATGACTCAGCACGTTGTGCCAATTCATCGCACTCAGCCTAAATGATACACACAAAGTTATCAAATGCCTTATCCATGCAAAAGGAAGGTTAGCCAAAATGAAAGAGCAAACATTAAGGAAAAGTTTCCATGCCTGCTTACGCAACCTCGAGCGACGTGCAGATTCCCGATTTGACTGCTTTCTTCTCTGCCTTTTAAGTTCTCGTTCATCCTACAATCACCAGATCTATCAACAAAATGTGCCATTGGGTACACAAAAAGAGGTAAGATCATAAAAATGATATTATGTAGTCAAATGAGAAAATCATAATAAAACTTCGGTCATCTAGGGCAAACTGATACTAGTAGTAATAAGGAAGCATTAGGAATGTATTTGAAAGAGACAATAGCTGCGATCAGCACACGCCTTCCAGAAAAGGAAGAGAGATAAACAGAAAAATAAATCAATCAAACTCCTTCACATAATAGCTGTTTAAGCAATCAGTATAGATATTTCACCAAGTGAATTATAACACATGCTTTTTATGTCTCTTCTTATTTGTTTTATTCGCTTTCCTCCTTTTCGTCATGCCCAAATAAGTAAAGTTTCTTCCACAAATCAAGAATATGACTTGATCATTTATATCTGATCATGTACGATGACAGATAAAAATCTTCCAAAATAGGCTATTGACTAATTTTTCCAAAAAGATGCACATAAAGGGAAAGATCGAAGCAATTATGGTCAAGTAACCTGAATCCAGAGTTGTGATTGCATGTTGTCACGAGATCCGGTTGTACTCATCCCCCCTGCAACCGCAAGAGAAGAAACCTTAGACTGCATAGCAGGTATCGCAGGTGCAGCAGGGGTACCCCAATAGTCCATTCCAATGTTCAAGTTTGTTGTAGGACCAGGAAGAGGCCCAGGAGCACCAGCAGCTGTCATTGGCATAATAGACATTGCAGGGTTCATTGTATGACAAGCATTAGAGAAACCATTCTGGGGGCCATGCCCCGTACTGCCATTTTGTGATGCATCAGCTACAGTAAGATGGAGAAACAATACTCTTAGAATGAGTAATAAAAGATAGAGAGCCAAAAAAAAAGGGACAAGTGTTTTTAACAAGAAAAAAACCTTCCAAGGATTCCTGTCTAGAACCTGACCTGACTTGTGAATCCTGTAAGAAAGTCAAATCAGGAACCGATATGAAAGGTTGATGAGATAACGGCAAAGGACTCCAAAATAAATGACAAAAAAGGCATCAAAAAAATAGAGTTGAAATAAATAGTCCTTTGGTGTGTTAATCATGAAAAGCATAATGCTCCAACACAGATGGTAAGAGAAAATATAAAAAAAAAACACATAAAATTGCTTCCATTATTTCGACCCCTGATCTCCAGGTCACAATCAAATAGCTTTACTGCAGTGTGCACCAACTAGTATCTATGGTGTTAAACAAACTAGTGTATCAAAAGATCAACATGGGGATATGATGAAGCATAGTACTTTCAAAACTAATGATATAAATGTTATTATATACTTCCTTGTCTCTGAGAGTAAGCAACATGCATTTACAGTCCTATTCAAAAACAGACAAAACGGGGCCTCCTCTACATCATTGATGGACATAAAGAGGAAGAAAACTATGCTCATGTTTGGAGCTACTTATCAACATTAACTATCCAAGATAACTACTTATTTTAGAAATTTTTTAGGCTAAAAAGTATCTAAAATAAGTAGTTATCATAGCCTAGGTATATATTGTAAATACAAGACCATGATTTAGACAAATAGCCTAGGTAACTTATCCCTTCAGATGTTCAATGAGGGGATGAGAATCACACTTAAGACTGTCTAGTTCCCCAAGTAATCACATACTCAGTTCTACTTTTGCACTTTTCATCTGGTGAGAGAAACTTTAAGCCCTGTGGATGACCATGATGATGGGATAGAAATAGAATGAGTAAATAAAATGAACAGGCATCTCAATCCTCCTCCTTCCATCTCCATTTACCAGTACCAAGGGTGTCAACAAAAAGTTGCCCTAATGGACTTTAATACAGTCTGCGAAGAATCTTAAAATTCAGAACAAGGAACTGAAAACAAGTGCCAAATCAGTTCTAATGCCAACTCAGGAAACAAAGTAGCCAGACAGATGCGTAAAAAGTATAAGCAATTAAAAAACTTCAACTTCAAATTATGAGGCATGTCTGGAGCACAAATGTGGAAACAAAATTGGCCTTACCAATTATACTTTCCATTGATTAATTTAGAGGAACATTTAACAAAAGCAAACGAAAACACAAAGGTCAAAAAATCCTTCAATCAGTTGGCTAAACTGTAAACAGTGTTCAATTAAAATATTCAGACAGAAACCTTACATTCTGAGAATTTGCATCACTTCCATCACTAGAACCATCACTGCCACTCTCAGCACTGCAGATGCAGAATTATGCTACAATCAGTTACTACAGTTAGCACAGCTAATGGGTGCTGCCTTTTCAAATCAAAACTACCAAGAGCAATTTTCCAATAACTAAGCAGGAAATACAATGCATGATGGCAACATTAAAGATTTAAAAATAAAAATAAGTTTAATACATTGAAAGCAAAGCACAGAATGATGATGAAAAGGAAGGTAAGATTAAAAATAACCCAACACAACTAAGTTAATTTAGCACCACTTTTCTTCTACAGTACCACCTCACACCATTCAATATTATGTACATTTCTTCTGTATCCCTTAACCACATCAGACAGCATGACGACACTGATATCAAATCCATTCAATGCAGTTATCATTAAACTCCAACAAAATGACATGGGAATGTTCCTAGAAGAAAAGGAAAATAATGAGGACAACACTAGGGAAAAATTTGCTGTTCTAGTCCATGTGTTTTATGAAAAAAAAAAATAGCACAAATGAAAGTACTGGTCCTAGAAAAATATTGTGCCTGCATACCTCTTTGAATAGACCCCATTAGCCAAAGGTCCTGCTGTTTTCTCCTGATCATTATTTTTACCAGTAATCATATTCAAACTACCCAAACTTCCTTTAGATCTTTTGATAGGCAGTTTCTCCTTCCCCTCGTGCAGTTTGCCATCTGCTTCTGTGCTTCCTCGTGTATTACCCTATAAGCAAACTGAATATTAATCTTCAGGCCATCATATTTTTTTCTCCATTTCTTTTTCTGGGCACTTGATTTTAAGAACATAATCGGCATGAGAAGAAACTTACGGAAGCCTCAGCCATGCCATTGGTGTGAGGCATAGCAAATGGACTAAAAGGATAAGAACCCTGTTCCTTACAAGAGACGGTGTCAATCATAGTTAGCTGTCCAAATAGTGGTGCAAGAATAATTCAAGAGGCCAAATCAAAAGTCAGGAACTGGGACTACCGGAGGAATGGAAGGATGTGCGTATAAACCACCAGGATACATCACATATGGAGGCGGTGGAGTACCATAAGGAGGCATTATATGCTACCATCAAACAAGAGAACAGAAAACAAAATTAGAATTCCATTGACAACATGAATCGGAAAGGAAAGGAAATAATTTTTAAGGAGACATATTGCAGCTATGAAGCAGAATTCATTATGACATTATGTATAAATCCGCATAGCACTTAAAAATAATTTCAATATATTCCAGCATACATGATAACCAGGCCCCCGCACCAATTAAGTAGTACAGTGAAAAGATGTATAAGTGAATATCCTTTAATAAAGATGGGATTGCAAGTTTCATGCTCATGCAACCCACAAGAGAAACACAAGGTTTCTAGTAAAAAAGAATATATGTAGTAGTCAAAAGTCTAAATAAACCAACATCTGCAGCACAGCACAGAGAACCATGGACAATATGAAGCAGGAGCTAGCACAGATGTTTTAAAGACTTGAGGTGGACTGAGGTGATAGCATGAGGCAGGGCCAATAGAGGCAAAGCAAGGTGCATAATCCATAATTAATTTATACAACAGTCATATATGCAATATTTATAATACCATGTATGGAAATAAGCTAGAATAAAGACATTCATTAAAATGCACCATTATAGAATTATTATTATACCATATAAGCCTAGCCAAAAGGTCTTGGCAGAAAAATACATGACTTGGTCCGATTGAAGCACGGGACTATTAGTGAAGACCTGCAAGGTATTGTCAGCATGTTTCTTCCTTTCCTTCTATTTTCTTTTTTCTTTTTTTCACCAAAAATTCTTTCTTTTTCTTCTTGACCATGGCCCTCTCCAGAATTCCTTTTCTTCTTTGTTTCTCTTCTGCTAAAGTGGGAGACTCATGCACCATAGCTGCCTTGAGTGAAACTTGTAGCGCCTCCACTAAACTGCCTCTCCTGCTCTGGAAAAAACCCCACATCCAGGCACATAGCCCCTAGGCATGCTTTTTAAACACTTACAAACATTCGCTAAACCTACCCAGAGAGGTCAGGGACTGCACATCATGAAAACTAAAAGTAGAAACATATCTCGTTGTGTAAAATGAAAAAATCCAAAATATGGGTAGTGGACTGCGGTCTTGGTGGTTAAGGTATCAGATCCAGGATTGATCTAAAACATGAAAGAGAGAGTAGAGATGAACAGCTCAGCAGTCAATTGTCGGAATGACATGACATACACAACAAATTATCATAATAAAAACCATGCAATAGCTGAAATTGGTGCAAAACAAAGATCGGATTATGGTTGGCTTCAAACAAACCCCTCCTATAAGCAATATTATTGCAAATCGACAACACAACTCAATTGGCTTCCTCTCATACTCCACGATACAGCACTACCCCCAATCCCTGCTAGGCTGCTACTGGGAAATGAAACAATAAAACGAGAAACAAATAAAAAACTAAATATCGAACCAAGTGTCAAGCCTTAACCAACGTAATTAGGGGCATCTTCTCCCCAACTTATCTTCGCTATCTAATTTGATCCGATCCAAATTGAATTAAAAAAATTCGCGAGTTATTATTATTTTACTATTGTTATTGTCATAATTAATTTTTTCTTATTGGTATCATTACTATTGTTATTGTTAATATCATAATTATAACTACTATCATTAATTTTATATTTGCATTATTATTTAAATTTTACTGAACTGATCTCTGAAAACATGGCCTAAGACAATCATATCTTGAGCAGTATCCAGAGGAGGGAGGATTAAGATTTATACCTGAACACCCCACATATAGGGATGAGCTTGTGGATTCGAAGCCAGGAAGCCATGAGGAGGAATAGGAGAATACGCCTGTTCAAACACAACCCGTTTCAGTAGATGAAAAGAGGGGAGGGGGTGAAAGCATTAATGAATGAAGCATTGGTTAAAATTGCCAGCATAAAAAATGTAAAAAACCTGAAATCCAGACCACTCAGGATTCACAGTCCCAGTGCTCGTGGCTGAAGACTGCTCCTGAACAACACAGAAGTTGAAACAGAGATTTAGCAAATGCCCATGGACATGCACTACAAAATTATCATAACTAATCCCCACACTGCAACCGCACCTGGTTACTGGATGGTGGCGGAGTCGTCTTTGAGTCTTTAGCTGGCTTATCAGTCTCACTACTCCCCATGATTCAAAATTAAATATTACGCCTCAACGAAAGCACATCCTATTACACAATTACGGCTCATCCATTAAATAGCAAACCAAGATGAAGACAATCAGCTCAAAGCAAACGAAGGCAATACACACTATACAGCAAAAAAAATTTCAATGATAACAAAACTAGACGACTGGTTTAGAGAAACAATTAACGGACAACTTTCGAAACGACGTAAATTTGAATGATTCCGATTGCTCTAAAAATAAAATGGAAACTTGCCGGAAATTCAAACCACAGAGTCGGCGCAAACCTCGAGGATCAGCAATCAAAGAAAGCTCTGTGACCGAACGAGCCCCGCCAATGTAATCTTTAAGGCAACACGTTGGACGACTTTGACTAGGGAACAATTCCGTTGATCAGTGAGGATTTTATCCAACTTTAAAGATCAAATCAGAAAGAGTTGGAGATTGAATTCAATTGATTGGAAGAAATTAGGGATTGTATTTCTGTTGGCCGGGTTGGGTTAGTAAAGTTTGCGTTCGTCGTGGCGAATGGCGACTGGTTGTCGCCTAGCCACTGGGCAGAGAGTATAAACAGAAAAAATAAAGATAAAATAAATATGATACTTGCGATAAGTATGCAAAAATAGGCAAACATATTCTAATTCGCAATTGAATACACGACCCCTTTAGTACAAATGATTAATATTTTTTGTAACGGTTTTGTTCTTGAAATATACTGGTGCTTAATATTGGTGTTGTTCCTGTGTGAATAAATAAATAAAAATTGCACGACCAACAAATAATATACATGAAATATGTTTGGCTACATTTTGTTCAATATATCACTGTACCGTGATCGACAAATTCTATGTGAAATATTTTATCAGTTTTCGTTGTGGAATAATATGATAAATACTTAAGTATTTTCTTTTTGGAAAGCAATAGTAGAAAATGTAATTTGATAGTTATATATATAGACACACACACAAATAACTTCAAACATATTTTATCGAATAGTTTCAACAAATTAATCAGATAGAAATCTAAAATATTATTGTACATAAACATTCTTTCAAATCAACACTTTCATATTTGCATATTATAAAAAGTTAGCATATTTGTTGTCTAATAATATTTGTCGATAAAATAAATATCAAATAGACCTTTGGTGGAACCATTGCAATGGTGATAGGAATGTTATTCCAATTTCATGGATCATGTGCTACCGGCTACCCTAAATTACGAGGAAGATTAGGTATCAAAGTGCTTGAAATAATTCTACATTCTCTCATATTTAGAGTTAAGTGTAGATTCCTAATATATATAACATCCTAAAATTTACTATTAATTTTTTTAGGTGGAAGCATTAAAAATAAAATATTCGGTGATGCAACACATCCAACTTAGAGAATATACCCATTATAACCAACCTATGATGGGTCAAAAGCTAAAAAGTAATTCAGAAATACTTTATCCTACAATGAGACAAGATTACAAAGCAAAGAGAGAGGATATGTGAGAGACAAATAGAGCACTAAAAGTCCAAAAAGAAAGAGATTTGGATAATCATACACTTAAATCATCCTATAAAATATTTACCGCAAGTAAGCACAATGAAAGTATTAAATCAACCTATACCTGCAAACAAGGCAGTATGTACTCATAAGACTATCCACAACGGGGCAGCAAAAAATTTGTCGCGCCCCGTTGCGTCGACGCAACGAATTGCAACAGGTGCAATATCTTACGTCAGGCGCAACTTTCTGCGCCGATGCAAAAAAAAATTATACAGTATATTCTTAATATTTTAACAACAAATAATAATAACTTTACAATATTTTTTTCATTATTTGATCAATAAAAATAAAAATAAAAATTATCAATATTTTCTGCCAAGTGTCAATATTTTATTTGTTAGTTAGATTTTTTTGGATAATTTATTATCCTCATTATTATCTTCATTTTTTTTAAATAATGGATTTTAGAATCTATAAATAGATTGCCTCCATATCATATTTTTCACAGGATCTTCCATCTCTCATTATTATTGTTGTCATTATTGTTATTGTTATTATTATTAATTAGCTATTAATCTATTTTAATGCCTCTTTTTTTTTAAAAAAAAAGAGAGACTAAATTACTCTTATTTAGTTACTATTACTGTTATTATTAATGTTATTAGTTATAATTTTATTTATGTTACTCTTATTTGGTTATTGTTATTATTGTTGTTGTTGTTATCTACTAAAAATTTATTTAGTTACTCTTATCTAGTTATTATTATTATTATTATTATTAGTCTTATTAATTAATATTTATTAATAATAATAACTATCTAGTTAAAAATTTATTTAGTTACTTTTATCTAGTTATTTTTATTGTTATTATTAGTCTTATTAATTAATATTTATGTTAGTATATTTAATTTCTATTGTCATTGTTTTTATTATGGTTGTTAATGTTATTATTAATTACTATTAGAAATTGTTGATCTTCTTTATTTTTACTACTACTACTATAAACTCTATTAATTTTTTATTTACCACTAATATTGTAATTATTGTAATAGTTACCTTCAAAATGGATTCAAATCGTACCATCAACAAAGGCAAAGGTAGAGTTAGAAAGCAACTAATTCCACAAGCTCATCCACCCCGTCAACAACCACAAAGTAGCCAACTTCGTCAAGGTACACAACATATTCAAAATATGCAAAATTATGGAGTCCAAGTACCTAATATGGAATATTGGGAAAATTCTCAAATAAATTCCAATACCCCAAACCTTTCACAACAATTCCAACAATTTGATTGTTACACACCAACTCTAGATCAATCACAAGCTCGAATTTTTCCACCCACTCAATACAATCAGAACTTACCGTCATTTTCTCAACATCAACCTCAACATCCATCATCTAGACAATTTGATTCGTACTCACCAAACCACTCTTATCCACAAGCTCAAACTTTTCTACCCACTCAATCTGAAAGATGGAATTTTAATCAAGGAGGTTATTCACCGGAACCTTCGATAGATCAACACCCTATGACCCCTAGTTCTAGTAGAGGTTCACAAATGTCACAAATGCTTTTTTCTACTTTCTCGACACAACTTGGTATGAACGATGTCAATGAAGAAATTAGTGGAAATGTTGACGGTGGTGGCAATGATGATGATGATGAGGAGGAGGAGGAGGAGGAGGAGCCGGAGGGGGAAGAGGAAAGCCCTGTTGCTGATATACACTCGAGGAAAAAAAAGCATCCAAAGTTTACTTGGTCTAGAGAAGATAGCAAGACATTAGTCCATACGTACATTAATGTGATGAATAATATCTTTGTAGGAACTAATCAATCGTCTGATACTTTTTGGGGTAAAATCGCTGAAGGCTATAATAAATTTAGAGGTTCTAGTCGTGAACGAACCCCTAATCAATGCAAGAATCACTATAGGACGAGTTCGAAAGAAAGCGCAAAGTTTAGTGCTACATACAATCAAGCGCTTAGAAAGCCAAAAAGCGGAGAATCAGAAATTGATGTTCTTGATAAAGCACACCAATTCTATATAACTACTAATGGTAGGAAATTTAACCGAATGCATGTTTGGGAAATATTGAGGCATGAGCCAAAGTGGAAAGCCAAATATCATGACTCACCATCTGAAACTACAAGCAGTGGAGCTAAGAGGAGTAGGGTGAATGAAAGTGGTGCATACTCGAATACATCCTCAAATCCCAGTACTCCAACTAGTGCTGCCCCCCTAATAGAAGAATTTCTGCCTCGTCCTCTAGGCAAGCAACAAACAGGAAAACGTGCTATTGTCAATGAGGCAATTAATTCAGTAAATGCAGCCAATCAATCAATAAATGAGGCGTCTCACACAATTCAAAATTATGCCAAAATTGTAGAAGAAAAGATGAAGTTGGAAGCTCGTAGGGCGAAAATTGATGAGGATAAGATGAAGATGAAGAAGTGGAGACGATATGAGAAATTATCATTACTACAAAATAGAACACCTCAACAAGATAGGTGGTTTGCACAATTGAAAGCTGACTTGTGCCCTAAAGATGATGAATGAGGAAGACTTCTGATTAATGCTCCTATCTATTTTTATTATGTTGTTGTATGTTTTATGCATTTATGTTGTATTCCAATGTAATGTTATAGTTATCCGCATTTTAACTTTCTGTACTAGCTTTTGTTTAATTTTTATGTTGGTGATGTATTCCAAAGTAATTTTCAACTTGATGGTTGTGTTCCAAATTAATGTGTTGTATTCCAAAGAATCTAGACAATTTTAGTTGTCAGAACACCAATAATGCATGCACATGGGTATCTTTGTCTTTACGTAGCTCATTATTTGTGTTATGCTTTTTAGGTAAGAATATACATTATTGTAGGCACATTGGATGGCTTTGTTTTTATCCAATGCATCAGAATACCATTATTATATGCACATGGGTTGCATTTGTCTTTACGTAGCTCATTATTTGTGTTATGCTTTTTAGGTAAGAATATACATTATTGTAGGCACATTGGATGCCTTTGTTTTTATCCAATGCATCAGAATACCATTATTATATACACATGGGTTGCCTTTGTCTTTACGTAGCTCATTATTTGTGTTATGCTTTTTAGGTAAGAATATACATTATTGTAGGTACATTGGATGCCTTTGTTTTTATCCAATGCATCAGAATACCATTATTATATGCACATGGGTTGCCTTTGTCTTCACCCAACACATTATTTGTGATCTACATTATTACAAAATCCACAAGCTCTATATATTTGACATGAAGTTAGCCCAACAACCTAAACCATCTACCACTATATATTCTTACCAACCATCAAGTTTCACAAAGAATTAAGCAAAACATGTCTTCTAGCTCATCCACACATTCTTCATCGAAGTCTTCATCAGATGATGAAGAGTACAATACATCCAACGATATAGAAAATGAAATAGTGCAAAAGGTCGATGATTGCATATTCAACCTTCAAAATCAACTGTGCCATCAACATAAGTTAATACAAGAGCTTTCATCATATGCACAACCACGAAGAAGAGTCAAGAAACGTAATTACATAAATAGGGATCGTCAAGGTGGCCATAATCGCTTGTATGCTGACTACTTTTCTGATAATCCAACTTATACGGATGCACAATTTCGTCGTAGATTTCGAATGAGGAGACCTGTTTTCCTTTGTATAGTGGAAGCTTTAGGTAACCACACTCCATACTTTACTCAAAGATTTGAAGCATCAGGGAGGCGTGGTTTATCACCATTGCAAAAATGCACAGCCGCTTTGCGTATGTTGGCATATGGAATGTCAGCCAATAATTGTGATGAATATGTGCGTCTTGGAGAAACCACAACAAGAGAATGCATTGTAAAGTTCGCTGAAGGTGTGATAAATGTTTTCGGAGGAGAGTACTTGAGGAGGCCGAACCAATCAGACCTCCAACGGTTACTTTATGTGAATGAGCAGCGTGGGTTTCCAGGTATGATTGGTAGCATTGATTGCATGCATTGGAAGTGGAAGAATTGTCCAGTTGGTTGGCAAGGTCAGTATGCTCGAGGACATGGGAAGCCAACGGTCATTCTTGAAGCTATCGCTTCATATGATCTATGGATTTGGCATGCATATTTTGGTACTCCTGGTTCGTGTAATGATATTAATGTCCTCGATCGATCTCCTGTATTTGATGATATCTACAATGGTAATGCTCCACATGTAGCATTTACAGCTAATGGTAACCAATATAACTTAGGCTACTATCTCACAGATGGTATCTATCCACCATGGGCTACATTCATCCAATCTATACGTCATCCACAAGGTGAGAAAAATAAACTATTTGCTCAAGTACAAGAGTCGGTTAGGAAGGATGTTGAGCGTGCATTTGGAGTTTTGCAAGCACGATTTGCCGTTATACGCGATCCAATACGATTTTGGGAAGTACAAATATTGAGCAACATTATGAATGCCTGCATCATATTACATAACATGATTGTTGAAGATGAATGTGACACGTATTTACTTGCGGCAGATATGTCTCAGTTTGATCAAAATGACATAGATGAGCCATATTTTTGTGAGCGCACAGTAGAGCATGGACAATATATTCGAAATATTATCCAAGTTTGAGATAGAGATTCTCATCATCGATTATTACTGGATTTGATCAAGCATATCTAGCAACGTTTTGGTCCCGGTAGAAACTAAAATGTTTTTTGTTATTGTATTTTTAGTTGTATTCTTACACCGTATTTAAATTATTGATGTTTTTCAATTATGTAATTTCAATTTTTAGAGAATCATTGCTCTACTTTGATTATGTAATTTCATATTTTGGTGTACTCATTGTTGTTGTATCAGTAAAATATTTTATGTTGTACTCTTTTAATTAAAAATATGAATTTTTATTAAAATAAAAACTTATATATATTTTAGTCGTTGACGGTATTTAAGGAATTGTTTAAACATTTAAAATTTAAAATAAAATTTAATTACGCCAAAACAACATAAGTTAAAAATATTAAAATATTAATTTTTATTTTAATATTTAATATTAGTATTATACAAATATTATAAAAAAGATAATTAATTTTGTAATTAATTAAAATGATAAAAATATATTAATATATGTAAAAAAAAATTATATCATTTTATTAAATTTAAAAAATTATTTTTTTAATAATAGAAATTAGCATTTAATTAATAATATTATTAATTAAATAAATATTTTAGTTGTTTATATTAGGATATAGATTGATAAGATAGTATATTTTAATATTATATTATTGAGCCTTTGTTGTGGAGTTAAAGTTTAAAAGAGGCAAAAAGATTACTTTTTAATTTTAAAAGATGTATTGATTTTTTTTTTGCTCCTTTGTTGTGGATGCTCTAAGGAGTAATACCCATAAAAAAATGATCAGTACACCGCGTACTGAGTAAGACAACAAATACATATCCATAGAAAAGGATATGTATAACACAAGTAGGCTAATGACAAAATAGATACTATACATGCATAGATGATTGGGAAATGAGACAATCCAAGAGAAAATCATATTTAAAGTTTATCATTAGGTGATCATACAAATTTATTTACATACTCACATTGAGATCATAGAGCCACTTGTAATACAACCACTCACCTCCTCTTTTCCCTGAATATAAGAGAATGATAGTCAACCTCATTAATATTATAGCATTTACTCTCCCTTTTCACCTATATAAAGTAAAACATACCTGAACCACTGATAAATATATAATATTTAATTAGGCATAAATCCTATAAATAGATGGATATGTTAAGTAGAGTAAGCTAGGGTCCTCTAGTTCCAACCAAGCAATGTATAATCACATTATTTTATCACTTTTAATTATTTTAGTCTTATTTCATGTGATCTTCTACTTTAAGTAGTAATGCTTCATTAAGTTATTAACCAAAAGGTTAGCTCATAACAATGCATCACTTAATTTACTTAATGTCATTAGACTTCCATTTTTATTACCGTTGACGTATCATGAGAAAAGTTGTTTATCAACTTGTTATAAGGATATCTAATTATCATGAATTCATTTTAACGATTGTATTTATTTAAAATACTTAGAAATATACCAAGGTTAATCAAATGAAACATTTTGTAACCAAATGAAGATAAAATAATATGATAAGCCAACAAGCACAAAGTGATATTACACATGGACAAATACCACAATACCCTCACCAAAATCCTAATTTACAACTAACTCATAACTCCACCCATACAACTCCCCAAATCATCAAATTTAACACTTTATCCCAATATATCATTAATAACACTATATCTAAAATTCATAACCTAACTCTATCATTTTACATATAAAACACCGATGCTACCCATTTTAGTTACTATTCCCAATTTAAGCTATTTTTCATAAAATCATACCTTATGATATTCATAATTTATGAACATACTTCAAATATCATAATTATCACATTTTAACCTATATAATACTTATATAAACCAAAATTCCATATTTAACCCAAAAGAACCAATATGCTATTAGTTCACCTAAACATCTCCAAAGTTATTTTTGGTATAACTTAGGTAATACTCATCCAAATCCTAACATATTACATATCAAATTTATTGCAAGGACCTCAGATTTATTTATAAGGATGAGAATTACGTATAACCCAAAAAATTATGCAAGCTTCAAAAATTTACCAAAAATTACACTTAACCACCCTCACATTATTAGCATCTCAAAAATGTATTTAGTTTTAGTTTAAAATACCAAAAAAACCTCAAGTGGCTTAAGGCCTGGACCGCCGTAACCAAAAATCCCAAATCTTGCAACCTCAACATACTAAGTATTATTATTTTTACTCATTCAAGGATATTTTACTATAGTCTAATATACCATCATGCTTGAGATTTTATAAGAAAGCCTAAAAAGATATAAAATATAGTAATTTCACATAAAATTATGAGTTTACTAAGTCATACGTACATACAAGTAAAATTAAAATGTAAACATGATTTCTAGCATAAAATATGTTAACATGTAATTTCATAAAATTAACAAACAACAATGATTAAGCCCTAAACTAAAGACATGTATCCATACCAAACGTTGCACTAGCCTCTAAACAAAAATACTCCTAATTACACCCTTACACACTTTTATGACCTAAAATAAAAATGCAAGAATTATATAAAAGCATTGTGGTAAGGATTAGAATATAAGAGAAAAATGAAAGGGAGGAAAATAACCCCTCTAGGTTTGAAAATGGAGGCTTGAATAAGCTTGGAAAACCTTCATTGATATATAACATTAACTCTCTTTTCCTTAAAAATAAGCACCAAACACTTAAAATTAAGATTTTAGAAGCAAGAAAATAAATTTAAAAAATAAGAAATAGGGTCAGGGTCAGCCACAAGGGAAAAAATCAAGAAACAAACATAACTAACAAAAATAAAAGAGGTTAGAGGATAGACCAAAGTAAAATATAGGATTCTAGCTTAGTATAAAATGACTAACCAAGATGATAATAAATTCTTATGGTTATCAAAAATGGTCATGAGAAAGGAAAAGAAGTCATATGGGGGTTACTTGAAAGCAAAAGGAGTGACAGAAGTGATAATCCTAGGTGAGAGGTATCAGAGAATTGGTGGAAGGTGATTATGGTTAAATTTTTTGTTCAATAAGCTATGGCTACGTGGGATTTGATCATGGGGTATAAAAGGGTTAGATTTTATAATTCCACCATCCCAGTAAAGTTAAAAACTATTGAAAATGATTTAGTATGGTAAAATGTCTAGTAAATGGCTAAAAATGGAAAAATAAAAGATAACTCCCAAAAATCATGAAAAATTAGGGAAAGGTGAGGAATAAATCTAAAAACCTAAAAATCTAGGAATATATAAAAGTATTGGGCATAAGAATTGATTTGAGGTTAAAATAAAATAATAAAATAAAGAATGGTGAAAATTATCCTACTTTACTCAACTATCGGATGCCCTAAACAAAAAGGTTAGAAGCATTGCTGACTGGTTGATCGAAGTTAAGGCCTAGTCAACTGAGTCAACTATCAGTTGACAAATTTGTAAACTAGAATTTGAGAGATAAAACATAAGAATAAGGGTTTAAGAGGCATGTGCAAGGTGTTCAAACAAATTTTAAGGGTTAAAGAAGGGATAATAAAACTAATCACCCAATTTTTGAAGTTAAAAAAATTTAGAGTATTACACAACCAACACTTCTCATATTTGGTTGTGTGATTACTTAAAGATAAATGTCTTAATAATGCCAACTTCTTAGTTACATTAACTACCAATAGGTGCCCAATTAATTGAAGATATTTTTTTTGGTAGTTAAAATTTCATTAAGACCAAATGAATGTTAACATATGACAAGCTTTATATCGAATTTGCTTATCATAATAGTCATACCTAGAAAAGATCTAAATGTTGCAAAAATCTATTGTACTTCTAACCCTGAGCTCCCTAGTGAAAATAGAGGCAAATGTAACACTCTAAAGCTTCCCTAACCCTAATCTTGGTGTGTTTAGACCTTAATCCTTGCATAACCCTTGATCATATCTTAGTTGCCTTATTTTGACCCTTAAATCATGGCCCTCTCCTTTTCTCACGTGATCACTCCTTACCTTACCATCTAGTATATGTTTTCCTAGTTTGATTCAATCCCAACTATGCCCACTCACCCACTGAACTCCTAACCTCTCACCTACCATCATTTTCTTTTCTTTCAAGTAATTTACACTCTAACTCTCTTATACCCCCTTTGTTTCATGCCAACTCTCTAATAAAGCAGACCCCCTATTATGCCAATATTCATTCACGCCACTTTTCTATGTTTTTATTTTTAACTACAAGTTCAAACACACACATTCCTTTTGTGTTGATAATTCTAGCCTTGTTTTTTCTCCTCTTCTTCTTCATTAATTTATTTTCTAAGTTTTTCCTTAGTTAAAAATCTTCCCCAAGATACCCTTGCTAGCTTGTCTTTGAGGGTTATGTGCCTGCATTTTTCCCTTTCTTGTTCAATACATGCTACAACCGGCCTTTTTATCCCTTACCTTTGTGCCACCACCTCACGATGTAACTCCACTTTTGTGCCACCATCTCATGCGAGAGCTTCCTACTTGCATAAACTACCAATGCAACACATCATCCACTTATTCCACTCCTTCATGTATTTCTTTCTTCCTTGCATCAATCCCTTATGTTACCATCCTCTTCCAGAGTCCATTACTCACACTGTAGTTTTTCACTAGCATTGGTTTCTCATGCAACCTAACACCGCCATCATTAAACATTCATGCTACCTTGCTCCACTTGCACATAACATCAATCCATTCCAGCCATCACAACCTCTTTTTCTTCCTTTCCTTTATCCTATTCACAGCTTGCAACCACCCTTGGCAACAACTCTCTTATTCCTCTTCTCCTTACCTTATGGTGTTGGTCTTAAGGTGTTGGTATATGAAGTTTAGGAGTATTATGTTGCTAAGATATCAATGTAACTAGGTAATGATGCACATATCTAGCTTAGGGTTTACATTATTATGTGCATTTTATATTTTCATGATACCATGCTCTAATTTACCAAAAATCATGATTAGAATATTCAAGCTTGTATTTATGCCTTATTTTGCAATTATGTGGCTAACATGTGATTTTACGTGGTTTCATGTGATATTATGTAGGATATCATGTTAGGTTATAGTACATTTTACCCTTAATTTCCAAGCATGATGATGTATATAATACTTTAAATTAGTGTTAGACGATGAAGGCTTAAAAGGATTGATATGGATACCTATATCAATAAGGTACACATTTTTTTTGAAAATTTATCACCAGAGAACTCTATAGTCAATGTGTTTTTTGGTTTGGAATAGTTCAATGATGGGTGATCTCCTAGGAAGTTTCCCGCAAAGTATGTAAATAAGGACAAAACATGCTATAAAGGGCTTGCAATATCTATGGGGTTGATTATTAATCTCGAGAGTGCTTCAAGTAACTACTTGTAACCAATGTAGATCTGGGATGTTATAGCATATATCATTTCTCCCAATGATTATCTTGTTGAGTGTTAAATTTTATAAGTTAAAGTGTTTTGGGGGAAATATCTTGTTGTGGCTTGATTTAAGGGTTTAGGGCCTTAATAGGTTTTAGCACTTTGATTTTGTGACGTTGTTGAGAGGTTTTTATTTATTTCAATTTCTTTTTTAGGTGTTTTATTATGTATGGGGGGTTATGTGTAAAACTAGTGAATGTGGTGAATGTTGAGATCTAGGTGATTGGGACTAGTATCGATCTAAAGGGCACTATGGTCATTGCATTGAGTTTTTGCAGAATCTAAGACTTTCATTGTATTCATTGGAGTTTTTAATTAAATTTTAATATATTATATAAAAGTATTTGGAGGAATACAAGTTAAGATATGGATTTTATAAGTTTGAGGTATTTGGGTGAAATAAGGACAAAATGGTTATTTCGGGTTAATTCTAAAAAACACAGGTTGTGCACATGTTATTTGGGTTAAAATGTGATAATCTTGAGATGTGATTAGTTTAGGTTAACATGGTTAACACAAGTATTAATATTATATAAAAATGACTTAAAATGAGCTTGGAAACCCTATGTGTATGGTTGGTATTTTAGATATGAAACATCAGGGTTAAACCCTAATTTTTAGATATATTGTTAAGCATCATATATTGAAGAGTTGTATCAATTTTGGTGATTTGATGAGTTTTATAGATGAAGTTGTGAGTGGGTTATGAGTTAGGGTTTTGTGCATTATGGTCTTTTCACTTGAGTAACATTTTCTATTGTGCTTGTTATCTTGCTTTATGTCTTATTATCACTTTATGTGATTATAACATGTTATATTTGATTGATCATGGCACACTTCTAAGTGTTTTGATAATAATAGTTATTGAAATGAATTTAACAATACTCAGCATTTCATGTAACAAATGATAAATGGTAACTCATGTGTTAAGTTAATGGAAATATAAAGGGACGTGTTATGATGATAAGTAAATCAAGTGGTATTCGTTAAGTGTGGAGTATATGTTGGTCATGATGGAGAATGTGACATTAATACTTAAAGTGGAAGATTGCGTGAGTTAAGATCGAGGTGTTTTGTCTTATTTCTTTTGTCAGGTTGTTGCGATGCACATATATTTCTTAGTTATTGCAATAACTGTAGTGGCCCTAGATCTCCTCTGTATTTTCTACTCCACTTGCTTATAAGAGGTATGCATACTTAAGGACCATGAGTCTAGTTTGTGGTTCGAGGTGTGTTCTACCTTCGACTGTGATATACGTTGTGATATCATTCTACTAGTCATGAATAGTAGAGCCTTTGAACTCAATTGAGCAAGAAATTAGAAATATATTATCACCTAATGTGGAACTCTAATTCTATTTTTTCTTGAATCATCCCATATTCTAAGTATATCTGCATACATAGTACTTATATTGTTGTGTGATTCCTATGTGTTATGCATATATTATTCTATTGATGTGTATTATTACCTAACTCAATATACATGTAACACCCCGATTTTTACTACTAAAAATTTTCATTTTTACAACGGAAGTAAATAAGTAAAATATTAGGGGTTACTGCCGTAATTAACATAAGTATGGCTTATCCAACCATCCTTACATCAATCACAAGGATAAAACAATTAAAGTAACGCAAGGAATTATAAAAAAAAAAAAGAAACATTTATAATACAATAATGAGTTTGGAGTTTAACTCCGAGTTACAATACACAAAAGAAGAAAAAAAGGATACCATGGATCAAGAGTCCAAAAAGGTAATTGGTTAAATACGTCTACCGAGTAACAAATACTCTTCATCCAACCCCTAATACAGATGAAGTCACTCATCCCCACATAAGGCATCATAATTCTCTAGCGGATCTTATGAGACTTGCACATAAGAATCAGGGTCTTCTGCTTGTGGGAATGAGAAGCACCCATAAAACAGGTGGTCAAGATGCTACACACTAAGGAAGGAAACAATGCTATCGAACAGGGGTACAATTAGCACATGCTTTTACAACAGATAATAAGTATGTAAGCAAATAATTGAAAGCATCTTATAAGATAAATAATGATCCAGGTCTCTTATTAGATATAATCCATTTTCATTTTTTTTATATACGTTGAGTGTAGTAACCCCACTATTCTTAAACAGGTATAATGGTCTGAAACACTTTCTCAATGACAATACACTTGAGCCACTATTATCATCCAGTGGAATGGGTCTTAAAACATCACCTTCTCAGGGCAAAATGCTCCTAAGCTACTATTCTTTCAGGTGGAGTGGGACATATATATATAAAAACAAACCTTAGTCTTGACTAACATATTCTTCCACTTTAAATCATTAGTATATTTTCCATAGGCTACATTGTTATATTTTCATTTCACGATGAGCAAGAGCCCCACTATTCTTTCTAGTAGAATGGAGATTAAAAACACCATATTCTAGGAGGAAAATGCTCCCGAGCTACTATTCTCCTAGTGGAATGGGAATACATATACATATACATACATACATACATATATAGATCACCTTGTCCCTACTCACATATTCTTTCACTTTAAGTAATTAGTATACATATAGCATAGGTCCAAGTCCTTAAGCCCTTTTCAAACCCTAATTATACTCCCTTTAGCAATCATTCTCCCATATTGATTATTCATCCATCTTTTACCATAAGTTGTTCTTGAATATCATCATTATTATCATACCCATAATGCATGGCCTAGTTCCCATACACATACATTAATAATTTTATCCCAATGTATTACTCATAGAAATCTCTAAAATCCTAATTCCAGAGATTTGTCATAAAACCACCCATAAAATTTACAAGATTACCAATTCCAATAGATAACCTTATAAGGTCAAACATTAACAACATATTCAAAATCCAAATAACCTCTAGATTTACACAAGGAATGATGATATTATCATTATAAGATATTATACCCTAAATTAGCCACTAATTAATTTAAGGACCCCAAAACAGCAATAATACTTTAAAGCCTTCCTCATGATATCATTATCATATTTCAATCCCCCTTATGCATAAAACACTAAATTTCCTTAGTATCCCTTAATGATCAAATTTCACTTAAGGACAAACAATAACCTTTATTTTATAAGATCTTGTACCTTCCACACATATTATCTTCCAAGTCCATAAATTATCATCATACCTCATAAAAATTCTTATGTCCACTTATCAAAACTCATTTAGCCCATATTTCTTGCCATACGATTTATTTCTCACAATTATATCATTAACATAACAATAACATATCCATTCTTCTTACCCATTAGCATTTCCTTCCAACATAATATTCATATGTCACAACATATCATGAACAACATATATCAAATCATAGAGCATCAATATTATGAAAGCACACATATAACAATACAAGCAATTAATACAAAAATCTTAAACATCGAATAGTATACTTACCAACTAGGACACCGGGCTTTAAGCACGCAAATCCTAGAATTCCTCCTTCGAGAATACTATAAAAATACCTACGAAAAATAAAAAAAACCATGGTTAGGATCCAAGAGCGTAACCGAAGGAGAAATTAGGATTAAAATGGTAAAATGGAAATAACCATAGTCAAATTGAAGCTTAGGATGTGCCGATGTGTAGTAGAATGTGTGGTAAAGCTATAGCAAAAATTTGGTAGTGTTTGGATAAGGTTTGGTGGTGAAAATAGGGGTGTAGGATCAAAAAATGGGGGTTGCATGGTTGTGTTGCAAGCGGTGCACACCTAGGCCGAGAGGAAGAATCACGTATGGCCAGGCAGTATAAAGTGGCACGATCATGCTCAAGCATTGGACACACAGGTCACAAATTAAACAGATGTGCATGGGCTTGCATTGGAGCCATACGTGGGAGTGCGAAGATGCACAAGCAGGTCTCACACTCCTAAGTAGTGCTGGGTTGCATGGGCATTTGATAGGAAATTTCAGTGTTGTACGACAGTGCTTGAGGCTATGTGCAGGTCATGCATTTTGTAAAAATTCAATGGACGAGAGAAAGAAGAAGTAAAAGGAGGTTGTAGTTAGCAGTGACGACTGGCGACGATGCTAGGGAAGGTTGGGGTGACCTTGGTGGCCGGTCCACCAGCTAAAGGACGACGAGTGACGGTTGTGGTGGTGCACGGTGGTGAAATGGGTGGTGTGTAGGCCTAAAATAGGGTAAATAAGGAGGAAGAAGAAGAAGAAGAAAAGAGAAGGAAGAAAGGAGAAAAAGAAAGGGAGTTCGGGAAGTGGATTTTTGACACAAAAATGATAGATTGGAGGCCAAACAAAGACGAAAAAGAGAGAGTGTAGTGCATATATATGTACATATGGGCGTGTATGCGAACGGACAAAAGTGAAGAAAAGAAAATGTAGAGGGTGTAGGGAGAGGCAAGAGGGGTGGTAGAGAAGAGTAGAGAGGGAATTCAATGAGGGATGGTGGAGTATTGGGGTGAAAATGCAGGTGATGGTATAATACTTTAAAACCCTAATTTAGAAAATTATGATAAAATAGAAGTTTATTAGTGAAATCAATTAAATATATTATTTTAATAACATAATATGATTAATTAAGACAAAAAAGGAGGAAAATAATAAAGAATTTAATTAGGGAAGATTAGGGTATTTTGCTAATGAGAATAAAATTTAGGAAAATTCAACCTAAAATTTCTAAATTAATATAAAAAGGAAATTAATTATTATTTTAATAATTTTTATTATTTTCATATTCAAAAATACCAAAATATACTAAAAGCCCCCCCAACCAACTTATTTTCCTTTTTTTCTTTTTTCCCTTTTCCCTTTTCCCCTTTTCCTTCTTCTTCCTTCTCTTTATCCTTTATCCTTTCTCCTTTTTCTTTTTCTCCCCTTCCTTCCCGGATTGGGCCACCCCCAGCCCAACTCCCCCTCCCTCTCTTCTCTCCCCCGCGTGGCCTAACCCACTTTTCTTTTTCTTTTTCCTTCTCCCTTGCTCGCCCGGTTCTCTCCCTCTTTTTCCTTCTTTTCTTTTCCTCCAGACCGGCCGGCCAACCCTTCTTCTTCTTCCTCTCTTCTCCCTCCCTCGCATTGTAGGTCGGGCTTGCAATTCTTCCACCACCCTTCCCCTTGCCAATGCACGCTAACCTACTTCCTCCTCTCTCCCCTATCCATTTCCCTCCCATTTTGAGCCCAGTCTACCCCTACCTTGCCTCTCCTATGTGCTCCCTTCCCCTTCCCTTTCCCGTCCCCTACCCTGCAACCCTGAAATTTATAGGGCCTCCGCCGGCCGGTAGCCCCCTAGCCCCACTCCCTTGTCCTCTTTCCCCTTTGTCTTCTTCTCCCTCCCTTAGCCTATAAATACCCTATATCGACCCCCATTTGCCTCCTTTGCTCTACCTAAAAATTCCCACCATTTTTTCCACCATCGTCGCTCAAAACACCACCCAATCCCTTATTTACATTACCCTCCACCAAATAGAGCCACTTACCGCTGTTCAATCCCCCTACACAAGCCACCCCGACCATATAAAGTTAGTTGCTCAATCTACCCTTCGCACCCCATCACCGCTCCTCTTGCTGCCGTGCGCCGCCTCTTCCGTCGCAATCACCACCTCCCTTGCCACCCAATCAACCCAAAAAAAATCTCCCCTACCTTCCCTTCTCCCTTTCTCCCTCTCCTTCATCCTCCCTCCTTCTCTACCACCCTCAACCACCACAACCACCACCATCTGCGCCACCACACTTGTTGTGTCACCACCACCACTACAACCCCCTCAGCCCAAAGAGCCCACCACCACCATAACCACCATCTCACCCTCTCTCTTTCAGCCCTAAAGACCCACCTTCTCTAAACCACCACTTCCACCACCATCGCCGATGTCGTCGCCGCAACTCTTATTAGGTTGTAACACCCCCAAAATTCACTACTGAAAAATTTCGTTTTATTAAAAGATAATAGCGGAAGCAGATAAACAAAACGTGAACTTTGGGAGTATTACCGCCACACTTAGTACCAGACCGGTTCACTCATACCGTTCCAGTACCAAGTGCTAAGGCTAAGAAAATGAAATACAGCTCGAAAGACATTCGACATGCATAAATCAGAGTAATTTGCAAGCTTCGACGTATTTAAATCAGAGTAGCGCATTGAATCGTTTTCAGGAATAAAATCCACCAATGGTGGTTACTTTAACAACGTTAACATTCAAAACCGAGAAATTAAATGAGGAAGAGAAAAAGCCATGATACCGGAAAATTCCTTACTCTCCTTCCCGTGACCCACTTGAGTAGCACCTGAAAATACCTGCAAGGGCACTGCCCATTGAATAGGCAGGGGCCCCATAAAGGGAATCCCTTCAGTACTACGGTACTGAGTAACCCTTTAATACCACACTTAAAGATAGGCCCGCATACGACACATAATGCAAGCCACACACATATAAATAATGAGAGATGCATACATAACAATGACAAACACAATACTTTATAAGTTACGATCGATACTTTGGGCCTTAAGCCATTATTCTGTCATTAACCCATCAATATCATCTTTTGTATCCATGTGAGTACGAGAACCCCACTATTATAGCCGGTGGACCGGAAGTCAACACACAGGGCAGAACGCCTCTGACCACTATTATTGCCGGTGGACCGGAAGATAAACACACAGGGCAGAACGCACCCGACCACTATTATTGCCGGTGGACCGGAAGATAAACACACAGGGCAGAACGCACCTGACCACTATTATTTGCCGGTGGACCGGTCTGGCCCCGACTCACATGGTGTTCCACTATAAGTGATTAGTATTTTTCCATAATCTTATTCACATACATAACTGATTTTATTGAGCTCGGGACCCCCACTATTATTGCCGGTGGACCGGAATATATATGTAATCATCATCCAGGGTACAACGCTCCTGGCCACTATTATAACCGGTGGACCGGTACTCATAATCACACACCAGGGCAACACGCTCCTGGACCACTATTATAACCGGTGGACCGGTACACAATATCATAAGTCACTGGGCCCGGCTCATTAATATTCCACTTTCAATTATCGTATCTTTCCTTTTGTTAATCAGCACATCAATCATATTTATTTGCCTCGATTGGGAGATCGATAACCCGGGACACAAAGGTACACCGGTCATACCGGTGCATATCAGCTACTCAGTACCCTTTAACCATGAACCCAAGGACGCAAAGGTACCCTGGTCGTACTGGTGCATAAAGCTAACTCAGTACCCTACCGACAAGGACACCTAATCCATAAGTATGCATACCCCCTAACTAGGTCCGTAGAGCTAGGAAGAGTAAGATATAGGGCCTGGCTGGGGCACAAAGGCACACCAGCAAATACCAGAATAATCGTGGACTAAACCACGTCCTTAGGGTAGCGACCCCTAAGGAGTCACCATTCCCGATCTCGAGGTCTTTCACTTTAAGTAATAGTGTCTTAATTAAGGTGATCACAGAAAGCACGATGATCTGATACTTATTCACCTTCAATCGTTTCAATATCATTAATCGTTTCTTATTCAGAGGATTATCCAGGATGTCACAGAGAAACCATCAAGGCCATACTAATCATTAGATACTCTTACTTGGCTAATCAACATTATTTAATCATATAATAAGGTCCACAATCTCAAAGACGTGTTAGGTACAAATTACTCATTTGCCCTTTACTTATATAATTGTTAGGTATCCGTTCCTTACTTGATAAATTACCACATTACCCTTAAGGTTGCATAATTACCAAATTACCCCTTGTCCACTTTAGATTACCAAATTGTCTCCTACACTTTTTAGATCACCATTCACCCCTCATAATTACTACGCTTATCATATTTCCCTTTTGGTTAGTTATATTACCAGATCGCCATTCCCCTTTGTTATAATTACTAAATTTCCCTTGAGTTGGATAAATTACTAAATTACCCTCCTTCATTATCATGATTACTATTTTGCCCCTTTAGTTGGTTAAACAATTATCACTTTACCCTTTTATCGGCTAAATTACCAAATTGCCCCTTTAGCTGAACAAATTACCAAATTGCCCTTCTCCTTTATCATAATTACCATTTTACCCCTCTCAATTATTTTAATTGCCATTTACCTTTTTTAATTATCACAAATCCCAAATTACTCTTCTTCATAATTACCAATATTAATTTACCCTTTTTCATAATCAAAATTACTATATTACCCTTCTCCATTATTAAAATTACCATAATGCCCTTTAATTGGTTAATTTACCAAATTACCCTTCTATAGTATCATACTTATCCAATTGCCCTTCTACAACCATAATTTAATTGTTAAATTATCTTTTGTCGTTATCATAATTACCAAGTTACCCCTTACTCCCAGGTTTACCATAATATCCTTTCATTTATAAAATTACCATTTTACCCCTTACATCCAATTTCACCATAATATCCTTTTATTTATGAAAATTACCATTTTACC
Source organism: Tamarix austromongolica (assembly GCA_039764185.1). Classification (NCBI taxonomy): domain Eukaryota; kingdom Viridiplantae; phylum Streptophyta; class Magnoliopsida; order Caryophyllales; family Tamaricaceae; genus Tamarix; species Tamarix austromongolica. The sequence continues at coordinate 78,524,351 of CM077814.1, read as the reverse complement.
CTTCTTTCTCACAACTTACAATTTTATCCTTTACTTGTAAATTATCATTTGGCCATTTAATTATAAAATTACCATATTATTCTTTTATCTCACAAATTACCGAAATACCCTTTCCACTTATAAAATTTCCACTCAACCCCTTTATTCACCATTTTTATGAATTTACTAACACTACATAAAATAATGATATTAATACTTCATTCTTATCATCTAAGTCCACCAACTTGTCATTTTCCAACATAATACTCATTAGCAACTACACACATTGATTTATTTATCTCATAAGCATAATTACTAAAATACCCTTAAACAATAACATCATTCATGCATTAACAACATGGTACATCATAAACAAGTGTTTAACATTTCTATCCATATCCCAACTCCTTCCTTAATTAACATACCTACATGTGGCATAAAAGTTATCATGCTATTTCTTTTTAACAAGCAATATAAGAAACCATAAACATATCATGCTAAGCATACCAAACATGCATAAAATCATACTAAACCCTAAATGTGCTAGCATGCGTTTTTCATATATTTAAGGGAGGATTAACGGTTACCTTAATCCCGCAAAATATCAATCTTACCAAGCATATTTAGCAACTCAACACCTAAAAATAATATCCATCATATTTATTAGAATAAGAAGTTAAAAAGGATAAGACTTTATAAAATTTAATTAGTAAAACACTTAACATAAAATACCATTTTACCTTAAAAATTATCCAAACAATTTTTAAAACCAAGGGGAGCTCATGCTGCATGAGCAGCATGAGTTTCATGCAAAATTATGGGGGGAAGAGGGTTCGAAGGGGGTGAAGGAAGAAAAATAAACCATTTTCGGGTTAGGGTCTTTAGGCTAGAAAAGAGGGTGGTTAGGGAAGGTTCTAAGGCAGGGGAATGGTGCAGGAGTGTAGAGGGAGTGTAGGTGGAGGCAAAGGACGGTTTCGAGGTGGCTCAAGGCGGCGTAGACGGCGGCGGCAAGGCGGCGAAGGTGGGCTGCCGAGGAGGGTCGAGGGAAAGGGTTGAGAACGAAGGAAAAGTGGAGGGAAAAATGGAGGGGTTCAAGGGCTGGTTTCGGCCAAATAATGCATGGAGGTTGTAGAGGGGGTTGCAGGGAGGAGATTGGTGGTTTGGGAGGCGGCAGAGGCGGCCGGACGACGGCGGTAGAGGCGGTTGCAGGTGGCTCGACGGTAAGGGGAAAAGCTGGGAAGAAAAAGGAAAAGGAGGAGAAGGGAGGAAGTGTAGGGCTCGAAGGGGCTGTGTGGGGGTGCAGGGTGGTAGCAGGCGGTGGCAGAAGGCGGCGCAGGGCTGGGCTTGGTGGTTCAGGCGGCGGAGGCTGGCGGTGATAAAAAAAACGAGGAAGAAAAATGGGGAAGAAGGAAGGAGAGAGGAGGGAGCTCGGGGGAAGAGAAGGGATCGAAAATGAGGGGAATGGAGGTCTGGGTAGATGGAGAAAAATAAGAGGGTGAGGCAGGGGGAGCAGGCGGCCGATCGGTGCTGCGGTGTGGTGGCAGGCTGTCGGTTGGCAGGGGAGGACAGGGAAGAAGAAGGAAAGAATTCAGGCGGGAAATGGAGGGTGCAGGGGGTTAGTTTGGCTCGAAATGGGAAGGAAAAGGACGGGGCAGAGAGAGAGGGAGAGGGAGGAAGGCACGGGAGCTGCAGGGCTGAGGTTGCAGGCATGCTCGACCATGGCAGAGAAGAGTCGGGCGTGGGAGATGAAGAAGGGAAGAAGAAAGGGACGGGGCGGTCGGACCGGCGCAGGAAGGGAAGGAGCTGGCCGGTCCAGGGGAAAAATAAGGAGGGACGTTGGGCTGCTGGAGGGACGGGCGTGCGAGGGCGAGGAGGGGTGAGGCGGGCCGAAGGCCCAGTGCGCGGGGAGAAGGGAGAGTAGGGCGGGCGGGCGGCCCAAGGGGGAGAAGAAGAAAAGGAGAAAAGGAGAAGGAAAAGAAAAAGGAAAAATGGGAAAAATATGGGAAATAAATTAAATTAATTTATAAAATCATAAAATGTAATATTCTTGATAAATTATTTAATTTAATAATTTAGTTTATTATAATGCAATATATTAGTTTAAAAAGGATAAAGTTAGTAAAATATTAGTTTGGAAAATTATTCAAATAAAATAATATGATGAATAGAAAAATATTCATTTTTAATTTATTAAATACTTTTATCCGAATTTACATACTCTAAAATCCATAAAATAATTAAAATAAATAATCTAAAAGCAATTCTATTCCAAATAAAAGTAATTTATTAAAATATAGGTTTTCGAAATTTTTTGGGTATTACATAGGTTGTGCCCCAACACTTCCTAGCCTTTAAGTATAATTTATTAAGTGTAATTATTATTCTAAACTTATTATCATCATCATCATCATCATCATTGTTATCATTATTAATATTATTATCATCATTATCATTATAATCATCATTGTTATTATTATTACTATTATTATCATTACCATTATTATTATTATTATTATTATTATTAAAGTTAATATCCTTATTATTGCTAATATTGTTAATAATATCTTGTCATTGAATATTATAACTACCTAAAACTATTTTGGCTAATAATAGCATGATTAACCATTTTAAGGATAATATACTTATTTTACTACTAAAGCTGCTACTACTACTACTACTATTTCTAATACTAGGTTATAATAGAGGTGAGTATAAAATAATAAAAATGATAATAAGAGGGAATTTAACCCTAGTAGTTTCCCTCTTATAGGTGAACCAAGTCTGACCCCTAAGGAGGCACAGGAGCGTGCTCCAAGCACGGTGTCGTTTTAGGTAAGGATGTGGTTAAGGCCTAATATGGGTATTATGTGAATTGTATATTACGTGTGATGATATATTGGTGCACCTTATATGATTATGACTATATACGTGTAGCACAACGAGAAGCTAAGGTAAGTGTATGATCTTTTTATGGCATGCGTAAAATGATAATGTATCTTGTGCTTTGTGGTGCTTATGTGATATGACCGTTTAGGACATGCATGCCAGGAGGCTTTAAAAGATATGGTGTGGGGATAAAAAGATAAAAAGGGTAAAGGAATTGATTTGACTAGAGGGAAGTAAGAATGACTTATGTATCTTATGACTTATGGGTGGACAAATAAAATGATGATATGAATAAAATAAGATAGTGAAATGAATCTTACATAGGGAGTCTATAGTTTTCATGGGATGGATGGTCTTTACATGGGGATGATCCTTATGTGGAAAAAGTTGACTTGAGGGCTAAGTAAGGTGAGGGAAGAGTTGTTGGGGTGATTGGAGTCCATAGGTAGAAACTAGTACGTAGGTTGGTGTAAGAGTGTACGAGGAACTTGGCTAGGGTTTGGGAGGAAAACCCTAAGGGAAGGAAAATTGTGGAAGGGATAAATAATGGAAAGGATTAGAGTATGGGGTGAGAGTAAAAGGGATGTCACATTGAAGTACCCCAAAACCCTAATTTAGGGAATCATAGCCAAATAAGAAATTATTAGGAAAATTAATTAAATAAACTATTTTTATTAAAATAAGGGGGAATTAATTAAGGTAAATCTAGGAGAAATTAATAAATAATTTAAATAGGAAAATTTTGATTATTTTGCTAATTAAAATGGAATTTAAGAAAAATCTTTTAAAATCCCTAAATTAACCTAAAAAGAGAATTTAATTATTATTTTAATATTAATATTTTATTAAATATCCCAGAATACCCAAAAATATATTAATTAAGCCAACCCACCTTTTCCTTTCTTTTTCCCTTTTCTTTTTCCCCTTTCCCCCTCTTTTTCCTTTTATTTCCTTTCCTTCTCTTCCTTTTTATCTTTTTTCCCCGACCTAGGCCGGCCCGCTGGCCCAACTCCTTCCCCCTCCCCTGCTTGTCCCAGGCCCACGTCGTCTTTTCTCCTCCTCTCCCGGCCGGTTCGGCCTTTCCCCTTTCTTTCTTCTTTTTTCTTTCTTCCTGGACCGCCGGTCCAGCCCCCTTGCGTCGTCTTCTACTTCCCGCACCTACAACTCCCTCAATCGGCGCCGGATTTTTTGCCTCCGATCACGCTGTTTGACCCGTCGTTCTCCTCCTCTCTTCCCCATCGTCTTCCCTGTCACTTCATCTCGGTCGGCCATTCCCTCCCCTGCTCGTGCCATCCCTCTTTCCCATCAAAATATGGCCTACGGAAGTAGATCTGTGCCAGCCTACCCTCGCCGGCCGGAGCACCATAACCCTTTCCCCCTAATCTCCCACTCTCCGTTGTCATTTTACCTTCCAATCGGCCTATAAATAACCTCGAAGGTTGCCATAATCGGGTTTTGATTTTGGCAGCCCAGAAAATCGATGCGTGTGCCACCACCTGTTCAGCCCCTATTTTCTTTGTCGTCGGCTGTCGTCACCGCCCACTCCGGCCACCAAAACTTTTCCTGCACCACCCTCTACACAACCAATCCACCCTCCTTCCTTGCCTTGCCCTGCATGAGCCACCCCCGTCGTGCAAAGTCACCTTCCCGAACAACCCCTTTCGACCTTGCGCCACCCTCGTGCCGCCGTTTGCCGTCGGTTCCGCCACCTGTAGCACCACCTCTACCCCTCAACAAAACCAGGGGACCTCACCCTACCTCTCCACACCTCCATTTCCCCTACTTCCCTCTCCCCTAGCCTCCACATCCATCTCTCCACCACCCTTCTTCCTCCACCGCCGCCGGCTCCACCACCAAGCCTGGGTGGTCTCCCAACTCTTTAACCCTTAAACTTTGTGTATAAAAGTGTTAATGATTTTAATATTAATAGTATTATTATTAACTATTATTATTATTATTATTATTACTATTACTACTACTACTACTACTACTACTACTACTACTACTATTATTATTATGTTCTAACTCTTATTCCGGAGAGTTTCTAATTAATGGTATTGATTAAGACTACAACTTTGTTATTATTATTATTATTATTATTATTACTATTATTATCCTTATTATTATTGCATTATTATTACCACTACTATTATCATCATCATCATCATCATCATTATTATTATTACTACTACTATTGTTATTGTTATTATTATTTGTATTATCATTATTATTATTATTATTATTATTATTATCATTATTATTATTATCATTATTATTATTATTATTATTATCATCATCATCATCATCATCATCATCATCATCATTATTATCATTATTACTATTATTATTATTAGTATTCTTATTATTAGTTGTATTATTACTATTATTATCATTAGTAATATTATTATTGTTCTTATTATTAGTATCATCATCATTATTATTATTGTTATAATGAGTATCATTACTACCACTATTACTATTATCATCTCCAGCATTGTTATCACTATTACTATTAGTATTATTATTGTTATGATTATTATTATTTTCGTCACTATTACTACCACTAGCATTATTAGTATAAGTATTCTTATGGCCATTACTTTTATATTATTTCCATCACTAGTATTATTATTATTATTACTAGATTTGGGGGCGATATTAGTATCGTTATAAAACTAATAATAATATTATTATTAGTAATATTGAAACCCATACTTTAATACTATGAATATTACTAAGACTTACTTTGGTTAGTAGTGGCACGATTAATGAAATTATAGTAATTCTGGTAGAGGGAGATTAACCCATAGTATTTCCCTCTTATAGGTAAACCAAGTCAAAACCCTCAAGAGGCATAGGAGCATGCTCCAAGCCCGGCGATGTTTTAGGTAAGGGTGTAGCTAAGGTCGCCTGTGTGTTACGTGTCTTACTTACCTTGGATATCCTGTAAAATTATATGTCGTGTTCTATATGCTATTATCTTAACTGTTTTATGTGTAGCGCGGCTTGGAACCGAGGTATGTTCATATACTCTTTTCTGGTATGTACTAATATAATATGCTGCAAGTTATGACGTGATGTGATGCGACCCCTTAGGACATGCATGCTAGGGCATTTGATGTGGTGATGTGGGATGGAGGCATGAAAGAGAAAAGTGAGAAAGTAAGATAACCAAGGGGAAGTAAGTTGGCTAACGTAGGTAAGGATGACCTAAATAACCATGACCCATGAGTGGTGAATAAAAGGGGGGATTTAAATAAAATAAAAGAGTGGGAGAAACTAAGGTTTACATGGGAGGAACTAGGGTTTGCATAGAAATTTTAGGGTTTGGCATGGTAGAGATCGAGGGATTTGCATGAGATGGTTAAGGTCCGCATGGGGGTGAACTTTACGTATGGAAAGTTACTTTGGGATGTGGGAAAGGCAATGGAAGGTTTGTTTGGGTGACTGGAGGCTCTAGGTGAAAAATAGTATGTAGGATAGTATAAGGGTACATAGGAGACCGACTAGGGTTTGGGAGGAAACCCTAATTTGAGAAGGTGGAAAAAGAAAGAGAAAATAATGAAATAATAAATGAGGGTAAGTGAGGTATGAGGGGAGAGTTAAATTTAAGGATCGTGACATGTGGGGTGCTAAAATATTTTGGGTCGTGTGGGGTAGAGGAGGATGGGCCACATAGGCTCAAATCGGGGTTTCTCTGGAGAAAACCCTAGGGAGGACTATGAATGGGCTTAATGGTATGAGGTGGTGGGCCTTGACCCATTTGCAACAGAATTGGGCTTCTAGTGTGTGTGATGGAATAAGGAAGGGATATCAGGGCAAGTAGGAGGTGCCGGAGTCTCAAGATATGGGACAGGTCCCTCTTGGGAGGATAGAAGTAGAAGATGGGTGGCATGCATGTCAAAGGTAAAGAAAATCATTGAATAAGACAAGAATAAGACACTAATCATTTAAAGAGAAAGATTGTTGAGCTGGGCCCAGACCGGTCCACCGGCGAATAATAGTGGCCAGGAGCTGGGGTGCCCTAGAGACCGATCCACCAACGAATAATAGTGGCCAGGAGCGTGTTGCACTGCATGATTTCGTGTCCACCTGCTATAATAGTGGGGAATTCCGTGCTTAATAAACTAAACGTAATGAAGCTAAGACATGGGAAATACACTAAGTACTTACAGTGGAACACCATGTGAGTCGGGGCCAGACCGCTCCACCGGCAAATAATAGTGGCCAGGAGCATTTTGCCCTGGAGACCGGTCCACCGGCGAATAATAGTGGTCAGGAACTTTCTACCCTGTACGTATTTCTAGTCCACCAGCTATAATAGTGGGGTCGCACTCACATGGATTAATAAACAGCATGCGTGAAAATGAGTATGTCGTTAAGAGATTCAAAGAACAAGTTTAACTAAAATGTAACCGGCCTCATTATCTGTATTATTATATGTTACCTATATAATCATGCATGTCTTATGTGCTTTATATGTTTGGCCTTAGTTGCACGGTTACCTTACTCAGTATGTAGCGTACTGACCACCCGTTTCATGGGTGCTGCTCATTCCCACGAGCAAAAGGCCCTTCTAACTTAGTGCAGGTTGGTGATTCTATCTTCGATGCCTACAATGCTTACGAGGCATCGGGCGGGGTTGAGAGTTGAGCCTGTACCTAGCTTGGGGGTGGAGAGTGACGTGGCTGGAGTCTACCGTCCGCCTTACCTTTCCTGTATTGTTATATTTAGTTTATTTCTGGTGTATGATGTTTCTGACGTTTGGAACTTTAAAACTGTACTTTTGGACTGTACATTTTGATTATCGCACTCTGATTTCCTACACGGTTAACGACTTATTTCTTTTATGAATGCTCGTTTTAATTATCGACTCATGTTTCATGTCTGTCCCAATCAACCTTAGCACTTGGTACTAGAACGGTAGAAGTGAACCGGTCTGGTACTAAGTGTGGTGGTAATATCCCCATAATTTACATTTTTGTTATTTCGCTTCGGCTAAACCTTTTCATTAAACGAAATTTTTTAGTTGTAAATTTTGGGGTATTACACACATGGAGGGTGAATGTGTGTCATGTGGAAGAGAAAATGGTAAGTGAGAGTGATGGTGGGACATCATATGAGAAGAGAGAGGTGCTAAGGTTTGGGATGACCAACTAGGGTTTCATGGCCACATGTGTAAAATGGAAAGTAAAGTGGGATGCTTGGAGACGGATCAAGTGAGGTGATGAGTTGGGGGCAAGGAAAACATGGGTTTTGTGAGATAGAGGAAGGTTAGGTCATATTAGGGTTTCTTAGGAAAAATCTCAGAGGACAACAGTGGATTGACTCAGAGATATGGAAAAGTAGGCCTCGAACCACGCTCATAGGAGTTGGGTATTCATAGTAAGGAAAAGTGGGAAAGGATGCCTAGATGTACTAGGAGGCATAGAGGTCCCAAGATATGGGACAGGCCTTTCAAGGAGGCCAAGAGTAGATGGGTTGTGTGAGTGGGTAGTCCGAAGAACATGCATGTCTAGGGGGAATGTATCTATTGAATAAGACATGGATAAGACACTAACCATTTAAAGTGGAAGATTATTGAGCTAGGCGTAGACCGATCCACCGATATAATAGTGGTTAGGTGTAAGGTGCCCTGGAGACTGATCTACCAACGAATAATAATAGTCAGGAGCATTATGCCCTGTATATTTCCGATCCACTGACTATAATAGTGGGAGATCTCAAGCTCAATAAACCAAACATTAAGTTATAATAAGACATAAGAAAGATACTAATTACTTACAGTGGAATACCATAAGAGGCGAGGCCAAACCAATCCACCGGCATAATAGTGGCCAGGAGCACTTTGCCTTAGAGAACCATCCACCGACAAATAATAATGGTTAGGAGCGTTTTTCCCTATATGTTTCTAATCCATTGGCTATAATAGTGGGGTTCCCGTAGCTATATGGAATTATAAAGAGCATGGTGTGAAATGGCTTCTATTATCTGTCTTTTATGTATGGCTTATCTGCATAGTTACTTGCTTGTGTTATCTATATTTTTTGTATGGCCTTAGCTCCATGGTTACCTTACTCAGTACGTAGCATATTGATCACCTATTTCATGGGTGTTGTTCATTCCCACGAGTAGAGGTCCCTTCTAAGTTTGTATAGATAGGAAATGTTGTTTTCAATGCCTGTGGCATATATGAGGCATCGAATAGGGCTGAGTGTTGACCTTTTGGGACTTGTCATGGGGCCCAAGATCGATGTAAACGGGACTCTTCTTATTTCTATTTTTGGTTGATTGTGTTGTACTATTCTATCCCCTTAGGGGCTTTGACTATGTAGCCTTTTTCAGTTGTATTGACTTTTAATCGCGCACTCTGATTTTTTCCTTATGAGTATTTCAAATTCTTATGGTTCTTCATCTTAAGTATGTTTTATTTTTTGTGAAATTATTCTTAGTCTTGTGGTTGGTGCGAGACTGGCCAAAGGCCAAGCTTCTACTGATCATAATGGTAGCACCTCCTGTGCTTGTGTATGTTTTAATTAAACAAAAAATTTCAACTATAATTTTTTGGGGGTGTTATAAATGGTGATGGGAGTGTGTATGTTGCATAAGGATAAGAGGAATAAGAAGAAGTGGTAGGGTTTGCACATGGTATATAGATCGGCAAGGATAATGAAGTAGAAGGAGAAGAAGAAAAAGAAGAAAGGAAGTAGGGTGATGAGTGACAGATGTTTCTAGGAGGTGATGGTGCAAGTTGCAATTTTTTTTAAATATTATGACTTGGTTTGACGGGAGAAAGTAGAAGAAAAAAAAAGAAAAGGAGAAAGAAAAAGGGTTGGGGGATAAGTTTAGGTGGTCTTACATTAGCCAAAATGGTTAAGATTAACGATAATTTTTAGTGGGTTTTTATGTCGGTTTACAAATTATGATTTATCCGATTCAAGGTTTCATATTTGGTTAAAGTTTCTGAATTAAGAAATTAGGTTAAGTCTAAAATAATATTTCTCTATATTAGAATCAAATTAGGGTGTTAATGACACGAGATTAGGCTGAGCAAATTTTTAAAGTATCACAGTACAAGTATTAACCATCCTTTTATGGATGTTGATCACTCCCACAAGGAGATGCCACCCTATTTTACAGAGATTGGATGATTTGATGCTCTTGCTTTGATAACTCATGGTGAGATATTTTTTTGGGTTAGTACTTGAGTATGGTCATCCAGACCTCTCTCTCTCTCTACTTCTAATCCTTCATTTTCTCTTATCTCTATCTCTTTTCTCCTATTTTGTAATATTATATTATCATAGAATCAAGTGTTTTTCACACTTAATCTCTGGGTTCAAGTTTATTTTTAACATTATACTAAACATTAATTTAATATAAGGAGTACCTATTCTACGTTGGATGCAACATAATACTCTTAAGTTTTCATTTTTAGCCTATATAAAACTCCTTTTTTATAAAAAAAAATAGTTCATAAAAATAAGGGTGTTATAGTAAATAGGTTTAAAAAGATGCTTAAATATATCTTCAACACTTTCATGAAGGCCCAAAACACCCTTTAACTCCTATTATGACATATCATATAGTTATGTAATACTGCTCCTTTCAAAAATATTTAATATAATAAAAATAAGGGAAATATTTTATTTAAAGATTTATTACATCTTTTAAAAGGAAACGAAACCCTAATGGTGTTCTTGAAATGTTTTGCTCAATTGTTCACATCTTTACTCATAACTTTGTTTTGTGATATTATATAAGTCGCTTATGTTCGTCCAACCTCATTTGGATCATTCTAAATTGATCAATTTTTATTCCTTATATTTTTATGAGTCTCCTAGTTATTTTCAAAAATGATAAATTGAGGTTTTGAGGGAAACTATTAATTTCATTTTAGATAGTTTTTGCCATATTTTTTACCTCAAAACAATGTTTTTAATTATCTAAAATTTTAAAAAGTTGAGGATTATGATGTTTTGAGATGAAAAATGAATCAAACATACTTTATCTTTATTTTTGTTATTTTTAGATTAATTCATCATCTTATGGCATAATTAGCTATTACAACTAAACTTTCTATACTTAAATCTTATATAATATTTATGAGATTCAATCCAAGTCACCTAAACATGATAAGATTTGATCTAAGCCACTTATTTGGGCCATATGGCCAACATCATTACACGTCACTTAACTTATAGCATATTGTTACTTCCTCCCTTCTCATTTTCTTCTTCATGTACACCAACCATGCCATCTCCCTTGGTTTCCAATGTAGCCATGTGGAGAAGTGGACCATAAATCTTAATGGATTCTAATCATGTGATACAGGTTCATTAAGTTAAGTTCATTTTATCTTTGCTCCATTTGCTTACATATGTTTCATTTTCACTTAACCTCTTCTTCCCTCTCTTTTGGCACGCACCATCATCATCGTCTTCTGTCCTTATTCCCTCTCCATTTCATAGCTTTAATAGTCATACCAACATGGTTGAAGCTTGATATTCCTTGGAAACCTCGAGATAAAGATGGTTGATTTCTCCTATTCAGCTCTTTCTCTTTTGATTTGGGTTTTAAGTGTGATTTTCCTACTCTTCTCTTCTGATTTTCTAGGTTCAAGAAGATAATTAATGAATTTATGATAATGTCCTTAATATATTCTTCTTGTTGGTAAACCTCTTAAACTCATTGAAAATATAATAGCATGCTAGTTTGAAATTATAGATTTAACCCATGTTTTGTGACAAATTTGGATGTTGTTGGGTGAGACTGTACTTGTTTAATATGCCAAATTAAAGCTTAAAATTTCTATTTTACTACACATTTTATGGTTTGTGATGTTAATATGTATGTAAAGAGTTATGGTTAAAATGTCACAGGTGAGCAAACTTGTTAATTTTAGCCTTTTGAGGTCAAACTTTGGTTTTTAGCCTTTTTAGAATAATTGTTGTGTTTTGCTAATTTTGATGATTTCATGATGCTTATTAGCATTTTTAAATGAATTTGATATGTGATATGTTGTCATCTTGATTGATATAAATTAAGTTATGATTAATGAAAGTTTAGAAAATTTTAAAAATTTTAGTTTGAATGTTCTTTATGTTTATCATGAATATTCAAATTATTCTTCACTAATTAACCGCTAATCACCATAAGTAGGGTTAATAAAGAATCGATCATGTTTATTTAGGTTTAATCAATGAATGATCATGATTGGACATAAAAAGACCATATTAGCCTTAATACGGAAAAATATTGAATACGTAAATAGTCAAAGTCAAAGTTGGACCATTGACAATGAACTTGACTTTGACTTTTATCATTGACTATAAATAGTAATTTTTCCAAAAAAGGCATATGACATTGTTTTGCAATGTCTAATATTTTAGCTTATTTGACTTGTATGTGGTTTTTGAGATTAAGAGTGGTTATTTTGGTAAAGTTATACCAATGTTTTACTTTGAATTTTTCTCGATAAATAGTTTTTTTTTTGGGAAAATCTTTTACTTGTTTATTTAGGTGTTTTAAGTGGTTCCTAGTTTGGTCTTGAAGTAGAGTATTTAGTCTTTTAGGGTTTTTAAGATTTTAGTTTAAAGTAATTTTTTTTATTTAAGTGTGATTGATCTTGTTTTAGTTTTATTGTCTTGGCTCTGGTTTTGTTTGGTTACTATGTTATTTGTTACATGATCTTTGATGATTAATTTATCTAAGTCTTGACTAAATGATACTAGGTAGAGTTCGGTTGATTTGTAGTCAACTTTAGGTTTAACTGCTGAACATGTTGTTGGTAACTTACTTTGTGTTAAATATTGAATAATTAGAATTAAATGAAAAAGTTATAATTAAATTTGTCACGTGTTATAAGACTGTCTTCTTGTCTAAGATTAACCTTTTATGTCTAGTTGATGGTTGTGATCCATAGTGGTTAAAGTCTTATTAACTTGTTTTAGATGTTTTATTTGGATTATGGATCCTTAACTAAATTAAAACATTAATCACATAAAATGGAAGATAGTATGATTTTAGTCGGGCATCTTATGCATTAAATTAGGCTGGGTGCAAAAGACATTCGGATTCATTTTTACTTCATAGGTCAAATCACAAATCCTATAGGGGTATACATTCTTAAGAATTTAGGTCTCTAGTTTTTAGTGTTACAACAAGTTTTCATGTGCATCATTGACTAGGTATCTTGAAAGCAAGCGGTTTACTTTAGTTGATGACCATGGGGGTTTCCATAGTTAAGATGACAATCACTTTCAAAGTCAACTTGAATGGTTTGACACAATCATCTAGATATGGCTTAAAAATTGGAAATTAGTTTGGGATGGCCACTATTGTGTACCATCATTAGTAGTTACTATTGTGTGCTACCTTTGTTACGTGGTATGTTACTATTGTGGCCATTGTTGGTTTGGGATGGTCATTGTTGTGTTGTGTCATCATTGGTAGTTATTGTTATATACTACCATTTTTATGAGGTGTCGATATTTACTATTGTGTGCTACCTTTGTTACGTGGTTTGTTATTTGGTTGATAAATAGTTGTTTTACATGGATGGAAGCAACATATCTTGTTCTTGAGTTATACATGATGTGAAGTTTTCACATGTGATAGTGTGTCTTTATGCATGCGTTTATACTTGGTATGATAAGGTTACATGATAATGTTATTTGCTCTAAGTTTAACGTGTTTACTAGGTAATTTTAAAATAAACAAATTATTTTTTAGTGGCTTTGGTGTAAGTCTCTGGATTACTTTTGTAGCATTGGGGTTGAGTAAGATAATATGGCTTGTGGTAATTTTGTCCTATGTTGGAATTTCAATGGCTTTCACATTGTTCTTTCAAAATAAAAATTTTTTATTAGTAAAAATATGAGTTTTATAATATGTTAGTGCAAAATATGGTGTGAAAAATAGTATCATGTCCCTTTTTTTTTCTCTTTGCACATCAAATAAGCCATTCTAAAAGTAAAAACTTTATCAAATTGAGAAGTCTCAACCAACACTAAAAAATGCCATACCCCGCATCTACGAGTGATTTATATCCTCATTTCTATGTTAACAAGCATCATATGCTACATTAGCAACTTATCTTTAACTAATAAGGCTTGTTTGATGGCATGTCATCCAACTTATCAATATATGGTAAGGCGTACACTTATTTTGATAAACTAGTTGAAACTAAGTTTTGGGTTCATTCCTATGCCTCAACTAATCATATATAACATTCATGGTATACTTACCATTTGCTTCATAACTGCCATCATGGATTAATGGAAATCTCTTTCCTCAGTTGTAGATGTTTCCTAAACATCCATGAATGGGTAGGTTTAATGTTGAATGTTTCTATACTAGTATCCTTAATATATACATCTCATGCAACTATTAGATCCGAACACTCTCTCTAAGATTCATCATTTTTCAAAGGAAGTTAATAGTAGCATCTTTATTCCACGCATTACATATCATGAATGTTAATGCACCCTTCTTCTTCTTCTTCTTTTTTTATGACAAATTTCACTCAAAGAAACTTTGTCTATATGCTTCTATTCACCGATTGGCAAGAATAATTCTCTACACAATGCATCAATCTTTCTCAACATAGCTCTAGGGATCAAAAAAATAAGTGCCCAAAAGTTAATAATGCCATGCAAAACATATGTAAACTATAGAATCCCTAAATAACTCATATCCTTTAAAGTCCAAAGATGAACCTTTGATACTATTCTATCAATTAAGGCTTAATTTGAGCCACAATTGTCTACTAGTAGCAATGGGGATCCCTAGATATTTGATAAAGAAGGTTCCTACTTCACACTCTAAGACATATAGGATAACACCCTTCTGATCATATGCAATTCCACATAAAAATAGATTACTCCATCTAAGATTCACCTTAAGGCTTAACATATCTTAAAGTATGCTCATTAATTTTTTTTTAAATTTTCACAACTCAATATAGATCACATTGTGAGAATATCAAGAGATCATATGCAAAGGAAAAATCAATGAGTTATAGCTTCATAGACTTATGATGACCTTTGAAACCAACATCTTGTGATAATAATTTCAATTGTCTTAAAAATATTTTATAACAAGAACAAAAATGACAAATTTTAGCCAAATAAAAACTAGGTAGCGGAATATAAATTGAAGGTTAAAACACCTAAGACCACATGCTAGTTGCCTAGACTAGGTCAACCAATTGAGTCAAATTGAATCCATAGATTAGAATGATTTGATCCATCATTTTGTTCCAAAACGTGATTATTTACAAATCTAGATTTCACTCTTGTTTGATCAAGCACAAATTACATTGCACCTCTACTAGTATCTGTACACAATAAAATGGATCGCTGCAAGATGTGTGCTAATGCTAATGGGATATCACTCTCTATTTATGGAGTGATAGGATTTGTAGTAGGAAAGCTCCCACTCTACAAAAGGAGGGATTAAGGGTGTTTATAATAAAATCTTGGTTTTCATATTAAAACCCTATCCCACAATAGTTATATTGGACTTGGATTTTAGTCATATTAAAACCACTTTGGGCTTAATGATATTTTAATCATTTTAGGACCTCATTTTGCTTAGTTTTAAAGTTTGTCTTTTAATCAAGTTTGATTGGTGTGCAACCCTATAGGTTTATGTAGTATTGGTAGTGGAATGAAACTCCTTTTGGGTCCAAAAATCATAAGAGGTCTTTAGCAATATGTTATGACTACCCAAATTACATAAATATCATATGCTTAACACAACCCATTAATAACACGTGTATTCATCCTTTTGTCACATGATATTTAGATTGAGCACAAGGTATTGATCGTGCCATCCTTAATTTGTTCAATCAGACTCTTTATCGATCATCATAATCCTTAAACAAATGACACATCTTTTTCACATGATCATGCTAACATTGTTCATAATTATCGATGTGCCTAAAGACATCTCTTTCAAGTCACGAGGTGGAAAAATCCCATTTTGAAAACATGTTACACAATTTGTATCTCATTATCAATAATAGAAAATGTATTGCTTTGGGTGGTCGTAATTTTATAATATAATTAAATTTTATTTTAAACATAATATGAAAAGGAGATAGAAAAATACACATCTTTCAAGCATATATACTCATTTTTCATACAAAAAATACACACTTTTATGCTAAAATAAATATCTCTACTAATAATATAGTAAATATAGTGACATTTTTGTAAATATATTGAAATATCTTTTAAAACAACACATGCATTTTCCAAAAAAAATACACGTTTTTGAGATACAATCTAGCAAGATTATACATCTTAGTAAGCAAAGTACATATTTTTTGGATATAAATAGACACAATTTATTTATAAAACAATAAAGGAAGAATATATGTGTTATAAATACACATATTGTTAGAATAATATTCATCTTTGTACGATAAATGTACATTTTATAGTTGTAAATGTATATTTTGTTTCAACAATAGACATCTCATAGAGATATAGCAATACTACATATATTATCCAACAAAATAAACATCTTTTGAAGATAAATACACAACCTTTATTTGTAAAACAACAATGGAAAAAATACATATGTTATAAAATCATATATTGTTGAAAGGAATATACTTTTTTACATGACAAATACACATCTTATAGTGGTTATATTGACAAATGTACATGTTAAGATGAATAATTGTGATTGTGAATGCGCATCTTATACCGATAAATGCTCATCTTATAATTTTAAATGTGCATTTTATAATGGTAATATGTAAAAATGCACATCCTTATATTAACTAATACACATCTTTTAACATAAAAATGCACATCCTATGTGATATATATGCACATTCATTATTTATTTGTATCTATCATAAAAATATATAATTTCTATTGGATAAGATGTGTATTATTATTAAGGAATATGTGCATTTATATTAAAAATATATGTAATTTGATAGATAAAATGTATATTCTTTAAAAAAAAATCAAAAAAATTATGAAAATGCTATTGTGTCCTCCATATTTTTTAAGAATGTATATTTTATCATAAAAGATGTGTATTAATGCAAAAAAAGTGTATTAATGTATACATGATGTGTCTTTTCTAAAATTACAAAATCATTGTTGTCTATATATAAGGAGCACTATGCTACTAGACATTCGTTAATAAACAATACCATATCTTAATTCTAATTGCATGACTAACAAAAAGGCGTTGGTATGAATTTGTCAATAAGCTAATGAGTGATAAGTGGCATTTCAATTAATAAGTGATAATGGAAATGTAAGTATTAAGTGGAATATTAATGAAAGTGGGTTAAGTGGCAACATATTAAATGTAGACCTTCAATGATAAGTGGTTAACATCCATCAGATAAGACATTAATATTTAAAGCGAAAAATTACTTGAGTTAGAACCAAGATTTATTAATGTTATTTTACCTGTTTGTTATACCTAAAGTGTCATAGACATTGTGATGACTAATGTTGTTCTAAGCTATTACGAGTTGATGTAGTACTTGAAGTGACTTATAACTTGTTTGAAGTTACTTATCAAAAGTAATTATCATAGATAACTACTTTCCATAAGTAACTCCAAACATAAGCTTAGTTATTGCAATAATCAAATCAATTTTTGTTATCGGGTTGTTGTGATGCTCGAGATATCCTCATTGTTGCTATAATTAAAGTGACTTATTGTAATACCTCAAAATTTTTAAAATCTTAAATTTAATATTTACACTTTAGTTGGAATAATTTATTCTTAAACTATTAATTTAATTATTTTGTGGACCATTGATTAACAAAAATAGATAGAATTATTTAATAAATTAATATAAATAATTTTATTATTTTATCTTACCTTTTTATTTAAATAAATTTTCAAACCCATAATTTTACTAAAATTATCTTCTTAAATTAATGCTTTGAATTTTGGATAAACTAATTTAATATTTTTTTCCATTAGCCTAATTTCCAATCCTAACTCTAAAAATAGTTTTCTTTTTCTTTTTCCTTTTCTTCATTTCCTTCATTTCTTCTTCTCTATGCTAGCCTAACCTCTCTCCCTTTTTCCTTCTTCTTCTCGAGCTAAACACCCCCTACACCTCACATGCCTCTTGCAACCCCTTCCTCATATGCTTGCAAGTACCAGCCTATAACCCTCTCTCTACCCATCCCTTTCCTTTCCATTTTAGGCCATACATCTCCCCCTGCATCCTTTCCCCGCATGCCTTCCCCTTCCCTCTCTTCTCCCTCTCCTTACCATCCCTGCCATGATAGCTTCCGTCTCTCCCTGCACCCACCTAACCTTACACCGACCACCCTATTTTCTTCTCTTCTTTTTCTTCTCCTTTACCTTATTTCTCTCCCTTGATCTCCCTTCCCTCCTACCCAATTATCCTTTCCTTTCTCTCCCTCTTTCTCCCCTATTTTTCTTGCACTGCCCCTCTTTACCCTCTCCACCACCCAGCCGACCACCACACCGGCTACTCCTACCCCCTACCTCACCCCTGCACCACCCCAAGCAACCACCGTGCAACAACCTATAGCCAAATCCCCTCCCTTTCCTCTCTTTCTCTTCTCGACCTCCCCCTACAATGCCATTCTGTGCCACCATTTCTCCCTTCTTATGCCACCACCAAAGCCTCCCCTCAGCTACCTAGTGCCACTCCCAACACCTCCCTACCTCACCTTGCCCTAACTCCCCTGTAGATCCCCTTTCTATTCCTTTCTTCCTCTTCTACCTCCCTTCTTTGCACCCTCTTCCCATGCCACCTTGAGCTGCCACACTTCGACCCCTAGCTACCACCTACAACCTACCTCGCCTTTGCACCCAATAGCAAACCCCAACTCTCCTTTACCACCTCCCACGAGCCACTTAATTAAGCCTTTCTCCCTCTTCTTCCATTTCACTTCTTCCCCCCTTACATACATGCATGCTCACGCTGGCCATACAACGTGAGTTATGCTGCATAATTTTGATTGTATAGCTAATATTGAGGTATGTATTTAATAAGTATTTTTAATAAGAATCATTCTTTTACTTATCTAGTAATAATATGTTACTTTTGACATTATTTTTAGGTACAATTTTTACTAATTAAAGCTTAAGCTTTTAAACCGATATTGGTTTTTGCTGAAAATAAGGTAACCTTTATACCCTACTAAAATATATGGATTATCGTATATTAGCACATTAGGGTTTTTTTGCATGTGATCTATGTAAATATAATGTGTTATCATCAATCCCATGATTATTATGTTATCTTATATATGGTGTAAAATGTGTGAAGGGTTGACTAAGAAAAAGGGGTGATGTTGATAATAAATGTTATGTACATATATATGCCATGATAAGTAAGTATGAACATTTGTGGTAAAAATAATACTAATATAAGACCTAGGCGCAATTTTGTCATTTGGACATATCATGATATCTAAACCTAAATGGAGTGACTAATGTGTTATATGAGTTGATAAGAATGGATATGGAAGTTTAGTGGAATATAAAAATAAGTATTAGTAGAAATATCCATGTTTTACAACCTAGAGGTAATTTGGTAATGTTAATGTATGGTGTTGATTATCTTAATAAAATTTCATGCTAAGTGTTATGTGGTGTTGAAGAAGATGATGATAGGGGTTATGGCATTAAAAATGCATGCTCCATCATGGAAAGTTGATATTTTATGTTCTAGGGGCATTTTAGTAATTTTACATGTTCAATAGAAGTGTCCTTAATAAATATACATGGTAAGTAATGATTGGTGCTAAGAATAATAATAAGGATTTCTGTGGTATTAATAATGCATGATGGGAAGAAATATCAATATTTTATGTGCTAGGGACATTTTAGTAATTTTTGCATGTGAAATGAAAGTTACTTTATAAATGGGTATGATAAGTAACAAATGGTTCTAAGTATGATAATAAGGGTTTTATGGTGTTAAATAATGCGTGTTGGGCATGAATATTAATATTTTATGATCCAAGGGCATTTTAGTAATTTTACAAGTAATAAGGGTATTTTAGTAATTTTGCATGTAAGGAGGGGCATTTTGGAAATTTGATAGGTAAGATGGTGATTAGTTGAATAAATATGTATGACAAGTATAAATTGATGTTAGATATATTAACAGGGGTTTATTAACTTATTATTACTTATTTAAGCATGATATTCAATAGGATATAGTCTAGGAGTATTGTAATACTTCCAAAAATTGCAGTTGAAAATTTTAATCTACTTAAAACATATAAAAGCACAGAGGGTGCTACCGCCATGATCAGCACAAGCCTAGCCCCCAGCCAGTCTCACACCAACCATAAGACTATAAAATAATTTCACAAATCATTAAACTAATTAAGACATGGGACTGTAGAAATGATAAAGATTCATAATAAAGAGAAAGTCAGAGTGCATAAATTAAAGCGTTAATACATAATTTAAAATGATAATAGTGTCAATCCCTCGAGGGAAAGAACAATACAATAGTGAAGTAAAATAAAATTAAAAAAATGAGAGTGTCTAGTCGACACTCACTCTCGACCCCAAGCAAAGTCCAACGGGTCATCACATAGCCTTGCTCAACGTATCACGTGTGTTATAGGCATCAAATATGACATCTCCTACCTACACCAACTTAGAAGGGACCTTTGCTCATAGGAATGAGCAGCACCTATGAAACGGGTGATCAATATCTATACACTAAGTAAGGTAACCATATGGTTAAGGCCATGCAAGAACAATAGACAAGTAAGACATACAATGCATAATTTAGGTTCATAACATCAATCCAGACATAGACTATTATTTCTGTCTTACACATTTCTCATATTAATTTTGCATGAGTATGTGGACCCCATTATTATAGCCGAGGGACTGAAAACATTCTACAGGACAAAACACACCTGACCACTATTATAGCCGATGGACAGGATATTATTGCACAGGGCAAAATGTACCTGTCTGCTATTATAGTCGGTGGACTGAAAAATTATCCTCACTGGCTCCGACTCATGTGGTGTTCCACTGTAAGTAATTAGTATCTTCTCATAATTTATTATCATGCAAAGTTTGGTTTATTGAGCTCAAAATTCCCCACTATTATAGCTGGTGGACCAGAAACACTCCACAGGGCAGAACGCGCTTGACCACTATTATAGTCGATAGATCGGATATCACTCCACAAAAGAGCATGCACCTGACCACTATTATAACCAGTGAACCAAAAATTATCCTTACTCGGCCTAGCTCATTAATCTTTCACTTTATGTGTTTGGTGTTTTATTCGTATCTTATTTCACACACAACCCAAACTAGACATGAATAACCCACTAGACTCCCCATGCTCACCCTTTTATTCTCAGTTCTCCCGAAATCCTTGTCCTATATCTTGGGACCCTTACACAACCTATGACTTCGAGACTTCCTCCCCATCTTTTCCCACTCACCCTAAGAAACCCAAACTCTTCTGCATGTGGTTCAAGGCTTACTACCCATAACTTTGTTTTGACTCCTCTTCGCCCTCTAGGGTTTCCCTCTGAAACCTTAATCTAGCCTATGTGGCCTCACTTCCCCTCATCCTACACAACTCATACTCTTCTTTGCTTCTAAAACTATCACTCTCCTCAAACCACAACCAACATCACAACTTCGCTACCCATCTTCCACACATGATCATGAAAACCCTAGTTCACTATCCAAACCCTAGTACTTTTCCTTTCTTTTATACCACCCCCTCAATACCCAAACACCTTTTCCCACTTAGCTCACTTTTCCTCCATATGACACCCCTTTCATTCTTATTCCCCATTCTAACCATTTCCATCAGTTCTTCCTTCCTTGCACACTTCTCCTACTTAGGGTTTCCTCCCACACCCTAGCCAAGTCCCCCATGCATCCTTATTTCAACCCATGTACTATTTTTCACATATGGACTTCAATCACCCTAGCTCCATGCTTAGCAAGCTGCACTACAAGATCATAATCCATAACACATAAGGTACACACATATAACCAACACACATAACATATATTATATAAATTTAGGCCTTAACCATATCCTTATCTAAAACGCTGAGCTTGGAATATGCTCCTACGCCTTCTTAGGGGTCGGACTTGGCTCACCTATAAGAGGGAAAATACTAATGTTAACTTTCATCTTATTAATTTCATTATCTCCTAATTTATCTTTAGTATGAACTAGTATTAGTGATAATAATAATAGCTTTAGTAGTAAAAATAAGGATATTATCCTTAAAATGGTCAACAATGTTATTATTAGCCAAAATAGGGTTAGGTAGCTATATTAGTCAATGATAGAATATTAGTAACAATACTAGTAATAATAATGATAATAACTTTAATAAGAATAGTAGTAGTAGTAGTAGTAGTAGTAGTAATAATAGTAAAGTTAGAATAATAATTATACTAAATAAATCATACTTAAGGGTTAGGAAGGGTTAGGGCACAACCTAGTGAGGGTGGAAGCTAGGTGGCGGCAACAACAACGACGGTGGCGGCGATGGAAGTGGTGATTTTAGAGAAGGTGTGCCTTTTAGGACTGGAAGAGAGAGAGTGAGATGGTGGATTCTTTAGGCTAAGGGGGTTGCGGTGGTGGTGGTGGGGCAGCAAGGTGGCGGCGGTTGTGGTGGAGAAGGAGGGAGGAGGAAGGAGACAGAGAAAAGGAGAAGGAAGGGTAGGAGGAGGTAGAGGAGGTTCTGCTGGGTTGATTGGGTGGCAGGGAAGGTGGTGATTATGGTGGAGCAGGCGGCGTACAGCGGCGATGGGGTGTAAAGAGTAGCTCGAGCTGCCAACTTTGCACAATCGGGGTAGTTTATGTAGGAAAATTCAGGGGTGGTGAGTGGCTTGGTTTGGTGGAGGGTAGTGTAGGAAAGGGATTGAGTGGTGTTTCAGGTAGCGGTGTTGCACGACCGTAGCTAAGGTGGTGTCTGAAGTGGCTACAGTGAAAATGTGCTAGAATTTTTAGGCAGAGCAAAGGAGGGCAATAGAGGGGTTGATATGGGGTATTTACAGGCCAAGGGAGGGAGAAGAAGATAAAAGAAAAGAGGACAAGGGGGCAGGCATGGTAAGTGCTCGTCGACCGGTGGTGGCAGGCTGGTACGAGCCTACGAATAGTAGGGGTGTAGGTTGTAGGTGGGGAAAAAGGGAAAGGAAAGGGAACACGTGAGGGAGGTAGGTGAGGGGGGTCTAGCTTAAAATGGGAAGGAAAAGGATCGGGGGGAAAGAGGAGGGAGCAGGTCGGTGATACGGTGGCAAGTCGCAGGTGTGACCTGTAGTGTGAGGAGGGGAAGAAGGGAGGAGGAAGAATAAAGGGGGTTAAGCCGATCGAGCGAGGGAAAAGAAAAAGAAAGAAAAAAGGGGGAGAATTGGGTGGGCAAGGGGAGAAAGAAAAAAAAAAGAGCAGGTTGGGCCGTGCGGGGGAGAGAAGAGAGGAGGGGGGTAGTTGGGCTACATGGGCGAGACCTAACTAAGGAAAGAAGAGGAGAAAAGGAGAAAGGAGAAAGGAGAAAAATAAAGAAGAAAAAGGGGAAAGGAAAAAGGAAAATAGGTTGGTTGGGGTGTTTAGGATATTTTAGTAATTTTTGAATATTTGAAAATGATAAAAAAATTAGTAAAAATAATAATTAAATTTCTTTTTATATTAATTTTGAAAATTTTGGGTAAATTTTCCTAAATTCTATTTTAATTAGCAAATTATCCTAATCTTCCCTAATTTCCTTTTTTTTATCTCAATTACTCCCATTATTTTATTAAAATAATATATTTAATTAATTTCACTAATAAATTTCTATTTTATCATAATTTTCTAAATTATGATTTTTGGGGTATTACAAGTATTTTGGTAATTTTACATGTAAAAGGTTGTTAGTTTAACAAACATGCATGAGAAATATAAAATGATGTTAAACATTGTCAAATAAGGATTTATTATCTTAATATCACTTATTTGAGTATGATATTCAATAGAATATAGTATAGGGGTAATTTCATAAATTTGCATGTAACATGGTAATTGGTCTATTGAACCTTCATGATAAGTAATAAGTGGTGTTAAATAAGAGAATAGGGGTTTATAACCTTAG
This sequence comes from Tamarix austromongolica, assembly GCA_039764185.1. NCBI lineage: Eukaryota > Viridiplantae > Streptophyta > Magnoliopsida > Caryophyllales > Tamaricaceae > Tamarix > Tamarix austromongolica. The sequence continues at coordinate 78,500,376 of CM077814.1, read as the reverse complement.
TATCACCTGTTCTAGCATGATCATGAACATTGTAAAGCATAGGGGTATTTTGGTAATTTAGAGTGTATCATAAGGAGTATGTATGTTTTAGGGGTAAATTGGTAAATGGGTGTATGTTATGTTGTTGTTTTCATAAACATGTGGGAAATGCATTAATTGTTGATGAAGCATGAGAATATGTGTGGCTTGTTCTAGAAGTGCATTTAGGTTTTATGTGTAAAATGATCGTTGGTATGTAACTTAACTACATGATCAATACTATAATCATGGTATGTTAATCCGTTATGGAATGTTGATAAATAGAAAGAATTATGTGATGGAATTGGATGATAAAGAGGTAGCCTTAGCCTTAAGGCCATTTTGATCATTTTGACCTAAGGTGCCTAAGTATGGGTATTGAAACCTAGGATGGCCTCAGTAGACTATTTATATTGACATTGACAATAATCTTGATATTGACTACTTCATGATAATGGAAACAAATAAAAATGGCTAAGTATGTGATATATATGTTTCTCGTGGTCACCTTAATTAAGATACTAATGTGTAAAGTGAAAGACCTCAAGATCAGAAATGATGACTTTTTAGGGGTCAGTACCTTAAAGACATGATTTAGCTCACGATTGTTTTGGATTTTGTTGTTGTGTCTTAGTGCCCCAACTAGGCCCTACATGTTACCCTATTTAGCTCTATGGACCTACTTAGAGGGTATGCATACTTATGGATTAGATGTTCTTTTCGGTAGGGCAATGTGTGTCTTCATACACCAGTGCAACCAGGGTACCTTTGCGTCCTTAGGTTTATAGTCGGTAGGGTACTATGCAACCCTTATGGGCTAATATGACCAATTTATCTTTGTGTCTCTGGGTTCATGATCCCCCCTCGAGTAAATAAAATAAAATTGGTGTGATAATTAAATGGAAATATACCAATCACTTATAGTGGAACACCACTTAGGTTAGGACTGTGTGGATTATATCATATGTACCGATCCATTAATTATAATAGTAGTCAGGAGCATTTTGTCCTGGATTATATCATACACACCGATCCACCGATCATATAGTGGTTAGGAGTGTTCTGTCCTGGATTATATCATATGTACCGGTCCATTAGTTATAATAGTGGTCAGGAGCGTTCTACCCTAGAGTATATCGTATGTATCGATTCACCAGTTATAATAGCGGGGTTTTCGAACCTACGTGGATATAATTCAAGAGATGATTAATATCTAATTAATGGCATCAGTCTAGATAAAAATAAAAAAACTGTTATGACCTACTGATGTGATATGGTAGTAGCCTTGGTGTCTAAAAGGGTGGATTGAGTTGGTATGGTGTTGATGGGCCTACGGGCCTGCCTTTGAGTGGGTGGATGTTGTATGGTTGAGTGTGTTGTTGGCTATTTAATTATACTACAAAGAGGATCACTTGGATGCTCCATTGGCAAGTTTTGTTATTTCTAAGTGAATGAGCCTTTGTGACATATAATCTTGATGTAGTTAGTCATTCAAATGTCTATTGTATTTCAGTATATATATATGATTTCCACGTTCATGTGTTTTATCTGTGGCAATGATGTATTGCGTGTGGGCCCTACGTATTAGTCTTGTATAAAGGGTTACTTCGTATCGTAGTATTGAAGGGTTCCTTTTGTGAGCTCCTACTTATTTAATGAGTAGTGGCCTTTGTAGGTTAGCTCACAAGTATTATTCTAGATTTATTCTCGCGTTAAGAGAGTAGGACTATCCGAGAAGGTTTTAGTGTTTTCCTTAAACTCTTATACTTCCTGTTTTAATAATTTTATTGTGTAACCACTATTAATGGATTTTATTTCTTATAATTTAACTACTGTGCTACTATGAATTTATGATTGTATCTTGGATTTGTGTAAAGTATGTTTTCAACCTTAACACTTGGTACTAGAATGGTAGAGGGACATCGGTATAGTACTAAGTATGATGGTAGCATTTCTAAAATTTACCGTTTTTACTTTCGCTTAAATTTTAAAAATAAAAATTTTCAGTAGTAAATTTTGGGAGTGTTCCGCTTATATCTATTCTATATGGGTCTAATCGACCAACTTATAAGCGGTACACATACTTAGGGAATAAAGTTTAATTAGTGGTAACTAAGTGTGTTCTATCATAACTTGACTTTTATCTCCCATCCAAAGAGGGAAAAAGGGAAATGGAAGTAATACAAGTAAGGTTTCAATTCTCAAGCGAATAAATAATTGGAATCATGTGTTCATTAAGTTTGGATCTTACTAAGGTTTTCTTTTGAGTTATCTTCTATCATGAGTATGTATTCCCATATATAACATTTCTTATTATCACAAGTTGTCTTATGTTTTATGTGTGATCGTAAGTGTTATACAAGCCTTGTCTTTTGAAGTGATTCTATTACTCGGTACGTTTTGTACTAGCTACCCTTATAATGATCACCTCTCATTCTCTGAGCAAATGATCTATTTATTATTTTACAGGTTTGTCGAATTGATTCTTTTGATATATGTGGTGAGTGATTTATTTTGGGTTGGTAATAATGTGCTGTTATTTGGATTTCTTCTTTGAACTTTTAGTCTTCTATTTTACTTATTTTTATATATTTTTTCTCATGTTTCATAATATTGTATCATCATAAGATTAATTATTTTTTACACCTTATTACTAGATTTAAGTTAGTTTTTAGCATTACATTTAATATAGATTAGATATAAAGAATATATTTTCTATATCGACAGTTACAATTAGCGTTTTTCTTTTTTTTATTGCCTGTAGACCTTGAATAATGAAAGCTATTCATGGAGTAGCTTAACAATTTTTTTTAATTAAAAATAAAAGTATATAAAAAACTCTAGTAGTACCCGAATACCTCAAAAAGGCATCTGATTCCTGCATCCTCTTCTGTATTTCCCTACGCTATAATAAGTTACTAGTACTAACATTACCTTTTCTCAATTAAGCTTCCCTAAATAACTATCACTATTTTAGTAGCCACCTATTAAATCCCAAATGAAACACCATTGAAAAGAGTTTGTGGAGCAGTAGAACACTATGCAGCATGTTGTAGGCCTAAATTCACTTGGTGTGTAACGTGCGTCAGGACTTTGGGAATCAAATTGACGCTGATGGTACTAACAAGTAACGACCCTCAGTAGCTTCCGTTAACCCAAAACTCCACTGCTTGCACTAGATCAGGTCCAACTATGCTTCAACTCCTCTTGTAAGAACATGCATTAAATCTATCTGGTCTGGCGCATTTTAGGCCGTATTTAGAAAAAGTAGCACCCCTGACCTCATGTGTTGTAACTTGTAGGAATGGTTGACAAGCAATCCCTAGTTTGGGGAGGAGGTAGCTGGGCGGCGAACATCGGGGCTTTGCAGTGTGTTGTTGTTCCGCATTATATAGTCGATTGAACCTCGCCCACCATAATTCGGCACTCTGATTCTGCTCCAATGGCGAAGAAGAGAGGGAAAGTGCAGCAGCAAGAAGAAGCCCTTCGTCTGAAAGCTCTAGCTGAGCGGAAGTACAACTCTTCGAACCTCAAATCTGCTCTCAAATATGCTGAAAAGGCACAACGTCTCTGTCCTTCCCTCACCGACGTCGCTGAAATGGTTACAGCCTTCACCATACTCCGCGTCGCCGCCAATTTCGAGCTGCCTCGTCCCGCGCCCTCTCCGCGATCTCAGGATATCGCCTCTAAACCACAGCCAGACTGGTACAAGATCCTCGACCTTGAACCCTTCTGTCACATTAATTCCATTAAGAAGCAATATAAAAAACTTGCCCTAATTCTACACCCGGATAAAAATACTCTGAAAGCTTCAGAGGAGGCGTTCAAGCTTGTAAATGATGCGTTTCAGGTGTTGTCAGATAAGATTAGGAGGAAAGATTACGATTTGAAGCTTAGGGTCGCTATGCAGGCGGCAGCCGTGGATGAAATTGATATGGCGGATCAGGAAAGTACATTCTGGACGGCGTGCCCTCAATGTAAATTGTTTCATCAGTACGAGAGGAAGTATATTGGACACAATTTGGTTTGCCCTAACTGTAAGAAGAGTTTTAATGCCGTTGAAGTACCTGATGATGGTGTTGACCATGGCGATGCAGAGAAAATTAATGGGGAAGAGGATGTGAACGTTGGGACTTCTAGAACTCAGGCTAAGTCCAGCGAAGCAAATGGTCAGAAGTCCAGAGATTCGGAATTAAGGAGGAAAATGAGTAGCGTTGCTGAGGTTTTGCGGAGGTCTGACTCTAAGAAGGCTGAGATGCCAAGGACACTTGTTTTGGGTCGGAAAAGTTGCATATCAGGTTCTAAAACTGTCAATGACGAGGGAAGAGCAGGTATCAGTAGACTGAAAGCTTCTGACAGAAAGCGAAAAGCAAGTCAGGTTGCGGAGACAAAGGAGAAATCCAGGAATAAGAAAGCGAAAAATGATGAAGATATGACACTAGCAGAAATACAGTTGGAAGCAAGGCGGAAGATGCAAGAGACAAATAACTTGAAGGCTATGCGGGAAATCAGGGAGAGCGAGAGGACAACGATATCAAAAAGTGGCGACATGGAGATCATGGCAGTGGAAGATTCAGACTTTTATGATTTTGATAATGATAGAGTTGAGAGGAGCTTCAAGAAGGGTCAAGTTTGGGCTATATATGATGATGATGATGGGATGCCAAGGCACTATGGGCTCATTCAAGAAGTTGTTTCTGTGAACCCATTTGAGGTGAATATGGGTTGGTTTGATCTTCAGACTAAAGGTGATGAAAAGTTGGTATCTTGGGAACGCAAGGGATTTCACATATCGTGCGGGAGATTTATGGTCGGCAGGAAGGCTACTATTAGTTTGGTGAACATCTTCTCACACGTGGTTGAATGTGAAAGAGCAGCCAGAGAGGCTTACAGAATTTACCCAACAAAGGGTTCAGTATGGGCCCTATATAATGAAAAGGCCCTAGATACGGAGGAAAGGAACATTGCAGCTGATGACAGGCGAAGTTATAATATTGTTGTTTTTTTGACTAGTTTTAGTGAGATTCATGGACTAAGCATGGCTTACCTGGAGAAAGTTGATGGTTTCCGGACAGTTTTCAAACGACAGGAGATCGGGTGTCATGCCATTAAATGGGTTGAGAAAGAAGATGTTCGATTATTTTCACATCAGATTCCTGCAAGAAAGCTTGCTGGGGATGGAATTCCAGATCATTTGAAAGACTGTTGGGAGCTTGATCCTGCAGCTCTGCCCCCTGAATTGCTTACCATTGTCAGCCCGAAATGAGTCTGTGGTTGTCCACGGATATATCTATTCTTCTTTTTTCAACCTTTATGATGACATTGTTGGAAAACTATGATGTATAATGAGGTATGCTATGATTTCTCTGTGTTTTTTTCCCCAAGGCTTGCTTCCTTAGTTTTGCATGACGATCTTTAATAGCAGTGTGATTCAAGCCTATGGTTTTGGCCTTTTAGTTTTAGGTAATGTATATGCATAGGCTTTAGGTGCTGTGGCAAGTAGTAAATTATTTTACTGCTAGATGGATTTTTTGGTTGTTTAGATGGCTCATTTAATGGTAGTTTTACAAAGGCATATTCATTTTTTAAGGATGTTGCACCATATGATTCTATTAAGATTTGAGGGGCACTATGTTGAGGTTTGTTGCCATAGTGTCATTTGAGGAGCATGATGGCTGGAAGTTAGTGTAACATGATGGTGACATATCTTGTTTCATGGTGCAGTATATTTTAAGAGAAGCTAGTGTATATTATATAGCCAAAATTCATATTGATATGGTAAAATGTTGCAGAAATCATTTAGCGGAGCTTTCACTATCTATGAAGTGTACAAAAAAATTATATTATGAATGTGCTTTTAAATACAAATGTAATAGTTAAATTTATAAATCTTGATTTATTATATATTTGGAGAAATTAAGTGTTGAAGTTTGACCTCAAAATCTGAGGGTGACATTGTGAAATGGAGGGAGTATTATTGTCACGGATCTTTGTATTTTAAACACTATAAATTTTTGGTGTGTTTTGTTTTCACTAAAACTGATCATAGACACTTGTTTAGGCAGCAGCATTTTGTTATTGATTTTGATTCTTGAAACTTCTGTCCTATGAGTTGAAGACTTCTTTTAGCGTACTTCAAATGGTTACCCATAACTTCACTTTCATTGTTAAATACTACCGTCCATCGTTTTTGTAATGAAAGTATATGAAAAGACCAGTGTTAGATTTCAAATTTGCCCTTCTTAAACGATTGTCGTCCCTCCCTTTGGCTTAAGTACATTGTGATATAAAAAGAACGATTTTATCTCATTTTCCAGAAAGCCAGCCGTACTTTGTTTTACTTTAGCTACTGCAGGTGGATATTTGATAACGGAAGTGAAATCTCTAGTAAATCGTTATACTCAAAATAATTATGGGTGGTTTTGGGTTATGGACAATTTTTCATATCATTTTTTAACGGAGGCTGTACATAAAGGAGTAACGTATTCTAAACCGCCCATAAGTATATAAGCTTTATGCGAAAATACCCAAATGTTTTTCGTGGTCTTGTAATCACCCCTTCACACCTATTGGTGAAGTGAAGCCAGATATGGGCCGTTTTATTACTAAAATTCACAGTAGAAGATAAAACAAGGTAAACTGTGCCTTTGATAGGTATCTTTTAGACTTTTGTTCATCTCCCTTGAATAGTTAACTGGAGGATATAATAACTCATAATATTAACATTAGAATCTGATGCTTTCTCATCATGTAACTGGGGAGATGGAGATTGGCCATCTTAAAATATTTTATATGTCCCTTTTAAATTTAGGGTGTGTTTGGATTGGAGGCATATGAATACAGAATAGGGATACATGTATGGAGGATATTGGCCTAATGGGTTGCTCTAGGATAGGCGGGAGGGATGGTTAAAGGGCTGAACAAATCATTGTGCATAACCTTGACTCATCACCACCTCTTGACTGTTGTGTCCCCAGTCTTATAAGGGAGAAGGGAAATGATGCAAGAAGAAGTGGGGGTGAAATTTTCCATCTAGCCTTGCGTATTGGGGTGTTGTCAGAGCTGGGAAGATGACAATTGTCCTTTATCTATTGATGGGTCATTATTGGAGAAGGGTCTGATACTTTCTGGAAATCAGTATCAATCATTGTCTCATTTAATTTCTATAGGGTGATTTGAAATTCACACTATTCTTCCTTTTGTGGGGGGGAAGTTTTGATCTGATACCAATTGGATCATGGGGCCTTGGCGTAAACCAGATGACCAATGGCTCTGATATATATATATTTTTTTTCCTGCCACATTTCATCGATGCGTTTTACCTGATGAGTTGCCTGTGTTTCTCCTGAACCTATGACGTATGCAATAATTCTATACGCACCAATTTCGTAAGTGAAATGTCAGTAAAAATTTTAGAACCATTTCAAAGTCATCGTTTTTAAGGATGTTTTTATACCAATAGTGGAAGCTTTCATTATTGCAATTCTGTCTTTAAGCCAGTTGAATACAGTATATATCGGTGTTATGACCCATTCCCACCCCCCATTCAACACCACCTCCATCCTTTTGGAAAATATAAGGGTAGAACACCAGTTACGCTGTTTGTTTCTGATGGGAAATACAGTTATGCAGCTTGGTCCGCTCCAGGGGACGTGAAATTGTGTAGTTCCATGAAACCTCAGGATTGCTGGAACGATGCATTTTCTACTCATGCGTATCTTAGATCAAGGGTATCATGGATAACAGAGTTATAATAATCTTGTTCTGTTTTTGTGCCTGCAGCCCTGCTCGGTTTTCTTTTCAAGCTCATGCAATTTTATGCTAAAGAGTAAAGAGATGATAGATTGCCCGGTTGAGGAAATTTAGAACTTGGAAGGGTACTGGTTCTCACTGCAGAGTATAGAGATGAATGGGGTGCCGCTAATGAAGGGAAGAGGGAAGTGGCCGATTATAGTGCTGCCTGGACAAAGCCATAGCCCGGGGATCAAATTCACTTCTTTAGCTGGTCCCCTTTCTGTACTGTTAGTAGCTTTGTAAGAGTGTATAGCTGTAAAGTCCTTTAACAGATAAATGTTTTGTTGACACCTTGCTCTTCCGACATAGAGAAATGAAAGTAAAAATAATATATTGGTCAGAATTTGTTGTCTTTTAGACTATCAGGCATCTTGTTGCAACTAATATGTTCCTGTTTTTGTTGGGACTACGTAACTTTTTGGCTCCAGTTGGTCTTTTGATGCCCATGTGAGAGCTCACAATGCTAGTGAAGCCAATGACATGGACCGCATGATTCTACTTCTAACCCGCAATCTAGAAAATCAATACGTCTTGCTTCTTAGGTTTGATGGTGTACTACTGTACTGTAACGCCTTGACTCTGTTTTCCCTCGTCACGATGACTTGCCAAGCATCAGGGCAATCATGCAATACTGATTCTCCTGGGAATCCGGGAGGGGCTATCGGTCGTTTGTGTACAGCGAATAGGGCCTCTACCGTATCAGATGAGCCAATTTGGGCGACTCTGTACTGCAACCGGAATGTTGGACTACCACACGTAAATAATGCATATGCGTTTATTCCTTAGTTCCTTGCAGCATCATAAGGGTCTCCAGGCAACTAGTTCTTTCCGAGTGTTTCAACGGTGATACAAGTTGAAGATGCATAAGGTTTGTCAAAAACAAAAAGTGAAGAAAAGAAAAGAAAAAGATGCACAGGGCGTGAAGCCTCAGTGGGTCTCAAAGCAGCTTGAGCTGCGAAGATACTAGAGAATTGCATTAAGATGAGTCTTTTGAGTGTTGCATTTCGGCTTTCTTAGCCAGACTCACTATTTGCTCCTTAGAAACTATGCATTCTGTTCCTATAACGAACCTCCACGAGCCGTTCAACTCTCGACTGCTTCATGTGTGGTTGTGATAAATTTCGTCTCCTATGGCGATTGCATACATCCTACACGAAAGTGCAATGGAGACATTCTCTTTACTATTTTATTCGTAGGAAAAATACAAAAATAATTGTATATTTTATTCGTCTCCTATAATGATTGTATATTTCCTACACAAAAATGCTATTTCATTCTAGGAAAACCAATCATTGTTCTAATTTATATTGTGGTATCTCAATGATTTTAATTTTTTTTTACCATAAGTAAGTATATAATCGTAATAAGGACATCGTAATCGATGGAAATATCTTATGACTAAATTGTTGTTTCTCCTTTTCTTCATATATAAGTTTGCCAAATTTTTGTATAAATCATATGACTCAATATTTCTTTTGTATACAAGTAATAAAATAATTCAAAGTTGTAAGGATAAAACTCAATACTAATTTTAAAGATTGATAATATTTTAGTTTAGTGGTTAAAGATTGAATTTGTCTATTATTGTCTACGTTAGTAAATTTTAAATTATTGCTCATAAATTATATATATTGATTTATGTCGACCGTTGAATTTATATATCTATTATATTAGTTTAAAAAAATTTATATATATAAAATACTAGAATTCAAATGAAAAGAAAGATATTCTATATACAAGAGTGTGAAAAAGGAAAAACATGCTATCAAAATAGATCCGACCAAATTTCCTTCGTTACTAATCGAGAAAAGAACCTAAAAAATTGGAAACAAATAACAGGAATCCACCGTCGGACCGGCACCTTAACCTTATCCTTCGAGGCCGTGAGTACCGGTTCGGCGGCCTTTTTACGGGTAACAACCGATCCGCAGCGCAAAGAGCCTATCGCAGCGTCACACCGACAAGAAACAAGCCTTTCATTTTCAGTTCTGCCGCTGCTACGCCCTCCCTTTGGTGGTTGAAATTCAACTCCGTGTCTCAGTTTTCTCTTCTCTCATCTTCAACTTCCCATTAGTTCTCTAGACAGAGCGAGGTCCTTTTATTTTTGTTCTCCCCCCTCCTCTTTTCTCCCTATCGCCCGTGTTCATTTTCAATATTATTTAATTTTTTTTGCTTGCCTGGCTTGGGCAACAACAAGAATAAAGATGGTGACAGGGTTGATAAATGCGAATCCGACGGTGTACAAGAAGAAAGAACGCCGGGTGCAGCCTGCTGTTCATCAAGTTACGGACGAGTATGCTGTAGAATCCATCGATCGGCTTGAAATTTTTGATATCCTTTTTCTACAATTCTCTTTATCAATCTTTTGAGTTAAGTTGCTAAATGTTATTAAGGCTTTGGATTCTTAGCTTGTTTGGTATGCCTAAAATTTATTGAAATTGCTACTTTCATTTTATTTCATTGATTTCCAATAACAAAATATAAATCCGTTTCTTACTTTTATATTTTGTTCCGGACAACGAAAAATAGGAATAGAATTCCCATATTTGCTGATTAGAAATGGAGATTCATTCGTGTTTCTAATTGATTTTATTCCAAACAACCTCTCTAGTCATAGCTAGGTGTTAGTACTACTGCTGTATATCCTTGCATGTGCTGCTACCTAACATCTGTTTCAAGGTTACAAAAGTGTGCCTTTTCTTCATTACTGTGTTTAACCTCGGAACTTTGTGTTAAAAGTTTATGCATGTAGTTCTGTGAAGATATTTTGGTAATATGACCGACAGTGTACGGTATACAAGAAGTAAGAGTGCCTTTTCTTCTTTGGAGAGACTAGCCTAGAGCACAACTAGCCGGGGTCATTTTGATTGTTCTTGTTAATATGTGCAACCGTCTTATCAGTGACATATGTTTGGCCCTCATGAGGATTTTTCTGTTTCCTTAACATTTTTTAAATCATATTCGTGATATAAAAGATCCCGAACATCCTTATTCTTTGGAAGAGCTGAAAGTAGTGACAGAAGACTCAATTGAATTAGATGACAAGCAAAGTTATGTTAGGTGAGTATTGAGTGCCTTCTCCTCCTTTTCATGAAATCCTATGCAGGTATGATGCATTTCCCTGGACAGGTGTGAATTTACAGTCTTCTTTTCATTCAGGGCAACCTTTACACCCACGGTTGAACACTGTAGTATGGCTACAGTTATTGGCCTTTGTTTGAGGGTCAAACTTATGCGCAGCTTGCCTTCTCGGTATAAAGTATGGGCTTTCTCCTTTATGTTTTAGTTCACCTGTTTCATGATTAGTATTGGCTTAAAGTGATGGATAGACTGCCAATTCTTTAAAATTGCTCTGTTTGGATTTTAATCCTGACAGAATTAATGAAACAGTTAAGAGTTGTTGTGTGAAATGAAGATGTGTTGAGAAAATGACTCTTTTGCTAATTTCGCTTTGTCATTAACCCTGCATTTTCTTTTTGGTATTTACTCTTAAGATATTGATGCCATATTGTTTGTAGGATCTTATTTTTACTGTTGCTTTTCTGATGTTTAATGTGTTGTCGAAGATTCTTCTGAGGATGATCTGGACAGTGCTACTAATAGAATGACCTCAATCAATAGAAACAAATGCAACATAATACACCATTTTCCAGTTAACAAAAATTAAGACTAATATGTGAGCACCATATCTGTAGAGTAGTTAAGGAAGTGTTAAGTAGCCCTCAAACTTCCTGAGGTGGCCTTGAAAGACTCTGAAAGAAAATGCTGTGAGAAAGATGAGTATGTAACTACTTGCACTTTTGTCTGTTATTTCTTCAGTCGTACTACCTTGGCAATTCCTTTTCTCTCTCCATGATCTAGCATGCCCCACTTTCCATTCAGGAAAACAGAAAAAGATTAAAGAAGAGAAAGTATATTGGGTCAATCCGGGGTACACAATTCTGGAAGGTTTGGGTTTATGATTGTCTATAGAGTTGTAATTGTGATCTTGTGCTTCATTGGAGGAGGTAATTTAGCATTTATGTTACTGGTCTGCAATTCATGATTCGGAGGCTTCCTAGTGTATATTAATTATTAAACCACACCTCAGCAAAGAAAGTAGACGTAAAAAAAATGACCAGCAAAAGTAAGCAAGTTTGGAATTCTTCTTTTAGCCAATATTAGTCTAGTGATATGCATACTTGGAAGAGCATATGGGATCTCTTGCTGGGACTGTTTTAACGAACTTGTATATTTTTCTGCAATTCTGGCCCATCATTAGATAAGATTCCAGCCTCAATAAAGCATGAAAACTTAGTACATGATGATAAGAGCTGACCAAAATACACCGAAGAACAACACTCAAGTAACACTAAGAAAATCAGAACAGTGAAAATGTAATCAGTGGATAGAATAATTTGAAGGTTTTGATTAGCTAGAGAACATATGTCAGGCATTTGAGGTCCTGATCCCTCCCATACAGTATCCTTCTTTTTCCTCCTCTCCGCCTTCTCTCGTTGCTCTTTATATACCCTCGATAATAGACTCCCTGACACACTTAAACCGAAATGAATGATTCAGCAAAAATACATAATAGACTGACATAGCCAACTCCCCTTAACGACAACCCAAATGGATCCTAAATGAAGACAGATAAAATTACCAAAAAGGGCACGAAATGTGAACGGCACAATCCTACTTATCCAGCTCCAATACTCCCTTCTCAGCTCCTTCACCCTTTCCTCCCTTCCTAACATAGGTGAATTTAATAATTGACTATCAATACTTCCTCCAAAAGCTTCACCTTGTCCTCAAGGTGAAAGGATGGAAACTGTTGGTTGAGTAGGTCAAATTCTTCCCAAGAAGCTACCCTTTTCGCTTAACTAAAGCTTTCAATGCCCCTTGCTGATTGTAGCGTAAGTTGTGTTATGCGTCAGGCTCCACTTGCCACTCCAGATCGGCCGAGAGAATAGGAGTGAATGGCTGCACATGCATGCTGTTCCCCTCTGCTAGCTTGAGCACTGAGACATGAAAGACCAGGTGAATAAAGGCCAAGTGCGGTAACTTGAAGCGAAAGGCAACCTCTCCCACTTTAGCTTCTATTGGTATGGACCAAAATACCTAGGTTCAAGTTTCTCATTCAGCCGCTTGGCCAATGATCTATGTCGGTATGGTTTGAGTTTCAGAAACACACAGCTACCTATGGCATACGTCTGCTCACGATGCCTCTTATTAGCTTGTTGTTTCATTCTGGTTTCTATGTGTTGAAGATGGTGCATCAATTCGTCCAAAATTGCATCTTTGTCCTGCAAATCCTAATCCACAGTGGCAATGGGTGTGCTCCCTATCTTATAATGCAAAATAGGGGGAGTAGGCCTATTATACAGAACAACGAAAGGTGTAGTTTGTATAGTTGAGTGGTAGGAGGTGTTGTACCAAAATTTTGCCCAGGGAATCCACGTGACCCATATTTTGTGTTTATCTCCTACAAAGCAACGTAAGTTTGTCTCCACACTTATTCACCACCTCGGTTTTCCCGTCCGTCTGCAGGTGGTAAGCCGAACTAAACTTCAGTGAGGAAACTTGTAGCCTATACAACTCCTTCTAGTAGTTACTCACAAATACCTTGTCCTTATTTAATACGCTGGATTTGGGCACCCCATGTAAGCAGATGATCTCCTTAATGAATGTGGTTGCTATTGTCTGTGCATTAAAAGGATGCTTCAAGGAATAAAATGCACATATTTAGTTAGATGACCCATCACCACCAAAATATAATCGTACCCATCCGAACTTGGCAACTTCTCAATAAAATCAAGTGACTTGCTATGGTATTAGTAAAGGTTGCAGTAGTCTAGCAGGGGGCGAAGCTTGATGTTTATTTGGTTGATACATCGTGCAACTCGCCACAAACTCCTAAATGTCTTTCCTCATTCCTAGCCTGTACACCTCTCAAGCCAACCTGTGAAATGTTCTAAGTACACCTGAGTATCCCCCTATTCCACCCCCATGGAATTCAGCCAATATTTTTTGCTTCAATAGTGACCAAGCAGGTATCACTAATTGGTTATTGTACATCAAATTGCCTCGAACCAAACTGTAACCACTGTGGTTTTGATCTCCTTGTTGTATGCCTCGAATAATAGGCCCCAACGCTAGATCAATAGAAATGTCGGATTTAAGAGAACTCATATCACTCAACCATACTACTGAGAGAGTGGATAAAACCGCTTTTGCTTCTACCCTTGACAATGCATCCGCAGCTTTGTTTTCACAGCCACATGTATACTCAATGACAAAATGATAGCTCCATAGCTTTGTAACCCACTTCAAATGTTCCTCTAGAATGACTTGTTGCTCTAGTAGATACTTTCGACTTTTTTGATTTGTTCACAGAGTAAATTTTCTTCCCAAAAGATAATGTCTCCATTGTCGTATGGCAAGCACCATGGCCATCAACTCCCGCTCATAAACTGACATTAAACGCGTGCGTTGACCCAAGGCTTGATTAAAATATGCTATGGGCCGCTGCCTTTACATTAGAATTGCCCCTATCCCCACACCTGACGCATCAATCTCCACCACAAAGGGCTCCTTGTTTAGCAGCCCTATAACTAGTATTGTGAGCATGGCTTGCTTAAGTTTTCAAAAGCCTCTTGTGCGCCCTCATTCCACCTAAAGTTGTCCTTCTTTAAGTGGGTTGTGAGGGGGGCTACTATATGACCATGATGCCGCATGAACCTCTGATAATAGCCTGTGAGTCCTGAGAAACCCTTGAACTCCTTTAGCAACTTCAACACCAGCCAATCTCTCATGCTTTGCAGCTTGGAGGGATCGACAACAACTCCCTTATCGGATATAATATGCCCAAGATACTCCAATTCGGATCTTCCAATCACACATTTCTTTATGGTCACAATTAAAGAGTTAACACAAAACACTTAAAAACCCATGTGAGGTGACGGGTATACTTCTCAAAGGATGGGCTTTAAACGAGTATATCATCAAAAACACCAACATACATCTTCGAGGGAAGGGTTTAAATACCCCATTCATCAATGCTTGGAAGGTTGTTGGGGCATTTGCCGCTTTTGTAAGCCCAAATGTCTTGACCAAAAATTCATAATGCCTTTCATGCGTGCGGAATGTTGATTATAGAATATCATCTAGACTCACCCGAATTTGATAATATCCAGGCTTTACATCCAGCTTTGAGAACACCACTGCCCTATTCAATTTATCTAGCAACTCATCAATCATTGAAATAGGAAACTTATCCGAAACCGTGATTTTGTTCAATGCTTGATAATCCACATAGGATCGCTAACTCCCATTCTTCTTTTTCACCAACAACATTGGACTGGAAAAGGGACTGTGACTGGGTTGGATGATTCCTGTTGCTAGCATTTCTCCCATCACTCTTTCAATTTCGTCCTTCTGCACGTGTGGGTATCTATAGGGGCGTGCACTCACTAGTTTGGTGGTTGGTAGCATAGGAATTTGGTGGTCGAGTCTCCTTGGAGGTGGAAGGCCCTTGGGTTCTTAGGTTACTTCGACAAATTGTTGTACTATCATCCGGAGTTGTAGAGGGATTGCTATGGGTGGTTGAGACGAGCCATCTTCAGAGTTCAATGCACAACCAAAACGGCATGTCCACCCTTACTGTACGGATTAGAGATTTAAGGGACACCCGCACTTTACTTAGCTTTGCATCCCCCTCAAGAGTGACCTGTGTCTTTTCCTACATAAATTTCATCTTCGATTTCCTCCAATCCACCTACATCTCCCCTAACCTTTCCAACCAATGCATACCTAATATCATGTCATCACTGCCCAATTTTAGGGGCAGGAAACCCTCCACTACTTGCACCTCTTGCAGTGTCATCAAATACCCTTGCAGATTCCCTGGGTCTGCACAGTTTTGTCGGTGTCCATGAGCACACCATATGAAGCGGTGTTGATGATTGGCAATTGAAGTCATTCCACCAAGTCTATGGCAACGAAATTGTGGATAGCTTCACAACCTATTAAAACAATCAGCGCCTCCCCTTTCATCTTCCCTTTCATCTTCCCTTTCATCTTCATTGTCCTGGGTGAGGTGAATCCCACCATAGAATTCATGGACAATTCAATAGCTTTTCTCATTAGTTCCTCATCTATCCCTTCCTCCACCCCGTCACTACTTACTGTATTGTCCAGGAGAAGCACTTGGAGCGTTCGATTTTTGCAAACGTGGCCAATTTCGAACTTTTCATCACATCGGAACCACAATTTTCTCTCTTCGGCTCTGGTATTATGCATTTGACAATCTTTTGAAGCCTGAGACGCCGGCTTGTGTATGATTCTTTAGCTTGGTTATGGTTATTCGAGCTCCCAAATTGCGGTATTGGTAGAGGGGTGGAGGTGTTAGCTTTCAAAAAAGGAATTCGAAAGTCTAGTTGAGCTTGAGGATGAAAATTGCTTGGGACTAGTACTTATTGGACTTTGGGCCATTGATTTCGTCCAAAACCACCCGCTCCCCCTCGCCCACTTTTGTTGTTGTGAATTATACGATTTTTATCTTTCACTAACTAAACTGCCTCCATTATTTTAGTCAGTCTAGTGTCCTTAATAATTTGAGGCTTCAACCCATTATGGAAGGTACTCTCGAGGACCTTCTTTGTTATTTGTTCTTGCAACAAAGTGGCTAGTAGCTTGAACAACTCCAGATACTCCTTGGTTGAAGAGTGTTGCCGAATTGCCTAGAACTTTTCACACTGCAATACTTCGTGTTTTCGCCGAAATCAGGTTAGAAATAGTTCCCAAAATCTCTCCCAAGTGGTGAATTTCTTCCTCTCCTCCACGTAGTGGAACCAGGCTAGTGCTCTTCCCTTCATAGCCATCGTTACCGCTTCTAATCTTTGAGTGAGCAAGTTAATGTTGAAGTATATCTTGGTGCTATATAACCATCCATTCAGGTAAGCTCCATCGAAGAGTGGAAATTCTAATTGTCGGATTGTGCGATACTCCATGTGTTGCACCTCCACTTCCTATCGGTTTTCCTCTGCCTTGGGTGAATCTGTACCAATTTCCTTTGTTTTATACATTCCCATATTTCTTGAAGGTGATGCACTACCTCCCTGAACCATCAGTTGATCCAACTTGCTCAACACCTTGGTCACCGTCCTTTCTAATTGAGGTATCTTCCCTGTATCGCTCTTAATAACATTGACTCCTTCTGCCATGCTTTTTGTACCATATTCATTTTCTCCTTGAGCAACCCCATTCTCTCCTCTACCGCCTCTATTTTCTTTTGGGCCATCTCCTCCAATCTCGAGCCTCACTCTAATACCAAAGTGATGGGAGCTAACCAAAATACATCAAGGGACAACACTCAAGTAACACTAAGAAAATTAGAACAAAATGTAATAAGTGGATAGACTTTGTTGAAGGTTTTGATTAGCAAGAAAACATATTTGAGACCCTAACCCCTCCCATTTAGTATCCTTCTTTTTCCTTCTCCTCCTACCCTCGTTTCTCTTTATATACCCTCGATAACAACCTTTCTAAGACTAAAACCAAAATGAATGACCTAGCAAAAATGCATGACAGACTGACATAATCAACTCCCCTTAACGACAATCCAAATGGATCCTAAATAAAGACAAATGAAATTGCCAAAAGGGATACGAAATGAGAACGCTAGACTGCTTATCTAGCTCCGATACTCCTTGCTCAGCTCCTTCACCCTTTTGACCCTTCCTAACATAGGTGAATTTAATAATTGGCCTATTACATGAGTTTTTTCAACCTTCTTTGTATATTTGTCCCTAACATGAAAGGTAATGAACTGCTCTTCACTCTCTCTTAATATCTTGCGTGCTCCATTTGTTTCAGTGGTTTGCCACTAAACTCAATTGGATTATGTCACTTTTTTTTGGGGGGGGGGGGAATCGAGAGGGAGCTCTTACTCTCACTCACGCATACCCGTTGCTGCTCTCATGTGCCCGTTCTATTTAGAACACCCTTCTTCTGTCATATCGAGTATCTTTTTTTCAGCCGGTGGGCTAACTCTTATGTTTCTTTTTAATGGACCTCAATTGGAAGGAAACTACTTGGCATGCCAAGAAAGATGATTTACTCATGGATTAGTAGGTCTCTTCTTTTCTATGTTTTCCAAGAACTGATTATATTTAATCACTTTGTCGCCATCCACTTTCTCCACCTCCCTTTGTATTCTGTATTTCAGATTCACAAATGAATGCTTGGATAAGCTTTAGTATCTTGTTTTATGTCATTCATCGATCTTAGGGATAATATATTGTATACTCTGTATGTCGATGAAATTCACTCATATACCCTTTCCTTTTGTTTTTTAATAGTCAAAAACCCTTGTTTTGATAAATTTTACTTGAACATTTGCTAAAAATAAAGGGAGAAGGTACATGAATGAACAAAGGACAATATATTAATTCAAATCACCTTAAAACAAGGCTGTATGCCAAATCTAGAAAATTTACTAGTCATACAAAATACTATTCACAAACAATGGGAAGTGCCAAAATTTATATTCAGAAACTGTAAATTATTTATTGCCGTAATTTACTGCTATTCACTCTCGGTTACTATTCCGAAGGTCAAAGCCAATAGGCAACCATTGACCTTTAGTAACACTAATAAGGCCTTTAATTATGAAATGACTATATTAGCTGTATTATGCCAAAATCCTTAATTAGTTCCTTTTAACCCTACATATACAATCAGTGGGTCATTGGGTCATTATTAACATGTTTAGCACTTAGGTCTTGTCAAACACAAGGGTTTATGGCGTGCAATGTCATTCATCTTATTTGTTTGGTCACTTTGGCATCTTCCATTTTTCTCCACCTCCCTTTGTATTCTATATTTCAGAATTGTATATGAATGCTTGGGTGAACTTTTGTATCTTGTTCTATGTTATTCAAAAATCTTTTTTGTCATTTTAATTTTCAATTTTCCAGCAGCACTAAATCCTTCCCTATTGAGCTCTTTGTTGATGTCTCCAAATTTTTTAATGCTAAACATTTTTTGGTCACTTCTGATCCTTTACAAAAGAATATACTTAAACTGTTGCTGAGAATCTAGGGAAAAAAGCTAATTTGTATCACTTATTGGCCTACGTGTCAACATATTGGTCTATTCCTTATAATTGGCATCATCATTCAATCTCTTTTTCATATCCTGGAATGCTAGGGAAATAGGTGAAATTGCTGCCCAGTTCTGATTGAAGTTGTTTTTGACCTTGTTACACTTCACTCATAACTTCCTACAGTTATGTCAATTTGGTGATTCCCAGGCTACATCATCTTCCCTCACTAGAGGCAGAATTTTATTTTATTTTTTCATAGGGAGATTGGCTAAATAACTCCCACGCTGATTCTTCTTCAACAGCCAGCCTATTGAGTTCTCTTTCTTCTGCATCCAGCAAATGAATTTGTTCCCCGTTTTATGCTTCCTCTGGAGTCTAGACCTGCCTGCTACTGTACTCTTAGGTTTGCATCTGGTGCAGAGGTATCCCTCCAATGAGAAATCAAGAGTTGAATGGTGTAAACTCTTTTTCATCCTTTTAAATACCTTCCTTGAAAATACTTTTTGTTTTCTCACTGGATGGTGCTTGAACCTCAGTCCCCAAAGACATCACTGGATGCTTGCTGAATTTGAGTGTGAAACAAGGAATAGAGATGTTAGATTACTTGGGGCCTGGACAAATAACGGGGAAAACATGTTGCCATTTTTTACTTGTCAAAATAGCCCTATGAATTTATTTCCATTTTTTTTGGTGAGTCCTTTATTTATGCTTTTTTGCTGTTACCCAGGTGGATATTAGGGTAGCCCCAGGGACCCACGCAACTGAAGCTGCAGGTATATCCTTTTCTTCGTTTGACCGGGTAGCAATTTATTTATCTATTTTGGTTTATATTCATGCATTAAAACGTAGAATTGGACTTCTTCTCACTGTGCAAGTAGCCACTGAAGTAAATACATGGCATGTTAGGATAACGTAATGGTGAAGCATATCTTGTGCCTGAGCTCCATGTTAGTGGTGAAGTAAACAAGCTCGGCTCATTTCCTGCTGAAATAGTTTACTTACTGAAAGCTGACGACATGCTACTGCTATTGAAGTTGGAGGATTTTTTTTACCGCTACATAGGCTAGCATTAGCTGCTTTGCTGTAATGATGATAATGTAGTTTTATTTCAGTTGCATAGAGTTTCAAGGGAACGTTGACACTCTGCTCCGGTTGGAGTTGGTGAATTGGCATTTTTAGGGTGCACGTCTGTCCGAGTTGAATGAATACTACTAATTTTGACAGATGTGTAGTGCCAAATAAGCATACACCTGCTCACATGATTTCAGTCCTTAACCTGCTCGATAGATTTAGTAAACATGGAAGGATCTGTTTATCCTGCGTTGAATTTTAATTTGTTTTGATTTGACTCTAGTGCTTTAATCCGTGCAGTGAATAAACAGTTGAACGATAAAGAAAGAGTAGCAGCTGCATTGGAGAATCCAAACCTTGTGGATATGGTTGATGAATGCCTGGCGCCAACCTATGCTTGAAGCCTGCACCATGTGATTACTTAGCTTAAAGCCTGTTCCATATGATTACTTAGTCGTCAACCTGGGTTGCCTGTTGACTTGGATCTGCTGACCTGTGATTTTAGTTTCACATTTCTGATTTTATGTATGAGAATTTATTTCTTTACTATTTGATTCATTTGTTGGAAATTTTTTGGTTACGAGTTGTAGTTTTATTTGAGGTGCATTGAATACACCTCAGTTCCAGTGCCGATGATGTACGCGAACATGCCAATTGACATCTGAGAGCGTACTCCAAAAGCTAGGATATTGTGCTCGTGATGGATTCCGCAAACATTTTTTTTTGGAGGACGAATGCCCTGTTATCTTCTTAAGAATGTGGTAATAGGACCCCCATGAAGTGTTCACACAAAGCATCCATCAGCTTTATAGGGAGAGTGCTAAAGTTATGCATGCCAATCTAGCTTAGCTAAGCTGTTTGCATATCCATTTGCCTCACGAAAAACATGCTGCAGCTGGGATTCCTGAGCCGTGGAGAGAAGTCTTCTGCAGTTGGAAACTATAGAAGAATCAACAACTCGCGAGTTTTGAGCTCCCTGGATCAAGCAGACGGCAATTCTACAACTTGACACAAATTTTTTGATAGCCTATGCTGACCCTAAAGCAAACCCCGATCCAAATTGCCCATATCCATATAACTGGTCCCCCTCATCTCTCCTCAAGCCCCCCACACTGCCACACTAGCCATGCCTGAACTACCATCGACACAACCATCCACATTCAACTTCACCCAACCATGCAGTGGTGGTTGCCAACAAAAGGGTAGTAATCTAGCAAACTGTCCTCGCAGGGTTGTAAAATGTTTCTAGACATCAAACACCTCTTGCTCTTCTCGATCACAAAAGGCAAACACTAACTTGGCACAATTTCCATTTTCGAAGCTACCAGCACCTAAAACCAAACAAAATATCCTACAATACCCTACAGGGTGTTATGTATTCAAGTTCTATAAGTTAGTCTCCAACTAGGCACAAAAATCCTAGCCAAAGAACTCATCATGTAAGAGAATAGGGATGAGTTATTGTCATATTTCATCCACTTTCCACTACCATTGTAGTAGATGGTCGAATGTCTTGATATCCAACAGACAATTAAGGTAGTGCAAGGCCCATGTAAGACTTTTCTTACTCCTTTACTCATTGGTGGGAATTTGGTCTAGTCGCTAGTGTGACTTGCCAAAGGAAACATCATATTCTTTCTACTACCTTTTGTGCCACAATAATGGCCATGTGAATTCATTAAAAATCCTCAACACCACCAATTAGCATCTTGCATTCGAAGGAAGTGGTATATTTACCAAAAGTATGTCTTAGCCTAACATGTTTATTGGGTTCATCTTAATCAGGAACACCCGACATATTGGCAATATGTAGGACAACAAAGTGAGGGGGGAGATAAGCAAGCCTACTCCAAAGCCATGATCCATCATCTACCCAATAATCATCAACTTTAAGTTGATTGTTTGAAGTGTTTAGTGGTTGTAGAGTAAGCTCAACAAGTGGTCATTCATTGATCTATAAATCAATGTAGAACAAAACAGACTGCCCATTCCCAACACACTAAACATCACTTGTTGAAGTATATCAAGTTTGATTTACATTATTTGGAATAAAAATCGAGTGAATGACAATTCTTACCCAATGACAAACACTAGCCCCAATAGTGGTCCAATTTTGATGGTGAAACACAAGAGATACACTATCTAAGTTAGGGACTTTCATCGCTTCTATTTGGAACACAACCCTTCTTACTTCTTTGTCAACCACTTTTGATCTCAAACTCTCCTAGAGGTTGTCCTCAATATGTGGAAATGAGGCCTGGGTAAAAGCTTCAAATTTACTTGATGTCCTTGACAGCAAACGAGCAAAAAATCCTCAACAATATAAATACAAGAAATATCATCATCAAACCACTTACCTTCTGAATTGTGAAGGTCCTATTATTTTTCTTAGTTGCGCTAGACTACTGTAGAGATGTGAAAAAACATGTATTCCTTTTCCCTTGCATGCATAGGTATCCTCTATACCTTTTTTTCCAATACAACTTCTCCTGTACTAAAATGATGTCATAATTATTCATGCACTACTTCTCTAAATTCCTAAGAAAATGGTCTGGCCTCCGTTCATGTACCATCTAGATACCTCTCATTATTTTTTTGAATCTTCCTCTTCGTATATTCAAGGGTGACAAAGGCATCTTAATCTTACTTCACAGCTTTGCTACACTAATATTTTGAGTGAGATTTGTCTCAATATTATCCCGGACAACTGCCAAGAAGCTCTAAAATGTTCAGATTTTCAAGCAAAGCTGTATCAAATTAGAATTTTCTTTGGTGATGTGAAGCATGATTCACTATGTTTCCATCGACATGAATCAAAAGATGATCAGATGATCATATCGTAAGATGTGTTACCCCACCATATGGAAACATTTCCTTCCTTTCTAGGTTGGCATAAGCTCTATCCAGGCAATGAATAATATACCTATACATGTCCCAAGAATCCAACCAAGTGAACGATCCCTAAAAGCCCATGCCAATGAAATTAGACTGATCCATCTTTTCAACCAACTTCCTACTACATGAATGCTAGGCTTGTGATCCGCCATGTTTGTTAATCACAGAGTCAACTTGGTTGAAATCACCCACCAGAAGCTAAAGGCGACAAAGAAAAGAGGCTACATGTACCATGACATCCCATAATTGCTCTTGAATAACATATTCCGGGCTTGCATAAATGGCTTAAATCCATTCATCACTAGACTATCCATCAATCATGATGTTAATAATTTGACTACACATAGAGATCATTTTCATTGTAACCAAAGAACCCTTCAATAACTCCCCAATTCCATTGGAAAAAATCATTGCATCAACTACAATAGATATTTCAAGTCCTCTTGACTGAATAATTTTTCTAGCTTTATTACCACCAACATGAGATTCTAACAAAATGGTGATCCACAACATATGCATCTGCACCAAATCATGTAAATGATGGAGACCATTGTCACTAGCCTCCCCTAATATTCCACACAAGGATTTCATAAGTGTGAATACATCGGGTGGTTGGGTAATAAACTCATGGTAAGAGATTATGCATGGATACCCGTAGGCAGTCTAGGGCCACTCCTAAGAGCACCACTGCCTCCACTATGGGAAGCTTTAGATGTGTCATTACCCTACTTCTTATCACCTCTCTTCCGATTCTTAATCTTCTATGCAAAGGATAGATTTTGATTTCCCCAATAAGTAATAACAACATCATTCTTACCCATGCTATCACCATGAATTAGATTAAATGGCTTTGGCATGCTTTTCTCTTTCCTACTATATACTTGTATGTGGCTCATCCCATTTAGGAATGTCAATATTCTTGTCTATTTTGATTGTTAATTTTGAGAATATCGATCCATCCTCCTTGAAATTGAGATGGGTGATCATTAAGTAGGTTGTATTTGAGATGTCATTGAGAACCTACTTTGACTTCCCAACTGTTTATCTGGCATGAGTAGCCAATTTTTCTATTCTATGTTTTGTTAGATTCGATGTCGTAGCTTGAGGTGTGTCATTATTCTTACTGAATAATACATCTAGTTGTTCTTGTTATCCATCAGCTTCAAGGACCGTGTAACAAGACCCTGATAGCACCAATCTAGTACCATTGTGACCCTCAAAAGGCTTATTTTTCTCAACAAAAGAAACCACAGGTTCCTTGTAATCCCTAGTTTGATTGCTTGTTGTTGCAATAAGGTATCCCCATCTATAGTAATTTTGATGCTTGGTCACCATCCATTCACCATTGTCTTCACCAAGTTCCCATTAATGCATCTATGTGGGTTTCGCACGAATAACATACCCTTTTAGGACCTCACATCCCTCCTTGGTTGCCTTGGGGAAAACCTTTTGCTTATGACCATAACAACACCAATGGAAGCAAATGAGGTGAATACCTTCATATTCAACACCTTAAACAGTTCACCTCAAATAAAACTATGAAACAATTGATTTAGGTGATTGCTATTTTGGGACCAATAGTAGGATAAGAAGACAATGAGTTCACATAGAACAAGAATGTAATGAATCATTACTATAACACCAAAAAATTTACTACTATTTTTTTTTTTGGAAGTTTAATTATAAAATAAGAGGGTATTACTTCCATACTTAACATGATTCCATTTTCCATACCATTTTTATATCAAGTGCAAGGCTAGAAAAGTTTTCAAACTTTAACACAAAAAATAAAGAGAGAACAAGACAATGATATAAATAACTTAGAAATACAAAGTTTTAGGGAATTAACTCGAAATACAATTCTAAAAATACAACAAAAAGGGATATAGTACTTAAGAGTCCAAAAGAGTATTCAGATCAACCACCAAACACCTAATAACAATGACTCTACGCACAACCCCAAAGAGAAACATTACTTCTCCACAGGATGATGACAAAAGCATCCACACAATCATCAACCAAGCCATCTCACACCTTATAGTAAGCAAAGGTAGTGTCGTTTGATCATGGAATAAACAATGACCATAAAACAATATAAGTAGTAAGCACAGTTACTCCAAAGACATAGTATGCTACATGTTGATCAGGGTATTCAAACAATAAGAATGTGATAACACATCAAGATCATGAACATAGGCATGAGAATAAATATACATAAAATAACCCAATTATTATCTTTATTTAGTGATTACCACATTACAATCTTAATCACACTAAGTACTATAGGTGGAAATGGGGCCAGGAGAGTCGGGTTGTTTGCGCATCATTTTCTTTGTGGTTCGATTGTGGTTTAGGTTGGGTCATTTTGCATTTGGGTCATTTTTGGTCACCTTATTATTTGGGTCAGGTCAATCTCTGGTTTGGGTCATTGTAGATCTAGGTTATATCAGGTTAATTTACCAGGTTGGGTAGAGTTTATGTTGAGCTAGTTTAGATTTGAGTCGCATCAGGTTATTTCAGGTTAGTTTGTTGGGTAAAGTTTGGGCCAAGTAAACTTGTATTCGAGTGATTTTGTGTTTGAGTTAATTTGATGGATCAAGTTTGGGTAAATGTGATAAATTAGGTCTTTTTAGGTTTTGATGGATTGAGTTAGGTTCGAGATGAGCTAATCCTAGATCGAATCACTTTAAATTTGGGTCAAATCAGACATTGACTACCAAACTTAATCTAACTCATTAACCTTTTAAGAAAACATTAAGTTTAAATTCATGTAAGTATGTGATTAATAATGTATTATTACTTGCTATTTGTTTATTATTATAAATTTGTAATGTTATATTTTTTACGTGAAACATTTGGTACATTTTGGTAAATAAATATGTTCACAATAAAAGTAAGAAAAATAAGTAAAATTTATAAAAGAATATATTTTTATTATCATAACTGGTGAATATCGAATTTTGTTTTGTCAAGTTGGGTTGATAGCGGATTGAGTTAATAACAATTGAGGTTGATGATGGGTTGGGTTAATAACCAATAGGGTTGATGATAGGTCAGGTTAATAGTGGGTAAGGTTGATGTTATGTTACGGGTTGGATTCAGGTCGGGTCACTTGTATTCGGGTCAGCACCTGATGTGGGTAGTTTCAGATCGGGTTGATGAATTTCTCGAGTTATATTGGGTCGAGTTAACTTTTGCCACCTCTACTAAGTACTCAAAAGACAGTAATGACATAAAACACCTTCTTAGGGCTAGAGCCAGCAAAAGTTTATCCGACCCAAACCCGACTTGACCCAACGTTGAACCTAATATAAGTGACCCGACCCCAAACCCATAACCAACCATAAACCTGACTCGTCATCAACCCAACCCTTTATCAACCTAACCCGACTAAAAAAAACCAAATTTGATATTAACCAGTTATGATGATAAAAAAAAATGCATACATCTTATTATTTATTTAAAGCTTTTAAAATATATTATTATTTAAATTTTACTAATTTTTCTTACTTTTATTATGAACTTACTTATTCACCAATGATAATAGAAATTTAAGATTTTTTTTTGCATAAACATATGATATTAAAAAGTTATAATAATAAGCAAATAACAATTAATAACACATTATTAATCGCATGCTTACATGAAGTTAAACTTGATACTTACCTACAAGGTTAATAAGTTAGATTAATTTTGGTGGGTAATGTCCAATTGGACCCAAATATAAAGTTATTCGATCCAGGATTAGCTCGACCCCAACCCAAACCGACCCATCAAAACCTAAAAAGACTTAATTCGTCAAGTTAACCCAAACCTAACCCGTTAAATTAACTTGAACACGAAATCACCTGAATACAATCTTGCTCAACCCAAACCCGACCTAATAGGTATGTAAATAGGGCGGGCTTAGGACGGGTACACCCATACCCTTGCCTGATAAGAAAGTCTATACTCGTACTAACACATCCATATACATATCTCTTGGATATCTGTTACCTGAAAGATAATCCGTTTACCCATTAACGGATATCATTTAAAGGATAAATCCATTACTTGACGGATACACCCATTTAGAGTTAAGACAAATGACAATGTTAACCTTAATTTATACTATATTTATTTCAAAATTAAGGGTAAAAATGTAAGTATATATATATATGGCAAATGGGTATGGATATAGATATAATTATGGGTATGGATATTTCATACCTATATCCGTATCCGTACCCGACCTCAAACCCGATGGGTATTTTTTTCATCATCCATATCCGTTTAAGTATCTAGCAGATAAAATCCATTAGGTTTTTGGTAAAATCTACCCTATTTATATTCTTAGATCATAACCAACAAGATAACCCAAAATAATTAGAACCTGACTTGATTCGAACATGAACTATCTCAACCTAAATCGACCAGACCCGGTAATTAACCTAATACAATGTGGATATGCAGCTACCCAAACCCAACCTAACCTGAACAACAAGGCAATCCAAAATGATTTGACCCAACTCACAACTGACCCACAAAGAAAAATGGCCCACAAATAACTCGACCTATTATAACCCGACCCGATTACCACCTATACCAAGGGCATAACACACTCGAGCTACTATTGTATTCAATGGAATGGACATTGACATGAAAGCATTGTCTCATGACAATATGCACTTGGGATGCTAACTTACATTAAATTATTAAGTATGCATACCTCATATAGGTCGGTGGAATAGACAAGTATAGAATAGATTAGGATCACTATAGTTCTATAGAACTAGGGCATACAAATAACTAGTCGCAAACTTGGTCCTAATTGATGTTATCTTCCACTTTAATAGTAATATTATTATTTTTTCTCAAAAATAACCAACACTTAACAATTAAGGATCCCACTCAGTCACTTGGATGAATTCATTTCAACTCTTGTTTATTAAACATGCTATTATAGTTATTGTAAGGTTGAATCATAAAGGAGATTATGCATGCAATAATAAAACAAGTACCCATTTAAGTCAACACTAGTAAAATTGGTAAGCCTTCATCCCATTATTAAATTAAACCTATTAAGGTATAATTAGAATTAGAGAAAACTTGAACCCTAAAAAATAGTAAGGTACACATAATAAGAATGAAAAGACTAAAACACCCTTCTTTAACCTCAATCTTCTATTTACTGAGTTACCATACTTATTGATCTTATCATTAACCCAAAATTAAGACCACACCCCATGATACTCATAATATTACTTAGATCCAAAATTCACATTCTAAACTTCAAGGTTAGTACATACAATGACCAAAATGTCCTTAGGAGTTCTATGTTAGTTTTAATCCCCTTTTTATTTTAATTAATTATTTTAGGCTAACCATCATTACTAATGGTTAGTCACTCATCATCAACAATGAAATACTTTTCTAATATAGTTTTAAACACTCTGTAATACCTCATATTTTTAAAATCCAAATTTATTAAATTTAATGATTTTATTAGCGTAATTGATGTAAATAATTAATTATTTTAATTTTGATTCGTTTTACGGATTTATCGATGATTTCGAATTCATAATTGAATGTAATTAATCATTGTCGTTGCGAACCATTCTAGACAAATTCGTTCACGACAATGATTTTATTATATTCTTATGATTTCGATCTTCGGTTAAAAATATATATTCCCATTCTTTCTCGTATTTTGGGTTTTAATATTTTTAATTCGTTTTCGATTATATCTTCGTTATGTGATTACGACTTTATTTTGAAGTTATATTTCGTTAACAAAATATATTATTTGAATTATAGAATTTCTATTTAAATAGTTAAATTTATTTTAATAATTTTATCCGTGGAAAATATTTCCGACTTTAAATTTATTCGTTTTCGGTAATCGCTAATATTCTCGGAAAGTTTTAAATTGAAGAGATTTTCAGAGTTTATTTATGAAACTCCTTTTGGAATTAATTCTCTTTCGTTTTATGCTTTTTGGGTGGCGGAAAACGGGTTTCAGAAATTATTTAAATTAGTCTCGGTTTATTCGAATTTGACTTGAACATTTTATTATATACTTTTGAATAATTTTTTGATGTCTTATAATACATTTTCGTAAATAATATACATTTTTACGTTCATTAGTAAATTCTTTCGAGAATGTTTTCGATATTCTTTATATAGCCTTTTTATTAATTTTAAGCCTTCGGATCCGTTCGAAATAATTTTCGTTAAATAAATTTTTGATAAAAGTCTTCCAATAATAAATTTTAAATATTTATTATTTTATATCGTGCTTGTAGTTGCAAAAAAAAAAACCCGAAACCCAGTCGGGACCCCGAGCCCCCCCTCTCTTCTTTTTCTTTCTCTCTTCCCTTTCCCGGCTCCCTTCTCCCAGCCTCGACCCCCTGGCCCCTACGCCTTGTCCCTGCCCCGAAATCCTAGCTGCCTCCTTCTCCCGTCCTTTTTCTCTGGCGACCGACCTCCTCCTTCCTGCTCCTCCCTCGTCGGACCACCGCCGCAGCAACCACAGCAGCAGCCCGCAGCATCGCGTGGACAGCAGTAGCGGGCGACAGTAGCCGCGCACAGCAGCAGCAACAACGCAAGCTGCGCCGCCACCGTCCGGCCACCGGCGAGCCACTCCCAGCCTCCGACGAAGCTTCCCCGGCCCTCCTTGCTCCGATTTTTACTGATTTTTGTTGGTATAATTTTCCGAAAAACCCTAACCCTTGTTTTGGTTAATTGAGTGTAAATTAGCTTATAAAAAGCTAAATTGATTGTTTGATTGTGTATATATGTGCTGTAAGATTGATTTGAATAGGTTAATTGTATGGTTATGTCGAGATTTTGGAAAAATTACATTTTTAGCCGGGTTATGCCCAAATTTTTCGGATTCATTCGTTTTTGCGGTTTTGGACAAATTAATTATACAATATGTTTTAAAATGTATCCAATTTCATTTTGGAACCGTCAATTTGAGAAATTTATGTAGGTTTTATCGGAATTTGATTCCTAGGTCAAATTTTGGGTGTAATGAAATTGGGTTGTATAATTGAGCCGTTCCGCTCAATTGATTTTATAGTATCGTTTAAAATGTGTTTAATTTTATATTAGAAGTGTTGATTTGGGAAAATTGTGCGTAATTGATCGGAATTGGATTTTTAGGTCAAACCTCCCGCGGGTTTAAATTGGATTTTGTAATTGGGTTATTTTATTCAATTGACTATATAAATTATATTAGAATATGTTTAATTACATTTTCGAACCGTCAATTGGTATGTTTTGGCAATAATTGATCGGGTTTGCGTTCCGGACTCAAAAACCCTAATTGTGCTAAATTGGATATTTCTGTTGTCGGTTTTGATCAATTGATTAATTGATATGTTATAAAATGTTTTTAATTGTATTTCTAAACATTCAATTTGATTAAATTTATAGAATTTTACTGAATCGTATTTTCGGGCTTAAAACCTTAGATTTTAAGTGAAATTATGAAATTGGTTATTTGTGTAGTTGTTTTGCTAAAATTAAATTTATAAAAGTAGTTGAAATGATCATAATTGTATTTTAATGCCTTTAATTGGAATCAATTGATTTGAATTGACGGAGTTTGTGTTGTAGACTTTAAAACCCTAATTTTAAAAATGGATGGTCTGGAATTGGTTAATCGGAAGATTGTTTTGTTGAAATCAATTATCTGGATTTATCTAAAATTAGTTTAATCGTGTTTTAAAACTATCAATTTGGGGTAATCAAAGTGATTTGGTCGATTCATAGTTAGGCATTTAAGACCCTAATCTTCGGGGATGATTTTGTAGAATTGATTTTGCTATATGTATTTTATCTAATCGGTTTCTATCTTTGGGTTTTAAATAATTTAAATTATGTTTTAACCTAATCGATTTGGATTTGATTCTAAGTAAATTGGTCCGGTTACTTATTCAATTATAAAACCTAATAAATAAGTCATTTTCGATAAATTAACTTATGATCGATTATTCTGTCTCAGGCTTTCCAAATTAATTTGAAATTTCCTAAGTGTATTTGTATTAATCTGTTTGATATATATTTAATCTTAGAACTTAATAGAACTATGATTTTAAGTCCTAAGTTTTGGACACGTTTTCTAAGAAAAAAATAGTTTGTGTTTCTTTGTATCGAGTAAATTATAATAATTGAAATTATTGATTGATAGGATAGTTTCTAATTTAGTTTTCGATTCCATCGGATCTAGGAAAGTATTATTGTGGATCCACGAGTTAGTGATCTCTCTCACCCTCTTATGTCGCGTAGCTAGCTTCGGATCCAGGTAAGTTCTCTACTTACCTCTACTTATGGGTATTTTGTAAGGATGTGGCTAAGGTCCTTGCGTGTTATGTGACTTGTATACCTTGGATGTTTTGTATAGATATCATGTCTTGTTGTACATCACATGTTTGACCTTAACGTGTTTTATGCATAGTGAGTTTGGAGTTAAGGTATGTGGTATGTGTTTTCTTACGATATGAATGTGATACCTATATGTGGTGATTATGATGTGCTGTGATATGATGTAACCCTTTAGGGCATGCATGCTAGGGGGATTATTATTATTATTATTATTATTATTATTATTATGGCATGGAGATAAAAGGAAAAAATAAATAAATGGGAAGTGAGTTGCAAAAGGGAGTATAAGGGACCCGATTTGGGTTTTGAGAAGAATTAGTAATATGGAAAAGGCGGAAGTAAAAATGATTAATGGTGAGTGAGGTGCGGGTTGAGAGTGAGAGTTTATGTTATGAGGAATGATTATAGGTGCTTTGGGAGAGAAGAAGTATTGGGTGAAAAGGGGACGTTACTTGTGGGAAAAGAAAGGTACTAGGGTTGAAGTAGCCAATTAGGTTTTCAGAGTCACAGGTGGAATCGATGGGTAGAGCGATGTGATTTGGGGTTGGAATTAAATGAGGTGAGGTGTTGATGATAGATGAATTAATGGTAGTGAAATAAGAGGAAGTTGGGCCACATAGGTCCAATTGGGGTTTCAAGGGAAACCCTAGAGGCTAATGACGGGTGGAGTTGGTCTTTATTATGTGTAAGTATAGAAGGGAAATGGATATCGAGGTGTGATAAGGGGTGCACGAGTTCCAAGATATGGGATGTGCCCTCCTGGGATGATAAGTGTGGATATAGTTAGTCATGCATGTCAAGGGTAAAACACTTTCAAATAAGATACGTTAAAATACTAATTACTTAAAGAGAAAGATGCTGAGTCGGGGCCCAGACCGGTCCACCAGCGAATAATAGTGGCCAGGAGCCGGGTGCCCTGGAGACCGTGCCACCGGCGAACAATAGTGGTCAGGAGCGTTTTGCCCTGTATGATTTCCGGTCCACCGGCTATAATAGTGGGGGTTTCCGTGCTCAGCAACCCAAACATAAAATTTATAAGATATGGGAAAGATACTAAATACTTACAGTGGAACACCGTGTGAGTCGGGGCCAGACCGGTCCACCGGCAAATAATAGTGGCCAGGAGCGTTCTGCCCTGGAGACCGGTCCACCAGCAAATAATAGTGGTCAGGAGCGTTCTGCCCTGAGTGTATACTTTCCGGTCCACCGGCTATAATAGTGGGGTTCCCGCACTCACATGGACTATTAAAGAATATGTGTGGAATGAATATATTATTGATATGAATAAAGAATGAGTCACAAGCACTTACAGTGAAACACCATACGAGTCGGGGCCAGACCGGTCCACCGGCAAATAATAGTGGCCAGGAGCGTTCTGCCCTGGAGACCGAGCCACCGGCAAATAATAGTGGCCAGGAGCGTTCTGCCCTGTACATATCTCCGGTCCACCGGCTATAATAGTGGGGTTCCCGCACTCACGTGGATTAATAAATACTGTGGTGTGAAATGACTACTCTTAATAAAGACTCAAAGGAAATAAGTTTAATTGGAATATGGTCAGCTTTTATTATCTGTATTACTACATGCTGCTTACGTGAGTATGTCACGCGTGAGTTTCCAATAAAATAGATTATTCCTACTTGAAACGCATGTGCCACTTTATATTTCGGTTATACCATGCTTATATGTTTAAATGGGATGTTACATATGTTCATATGTTACTACAGGTGTAGGACAAGAGTCATGTTGTGGGTTGTGAGTATGTCTGATATTGTATTATAATTTAATATGTACTTGATGTTACAGTTTACGTCTCTCCCATAAGATAGGGTAGTGAGACTTACTCAGTACTGGACCCGTACTGATACTACACTGTTTGAATGGGTCCTGTGATGATCCACCGATGGTGGGGAGCAGACCTTTGATGCAGGTTTTGATCGGTTACTAAGTTGGGGGTGGAAGGCTTGGCTTGAGTGAGTAGGTGATCCGGATATTTATTCCCCGGGATTTGTTTGTTTAATTGTTTCCATCTTTCGAAATTACAAGGGTTGTATTTAAATTTTCAAGGATTGTGTAATTGACTTTTAAATTTCTCGCAACACTATTGTGCTTTTAGAATTCGGATTTAATAATTGACAGGTTTTAGCCTTGCATCTAACATGAGATAGATGGTGGACATTTATCTTGTGTTAGATGTGGCGGTAACACTTCCTAAATTCGCTCCTAGCTTCCGCTCTATTCTTTCAAAAAAAAAATTTTAGGAGTGAAATTTGGGGGTGTTACACACTCCCAGGGGGCAACAACACATAAAAGTTCAAAATGCCTTATATTTTACTTAATTCACCTCAAAAATTATTTTGATCATGACTTAAGTTATACAACTTAAAATTAAAACTTATAATATATGAAATTGTATGTAAAGGACCAAATTAACATATTGGTGGTTTATGATTTTTCAAAAAAATCTTTTATGACAATTTCAACCCCTACGATGGTTAATTTCAAAAATCCCCATAATGTCCTTATCACCAATTTAACTCAATTTCACACCAGCACTATAATTGTTACACCTCAAAAATTACTACCAAAAAATTTTATTTTCAACGAAAGCTTAACAATAGTGTAGATGAGTGATTATCGGTATACTCAACATATATTTGACTTACCATATCATCATTATTTTAAATATAAGGCAAAATAGTTAAAAAAACTTAAAACATGGTAAAATAGGGAACGAGATAGATTTATTAATGTGAATGAGTGTTCGGAGGTTAACTTCGAGTACAACATCCAAAAATACATAAAAGGAAAACATGGGAGCTAAGAGTCCTAAAAGTTATCCGACTAAAGCTAAGATACGGATAACATGACTGTATGTTCCCAAACCCTAACCATAAAAAAAGGCCACTCCTCCCAAAGCAATTTGTCATGAGCAGTTGATGTCAGCCCAATATATCTATCAACAAGTATACCGGTCGCAAGTAATATAGGGTACAATGAGTACCGAATTATCATCCCATAGAAACTAATCAATAACTCAAAACTTCTAATAAATAGAATCATGCCTAGGCTATTAAAATAAAATAAAGAAATATTTATTAATTTAAACTAATAATTTCAAAATAAAATAAATTAAACTAAAACAAAATCAAATAAAATATAATAAAGGTAAAATTAATTATTAAAAACTACCAAGAAATTTGAATCTACCACTATCCAATTATAATGACCAAGTAATTAATTACATGATATTTTCAATTATTAGTTACGTGTCAATGGGAATATTTAACTAATACACTCTCTTGAGTTACGTAGTCTATTTGCCAACTATCTGTCACACTATCTTTAGTCAAAGGATTTAAGTAAAAGATAACAATTTAAGTTTAATTAATTATTTATCCTTTCCTATTAGTGTATAAATCATGCAATTGCTCTCAAAATACATTCAATTTCTATTTATGATATTTGACTTAAAGTGGAGAATCAACTCTTATATCTTTTCTTGACTTGTCAAATGCTAATTAAGGGTAATCAGTCTATTAATTGAGCACAATCTAGAATAATAACATAAAACATATAGATTAATCTACTAATCAAGCAATAAATTAATATATCAGTATAAATAATAGGGTTTCACCATATCATTGGTAAAAGAAAATTATATCATGCTATTAATTAAAATTAAAATAATTAATGTAATCTAAATTATACAATAAATATTGAACCTAGGAATATTTGAATATAAAATTGCAGTACTTCAAATTTAAATAAGAACCAAAAAAATTATAATGTATAGATCATGTGATCGACACTATTGAATTTTTTTCTCAACTCTTTCTGACCCTCTGTCATCATATCTTTTTTATCTTTTATCTTTTCCTTTCTTCTATCTTTTATCAATCTTTTCTTATGTGTTGGTTTCTATTTTTTCAAGTTGTTGATGTAATATATGTTGAGATTGTAAAGATAATAATAATAATAATAATAATAATAATAATAATAATAATAATAATAATAATAATAATAATAATAATAATAATAAATAGTAAAGAGTAAATGATACATAAAATTCCAAGCTTTTTTAATCACCCACACCTAATTCCACCCTTAACTTTAATATAAATTTTGATCCTGATGCACTCCTATTTAGGAAATAATACCATAAATAGTAGTTGCAGATCTCATTTTTATATTTACATCAAAATTGGAATCACTTAAATCTGAGTTTAGATGTGAAAGTTATGGTAAAAAAAAAACTATCAAAATCTATACGAAAATTAACTTTAAGATCTAAATTAATTAAATACATGAGATTAATATAAATTAAGCAAATAATTAAAATTAATATAAATAACCTTACATATTATTCAAATAAATAATAAAAAACTTAAAGTAAAAGAGTATAAAATATGTAAATTTTTTTAGACCGAATCAACTTTTATCGGTTCTACTTGCAAAGCATTAAAGGAGCAAGGTGGATGCTATTAAGGGGCGTTTGGAGTTGCAAAAAACCCGAGGAATAAGAGGCTGGAGCAGCTGGAGGTTGAGAGCTGCGAAAAAACAGGTACAGCGAGGAGTTGAAGGTGGTGCAAGGCTGGGTGCGAAAATCAGGAATGGGGGAAAAAACAGTCTGTAGCAGCTCGAAAATGCAGAGGAAAAGGGGGCTAAATGCAATGGAGGGAAGTTAGAGGGGTTGAAAAGCCACGAAAACCAGAGAGGGAGCTTAGGGAAGGTGAGGTTGCTGGCTGGAACAAGGCTAGCATGGAGGGAAAAAAATAAGGCTGTGACGGGGTTGTGTGCTGCATGGGGAAAGAAATGCGTGTTACGTGGGGGACATTTTTTTGCGCCGGGGGGGGGGGGGGGGGGTTAGGCTTACAGGGCTAGTTGATGTGATACGCATTTAAACAAAGTGAAAGGGACTGTTTGGTGGCAATGTATGACTTAGGGGGCTCGTTAGGCTGCACTAGAACTTGCAAAGTTTATCTTCTCCTATCCAAATTATTCAATCTAAAATTTGATTAGGACCAAAACATTAAATTAAGTTTTAATCTAAAAATTTAAAATAGCCTGAATCAATCCGAATTTAACCTGATGTTAGTTAACTCAATCATTATCCATATCTAAAATGACCTAAATAAAAATGACTCAATTCAAAAAGAACTTAATCTATATCTGAATAGAAACTTGATAATAACCTAACCCCAACTTACCTAATCCGAAATAAACTAATATAACACCCCAGTTTTTAGCACTTGAAAAAAAATTATTTTTAAAAGTTAATCGTAGAAGCTAAACTAATAAAAATGAAGGTGTTACCGCCACAATTAGTACAAGTCCCGTTACCTCTACTATTCTCCTACCAAGTACTAGTGTTAAAATTATTACTTCACTTACAATTAATAATATGATTATAAGAAATAAAATAAAAAAGACAACATATAAATATTATGCTATATAAAAGTAACATCAGTTATTACAAAAATCAAAAGAGAGAAAGAACATGAGGACACAACGTCTAAATACAACAGAAATAGAAATACCCAAAAAGACAAGGCATATAATTGAATAGGCAGGGGTCATAAAAGGAACCCTTCAATTCAATGGTAATTAGCAACCCTTTATACACAACTAAAATAAAAATAAAAACCAACATAAAACAAATACAAGGCATATAATAAAATATGGTATAAGACATTTAAATATACATAGGAGAATTGAAATACAACGATTGTTCATAAAACCACATGCCACCAAGGCCATATACTATTTATACTCATTCTTTTGGAACGCGTCGTAACTTACCAATCGAACATTCAAGAGATGTTCTTCAAAGTATAATTAAAAACAGCATCAACCTCAAATCATAACAATAAAAATAGTCACAAAGCTTATTATCAATACCAACATATCTCATACATCACATGTAGGCTCACAAACATAGGTCACATAGACCAATAACAATCCATGGCATCATAGATAAGCATGAAGGTTGTTACTGACTAATCCAATAATCAAATAATCCATCAATCATTTCCGTTTTTATTTACTTGATAGAAGATCAATCAACATGGAGAAGCTAACGTACTACAGTCATACTTGTGCACCAAGGTAGTACAGTATCCTACCAACTATCAACCTAATGACACAAAGGTATCCTAGTCGTACTAGTACATGAAAATAATAAAATATTCTACTAACAAGGACACCTAATCCATAAGTATATACAACCTCTATCAATCCACAGAGCTAAATAGAATAAGATATAGGGCCTAGATGGTACACTAAGGCACACCACCACAAATTCAGAATCCACCGTGGGCTAAACCATGTCTTTAGGGTAGCAACCCCTAAAGAGACACAATTATTGATCTTGAGGTCTTTCACTTTAAGTATTAGTATTTTATTCAGGTGACTATGAAATCATAATAAATCACATATATCCGATTTCCATATTTAATCATTTTATTCATTTTTAATTATTTTGAGACAACCATAAATAAGGTAATAACTAAGGTCAATCATAAATATATACTAAGGTCACCCTAAACTCAATTATTCACTTTTGGACTCATTAAGCCGAAAATGACCGAAATGCCCCTGAGATCAAAATTACTATATTAACATCCTCTTTAATTACCAAATCTATTTAATTTATCAAATTATCATGAAAAGGCTAAAATACAGTAATTAAAGTAATTTATCATGCAATAATTTTTTAGATAAGCCAAATGCATTTTCAGAGTTTGCATATAAAACCTAACATGTGAATCTAATACATTTATGATTATATAATCTCATGTTCAATAACATATAATACACATTGGACATGCTTGTCAAGATAAATATTATATCACTCATAAAATGATCAAATTGCCCCTAGAGCACACATTTATAGTTACTATCCCATAAAATTTTCTAAGCATGCTCATCCTATTATTTTTCACGTGCATGTCATACATTATCATAAAAATTATTTTGCCATAATTTTGTGCCTAAAATATGTTATATATGATAACATGCTCTTTTTACCAATTATTATGATACAATAAATAATATATAATTATGACATAATGAATCATGTGTAACATATTTCATATACCAAAATCTTAATGTGGTATTATAGGATCTGACCTTTTAGGAGAGAATAAAATTTACCATATAACAAGCATACTTAACATAGTTTGCACTTCAAGCCTTAATGTGATATTTACCATTTTAGTAAAGTATAACAGTTACCTGAACTCCAGCAAAAACGTAAATTAGTGGTATTATACTAAATATTACAATGTCTCGCTAATCAACTTTTGTACCTAAAAATAATACCACAATTATCAAATTAATATTTATTAAATAAAATAATAGCTATAATAATAACATATTTATTTTTAAAAGTTACCAAAATACCCTTTCATTTAAAATAGGTAATAAAATTTTTAAAGAAAATTTCTCACATTGCATGCACGACATGAGCTTACGCACGAAAAGGGGGCTGAGTTGGGTGTAGGGGGCTTCTTGGTTTGGGTAAGGAGGAAGGGTGAGGTAGGGGTGGTGGAAAATGGTGGTGATGGTTCAGATGGTGGAAGGTGGTAGTGGTGGCACAGGAATGGTGGTTGCTAGCCATGGATGGTGTGGTCGGACGAGGGCTGTGACAAGGGAGGAGATGATGGTGGATGGTGGTGATGGGATTGAAGGGGAAGCATAGGAAAGAGGGAAGGGAAGGCAGGGTGGAAGGGAGGTGGCTCAGTTAGTCGGTTCTGCGAAAGAGGCAGTGTAGGGGCTAGAGTTTCTAAGGCAAAAGGTGCCGAAAGAATAAGGGGTAACGACAGCTTTTGTCATTACTCAGGGGAATGCTACGAAAAAAGGTGTCACAGGTAGTGGTTGGGAAACAAAAGCAATTGTCACAAGTGCTATAGAGAAAGAAAAATAGGGCATAATAAGGGAAAAGGAAGAAGAAGACTAAGAGGAAGAAGACAAGAAGGAGGTTGGCAATAGTGAATGCTATGGTGGTGGTGCTGGCGACACAAGAAAATGGAGGGGAGTAAGGGCTGGAGAGCTAGTGATGATTGGAGGTGGCTAGTGATGGTTTTGGAAAAACCAAATGGAGCCAAGAGAAAAGGGAGTTGGGTGGGGTTCTACAATGGTGAAGCTAAACGAAATAGAGAAGGGGAAGGAGGTTGGTTGCAAGGTTGTGTTTAATTGTGATGGTGAAACCAACTGGAAGGGACAATAGCAGGGGAGGGTTGACGAAGGTTACCAAACAAGCAATGACGGGAACAGAGGAAGGAGATGAAGGGTGGTGGTGAGGGGTATGTTTCGGGGAATAGCCAAAAAAATAACAAAGAGAGGGAAGGGCGCATGAGTGTGGGTGGAACAAAAACATAAGGGAGTAGGGGAAGGGCTGGATGGTGAAGGCCCATGCGCATGCGCATATTGTTTGGCTAAGGAAATGCAAAGGATTGGGTTTTGTTGAGGAGATGTGTGTATATGTATAAGTAGAGAAGGATGGATGATTAGTGATGAAGTGATGGGGGCATGGCTTGATAGAGGGGTAGGGTGATAGGGATGATCAAGATGGATGGTTCGACAAGTGAGAGGTATGGGTGTGTTGAGTGAGGTAAGGAGTAGGCAGGGATAGTGGTCGAGGGAGAAAAAATGGGGCACACGAAGGGATAACTGGGGGGTAAAATGATAGGGTAGGGTAGAAATATTTTATTTTAGTTTTTGATTTAGTTTGGATATGTTAGGGTATTGGGTAGAATATATATCAAGAATAAATAACTAGGTTGAGAATAAGTTTAATAAAAAATAAAAGATGTAAAATAATTAGGAAAAAATATTTAAGAATTTATTTGAGTTACGAGTCAAAAGTTATTAATATATTAATTAAGCTATGGTTCAAATGTTAGTTTTGAATAAAAAAGCTAAACACTTGAAAATGAAGGTTACGAAATTTTTGGGTATTGCACCTGACTCGAACTAGACCTATATCCAGATATAATTCCAAACTTAATCCAAATTAAAGTATAATTTGATCAACAAATGTAACATTTTATCTCATATAAATTAATACATAAACATCAATATACTATCTTATTATTTTTTTTGTGTAAACAAAAATATGCAGTCCATACAACAATAAATGAAGCAAAACTAGTAAGACTATGTTCTAGTCACTTTATTTTAATGCCACATTACTATCGATTAGATTAAATTATGAAAATTTATGTTATTATTATTATTATTATTATTATTATTATTATCATTACAAACATAAAAATTATAAATGTAAATATAATAATTATAATATATATTATAATAATAATAGAAAAAATTATATTTGTATTTTTTTTATAATAATGTTTATTATATTTCTAAATATAACAACAATAATAACAATAATAATTAGGTATAATGATAATAATAATAATTATTATTATAATTTACATGATACTTACAATTATTTTAACAATCACTGTATTTATGTATATAATAATATTTATATTTTTATTTATAACAATAACTATAATAATAATAATGCTAATAATGATAATTTATTATTATTATTATTATTACATATTTTATTATGATAGTTTGTTATATTGTTACATATATTATGATGAAAATTACTATGATAGAAATACTAATAACAATAAATCACAAAATTTAATTTATTATTTATATTAAATTTCTAAAAATTATTAGGAATAAAATTTTTAAATTGAATTAATTTTTCTAAAACTTGATATGACCCAGATTTAGTAGACGCGAATCCATCATATCCAAACTCGAATTCCACCTGGAGTATGTAGACTCGAACTCGAAGAAACTTGATGTATTAGACCAAATCTGACCCGATATTCCCTCAGTCCAAAATGATCCGATCCAATACAAACATGACCTAAATCATTGTTACCCGAACCCAACCCTAAATCCTATCTTATTACAAAGCGATCCAATTTAAACTCTACTCAAATTGACCCAATATGTATAACCCATTTAACGGCTTTTGTTTGAAGTGTCGCAAACAAGGAACAAAAAAGGGCTGGTAGAAGAGGGAAGCTTAACACTTTATTTGAGTTTTAAGTGTGTAAAATGGTAAAAAGGTTAGGGTAGATTAGAATATTTTTAACTAAAATTTTGGCTGACCAAATTTAACTATAAGGAATATTAGATCGGGATCTAGGTAATTTTTAGTTAATATCTAAAGATAAAGTTAGGAAGTTGGTTACATTTAAATTAATAATTTAAAATATAAAGAATGTATAAAAATAGGTATTTGCAAAAATAAGAAAGGCAAAAAAACTCCGAAAATTATAAAAATATATAAGAATTTGTAAAATAATTTAAGGAACTCAAATATATAAAAATATTGGATATTGTAGTTGGTTTCAAACTCGATAGATAAAAAATGAGCAAAAATAGTGCAATCAGATAATCTACGGGAATACCTTTTTTTTAGAATGGGTGAAAACAATAACGAAGGTTATGAAAATGTTTGAAAAGATGTGGAAAATTTTATAAAATCAAATATGTAAAAATATTTGACTTTTAAAATCATTCGGAGTTCAAATTGATAAAAATCACCTATAGCCAAAATTGATATTTTTTTGTGATTTAGCCAAACAGAAAGAACTACCTAAATTAAGAATGCACATGTATACTTAGAATACTTTTAGAAGTATGAAAAAAAATTTAGATGAGTGAAAACAGACGAGAAATGATTTAGGACAGAAAATTGCACAAAATGTGATATTCTACAAGAGAATAAAATCTTTTAGCAAATGAACAAATAAATAAATGAAATCTTATAAATGATGTGTAAAATATTTAAATAAAAGAATACGTTAAGGTAAAAATCTTATGAATGATTTATAAGTTCAAAACGAATCCGAAAGAATGAAATTGTTAAGATAAGTTGATTTTTATGCAAATGGGCAAAAGAGTTACGAAAGGCTCGAAAATAAATGTGGATGGGCTAGAAAATCATATTAGAGATTATTGAGATAAATTACAATGCTACATGCTTTATAATTAGTGTTAAAAAATTAAGGTATTACATTTACACAATAATTATTAGTTAAATGATTCACTGTATAACAAAACTCAATTCCATCAAAGATTTAGAATAAGAAAGATCATTATTGAAATTGCTATATTTTTTTAAAGAGGGGTAGTGTAAGTGTATGAGTTTAAGAGGATTATTTTGCTTACAAACATACATCATCACAATACCCATACTTTTATGAATTGATGGTTCATCCTATAGTATTAAAAACCAAATCGATCGGTCAGTGAACCAGTGTCCATATTAGTTGGATTAATGAATAGGACTAGTTAAGAAAAAAAATTGGTAAAAAAATTAGTTAGACCATTTGGATCCATCAAAACCTAGGAATTGTTTAGTTAATGGAAGATCGGACCGGTTTACATTTTATCTCTTTACCTTTTCTTCGTCGCTATTTTGTGTTTTTCTAACTTTTTTTTCAATTCAACTTTCTATTTGTCCCTCTTACCCTGTTGCGACTTTGTCTCCATCCTCCATTGCTAGAGCTAGAGTGTCGTTGTCACTGGAGGTTGGAGCTTTTCCCTACTGTTGCATCTATCTGTCGTCCCTCGCACATAGGTTCCTTCATTTCATCCTTCTATCTTCAACTTCGTCCGCCATTTTCGATTCCATCCTATCAACATTGTAGGAGCTAGAACTGGAGCTTGGATAACATTATTAACTATTATTGATGGATTTGGAGCTTGGAGTCGTCAACTTTGCTCATCCTCACACAACTTCTACTCTTCCCTCGTTGGAGCTTGGAGGTCACCGGTGATAGGTAAGTCATGCCCACCTCATGAGATAGTCCACAAATTGATGTTCTTGTCTTAATATTGGAAAATACGCATATGTTGGTGCCCTTTTTGTAGTGTTTTCTAGAGTTGTACAACTTGTGGTTGGCATGGCCAATGGCCAATTATTGGTAGAACTATAAAAGTGCTTGTAGCATTTGGTTAGGAAAGAAGTTTGTGGTTTGTTTTTTTACTAGATTGTAAATTTTCTATGAGTTTTAGCTTCATTTTATGTCGATTGTTAGCTTGAATGTTTGCTTTTGTTGTGATATCTTATTCAATGATATCTCAAATATATGATTCTTAATTGTATTGTTTTTTGCTTTTCCTGTGCTTCTATGAGCATTTAATATATTTTTATTTTTGTAAAAGGTGAAACATTGATATAGAAAATGTCTGTAGAGGCTAGTAATGTTGTTTCTACATCTACAGAAAACTCTTCCCCAAAAAGTGCTACTAGAGGAAAGAAAGATCCTACTTATGGTCATTATAGGGAGGTTGTGGACGGTAATGATACAAAAAAGTTTCAATAGTTGTATTTTTATAAACTTCTTT
This sequence comes from Tamarix austromongolica, assembly GCA_039764185.1. Classification (NCBI taxonomy): domain Eukaryota; kingdom Viridiplantae; phylum Streptophyta; class Magnoliopsida; order Caryophyllales; family Tamaricaceae; genus Tamarix; species Tamarix austromongolica. The sequence goes on along the minus strand of CM077814.1, from coordinate 78,456,749 downwards.
CTGGAGGTGGTATTCAACATTTCAAACAATATTTAGCCGATATCAAAAGTCAAGTAGAGAGATGCAAAAAATGTTTCTCTTGAAGTTGGTTATGAAATGAATAATATAATTAAAGATTTTGCTAATAAAAAAAGCAAGACATGAGAGATGTTAGCTAAAAAAAATCCATATGCCTCAATGGGAATAGACGCTTTTTCAACATTTAATTGAACAACCACCATCTTCTATGCGCCCTCTAAGGGTTGCTAATGGTTCTGGTTTAGGAGCTAAGCTAAAGGATTTAGATAAAGAGAAAGGAAAGCAAACCACATTGGGACATCTCTTAATGCCAAGAACAACTTCTGGTGCACAACTGACAATTAAAAGTGTTCTACAAAGCAAAGAAGTTATTGAAAGGGTAGATCTTATCATTTCTAAGTGAATGATTGATGCTTGTATTCCATTTAATGTTGCAAATTCTATCTATTATCAGCATGTGATTAATGATTGCTCACTTGGGCTCTGGCTAAAAGGGTCCAAATGTGCATGCTCTTTGAGGTTATTTGTTGATGAAAAGTATTGAAGAGGTGAATAATTATGTTGAGGGTTTTAGTTCAATATGGGAACATATAGGTTGTACCATTATAGAAGATGGGTGGACTAATCAACATAGTTGAACTATGACTAATTTCTCGGTTTATTGTCCAAAAGCGATTGTGTTTTTGAAGTCTTTTGATGCTTTTGAAGCTTCAAAAACCACTAACTTTTTTGCATAAGCTTTTGGAGGGATTATTTTGTATATTGATGCTGAAAATGTTGTACATATAGGGATTGATAATGGTACTAACTAAGTTGTTGCTGGTAGATTGTTAGAGCATGAGTTTAAGACACTTTATAGGTCACCTTGTACTGCATATTATATAAATTTGATGCTTAAAGATATGGGTAAGTTAGATGAGGTTAAAGATAATGTAAAGCATGCTTCTAAAATCACTAAATACATTCATAATCATTGTTATGCTTTACATTTGATGAGGAAGCATACACAAGGTAGGAAAATTATTTGTCCAGCTCCAACTAATTTCATTGCTTTAGTATATTGTCATAAAAGAATACTTTTTAGGGAAATGGTTGTTTATAGAGAATGGATCTTTTGTACTTATGCTAAAGAAAGGGATAGAAAGAAATTTGTAGAGAATGTGTTGAATTTTGTCTTTTGGAAGGAATGTGTCGCTATTGCACAACTTACAAAACCTCTTGTGTGTGTTCTACGGATGGTGGATACGGAAGAGAAACCGTCTATAGGTGTATCAAGCCTTTTATAAGGCTAGAGATTATATGGTTTAATCCTCGTTGGGACATTATATCACCGAAAAATATGAAAAATTTCAAAACGATCACGCATTATCAATTTCCCATATCGACTGACTCAAAATATGATAAATATAAACTGATATTTAATTATATATCCCTTATGGTCCATTTGGTTTGGGGTAAATAGGGGTTAGCAAAGGTGAATCAATTGATTCAACTAATTTGGGGAGGAATTTTGTTAAAAAATTCACCTCCATTGCCCTAAGTTAACATTATTTTTATTAACCTCCAATTTTGAAGGTAACGGAGGTGAAGGTGGAAGTATAAATAAATGTATACCTAATCAGACAAAAATGCCCCGGAAGACTGAAGTTCCCCTTCTTACCTTGTCTTCCTCTATACTTTACCTCAACCTAGCTCTCTCCAACCTCCTCCTATTCTCGTTAAGCCACCTCTATTTCGATGGTGGTTGTGATGGTGGAAGAAAAGGAGGAGGTGGTTGTGGTGGTGGTACTGGTGGTGGAGGTGGTGGTGTTGTCGTGGAGGAGGAGGAGTTAGTTGTAGTGGAGGTGGTGTTGGTGGAGGTGGTGGTAACAGTGATAGATGTACTAGCTAAGTTATTATAAAATAAATTTATCTATTTAATATAATAGTATAAATATCACCTATTTTTTTTAATATTTATTCATCTCAATCCAAATAAAAAATTTTAAATTATTCGTCCAAGTTAAATTAATATCATTCAAACAACGTATTAAAACATTCATCTTGATTTACCTAAGTTAATTTTTAATATTTACATTCACACAGATTCACTTAAATCCAAACCAACCCTTAAAACACAAGTTTACATCTATTGATAATGTTTACTATTTATTGAAGCTGATTTTTTTATAAATAAAAAAAATCAAATATTGTAATGATAATATTTATAATCATCATCCTGAGAAAATATAATTCTTCCTCTATTGCTATTTTCTAAAAAGAGTTCTTCTAGGCATAATTTTTATTTTAAAATAAAAATCTTTTAGAAATATCTATGCCTATATGTTTTTTATCGAATTTTTTCTTTTCATTCTTCTATACATTTATTATTAAATGCATATATTATTTTTCAATCAAGAATACTCCCACATTAGAACTTGAATTATTTAAATACTATAAGATAGATTGGTAAAATGAGAGATGATAAATTAAAAATTATAACAATATATTTCGTTGGAACTTAAAACTTTTATTATATACCTTTTATTATGAAAGAAATGAGTATAATTTAACCAATAAGGACGAATTTATAAACTTTGAAAGTAATATATAAATTGCTAAAAAACCCTTGCTTCAGAAACAATAAGAATAGTCATTGATAGATCAACTAAATAAGCAGAACATTTGATTCGACCACGTTTGCCACGGCAGTCAAAAGTTCAAAAGCGGTAACAATGCCACAATTTCCAAGTCATGTTCTGACAACCATAGGCAGTAAAATCATATGACGTATCTGGGATTGTGGATGGATAGCCGACCTTCCCTTTCTTCAACACTGACACGGAGCGTATCCACCAAGTAATTCATAATTCAATGAAAACGTTCAGACGTCGGAACTAAGGTGATCTATCAATTGTACAAGAACACTGAAATGAAAACACTGAACATGATCTCTGCCAATTTGTTGGCGCAAGGGAGAAACTTGAGCCGAACTACGGTAACCATCTCCCAGAAAGCAGGCAGGCCACTATATATCTGGAAAGTACATCGCTAACTGCCACTACAGAGATGAGGCATAAAATGTCGGCTGAAATGCAGCAATAAAACCCAAATGTTTTCTTCTTCATGGTCCCTCATCTTTAGTTGGGTGCTTAGGAGACTTCATAGCACGAGATCACAGAAACCGAATCATGACACAACTATGTCTGGTGTCTCTGCCTCAACGGATAACAAGGTTGTGTGTACCTTGTCCACCCAACTGTTGAGCCGATCACGCAAAGATTGGATCTGGGCTACTCCAAGTACTCTCGGCTGCACCCACGAAACATGGACTGTGCCTTCAACTTGATCAATAATCCCCTCAATCAGGTGAACCTGCATTCAGTTAAACCAAGTTCAAGGATCTACAAAAATCAAAACTAAGATACCTAGTGAGCCAGCAAAAAACACAATGCACCATCGTTGAAATCAGTCAATGTCAAAGCAAAGGCACAAATTAAGTTATGAACAGAGAACTGTTTATAAAACAATCGAGATTATAGACAAAATTCAAGTAATTTCCCTTGACAAGTACTTTCTTGCTGGCTATCAACAGATTTGGGGAACTGTCAACACAACAAAGACGACAATACTTATATCCCCATGGCTGATCATTATGCATAATCAGGAATACCGACCTCTTGATGTCAGATAAGACATAAACTCATCTTTCTACTTTTCTAGGCAATGATGCTTTTACCATGTAGTTTGATGCAGATGAAAAGATGATCGTAGTCATTCAAACTCTCTGCTCAACAGCAATATGACCCCATTATCAGCCTTCTTTCTTCTTCTTTCTTTTTCTTACTTCGGAACAAACATTGAATATTCCATGATTCACTCTGCATTTCCATTCACTTATCAAACTACTATCTGCCCACACATGTTCGAAACCAATTTCCACCTACCTTGAACATGACTCAACGTACAGATGGTTGAGAATATTCCATACGTTGCTCAGCTATTTTTTGCCACTATACAGATCTTCATCAATCCAGTCAGCTTTAAGTTCAATTTTAACCTAAGTTCAGGTGTATATAGACAGTTATAATCTGGTCAAACAGCTAACACACTAGACCATTCATCTTCAAAGGTTACATGTCTAACGAGGGAAGTTTTCCACAAAACATGCACAGAAAACTGCTGCAGTAGAAAAATGCCTACAAAGAACCAAGGCTTTTGTTTCTTACGTTCTCTTTCTCTTCTTTTCTTCTGTTTGGCTGTTTTTTTTCTGTTTGTTGGGGGGGGGGGGGGAAGAAGTAACAGAACTTACAGAAAGGCTTTTCATGAGAAGATACTCGACATCAACTACAGAGAGTCTGGTGCGCTCAGCAATGATTTTTAGGGGAATTGTTCGGTCCTCTGATGGCCGGCTGCAATAAATGAATATATACTTTAATTGGGACAAAAAAGTAAGGAATCCATCGAATAAGATACATTATCAACATAAAGCAGTGAAACGCAATCTATGTTGACAGACCTGAAAATTATTTCCATCAGGCAAAGAATATTGATCTTTTCCAAAAGCTTTTTCTCACTGGCCACCAATGCAGGTTGAGCATTCAAAGCATCTTTGTGCACATGGCATAATTCTTGGTATCGAACTAGATCACCTGAGTTGAATGCTTGCAGAATATAGTAAAGCCATTCTACCTTTGTCCCCAGGAGAGACTTTATCTGCGAAAGGGAGTATGGCACTCTTGATAAGATAACAGGACCTAGATATATGAATATAGTAAAGGCATTCTACCTTTGTCTCCAAAAGCGCATAATATTTCGGTCCTTAACAAAAACAGCCAAAGCAATTCCAAAGGTCACTTCAACATATATGATTTGTTATGAACTGACATTGAGAAGTGTTCCCTTCCACAACAAAACTCAAGAAATGAATGACAGCAAAAACAAACAAATTCTTAATCTATTCTGCATTGTTTGTATTTAAAGGTAAGCATCAATCCCATATAACAAAAATAAATGATCTCACGAGCAGCAGTGATGAAATTAGAATTGTTAAAATCTGATCTGGATCTTACGCTTCGACGATCCAAAAGCAACTAAATAGAATATTAAAGTTATAGAATCGTAGTAGAATCTTATGATCCTAGTAGGATCTTAATATTCTAAATAATGACTATGATTTTGACTATTTTGCATTCAAATTTATTTTTCCTCTATTTCTCACTATATTTCCCTCGAATCCTTAACCTCTTTATTTTGCTACATATTATACATTAAACACAAACATATGCAAAGGAAACAAAAATGAGATACCATTAAAATAAATAAACCGATTGTTGAAGCAATATACTGATAATGCAACATACCAATAATTGAGTCTAGTTCTATGCAAATTGTGAAATGAATATATATTAGAGTTTTTATTAGTTTTTTATTTAATTCTATTTAGTTCATAAAACCTTTTCTGAATTCTTTTTTTTATTGGCTTTTTGATTAAAAAAAACTTCAATACTACAAGTATGCATGGGTTCATATATTAACTTATTATGTGCACATGACTTCTCTTCTGTCTTGATTCACTTGAATGCTGAAAGACAACCTAATACCTTTTATCTTTTGAAAAAAACTATACAATGCACTTCTCTAATGTATTGATGTTGAACCAATTTTTTTGTCTTGTAATAAAATATACCATGCACTTGTCTAATATCTTCATGTTGACTTAATAAACATTCATGTTCTTTGCTATTTCTTTTTTTACCCACTTTTTGCTCACAAGTTTATAATTGATATTATGAACTTAACATAGTTCCTAATTTGTAAAATTAATTTGACAATTTTCGTTGCTTGCAAGTTGTTATAATTGAAACAATAACTATATGAGAGCTTAAGAATGAAATTTTAGTGTTCTCTAACATTAAGCTCTGTTATTTTAAAGTATACATATATATTAGGGTCATATTTTTTATTTGATTCTATGTAAAATTTTGATTTTTAATAACCTTAGATGAAATAAAAAAAAAATTTTAGGTCAGGGTGTTTTAGCACAAAAACAGAACTTCCAAGTGGAGCTTCCAAGGAAGAATTGGAAGGGACCATTACAGCAACATTGGGAAAGAAGAAGCAAGCCGAAAGAGATGTCTTTTTTTCTCCTTAACATTCAGCATGACTTTTCTTTCAAGTGACTACTTATGTAGCTGGGCAGAAATATGGGTCCTTGACTAGATGACAATATTAAGTACCCAGATTTTGCTAGTCTTAGCCTGAAGTCATTTATTGTCTAATTGTTTTGCATATTATTATTTATATACGAACTTCACAGGTACTTTGTTTTACATATTATTTTCAAAACTTCATTATCTATATTATCTACAATATTATTACTCTATGAGTAGACCCCACTATTTTTTATTAGATATTTAAACTCTCCCACTCATCACTGTTTATTAAATATAGCCTTATTAAATATTTACACTCATCCCTATGTATTAAAGAATTTCCAAAATTGTTAATATACATGAGTTACCTAACACTGATGGTCTACCAATCCGACACCTAATCATTTATAGCTTTTCCAAGTAATTTTGGGACCACATTTCATCTAAGCAGGTGCTTCACATTGCCCCTGGCACTTAGGATCTGAGACCTATCACCTAGGTGTGCCTTAGGCCTTTTCAAACACCGGGTATGGGTTTGAAAAATATTTTATTTAACTCAAGGGCACCCTCCCTTCTTAGGCTAGCTTTTGGGGTATCATAACACCTTTGTTAATATATGATAATATATTTAGTTGATTAGCATATTTCAAATTTTTTATTCAGAAAATTTATTAATTGAAGTAATTCTTATCTCTTTTAGTTTTGTACAAAAAGTAGGAAAGCCCCCAAGTACATCCCTTCATGCATCTATGTAAACAAACAAATAAGATGAGTCCCATCAGCAATAGAATGGAATGAAACCGAATTATTCACTCATTTAACAAGACAAAAGTAGATACGATCATAAAGGTAAGCGCTAAGACAAAAGGAACTCACAATTGGATGTGCAAGCAGCTCCCCAAAGTTGTAGATATTATCTCCCAACAGCGCAGATAATGATAGATCAAATGCCAAATCCTAAAAATTAGTTATTGTTATCAAGAAGCACAACACATATCACTAGTTAAAGACCATTCAGAACATGTGACCAACATATCAGTAAAATAATCTGAAAACTATACACTCGATGCAAGTAACAACATTTGTGTTTCTGATTTGCACAGAAGTTCATACAGATAGGAGTTCCAATTAACCTGAACTCCATAAAAATGGAAAGATTCAGATATTCCCAACATACTGCATTCTTCACCGTTCAGAGCATTAAAGTAAATGATAATGATAATAGGTACATTGAATGGAGTTCACATGTGATAGTTTAATCCATGAATTGACTGACTGAAGCAAATGATGTGGCTTAACTATAAACTATTCAACTTGGGTAAATAACCATAAACTACCTCCTGACAATGGGATTTCATTAGCCAATCTAAATATGTTTTAGACATGATCCACAAGACCCCAGCTTCAAAACCTAATCTCATCTGCTAGTATGAAAATCTGTAATAGCATGTGAATGTCAAGGTCAGTCATAACTTTTTTTTCAAAGAGCTGTTAGGCTCTCTTTAGTAACTAGATTATTAGTAGAATACCATGATTTGAGAGGTTGTGGCCCATTACTTTTATAAGTGTTGAAGCTAGCTTTACCTATTCACCCAATGTAAAATAGAGTAGTCTCTAACCAAAATAAAAGTTAAAGTGCATATCTCAACAAGCAAATATATATTTACCCATTTCATTTTAACATATTATTTCCCAAACAAAGTAATGCAGGAGCATCTATAGATCACTCTCAATCTTATTCTTCAAATGATGAAGAACAAGAAGAATTAGCATACCTGAAGATAGAACCCATTGTGTTTGAAAATTCTTATGCTTCTGATGTTTTGTCAAGTAATTCTTGTAGGTATCATATATGTTTGCAAGAAGTTCGTGCTATTGAAGATCTTTGATGTACAAGACAACGACAACGACAATGGCATTACAAGGATTACAAAGTGCAAGGAAGAACAATGCTACAAGACACAAAGTTGGACTACATATAATTACATCTATGTATTACATTATTAAAGTTGTGTAGCTTTGTTATTTTATTGTGTACTTTATAATACTTGTAAATTGTCATTGTAACTCCTTAAATATGTGCTAGTACTGTGCATTAGAGGTTAATTTCATTAATAAGGGCTGATTAGTGGGCATATTAATGAAAGGGCATGCATATATAAAAACTTGTACACATTGATTTTGATATAATAACATGAGAGAAGAGTTTATATGAATTTTGAAAGAGAGCTACATGAGAGAAGTGTGTGTCTTCTTCTTCTCTTCTCCTTCTTCAATTGAATGTATTGGAGAGTAGCAAGAGTGTTTTATTGAAAAATAGAGGATTTCTCATTAGAAGGCATTTGATCTTGGAGTAGATCAACACCACCCTACCAAAGCATCCGAGTGTCGTCAAATTCACATTGAAGAGTTTGAAAGTTTGTGGAGTTTTTGCAACTTGTAGTCCAGAAGCAAAAGTTCCTTGTTCTAGAACATTGTTTGGAGATAATCTTCCACATCACAAAGCATTTGTCACATCTTAATATGTCGGTGTACTAGTACAGTCTCACGATATAAAAATTGCAAAAGCATATGTGACACCCCAAACCCTACCCCCTCCCCCCGGATTAATTCAAAAGTAACCAAGTCTCTCAAACTTCACCCATAAGCCACCCCAGTTGACCCTCACGAGGATGTTCATCCTTCAGTTGGGTAAACCAAGTAGTATGAAACTAATTACAGGTTTCCAAGAAGAAATTTGAGACTCAGATGTTGCATGCAATTTATGGAAACCTAAAAAATAAACAAATAAAATCTATTGTTGTGCTATGGTATTATTAGCAGGAAGAACTTCAAAGCAAAATCATGATGAAAGTTAAACCGGCAACATATTTGCATATTCAGACCCTAATATTGACTGAAACCTGACAAGTACAATAAAATCACAGTGAACTCAGTACATCACACCGTCCACCCATTTCCACACTCATGCATACCGATGACCTATCAGATGCAATTGAATGATTTAACCAAACAGGAAAAAGGCATACCAGCTTAAATGATTCTGACAGAGACTCCACAGAAGTATATGCAAGATAAAGGAGAGCACTTTTGTAGAATTCAGCAAACTCTTGACGAGCTTTATGGTACTGGGAAGAGACCCAGTAATAGCTAGAATATACAGATGGATCAATGTCAGTCATGCTATCAAGTGTCGCTTTTGCATCTTCTAAAAGGTTCTTGCACTCTTTTTGCTCTGCTAGTTCAAGCTTGAACATAGCTATCTGCATCTTAATATAAAGAATAGGCTCCTCAATGCGCATCTCCCGAGTAGCTCGAAGCTTTTCAATCAACCCTTCAAGATAAACAATAGCAGCTTCTTTCTCTGCATATTGACGTGAAACTATGACAGCAAAATGTGCAAGCTTGAGAAGGTTGATCTTTGTCTCAAAATCGATGATGAAATTGTGGTACAGCTGTATCAGAGCATCACCAGCCTGAAATCCAAGTAACCATAATTAAAATTACATGAAATAACAAACATATTCACATACAAGCAATGAAACACAAAGTAGGCAAAACGTGTCATGAAGAAGAAAAATCCAGAATCCATATCCAGTAATAGGATGTCACAATATTAATCAAAATTACTCAGTGGCATATTCTTGCTCTCTGTTTTGAAGTAATCCAAAAAATTACCTTGATTAAAAGACTGCTGAAAGCACAATCTCAAGCTGTTCTAAAATTTGCACACCATATAGTCTGCATACAAGTACTAAACAAAAGCTGCAACCACAAGCGCGAAGAGTTGTTCTTCACAATTCTTCTTCTTTTAAATAAAAAAATGCAGTTATCCCATACAGCAGTTTAAAAGTATCAGGAGCAATCATACATTAGACAAATGACCAGTCAGCTTAAGCCCAGAACTACTGTATTCATTCTGTAAAGGCTGCTCAAGTATATACCCTTCTACCTTGTGTTCACTTGAGGGAACGAAACAGCCAACACAATTCATGCACAAGACAGAGGGATGAACGAAATGCACAAATAATGTCACCACCAAGCACACTCTTTTTTTCGGGAGGGGGGTGTTCAATGTCACCACCAAGAAATGGAAATATTATCCTTTTGACCACAACCAACCAGTGGCACCACTGACCCACTGTGGCATCCTCTGCTGTCTGCAAATAGTTACTGTTTGCAGAAGAAATTGACAGGGTATCCTGAATTGTCTCCTCCAATATAAAAGAAACAATGTACACAATCCTATAACAACTGTCATCTTAGACCAACAGTATTTTTCTTTTCGTTTCTCTAGATTCTAGTTGAAAACTATACAGCACCTCTTGATAATCTTTTGTAATCCTTTTAGAGATAATTAGCGGATCAGAGAAGCACGAGGGCGAGAGACATTTGAATTGATCAAATCAAGCAGCCAATATGGGATTGAGAATTGGATCAATATGCTTGTCAAAGTGAAAATAACGGTGACATTTTGGCTATGTAATAGCAGGGAAAAAGACGTGCTAATTTTCTAGGTTATGGTTGGTGGAAACAAGCACCAATCTGTAGTGGTGCAAAGAAATGGAAATAATGGCTATGGACCTAAAAGACATGCGAATCCCAATGGAAATTCAGGGAATAAAAAGTACACAGGTCTCCATATTAAAGAAATCCAAGAAATGACTATAGCTTGAACCCCTAAATCGAACATTTCAGCTCATGAAAAGTCATAAAAGAAGCCATTTACCCTGTTCAGTAATTACAGTCCATACAAAGAGCGAAAATAAAATAAAAGAAATAACCTAAGGCAAAGCTCAGGTACCAGGCTATGCAGTAGTTCTTTTAGGAGATAGGATTTTCTCATAGAAAAATCAGCAAAAGAAAAAACAAAACATAAAGGGTACGATAAAAGTTTCTGAAGACAAAATCCTGATATTTCAAACACAAGGTGCTAACTGTTGGATCATTGCCAGCTAAGTACAGGCTCTGATCAAAGATCGGTATCCATAATAAATTGCAGGGCTTCTCATCATTAACTTGGCTGGCCGCAATCAAATTTACCAGTAGAGAAGTGATTTTCCTTCACACATATAAAGTCCATTAGATATTCAAGAGACTCAAATAGTGTGTTTTCACTTTTTCATATACCCAATGTTTGAAAAAGCCTAAGGCGCACCTAGGCAATAGGGATCCTAGAGACTAGGCACAAGACGAAGGCATGTGTCTGAGCGAAGTGAGCCAATCTAATACTGCTTTTGTTTACTAAAATATATAATCTTTTCTCATCAAAATCATATCAATTGGTATTCCCAAAACCCTTTTTCATCTCCCTTTCCTTCCCAACAGAAGAATTAGCTATCGTATTTATGAAAATAAAGACCAAAAAAGAGCTAATTAGTGTTTCTTTCTCTACACTAAATGCATTTATTTCCCTTCCCATTCAAAAATGTCCTATAACCTTTTTTCCCTCCTCTCTATCCTCCCCTTGCTTCCTAATTGATTGCATAATTTTTTGAATGATACTAAAACCTAGCTAATTTTTAGTAAGGTGAGCACCGTAGATCCTTTCACGCCATAGATACGCCTTGCCAATGTTGCCTCGCTTAGAATAAAAAAATAAAAAAAGTCCAAAACCCTTGTGCCTTTTCAAACAATGCACATAGCTGAAAAGTTATTCATGCTGCTCTGATCAGTGTTATCGGACGTGATTTATGAAAGGCGAAAACAAAGAGATTGAGTAGAAAAACTGATTCACTAGAACCAACTCAGGTATAATAAAATGGTACTCTGTCTCCACTCCCCATCCATCCTATCATGGTTGTGCTTGTTATTCCATTTTGTTTGCAAAGTCACAGATGGGGGTATCTAAAATTGTCAAAATACTATTTTGCCCCTTCAAAGGTTCAAATCATCAACTATTTGCTCTCTCAAAGCATTGATTGCTAAGGGTAAAAAAGGGATGATAAGACTCAATAATGAAGTGTTAGTCACATTTATTGTTGTTCTCTACCAAATTTGTAATCTAATTGCAGGGCATTGAGGATCTATCAAGCAATTAAACTCATTAGTGTTTTCATGTCTTCCTCTCTTTCTAAACTCTTTCTGCATACTCTTTTTTTTCTAATCAAGTAAGAAGCACACGAATTTGTAAGCAGCTTGGTTGACCACTTGACCCTCACAAATTGATTGAGGGTAACTGAAAATACGAATAATAGGATAGTAATCATGTCTTTCCCAATATGATGTTAGGGAACTTGGTCTTGGGCCAGGTTCTAGTATGCTAGATCTGAGAACATTAATAAGTCGTAGGCATTAGTTTTTATTAGCACGTAGCAAGCCTTAATCTATCAGTTGATTTGTGTATTGGGTTTAATTGCCCTTATTAATAAAAGGCACTAGGCCTGCTAGAAACCCTAGCTTGCTCCCAAGTTGTATTCAGCCTTAAATAAGAGGTCATAGCCTCAAAAATAAATATGTTGGTAGAGTTGGCAGATAGCTAATTCCTTGACTTTCTCCTCTCTCCTTCGTAACCCTTCTCTTCTCTCTAGTTCTTGTAAACCCTAACCTAATTCCCTCACATGCACAAACAACCAATCCAATTAACCCAATATGCTTTGAAATTTATCTAATTCCATGGAAACTCCTCCAGGATCTTCCATGATCTTGCTACGGCTAGATCCTCGGATCAAGACTCTAACATATGCTGACAAAGAGAGATTAAAAGAAATATGAAAAAATAAAATAAAAATACATAAATACAAAAACATAGTGTAACTAACAAAAGTTTCCCTACAAGTTATGAGCTAACCATTTTAATATCTATTGCGGACAATAAGTATTCAGGTCACTATAGATGGCCACGTCAAATAAAATTACATCACCATAGGAAAGTCAGCTGGAAAATAAGACCAATGGTAATACACGCAAAATTGGTCCCAATAGTTTGGATGAAAAGGCTGTAAAGGGATTTGATATAGGAACGGATATAGTAATAAAAAATTTAACAGACGACTTATTTGGGTATTTGCATGATGGAGATGATGCTTTGAAGACAATGAAAAGTGGTCTAGGTGCTTCTCCACTGTCAATATATGCTCCTCACCTTCTCCCTTCATCCTTCCCACCCTCCTTTTTCTTCTCTCCTTCCCCTCCTCCCTCTCCCTCCCTCTCCTAAGTCCTATCCCTCTCTATTTTGCTCCTCTACGAAAGAGAACCCACATTTGCAAATACTCTCAGGAGACAACTTTACAGGTCCTAAAAATTCCACTTTATCAGATCTTGATATCAGTTCACATATCACTCCAAAAGTAGTATTCCCCATAAAAAACTCTTAGCCTCCTTGACTCTGAAAGTAATAGTTTCACAGCAAGGTTAGTCCATAATTTCCGGACAACATGGCATGCCAAACACCCTCTTTTGGCACTCTGCAAGCATCATCCATGGTCCAGGGAACTAATCACAAACTAAGGCTGTTCCTTTTCTATGACCATTAACTCATAGTGAATATCCCACAAAAGACAATTATATTCCCACTTAACGCAAAGTTGAACCCTGAAGAAAGAATAATAACTCAAATGGGTTTCGTCACTCTCCCAGCAGATTTTGCTAGTATCTATACTTGAAAACAGAACAGTTCATATAAATTAAATCAAAGCTAGGATAGCACGATCACTTACACAGCCAGCTATATACAGTGAAAGCATTCAAGAACTCAGCTTCACCTCCACAGATTAGCCTATGGTTAAACAAAGGCTTTTTACCTTAATAGACCCGTAACAGAGACAAAACAGCTTGAGCTCCTACCCGGTGTCTCATCTGACAATGCTTGAGAATCTAGAAAGGGTGGAGTGGCTAATTTTGTTCACAAATTAATACCTGTTGCACAACTAGTACAACATGCCAAGACATGCAATAATTAAGATTTACAAGAAAACCGATCACACACAGCAGAAAACACTACACCCAAGGAAATCCCTAATTTTTAGTAACACCCGACCGAGGTCCTCCGAAATCCACCGATAAGCACAAATTGGACTAGAATTTCACAAGCACGTGATTAAATAGATACATAAAGTTCCAATAATCCAGGCATATTACCATATAAAAAAAAATTAGCAACCAAAAAATGAGAGAGAGAGAGAGAGAAGAATCACGAAATTCCTGAATCAAATGGAACACTGACCTGGAAAACACCAAGAGCGACGAACTGCTCAAGCTTTAGGGTGAGCTGATGCCAGAGCTTCTTCTGGTATAGATCTGCAAGGACATTGTACCAATCGGCGAGCTCCGGATGGGCGTTTCGCTGAGACTCCAAGTACTGTAGAGCCGACATGGTTACCTTATCGATGTTCTCGCTTCTTCTTTTCTTCTTCCTCCACCCCTCTCACACTCTCCGAGAATTCGAAGTGCGAGAAGAAGACCCCAGGAGCAGTCTCGGCGCCACAGGGGGTTCAGTTTACACAGGAAAAGTGTAGACCAAGACAAGTCTTTTACGGGTTTTATTATGGATACACCTGGGTAGAGTGAGTACTCAAATAACCCTCTCTAAACATCTCCGTCTGTCCGTTGAAATATACCACGTGTGTCTTGCTTCAGTACAAAGAAAGGAATAGTTTGGGTTAATAATGGAGCCGCCTAAACTTATCACAGGCCCAAAATCTGGAAGAGATCAAGATGCGGACCTAAGGCCCGCACCTCATAGAACATAACGACGACGACGACGACGCCGAGGTCAGGTACCCTTTTATCAATCGTCGAGCTAGATTCCAAGGACCAAGATCCTCAGATTTTATTAATTAATTATAGTAGTCAGTAATTTTTTTAATATATTATTATTACTATTTAAAATATAATATTTTTTTAACTTTCACTTTCTAATCTAATCACAAAGGCGTCCCTCGTGATTTATTATTTGTCACCTAATATTTCAATTAGAACAATTTATTATTCTTTAAGAAAATATAAACGCCATTTACATCTTTTACCATAATTTATCATAAATTAATCAATGTTGAAAACGTACCTATAGTATTAATATACATTATTTTAGTTCATTATAATTTAAATAGATATTTATTCAAACATTCTTTTTGAGTTCATATATAATCCTTTGTTTAGGTATACTGTCATGTATTCTACTTCGGTATCGTAATATTTGACATAATTCCACGTAGATATCATATATTCCATAAAATCTCATTTAAATACTATATATTATATTTTATTTTATTTCACTTTCGTATCATCTTCTTAATGTTTTTTGTTTTAAATTTTTCATGTTGTTTCTTTTTAAAAAAAAATATACAAAATACCAAAAAAAGAGTATATTTAAAATATTCTCAGTTTTAAGTTCATATTAAAAAATATATTATATATTAAACAAAAAATTATCATTGGAATCATACAAAACTTTAAACATTAATAAAATGTTATTAAAGTAAAACAAACAAATAAATAAAATACATGATAACTAAATGAGATTATTTAAAATACATAATACCTAAGTGTAGTTGTGTTAAATAAATTTTAATTAGATCTCTTCATCATCTATTGCATTTTTGTACTTTTAATTGCTTATGGGGTTCAAAGTTGAAGGAAAATATATAAAGATAAAAGAAGTTATTCTTAAACTCTTGTTAATAATTTAATTGATGAATTGAATTAAAAAATAAATTGATGCACATTGATAGTTAAAATATATATTAAATCATATTGTACAATCTGACAGACACATTTTTGGATAAATGTATTTTTTTTTTAAATACTTTAGTATAAATCATGATAAAATACATGGATAATTTTGATATTTTCTATAAAAAATAAAAAATAAAGACTCATACCAACATAAATAAATGATTAAGTGCCAAGTAATTAATTTTTTTATCAAACAAAGTCGTGGTTTCGTATCTTTACATTTAGTTTGGAAATCTTTATATTATGATTTATAATTTCATGAGAATTTTAGTTTTTTTTTTTAAAAAAATACCTTTATATTAAATAATTTATTTATTTCCTCATAAATTTCCTTTTCCTATAATGTAATATAATTATATAACATACTTTTCTTTTCTAATTTCGTTTAAACAAGGCAATTTATGTTTTACTTCTCTAATATCTCTTAAATAAGGCAATTATGAGCATGTCATTTTCAATTCAGGTAAACATAAAACGTATTATTTTAATTTATTTATTAAATTCTCAATATTTCTTTTTCTAATATATTTTAAATAAGGTAATTAAGAGCAAGTAGTTTTTAGCTAACGAAATCAAAAGACCCATCATATTTCTAATAAGGATTTCAAGTTTTTAATGAATTTATTAACTTCTCCAATATTTTAATCAAGGCGGTTAAGAGAATGTAGTTTAACAAAAAACTACATTTTGTGAAACTATTTCTTTCAAATAGAGTACATATTCCATCCATGATATTATTAACTTTGCTATTTAATTATGACTCTAATAGAATGCATTAATTCTACTCTATAAGCTAGTCTTATTTGGATTACTAAATATTCCTTGGGTTAAAAGTATGATAAATTGTAACACTCCGATTTTTACTAATAAAAAATTTTGTTTTACAATGGAAGTAATATAAGTAAAATAATGGGTGTTACCGCTGTAATTAGCATAAGTCTCATGTATTCAACTATCTTCACATCAATCATAAGGCTAAAACATGTATAGTAGTAGAAGGAAATTATATACAAAAGAAATATTTATAATACAATAATGAGTTTAGAGTTTAACTCCGATTTACAAAACAAAAGAAGGGATACCATGAATCAAGAGTCTAACAAGGTATCCAGGTATATACATGTAACACCCCCAAAATTTACTACTGAAAAATTTCGTTAATTAAAAGAAAATTAGCGGAAGCAAATTAATAAAACGTGAACTTTGGGAGTATTACCGCCACACTTAGTACTAGACCGGTTCACTCATACCGTTCCAGTACCAAGTGCTAAGGCTAAGAAAAAAATGAAATACAGTTTGAAAGGAATTCAACATACACAAATCAGAGTAGCGCATCAAATCGTTTATAAGAATTTAAATCCACCAATGGTGGTTACAGTAACAATATAACATTAAAAACCAGAAATTTAAAAGAGAAAGAGAAAACCCTAACGGTACCGGATAATTCCTTACTCTCTTTCCCGCAACCCACTTGAGTAGCACCTGAAAAGACCTGCAAGGGCACTACCCATTGAATAGGCAGGGGCCCCATAAAGGGAATCCCTTCAGTACTACGGTACTGAGTAACCCTTTAATACCACACTTAAAGACAGGCCCGCATACGGCACATAATGCAAGCTACATACATAATTAATGAGAGGTGCATACATAACAATAACATACATAATAATTTATAAGTCACGATCGATACTTTTGGCCTTAAGCCATGCCATAGTGTAAGATCAATACATTCGGGCCTTAAGCCATTATTCCGTCATCATTCAATCAATCTCATATTTTATATCCATGTGAGTATGAGAACCCCACTATTATAGCCAGTGGACCGGAAGTAAACACACAGGGCAAAACGCCTTTGACCACTATTATTGCCGGTGGACCGGAAGGTAAACACACAGGGCAGAACACACCTGACCACTATTATTTGCCGGTGGACCGGTCTGGCACCAACTCACATGGTGTTCCACTATAAGTGATTAGTATTTTTCCATAACTTTATTCACATACAATACTGGTTTTATTGAGCTCGGGACCCCCACTATTATTGCCGGTGGACCGAAATATATATAAAATCATCATCCAGGGCATAACGCTCCTGGCCACTATTATAACCGGTGGACTGGGATATATAAAGAATCATCATCCAGGGCACAACGCTCCTGGCCACTATTATAACCAGTGGACTGGGATATATAAAGAATCATCATCCAGGGCACAACGCTCCTGGCCACTATTATAACCAGTGGACCAGGATATATAAAGAATCATCATCCACGACAGAACGCTCCTGGCCACTATTATAACCGGTGGACCGGGATATATAAAGAATCATCATCCAGGGCACAACACTCCTGGCCACTATTATAACCGATGGATCGGTACTCAATATCATAATCATCTGGGCCCGACTCATTAATATTCCACTTTCAATAATAGTATCTTTCCTTTCTTTAATCAGCACATCAATCATATTTATTTGCCTCGAACGGGAGATCAATAATCCAGGATACAAAGGTATACCGGTCGTACCGGTGCATATAAGCTACTCAGTACCCTTCAACCACGAACCCAAGGACGCAAAGGTACCCTGGTCGTACTAGTGCATAAAGCTACTCAGTACCCTACCGACAAGGACACCTAATCCATAAGTATGCATACCCCCTAATTAGGTCCGTAGAGTTAGAAAGAGTAAGATATAGGGTCTGGTTGGGGCACAAAGGCACACCAACAAATACTAGAATAATCGTGGACTAAACCACGTCCTTAGGGTAGCGACCCTTAAGGAGTCACCATTCCCGATCTCGAGGTCTTTCACTTTAAGTAATAGTGTCTTAATTAAAGTGATCACGAAAAGCACAATAATCAGATACTTATTCACTTTCAATCGTTCCGATATCATTAATCGTTTCTTATTCAGATGATTATCCAAGATATCACAGAGAAACCATTAATGCCATACTAATTGTCAAATACTCTTACTTGGCTAATCAGCATTATTGAATTATAGTATAATGTTACACAATCTCAAAGACATGTTAGGTACAAATTACTCATTTACCTCTTTCTTATATAATTGCTAAGTCATCCCTTTCTTACTTGATAGATTACCATATTACCCTTTAGGTTGCATAATTACCAAATTACCCCTTATCCAATTTAGGTTATCAAGTTGTCTCCTACACTTTTTAGATCACCATTCACCCCTCATAATTGCTACACTTAACATATCTCCCCTTTGGTTGGTTAGATTACCGAGTTGCCCTTCTCCTTTGTTATAGTTACTAAATTGCCTTTGTGATGGATAAACTACCAAATCACCCTCCTTCATTATCATGATTACTATTTTGCCCTTTTAGTTGGTTAAATAATTATCACTTTACCCTTTAATCGGCTAAATTATCAAATTGCCCCTTTAGTTGGATAAATTACCAAATTGCCCATTCTCCTTTATCATAATTACCATTTTACCCATCTCAATTATTTTAATTGCCATTTTACCCTTTTTAATTATCATAAATCCCAAATTACCCTTCTTCATAATTACAAATATTAATTTACCCTTCTTCATAATTATAATTACCAATTTTATCCTTCTCCATATTTATAATTATTAATCTACCCTTCTCCATCTTTATAATTACCATATTACCCTTCTCCATTATTAAAATTGCCATAATGCCCTTTTATTGGTTAATTTACCAAAATGCCCTCTCTATTACCATAATTATCCAATTACCCCTTTTTAATCACAATTTAATTACCAATTTATCCCTTGTCATTATCATCATTACCAAGTTACCCCTTACTACCGGGTTTACCATAATATTCTTTTATTTACAAAATTACTCTTATACCCCTTACTTTCAAATTACCATAATATCCTTTTATTTACAAAATTACCACAATACCCTTTTTATTTATAAAATTACCATAACATCCCTTTTACTTTACAAATTACTATTTTACCCTTTCACATCCAAAATTACCATCTTTATCTTTCCTTACATAATTACCATTTTGCCCTTCTTTTCCAAAATTACCATATTACCCCTTTACTTATAAATTACCATTTCGCCATTCACTTATACAATTACCATATTACCACTTACTTATGAAGTTACTATTTTGCCCCTCTACTTCCAAAATTTGCCATAATGCCCATTTACTTGAAAAATTACCATAATGCCCTCCTTCATCCAAAATTACTATTTTACCCTTACTTCCAAAATTACCATTCTTACCACTTATAAAATTACTATATTGCCCCTTGACTCCAAAAATTACCGCTTTACCCCTTTCTCCAAAAATTACCATAATATCCTTTTACTTATAAAATTATCATTTGGCCATTTAATCATAAAATTACCATATTATTCTTTTATCTCAAAAATTACCATAATACCCTTCTTTCTCACAACTTACAATTTTATCCTTTTACTTATAGATTATCATTTAACGCCTTTCTTTTTAAATTACCAAATTACCCTTTTACTTATAAAATTACCGAAATACCCTTTTCACTTATAAAATTTCCACTCAACCCCTTTATTCACCATTTTTATGAATTTACCATCATTATATAAAATAATGATATTAGTACTTCATTCTTATCATCTAAGTCAACCAACTTGTCATTATTCAACATAATACTCATTAGCAACTACATACATTAGATCACATACTTCATAAGCATAATTACTAAAATATCCTTAGGCAATAATATTACTCATGCATTAACAACATAATACATCATAAATAAGCAATTAATATTTCCATCAATAATCAACTTCTTCCTTAATTATCATACCTACACATGGCACAAAGGTTATCATACTTTTCCTTTTTATCAAGCAATATAAGCAACCATATATATATATATATATATATATATCATGCTAAGCACACAAACCATGCATAAAATCATACTAAATCCCTAATGTGCTAGCATACATTTTTCCATGTATTTAAGGGAGGATTAATAGTTACCTTAATCCCGCAATTATCAAATCTTACCGGTATCCCGGTTAAAGATTTAAGCTTTAATTAGCAACTCAACACCTAAAATAATATCAACCATTATTATGTTAGAAATAAGAAGTTAAAAGGATAAAACTTTATTAAAATTTACTTAATAATAAAACACTTTGATTAACTATTAATATACCTCAAAATTTAGCCAAATAAGTTCCAAAATAAAAGGGGGAGCTCACGCTGCATGAACAGCGTGAGTCTCATGCAGAAATGAGAGGGGAAGGGTTCGAAGGGGAGGGTGAAGGAAGCAAAATTTGTTATTTTCGGTTTAGGGTCTTTGGGCTAGGAAAGAAGATGGATGGGGGAGGTTTCAAGGCAAGGGAATGGTGCAGGAGTGAAGAGGGGGTGTAGGTGGTGGCTGGGGATGGTTTCACGGCGGCAGAAGGCGGCGGAGACGGCGACGACAAGGCAGCAAAGTTGGCTGCCGAGATGGGTCAAGGTGGAGGGGCTGAGAAGGAAGGAAAAGATGAGGGAAAAAATGAAAAGGTTCAAGGGTTTTTTTTGGCCAACTGATGCATGACGGTGGTAGAGGGGGTTGCAGGGTGTCAGACGGTGGGTTGGGTGGCAGCAGAGGTGGCCGGACGACGGCGGAAGTGGCGGTTGCAGGTGGCTCAGCCGTAAGGAGAAAAATTGGGAGAAAAAGAAAAGGGGTGGAGAATAGAGGAAGTGTAGGGCTCGAAGGTGGCTTGGGGGGGTCTCATGGCAGCGCAGGGTGGTAGTAGGTGGTGGCAGAAGGCGGCGCAGGGGCTGGTTGCGGTGGTTAGGACGGCGGTGATAAAAAAACGGGGAAAAATGGAGGGAGAAGGAAGGAGAGAAGAGGGAGCTCGGGGAGGGAGAAGAGGCTCGAAAAATGTGGAAATGAAGGGCTGGTGAGGGTAAGAAAAAGAAGAGGGTGAGGCAGGGGGGAGCAGGCGGCCGATCGGTGCTGCAGTGTGGTGGCAGGGCTATCGGTTGGCAGGGGAAAGAGAGGGAAGAAGAAGGAAAGGGGGAGAGCATGCGGGGTGTGGTCCAAGAGCCGGTTTGGCTCGAAAAAGGAAAGAAAATGACGGGGGAAGAGAGAGAGGGAGAGGGAGGTAGGTGGCGACAGTTGTAGGGCAACTCGGTGGTGGCAGACATGGGGTCGAAGCTTGCAGGTGGTCGGGCTTGGAAGAAGAAGAAGGGAGGGGAGGTGCGAGCGGCTGGACCGGCGCAGGAAAGATGAGCAAGCCGACCGATCCAGAAAAAAAAAGGAAAGAAGGCTGCGTTTGGGCGGCTGGGCGTGCGCAGGAGAAGGAGGGCTGGGGGAAGGGAACGGACCTGGCCCAACGTGCAAGGAGGGGGGAAAGCAGGCCAGCAGCCTGGCGGCCCAAAGCCAGGAAGAAGGAAAAAAAAGAAATAGGGGAAAGGAGAAAGAAAAGAAAAGGTAGGAAAAGGAAATTAGGGAAAGATGGAAAATTGAAAATAATTAAATTTATAAAATAATAGGATGTAATATTTTTGATAATAAGTCTATTTAATAATTTAATTTAGTATAATTAAATATATGGGCTTAAAAAGGATAATTATAGTAAAATACTAGTTTGAAAATTTATTTAAATAAAATAATATGATAAATAGAAAAATATTTAATTTTATTTTATTAAATACTCTTATCCAAATTTACATACTCTAAAATCTATAAAATAATTAAAATAAATAATTTTAAAAGCTAGTTTTATTGCAAATAAAAGTTATTTATTAAAATATAGGTTTTCGAAATTTTTGGAGTATTATAATACAACTACTGGATAACATTACGCTTCACCCAACACCCAGTACAAATAAGGTCGCTCATCTCCACATAAGGCATCATAGGCAGCATAATCCTCTAGGAAGTCTTTTGAGACCTATACTGTACATAAGAATTAGGGTCTTCTGCTCGTTGAAAGGAGCATCACTCATAAAACGGGTGGTCAGTATGCTATGTACTGAGAAAGGGAACAATATTATCGAAATAGGGATACATTTAGCACATACTTTCACAACAGATAATAGGTATACAAGCATATAGATGAAATATCTCATAAGATAAATAACGATTCAGATCTCTTTATTAGGTATAATCTATTTTCATTCTTTTATATATGCTGAGTGTAGGAACTCCACTATTTTTAAACCAGTGGAACGGCCTAAAGCACCTTTTTAGGGACAACACACATGAGCCACTGTTATCATCCGATGGAACGGGTATGAAAACATTACCTTCTCGAGGCAGAATGCTCCCGAGCTACTACTCTCTCTAATGGAAAGGGATATATATATAAACAATGCATTGGTTCTGACTCATGTACTCTTCCATTTTAAATCATTAGTATCTTTTCCATAGGTTATACTGTTATATTTTCATTTCATATTGATGTGCTAAAGCTGCAAGCGCACGAATTCGTTATAGCATTTCAAGGTCGTATCCCATAAGGACTTCGCAATTGAGTACACATCATAGTATTTTAGTTATCTAAATCAATATGGATCAGGGATATGCAAATGGATAATGATAATAATTATGAAGACTTTCTAATTGTAAATTCTAAAACAATAGAAATGAAACCTAGGATTGAACTTCGGTCTCCAAATTGGTAATCAATGATGAAACAACGTATCCGTCGTAGTTTAATTTGTTAAGTGTGAACAATTGGTCTAATTATATCCGTTAGCCTCTTTTAAGGACTACGAAAGTGTTTGATCTAATTAGCCTACTACTTTCGTGACTCACAAATTAAATTAAATCCATTAAGTGTCACCAATTTTATAGTCCCTAAGAATTAAACATCTTCTTTCGTGATTGCTTAACTTCTTGTTCACATGCTACTTTTCGATAATAATTCCAATCTTTTAGTTGCGGATATTATCTAAGGAGGTTAGATTTCGTCAAATCCACTTTACAACAATTAATCATAGCATATGAAACAATATATATGAACCAAACATACGACATAATACCTCAGTTCGTCATATTAACACCAAAATAGACCTAGTTCAAGGAAAATCAAAAAAATAAATTGCATAATAAGCATAATAACAGTATAAAAATACGAAGAAGAGGAATTAGATTGAATTAACCATAAACCAGAGGAGAACAAAGTCGATTCTGAGTTGATCATACACAAATATGTACTTGAATCTTCAAAAAATCAAACTAATGAAAACAATCAAAAATACATGAAGTTATTGCTCAGGAATGGGAAGGAAAAGTGCTTTGAAATCCCCCCTAAGAACTTCTTAAGAAGTCCCCGAAGTGAACCTTAAATAATCCCCATCATGCTAGGCATGTTTCACAAGACGAATGTGGGATTATCCGTTGTTGCACAACATTCCAGCTCTAGAACAGATGGAAATTTGAACTTTGCACGGTCGTGCAAAGTCTGTAGCATCGACTTCATCAACAAAAATTCTACACGGTCGTGCAATTCGTGCACTGCCTAGCCGTGTGGTTTCTTTTTCTTCGAGAATCACAGACACGTGTTGCACGACTGTGCAGCTGGGTGTGAAACCGGTTGTGTAGCCTTCTCTTCTTGTTTCTTCTAGACTTCTTGGCATATCTCCAACTCTTTTAGCTTCTATACTCTTCTATAAACATGTTGGGTTGACTTACTATCCTTCAAAGTCTTCCATGCTAGGTCATTTGTTCTGAAAACATGCATTTATTTCTTGAATCTGAGCGTTCTTTTGGAATTTTCTGAAACACAAACCTCAAGAAATTAGTAGTGCAAAAAATAGACTAGAACCATAGTAAAATATGTTAAAGAGATTAAATAAAGTTTTAAAGTGAAGGCAAAGATAGGCAAAAATAGAGAAAATATTCACTTGATCACACGATGAGTAGGGGGGCCACTATTTTTAATCCAATGAAGCGGACTGAAACACCTTCTCGGGGCAAAATGCTCCTGAGCCACTATTCTTTCCAGTAAAACGAAGATTAAAAACATCACCTTCTTAGGGCAGAACGCTCGTGAGCCACTATTATTCTTAATAGAACGGGCCCTACTCACGTGCTCTTTCACTTTAAGTGATTGGTATCTTATTCAAGATTAATTTTCAGGCATTGAACACATTAAAGCAGATGGGCACACATCACAAGTCAAAGTCCTTAAGTATTTTCAAACCCTAATTACACACCCTTTAGATTTCATTCTACCATATTGATTATTCCACCACAAATTATATTATCTCATCCTCAAATCTCATCATTATTATCATACCCATAATTCACGGTCTAACACCCACATCGTGCATATACGTTAATAATCTTATTCAAGATTCTATTCACAGAAATACTAAAAATCCTAATTTCATAAGTAGTAATTATTCCTCCCATAAAGTTCACATGATTACGAAGTCTAATAAACAACCTCATAAGGCCAATCATTAGTAACATATCCAAAATCTAAATAACCTCTAGATTTGACACATGGAATGACGACATTAATGTTATAAGATATTATGCCCTAATTACCCATTATTTTATTAAAGGACCTCAAAACAAATGATAATACATCCAAACATTTCTCAGGATATCATTATTATATTAACATCCACTTAGCACATAAAATACCACAATTTCCTTATTATCCTATAGTGACCAAAATATCCTCAAGGACAAACAATAACCTTTATTTTATAAAATCTTATACATTTCACACACATTATTTTCCAAATCCACCAATCATCTCTATACCTCATAAAAATACTTATGCCCATTTATAAAGCTCATTTATCCTGTATTTCATACCATAAGATATATCCCAACAAATATGTCATTATCACAACAAAATCATAATGATATCTCTTACCCATTCATACTTTCTTCCAACATAATATTCATATTATCACAACATATGATGAATGACATATAATAAATCATATAGCAACAACATCACAGAAAACACGCATAACCATATGAGCAAATAACCTAAAAACCTTAAATTCTAGACTTCCTCCTCTGAGATTACTAAAATACCACCTACAAAAAATAACAAATTCCATGGTTAGGCTCGAAGAGATTAACTAAAGGATAAATTAAGGTAAAAAGGGTAAAAAATGAAAATAACCGTAGTAAAATAGAAGCTTGATATGTGTGGATGTGTAGTGGAATGTGTGATGGAGCTATGGTAAACATTTGGTGGTGTTTGGATAATGTTGGGGGTGAAAATAGGGGTGCACGGTCGAAATAGGGTAGTTGCACGGTTGTGTTGTAAGTGGTGCACACCAGGGCCAGAGAAAGGATCATGTACGGCCAGACAGTGTAAAGTGGCAGGGTCGTGCTCGATCACTAGCAAACAGGTCGCAAGTCGAACAGGTGTGCATGGGCGTGCGTCTGGGCCATGTGCAGGCATACGATGGTGCATGGGCAGGCTGTGTTGAGTTGCACAGACATGTGATAGGAAATTTTAGTATTGCACGTCCACTGCTTTGCACCGCCTGGTGGTGTGTAGGTAAAAATAGGGCAGATAAGAGAAGGAAAAGAAGTAGGAAAAAAAGAGAAAGAAGAGGGGGAGGTCGAGGAAAAATTTTTGGACATAAAATGGGTAGAAGGTAAGGCAAAACAAAAGAGGCAAGATTATGTTGAGTAGCTAGGTGCGGGGTGCCCTAGAGACCGATCCATCAGCTAATAATAGTGGTCAGGTGCATTCTGTCCTGAAGTGTTTCCGATCCACCGGCTATAATAATGGGATTCCCGCACTCATATGGATATGATTCGAAAGATGATGATTGAATAATGATTAATGAATGGCTTAAGACCAAAAGAGTTACTTTCATCATCATGATCTATTGATACCTATCTCTCTCTTGGTATGTTATGGTATTGTTAAGTGAATGGGCCTTGTGCTATGCATGTCTTCTTATATGAGGTGTTGCATGGTGTATTATTCCTTAAGATGCTTATGGTTATCCCTGTGCATGCGCATGTTATCGTTTTATGTTGGTGTGTATTATGTGTTGCATGTTGGCCCTACCTTTTAGTTTGGTATAAAGGGTCACTCGGTACCATTATATTGAAGGGTTTCATTTGTGGCCCCCTGCCTATTCAATGGGTAGTGACCCTTACAAGACTATTACATGTGCTATTCAAGTGGGCATCATGTAAGAGTGTAAGGATTGTCCGGGAATGATTCACGGTTTCTCTTTTACCTTTTTATTTCCATGTTAAAATGATCTCTATTATTGTAACCACTAATAGTAGGTTTTATTCTTGTAAAGAATTTATTGCACTACTCTGATTTAAATAAAGTTTGAGTTTGAGCAAATTGTATTTATTCTCTTAGCCTTAGCACTTGGTACTAGAAAGGTAGGAGGAAACCGATCTGGTACTAAGTGTGGTAGTAACATCCTCAAAATTTATTGTTTTTGCTTTTTTCTTCCGCTAATTTTTAAATAAAATAAAAAATATTCAGCTGTGAAATTTTGGGGTATTACAGTGTTACACTAACTTGATACAATATTTGTAACACCCCAAAAATTTTGTAGCCTTTATTTTTGGATGTTAAACCTTTATTTAAAACATACCCTAAAACTCTAGCTTAAACTATTTTAATTAACCTTTGATCTATAACCCAAAAAAATTATTAAATAATTATCATGATTATTTTTACCAAATTTCTTTTTTCTTAAACCCCATCCTAAACAGATTAATTTTTCCCAATTTTTTTCTCCTAACCAGGTACCTTAACCTAACCAAACTATACCTAAAATAAAATAAATCCAACCATAGCCTAGTCAAACCCCCAGTCATTTTACTCCTCATGTTACCCATCTATCATCCCATTTTCTTCCATTGGACACTCCCCCATATCTCCCTTCATTTTGCATGCATAACCCTTACCTCTCTATCGAGCCATCACCACCCTCAACCAGCTATAATACTCCTACTTAATCTACATTTTTCATTTGGTTTTTCCGTAGCTCAACACCCTCACCACGTTCCTTCCGTATCCTTTCTTTTTCTCCATCCATTCACATCCTCACCTAATAACACCACCATCGTGACAAAACTCCTTCCCTACTCCCATCTTCTTATTTCCTTCTCATTCTCCCCACCCAAACAACCCCCTATTTTTGGTTTCATCAATCCCCAGTCGTGTACCTCACATAACACCGCCACTATTCCTCATAAACTATCACCAATTATCCCTTGTTTCCCTTTTACTCCCCCTCCTGACCTCCTCTGGTCCTTTCCCCAACAACACCCAGTAACCCCATTTCCCCTCGTCGACTTCCATTTGTGTAGCATATGCCCTATTCAAACCACCACCTCCACAACCTCCTCCATAGCCGACCATCACTAGTAACTACCACCATCGCACCATCCCTTAGTTCCATTACCTTTTCAACCTCTCTTCTCCACATTTTCCCTCCCATGTAGCGTGAGTTGCTCACATAACCTTGCCCCTTTTATGTCAAACACTCCATTATCACCCACAACCACCACCACCACCTAATGCTAGCTCCATCCTTCCAAACCTGCCTTCCCATTCACTCTCCACCCAGCCACTATCCTCGTATCCAGCCTCCACCTCGGCCAACACTAACAACAACCACCCCTTATCCCTTCCTCTCTCATGTGGAGCCACACATGCCCTTCCCCTTATCCCTGTATGTGTTGTGTAGCTTCCCTGCATTGGTGCCCCCTTTGTTGCATGGCCAACTCACGCAACCCAACATTTATTGCATGAGTGACTCACATTGGCTACCCTTGGTTGCATAAGTCCACACGATTGCTTGGCTTGATTTTATTTTTGGTTAAGTGTTTTGTTTTAGGTTGTGACTAATGTGGCTGTGACTAATGTGTTTTTGTTTTTGTTTTTGTTATAATTATGATTTATTTTTAGATATAAGAGGATGATTAGTGGAGCTTAATAAATTTTACTAAGTTGCTCATATTTTGTGATTTTGCCAGAAATCGGGTAGCCCATATGCTTTTCTAAAATGTTAAATATCACATGATAATATATTAGGTTTTTATGTATAAACTGTATTAAGCATGTTTGTTACGTGTCATTATTTACCCAACAATGCTAGTAAGAAATTTGATAAAATGGAGCATGCTAATTTGTGTAAATATTATGTGTAAAAAATAATGTTAAAATGGATTTAATGTTGAGAATAAATTATGTATGACATGTATGTGTAATATGATAAGTTGAGCATGCTTAGCCCTAATTTTAGTATGATTATTATCATTATATAACCTAGGGGTATTTTTATTTTTTCACGCATATCATGATATTTATTCAGATAAGTATGCCTAATATATATTATTTAATATTGAGTATGGATAATAATGTGATTTTTGATGACTTAGATCCACATGTTTGGGTTTTAAGTGTTAAGTCATGTGTAGGGACAAGATGGCCATTTGCCATGTATGGTAATTTACCTACATGCTAAAATATTTAAGTTATTGTATTTTATTATTTTTCATGATAAATTATCAAATACATTGAAATTAGTGTTTAAAATAGATGATAATGTTGAATTTATGGTCTCAAGATAATCTTGGTTATTTTTAGCCTAATGTGTCTAAATGCTAATAATTGAATCTAATATGGCCTTAGTATATTTTTAGATTGACCTTAGTGTTGAATTTAATTATGGTTAACTTGAACAATTAGAATTGAATAACAATGGTAAGCTGAGGAAATGGATCCGCCTATTATCGTGTAGTCTTGTAGTCACTTCAATAAAATATTAATATTTAAAGTGAAAGACCTTAAGATAAGAGATGGTGGCTCTTTAGAGGTAACTATACTAAATACATGGTTTACCACACTATTTGATTTAAATTTTTGTTGGTGTGCCTTCATACCCTAGCCAAGCCATATATCTTACTCTATTTAGTTTTGCAAACTTCTTAGAGAGCATACATATGTATAGATTTTGTGTCCTTGTCAATATAGTAATGTACAACCTTCATGTGCTAGTACGGATAGAGTATTTTAGTGTCCTTGGGTTGCTAGTTAGCAGGATATTGTATAGTCTTTTGTGCACCAATATGATCAAAGTACCTTAATGTATCCTATATAATATGATCTATCCTTGAGCAAATTAAAAATAGAAGTAATAATGGTTGGCTTGAGTTAATTAAGGGATTCGTTTGGTAGTAGTCTTCGTGCCTCCCAGTGGTTCGATAGTAGCCTTCTTACCTACTTGTAGTTAGATAGTAGCATTCTTGCTTACCTATGACCAACAATTGCTTTCATGCTGTACCTATGGTGTTATGGAATTTATTGGTCGGATGTTGGGTTTTTAAGCTATCATTATGAATGTTATGGAAATTGGGTTGATTTTGATACAAGTTATCCCTACTTCAAAGAGCATCACTTGTATACTTAGTCTATAATTTAAATGAATTCGTACGAGGAGCATGTGGCCTCGACATAGTTATCGTATTTTAGCTAGTGCATGTGTACTTCAGTATTTCATATCATGTCATGTTGTGATACCTTCTATGTGTTTTATGTGATCTTTGCATATTTAGTTTTGGATAGTAGGTTACTTGGTATCATTGTAATGACGAGTTCCATTTCATGGTCCTCTACTTATTCAATGGGTAGTGGTAATTTTGTAGGTTAGCTTATGAGATCAGTTGAAAGCTAGCACTTTGAGTTGAGAGTTAGGATTATTAGGTGTCCTATTCGGCATATGTTGATCCGGATATTCCTAGACTCTTATGTCATTCTCTGTTTCCTTTCATTTGAATTGATGTAACCATTGATCGTGTTTGTTTTATCAAAACCATCTTAATTTGCATTGTAATCTCTATTTTGTTTCTTATAATAGTGTCCTGATTTAAGTGGAGGAACATTTTAGTCTTAACACTTGCGGACACATCATGCATTTTTATTATTTTAGCTTCTATAATTAACTCTTAAAATGAATTTTTTAAGTGCTAAATTGGTGGTGTTATAACATTAATACAATCACTATATATATATAATAAGCTAAAAAAAATAAGGCAAAAAAGCATAATAAGCTCTTAGCCAAACAATATTTTCAGCATTTGACATGTTTAACACTTTACATGGTTTTGGTCATTATTTTTACATGCTTAGCAAAATCAAGATTCAAAAAATGAATGATGAACTAGAAATCATAAGATTTCACGTGATCTCTTAAACATGCCTAAACTCCAACCACACATGGGGTAACATTGCCATGCAACATACATCAAAGTTTAGGACTTTAAACTAGCATGATTTATGGTATAACTTAAGTATTTTAATGTTCTCTATTGTATAACAACATAGATGCTTAGAAATACATAAATTCCTAGTAGAACATGCTTATTACTGAGGCTGAAAAAGTAAACACATAGCACATAAATTCTATTAGCACAAATCCAAGCCCTTGATTAGAAGTAAGAAAACCTCTAAGTTGTGCACCACCACCAAGTTTCCTGGATCACCTTTACAACAAGATATAACCAAGATTCAAAAATATCATCAAAACAAAAAAGAAAGGAGAAATGGAAGAGATTGAAGGAAAAGAGAAATAAACCCTTGGTCTTGAAAATAAAGAGTGTAAACAAGGATAATCAAGTTTTCGCCTCCACCTTTCACTAAACCTTAACTCTTAAACACTTAATTCAATTACTAAAGAGTTATGATAAATAAAATTGGGAAAAAAAGAAGCAAGAAAAGAGAGGAGATGAAGATAATAGGTCTTGGGTAGCAATGAGGGAAAATTGAGAGAAAGGAGGGAAATAGTAAGAGAAATACTTAGGATTTTTTGTGGAAATGAAAGACTTAAATGAATCGTGATGTGTATAGAAGAATAAAATCCAAACAAGTACTCTCTCTCCCACTCCAAATATAGCATGAAAAAGTGGAACCATGGGGGGATGTTAGCTTGAGAAACACTTGACTCAAAAGTTGTTTAGAAGGGTGAAGTTGTAAGAGGGTTACGTAGAAAATGTAAGGAGGTGATTTTAATTATATTTTTTTGGTTGATGAAGTAGTACAATCCCAAAAATTTGATCAATAATCAAAGGGGTTGTTGACATAAGCTTATAGAGATTAAAGGTTGACCACACATATTTTTAGATAATTTAATTGAGTAGAAAGTCAACGAAATAGATATTTATTGAGATAAATATTGAATGAATCTCCAAATTAAAGAACAAATAGGAAAATGTGTGAAATAATTTTAGAAACCTAAATATATGAAAATATTTGGTAAAAAAATTAGTTTGAAGCCCAAAAAAATTAAAACAAGTATGATCAAATAAAATAGCTAAATATGTAATCGAGTTTATCCTCAATTTAACTAGTAACTATTTGAATGATGAAATACCCACATTTGAAAATGATGGGATTATTCATCAATATTATGATATTTTAGAATTATTTATGAGCTAATTACCTAAGAAACTTAAGGTTAGAAAAAAGAGGTATTACACTTCTTAATAACTATCATTCGACTCAAAATAAAAATTATTCTTCTTCTTTATTTTAATGACCATGGGGTTTGTAGGTTTGGGTTTGTTCATGTATCAATTTCTTGATATAACAAGGTTGTGGATGATTTTTATAATATAATCGACTAAAAAGAGATTTTTATTTTGTCGTAAAGGCTTTCTTGATACAAAAACGTGCGTCAATCATAAACAATTATCCATGTTTATTTTTTATTTTGGTTATAGTGTTATCTCACAATTTTTTAATTATAAAAAATATAAGGACCAAAGCAGGGTCATTCAAGTTCATCTTCCTCCTCTCCTCGTTCGATTCATACCATCCCAACATTCTCAATGTCCATCATGCTTATATTCGATCAAACTCTCCACTCTTCTTATCAAAATTGAATCGCATCCACCATATGTTCTTAATCGATGAAATCAAACTTTCGTACTTAACCATCTTCTTCATTTTTACAATTCCCATCTCTTTTTATACATTTTCTATATTTATTTATTTTCCTTTTTATTTGAAGTTAGTGGTTGTTGGCTCAGCTAAAAATTTCAATTGTTTCCTGTCATGCTTACTCAGCAGTCATTCCCTATTGTTCCGTTATGTTATTATTATACAACCAATACTTATACTAGACTGACTTTAGTGTGATTATTGTGGTTGGGAGAACAAAGCAAGGAACAAGGGATTCGAATTTAGATTAGAGAGGGATTTTATCACAAGAGATAGGATGGATCAAAGGGAAGCATCAAAGACTCTTACTCAGATGGCTCTATATTATGATTATGTTTAAAAAAAAATACAAAGGTTAATAATAAAAATACCCAAGTTTATAACATTAAACATTTAAATTCATAATGGATAACATCTATGTTCATCACATAGAAGACTTAGGTTTATAGCATGAAACATTCGGATTCATAACATTAAATACTTATTTTTATGGTGGATAACACTCATTTTCATTATATAAAACAAATACATTCATCCCATATGGTTAATAACATGGAAGCCTTAGTTTCATAACATTATACACTTATGTTTATAACAAAAAACACCCATGTTTATCATAAAAAGCATATAGGTTCATTATATATAGTTAATAACATAAAAAACTAAGGCTCATAACATAGAACATTTAGATTCATAATATTAAACATCCAAGTTGATAACATAGAACACATAAGTTCATTATGTAAAATTCTTAGGTTCATTACATAAACCATTTAGGTTCAAGATATGTATATATATATATATAGACACCCACACAATGCCCACATATATTAATTGCATAATTATAAAAATGACCCCATATTTATAAATAAGAGTTATAAAATTATAAAAAAATTACTCTGTGTTCATCATACTTGTCGGATATATCCATAAAAAAAAGTTATAAAATTTATAAAAAATGACCTCGTGTCTATGAATTAAGAATCATAAAATTATAAAAATAACCCTGTATCTATAAATAAGAACTATCAATTATAAAATTGATCCCATTTTTGTATGTGTGTATTATAAATTATAAAAATGATTCTATGTAAATAAATAAATCATATAAAATTACAACAAATAATCTTGTGGCTAAATAAAGTTATAAAGTTATTTAAAAAAAATAGATATGGCTGCACCTTACAAAGTGTTCCCACCACCATGATATAAGAATTGGTGTTATCCTTTCAAGGCTTTAATAGATGATATTGACAAAGATATGCCAAGTTATGATATTTAATTTGACAATAATGATATTTTTCTACGGAAAAAATATGTTGATTTTACCACATGATTTGTTTAACAAATGTATGTCAAATTATTTACTCATATCAAATACGCCTCCATGTATATAGCAATAACATTCTTTCCCTAAATAATTATATATTATTATTGTCATGCTTACTTATTTGTTGTTTTGTAACTTTATAGCTTTACGTGTTCACACCCACAATCGCTGTACTAAAATGGCAGTTTTGTTTAGTAATGATTATTTTCTCTCCTCTTTCCTTAACTTTTCATATTAACTTTTTGTAAATAAAAACATTTTGTACTACTACTCCCTAGAGGTTTGAGGTTCTCCGTGAATGTCACTAACAAACATCGCAATATGATTTTACACATTGTTACACTAAAATTACCTTTAATTTTATGAATATACATATGTATCTTGTGGATTTAAATGGATAGCAATTAATGTATTTTAGTGTAGTACTTTATTTTAAGTATGTTATTCATAAAAGCACAGGAAAGATACACCCATTACCCATGACTTTTTGATATTTTTCTTCTTATATATTATCATTTTGTATTATTATTTGTTCTTCTCGTACATCATAAGCGTGCACATATATTCACAATATAACTAAAACAAATTACTCAATACTTCAATACATTGCATTTTTTTTTCAAAAAAAGAATAACGACTACTTTTGAATCAGGTCCGATCTTCGCACAATTAGAAACTAAGAATTAATATATTTACGTTACCTTCTGCAAAGTGGAGCGCAGCGTCGTCATCATTTCACATCGTTTTCCGCCTTTTCCTTGAGTTTTGCTATTCAAATTTATCAATCAGTAATATCATTCAACTTTTTTCCTAGTCGTATCTGAGAATGATGACAGCAACAAGATAGGCATTAGTTGGTCCAACCCCACCAACACAACCAACCAATAATTACAATACTCCGTCACTTTGATGCGGAAAAAGATGATACCCGTTGCGTGGTATGACTTGTATTAAAAGCAACCAAAACCTCGCCTTTCTCCAACACTTCTATAACAAGGAGATTCAAGATCTACAAAAAAACAAAAAACAAAACAAAACAAAACAGACAAAAAAAACACAAGCAATCGAAGAAGAAGGAAGAGAAGAACAGACACAAGCAAGAATCTACAGTTGAGAATGGCATCAGTAATGAGAGCAAAAATGACTACTTCAGTAAGTATTCTTCCCTCAGTCTTCCTACTTGTCCTGCTGCTCTCAACTTTAATTACCTCGGCATCAGCTCGAGCTCACCCTGCACACTCGGCTACTGCCCAGTTGCATAGAACGAAGCGAAGCACCAAGACCAATCAGCCCCGCCGCCAGCACCTGCACCACCATCATAAACGACATAAGCATACATGGAAGATGCAGCCATGGATGAACCACGGAAGTTCGCGTGGTAATAAGGAACACCTTGTCAATCCATCCATCAGGCAGCCATATTTTATGACCCAAAACCTGCCTTTGTAATGGATGAATGATGGTTCTTGCTTATTTCAGCACTGTGATTTTCATTGTAGTAGGCATAGTAGGAGTGCTTGGTTTGCCTTTCTTCAATATCTCGAGTATTCAAGGCATAGAAGCAGCGGCAAAAGAATGAGGTAAAAACGCAGCATACATGCCACTTGGGATTGTGAAGTTTCAATATAAAAGAACATATTATTACTACTTCTAGTGGTACATTTTTAAGCCGTTCAGAGGCTGCTCTCACTGTGTCCTCGTGCATCTTCGTTGTTCTCTTCTTTCTATCCCACCAATTTAATTCTGCCAACAAGGAAAAAGAAAACAGAACCCCGGGGGGGGGGGTTGGCAGAATTCACTCTGCAGATGTCAGTAATAGTTGCAGTTCCCTGGCTTCTGATCATAGGATAAACAGGAACAACCTAAGTTGGCAGATCATAATAAATGAAAGAAAAAATAGTAACAGAACAAGGCATGTATGTGCTCCTTATCAAAATGAACCGGTCACCAGAATTCACTCTGCAGGTGTCAGTAATAGTTGCGGTACCCTGGCTTCTGATCATAGCATAAACAGGAACAACCTAAGTTGGCAGATCATAATAAAAGAAAGAAAAAATAGTAACAGAACAAGGCATGTATGTGCTCCTTATCAAAATAAACCGGTCGTCAGAATTCACTCTGCAGGTGTCAGTAATAGTTTCAGTTCCCTGCTTTCTGATCATAGCATAAACAGGAACAACCTAAGAATTGTCACCACTTCGCAGCTAATCTAGCAGACTCAAATACACGGTATTAGTTAGGTGTTCAACAAGATCGATGAAAGAAGAAATAACCATGAACATAACACAGACATCAAAACAACACATGGGGCAGCTTGCTGTGTTCACAACCAGCAAGAAATTAGTTCTGTGCAAAGGTGTATCAAATGCTTAGCAAACTTACGCAGCTTAAGTGTAAGCTCCTTTCTGTTACTACCATTCTCGAGTCAATTTCTAACCACAATGTCCCCAACCCAATAGTGGCGCCACATGAGTTCAAACTTAGGAGCAAATACGACAGACAGGTGCCCATCTATTGGGTGATTGGTGCTTAGAGGTAAATATAGGAACCAAAATGCTCGACCGATCCCATCCAATTACAGGTGAAAGCCGCTGTAATTATAATATAAAAAATATAGATTGGACCAAATCAATCGTCCTTAAGCTTTTGGATGAACCGGTTATTTGAAATGAATCACACTATTGACCAAAAAGTCTGGAGCTTGAGTCCCACCTCCCTCAACATCGTCAAAAGAAAAAATGTTGAAAGCACAAGGTATGCAGTAGGTCGATCTTAAATCCTACGCTTAAAACCTGAAAGAGCCAAAAGGCATGAATGCAAATTAAAAAGTCATCTCCCAAATGAAGCTTATTAGTGTGAGGGGTATCCGAATTCAAATATAAAAAATATAGATTAAATCGATTAGCTTAAGCTTCTAGATTCATTGACAAAAAAAGCTAGCCAAGCGTTTAACAACTAGACCTACTTTCCTTATCTCTCCCCATAACATACTAATCAGTTAAAAGCATGACGGGAACAGATGCTGACGGCAAATAACAAAATGCTGATAACGTCGCCAACGTAGCAATCAGGTGTAAATCTGGATCACCATCCATATCAGTACCCAACCTTTTTTCTTGTTTCGTGTGCCATTTATTTGCAAGGGGGTAAGGCAATGCTTCAGTTGGTACAACTAACTCATAGCAAAACGTTCCATCATAACAGAATGGGAACTTTGGTGGGGGAGGGGCATCATTCACAAAGACTACTGTTTCTTGCTATCTTCAAGCATATGCTCATGACAAGGATATAGAAAGGAAACCACTCAATAAAAGTAAAGAAAGATAGGTTTTAATCACCGATGAAAAATACTGTACTTAGCTCACATATGCAATACATTCTTCTAGCAAATTACGAATGTTATGTTCAAGGGAACTCAATGATGGAGAAATTGAGCAATTTGGTGGTTGAGGGCCTAATGTAAGGTTGAGAGAAGAGAAGAGGAAATTGAGAAGGAGATCGGGATAATCCCTTTGGATTAATACTATTCAGCTAATCGTACCAAAATAATAAGTCTAAGACCCCTTTATATAAGCTAAGGGCCAACAAAATAAACGATGACTAATTTGTAAATAATACTAATTACTAGATAAGATAAAACTGAAATAAGATAATTACGAAGGTAAATAGTAACACTAGATAGTAAAGAATAAAAATTAGGAATAAAAAATAGGAATCTAATTTTTATTCCTACACTTATACTTATTCCTATAGAAATTATCTACATCATTCTCCCTCACTAGGAAAGAACTCGACTTCGGCGAGTGAGATCGATGAAAATCATCAAGTAATGCTGGAGCCATAACTCGAAGATTATCCTCATGAATATAAGTGGCATCACAATCCGGATGGTTCTTCCAGGTGATCCAAAATCGGCAAAAATCTCCTCGAGAAGCAACATACTCCACATCATCAATAGAAGGAATGGAATCTCATCCGTGGGCAACTGAACAGATGACACCATTGACTCCTTCAAACCTGCAGACACACTAGAAGGCATGATAGGATGCTCAAAGTTGCCACTGTAAGGTGACAAATCACTCATATTTAAACCAAGACTAATGCCTAAATCATCGGGTAGATCTAGTATATAAGCATTCGGTCATTATTTTTTCAAAATCTCATACAGGCTCATAGCACGCACATGTAACTTTTTAGAACATCCTTTTGGAAAACGTTCTAGACACAAGCATACCATAACAAAGTCACCTTCATTAAAACCCTTATCTCTACGATGCAAATCAACAGCAAGTTCATAATACACATTACTCAACATAATCTTACGCCTACTCTCATCATGCAAGGAATGTATTATATGATTAGCAAAAGACTTAGCAAACGTACACACATGCATGTGGGGACAGGGGCCAAAGTCAACAGAAGCACGAGGGACATAATCATAAATAATTTTAAAAGGACTATTTTTCGTAGACTTATTAGACGCATAGTTATAAGCAAACACAGCTGTGGGTAACACTAAATCCCAAGTACGAGGTCGATCTCCAATAAGACAACGAAGAAGGTCACCTAAACCTCAATTTACCACCTCAGTCTAACCATCAGTCTATGGATGATGGACAGTAAAAAACTTCAACTGGGTTTTACTAAGAGTCCACAATGTCTTCCAAAACCAACAAACAAACCTAGAATCTCTATCAGATACTATAGAAGAAGGAAGACCATGTAGTCTGAATAGCTCACGAAAAATCAATCTAACAACGTGAACATCATTGAAAGTCTTACTACAAGATATTAAATGGGTCATCTTAGAGAACCTATCTACCACGACAAGAATCAAGTCATGGCCTTTGGATGTTTTGGGATAGCCAGAATAAAGTCCATGTCAAAATCCTTTCATGGTTTATGAGGAACAGGTAAAGCAGTATATAAACCCATGTTTTGCTTCCTAGTTTTAGCTAATTGACAGGTACGACAATAGGATACAATACAACTCTTTTAACGTCTTACTGCCATGAAGGCCAATAAAAACGATCACGTACCAAGGTGATGGTACGATCCATACCGAAGTAACCAACAAGGCCACCAGCGTACAATTCCCAAATAAGAAAGTCTCGATATGAGGATTGGGGAATGCATAACCTAAAGGCTCTAAAAAGATATCCATCATGAATGACATAATCAACGAATTTATGACAGTTACTATTAGAGACTTCCTAATAAATATGACCGAAATCAGGACAGAAAGAGTAATCGTCCTTCATTTTATCAAAATTAGTAGCCCCAATATTCTATTGCTGAAGGACAACACCTATCCTACTAAGAGCATCAGCGACCCTATTCTCAGCACATGAACGATGTTTTAGGACGAAAGTATACTCTCCTAAGAACTCAAGCCATCTAGCATACTTCTTCGGTAGTTTTCGCTTTGAGTGCAAATATTCTAGTGCTAGATGATCAAAGTAGACCACAAAATCTTGGAGTAAAAGGTAATATCGCCAATGATGGAGGGACTGAACCACAACATATAACTCCTTAAAGATGGATGGTGTACTTTTGTTTAGACGTGTTAAGTTTCTCACTAAAAAATGCTATGGGATGTCCTTCCTAACCTAATACTCCTCCTATGCATGTCTCGCAAGCGTCACAATGAACCTCAAATATCTTACTAAAATTAGGATGCCTAAGTATAGGGGCCTTAATCATACATTCCTTAATTTCTTGAAAGGCTCTAGAGGCTTTAGGAGTCTACTGAAATGATCCCTTCTTTAAATAGTTAGTGATGGGGACCATAATGGAGCTAAAATTGCGGACGAACCCACGATAGAAGGAAACTAGGCCGTGGAAGCTACGCACTTCTATAACAGATTTCGGTTCTGGCCACTTGCTTTCTCAAGGTTGGTAGAAATTTCTTGAGAGAAAACAATGAAGCCTAGGAAAAGAACTTGAGATTAAAGGAATGAACATTTCTTAAGGTTAGCATAAAGCTTGGCTTCTCGCAAAGTAGTGAAGACTTATCTAAGGTGGTCTAAGTGATCCCCCTTAGAATTACTATAGATCAGGATGTCATCAAAATAGACAACGAGAAATTTCCCTATAAATGGCTGTAGGATGCGGGTCATAAACTTCATGAATGTGCAAGGGACATTTGATAACCCAAAAGGCATAACTAACCACTCAAAGAGTCCATACTGTGTCTTAAAGGTTGTTTTCCACTCATCTCCTATTCTAATAGAAATCTGGTGGTACCCACTACGTAAGTCAATTTTAGAGTAATAACTAGAGCCAACTAGAGTGTCTAACATATCCTCTAGTCCAGGGATAGGAAACTTATACTTAATCGTTATTTTTTTAATGACTCTACTATCCACACACATTCTCCGAGATTCGTCCTTCCTAGGAGTGAGTAAGGTGGGTACTACATAGGGACCCATACTATGTTTTACAAGTCCTTTTTTTAAAGAGTTCCTCAACTTGCCTATTCAATTCAACACGCTCATTAGGGTTCATTCTATGATGGGGAAGGTTAGGTAACTAAGACATAGGAATAAGATCAATGGCATGTTGAATGTCTCTCATAGGTGGTAACTCCTTAGGTAACTCTTCAGGAACTATATCAGAGAAGTCACCCAACTATGTTTTAAAAGTCTTTTTTTTAAGGAGTTCCTCAACTTACCTATTTAATTCAACACGCTCATTAGGGTTCATCCTATAATGGGGAAGGTTAGGTAACTGAGACATAGGAATAAGATCAATGGCATGTTGAATGTCTCTCATAGGTGGTAACTCCTTAGGTAACTCTTCAGGAACTATATCAGAGAAGTCGCCCAATAATTTCCGAATCTCAGTGGGAATGGGTGAAGTGGAATTCAAAGACACCTCTTGAGCAACTATGGCAAACAGGAAATTTGTTTTCCCGCTTTCCTGTTGAAAGATACTGGGGGTGATGATTTGAATCCTATTCATAGGAGTTTCCTTGGGAGTAGAAGTGGATTTAGGAGGTGAAGGATCAGATAGCTTTATAGGGGTAAGAATGATACGCTTTCCCTTAAAGAAGAAATAATGAGTATTGGGTTGGCAATCAATCTTAACTGAATGATCATAAAGCCAAGGTCTGCCTAAGAGAAGATGGGCTACATCCATGGGAAGCACGTCAAAATAGAGATCTTCCTTATAATGTGGGCCTACGTGGGAACTAGGCATCTTTGGTCAACGGGAAGAGTGGTCTTGTTGACCCAAGCTACTGTGAAAGGATTAGGATGAGGCTCAGGCTTCAAGTTTAGTCTCTTTATGGTGGCTTGAGATACGACATTAAAGGTACTAACGCCATCTATGACCAACTTAGCAGATTTCCCGTTACACCTAAAGAAGGTGCAGAAAATGGAAGTTCGTTTCCACTCATTGAGATGGGTGCCTTGAGATAGAACACATCTAATCACATTACAGTGCTCTTCTAGATGAGGGTTGAAAGTCCCAACAAGGCTACAATGTCGGGTGTTATCCTCTTCTAGTTCCTCATCTTCACTTGAATAGTCACATAGGTCAACTATAAGATCCTCAATAGGTGGCTCATCTCCCTCATGCTCTAGGATCATAGTACAGTGGGGACAACGGGATGCAATATGCCCTCTTTCATGGCAGTTATGACATTGGATAGAGTTAGCATCTGACTGAATGGTGTTGAATCGACTACCGAGAGTAGAATTATAAGTGTTGGCTTGGGAAACACTCTTAGAGTTAGACTTGGAGGATGTAGGAGTAAGAGACTAGGTCTGAGGTGAATCGTTAGAATAAGAAGATGAATATCAAGTGGAGAAGCGTTTGAATCGCCTTTCAAATTCAAGAGCCGGCTTGAAAGCATCTTGGACACATGTAAAGCCATGAAGCTTAACATCTTCCCTAATGGACTCCCTAAGACCATTAATTTACCTAAAGAGGGTAATGTTGGTAGGTTCAGAGTAGTCACACCTTACAGAATAGTCCTCAAACTTCTAGGTATACTTAGAGCCACTAGAGGAAGATTGTTTAAGGTTATACATTTGCTCTAGGAGTTTATTCCTATGAAAAGTAGGAAAATAATTTTCTTTCAGCTTTTCTTTCATAACGGCCCATTGACGAATAGGTGGCTCTCCTAAACGATTCATCTGGGTCTGGACCACTTTCCAATACCGCTTTGCAGCTCCAGAGAGCTTCATCATAGTAAAGCGAGCTCTCTCTATGTCGCTCATATTATAAAATTTGAAATAATCCTCCATTTCTACTAACCAATTAGTAAAAAGGTTTGAGTCAAGAGTCCCATCATAGGAGTTTACATTAACTTTGACTTTCTGAGTAATTTCGTCCTCATATCTATGATATGGTTACCTATCATGATGATTGGGATGTCTACGATTCCTATAGCTAAAGGGTGTCACATCATCCTCAAGGGTTTTCTTATCTGAATCATTGAAATTGGGTGGGTCTATGAGACCTTGAGACCTAAGGTTTCTATGGTGTGGAGGAACGTAGCCAGGGGTTTGTTTATGGGAACCAAGAACACTACGATTAAAGTCAGCTAAATTAGGATAAAGAAATATGGGTTCCCTAACTAATTGAGGGTCAGGCTCATCCATGGGGCGCTTTTCCATCATTCTTTCTACATTCTTAGCTAACTTAATAACTAATTGTTCTAATTGGTCCATATGGGAAGGGTCGGACCAATCTTCTGACCCTTGAATCTTGGAAGATGAAGGCATTTTTTTTAATAATGTCTACTAACTTCGGTAGAAGATGCACATGTATGGCAACACTTGTGTGGTGACCCACGATTCCTCTTCTACTACGTTAGTCTTCCAATTAAGAAGGTGGAACAAGGTTCGCCTAAGTACCCTCAAATCTTTCGGCAATTTAGGCCTTAGTGACAAACTTTCGCAGGATAGCGACCACTTTGTTTCTAAATTTTTATTTATTTCTTTTTTTATAAAGAAGATATTATAAAAGAAATAATCATAATAAATTAACATATAAATATGAAAGATAAGATAGACGCTAAATAATAAAAGACGATAAACCTACCCTATGCACGTCATAAACATAAGAATATTAATAAAAGAAACTAAATTAGATAAACGAGTATCTTGAATTTAAAAAAAAAAAACAATGAAAGATAATATTAATGCCGAACGCTTTTTTTTTTTTTTTTCAAAATAAGGACCTAGGCAAATACACTAAATAAACCAAATAATTAAAATAAAAATCAAGTTTCAAGTGAGAAATTACAACTTTTATAAACCAAAGAGTCTCTGCCAGGACTCTAAATTTGATTGCAACCAGACGACCACTGGAGAAGCAAAGATCGGAGAACACTGGCGAGGGTACTACAACACATGACGCATGCCGATGACAGCTGGAGGACAACAAATTGGGGTTGTTGGTCAATTTTCAGTTAGGGATTCGGTTTCTAGGGTTAGGGCTTCAATTTCAATCCTACTCAAATTGGTTGTAATCGACTCAATCAGACTTTGATTTAGGGTTAATTGAGGCTGAATGAGTTTGAAACAGACAAATTAAGTGTCGATTGTGGTGAGATCGACTGATTTTATGGTAAATTTGACGAATTAGGGGCACAATTCAGGGTTCTTTGGCAGCTAGGGTTGGAGGCCGAAATCCAATGATTCGGGGGGTTTATGTGGGTTGAATTGACGGGATTATGCTTCGAATTGGGCTAATTGGGAGTTGAACCGGTTGATTTGTGGTGGGTTGCAAAATTTGGGGCTACGGGTGGTGGCTAGGGTGGCGCACTGGTCGTTGTGAGGTGGTGGGCATGTATGGACAACAATGGTGATTAGTTTGTGGCAGCAGATGTGGGGATCAAACGTGGGCTTTGATACCAAATGATGTAAGGTTGAGAGAAGAGAAGAGGAAATTGAGAAGGAGATCGAGATAATCACTTTGAATTAATAATATTCAGCTAATCGTACCAAAATAACAAGCCTAAGACCTCTTTCTATAGACTAAGGGCCAACAAGATAAACGATGACTAATTAGTAAATAATACTAATTACTAGATAAGATAATTACGAAGGTAAATAGTAACAGTAGATAGTAAAGAATAAAAAATAAAAATCTAATTTTTGTTCCTACTCTTAAACTTATTCCTATATAAATTATCTACATCAAGGTCGTAGTGGCTTCATTAAAGCGGCTACAGCATCTCCGGTTGTCACTCACTTCCTAGGGTAAACCTATGGCTTTGTATATTGATGCATGGTTACTTAGGTTTTTTACAAGCCTCACAAACATTATACTTTAAAATGCGGAAAATAATTTTAGTACACAAGTGCCTATTTATTAGGAATGGCATCAGGACCGGTAACGACCGAAATTGGACCGATGGATATAAATATAGGCATAAGTAAATGGATATAAACGCAAGTTAGGGCAAGGGCCAAAAAATCCATAAGATTTGGCTTCCATACGCACCTCTGTACCCGTACCCCCATCCACACCACACCCCTTGAGAACTTAATAAGATGATTTACTAAAGTATTAACTCACTTTGAGGCTCAGTCGACGCTCATGTTCATGAAGAGTTCCTCTATGACATGGCATT
Organism: Tamarix austromongolica; assembly: GCA_039764185.1. NCBI lineage: Eukaryota > Viridiplantae > Streptophyta > Magnoliopsida > Caryophyllales > Tamaricaceae > Tamarix > Tamarix austromongolica. The sequence continues at coordinate 78,412,100 of CM077814.1, read as the reverse complement.
GATAGAAGACACTAATTCAGAAGAGGCATATGTGATAATGGCTAAATTAAAGCAGGAACCGCTAAATCTTCGTACAATAATTTCCAACCACAGCCACTAATTAAGAATCAAAATTGTCATCCTGTGCTGTCAATTGCTTTAAGCTAAAATTGAAATGTTATTATGGGTTGCCATTTCAAATCCAAAGTTCAGGATAACAAAAGGCATATGAGGAAAATGCAAAAGGGAGGCAGTGAACATGAATTTCCAGCATATCAAATCAATTAGTCAACGGAGAGGTTGCTCAAAATGTAAGAAAATTCCTTAGAAACATCACATCCGATTTATCCAAATGGTGAAAGATTAAATACTTTCCAGGAAAATCAGACTGCATTCCAAAACAGTTCAATGACCATAAATCCCAGATTAAGCTTTAGTGGCTCAGCTTTAGAAGATAATCAAAATCCCACAAATAACTTTACACCATGTTGATGATGATAGAAGTTTCAAGCAAATAAATACTGCTTAGGAATTGTAAATAATTGAAAAGTAGTAAAAATATGTATAAACTTGTTTGGGAAATAATAATGGGGGTATGTAAAGATGAGGACATTTAATTCACTCCTTTTCCCTCCAATTTAGAAGATAATGAATAGTTGTTCAGGACACAATACAATACATAATTTCACCAGAATTCCACAGTTCCATTAACCACTAATTTGGTAGTTCAAAAAAGTTGGGGCTAAAATTTGTGGCAAACTGAGGCTTTAACAAAACCTCATTTACCCTTTGGTTAATCTCATAGATATCTGCCTAACAAGGTGAACAGAAGAATTAATTAGTGTTACTTGCAGGATGCATAAAGGAGACGAGTTGCTTCCAAAATTGCACTACAGACAAAGAAATGATATTTGTGAATCAATTAATCATGAACCAATTGATCATTAAAATGTGAACAATATAGTTCTGGTAAATGGACCTGTATCTCTATTGCTGCCTTTTATTATATTTAGAGTTAATGTACGGATATACTCTGATAAGCTGATGATAAAGAAGACAGTAAGCAACTTCACAGGTCAGGATAAATAGAAGTATCAGATTTCCACACACAATGCTAATGATAAAATGCCAAGAACGATGAGACGAAGCCTTACATGGGAAATGGAAGGCTGAAGCAGTGTTTTCTTCAGCTGGCTTGAAGTCTAAAGCCACTTCAAACCCATAAGCAGCAGGTAGCACTGTTAGTAGTTCTTGCAGTTTCTGAATTTGGGGACAATACATCCCTGCCAACCTGCAGCATATATCATTAAGGATAATCTTTTGGGGGGGGGGGAGCCTGTCAACTCACAAAATGATCCACTTATTCAACCTACACATTAGCAATTAAACAAAATATACAAAATCTTGTCGGGAATCAACTGAAAGCTAGAACATCACACGTGCAACTCATAATACAGAACCAACATTGATGATCAAATTTTATAGTGGTAGCTGATTAAAAAAATAGATCAGATCACAGCTAACATGCCACACTCAGTGTCAAATTAGGTATAAGTATGATTACAAAAAACATATTTAAAAAAAAATCATGTTTCCTTCGGGATACCGCCTCAATTGAAATCCAAATTTGACGGTCATAATGGAGACATGGCTAGAAATTTCAAACCCGCAAGACCAATGACATCAGAACTGAAACAGAAATAGAATCAAATTGACAAACTCACATGTGAGGTCAGTGTTATTCAATGCCCACTATTAAAACCAAATCTTTTGACATCACTTTCATCTTTCAATAAAATGTCAATTAAAACCTGACTGATCAAAGGCATAATGTTCAAGCTTCCCTTCTGAACGCTTATGCAAAGGCACCACATCAGTCATAAGATGTCACAAATTGAACAAGTATTTGATGGCTGCCACAATCCAGAAACTCAGGCTAGTAAAGACTATTCTTACTAGGACTAAAAGAATAAAGACCATTAGACAAACTTAAGAAAGATTAGAATCTGGGAGGAATTCAGTCATGTGCACCAAAATCGAATTTCATACATCATAAATTTAAGAATGCTATGAGCAATAAACAATAAAGTCCTTACAACTTTCGGCTATTGCTTATTATCATGATTAGAGAACACAAACAAATAAAGACAAGCAGTGATCTTCCTTAAAACGGAACTCCCTTGCCCCACAAAACGTAGGGGCATGCATGTCATCAACCATGGTGTATCTCCAGTCAGCCTTTGCATTAGCCTGTCTGGCCAATGACAATGAGAACTTCATTCATTCATAACAACACAACATTCCAGTCCAAAATCAACCTCCCAGATGAGCATCAGCTCCTTTCAGCAGTTTTTAGAGTGTCTTGATGATATCCAATCTCTCATTTTCTTCTCCACTGGCCATGGGTATGATTACCGTCAATCTTCATCTGAGTCACCAAAAACTATTTTCGTAGATTTGGGAGCATCAGCAGCAATTTCTTTGAAATGAGCACCATAGAGCTTGGACTCCTGAGAGTAGAAAAAGGTGGCAACATTCTCAACCGAAGTTATAAAGGCAATACTAAAATGGTGTTTATTTCATAAGATTTGGTTGATATCTGTGACAAGAAGTGCAGGATAGAGATATTTACCTTCTTCTTAACATGGGTACCAAATTTTAGAAGTGCAGCCGGTATAATCTGCCCAGCTTCTCTGAGAACATTCACGAGCTCTCCAGCAAGGCTCTGCAGTCAATTTTTAAATTATTAGTGAGTAGATGTCACACAGATTGAGTAAAGAGAAAGATGGTTCAGTAACAATCCAGATAACTAATGAATTATTTCTAATACCCTATTGTGCTGTGTGAAGAATGTGTGGGCCACACCCTTTTTGCCAGCTCTGCCAGTCCTCCCAATTCTGTGGACATAGTCCTCTGTTGTCAAAGGAAAACTGTAGTTGATCACCACTTCAACATCAGGAATATCCAATCCCCTAGCAGCTACATCAGTTGCTACCTGAAGATACAATAAATCATGATAAAAACAAAACTTCCAACTTGTCTTGAATTGTGAAAAAAATATATATATATTACATTATATAACCAAAAGATACCCCAAAAAAATTTAAGGTGGCTAACATCCTGTCATAATGAAGACAATTGCTTTTACAACTCAAATAAAGTGAACAAAGATTTGCCCACCCAAATATGATTTCTTTTGAAATTTCCCTTGTCCCACCTTCTGGGAAAGTGATGCGGGAACATACATGTTTTACCATCCAAAAATATTTTTTGGATGTGCTTGATTATGTTATTGAGATTCTTGAAGGTGTTTCTTCCATTTACAATATTTTCTTGAAGTTTTGACATGAAATAAAGATTTTTCTTACAATGGAAAGAACCAACAGATCCTTAAAGGTGTGCTAATGATGATGATGTGTCAAGCATGATTATGTGACAGCAAGGAGGGTCCAAGTCAGCCATGACACGTGGTAACTCAAGTAAAAACCCTAGGGGATGCTAAATTTAGATTTTATGTCATTTTATTTACATTTTATGTAATCCTACCATTAGATTATAATTGGTGGCCCAATGGCGTGTTAAATAGCTACAGGCTGGAATTAAAGAGCCATTTAGTTGTGACATGTGGCAATTTGTTGCATAGTCATTGATTGTAATGAGGGTTATTTGGTAGTTGTCACAAATGGTCCTAATATGACCTACGAATTTTGTAACTAACTAAAGGTGGCTAGGTTTTGGTTCCTAGGCCATTAGATGTGTGTCTGTTGCTTATAAACAGGCCATAACATGTCATGTAAAATTCAGATTTGAATTGAATAATAATTGAAGCTATCTTTTGGCTAACTTCTATCTTTTGTGAGATTATATCTTCTATCTAGGAATTGCTTGGAGTATCTCCTAATTGGAAATCCTTTGAATGCATTCTTGGAGAATTATTCAAAATTAACCCATCTTGTTGCATTTTTAATCAATCTTGCTTGAAGATTAAAACCCAACTTCATCCATATCCCCTTCCAAACTTGTTTTTGGTATTCATTCTATTCGAAAATCCTATTCGAATCCATTTCATTTTGATTTCATATGAGTTTGAATGAGTGGTAGAATATCCATATCAGAAAGATAATATGGCATTCATCCTACCACTTGGCACAAGAACTACACAGCATAATAAATGGGCATAGTAAGAGAAATGGGAAGAAAGGGCAAATATAGAGTGGTTTGAAAAGCTATGTATAGTCTTTGTTTTTCCTTTGTTGAAGTCCTTGACACAAATCACAAATGAAGAGTCCATCAGGAACAACTCAAAATTAAAAGTTTGGATACTAGTCTGCCAGTCCAGACCATAATACTAATTATCAAAGATTGACGTTTATGCCGTTATAATAAGGTCACACTTCTACGTGAGAAAAAGAACATACCATTAGAGGGCAGCTTCCATTCTTAAATAAAGATAGAGCTTTTGTCCGTGCATTCTGTGCTTTATCACCATGTATGGAAACAACTTTCCAGCCCCTGGGGAAAAGGAAACGCTTTAGATGTTTATAAAATTTTAGAAGCAAAAGTAAGTTAGAAAAAAAATAAGCGATTAGAAGTTAGCCAAGCACAGATAGTAATACGAAAGGCATTACCTCCCTCTTAACATATCTTCAACATTTGCTGCTTCTTTCTTGTATAAGACAAAAACTAATACTCTATTCCTGCTCAGAAGTATTGAATTCTGTATCAGATAACTGCTTATATAAGCAGAATTTGAAAGATGAAATTTTCTTCTATCCTAGAAATCCAACCGACCAAAAAAATATTCATAGGCTGTTGAATAATGATCAACAAAAAGATCAAGCTCAGGCAAGTCAAATATTAAGCAGGTTTTAGCAGGCAGACAAGAAAATGCATCAAACCGCTGACAAGAGAGATGTAGACGAACCTCCATCTGAACAGTAATTGTCCTACTTTTTATTTTGGTAAATCTTGTTAGTTAATAAATGTATGTTCAATCAACTATTTTCTATTCCCGCTTGCTAAAACACTATTGGTTAACTCCTACGCATTAATTGCATGTCTTTGCAAACATGAAAAAGTCTACTAGCAAAATCATATTAGGAATGAGGGAGTATAACAAAGTGGAAACATTGTTGTAAAATGCATTTCTAATGGAATTTCTTCATACTATTGCATTGGGCTATTTTCCATTAAGCTATCAGCAGAATAAGTTATGGGAAGATTAGACCTGGTCAATCAGGACTCAGGAGGCCGGGATCAGGCAGGGTCATGGCCCATCCAACCATTTTTGTGAGCCTTGATTGGACCTAAGCTAAAACCAGGTCAAGTCAGCCCATAGGCCTTGAAAATTTTTATGTGTCCTTTTATTTATTTTTCGTTGATTATTTTTAATAATTTTTACAAATATATATATATATATATATATATAAAATTAGAATGACTCAAATACTACTTTTGATACTAACTTGGTATATGTTTATTGAGCAAATTCATATAATGTCTTAATTTATCATTTTTTTTAATTCTAAATAGCATATTCAAATTGAACTAATTTTTATAAGTTTATAATATTTATCAAGTCATTATTTCCATTTAACATCATTTTTTCATGTCAAAATGCTTTGGACCTAATATGAATTTGATACTCCCTCCGTATCGAAAAGGAATTCATTCTATTATCAAATTTTTGTATTCAAAAGAAAGTTATTTTAGAAAAGTAAATGTCTATTTTTCATTTTTACACTTACTTTTTTTTAATTATATATGCATTAAATGCTTTGTTATTTTTCAAAGAAAGGTCTTAGTGTAATTTTGAGACAACTTTTATTACTTTTTTAAAAAGTGTGCAAAATGACAGAATAATTTCCTTTTTGATATGGAGTGAGTATTATCTTATTTTTTGAACACTTCAAGGAGGGGAAAAAGTGAAAGTTTTTGCTCAAAACTATTATGTAATGCAACTTTATCATTACTTATAATGTTTAAAAATCAACTAGTTATGAAAATATAGTTTTGAAAGTAATTTTTAAATATAAGTCATTGCTGAAAAAAAAACGTAGTGCCAAATGAGGAGTGTTTTATTTTTACTAATAGATGGACTAATAATAAAACTAAAGATTAATACACCCAATAAAAGTCCAGGGGGGCCTATGGGATTTGTAGGGTCAACTTATAATTAACTGAGTCTAAAATAAAAAGGCTTAACTCATACCCATTGTCTTCATGGATCAGGTTACCTTAGGGTTGTGATCCGTCAGGCAGGCTACCCTACTTTTGACCAAGTCTTGGGTAGATACAGGTCGGTCCTGATTTTCCAGGACTCCACGCAAAAAACGATATTGATCAAGGTACTATGTGTGTGTAGGGGTGTATATAAATGTATGCATATATGAAAATAAAAATTCATCAACCATTGGAATAATAAAACTTGAATCTATTACCAAAAAGGTATACCTTCACAGGTCGGAATCAGATTAGTTGAAAAGGCTGACAGGAAGACTGAGATAGTCAAATAAAATCAAACAAATTTCAATAATAGAAAACAAACAAAAATCAGTGGAGAAAGAACATAATAGATGAAACAAGAACCTGGAAAAAAAAGGAAAAAAAGAATCAGCACTGTTTCGCTATTTTATTAAATGCGACTCCGAGTAGTAATTACTTATTAGTAGAAGAAGAGAGTGGAGAAAAGTATTATATAAAATGATTTGTGCAACAAAACAAACCTTTAAATGTGCCTCCGAATAGTCATCGCTGATACAGCAACTAGGAGACAAAGACTGGAGAAAAATAATTTATGCAGCAAAACACCTCCTACGCTATGCAGGACTTGAAATCAAGTCAGTTAGTACAATCCACCACATTGCCAAGTCCTAACCAACTCAGCCAGCATCATTTCTTGCTAGTATCCAGATCTTTTAAGTATATATATGATAAATTATACTATTTAAAATTTGGGGTCCCTTTAATTTGGTGGCCTTAGGCCCAAGCCTACTTTGGCTATACTAGCCTAAATATCTACAATTAGTACGTAGCAAGGAAACACATCATAAAATAACAGCTGCAAGGTAAATCAGACAATTCAAAACAGAGTTAGATGTGGAACATTTAATAATATTCTCATTTCAGTAAAATTATACAAGTTAACAGCATATAGCCGAAATAATCACTGGAATAATACAAGAAACGGACATCTAAATGGGACTTCTTGATTGAAAACAGAGGTAAAAACTACTGGGAATAGAAATGATAACAAGACACCTTTACCTTTGGGATTGATGGTACTTCTCCAAGAGAGCCTCCAAGCGTTCATTTCGGAAGTGATCATCATCCAATACCTTTAAAATGAAAACCAGAGTTTTGAAATGAACGACAAATAATCTCCACTTGAGGTTTGATTTTGACTTCAACATCTAATCTCATATACACTACCTCTACTATCTGCATGACATCATGGTTTGCAGATAAATCTTCTGAGCCCACTACCACCTGCCACATAGATTATCATAAGATTCAACCACGAAGAAATCAATTTAACACCACCATTATCAGACATTTTTCACACCTTAATTGGGTTTGGGTCCATGAACTCTTGGGCTAATTGATGAACAGCAGTGGGCCAAGTAGCACTGAACATCACCATTTGCCGTGCTAGAAAGTTGAAATGTCATCGACCAAACCTTATATCCAATATAGAACATTGCTATAGAACAAACAAAAAGATGCTACTTCTGAAATAAGAAATATATGACGACATCACCAGACCTCTCCATCTACCAGGAAAAGCAATATGCAACTCCCATGGAATGAAATATCAATCAATATGTTGCACTATTTAATAAGATGATTAATTATGTGGTGTTGATGCCGACACAATATAGCTGATGTCACTGATACATACCCATATTATTTTGTTAAGAAAACATGTTGTGACAACCAAGACATGTTATTTATAGTTCATGGCGCTCCAATATCGCAACAAGAACTGAATTTGCAGAAGAAGCTAATGGGACTTCTGGATGACAGCATTGCGAGGAATTGGTTATAGATGTTGATGTATGTTGCAGACATATAATTAAATATAGGTCCCGATGCGCAACATTGGCCGATATTTATTGGATTTTTGGTTAGCTGATATGCAAAATTGGCGATAAAAAATGGTCTTAGAATTTCACATACTTATTGGCCGATATTCTATTGATACTTACCGATACTTGCCAATATTTACCGATATTTGCTAATATTTATTATGAAAAAAATATAAAAATCATGTCGTGACAATTGCAACATATAAAATATCATTTGCGACACTCCGATACTACGACATCACAACCGTGGTTTTATTGCATGGTTGCAGATTAAAGTGAATGGAAGATCATCTGGGATCAATAAGATGCAGAATAGCTAGAACATACAATTTATAGAATGCTTGAGTAAGGCAGGTGGAGCTAGTACCAAAGGATACAGACTCGGATAGCACAATATGATCCACCTAATTCTTCCATCTTGCAACAGTAATTGCAGCATGCTAGCACGCCCAACAAATGTTGATTACAAGTAAACATTTTCTAATCTATATATCACTGTCATAACTTCAAAACCATCTCCTCTCAAAATAATGGGACAACTGTATTCCATTCACCTGAACAGCTACTACTACTCATTTTGCATGCTGAAGAAAATATCAGCGCTAAAATAAAATAGCGTCAACAGGCCAATACATGAAGTTTGTAACAGGTCTTCAACCATCAAGAAGACTGGTAAACAAAGATAGATTGTCATGAGGATTGAGATTTGTTTTCTTTATATTATGACATTCATTATGGATGACCGATTGGGAACTAATATGGTAGTATTATCACATTAGAACCACTGTCAGATACAAAAGGGTTGCAAGCGTTACTGTCAGGTTAATTACATCCTCGGCAAATTCTTGGACAAATAAGTAATCATATAGGAGCACATCAGTAGATTCATTACGCTAATACTGGCCAGAAAAGTTAACGATGTATCAAGCAGAAAGGAAAGATTAATATAAGAAGAAAATGGTGTTTTAGGACAGAGACAATAAACTGACAGAAGCCAAGAAAACATACCGGAGCCAGTTTGACTCAATATAGACCGAACATCCAGCTCAAACCCCATGTCAAGCATTCGATCAGCTTCATCCAGAACCTGAAGAGAGTTCTTTGAGTTAACATGCTAACTTGTGGAGATGTAATAGCCGAGCTAATCTTTGGTTACATTTTAAACTCAGACCAGGTAGAGTACTAGCAACCGGCAGGGCTTTGGATCATCCTTAGGGTAATTCGAAAATTACAAGAATTATAGCTCATTAATGTCTGTTTTCTATTCATAGAAAACTAATATCCTAATGCAGGTGGAGTAGCTTTCACCTAGAGAATTTATACGTACCACATAGGACACCTCCTTAAGGCGGCACGCACCCATTTCGATTAAATCTTTCAAACGTCCAGGAGTCCCAATGATAACGTCCTGTAGTCATAAGAAAATGATGAAATATAAAGAGTGCATCACTTAAAATGAATTATTAAACTCCCAAACTACTAGGCGGTCACAGACGTTGAGATAAGATACCCAATTATGCTTGCTGAAACCACCACACCAAAAAAAAAGTCGAAAGGAAATCAACGTGCTAAAACATAACAGGAAATAGAGGGTAAATCGTCTTACAACGCCACGTTTTAGAGCAGCTATTTGTGGCCCTTTAGAAGTTCCACCATAGAAACAAGCGGATTTAACCCCACACGATTTCCCAGCATTACACAAAACATCTGCTATCTGGCACCATGAAGCAACTCAGAGTTTAACCAACAAATTGCCGGGCTAATGCAAAAGAACATCATTAAGGATCCGCGTAAGAGATAACATACTTGTTGAGCTAGTTCTCTTGTTGGTGAAAGGATAAGGCAAAGTGGATTAACCCCCTTCGACCTATCTCCTTTCCTCCTACCCAAGACATGCATCATAGCAGGAACGCCAAATGCCAAGGTCTTACCTGATCACATTTTTCACATCAGAAACCACTGGCGAATCATGCCCTACAATAAGTGACTTTAACGAACAAAGTAAGCGTCACAAATACCTGACCCAGTCGCCGCAATACCAATGAAGTCGCGACCATTCAATAGGAAAGGCCAAGCATGGGATTGAATTGGAGATGGTTTAGTAAAATCTTTGCAGCACTCAAGTACGTCCTTTGGGAGCCCAGAATCGGCAAAACATTTTAATGCGGAGTATTTGGATTCTTTCGCATTTCTTCCAGATACCACAATATCTCCATAGCTCTCTTTCTCCTCTAAACATTCTCCATTTCCACTCCCCTTCGTCTCCACTACATCGTTAACAAGGGCATCTCTCTTCTTTTTCTTTTTCTGGTTCGTCTCAAGGTGGATTTCCATCCCTTCCACCTCTTTATCTATCTTCAGTTTCTTCTTCCTCCCATTAGTTGTAGAAACCCCGTTGGAAAACATTTCGTTCAACTGAGCTGCTAATTCCATGCTTTTTTGTGGGTCACACTCCTCGTTACTAACAGCATTGCTGTTGTTATTTGTCTTCACTTTTTTCTTCTTTGGCATAGTTTCTGCGTGATCTTCGATTTCTTGGTTCCGCGATTCGAAGTTATTATGACCCATGGAGATGAAACTGACTCGAAGCAAACACTGCCGGGGTGGGGAAGACGACGATGTGGAGCGAAGAGAAACAGGAACGAAGGGCGGTTTTTGTCGCTTTAGGAATTTAACGGCTGTGTGCCTGTGGGAAAGGACCAAATAGGCCGGGCCGGTTGGGGCAGTTGGGCCCATTGATTACATTCTTAGATTTTAAGTGCCTTCTCATTTCCGGGGGTCTTCTTATTTTCCTAAACATTGGGATGTTGATGCGTCCATGATCCAATTCAGATATTTTTAATTGGTTTGGATATAATAATAATAATAAAATAGTATGTTTGAGTTTATATATATTTAAATAGATGTAGATCTAAGTATAGCAGTATCTTATCTAGACTTGTTAGATCTATGTATGTTTACATATGCTACATTCATATATTTATCATCTTTTTTGTGATATTAGTTAGGCTTTTAGTTTATTTATTTATTTTTATGTGTGTTTATTTTATAAATAATTTGGAAGTCATTTTATCCCAAAAATATTAAAGTACCATTTATAAAGTAAAAATAACTACTTTAAAATATTTATATTTTTTTCAAAACAAAAATTATATATTAAATTATATAAAATATAAATGTATTTGTATATTTATATAAAAAAAATTAAATGGCTAGCAAATTTAAGACTTATTTACTTATTAGATCCAATGAATTTAGATCTAGGTATGCAATTGAACTTTTAAAATCCGATGAGATTGAATTGGATATGGATCTAAGTATTGTAAATGGATATAGATATGGGTCTAGTCGGATCAAATCCAAATCCAATCAATTATCAACCCTACCTAAACTTGACATTAAACATGCATATATCTATATATTTAAGCCATCTATCTTCTACATCTCTAGGCTAACATGGTTTTTGTAACTACCCATTATTTTATACATTTTTTTAATTTAAAATATTTTAAATAAGCAGTTATAATTTACCATAATAAAAGGAAAGGGAAAATAAAATAAGAAAGGCAATACCTTATATTAGTTTTGAAAAATTAATAATTTTTCAAATAAAAAGTTTTCCATTATTACAATAAAAAAAGGGTGAATTAATTACATTTCATTTAAGCATTTAGGAACTTACTTCACCCCTACATATAAGCATCGTTGGTGTCTAACTCTAAGTGTGGTCTGGTGCTTGAAGTGAAACAACTAAATTCTTATTATATTAAAAGGAAACAAACTAAACTCATATAGTTATACATCTAGAATGGATGACACTTCTTATATGATCAAAGGGTGATCTTGGAAGTTATATATTATCCATATGAAAAAATAATTATTGAATAAAAATGATACAAATTACATGATAATTACAATGCATGCATTGCATGCTAACAAAATTTATTTTTTTCATTACCTGAACACTTATTTAGAAAGCACTTAAATATTTAAAATAAATTTCTATTTCGATTTATTTTAGAATTCTCTCGTATCTAATATATCAAAACAAATATGTAATGTTGGTATGTTTATGTTTTTTTTGTTAATTAATAGTAATTATATTAATACCAAGGAAGTATGAAGTACACTACATATTCTTAACCCTTCAAATGAGCATTCTATCCACATGATTTAAAATATGTTAGTAATTAATAGTTTAAAAAAGTACCAACAATCATAATAGTAAGAATTGTTAGATGTGTCATCCCAAAAAAGGAGAACGGGATGTTGTTAAGTAAATACTCAGCTATCTCTGTGAAACTTCTCGTACAATCATAGAGTTTTAGAGGATGACTAGTGGAATTACTAGATACTACAATTTAGATTTTCCAAGAGATAATAAGATGGCAATCAATTTGTTTTGTGAATTACAAGAGGTGGAATATATGACCCTTACAGAATCTTTTATGGGAGGTAAGTGGCTCTATAGATTAGTTAGATCACACTCATTAATGATGCCATTATGGTTCATTATGACAATCAAAGTGCAATTCATTTAGTTAAAAACTAGAATTCAAGGTACTATTTCTAAGAAATAAATATTTTTGGAGAAGAACCATACAATAGATAACCTAATTGATATGTTAACAAAGATGTTGTTCTTGTACAAGTTCACATGATGTGGGGTTGGCAGGTCGTGTTGAGCATGAAAGACACGTCTAGAAGATTTTTCAAAGAAGAGTTTGTGTTGTAAATTTTTGGGTGGTAATTTATAGTGTCATTAAAGCTTGATATGTAGATTTTTGATATTATAGCATTAAATTACTGGTAAAAAGGGGTGTTTCAGGAGATGATTCATAATGCTATTAAAGTTTAAGGTGGAGATTTTGTCAGAGACTATAATGTTAAACTACTTGGTAACATGAGGTATTTTATAGACTTGTATTTGATGTATAAAATGCTAAACAAATTGGGTCTTGCTAAGAGTTGATGATGGAAGTTGGGTTTAGCTCCAACAAAAGAGAAAATAGAAGAGAGGATGGGATGGTATAAAGGATTTGATATTCAAGTAACCCTCAAAATCAAATACTTACAATAACTATTTAAGGTAACAATTCTTAAGATAAAGATTGTAAGATTTTTGAAAAACTCAACAAACCATCCACTAGGTTGGTTGAAAAGGAAGGCACGTGACTTGGGGTCTATAGAATACTCAAAGGCCGCCTCTTTCATTCATCTTTATACCCATATAAAAGTGTAATAAGTTGATAAAATTACAACCAACCCTTAGGTAACCATAAGGGTTCAACTTAACCAAAGTCTACTCTCATGCATGCTAACTATGGTAGGACTCAAACAATCAGCATGAGAGTTGATGTTTCGAGCCTACCATCATCCATTTCCCATGAAATAGCTATTAAATTAGGTTTATACGCTAATAATTAGAACTTAGGAAATATAAATTATAATAAAAAGGAAAACTAGTACATTACTCATACATATGATTAGCTAAATGGAAAAATAAACATTCCCCAAGACTCCCCTTTAGCTGGCTACTTTGGTTACTTTTCAGGAAATTAAATCCCCTTAACTAATGCTAAACAAGGTCTTTGAAAACACCAAACTTAACTCCAAAATCTACTGCAAAAGTGAAATGGTTGCATGCTTGTGATTTTCGAATAATGTGTGCTTCCATGTGCTGATTTTTGTCGGATGTTGGCCGAAACTTGCATGGATTTTCAAGCCATATTTTTTAGCCATATTCGAGCCATAATGAAGCCAAGAAAAGGTGGTGATTTTATGGCTTATAATTATTGTTGCATGGCTCCTTATAATCTAGCTCATATTGTAGTCCAAGTAAGGATAGTTTTTTATTCTCCAAACTTAGAAAAATTTATGAATAGATTATTGTTATCACATGAGGGAGATGCTCCTGTATCATCCCCCCTCTTGATAAGGACCCCCTTTATCTTCATAAGGCTCAATGTGTAAGTAAGGAAGAAAATCTCCCACATTAATTGTGGTTGATACGTCCCTTAGTTCAGGTGGAAGCTCCAGTTTGTATGCATTGTTTCCAACTTGCTCAAATACTTTGAACAGTCTATCACTTCGTGGCATTAGTTTGTTCTTCCTTCTAGAAGGTGATCTCTCCTTTCTAAGGTGAAGCCAAACTAGATGTCCCAGATCAAATATTTTTTCTTTTCGATGCTTGTTGGCTTTCTTTTTATTCATCTCATTAACCTTCTCAACCCTAGACCTCACTTGCTCATATAATTTCTTGAATTTGTTGGCCCTATTAGTTGCTTCAAAATTGACTTGTACTTCAATGGGGAGATCAATGAGATTGATGGGGGTGGTGGGATTCATTACGTACACCACTTCAAAAGGGTAACAACCGATCGCATAAGTAGAGGACCGACTGTAAGCGAACTCTGTGTGACTAAGTTTGATGTCCCCATCCCTCAATGATTTGCGAACCAAACTCCTCAAAAGCATAGTGATGGTACAGTTAGTGACTTCTGTTTATCCATATGTTTGGGGGTGATAGGCAGTGCTAGAAAGAAGTTTAGCACCAACCAACATCCACAATGTCTTCCAAAGTAGCTAATAAACTAGGTATCCTGATTAGAGATAATTAATTTAGGAATACCATGTAACCTAACTATCTCCTTGAAGTATATATCGGCTATGTATGAGGCATCATACATCTTGTGACAAGGGAAAAAAAGGTGCCATCTTGGAAAACCGATCTACCACCATCATAATGGCATCATTTTGCCTCTGTGACTTAGGCAATGTCACTATAAAGTCCATACTCACATGATCCCAACAATGATATGGGATAGACAAAGGAGTATAGAGCAATTGATGGAAGTGACTCTTGGAATTTTGGAAAGTAGATCACCTTACCACAATTGATTATACATCCCCTGCCATTCTAGGCCAATAAAATGCTCATGTAGTACATCACAAGTTTTGTTAATGCCAAAATGTCTAGCTAGTCCTCCTCCATGCACCTCTCGAATTAGTAACTCTCTAATAAAACTCTTGGGAATGCACAACTTATTGTCCTTGGAAAGGAAACCGTCTTGAATCAGATAGGGACTTTGAGCCTTGCCTTGGTCTTCAAAGAAGCTTGCAAAGTCTTCATCATCCTTGTAGAGCTCCTTCAAGCACCTAAATCATAGGACTCTTTATAACACCCCCAAATTTACTACTGAAAAATTTTATTTTAAGTGGAAGCGTATAATCAAATAGTTGGGTGTTATTACCGTAATTGACATAAGTCTGGCTTACCCTACCATCCTTACGTCAATCACAAGACAAAACAATTCGAAAATTTAAAATATAATCGAAAGAGACGAGACAACTTTCAATTGCATCAAATAAGCGTTTGGAGATCAACTTCGATTACAATATTAAAATACAAAAAAAGGGATCCCATGAAACTAAGAGTTCAAAAAGGTATTTAGGTAAAACTATCATTCGGATAATATGACTCTACGCCCAAACCCTGATACAAAATAAATCACTCATCCACATATATAGCATCAAAGGATGCGAATTCATCCACCTGGTCCTTATCGACCTGCACATAAATATCTGGGTTGTCTACTCGTTGGATTGAGAATCACCCATAAAACGGATGATTAGTATGTTGCATACTGAGTAAGGTAACGGTGCAGTCAAGTAAGGTTATAAGAATTATCATAAGAAAATCATACGTGCGTAAAACAAAGAATGCCAAAAAAGTACTGATTCTAGGTCTTTCATTAGATATACCATATTGAAATCTTTTATTTATGTTGAGTTTAGGGACCCCACTATTATTAAACTAGTGGAACGGTTTGAAACACCTCTCGGAGACAACACACTCGAGCCACTATTATTATCCAGTGGAATGGAGCCAACACCTCTCAAAGTAAAATACTCCTGAGCCACTATTTTTAAATCGGTGGAACGGTCTGAAGCACCTCTCGGGGACAACACACTCGAGCCACTATTATTATCCGATGGAACGAACTCAACACCTCGGTCTTGACTCATGTAGTCTTCCACTTTAAATTATTAGTATCTTTCCATTTATACTTTAACTCTTAATTGTATTTTCATTCATATTGGGTATGGGGCCACACCATTCTTAATCCGGTGGAATATACTGAAATACCTCTCGATGACAACACACCCGAGAAACTATTATTATCCGGTGGAACGGAGCCGTATAAACACCTCAGCCCGGCTCAAGTGATCTTTCACTTTAAATGATTAGTATCTTATTCAGAGTTGATTGTATATTATCATGCCAAACTCATATAAAAACACAAGACATACACCTAACCACATAAGCATGACGATGCAATTATCCTCAAATGACAATAATACTCTTAGGGTAGGCAAGATAATCGTATTCTCCCAAATCCTTTATAAAACCCAAAACATATACATTTCCAATCATTATCTGAAGTATATATCCTTAGTTTCCCATAGGTAGCTTGTATCCAACATTATACCCAAATACATACTTACATAATTTTCATTACTCTCGAGAATATCATTTCATAACATTTCCATAATTAAATTACTCAATATAACATACTCAACACAAAAGCATATACAAAGATATAAGTATCACATAAATCCCTAGCTATGACATGTATCCTTACTAACAAGGACATAGGGCTCTATGCACGTAAATCCTATCCTTCGAGATCATCAGAAGATCATCTACGAAAACAAGATAAAATATAATTAGGATCGAAGATTAAAAATTGAGAGGGAAGTCAAGGTAGAGAAGGGTAAAAATGGAATTTACTGGAGTCAAATGGAAGCTTGAATTGTATAGAATTGTAGAAGAATATATGGTGGAGCTATGGTTAAATTTTGGTGGTGTTTGGACAAAGTTTGGGGGTGAAAATAGGGATACACGACTAAAATGGGAAGTTGCACGGCCAGGTGGTGTTAGAGTTTCACGGTTGTGCAGTAAGGAATCTGAGTGTTGCAAGGCCGTATAGTAGGCGGTGCACAAGCCGTGCAATCTGTAATGCTGCAACAAACGAGGGGAAGGAGAAGGAAAAAGAGGCAGTGGTCAGCAACGGTAAGGGGTAAGGTCGAGGCAACATGGTCGGTCCACCAGCCAAAGGGCGGCTAGTGGTGGCTTAGGTGGTGCTCGGTGGTGGATTGGATGGTTCGGATGATGAAAATAGGGAAGAAGAAGGAGAAAGGAGAAGGAAGAAGAGAAGAAGGTTGGGGAGATGATGGATGATAATAAAATGGAGGGGTATATATATTAGTAAGGTGGTGTGCCTTGGAGGATAAAATGGCAGGAGTGACGACGACGGTGATGATGATCTACTGAGAAGAAGAAAAGAAAAGGGATGAGGGGATTGTGATGGTTGAAATGGATGAGAATCAGGTAGAGCCACGAGGGGGTAATGATGAAGAAGAAGATGTGCATAGGAGATAAAAGCATGGAGTAATGGTGATGGGTTGCGAAACAAAGCAACGATAGGGAAAAGAAGAAATAAGAAGGAAGAAGCGGGGTGGTAGCGGAAGTGATGGAGAAGAAGGAGGAGGTAGCACGAGGGATGGTAGGGCTGGTAGGGATGGTGTCATGGTGCATGTGGGAGGCAAGTGGATGGTGGTGGTGCAGAGGAAGCCAAGTCCCTCATGCTATAAAATCGACGTAGGAGAAGAAGGGAAAAGAAAAGAAAAGAAAAAGGAAGAAAAGGGGAGAAAGGAAGAAAGGAAAAGGAGAAAGAAAAGGTAAAAGAGAGAAGGGTTAGGGAATTAGGATTAGATTAGGTAATTTTGGATTAGCCAAGTAATTTGGATTAGTGGAAATTTTAGTAGATTTTGATTTCGGTTTAAAAATTACGGTTTATCCAAATCAAGGTTTTGGTTTCAGTATTAAGAAATTTGATTAAGGATAACAATAAAATTTCTTAAGATTAGAATCAAATTAGGGAACTAATGATGTGGGATTAGGCTAAGAAAGTTTTTGAGGTATTACACTCTTGCTTCAAATAATGATAGCATACAATACCTCCTAGAGAGGGCATATGCTACAACATTAGTTTTGTCACTCTTATGCTTTGCTACAAATGAGAAGAATTGTAAAAACTCTAAACACCTATTATACATAGGGTTGAGCTTATATTGCCCATTTATGTATTTTAGGGACTCATTATCAGTATGTACTATAAATTGTGATGGCCTAAGGTAATGTGATCAGTGATCTAAAGCCCTAACAATAGCATAAAATTCTTTGTCATAGGTGTTATAATTAGATCTCAAGCCATTGAGATTTTCACGAAAGATGGCTATTGGCTTTCCTTCTTGCAATATAACCGCTCCAATGCCTACTCCACTTTCATCACACTCGATTTGGAATACTTTGTCTAAGCTGGGCAATTGTAGTACTAGGGTTTCACTCAATTTACCCTTGATGACTTCAAAGGTTTCTTATGCTTGTTTGGTCCATTTGAATTCGCCCTTTTTGAGACACTCTATGATAGGTGCTAGAAGTGTACTAAATCCTTGTATGAACCACCTATAGAAAGAGGCAAGTCTATGAAAGGATCTAATGTCAGTGATGGATGTGGGTGTAGTCCATGTTCTTATGGCCTCCACCTTTGACTCATCCATGGAAATACTATCTTTGGATACAACAAATCCTATAAAAGTGACTTTTATCAGAAAGAAGTCACAATTTTCTAGTTTACCATACAACTTACTTCTCTTAAGAGCTAAAAATACAAGCTTTAAGTGTCTTACAAGATCATCACTACTAGAGGAGAATACAGAATATCATCAAAGTACACAACTACAAATCTAGAAATGAAGGGTATTAGAACTTCATCCATGAGCCTTATGAAGGTGCTTGGAGAATTAGACAAACCAAATGACATGATCGTACACTCATATAGGCCTGACTTGGTCTTGAAAGCAATCCTCCATTCGTCTCCTTCCTTCATCCTAATTTGATGGTAACCACCCTCAAGTCGATTTTGGAGAAAAAACTTGCTCCATGTAAACAATATAATATGTCATCAAGTATAGGTATGAGATACCTATACTTGATAATGATGTTGTTGATGGCTCCACTATCAAAACACATCCTCATTGAGCCATCGTTATTTGATACTGAAGGGCCGGTACCGTACATAGGCTAAGTGATTCCCTAATGTAACCCTTTTGCAACAATTCTTCAACTTGTTATTGCAACTCTAAGGCCTCTTCAGGGTTACACCTATGGGCTGGTTTGCTACTTGTTAGGGGGAATAACACTAGGGAGAAAGTAAATTTGGTGGTCTATGCCTCTTATGGGAGGCAACTCACTAGGTAGTTCATTTGGGAAGATATCTCCAAACTCACCTAGAAAGGTTTTGACCCTTGGGTCAAGTGGAATACCATTGTTATTATTTTCAAGCATCAACAAAAAAAATACATGGTTTTCCCTTTCCCTATGGCTTTGTCTAACCCCTTCCCATATATGAACATAACCTTTTTACAATTTGGATCCTCCCTAACAAGTGAGGACCAAATTCTAAGGGGTGTGAGTATAATATTTTGTTGGCATAATTCAAGCTATAAGTGCTCTTCCTCCCATCATGCTTGACATTCCTATCATATTGCCAAGGCCTCCTAGCAAAAAATGGCATGCATCCATAGAAACTACATCACAAACAACTTTGTCTTGACAAGTCTTCCCTATGGAAAATGGAACAACAACTTATTTAGTGACCTCAACCATCGAGCCATCATTAAGCCATTGAAGCTTATATGGCTTAGCATATGTATTAGTGGGTAAATTAATATTCTTTACAAGAGTACAAGAAGTCACATTTGCATAAATGCCCCCATCAATAATAATGGAACATATTTTACTAAGTTTTGTGCACTTAGTATGAAATATTTTTTCCGTTTGGGACTCCCCATCTAAGACTTCTTTTGCATGCAACACTCTCCTTGCCATCAAGGTCTCTCCAACATCCGGTGGGGCTTCCTCAAACTAGGCCTCCTCTTGCATGGCCGAGTGCTCCCCTTCTCATTTCCCCTCCAATGGTGTCTCCTCTAGGTCAAGCAAAGTCATCACTCTTTTATTTGGACATTCATTTTGATAATGCCCAATCCCTTAACACTTAAAGCACCTCACTCCTTTGATCCTACTATCGCACCTATTTTGAGCCTTCCATTACCCTTAACATCAAATGTTTTGGGTGTAGGAGGTGGCTTAAATGTATCCCTTTGAGGGTTTTTATTTGGCTTCACTATGCCAAATTTCAAACCCCTCTTTTCTTTTCTTTTTTTTTTTTGATTCTCCATCTTAATGGCTAGATGAAACAATTCATCTAGGATTTAATATTTGTAAAGCTCCACCTTTCTAGTAATGTCACTTCTTAAACCTCCTAAGAATCGTGACACTATGTGCTCCTCCACCTCCTCTAAACCAGGCCTCATAATGAGGTTTTCAAACTCCCTACTATACTCTTATACACTCACAGACCTTTGTCTTAAATAAGATATTTTATTGTAAAGGTCTTGGGTGTAAGAAGGTGGTAAAAATCTCTCCCTTGTCAATTTTTTTATTTGTGTCCATATCCTTACCTTAGACTTTACTTTTTTCTCCCTCTTGTGTACCAAGTTTTTCCACCACAAAGAATCATGCCTTTTTATCTTAAGGACCGCTACCTTGAAAGACTTCTCATCATCATAAGATTTGGATTCGAACATCCTATTACACCTCAACTCACAATCTAAAAAGTCTTACGGATTATGTGACCCATCAAACTCTAGAATCTCTATTTTGATATCATGAGAATACTCCCTTCTAACATCTCTTCTCCTCCCTTGGAGCCTAGGAGACTCACTAGAAGAGGATCTAAAATTACCAGCTTCTTCCTCTAGGTTCGGTTCCTCCTTTTCCACATGAAAAGATAGGACTCTTCTCGAGCGAGGAATGCTAGCATTTGTTACAAGTGTTTCCAAAATGCCTAGCACTCTCCTCATATCTTCTTGTAGGGCATGTATAGACCCATATCTTCTTAAATTGTGTGCTTCTTCAAGACTCAAACCTCCAGGAGCTTGTTGATTCTCCATGGTGGTTTGGAAAGGAAGAAGTGAAATAAGTGTGCAAATGTGGGGTGAGGGTTGAATGGTGGGATTTTTTTGTGGTGTTTGGTTCGAATGGGGTGTGGGAGGGTAAGCAAGGTTTGAATGGGGTAAAGCGGGGGATGGTGGTTCGAATGGTGGTAAGGTTAGATGAAAAGGTGGTAGAAAAAATGGGGGAAAATGGTGGTGCTCGATGTTAGGGTGGTTATAGTCGGGTTTTTTTTGTGAAAAAAAATGGAGGGTTTTTGTGGTGGCTTAAGTGTTGGTTGGGTGGATGAAAAATGGGGATGGAATAAGGTTGAAAATGGGGTTGGAAAATGATGTTAGTGGTTCAAAAATGGGGCTAGAAAATGGTGGTACGTGTAGAAAATTGAGAGAAAACAGAAGACCCAACTTTATCAACGTTGAGCTTTGATATCAATTTGATGCATAAAATGCTAAACAAATTGGGTCTTGATAAGAGTTGATGATGGAACTTGGGTTTAGATCCAACAAAAGAGAAAATAGAAGAGAGTATGAGATGGTAGAAAGGATTTGATATTCAAGTGACCCTTGAAATCAAATACTTACAATCACCACTTAGGGTAACAACTCTTAAGATAAAGATTTTAAGAGTTTTGTAAAACTCAACAAACCATGCACCAGATTGGTTGAAAAGGAAGGCACATGACTTGGGGTCTATAGAATAATCAAAGGATGCCTCTTTCATTCATCTTTGCACCCATATAAAGTGTAAGAAATTGAGAAAATTGCAACCAACCCTTAGGTAACCATAAGGGTTCAACTTAACCAAACTCTACTCTAATGCATGCTAACTATGGTAGGACTCAAAAAATAAGCATGGGATCTGATGTTTCAAGCCTCCCATCATCTATATCCCATGCACTAATTGTTACATTAGGTTTACACGATAATAATTAGGACTTAGTAAACATAAATTACAAGAAAAAAGAAAACTAGTACATTAAGTGGAAGACTACGTGAGCCAGGACCAAGGTGTTGAGTCTGTTCTACCGGATAATAATAGTGGCTTGGGCGTGTTATCCCTGAGAGGTGCTTCAGACTGCTCCACCGGTTTAATAATAGTGGCTCAGGAGTATTTTACTCTGAGAGTTGTTGGGTCGGTTCTATCATATAATAATAGTGGCTCGGGTGTGTTGTCCCCTTTTACTTACAAAATTACCAAAATACCCTTTTTCCTTTATTAAATCACTATTTTACCCCCTTTACTTTATAGAATTACCAACATACCCTTCCTTTATGCCAAATTACTAAAATACCCTTCTCCTTTATTAAATCACTATTTTACTCCTTTACTTTACAGAATTACCAACATATTCTTCATTTATACTAAATT
The DNA here is from genome assembly GCA_039764185.1 of Tamarix austromongolica. Lineage (NCBI taxonomy): Eukaryota > Viridiplantae > Streptophyta > Magnoliopsida > Caryophyllales > Tamaricaceae > Tamarix > Tamarix austromongolica. The sequence continues at coordinate 78,389,585 of CM077814.1, read as the reverse complement.
ACTAAAATACCATTCTCCTTTATTAAATCACTATTTTACTCCTTTACTTTACAGAATTACCAACATACCCTTCCTTTATGCCAAATTACTAATATACCTTTATCCTTTATTGCATCACCATTTTACCCTTTTACTTTAAAAAATTACCAAAATACCATTCCTTTATGCCAAATTACTAAAATACCCTCACCACATATAGTATTAATATACATGGTCCATATAATTCATCCAACGCCACCAACTATTCTTATTTACAATCAATACTCACTAGCACCTACCACCCATACTTATTTAGGCTATGCCTTTATACAAGAAAAAAAAATACTAAAATGACTTATGGCTTATATTAACATTATTTATGCAACAAATGACCACATTAGCATATCATGTCATTATCATTAACAACAAGGCTCCTTCATTAGACATTATTTCTACACATGATACATAAATTAACATGCCTTTTCTTTTCAACAACCAACACATGCTACAAATCATAATACACTTAACATTACACAACATGCTCATAATCATATCCAAAAGCCCTAATGTGCTAGCATACATATATCCACACATTTTAGTAAGGTATAATGGTTACTTTATTTCTAGCAATAATTAAACTTTACCGGTACCCCAGTTAAAGGTTTGACCATTGATTAGTAAAAATCAATACCTAAAATAATATCAGCATTTATCATATTAGAAGTAGAAAATCAAAGGAATAAATTTTTATCAAAAGCTTAATCAAATACATACTAATATTAACTATGGTTATACTTCAAGGTTAACCCAAGGGTGGCTCAAAGGAATGTAGAACTCACTTGCATGAGTATCGTGAGTTGTACGCATGGGAATTAAGGGAGAAGGGGGTCAAAGAAGAGAAGTGGGGAGAAAGGAAGGGGTGGTTTGGGTAGGGGTCTTGGGAGTTGGTTGCAGGGCTTGTGGAGGGGAGTTAGGGTGGTGGCTAGGTGTAGGGATGGAGTAGGGGTGTAGGTGGTGGTTGGGGGCTGATGGTGGGCAACTCAGGGAGGCGGTAGTGGCTACAAGGCTGGAAAATAGGGTAAAGGATAGGCAGAGGAGAATAAGGAAGGGAAAAAAAGAGAAGAAGGGAGGGACTGCTTGGGGATTTTTGGCCAAGGGGAGGAAGTGGGGTGGTAGAGGAGGTGTTAGGGGTGGAATGGTGGCTTTGGAGGCGGCGGTGGAGGAAGGAGGGTGGCGAACAATGGTGATGCAGGGTGGAGGTCGAGAATGAGGGGAAAGAAAAGAGAGGAAGTGAAGGAGGCTATAAGGGCAAGTGAGGGTGATGGGGTGGTGCATGGAGGTTGAAGGGGTGTCAAAGAGGTGGCTATGGTGGTTGGTTGGGAGGTAGAGGTGGTGGTTGAGGGTGGCAGAGCAAAAACAGGGCAGAAGAAGAAGAGGGGAAGAAGAGAGAGAAAGAAGGCTTGGTAGGCAGGGAAGGAAGGAGCTTGAGGGAAGAAAATGGGTAGCTGAGAAGAAGAAAATGAAGAGGGAGAGGAGAGGAGGTGAGCGTGGCTAGCTGAGAGGTTGTGGTTGTAGGTGGTAGGTTGTAGGGAGGAGGAGAAGGAAAGGGAGGCATGCGAGGGAGGGTTGCAGGGTTGGTGTGGTCGAAAATGGAAGGAAAGGGACATGGAGAGGAAGTAGGGATGCAAGCTGCAATGGCAGGTGGTAGGGGAGTTGGCAGTTGAGCAAGTTGCAGGCATCGTGAGTTGATGGTCGAAGAAGAAGAAGAAGAAGAAGAAAAAGAAGAAGCAGAGAAGGAAGAGGTAGACGGGTCGGGTAGGGGAAGAAAGAAGGGGGAGTGCACCGGTACTCACGCGCGAAGGAGAGGGGGAGAAAAGAAGTTGGGCTGGCCTAACCAGGGGAAGAAAGGAAAAGAAAAAAGAAGGGGGAGATGGGCTAGGCGATGATGCGGGGAGAAGGGAAAGGAGAAAGGAAGAAGAGATGGGCCAACAACCCAATGTGAGGGAGGAAGGAGGGTCGCAAGCCTAGTAGCTCGAAGGGGAAGAAAAGGAAAAAGGAGAAAAAAAAAGGAGAAAGAAAAAGAAAAAGGGAAAAGGAAAAGGAAAAAGGAGAAAAATAAAATAAAATAAATTTTAGAATAATGGTATTTAATATTTTTGATAGATAAATTAATTTAATAATTTAATATATTAGAATTTAATATATTAGTTTAAAAAAGGGTAATTTTAGTAAAATATTGGTTTGAAAAAATTATTTAAATAAAAAGAGTATTATATAATAATAAATATTTATTTTAATTGATTAAATATTCATATCCATTTTTATATACTCAAAAATACACAAAATAATTAAATTAAATAAATTTAAAGTTTAAATTATCCCAAATAAGGGTTATTTATTAAATTGTAGGTTTTAGTTTTTTTTTTGGGTATTACACAAGAAATTATGGAACCACCTCTTTTAACAAATTAAGTATAGTTTCATATAATAAAACAAATCGTTTTATATAATTAAGTAAATATTTTCATATAATAAATAGTATAATTTCATAGTTGCGCCGGCAAGTAGTTTCTTATAATGAATCAAATAATTTTGATAGAAAGGAGTAATTTCATACATCAAAGAAAGTACTTTCGTAGTTGTAGTTGCGTGATTTGGCATGCTCTTAACTCACCTAATCATCTCTCCTTACTACTGCTTGATTTATCTAACGTTCCAAAGTGGTTTGGTATTCCAAATTTATTTCTAATTATGAGAAGCATGTAAACCAATGGGAGATAGCATGGTAACAGATTATGGACCACTTGCAGCTGATGTAATTCTCGGTATTAAAATAAGACAGCTAAGAATGGATTTTCCTTAAAGCGGTCACACTATGTTAATAAAATATTAGAAAAGTTTGATTATCGTGATGATTTGCATGTGACAAACTCCCTACGATCCTATCATTCATTTAAAAAAGAACCAAGGTTCTGGTGTTTCATAAGAAAAATATACTAAAATCATAGGTAGTGTGATATTCCTCATGAACTATACTAGAGCAGACATTACATATATTGTGATTTGACTAAGTTGGTATACTCACAACCCAGACAAAGATCATTAGATTTCACTTCATCATTTACTTAGATACCTTAAGGGTACTAAGGATTGGTGCTTACATTTTTGTAAATTTTCTACTATGTTAGAAGGATGTACTAATGCTAATTAGATTTCAAATAATGATGAGGTCAGTTCCACTAGTGCATATGTTGTAACACCGGGAGGAGGAGTTGTGTCATAGAAGTCTGCCAAGCATAATTGTATTACTCGGTATATGATGGAGTTTAAGTTTATTGATCTTGAGTTAGATGTTCAAGAGGCAGAATGGTTGAGAAACCTATTGGCTGATGTGCCATTGTGGAGGAAACCTAACGTGTTGGTTTCCTTACATTGTGATTCACAGGCAGCTATCTGTGTTTCCAAGAACAGTGTGCATAATGGTACAAGGAGACATATCCATATGAGATAACTGTTGAGAAATATTATAATCTCCTTAGAGTTTGTCAGATCAGAGAGAAATCTGACATATCTTCTTACAAAGGGTCTAACGATAGTTGTCCTTGAATCATCGAGGGGGATGGGGCTTATGCATATGAGTTGTGGAAAGTATGGTGGATACCATTCATGGTCAAATAAAGCTATATGGTTACTCTAATGCACTAAATTCCCATCCCCATGGCATGTGGTAGTGCTTTGTGGATAGGTTGAGCTTAGACTCTTAATGAGTTCATATCCTAATTCTTAAGTCATCATAGTGAGACGGACTTGATGAACTCACCGCTTGATACATATAAGGTTGAATATACTTATGCTCTTAACCAAGTATGGTGGTGCTTGAAAGATACACTTGATGGATTTACCTAGGTGAGTGTGAAGGTGGACCATCTTCTATGAAAGATTAATACTGTCTTTTTAAAGCACTCATGAATACTTAATGTGTGTGCATGACCATTAATAGCTCTTGCTTAACTATCGCAAAATTTGCAGATTTTAAGGTAAGACATGTGTTGTGGTGGTCTCAATCGAAGTCTAGGTAGTTCAAGATTCGTTCACTCCCTAAACACTTTTGTTTACTCACATCACTAGGTATCAATTCAATCTTCATGATATTGATACTTAAGTACTGGGCCTTCTTTGCCTAGATTTTCTTGTGGTTTTGCCATTGTTTGGGGATTGTTGTGAACAATGGCAAAAACTAGAATTTTCTCTTTTCATAGGTAAAGAGTAAATATATTAAACTTAAGAACTATACACATACACTGGGCATACCCAAGTCAAAAATTAGCATACCACAAAATTGGTAAATTAATCCAAGGAACAAAAAATGGGTAAATACCCTACAAACACCTACACTATAAACTAACTTCTAGGTGTATCAAAAGTAAGGGTCCCATAGATATAAACTTGAATTTGTACCACTAGGCCCAAAACATAAAGTTCCTTGGATTAAAAAATAGTCGCATTACGAGCATGCCACACTATGTAGATTGTGGCTGCCAAGGCACTCCTACAAGCCCTAGAGGTGAAAGCACGATCATATCGCTATCTTCTCAGAACTCTAGCAGTACTTGCAAGAGTAGAACATACTTTAGTGAAACCCAACCAAGACGGAATAGTAAACCAAATTTGGCTTACTTTAGGGCATGTAAAAATAGATGCCCATGATTGTCTGCTCCCAAATGACAGAAAAGGCAAGCCAGTATTCCATTAAGATACATGAGGCGATCTCTGGTGTTAAGTTTTTGCAGCAGAGCCAACCAAAGAAAGAAGGTACAACGCATAGTTTGGCACCCCTTCCAGACAACATCAAAGTCCCTCCATAGGTCCGCCTCTAGACGAAGGAACTCATAAGCCTTTTTAGTGGAGAATCGGTTACCAATGCACCAAGACGAGAGAAGTAACTTAGCCCCTACATGTGACCCAGCAGGCCGGTACTCTCAAAAAGGGGTTAATACAGTAACCGAAGTTTCTTCATGAAATGGGACGCATCATGACAGGGTTGAAACAACCCCCAAGGACAGGACTTGTGGTAATGGGTATGGATCCATTTAGTCAATAGGGTCTCCTTTTTGTCTTGTAGAAACCAGGTATACTTACATAAGAAGGCATTATTCCAAGCGTACAAATCCTTTAGGCTAGCACCTCCTTCTCTCTTAGGAAGGCATACCGTTCTCTGGGCCACAAGGGGTTGCTTACCTTGCCAAAGGAAGCTGCGACAAAATGACATAATCCTATTTAAAACAATTTTTGGAAGCAAAAAGATACCCAACCAAAAGCTCAAGATTCCTTGGACAACTGAATTAAGCAGCTCCAGTCTCCTTACAAACAACATGAAATGGGATCACCAAAGTTTCAACTGCCCATAGACATCATTTATCAAGACTTCATAATCCACAACACATAACTTACTCCGATTTAGAGGAACCCCCAGATAGCAGAAGGGAAAAGTATCCTGAGTCATATTAGCAAACCCCTGAATCTATGCCTTACCCCACCATCCTTATGACAATCACAGGGAAAAACGATTAGAAAATTAAAACATGATAGGATGAAACGAGACAACTTTTAATGAGATCAAATAAGTGTTTGGAGATCAAATTTAAATACAATATCAAAATAAAATAAAAAAGATACCATGGAACTAAGAGTCCAAAGAGATATCCGGGTAAAACTATCATCCTGATAACACGACTCTACACCCAAAAGCCTGATACAAAAGAAATCACTCCTCCGCATATATATAATCAAAGGATGCTAATTCATCCACTTGGTCCTCACCAACCAGCATATATACATCTGGGTCATCTACTTGTTGGATTAAGCAACACCCATGAAACGTATGATCATTACACTACGTACTGAGTAAGGTAACGGTATAGTCAAGCAGGGTTACAAGAATTATCATAAAAAAATCATACGTGCATAAATCAAAGAATGCCAGATAATTACTAATTCTAGGTCTTTCATTAGATATACCATATTCCAATCTTTTATTTATGTTGAGTTCAGGTACCCCACTATTCTTAAACTGGTGGAATAGTTTGAAATACCTCTCAGGGATAACACACCCAAACCACTATTATTATTCAGTGGAATGGATCCAACACCTACTGATGCACCTCTCGGGGACAACACACTTGAGCCACTATTATTACCTGGTGGAACGGACCCATATACACCTCGGCCCAACTCACGTGATCTTTCACTTTAAATGATTAGTACCTTATTTAGAGTTGATTGTATATTATCATGCTGAACTCATATAAATGAGCAAGACATACAACTGAACAAATGACCACATAATTATCCTCAAATGATCATAGTACCCTCAGGGTAGTCAAGACAATCGTATTCTCCTAAAGGCCTTATGAAACCCAATGATAATACACATATATTTCCAATAATTATCCGAAATACATATCCTTGGTTTCCCATTGATATCCTATATCCAACATTATACCTAAATACGTACTTACATAATTTCATTACTCTCAAAAATATCATTTCATAGCATTTTCATAAATATATTACTCAATACAACATACTCAACATAAAAGAGCATATAAAAATACAAGTATCACATAAAACCCTAGCTACACCATATATCCTTACCAACAAAGACACCGAGCTCTATGCAAGTGAATCCTAGACCTCCTCCCAAGATCACCAGAAGATCACCTATGAAAATAAGATAAAAATATGATTAGGATTGAAGATTAAAATCGAGGACAAAGTTAAGGTAGAAGAGGGTAAAAATGGAAATAACCGGAGTTAAATTTTGGTGGTGTTTGGATAAGGTTTGGGGGTAAAAATAGGGGTACACAACCAAAAATGGAAAGTTGCATAGTTGTGTAGCAGGCGGTGCAGCTCCTGGTTGAGAGAAAATATGATGCATGGTCAGGCGGTGTAAAAGTTGAATGGTTGTGCAACAAGAGTGCACAGTAGACCGAGAGAAAAAAATACACATGGCCAGGCAGTGCAAAGGTTGCATGCTTGTGCAGTAGGAGTGCACAATAAACTGAGAGAAAAAAAGACGCACGACCAGGTGGTCCAAAGGTTACACGGTTGTACAACAAGAGATTTAAGTGGTGCGCGACAGTGCAGTAGGCAGTGAACAAGTTGTGCACTCTATAAAAGTGCAACAGACGAGAGGAAGAAAAAGGGAAAAGAAGTGGTGGTCGGCGATGATAGCTTGCAATGGCGAGGGGGAAGGTTAGGGTGACCTTGGTGGTCGGTCCATCGACCAAAGGGAAAAGAGTGGTGGCCGAGGTGGTGCTCGGTGGTGTAATGGGCGGTGTTAAGGCCAAAAATAAGGAAAGAAGGAGGAAGAAGAGAAGAGAAGGAAGAAAGAAGAGGGAAGATGGAGCTCGGGTAATGGATTTTTGACACAGAAAGGATAGAGTGGAGGCCAAATAAAGAGGGAGAAGGAGAGTATAGTGTGTGTGTGTCTATATATATATTTATGTATGTATATATATGCGTGTATGTATGGGTTGAATCAATAAAAAGAAAATAGAGGGGGGTGAAGGCATATGATAGGTGTGCAGGGCCATGGTGCAAGTCACTATGGTGATAATGGAGGTGATGGTTGAGTGTTATGCTGAAAAATGTAGGTGATTGCAATGGTTATGAGTATGGGTTGTGTGAGAATAAGAGAAATAAGAAGAAGAGTGGCAAGGGAGGTGATGGTGGTGCGTGTGCAGGTTGGTAGGGATAAGAGGAGCAGAAGAAGAAGAAGAAGAAAAAAATAAGAAAGGAAGGTTGATGGATGATGGAAGTCTGTCGAGGACATGATAGAAGATGGTGCAAGTGGAGGGCAACTTGAAACATTTTTTCCAAATGTTGCGGCTTGGACTAACGGGAGAAGAGGGAAGAAAGGAAAGAAAAGGAAAGGGAAGAAGAGAAGGGTTGGGGGATTAGTTTAGGGATAATTTTGGATTAGCCTTAAATAATTAGGATTAGTAGAAATTTTGGCAGGTTTTGATTTTGGTTTACGAATTATGATTTATCCAAGTTAAGGTTTTGGTTTCGGTTAAAGTTTTGGGATTAAGAAATTATATTAAGGATAAAAATAATATCTGTTGAGATTGAAATCAAATTAGGGCATTAATGACATGGGATTAAGCTAAGAAAATTTTTAGGGTATTATAGTAGTTATCCCAGAAACACTACTAAACTCTCGAAGAGACTAAATCAAGATCTACATAGAGGGAAGATCACCCCTACAAAATAAGACTAGATCATCAACAAATGTGTGAAATACCCAATTGCTTATAACAAGGGTGGAAGGAAAATTATCTTTGTCTTGTACGATGTCTAAGCAACCGAGAGAAGTACTCCATACAAAGCACAAATAAATACGAAGAAACACGGTCACCTTATCTTAACCCACGAGCACCACGAAAGAATGCCATCAACTATCCATTAATCTTAATAGATAAAGAAGTAGTAAACACACATTCCATTAGAAGATTTACAAAATGCACCAAAAATTGGAGACCTATAAGGATAGAACGCAAGAAGGACTAAGACAAAGAATCATAATCTTTCTTGATGTCCACCTTAATGAGGCACTTGGGTGAGGTTCGCTTCCTTGAATAATCCTTAAATAATTCCTGAACCAGCAAGATGTTTTATGCCATAAGACGTCCATTCACAAATGTTCCTTGTTCTTTAATAATGACATTATCTAGGATTCATGCAACCCTCATAGCTAACAACTTTGAAATAACCTTATAAATAGTGGAATAATAGGCTACAGGCTGAAAATTAGAAACCTTCAAAGGCTCGTGACATTTAGGTATCATGGCTAGAGCAATATCATTAATACGCTTGAGCAATCTTCCCATCTAAAAGAATTCCAAGACAGCCCCATAGAATTCATGTCCCACCACATCCCAAGCACTCTTAACGAATTTAGTTGAAAAACCATCTAGTCTAGGGTCCTTACAATCATCAAAGGAATAGACTGAATTTTCTCTTTTCCTCCATCCCACATTGGTGGGAGATATATTTTTGGTAGTGCTTTTATATTCCCTCACTTAGTGGTATGTTTGAGTTTAGTTGCATTAGTGTTTTGAGGTTGGACTTGGTGTTGGGCTAACCCACATGCGTGCATCGCTGTTGTCTGTCCGACTGTGCTTGGTATATTAGCATGGGCCCAATGTTCTTTTTAGAAAAAAATTCATTTATTTTTTTGAAACCAATGCTCGGTCTTTTTTAGTTATAATCTTCCTCCTTTTTTGGTACTACTCTATCATGCGTGGATGATGATCGACCTTCAAGGAAGTGGATCTCTCTATTGCATTTTTTTCCTTTTTAAGTGTGGCTTGGTTTTGAATATGATACATATAGTTTTTCTTCTTTTACAACTCTGCTTCTTCAATTTAGTATTTCAGAGCCTGAGCATTGTTTTATAAATTTATATCTCTCATACTCAAGTGCACGCAAAAGGAAGAGTGTTGTGTAAAATTTAGGGGCTAACTTTAATTACAAATTGGTTTGGCCAAATCTTTGTTTCAAGGCATCAAATTTTGTTGCAGCACAAAAAACTAAGCTGATAAGTTTTTTTTTTCTTCAATTTTTTTCTTTCTTCGTTCAATATATTCTATAAATTTTAAGTTAACACTAGAGTAGCCTTATCTTGTGTGTACGTATTGTGATCAACTAATATGATGGAAACCATACACATATTATGGACCACTTGTAGCCACTAATGCACGGAACCACTAATTTTTGTTGTCTCGCTTCCAAATACAAGCACAAAAGGGGATTTGCTGAATGAAGGCAAAAAACAATATCAATTAAGGAAAAACATAATCAACTAAATTTCTCTTCTAGCCAAACATGAATCAAGAAAGAAGATTTGTCTCTTTTCTTCTTTGATTTGAATTACTATCCCCTATGATCTTACCGTTGGTTCAAATGTTGTTTGGGTTAATTTGGGTGCGTCTACGGTGACCTCCAAATCGTCCCCCATGATTTCCAACCCTATTGCTTCCATTTGATCTACAACCCTATTTCTTCCATTTGATCTAAAACAATGATGACGAGAGAAGGTGAGAAGGGATGGATATGTGGTGCAAGTATGTAAATCAATGGGAAATTGATTGCAAAGAGGCTCAAGGATTGAATCCAAGAAGCCTGAATCAATAGCACATGATCAACTAAATTTGAGAAGGTCGATCGAGAGCTAAAGAAAATAACACATAGAGAAGTAAGGATGAAGTGATGAATTCTCAAATATTAGTTGTCTTCCCTCCCTAACAATGACCTTATATATACTAACTAATAGAATCTAACAACCAGAGAAATAAACGGAAATAAAACCAATGAAAATGCAGCTAATGCTAACGGAATTCATGTAGACTAATGAGATATTCTATGAGCTAAGCGAGCAGTGATAATTTCCTTATAATTTCCCGTACCAGACCCTTCCCCTTGAGAAACAGCCTTTTCCTCAAGGATGGAATGAAGGAAACTTTAGTTGAAGGTCTTACAGGTTCTCCTAGGTAGCATCTTCAGCTGGTTAGTGTTTCCATTACTAACACCTTAGTGATGGCTCAGCCTTTATATTTGAACATGCCACGATCTAAGATAACTTTAGGCTTTGGGGTATCCGTGATATCAAACATGAATGCTGGGAGGTCTGTTGAAGTCATGTGAGTACCGACATGTTTCTTTAATTGTGAAACATGGAAGGTTGGATGGATCTAGCAGCCAGTAGGAAGAGCTAAGGTATAAGCAACGTCACCTACCTTAGTAGTGATTTTATATGGTCAAAGTATTTAGGCGCTAACGGGAAGGAAGGTTGGTTAGCAATTGAGGGTTGTTTGTAGGGCTACAGCTTAAGATAAAAATAGTCCTCCATGGAGAAGCTTCTATCAGTTTTGTGTGTTATCATCCAGGTGCTTCATTCTATGCCGAGCTCTAGTTACGTGAAACTTTAGGAGGTGAATAATTTCTTTTCTTTTTGATAGGCTGCGGTTAACCACGTCTATCTTGGATTCTCCTACCAAGTATGGTAAGTGCATAGGCGATGGTTGGCCATAGACTATTTCATAAGGTGTGGTGTTGGTAGAGGAATGGAAAGAAGTATTATACCACCATTCTACGAGTGGTAGCCATTTATACCATGTGTGAGGGGTGGCAGAGCACATGCATCTCAAATAGGTCTCTAGACATCTGTTCATCACTTCAATTTGCCCATCTGATTGTGGATGATAGGTTGAAGAGAAACAGAGGTCAACACCTTGAAGTTGAAAAAAATATTTCCAAAATTGGCTTAGGAAGACATTATCACAATCATTGACAATAGATTGGGGAAGGCCATGGAGCTTAAAGACATTATCAAGGAATGCTTGAGCCACTGTGGTAGTAGTATATGGGTGTGCTAATGTAATGAAGTGTGTTTCCTTGCTTAGCCTATCAACAACTACCATTATCACTAAATTACCACTGGATTTGGGAAGACTAGTAATGAAATCCATAGAGAGGTCAGCCCAAACCATGGTGGGAATGGGAAAGGGTTGTAATAGATACAGTGAAGCTGAATGATCATACTACAGCTCAGACATATATCATAGGCCTGTATGTATGCTTGGACTTCCTTGGCCCTCCCCTTCCAATAAAATAGGCTCTTGAGTCTCTGTATAGTCACATCTCTACCCAAATGGCCTCCAGTTGGTGAGTTATGCATCCAAGCAAGCAACTGCTACCTCAAATTGGAATCAGACCCTACTACCAATTTATGGTGCCTCATAAGATGAGTTTTATCCCATGTATACTGCGGGTGTGACTTGGGGTTGGCTTCTAAGTCATCGATGATTCATTGTAGATCTGGATCATGTTGTCAACTCACTTGCAAATGTTGTAGTAGGTCTGATTGTATAGTGTATAGGGCAGTGAGAAGAAGCTCCGATCCTTGCACTCTAGAGAGTGCATATGTTTCTATGTTGTCTTTTCCCTTCTTATACTGAATTTCATAGCTGTACCCCATAAATTTAGCAAGCCAAGTATGCTAGAATGGTGTAGAAATTTTCTAATCTGGTTGGTATTTAAGGCTCCCTTGGTCAGTTTTAATGATGAGGTGGTTTGGGAGAAGGTAGAGCTTCCACTTTTGGATAGCAAAAATAACAAGTAATTCCTTCACATAAACAAACATCATTTGATGCTTTGGCCCCAGATTCTTACTAATAAAGGTCAATGGATGTTGATCCGGCATCAATACAACCCCAATACCATAGGAACAAGCATCTGTTTCTACCACAAAGACTTTAGAGAAATCAGAGAGTGCTCATACGGGAGCTGAGATAAGGGAAACCTTCAATAGCCTCTTCTGGTCACCAGAAATTCTTCTTCTTTAATAGATTAGTTAGTGGCCTATCTATGTGCCCATACCCTGCTACAAACCTCCTATAATAACCAATGAGCCCTAAGAAACCCCAGAGTTGCTTCACAGATTGTGGTAAGAGCCATTGCTTTAAAGCCTCCACCTTTAATGGGTCAGTAGCTACTCCCTCTTGGGATATGATGTGACCTAAGTACTCCACTTGAGGTATAGAAACATAACATTTGTTCTTCTTGGTATAGAGGTGATGTTGCCTCATTACAGTAAAAGCAATCCGAAGATGCTTAATATGGGTGGATAAGGTAGGGTTATAAGCTAGTATATCATCAAAAAATACCAGGAGGAACTTTCTTAAGAAAGTTTCAAACATTGATTTCATTAAGTGTTGAATAGTGGAGGGTGCATTTTCTAAGCCAAAGGGCATTACAAGGTACTCATAATACCCAAATGAGTACGAAAGGCAGATTTGAACACATCATCAGATGCCATTCTCACTTGATGATACCTAGCTCAGAGATCAATTTTTGAGAAGACAGTGGATCCCCTAACTCATCCATAAGCTCTTCAATCAAAGGAATGGGGAACCTATCCTTTATATTCTATTTGTTGAGGTCCCAATAATCAACACAAAGCCTTCATATACCATCCTTTTTGCCCATTAAGACCACTAGAGATCCATAAGGGTTGGTACTATGTTGTATAACCCCTATAGCCAACAATTCATTTACTAAGGTGCCAATAATGTCCTTTTGGTAAGAGGAATACCTGTAAGGACATTTATTGACAGAATTAGTGCCCTTCTTAAGGGGAATATGGTGATCATGACCCTCCTTGAAGGGTGGTAGCCCCTCTGGCTCCCTGAATAAATATGCAAACTCTTCTAACAAGGCTGAAACAGATCTAATCAAGGGTTTAGCTATTCCTGAGACATGTGTGGTTAGTGATTGAAGACCAGAGTTTGTGTATTCCCCTTGAGCAATATGGTACACATGTAGCACAAACAACTAAGTTGAGGACTAAGTAGCTTATAGGTGTTTTGCAGGCTGCATGCCTTTGGGGGTGAGCCTCTTAGCACGTGTCTTCTTAATTGTGCAGTGAACTCTATAGTGAGATTATGGAAGTCCCAAATAATAGGGCCAAGGGTCAACCATTATATGCCTAAGACCATGTCATAGCAATCTAGGGGAAGAATCATCATATCAGCTTGGAAGGAAGAGTTGTGCAACCTTCAACTGAATTTATTCACCCTAGCTGAAACCTTTAACTTGCTACCATCAGCTACCGAAACCAATAATCCCTCAAAGGGTTCTAATTTACAACCAAGACTAAGAGCAACCTTATCATTGAGAAAATGTTTAGTGTTGCCGCTATCTATGAGGATGTACAATGGCTTCTTATCATAATATCCAGTGACGTGCATGGTCTGGTACCCTACTATACCTGACAATGCATTGACTGATATTTGAGGAGTATCTTTAGAATTGTTAATCGTGATCTCCATCCCAACATTCTACGGGTCCTCTTCATTCTCATCTACTTCACCATCTATTTCCATCACATACACCTGGGCCCTTTTATTCTTTAATTGATGCCCAGTAGATAAAGGTTCATCACAAAAATAACATAAACCTTTTGCTCTTTATTCAATCATTTCAACTGTAGTTAATGGATTAATTGTTTGGTTGGGACGAGAAGAAGGAGGTGTGTTTGGGTAGAAATTTGTGGGTTTGGGTAGGAGGGGAGGTGTTGGAAATTTTTGTGGGGTTATGATTGTATACCGAAGGGTTCTATCATCAGATTGGAAGGGTTTAAGAGAATGTGGTGTACTAAAGGCAGGCCAAGAACAGTTTACAGTGGAGGTGGTTGGTTTCTACCCTGGTGGCTGAGAATGTGCTACATCATATAACTTGGCTAAGAGGAATGCATATCTAACAATTTTAGGTTGGAACATCCGAACATGCATATGGATATCAAATCTTAGGCCAGTGATAAAGCAACTAACCATGTACTAATTTGGTAAGCTGACTCTTATAAGAATTGCATCAAATCGACCATGATAGTCACATATTGACCCATTTTGGTGCAATTTCTTAAGTTCAGACATAGGGTCATCATAGGGCTCACCAAACTGCTCAACAACTACCTTCATACACTCACTCCAACTGGACAGAGAAGGTGATATAAGTGACCTCATATAAGCTTGGTGGCATTGGAGAGACTTACCCTCCATATGAATGGCAACCAACTTAACCTTCGTATCAGCAGCGCTATTGTCAACTAAGAAAAACTATTCACACTTATACACCCAGTCAGTAACACCTTCCCCATAGAATTTAGGGAATTCTAGCTTGGACAAGCTGGTGATGCCCGAGTAATGAGGATTGAGATTAGATACATTACCTGGAGGAGTTATGTTTCCTTGAATAATCAGATTGCTTGGAGAGTTGTTTAACGATCCTCCTATAACCCTTATAAGTTCTAAGGCCTCATTAATCATTTGCTTAATGGTATTCAAGGTGCCTTCTAGCTTTGCGTTAATGGTATTCACGGTGCCTTCCAGCTTAGCATCCATCGCCTCAAATTTATGATGCATTTGATCTTCAAGGTCCTTAATGGTTGTTTGATAAGTTGCTTCGGGCATGATGCCGAGTGAAAAATGTGGCTTTGATACTAGTGGTGTTGGTATGTACATCAACAGGAAATTGATTGCAAAGAGGCTTAGGGATTAAACCTAAGAAATTTGAATCAATAGCACAGGTCTGACTAAAATTAAGAAGGTTGATCGAGAGCTAAAGAAAATAACACAGAGAGAAATAAGGATGAAGTGATGAATTCTCAAATATTACCCGCCTTCCCTGTAACACCCCCAAAATTCACTGCTGAAAAATTTCATTTTATTAAAATAATTAGTAGAAGCAAAATATCAAAATCGTGAATTCTGGGGATATTACCGCCACACTTAGTACAAGACCGGTTCACTCCTACTATTCCAGTACCTAGTGCTAAGGCTAAAAGAGAAGAATACAACTTACGAGAAACTCAGACATATTTAAATCAGAGTAGCGTAGTAAACAATTTACGAGAATAAAATCCACTAGTGGTGGTTACAAAACAACGAATACATTGAAACAAGAATTTAAAAGAGCAAGAGGTCAACCCTAGGACATTCCGGATAGTACCTTACGCTCTTTCTCGAGAGCCCACTTGAATAACACCTGAAAAACGACCTGTAAGGAACTCTATCCATTGAATAGGCAGGGACCCCACGAATGGAACCTTTCAGTACTACGGTACTGAGTAACCCTTTAAAATACACTTAAAAGTAGGCTTGCAATGTAACACATGATATGCCATTATACCCATACACAACAACAGGTGTAAACATAATATTTAGATCCTTACATTCATGTATTTAACAAGTCAATCAGATATTAATGGAGCATACATAATATTGACTTTCATTTATTCGCATACTTAACAAGTCAATCAAATATTAATAGGTCATAATGAACAATCGATAATTTTAGGGCCTTAAAGCCATTAGTCCATCATTAATCAATCATCTCGGATTATAAAAGTCCATGTGAGTGCAGGAACCCCACTATTATAGCCGATGAACCAAAATACATACAGGGCAGAATGCTCTTGACCACTATTATTCACCGGTGGACCGGTCTGGCCCCGACTCACAAGGTGTTCCACTGTAAATGATTAGTATCTTCTCCATGTCTTATCGTTATTACATTTGGTTTGCTGAGTATAGAATCCCCCACTATTATAGCCGACTGACTGAAAATCATGCAGGACAAAATGCTTCTGGCCACTATTATTCGCTGGTGGACCAGTCTACAAAGCACCCCTACTCCTGGCCACTATTATTCGCCAGTGGACCGGTCTGGTTCCGGCTGTTCGGGCTCAACAGTCTTCCTCTTTAAGTGATTAGTGTCTTATTTGTATCTTATTCGAAAGATTTCACCCTATATCCACACTTATCCTCTCAAGAGGGCCCGTCCCATATCTTGAGACTTCTGCACCTCCTAACTAGTCCTGACATCCTTCCCTTAATCCACTTTCTCACACTGGGAGCCCAACTTCTAAGTGTGTGGGTCAAGGCCCACTACCTCATACCACTAAGCCCATTCATATTCCTCCCTATGTTTTTCTCTAGAAACCCTAATTTGGGCCTATGTGGCCCATCCTCCTTTGCCTCACACAACCCACACTATTTAACACCTCACACGTCACGACCCTTAGATTCAACCCTTACTTCATACCTCACTCATTCTCATTTATTTTTTTATTTTTTTCTTTTTCTTTTTCCACCTTCTCAAATTAGGATTTCCTCCCAAACCCTAGTTCGGTCTCCTATGCACCCTTATACTATCCCACGTACTATTTTTCACCCGAAGCCTCCAGTCACCCAAAAAACTCTTCCATTACCTTCTTCACGTCCCAAGGCAACTTTCCATACGTAAAGTTCGCCCCCATGGGAACTCTAACCATCCCATGCAAACCCTAGATTCTCCCACTCTTTCAATTTATTTAAGGTCCCCTTTTATTCATCCACTCATGGCTCGTGGGTTATTTGGGTCATTCCTACCTACGTTAGCCAACTTACTTCCCCTTGGTTATCTTACTTTCCCATTTTTCTTTTTCATCCTTCCATCCCACATTACCATATTAAATATCCTAGCATGCATGTCCTAGAGGGTCACATCACATAACATCGTATGCACAACAAATATAATCATCATCCATATGTCATAAAGAAATCACATAAGCATATATTCACTCAAGGTTTCGCTATAAATGATTAATCATTAAGTATAAAGTACACAATATGGCATAACACATGGCACAAAAGGCACGTAACACACACATAGTTATTCTTAGCCACATCCCTAATCGGTTTGGGCTACTAAATTATCTCTTACACTTATTAGGTCACTAATCACCCTTCATAATTGTTACATTTATCATAATTTCTATTTGGTTGGTTAGATTACCGAATTATCCTTCTCATTTGTTATAATTACCAAATTGCCCCTTTAGTTACATAAATTTTCAAATTACCCTTTAGTTGGTTAAATTATCAAATTGCCTTCTCCATTTTCAAAATTACCAAGTTACTCCTTTCCAATTTCCACTTTACCCTTTTATTTACAAAATTACCATTTTACCCTTTACTCACAAAATTACCATTTTATCCTTTTACTTACAAAATTACCGTTTTCCCCTTTGCATACGAAATTACCATTTTATCCTTTTCACTTATAAATTACCATCTTACCTTTTAATTACAAGATTACCATTGTGCCCTTTAATTATGAAATTATTATTTTTTCCTTTAATTATAAAATTACCATTTTTCCCTTTAATCACAAAATTACCATTTTACCCTTTAATTACAAAATTATCATTTTACCCCTTATTACACCACTTATATTAAATTATTATCACTGCATGAAATATTAATAATAATACCCCCTTTCTCATTATCCAACTCCATAACTATTATATTTAACATAATACTCATTAGCACCCACACATAATAGACCACATGCTTGCACAATACATATTACTAAAATACCCCTATGGCTCACAATAATATTAACCATGCATTAAAGATCATAATAACATAATACAACACAGATAAATACTTAACAAATTTTATTAGTAACCGAACACTTACCTTAAATCATATTTCCATTAATAACATATAATCTAACATGCTCCCTTTTTTATCAATCAACACACACACAAAAAAAAAACATATATCAAGCATAATAACATATTAAAAAGCCTAATGTGCTAACATAAGTTATCCATGCGTTTAATGTGCAAAAACGAACCTTACCGGTATTCCGGTTAAAGGCTCAAGCTTTGATTAGCAAAACCAATACCTAAAAATAATATAAATATTTATTATATTAGAAATAAGAAAAATCAAAGCATAAGACTTTATAAAATTTACTTAATGAAATAATTAACTTAAATATTATTATACCTTAAAAGTTTTAACAAAAATGGGCCAAGAAATGCGACAACTCATCCTGCTTATGCAGCATGAGCTGCATGCAAAACAATAGTGTAGGGGCTCAAAAATGGCATAAGGAGAAGAAGAGAAAATCAATTTCGGGTTAGGGTTTTTAGGCTAAGAAAAAGGGTAGATGGGGGAGGATTTAGGACAAGGGAAGGGTACAGGAGTGAAGAGGGGGTGTAGGTGGTGGTTGGAGATAGGTTGACGATGGCCAAGGGCTGTAGAGGCGGCGAAAGCGAGGCCATTAAGGTGGTTGCCGAGATGGGTCGAGATGGAGGGGCTGAGGAGGAAGAAACAGGGAGGGGGAAAATGGAGGCCTTCAGGTGGTGGTTTTGGCCAAATGGGGTTTGGGGGTGGTAGAGGGGGTTGCAGGGATTAGTTTGATGGCTCAAGTGGCGGCAGAGGTGGCGGAACAACGGCGGAAAGGGGTGGTGCAGGGTGGTTGCCGAGAAGAGAGAAAAAAGAGAGAAAAATAAGAGGGGAGAAAGAAGAAGGTTGCAAGGTGGCTCAAGGGGTGCTGTGATGGTTCAAGGGTGAGGTAGAGGGTGGCAGGAGGTGGTGCAGGTGGCTGGTGCGGCAACGGTAGTGATGGAATGGGGGCGGTGAAGCAAAACAGGGAGGATGATGGGAGGAGAAGAAAGGAAGAGAAAGAAGGTCATAGAAGGCAAATGAGGCTTGAAAAATGGCAGAATGAAGATGAAGGGAAGAAGAAAAAGAAGAAGAAGAGAAAGGAGGGGATAGGGTGGCTCGGTAGGGCGGAGGTCGGGTGGTAGGGGCATGGGAGTTGTAGGGAGAGGGAAGGGAAAGTAGGGGCATAGGCAAGGAGAGGGAGAGGTGGCGGGGCCAAGATAGAGCAGGAAAATGACGATAAAGGGAGAGAGAGAGAGAGAAAGAGAGAGAGAGAGATAGGGGAGCAGTAGGGGGAAGAGAGTTGCAGGTGGGGCGACAAAGATGGCGGAGGTGATCGAGTTTTGGTGCCGGGGAAAAGGAAGAAGAAGAAAGAAAGAAGAAAGGGGAGGGGGTTGCGTGCAGACCGGCATAAGGGAAGAGGGTGTGGGCTGGCCCGATCGAGGGAGAAGGGGAAAGAAAAGAAAGAAGGGAGGCAGGCTAGGCTAGCGCAGGAAAGGAAGAAAAGAAAAAGGGGGTGGTCTGGGCCAACGACGAGGGAGAAGGAGAGGGAGGAGAAGAGTGGGCATGCAGCCTAGGTGAAAGGGGGAAGGCAGGCCAAGGCCAGCGGCCCAAGGGAAGTAAAAAGGAAAAAGAAAGAAGGAGAAAAAGAAGAAAAAGGAGAAGGAAAAGGAAAAAGGAAAAATGGAACAATTAAAATAATTTTATTTATAAAATAATAAAATATAATATATATGAGCAATAAATTTATTTAATACTTTAACTTAATATAATTAAATATATGGGTTTAAAAAGGATAATTTTAGTAAAACAATGGTTTGAAAAATCATTTAAATGAAAAGAGTATGATAAAATAACAAAATATTTATTTTAATTTATTAAATATTTATATCCAATTTTATATACTCAAAAATCCATAAAATAATTAAATTAAATAGATTTAAAAGCTAATTTATCCCAAATAAAAGCTATTTATTAAATTATAGTCTTTTAAAATTTTGGGGGATTACAGTCCCTCCCTAAAAATGACCTCATATATACTAACTAATAGAATCTAACAACTAGAAAAATAAAAGGAATTAAAGCCAATGAAAACGTAGCTAATGCTAACAAAATTCATGTAGCCTAATGAGATATTCTCTAAGCTGAGCTGGCAATGATAATTTCTTGCATCAATATGGATGGAGAATAGGTAGAGATGGAAGGAAGCAGATGGACATGACGATCGAGGTCGAAGGAAGGAGATGGAAGGAGGGTTGTGTTTTCATTTTATTTTGTTCTTTCTAATCTAACATTGCCAAGCGAGTGAGTGAGCGAGATAAGGTTGTTACTTTTTTTTTCCTTTTCCTTTTTATTTATACTGAATTGGGCCTATTTTGGATTGTATGTAACATACTATAAGTAGTATAATACATATATGTATATTTATTGTTAATAAAAAAGAAGAAGAATGCACTCATTTATTAAAATAAAATAAATGGCCATCATAATTTATAAATTTTGGGATATACATATATGTATATTAATTAACTATATATATAACGTTTCCTTAGGTTCAAATTTCTTTATTTTTCAGGAATTGATGTTTGCAACATTGTCCGTAGAAGTAGGTAGCATGCCATCGTCTTCGTGTACAAAGGACTAATCTGTAGATTCCTTCTATGGTGGTACTTACTCGCAGGGGTAGATTTTGTTTTCTTCTACATGGACTTGTTGGACTTTAAGGCATGGATCATAATCTTCCTTGGTGCCCAACGTATGGTATTTATTTATATAAATGTCTATGTTTTAGGTGGTGGTGTACTTTGCTACTGTGATATTAATAAAGAAGATTTGAGAAGTTATTTATTTTATTAATAAACACACGTATATATAATATTAACTAAACTACAAATTAGTAACAACTAAAAGTATTAATCCTAAAGACTAGGAGATAATATAGGAAATATATAAATAGAAAAATAGCAACTAAGGATTGCTAAGTCAATCCTTATCATACCCCCTCAAAATGGGCGGCCAAGACGAGAGACCAATTTTGCGAACTAAGGATACAAAACTCATGCGAGGAAGAGGTTTTGTAAGAACATTCACCAATTGATCATTGTTGGATATGTACGATACATGGAGCTTGCCAACGTAAACATTTTCTCTAACGAAATGGTAGTCTAACCTAAGATGCTTCATTTTTGAGTGAAAAACTGGATTAGCACTAACATATGTTGCTCCTGCATTGTCACATTAGATAACAGGTGGGAAAGAAGGAGCGAGGTGAAGCTCTTTGAACAGATTTCTTAGCCATAATATTCCAGCTGTAGTGTTTGCCACCGCCCGATATTCATCTTTGGTCGATGATCGAGCTCTCGTGCCTTGTTTCTTTGAGCTCTAGGAGATGGGATTTTTGCCAAGACAAACAATGTAACCAGTCATAGAGATATATTCATCCTTGTCACGAGCCCAATCAGCATCAGAGAAAGCATGAAGAGTGAGAGGAAAGTCTCGGTGAATGATAATGCCATGATGTAATGTACCACATAAATACCGTAACAAACGTTTGAGAGCTTGCATATGTTCGATTGTTGGTCACTGCATATATTGAGCGAGCTTATTGATTAAATAAGCCACATCAGGCCTTGTGAGACTGAGATATTGGAGACTTCCAATGAGTGCCCAATATTCAGTTGGATCTTTGAGAATGTCACCGGTCAAGGTTAATGGTGGAGCCATAGCAAGCTGAGTCCATATTAGCATTACACAAAATATCAGAGATATATTTTCTTTGACTCAAGAAAATACCCATTAGATGATTAAGCACTTCAACACCAAGAAAGTAAGAGAGTTGCCCCAAATCCTTAAGAGAGAAGTGATTTGATATCTTGTGAATAAAATTGTTTAGGACCTCAGGAGCATTACTCGTGACAATAATGTCGTCGACATATACAAGTAAATAGATAATCGAACCATGATCATGCATAATAAACAAGGAAGAATCAACAACAGAGTTTCTGAAACCTGAGGAAATAAGGAAGTTGTGTAGCTCCTTATACAAGGCCCTTGGGGCCTGTTTGAGGCCATCTAAGGATTTTGAGAGCTTACACACATAATTAGGATGTTGTGTGTCTTAGTAACCTAGTGGTTGAGCAACATAAAAATCGTCAGAAAGAGTTCCTTGCAAAAATGCATTGTTAATATCTAATTGGTGCAGTGACCAGCTTTGTGAGACTGCCAAGGAAAGAATGAGTCGAACCGTTTCCAGTTTGACAACTGGACTGAATGTCTCATTATAATCAAGACTTGGACGTTGATGAAAACCTTTTGCAATAAACCTGGCCTTGTATTGTTTAATGGCATTCGTATTTGGATCACGTTCAATACGGAAAACCCATTTGCCACCAATAACATTCTGTGTGAGAGAAGGAGGAACAAGGTCCCAAGTTTTATTTTTGCAGAGAGCATTGATTTCTTCATCCATGGCCTTCGGCCAAATGGGAATTTTTAAGGCTTGGGCTACTTAGGGATGGCAATGGATCGGGTACGTATTGGGTACCCCCTATCCGTTACCCAAACCCAATAAGAAAACCTATGCCCATATCCGTATCCAGACCCAACGGGTATTTTATTTCCTCATCCATATCCATATCCATATCCGTTTATCCATATCCATTTACATATTCATCGGGTAAAATCCATCGGGTTTTGGGTAAAACCCATTAAGTATAAAGTAAAAATCATTTAATATTAGAATTATATACTTAGATTATTAAAATTTAATCATATCTTCACTTTTAGCCTTAGAAAATATACTTAAGATTAATAAATTAAGGTAAAAATATAATTTTATATTAGGTAAACGGATGCAAGTTCGGGTACAGATTTGAGGATCCCTTACCCATATCCAAACCCAGCGGATATTTCTCCCCTTCCTCCATACCCGTATCCATATCCGTTTATATATCTAACAGATAAAACCCATCGGGTTTCTGGTAAAACCCATCCGATTACCATCCCTAGGGCTACTATTTTTGACTCAGTATGGATGTCAAAAACTTGAGCATTAAGATTAAGTTTGGTGATGGGTTTTCTGATATTATTTTGGAGATGGGTAGTCATTGTATGAGTTGATTGGGAAGGAGGAGGAGGAGTGGGGATGGGGTTTGGCAATGCAGCAGGAGGTGATGGAGGAGAGCTTGGTGCAACAGTAGTGATTGCAGGTTGCGGATGAGGCAGAGTATAGTTAGATGGTTGGATAGCTGGGGAGATATGACACCAATTATCAATGAAAGATGAAGCAGGAGGAGAAGATGAGCGTAGAGTGGAAAAAGGATATTTATGCTCCACAAATTGCACATGACAAGAAGTATATATTTTGTGAGTTTGGGGATCGAGGCAGTAGTAGGCACTCTGTGATGGAGAGTAGCCTACAAAAACACAAGGTATAGACTTTGGTTCAAGTTTGTGCTGATTGTATGGTTTAAGCTAAGGATAGCATAAAGAACCAAAGCACCGTATCTTTAAATAGTTTGGTGGTTTACCAAAGAGAGTGAGATAGGGAGATTTATTTTTCAAAGCGGGAGTAGGAAGTCTGTTTATAAGATAAACCGCCGTGGAGAAGGCGTGTGTCCAATAAAGCAAAGGCATAGAGGCATAAGTGAGGAGGGAGAGACCCGTTTCAACAATGTGCCTATGTCGCCTTTCCGAATAGCCATGGTGTTGAGGAGTGTGTGGGGGGTAGTTATTTTAGAGATCCCATGAATAGAGAGGTAGTCTTTGAGAGCATCATACTCACCACCATTATCAGAATAGAGTGTTTGAACAGGGAGTTGAAAGTATTTTTCAACTAAAGCTTTGTATTGAATGAAAATATGTTTTGTATCTGATTTGAGTTTGAGAGGATAAAACCAAATGTATTCAGTATAATGATCCAAAAAAATAACATAGTATTTGTAGCCATCATGGGAACATAGGGGGGTTGTCCACAAGTCAATGTAAACATATTGAAGAGGAGCAGTGGAAGAAATAGTTGAAACAGAAAAGGAAGTTGATGACTTTTATTTCAAGCACAAGAATGACAATCTAATGTTGAAATGCTAGGAATATTTAATTGAAAAAGAGAGATAAGCTACCTAAAAACTTTGGAAGATGGATGCCCTAGACGATGATGCCAAGCAAAGGAGTCCATGGTGCTTGCAAAGACTTGTGGACGAATGGGCTGAAATTCATAAACTCTAATTTAACTGGACCCTGGAGGAGCGTTTTCCCTGATGTGAGATCCTTCACATAAAAAGAAGATGATAATTCAATGGTAGCATTGTTATCAAGACACAATTGGGATATAGATACGATATTTTTGGATATTAAAGGAACACACAAGACATTGGATAATATAAGAGAGGAAGAGTTAGAGAATTTAATAGAACCAGTGTGAGTAATACGAAGACCAGTACCATCACCAATTATGAGTTCTTCAGTGCCATCATACAGAGTAAGAAGGGTAAGGTTATTGAGATCATTGGTGACATAGTGGGATGCACCACTGTCAAGGAGCCAAGAGGAGGAGGAAGGGGGAGCAATAGTGGCAACATTGGCTTGAGGACGAGCATAAGTAGTTGGTGCTTCATTTGATGTTGTGGGGAATTTGTGAGTGAATTTAGAGCATTTTGTGATGACATGACCACGTTCACCACACCATTGGCAGCGTCCAAGATAAGGCTTAGGTTGCTTGAAGGAGGTGTTGTTGGTGGACGATGGTGTAGTAAGAAGACTAGGGGTAGATTGCCATGGTTGACAGCTTTGATTTCGACCTTGAGGGTGAGTTGTAGTAGCAAAGGTAGTGGCTGGGGTTTCCAGAGGAGGTTGTGCTTGTGCGAGAGACAATTCTTTGTTGATGAGCTTTTCATGCAATTCTTCAAAAGGGATGGCAGTGTATCGATCATTGACAGATTCAATGATAGAGTTGTAGGAAGTGTCGAGACCACCAAGAACACGATCAATCAAGTCTTCATGATCCATAGGTTTACAAAGGGCAGCAAGTTGATCTACACAGGCTTTAAGGGCTTGCATATACTTAGTGATGGCACAAGAGCCCTTAGTTATGCGGTTGAATTGATCTTTAATTTGCTTGATGTGACCCCTGCTGGGTTTGGCATATGTTTTAGCCAGGATGTCCCATATCTCTTTCGAAGTGGTGGCTTGAGATACAAAAGGAACAAGAGAAGGAGAGAGAGAGATCCAACGAGATCACCGAGAAGAAGATTATCCTGGCGGACCCATGTGTGATAGGCTAGGTTCGGACATTCACCATCAGCAGTGGTGATAATACAATGAGGGGCTGCAGTTGTGCCATCAATGAGGCCAAGCAAATCATGGCCAATGATGATGGCCCGGAGTTGTATTTTCTAGGATAAATAATTGGTTGGGCTTAGCTTGATGGTGTTATTGATATTGATAAAGGTGAAAGGTTTGGTTGGTTTATTGTGGTTAGGGATGAGATAAGAGGAGTTGGGGTTAGCCATGGAATTAGAGAAAGCAGAAAAAATTTTGGCTTATTGATATCATAAAGCTCTTATACCATAAAGAAGCTTTGAGAAGTTATTTATTTTATTAATAAACACATGTATATATAATATTAACTAAACTACAAATTAGTAACAACTAAAAGTTTTAATCCTAAAGACTAGGAGATAATCTGGGAAATATATAAACAGAAAAATAACAAGTAAGGATTGCTAAGTCAATCCTTATCAATTAACACATATTATTATTAGGCTTTGCTATCTTCATTTATATAGGCGGTCTCTTAAGCTCAAAAGTTAGGGAGGAAGGGGGGTTCTTCGGCCATTTAATTGTAGTCTAGTGCACTGAGGCATGCATCTTGGTAGTCTACGTGGTGTCATTGTACCATTTGTTGGATCTGGTAGGCAAAGTTGGAAGTGCATGGGTACTTGTTGGTCTTGTCCCCCTGTAGCAGCATGCAGATTTCGGAACTTTGGCTAAACGACTATTTTGACGAAAACTGACTAAAGGTGCAAGTACTGGCATTTTGTAGTTCGGCTCAAGGGTCACGGGCTAATAGAACCTAGTATAAAATTGAATGATAAATAAAGGCCATGATCGATCAAACAAATAGAAATGGCCGCCAACTAGCTAAGCTAGGCATATGGAGGTTTAGAATCGTAATGCTTCTGCGTCATTAAATTTGTATTACTACCTTTTCAAGCAAATATTGGAAGCTAAATTATGGATGGCCAAAAAACCTGCAACGTCCTTAGCATCCATATTTTTACAAACTACTAGTAGTAAGATTACGCAAAAAATGTTTTCTTGGTATAATGCGGCTCAGGTTCTTTAAGTCTTAATAGTATAGACTACATAGCCTTTCTCATCCTACCATTACCAGAAACTTAGCGCTGCTCCTCTATTTGCTTTCGCCTTCTTCCCTTTCATCCCTCGCCTAGGCCAACTAGAGAGCGGTTAGCATCGAGCAACAAACAAGAACATATTGTTTGATTGGATGGTTTGGCTCGGGTAATTAATTGAGATTCTTATTCAATAATCACCGGAAAAAAAAAACACATATTGTTTGATTTGTTAATCAAACAATTTCAATTTAACAGAAAATGTTTATATACGATAATAACAACCATCGATATATGTTTCTACGTTTACAATAAATTTAAAATATTTAGTTATACATTAATTGAACAAACAACCCTCAAAAAATTACATCCTTGAATGTATTTTACTCGTTTATCAGATATTAAATCGCCTCGATAGTATTCCTATTAATAGCAACCAATGCATCTACTTTTAATTAATTTAGCAAGTTAGAACATCCACATTGGTGCCTTAAATATGAGTCACTCAATTGTACTATCAAATTATTTTTTATTTTCATCTCTCTTACTTTTATTAATTTATTTAAATTTTAATTTTTCTACTCTAAGTTAACCATCTCAAATTTACAATACTCAATTAGTTTTATCAATCACATTATCAATCATTTACACTTTACATTATTTAACTTTTAATTTCTATTCATCTATAAATATCTATTAATAATTCTATATAATCAATTAATATATTTTTCCTCTCTTTTCTCTTCTTTTCCTAAACTTGAGGTACCATAAATTTTTGAGGAGGTATAACAATTTTGAATCATTTTATATTATCTTACATTTCATCTCCTTAAATTTAAAGCTCCCTAAATTTGAGACCGGAAGTTATTTTCTGATACGCTCTTATATACCATCAGAGAAGCATTTTTTATTTATTTATTTTGTCCATGGTAAGAAGCATGTATTTACTTGACTTTTTGTATTGTTTTGTTGTGTTTATTCAGGTAGAAAGGAACTTTCATCGATGCTGCTCTTTCTTATCATCACATACTGACACACTTGATTGGTCTAAGAGAATGTAATGTGTTTATTGACTCTTTACAGGTGCCTAAATATTTGTCTCAAGTTTCAGTTTCCGCGGCAATAGATTTGTGACCTGGAAACATCCAGGAACAACAATCGCAGTAACTACAAAACCATGTCCTCCTATATCTGAAGTTCGAACAGGATTCTAGAAACCAATCAGAATTCAAGACAACCATCCCCAAACAGAAATAACATCGTGGAGCCAAATCCCACGTCAGATTTTTCCCTTGAAGCTAGCGTAAAACCTGTACTTCCCTCCAGTTCTCCAAGCACATTCTCAGCAGCCGATTCTAGTGCATGTTAAAAACATAAATCAATCCGCAGCCATAAATGGATCTACTTCTCCGAGGTCCGCCACCAGAGCCTCCAATTCTTCACTGTCCTCATCTTCTGGAGCAAAGAAGGTTGGGAAAGGAAGTTGCGAAATATCTGGTTTCTCGTAAACAGCATCTTTTATGAATACAAAGTTGCCTTCAGCACCAGGGACCTAAAAATAGCAAAGCTTCTTATAGATGCAAACAGTGCATTTGCAAATAATATCTCCTGTACATAATATCCTCTAATTGTTTCCGCAAAGTTAAAGTGTTAACAGATAAATCTTACCTGGCCTCTGACCCACATCAAGTTCCTTTTAGGGTCTATTTTATAGACCCATACGTTCTTAACAGTTCGCTGCTTGCCGCCCATGCGACCAGGCATCTTTTTTCCTTTGAAAACCTGTTTGAAAAATAAGCATAACCAATAGCGGCAAAACGAGGACAATGGATGAAAGCAGGTAAAAAATAATAAAGTCGACTTCAGATGTGAAGCATATTGAAGCAATGTCTGCAGGTTTATTACATTTATTTATCGAGATAACAACGTTAACAACGTGATGACAACCCCACCCTGGACAAACAGTGAGACTAAAGTTACCATTTATGTGACTCACAACTCACCATGGTCATGGATGGACTCATGTACACTTCCAAAGCTACCGAACATTTTAAGAAACAACAAGCCAAACTCAAGCTAGCTCCATTGATGCTAGAGAAGCTCAACATAACCCTCATTTGTCAGACAAGTTATGTGGGGCTTAGGTTAGAGCAATGCAATCAGAAGGTTAACGGTATGTTCAACCTATTATTACGTTGGCTATGGAGCTGAGCTAATCAACATACTGACCCAAACCAAGAATGTGTCAAAAAAAAAAAAAAGGGAAAGAAATAAACCAATGTCAACATCTAATTACATCAGCAGTTAGTACCTCATCAAAAGACATTTTTTCTCCTATGAAGGGAATCCCAGGGCTGGCTTCATTTAAGGACATGAGCAACAATGTCACTTACACTTTTTCTTTTATGGCAAAGAGAGCGGCCAAAACCCATTTTACATTATTATAGATGATAAGCAAAGGCCTAAGCCACCAACAGTCAACACAATGACAACAAAAGACATGGAAATTAAACCCTTTATCTACAGCTTAAAAACATCCTAATCTCTTGCAAGTGCAACTTTCTATTTCCCCTTTTAATCAAGGCTTCTCACAACCAATTTTATTTACATATCTATATCTCACCCATATGTCATCACACCCTTACAATAACAATATATATCATCATAATCCAATTATACGCATTCTCTTTCAAGTTGGTATTTGTCTTATTCCATCTGTCACGGAGGTTGGCGACTCTCAAAGCAAGAAAGTCTAGCGAAAGAAACTAGACTATAAGCTGAAAGAAAAGGTTCTTTGGAATGACTTTGATGGACAATCACAACAATATACTCTTTGCATCTTTTGGCCTACATTTCAGATACGGTGCTCTTCTTCCATCTCCCTCCTACAATTTGGGTCTATATGGAATGTGTGCAGCTAATTTGGAAGTGGTACATGATACATGAGACAAGGCGGATTCAGTGGAGCAAAAGTACTGGAGAAACTATTGTCAGTGTAATTTCAGTATGGCCTTAAAATGTGTAGTGAACTAAGACACCATAAATTTCCAAAGAACTAAGGACAAGAGATATGAAAGCCAAATGCAGACACGTTTGCTTTTCTTCCCTCATTTTCATACATGCCTTTACCCATATTTCACCGTCCACCAATAAATAGATATAATTAAGAGAAGGTGCCCCTTCATTTGAGCACACTCTTAATAGCTTAATACAAATTCAGAATTCAGAGCTCCAAACCAAGAACTATAAGAAAAACAAAGCACTTGCACATAAATGCAAAAGTCGCATATTAGACCAGGTTTAGCATATTCGTTGGCATGCATTTCCAGTAAACAGCCATTTATAGTCATCTTACCTTGCCAGGAGCATCCCTTTGACCGGTGGAACCAATGCTTCGATGAGATAAAGATGCACCATGAGATGCTGGCATTCCAGCAAATCCATGCCTTTTCATCCCACCCTGGACAACAGAAACAAGTTTGTCAAGTCCAATATCGCACAAGACCCTGGAGTTGATAGTAGAAAATCAAATGAGACCAAAGAAATAACACAACAGTCAAGAAAATTTCTATAAAAGTCCTCGTAACTATAAGTCAACTGCTTATCTCAGAGATAAGAACTGTAGCATGGACACTAGACAGAAGACAATATATCAAGACTGTAGATTTGAAACCGATAGGAAGACTAACAAAAACAATAGATTCTGCCAAAAAGCCAATATTCTATTCATTCTGCTACTTGTATGGTTGTACAATCCCTCCCCCCTCCCAACCCCAAAACAGTTAGAAGGGAGATGTCAGCTAAATCAGTATTGACAAAGGCCAGTCAAAATTAGGTAATTTCTTTATAACTTTGCGAGCGAGGGAAGCTCGCTTCCACTTCATGTAAGAGTCTAAGTCACAGGATGCATGCCAAGAGTCATCTCCGAGCTATGTGGAGTTTAGCTTATTTACCAGAAACCAATTATATACTGTAAATTATGAACATAGTGCATGTTTTGAAAAGGGAAGAGTGACTCAGAGTCTTCACTTACAAAAACAAAAGGAGAGATTCACCTGCGCAAAATTAAGCTCATAACTG
The DNA here is from genome assembly GCA_039764185.1 of Tamarix austromongolica. Classification (NCBI taxonomy): domain Eukaryota; kingdom Viridiplantae; phylum Streptophyta; class Magnoliopsida; order Caryophyllales; family Tamaricaceae; genus Tamarix; species Tamarix austromongolica. The sequence continues at coordinate 78,359,116 of CM077814.1, read as the reverse complement.
TGTTTGCAAACAAAAACTTGAGACAAGCATGATAAAAAGATAGTCTAATTTATGGCCTACTACCTGAGAAAGGACAGGACCATGTCCTCCACTGCTGGAGGATGTACATAAAATCCTCAGCTAGTTGATGATACAAACTAAGAAGCATTATTGAATTCAAAAGGAAAGATATATGAAGGAGTAACTGAGCAAGAAATTTGCGTGCCCCAATAAACATAATGGTGTCATCTATGGAAGCAAATAAACCACAGAATTCACACTGCCCCTTCTCCCACTAAGGCCATAAGAAATTGCCATCCAGAGAACATACTCAACAGAATGCTCAATATTCTTATAATCGAATAATACAGGCACAAAAAGTGAGCAGCTGAATAAAAATCATATGCCTTCTCAAATCCAGTTTGTGAGTCCTTGTTTGCACTTTCCACATTTCAGAAGGGACTTAAGAAAGTGAAATAGCCATTGGCACTGTCTAACATTTAGCAATCCAGAAGTAACTGCAACACAGAGTAGCAGTTGAAATTCAATACAATCCCCTTCATACCTACTCTGCAAGAAAGGTTATACAACACCCTTGTGCAGATACGTGCAGATGTGTACATCCCATTGCACAATAAATAGTGCACTTGCCTAATAACTATCACTCGTACAAGCAAATCAAACTTTCCTTTGCTTGAACTGGAAGAAAGTAGGTGATCAAGAAAAGGGCTACATTCTTACAAAAGTTAATACAAATAACACTACTTCTTGGGACTCTCCAGAATTATTAACAAAAGTTTTGACTTCCAGAATAAAATTGAAATAAGATACTAACAAAATCTGAGAAATTACTCTCCTTCATGAAGGACACAAATCATCAAAATGGCAAAGGCATCGAGAAGTTTCAGTACATAAAAAAGCAAAGTCCGCCTTGTTCTGAAAATTACTACAGAAGAATTATCAATTAACAGAAACCATCAACACATTTCCATTACATATCTGAAATGAAGCTATGGCATAAAGTCTGATGATGGGGGCAGAACAAAAAACTAACACAGATCAGAGAGTAAAACTGGAACACAAGTTCTTCAATTAATTGAAAGGGAATGACCGCTAATCATAAGCCAATCACATTAATTCTGTTATTCCTTCAGAACAATTTTAAAAAACAGAGCAAGCAGCCTATTCCATTCATCCGGGAATCGCTAGAAATTCTTTTAGCGGCTACATTTCAATTCATCAACAACGCAGGCCAAATTGCAAGAAATAGTGAAAGAACATCTGCATTGGCAAAGATTAAAAATCAAGTCTAAAAAATTACCTGAAATCCTTTCCCTCTAGTGATCCCAGTGACGTCCACATATTGTCCAGGAACAAAATGACGAACCCCAATTGAAGTACCCACCGGAAGTAACGCATCCTCGGTCACTGGAAACTCCCTCAACTTCCTCTTCATGGGAACACCCTGCGCTCTAAAATGGCCCACTTCTGGTTTTGTCAAATGCTTCTCCTTCTTCTGCCCGCAACCAACCTAACTAGTACCAGAATTCACATCCCAAAACAATTAGCCACAAAGCAGAACCACTTTCCTCATAGAGATCATTCTACTATGCTAAAATTTTAGAGATAAATCAATCATTTTCAAGTGGGAAGAATAAGATAAACAAGAAAAATGGACGCATTCTATACCTGTAACGCAAATATGCCTTCTTTCTCGACAGTTTTAACCTGGGAGACAATGTTATCATCCAACCAAAGGATTGAGATTGGTATTCTCTCACCCCATTTATCCCAAAGTGCAGTCATCCCACATTTGACAGCAATAGCTCCTGTTCTCTTTGATTTTGGAGTCATGATTCCAGGCTTGGCATCGATTATACGGGGTCGTAAGATGCCACTTTCAGGTTCATTTGCATAAGCTATAGACTCAGAGCCGAATGCTCTGAACTGGGTTGCTGCGATAGACGACGGATTCGAGGACATTATGAGTGTCCGCAGACGTGAAATTCTGGATCCCAAAGACATCCTGGACTTCAATTGATAATTGTTATCCCGGATATTTATCGGATATAGATTGAAGACATGGTGTTTGCTATTCCGTGAGAGAGTAGCTAGTGAAAAATAGAGAAGTGAGATTGGAGGCAAACCGATGCACGACCTGGAAGTCAGGGAGCCGCCGGCCGAAGCGGAGAGCGACTGCGAAGGGTTTTAGAGTAGGATTTGCGCACTCCCCGTTTTTGACCCGCCCTCCTCAGTCGTTCTCGTGGTTGTGGGTTGTGGCCTAGTTTAGACTTGCATTTTGTATGGCTTTTGTAGTTTTTTTTGTAAGCAATTTATTTGTATAGAAATACAACATTATACATACTTGGGGAAAGTAACAAGTTAGGCATGACCTTTGATACTTTGTTTCTAATACAGGCATAAAATTAATTGAGTTTCTATTTAAGGCATAAATTTATCTAATTTATTTAACAAAGGCATGCCTTGCCTAACTTAAAGTTTCATTCATACCAATTATCAAAATTTATTTTAAATAAATTATTTTCATGTCATTAACAACTATTGACATGTCATTTTTAAATTACTAACTTAGACTTTTTTTCTTAATTTAAATAGGTAAAATCTTAACAAACATCATTCGACTTCCGCGATAAAGTATCCATCTTCTATAAGGCTTTATGTCTGCGCCTGTTTTTATGTCTTCATTATCATCTTCGGTTCTTTCTACATGAATCAAAGGTAAAATCCATCCCCATCATCTTTTTCCTCTATTTTTTTGTTGTTTATAAACTCTGTATTTGTGTCTGCATCAGCATATTCTATTCTTTCTATTTGAATCAAAGTTTAAATAAATCATCATCATGTTCTTCCTCTACATATGGCTATTTATAAACTCTTCTTCCTTTTTGATCATTCATATTTTCTTCAACTGATTTTGATTAGTTATCCATTTTCCCCCTAATTTATTATCTATGGTTTATTATATATTTACCTTTTTGGTTCTCAATTTCTCTAGAAACCTAAACCTAATCTAAAATTAAGTATTTGGAGGTAGATTAAAAAACATGATGTAATATGGTTTACAAAACTAGTGATATCATGAAGTTTTGAATGTTATAATGTGTCATCATAAGTCTTCAGAAAGTTCATCATCAATGGTAGCATTTTTTCAGAAAGTTTATGATGTTGATTACTATAGGAGAAGTCTATATATAACTCAACTAAGAATAGAGTAGTCAACCTAATTAAGATTTAAAAACTATACTTTAATTAAAAATGACATCTAACACTAATTAGACTGATTGCTCCATTCTTAATAAGCAGCCAATACAATATGTATTTATACATGAATCAAGACCGATTGGAAAGATATATATATAAAAAGGGCATGTTTATTTATTTGTTCGATGGGATAAATATCTATTACATGATAGATAAGTTTGATGTCTAAGAGGCCTCCTAATTAAATAGCCACATCAAAATTATTTTACTTAGGATTGCATATAATATCTATAATATAATTTCTATTTGAGATTGACAAATTGCTTCTCAAATTTTTTGAATCAAGATGGATGTTGTGCTATCCAAATTTTTCCAAGGATTGATTTTCATATTTTTTGTTAAATAATATGATATTTGTCTTGTCATTTAAAGGTATATGAAGCAACATATGTTATTTATGGAGTTGTTAGTTGATCAAAATGTAATTGAAATTTTTACAATTATCAAACAAAATTTAAACATCATTATACATTAATTATTTATGTCATTAGTGGATATCAAAACATTCTCTTCTCACTCCCATCTCAAACAATTAACATTTTCTATTAAGAGATATGATAAATGCCTAACCTGCTTAATTCTTTCACATACCAATTTTATGATTAGTTTTTCCAGATTTTGACAACTACCAGGAAGCTTAGATAATTGCAACCAAATAGTCATGGTTAGGTGTAGTGGTGGGAAATTTGGAGTGTTGTCAAGGAAAAGGAAGTTAGTCATGATAAATGAGTATTATACTGAGTTTACATTTATTTTTTGTGTTGCTTCAAATTTAATCAATTTTGTTGGTAACTAATGTCTTATATATAAAATTTGTGTGCAGCTCCTAATAATCGAATAAACTCTTACCCTATTGAAATATTGGTTTGATACATTTTTCATTCACAATGCAACCTATCATATTCACATAATTTCACAAACCAATGGAAAATTAGCTTAAATATCATTAGTCTTGTTGCTATATTTGATTGATGAATAGGGATCCTCAAGTTGACCAAGAGATTGAAAGTGATGATGACTTTGACCATTGGGAGGAAGTGGAGGATGAAGAGGAGATGGTTCCATCTAATGATGGTTATGAGGAATCTGATCAAGAGGTGACTGGGTCATGATAAAAAAGGAAATAGTTCTTAGAAATAATAAAGAAAAACAAAGCATTGAGCATATCCATGTATAATGATGATAGGGACATTCTTTTTAATTGTAACAACATAGGGTTAGAGTATACTAGTTTGGGATATGAATCTAAATATTGGGATGAGGAGGCCCCACCAAGCCCTAATAGATCTAGAGATGAAGATATCAAGGATAACTTGTTTCATATTTATCAAAACCTTAATGAGCCATGTCTTCCTCAACTTTTGTTAGGTATGCAAGTCACTAATCATCTAAATTTTAAGTATGCTATTGATGATTATTCTATATCGAGGGATATAATATAAAGCTCTATAACAATGATAGTAGTATATTCAAGCCAAATGCACGTGCCTGAGTGGAAAAAATAGCATGTGTAAGTTGGTTATTTGGGGAGCTTGGATGCAATCTAAAAAAACATTTCAAATAAGGAATTTTCTCAATGTTTGTTCATGAAGGATACCTCAATTCAACCGTAGACTCTTGTTAAATTGGTTAGCTAGGTACTATACGGAAATAATTAGGTTGACTCCATCCTAGAAGCTCAGAGAGTTTAGTGCCACTATTTATGTTGAGTTAAGGTATAATGCATCTTTGACTATGTGTCAAAAGGCTTTAGAAAAGGCTCAGAAGCATATTCAAGGTGATTTGAAGAGTAATATTATAGGTTATGGGATAATGTTAATGAATTAGGTAGATCTAATGAAGAGAATGCAATTACGCTCAACCTCACAGACACATATTGAGATTTTTTAAGAGGCTTCAAAAGGTTTTAAATTTGCTTCAAAAAGATCGAAGAAAAATGGCATAATGGTTATAATCCTATGATTGGGATTGATGGTTGCTTTTTGAAGGGATGTATGAAAGGTGAGATTTTGGTTACAGTTGTTATGGATGGAAACAACCAAATGTTTCCTGGGAAACATGAGGTAAATATATAAACATAGAGAAAAATACATGTACACAGGGCATACCCTGGAATAACAAGCCTTGTTAGGAGTACATCAATTCAATAAGAACTAGTACCCTATCATCCCAAAAATACTACAAATACAGAACAGAGAGGTTCAAAACCTAGAGGGCGCTATAAACATATTTCTGAATTAACATTACAACCCCCTTAGGATCAAAACTTTTAGAACCATAGATTATGTCATTACGGTTCCTCCATAAAGTGTAGGTCAAAGCAGCAAGTGCAAATGCTCGAGCTTTCCAAACTTTGTGTTGATGCCTTGAGTTCCTTCGAATGATCCGCATTGCACTACAAAGGGTGGTAGATCCCCTTGTGATGCCTAGCCACGATCGAATGGGCTGCCACACCTGCTGGATAATAGGGCAAGTAAAGAAGAGGTGGTCATGTGTTTCTTGATCCGTTAGGCAGAAAACACACTCCTTTGGCTCCTCTGTAAAAATCAGACGGTCTCTGGTGTAAAGCCTTCGGTGCAAGGAGATCCAAAGGAGAAAAGCATAACGTTTGGTTCTGTTGAGGTGCCAAACAGTGCGGTAATTGCTCCAGGTTGGGGCCTTGTCCCGAAAGAATTCATAGGCTGCTTTAGTTGAGAATCCTGTAAAGCTGCCCCAAGATGCAATGCGAGCTTTAGCTAGAGTGACTGAACCAGCCCTTTGCACCAAATCTCTGAAAATGCGGCTAAGCTTTCTCAAGAAATGAGAAGTACCATGCTTGGGAACAAAATGCTCAAATTCACAGTTATGTAAGTAATGTGAATTAATCCATTTTGTCCATAAGGTTTCCTTCTCATCCTGTATAAACCATATATATTTGCGCAAGAACGCAGTATTCCAAGCCATAAAATTCTTGATGCCCAGCCCCCCTTCCTTCTTCAACAAGCAAAGTGTATTCCATGCAATGGGTGGGGATTTACCTTGCCATAGAAAGCTGCGACAGAGGGTTATAATGCGATTAATCACCACTTTGGGTATAGCAAAAATCGAAATCCAGAAACCCATAATCCCCTGCACAATGGAGTTAATGATTTCAAGGCGTCCAGCATAAGAAAGAGTATTCGCCCTCCACATCTTAAGCTGATCACAAATACTATTAATTAAGCTTTCATAATCAATGGCTCTGAGCTTGGACGGATTAAGTGGTACCCCCAGATAACGGAAAGGAAAAATCCCTCTGGTCATCCCGGTGCAACCAAGAATACCTTGTTGTATCTGAGGAGTTACACCCGCTAAGAAGATCTGTGATTTGGTTGGATTAGCATTCAAGCCGGAACACTGACTGAACATATCCAGAGGTTTTAACAGAACATTCACCGAAGCTAAGTCACCCCTGCAGAATAGGAGGAGATCATCCGCAAAAGCCAAGTGAGCAAGAGACAAAGGCTTACATTTGGAATGGAACGAGAAGCCCGGTGCTCTTGTAAGGTGCTTGATCAGCCTGCTAAAATACTCCATGCAAATAACAAAAATATAAGGAGATAGAGGATCCCCTTGTCTCAGCCCTCTTGCCCCCTTAAAGAAACCACACAAGTTCCCATTGAGTTTCACAGAGAAACTGGTAGTGGTAATGCATTCCATAATCAAGGAGACAAACATCGGAGGGAAGTTAAGCTCAAGCAAGATAATTTTTATAAAGCCCCACTCTAAAGTATCATAAGCTTTTCGAAGTTCCACTTTGATCATGCATTTCGGGGCTGTTCTTTTGCGGGAATATTCTTTCAATATTTCTTGAACAAGCAGAATGTTATCTGTCATGAGCCGACCTTTAACAAAGGCCCACTGCTCATGACTAACAATATCACCCAGAACTTCAGCAATATGAGATGCAAGGATTTTAGCAATCACCTTGTATGTAGTTGAGCAGCAAGAAATAGGGCGGAAGTCCGAAACCGTAGTAGCTCGAGAGGTTTTAGGAATGAGGACAATCGCTGCATGATTGATGCGCTTCAGGAGCCTTTGGGAAGAGAAGAATTCCTGAATGGCCTCACAAAAGTCTTCACCCACAACACTCCACGAGTGTTTGAAAAATTTAGCAGAAAAACCATCCGGTCCCGGGGCCTTGGTGTCCCCTAGAGAAAATAAGGCGGCTCGGATCTCCTCATTGGACACAGGCTTCAACAAAGCTGAATGATGATTTACAGAAAGCAGGGGACCTGCTCGAATAACACCCACTTCTGGAGGGTCTATAGCAGCAAAGGCACCAAGAAGGTCCTGGAAAAAAGACAAAAATTCTTTTTCCAACTCATTATCAGACTGTGTAAATGTGCCATCCTTTCGGTAAACTCTGAAAATTCTGGATTTAACCTGTTTTGCTCTCAACATGTCATAGAAAAATCTGGAGTTTTGATCCATGCCAAACAAAAATTTATTGTTGTTGATTTGGGCAAGAAAACTGGCTGCGGCTTGATTCAAGAAGTTGGCCTTCTTTCGGAGAACCTGTAGCAACTGGGGTTCAGGGGAAGAATGTTTCGACAGCCACTGTTCTTGTGCAATCTTGAGTTGATTTTCTGCATCATTAGCTCGGGACAAAATATGAGAAAACTCTTGGTGATCAAGATTCTTTAGATCACCTTTGAGTGCAGAAAGTTTCATACATAAAATAAATTGGCTAGTGCCATCCACATCAAGATTCCAGCCTTTTCGAACAATAGCATCGAATTTGGGGTGTTCGCACCACATGTTATAAAACTGGAAGGATTTTCTTCTTGGCCGAATTTGCCCCATAGTAACAATACAGGGAGTGTGGTCTGAGAAACTACCTGGAGGAAGGAAGTTGGCTGAGACCTGGAGGTTGTTTAAATCTGAAACACTTGAAAATTGGTTAAGGTTCATTGATTTACTCATAAAAGATCTCAACCTTGGCGTGGATATGGATACACTTTGATTTCTGATCAATAAAAGGTACATTGAAGTGAAATGCTTTTTTTTCTTTGTATTTATAGCTATTAATTTATAAATCATTAAATCATTAAGCAATCATTGAATTATTAATTTATATGTTTTTGTTTGTTTTCTTTTGTATGTTTTTCACTGTATAGGGTTTGATGGCAGCCATTTATACATTTCTTCTAGAGTTAGAGCATAGATGTTGTTTAAGACATATCTATGCTAGCTTCAAGGACAAGTTATTTGGTTTAACATATAGGAGACACTTTTGGAACATTGCTAATGTGACTACAGCAAAAATGTTCAACAATAGGTAATAATAATTTTGTTAGTAACAAAAATACCTGTCATGATTGTATATAATTTGATTGCTAAGCGCACTTAGTGTGTAGATTTTAATCACTTAAAACTTTATTGAATTTATTAAATAGGCTAGAAGAGTTGAGATTATTTGATGCTAGAGTTGTTGATGATTTGAACAATAGAAAAAATGCAATTGGTCAAAAGCATGGTTCTCTTGTGTTAGTTTATGTGATGCAATTACTAAAACCATCACAGAGGCATTCAACGTTATGCTAGTAGCTTCTATGTATAATCTAATCATTAGCATGCTAGAAGATATGAGATAGTACAATGCAGATGATAGCTAAGAAAATGTAGCAAATGAGAAATAATGATAATAAATTAACACCACGAATTCAAGCCAAGCTAGATGCTTTGAAAGAGAACACTCCATTGTGGGCATGTATATGGGAGACTAGAGGAGATCTAGAAGACTTTGAGGCTAATTTCTTAATCAAAGATAAGTAATTAAAATCTTATATACATTGTACCAAGCCTTTGAATGGTGCAAGTGAGTGGTTGATTTCAACTAAGCATCATGTCCAGCTACTTGAGATGGAAAAAATAGATAGGGCGGCCACAAAAGAAGGGAAGAAGAAAAAAAGGAGAGCCTAAGAGGGGAAATCTCTCTCAGAAATAACAAGTTCATCACTATAGGCTTTCTGGTAATGAAGGATGCAACAAAAGTATGTGTAAAAACACCGAAGTCACATTAATGCCAAGGAATCAAATGAGAAAGTGCTAAACTAATTTTTTTTTACTTTTATTTAATATTAAAACTTGTGTTGTTTATTAAAATATGAATCTCTATGTTTTCTATACAATGGATGCAAATATGATAATATGGAGTGAAAAGCAAAGCAGAAGTTGAAGTACGACTATTGAAGTTGCAACTAAACAAATAACCACTACTATAAGAAAGGGAAGAGGGAGGCCCAAAGGTTCATGTAACAAGAAAGGAAATGAAAATCAGATAAGATGCACAAATGAATTGGTTCTTTTACTCCCTAATATGTTTAATATTTAATATACATATACATGCATTGTTATATCATATTTACATGTTGGAATATCGACCATTATATCATCTTCGAGTAGTCTACATCTTTTTATAACTCATGTTGACTCGATAGATTCCCCATTGGCATTTTTCTTTATCTCTCCATTATCTTGAGGTTGTGTGGTTATTTGTTTGTTTATTTTATTATTATTATTATATTTTATTTGGTGACCAAGTTGTAGTTGATATATGGTGGTTATTTTCTTTTGTGGCACATGTTAGACTACTGCTCATTATTATTGAGTTTTGTTCAGTTTGTATTGTAATAGTGTAGCAATTATATAAAGAATGTGAATATTATATATTCACTATCTTTTTTTTTTCTATGTATAGGGACCTATCACATATATTTATGAGCAATATCAACGCCAAATTGATTTGGTTTATACACATTTTGAAGGATAAGAAGTGCACCTTCAAGATTCAAGTAGCCTCATCTATCATGGCCTCGTCAAAGGAGACAACTCATGCATCAACATGTGAAATTGCCATTAAGATGCAAGATTCAATAATGGACTAATATAACACTTTTTAGTTAACAATTTTTTTCGATCATATGCAAACAAAATGTATATAACAAATTTCCTAGGAGATAATGAATCTTGATCATATGAAAAATATGTCATTGAAATTCGTTTTATCGGTCATATGTTCCTACTGCATACAATATTATTTCTCTTTATATAATTTAGTTTAGAGTTTTGGTATATTTTATTATAAAAGGATAGTTTTATAAGAAATTCTTCCCCCTCAATTTAGCTTTAACTTGGTCTCACTCTATATAATCTTAAAAAGACAAAGATTAGAACTCACCACCAGAAGTTAGAGTAAAAGCTTAAAGGCCCAAACTAAAACAAGCAATAAGTTTATTAACTATGGTTGTGCACACACTAACTTAAAACTATTACCTTTTATCGTTAGTAAGACCATTCAATATATGGTTATGCTCAACCCAACAAGGCTCATAAAGCTATAAAATAATTAAATAAATAAATATTACAAATACAATTTTTTATATCACAATAATAGTGATGAACAATGAAAGTAGTCATTGTTGGATTACAGAAACAAAAGAAAAGAAAAAAGAAGGCATGAATTACATTCAAAGCAAACTTAAAGAAGAATCTTAACCATGTACGCTTATACTATTATACATCATTCACACTCTAGCAACTACTAACCTTCATAGCTTGAGATTAATAATCATAAAATTTAAATAAATAACTTGTGAAGTTAAAGAAATAAGCTGGAAGAATATGACATTTTTTAACAGAGAATTAGGGAAAATTGAATAATGAAAAAAATTAAAGCTAACTAAAAGACAAAATGGAAGTGTTGTAAAGGAATAAGAATACTACAGAAGGATATGGAGGAGGAAGATGAAGAAAGAGTTAGATTTACCTTAATTACAGACCTAAAAATCATAAGCTAAAGACGCTAATTTAGGTTTGTAGAAGATGATGAAGCTGGTTGTATCAAAAAACAAAGTTTATTATACTAGATATAGAGTGGTGTCGTGCTTGATGATAGATGATGATGGTGCTGGAGATTGACAATTTGGCTGAATACACAAGTGTTGAAGATTTTGTTGATTCAAAAACACAATGAAATTTGGGCTAGGATTTGATGTGGTAATTAGTTGTTATTAATGTGGAAATAAGATTAGCTTATCGTTTTATCTGAATTTTATGTTATTATTTTAATTAAAACAATTGACTTAAAATGAATTCTAGTGATGTATATGAATGAACTCCTTTAATTGGGTGAGTTATACCTTTACTAAATAAATTAGATAAATATATGCCTTAAATAGATAATTAATTAACTTTATGCCTGTATTAGAAAAAAGTATCAGAGTTTATACCTCATTTATTATTTTTGCCCATTATACAACAAAAAAGATTCCAATGGAATTGAGGGTCCATAAGGTATTTGGCCAAAAAGCTAAATACTGGACAACATTGATGATACACGTAAACCCCAACATATAGATCACTATAAGCAAGACCATCAAGGTTGTCTTAATAGACCTACACATTAAAACCTAGGTCAACTACTCGTGGGAAAAAACACCCATAAAAGGGTGGTCAATATTTATATATTGAGTAAGATAACAATACAACTATAATAAATGACATATATAACAAATAAGTCACATTCAAGGACTAAATATGCAAATTAATTATAACATGGAATGTATCAAAAACTCGTTCCATATTAGGTATACTTATAATCCATATACTTAATTACGTTGAGTTTAGAGACCTCACTATTTTCAATTGGCAGAACAAACAAGTATAACTTCCAGAGCATATCGCTTTTGATAACTATTTTTGTCTAGTGGAATAGATAGATACAACTCCCAAGGCATAACGCTTTTGGACACTACTCTTGTCTGGTGGAATGAAATAGTATAACTCCCAAGGCATAACACTCCTGACCACTATTCTTGTATGGTAGAATAAACTAGTATAATTTTCAGGATATAACACTGTTGACCACTATTCTTGTCCAATGGAACAAACTAGTACAACTCGGTCCCACCTCACGTGATCTTTCACTTTCAATATTAATGTCTTATTAGAATGTTGGTAATATCATTAATTTCATGCATACTTAATATAAATATACAAGATATATAAATAACATCTATAGGAAATTTAGATTATTTTCCAAATGAAAAGACCATGATGCTCCGGTGAAACCCTAATTTCATAAGATAAATATACTTTATCCATAAGACTCATAAAATCACCACATTTAACACACCATCCTAAAATATCATTTTTAACAACATATCCTAAAATAAATGCCTAACTCTAACATTTCACAAATGCATTAACAATCATACCTTTAGTGTTACTATTCCTAACTTAGGTCATTTTCATATTTTACCAGGCCTATGCTACCCTTAATCAACACAAGAATTTCACATAATATACTTAGCATACTTTAATCTAATATCACTTTAGAAATACTGAACTTAAATATTTAATCCTAACTAACCAAAATACATCTATCTTGCTTAAACACCTCAAAATCTCTTTTTAGGTAACTTGTAATTAATAAACATGTAAAATATGCATTATCTTAGTGTGATTCAAGCATAATTTATTGGTATTTGATGCATATTTTATGTTTATATCGAGGATACTGCTTTGGTTTATATTCTTATATTTAGGCATTGGCTCAAAATTGAAATATTTGATGATCATTGGAAGTTAAACAGGATTTTGGAGCCATGATGAGATTTAGAATACATGGTTAGAGAAGAAAATAGATGCACCGTGTATAAAGAACTAAATTTTCAACCATTATGAAATATGAATCTAAACAAGCTCAAAAGACTAAAGTTGTAGGTCTCTTCAATATATTTCTAATGAAACTCAAATCATATCAATCCAAGGTCAGAAAAAAAGTTATAGCCAGAATATAGAAGACTATCTAAATGAGTACAAATTAAGCAAGATAATACGTGCCACACATGTGGTTTAGTTAAAACATTTACGAAACTTCTTTATAACTTTCTGGATTTTTAAGACCTATCTATATGTATTTTAGCTCAGGGTTCAGAGGATATTGATTAGATATTTTTCTTATCCTCCAAATTGTATCTGGATCTAGAACTCAATTATTGAATAAAAACGAAGGACTTCTTATACAAGATTATATTATGACTCTCTACCTTGAATATTTTAATTAAAAGATTTGTTCTTTCTTTATTCTCTTTAATTAATTTCTTCCTATGATTGTATTGTATATTTATTTGATGTGTTCTTTATTTCCAATCATGTATGGGTAGATTCTTTGTCCGGAATTGAAAAAGAACCCAACTTTTTGGTAATTGATGATGAATTAGTATACGTTATTGGTAAAAGTTTGAATATTTAAACTTAATTTCTATGATTGAACTTTGTTGACTCACTTGATCATTGAATAAAAAATCATCAATAATTAGATGATGGATCAAAAGGTAAAAATTAATACCGTCCTCTAGAAAATAACAAAAAAGTTCAAACCACGAAAGTAAGCTAGATTCTTTGGGGGTTCTATTGGAGTAGCAAGAAGATTAATGTGTTTAACTTAATCTTAATTCCACCAATGTAGGTAATTGAGCTTAATTAGGCATGGTATTTATACCTTGAAAGAGGATTTATATTAATTTAGGATAATTCACAATTTTTAGTTCAAACCAACACCAAAAGTTGAAATAATACATCTTTGAGTACTGAAGTTGTGGTGAAAACCCTTCATTATATTAAATTACACTCGATTAGCTATTTATTTTATTTTTATTATTTAATGTTACAATTTTATTCTCTTTTACTTTACTCATTAGTTTGGCTAGTCAAAAACATAAAGAATTGATAATTAACCCCTAGTCACTATGGGATCAACCTTAATAGCTAAAATGAATCAATTTGCTTGCAGATTTTCCATTTAGTAACATACCCAACCTACACTCTATCATGTTAGACATGAAATTAATTATAAAACTCTCACAGATTACCTTTCCATATTCATCGTTTCACAGCATCATAAATTGACCCAAATATCCATAAGATAGCAACCCACTCAAATATTTCACAAAATCTTAGAAGGTTTGACATTATTAACTTTCAATCCTTAAACTTATTTCATCACCATAATGCTTTATCATATTTCCTATCCACTTTCTATACTTTGTTAAAACCTTTGTACCAACATGTTTAGGGTTTTAAGATAAGACTTATAACAAGCCATGCCACATAAGCTTGTAATTTACATAACAATCATGCTCTCATAATGTAATACCACACGATAATTGAATAACACCAATAATATGATTTTAAGAAATAGAACTGCACTAACATGGTATTAAATACAATTTACATATAGCATCAAAAAATTATTCTAAGACATACATCCTTACCCAAATGGTCTATAAGTAAGAACAAAACCCCAAGTATCCTCCTACAAGACCATGGGAATATCACCTAAAATAGAAGAAAACCCTATGGTTAGAAGAGTAAGAAAAGCAAGCAAGGAAATGTAAGTCAAATGAGGATGGAAAAAAGGACGAGTTAAAGTAAAAGAAAAGGGTTAGTTTTGTGAAAGAGGTGTGCATGGTAGGCTGAATTATGTGATGGAGTCATGATAGAATAGGGGTAGTAACGTGAGGTGCTGACAATTGTGGAGGTGCACAACATGAGGTGCTCATGTTAGCGGAGTTGTGTTGTGTGAAGGTTGGCTAAAAGGTTAGGGGTTGTTGTGTGAGATTTTAGCAGAGAAATAGGGGTGGTTGCATGTGAATCTCACATTGGTAGATGGCTACAACCAATGTGAGGTGATTGATGAGTTCATATTTTGACACATTTTATACCCTTATAATCTTAGTTTTTGGTAGTTTATTTAACTAATATAGGGGAATAATTATTGTTTTATGCTTAAGTAGTAAAATTTGTATAATTTTTATTATTTGAGCTAAAATGATATAAATTAATGTAAATTTAGAATAAATATTATTTATTAATATTTATTGAATTTTATTTTGCAGGTTTTGTTTTTAAATAAAAGAAAATTAAAAAAAAAAAAAGAAATAAAAACCTTTGGACCAACGGCCAAAGGCCGAAGGCCCAAAGGCCAGCAAACGAAACAAACAGGCCTCGACGCACGGACTCAACGAAACCAAACGGAGCACGAAACAGGGCAAGAAAAGTCAGCGTAGGGCTGACGTGGAAAGGCGCAGCGACAGAGAGCGAGAGGACGGGGACCAGTGAGGCGACGCAAGGAACAGAGCCGTCAGGCTCTAACAGGGCGGACGAGAGAGAGAAAGAGGCGCGGGACGAGAGAGAAAGAGGCGCGGGTGCGCGTCACGCGAAGGAAGGAGCGCCGCACGGAGTTCGAGGCGTGCAGCGCAGCACTTCGACAGCCGTCAGCCAGCGACGAAAAGGAAAAAGAAAAAGGATTTGGCACGGAAATAAAGGCAAACAAGGAAGAAAAATAAGAAGGATTTAATACCCGGTAGAATTTATTTCAGATAAAATTTATTTTTATCTGAATAAATTCTTGATCTTTAATTCAAAATTAATTCCGGTTATTTCTTTCTCTTATTTTTAATTTATATTTTAGATATATATTTCTGTGTAATTAATTCTTTAATTATGAGTGGCTAATTATTTATTGTTAGGGAATAATTTGAAACCCTAGATTATGGTATGATTTATAATTTTATTTTCTTTGTTTCGTGAGATTGTTTCTTGACTCTATATTAATTGCTATCGTTTATACATATGATTCTGTCAAGTATAGTTTATTTGGTGCATGCCTTGTTCTGGTACCTCATAAGTGACAGTATGTAGGATAAATTGCTTGCTAGGTGGCCATCTAAATATACTAGAATTTATATGTATAAATTGCAGCTAGGTTAGATAGCAATTCACCTAATCGTTTTGTGATTCTAACCGAAGTGGTAAAACGTTTCGATACGTGTGGGTCAAGAAAAGGAAATACAGCTAGACATGCTTTTTGTACTAGCCTGGGTACTTAGATTGACAGCCTTCCACTTACACTTAATGCATTAAATCTAGTTAAATATAGGAGCCGCTTGTTGCTGCTATACTGCTAGTATTTAATAGGGTTAATATTGGCGCTTTGTCGTATTAATTTTAATTAAGGGAAGTAATATAAGGTGTATAGACCTGCTTTTGGTGTGCAACTTGGTCGATCTCTTTCTCACGATTAAAAGATGACTTAGAAATAAATATTATATCTCGATCTAATCTAGTGGTGGATTTTTATTTCCCTAACATATTTCTCCTATCTGCTAGTTTCCCATTATTTTCCATTATTTTCATTATTAGTTTATTTTATTTTATTTAATCCTTTTATTATTTTATTCTTATTTTGATAAACCCCCATTAGTATTTTTCTTATTTATTTATTTTAGGTTATTTAGTGTTTTTATTTCATTTATAGTTTAAGCTAGTTAGATAGAGGTGAGCCCTCTCAATCCCCGGTTTAGAACGATACCCTTATTTACCAGTGCTACATTTGACAACAAGAGGGTTTAAATTGCGTGCCGGCTACGGTCGCACCAATTTTTGGCGCCGTTGCCGGGGATTGGTAACTTCACTTTTATTTTGCTAGTATTTTTAGTGTGTTTTTATTTTTAGTGTTTTTGTATTTTTTTTCTTTTAGTTTGTTTTAGATTTTCTTAGGAGTTTGGTGTGTTTTGTTATTAACCTTTTCCTTTGAAGTGTTAATATTTTCAGGTAGCTATGAGAGGATCCTTTGGTTATGGACAACTTTGCTCGAATCTTAACGCAAGAGTAAATGAGGTAAGTATGAGTAGTCTTGAAGATAAACTTAACAAACTTACTGCTCTTGTTTTGCAGGTAGCTGAAGCTAGAGTTATGAATACAAGTGGAGTGTGTCATACGCAAGGAAATCCATATGCTTACCATGAACAAGCTATGAGAGGAGGAGGATGGACACAATCTGGTGCTCAATCTTTCAATGGTTTTCAAGGACAAAATCCCTATACAAGCACATACTATTCGGAAATGAGGCATCAACCCAACTTTGGATGGGAGATGAATGATCAGTATCAAGTGCCATATCAAGACCCTTACACGCATGAATATGAAGCTTCAAAATATTATCAATATCCTCAACAAGAATTTTCTCCAGTTTCAGAGCCCTCAAGTTCAGAAAAAATGGATAAGATTCTTGAAGAACTGATGAATGGTCAAAACCAGTTGGCAGAAAGCCAAAATCAACTGATACAAATGAATGATCATTATTCAGTGCCATATCAAGAGCCTTACATATGTGAATATGAAGCGTCAAAATATTATCAATATCCTCAACAAGAATTTTCTCCAGTTTCGGAACCCTCAAGTTCAGAAAAAATGGATAAGCTTCTTGAAGAACTGATAAATGATCAAAACCAGTTGGCAGAAAGCCTAAATCAACTGATGCAAAGTCAGGTTAGACAAAATGAAAGGGTGTCAGTGATAGAGGAGAAAATGGGTGATATGGTCAACCTGATGAATCAATCACAAGCACAAGAAGAACTCTCTAGTACTTCAATTTCAAATTCAAGTGAGAGTTATGAGTATGATGATGCCATATCTGAATGTGAGGATGAGTTAGTTGAGGAGGTTTCCATGAAAAACATTGAAGAGCAAGATCAAGATCGAGTGGAAGAAGAGCTTATAAAAGTAGAAGAAGAATCTCATCAAAATGAGGATCAAGTGAACAAAGAGAAGTATATGGATGACAAGACTATCACTTTCACCTACCATATACCATCTTTGAACATTTATTCCCCAATTTTGCTTGGAGATAACCATGAGACACAAGGTAAGCCTTTGAACCACTTTGATTTTATTTATGCTAACCACACTCCTTGTTTTCCCTCTTTTAGCAGGTTGTATGGATCCAAGAGTGAAGAGAGTAATCAAATCACCTTGGATACATTTAATAAAAAGCATGATGCTCCAAAGGAGAGGTTATGTTGGAAGGATGTGTTTAAAGATTTTGAGATGGGAAAATATATTCTTCCTTCAAGAGAGAGATCACGATACATGGACATTGGGCAAAACATTCTCTCTCTACACACGAGCTTAAACTCTATGCTAAGTAAGTTACGTTCTTGCTGGATCAAATCTTTCATTAAATCTTATATTTTGTCTTTTTCTTCCTTGCAGGATAAAGATGATCATCATGAGGAAGGATTTGGTGAAGCAGCTCTCAAGTGGACGTATCCACCTTGAACGAGTAAACCGAGATCATGTCAGGCTGAAGACATAAAAACAAGCGCTACTTGGGAGGCAACCCAATGTGATAAGGGAGTTTTTCTATCCTTTAGTTATTTATTTATTCAGTTTGTTTTCTCCATACCTTAAATTATATGTTTCCTTAGTTGTTTACACATTGAGGACAATGTGTGATTTAAGTGTGGGGGTGCGTGTGTTTTATATGTAAAAAAAAATTGAAAAAAAAATTGTTTTGATTTTTTTTAGAGTGTTTAATAATTTTAGAATGTTTAGTATTTTTAGAGTCGTAGGAACCCTTAACTAGTTAATGAGGAATATATCTTTGAAATCTAATGGAAAAGAGGATCATGAAATCGAGATAAAGTAAGTGGAGATTTTTTGTGTTGATTTTGATATAGGGAACACATATCTATGTGCCTAAATGTGAATGGAGAAAGAACATGTATGATTTTCTAACCACCGACATGGCATGTTGAGATTCGTCACATTCCTCAGTGAGCTTTTCAACCATATGTACCTTCTTTTTCTGAGCGGATTTACACAAAATCATCTATTTTTCTTGGCTTCAAAATTTTTCTTTATAAACCTCATATATGTTTAATTGCTTTGATCAAATTATTTGCCATAGATCTTGTAATGGAATATAGAAATTACTAGAACTTACTCTTGTGCTAGTCGAAGCTTATAGTCAAAACATGCTCTAATTGAGAAAATGATAAAGGCAGCTTAGGAATTATCCATCACATAACCAAATAGCTTAACTTGATTTGTGTATCCATGATATACATCCTATAGAAACCCTTTTGAGCCTATACGTGGAATATGCAATTTTTTTCATTACCCACATTAAATAACCTTCGGGCCTTAATGTCCTTACCTTTGCTTAAAGCTAGTGGAAGGAAATCAAATCATTATGGATATAAAGAGTTATTGTGTATGTGTGTGTGTGAAAGAAATATATGTATTTATGCTAAGAAAGGGATTGGTTATGTTTGGTGGAGATAAAAAAAAAATTGAATGAAAAGAAAAAAAAATGAAAAAAAAAGAAAATTGTCAAAAAAATGGAAAAAAAAATGAAAAAAAAAGAAGAAGAAAAAAAAATGTTAGGATATAAGGAAGAGAGGGAGTTATGGAGATTATGTTGAGCAAAGTTCTATTCATGTTACATTTTATTGTAAAGACGGAGAGGTGTATCATTAATCATTGATGTGGAGTTATGCTTATATTTCATCTAATTATTAGATTCCACTAGCTCTTGATCTTTTTAGCACCACACTCCTAAAATACTCCATACCCTTCTTTACCTTAAACCCCGCTACAACCAATAAGTAAGTCCTATTTGATTCTTGAGATGAGCAGCCTTTGATCTGTTGAAGATTAGTCACAAGAGTTAAGCATATGGTTCGGTCCATTTGGCAAATATTTGGTATCTTTCATGAGGTTTTATCCACAAGAACATGAGCTTTCTTTGTTTATATATGTGAGTCGTTTGTTATCTTTATCATCTTAGCTCACATACATGAGTGTTTTTTTTTATGCACTGGTAGCCATGAATCTAAGAGAAAAAAAATAGAGGGTATCCATAGTGAGGATGGATCTTGATGTGACTAAGGCGTGGTAGATTTTCATCCATAATATTGATTTGTTCATACCTGTCATGTTTATGTGTGAACCATATGTTGAAATTGATTCTTTAAATCTCCTAATGCTGAATCTTGATTGATTGCTAATCTTGACATTTGAAAGTAAAAGATTCTGAGACAAATATGGTTAAGGGTGTTAGGTATATTGTTTTATTTTTATTTTTTTTATTTATTTAATTTTATTTAGGTGTGATTTTTATTTTATTTGTGTGTGATTTTGTGGGTATATCATCTGCGAAACCCTCACGAGACCTTACTCGTCCTCGATGGGTGACCTAGGGGTTTAAAGGGCTTGTTACACATGCTAAGTGTAATCGTGAGACCTACGAAAGTGGCTAGTTAATTTAATTTTATCTGTTTAGAGTAATAACTTGCTTGAGGACAAGCAAGAAGCTAAGTGTGGGGGTGTGATGAGTTCATATTTTGACACATTTTATACCCTTATAATCTTAGTTTTTGGTAGTTTATTTAACTAATATAGGGGAATAATTATTGTTTTATGCTTAAGTAGTAAAATTTGTATAATTTTTATTATTTGAGCTAAAATGATATAAATTAATGTAAATTTAGAATAAATATTATTTATTAATATTTATTGAATTTTATTTTGCAGGTTTTGTTTTTAAATAAAAGAAAATTAAAAAAAAAAGAAATAAAAACCTTTGGACCAACGGCCAAAGGCCGAAGGCCCAAAGGCCAGCAAACGAAACAAACAGGCCTCGACGCACGGACTCAACGAAACCAAACGGAGCACGAAACAGGGCAAGAAAAGTCAGCGTAGGGCTGACGTGGAAAGGCGCAGCGACAGAGAGCGAGAGGACGGGGACCAGTGAGGCGACGCAAGGAACAGAGCCGTCAGGCTCTAACAGGGCGGACGAGAGAGAGAAAGAGGCGCGGGACGAGAGAGAAAGAGGCGCGGGCGCGCGTCACGCGAAGGAAGGAGCGCCGCACGGAGTTCGAGGCGTGCAGCGCAGCACTTCGACAGCCGTCAGCCAGCGACGAAAAGGAAAAAGAAAAAGGATTTGGCACGGAAATAAAGGCAAACAAGGAAGAAAAATAAGAAGGATTTAATACCCGGTAGAATTTATTTCAGATAAAATTTATTTTTATCTGAATAAATTCTTGATCTTTAATTCAAAATTAATTCCGGTTATTTCTTTCTCTTATTTTTAATTTATATTTTAGATATATATTTCTGTGTAATTAATTCTTTAATTATGAGTGGCTAATTATTTATTGTTAGGGAATAATTTGAAACCCTAGATTATGGTATGATTTATAATTTTATTTTCTTTGTTTCGTGAGATTGTTTCTTGACTCTATATTAATTGCTATCGTTTATACATATGATTCTGTCAAGTATAGTTTATTTGGTGCATGCCTTGTTCTGGTACCTCATAAGTGACAGTATGTAGGATAAATTGCTTGCTAGGTGGCCATCTAAATATACTAGAATTTATATGTATAAATTGCAGCTAGGTTAGATAGCAATTCACCTAATCGTTTTGTGATTCTAACCGAAGTGGTAAAACGTTTCGATACGTGTGGGTCAAGAAAAGGAAATACAGCTAGACATGCTTTTTGTACTAGCCTGGGTACTTAGATTGACAGCCTTCCACTTACACTTAATGCATTAAATCTAGTTAAATATAGGAGCCGCTTGTTGCTGCTATACTGCTAGTATTTAATAGGGTTAATATTGGCGCTTTGTCGTATTAATTTTAATTAAGGGAAGTAATATAAGGTGTATAGACCTGCTTTTGGTGTGCAACTTGGTCGATCTCTTTCTCACGATTAAAAGATGACTTAGAAATAAATATTATATCTCGATCTAATCTAGTGGTGGATTTTTATTTCCCTAACATATTTCTCCTATCTGCTAGTTTCCCATTATTTTCCATTATTTTCATTATTAGTTTATTTTATTTTATTTAATCCTTTTATTATTTTATTCTTATTTTGATAAACCCCCATTAGTATTTTTCTTATTTATTTATTTTAGGTTATTTAGTGTTTTTATTTCATTTATAGTTTAAGCTAGTTAGATAGAGGTGAGCCCTCTCAATCCCCGGTTTAGAACGATACCCTTATTTACCAGTGCTACATTTGACAACAAGAGGGTTTAAATTGCGTGCCGGCTACGGTCGCACCAGTGATCTGGCTAAGAATGGTGGTGCATCGTGAGGCACACTATGCTAAATGGATCTTGATACAAGAAAAATAGTGAAGCTATAGGAAATAAGGTGCAGAAGATATCTAGAAAAGAGAGAAGAGGTTAGGGATTATGTTGGTGGATTAATAAATGATGGAAGGAAGGAGTGACAAAGGGGTATATGGCTGGTGGTGGAGTGTGAAATATTAGCGTAAGGGAGTTAAGAAAAGAGTGGAGGTGTAGGTCAGGCACAAAACGTAGGGAATAAGGTGGGATTTGTCATAAAAATCACTTGAATAAAGGGAGGTTATGATGATGGAGTGAAGGTTTGGTTATAGTTAGGGGAATTTAGTTTGATTAACCAAACCGAAACAAACTCAGTCAGAAAAGGAGGATGTCACACGAGAAAGAAAAACTAGGAAAGGAGAAAAGAGAAAGGAAAGGAGAAGAAGAGAAAAGGGGAAAAAATGAAGGAGTTTAGGGTTGGATTTAGGCTTAAAGTTAGGATCAAAGAATTAGGAAAATGTTAAGACACTAGTCACCTAGGATTAGGTTAGATTAAATTTGGAGTATTACAATAATCCTTTTAAAGTTTAATTATATTGCTTGTCTGAGATGCACACAACTACGTGGTTGTGTGGTTTCCTTAACTAGCTGTATTAGAAGAAAAATGAATTAATCTTGGTATTATGAGTTGTGCATAATTGGGTAATTATGTGGCTTCCCTAGCTAGTTTGCCTCAGAAGTGAGTTGGAGTTACTTTTGATTGTATATTATTGTTTTGGTATGAAGTATTATATGAACTAGTATTGTATTTTATTGTTTTGGTAGGAAGCATTTGCATTACCCTTGTGTATTGATATGATTGTTGGTATTACATGTTGGTACATGTGTATTTTTAGCTTATGCATGACTTGATATTATTGCATGTGAATTGTTAGTTATGCATAATTTTATAGCTGTGTGTGTTGTGTGACTATATGATTATGCTATTTGCTTAGAGTGATGTATGTTTACTTAGTACTTTTGTTCTAAACATATTAATTTTTAGTGGATGTGATGCTTGTGATCTGGATACTCTTGGAGCTTGAGTTGGAGTCGGAGAGTATAATTTTTTGGTGTTTTGTACCATGTTGGAGCTTCTATTTTTTATTCTTGTAGGATTGATTTGGCTTGTAATCCTATATTGAGATTTTGCCATGAAGAGTTTTACCTTATAGTAGTATTTTGTCTCCTTATTTTTAATATTTTTATACCCAACCTTGCATGTGCCATGGACTAGGTGAACGCGCACACCTCTCATCATGATAGATATGGAAGTAACATCCCTCATTTTGATCTTTGCTCCTCATTATACTTTCAAAATGAAAATTTTAATTTGAGAAAAATAAGGATGTTACATAAACTGAAAGTCTAACTAAAGAAGCTAGATAAAAGTATGTAAGGACATACTCAAAACTTTGTTAGTCCATAAAAACCAACCATTAGTTGAGTAGGCACATGTTGATGGAGAGATCACACCATTAGGAGTGTACAAAACTCTAATCACTACACGTCTATAAACAAAAAATAATGGTGAAGTATTAAGTGTATATGTTGCTTTTAAAAATTAATGAAATACATGTATATTGTAGGTTTAACAATTAAGAATGGTGAAATATTACTTTGGTAGTAGCAAAACATCATTTGAGACAGCTACGAAAGATAACATAATTAATGATGAATCATATATACCTAAATGCAAAATTAGATACGTTGAACATTAATGATATCATAGTGAAACATACAATAATGATGAAATCATAGGGACATAGAGGTGATACGTACAAAGTATAGATTATTATAATCATTTAAATGTTGAAATATTAACGAGACAATGGTGAAACATTTTAACTTATATAATGAAATTTCAATAAGACAATGGTAAAACATTAGGGGCACAACGGTAAAACATTGAAAAACTAAACGCAAAATTAGTTAATGAGAGTGAAACATTAGTCATATAAGAATGAAACATTGTGGTAGTATTGGTAAAATATGAAGACTTATCATGGTGAAAATATGAATACCAAAGTTAGCATTACATGCTTGCTTCATTTCTCTACTTTTTTCTTCTCTTGAGTTGGTGTGTTTGTTCCATTTCCATTAAGCTATCCTCATTTTTCTTTTGCCTCTCCAGGTCGGAGTTGCTTAAATTTGTCATTTTGTTTCTCTTTGTTACTTGTAATTTGAGAAAAAATAATGAAAAATCTTAGAGAATAGAAATGAGCATAAGTTCGAACACAACAGTGGCATGTATCTTCATAACAATTGAAGATCAAGAAAATGAAGAAATGTTAGACTTGTAGGCAATGATTTGAGTAACCAAAATTTTAACCAAATATTTTCATAATGGAAGCACCAATGCACTACATTTTTAACTAAGAAAGTGGTTTTGTAGATGAAAAACTCTTCATTGATTTATCTATAGAAGTATTATTCTACCACATTTAATGCGCCAATGACAAAATTATAGAAGGTGAACAATTGCGATGGTAACTATAAATAAAGTTATGGAGATGGAGGGAGATTTTTTATAAATGAGTTTTTCCTTCGTACGGTCTGGTCTTTATGTTTTTGTTTTTGAAAAGAGGTATTGCCGGTGCTTACAAGTACCCTCCCAACTATATATCCTAAAAATACACAAGATACACCAATCAGAGTGATGTTGTTTGTGCTTATGTAGCATCTACATGATATAACCGATTACATGGTATACCAATTATGCAACCTACATTCTCTTTGTGTAAGTAATGTAGATACAACATCATACTCCATTGCTCCCATAAAAAAATGTTTGAAATGATATTAAATGATTATAGGTTTAGAAATATATTTTAAAAAAAATATAAACATGTGCTTTGTTTCAGTTAACAATATAAATATTTTTAGTAAATAAACAAACTTCAAGCATACTAATTTCATATAACCCAACAAAACACTTGTAGAAATTTATTAAAATAATATTATTGATCATACATGCTAATATATAATCATATTACACTATTGATATATTGCAGTGATTAACTACGATAACCTTTTTGAATAATATACCTTATAGTATTCTCTTATATATTATTTTTTTCTATTTTTATTATACATTTGTATATCTTTATTGCATATTTCAACTTATTTTTCATATGCTTTTTATATTTTATTCATTTATAGTTTCAGGTTGACATATTTCAATTTATTTTACTTTATTTTAAATGAGACATGCCCTTAGCGATGATCAAAACTCGCTATAGCATGTTAATTTCTTAGAGTTAAATTTTGTATTTAACTATATTATATATTTCTTAGAGTTATCTTGAAATTTATATACACTTTGGTTTTTAATTTTATAGTTTTTTACACTATATCATGTTAATTAGAGTTAGATTTTCTTAACTATTACATTAACATTACCAACTTTTTTATTTATACTTTATTTACTATATTTATTATTATTATT
This sequence comes from Tamarix austromongolica, assembly GCA_039764185.1. Taxonomy (NCBI): domain Eukaryota; kingdom Viridiplantae; phylum Streptophyta; class Magnoliopsida; order Caryophyllales; family Tamaricaceae; genus Tamarix; species Tamarix austromongolica. Next base: position 78,333,417 of record CM077814.1, on the reverse strand, counting down.
ATTATTATTATTATTATTATTATTATTATTATTATTTATTTTATTGATACAACTTTTTTCTATTTTACCCAATATTGTTAGTTTAATTTAGTTTAGTTCAATTTCTTTTCAATTTTAAGTGAATTTTGATTATTTAGTTTTTATATTCACATTAACATCTATTAAGCTACTGTACATTAAAAATAATTGAATTTGAGTAAAATAAAATGTAAAAACCAAATAAGAAAATTAAATAAGAAATAAAAAATGGGTCAATCATAAGAAAAATAATATAAAATACTAGTGAAAAATAAGAATACAAATCCAAACAAATATATGAAATCAAAATTTAAATCTCTATAAATTATTTAAGTAGTATAAAATTAATAATGTAAAGAAAAATAAAATGAATAAAAATAAAAATATGAAAGTTATATTAGATATATTATTTGGCAAATGTATTATTGCTAATTATTAATAATAATTTTAAATGTATTTTACAATGTAAATATATGAAATGCTATACCTATACTAAAAACAATTCTGTTGTAATTGAAATTTCTTCATTTCCAAAATTTAACGTACAGAGCCGGGGTCTTTGATTAGTAAAATAATATTATATTTGTTATCAACTAAATGCTCTAGCTATAATACTTTTATTTATTTAAAGACACCTCCGCACTAGATTCCGTTAAAAGCGAAAACCAAACTAAAAACTGCTATCAAAATTCCGTAGTTGGTCCATCAAAAGTCCAACCATTTGGTGAAGTAGACACAGGTTGATGGAGATATGACACCATCAGGAGTGCAGTCATTAAAACGAGGGCAAACACCACATGGTATTGATGTCATAGCTCCCACCTTGGAACCTCCACTCACCACACATCTATAGCAAACTTCCCCAATTGGGATAGAACCAAACTCCCCTGTTCCATTACTCTTCACTTCAACAATCTCATTTTCCAGAACCAAAGTCTTGAGTATTTCCTTAACTTGTCCGATGCTTAAAGCAGAGTTCTTCACCAATCCATATCTCTTAACCTCATCAAGAATCCCTTCTGGTGTAGCGACCTTCTGTCTGCTTATCATCTGTTTGCAGAACCCTTTGAGCGTCTCAATGAACGCTCCATCAAGTTCCCCATCACTATACCAATCACCGCCAGTCAGTTCTTTTGATGCCTCGATCTCTGTAGCTACCAAGTGAATCCTTCCGTTAGCCTTGACGTTTTTAACCTGTTTTATCTTGTTGATGTTCATAAGTTTCTTGATGCATTTATCTATCATCCTCATATTCTTCAACTCGTTCTTTAACTCCTTCTTCCATATACCCATATCTCCTCTACTATGAATCAGACTGTAAATAATCTGCTCATCACTTGTCAAGTTACTTGGGAGACTGTTTGACGCCTGTCGTGGCCGCTTGATACCCAAATGCTGCAATCGATTCATTACTTTGATATGAAAGAATTCACTGCTTAAACAAGTAAATCAGTCAGGAGATTGTGTTGGTTGTAACTCAAAGAAAATTTAATGCCTATGAATTAGCAAATTCAAACAAGGTTATAAATTATTACAAAAGTGATGAAAGATGATACTGCCTGTGAATATAGTAAGATATGGAAAAGTGCAAGTTTAGTTATAGTTGTGTTATTAAAATGTCCTAAACTGAGATGCTCTGATGTCCAAATACCCACAGAGGGGAGGCAGATAGAGAAGGAAGCATAATGTATGCTATTATCCTATTTACTACTACATTTCAACAAAATATGTGAATTCTACAGCGTATTTTACCTCAATTTAAACAGTTTGTCAGCATAATGTATAAACCACATGCCAAAATTTGGATCATAAGCATCTACGATATATCAAACCATAGGTAAAAAAAAAAAAGAAAAAAGAAGAAGAAGATATTTGTTCTTCCTAGTGCATGAAATTGTATTGGCAAACAAGGTTCACAAATGAAGTCCATAATTCAAAACTAATGACCTGAACAAGAAAGCCAAGAAGATTCATCAATCCATGCTAGCTAACTAAATAATTTGGCTACCTGAGAGAAGTCTATCAATCATGATAAACGTTATCAACCCAATAAATTTACAGATGAACCCGGGTAACTTAGACACTGGAGCATATGATACGTACTGGACTGTGATACCCACGGGCGATCAAACGATGCTAAATCAATAAGAGATCAGCATTACTACTGATGTCAGATAGCAAAACCTAAAGGCAATTAAAATCAGAAACTGTCAAGAGCTAACTTGGCCAGCCATACTACGACAAAAGGAAATACAGGGCCACCAGAGAATCATTTCCATATACGAGGTAAGCAGGGATTCAAAATAGAATCCCTAGAGAAATGCCGAAATGCCGACCATAATCTACCGGAATTACACAGAGGCCAACAAAACAAATTAAGAAAAAAACCGAAACCCTACTTATTAATGAAGTCAGATAGAAAACTGGTTTAAAGATTGTTTCACAAACTTCTCGATCACTAGTTCGGGGTGAAGTAACCTTCAATTGCAAATCTACAAAAGTACAAATGCGAGTAATTATTTACGAGAGAAACGGAGACAATAATTGAACAAAAATTACAGAAGATAATTATGTGAATCATAGATGTTGAGGAAGAAAGACGTGGGATTGAGACAGGGTGGTCGATTGGTACCAGCGTTGGAGTTCGAAAGAGAATAAGAGGCAAGCCTACAGTGACGACGGCGCCGGCCACAAGTTCCGGCCGAAGTAGGGGTGAGGGGAAAAAGTTCAAAAGGAATGATTCGAACAGCCGACCTGCTAGCTGAAAGAGTTGGTGCCAAACCAACAAGACGGTCGCGGTTTTTGTGGCTAAATCACTTCTTTTAATGTATAACCTCGTAGAGTGGAGTTGTATGCTTGGATCTGAAACTCGGAAGTCTATGGTTCTCTTGGTCTTATAAAATAACTTAACATATTTTAATATTGATAAATTCAAAAACAAATATAGAATAATATAGATAAAAAGAGAGAGTGTGACTTTTCATTCTTATTCATATTTATGGATTATTTCTTTCATTTATAATTTACAATATCTCATATATATAATATCCATACTTATTAGATCTATTATAAGAAATAGTTAGAGAATATGAAAGAAGGTGGGTGATACATAAAGTTGGGGGTAAAATCATAATAGAGAAGGTACTATAACTTATGGTACTAATAAGAGTATTAAACCTATAATTTAATACAATATACATTCATAAATTATATATCCATAATTTGTAAATAGAATATTTACAACATAACATCATTAATAATAATACATTTTTTTCCTAGTAGGTCATATAGTCATTTTATCATACATCCACAACCCCATATAATGCATAAAAATGCCACCATAAATATACATAACAATCTATATGATGGGACAACTTCTAAGATAATAAATAATCAAAAGTAACACATTACTTTATTAAATGACTTGTGTTTCTCCGAAAATAGAGATCTTCCAAATGATCTAATTCAAGCCTTGCATATATAATAATAATAATAATAATAATAATAATAATAATAATAATAATAATAATAATAATAATATATTTGGTGATAACTATAGTATTCATCGTATATTGTATATCATGTGATTCAAATACTTATATATGATGATTACAGCACTATATAGCAACCATACTCCACACACTCCCATTGTAACTGATATGGTAATAATATGACACTAGATATATATTGCAGGACGAATGTGTGTGTGCATGATATAATTAGTGCTTACAATTGGATCAAATTAAATAAGCATCATTCATACTAAGAGAAAGAGACCTTAGAAACTTTCTTTGAATCTGATACTTGTAGCGATAGCATCTTATGTCCATGAATCTAATGAAAAAAATAGCATGAAAACTATAAAGGCTAAAACCAAATCTTATCTAAAAGGGACGACATTCATAGCCTACATATAACTATAGTAGAGTTGTAACACAAGAATTTTCATGGCTTGAAAATTTTGTTATGAGAGAATACAAAAGCTAAAATGTTTTTAAATAAAGAGTGCTAATACTACATCTAACACAAAATAAATATCTATTACCCGTCTCATGTTAGATGTGAGGTTATTAAAATCAATCATTTCAAAACACAACAAGATTAAATATTAAAAAGATAGATAATGGAAATGTTTTATATTAAATTCCATTGTTCCAATACAAGATAAAAGGATCAGATATGGGTAAAACAACATGACAAACTAAAATAAAATGTAAGACACATGACAAAAGAGCCCAAGAGAATATTTGGGTTAAAAGATGTCATTAGTGAAATACCGGATAGTTCTAACTCTCATCCTAAACCCTACAACCTCAAATGGGACCTTGGTCCACTTAGGCTAAGCCTACTCCACTTATATGACATCTTAGTTGCTCACCTGGATAAAAGTTAAGATTATCGCAACTACTACATATTAATGACTCCAAAGTCACTTAGGGTAGCTAATCCTAATTAGTAAATCACTCGCAAACTCAAGATCTTTCACTTTTAGTATTAGTATTTGCAAGGTATACCATAGTAAAATAATAGCAAAATACTTAATAGGGGTGAATTGAGTACTGAAACTTTTTCTAATTAATTTAAACATAAAATATACTACTAAAAATTTCTATTTATAATAATGAAACCAAATCTTGAGTTCCTCTTCTGCTAGTAGATTTGTAGAGTTACTTTTGAATTGAATCATTGTAGTATAGTTTCCTTATATTACGGAACAATTCTAAATGCGGTAACATCTAGTAAAATGACAAGTAGGGTGATTCCATATATTACATGATTCTCGTACTTAAGATATTCTAATCTCTTAAGTACTTTACATCCAATATCCTACTTATTCTCTAATTAATCACTATAAGTAACAATAGAAAGTATAGATTTCATGTTTGAACTCTCAATCACTCATCACTTTAACTCTAAGTCAAAACACACTTCTAATTTTAGAATCCTGACTTGATTTACCTCACTCAAGGTATACACAACTCAATGAATCTAGTCTACTAATGATTTGATCTCCCCTCAGTTATCATTAATATACAATACAACTCTAAAAAATAGATTATAAAGAGGGAACTCAATAATGAGCTCCTAAATGTATAATAAAATGTGACAAAATGATCAGTTTTCTTTTTTAGTTATTTGTGAGCTCTTAGAAATGTTTTCACTAAAAATTTAAGCTCTGCATCATATACTAATGATTGTAAAGCCATCTAGTTAAATAGGAAAAACTTAGTTAGTGAATCTATTTTCCTTTCTATGTAAATTGTGAATATAGAATTAGCTTTAGTTAGAAATCAATTTACTAATTTTAAGAAAATATTTACTAAGGTAAAACTGACTTACATAAGCATGCAAATATATGCCCATATCAAGTCTTTTGCTTCTACAAAGAAAATAACATGGTAAGCAACTCACATAATATTTTCATGCTCCTTTTCTCTGTAAAAAATTAATCAAGTAATTATCTAAATATTTTTTCCAAAAATATATTTTAATAAATCACCTAATTAACAAAAAATAAATGTATAAGGAAGTATTTTAAAAAATATTTGATTAAAATAATTTGTAGCCAAATTTTTTATTGCTTAAAAAGGATTTACTTTTTTTTTTAAATGACTTTCTCACAAGTGTAGAAGGAATTCAACATGAAACTCACATTGAGTTTCTTTTAGATGATCAAAGTGTAAATCAAGTATAAAAACATATTTCGGTCTAATGTTGCTTTAAGTTATCTCTAGAGTGTCTCATTACTTTACATAAAGTTCTAAAGCCTAGACCCTCTTCCAAGCTTTAAGGTCTTCATGTATCTTCTTCATGCATCATCAGTTCCTCTACTCAATTCTATTCTTCAAATCCTCAATCCTGCTTCTCTAAAGTAGATTCAGACCTATCAAGTGTTAGTAGGTGGAAGAGAGAAACTTTATTTGTTATTTAGCATCAAAATCGGGAACTAAGGAAAATTTTCCTTTCTGACAAAGACAAACAAATGAAGTTTTTGAATTAGATCATGGTGAAAAAATATATTCAATTTATTCCAACCTCTCACTAGAAGATTCGTTGATGAAAAATATATGAAGCCAATCAGTTACCTTTTTATGAAGGCTAAAATATTCCACTAGTAGATATTAACATTAATATTAGTGAAAATTTTAAACGTGTAAACAAGCAACACAAAACCAATTAGCCAAAATAGGCACTTAACTTTTGCAAACCAGTCAAACCAAGGCTCGATACTTAGAATATTATTCATTTTCTTGTACGGGTCCTTCTAATGAATCTTCTGAGTTACCAAATTTTATCCAATTTAGACAAAGTTAGGCTTCATGTTATCGTTGAGCATGCATCATTCTCTCTTCCCCTTTTTACCATAACAAAAAAAGGTATGCAAAAATAGAGGTAGAGCAGAGAAATGAAAATTCATGCTAAGCAATCAAGCCTTAAATCAATAAGTACAAACACATGCAATAATCGACTCAAGTTCAAATAATGCATAATTTTAGGTGTTATGCCAAACTCTTCAATTATCGAGATCATTAAACTTTGGATCACAATAGAGAGAAGATAAGATGATGTATTATTAATATGAGTAGAATTGATTACAAAAAGATAATCCTAATAAAGATAATAATGAAGGTAATTTAGGTACAAAATGATTATTTCTAAAAAAAAAAAGAAGATAGGCTTGTTTTCTATGAATGAGAAAGGAAATTAAGGCTTAGAGGTTGCCAAACTAATGAATTTCTTCACTGGATTGAAATGTAGTGCACCAACCAGCTCAACCAAATTGTCTATAGTGGATTGAAATTGTACAATCCTTTTCACCATATTGACTTAATTAGCAAGCACACTAGACATTGTGGCCTTCACCTCTTTACATTTAGATTAGGTAATAATTCCTTGTATTTTGCCTCTAGAATCCTACTCAAATCCATCATCTATTTCCTCTGCATGCTTTATTTATTCTCGGAGAGGCTTCTTCTTTGTGGCACCAACCTTCTGTGCCTCTTCCTTCCTCACCAAACACACATCAACCAAATCTGAGCTCATTTTTTTTAATATTTTTTTTGTCATGGTGATGTTAAACTGGTCACCAACCCTAGGATTCTTAGCATGCCCATATAACTCAATCCTAAAATGATTTTTTTTTGTTGTCAACCAACGCCCATACATCAAGATATATGACTCTCATGCTTGACTACTTACTTTATATGTTAAATCATTAGTGCTAGAAGGTTGATTGCTTTGCCTTCAAATAGGAGATACACGATACTAATGTAAAACTCCAAGATTTACTAATAAAAATATGTATTTTAGTGGAAAAGTAATAACAAAATAATTGGTGTTACCACGACGTACTCGACAAATTCTGACCTATCATACCATCCTTACATTGAATATAAGGCAAAATACTTAGAACTTAAAATAAAATAAAATAAAAAAACGAATGAACATTTTATAAAACATAATAAGAATTTGGATATTAACTCCGATTACAATATAAATAAAATGCAACCAAAAGGAATCTATTGAAATTAAGAGACTAAAAAGGTATCTAGACAAAAATTATCGACCAAATCACATTAACTCTAAGTTTAAACCCCAAAAGATAATATAATCAATCATCCACGGGTAGGGAATAAAAAGAAATAAAATCACCAAGTCAACCCTTAGAGACCTGCACAAAAAAATGTGTCGTCTTCTTGTGGGAATGAGTAATGCCCATGAAAAAGACGATCAATAAACTATGTACTAAGTAAGGTAACAATACAATCATAGTAAAGGGAAAACGCACATACATAAGGTCACATGGAAAGATAAATTATGCATATTAGTCATATCATGATATGTTTGAAGAGAGGAACCAACAAAGTTCCACTATTAGGCACACTTAAAATCCATTTATTTTATTATATACCCCACTATTCTCGTCTGATGGAATAGATAGGTACAACTCCTACAATAGAATGCGCCTAGATACTATTCTTATTTGGTGGAACGAATTAATAAAAGTCATGGAGTAGAATGCTACTGGCTACTATTTTCATTTAGTGGAACAAATTGGTAAAACTCTTAGGGTATAATGTTCTAGCCACTATATCATCCACTGAAACGGATTAGTAAAGCTCAATTTTGACTCATGCGATATTTCACTTTAAGTATTAATGTCTTGTTAGAATGTTGGTTATTTTGATATTATCATATAAGTTTACCATAAATATGCAAGGTATATACAACACAACTAGAAGTAATTTGGATCATCCTTAAGGGAAATGACTATGCCACCCCTATAAAGCCCTAATTTCACATTATAAGTGTAACTTCATCCATGAGACTCATCTAACCAACAAATTTATTATACCTTCCTAATATATCATTATTAGAAACATATACAAAATTCATGCTTTAACTTTAACGTCTTACACATGGAATAACGAGTATGCCTCTAGGGATACTATTCCTAATTTAAGTCATTTTCTCATTTTATTAGACTTATGTTGCTTATAATTACCCCGAGGATTTCATTTAACATACTAAGCATATTTTGAATCTATTATCACTTTTATAATACCAAAAATCCATATTTGACCCATATTGACCAAAATACCATATTCTTACTTGAATACCTCAAAGTCTCTTTTTAGATAACTTGATTCCTACTCAACCTACACTTGATCATATTACACCTTAAATTAATTATAATATTCTCAATGATTAACATGCCGTATTTATTTTTTCCAATATCCTGAAATGTCCCAAATATCCTTAATATAGCTAAAACATCCAATTTTCACAAAAACCCTATGAGTTCCAACATTATCAATTTCCAAATTTTAATATATCATTATGGTAATCATTATCCATTTTCATAACACAATTACATAAATGCATGTATTCTCATAACCATCCCAACATACTAGGGTTTCAAGATAAAGCTTTATCGAGCAATAACACATAAATGCATGTATTAAACAAATGCTCATTTTTCCATAATAACATACATCTATATCATTCCATGACATAAAAAACTTGAGTTACAACATATAATAACACTAAGCATGAGACTACATAAAAATCCACATATAGCACCAAAAAACTTAGAGTAGGACATGTATCCTTAACTCTAAGCATTTTACTCCAAGGCCACCAAAAAATCATCTAAAAATGAAGAATAACACAATGTTAGAAATTAGGAAAAAAAAAACAAGGAAAATGTAAGGCAAAGGAGGCGAAAAAAGAGTAAGAACCAAAGTGAAAGAAGGAGATCAAACTACATGAGCGTTTAGCATTGATGAGGGTTATTTGGGTGAGGTGTGGATGTAACTTAGGGAGGGTATAACATAAGGTGCTCACATTGGGGTGGTTTGCTGTGTGAGAGTTGGGTAGTTTTGGGGGTGTTTCTACGTGAAGAAAAGTGAATATGGGGATGGAATAAGGTATATGCATGAGGTTCTCATGCTACCAATGGGGAGTAATGTGAGGTTATGACATAGTAAAGGTGGTGCAACATGAGGTTTGACAAATTACGCAGAGCTTGCTACACAAAAATGGCAAAGAATTGATGGGATAAAGCACAACAAGGTTGGGAATAGAGTGAGGGAGTCATGTGGAGCTTTTTGAGGCATTGAATAAAGTAAGAAGAGATGGATAAGGGGTACTTATGGTTGGGGTGAATGATGTGAGAGGGAAGAGGGTGCAGACACATATTAAGGGATTTTGGGGAAAATTTTGTTGCGACAAATCTCGAGAGTTAAGGGATGTAATAATGGTGACAATGAATTTAAACTTAGGTAGGCCAAGGTTTGAGACTAAACAAAAGAGATTTGTTCGGGTAAGGAGAAGATCATGCAAGAAAGACAAAGACCAAGGAAGGAGAATAAGAAAAGAGAAAAAGAAAATGAAGAAAAAGGGAAAAAGGAAAAGAAGAAAAGTGGACAAAGGAAAAAAGGAAAGAGGAAAAAGGGAAGAGGGAAGAGGGAAAAGAAGTTTAGGATTATGATTAAAGTTAGGATTAAATTTAGGATTAAAAAATTAGGGTGAGATTAAAAAATACAAATATCTTGAGATTAGGGTTAGGTTAAATTTGGGGTGTTACATGTAAGATATATGAAATTAGCCTCATTCATCCTTTAACTATGGGTTAACATAGTTCTATATGAGATGACATAGAGCACTTTGTGTAACACTCCAAAATGACCATCATGCCCATATCTTACAAAATTTCCCCAAAACTTACATAAATCATAACTTGAACCATACCGACCAACATATATCATACTATATACCAAAATTCATGTAAAAATCCCGATGAAAAATAATGGCACACTTATTTCCCACTCAATCTCACAAATTGAGACAAAAATCCCTACAACTAAGTTCAATGCCACAACTCTAAATTCTCATCATATTCACCATACTTAACCAAATGGCACAACAACTACCATAAATTATCAAAATTATATATATGCAATTATCCTTAATGAAACCAGTCCCCAAACACTAAAAGTACTACAACTGCATCATCCTCATATCAAGACCACCTAAAACTCCAACCTCCAAACATATCACAGTAGTAAAACTTAACATAACTTACTATAATTATTGCATGCTTATCAAAGGTAATAAATTACATTAACATGCTTGAGATTTAGGAATGAATCCTAGGATAGCCTAAACATGGCATGTTACATAAATCATATAAAGCACATGCTCTCATGGAATTATAAAAATAAGTAAGTATGAGCCTTTAATATATTAAGACATGAATTACAAGGATGACATGATAACATGGTAATTTGCATAATTTCACATAGTAACAAAACCTTATACTAGATATATGTATCCTTACTGAAGGTTACACCAATATCTTAGCAATATTTAATCCTAATCACCACCTTGCTACTCCTTAGGATTTCCTAACACAAAAAGATATAGGTTAGCATAGGAACTAAGGATGAAAGGATATACAAAAGGAATTTTAAAAAGCTAGATGATGCAAGGGTGGTTATTGCATAAGTGTTGCATGCAACCAAGGGGTATCAACATGAGGGGTTCACACTAAAACGAGGTGGTTTGGCGAGTGACTCATGCAACAAGGGGTTTTTTAATGAGGCCATGACACAACAAAAAGGGTATTTAAGTGAGTTGTTCATGTTGGGACTTGATGGTTGTGTTTAGTGTTGATGTTAAGCGATGTTGGTAGTGTGAGGTTTTGGTGCAAGTAGGGGTGTTTATATGAGAGTCTATTGCAAAAAAGAGATGGTGTAGAAGAGGGGAAAGTAGGTGCAACTCAAAATAATGGTGAAGCAGTGGGGAAATAAGAAGAGGAAAGGTTAGGGTTGAATGACACATGAAAAATTTAGAGAAAATAAGGGAAGGGAGCGTGATGGGGGTGTAAATAAGTGACATAAAAGGGAGAGGAGAAGTTTAATGCCCAAAATATTTATCTAATCCTAATCCCAATTAATTTATATTTTAACCTAATCTAAATCAGGGTAATTAATAATTTTATTTTTATCCAAATTTCTTAACCCTAAATCAAATTCTAATTCTAATTTTGGGTCATTATATATATATATTTTTAGCCTAACCCTAGCCTTGAATAATTAATACATATAATTTTAGACTAATTCCCTAAATTTTTACCTAAACCTAATCCTAACCCACAAATTTTCTTTTTACCTTTTCTTTTCTCTTCTTTCTTTCCCCTTTTTTCTCCTCAGCCTACCAACCCAACCCATGCACCTTCTCGGCCTTGTAGGCTAACCCACATTTTTTTCTCTATTCTCCCCCAACCTACAACTCCAGTCCAGTCCACTTCTTTCCCACGTTAACCTTATTCTTATTCCTTTCCCTTTACCCTTTCGACCAAATAGGCCGTCATGCATCCTTGCCTCATTGCCCTCCATCCTTCTTCTCTCTACTATGCAACCTACTTCCCTTGTTGCGCTGTCACACCTCATCTACCCTGCATGCCTTTAAAACCCCTACCTCCCCAACCCTACATCGTCCTTCCCCTACACCAAACTAAGGATGGCAATGGGGCCCTGTGGGGACAGAGATGCTATACCCATCCCTGAACTAGAAATAAATCCCCATCCCCAAACCCACCCTATTCTTCGACTTTCAATGACAGGGATTTCCTGATCCCCATGGGGAATATATCCCCATCCCCATACCCAAATTTTTTCATAATTTTTTATTCTTATATTATTTTTATTTTTATAAAAATATAATGTTATAATGTATATATGTATGTATGTATATGTATATGTATATATTAGGGCGGGTTCGAGGATGGGGACCCTATCCCTGTCCCCACCCCATCCCCAAAAAAATCCCCGAATCCAAACTCATCCCCCAAAATTTCCCTTAGCTCAACCCCGAACGAGGAATCCCTGACGGGGCCCCACACCCATGGGGATTTTTTCCATCCTTTCACCAAACCATCCACTCCCTTATATTCCCTTGCAAGCCACACCAACCCTTACTTGTCACCTTCTCCCCTTTTCCCTTCCCTTTCCTACCAACTCCCTTTTGGCCATGCAATTACACACACACACACACACATATAAGAATTCCCTTCTCTTCTCATTCTATTATTTCCTTTCCTCCTCATGTTTGAACCATCACTAAGCCTCCAACCTTCCTACTATGTTTTTCTCTTCCTAACCACACCACTCATTGTTGCCAGCACCACCACCTTTTTTGTCGCCCATCACCTTCATTCAAGCCTTCTTTCCTTTCCTCCTTCCCCTGCCTACTCATCCTAGCACTACCACACCACTCTTACCCCATAATTCCCCTTCCTCACTTGCGCCCTGCAACCTATACCAACACCTCTCTACTTCATCACCACCAATACCACCAACAACACCACCACTTCTAGGTATTTCCTTCCCTTCCTAGCCTCATTTCCATCTCTTATTGCCTACCCTCGTTGTTGACCACAACCCCACCCTACATTTCTTTGTCTTATTTTCTTTCCCTATCGTTGGCCACCATCACCACTAGCCACTCCTTGCTGCCAACCTCTTTCAGTCTCAGAACCACCATCACACCACCCTTGATGCCAACCATAACCACCACCTTATCCATCACACCACCACCATGAGCTACCCTGCTTAAACCTTATGCTTTTTGATTATCTCTATTTTTTCTCCCTCTCCTTTTCCTTATTTCCCCTATATTAATTTTTACTAAGTATAACATTGTGTATTTTGACTTCAAGGTGATATTCTAGTGGTATTAGATGAGGAATCATAGGTCTTACATGTTTAAAGATAGACAAATCTTTTGTAAGGATACATATCATATCTAGGACTTTTATATACAATGTGTGTATATGTGTTTTTTTTTATATCATAATTATAATTTTTTTGATGAAAAATATTATCATGATATTGGTGTTATATGACATTTGGTGTTGTATATTGAAAAACAAAAGTAAGAAAGTTGTGAAAGTATGAGTTTATATATATTATTGGTTGAGATAAATCATGGGGTATAGTATCTATATATAATATTGGCTATGCATTTTTATGATGATAGAATGTTTTGGAGGTTAAACAATCATTTATATTGAGACTCATAAGATTTTTGTGGAAAAATGAGTATTTTAGTTGTCTTAAGGGTATTTTGATCAATATAGGTTAAAAATAGAATATTGGATATTTTAATGTGATAGATGGTTTGAAATATGTTAAGTATATTATGTGGTATATTTGTAGCGAATATAAATGGTCTAAGTCCAACAAATGAGAAAGATGACTTTAAGTAGAAATAATAACTCTAGGGGCAAAATTATTATAACATGTGTAAATTATTTGAGTTTGACCTTGAATTCTGGATATGTTGTTTATATTGGTATTTTAGGAATGAATATACAATTTTATATTCATATAATTCTCATGGAAAGAGTTATGATTGAATTATAAAATTATGGTTTTGTAGAAAAGGTGAATAACAATTTTAAGGGTAGACTATTATTGCATATGTAAGACATGGGATTTGTATCTCAATTTTTTATATGATTTCAATAATAATATTTTGTGAATGTAAATTAAATTTAGTGGTTATATGGGTTTTATGGGAAAAATTATATTAAATTGTGAAATTATGGTTTTGTGGGAAATATAAATAGTAACTCTAAAGTTAGTCTATTTATTACATATGTAAGACGTTGAATTTAAACCTTGATTTTTGGGTATATTGTTAATAATAATATTTTAATGATGGGTACTAAATTTGGTGATAAAATGAATAGTAGGAGAGAAGTTATGGTTGACTTATGAAAATTAGGGTTTCTTTGGAAGAGTGCAGCCTTTTCCTTAGTGAGGGGTATCGATATTCATGTTGCTCTGTTTTAATTTATTATGTTAATATATATTATTTAATGTTCATGTATATGCTTATGTATGATTAATTTGAAAACTTCCACCTTCAATAAGATACTAATTATTTAAAGTAAAGATACATGAGTTGGGGTCAAGGTGTTGTGTGTGTTTGTTCCAACAAATTAATAATAGTGTCCACATATGTGTTTTCCTAGAAGGTGTTTTAGATTATTCCATCAATTTAAGAATAGAAAGATTCTTGAGCTCGACGTAAACCAAAATATGATCTTGAGATAATTAATATTGAATAAGATCTTAACCACTTAAAGTGAAAGATTACATGAGTCGAGATCGAGGTGTTAAGTCTGTTCCATTGACTTAATAATAGTGCTCAAGTAAGTTTTTCTTTGGAAGGTGCTTCAAACCTTTTCACTAGTTTAAGAATAGTGGCCAAGAGTGTGTTTCCCTAGGTGCTTAGTCCATTTTACCAGCTTAATAATAGTGTCTAGGAGCATTTTATTCTGTGAGGTATTTCAATCCGTTCCATCATATTAAGAATAGTGGGACCCTAAAATCAATATAAATCATAAATGGATTAAGGCTATACTATTAATGGATCTCAAAATCAATATTATTTTATATTATGCTTCCATAAAATTTATGCTTTCTGTGTAACCTTGTTATGGTTGTATTGTTATTTTACTTAGTACGTAGCATATTGATCATCCTTTTCATGAGTATTGCTCATTCTCATGAGTGGATCTGCCTCATTTTATAGGTGATTATTGATTTCTACTTTTATGTGCTAGACTTTAGTGAGCACTAATTAAAATGATATAGGGTATGGTTATTTGGATATCTTTATCTCTCTATGGACCCTTAGTCATCTATTTTCATTTTACATATTTCCTTCTCTCTTTTTTGTATCTTATATCGTGGTGGAATCAAGTTCTTCCCATATCTAATTCCTAGGCACAGGTTAATTTTGTCTTGCACTCGACATAGATTAGGCATAAGAAGTGCGCCTTCTATGTTAGATGTTGTGTGATGCCCCTACGTTTGTGTTTTGTCTTCCAAAATTAATTATTTAAAATAAAAAAATTTAATTCCTAACATTTGGGGGTGTTAGAAGAAGGGAGGATGCTATGTGTCCAGGAAGAGAAGGATAAAATGGGTTGTTGTTGTTTGAGAAGATAAGGGAAATGTGAGGAATAGGTGCTCTAATTCACTTAATAGGGGGAGTAAGAGCAATGAGTTGGCCTGAAGGTTATAAGGGGTATGGTGAGGTTGAGTGTAGTTAGGTATAGTTAGGGTTTATTTTGGGTAACCAAATGAAGAAAATAAAATCTAGCTGGCAAGGAGAGAGGTTGATATAAAATAATTAAACTAAGATTAAGGGCTTGTTAAGAATTAAAGAATAAATACTTGAAAAATTAAGGTTAGTAACATTTAGAGTGTTACACCTTGTCCAAAGGAGACAATTGCTCATTCTTCAACTTCTTAGAAAATTTATCATTATCCTTTAGAGAGAACCTTATAGTGATATTCATATCATTAGAATACCAAAACCTTTATTTAGGACACCCAACATTAATCCTTATTCCTTCGCATCAAACCTCATAGGGGCGCCATTCACTTTAGATTCAACACATTCTTTATTCATAGTTAAATTTGATTAAAATTGTACAAATTCCTCTATATAATAAATATTAGAAAAAATAGTTCATAGGACTGCTTGCATAATATCCCGTATACTTCCATGGTGCTGGACGAAACCCACTCAAATGAGAGAATTTTGTTGATGAAGATTGTCCTCTTGGATAGATTTATCTAAACTCTTCATCATTTTATTCTTTATCTTATTCCATGTGGGAATCCTATGCCTCGACATTATCTTCTTCATCTTATTCCTTAGACTCTTCCTTCTCTTCCCCTTCAACCTTCTTCAGATCTGTCTACACCGCCTTACTACTTTTAGAAATGACAACCTGCTCTATTCCCTTCTAGGTTCCTTCTAAATACTAATGTTTATTATTCTATTATACCTTCTCCTCAATATTCTCTTCTTTCTTGTCCTTTTATTTGACCATATTATCTTTATCATATCTTTCCTTATTTCATACCATCACCTTGTTCCTTAATTTAATCGATGTTATCTTAATAGTTGTTTGTTCCCCTTATTTTGGTGCTTATTTCTCTTCATCCTTCTCTTTTTTCTTCTTGAAAATTTATTATTTCTTTTATCCCTTAGGTTCATTTTTTTTTCACACCTATTTTCCTCAAGTCATAACTCCAAATCATTTTTTTTTACCTTTTCTTCTTCTTCCTCTCCTCCTCCTCCTTCTTCTTCTTCCGTCTCTCTCTCTCTCCATATTTTTTTTACCCACCCTATTTTTTTTTGTATTGCTTTATTTAAGACTTAGAACTTCCTCAATAACTATGCCATCAACCTTTCTTTTATTATTTTTTGGCCTTGATGGTGTTCCATAGAAGAACTCGATAATCTTGTTGACTTACACATAGAAGTTCTTGTGCTTTTCATGATTTTATTGGAACCACCGACCTATATTTATTTTAGTTTCAACCCAGTTATACTGGTAGAGGATTTGGGAATTTTGAGGACCATGGATGAGATTTATGAGAGAGCATGATATATTTAGATGATTTTAGGTAAGGAGGTTAACTAGGGTAGATAACATGATCATAGATAATGAGAAACTATATGTGAGAGGATGAATTATGAATGAAAGGAAAACATGCATATGCAGAACTAAAGTATAATGACATATAAGGTAATTTGATCTCAATTTATGGTAGAAATATTTTAGGTGAGAGTTTTGGGAGCTTACTAAATTTATCGTAGATCAAACAATAAGTTTGATAGACCATTTGAACAACTATAAAAATAAACACATTTTCACACCCACACACACACACACAAACATACCTCATTGCTTAGTTTTAGAAAAATTCTGTTAAGTTCCTTATCCAAATTTCTTATTATAGAGACCAATGATCATAAGGAAAAATATTATGTAAAATGAATAAGTCATATAAGCACACTTCTATATTCACATCTTATGGTTTTCCAAGCCTTAACATTATCTTAAATCCCTAATTTGCATAATTACTAAAGACATACATTATCTAGATAATCATTGGGTTTAGTAGAAATTCAACCTTCTTGAAGAACCTGATCATTCTCAATTCCATCTTGAGTTTCTTAAACTTGTCTTGACTCAAAGGTTGAGTTAAGATATTAATAATTTAACTTTTAGTGGCACAAAAAAATTTAATGGAACATTTTTCAACATTATCTCTAAGAAATATTATGTAATATTAATGTGTTTTGTTTTATAGTGTTGCATAGGATTTTTAGCAATATTGATAGCAATGGTGTTATTTCACATGATTAATACACACTTGACCACAAACGCATAGTTATACAATTGTTGCTTAATTTAAAGCAACTAAGTATAACATACAACAACTAAGACATATTCAACTCTAGTAGTTGAAAGTCCAACTGAGTTTTGTTTCCGGGAAGCCAAATAAAATTAAGCATTATCTTACAAATTTTACCATGTGCCAAAAGTGCTCTTCCTATCTATCAAATATCTTATAAAATTAACATCCCTATATCCACACAACTTGAGGCTAGATCCCTTAGGGTACCATAACCACAAGCTATCAGTTCCCCTTCGGTACCTTAAAATACATTTCACACTCTTCAAATGGATTTCATTTTTCTTCACCTAAAATCTTGCACACAAACATACATATACATTGAATGCTATATCAGGTTTACTAGAAGAAAGGTATAATAGTGAACCTATCATACCTTTGTAGATTTTTCCGATGTCCTTTTCCTTTCTCAATTTTGTCTAGTTTAGCATTAGTAGATTTTGGTATGTTATAAATCCTATCACTTTCCATATCATACTTCTTGATCAGTTCTTTCATATCTTTTTGTTGATGGATCATAGTTCTTTATTTGATTTTATTTATTTTTCATCCTTGGAAGAAATTTAATTCTCCCATCATGCTCATTTCATACTCATTATTTATAAGATCTATACACTCATCACATAAAACATTATTAGTAGCACCAAATATGATGTCATCAACATAGATATATACAATTAAGAAATCAATTCCTTTTATCCTTAGGAAAATTATTTTGTTTATAAACACTTATTAACTTGTTGCTAATAAGAAACTTTGACAAACTCTATTACCATGTTTTGGGAGCTTGTTTCAATCCATATAGAGCTTTATAAAGTTAGTATACACGTACATCTTTAAATCCCAGAGGTTGTTCAACATATACATCCTCCTTCAAATACCTATTTAGATATGCACTCTTTACATCCATTTGATGCATCTTGAGGTTCTTATGTGTTGCATCAACCACCAACATTATGATAACTTCAATTCTAGTTATAGGGATAAATGTTTCAACATAGTCGATTCCTTCTTCTTGGTTGTCTCTAACTTGGATTTCCCAATATGAGATTAGGAATATGCTAATTTTTCAATCTCTAAGGAACTTGGGTTTGGTTTGAGATTCCACCTCATTTTGATTAGTTTCATCCAAAGAATCAGTTTTCTTGCCTTGCTAGATTACTATTACATCAGCATTTTTTTCTTCTCTACTAAATGCTTCCTTTACGATTCTAATCTCAAATTCATCATATTACACATAATTCAATTTGTTAACATCTCAAAAACAACACGAACACTTTACTTGATGCACATGGTCCTTTTTTTGTTGACTTTGTAGGCTTTGCTATGGCTGAAGTAGCTTAAGCACACTACTTCATCTCTTTTTGTATCAAACTTTCCCAAGTTTTCCGTTACATTATCTAACACAAAACATTTGCACCCAAAGCTTATGAATTTTCCAATGTTTAGTTTTTTTCCTCAAATAATTCATAAGGATTATTATTTAGGATATTTTTGATCAAGGCTTTATTTAATGTGTAACATGCAGTGTTCAATGTTCATAGCTTTAGCTCAAAATTTCTTGGGGTAGGGAACTAGAGAGTACCATATTCCTTATAATCTCTTCAAGTGTTCTATTCTTCATTTCTACCATTTCATTTTGTTGTGGTATTGTAGGTGTTGAGAAGGTATGTTCCACATCATTTTCCTTGCAAAACTCAAGAAGCCTATGATTTTCGATCTCCATTCCATGATAAGATCTAATAGATTTTAGCCATAGATTTGTTTGTTTTTGTGTCCTTTTAAAAAAATTTAGAAACACATGAAACATTTCTTTCTTATAGGACAAAAAAAGAAAAAAAATTCATGCGAATGTCAAAAAGTCATCCCTAATTATAAATACATATATATTCCTTCCTCCACTAGTCACTCTCAAAGGAGCACATAAATCCAGATGTTACATTTCAAGTGGTTTGAGAGTATTTACCTTGTCCTTTAGTTAATATGGGGATCTTACTTGTGTACCTTGTCTACATGTGTTGTACACACCTTATAGTTCAAACTTAGTGGTTCGTAACCCTTCAACCAGTTGCCTTGATTTAATTATACTAAGTTGGGTGAAATTGATACAACCAAGTCCTCTGTGTCATAGGAAGGAATCCTCTTTAACAACACTCATGCAACTAAGAGTTTCTTCTTTAGCTTTTCTCAAGTAAACTTTATAGACATTATTTTGCCTTTCTCCTATTATAATATTTTTTTATATGTTAACAATGTGTAAGTTTTGAATGCCTATTATCTTAATGATGACGCCACATATATTCTTGTATGTTCATGAATTTAACGCTTCTACTTTTTAATGTGCATGGATGTTTTTTTCAACATCAAAATTATATCAATGGGTTTTGTTTAATTGGCACATTGTAACCTAGATGTAAATTAGATAGAATTTTCCTTCCAACATTTTAGATTAGATTGTTGCTTATAGGGCTGTAAATGAGCTGAGCCAGTTCGGTATTCGGCTCGGCTTAGCTCGTTAAAAGCTCGGTTCGGTTCGTTTGTTTAATTAAACGAGCCTAATAGTGAGGCTCGGGCTCGGCTCGTTTAATAAACGAGCCGAGCCCGAGCTCAAAAAAGATAGGCTCGGTTCATTTTTTGGCTTTGGCTCGGGAGCTCGGCTCGGCTCGGCTCGTTAAAAGCTCGGTTCGGCTCATTCGTTTAGTTAAATGAGCCGAGCCCAAACATCATTTTAGGCTCGTTTAGTTAAACGAGCCGAGCCCAAACTTAGGGGTATTCGGCTCGGCTCGACTCGTTTACAACCCTTGCTTATAAGTAGTTTTCTCCCTTTCTTGTACTTTGAAGAGTTTATAACAATGCTTATACACAATGGCAAAAACTAAAATCGGGTTAGAGTTGATTTAGAGGTATTTCGTGACAAAAGGAGTGAAGGTTTTAAATCATGGCATGCCATTTTAGTGTTTTTCGTTATATTTTCATTGATGGGTCAAATCAAACCCTTAAAGTCCCGTGTAGCACGACCTTTGATGGTTATTTGTGTCATTTAATCATGTTACTATGTAATATCCAAGGATAATAGTGGTCTAAAAATGAAGCTTAACATGATAAATACGACTACTTATATTAATAAGATGTACATTTCTTTTTTAAAATTTCATAATTAGAAAACTTTATAACTAAGTATGTTTGGTTCTGAGTAATCTAAAGATAAAAAACCTTCTAAAAAGTTTTTAGTAAAACATTCTCAAAAGGACATTGATAATGTGGTCTTTCCTACTCTTGGATACATGAAGTGATATCTCTTTGTGCCCATTTTTTAAAGGACATTAGGAATGGGCAAAATATTGCATTGATAATGTACTTTCTACTATCGTGGAGACACCAAAGAAGTGATGTGAACCCATCATCGTTTTCCTTCCGTAGCAGAAAATGATAAATTTATTTTATTAGTGTAAATAAAAAGATTATAAAAAATATGAATATGATCCAAGGAATACTCCAACATTAGAATTACAAACTACAAGAATAATTGCGATTCTTGGACAACAAAATCCATAAATACATGATCGATCAAATGTTGTTTATGTACAAGAACGAGCTCGTTGAAGCTCTCCGCTGCCTGATAACACGATCAATATAAGGAATTTGTGAACAAGAACTGTAAACAAACAGAGGTCAATGAACAAATTCATAGTAGCCATTGGGTCCCCTTGATCTATCATCGGTAGCATATTTATGTAATTCAACCAATCACAGCAAGCAAACTTTGGCGAACAATAGGTATTGAACAAATCACAGAGCCAAATATACCAGTGAGGGCATAAGCTATGGCACAGAATGGGAGAGCCTCTGGTTCTTTTGCTGATAATGCAGCTGTTCCCAATCCGTGAGCACTAAACACACACACAACAAAATTTCGGTGTTAGCACCACACTTTTGAGTTAGCAATGTGTTACTACCAGTGCATCGCAGTGTGTCAAGATGTTGCATTGTTAAAGGGTAAAAGCCACAAGACTACAGTAAATACAATCAGGAATTGAACCAAATAACTATATACTAATCTCCCAACAAGCTAAAGAAGCATGCCCCAAATACCTGGACGCAGTTGCTATACCACGAGCAATAGGATCACGGAATTGCAATTTATCGAGCACAGCTTGCACAAAATTGGCTCCAACCAGGCCAGTTACCACAACCGTGGCAGCTGTCAGCGACGAGTTAGCACCTAGCAATCATTGTATTTAAGTAACAAACATTCAATCAAAGTGCAACCAGGCCAATCTCGTAATAGCAAAAAAGAAAAGTAAGATAGGAAGGCAGAACAAACATAAGTGTACCTTCAAAGAAAGATATGATGCTGAGAGCTAAAGCGACCGTAATGCACCGCGGTAAGATGGAGATAGTCAATGAACGTTCAAGTCCAGCAAGGCGTCCAAGGAGTGCAGTTGAATACAATGAGAATATTGTCGCAACAATGATTGATGTGAAGATCTCTGCTGCATGCCTTCTCACAAGCTGAAAAAAGGGGGTATCGGCTCAAACTTTTTACTATTAAGATTCTGGAAGCAAGAACAATCAGTTCATCAATGTTATAAAAACGGAAAGGGAACGACGAACAGAGAGGGATTACCTTTCTCTGTTTGAACATTGAAAAGGCAAAAGAGAGGATAACAGACCCAAGAAAACCCATTAAAATGTCACCGGCTCCGGGGTTAGATGATGCCTTCGTAAGGTAATATCCTGCAATGTGATACGCAAGATCAGATGATGACTTGCTGTGGTAATATATACATGACAGGCTTTTGAAGACTGTATCAGAGGAGGTTCTCTTCAAACAAAATTCCAGTCAAGTCATTCATCAATTCTATGGAATTTCAGTTCAGCAAGCCCGCTAACTAGTGAGCTTGCGAGACTAATATTACCATCAGGCGAGTGTTGTCACATTTAAAGCATAAGCATTTGAAGATTGTTAGCATAAAGTGCAGCAGTTAAGGTACAAAGCAAGCCTCAGCTCAAAGTTGGTTGCAAACCTAAAACAGGATCAATTCCAGATTTTGAAATATACCCAAAAGCTAGTGCTGCTAAATCCGCAGATAATGCACAACAAACAATCGGATGAAAGACCTTCTTCACATCAGACGGTAACCTGCGCTCAACATGAGAGAAAAAGAAAAAGAAGAGTGAACAATAATTATGGGGAAAAAGGCTGGTAACGTCTAGTAAAATAATAATACTTGTCCATATAGGTGCATTAAGTAGACAGAGGATTAACCTTACCCAGAACCAACCATATAACCTATCACTGTTGCAGCAAGCAAGAATGGGAGACAAGTCCTAGCATTAGTTCCCAAAGCTGTTGGGTATAAAAATGCTGTGGCAAATGAGATAAAGAAAATCCCAGTCCAAGTCCACAGTTCAACAGCAGAGAATGGAGACGGTTTTGCCATAGGCTCAGCAGGTACCAATTCGGTCTTCACCATTTTCCTCACAGCTATGGCAGCGAAGCCAGCAACACAGAGAGAAGCTAGCCAGCCTCCAACTGATGAACATGCCGGGAGCACAAGACATAAGACATTGCATTGAATGAAACAAGACGCTATGCATGCAGCTTGCAGATGGGGAGAGCATCTACAATTGCATTTAACCGTTCATATGATGATTGGATAATTTAACTGCCACTATTAACTCAGTTCTAGCATCTAAGACAGAGAATCACTATACCGTTAAACAGGTCCATTGTCAATGACCAAGTATGAATAATGTTCTTAACATGCATCTTTGGAACATCCAATATTTTTAGCACATATAGTAATTTGTTCAAATGTAATAAAGGAAATAAAAAAAAAAAACACTGATCTGCAATTACCATCTAGAAGCAGAAGGTCAAGTTTTGCTTTGCAATTGCATGTTATTACTAGGCTAGTTCATTAGCCTAGGAAAAGGTAATGCAAATCTAGTCGAAAATTGAAACTGAAGGGTGCAGGCTGGTTGCTAGATGCAGGCAGATCTTCTGCACTAGCTTAGTCTACTGAAATGTTGAAGAGGCAAGACAAAAGATGTTTCACATAGGCAACATCTGAATATATATTATATCCAGTCTGAGGGCCAAATCAAATTACTGTCTGGCCCAGGAGTTAGGAGAAGGCCATGAATTTAGATTAAGGCTAAGTAAGCACATAAAGAAAAGGGGCCTGGAATGCTTGATAGTCTAGGCGGATAGATAATCAAGTTGATCAAGTATGGATCATGGGCAGGAATCCATGGGCGGGAAGAAATAACGAGTTGATCAAATATGGATCATGGACAGGAGGAAAAGAAGAAATACACCGACAAGCAAAACAACAATAATGTAACATTAAGGAACAAAAACACCATCACTGAGTGTCCGCTCCATCGTTTACATATTTTGACATACACAAGGCAAACAAACATCGATGAATGAAATGAACTTCAATTAAGATATCACACTTCAAAAAAACCTAGCTAAATTAGTAAAAAAAAATGTATATATATATATATATATATATATATATATATATATATGGGAACAAGCCATGGAAGTGACTAGTACCTATGATGCAAAAGATCTTGGCTCCAGAAGCAGCAGGGATATCTCTAACAGCAAGAGGTAGAACCACCAAAGAAGGTACATAGAAAAGTGGAAGCCACCTTTGAATAAACAAGAATGCTGGCTCAAAAAAGTTCATTAAATTTGTAGCAATAGAAGGAATAGTTGAATCAAAGATCATAAGTAGTGTAAAAATACAAAACATTCCAAATAATGCACTTGGAAACTTAATTGCTGCTGCTATAAATGCCTTCTTCAACAACTTGTCCATTGCAAGTATAATTCCGAGTGAAACAGCCAAATGTAGGGTGCCAATCACCTAATATCAATAAAATAACCCAATTCAGGCCATAAGTTAAATAGTTTTTGCTACTAATAAAAATGAGCTTCAGGGAGTCCAAAATTTGATGAATTACTTTGCCTTATACAACGTCATTCATGGTAGGTCGACAGTCTACCACCGTATGGCAGAAAAGTGGAAAAATGAGCATTATCATCCAAGTATAATTTATTTATTGAAAAAATGAGTTAATATCAAATGAATGCTACTTACTTTTTGGGAAAGTGAGGAAGTGATACCAGTATTATTGGCACCCATCGATTTTACAAGATTATTGCTACTTCTACGGGGGTAATTGCTCGTTCTATGAGGACCGAGTTGCAAGAGCCTATAACCATGTCCTATAACTCTGATGGGTACTGCTGGTTCTCGAGGACTGAGTTGAAATTTTAGGGCATTAACACCATAGCCATCAAGCTGAGATCTACGTGGTCGAGATTTATTGGAATCAAGGAGGCAAGGTGCCCAGTAGTGCCTACTTGAACAAGGGTAGAATGTTAAACTCCTCGTAACTGCCGAGGCAGCAGCCATGAGAAACGAAGTTATGGTTGCACTCTGCCACAGAGATAGGCGCGGAATGCGTTATTATTCTACTATTGTTTTTATTAGCAAATGGCGATCAAGGCTTTAGGGCTGCCTTTCTCGGTAGCTGATGCCAACAAATTTGTATGGTCAGAAACGGGCCGTTAACATCAACAAAGAAGATAGATAGATAGCTATATAGTATATCTGGTTTTGGCCGGGAGTTTTCTTTAAAGCCACAAACCATATTCCAGGTAGGCTGTCCTTTCGAACTCAGCGGCTCTGAATCCAGATAGATATTTTGGGACTATGGACAATGACTTGACACGGGACTCGGTGATAGGTTGATTAAGCAACAGGATAATGGACTAAATCATAAGAAATGTTTATTTACCAGAGGCTTTGATTCATATGAAACTTATAACAGCAAATACAAACCATCATATCATAAAGGTGCATAATAATACCGAAAGAGATTTGAATATGAAATATCTAATATCTAAGGTCTAAACCCTGTCTACTAGGTTACAACTTCACTAGTTTTATGCTTTACAACATGATATATAATATGGTGTGAAATAACACTAACTTATGCCGGCTGTTAACTAATTTATCTATGTATAAAACCTTCTGGCATGGAACAATTATCATAACCCGTAACTGCTCAATCACTTGCCTTGAAAGCAAAACCAACGGTAGCCCAACTCGAAGAATGACCACCACCAAGTGAGTGACTGCCTACAGCAAGGTTGGAATCATGAGCAGCGGCACAACCCCACTTTCATTCATCATTTTTATTACCATATATCTTGTGTGTATCGAAGCTATAGCAAATCAAAGTCTTTACAGTGGAGTAAAACACACTGACAGACATTACTACTATGTATAATAAGGAAAAGTAGGCGCTAGCTCTTCAATTTGAGCCATTCTTCTCTGAATGCCACACACAATCTGCTTAATTTTCAGAGCATATCCTTCAAATTCTCGGACAGGTAAATTTAAGGATTTTGGATGGCTGTTCCCATTCATAGGACCGCCTCGTGCACACATTCAAATTACTCCCAACTTCCTAAGTACACGGAGAACATATCATAATTATCTACAAGGACTTTGTCGAAGTAATATATATAGCAGGAACGCCCTAATGATTCTAATTGATATCAGCTTGAACTCAATATTGTACAGTTTTGAAATGCCCACATGCTGGCTGCCCCCGCCTTGTCATCAGAACAACCATGATCCTCAAAAGCAAACAAGCAAAAAGATCATCTGTTCGTCCTTAAGGCTTTATCAATCTATGTTGATTATCTGAGAATTCCAGTGTTTCCTGAATCAAAGCCCTTTCAAAGCTTAGAAGCAAGCGAGTTTCTCAATTGTCGTCTGAGGACTTTTCCGGCTGGAGATCTTGGTATAGAATTCACAAACACTACTCTTCTCACTTTCTTATAAGGTGCAACCTGCAAGCAAACATTTGAAAACAGGACATTGTTAGCAAATTTAAGTGATACTCTTACTCACCCCTGTGCCCTGGGGTGGTGGTGGTGGTGATGATGATGATAGCAAATGGAATTCGAGCCAATGATCATGATGTAGAGAACCTGTTTTGCTGTATACTTGATAATTTCGTCCTGAGATACCATGCTTCCCGGTCTCTTCAAAATGAATGCCACTGGCACTTCCCCAGCTTCTTCATCTGCCGCACTGATCACAAAAGAAGAAAAAAGGGAAAATAATGGATTGCTAATTTTTGAGCGTCTGTCTTTTTTGGGAAATCAGAATAGCTAGTAGAATAAAAAATTAACATCGCTGGAAGAACTATAGAAAACTATCATGGTCAAAATGGGACATTATAGCGTTCCTTATTCTGCAGAAGCTATTGTTAATTTTCATCAACGACTCACAGTGCAAGTAGTGTGAGCTCTTTTCGGCGGGCCTAAAGCCTGTACAAGGCAAGCATCTACTACCATGTTACTCCACTCATCATACCATATTGTATACATCAACGCTTCTTTCTAATTAAGCAAAGCACATGCGTATACTTCACTCTAACAACAAAAACACAGGCAGGCATTCGTGAAACTCATGATGCAAGCACATGGAAAACACACACGCACCCCCCGACGGACCTACTTATTATCACACGGTGATCAGTGAGACAGACATACCCTGTTACAGCAGCATCAACTACTTCTGGATGAGATAATAAAACGGTTTCTAAATCAGCAGGAGCAACCTGCATCACGAAACTTCAGTATTTGTTCGAGTCTTAACTGATGGGATTTGCATTTCGAGTAACAAATTATTATTTTTTTTCCAACTTAAATACCTGAAACCCCTTGTATTTGATAATATCCTTTAACCGATCAAGTATAAATAGGTAGCCATCGTCATCAAAATATACGATATCACCCGTACGCAGCCATCCATCTTCGTTGATGGTTAACATGGTTGACTTTTGGTCATTCAAGTATCCTGCAACATGGCAGGTAAGATAAGAGATATTACAATTTCACATTAGTGCTATTGAAGACACAGCAGTGATGTATATATATATATATATATATATATAGTCGATGCAGGATCGAAAAATGAAATACCTTTCATATTACCAGGTCCTTTTAGCCAGAGCTCTCCTGCTCTTCCAGGAGGCATGTGCAAATTAGTATTCCAATCCACTACTTTTGCTTGCATATTTGGAGCTAGAAGCCCTACTGAATCGTATTTACGAGACGTTACGGTATTGAGGCCGCGAGTTCCCACAGCAGCAGTCTCTGTCATCCCATAACCCTATACACACAAAAATGTTGATCCAAACGTTTACATCATTGAGAAAATAAAAGAAATTAACAAGCCCGCCAGGCCTACTCCATGAATGTACAGGAATAATCTTTTCCTAGTAACATTTAATACTAAAAAATTCTCTTACAACGTGATTTGAATCCAGGAAAATACTAACTTTACAACTAAATTATTTAAGGCCATCTAATAATGTGTGTTCCCATGCGTATCAGGACCGTCTAATCTAATAATGTGTGGTGATCCATAGTTGTAAGAAGATGAAAAATGGGTACTCTTGAATCAATCAGCAGCTGCAGTTAAAAAAAATAAAAAATAAAAGAGAAGAATGTCATATGCTAGTATACTCACATACATATATCAATCACTTATCGGGGAAAAAAATACAAATACCAATAACATTTATGAAACAACTGCTGCAATTATTTTGAGGAAAAAATTTTGACCTTTTTTTTAAAATTTAAAATATTATGCTATAAAAATATAATAATTATATTTATATTAAAAAATATATTTATAACTTTATTTTTTTATATTTTTTATTAATAGTAAAATATACTCAATTTATAATCCAAATTAATACAGACGATTGGCAATTAAGGCAGCATTAATGAATACCTGAATAAAATCAACGTGAGGAAGGGCCCGAACAAACTCATCGATACATTTCCTACTCGTCCACGCAGCCCCACAAGAAACCTGCTTCAAGCTCCTCACATCACTGCTCCCATGCCCGCCGCCCTTAGTTTTCACAGTCAGAGCCTTCAGCATCGGCGGCACGACAGGCAAATGAGTAACTTTATATCTATCAATAGCTTTTACTACCTCACCAGGATCAAATCTTCTCATCACAACCACACATGTACCTAATGAAAACAAACCCAGTGCAAAAAGTGCAAGCCCATATACATGGAACATTGGAACAGCAGCCAAGTATACATTTCTCCAACTTATTTGATCATTATATTGTGAAGCTTCGAATCGAATAAAGAGCTCTACCGTTGCGATGAAATTCCTATGAGTAAGTAAAACACCTTTACTTGCACCTGTCGTACCTGAAGAACTCATCATTGCTGCAACGTCATCTTGACTGATTCTAGGCCTTGAAATTGACCTCGGATTAGTAGAAATAAGCTTACGGAATGCCGAGGATTCAGGCATTTCAGTGATGGGTTTTGCATCTACTGGTACTTCAATGGCCTTGATGCCTAATGCTTTCAATTTGTCGGCATATTCAGGTGTACAAAAAGCCAGACTGACATGGACGCCATCTGTTTGTTGTTTTACCTCATAGAAACTAGAAAGCGGATTCATGGGAGTAACAATACCGCCCAAATACATAGTACCTAATAAGATAATAGGGAAGTATATTGAATTTGGCAAGAGAAATAAAACTACGTCGCCTTTTGAAATTCCCATTTCTTGGAGGCCAGAAGCCATGGATGTGACGAGTGGGGGTAACTGAGAGTAAGATATTGAAAATCCGGTTGGGGAATCAATAAGAGCGATTTCACCATTGCGAGGGTGAGAGAAAATGTGGGAAACAACATCTAGAAATGGATCGGTTGGTAGTTGAATCGACGAGTTTTTGCTTTTGTAGATCCCTGTCTCTGGGCAGTACCAGGGAGGAAATTCAACTTTTGCATTTTGAGCATTTGATGATGTTTCAGCCTGGTTACCTTTAACTTCCATTGATCTTTGATCGGCGAAGGCAGTGGCCATCGTGAGTCTATTTTCCTCTCCCTTGTTTTTTACAGCACACAGATACAGTAGTTTGGCTCCGGGCTGCGGGAATGCAGAAATGAAGCAGGTATTTATGGAACCGACCTCACGGCTCCCGAGTTCTAATTCGCATGTAGGGACTCGCGTCGCGAGGACAATGTTGCCTGTGGCGCGGACACACAGTGACTCCGCGGGTTGCTGCTCCCTGTTATAAGGAGGTGATTGGCAAAGAAAATGAGCTGCACATAAACTTCGATAATTTTTTCTGGAAGGTTAGTAGCCGCGTAATTTGAATATAAAATTTGATTATTAATTTTTATTGAGTATAATATATTGAAATATTAAAATATAATCATTATTTTTAATATAAAAATATTGAAATATTAAAATATAATAATTATTCTTATATTCAAAGATATTACTAATTAAAATTTATTTTCAGAATACATTACAGCAATTTTTTAATAAGCAGGGAGTTTTTTTTGTCCAAGGCATAAACCTATGCCGCATATTTAATGAAGTCATGTCTCATCCAATTTGACACTTCCGTTCTTATGCATTACCGAAATTAGTTTTGAATTAATTATTTTAATTAAAATATTAATATAATTTTTAGATAAAAGAATAAACTAATCTTACAGCCACACCATTAACAACTATTCCCACATCACCTCTTAATTACTAATCTAAACTTTTTTATATTTTTTTAATCGATAAAATCTCAGCAAACACATTTTAACTTCTATAAAAAAAATATCCATCTTCTACGTGCTTCCATGTATATGCACGTATCTACATTTGCGTCCGTATATCTAGTTCTTTCTACTTGACGTGAAGTTAAAATTCGTCCTCATCATGTTCTTCTTCTATATTCCGTTGCTCATTAACTCTTCTTCCTTTTCAATCATTCAAAATTTCTTCAATAATTTTGATTAGTTATTCATTTTTTCCCTGATTCGTTGTTTATAGTTTATTTATTTCTCAATTTAGCTGCACATTACTAGTATATAACTATAATTTATTTTTCCATTTTTAGTAAACTACTAATGTTAAGGTACAAAAGAAGTAGGCATATCCAATTCCAATTTCAGCATTCACTCTTAACCTAGATTTAGTTTGGGGTTCTTATTCCCATTGCAAGATTTGAAACTCAGTTCCAATTGTAGAATTATAGTTTCAAATTAATTAGAAACTAAAGAACAAAAAATATAAGAAACTATTGAAATCAATGTGAAAAGTAAAACAAGGATTATGTGAGTAAATCAAGAATAAGAAAAATTAGATAACTTACATGTGAAACTGAAGAACAAAGCTTGAAGAGTAGGAAAATTTTAAACAGGGAATGAGGAAAAAATTGAATAACAAAACAAATTAAAGCTAACTAAAAGAAATCGAAGTATTGTAAAGGAAGAAGAATACTAAAGCATGATGTGGAGGAGGAAGACGAAGAAGGAGTTAGACCTAAAAAAAATAAGCTAAAGGCATTAATTCAGGGTCATAGAAGATGATTGCGCTAGTTGTATCAAACGGCAAAGTTAATTGTACTAGATGAAGAGTGGTGTTATCCTTGATAATAGATGATGGTGGCGTTGGATATCGATGGATTGATCAATACACAGGTGCCATAGAATTTGTCGATTCAAAAACATAATGAAATTTGTGTTAGTAATAGGAGGTGACATGGATATTAGTTGTTAATGATGTGGAAATAAAAACAGTATATCATTTTATATAGATTTTATGTAAATATATATATATATTTAAAAATAATTAATTTAAAATTAATTATGGTGATGCGTATGAATGGAATCATCAAATTGGGTGAGTTATGTCTTCATTAATAAATTAGATAAGTTTATTCCTTAAATACAAAATTAATTAACTTTATGAATGTATTAGAAAAAGTCTCAAAGTTTATACCTCGTTATTATTATTTTTTACTAAGAATTGATATTTACAATCCTAAATTACTAAATTCACATCCCTCAAAACCCATATATGTTTTTGTTTAACTATTTTAGCCTTTTGTTTCACCACTTATCTTTTCTCTCTTCTTCTCCATCAGTCTTTAATATTCATTTCACTCAATCTTCAATATAATAATTATAGAAGAAGATAATAAAATAACTAGTCTTTGAGGAAACTAGATAACCTAGTTAAGACTTGATAGATTCGGAGAGGTGTAATTAATGTGCAGTAATTTCTTAGGATATTGAAGAGCATGTGTTGATCTTATGCATTTTGAGAAGGTTGGTGTCATTCTAGTATGAAGATTTGATTTTTGTATTTCCTTTTTATATCCTTAAGATTCTAGCATATTCGGAACATCTATACTTATGGTAGTTCCAAATGTACCCCTACTTGAGAATTAGAGAGCATGTTCAGTTTTTCCAAGAGATTACAATTTTTTTGGGGTCTAGAGGTTAGAGCAAACACTCTCGAGGTTTGGTCTTTTTATTTAGTAGAGTTGTTGGCTTGGTGTGGACCATAGGGATCCATGAAGAGGAAGTAAGTGGATCTTTTTATTTAGGATGAGCCCAATATTATATATGTGTGCCAAGGGATCTTCTTGAAGGAATTTTACTCAGTAGCTTTGGAGTGATATAATAGGGAGGATGCCAGGAAAGCTTTCCATAATGTCGAGTCAGATGGCTTAAGGTTATTTCCTTTGGACATAGTTGAGTCTATCACTATAGAGGATGATGATGACCACCCAGTTGATGACGGTAGTGAGGAGGAGGAGGAGGTACTCCCATATGTGGTTGGTTGGGTGTTGATGACTATAGTTAAACTGCTTTTCCTCTTGGTAGATAGTAAGGAAAGTGGTATAGTGTAGGTGTAGGGTTCTCGTCAAGAAGTGGTTATAAGGAGGAATTTTGAGGTAATAATCTTTTGGGTAGGGTAATTGTAGAATTTTGGAGAATATTTTTAACTCCTCCATCGATGGATATTAAAGAATCTTAGGCTAGTGTCATAGTTTGTATAGTAGTTATAGACAGTGAAGATGGTGTAAGGTTTTGTATGTATATAATGTGTGTATATTATAAGGGATATGTATGTTATGTTTATTTTGCTTTTGTTTTTATTGTTGCGGACCTTATAGATTTTCTCTTTCCTTTTGTGCCCTTTTTTTCCATTGCCTTTCATGTTTCTAGCTATCAGATCTTTAGAGCCATTTATCTCATTTCTCTTTCCCTATTTAAAGTTGTTAGTTTAATTTTATACCTTAGTTTGGGATGAAGCTTACTCTTCTTCTATTTTTGACTGAACTTTGGGGATGAAGTTTCCTTTTAAAAGGGTAATGGTGTAGCATCCCATTTTTTGAAAACCTAAGTTATTTATACTTTATTTTAATTAAAATAAAATTATCTTAAATTGTGTCTTCATTACATCATTTAATGAAATAGAAACCATTATTTCATTTTTGAAATGTTTCATTTCTATTACATAACCTTTTCTATCAAGTTCGTTTCTATAATATCTTCTGAACTACTTTTGGCTATATGACTTCTTTTGTATCATTCTATTATTTATTTATTTATTTTTGGAATCTTTGATCTTTTGGGGGGTCTCCTAAGCTATTTTAAAATTCTCATAGGAAATCTCTAAAAATAAATAAATACTATTTACATTTATTTTAACTTATTCTATATTTTTAAGCCCCAAAGCAACTATTTTAGCTATCTAAAATTTATGAAACTTTAGGGATCATTATATTTTAGCATTATAAAGCTAGAAATGGTTATGAAATATTTTTTATTTTTATGACTTTTGGAATTTGTTTCATTTTTTCCAGGCATCATCCATCACCAAACTCTCGTTTCCACACTTGTAACTATTCTAACCTTTGTGAAATTCAATCCTAGCCCTCTACTTGTCACAAACCAAGCCAACCTAAGGGCTAATATTGGGTCATGGCTTTCAACACACACCTCACCTCCACTAAAGATATCTAATTTTGTTCTTTGACCTAAATGCCTTTATACCCTAAGTTAAGTTAACCAAATATCTAAATTTCCACACTTGATACTATCCATTTCACTTCATCTTCAACCTTTGATAACATCCCTCCTTTGCTACCCTTGGTCAACGCAACCACCACCTCCAATCGCCACTGGTGCACTACCACTCAACCACCACAACTTCTCCATTTTCTTCTCTTTTGATCTAATGATTAATCTATTAGTGTTTTTATCTAAACAGAAGTTGATTAATCCTTAGTGATTAGGAGAAATGCTTATATTATTTAAGCTTTGATTTTCTTCCCTTTTTTTGGAGCTAAGCTTAGGTAAACATGTCTAAAGTACTTGCGAATAGAATCTTGAGTGTTTAGCATGATCAATTAAGTAAACGTTGGATTATTCCATATTTGGTCTTTGAGCCTTAATTGTGATTATTTATCCTTTTTTATTTTCCTTGATTTGATGATACTATGAAATAGGTTGTAATTCATAGATAAATTTTCATATATATATATATATATGCATGTATATCTGTGTGTGTGTGTGTAGATAGACACCCTATGACATGATTCACTTGTGTTTCTAAGCTCTAATTTATCATTTAAATTTTTATTGGCTTAGGTGTTCTTCATTGTATTCTTCATATTGTTAATATTAGTTAACGCGTTCTTGGATAACAACTTCCTAATCACCTTAAAAAGGGTTCAATTTAATTTAAATAATATTTATTTGATAATTAATCATAATAATGACATAAATACCCCTAAAAGGCTTTTAATTTGTATTAGCATTAACCTTTGACTTTTTAACCCTCATGAAAAGTAGTCGAGTATGAATATTAAATTTTGCTAAATAGTAATTTTTGTTAATAAAATTTTTTTAGTTTTTGGATTTAAGCTTCTTGGTATAAAATGACACTTTTTGTTGTTCCATGATTAGTATTTTCATAAATAGTATTTTTTAAATTTTAATGTGGGACCTTGTAGTGACTTGAATGAGTTATTTATATTTGCATTTTTTATTGATTTTGACCCTAACAGCAAAAAGCATTTTTTTTTTCATTTTTAATTTAATTTTGAGGTATCTAAACCTTTGGAATGGGTTTTCAAGTCTTTAAATTGAATTTTGGTCCTTAATCGACTAAATAGATGAATAATGAGTTAGGTTGGAATTTAGGGCATTATTAACCTAAGTTTGACTTTCAATTTGTATAAAAAAAATCTTAATTTGTAAAAAGTGCTCTAGTTTGTACTTTTAAAAGTATTTATCATGGCTTGTTCCTTTCATTTTAGGTTTTTTTTTATAAAATTTTTTAGGGATCTTATGAATTATGGCGATCTTTAGTATTATTAGTTTTTATTGTTTGGGATGATTTTTGATCATTCTTTAGGCTTTTGTGTTAACCTTAAACACTTATATGATATGTGACTCATGTGCTATATGAAATTTCTTTTGTGGATACTTTTGTGTTGACATTTAAAACATGATCATATAGGCCCTTCATTTTTCATTTTCATAAAATCCTAGGGGTTGCTAGGCGTATTATAGCTTGGTGCCTTTTCTATTTTATTTGACTTTCGAACTCTATAGAAGGTATGCATACTTAAGGATTAGGATACCTTTGATGATACTAACTTGGTTGGTGTCCATTGGTAGTAGACGAAATGTCTCTAAGATAGCTCACCTGTTGACCAATTTTCCAAATAAGATTGTATGTTTCCTATGGGATGAGAAGTGTAGTAAGGCCTTTGAATGATTGAATAAGTATTTGAATTCGTCTCTAGTGTTCACATTGCTGAGTGGTATTTAAATTTTGAGGTGTATAACAATGTCTCCAAGCATGGCTTGGGTTTTATACTATGCAACATTGGAGAGAAGTGCTTTATGCTTTACACCAGTTAAAGTCGAGTGAATAGAACTATCCGACACATGATTTAGAGCTTACCATTGTGGTGTTTTCTTTGAAGATCCGAAGGCATTATCTTAATGGTGTCCAATGTAGGTTTTGCACTTATTATAAGAGCCTTAAATAAAATTTTCCTCAATGGGAGTTGAATTTGAGGTAGTGTGGATAATTGAAGTTGACATATAGTTAACCTATCATGAGGGTAAGTCCAATGTAGTGGCAGGTTCTCTTAACTAAAAGACATTAAACTCCTCGAGTACGATTGTGCTATTAGACCCTTTGTGTCAGGAGCTCATGAAGATGGGAATTGAGTTGATCACATCAAATTATTTGGATTCAAGGATGGATTCTCTCTCCATCACACCTTCTTTCATTGAAAAGATTTGAGCTATTCAATCTAGTGATGTTAATTTTGATAAGATCCAACATGATATTGATGAGGGTAAACATGTAGGATTTCAAATCCATGATGATGGGTGTACCATATATTAGGTAACGTGTTGTATACCACAAGGATGTGAAGAGCTGAAGAGAACGATCCTTGATTAAGGTCACCATACTCCTTATTACATCCACTCCGAAGAGGATAAGTTATATAGGGACCTCAAGAAGGTATAATGAGTGACCTTTATGATGCATAAAGTTATAAAGTTTTTTCGCCAAATGCTTGTTGTGTCATAATGTCAAGATCAAGCATAAAAGATTAGCAAGGATAATGTAGTTATCGGAAGTTTTGGAGTGGAAATAGGATAATATATCCATGTATTTTTTGGTTGGTATATGAAAGACTCGTAGTGGTTTTAATTCCATCTAGGTTATTTTTCATCATTTAACTAAGTCGGAAGTGTTTATATCAATGAATTCAATTTGAATCATGGAGTAGACGATTAATGCTTATAGGAATCATATGGTGACATAGCATGGAGTACCTAGAGATATAATATCAGATCTATATTCAAGGTTTCTATCACACTTTTGGCACAAGTTGTATGCCTCTTTTGGGATTCAGCTGAAGATGAGTACCACTTTTTATTCTGCCACTAATGATTAGATAGAGAGGAACATCTATACCTTGGAGGATATGCTTCAGCATGTATGATGGAATTTAGTGGTAGTTGGGAGGATAGTGTGGACTTGATCTAGTTTTCTTGTAACAATAGCTACCATGTGAGTATTGAGATTATGCCTTTTGAGGACTTGTACGGTAGAAAGTGTCATAGTTCCTTATGCTATAGTGATATGTTTGTGTTGGGATCAGGCATGATTGAGGAGATTATGAAATAGATTAACTTGGTTTAGGATCGATAGAAGAGCTATATAAAATTGAGGTTGAGAATAAATAGTGATGAGGTGGGTGATAGAACCCTTTTGAGGATCTCTCCCACCAAGGGGGTGATGAAGTTTGGTAGGGAGGGTAAACTCAATCAGAAGTTGTAATACCTAGTAGTAATAACAACAAAAACAAAAACAACAACAACAACAATAATAAAGACACTAATAACTTATAATGGGATTTGCCTGATATATAAGTTTGTTAGTAGATGATCTTGGCTAATAAAAATCAATTTCAGTAACTAATATTCTACTTCAAGTAAATGAGGGTAACTATATATAAGATATAATAGTTAGTAAATAACTTGTAGTTTGAAGAAGAAAAAAAGATTTATCTTTCCTTCACTTTAGCCCCACAACAACTATAAAAACACACGAGCTTCCATGAATTGAAAAACAACAAATGACTACAAGATTAATACATATAAGTGAAAGAAAAAAACAATTGAAATAAAACTACTTTGGAAGAATAATTGACAACTTTATCAATATTAAAGGAGTATTGATGCATATTGCTAAGAAAATTGGATCATGATAAGTGTTGATGATGGAGTTAGGTGAGATTCCAACAAAAATAAAAAATTATAAGAGAGATGAGAAGATAATGAGTAGAAATTAATCTTGAAATCCCTTCAAAATTAAGTACTTACACAAACAAATTAAGGTTTTAACACTTGACATAAATTATGTAAGATTTTTAGAGAGTAAAACAAGACTATGCACTAAGCCTTGAGTGGTTCTTTGATTTTTGAAATAACACATATAAAGTGATGTGTTAGGTTCCTCAAGTAAAAATGACCATCCCAACCTCCTAGGATTGACTTGGTTACATAACCTAACTAACTATTTCTCTAATACAACTCAACTAAGTAGTTTAATTTTAAAAAAAGGACAATCATCTTCTAACACTTTTCCTATGGCTGATTGTCAAAAATTGCATGAAGAAAATAAACTCCCAAGGTTAGTGATCTAATCTTAGAGTGTTTACAAGAAAGAAAAGGACACCATCACCTCCCCTTGACTAATTAAAATTGAAAAAGTTCCCAGCCATAGTAGGTAAATAACCCCATTAACTATCTAGCTCTTTAGTGCCCAGTTATTATCTATGAGTGGCTGATTTGGCTGGTGAAAAAGGCGCTGCAAAACCTTCTAATAATCTCTAACACTCTAGGCTTGAGTTGTGCTTCTTACCTCCCCTTTTTCGTGGCCAAGGTGCCTAAAAAAATGGTTGTTGCTGGCTGTTTCGTGGCTGGACTTGGGAGCTTCAAATATAGGACTATTAGGAGCTGAATAACCCATGAAATGTTAGCGGATATGTTTGGCTCACACATGGTTGTGCATGGCATGCCATTCGACCCTTGCATGACTACCCTTACTAGGTAATTAATTTTCTCCAAGTTAGAAGCATCTTGTATCTTCATAGCTTAGAGAAATTAATTAATGTCAAAGGAGCTTTCTTGATGTAATATTAGCACATCCTTCATAATATGACCCTCTTTGATCAAGTTTAAGCTTAACAAGACCCTGGGCATATGTTTAGGATGACAACCAAAATCATTATAATTTTGATAACCAAAATTAAAAATGAAGGTGGATGCTCTTGCATCAAAGACCTACCATGGTCTTGAGTGTCGTCAAAGGTAACATTAAATCAATACTATATCTCCTTTATACTTGTACACATTGAATTTGGGGTCATTGATTTAATTTCAGTTTCTTTCATGAGTAGTGGACAAGCAACAATTCTTTTAACACTGGTGGTATTTGTCAACTCAAAGGCCCCAAACTATAACTAAAAATTTAATCCACTTTTGTCATGTTGGCATGTATGAAAAAGTAAAATTTTTGGGGTAATTGAAATAATGTTTCGGTTCCATTAAGCTAGCTATGTACGATGAATTGTTTTTATACTTTTTTATATATTCTCAAAGAGACTAAACTTAGGCTATGATCTCTAAGCCTCTACACATATTTAGTTTTGGGTTGAGATTAGTTTTAATTATTTTACATAAAAAAATAATAAAGTTTTGGTTTCCATGATTATTCAGTTTCAATTTTGGTGGAGTTGAGACCAACTAACTAGATTTTTTTTGGCATATTTAAATAATTTTTATTGAGTAATTAATTTT
Source organism: Tamarix austromongolica (assembly GCA_039764185.1). Lineage (NCBI taxonomy): Eukaryota > Viridiplantae > Streptophyta > Magnoliopsida > Caryophyllales > Tamaricaceae > Tamarix > Tamarix austromongolica. Next base: position 78,294,330 of record CM077814.1, on the reverse strand, counting down.
ACTACTATTACTTATTTGTTAACTAATTTAATGAATAATAATCTATAGATTCTTAGCTACGTTATCTATGTGTATATTTTAGTTGTATTATCTATTTAAAAACCACCCCTAAGAGGTAATACCAAACATTACTAAATACTTTTGGGGTTGAATAATTATTATTTGATAAACATCGTATGGTCATTAATTTTTTATACATAAGGTATACTTATTTTATTTAATTAATATTAATGTTAGATTAATTATATTGTAGGAATGTTGAACTAATAAGCAGGTATCGTATATATTGTTTTTTGGTAACACTACTTTCAAACTCTCTCTCTCTCTTTCTTTCTCTCTCTCTCTCTCTCTCTCTCTCTCTCTCTCTCTCTCTATATATATATATATATATATATATATATATATATATATATATATATATATACATAATTGTTTTGATCTATTTAAAATTATGAGTTTCATGAATATAGGTATTCATATTATTGTTTTATAAATTTATTTAAAGTATATGTTGATTATCATTTTCATTTGTTATTTAGTAAATATATGAAATATGTGATGCTTATTTGTTTGTGAGTGTCATTGGTGTCATATAAAATTGTGATTTATGCTATTTTATGATCTTATTATATATTCATGAGTTTGGATGGCTTATTTGGTTTTAAATTATATGTTGGTTGTGGGGTGAACCAAGTATCCTACCATTTTCTTTGAAAAGTTAAAATATGAAATGTTATATTTTTGGTAAATACCATATATGGAAAGATATTTTTGAAAAGTGTTCATTATGGAAGGTATCATTTAGTAAGAGCTATTTTGCTGAGTTACTATTTTTTGAAGGTATCAAATATGGAATATTCTTAATATTGAAAATGTAGATGTTTATAAAATGTGTAAGAATGCATATTTATGGTAGCGAGCCTAAATTTCATTATATGATCACATTGAATAACACTCTAAAACTTAAAGCGAAATACTTGAGTTGGGTCTAAGGTCATTTGGGGGTGGCCTCTCGAAGTTTGGTTGTGTTAAACATCTATATTGGGTCAGATGCAGTTGTATATATTCCACTTTTGATTTGGTTGTGCTAACTATCTATATTAAGCCAGTTGTAGTTGTATATATTTTGCTTTGGTTTGTTCTAAATCTACTCTATCCAAGGTTGAAATCTTAATAGAGGGTGTGTACCTTTAAGGACGGTAACTGTTGATAAGCCTCATTAGCTTAGTCCAGTGGGAGGACCCAAGTGAAACATTTCGGTCCTCTTGTGATTTAGGTTTGATTAAGTTTTATTGGTTTTGTCTCCAACCCTTTGTTGGGTTGTGATCTTCTGAGCCCTTACTAGTACTAGTTACTAGGTCATATTCTTTGTAAGTTAGTTTCCTATACTCAAAATATTAAGAGTTTTTTATTATGTTATGTGATCACATAAGATAAAGGATTAATGAAGGGTTATTGGTACATTCTAATACTTTAGGAATATGGTTTGTTTGCATATTATCCATATATAATATCTATATATTCATATATATATATGAATATTATACTTCTTTATACTTGTGCATTATTTTGTTGTTCCTCTAGCTAACTTATTACATGTCTTAAATAGAACCGCAATGATCCATTATGTATATGGTAAGAAGATAACCTAATGCAGATAGACTATAAACCCTCTTGATGTGTTGGGGGCATGCAAGATAAGGAAGAATGAGAATGGAGATAATTTTTATAATACCTTAGTTTTTACGAGCCAAAAAATTTTATTTACAAAGTTACGTGTAGAAGCTAAAATAATAAAAACTAAGGGTGTTACTGCCACACTTTGTATAAGTTTAGTTTCTTCTATCTTCCCTATAATAAGTGCTAAGACTAAATCATTACCCTACTTAAATTAATAACATAGTTACAAGAATCAAAATTGAGATGACATTAGATAAATATGGTGCTAAATAAAAACATCAACGGTTTATAAAACTTAGAGGGCAAGAATACAAGAGGATATAGGTGTCTAAAATACAACTAAAATAAAATATACCCAGAATCACTGGATAACCCTAGGCTTTCTCAACCGAACTACTATCTTTGAGAGCTCAGAAACTTACCTGTAAAGACCGTTGTCCATTGAATAGGCAGGGACCCATGAAAGAAACCCTTCAGTATAATGGTACTAAACAACCATTTATACTAAACCAAAATGAAACGATAATATAGACCTCATGCAAAACATCAAAATAATACATGGTATCAAATTGAAACATACATGCATCAATTAACCATTCATATAATTATATACCACTAATACCTCATACCAACCATACTCGTTCATCTATAATTAATTGAAACTTACCAAAGGAACATCCAAGAGATACTCTTTGTACTTTTATAGTATAATTAGAAATGACATCAACCTCAATACAATATAATAACCACATGCCACATACGTCATCATCAACCTTGAAAAATCTCATAATGCAAGTAAGCTCACAATCACAGATTAATATCAAATCATCACATCACAGGTAGACATGAAGGTAGCTACTAAAGCACAGGTAGGCACAAAGGATACTACCAAGCCACAGGTAGGCACAAAGGCTATTGTCGAACCATAGGTAGGAACAAAATCTATAACCAAATTATCCAATAATCAGATAATCAAATGATCTATCAACTACTTCTATTTTTATTCACTTGAGGGGAGATCACTTCAAACTTGAAAACATTAAGATAATCCAGTTATACGGTCACACCAAGGCGGAGAAATATCCTACTGACTATCAACCCAAGGACGCAAAGGTATCCCAATTTCACTGGTACATGAAGGTAACACATTACCCTACCAGCATGGACATCTAATCCATAAGTATGCATACCCCCTATCCATTCATAGAACATAATAAAGTAAAATATAGGGATTGGCTGGGGTACTTAGGCACACTAGTAAAAATCCAGAATAAAACATGGTCTAAACCATGTCTTTAGGGAAGCGATCTCTAAAGAGCCACCATTTCCCATCTCAAGGAGTATTAGTATTTTATTAATGTGACTACAAAATCGCATATGATCACATAAATCTAATTTTTATGATTGACCATTTTACTCACTTCCAATTATTCTGAGACAACCAAAATGAATATCTTCACCAAGATCAACCATAAAAATACACTAATGCACTCCCAGGCTCAATTATTCACTTTTGAGCACATTAAGCCAAAAATTATGAAAATGCTCCTAAAGTCAAAATTACCACATTAACAACCTTTTTAATTACTAAATCCTTGTTATTTATAGGGTTGTAATAAAAAGACTAAAAATTAGTTATTAAACTAATTTATCATATAGTTACATTACTAGATATGCTAAATGACCACTTTGCCCTTATTCTAGATTTTTGCATATAAAATCGTAGCATGCGTATCTAATACATCCATGATCATGTAATCTTATGCCTACAATAGAAAATACACATTAAACATGTTGGTCATGGAAAAAATCATAATACAGGTAAAATAATCAAATTGCCTCTAGGGTTCACATTCATAATTGTTATTCCACAATTATATTTAAGTATGTTCAACCTATTATTTTCTATGTACACGTCATATATAATCATGAAAGATCATTTTTTACCATACTTTGTCCCTGAAATGGTTTACATATGATAACGTGCTATTTTTTTACATATTTTCTAGGATATAACAAATAATCATAATTTAAAAAATTATACTTAACATGTTTAACACAAAACCCTAATATGCTATCATGTAATATTTATCATTTTAGTAGAGTATAACAATTACCTGAATTACAGCAAAAACCCAAATTAGTGGCATTCTACTAAATATTATGGGATCTCACTGATCGAATTTCGTACCTAAAAATAATACAAAAATACCAAATTAACATTTTAACACATAAAATAATTATTATAATAATATAATATTTATTTTTCTAAATACCCTTATGTATAATATAACTCACTTACTCAAAATTTAGCACAAGATCATGTTGTTCATGTTGCGTGAGTCATATAAATGTGAAGGGGGAAGGAGTTGGAGGAAATTAGGAGCTCGTGGTTGCAGGTGAGGGGTGTGGTGCAAGAAGGGCTTGATAGTTTTGGTTGGAGGTTGGGGTGCTAGTTACTAGTGAGGATTGTGACAGATTGGAGGCTATAGGCTGGGTTGTGAAGGCTTGGTGCGCAAAAATGGAGGGTAGGGGAAGGCTGAGAGGATGAGGCCAAACAGAGTAGAGTAGAAGAGCTAGGGAGTGAGCTGCGAGGGTTGGTGGAGGGTTTGGTTCAGCATAGGAAGAAGAGGAGGGAGCGATGGTAGTGGTGGAAGACGGCCAGAGGAGGTAGTGATTGGTAGTGGTTGGGATTGTCTAAGGAGGGGTAGAAATAGTAGGAACTACCGCTACCCAAGGGTGATGATTGATATGGTTTGCCGTAGGGAATAGGTGAGGATCGACCTAACCTACTAAAGGATAAGGAAGAAGAAAAGTTGGGAAGAAGGAGGAGAAGAAAGGGTTGTAATGACTAGAAGGAAGAAGAAGATAAGGAATAATAATAATGATGATGACGATGATGATGATCATAATAACAATAACAATAATAATAATAATAAGAAGGAGGAGGAGGAGGTTATGGCTGGTGGTATGGTAGTGCGGTGGTGGTTGAAGTGCAAGGAATGCTGGCAGAAATGGAGGGGGAAGTAACAACAACAATTGTTGTTGCCTAGAGGAGATGATACGGGGGAATTTTCCAAGGAGTTTGGGGAGAGATTCGGTAAGACTTGCCATAGGGGAAGGAGAAGAAAGAAAGAAAAGAGAAAGAGACAGTATTAGGGAGGAAGCGGAAGATGAAGGAAGGAAAGAGAAGTAGGAGAATGAGAAGAAGAAGAGGAGGTTGGGTGGTGCATGAAGAAGAATAAAGGAGGGAGTGGCACACGATGGAGAAGGGAGGAGAGGAGGTGTGCATAAAAAGGAGAAAATAGGAGGGAGTGTTTGTGTATATATGGGTAGGGTTGGGAGGTATAGGTTTCGTTTGGTTTAGTCATAGGTGGGAGAGGGGCATGGTCCAGTAGAAAGGTGAGGGATGAGAGGTATAGGCAAGGCGTGAGAAGGAGAGGGAGACATGAAGAGTGATTGGGGGAGGAATATGGGGCACATAAGGGTAGAAGAATAAGGTGTGAAGCTTTTAGGCAGGTAAAAAGGTAGGGTAGAAGAAAAACAAGTTTAATTTATTTTAGTTTTAGATTTAATTTGGCCAGGTTAGGATGTTGGGTAAAAATATATTAGGAAAAAAATAATTAGATTAATAAAAGGTCTAGTAAAATAAAATAGGTAAAAAAATCGAGATAAATGTTAAGGAATTTATTTAAGTTACGAGTTAAAGGTTGTTATTAAAATAATTAGGATTTGTCTTGAATAAGAAGGCTAAACACCCGAAAATAAAGGTTATGAACTTTATGGTGTTAAATCATTACCCCCTTAAAAAAATAACTTTTTCCCCAAATTCTACATTGCACTACTAAAAAAAACACAGAAGGATACACAAGGCACCCGGGGGAGGAACTACCCTCTTAAAAACAAGGAAGCCTACCGTCATGAAAACGTTATAGAAAAATATAGGTACAAAACCTAACAGACGGAAAAAGACCTAGGAAGAGGTAGTGTAATACTAGAAGGAGAAACATCAAGATATAGTACTTTCTCATCTGCTCTTGTTGGACTGGCCGAGCAGATCGCTTTAAACATCAGGTCCTACTAAGTTGGTTGTTGCCGAGACCTTTGAACTCTACCACTAGGTGTGCTATAGCATTTAAAGCTCTTATTCCTAAGTTAACCATAGTTGTAGCATTGAACAACTTCCCCACACAATCCTTACTTGAGTGATCTTGTTTGTAACAACCATAGTGGTAGTGTCAAATCGGTCTCTAACTAGTTCTACTACAGGAAACACTCTGATCAATCTTGTACCAAGCCTTATTTTGATGCTGAATGCTTGAAACTCTAACATTAAGATGCTGACTATTTCCCTTGGAGTCCTACTTCTCAAGCTTCTTCTTACCCAAAATCAAAGCCTGCTCTTAGACCAAAGCATCGACAACAAACACCCGCTCATACATCGTAGCCAAGTCATAAAAAATAGCTGCACCCATCATCCTCCAGATACTAAGGTGAAGTCCTTGCTCAAATTGGAAGATGATTGTAGCTTTTCTAGTGGCTATACATGAAGAAAACTTCACCAACTTTATAAATCATGTGTGATCTCCCGCACAAATAGAACTCCTTAAGTCAATTATATGAACTCTTTAAGCTTATCCCTTTTGAGGTTCTTAGTGTAGAAACACATACAAAGGGCCACCTTGAAGTCTCCTTAAGAAATCAAAAATTCTGCTTGATCATGAAAACCTACCCACAAAGAATCTACGGGTTCTCAAAGAAAATAAACGGCTATGCTCTCCTTTTATGCTTTAAGGTAATCGACTGCCTCGAACATCCTATTGAAATCCTGAATCCATCCTTCTATTCTAAGTCAAGGGTCTTTCCTCTCCAGCGTAGGTTAAGGGACGATGGCCTAAAATCTTTGAAGCAAATCCTTTCCTACACTCCCCTAAGGGTAAGATAAAGTCTGCAGGGTCTGAGATGGAGGCGGACGCTGAACGAATCTCGTGAAAGCCTTGGACACTATTTCTAAATAGTCTCCATATCCCTTTAAAGATATGTTGTACTAGCTATAAAATAGTAAACACGTTAAAAAATTCCCCACCTTCCTAGCACATAAAACATAAACACAAATCAAGACCACTTAGCCTACCCACACTCAAAAACTCACAAGATTAATCTGGATTTCAAAACATTGAGAGAAGGTAATTATGTTTTTTAGTTAAAAAATTTAAGATTGTGAGAACCAAATCTTTGATCAAAACTCGATTTAACATCTGAAAGTTCTGTTACTAACTTATAACACTTTGGTTTTTACAAACCAAAAAATTACATTCATAGAGTTATGTGCAAAAGCTAAAATAATAAAAATGAAGGGTATTACTGCCACACTTGGTGCAAGTTTGGTTTCCTTTACCGTCCTCATGTCAAGTGCTAAGGCTAAAATTATTACTTTTCTTAAATTAATAAAATAGTTATAAGAATTAGAATAGATGATACATTAGATAAAAATGGTACTAAGTAAAAGTAACACCAACGGTTTATAAAACTCAAAGGGAGAGAATACAAGAGGACATAGGTGTCCAAAATAAAATTGAAATCAAAATACCCAAAATACACTAAATAGCCCTAGAATCTCTCAACCAAACTACCAGCTTCGATTGAGCTTATAAGCTAACCTGTAAAAATTGCTGCCCATTAAATAAGCAGGAACCTACAAAAAAGAACCCTTTAATACAACGATATTAAGTAATTCTTTATACTAAGCCAAAATGAAAAACTAGCATAGAACATATGCAAGGCATCAAAATAATACAAGGTATAAATATTGAAATGTACATGCTTCAATCAACCATTCCTATAATTATCTACCACCAATACCTTATACTAACCATACTCATTCATCTAGAACTAACTAAAACTTACCAATGGAACATCCACGAGATGTTCTTTGTAGTATAATTAGAAATGAAATTAATCTCAAATACAAGATAATAACCACATGCCACATACCTTATCATCAATCCTAACAAATCTTATAACACATGTAGGCTTACAAGCACATATCAATATAAAATCATTACATCACAAGTAGGCATAAAGGCGACTACCAAGACATAGGTAGGTATAAAGGCTACTACCAAACCATAGGTATGGACAAAGGCTGCTACTGACCAATCTAATAATTCAATAATCAAATAGTCCATCAATCATTTTCTTTTTTATTCACTCGAAGAGATATCACTTCGAACTTGGAGACACTGACGTACACCAGTCATATCGGTACACCAAGGTAGCATACTATCCTACCGACTATCAACAAAGAATGCAAAGGTACCCTCGTCACATTGGTATAAAAAGATAACACAGTACCTTACCGATAATGACAACTAATCCACAAGTATGTATACCCCTATCAGTCTATAAAATCAAATAAAGTAAGATATAAGGCCTAGCTAGGGAAGTAAGGCACACCGGCAAAAATTCAAAACCAACCATGGTCTAAACCACGTCTTTAGGGTTGTGACCCTTAAAGAGCCACAATTCTCGATCTCGAGATCTTTTACTTTAAGTATTATTATTGTATTAACATGACCACGAAATCACATACAATCAAATATATTCAATTTCCATGATTAACTATTTTACTGACATCCAATTATTCTAAGACAAAAAAAATCAAGATCTTCAACAAGATCAATCATAAAAATATATTAAGTCCCTCCCAGGCTCAATTATTCACTTTTGGGTGCATTACGCCAAAAATGATCAAAATGCTCTTGAAGTCAACATTACCACATGAACATCCTCTTTAATCATTAAATCCATTTTATTTATAGTTTTTTCATAAAAAGACTCACACATACTAATTAAATCAATTTATCATACAATTACATTGCTATATACATCAAATGACCAATTCGCCTTTATTCTAGATTTTTGCATATAAAATCCTAACATGTATATCTAATATATCCATAATCACGTAATCTCATGCCTACAACATATAATACACATTATAAATGTTGAAAAAAAATTATAATATAAGTAACATGACCAAATTACCCCTAGGAATTACATCCATAATTATTATTCTACAATTATATCTAAGCATGTTTAACCTATTATTTTCCACGTACATGTCGTATATAATCACAAAAGCTTATTTTTATTATAAGTCTCTGAAATGGTTGACATATGATAACATGCTATTTTTGCATATTTTCTAGGATATAACATATAATCATAATTTAACAAATCATACTTAACATGTTCCACACAAAAATCCTAATTTGCTATGATGTAATATTTATCATTTTAGTAGAGTATAACGGTTCCTTGAACTCCAGTAAAAATGCAAATTAGCGGTATCCTACAAAATACTATAGAATCCCACTAATCAACTTTTATACCTAAGAATAATACTAAATTAGTATTTTAACACATAAAATAATAATTATAATAATAAAATGTTTAATTTTATAAAATTACCAAAATACCCTTACGTATAATATGACACACTTACTCAAAATTTAGCACAAACTTACACCGAGAATGTAAGTCATGCACACGTGAAGGGGTAAGAAGTTAGAAGAAATTGGGCTGGTGGTGGTCGTGAGTAAGGAGTGTGGTGTAGCAAGGGATCGACAAGTTTGGTTAGGGGTGGGGGTGCTAAGTATTGGTGAGGATAATGCTCGGTTAGAGACTATAGGCAGGACTATAAAGGGGTAACATATGAAAATGGAGGGTAGGGGAAGGCTGAGAGGATGAGGTCAAATGAAGCTAAGAAGAGAAGTTGGGGAGTAGGTTGCGCGGGCTATTTTAGGGGCTAGTTCTATACAAGAAGAAGAGGAGGGAAGAAGGGAGGGATGTTAGTGGTGGAAGACAACCGAAGGTGGCAATGACTAGCTGCAACAAGGATTGTCAAAGGAGGAGGAAACAATGGTAAGAACTGTCGTTGCCCAGGGGTGATGATCGGTGTGCTTTGCTATAGGGAATGGGTGAGGATTAGCCAACCCTATTGAAGGAGAAGAAAGAAGAAAATCTGGGAAGAAGGAGGAGAAAGAAGGGATGTGATGGCTGCAAGAAGGAGGAGGAGGAGGAGGAGGAGGAGGAAGAAGAAGAAGAAGAAGAATTGGAGAAGCAACGACAATAATTGCCATTGCCTAGAGGAGGTGCTACGGGGAAATTTGTTAAGGATTTGGAGGAGTTCTTCAACAAGAATTGTCATAGGGGAATGCGAAGAAAGAAAGAAAAAAGAAATAGACGACGATGGTGAGGAAAAAGAAGGAGGAGGAGGAGAAGAAGAAGAATAGGAGACCGGGTGGTGCACTAAGGAGAAGAAAGGAGGGAGTGGTGCACGAAGGAGAAGGAAGGAGAGGAGGTGTGCTCATGAAGGAGAAGAGAAGAGAGAGTGTTTTTGTATATATGGGTAAGGTTGGGAGGTGTAGGTTTCTGTTTATTTAGTTGTAGGTGAGAGAGGGGCATGATCTAACAAAAAGGTGAAGGATGAGAGGTATGGACAAGGTATGAGAAGGGGAGGGAGGCAGGGAGACTGACTGGGTGAGGAATGTGGGGCTCAAAAGGGTAGAAGAATAAGGTGTGCAAAGGTAGATTTTAGGCATGTATAAAATCAGGGTAAAAGAATTTTTTTTGATTTATTTTAGTTTTAGGTTTAAATTGGCTAGTTTAAGATATCGAGTAAAAATATACTAAGAAAAAATAATTAGGTTTATAATAGGTTTAGGAAAAGGAAACTGATAAAAATAATTGGAAAAAATATTTAGAAATTTATTTAGGTTACGGGTCAAAGGTTGTTAATAATATAATTAGGCTAAGGCTTAAGGGTTTATTTTGAATAAAATGGCTTAAAACCCAAAAGCAAATTTTACAAGATTTTGATGTGTTATAGTTTTTCAAAATATCATTTATCATATTCACTAGACCATTTTCTTCGTTTTGGCTGTAGCTTACATTTTTGTTTCGGTTGGTGCGGTTAGTTTAATTCTTATTGATTTAGAAAATCATTGATATCTGTTTTTATTTTAATAAATAACTTTGGTGTGTGTGGTTTTTTATATTTTATTTAACCTTAGCATGTAGTGTGAGCAGGACTATGACGCCTACTTACACTACATATATCGGTAATACTCTCATTGTCTTCATTGTATTTAGCTTCCGCACATACTTTTCAATAATTTTTTTGTTATAAAAATGGAGATATTACAAAAGTATATAGGGTCGTACGAGATCATAGAGAGGGTTGGTGAGGCTACTTATCGGTTGGCCTAGCCTATGGAATTCTCTTGTGTGTATAATGTCTTCAAATTTTTCTAGTTGAAGAAATACCTTGATGAACTTTTGCACATTATCCATCTAAAGATGATAGAACTCAGTGAGCATCCATGACATGATGACCTAAGAGATAAGTATGGAGACTGTTTTGCTAGTTAAGGTTCTTTGGACATGGCATGATACCGGGAAGCCTACTTGGGAGGATGAGGAGTATATCCATGGAAAGTATCTTTATATGTTCTCATAGGTGTGTTACTACTTGGTTTATTCCTTTCTTTAAGGGGGCAACGACCCTTTTTCTAGTTGCGTTATTTGTGATATGTGCCTCAATGTGTCGATATATGAGGATTAGTTAATCTATCAGTTAGATTTTGGGATGAAGGTTCTTTTAAAGAGGTAGTGCTATAAAACCTTTAAATAGGCCTATAATGTGTGAATAATAATGTGCTTGATGAGAATTTGATGGGGCTTAATCTTATTTCAGAAAAGTATTTGTGGTTTAATTTACAAAGGATTTGAAAAAAAGAGAGGAAACTATTTTTTTGGAGCACCAGCCGACAAGTTTTATGAATTGATTGACTATTCCATTACTTTTAGCTTGGATTTTGGGTCAAGGTAACTAGTTAACTAATTCTAGGAAATTGAGTGACTAGTGGAGTCAATCAACGGTTATACTATATCAATTGATTGATCCACCTAACCTAAGTGATATTTGAATTAGATTTCAGATGAAAATTATTTCAATAATCTTGATTCATGGTAATAAGATGTAAAATGTTTTCTAAAAAATCTTTAATAGTATATGACCATTAGCCCAGTCTTTTCCTTACCCTGAACATATTTAAGGGATGCAAATTTATCAAAAAGGTGGTTGATGAAATAACCACCATTATCTTCTTCTTCGTCAATTCTCTCTCTTTTGTGCAATCCTAGAACTAATAATCTTATCGCTACAACCCCAGCAAATCTTTTAAACTTGTTTCCCTATTTTTTCCCCTTTTCTCTTATTATGTTCATAAATTTATATGGTGCATTGCTATGGAACACCTTAGTTATCACTATTTGACTATGGGAGAAGTCAGCCCTATTTCTATAGGAAAATTACCTAAAGATGCCCAAATTCGACCAAGAGAATTAGGTTTTTAGTGTTATATATTCCTCCTCCTTTTTTCCTATTAGACTATAGGTATACTAGAAACCTTAGCCTCTATTTCCTCACTCTCTCTCAACTATATAATTAACTCTACTTTTCCCCTTTGCTTTTACTCATATTCTTCTTCTTGATATTGGCTTTTGAACTCACCCTCTTAGTATAATCCTTCCTCTAGATTTTTCTTGTTATACTGTTAAGCAATATAGGGTTAGATCTAGGAAAATATTGAAGACTTGAATTCTCCCCTTAGTTTTCTCATTTAGTAATGGTGTATCTACTAGTTTTTCCTAACCTCTTGGGTTGTTCTGTTTTATACAAATTTTAAGGAGTTTTTACCAAGTTTTAGTCTCTTCTTTTAAGATGTTAGAAGTTTGGACAATTCAGCTAAAAGAGTTTCCCTACTTTGTGTGGTTTTTTTTAAGCTTCACTTGAGGTAATTCATTCTTACGTTATAGTGTGGAGTGACTGAAAAAGTGGGTTAATGTAGGTTTGGATTTTTTGTTTTTGTCTGTGAACATGTATGATAATAATAGTGTCTATTATGAACCATGTCTTGAGTTTTGTTATTTTGGGAAAAATGTGAGTTATGCATGTATCTTGATGATTAATTGGAATTACAATATTATTGAGTGGATGAACATAAGCAATCTTAGTTTTGCGATTGGTTTATGATATGGATGTGTTATTGTTGATATTGAGGAATAAATTTGTGTGTGGAAGTGCATGTATAGATTTTTTGTACAAACTAAATAGCTAGTTCGTTAGAACCAATCACTTGGTCTCTAAAACAGTCAAACAGTTAGGCGGTGTTAAATAGTTTGGTCTCAAATTGAACCTAGTGATTGGTTTGACTAGACCGATTGATCGATCTCTAGAATAGTTGATCAGTTGGGCCAATCCGTCAACTAGTTTTGACAGGGGTGATAAGGTTTGTCAGTGCCAAACGAATTGACTAATTTTAAGAACTAATCAATTGACTCCAACCATAATGCTTTCTTTGATACTTCCTAACCTTTTAAGAGTTTGGAACTTGATATTTTGTTATGATATGGTTCTTGAATGATGGAAATCCACTATTTGGCATTTATTAATTAACTCAATTGATGAATCAAATTGGTCAAGTATTGATAATATCACCACAAAGTGCCCTTGATGAGTTATGATGGGTAACTTGGAATAATTATATGGTCATGTTTATCTTGATATGTTATGTAGGACTTACTATGCATATGGTTTGGTAAATAAATAGTAATCATTCAAAGTGGAAGATCGTGGAGCAGTGTATAGGACTAGATTATCTAAACCTTGATTAGCTACATTAGTTTAGTATACCTTCAGGAATTTATGATATTTAACTTTGAGTGGGATCCTAGTTATTCCATGTAATTTTCCTACTCTAGACATTAATGATTTAATAGGGGATATCGATAACTAAGAGTTTGGTCATCTAGGTAGTTTATTTGGCTTCATCCTTACTTTATGTCCATTGGTAGCTTTTTAGCTTCAGCTAGACTTATACCCTTTAGTATTGGTTTGGCTTCCATGGATATTGATAGAAAATGGGGGATGATATAACTTCTTTCTCAAAGAAAAATAAATAAATATGAATAAAAAACTATATAACATTGTGATCAAAATCTCAGGAATGATTAAATGAAATGGAGCTTGGGAATTTACCTTAGTAGCTTGCATATGTTGATACCCATGGTTCCTAAATTTTGTGATAAGCATGATAAACCATAAATTTCCTACACGGTGTGAAACGTGATATTTTTATGAATTCCATCTCTATCATTGAGAATATTATTGTAAAGCACAAAAGTTAACTTGCCACTGTATAAGTATGAGAATGTGTGCTATTATGACTTGTATGCCTACTATAACTATATGTGTATTGCAAACTCCCATGATAAAGCAATTTATTTTACTAAGTATCCATCATACTGATGTGTCTGTTTAACTGATCACCTACTCAATCCTATGAGTAAAAGACCTTGTACGGGTAATTGTGGGTATCCAATAATTGACCAATTTATGCGTCGGATTTTGTTGGTCCTTAAGAGACCTGAATTTTTTTTTTTTTGTGTTTTGTCCTATTTTAGCAAACACTTTCTTTATATATTTTAGTTTGTTTTGGACTTAATATGGTCTCGATTTTGTAAACCCTAACCTTTATCATCTTTTTATACTACTTGTTTTGTGCATTCTATTTCTTATGTTTGGTTAGTTGTATACTTAGCCTTACAAATAACATGAGTCGGATGGTAGGATATCTATTGAATATTAGATCTGGTGATAACACACTATTTTTCTAGGATTATTTTTTTTATATTTATGATTTCACAAATATTTTAAATTTTAATTTTTTTGTAATGAAAAATGAGTGTGTTACAACTCATTTTTTTTCTTCATATTCTAAATTTGTTGTAACCGTGTTGATAATTATTTATAGAAGTTATATGATTATTCTCCTGACTTATAGAACCTGTTACCAATTAATTCACCCAAAATCTACCAAAAGTACACTTTCTACCTAACCACCCTTCACCTCATTCAAATTAACTCTTGTCTCTCATCCCCTCACCTTACCGTTGCCGACCAAATTCCCCCTACCCTCTTAACTTCCAACCATCACCCTTGAATTGATTGTTTGTTTTGTCATAGATTCATTCAATCCGTCTACACTCCACCTTCAAGTGTTGTATAAGACACCCTTCCCTTTCTTTAGCTAAATTTTAACCCACTTGGCTCCTCATATGCCCCTTGATTTGCTAAATAATCTTAAAGTCTTACTTTTCTTTGTTTTCCTTTTTATTTGCTCTCTCCTTTCTCCTCTTTTGTTTGAGTTTGGTTGGCGTTCTTCTTGTTCTTGCTTCCATAAATTTTGATCATTTTTAATGCCTTTTCACCCTTGTTTTCTATGTTTTCGCTTGTCTAATTCTTAGCTAGCCTCTATTTATTCTAATTAAGTGAAGAAGGCTTAGATTTGTGGGTAATTCTTGAAGTTTGGCTTGTTTTTTTTTTCTCCTCTTGATCTCCTCTTTTTCTCTTTTTCTCTCCTCCCTTTTCAAAGAGTGGTTTTCTCTTTGTCCTTCAAAATTTTTGGCTTTTTTTTTTGGTTATTTTATGATTGTTGTTATATGTTTGGTAATCTAATTATTTTTTGAGGAGGTAATGAAGAAGTCATTTTTGTTTATTTTTTGCTTTAACTTGAATTTAGATAAATCTAATAAAATCTTAAGATGGTCAAATAAATGGGTGCTAATATATTATACTTTTCAGACATAGTAATATGCTAGAATTTAATTATTATAAAATTGTGACTTTTATGCTATTACCTTGAATGTGTATGAGTTGGTAACTGTATCTTTCAAACTGTATTTGGAGCATTTATTATTTGAGTTAACATGTGCGATGTACCTAGTCTTTGAGAATGCTTATTTGGGTGTGTGGAAAATGAAGGAAAAGGAAGGAGAGAGAGAGAGCAATGAGAGGCGAAGAAAGATCAAACACGCAACTTTGAGTTGAACTTTCACTCTCACGATTTTTTAAATAAAAAAATGTACAATATGCATAAGGTTGCGTGTCCACTTGCAATTTATATATATATATATATATATATATATATATATAAATCCTTGTCATGAAGCTAACGAAAGGATTCTTTTTGGTAGTTTCTTAAGATATAGACTTCTTAGGGATTCAGAAACCCAAAATAGCTCTTTTAGAAAAGAATTCCATGCCTTAACATTGTTTTTCCAAAGAGAGCATGCATTATCGTGTTAGTTGCTTTGCTTAAGCCTAAATACCCCTGCGCACTAGAGCTGTGCGGATCCAAAAATTCGATCCGATATTTTGGATATCCGAACCGATTTTATTCTAAAAGGATATCCGACATTCGAATATTCGATTTTTTTTAGATTATCCGATCCGATAAAATATCTGATATTTTGTTGATTATTTCAATAATACATTATATTATTGTGTTTTTATAGTTTTAAGTTTTAAAATTTTATTTATTTTTATATTTAAAATATTTATAATAATATTTTAATACTTCTTTTAGATAAAATAAGATATTTATATGAATATAGATATGAATATTAATTGATATACAATCTTTATTTTTAAAAATATTGTAGCAAAAGTTATTAAAATTGATAAAATAGTATTTTCATACGGATATTGGATATATCCGAATCCGTTTTATATCCGGTCTGTATTTTTCGGATATCCGCATCCCGAATATCCGGTCTAAAAAATGCGGAGCGGATATCCGAAAAAAATATTCGAATGGATACGGATATGCGATTTTGCAAACCCCTACTGCGCATCCATCATTTTGACAGCTCCACCCTCATCCTTCAACAATCTCCATACTAGTTTCTTCAATCGATCACTATATTGAGATGATTTCAAGACTTAGCTTGATTATAAGTAATCTAAGTTTATTATATTGCTCTATGCATTTTTTTTATTATAATTATGTTGAAGTTTCGGATTAAAACCATGTTCATGTCTCCTATTTACGCAAAGAATAATGGGAATAGTTAATGAATGATTACATTTTGTATCAAAATCGTTGTTATTATATAACATTTGTGATAAATGTCAAAGCCAGAGTTATTTGATGCGTACAAGTAAAATTAGATTGATTTGATAAAATTTGCCGGATAGGACAACACATTGATTCATCGAAAATATTAGACGGAATAGATATGCGAAAGCAAGCTACAATCAATAGCGATTGCAATGATCGAAAATGTTTGAATCTGAAAAAAAATATCCGAAGAAGTGGTCCATTGATCTTTCGGTTTCAGCATTTGCTCTCTTATCTCTGACGATCGAAGAGAGAAACTTCTTATACTAAACCAACAAAAATGTTAATTGGGGAAAATTTTAACATAACCACTTACTCGTCGTGAGAACATCCAACAAGGCAAACACATCATGCTTTAGATTAATTCATATGCAAAGCACCATCATGTTTTATTATTTTTTTCATCCTGTTATAATATGCGTTTGATACATAAATTATTATTCAGAAAATTATGATGGAACTAAACACACATGCCTATGTATGGCAGCAGCATCGATCATTACCGGACTTTTTCTAAAGAGAGAAGGATTACAAGATCAAGCCAGAACCTTTGAACTTTTCCTCCGTGATCTGATCAAGCTTCTCTGACATTTCCTGAGTGAGAAAATTTTTCCAATCTCCAACCTTACCTTTCCTAAAGTAAACATTACTATTAGTCTCCAATGCTGTTCCTCCACGATGCTTCCCATTCTTGTTCACATCCAAGTTGCTCAACTTCTCAAAACCACACACGTCCACAATCTTGTCCACCACTCCTTGTTCCTCTTCTTCAGTAGAAAAAGGTTGGCCTAGAAATTCAGCCAACTTTTTCACATGACCTCTTGTATCTCTCATCATCTCTTCATATCTCAAGAAGAGTATGTTATCAGGTCGTTCTAAGCTTGCTTCCCAGTACCCCAACACATGATCCCAATACGGGCCGTAATATGATATCCCATGACAGAACAGATGCAGCGACTTCTCTATGGGGATTGGTTCAACGTCCGTGCTCACATCAGCCCTTATTCTGTTCATGAAGTGCCATAATGAAACAAAAGCATCCTTTGGATTTCTACAGATGTAAACAAGCTTACATCCTGCCGATATTATGGACTCCGGCAAGGAAGAATAAGGACTGTGGGTAGCTAACAGGGGAACCTTTAGTGAGTCTCTACTGAAATGATCACAGTTGAGACCAACATCTATCTCCAAGAGAGGAATCAAATCGTGTGGCATACAAGTAAGGATTGGGCTTGTTTGTGGATCGACGATGTTTCGTGTTAGGACGGCGTACGACAGGACCTTAAGCCAAGCTGTGCCTGACTTGGGGGCGCTGCATAGAATGATATCCGTTGGTTGAGCCTTGAAGTTGTCCTGGGCCGCCAAGAGACCTTCTAGCATTGATTCAAAGTACCAAAATCCTTGGTATTGGTATTGATAAATACCAGGAAATAATGATCCATCGTCTTTAGGCAGTGATGAGATGAATTGCTTGTATTTGTTTTGGACTTGACAGTCTGCTGCAGTGCCATCATCGCTCGGAAAACAGACGATGTTTTCCATTGCTTGATGATAACTTTGTATATAGACGGGTTGGATAAATTAAACTGTATGCTTTGCAGAGGCAGCTTTACAGAGTGTTTAGGACGTCGTCGTCAACAGAACTGTAAATATTTGATGTTGAAGGGAGGGAAACTCGTTATTTCTCCTGGCCACCGGTTCTGACTGATAGTTACATCACCTCTTTCCGTTTTGGTAATGCCATTTACGGTATATTAATATCAGAAACAAATATCGTTCTCATATCGACAATAATCGAAGTAGGGTGGCATGAATTATTGGTCTTTAGTGGATCGAGCTTTATTTTGAACAATCTCAATTATTGAAGTGCGTTGGATATACTGTTAACGAACCCTTTTGCACGAGGAAAGTCAGCTGAGCAATTTTTTCTTTTTTTAATTAATTTTTTTTTTTTTGGATTGAAGTGACGTGCTTACTAAACCTGGTGTTAGATGGGTAGGCCAAGGGTAAGTCTTGAGAAACAAAGATGGTTGGTCACGACTTCTTGTAGCAAGCGGCGGCGCTTCTCTAACCTAACTTTCCTTCGCATGAGTCTCGTCACAAAATGTAGTATTTCAATGATTTAATTACTAAAATGACCCCTTCTTTTTGTGTGGTCACAAAACGGATAAGGCACAAGCCATCGGAACTAAATGGCCTAACCCTCGGCCCCAACCTCGGTAAAATCAATCGGAAAAGATCACAAACGACAAAACCTACCGATCCCTCAACGCGCGACCAAATCCAAAGGTGTGTTACGTACCTCCCCCTTTCTTTTCGCATTTTTGTTCAAAAATTTTTAAAATATTTTATAGTTGTATATATTCTAATAGAATTATCTTAAAAAGTATAGATTCTTGTGTAAATTTCTACAGATGTCCTATAATAATATAGAATTCTCTAAAATTTTAAAGGTTAGAAGGATCATAAAAAATCTAAATGAATCTTCTAAAGTATCTTATAATTTAGAAGAATATCTAGAAATATCTATAGATTGCGGAAGATTTAGAACCTTTCACTAAAGGGGGAAAATGAAGGGGGGATGAATACCTCAGCTGTAAATAGAATACTACCTCATTTGTTCCCATCATCTTTCAAGTGGTAAGCTCTCTCTTCTTTCATCAATAAAGTTTTCTCTTCTTACATACATATACTCTCTCACTTTTTCTAAATCTTTTAAATTCTCCAAGTGTTCTTACTCGTATTCGAAGGCTTGGTATGGTATTAGTCTTAGCATTGAAAATGCTAACTTAGTGAGCACTAAAGAAGTTGTATTTATAATTGCCGCACGGAAAAGACTTAAGTGAAAAGAGTCACCCCGTGCCGTGACACACAATATTAGAATGTTGGTAAAGGGAAGCTTTGATTACAATGGATCGTAGCCATGGCAAATGATGAGTTGGCAAATAATCCAAGTGAGACGACTATCTTCATGGAGACTCGTGGTAAAAAACGTGAGAAGAAAGATAAAGGTGTTGCCAAATATAAGTCGGTGTCCAAGGACCGACTCTCTTTACTTGAAGAAAGGGTTATTTGAGTGGAGAGAATGATGGATGAGTCGGTGGAGAGACTTGATGTGTTGGATGAATATCTTGGTGAAGATATTCGTGGAGAATTCCTTAGTCGCACCAACCACTTATTAGAGGAATTCCGAAGGGATATTGGCACCATAAGGGAGGATTTTGGCACCCATAGGGTGGAGCATGTTGTGCTGAGATGGAGTATCAACCAAGGAAGGAATGCCTATCACAGTGGAGGATCAAGGGTCCAAAGCCCCAAGCCATCCAAGTATGGAGGTAAGTACGACACTAAAGAACTTGATAATTTTATTTGTATGGTAGAAAGGTATATGCGTCATATAGGTATGGATGATGATTCCAACAAAATTGATACCACTACACTCTACCTTGATCATGATGATATGCTATGGTGGAGATGCCATAGTGATGAGATTTGAAGAAGTGTGGTGGCTATCAATACATAGGAGGACTTAAAGAAAGATCTTAAGGCCCGATTCTATCCCATGAATGTGGAAGAAGTCGTGATTAAAAATTTAAGGAGTCTAAATTAAATTGATACCATTAAGGACTATGTTAAAGAATATGGCTTCTTAATGCCTGCGATATTGAGTATATCGAAAAAGAACCGACTCCTCTACTTCATTGATAGGTTGAAAACTTAGGCGGCGTAAGAGTTGAGGCGCCACAATGTTCAAGACCTTGCTTTATCCATAAGGGAGGCAAAGTCCCTCATCGAGTTCCACAAGGAGAAGAAGGATAAGCCAAAGAATGATGGTCCATACAAAGGTGGAGGAGAGAAATCACACAAGGAAGGAGAATCACCTAAGTGGAAGGAATAGTATGATGGGGCAATGATTGACTTAAGAAATGGGTGTGCTTCATCTGTTAGGGTGAGCACATGTCCTTCGAGTTTTCAAAGATGAATCAACTTAATACCCTTATGAGTTCCCACAGAGAAGAAGGGACGTTTGGTGAGAAGGAAGTCAAGATGGGATCGATGTGCTTCCTAAACTCACTTACGGCCAAGGCTAATGAGGGGCCTAAAGAGGTGGACAAGGACAAGGAGATGTCGAAGGTGGATATTAAGGCATCAAAGGGTTTGATCTATGTTGAAGCCAAATTGAATGGAGGAGCCACTCATAACTTTGTGGCTGGAGGAGAGTCCGCAAGTCTTAGAATCAAGTATTCTAAAGAGATTGGTTGGATGAAGGCCGTGAAATAATCATCTAGGGTCATCCTTGGCACAACTCACGGGGTACCTATTTGGTTAGCCAAATGGCAAGATATGGTGGATTTCACAATAGTACTCATGGATGGAGCTTGGTATGGTGTTCGTTGACAAAGTACATCCACTGTCCTTTACTAAATCTAACACCATGCATATATATAAGGGGCAGGAGTCATATGTTGTGCCCCTAGTTTGGGAAAAAAAGTGGAATCCAAGATGATTTCATCCATGCAACTATCTAAGGGATTCAAGAAGGGTGAGTTCACACTCTTTTCCACATTGAAGGAATAATCCTCACCTATTGGATTGGAAGCACCAGTGGAGATTAAGGGAATCCTTAAGGAGTTCGAGGACGTAATGCTGCCTAAGATTTTGAGGAAGCTCTCACCTCAGAGGGAGGTGGATTATGTGATTGAGATGGAGCCAAGTGCCAAGCCTCTAACCATGGGTCCTAATTGGATGACCTTGCCAGAGTTGGAAGAGTTAAGGAAACAACTTAAGTAGCTATTGGATGTAGGATTCATCAAGCCATCCAAAGCCCCATTTGGTGCCCTAGTGTTATTCCAAAAGAAGAACAATGGAATTATTTGGATGTGCATTAACTATAGGGAACTAAACAAGGTTAGCATGAAGAATAAGTACCCAATCCCATTGGTGATAGATCTATTTGATAGACTTGGAAAAACCCCGATGGTTTTCCAAGTTTGACTTGAGATTGGGGTACTAGCAAGTTCGCATAGCCAACGGAGATGAGTCCAAGACTACATGAGTGATCAAATGTAGATCTTATGATTTATTGGTTATTCCCTTTTTTCTTACAAATACACATGTAACTTTCTGCACTTTGATGACTAAGATTGTCCATCCCTTTATGGATAAGTTTGTGGTGGTGTGCTTGGATGTTATTGTGGTTTATAGTGAGACATTAGGTGAGAATGTTGAACACATAAGGAATGTTTTCCAAGTACTCAAAGAAAATGAGCTTTTCGCAAAGTTGAAGAAATGCTCATTTGCCCAAAAAGAAGTTATATTCTTATGGCACTGGATTGTGAAGGGGATGCTCTTTATGGATGAAGCTATTGTAGTGTATGAACATCCTAAGGGTGTGTTGGATCTAAGGTCTTTTCTAAGCCTTGTTAACTATTATCGGCGTGAAATACCCCCAAATTTTAATCCTAGAAAATTTAGCTAAATAAGGATTTATTATAAAAATTAATTAAATAAATTATTTTATTAAAATATAGGGAGTTATTTAGGGACAATCAAGGGAAAAATGATAAATAAGTTAATTAGGAAAAATTAGGGAGTATTGCTAATTTAAATGGGATTGAAAGAAAAATTATCAAAAATAGCCTAAATTAATCTAAAAAGGAATTAATTAATATTTTCTAAATATTATTATTTTAAATAACCCAAAAACACCAAAATACCCAACCCACATATTTTTCCCTTTCTTTTTATTTTCTTTTCTTTCTTTTTCTTCCTCTTTTTCCCTTTTTCTTTTTTTCCTTCCCCCTCGACCTGGGTCAGCCTGCCTGCGTGGCCCAGCTTCCTCCTTCCCTACGCGACTCAGGCCCACGTTGCTTCCCTCCTTCCTTTTTTTTCTTTCTTTCCCGACTGGTTCGTTTTTTTCTTTACTTCTTTTTCCTCCCTAGACCGCCCGATACCAACCTTTCTTCTTCCTCGAGGCGCGGGCGGCAACCAAGGAGCTGCAACCCAGCCCTCCGTTGCCCAAAATCGCTGTCCACCATCCTTCCCCCTCTCCCAAGTCTTCCTTTCATTTTTTCGACCCCAACCGACCTATTCCCCTCTCTTGAGCACCCTGCCCCTTTCCCTCTTCCCTCAACCTTTTCGCCTCGACTACCACCACCGGGCGACATGCCTGGCATCTGCGCCTCCCTTATCTTCTTCCCCTTTTCATTGTCCACCCAATTGACCTATAAATACCCCATAAGATGCCTTAATTTGGTTTTTGATTTTGAAACCCAGAATTTGCCCCCTTCTCGTCGCCGCCCCTTCAGACGAGCAGTCCACCACCAACGCCCATTTCTGCCAACTAAACCACCCCCAAAACTACCCTTTGCATCACCCTCTACTTAACTAAACCCTTCCCGTCCCTTGATTTCCCCTGCACGAGCCACCCCGACCGTGCAAAGTTGCCCTCCCAAACAACCAACTTCAGCCCCTGCCACCCTTCGCATCACCTCCGACCGCCAATTCCACCGCCACCAATGCCACCTCTACCCTCCAACCTCCCCACACCTCCCTTTCTCCTTGTCTCCTTCTCCTCCTCCCTCCTTTCTCCTACTTCCACCACCTCAAATTCCCATAACCACCGCTGGTACCACCACTACCCTTAGGTGGTTCTCTAACCTTCCCAACCCTTAAACCCATTTTATACAAGTATTAGTTATCTAATAATATTAATGGTATTATCTATATTATTATTTTTTAATTCCATTATTATTATTATTATTATTATTATTATTATTACTATTACCATTATCATTATTTTCTTGCTAATATTATTAATATTAACTTCATCCATTATCACTTTTTATTATTAATATAAATATTTGGACCCTTATGTTATTATTATCATTTCGGTTACTATTATTATTGTTATTGTTATTATTATTATGCTTAACATTATTATTATTATTATTATTATTATCCTCATTATTATTATTATTATTATTATTAGTATTATTATTATTATTATTATTATTATTATTATTATTAGTAGTAGTAGTAGTAGTAGTAGTAGTAATGTTATTGAAACCGAAGTTGGCATATTATCATTTTGTTATTAAATAAGAAGAATACTTAAGCCTTAATATTATTATTACTTCATATTTGAATAGTGCTATTATTATTATTATTTATCACTGTTATTATTGCTACTATTATTGTGGTAAAAATATTCGAACCCTTATATTATCATTATTTCAAATATGACTATTATCACTATTACCTTTAATAATATTAGTACTTGGTTAGCATTACTAATATTATATTATTATCTTATCCCTAAAGCCATTATTAGCCTTAGCCTTAAAGATACTAAGGTTTCTATTACTAGGGGCATTAGTATTACTATTATTATTATTATCACTATTTTGCTATAACTAGTACTAGTACTATTATTAGAAGAAATAAAGCCATTAGGTTAATAATATAAATATAGCTATAAATATTAACATAAACATATTTTGACTAGTAATATCTAGTAGGCTAAATTGAGGATAAAAACCCTAGTTTTTACTTGTAAAGCCCCTTTAATAATAGTAACACTAATCTTAGACTAAAATAAGAAATAATAGTATTTTTGGGAGGTGGGAAACTAATCCTTAGTTTTTTCCTCTTATAGGTGAATCAAGCCAAAACCCTAACAAGGCATAGGAGCATGCTTCAAGCCTAGCGTCATTTTAGGTAAGGATGTAACTAAGGCCCCTGTGTGTTGTGTGACTTGTATGCCTTGAATGCTATATATATCATGCTATGTCGTGTATCGTATGATTTTCATTAACTTGTCTTATGTGTACCATAGCTTAGAGATGAGTTATATATATGTGTTCCTTATGGCATGAGTATGATATGTATATATGGTGATTATGATGTGATATGATATGACCCTCTAGGATATGCATGCTAGGATGATTGTTAATATGATATGAGAATGAAATGGTAAAAAGAAAGAAAATGGGAAGTGAGTTTACTAAGGGGGATATGAGGTTGACCAAAATACCTCATGATCCATTAGAGGAAAATAAAGAGGAAGAGATGACCAAAATGAAAAAGAGATGGGAACCATGCATGGGAATTCTAGGGTTTGCATGGGGACTTCGAGAGTTGCATGGGGTGGATGAAACTTACATGGGGATGATCTTTACGTGAGAAAAGTTATTTTAGGTTGTAAATAAGCTAAGGGGAGAGTTGTGGAGTGATTGGAGGCTTGGGACAAAAAATAGTACGTAGGTTGGTGTAAGGGTGTATAAGGGACCCGATTAGGGTTTTGAGAGGAAGCACCAATCTGGAAAAGAAAATGTGGAAGTAAAAACAAATAAGGGAGAGTGGAGTACGGATTAAGAGTGGAAATTTATCTTATAAGGGGTGAGTATGGGTTCCATGGGAGAGAAGAGGCTTTGGGTGAAAAGGAGAGAGGTTACTTGTGGGAGAAGAAAGGTACTAAGGTTGAAGTGGCCAACAAGGATTTTTCGGTCATGTGTGGAATCGAGGGGAAAAAGTGATGTAATTTGGGATTAGATCTAAATGAGATAAGGTGTGGGGCATAAATGAAATAATAGAAGTGTAAGTGAGAGAAAGTTGGGCCACATAGGTGTAATTAGGGTTTTCAAGGGAAAACCCTAGAGGGTGATAGTAGGTGGAGTTTGATGTCATGAGGTGTTGGGCCTTAACCCACACCCTTAGGGGTGAAAGTTGGTAACATGCATGTCAAGAGTGAAATACTTATCGAATAAGATACGAATAAGATACTATCCATTTGAAGAGAAAGATTATTGAGTCGGCCCCAGACCGGTCCATCGGCGAATAATAATGGCCAGAAGCTGGGGTGCCCTAGAGACTGTTCCACCGGTGAATAATAGTGGCCAGGAGCATTTTGCCCTGCATGATTTTTGGTCCATCGGTTATAATAGTGGGGGATTCCGTGATAAAAAAACAAACATAATGAAGCTAAGCCATGGGGAATACACTAAGTACTTATAGTGAAACACCATATGAGTTAGAGCCAGACTGGTCCACAGGCAAATAATAGTGGCCAAGAGCGTTCTGCCGTGAAGACCGGTCCACCGGTGAATAATAGTGGCCAGGAGTGTTCTGCTCTGTATGTATTCCGGTCCACCGGCTATAATAGTGGGGTTCTTGTATTCACATGGGTTAATAAAGAGTATGTGTGGAATGTACATATTATTAAGAGGACTAAAGAATAAGTTACCTAGAAAGTAACCCGACCTTATTACATGTATTATTGTATATTGCCTATATGATCATGCTTATGTTATATGCTCTATATATATGGCCTTAGTTGCATACCTTACTCAATACGTAGCGTACTGATCACTCGTTTCATGGGTGCTGCTCATTCCCATGAGTAGAAGACCCATCTGAGCTTGTGCAAGTAGGGGACGACATCTTCAATGCCTACGACACTTACAAGGCATTGGGTGGGGCTAAGTATTGAGCCTAGACCTGATCTAGGGATCGAGAGCAACTCGGCTAGACTCTGTTTTTCTTTTGACTTAACCATGTATCGTTTTATTTTATTTATGTCATGTCGTACGATATTTTGTGTTTTTGGAAAACTCTAGTTGCTTACTCTGTGGATTGTAATCCTAAACCGCACTCTAATTTTTGTATGACTTGTGTTTTATTAATGATTTATGTTTTTATTAATGACTTGTGCTTGGCGTTAACTTGTTTAGCCTTAGCACTTAGTACTAGAACAGTAGGAGTGAATTGATCTGGTACTAAGTGTAGCGGTAATACCTTTTGAATTTATGGTTTTATTATTTCAATTCCATCAAACCTTTTTAATTAAATAAAATTTTTCAGTAGTAAATTTTGGGGGTGTTACACGACGATTCATCATAGGGTATTCGGTAAAGGCAACATCCTTGATCAACTTCCTTAAGAAGAAGGTCGCTTGGGAATGGAAGAAAATTTTCAAAGGGCCTTTGAAGATCTTATGTAAGTTGTAATGGAAGAACCCATCCTAGCTCTTGCTAACTATACGGAGTCATTCGAAGCACACACTGATGCATCAAACTTTTCTATAGGGGGTGTGTTGATATAGGATAACCATTCTATATCCTACGAGAGTTGAAAACTTAATCACACAAAGAGAATATATCTTATGCACGATAAGAAAATGATGACTATTATTCATTGCCTTTGGGTGTGGAGGCACTATTTGCTTGGGATTTGGTTCGTGATCAAGATCGATAATGTTGCTACAAGCTACTCTTAGAGGAAAAAGATGTTAAGTCCCAAAGCAAGCACGATGGTAAGACTTATTAGCCGAGTTTGACTTTATCATGGAGTACAAGCCAGGTAACGCTAATGTAGTTGCATATGAATTGAGTCATAAGGTGAAGCTGGCAACCATAAGCCAGCCACATTTTGATCTTGTGGATCAATTTTGGGAAGGTTTGGCCCAATATCACTTAGCTAGGAACTTGGTAAAAATGGATAAGAAGGGAAATACAAGAAGGTTACGGGTAAAAGACGTCTTGCTCTATACAATTGGTTACTGAATCTATGTGCTTAAGTGGGGAAACTTACGAAAGGAGTTGTTGAAGGAGTGTCACAACTCTAATTGGGCTGGTAATCCTAGTATGAGAGGGACCCTTGCACTCCTTGAGAAATCTTGTTATTATCCTAACATGAAAGATGATGTGGAGGCTTTTCTTGTGTGTTAACAAGATAAGGTGGAGCAAAACAAACCTACATGTCTACTATATCCTCTTCCTATTCCGGAGAAGCCACTGGAAAGCATCTCCATAAACTTTGTCTCGACACTCCCTAATTTAGAAGTATGTGGTTCTATTATGGCGGTGTTTGACCTATTCTCTTAGTATGGAACATTCATCCTAATCCCACGAGATTGCATAGCCAAAAAGTCAGGTGCTTATTCTTCAAACATGTGGTGAAGTATTGGGGAATTCCTTAGAGCTTCATTAGTGACCGAGACCCGTGTTTTACAAGGAAGTTTTTGAGGAATCTATTCAAGCTCATGGGTTCAGATTTACGTTTCTCCACAATTTTTCACACATAAACTGATAGGCAGACAGAGAGGGTGAATCATGTGTTGGAGATCTACTTGAGGCACTTTGTGAGAGCCAACTAGAAAGATTGGGTAAAGCTTAGGATGTGGGCCAATTATCTTATAATCTCCAGTGGAGTGAGTCCAAACAAAGAAGTCCTTTTGAATTGGTGATGGGTCACCAACTCATATCTCTGTAGAAGCCTGCCAAGGGAAACACAAGACCTAACCCTGCAGCCTTCAGATATGCTAAAGGGCAGGATAAGCAGTTAGACTTAGAAAAGGTAAACTTGTCTAAGGCAGAAATGCGGATGAAGAAGTAGGTGAATGATAATAGATCCCAGGGCTTTCCAAGTTGTATATGATGTAATGGTGAAGTGTCTAGCCCAGTAATTCAAGGCCTATAGGAAGGTGCATAAGGGCTTGACACAGAGGTATAAGGGGTCGTACCCCATTGTGAAGAAAGTTGGAAATACTTCATATAAGCTGGATTTGTCCACGAAATTGTTCACGTGGTGTTCCATGTGAGTCTCCTAAATCCTTATCATAGGGATGAAGATTATTCAAGTAGGGATGAATCCTCGCGAGCTCCACTTGTGAATGTATTATCTTATGAAAAGGAGGTTGCGGAGGTGGTGGATAATAGAGAGAAGTTAGCAAGAGGATTTCCCAAGCACACTGAGAAATTCATATGCTAGAAGGGCTTACCAAATAGAGAGGTGATCTGGGAACATGAGGAGGCCTTGTGGCAATTCCATGACTAGATTGAGGCTTTCAAGACCACTAAGGACTTAATGAGGAATTCAAGGGCTTAGGTGGGGAAGGATGTCACAATGTGCTCTTTTTTTTACATTCTTATCCTAAAGGTTCTAGAATATTCTAGAGTTGTATAGACTCTAGCAGAATTGTTTATAAAGGTGTGGATCATTGTGTAAATATCTAGAGACATCCTAGAATGGTGTGAAAATCTCTAGAATCCCAAAGAATAGAAGGATCATAAAGGGATCTAGAAGAGTCTTATAAAATATCTTATAATTTAGAAGGGTCCCTAGAAATATCTATGGGTTGTAGAAGATTTAAAACCTTCCACTAAATGGGGGAAAAGGAAGGGGTAACTCAACTATAAATAGATGATTACCCCATTTTCTCCCATAATCTTCCAAGTTTTTAAGCTCTATCCTCTCTTGTCAATAAAGTATTCTTTTCTTACACACAAACACTCTCTCACTTTCTCTAAGTCTCTTAAGTTCTCTAAGTGTTATTACTTGTCTTTAAGGCTTGGTATTAGCCTTAGAGTTAAAAAGGATGACTTAGTGAGCACTAACAAAGTTGTGCTTCTTAGTGATACCCGAGAAAGACTTAGATTAAAAGAGTCACCCCGTGACAAGCTGCCTGCTTTTCTAGATTTTTGGTTGGCACACCTGTGCATCCAAACTCCACTTGGAGCTTCCCATGACTTGGCTTTTCCCATAATCTAACATGGCGTGTCTCATAAACTTTTCAATTATGTAATGGTGTTCGAAGCCAATTTAACTAAGAAGATGCCTATGTTGCTATAGCTCTAGCAGCATTGGTCTTGAAGTTCTCAGTTTATTATGTGTAGATCTCATCTCCCCACACCTTCATTAATTCATCTGCGAAGTCAAGATCCCATAAAAAGAGGTTCCTTTCTCCAAGTAAAACTCCATACCTATTTTCCCGACATTCGTCTAATGGCCCCATACTACTCACATTACTATGTATGTTGTGAAAGTGAGTGAAATGCCCCAAAAATTCTAATTTTAAAAATTATAGTTAAATAAGATTTTATTAGGAATATTAATTAAATAAATTATTTTTATTAAAATAAAAGAAAATTAATTAGGGCAAATTAAGAAGAAATTTGTAAGTATTTTAATTAGGAGAAATTTGGGTATTTTAGCTAATTAAGGATTTTATTTTAGAAATTAATTAAATTAATTATTTTATTTAAAATAAGAAAGATAAAATAGTTTCAAATTAATAGGAATTTTATAAAGAATTTAATTGGGGAAATTTAGGGTGTTTTGCTAATTAAAAAGGAGTTTATGGAAAATCTTTTAAAAATCCTAAATTAGCCTAAAAAGGGATTTAAATATTATTTTATTTAAATATTATTATTTTCAAATATCCTAAATACCCTAATTAATTTAATTAACCTAATCCTTTATTTTCTCCTTTTTTCCTTTCCCTTTTTCCTTTTCTTTCTTCCTTTTTCCTTTCTTTTTCTTTCTTCTTCTTTTTTTTTTCTTCCCTTCCCCAATTTGGGCGTGTGCGCAGCCCAATTTCCTTCTTTCTTTTTTCTCCTTCCCGCAGCCCGCTTCTCCTCCTTCTGCAGCCCATGCACTCTTCCATATCTTTCCTTCTCCTGCGGCCCAAGACTCGTTCCTCTTCTTTTCTTTCTTTCTTTCGGCAGCCCAATGTTGTGCTTCATTCCCTTTTTCCCCTGTACATCGCGTTTCATTTAATTTCATCCCCTAACCCGCTGACCGGCCCGATTCCTTTCTTTTTCTTTCTTTTCTTTGTCTCGGCTGACCAGTCCAGCCACCACCTTCTTCTGCTTCTTCTTTTCTTCTTCCCCAACCTGTCAACGACCTGCAACCACCACTTCATCCCCTGGTTTTTCACCGCCAGTGACAACCATTTTCCTTCCTCTCTCGTCCCCTGACTCGCTGACCATTTTGAACCAATCCACCTCCCTTTTTCTCGCGCTCGATCTCCTCTCTCTCCCTGCGCAACTATCTCCACCACATTCGAATTTTTGCTGGCAACCATTACCGACCGGTGCCCTCACCCCTTCCCTATCCTCCCTTCTTCCTTTCGACTTTCTCCCCCACCCTTAGTCTATAAATATCACCATA
This sequence comes from Tamarix austromongolica, assembly GCA_039764185.1. NCBI lineage: Eukaryota > Viridiplantae > Streptophyta > Magnoliopsida > Caryophyllales > Tamaricaceae > Tamarix > Tamarix austromongolica. Next base: position 78,263,671 of record CM077814.1, on the reverse strand, counting down.
CTAGCATGAGCTTAATCCTTCTTTCCCGAAACCCAGAAATCACCCCTTGTCACCACCGCCCCTTCAAACACCGTTTTCGCAGCCTCCGGCTAACTTTGTCGCCCTCTCTGCCCACCCAACTCATCCTTGTGCCGCCCTCTAACTAACTAAGCCTCCCTTCTTCCTCGATTCTCCCTGAACCACCATTAGCCACCCAGATTGTGTGAAGTAGCCTTCCCAAACAACCCTCTCTTCCACCTCTGCCGCCCTTTGAACCACCATTAGCCACCACTTCTACCGTTTTCACAGCTTCTTTCACCTCCCATTATGTTCTGCATTCCCTCCTCTATCTCCCCTACCTTTCTTTTCCTCTTTCTCCCTCTCCTCCTCTCTTTCTCTTCTTCTTCTCCATTAGGCCACGACCGCTACCGCCATGTGCTGCCACCCTCATTCTGTTCCTCTTCATCTATACAATCATAATTACCCTTACTTCCACCCTCATTCTTCCTACTTTGTTCCCAGCCTTCAACTTTTCCCCTTTTCTTCTCTTTTTTCGGCCATCACCGACGCTCAGTGCACCACCAGTCTAAGGTTGAACCCTGAGCCCCTCAACCATTTTCACAATTTATACAAGCTTTAATTTATTTTATTTCATTTATTTGAATATATATACTATTATTATTATTATTGTTAATTTTACTATTATTGATATTATTATTATTATTTTTATTATTAATGTTTTTATTATTATTTCTATTAAGGGCCGAAGCCCTGTTATATTTTTAATTCAATATTATTATTATTATTATTGTTATTGTTATTATCTTTATTATTAATATTAATATGTTGTTGTTGTTGTTGTTGTTATTATTATTATTATTATTACTATTACTATTTCAAAATTATTATTCCATTATTATTATTATAACTATTTTACTGTAATTTTTTATATTATTATTATTATTGTTATGTGATTAGTATTAGTATTAATATTAATATTATTATTTTCAATGTTAATATTATTATTCTATATAGAGCTGAAATCCTATTGTGCCTATTTGAATTTTAATAGTAGTAGTATTATTATAGATATCAAGTCTTATTATTATTAATATTTTATCAATAGCATTTATTATTATTATTATTATTATTATTATTATTATTATTATTTAATAAGTTTATTATTATTCAATGTAGGGTTGAAACCCTACTTCATTTTATCTTCAAATATTATCCTTACTATTATTACTATGATGATTATTATCATTTTTGCAATATTATTATGGTTTTATCATTATTATTATTACTATTTCATTATTGTCATTATTACTAAATTTTGTTACGTATGTTACTAATGTTATTATTAATATTATTATTTTGATAAAGGGGTCGAAGCCCTTATTTCACTATGTTTTTGAGTAATGCTCTTTTTATCATTATTATTACTATTTTTATTATTCTTGTTAATATTAATATTATTTTTGGTTTTTTTGCTATTATTATTTTAGTATTTTATCAAAAGCGTGGTCTTAGAATAAGTTAGTAAATAATAGTATTTTCGGTAGGAGGGAACCTAATTCTAGTTTTTTTCTCATAATAGGTGAGACCTGTCAAAGCCCTAAGGAGGCGTAGGAGCGTGCTCCAAGACCGGTGTCGTTTTAGGTAAGGGTGTTACTAAGGCCTATTGTGTGTTGATGTGCATTATATGTTTTGTATGCTTTATATTCTATGTTTATCATTATAATTATTTCGTATGTGGTATGAAGTGGAGTTGAAGTATGTTTTTGTGTATCTATATGGCATGTGTATTATACATATGTGATGAAATATTATGGTATGTGATGATTGATTTGTGACCCTTTAGACATGCATGTGAGGATGTATAAAAGTGGTATTGTGTGGGAAAAAGATTGAAAATGGAAAATGGGAAGTAAGTTGACTAAAGGGAAAATGAGTTGACCTAAGTATTTTAAGGATCTGTGAATGGAGGAATAAAATGGGGAACTTAGGGTTTACTGTGGGAGAATCTAATTTATAGTTTTGTATGGGAGGATTTAATGTATGGTTTTGTATGGGATGATCTAATTTATGGTTTTGTATGGGAGAGTCAAATTTATGGTTTTATATGAAAGTATATAATTTGTAGTTTTATATGGGAGAATTTAATTTATGGTGTAACGTGGGATAGTCTAATCTATGGTGTAATATAGGAGAATTTAATCTATGGTTTGTATGGATTGAATTTAGGGTTTTGTATGGAGAAACCTTTGTGTGGATTGAATTTAGGGTTTTGTATGATGGGATCTTAGGTTTTGCATTAAAGAATTTAGAATTTTATATGGATGGATCTAGGGTTTGTATGGTTGAATCTAGGGTTTCACGTGGGAGCTTAGGGTTTGCATGAAAGATTCGAATGGTTGCATGGGATGTGTAAAATTTGCATGGGCATGAAATTTACGTATGGAAAGTTGATTTGGGATGTGAGAAAGGTAATGTAAGTGTTGTTTGGGTGTTTGAACACTTTGGATGAAAAATAGTACGTGGAGTAATATAAGGGTACGTAGGAGACCGAGCTAGGGTTTGTGTGGACAATTAGGGCTTGGTGTGGCTGCTTAGGGTTTTTGTGGTATCATGTGTATTTAGTGATTAAAGTGTAATTATGAGGTTGGAATTTATGAGTTGTGATGTGTGGAATGTTAAAATGATTTGGGTCGTGTGAAATGGAGTGGGATGAACCACAAAAGTTAAAATTTGGGTTTCGGGGTAAAACCCTAAAGTGAGATGTGGAGTGGACTTGGAGGTTGTGTAGTAGTGGGCCTTGACCCACATATTTCGGTGTTGAAGTTCTGGTGTGATTTTGAGTACAGAGGAGAGGTTGTTGGACAAGTTAGAAGGTGTATGGTTCTCATGATACGATACATATCAGTTGGGGGATAAGTGCAAGGGAGTGAGTCATGCATGTCTAGGGTTAAAATTTTCCAAATAATACACTTAAGACATTAATTATTTAAAGTGGAAGATTGTTGAGCTGGGCCCAGACTGGTCCACCGGAGAATAATAGTGTTTAGGTCATGATGCCCTATGTGTAATCGGTCCACCGGTAATAATAGTGGTTAGGCTTTGTGCCTATGCGTTTCCGATCCACCAGCTATAAGAGGGGGGATTCCATGCTCAACAAAACCAAACATATTTGTGCCAAGACATAGGAAAGACACTAAGTACTTATAGTGGAACATCATGCGAGCAGGGGCCAGACTGGTCCACCGACGGATAATAGTGGCCAGTTACTACGGTATCTTGGAGACTGATCCACTGGCTACAATAGTGGTCAAGAGCTAATGCCCTGTGTGTTTTCGGTCCACCGACTATAATAGTGGGGTTCCCGTACTAGCACTGATTTGATAAAAAGTATGGTGTGAATTGACTTCTGATCAGAGATTAATTAAGTAATTGAATCGGATTATATATAGGCCTTTGTACTTTTACTTGGATGGTTGTATGCAATTATGATATCATGTTGGTGATTATGCCATGTTATTATTCTGCATGATTTTTGTGATTTATGTGTCGGCCTTAGTGCACGGTTACCTTACTCAGTATGTAGCGTACTGATCACCCTTTTCATGGGTGCTACTCATTCCCATAAGCAGAAGGCCCTTTCTGACTTTGTGCAGGTGGGCGAGACATTAGATGGAGCTGAGCGTTGAGCATATATGTATTTGGATTCATTCTTCTCATTATTTTATATTCCTTCTATTATTTCTTTTGTATTGGATCTATCCTTTTTAAATTGTTACTCTGTATTGAGATTTTGAGATAAACCGTTTAACCCTTTTACGAATATTTCTCTTTTTGGACATGAATTATAATTCTTTTGCGTATACTCTGATTTTTGTTTTACTATCATTTAGCGCTTATTTGAAGTTTATATTGTTTGATTTATAATTGATTACTCTTTTCTTAGCCTTAGCACTTGGTACTGAAACGGTAGGAGAGAACCGTTTTGGTACTAAGTGTGGCAGTAACATCCCCATAATTCACAGGTTTTTAAATTTTAAATTCTTCAGCTTTTAAAAAAAAGTAGTGAATTTTTGGGTGTTACAGTGAGAGAGATTGTACAACTGAGGGAAGGAGATGTTAAGGGGCACCCTCCCCACCCAAGTGTCCTCTTGAAAGAGGGAGTTACATATATTCCTCCACAAGCCCCCTTATTTTGCAACCTACCACGAATTAATGCTAGAAGTTAGGGGGCACATGGATTTGGAGTCAATGATGTATTACCATAAAGAGTCGGTCTATAGTAACACTCGCCAAGTAGTGCCATATTTTTATGGGTGAGTGTTAACTACACCCAACCTACCATAGAAATTGGCACCACCACGAAGTCTCAGCTTGTTAAGTGAATTTTCCTTTAATTTTTTTCATTGCCATGCCACAAGAAGCCTCTTAAAAGTTGCTCAACGTACTTGATGTTACAACATCCAACATCCAACATCCAATGAAGATGAGCATCATGCTAAATATGTACAACATCCCACAATATTAGTATAAAGAGATATATAGGAGGGACATTAGGTTGTACTTAAAATATAACATCGACACTAGCAACCATCAAACAACTAAGAAATACTCATATTCACATGGCTCATCTGTAAGATGATTAGGGCAAGTAAAAGACCATGACAATATCCTCCACCTAAAATTGCAAATTCCCTTGTTGATACTATAGATAGGGAGCAAACATACAAGGTTTTACATAAAATCCAATGGATTTTATCCGATGGATATTTATGTAGATATAGATAAACAGATATGGAGGATGGAAAAAATACTTGTTGGTATGGATATAGGTAAAGGATATCTATATCCGTACCTATACTCATATTCATATTCGTATACATATCTATATCCATTTATTCAATATATAATTACTATTTTACCATTGATTTTAGAATAAAATAATATAATTTTAAGATTAAAATTATCATTTGGGTTAACCCTAAATGGATTTATCGGTTAAGAAATGGATTTGACCATTAGGTTATACCTATTAATCAATAAATAGGTTATCTATAGGGTAACAGATATCTGATAGATATAGATGTAACACTCCAAATTTTACTAATAAATTTTATTATTTTTAACGGAAGCTTAGTGCCAAAATAGTTTGGTGTTACTACCACAACAAAGATAAGTATGAATTACCATACCATCCTTACAACAATAAAAGGACAAAGCAATCAGAACATAAAATAGGATAAATAGAAAATGAGATAAACTTTATAAACTTAAATCAGAGTTTGAAGATTAACTCCAAATACGATATCCAAAAACATAAGAAAGGGATACCTTGTTGCTAATAGTTTAAAAAGGTCTTTGGGTAAAAGCTAATATCCATAACACAACTTTATACCCAAATCCCAATATATAAGGTCAATGTTCCACACATAGAGCATGATAAACAGCAAAATCATCCAATGGATCCTCATCAACCTACACAAAGATATATGAATCATTTTCTTGTGGGACTGAGTAACACCCATAAAAAGGATGATTAGTACGCTACGTACTGAGTAAGGTAACAATACAATCAAGAAGGATGTAAATAGTTACATAAGTTCACTTCAAATAATAAACATAAATGCATGGTACATAACATAATGTAAGGTAAATACTGATTTCAAAGCTCGTTATTAGATATAACATATTGTATTATTTTATTTACATTATGTTTAGGGACCCCACTATCCTTAATCTAGTGGAAAAAACTGAAACAGCTTTCAGGGACAACATACTTGAGCCACTATTATCGTCTAGTTTACCCAACATATAATAGATCAATACCCTCTTGACCACTATTCTTAAACCGGTGAAATTGTCTGAAGTATCTCTTAAGGAAGAACACATCTAATCCACCATTATCGCCTAGTGGGACTAACACAAACCCTCGGTCCAGACTAGAGATGGCAATGGGTCGGGTCTGGATCGGGTCCAGCGAGATCCAGACCCAGACCCGTTTATTTTAGAAGATCCAGACCCGGTCCAGACCCATCGGGTCTCAAAATTTCAGACCCAGACCCAGACCCGGCGGGTCCGGCGGGTAATCGGGTCCTAAACGGGTCCAGACATTTTATGTACAAGAACATTACCCATTTACCTGTGAAGTGCGACGGTCGAACTTCGAAGACTCGAGTCACTCGACTCGAACGGTTGGGAGCCTGAGAAGTGGGAGCTAGGAGCCTGGGCGTGGCGCACTGGCGGCGAGTCGGCTACGCGGCGTGGCCGTCTGGGGGGAGTCGACACTTAGCAGCAGCCAGCAGGCCAGCACTCAGCAGCACACAGCAGCACTTGGCAGTTGGCAGCGGCGGAACTTTGAACTGAAGAGGTCGACGGTCGACACTCGAGTCTCGACTCTCGACAGCCAGCCAACCACTCAAGTCGATGGAGTATGGACGGCGTCAGTCACGGCTGATGGGCGACGGCGCAAAATACAGAATGCCGCCGAGTGATTTGAGAGTTTGAGAATCGAGATTTGAGACTTGAGAGACAGAGTCACAGAGAGAGTGAGAGACTCTTCAGTTCAGTCTTCAGTCTTCGACTCTTCGGCGGGCGGGGCGGGATTCTTCCAAAGTTCCAATTCCATCCAGACCTAATAAGTAATAATATTAGGGTTTAATGATAAATATAAATTTTTTTTTTAATTAAACGGGTCTGGGGCGGGTCTGGGTCTAAAATGATAGGATCCAGATCCAGACCCGTTTATTCAGGTCCAGATCCAGACCCGATCCAGACCCGCCGGGTCTAAAAATTGCAGATCCAGACCCTATATTAACGGGTCGGGTCCTTCGGGTCTGGGCCGGGTCCTGGACCCATTGCCATCTCTAGTCCAGACTCATATAATCTTTCACTTTAAGTGATTAATGTCTTATCTATTATTTATTTATCTCAAATCATATTCTTATTCATGTTAAGTTTAGTGCCCCACTATTCTTAATTCGTTGAAATGGACTAATGCACATCTTAAAAAAAATTTACTTGGGCCACTATTATTATTTGATGGAGTAGACCTATAAAATAACTTCCCAACTCATGTGATATTTCACTTTAAATGATTAATATATTATTCATAATTAGGCATAACATTATGTCGCACTCAAGTAGATATACACAACACATAATTGAAACATGTAAACCACAATCACACAATCATTAAGGCCGCCCTTAAGGAATATGTCCATAACCACCCTAAGAAATCTTAATTTCACATTATAAGCACACTTCCCTTCATATTGATCATTTATCCACCAAATTATAGCTCAGTACGCATGTATTGTCATGTCCATTTAATTAGTCACCTACTTAATCCCACAATCAGAGGACCTTGTGCGGGTAGTGGTGGATGCCTAATAGGTGACCATTTTATTATTTGGGGCCATACTCAAATATTATTATTATCAACATATCCGAAAATCAAGTTCTAACTCCAATGTGTTACACATACGATAACAACCCTTCCCCAAAAGTTACCATTCATAACCCCTATAAAACCCTAATTTTGCAAGTTAGGTATATCTTTGCCCACAAGACTCATATAATCACCAAATCTAATATAAATTATTAAAATATCAATATTAACAACATATCCAAAATTCAGGGTCAAGTTCTAATATTTTACACATGTGATAATAACCTCGCTCCTAGGGTCACCATTCCCAATTCAAGTCATTTTCTCATCTTATTTGGACTTAGGCCATGCATAATTACTTCAAACATTTCACGTGATATTATTAGCATATTTTAACCCATTTAACACATTAAAATGCTAAAATTTTCATATTAAAATCATATTAATCGAAATTCCCTTAAGGATAGTCAAACACCCTTATTTAAAGAAAAAACATATATGTATGATGTCATTATTTCTAAATCCTCAAATTATTACGTCACCATACATCTTAACTATACTCATTTTCTACTTACCATAATTTATCAACCCACATTAGAATACTATTTATCATGCTCATTTCCTTAAGGCTTGCAACATACTAATTATCGCATAATCACATATTTTCTCATTCTTAGCCTTTTTCCACCATATCCTCCACCTTATCATATCATAACATTAATAGCATGAATTTAACAACATAATAATAACAACATGATAATACACAAATCATACATAACATTTAGCATAGAAATTCTAACCACGACTTGTATCCTTACTGAAAAGGACATCGGTATCTAAACACGTATATTTTATCCCACCTCTTTTGAGACCTCTATAAAATCACCTAAGATAAAAATAATAAATCATAATTAATAATTAAAATACGAAAAATATAAGGTCAAATATGGTGGAAAATGGAGCAAGACCGAAGGAACCAAGGTGTGTAAGGGTCGAGCGGACTACAAAAAATTTGGCACAACCAAGAGGGGCAACATGAGTGACTCATATAGTTAGAGGAGGGATGTGTGAGCTCCTCATGTTTAGGGGGTGTAGGCAGTGTCATTTCCTCACATTGGTGGGGTGGTGGTAGTGTGAGATTATTGTGAATTTTAGGTAGGTGCAATGTGGTGCAAATTGAGCTTTTAGTGTTATAGGGGGCGAGCAACGTGAGATTCTTACGATGTGGATATTTCACAGCATAAGGTGAGGGAAAAAATAGAGCTTCACTGAGGCAAAAATGGTGGATTTTGATTAGCTAAAGCATGAGGAAGATAAGATAAGGGAGATGGAGTTTGGGGAGAGTTTGGTGAGGCATTAAATAATGTAAGGAGAGATATATTCAAGGGTCTACACACACACACATGATTACTATGTGAATGGTGAGAATCAATAGGGAATGGAGGCATACACACATGGGCAGGGGTTGGTTTTGAGCAAAATTTTCAATGATAGATCCTATGGGTAGAGGAAGGGGATGGTGAGGTAGATAGTAGGGATGGAAGCTTAGAATAGGGGATTTGGTCAATAGAAGAAGAAAAAATCATGTAAGGCAGTAGAAGGAGAAGAAGGTCAAGGATGGAGAAGAAGAAAAGGAGAGGGAGAAGGAGAAAAAGAAAAAGGAAAAGGAAAAAGAGAAAAGGAATATGGGTATGAGCATACCCACTCCATTTATATCCCTAACTACATAGGAGTCCCAACATTACTTTCCTGCATCTCAGGCAAAGTCCACCTAATATCCCTTCAAAACTCATCCAAGGTTAGAAAATCACTACACAAACACCATACATTGCCCCACAAGGATCAAAATCCAACCAATGTCTAATACACAACATAATTTGTTACGACATATCTGACCTCCTTACAAGGACTTAACCATGGACAACTGAGGTCATATCATCATGTGGCCTCCAAAAACTCATTTCAATGGCCTAAATCCTACTCCAAACCACATCTATCAACACTCCTTATCAATGGACTTGTGCAACACCTATAACCCTTTGGCTTCAATCCATTAAAATATTTCATCCCCCAATGTGCCTCGGGGTACACCCAACCACATGAAAAAATTCTTGTTAACTGACACAGATAATAAGTCATTCTAATACCACTTGTCATGTGCTTAGAGGATTTGTCCCCAACACCCCTAGCAAGGCCAATAGCTAACATCCAATCTAGCTGAGGACCATGCCAAATATTCACAACATTATGCAATACTAACCTAAAGAGATGTATGAGAGGGGCGCTAAGTTGTACCTGAGACATAACATTAGTCAGCAATAGAAACCATCCATATTTACATGACTCATTTGTAAGATTATTAGGGAAAGTCACGAATCATGACAGATAGCTAGAAAAAAATGAAAGATAGTAAACCATTAGGTTATTCAATACCAATTTTATTATATTTAACCCCGAAAAACAATCAAAATAGTTTAATCTTTCCATCTTGAGAGTATTTTTTTGATCCTAACATTCTATAATTGGATTCCAAAAAGCCACCCTTGATGCGGTACCCAAATCAGTTAAAGATATACACTACCATTCAAAGCAAATATATATATATATTACCTTAAAAATTGAACAAAAAAGAAGATAATAAACACCTACATTTTGTATTCCTATAAATGTTGTATGTGGCTAGAAACTAAACTAAATGATACAATATGATATTACAATATAGGATCCAATAGTAGAAAGTTAATTAAACTAAATACTTCTTTTGAAAAATGTATATCCCATCTTCATTTTGCATAAATTTAACTTTGAGGAAGTATCTCATCCTTCCAAGGTTATTCATTTCATACTTATGTATCATAGAGTTTTTGAATTTCATAAAAATATCCACATCATTACCAATAAAGATTAGATTATCAACAAACACAATAACAATAAGAAGTTTTCTTCCTACATTAGACTTAATAAATAATGTGTGTCTAAAACTGCATTTTGCAAAGCCCTCCTATAGAAAATATAATTCAAGCCCAAACATACCAAGCCCTTGGAGCCAAATTAAGACCATAGAGTGCTTTCCTCAAGTTATAAAATTTTTCTTCCTCCCGTTTTCTTTCATAAACTTGAGGTTGATCAACATAAATTTCTTTGGTCAATTAACCCTACAACAAGGAACTATTCATATCTAGTTGAAATATATTCCAACCCCTTTGTGCACTTAAAGATATTATCACTTTGATAGTGTCCCATCTTGCAACTAGATCAAACACCTCATTAAAATAAATTCTATGCTCTTGTGCATATCCATTATCCACCAAGCGGGCTTTGTACTTGTCTACAACTCCATGTTCATTAAGCTTAGTATTGAACACCCACTTCACACCTAGAAGAAGAAGAAGATATTAATCATTTAAAGAAAAAGATCATGTGAGTAGGGCCAATGTGATGGTTTATATCCATTCCGCTAGAGGATATTAGTGGCTCGGGAGCGTTTCACCTTGATAAGGTGTTTCAGTCCATTCTACCAAATTAAGAATAGTGGGCCCCTTGATCATCGTGAATAAAAATATAAATTGTGTAACCTAAGGATAAGACACTAATGATTTAAAGTGGAAGAGTATGCGAGTCAGGACCAAGGTGATGTTTTTATATCCGTTCCAACAGATGATAATAGTGGCTCAGAAGCATTTTTCCCTAAGAAGGTGATATTTCTAGATCCATTCTACCAGATGATAATAATGTCTTATGTGTGTTGTCATTGAGAAGGTGCTGTAAATTGTTCCACCGGTTTAAGAATAGTGGGGTTCCTAAACTCAATGTATATAAAAGAATGAAAATGGTTATATCTAATAAAGAGGCCCAGATCATTATTTATCTTATAAAATGTTTCATTAGTTTGAATGTGTACTCATCATCATTTGTGAATGCATGTGTTATCCATATCCCTGATTTGAAAGTATTGTTACCTTAATTACTACATAGCGTATTGACCACTCTTTTTATGAGTGATACTCATTCCCATAAGTAGAAGACCTTGATTCCTTTGTGCAAGACTTTGACCCACTAAATGACTATTTTGCTTTTAATGCACTACCTTTTATCTATACTAGGTGTTTAGATAAAGAGTTATGTTATCTAGTTGATGTATTTATCTAGATACCCTTTTAGACTCTTTGATACATGGTATGCCTTACTTTGTATTATGTTATTGTAATTCAGAGTTAACCTCCAAACTCGTATTGTATTTATAAAAGTTCTTTCATTTTTGATTTTCTTGTTTTACTATAAATGATTTTAGCCTTATGATTGATGTAAGGATAGTTGGACAAACCAGACTTGTGTCAATTACAATGGTAACACTCAATATTTTGCTTATATGCTTCCACTATAAAACGAAATTGTTAATAGTAAAAAATTAGGGTGTTATAGTTAGCATCAACCAACATAAAACCAACTTCATCCTATGGATGACCTAATACTTCACCACTAACATAGTATTTCAACGCATTAGGTCATCTTCTAATCCTCCCTTCATCTGATCTAGGTGAATTATCATTAGAGGATGTATGGCTTATTGAACCAGCTCTACATTCTACATCACTCTGCTCATCTTCTTCATCATTATCTCCCCATGCTAAAACCTCAGCACTCACTTCTTTTGTGCTTCTATCCCAATTCCAACACTCACTCTATTCAAAATCAACATCTTTTCTCACCATAATACATTTAGCATTAGGGTCACAAAGCCTATAAGCCTTTCATTATTCACTCCTTCCCCGCAATACACATAAGAGACTCTTATCATTTGATTTTTTCTTCTTATTATCTAGAACATGTACATGATTAACACATCCAAACACTCAAAAATAATCCATAGTAGGATGGGTAACACTCCAATTATTCTAGTGTCTCATCCTTCAAGGATGAAATTGAACTATGATTCAACACATGCACACTCCATTTCACAACTTTTGGTTAAAATAATTTACAAACTTTCTTTTCAAACAACATACTTCGAGCCATATTCATTATAGTTTTTTCTGCTTAGCAACCCCATTATGCTATAGTGTTTAAGATGTTGTCAACTATCTTTTAAAGAAATTATTTTCACATAATTGAGTAAACTCAATAGATGGAATTTCACCTCCCATATTTGTATGCAAACATTTTATGAATTCATCATTTTTTTCTCAAGAAGTCGCTTGAAAATTTTAAGCATGCTCAATTCCTATGATTTTTCTCACAAGAAATAAATCCAAGCTTTTGTGCTAAAATCATCAATGAATCTAATAAAATATCTCTTTTTTACTACTAGATATTGGCTTGATCATACCACAAATATCAACATAGACTAACTAGAACTTTTGGGAAGCCCTCTAAGAGCTCTTCTTTAGTATACTCTTTTGGCATTTTTTCCAACTAGATAATTAGTGCACAAATTTCCCAACATTTTACGTATAGGCTTCACCATCTTCTTATATTGTATAATTATAAAGCTCTTGAAATTTAGGTAGTTCCATAAGTGTGAGTGTATGACACATCATCTGAAGCTACTTGAAAACAAGTAGAGCTACCAAGTTGTGCAACAACAAGCATTGCAAACACCCTATTTGTTGACATTGAAATCTACATGATTACACATCTCCTTTGATTATAAAACTTGCACATTCCATCCTAAATCAAATAAACAATTCCATTTTCTTAACGATGTCCAATGCTAAGTAGGTTATTCTTTAACTTTGGTATGTTTTTGTTATCACTTGTATTATCCCACCGCCTTCCATCCTTATACTACTTTTTCCAATGACTACCATCTTGTTGTTGTTTCCCACTTTTATAGAATGCATAAAAATCTCGTCAAGGCATGAGAACCACTTTTTATGCCCACTCATATGATTAGTATAGCCCGAGTTGAGGAACCGCATATCCTCACTACTTAAATTCTTATTCTCAACATATGATATTAACATATCATCCTCATTCTCCACTTCAACATAATTTGAATTCCTTTCCCAAATAAAACATTCATACCCAAAGTAGCTTAGTTTATGGCAATTTTAACTCTCTATAATTTCTTTGTTAAAATATTGCCTTCCTATTTCTCAACCTCTTCCTTTATATCCTTTGCGTCTTCTTCCTCTACCACCAACTTTATCCTCATAGGAGAATTTGAGAACCCATTCTTCACCATTTATGTATCCATTCATTCTTTTCTCATGCGCCAATAAGCTAATATGTAACTCATTAATTGTTAAAATACCTACATTATTAGGTTCTTCCACTAAACAAATGGCATATTCCAATGTTAACATCATAGGCCTCAAAATTTTCTCAATGATAACATTTTGATTCATCTTCTCACCATTTACCTTCATATTTTTGGTAATGGTAAGAGTACAAGGAAGTTTTTCATCTACTCATTCTCATCTTAAGGGTTGCAATTATGCTTATTTCACCCTTGTTGTTCCTTGATATTTGTGCTTCATCGTGTCCCAAAATTTCTTTTAAGTATCCTTGATATGAATAATCTCCATATCATTCTAATCTATAACTCGAAAAAAATTATTCACCTTTAAATCTCTCAATTTCAATATTCTTATAGTTTCATTTTCCAAACCTTGATCAATACTTTTCCTTCTAATACCTCAAGAATTACATCCTCTCCCAGACTTTAATATTCCTTTAATTGAAGGAAAGTTTCCATAATAATTAACCGGTGATCATGATGGCCATCAAACTTAAGAATTGCAAGTTAACAAAAGTTACTATAATTTTTTAGAGACACGTACTCAAATTTTGGAGAAGAAAAAATCTACTACCATTGAAAGTAGATAGTTAGGATATATATTACCTTACAAACTAAATAGAAAATAAGAGAATAACCACCCAAATTTTACACTCATATTAATGTGGTATGTGGCTAGAAACTAACAACTAGTTGAACTAGTAAACAACAAGATACCAGGCTAACTTCTCAATATGATCTTTTTTCCTAAATATACAAATGGCCTCGTCCCAATTTTAAACTTGATCTTCATATCCATCTCTTACATACAATCCCCAAACATACGTACTCCATTTATGTAAATTTTATGGAAGTTTAATTCTAACCTCAAGGCCATATAGAAATCCATCGGCATACTCTTAATGTTTAGAAGGTAATATTCCATCATTAGACATAATAGGATCATGTGAATGGCATATATAAGATGGTGCACCACCATATCATTACTACCAACACTTATGCTTACATTATCACCATTCCAATTACCTTCTCAATCAACATATTTATGACCTTTATCCTATAATGAATAAGAATGATTATACCTTTAGTGTAGCCCTCGTTAGGTGAAACAAATTTGTTGGCAATCCATTCACCAAAATAGAGGCAAAAGTTATCCCATAATAATGTGCCATTTATTCCCTCCATTTATCATAGAAGTCTATTTTTTTCAACACATAGTCTAAAACCCCCGACTTATGTTATCATAATCTATATAGAAATGGGATTATGTGGGAACTACATTTTAGGATACAAAGGCAGGAACAAATTTCATCAATTGGATTATAAAAATGAATGATGAGATTAGAGAGTTAAAATGGAATAATTTGTAGCATATGCAGTGAAATTATCATAATAAAAGAGTTGGCATGTATGGGGTTATGATTAAGAATCAACATCCTTCACATTTCCTTCTTTGCATTATGATCTTAAATTTTAATGATAAGAAGTTATTAGTGAAACTCACAATGATTTTTGGTTTTTCCATTCCATTCATTAGAGTGCATGTGGGTTCAAAACTTAGGATGATGATTAATGTATTGGTTTGTTTTTTATTTCTTTTCATACTAATTGCTTTCATTTTCCTTGATTGTTTTCCTCTATTTTTGATGATTTTTGTTTTAATTTTTTTAAAATGCTATCCTTTTTACCCTATTCTTTAAATTTAGGTTTTATCCTTTAACATTCATGAGTTTTAAGTTTATCTAAGTTTAGGCTTCTAAAAAAAAAATTGTATTTAAATGTAATAATCAAAATTTCCTTGAATTAAGTTTACATTCATTACATTTTAGGGTGATGTTTAATGATATTTAGGGTTAATTAAGTTTATATTTTTTAGGTTAATTTGTCATTGAGTTTAGTTTTTATAGTTTTTTAAATATTATATAGATATATAAGGTTTTCCATATATTCAAGAGTATGGTTTTGAAAGTAATTTGAGGTTAAATTTGGTATTCCTTATTTTTATATGTAAGGTTTTATGGATTTAATGTTTAGGGTTTTCTTCATTTATTTTAATTTAGGGTTTAAACTTTAAGATCTATGGATTTTAAATTTATATATATTTGTGATTTATACTTTGTGGCTTATGGATTTTAAAATATTTTAAATTTAGGGTTTAGTATTTATTTTATATTATTTAGATTTGTTAGTGTTTAGGGTTTAGGAGTTAGTAGGGTTTAAGGTGTAGAGTTATGATTTAGGGTCTATGGGGTTTAAATTTTAGATATAGGTTTTTGGTTTAGGTTTGGTATTTAGAGTTTGGGTTTATGACTTATTGTTTAAGGGCATGAGGTTTAAGGTTTGGGGATTATGGGTTAAAATTTTAGGGATTTGTTTCATAGTTTAAGGATTAGGGTTAGGGTTTTTTTAGGTTTAAGGTTTATTTTTTTTTAGAGTTTACTATTTATTCTAATTAATTTATAATTTTTGGACTCTTTAGGGTTTATTTAATTTATTTTTAGGTTTTATAGTTTGTTTAAAGTTTATTTCATTTATTTATGTTTTTAGATTTATTTAGGGTTTAGGATTTTTTAGGATATGAATATATGTATTAATTAAGTGCCCTAATGTCATGTAGATGCTCTTTTTACAAACCTAACTTTTTTTCTTATCGTGTAACCAAGTGAATCTAATTATTTGATTTTAATGCATTCATGCAAGAGAGTACCATTCTCTACTAGAGATCTAGAAATTCTAAATATTTGTATATATATAGTCAAGAATTATTATGTGCATTTAATAAGGTTTTGAGATGTTATTCACGTCATGTATAACAAAAATATGTTGGTCATATTGCTAAATTATGACTAATGGATTATACTAATACATACATACATACATATATATATATATATATATATATATATATATATATATATATATATATATATATATATATATATATATATTCATTTCATTGTTACTAATACCTAGCTCATATTATAAATTATTATAGTACAAGTTGGCTAATCAACACAATTTGTTGCAATAAAAGCATGGTGAATGTTTAAAACAACAGAAGTCTATGACAAGCACCAATACGAAATTTAAGCTATTGCTAACATGTTTTAAATAATATAATTATTCTTGTGAATAAAGATAATGATGAATACATATTTATATATATATTATACTATTTTAATTTATTTTTTGGGATTTTATTTGAACAATATACTAGGATAATTATAATTTTTTGATTAAGTAATAATAATCTCATATATTTAATTATTTGAGCTAAAATGATATAAACTTAATAGATTTAAAGTATGATATCATTTATTAATTCTTCTAATTTTATATTGTAGGTAACATAAGAAGAAAAAAGAAGGGGGAATGGCTAACAAAAGGGGCATAAAAGGGAGAAGGGTGGCTTCGAAGAAAGAGGATTTTAAAAAATGGATGACAGTGAGAGGAATTAAGGGCAGAGAAAAGCGTGTGGCAGATCAGAGGCACATAACAAAGATGGCAGGAGAACATGAAGAAAAGAAGGTGCAACCGCCTAAAAGAAAAGAAGATAGAAGGTCCAATTAGGCTAGGGATAGAGAACATAGAATGGTAAGTAAAAAGGGCACGAAAAAAATTAGGGATAAAAAAAGAGAGAAGAAGATGTCGTAGAAGAAAAGAAGAAAGAAGATAAAGAGA
Source organism: Tamarix austromongolica (assembly GCA_039764185.1). NCBI lineage: Eukaryota > Viridiplantae > Streptophyta > Magnoliopsida > Caryophyllales > Tamaricaceae > Tamarix > Tamarix austromongolica. Next base: position 78,246,368 of record CM077814.1, on the reverse strand, counting down.
TAATGTTCTGTTAGAGAAGAAGACGCACACAAAAAAAGAGAAAGAAAATAAACAACGGTAAGCAAGAAGAGGATAAGAGACAGGCAAAACGACATGGAAAGAGAGGAGAAAGGATGAGATAAAAGGAGATAAAGGAGAGAAGAAAATACCTAGAGAATTTATTTTAGATGAAATTAAGCAAATTTTCATTCAAATAAATTGCTAAAATTTGCATCCATATTTAATTTCTGCCATTTATTTCTCCAAATGTAATACATATTTTTAAAATATATTTTTGCATATTTTATTAATTTATCATGACTGGATAAAAATTTATTTCTAGGGAATAAATTTAAGCCATAAACTAGAGTTTGAGATATTTTTTTTTTTAATGTTTCATAAGATTTTGTTAACTATTATTTATATAGTACATGTCTTGTTTTAGCTTACTCATTATGATAGTATATAGGATTATATGCTTACAAGATGACTATATGAACATGCTAGAATGTGTGTGTGTGTGTGTGTGTGTGTGTGTGTGTGCATTGCAGATCTGTTATATAACAATTCACCTAATAGTTTTGTAATTCTAATCGGAGTAGTAAAGTATTAAGATACGGTTGGGTCAAAGAAAATTAATACAACTAGACATGCTTGAAGTAATCATTTGGATACTTAGACTAACATCCTTGAACTTGTGCTTAATGCTTAAATCTAGTAAGTAAAGGATGCAGCTTTACTATTAGGATTTAATATTGGCACTTTATATTATTAATTATTTCAAGAAAGTAATATAAGGTGTATAAACCTGCTTTTAGCTTACAATTTGTTCAATCTCTTTCTTGTAAGTAAAGATAACTTAAAAATTATTGTTATATCCCTACCTAGTCTAGCGATCAATTTTGACTTTCCTAGTACGTTTGGTATATTGGTATTCACCCATATTTTATTTATTTAATTTTTAATAATTTTTTTACTCCCATAACTGTATTTTTCTCATTATTTATTTTGTGTGATTTATAGTATTTTATTTTTATTATTTGTGAGCTAGCTAAATTTAGGTAATCTTTTTCAATCCCTAACCTAGAATAATACCCTCATTTACTAATAGTAGATGCTTTAAATTTTATGACGGCTATAGCCACACCAATTTTTGGCATCAGTGTTGGGGATTGGAAACTTTGTCTTTGTTTAGCTAGTTTTTTTTTGTGTTTTTTTTTTTAACTTTTGTGTGTTCTTGAGTATCATGTAATCCTTTAATTAAAAGGTAAAGTACTTGAGGGAACTCAAGTCTCTCAAATAATAGGATTTTTAGTGCTAAGTGTGTTGTTGTTAGTGATGTTGTTGTTATTTCTTTTAGTGTTTTTGTGTTTAGAATTTTTGGTGTGTTTTGTTTCACACTTCACCTTCTCTTGTGAGGTATTTGTTTCCTTCAGGTAGATATGGGTGGATACTTGGGCTATGAATAACTTTGCATGAACCCTCGTGCTAGAGTAAATGAGATAAGTTCAAGTTAACTTGATAATAGACTTAATCAACTCACTACTCTTATTTGTCATATTCCACAATCACTAGAGTTATTAATACGAAGGGATTGACTCACATACAAGGAAATATAGATGCTCAACATTCACAAGCTATGAGAGGAGGAGGATGGAAACAACCTAGTGTTCAAGAGTTCACTGGTTTTCAAAGACATGACCCCTTCATTAAACATACTATTCAAGATTGAGGCATCATCCCAACATTGGATGGGATATGAATGATAATTATCAAGTGTCATGTCCAGATCCTTACTAACTCGAATGTGAAGCTTCAAAACATTATTAGTATCTCCATCAAGAATCTTCTCTAGTTTTAGAACCCTCAAGTTTAGAAAAAATGGATAATCTTTTTGAAGCATTGAAAAATTGACAAAACCAATTAGTGCAAAGTCAAATTAAACAAAATGAATGGATGTCAGTGTCAGAGGAGAAAATGAGTTTTTTGGTCCACATAGTCAATCAATTATAGATACACAAAGAGCTCCCTAGTAATTCAATTACAAATTCAAGTGGGAATTATAAGAATGATGATGACATGTCCACATGTGAGGATAAGCTAGTTGAGGAATTCCCTATGGAGCTTGTTGAGAATCGTGATCACGCAAAAAAAAAAGCTCATAATAGTAGAAGGATAATATAATCAAAATAAGGATCAAGTGAACAAAGAGAAGCATATGGATGACAAGAATATCACTTTCATCTACTGTAAACCATCTTTAGACATTTGTTCCCTAATTTTGCTTGGAGATGAGCATGAACCATGATGTAAGTCTTTGAACAAATTTGATTTTATTTATGCTAATTACACTCCTAATTTCCCATCGTTTAACAAACTATATGGGTCCAAGAGTGAAGGCAGTGATCAAATCATCTTGCATACATCTAATAAGAAGTGGAATTATCCAAAGTAGAGGTTATGCTAGAAAGATGTGCTAAAGGATCTGGATTTATAACTATACATGTTCCTCCTTTGATAGAGAGACCACCATAACTAGGGCTGTGCAAAAAATCCGGGATCCGAAAATCCGATCCGATATTTAAAAATCCGATCCGACATTTCGGATATCCGAACCGGTTTTATTCTACAAGGATATCCGACATTCGGATATCCGTTTTTTTTATTATTATCCGATCCGAAAAAATATCCGATATTTTGTTGATTATTTCAATAATACACCATATTATTGTGTTTTTATAGTTTTAAGTTTTAAAATTTTATATATTTTTATATTTTAAATATTTATAATAATATTTTAATACTTCTTTTAGATAAAATAAGATATTTATATGAATATAGATATGAATATTAATTGATATACGATCCTTATTTTTAAAATATTATAGCAAAAGTTATTAAAATTGATAAAATAGTATTTTCATACGGATATTGGATATATCCGAATCCGGTCTATATCCGATCTATATTTTTCGGATATCCGGTCTAAAAAATGCGGAGCGGATATCCGAAAAAAATATCCGAATGGATACGGATATCCGGTTTTGCACACCCCTAACCATAACACCCAAAAAAATCCATTCTCTCTTTTCATGCAAGCCTCAATCTCATTCTAGGTAAGTTGCGTTGTTGTTGGGTTAAGTCTTCTATTAAACCTCACACTTTGCCTTTTGCTACCTTGCAGGATATATATGATCAACAGGATGAGGGATTTAGTGAAGCAGTTCCCAAATGGACCCATCCACCTTCAACAAGTAAAACGGAGATCACATTAGGCTGAATACATTAAATCAAGCACTGCTTGGGAGGCAACCCAATGTGAAAGGGGAGTTTTCTACCATTCTATTTATTTATTTATTTTTATTTATCTCTATATATTTAAATTATATGTTTCTTTACTTGTGTATACATTGAGGACAATGTGATTTAAGTGTGGCGTTGTTTGAGAGTGTTTTGTGTGCTTACATGAATTAGTGTGTCTTTGCATATATGTAAAAAAACATCATGCATATTGTTTATGCATTTTTTGTATATTTAGAGTCTTAAGAGCCCTTAACTTGCTAATGATGATTATATCTTTGAAATCTAACTAAAAGATGATCATAAAACTGAAATAAAGTGAGTGGAAAATTTTTGTGTTAATTTATATGTAGGGAACACATATCTACATTTCTAGATGTGAATGGATCAAGAACATGAATGATTTTATAACCAATGATATGGCATGCCAAGATTCATCATGTTCCACAATGATGTTTTGAGCTACATATATGCCTTATTTTCTAAGTGAATTCACATGAAATAATCTATATGTCTTGGTTTCAAATTTTCTTTGTAAACCTCATATATATTTAATTGCTTTGATCAAATTACTTACTATAGCTCTTGTAATGGACTATATAGATTATTGGAACTTTCTCTTGTTCTAGGCAAATTTTATAGTTAAAACATGATTTGTTTGATCAAATGATAAAGATAAAATAAGATTTTCCACCATATGACCAAATTACTTGAGTCCTAATATGTTTACACATGATGAACATCCCATAGAAGCCCTTTTGAGACTATACATTGACAATATATTTTTATTTATTACCCACATTAAAAAAACCTTTAGGTCTTCTCCTTAACCTTACCTAGATATAGTAGAATGGATAATTTCGTTATATTATGATAATAGAGTGGTCGTTTATATGATAGTCTATAGAATATATATATATATATATATATATGTTGAGAAAAGAATTACTTATGTTTGGTGGTGGAGATGAAAAAATCTATATTTATTTTTTGTGATCATTTTTATTTAAAAAATTGGAAAAAAAAAAGAAAAGCAAAAGATATGGAAAAAATATCATACGATTAAAGGGATAGAGGGATATATGGAGATAACTTTGAGAAAGTTCTTTTCATGTTCTATTTATTATTATTATTATTATTATTATTATTATTATTATTATTATTATTATTATTATTATTATTATTATTATTATTATTATTATTATTATTATTATTATTATTATTATTATTATCCTCGTTGTTTTAGTTTGGTATTGAGGTTGAGGTGTGTATTATTAATAGTTACTGATTTGGAATTGATTCTTATATTTTATGTAATGATTAGAGATCCACTAGTTATTGGCCTTTTAATACCACAATCCTAGAACACTCCACACCTTTAGACCACATTCTATTACAACCTATAACAAAGTCTTGTTTGATTCTTGATATGGGAAGCCTTTGATCTAATGAAAATTATTAACAAGAATTAAGTGTATGGTTTGGTCTGTTTGGCGAGTATTTGATATCCTTCATGAGGTTTTATTCACAAAATATGAGATTTCCTTGTTTATATATGTGAGTTGCTTGCTAGTTTTATCATCTTATATCTCACATATCATAGTGTATTTATATATATATATTTGTAGCCATAAATCTAAGAGGGAGAAAAATATAGGGTATTCATAGTGCGGATGAGTCTTGATGTGACTAAGGCATGGTAGAATTTCATCCATATTATTGCTATGTCTATATTTTTATGTGTTTATGTGTAAACCATATGTTAAAATTAACCCTTTAAATTTATCAATTTTGATTCTTGGCTGAGTGCTAATATTGGTGTTATGAAAGTAAAATATCCTAAGATAACTAGTTAAGGGTATTTGGTGTATTTTTCTTTTTATATTTGAATTGTGCGTGATTTTTTGGGTATGTCAAATGTAAAAGCCTCACAAGATCTTACTTATCCTTTAAGGGTAACCGAGGGGTTTAAAGGGTATTTTACATAGTCTAAGTACAATTGTGAGACCTACGAAAGTGGCAAGTTATTTTTATTTTCATTATTTTATTTGCCTCAAATCATATCTTGCTTGAAAACAAGCAAAAAGCTATGTCTACATTACAAAAAAAATTATTCCTACAGCTTACATGTCTTACCTTTTATAGAAATTTTTGTAAACTATATTTGTATTACAAGCCTATGTTTAGGATTGTGTGGAGAGGATAATTAAGCCTTTCAATATTAAAGCTGCCTATGAAGTAGTGCACATCACACATGAAAGGAAGAGATGGTCGAGATTAGTGTGGAATTATTTATTTGTCTTAAGGTTTTGATTGCCAATTTGGCTAGCACTAAGGAGCAGGCTTCCAACAAAAGATCGATTATTGGAGATCGGCATGGATGTAGACAATGCCTATGTTTTTTTTCCTACAACATATGGAGATGCATAATCATTTGTTCCTATTTTTTCCACATACTTCTATTTTTTGGTGCAACATAAGGACTGCTACAGGAAGAAGCAATATCATCCAAAGCTAGGAACATAAGGTAAAGGCTTTAATGACTCGTTCAAGACAAGATCATTCTTAAAAACAAGTGTTATGGGGCTTTGTTTGTATCCTATATTGCTACTATATGGCATGAGAAAAATCTAAGAGTCTTTTTGAATTATTCTAAAGACAGCTCAACTATTCAAAGAGTGATTGTTCTTAATGTGGCTAGGAGGATGGTTCACCCATATATGCATAATAAATATGCTAGGTGGTTGTTTTTAATTGACAATATTATATATTAAGGGATGGATGTAATTATTTCATTTTGAGAGTAATAAAGATTCTTACTTATCGCAAAAAAAAAAAGCTAAGTTTGGGGGTATTGATGAATACATATTTATACTATTTTAATCTTGGTTTTTGGGCTTTTATTTGAAAAATATATTAGGATAATTATAATTCTATACTTGAGTGATAATAATCTCATATATTTAATTCTTTGAGCTAAAATGATATAGAATTAATAGATTTAAAGTATGACATTGTTTATTAATTCTTCTAAAAAACATTTCGTAGGTAAAATAAGAAAAAAGAAGATGAAGAAAGGGATTTGGTCCAAAAGACCAAAGGCCCAACAAATAAGGCATAAAAGAGAGAGGGGGGCTTTGAAGGAGGAGGAGTCAAAGAGAAAAATAGGATGGTAGTGAGAGGAAGCAGAGGTGGAGAGAAGTGTGAGGTATGACAAAGGCATAAAAAAAATAAAAGGAGAGTGGGTGAACAAGAAGAGAAAAAAGGCACAACTGTTGAAAAGAAAATAAGAGATAAGGGGTTAGGAAGGCCATGGAGATGAAGGTGCTGCAGAAGAAAAGAAGAGAGAAGAGAAAGAGAGAACGAAGCATCAGATAAGAAGATGCACGCATAAAGAAGAAAAAAAGTGGTAGGCAAGATGAGGACAAGAGGTAAGTAAGACGACACAAAAATAGAGGAGAAAGGACAAGCAAAAAGGTGATAAAGAAGAGAATAAAAGACCTGGATAATTTATTTCAAATGAAAATAAGTAATTTTTTGTTCAAATAACTTGCTAAAATTTTCATCCATATATAATATTATTTATTTCTTTCTCTGTTTCTAATATATATCTTTGTATAATTTATTAATTAATCCTGATTAGCTAAATTTTTGTTGTTAGGGAATAGGTTGAAGCTTTAAACTATGATTTGAGATATAATATTAACTTCTTCTTTTTCATGATATTGTCTTTTGACGCTAATTTAATTGCTATAATTTTTATGCGTGATTTTGTTGAGTATGATTTATATAGTGTATGTATCGTTCTATCTTCCTCATAATGATAGTACGTAGGATTATATGAGCATGCTATAATATATATCTATATATATTGCAGCCATGTTAGATAATAATTCATATAATAGTTTTGTGATTCTGACTAAAGTAGTAAAAAATTTAGATACGTGTGGAAATTAATACAACTAAAAATGCTTGAGGTACTAGTTTGGGTACTTAGACCGACATCCTTCCACTTATGTTTAATTCTTTAAATCTAGTTAACTGTAGGAGCCATTTGTTGTGACTATACTGCTAGGATTTAATATTGGTGCTTTGTTGTGTTAATTATTTTAGGGAAGTAATATAAGATATATAGACATGTTTTTGGCTTGCAACTTAGTCGGTCTCTTTCCAGCGATTAACGATGACTTAGAAATTATTGTTATATTTCTTCCTAGTCTAGTGATGTATTTCGAATTCTCTAGTACATTTGTTATATAAGTATTCACCAAGATTTATTATCTTATTTTTTTCTATTTTTACCCCCATAATTGTATTTTTCTTATTATTTATTTGTGTATGAGATCCACGTAACTTTAGGAAATCTCTCTTACTCCCCAACCTAGAAAAATACCCTTATTTACTAATACTGCAATTAACGACATGATTATTTAAATTGTGTGACAACTATGACTACACCAAATAACTAATAATATCGATGTGGATATTATTGCTACAGTAAAACCAATAAAAAATATATATTTCTTTAACCTTAATTCTCCGAATATGGTGATTAATGATACTTCACAAATTAAAATATATATAAAATATTATAACCTTGAGAGATTTACTCATAAGCCACATATGCCTAGAGCCTGGGATGGATCTAAAGTGTGTTCCATCATTGGTTGAGTGTGGATCCACTAAATCAAATATATAAGATGGGATTAATAAAATGATGCAACACTGGGAGGATAGTGCAGTGGGTTTTGTAGCTAGTCATTAACCTAGTCACACATAAATGAATAAATTTGTGTACAAGAAGGGGATTTTTCTTAGTGCATTTCCTAAGGTTTTTAACATGAAAAAGTACTCTTTATTTTTTAAATTTCAAATGAAGAAGATAAGTGCCTTATCTTGAATAGAATTTATTGGAGTTTGATTGATGTTGTTAAGGAAATGGTCACTTAATATATATTTGTCGAAGAAGAACTAGAGAATTATGCCCCTTTTGATAACATTTCCTAGATTACCTTTACACCTATGGTCAAAGGATTTCTTGAGTCAGATAGGTGGTCTATTGGGTATGCCACTCTATGTGGATTCAATCACAATTAAAAAAGGGAGAGTTTCATTTCCTCGATTACTTATTGAGATTGACATTATCATTTCTTAAAAGAAGGGAATTACTATTTTAAAACCTGAAGGACATGAGATTCAACAAAGAGTGTTATATGAAAGGAGACCTAAGTTTTGCTTATACTGTGATGCAATAGCACATATCCTTGGGTAGTTTCAAGGGTTTATGGGATAGAATGAACCAAACTAAACTAAACCATGGAGGCCTAAACCTATACATGTACTTACTAAAATTGAAAACGTTTCTGCCATACCTGAATCCCAAGTTATCTTTGAAATTGAGAAGATAGAGCTACTTTTAATTTCTTCAAATACTAAGGCTCAAACTAAGAATATTCCTAGTGAGCAAATGACTATTAGAAAAGGAAAGGAGATTGATGTATAAGGTAGCCTTAATAATTTCACTCCTAATACTGAGTTATCTGCTCACATGCAATTATTAGATAAGTTAAAGGCTAGATGGGTGGACATAATAGGTGGAATTCGCTTTTGTTCCCCCACATGACTATTGTTATATGGAATATTTGAGATCTTAATAAAGCCCTCAAACAAAAGGTTGTGGAAAATCTTTTATTAAATTATAAAGTAGATGTAATACCTCAAAATTTTGTAACCTTTATTTTTTTGGGTATTTAACCTTTTATTCAAAACCTAACCCTTAAACCTTAGCTTAATTATTTTTGTTAACCCTTAACCTATAATACAAATAAATTCTTAAAATTTACCCTAATTGTTTTTTATCATTTTCCTTTTTATTAAACCTATCCTAAACCGGCAAATTTTCCCTCAGTTTATTTTTTCTAATTAGGTATTCTAACTTCGGATAAATTAATTTTATCCTAATTTCTTATACATATATCTAAACATAATTTTAATCCAAATCCTAAATTGATTTTCTGTGTTTCTTTTTCTCACCCCTTTTTCCTTTTTCTTTTTCCTTGCCCCTCGTCTATCCTGATTAGTATGGTTGCCCCATTTCCTCTTCAAGCCATGCAACCTCCCTTGCACATGGTTTTCCCCTTTCCTTTCCCACATCCTATAACTCTTTCCCCTCTGCCTACATTTCAACCAATCTACACCCTACTCTTGTACTAGGCATGCTCCTGATAGATGAGATTTATATGTTATTTTGCTAAGTAAAAATGTCATTTATTCCTCATTACATTTATAACATGTAAAGTTTTCTCGAGTTTTTCTCTTTTGGATAGATTTTGCAGGAAAAGATAAAAATGAAGAAATTCAAAGGAGAAATCGATGGAAAGAGAAAAGGCAACAAAGAACACATCAAGAGATATAGAATCAATGGAAGAAAAGACTATAAATGAAGAATATATATCAAAGGGAAGATTGTGTTGAAATTTCATGAAGAAATAATGAAGGAAAAAGAAACACGCCCCCCCCCCGGTGTTTCCTAAACACGGCCCGTGTTTTTCTATCAGCACACAAAATTTCAGCACTTAAAATTTAGCATTTGGCCGAGAGTTCAAGGAAAAACACGGGGGTCCCGTGTTTTTGAATACGGACCGTGTTTTTATCAAATTCTGTAACCGTTCGCACAACGTTTCCCTGATATATTTCTAAAGTTTGAACATTCGAAAGGGTGGTTCGGGGGAGTTCGAGAATGGAATTATCTCTTTCTCTCTATACTCTCTAGATACCACATGTAATTTCTAATTCCAATTCTATTTCTCTCCATTGTATTCAATTGAACAATCAACAATCTGGAATTCAATTCGATAAGTTCTTCTCCATTCCTCTTTTAATTGCAAGTTTTGATTTTTGATTGAATGCAATTCAATTCTCTTTGTTGCATTATTATTTTTCTTGTGTTTAGTGTTTCATTGTTAATTTATTTATAAGTATTGATGTTAATTATAGATTATTGCATTTAATTGTGTGTTATTGCAATTATGTAGATAGTATAAGGTAGGAGGATTTGATGACGGAATTAGGGTTTTGGATTTTGAATTCATGATTCTAGATGGAATTTAATTGAATTGATGGACGGAATTAAATGATCTCGCATCATAGATTAAGAATTTAAACTAATTAGACTGATCACCTATCTAGTTTAGATCTTAATCTACGCTAGGATAACAAAATTAATACGTAATTGTTAATTAACGTTTCCAGAGTAGCAAAAGATTAATTATTAATCTTGTCCATTAATTCTTACGATTGCATGATCCGAGCTTATGTGATTATGGTCGTAGTTGAATGCTTTCTATTCGTAATGCTGCCATTAATTGAATCTAGCGTTCTTAACCTAGGTTATTAATTGGTTAGGTGATAAATTGAGAGCTTATTTAATTTATTAGAATTGAGAGAAAGCAAAGAAATGAATTATTATGAGTTTCTACAGGTCAATGTTAAATCATTTAGAATATTTCGTTTCTCCATGATTATTTGATATCCTAATTCCATAATCAATACTTCCTATCCTTATTCATTAATTAGTGAGTACAATGTTTTATTATTTATCTATAGTTTAGATATTGATGATAGAATTATATGTTATTACATAACCAGGGTTTTAACATCGATTACAGAATTATTGATTATATACCATTCCTTGTGGGTTCGACTCCTTCTTGCCATATACTACGTATTTGGGAATTAAGATTTATTTATTAAATTTGTTGTGCATACGACAACACACCAGCTCCAGCACCATGCCATTTGAACCATTGCCTTCTACCATCTACATATATATATACGCCTCTACTCTTCTCCATTTTTCATTCAGGTTTCCTAGTAAAATCATCCTAATCGGCTCTTCTCTTTCTCTTTCTTCACTATCCCAGCCCCTACATTTGGTTCTTATGTGAACTAGCCAATCACCCAACCATCCCCAACTCCCACCTTTCCTTCTCTTCTCCTTAGGTTATGCCTCTCGTCACCCTCATCATAATATCATCCTCTATACCACCATACACCCTTGCCTTTCCTCTCCATCACCTTCATCATTGCCAACCTTGTCTAATGCCATCCTTACTTCCCCATGTCAGAAACGCCATTCACCATCATCACCTTCTCTCCCTTAACCACCCCACTTCAACAATAGCCCATTACTGACTACCACCATGACCTCTACCTAACAATGTAGCCCATCTAGACACCCATTTCCTATCCTATGTCAACCCTTCACACTGCCACTCTCTTGCACCGTGACCTCCTCACACAACCCGATCACCAACTTCTCCCCCTGTCTTCATCTCTCCAACCCTAACTCCACCACTTGTCCAGAACACGCTCAACCTCCATTCCTCAGCACAACACAACTTTACCTAGCCATAATCCATTCATACTATCCTCTAGTACCAGCACCACCACCCACCCATCCTCCTTGGTTCTAGCTCTACCTAACTCCTCCCTTCCACCCCAACATAATTGAGCTACCAACGATGACCACCACCACCAATCTGAAGCCTCTATGTTATAGTCCAACCACTAATTGTAACATCCCAAAATTTCGTAACCCTTTTTTTTGAGTGTTTAACCTTTTTATTTAAAACTAACTCTTAAACCTTAGCCTAATTATTATATTTATAACCTTGACTCGTAACCCAAAATAAATCTCTAAAATTTATTCCCGAGTATTTTTTTATTCTATTAAATATATCTTAATATGGATTATTTTTTATAGATTATTTTTCTATTCGGTACCCTAATCTATCTAAATTAAACCTAAAACTAAATAAATAAAATTCTATCCTACCCTACTATTTTTACCCCCTATTTTACCCCTATGTCTTGCCCCAATTCCCTCCCCCCCTAAACACTCTTCCTTTCTCTCGCTGCAACCCCATCACCTCACCCCTTTGCATTTTTATATACATACACACACTACACACGCACACAACACTCCCTTACCAACTAAACAACCCTTTTCCCTGTCGCTACCCCATTTAACTCTCAACATTCTATACGTATACACACACACACCCTTCCCTGAAACAAAAAATGCACCTCCCTATTCCCCCTCTGTATTTTTCCTTCAACCACAACCATCCTACACTCCAACCAAGCAACCCTCTACTACCCAACTCCCTCTCCCTGTTTTGTTCGGATATCCCAGCCCTGAAAAAACTTCCTAGCTCGCCACTTCCAGCCACAACTTTCCCCAACTCCCTCTCTTGGCCTTAGCTCTCCTCAAACCCTACCCCAACTAGCCATCCTCAGCAACCAACCTCCCTTATCCTTATAGTCCCTCGTACACCCAGCTCCCCTCAACTATCCCAACAACTAACCATCTACCCTTTTCATCCTTTCTTCCCCCTCTGCATTTTCTTCATCACGTCAACTCCAACCATTGCAGCACCCTACTTTCATCCCTCATGCAACCAACCATCACTACCCTACAGCAAACACCCCTGACCATCATCATCCACAAAATCCTCTATATAACCACCTCTTCCACCACCCATCACCCTCAAGCGCCTCCTTAGTCAAATCCCACAACCCTCCTCTCCCATTTCCTGTGTTTTCCTCAACCAACCTACACCTCTCTTTAAGCCACCACCGAATCGAGCCCCAACAACTAACCATCGCCACCTCTGCCAACAACTGTCACCCTCCAATGCAGCCTCCCATCAACCGCAACCACCGACCACCATCACCTTCGTGCGCAACCCTTCCTCCTCTACACTCCCCTTCCTTCCTAACTACTTATAGCACCACCGTCCACTCCGCTGGCCAAAATCATCACCACCAATCTCCACCGCCCATTACCACATCTCCCTATCTCACCCTTAGAGCCATCCAAAAATGTGTAGCCCTCCTTCCCCCAAATATGTGCACCCTTGGCTCACACTGCGTGCATGCAGCATGAGTGAATTGGTTTTGGTTTTAATAATTTGGTACCCATTTTAAATATAAGGGTATTTTGGTATATTATAAAAATAAATATGTTATTATTATTATTATTATTTTACTTGATAGATAGTAATTCGGTAATTGCACTATTATTTTTAGATACGAAAGTTTGAGTAGCGATACCTTATAATTTAGTAGGATACTGCTATTTTTGCATTTTTATTGGAATTCAGGTAATCGTTATACTCTATTAAAATGATAGATATGGCATGATAGCACCTTGGGGTTTTTATGTGTGAAATGTGCTAAGCAATGATTTGTTACATTATAATTATGTATTATTTATTATTATCATAAAAATCAGGAAAATAAGCATGTTATTTAATATAAAATAAATCGGGTACGAATGTGTGATCAAAATGATTATTATGTTAGGAAAATATTTCGTATAATAAGTATGTATAAAATAATAAGTTGAGTATGCTTGAACATAATTCTCGAATAATTATTACGGATAAGTGCTCTAGGGGTAATTTGGTCATTTTGAGTGTGTTATGAGTTTTATCCTAAAAAGCCTGACTCATATGTATTATTTGTTTTTGAGTATTTGAGCATCTATTTTGGATGGATTAAAAGTGCATAATAGGATTTTATGTGCAAATTTATGTATAAGGGAAAACTGGTCATTTGGCATATCTGATAATTTAAATCGCGTAATAAATAATTTATTTATGGTGTTTTAGCCTTTTCATGACACATTAATAAATAAAATGGAATTAGTGTTGAAATATATAATAATCTAGAAATTTTGGTCTTAGGGGCATTTTGGTCATTTTTGGCCTAAAGTGTTCAGATGGGAATAATTGAGCCTAGGATGACCTTAGTATATTTTTAATATTGGTCTCAATATCGACCTTGATTACAGTTGTTTCGGATAATTGGAAATAAGTAAGAATGGTTAAGTATGAAAATTTGGATATATCTGTATTTTATGCGATATCGTTACGATAATGCCTTACGTGGAAAACCCTAAGTGGTTCAATGCGATATATGGTTGTAATCTAGGCCTAGTATAGTATGATGAATGGAGAATAATTATATTTAATATGTATTTTGATTAATGGAGAATTTGAAAATAATGATATTGAAAATATAAGCTTTTCGTAAGATAAGGGCTACCGCTATCTTCAAGGGCATTTTGGTCAATATAAGTTAATATGGAAATTTCAGTATTTTAAAGCGTTGGGTGGATTAAAAATATGCTAGTAATATCATATAGAGTGATTGGAGCAATTATGAATGTCATAAGTTCCTCATATGTAAAAATGGTCTATGTTGGGAATAATAATCTTAAAACAGTAATGCTCTTATCACATGTGTAAACCACTGGAGTTAGGACATGAATTTTGGATATGCTATTAATATTGGTATTTTGGGGATGTGTATTGAATTTTTTTAATTATATAAGTCTTATGGTAAAATTTATCATTTACCTATGAGATTAAGGTTTTGGAAGCCTTATGAATAGTAAATTTTGATGTAGGACTATTACCACATGTGTAAGACGTGGGATTTATAATTTGAGTTTTGGGTATATTAATAACAATACTACTTAAGGAAGATATACTAGATGTGGGTAAATAATCGATATGGGAAGAATACGCCTAAAGTGTGAAATTTGGGTTTCTTGGGGTAAACAAGCTTGTAATCTTTGAGAAAGGCCTTGTTATCTACATGTTGATGTCTTGCTTGCCTTAGTTATGTTTTGTACTCATAAATCAATTATGAATAAGAAACTAATCATTTAAAGTGAAAGATCACGTGAGCTGAGGTAAGGTGTTTTATGAGTCTGTTCCACTGACTTAATAATAGTGGTCAGGTGCATTTTGTCCTGGAAGGTGCATTAGATTGTTCCATCGCTCTAAAAATAGTGGGGACTAATGTCAATGTGAAAGATAATATGAGTCTGAGATAAGTCACCAATGATTAAGACACTAATCACTTACTGTGAAAGATTATGTAAGTCAGGAGTGTTTTGTCCTAGGAGGCATATGAGTCCATTCCATCGGCTTAATAATAGTAACCAGGAGTGTTTTGTCCTAGGAGGCATTTCAGACCATTCTGATGGTTTAATAATAGTGGCGAGGAGCATGTTGCCCTGGGAGGTGTAGAGTCTGTTCCATCGGCTTAATAATAGTGGCCAGGAGTGTTTTCCCTGGAGGTGTTTCATATTGCTTCACCGGTTTAAGAATAGTAGGGTCCCTGAACTCATCGTAAATAAATAAAATTAGATATAATAATGATTATTAATGGATTATTAGATTGGTAGGTAGTAACCTTTGTTCCTACATGTGGTCGATAGTAGCCTTCATGCCTACTTGTGGTTTGGTAGCAACCTTCGTGCGTACCCGTGTAGGTATTGTGCCTTACCGGTGATGTTATGAATTTTTTTGGGATTGATGTTGAGATGTGAGTTATGTTATGAAGGTTATAGTTTTTGGGTTGGAGTTTTTCTCTAACCATACTTTAGAGAGTATCTCTAGTATGTTCGTTTGGTAAGTTTAGTTGTCTCAGATGAACGAATATGAACAGTATGTGACTTGATGGTAATTGATTATCTAAATGATTATTATACATCAATTCTTGTGGGAATATGTGTATGTCTTGTACCATATTGATTGATATGCCTTATATGTCTTCCGTGCTGGTTTTTCATATTAGTTCGATATAAAGGGTTGCTTAGTACCATTATACTCAAGGGTTCATTCTCGTGGGGCCCTGCCTATTCAATGGGTAGTGGACTTTGTAGGTCAACCTCCAAGTTCAGTCAAATGCTGGTAGTTCATATTTAAGAGCGTAGAATTATCCGGTGTCTCTTTTGCTAACTTATTTTTTTTTATATTTAGACCCTTATGTCCTCTTGTAATTTCTCTCTTGAGTTTTGTAAGCTGCTGATGTTGTTTTTAATTAGCATGATATTTATCTAACATTCTCTCTATTCTGATTTCTGTAATCATGTTATCAATCTAAGTGGAGTAATGATTTCAGGCTTAGCACTTAGTATGAGAATGATAGAGGAAATCAGACTTATATCAAGTGTGCCGGTATTGCCAATCATTTTTATTATTTTAGCTTCCGCGCTTAATTCTGCAAAAAAAAATATTTTAGTAGTAAATTTTGGGGTGTTACACCAATTCCAACTCCACCATCTCACAACACCACCCTATGCCACCACCTCTAGCAATCGTGTCATCACCAACCGCCCTCTTGCATGCATAGACTCAAGCCATTGGCTCCATGCAATGTGAGTTTGTCTCTTTTTCTTCTTTTTTTGGAGTAAGGGTATTTTGATCATTTTATTTGATAAATATTTTAATATAAATTACTATTTTATGGGTTAGATACTAATATGGTTAATGTTGGTATTATTTTTAAGTAAAAGAGGTTGATTTGTGGAACTTAATAAATTTTAGTAGATTGCCTATAATTTGTGTTTTTGAAATAAATTAAGTAATTCTTATGCTTCATGAAAATGTGAAATATTACATGATAGCACATTAGTGTTTCAATGTATAAATTATATTAAACTTGTTTGCCATGTTATAATTATGTGCCTAATAATGCTAGTATGGAAATAAGTAAAATATAGAATATTAACTTTTGTAAATTATTACATGTACAAAAGAATGCTAAAATTGGTTTAATGTTGGAAATAAATTGTGTATGATATGTACATGTAATATTATAAGCTAAGCATGCTTATGCATATTTTTAGTATCATTATTATCATTGTATGCCCTAGGGGAAATTTAGTTTTTTTAAGAATATCATGATAGTCATTCTAATAAGTATGCCTAATATGTATTATTTATTATTGAGTATGAGAATATGTGATTTTGGATAAACTAGATACACATGTTAAGGTTTCATGTATTATATCATGTGTAAAAGTAAAATAGTCATTTGGTGTGTTCAGTAATTTAATTATAATGTTTTTGTAATACATAGCTTTTCAGAGTCATTAATGTGTGCTAATATAAGTGTATAATGGTGATCTAGGTGTGTTTGATCTTGTTTTAGAAGTGTGTTTAAAATTGGTATGGTTCTTGGATAAGCTTGATTTAGATTAGGGAAAATATTTAATTTTATTGAGAAATCAATTGATTGTTCTGAGGAACTAATCAACTAGTTTGTTCATTAAATTTGATTTCTAGAATTCGATGAATTGATCAACTATTTTGAGGTGCCAATCGACTGGTTAAACTAACTTTGTTGTTCTTCAAACTCAATTTTTTTTTGTGAATCCTTCCCCCTAAAATTTTTCCACCGTCATAACTATGTTTTGAACAGTTTGTTTTTAATTTTTATGAAATTTCTAAGTCTGATTAATGATGAACTAGGTGTATTTGATCTTAATATAGAAATTTTTTAAAGATTGGTATGGTTCTTAGTAAGCTTGATTTGGATTAGGTAAAATATTTAATTTTATCGAGAAACCAGCCAACTGGTCTGAAGTACCGATCGACTGGTTTGTTCATTAAATTTAATTTCTGAAACTCAATGAACCGACCGGCTAATTTGGGGGTACCAGTCCACTAGTTTAACTGACCTGGTTGTTTTTCAAACTCGATTTTTTTTGTGAATTTTTCCCACCAAAATTTTTCCAGCGTCATAACTACATTTTAAATCGAATGTTTTTAATTTTTATGAAATTTCTAGGCCCTCAGCTCATTTGTCTTCTTCTTCTTCCCTATTTTCTCTCTCTCTCCTACAAGATTCTTGACTAGAATATCTACTTCTACAACCTCAATAGATTTGCTAAACTTTAATTCTCGTTCATTGTTATCAACATACCCTTCTTATGTTCAAAATTTTTGAGGCACATTAGCTAGAACCCTATACTTTCACCATACTGGCTCAAGGCAGAAATACCATATTTGAAATATTGAAAACTAATACTTTGAATCTTTAATTCATATTGTGATTTAGGGGTCTTGCTTTATACACTCCCTCACCCTTTTCCTTTCAATAGAAACCCTCGGTAAATTAGACTCAAAGTCTTCATTTTTCTCTCTTCTTCCCTAATATTCAAACTATTTTGTTTTCCTTCACACTTGCTTTACCACTTTCCCCTCTCTATAGTTGCATGCTAATATTCACTTCCTCTTCTAATCCTCTCCTTAACTCTCTCTCTTTTTTTTTAATTTTAAGCAAGATAGAGTTAGATTGGGGAAAAGTGTGAGGGTTAAAACTCACCCCCGGTGCTCTTTGTTTTCCCCATTTGGAAGGTGGATATTTCTTTGATTTTCTCTCCTAGGTCTCCGATTTATTAAATCTTTCTTACACAATTTTATAAAGATTTTCACTGATTTTTAATTAAATTTATCATGAAAGGTGTTTAAGTGTAAGAAAAGGATCTGGGATTTTAGAGATTTGTGCTCGTTTGGTGTATTGCTCAGCTTTTTAAGGTAAATCATTAGATTCCCTATTCTTATACAAATAGTATGGGTAAATATAGTATATGTGCTATAATTCTGTGATATCCTAATTACTAGAGATGATAATGTGACTACACTAGTTGTATAAAATAAACGAATGAATTGGTAGGAAACTTGGTTTAAAGCTTCATATGCCTGAATCTCCTGTCTATGATTTTAGATTTGAAACTTCTTGATATTATGGGTTTCTTAAGTGATACTGATATATGTGACATGTGGAGTAGATTTTTGCAAAATGTCCTAGTAAGAAGAGAATGTGATACATGATTTCCTAATTTAAATTCATAATATACCAACATAATTTCCTACGACTCCTAGCATGATTTTTGGTATTTTACATTTTAATTTGTGAATATTACTTTTTTAGTACCTTAAATAACCCGATATTAATGTTTGGATTTGAATGGGTAAAGTTATGGAATTTAATCATGTATAATTTGTGTTTTGTGGGCTATTTTTGCCTTAGATCAATCGACTAGTCTCCAAGACCGATTGATTGGTTTAGTAGACCAATCAACTGGTTGGTTTACGACTTTGATGGTTTTGGTCCCAGATTAAACCGATTGATTGGTTCGACCAAACCAATCGATTGGTTCTTAGAAAAGTCGATTGGTTGGGTCAACCGATTGACTGGTTGGTCTGTGACTTTGGTAGTTTTGGACTCAGGTTAAACCAATTAATTGGTTCAATCAAATTGATCAACTGGTTCCTAGAACAATCGACTAGTTGGGTCAACCAATTGACTGGTTGGTCCGCACCTCCAATAGTTTTAGCCTTAGGTTAGACCCATCGACGGATATAGCCAAATTGATTGACTGGTTCTCTGAATGGTCAATTGGTGAGATTGACTGTCCAGCTGGTTCACCACTATTGGAAGGGTGGCAGTGCCCTGACCAATTGACTAGTCCATAAAACCGATCAACTGGTCAGTGAGACCCATCGACTAGTTTTGATTTTGGTCGACTGGTTTCAGCGAGTCTTATCTTTCTCACCTATATACTACCCGAATGTGGTGCTAACTATCTTGTGCTTGCATAATGACCTAGTATGCTAATAGCTATGAAATCATCTAGATTAATGAAGTTAAATAATGGATTGAAGGTAATAAAAATAAATTATTCTAAATGACTAATGTTTGACCTTAGTGTAGCCTTTGACCCTCTTCTTAAACATAATTGATGAGTTCATATTTTGACACATTTTATACCCTTATAATCTTAGTTCTTGGTAGTTTTTTAACTAATTTAGGGGAATAATTAATCTTTTATGCTTAAGTGGTAAAAATTGCATAAATATTATTATTTGAGCTAAAATGATATAAATTAAGTAAATTTAGAATAAAATTTTATTTATTAATATTTATTAAATTTTATTTTGCAGGTTTTGTTTTTAAATAAAATAAAAAAGGAAAAAAATCTGACGTTTGGAACAACGGTCGAAGGCCCAAACGCCACGAAATCTAAACAAACGAAGCGCAGCGAGTAAAACCTAAAGAAGCCAAACGAGACGTAGTCAGTCGGCAGAAAAAAGAAGAGCCAGCCGCAGGGTTGACGTGGAGGCACAAAAGAAAAGAAGAAGGAGGCAATGGCACCGGCACGCAATAAAAAGGAGCCGCAAGATAGAAAAAAATAGGGGGGAGAGAGCCTTCACAGGCTCGAGAGAGGCTCGGCAGAGGAACGGAGGAGGGCGGTAGAGCCAAGAGAAGGGCAAGAGCCTTCACAGGCTCGGACGACGAGGAAACAGGACTCACAAAAAAGAAAGCAGCTAACGCATAGACAGCCTAGCGCAACACAGACTTCGAAGCGAGGCAGGACATCAGCCGTTAGCCTAGAAAAAGAAAAATAAAAATAAAAATAAAATTATTTACACTAAAATTAAGGTGCCGAGAAGAGAAAATAAGATAGAAGAATTTATCCGGTAGAATTTATTTTAGATAAAATTAATTTTTATCTGAATTAATTCTTGATCTTTTATCAAAAATTAATTCCGGTTATTTCTTTCTCTTATTTTAATTTGTATTTTAGATATATATTTTTGTGTAATTAATTGTATAATTATGGCTAGCTGATTATTTATTGTTAGGGAATAAATTGAAACCCTGGATTAGTATTTGAATTATACTTTTATTTTCTTTGTTTCGTAAGATTGTTTCTTGATTCTATTTTAATTGATATCGTTTATATGTATAATTCTGTTAAGTATAGTTTATTTGGTACATAGGATTATTTGCTCATAAGTGATAGTATAATTCTAGTTTCCTCATAAGTGATAGTATATAGGATTATTTGCTTGCGAGGTGGCCATCTAAATATACTAGAATCTACATGTATATATTGTAGCTAGGTTAGATAACAATTCACCTAATAGTTTTGTGAGTCTAACCGAAGTGGTAAAACATTTCAATACGTGCGGGTCAAGGAAAGGAAATACAACTAGACATGCTTTTTGTACTAGTTTGGATACTTAGATTTACAGCATTGCAATTACACTCAATGCATTAAATCTAGTTCAATATAGGGGCCGCTTGTTGCTACTATATTTTTAGTATTTAATAGGGTTAATATTGGTGCTTTGTCGTATTAATTAATTAAGGGAAGTAATATACGGTGTATGGACCTGGTTTTGGTGTACAACTTGGTCGATCTCATTCTCACGATTAAATATTAAATTCGAAATTAATATTACATTTCGACCTAATCTAGTGGTGGATTTTTATTTCCCTAACATATTTCTCATATCTGCGGTTTCCCATTATTTTCATTATTTTTATTGTTATTAGTTTACTTTATTTTATTTACTCCTTTTATTAATTTTTTTATAACCCCATTAATATTTTTCTTATTTATTTATTCTATGTTATTTAGGATTTTTATTTTTAGTTTTAATTTTATTTTTAAGCTAGTTAGATAGAGGTGAGCCCTCTCAATTCCCGGCTAGAACGATACCCTTATTACCAGTGCTACAATTAACAGGGTTTAAATTGCGTGCCGGCTATGGCCACACCAATAACATAAATAGATGATCAAATGACTAAGAATGGATTCTCCTTATGGTTAGTACTGATGTAATGGATTAAAGTGATGGATGATAGACTTCTAATGACTTATCATGGCCCTAAATGAGAACCCCATAAGTGAAATGACTTAGCAAAGATAGAAGAAAGATAGCATAAACATATAGGATGGCCTTGAGTTGACCTTATCCACGATTAGTGATTTTCACTTAGCTAATGAAATAAATAAATAAAAAATGGTGAGCTAGAATTGGACTCTAGTGGACCTATAATTCTACCTTCACCTTATCCTTAGGAATTTAATTGAAACATCCATTAATAAATGGGTAAGTCTATGATTGAGTAATAAACTATGACTTTGAACTTGGCGTGATTTAGAGTTGATTATGAATAAGAAAATAAATGGAAATTCAATTGTTCACTTGAACTATTGGGTGATATTAGCATTAATTAATTCCACCCTTTTGCATAATGGATCATGTACTAGAATAACCTCTTGAAGGGACCCTAAATGGGAACACTGGATGATGTAAGAACCTTATATGGGTGTGTTAAATTGAAAAGGTTTGTTTCTTGTTGTAATATTGTTGTGGGCCTTTATGTGAAATGACATTTTCAAGCTAATAAGGCATTAGTCACTTAAAGTGAAACGAGCACTTTGAAAGGTCTGGATTATTTGATCCTCAATTAGCTATCATGGGTTAATATGCCTTCTGGCTTTATATTTGGGTGGGATCATAGTTCATCCCAAGATCCTAGTTGATCATGGGATCCTTGTAGATCTTGGTGCCTTTTCTACTCTAGATATTGATGATGTACTAGGGGTGTCAATACTAAAGGGTATGGTCACCACAAGATGGTTGTTTGGCATGAGCTAAGACTTTTATCCATGTTACTTTGGTAGGATCCCGAACTTATGTCCACTAGGTTTCCTTGGCAAGAGCCAAGACTTTATGTCTATTTATATGGATTACTTCCATGGTATTGAGAGTCCATGAGGAATAATCCCACCTATTGCTCAAAATCTTATGGTAAAATAATTATATACTCACTTATCGCTTAAGGGTTTTGTAAAGAAATTCCATTTTATCTAAAGTAAAATGATGACAGGAATGAGTCTTAAGGAGGAAGTAACTGACCAACCTTTGTTACATGATTATGGTTATTTAATATGGCTTTCACTTTGCTTTATGAATAGTTAAGAGATCACACCTCATTTAATCTATGAATATGTGGTACATGCCTATATTCAAGAAATTTTCCATGAGTTATCACATGATCTATTATTATTATTATTCTCATGATCCATCCATTGTTATGAAGTTGTATATGTAACCATGATTCCTCATTACTATACAATTTATACTCTAACTACTGCTGAATGGATAATCTAAGTAATTCACTTCCCATGAGTAGATAGTATGCAAGTCAAAAGTTTGTATACCTTGGTATGCTGACATGATTATAACTACGCATGATTAAATGCATCCATCCATATCTTGAATGACCTATTTAATTTTACATGAATGACATAATAGGAAAGACGCATGCACATTTTAGTAAGTTGTACCATTAGTATGTTGTGTGGATCTTGCTTGTACTAATATATACATGATGGTGGTAGGTTGGTTTTCTCGGTATATATGCATATTGATGGGGTTGTTATTGCAATTCCCTACTCAATCGCATGAGAAGGAGGTTGATTGTAGGTTTCTTAAGGACGACCATCAAGTGGTCCATCCTCCTCTCAGAAATGTTGGGTTGTTGAGCGTAGTTTTTTCTAGAGACTTTTTCTATGGTCCTTGAGTGACCATGGCATATTCTGCTGAAATTGATTACTTTAATTAAGCATTTCATTTTATTTATATGTATCTTGTACGGATTTGGGCCTATGTAGCCCGGGGTGGTATATAATGATTTTTCCTATATTGGGCACTCTAGTTTCCCTTGTGATTTAATTGGTCAAATACTTAGCCTTGTGTCTAATAGAAAGTAAACGGTGAGGCGCCTATCGTGTGTTAAACATGGTGGTAGCACCCTGTTTTTGTTAAAGGTTAGATTTATATTTCCTCTTCTACAATGTTTTTAAAACGAAATTTTTTGGTAGTGAAAAATGGGGGTGTTACAATTTTAGCCTATTCATGATAAATTCATAAATTAAATAGAAATAGTCTTTAAAATGGATGATATTATGGTAACTATGGTATTAAGGGTATTTTGGTCATTTTCTACCTAATGAGCCCAAATGTGAATAATCCAATCTAGGATAGCCTTAGTAGATTGTCATATTGACCTTATTATTAACTTTGATTATGACTATTTTGAATGATTTGAGATGAGTAATAATGGTTAAGTATGAAAATTAGATCTAATTGTATATTATGTGATTTTGTGGTCACCTTAATAAAACACTAATATTTAAAGTAAAAGACCTTAAGATCGGGAATGGTGGTTCTTTAAAGGTTGCTACTCTAAGAACATGGTTCGACCCACTATTGGTTATGGATGTTTATTGGAGTGTCTTAGTGCCCTTACCAGGCCATGTATCTTACTTTATTTAGCTTTATGGACTTATAGAGGATTTACATACTTATAGATTAGGTATCATTGTCGGTAGGGTAATACGCATAATTTAGTGCCTTTAGGTTGATAGTCGATATGATAACATATTCCCTTGGTACACCGGTATAACTGGAGTACCTTAGAGTATTCAGATTGATATGATATCCCCTCGAGTAAATTAAAAATAAAAATAATTCAAAAAATCATTGTATTGGTTTGGTAGCAGTCTTTATATCTACCTATGGTTCGGTAGTAACCTTTATGTCTGCCTATGGTTTGGTATTAACCTTTGTGCCTACCTATGGTTTAGTAGTAGCCTTCATGTCTACCTGTGGTTTGGTAGTAGCTTTCATACTTAGCTATGGTTCAATAATAGCCTTCGTGCCTACCTGTGTTTGATAATTGCCTTTAAACCCTACTTGTGATGTTATTGATTTTATTGGTATAAAGGTTAAGATATGAGATACTGTGATTTTATAGTTATTGGGTTGAGATTTTTTCTAATCATTACATTAGAGAATATCCATTGGATTCTTGGTTAGTAAGTTTCATTACATTCTAAATGAATGGGTATGTGCAATATGTGGCTTTAGTGATATTTGTTTATATGATATGATTATTGTATTTTGGCCATCTCATGTATATTTTAATATTTTATACCATGTCATGTTACAATGTCTTCTATGTGTTCCATGCGAGCATTTTATATTAGTTTGTTATAATAGGTTACTTAGTACCATTGTACTAATAGGTTATGTTTCATGGGCTCTTACTTATTCAATGGGCAGTGATCTTTGTAGGCTAGCTTGTGAGACCAATTAAAGGCTAATATTTTGAGTTGAGAATAAGGAATATCTGGTTTATTACCTGATATCTTTTGATCCAGACATCCTTAGAGTCTTATGTCCCTCTGTATTTTCTCTCATTTGAATTTATTAACCATTGATAGTTGGTTTTATCATAATAACATTAATCTACTTTGATTCTCTATGTTCTGGTTCTTTTAATTGTGCTATTGGTTTAAGCGGAGTAATATTTTTAGCCTTAACACTTGGTATGAGAATAGTATAGAAAAACGGACTTATATCAAAAGTGGTGGTAACACCTTAAATTTTTACTATTTTAGCTTCCATAATAAAATCTTTCAAATAAAAATTTTAAGTCATAAAAATAGGTGTGTTACAGTAGGGATTTTAGGACACTTGGAAATTAGGGTAAAAATTGATGGCACTAAGCGATTTGTAAACAACTTATGATTAAATTAGAAATGGTAACTTAATTATGATAACCATCATATTAATATAGTGTGGATTCTCTGGGATAAAAAACTTTTCACTTCAGATTATTACTAAGGAAGCACAAGGGGTTCACTACATTGTGAAATGTTCAAGCACACCACATAGATTTATACTTACAATGATTTATGTCTATATGTAGGCAATATGAGACTTGAGCTTTAGGATGGGTTGAACGTCGTAGTAGGGTAAATGAATATCCATTGAATTGCTATAGGGGACTTCAATATTGTTTATGCAATTCATGAGAAGTTATGAGGACATATTGATGTTCATGATGCCTTTTCTTTTACTCAATGTTGATAAGCTTGTGGGCTTGGGGATATTCAAGTTGTTGAGTCATTTTGTACTTAGACTAATATGCAAGATAAGGAATCTAGATTGTATTGTCAGTTGAATAGAGGTATAGTAAATAGTGAGTGGTTAGATTTTTATCCCATAACTAAGGTTGAGACAATAAATGACCTAGTTTCTGATCATATAGCATTCGTAGCAAATCGGGGTGGTACTTGGTTATTAGTACCAATCTTTGTGTAGGTAAGCTTAAATTGTTAAAACAAATTGAATAGGTTTAATGAGGATCACTATGGGCATATTATGTAAAAACTTGTAACACCCCCAAAATTCACTACTGAAAAATTTCGTTAATTAAAAGGAAACTAGCGGAAGCAAATTAATAAACCGTGAATTTTGGGAGTATTACCGCTACACTTAGTACCAGACCGTTTCACTCATACCGTTCCAGTACTAAGTGCTAAGGCTAAAGGAAAATGAAATACAATTTGCAAGAATTTCAACAAACTTAAATCAGAGTAGCGTACCAAACGTTTACAAGAATGAAATCCACCCATGGTGGTTACAGTATCAACAATTACATTTAAAACCAGAAATTTCAAAGAGAGAGAGAAAAACCCTAGTAGTTCCGGATGAGACCTTACTCTCTTCCCCGTTGCCCACTTGAGTAGCACCTGAAAAGACCTGCAAGGGACACTGCCCATTGAATAGGCAGGGGGCCCACGAATGGAACCCTTCAATACTACGGTACTGAGTAACCCTTTAAAGTCCCACTTAAAAGCAGACCCACAATGCAACACATGAACAAGCTACATACATAATTAACATTCACCTAGCATATCAATATATCGTTACGAACAATCGGTACTTATGATCTTAAGCCATGTCATAATGCAAGCTCAAAACAATTAGGCCTTAAGCCCTTGTTCCACTATAAGTGATTAGTACTTGCCTATAATTTTATTCACATACTTAACTGGTTTTATTGAGCTCGAGACCCCCACTATTATTGCCGGTGGACCGGAATATATATAAACTCATTATCCAAGGCACAACGCTCCTGACCACTATTATAACCGGTGGACCGGGATATATAAAGAATCATCATCCAGGGCACAACACTCCTGGCCACTTTTATAACCGGTGGACCGGGATATATAAAGAATCATCATCCAGGGCACAACGCTCCTAGCCACTATTATAACCGGTGGACTGGTACTCAATATCATAATCATCTGGGTCCGGCTCATTAATATTCCACTTTCAATAATAGTATCTTTCCTTTTCTTTAATGAGCACATCAATCATATTTATTTGCCTAGAACGGGAGATCCATAACCCAGAACACAAAGGTACACCGGTCGTACCGGTGCATGTCCGCTACTCAGTACCCTTCAACCACGAACCCAAGGACGCAAAGGTACCCTGGTCGTACTAGTGCATAAAGCTAACTCGGTACCCTACCGACAAGGACACCTAATCCATAAGTATGCATACCCCCTAACTAGGTCTGTAGAGCTAGAAATAGTAAGATATAGGGCCTAGCTGGGGCACAAAGGCACACCAGCAAATACCAGAATAATCGTGGACTAAACCACGTCCTTAGGGTAGCGACCCCTAAGGAGTCACCATTCCCGATCTCGAGGTCTTTCACTTTAAGTAATAGTGTCTTAATTAAAGTGATCACGAAAAGCACAATAATCCGATACTTATTCACTTTCAATCGTTCTGATATCATTAATAGTTTCTTATTCAGAAGATTATCCAGGATATCACAGAGAAACCATTAAGGCCATACTAATACTCCTACTTGGCTAATCAGCATTACTTGAATCATATTATAATGTTCCACAATTTCAAGGACATGTTAGGTACAAATTACTCCTTAACCCCTTACTTATATAATTGCTAAGTATCCATTCCTTACTCGCCAATTTACCATATTACCCTTTAGGTTACATAATTACCAAATTACCCTTTTGTCCAATTTAGATTACCAAATTGTCTCCTACACTTTGTAGATCACCCTCACCCCTCATAATTACTACACTTATCATATTTCCCATTTGGTTGGTTATATTACCAAATCTCCCTTCTCCTTTGTTATAATTACGAAATTGCCCTCGAGTTGGATAAATTACTAAATTACCCTCATTCATTGTCATGATTACTATTTTGCCCCTTTAGTTGGTTAAATAATTATCACTTTATCCCATAATTGGCTAAATCACCAAATTGCCCCTTTAGTTAGATAATTACTAAATTGCCCTTCTCCTTTATTAAAATGACCATAATGCCCTTTAATTGGTTAATTTACCAAATTACCCTTCTCTAGTATCATACTTATCCAATTGCCCTTCTACAATCATAATTTAATTACTAAATTATCTTTTGTCGTTATCATAATTACCAAGTTACCCCCTTACTCTCTAGTTTACCATAATATCCTTTTATTTACAAAATTACCCTTCTACCCCTTACTTTCAAATTACCATAATATCATTTTATTTACGAAAATTACCACCATACCCCTTTTACTTATAAAATTACCGTAACACCCCCTTTTTCTTTCCAAATTACTATCTTACCCTTTTACATCCAAAATTATCATTTGTATCTTTCCTTACCAAATTACCATTTTTCCCTTCTTTTCCAAAATTACCATATTAACCTTTTACTCACAAAATTACCATAATACCCCTCACTTACAAATTTACCGTGTCGCCATTCACTTATAAAATTTACCATATTACCACTTACTTACTATTTTGCCCCCTTTACTTTCAAAATTACCATATTGCCCTTTCACTTGAACAATTACTATAATGCCCTCCTTCATCCAAAATTGTTATTTTACCCCTACTTCCAAAATTAACATTCTTCCCTTTTCTCCAAAAATTACCATAATACCCTTCTTTCTCACACTTACAATTTTATCCTTTTACTTATGAATTATCATTTAACCCCTTTCTTTTTAAATTACTAAATTACCCTTTTACTTCTAAAATTACCGAAATACCCTTTTCACTTATAAGATTTCCACTCAACCCCTTTATTCACCATTTTTATGAATTTACCATCACTACATAAAATAATGATATTATTCTTTTCATCTAAGTCCACCAACTTGTCATTAATCAACATAATACTCATTAGCAACTACATACATTAGATCACATACTTCATAACCATAATTACTAGAATACCCTTAGACAATAATATCATTCATGCCTTAGCAACATAATACATCATAAACAAGAATTTAACATTTCCATCAACAATCAACCTTTTCCTTAATTATCATACCTACACATGGCACAAAGCTATCATGCATTTCCCATTTTCTTTCAATAAATGTCAACAACCATTTTTACATCATGCTTGGCTCACAAAACATACATAAAGTCATAATCAATTTCCTAATGTGCTACCATATGTTTCCATGCATTTAAGGGATGTTTAACGATTACCTTAATCCCGCAAAACATCAAATATTACCAAGCACAATTAGCAACTCAATACCTAAAAATAATATCCATCATAATTATGTTAGAAATAAGAATCCAAGCATAAGACTTTATAAATTTTAATTAATAAAATACTTAACATAAAATACCATTATACCTTAAAGATTAGCCAAGTAATTTTCAAACAAAAGTGGAGCTCACGCTGCATGAGCAGCGGGAGTTTCATGCAAACATGAGGGGTGGAAGGGTTCGAAGGGGGGTGAAGGAAGCAAAATCTATTATTTTCGGGTTAGGGTATTTAGGCTAGAAAAGAAGGTGGTTGGGGGAGGTTTCAAGGCAAGGGAAGGATGTAGAGGTGGAGAGGGGGTGTAAGAGGTGGTTGGGGACGTGTTGATGGTGGCTAATGGTGGCGGAGGCGGCGGCAGCAAGGCTGCGAAGGTGGCGGTCGAAGTGGGGTTTCGAGGTGCAGGCTAGCGAGGAAGGAAAAGGAAGGGGAAAAACAAGGGCTTGAAGGTGGTGTTCTCGGTCAAAAGAGCATTGGGAGTGGTAGAGGGGGTTGTAGGGAGGAGATTGGTGGTCTGGGCGGCGGCAGAGACGGCCGGACGGCGGCGTTACAGGCGGCTGTCGAGAAGAGTGAAAATAGGGAGAAAAATAGAAGAAGGGAGAAAGAGGGCTGCGGGATGGGTATTGAGGTGGTGCAAGGTGGTAGTAGAAGGGTGCATGAGGTGGTTTAGGGGATGAGTGTGGCGGTTGGAGCGGCGGAGGGCGGCGGCGCATGAAACGAAGGGGAGAAGATGGAGGGGAGAAAATGGAGGGAAGAGGGTCAGGGAAGAAGGGTTTCAAAATAATGGGGCAGAGAAAGGTGGAGAAAAAGAAGAGGGAGAAGAGAGAGAGGGAGAGATAGGTGGCAAGTTGGCGGTTGCAGGCAGTCCGGCAGCAGCAAATAGGTCGGCAGCTGTTGCCGCCTGGGGAGAAGAAGAAGGAGGAAGGGAGGCTGCGAGCGTCCGGTCGGGGAAAGGAGGGGAAAAATCTAGTCGGTCGGGGAAAGAAGGAAAAGAAAAGTGGGGGGGCGGACCGGCTGGGTCAGGCACGCGGGAAAGGGACTGAGGGAGGAAGAGAAGGTGAGGTGGGCTGAGTGTGTTGGGCGGTGCGCGAGGGAGAAGAGGGAGGGAAGCAGGTCGGTGCGGGCGGCCCAACGCGCAAGGAGGGCTGGCCTGGCGAGGCAGCCCAAGGGAAAAGGGAAAAAAAAGAAAAAGGAAAAGATGAAAGAGGAAAAAGGGAAAAGAGGGATGAAAAAAATAGGAAAAGTAATTTAATTAAATTTATAAAATCATAAAATATAATATTCTTGGTAAATTATTTAATTTAATAATTTAATTTATTATAATATAATATTTTAGTTTAAAAAGGATAAAGTTGGTAAAATATTAGTTTGGAAAATTATTTAAATAAAACAATATGATAAATAGAAAAATATTTATTTTTAATTTATTAAATACTCTTATCCAAATTTACATACTCTAAAATCCAAAAAAATAATTAAAATAATACTTTTACAAGCTAATTTTATTTCAAATAAAGTTATTTATTAAAATATAGGTTTTTGAAATTTTTGGGGGATTACAAAACTATTGTTAGAAAAACAAGGGTGGTAGGCTAAGATGGATGAGTTGTGCAAGCATCCATTTTATTAGACTTATTACATATGATAAAATGGCTCGATTATATTAGGAAAAGAAAGTAAGAGATAAGGAATTCTTCCTACAACAAAAGACACATATCACCTATGTTAAATTGGGTGGTCATAATAATAAGTAATTTTATGATAGTGTAAGGAAGAATATCTAATAATAGAATCATTCATTTACTTAATGATTAGAACTTAGTTATTATAGGGGAGAATGTGATTCAAGATGAGGTTGTGAGGCTTTATAAAAGACTTCTAGGGTCTATAACTGATGAATTAAATCATATCAATTTAGAAGTGTGTAACATGGGACCAACTCTGACTTTGGAGCATCAAATAGCTTTAATGACTATGCCTACTACTAAAGAGGTTAGAGGGGCAGTATTTTTTATGGGTAACTTAAAATCCTCTAACCCTGATGGATTTAATCATTTCTTTTATAAGAAGACTTGTAATAAAATCGAAAGGGATATTGTTGATGATGTGATTGAATTTTGGAATACAAAAGGTTGTTGAGATAGCTTGATAACACTACCATCACTCTAATCCATAAGGTAATTGGCCCTAATAGAGTTAAAGAGTATACACCAATCACATGTTTCAATGTATTATACAAATTGTTTCTAAAGGTATTGACTGATAGATTGCAAAATGTGTGGCATTGTATAATTGTTGATTTTTAGGCTACATTTGTAAAAGGTAGTAATTTGGGAGATAATGTTTTAATGGCCACAAAATTGGTGAAACGTTATCAAAGAAAGCTTATTAGCCCTTGGCTAATGTTGAAAGTAGATATATAAATGGCATATGATTCTTTAGAATGGTCCTTTTTGAAATAAGTATTTTTTGAATTTGGTTTTCCTTACCATTTCCCACAATTAATTATGAAGTGTGTCACTACTATTTGGGTTTCATTTAATGTGAATAGTTCTTCAACAATACATCTTGCTTGTAAGAGGGGTTTTGGATAGGAAACTCATTATCTCCCTATATTTTTTGTCAATATTATGGAATATATTTATAAAGACATATATCAGCTATGGTTTATACCTAGTTTTGTTGGGAATCATGGATTTTAATAATTTAAGATCACTGAGCTTTGCTTTGCCAATGAACTACTGTTTTTCAGTAGAGGAGATGATCATTCGGCTAAATTGATGCATTTGCAAGTTGATCAACTATTAATAGAAGACAAATATTCAAGGTGATTGGTTGTGAACAAGGTACATTCCCATTTTCTTATATTAGGGTACCACTAGAAAAAAAATAGGTTAGAGATTTCACACTTTCAACCTTTAATTGACAATATAGTAGCTCGAATATAATTATAGACTAATGAGCATTTAAGTTACGCTAACTCATTAATTTAGTATAGTCTGGTATCCAAAAGTTAAGGTCTCACATTTTCATTCTACTCGGAGTTGTGATTAAACATGTTGAGGCAATGTGTCCTATGTACCTAAAGATAGAATTAATCACTCCTTTAAATACAACTTTAGTATCCTATTAATAGGTTTTTTTTACCTATTTAAGAAGGGGGATTGAAGTTGAAAATTTTATATTATTGGAATCTGACAACTATGGGTAAGAAGTCGTGGCAATTGATAAATTACAATGCGGTCTTATGGATATGTTGGTTGCATGGAAATTATATCAAGGGTGATAATACGAGCAAGGTTCAAATTAAACCTCAACATCCATATATTTTTTAAGAATATTGCAGCTTAGATAGATTATGTTTGAAGTGGTACACCAAGATATATGTCTAAAGAAGGTATTTTACATATTAGTAATGTTTATGAGATGATTTGGCCTCGAGGAGATATTCAACCATTATATAGGTTGGTTTGGTTTCATATAGGATTGCCACAATAAAAATTCATATGTTTTCTTATTTGTAGAATGGCTCTATTTACTTGAGAAAGTCTTAGTCGTTGGGGGTTACAATTGATTCAAATTGTGGTATGTGTAATTAGGAACAAGAAGGTTTAGATCACTTATTTGTGCAGTGTTTGTTTTATTGGGAACTATAACATTGACTATAAAACTAGTTAGGTGTATGTTAACATTTTTAAACTTGGGAACATGATTTAACTTGGATCATTCAAAGGAAGCAACATAGAAGAAGAGAACGAGAAGCGTTGAGGATGATGATATATGCTAGTGTGTATATGGTTTGGCAGGAAAGGAATCAAGTTATTTTACGAGATAAAGTTCCATTTATGAAGAACATGGTTCGAGAGATTATTGTGCAAAGGACACTTATGGTGCATTATTAGCTAGTATAGATAGATTGGCTTAAATAGGTTTATGTTTGATTGAAATTCTGGATGTGCATATTGATCATTTTAGTATAAAATAAATATTATTAGTATTAAGATTAATGGTTTAAAATTAAAGGTCAATGATGATATGTTATAATGTCTTGTGTTTGCAGCCAACCATTGGAGAATTTTTCATATTTGTGTCACTTAATGAATCTTCATGTATGGCCTGCACCACTTTTATTTAATTTATAGTTATGGTAGGTAGAGCTAAATATAATGCAATTCAAATCATAAATTAAATGGAATTAGATCGTAAATTTACAATTTTATTTTTATTTACGATTTGTAAACTCATAGCTTAGTTTAATTTTTTTATATGATTTTTTTACAGTCTTAAAAATTAAATTACAACTTATAAATCACAAATGTGTGTGTGTGTGTAGAAACATACACATCATCAAGTGGGAAATCACTCAATATAGTCTATGTTGTAAGCATATATAATGATAATAAATCATTTGTTATAACCTAATTTTGCTCTTATATCCCTTAAAGTATTCATGTTTGCTTCTTCTTCTTCTTTTCTTTTTTCTTTTTTCTTTTTTGACATTTGCATAATTAAGTGGTTAGAGAGTTGCTTAAAAATATTTCATGATTTACAAATTTCTTGAATCATGCTTCAATCCATTTTTTCTTACAATTGCAAATATGACACATATATATAAACAATATGTGTATATATACAACCATATCTACATAAATATATAATACATTAGGTATTATCATACAAATAATACTTCTTAATCACAATTTATCATTTGGTGTTTATTAGTTCTAATTTTTTTTAAGAATTTAAAGTGATTTCAAGTTACGTAATTAATTTTTGATATTTAAGAAGCATAAGCTATAAACCAAACCCTATCGTACCATAAACCATTAATATAGTTTTGTTTGAATAGTTTAAAGGATAATTTTGTCTGGTGAGAGATTTTTTCAAAATGTAAAAATATAGTTTGCTATGATTTGATGTCCGAAGTAAATCATCTTCACCCTTACGTCAGCGGCTAGCAAAAAATTATTGTATTTGCTTTAAAAAAAGATCTAAATTATTGTATGGTTGAATCAATTGATGGGATCTAAGATATCAAAATCAATCGCATTCACATAATTAGGTGAAATATGAATATAACATGTAGATGTGATTAGTGATAAGAATTTAGATTCATTTGATTTAAAATTGTTTCTTGATTTATGGTTTCCATGAATTGAGCATAGGATAGAAAAGGTAGTGATGTATTATAATAATTATTACATTTTTTCATTTATTAGATTAACTAAAGGTTCTTTTTACAAAATTATATTCAATGGATAAGATTCACAATTTCATATCATAGATCTAGTTGGTCCTATTATGATGGCCAACAATCAATCCATGCATGGTACACTCATATGCACCTGGCAAGTATATATATATATATATATATATATATATATATATATATATATATATATATATATATATATATCTTTATAATAATAAATATCTAACAATGATAAAAACATATTATATAAATTTATTTATAATCCATTTAATAAAAATATATATTATTATCTTAAGAGAATTCACACATTTAAAAGTGTACTCTTGTAATAAAATATGTAAAAGATGTATTATAATACCTCATCCTAAAATTCTTTAAAATGTATTTAAAAGTTATGTTGATGTAAAATAAAATGTATTTGATTTTGCAAAAGGGTTTGGACTTTAGGTAAAAATGTGAATTTTAAGAGTACTAATTGATCGATACGACAAGGGACTTGCACTTATATTTTTAAGATAACTAGTCAACTAGTTGTCCAGACCAATTGATTGGTTATGATGTGATTACATATCATTTTCTATTTTTTCTTTGATTCTTTTCCTAATATATATGATGACTTCTAATTAGAGTCTCTTTGAGATAATAAACATACTTTGGTGCTTGGGAAATATTTTTATATTATTTATATCATTCTGCAATTTTATTTAGCTAAACAAATCCTCCAAAAGAACTTCTTAAAATACTTTCTCACCAACTCTCTCTCTCTTTCCCTCATTTCCCTCTCCCCTCAATTGTCTGACTTATGTGTGCCAGCCATGTTGTTTCCTTTTCCACTCTACCTTGCCCCTGCCATAGGCTGATTTCATTTTGACTCCCACATGATTCATCATTTTCACCCCTTACACCTTATACTTTACACTCAACCAAGTTCAACACACACACACACTCTCTCCTTTACCCTTTGATATGTTGAACACCATCATTTCTAATCTTCATATCTTATTCACTTTAACCTTAGCCTTAAACATTTGCTTTCCCATCTCTCTCTTTTTCCTTGGTTTACCTTTCTAGGTGTTGAACATTCCCCTTCTTCCCTTTTTCTTTTTTCCTTTTTTTTTTGGAAATCAAGATCTTGGCCTTAATTTCTTAGCTAAAGTATCTCTTTCCTTCTTTTAATCTTTGGTTTAATTCTTTATTAATTTCCTTAACCAAAGGAGGATTAAAACGAAAGAAAGGTTGAAGATCCTTGACCCATTATCTCCTCTTGGAAACCCTTATCTTGAGAGAAGGTTGAGATCATCCTTATTATCTTATTTTTCCCATTTTAATTTGGTTTTTCGATGATTTTTTCTAATTTTGATTCTTGATTGTTAGAGTAAGCAATTGTTTTGGTAGAATCCATTAAGGTAAGATTAATTGATCTTGCTAGAAACTCTTGCTTGAAGGTAAGACAATTTTATCTTTAATACGACTAAGAGTTGTTATTGATTGTGGTTTCATGTTCTTTATGTGTTTTGATAAATGAACTTATTAACTTATCTATTTATCTCATAATACTATTAGGTTGCATGCATAAATAAATTTTTATATTAGAATTAGCATATTTGAGTTGGGATACTGTTTTGTTTTCTAATTTCATTGTAGGTACGTCATATTGGAGAAAAATGATTTAAAATGGATTAAAGAAATGTGCAAATTAGTCTCAAAGAAAAATGGTTAGAGCTGTGAAAAGAAGGAATAAAAGAAATTTGCAGAACCCCGTGTCATTAAAAAGTACACCCGTGCTTTTTCCTGATAAAAAAGAAATGTATTGGCGGGTTGTATTTAAAAGCATACTAGAGCTTTTCCATAATAGAGTTTGTAGCATTTATCTGTGAAAGAAATAAAAAGAAGATACATTATATCTTGATGACAGATAGTTCATTTTGGAAATAAGGTTTTCACTCTCTTCCATATTCATTATCAAGGTTTTGTACGTAGAGAGAAAAATACATATTTGCTATCAAAATTTAATTTTAAAGCTTTGTAATCATTCGAATTCGGCAATCGACCTATCATATCTTCAACACAACCATTCTATCTTCTAATCTATTATCCTTTTTATTTCATATATGTATAATGTATCTATTATGTTTATTAATTCAACTTTGTGTAAGTAATTTCTATATCTAGAATTGAATTAAGTCTAATTTGGTAACAAATTGATGAAATGATTTGATTATGTATGTGAATTGCTCGATTTCATCATCTAATTGCTATAGCATTAATTTCTATTGAATTGATAGATCGCCAATTTAATTAGACGTGGGAAATCAATCGGAGAACCAAAAGTTGAAGATTAATACTAGAAATTAGAAATTGAACAAGAAATCACAAAAGTAAACTAGAGTTGCTTGGGAAATCAATTAAATATGCATGAAAATGGATTATTAGGCTATATTAAATATGACTATTAAGCCTTGAAAGAGATTATTAGTTAATTTTGTCGTGTTCTTCCTTACGAACAGAGTAATCTTTTTAATAAGTGATTAATTTATTTGTTCACCCTCAAATTACGACCAAAATTTAATCCTAAGCCTCATTTATTTTATGTACTCCTTTGATTATTCCTTATTATTCTTGATTGTTTATGTAATTATCACTTGCTCTTTGACCCACTTGATCTAAATAATCTTAATTGGTGAAAATTCAGTACTTAACAACAAGTCTATAAAAACGACTTTGACATGCTACAACGAGTCCAAGCACTTGCGGATTTTTAATTGTTAAAATTAGCTCTTTTAATTGTTTGACTAAACTAGATTTTTTTTTTCTTTTGAGATTGAAAGGGCTTTGTTGGCTATCAGAAAGTGGGTACGAAAAATAAAGGAAATTGTGAAAAACAATACCACTATGAAAAACTAAGAAAATGAGGCTACCAAAATTGATCTTTGAAGGAGTTTACTTCACCAACATTTCATGGAACGTAATCGAGCATCATCGGGACTAATATAGCTACCACAACTTTGAGCTCAAGATTTTGCTTCTTCCTATGGTCTAGCATAACTAATTTGGTGGTACTCCAATGGAAGATCCTAATGTACACATCTCAATCCTCCTATAGTATTGTGATACTTAGGAGATGAATGGAGTATCATACGACACTATCAAGCTAAGTTTGTTCCCTTTCTAATTACCAAACAAGGCCAAGGCTTGGTTGTAATCACTCTTATTAGGATCCATCACTACATGTATATGCTATTTTGAATCCTTGATTTTGGGCATGTGGTATGATTATATTTTTGGAATTTAGGACATGTTTTAGCTATTTTGGTCTTAAGCATGAATTTGGTGAGTTAAGTATGAATATGATGTATATTGGTTATCTATCTTGAATCTAAGTGTTTTTAAGTGTTGAACATGTATTTATGTGTTTTTTTATGACATAGGAGCATGCTAGTTTTACTTGGGAAGAGTATGTGAATTTACTCAAACACCTAGCTCTCATTCTCTAGCTCCTACCTCTTCTTAAATCCCTATCTACCCTCTATGCTACAACCCTTACACCCTTTCGAGCCCACTACCCATCCTCAATCGCCAATCTAAATGCACCACATGGTCACTTGGAGCAAAGTTGGCTTGGTCACACCCAAACACATATTCAACCTTAACACCACCATTATCTCTCCCTATCCAAAAAACTATCGTTAAGCCCTTAAAGATCCCTAATGAAAACTATGTTATCTTAGATGAGTGCACTACTTTGATGAAAAATAAGACATAAGATCTAGTTCTACGTCCTCCAAGTGCTAACAGTATCATAGGAAAATGGCTCTACTAGCACAAATTTCATTATAATGGGTCCCTCTCACATCACAAGGCTTAATGGGTTGTAAGAGGCTTCTCTTAACAACCGAATATTAATTTTCATAGCAATTTTAGTACAGTCGTCAAACTAGCAACCATTCAAACAATACTCAGTTCAACTCTCTCGGGATTGGCACATTCATGAGCTTGATGTAAAAAAATGTGCTCCTTCATGGAACCCTTCAAGAAATAGTGTATTGCTAACAATCACCTAGATTTGTTAACCCATCACATCCTAATTATGTGTGCCGACTCAATAAGGCTTTGTATAATCTCAAACAAGCCCTTTGGGCATGGTACCAGTGATTTGTTTCTTCTAGTGCCACCCTTGGCTTCTTTGATTACAAGTTTAACACCTATTGTTTATATTTCACCAAGTTTCAGATACTCTGTACCTCTTTCTATATGTTGATGACATCATTCTTATTGCTTCTTCATCACACTTGTCGTGAGGTACTATTTCCTATCTCAATACTAAGTTTTCCATGAATAACTTGGGCAACCTACTCTGTTTCCTTGAAATATCAATCACTAACAAAGCCATTCTTGAGCGTGTTGGCATGCATATTACAGTCCTTGCACCACTCCAATTGTGATACCTTAGATTATATCTAATCATAATCCTAGGTAATTGATATTTTTATCTTACCCTAATTGATTAATCCTAAATCTAAATATAAATCCTAATCATAATTCTAGGCCATTAATCATTTAACCTAACCCTAACCCTAACCCCAACCCCAAATGATTGATAAAATAATTTTACTTTAATTTTCTAATATTAAATTTAAACCTAATTCTCATCCTAATCCTATTTTTTCCATTTTCCTTTTCATTCCACTTTTTCTCTTTTCTTTCCTCTTTTTCTTTTTACTTTTTTCTTCCCCCCGTCCCAATCTCTTTTCAACTTCTCTCCCATGGCTCCCTTCCTTTTTCCCTTCCAATCCCTACACTACCATACACCTACCTCCCTACACTGCCCTCCATCAACCCTAGCAACCCATCTAGCCATGCCATGTCCCTTTTTTCCTATCTCGTGTGAAATGCCCAAGCCATGACCCGAGCCTTACACCATTCAATCATTCCCATTTTGCATGCCTCACCCCCTTGCTTCTATAAATACCTATCCTCTCCACCCCTTACTACATTTTAAAACTCCCCCAGACCTCCCTCTTCCCTCCCTCAACCCCTCTATCCTTGGTTTATCATTCATCCGCCATTTTTTCCCTTGAAGCTTTACGTAACTTACCACTCCTTGTCCAACTTTGTCCTTAGTAGTATCAAACTCCCACACAAAACATACCCAAGCTACATCAAGAACCCACGCAACAACCCCCTTAGTCACATCATTCGGTCATGTAGCCTTCAACCATTTGCCAACTTTCTTCTCCAATACATGTTAATTGTGATTTCGTTTGGATCTCTCTAAATCCATGTTAATTCCGCAATACATGTTGTCAAATAAGGTGTTAAATGGTGCATGAGGAATGACAAAACTATCAAATTTTGGGTTGAATAGTGGATATGTGACAAACTACTCAGATGTAGATGTTCTGAGGTATTTAGAAGGGAAGTTCTTAACACTGACCACAGGCTCTAGTTTTCCCTTGCAAGAACTAAATGGACAATCAAAGCTTGGAATGCCCATGGAGTGCTAAAAGCTTTACAAGAGTGGTAGAAGATGGCTACTAGCTAAACTCGTACCTCTCCAGATACAATCAATTTGAACACTGATGTTTGTTCTAATAAAGCAAATCATAGAGATGGGGTTGGGGGCATCTTTCAAAATTTAGAGTAAATTCGGCTTTGTAGTCTCACTACACCCTAGAAATGCTTCAACAACTCATGTTGAATTGTGGCAGAGGATGGCAATTAGCTGGACTAGTACCCCTCCAAATACAATTAATTTGAACAATGATGGTTGTTCTAACAATGCAACTATTAGACATGGGGTTGGTGGCATCTTTTATAATTTGGAGTAAATTCAGCTTTGTGGTCTCACTGCAACCTAAAAATGCATCAATAACTTGTGCAAAATTGTGTACTTTAAGGTAGGGGATCAAGCTAGCGAAGGATGGATTTTTAAGAAACTAATTTTGGAAACCAACTCTCGGATACTAGTGCACTACATGCAGCAACAGGACCAGAGAAGTCTTCCTCTAAACAGGCTACTCCATAATCACAAAAGACCCTTACGTTCTAAATCTACATTCATAATTCGACATGTCTACCAAGACGTAAACCTTTATGCTCATAAGTTGGCCAATATGGCTCATCCTACCATGTTGAAAACATCATTCACACAGCTTCCCAACATATGTATCTAATTTATTATTTCATAATGAAATAGGTCCATCCACCAACCAATGTTGCTATAGGTACTAGGGTCATTTGTCATCCACTTTTTTTCAAAACGAATATATGGTTTTACCATCTTTTCTCCTTCCAAGTGAAATTTGGGTATAGCTAGCTTAAAACTTACACTACTTATGTTCCTCCGGCCTTTCTAATGATCCAGACACCACCCACAATAGCAGCAATAATATTAACATACCTTAAGCTAAGCATCTTATTAACGAAATACATGAACCTAACATGTTTATTATCTTGATATAATTTTACTAGCAATAGCAATTCATTTCCCAACACTTTATACATATATAAGTACAAAAGTCAGCCACATGCATGCCATCTAAGGTGCATCTCTTTACACAAGTAAAGAATTTTTGTAAGTAGTTGTGGTGGCACATTTGTTGGAAGTACCTTAACTTTGGGTTTAGCCGGTGCACTTCCCTTAGATGGAGAGAGGCAGGAGCAGCTGCATTTACTTTTGGGATGTAGCTGCTGGTGGCAAGATGATTAAACCCCTCAAACTGTGGAGTTTTTATCTCCACGATGTAATGTTGATAGTGAAAGTTAGCAGTGAGTTATATAGAATAAAGAATTGAATTACTTTTTCTCAACTAGGTGCAGCTCACAGAACAGCA
The DNA here is from genome assembly GCA_039764185.1 of Tamarix austromongolica. Classification (NCBI taxonomy): domain Eukaryota; kingdom Viridiplantae; phylum Streptophyta; class Magnoliopsida; order Caryophyllales; family Tamaricaceae; genus Tamarix; species Tamarix austromongolica. The sequence goes on along the minus strand of CM077814.1, from coordinate 78,204,918 downwards.
TTTGAAAAACACTTCTCCACATGGAAGGAGACGGTATATCATATGAATGACGTTTACATGCTAAAACTGTTTCAAACGGTTAGGCAGATGGAAGAATTTCCAAAGCAACTTCCTTGAGGGATGGCATGGTGTCTTGTTGGTGCACACACTTGTACTTACTGCCTAGCCTTCTCATAACCTTCCAAGGTCCTGGATAACATCTGAAATATTCACTTATGTTGTTAACTCTTCATATGCAACTTAACAAATGTAACGATGGTATCGAGTTCCCATTTTATCAAAATAAAACAAAGATCAAACATTAAGAAAATCCGCATTTAACATATAGTAGATGGTTTAGTGCCTAAATATTAACATGAACAAATAAGCATCTAAGAGATAATGCTCACCTGAAAAGCGTACCACCATCTCGTCCTTTGAAATTGTGAATGTAATATACACTCTCCATCTTTGGGAATAGAGTCTTGGAAAGTGCAGACAACTTAGGATAGAAAAATGATGGATAATCTAGAATCAACTTAAGGACAAGCTCTTGGGTATTAAGAGATGGACAAGAAACAGCAGGATGGTAGATTTTTTTTCCATCTTCTATTTAAGCAAAGATTCGGCTGTAAAAAATTTCTCTCAATATCAGATGAGGCATGCTCTCGGCAAGGGTACTAATCCATGAAAAAAGACAAGTTAGCAGAAAGCAAATGAGCCATCCTTCATATTGAAAGCACAAATACAACACTTTATAGAACCAGTGTGTGAGGCTTCAAACAATGAGAGCCATAGAGAGGGCTACATGCCAGCTCCTGTATTTGCATATATCAGGGTATGCAAATGTTGGAAAAATAACTATATGTTAACGAGGATACAACCAGATCTGATCCGGTCAAGTTCTCCATTAAAGATAATTAACTTCCTCTCTGTATTCTCTACTGCTTCTTTGTAAAGTTCTTCCACTACAAGCATCTCTAGAAGCAAAAACAAATGGCACTGCATTAGATTACTAATTAAATCACCCACTATTAAAACTAGGGGACTTTGGGGGGCAACCATTCACGTTGAAATAGGGATAGGCAACAAGGAATAGCTCATCTTCTGGTTTCACTCGATCCACCATTCTGACTTTTGTGACAAAGCCAAAGTCCTCAAACAGTGAAGGTTTTGTCAAGTAGTCTAACTTGAATGAAACCCCCTCAAAAACAGATTGCCTTGCAAATTTAACTTCATTTGCCTCTGGAAAAAACTGAAATGGAGAAGATTGAAGAGTTTAAAACGCAGAAAAAAGGGATAAGAAAAATAAGAAATGAAAATGCAAATGAAACAAAAACTATAGAGCTGAAGTATTTGGCAGTGCTAAGGCTTTTGTTGTATGCAGCAGAAAATTTTCCCTATGTTTGCTTGAATTTTAACATCATACATACCTAAGTCTGAGCCATCTTGGGTTAATTTAATTCTCTGTTCCCTTTATGACCTTCAATCTCCCATGATCACTGTGATGCAATTCTAGTAAGCTCTAAAAGGTTGACATTGACAAGTAAAAGGACCAAATCTGGTCAGTTGACCTTCAAAATATTACACATACCATGTTAAAGATGGCACTCACTCAAATCTTGGTTTGACCAATTAAAACTTATAAATCTCCCATATTTTGATTTCGTGTCTTTTCCTTGTAGTGAACGATATCAGACCAATATCAACCTGCAGCATAAGTTTTCCTTTTAAATTTTTCCTCTTATTTACCACATTACTACTAACCTTTCGCAAGTCATACCCCATACTTTCCGAGAGTAGAAATCTCAGCTGAGGCCACAAACAAGTTTTTCAAGTCCATTCTCACCTTTGTTTTTTTTTTATAATCGGGTCACTACTTATAGAGAGGACGATGATGAACATCTAAAACTTTCTAGCACCTCTAATGCGTAACATGAAGAGGTTGGCAGCTTTAGGCTAACCGCGGGTGCTACTATTTCTGACATATATTGAACTAACTTCCCGTCTCTAGATCAACTCACGAGAGTCATAACTAGAATTCAAGAAAGGAAACATGTATGATTTATGGGTTCATACGCAATGGAAATCATAATATTATAGTCGGAAATGAGGAGATATATACATACAAGAACACGTAAACAAGCAACCGTTATTTTTATGGCATGGCATGCCATGCACTTAGGATATGCAGACACATACTATCCTGGTCCGTCTAGCTTTCTCTGGTACTATTAAGCGGTCACAAAACTCACGGATCAACTGCATGCTCTCGGTCATTTCTATACCACCTTCACCGTCACCTGATGAAGTGAGATAGTCATAGTTAGGCACCGGACCTTCTGTAACTAATGATTGATGAACTTCTAAGAAGCAAGATTTGGAGCTATATATAAAGAACCTGGAACAGACTGTAATCCAGCAGTAGGAAATTCAATCTCCTGCACAGGAAAGAAAGTCATGTCAGTGCGGCATAACACAGATCGCCTTAATTGATAAGCACACACAAAAAATGCATCACTAACCATCAATTGTATTTTGTCGTTCAAAGCTGATTCAGTTGCTTCTTTTGCCTGTGATCAAGACCACGTAAGAGAGAGCAAACGGAGAAAGAAATAAGTAATAGAACTATTACTGATCGATATCAATAGCTTCAACCATATCTAATGAAGCTCAACTCAAAAGGCCACGATAGATATCATTAGGAGAAAGCAGAAGAAAAATTGGAAAAATTACTTGCTGCAGAAGCTGAGAATAATCTCTAGGAAACGACACATCGAAATCGACAGAGACATTTGCGTCCCGGTTCGAGATCGAATTAGTAACCAAATTGAGATTTCTACGCCATATTAAAGGAGAAATTCGTTGTTCTGTGAGAGCTCCAAATATCTTGCAACCAGTAGACTACAATTACGTTGCAGAGAGAATTTATCAGTCGGAAGCTGGCTGCAATAATTGCTGCAAGTGCCAGAGAGCACAGAATAATATAGGGAAAAAGGAGAGCCACAGATAAGACTGAAATAGCACCTTCCATTTCCTCTGCGGACGAGAAAGGCTATTCATAGACAGGGAGGAAGTGAGACCGGAGATGCTGGATAACGGCAATGTTGATGCCTCTGCTCGTCCGGAAATGAGAGACTGAAGGGGTGACCATGGAGTATGGAGTGCGAGGGGTATCATGGCGAGTGGCTGTCATGCCGCGAACCCTCGTCCTTCCCATTTTATTTCAGATTTTTTAAATAAGGCCGAGTTCTACTTAGCCTTTATTTATTTATTTATTTCCGTATTTGAATATTATTTTATCTTACCTGACCTAATTTGATTTAATTTTATTGACGTTGTTTAATCTCATATGATTATTAATATCATTATTACGAATGACATTAATTATAATTATAAATAAATCAATTATCATAAATATTAAATATTTAATAAGTATTATTTATGTTATTAATTTCAAATTAATATTAATTATTATTTTCATTTATATTATTAAATAAAACATTTTCAGATTAATATTAATACTATTTGTTTTAATAATTACAATTATATGTATATTTTATTGTTATTATTATTATTAAATTGAGTATTATCATTATTATTAAATTATAATTAATACTTAATATTATTAGTAATATTATGAAGAATAATATGAATAATAATTATAACTAAATTTATATTAAAACATTATTTGTTTAATCCAAAAATATTTATTTTATTATTATTTATTTTTATATTATTTTATATTATCATTATATATTACTTTTTATAGTAGCAGACTAGCAATAGTAGTAGAAATAATAATAATCATAATTCTAAAAAATAAATAAATTTGTATTAATAATATTAATTATTTTATAAATATTATGCTTATTATTATTAAAGAAACATTAATAATATGAATTATTATCATTATCATAATATTAGGCTGATCTGCTATGATTTATATTGATTTGATCCGATTTGATAAGCCATAAAAATAAATTATGAAAAACAGAACCTATGTTTAGAAATTTTATTTTTGTTAGTGATTAAGATATTTATAATACGCTCGAAATCTTAAACTAAATGAAACTAAACCATAAACTAAATTGCACTAAACCATAATTTGTAGTTTAATTCAACTTACAATCTAGCATAATATCTACCAAATAACTATGCTACGGTTCTAGAAAATAAATTAAGGTTTGTAAGCTGCAAATTTATATATATATATATATATATATATATATATAACAATATTTTTAATAGAGATTCACTAATGTGCCCCAAATTTTAGAGAAATTACATGTTTCATCCATCCCTAAGAGTCTGTTTGGTTCATAAAAAATAAGAAGAAAAAGAAAATGAAAAGGAAAAAAATAAGAGAAATCAAATTTCTTTTACTCGTTTGGTTGTTGAAAATTTTTTGTAGAAAATATAATTCAGAAAAAGTATTTTTGATATTTGGTTTTACGGAAAGAAAAATTCGAAAAAATTTGATTATTATTGTTTAAATACTTTTATATATTTGATTAAAATTAAAATATTATATTAATACGTAAAAAATTTATAAATTTTTTAATGTCCGATCAGCTAGAAAACGTCTTATCATAATCCTAATATAAAAAATAAATGGTTCTAAGTTTGTAAATAAATAAATGCATCGTATCAACTAAATAGAATACTCTTCAAAATAAGTTCACAATGAGATATAACGTTACGATATATTTAAATCATTGTAACTTTCAGTTATATAGAATTTGATAAGTCAGTGTAAAATAAGGGACAATAGATAAATATTTTTAGTAATTTATTTCAATAAAAATTAAGGGACTATATATATATTAAGAAAATATTACTAGTAGTAATATTTACTACTTACTTTCGATAACCAAACAACACACAGTTAACTTTCGGTAAGAAATTTTGGAGAATAGGCAATCATATTCAGCGATATCCATATATCGGTTCGTGGCAGCTACAATCATACAATGAAATATTGGTACCGCAATTGAGTATCAGCCGTAATTTTGCAGTTTTTTAATCAGTCGCGACGCGAAATTCCAAAAATGCAGTCGTTTCAGAAAATCACATATTTATCGCCGCAATATCGGCAAAATTTCGGATATCAGCCGATGTCTTACCCATATTAGCCGATATTCACCGATATTTACCGATATTTGCGGATATTTTTTGTGTAAAAGAATTAAAAAATCACGCCGAGATAACCGCGACATATAAAATATCATTCGTGATACCTCGACGGCTCGACCTTAACTGCGGTTTTATTGTATGGCTACAATTAAATAGTAGCAATATTTTTTAATTTTTTTTACATCTCCTCATTATTCAGTTATTATTATTAGTAATATTATTATGTTTTATTTTTTTTTGAATTTGGGCTAACATCAATTCTCCGAAATGAGTGTCGAGTATAGTTAGCTAAAATTTTCCTCACTAGTTTTTTATTTTCCTTGGGTTTGACGGAAAAAAATATACTAGTATAGCTTTCCTTTACTTTTTCTTTCTAATTTTCTTTCTTTATTACTTTTTATGCAACCAAACAACTGATTTCTATTTTCTATCTTATTTTCTTTCCTTTCCTCATGATTTTCCAAGAACCAAACAAAGCATAAGTTTCTTACGTCCATATATATAAACCTCTAAACATATGGAAAATTATATCATATATCCCTCTCCTATTTTTTCATCCAAAATTTGATAGTGTTAAATTCACATGTTATTCATAAACTACCCGCACCTAACATACTACTCCCAATATTTCCACCAAAATTCACCCGTTAAAAACCTTACTATAACCCCTTCACTCTTTAAGGATTTCACTTCTTCATCTTCCTCTTTAATCTCTTAGATCAGCATTGTTCTCGATTGCTAATTCCCTCCTTTTTATTTCTTGCCTTCACTTTAAAATCACTAGAGATAATCATTCAAGTTGGTTATTTTGAAGAAGAATGAAGTTGAAGTCTCCATTGTTTATATTTTTTGTTTAGAAAAGTGACGAAGGAGAACGTGATTGAAATTTATGTTATGCTGTCCAAGTAAGTGTATCTTTAAACTATATACTAATTGCCTATAGTTGTAAACACTTAGTTTTGATTAAGTAATTGTTTGTAGGGATGTAAACGGGACGGGTTCGAATCGAGTACCTTATATCTATACCCGAATCTGATTAAAAAAACCATATCCATATCCGTACTCGTACCCAAATGGATATTCACTAATATACTCATATCTGTACCCGACGAATATCCGTTACCTGATGGATAATCCATTTACCCAATAAATTATAAATAACCAATAAATAATTCGTTATCCAACGAGTACACTCGTTACCCATCACCCGTTTAAATTCTTAATTGTAAACTATTCTTATATAAAAAGTTAAGGGTAAAACAGTAAATATATAACTGATAAACGGATACGGATATGGGTATGGATACCCCTTATCTATATCCGTACCCGAATCCGCCGGATATTTTTAACCCCTACCTATATCTGTATCCATATTCGTTTATCATTACCCATATCCATATCCATCGGGTAAAATCCATCGAATTTCGGATATTATCAATCCATTTACATCCCTAGTTGTTTGGTGGGTTAGAGTTTTGATTCATGGAGTATAAAATTGTGGATGGGTCAATATTTCAAAATTACAAGAACTAAAAAACTCACATTTAGCTTAAACATCTATGCTTCCAAGTATTTAGTGTAATTACGTAGTTAATTAGTCTATATAAGATACTAATGTAGTTTATTTTCATAGAATTGTAATCTGTTGGTATATGTTTCATATACAAGATTATCTCATGCAAAATAGGCCAGCACGAACCTTAGAGAGCATAATATAGTCATTATTTTTTTATGAGAGATAATATATTTCTTAAAGGAGTAGGAGAGAAGTTGGGATATTTTCTTGAAAATTGTTAACAATGGTATATTGGTCATTTCATATGGTATAACTCATTTATGTGTCTTTATAAGTTTTTGAAAAACAAAGATATTTGGTGTAAGATGTGTTGAAAAATGTTCATTAAAGAAGATGAGAGAGGAGTTAGGGTGTTTTTATTTTTGGCTGTCAATAGATAGAGATATATTTTGTTATTTTTTTAATGATGTATTTCATTTATGCATTTTTATAAGTTATTTGAAAAAAAAGACTATCTTATGCAAAATGTAAACATTTATGGTCATTAGAGGGGTATTGGGGTTTTAATATTTTAACATGTGTAGTTTTGTCATTTTATAAGGAATCCATTATGATAAGGGTGCAAGTATTTGTTGGGGGATAGTTGTAAGGGTAATTTTGGTATTTTTGGGTGAATTTGGAGGAAAATGAGGTTAATATAATTAGTTATTACTAATTTGGGTAAGAAATAATTTGTTACTTTAGGCCAAAATACAACTTAGCTAACAATTTTGAAATTTGGATGGAAAGTTTACGGTAGGGGTGTAAGGTATAAATTTTTCTAACTGTGAGGTATATAAATGTAAAAAATTATGGGTTGGTCATATTGTATAAATTTTTCTAAATTCAAACGTATTTAAAGCAGTATTCTCCATTTCCAATGAAAAAATCCTTACATAAGATAGATTATGGATATCTATCTTATGTTAGGTATGGGGACAACTAAAATACCCCAAAACCCTAATTTTAGGAATTATGGCTAAATAAAAATTTATTAGAAAAATTAATTAAATAAATTATTTTATTAAAATAATGGGGGAATTAATTAAGGAAAAATAAGAAGAAAATAATAAATAAATTATTTAGGCAAAATTTGGACATTTTACTAATTAATATGGAAGTTATGGAAATTTACCAAAAATAACCAAATTAAGCTAAGAAGAAATTTAATTATTATTATTATTATTATTATTATTATTATTATTATTATTATTATTATTATTAAATATTCAAGGATATCCAAATACCTTAAACACCCCAACCAACCTATTTTTCTTCTTTTTTCCTTTTTCCTTTTTTTCTATTTTTTCCCTTCTTTTCTTTTTCTTTCTTCCTCCCCTTCCTCCTTTTTCTTTCTTCTTCCTTCCCCGAAATGGGCCAGCCCACCGACCTAATTCCCTTCCCCTCCCTTCCTCCTTCGGTGTCGCCCAGGCTCCCGCAACCACCCCCTTACCTGTCGCCCAACTGCCAGGCCGAGCCGCCCCTTTCCTTTTTCTTTTCCTTCCCCTAGACCGCATAGTCCACCGCTTTCCCTTTTCTTCTTCTTCCCACACGACCTGCACCCCGACCCTGCAACCTTACACCTTTCGGCAGCCACCTGCACCGTCTGGCCCTCTCCCGTTGCTTTCTTTCTCAAATTCGACCCCAACCAACCCTTTTCCCCTCTCCCAAGATCCCTGCCCCTTTCCATTTCCCTCGTCCCTTGACCTTACCTCTCTGCTATGGCAGCACCACCTCAACTGCCACCATCAGCCGGCATGCCTAACACCTGCACCTCTCTTGTCTTCTTCCCCTTGTCATCCCCCCCCCAATTTAGCCTATAAATACCCCCATAGGCAGCCATAATCGGGCCTTTGTTTTCGTAGCCTAGAATTCCCGATTTTGCGCCACCGCCCAAACAGCTCCATATTCCGCCACCGTCGACGATCTCCACTGCCAACGCCGCCCACCAAAACCTTCCCTGCACTTCCCTCTACAGAACTGAGTTACCCACCTCCCTTATCTTCCTCTACACGAGCCACCCCACCCGTGCAAAATCACTGTCCCAATCAATCCCTCCTCAACCCCTGCCGCCCTTCGCACCATCATCCGCCGCCAATTCCACCGCCACTAACGCCACCTCTACCCACCAAAACAACCAAGGGAGACTCCTCTACCTACCCACACCTCCCTTTCTCCCTTTCTCCCTATTCTTCTCCCTCATTTCTCCTCCTTCCACCACCTCCAATCCCCACATTCGTTGCCACCGCCGGTGCCACCACTATCCCTAGGTGGTTCTCTAACCTTCCCAACCCTTAAACCCATTTTATACAAGTATTAGTTATTTTAATAATATTAATGGTATTATTTACAATATTATCATCATCATCATCATCATCATCATCATTATTATTAATTCCATTATTATTATTATTATTATTATTATTATTATTATTATTACTTAACCTAACTTTATAAATATTTCTAACTAATGCTACTATTAACGAAAATCTACAATTTTAGTATTATTATGAGCATCCTTCTTCTTCTTCTTGTTATTATTACCATTATCATTGTCATTATTTTCTTGCTAATATTGTTAATACTAACTTTGTCCATTATCACTTTTATTTATTAATATAAATGTTTGGACCCTTATATTATTATTATCAGTTACTATTATTATTGTTACTGTTATTATTATTATGATTAATATTATTATTAGTATTATTATTATCATTATTATTATTATTATTATTATTATTATTATTATTATTATTGAAACCGAGATTTTCATGTTACCATTTTGTTACTATAGAAGAATAATACTCAACCTTAGTATTATTATTATTATTATTATTATTATTATTATTATTATTATTATTCAAATATTGCTAATATTATTCCTAATGCCTTTGTTACTAACATTATTACTATGGTATTATTATTAGTTATTACTATTATTAGTGTTATTATTTTGTTACTATTATTGTGACAAAAACATTCTAACGCTTCTATTATTATTATTCCAAATACAACTATTATCATTATTATCTTTAGCAATATTAGTACTTTATTGGTATTACTATTATTATTTTAACCCTAACACTATTATTAGCTTTAGCCTTAAAAATAATAGGGCTTCTATTTCTAGGAGCATTAGTATTACTATTATTATTACTATCACTATGTTGCTATAATTAGTATTAGTACTATCATTAGAATAAATAAGGCTATTAGGTTTAATAATATAAATATAGATATAAATATTAACATAGGCAAATCTTACTTCCCAAACGGATCCTCCTACATCTATATATAAACGCTGGTTTATCAAGAATACGCAAGAAAAGCACTTCGAATTATTGATTTCTCGCCAGAGATGGCTTAGAACCAATAGTTCATTATCTAATGGATCTTTCCGTTCTAATACTCTATCCGAGAGTTATTAGTATTTATCAAATATGTTCCTATCTAACGGAAGGCTATTGGATCAAATGAAAAAGACATTCTAATATATTTTGACTCGTAATATCTAGTAGGCTAACTTGAGGATAAAACCCTAGTTTTCACTTGTAAAGCTACCTTTAATAATAGTAACCCTAATCTTAAACTAAAAAGAGAAATAATAGTATTTTTGGTAGGAGGGAAACTAATCCTTAGTTTTTCCCTCTTATAGGTGAATCAAGCTAAAACCCTAAGGAGGCGTAGGAACGTGCTCCAAGCCTAGTGTCGTTTTAGGTAAGGATGTAGCTAAGGCCCATGTGTGTTGTATGACTTGTATGCCTTGGATGTTATGTATCATGCTATGTCATGTATCGTATGATTTTCATTAACTTGTCTTATGTGTAGTGCATCTTGGAGTTGAGATATGTTTATGTGTTCCTTATGGCATGAGTATGATACGTATAGATGGTGATTATGATGTGATATGATATGACCCTTTAAGACATGCATGCTAGGATGATTGATAATGTGATATGGGAATGAAAGGATAAAAAGAAAGAAATGGGAAGTGAGTTGACTAAGGGGGATATGAGGTTGACTAAAATACCTCATGATCCATGAGAGGAAAATAAAGAGGAAGAGATGACCAAAAGGAAAAAGAGATGGGAACCATGCATGGGAATTCTAGGGTTTGTATGGGAACTTTGAGAGTTGCATAGGGTGGATAAAACTTGTCCGCGGATGATCTTTACATGAGAAAATTTTTTTTAGGGTGTAAATAAGTTAAGGGGAGAGTTGTGGAGTGATTGGAGACTTGGGACGAAAAATAGTACGTATGTTGGTGTAAGAGTATATAAAGGACTCGATTAGGGCTTTGAGAGGAAGCACTAATCTGGAAAAAATGTGGAATTAAAAACAATTAAGGGAGAGTGGAGTACAGGTTAAGAGTGGGAATTTTTTATATAAGGGGTGAGTATGGGTTCTATGGGAGAGAAGAGATTTTGGGAGAGAAGAGATTTTGGGTGAAAAGAGAGAGGTTACTTGTAGGAGAAGAAATGTAATAGGGTTAAAGTGGCCAACTAAGGTTTTTCGGTCACATGTGGAATCGAGGGGTAAAGCTATATAAATTGGGATTGGATCTAAATGAGATAAGGTGTGGGGCGATAAATGAAGTAATTTTAGTGTAAGTGAGAGAAATTTAGGCCATATAGGTCCAATTAGGGGTTTTAAGGGAAAACCTTAGAGGGTGATAGTAGGTGGAGTTTGATGTCATGTGGTGTTGGGCCTTAACCCACATCCTTAGGAGTTGGTTTTCATTTTGTATTAGTGTCAAGAGGAATGGATGTCGGGGCGTGATAAGGGACGCAGGAGTCTCAAGATATAGGATGGGGCCCCTTGAGAGGATAGAAGTAGAAGGTTGGTAACATGCATGTCAAGGGTGAAATGCTTATCGAATAAGATACGAATAAGATACTATCCATTTAAAGAGAAAGATTATTGAGCCGGTCCAGACCGGTCCATCGGCTAATAATAGTGGCCAGGAACCGGGGTGCCCTGCATGATCGGTCTACCAATGAATAATAGTGGCCAAGTGTATTTTGCCCTGCATGACCGTTCCACCAGCTATAGTAATTGGAGTTTCCTTGCTTAACAACCCGAACATAAGGATGATAAGACATGGGAAAGGCACAAAGTAATTATAGTGAAACACCATGTGAATTGGGGCTAGACAGATTGACCGGTGAATAATAGTAGCCAGAAGCATTTTGCCCTACATGACTAGTCCACCGGCGAATAATAGTGGCCAGGAGTATTTTACCCTGCATGACCGGTGCACTCACATGGATTGATAAAAACTATGATGTGAATCGACTATATTTACTAGAGATCTAAAGAATAAGCTTAACTGGACTATAGTCGGCCTTTATCCTTTGTATTACTATGAGCTGCCTATATGATCATGTCATGTATGCTATGTTGTATATTTTTGCATGTTGTCTTATTCAGTACATAGCGTACTAATCACCGGTTTTATGGGTGTTGCTCATTTCCACGAGCAGAAGACCCGTCTGAGTTTGTGCAGGTAGGAGACGATGTCTTCGATGCCTACAATGCCTACGAGGAATCGGGTGGGGCAATGCATTGAGTCTAGACCTGACCTGGGTGTAACACCCCCAAAATTCACTCCTGAAAAAAAAATTTTTTGAAAGGATAAAGCGGAAGCTAGGAGAGAATTTGGGGAATGCTACCGCCACATCTAACACAAGATAAATGTCCACCATCTATCTTATGCTAGATGCAAGGCTAAAACCTGTCAAATAAAACTTTAAACATCAATGCCGTAAGGATAACTCCCACAAGGAGATATCCACAAGCAGATGGCAAGTGAATCAATTCACTAAATAAAATCATCGCTGAATTGATCAGCGGAAACCTGTGAAATAAACCCGAATTTTAAAAGCTTATCAGAGTACGATAAATTAAAAGTTAATTACAATACCCTTGAATTTTAAATACAATACTTGAGAATTCCAAATACAAATACAGTTAAATAAGACAAATCCCGATATATCAAATTCCGGATTGCCTACTCTCTCAAGCCAAGTCTTCCACCCAAAACAATATCTGAACTCAAACCTGCACAAGAAGTCTGCTCCCCACCATCAGTGGATCATCACAGGACCCATTCAATCAAGGTAGCATCAGTACGGGTCCGGTACTGAGTAAATCAATACTACCAAACTCATGGAAGGAAGCATAAAACACATAAGATACAAGCGTACAAGAAATCACGATAGCATGCTAAGTAACACCAATCTAACAATCCAATGATAATCATTATTACATCTAATTTTATTTATTTACGATGAGTTCAGGGACCCCACTATTCTTAAACCGGTGGAACGGTCTGAAGCACCTCTCGGGGACAACACACCCGAGCCACTATTATCATCCGGTGGAACGGATCCTACACCTCTCAGGGCAAAACGCTCCTGAGCCACTATTCTGAACCGGTGGAACGGCTTGAAGCACCTCTCGGGGACAACACACCCGAGCCACTATTATCATCCGGTGGAACGGATCCTACACCTGGTCCAGACTCACGTAATCTTCCACTTTAAATAATTAGTGTCTTATTCATTACTTAATTCATATCATATTCTTATTCACGATGAGTATAGGGCCCACTATTCTTAATCCGGTGGAACGGACTGAAGCACCTCTCAGGGACAAGTCACCTGAGCCACTATTATCGTCTGGTGGAACGGACTCTACACCTCTCAGGGCAAAACGCTCCTGAGCCACTATTCTGAACCGGTGGAACGGCTTGAAGCACCTCTCGGGGACAACACACCCGAGCCACTATTATCGTCCGGTGGAACGGACCCTACACCTCGGCCCAACTCGCGTGATCTTTCACTTTAAGTTATTAGTATCTTATTCAAGGATTTTAACCGACCATAAATCAGGCCCACATGAATAATTCTTTGACATAAGGATACAGCATAGAGTATCAAATAGTTTCAAATCCATACTCAACCATTCACATACTCAAATACATACCATATTCAACGTCATACTAACATACATTGGTATTAGGGCTATGAACTCATACATACATAAAATTTCCACACAGAAAACAGCATACACTGGACAGGATTAAATGATCAATAAGCATAGTCATCACCCTCCACTCGGAACAAAAATACATCCAGATTCTACCATAAGTAAAGGTAAGTAATGACTTACCTCGATCCGAAGCTAGTTAAGCAAATTGAGAAAGAGGGAGAGCTATCGAAAGCTCGACAATCCACAAGAAAGTTTTCCTAGATCGCCGATAGAAATCGGAACTAGGTTAGAAACTATCTTATCAATTAATAATTCACATATTCAAATTAAATAAACACAAACGAACACAAACGATCTTTCTTGGGAAATGCGTCCAAAACTTAGGACTCAAGACCATAGCTCTATTAAGATTAAGATCAAAATATAAATCAAATGATTTAAAACTCAAAGACAGAAATCGATTAGATAAAAGACACACCGCACAATCAATTTTATAAAACCATCCCCGAAGATTAGGGTTTTTAATCCCTAAACTACGAATCGACCAAATCACTTCGATTACCTCAAATTAATAGTTTTCAAACACAATTAAACTAATTTTAGATAAATCTAGATAATTAATTTCAACAAAACAATATTCCGATTAACCAATTCAAGATGATCCGTTTTCAAAATTAGGGTTTTAAAGCCCACGACACAAACTCAGGTAATTCAAATCAATTAATTCCAATTAAAGGTATTAGAAAGCAATTAGGATCATTTCAACTATTTCTACAAATTTAATTTTAGAAAAACAATTATACAAATAACCAATTTCATAATCTCACTTGAAATCTAGGGTTTTAGGCCCGAAAATGCGATTCGGTTGAATTCTATTAATTTAATTAAATTGAATGTTTAGAAATGCAATTAAACACATTTTATAACATATCAAATAATCAATTGATCAAAACCGCTAAAAGAAATACCCAATTTAGCACAATTAGGGTTTTTGAGCCCGGAACGCAAATCCGATAAATTCTTGCTAAAATATATAAATTGACGGTTCGAAAATGTAATTAAATATATTCTAATGTAAATTATATAGTCAATTGAATAAAACAACACGATTACATAATCCGATTTAGTCCCGTAAGAGTTTTGACCTAAAAATCCAATTCCGATTAATTACGTACCATTTTCCCAAATCAACACTTCCGATATGAAATTTAATACATTTCAAACGATATTGTAAAATCAATTGAGCGGAACGACTCAATTACGCAACCCAATTTCAATACACACGAATTTTGACCTAGAAATCAAATTCCGATTGATTCCGCATAAATTTCTCAAATTGACGGTTCCAACATAAAATTAAATACATTTAAAAACATATTGTATAATCAATTTATCCAAAATCGCCAAATTGGTCGGATCCGAAAAATTTGGGCATAACCCGGCCTAAAATTCAATTTCTCAAATTTTCAACACAAACCATACAATTTACATATCCAAATCAATCTTACAGCACATATATACATAATACAACAATTAATTTAGCTTATCACAAGCTAAATCACACTCAATTAATCAAATTAATATTAGGGTTTTCGGATATTTATACCAAACGAAAATCAACGAAATCGGAGCAAAGGAAGGCTGGATAAGCTTGGTCGGGGACCGGGGGTGGCTCGCCGGTGGTCGGGAGATGTCGACGGTGGCCGGGCGGTGGCGGCGCAGCCTGCGTTTGCTGCTCGTCGCTGTTGCAGCGCGCGGTTGCTGCCGCCTTCTTCGGCTGCTGTGCGTGGCTGCTGAGCGCGGCTGGTGGCGGTCAGTCGCGTCGCCCGTTGTGGCCCGCGGTGGCTGGCGAGCGATCGACGAAGGAGGAGCAGGGAGGAGGAGGTCGGGGCTGGGGTTTCTGGCGCAGAAAACAGGGAGCACGGGAAGGAGAGAAGAGAAGAGAAGAGAAAGAGAAGAAGAGAAAAGGAAAAGAAGAGGGGGGGTCGGGCACCGGTCGGGTAGGGCTCGGGTTTTTTTTTTTTTTTTATAAATACACATATAAAATAAATACTAAAAGTATAAAATTATTAATGGAATATTTTATCTAAAATTCATTAAACAAAAATTATTTAATAAGATTCCGAAAGCTTAAAATTAATAAAAAGCTATATAAAGAATTTCGGAAACATTTTCGGAAAAACTTACCAACGAACATAAAAATTTGTATTATTTACGGAAATATATTATAAGACCTCGAAATAATATTTAAAAGCATAAAAGTAAATATTTAAATTAAATTCTAATAAACCGAGACTAATTTAAATAATTCCCGAAATCGATTTTCCGTAAACCAAAAATCGTAAAACGGAAGAAAATTAATTCTGGAAAGAAATTCACAAATAAACTCCGAAAATCTTTTTAATTTAAAACTTCCCGAACATATTAACGATTTTTAAAAACGAATAAATTTAAAGTCGGAAATATTTTCTACGGATAAAATTATTAAAATAACTTTAACTATTTAAACCGAAATTTTATAATTTAAATAATATATTTCGTTAACGAAATATAACTCCAAAATAAAGTCGTAATCACACGACGAAGTTATAATCGAAAACGAATCTAAAATATTAAAATCAAAACACGAGAAAGAACGAAAATATATATTTTTAACCGAAAATCGAAATCATAAGAATATAATAAAATCATGGTCGTGAACGAATTCATCTAAAATGGTTCGCAACGACAACAATTAATTAAATTCAAATATGAATTCGAAAACGTCGATAAATCCATAAAACGAATCGAAATTAAAATAATTAAATATTTACATCAAATTACGCTAATAAAATCATTAGGCTTAATAAAATTAGGTTTCAAAATCCGGGGTATTACACTGGGGATCGAGAGTGACTCAGCCAGACTCTATTTTGCTTTTTACTTGACCATGTATCATTTTATTTTAGTTATGTGACACCTTACGGTATTTTATATTTTTGAAAAACTTTAGTCACTTACTCTTTGGGTTGTATTCTAAATCATACTCTAATATTTGTATGACTATGAGGGAGTCATATCATGGACTCTCATTGTTTTAGTAATGACTTGTGTTTGATGTTAACCCTGTTTAGTCTTAGCACTTAGTACTGGAACGGTGGGAGTGAACCAGTCTAGTACTAAGTGTGGCGGTAATGCCCCCTGAATTTATAGTTTTATTATTTCACTTCCGTTAAACTTTTTTATTTAAACAAAAATTTTCAATAGTAAATTTTGGGGGTGTTACAACAACACTCTTCATTCTTGTGTTTGCTTCCACACTATTTAGTATTTTAAACAATTTTTTTCAAGAGGAAAAATAAAAGTATTATAATTATACCATGGGATTATTTTTTTATGAATTACTTCATTCCACCGAATTATAATGGTGGTCATGAGTGTTTTTCCGTAGAAGGGTTGTATTCCATTCAAATAGATATTAATAGTGGTTTCCAATGCCTTTTCCCTATAGGGATTGTTATGTCATTATACTATTCCATCGGTTATAAATATTAGGATCATTAAACTCAAGTGACTAAGTAATTAGAAATATATGACCACCTAATATAGAACTCTAATATGGTTTTCTTTTGATCATGAACATATATGCATGTATAGTATCCATTTTTTCATATGGTTTATATGTGTTTTTCATACCTTATTTTTTGATGTGTATTGTTAACTAAGTTAGTAGTATATTGATCATCTTTTTATGGGTTTTCTCATTTTATGTCACTCTATTTCGTAGGTAATTGCTAAATTAATGGGTTTGATGTGAATGTCTATAGTGAGTGATTATTTGGGTTGGTATTAGTGTTTGGTTATCCGAATTTCTCTCTCTTTATGTGCAAAATTTTAGTCATATGTTTTCTATTATATCTATTCTCTTATTTCTTTTTTGTTATATTTTATCGTTGTGAGATCAAGTGATTCTCAGACCTGATCTCTAGGCATGCATCACATTTTAGACTTGCATACAAGTATACAACATAGATTGGGTGTAGGAAGTATGTTATCTACGTTGGATATGGCATGACAAACATTAGTTTATTATTATTTCCTTCAAAAAAAATTTGAGGTATTGCATAGGGTTGCTCTAGTTATCAAAAAAATGGGGATATCTTAGGCACCGCAACAACCCGATATTAATCATAGAACCACTTTAGTTATCACAACAACCAAGCTACTTTGGGTGCCTCAACAACTTGTAAAATAACTCTGATAAAGGTTCTAACTCTTGTGATCTTTTACTCCAATTATTAATTTCTTATTATCTAATTAATCTACACTTAAATTCCACACATGATTCACTTCCATTAATATAACATTTCCACTTTGATTCCACATAACACTTATCACTTAATATGTTACTTATCACTTTTTGCATAAAACATCACTTATCACTAAATTTATAACAACAATTTTGAAATTGTTTATCACTGAAAATATGCCAAAACACTTAGGATAATTTAACAAGATGCATAAAATATTAACAAGGACAAATAAAAAATTTTTTTAATGAAATGACTAAAATATCCTTAAGAAACCATAATTCACAATTAAGCTATAAAATCACCTATAGGATTCTTCACCTCACCAAACTTATCACAACACTCCAATATTTCATAATAAACATCAACAACCTAAAATAAGAATTAGAACCTATAGCACCTCAAAATTTACAACTAATTTTTTTTTTAAATTTTATAGAATCTAATCATAAAATAATCAAGTGCAACTGCTATACTTAATACAAGTCTGTTTTTGTACCTTTCTTATAACAAGTATAAGGCAAAACATTAGCAAGTTTAAATGAGATAACAAGAGGATAAGAGAAATTTTATAAATATAGATAAGAGTTTTGGAGATATACAACAAAACAGAACCATGGATCTAATAGTCCATAAGTTATCTGGATAAAAAACACTAACTACCAAATAACTAAGACTCTACACCTAACCTGACAAAAATAGTCACCTCCCCAAGAAGTGTATTAAAGTTGGCATTATCCTTGAGATGGTCATTAAAAACCTACACATCAAAAAAGGTCATCTAATTATGGAAATGATTAGCTCCCATAAAAAAGATGAGCAATACTTAGGTACTGAGTTAGACATGCAACATAGAAAGGAAAAAGGAAGAAATCTGACATGAACATTATCCTAGATATGTAGTGATCTAAGGGATAGGTTGGATTAAGGTTTCTTTATCATATAATCAATTATACTTAATTGAATAATTACTTTGATTTTAAGGGCTCCACTATTCTCATCCGATGGAATGGATACAACTTTAAGGGAAAAATGCACCTGACCACTATTGTTGTTTGGTGGAATGGATAGATATTAATGTCTTACCATGCGGATTACTTCTTATCTTTATTATATAAGGTACCAAAGGTATAGATTTATTCTAACAATTGATAATACCCAACACTTAGAGTGTATCAATAATAACACACTAAACATACTAATAAGGGATAAAGGCAAAACATAAGTTCAATTATTAAATATATAAAGGAATAGTTCACAAGGTAAAAGACCACAATACCCTAATAAACCCTAATTTCATAAATGCATCATAACTCCATCTATAAGCCTCTCTAACTCACCAAATTGAATATACTATCCCAAAATAATATTATAAATACCATACCTAAAAACCAAACCTTAAATTTAATATTTCACACTTAAAATACAGATACTACATTTTTTGTTATTATTCCCAATTTAAGCATTTTCTCATGAAATTATACCATATGTTATTCATAATTTATCTAGATAATTCAAAAAAAAAATAATTATCATATTTTAGTCCATATAATACTTATACAACACCAAAATTCTAGAATTAACCTAAAAGGATCAAATTATCCTTAGTTCACCTAAACATCTCTAAATTTATTATTTTCATAACTTGAATCATTCTTATCCAAAACCTAACATATTATATATCAAATTTGTTGTAAAAAAATCAAGGAACATAATGGCATGCTTATTTTCTATAAAACGAAAACCCACAAGAAGACCATTTTACCTTTAAGGTTGAGATTCTCCCATAATTTATAAAATTCTAAAAGTCTTCGAATCTTACTAATTTTACACACAACCACCTTTAAATTATTATTGTTATCTTAAAATTATAATTTTCTAAAATCAAATCATCCACAACAAATTCAAAGGCCACATGGCTAGGACCTCCCTTAGGCCTAAAACCTCCAAATTTTGATATTTTAACACATTACACCAATCACCATACTTAAACATAACTTAATATACTTAGAAATATAACATCATACATAATGCATGGTGGATAAAAATTGGGTTAAACTTAGGAAATTAAGTTGATGGCTACAAAAACCACTAAAAATGATAATGAAAGAGGGGAAGATAAGGAGAAGAATATATAAACTAAGTAACCCTTAGATCATATATTTGAATCTACCACTTAAGTAATGTATCACTTAAGATAAAAGATACAAGAATTTGAATGTAAATCAACCAAGGCATCCACTATCCATGGAGATAACTCACTCAAAAAAAAAAGAGAGAGGAGAATGGGCAGACCAAAAGCTCCTTCATTCAGCCATTTCTTGCACTTATATAGGTGTGCAAACATTTAGTTACAAAATAATCATACCCAACTAGATGTACAAGCTGTTTAGGACCTAAACTATTTAGTTCCCATCGTGCAACTATCCTAGTTCAATTCTAACCAACCTTGCATGAATTTTCCCACCTTAAATCGTGTGCCCATGTCCAACCTCATCCCTTTGGCTAATTTGTGGGTTGAGTGCAAGCAATCCACCCTAAGTACTAGCTATTACATGATTAAAGTTAATACATATTAAATAAGTAATAAAAAACTGCAAGTAGATGTACCAAAAGTACAAAAAAGTGACGGATTAGAGCTCAAAAAATTCCCATGATTCTACACCTTATAGACCACACCTTTATTTCCTTCCTTTGATTTGTAGGTCATTATTGGTGGTCCCCATCCCCAATGGCTATCTGTAGAAGGTTGTGGTGGGAAAGGGGGCTATGAGTTGTGGCCTAAAGGTGATCCAAAAAATGATAGAGGCTTGGGGTGGAATGTGGATACTAGGTTTGCTACAAAGTTATCTTTTTTTTTTAGCTATAAAATAAGGTGGTTGGAAGGCAAGTTTGCATGGTTCCCTTGAACGTGAGAAGTGAAGAATGGCGTGGACTATATGGGTGACTCATATTTGAGCTAAAAAAAAGAAAGTGGATGGGAAGGTAAGTTGCATGGTTTGCATGGCTCCCTTAGACGTGTGAAATGAGAAGAAGAGTTTACTGGAATCCCTCCCAAATTTGAATAATTTTTAGATCTTCTAATTTAGGGTGAATAGTAATTAATGAAGGATTTTGTGAAGGGGAGGCTCCTATATCAATATACTATCATGCTTAGGGCTTTATGACAAAGCCTAGTAAGGCACAAAATATAGCAATTTCTCATAAAATCACAAAACTTATAAAATCAAATATTTTAACATGTAACACATGCATATAGGTAAAGTTAAAACCTATACATGCTTTCTAACATAAAACATGAAAATCATACAAATCAAAACACAAATGCAAACAAGCCTTCGTTTAGAGATATACATATTACTTACCAAGGTTAATCCGATATTTATGCACAAAATAATCATATATTCCTTCTTTCACCCTTTGATCACCTAATGTAATAAAAATAAAAAGTATACAAGGAGAATAGAAAAGTTTAGAAGAGAATAGAAAACTTAAACTAGGTGAGAAATCCCTTAGGATTTTGAAAATGGGCTTGGGAACAAGCTTAATTAATCCTTCACCGATCTATGAAATAATTTTTTTTATTTTGCTCAGAATAAACACCAAAGAATTAATGTTCAACATTTTAAAATTTGAATATGAAAGAAAAATGGAAAGAAGAGGAAGGGAGGGTATCGGCCAAGGGGAAAATGAGAACAACACCACTTAAGAACAAGAAGAAGAAGAGGAGAGGATAGCATAGAGAACAAAGTTAAAATGTAGAAAATTAGCTTAGTGTAAAAATGATCAACCAAAGGGCAATCGCCCCTTATAATTGTCAACTAAAGTTAGATGGGACGGGTTTCTTGCAAGAACAAGGAGTGATGGGAGGGATTGGTATGAGTGAGAGAGTGTAAGAGAGGTTGTGGATGGTGATAGAGGTGATTTTGGTTAGATTTTTTATTAAATGAGCAAGAACCGTGTAGGATCTAATCATGGGGGTGTAAGGAGAATAGAAATTTTAATCCCTCGTGTCCAAGAAAATAAAATTTGATTAAAAATGGTTTAGGTAAGGTAGAAAGGCTAATAAATGGTTAAATTTGGGAAAATAATCAAATAATTCCCAACAAATTATAATAAAAAAAATTGGGAAGGTAGGGAATTAATTTAAGAATCCAAAAATATAAAAATAGTGGGCAGAAGATTTAATTTTAGGTCAAAATAAATTAAGAAAAATAACAATGGTGAAAAATCGCCCACCTCTGGTCAACCGAAAGAGGTTAGCAATCAACCACCTAAGGCTTATAGGGTTTGGAGCACTATTAGCTAGTCAACTGCTGGATACCTAAATTGAAAACTAGAGTTTTGAATGGTAGAAAGGTAAAATGAGGATTTGAGAGGTATAGATAAGGTATCTACATAGGGTTTAAGTATTAAAGAAGCGATTGGGAGACTTATCATCCTAAAATTATGGTTAAAAAAGTTTGGGGTATTATAAAAATTAATAATTTACATATAAAATATCAATTATACCCTTAGGCTTCCTAATCCCATTTTACAACATTTTCACATAAAATAATACTTATAGTAATCATAATCAAACCAAACTAATAATATATCACATTTATCATATTTAAACCTAAATAACACTTATCAAATGTCTAGAATTAACCAAATTGATCATTTTACCCTTATTTCTCTTAAACACCTCAAAACTTCTTTTATTGTAACTCAATCCAAACATTGCCAAACCCTAACAAATTACATATCAATTTTTAATTTAAATCCTTGACCAATACAATGGTATACTTAGATTCCATAAATTCATTAAGTTGACCAAAACACCCCTAGGTCCATTTTCACGCAAACTCGCCCAAATTTCATCATTATCCAAACTTCACCTAATTAAAAAATAATCATCCACATATAATAAAACACCCAAAGATGTAGTTTACTCAAATTAAATCACTAAAATCCAACACCCCAAACCAAAGGCCTGAAAACTTCAAAAGGCCAAAAAATGTCAAAAATTACAAACCGTGCATGAAGTTCTTCAACAATACTAAAACACATGATAATATACTTAACAAAATGCTTATTTAAAAATAAAGCATTATCATGTTTAAAAAATAAATATAATGCATAACATAGCCTCAAATGGCATATTCAGTACCCTAGAAGCAATCGTTCATAACATTGTTTAAGGGATTTTAATAATAGTTTAAAGCTTTCATAATAATTAAGAATCATTATCATAATCCCTAAAATTAGTGTGTATTTTGTTAGTATTTGAATTTTAATAATAGTTGTTAATTTAAAACCATTATCAAAAGCTATTTTTAACAACAATTATGATCATAATCGTTATAGAAAGAAGTTTTGGTAACGGTTTTGCAAATACAAAACAATCATTATTCAATATGTTTTTCATAAGTCTTAATATGGTAGTTTTCATAACGGTTATTTAATAAAACCACTATTATAAAAAAAAATTTAATAACAAATTTTGTTAATGACTATCATTAAAAACCTCTATTTAAAAAAATGTTCGATTTTCTTCTAGCCCATATACATAGATGTATGTTCAAGATATACCAAACTTGCAAATGGCTTTGGAAATCACAATTTGACAGTATATTTTTTATAAAAATGAGTGGTCTAAGCTGTAACTACATCTCATCAATAAAAAAAATGCATGTTGTCAAAAAATTACATTACTTTACAACAAAAACATGTTAATTTCCTTGTACATTATTCTCCCATCATTCTACATTGTCAAAAACCATTTTGCTTCTCAAATTCAACCTTTACCTGCCAATGACCATATGACACTATTTTATATGAAGTATGGTTCATAAACGAAGATAGGACAACATGAAAGCGTGGAAAACTAATCAATATATATATATAGTCTTAATTTTTTCACAAAGACGAAGGAAGTTACTATACTTGATACTCATTTTAATCACACGTCTACACCTTTAGGGAAAGCATGTTCCCAAAAAAAATCAACTTTTAACAAAAAAAAAATAAGGAAGTCATAATAATATATAAATCTTAAACCCTAACCCAAAACTCAAGCCTAAATACTAAACCATAGCCAAAACCCTTATTCTGAACCCTACATTCTAACCTTGATCCCTAGACCTTAAAACCTACACCCTAAACCATTAACCCTAAACTCTAAAATAAAAACCTAAAACCCTAAAACACCTTCGAAATATGAAATATTCCTAAATCTTAAACCAAACAAAAGATAAAAACCACTAAACATTATCATCAAGGTTACTCTCTAGCTCATCTAAATTCCAAAGTATTAAGTTCTTCAATGAAACTAATCATAAATATATTATATCATATCATAACCAAGCAAAAAAAATACTTCACAATGGTAAATGAGTAGTTGAGTTCGAAAAATAATAATAATTAAATATTTTTTGAAGAGAGGCAAGAAAAAAATCAGAAAAAATGTATTTTTACCTCTCATTTCCCTATGCTACCAATTCTATTTTGCTACCCATCCACATTTTTCCTAATTAAGCTACCCTCAAGCTATTCTATATTTTACCTAGCTACTCGCTTTACTCCCCAAAAGAACCCCCAATGTTCCTACTCTTAGACCATATATAAGTTCAAGTAAATTTTCATTCAAAAATCAGTTAATACTAAGTGAATTGAAGCCAACCTTATGTGTCCATATATTCATACATGCATTGATACATATATAATGTAAAAGCAGCATCAACAAATAAGAATTTTCTAGAGCTATAACAATATTCATTGATACATACAATGTAAAAATGTAACAACACACGACAACATTGATACACATTTACAATATGCATCAATCAACCAAGAAATTAAGGAATAAAGAACTCTCAAATAGTGGATACAGCTGTAATAATATATGTAATACATTAATAAAGCTTATTATGCATTCTAAAAAAATTTATCTTCAAGACAAACCACATTTCCTCAAATTATAACAAACAATAGAGGAAGGTACAAGCATCTACATATACTGGGGAAACTAGATTAAGAAATCATTTGTATAGAAAGTATCAACCCTTGTCACCAATTAATTAGATATGTTTACTACTTGCTACTTACCTCTTCATTTCTTATATACATACATACATTATATATATATATATAGCCAAAGATTGAAAATTATAGGTATGATTTTTATATGTACCCAGTAACTCCTATAGAAGCTAGATAAATTCCTGCTAGATATTTTGTTGCCATAAATGTGATGCCACAATTTGAGTAAGAATATCGTAAAAAGACTAAAACAACAATATATGATTCATCAAAAAGTTAATTTAGGTTTCAATCAAATCTAGAACTACATCACTCAAGCAAATAATTTAGTATTATCACTAGTTATACTAGGGTATCACTAGCTAGAAGAATCATTCATACCTAATTGACAAGTGCTAAAAATGAAAGATTCAAATTTGAAAATTACAAAAACTTGAATAACAAAAATGGAGGGAGATGGGAGTGTGGTTGGAGGTTTTTAGAGAGTAAAGGGACAATAATATGAAGTATAAATAAGGTGGGAAGAATTTGCAGTTAAGGTTGAGATATTTAGCTATTAAATGGTTAAAATAAGAAAATTACCAAAAAGAAAGAAAAAAAAAAGGGATGGACTACACAGGTCATAAGGGACATAGTTGTTTCTATGATAATAAAGTAGATTTAGGTGGATAAGAATGGGTTTAGATGGAGAAGGATAAGATTAAGGTAGATAAAAATGAGCTTTGGTGGCTAATTATGTCTGATATTGATAGAATTTATCTAAAAATGCTTATAATTATTATGGACCATTCATATTTTATTTTTATCTTAAATGGGCTAAAATGTAAGTATCCTTGAAATTTTGAATCTTATATAACTAGAAAGGTCATTTTGGAACTTATCGCACAATAAAAGCTTAATGGAATGGTGAATAATACTTTATTTTTATCGAAGTTTCCATTTTATTATTTTAAAAATGAAAAGGAATCTAAAAAATATATGAACAAATAATAAGGGTCTCGAGGAAGTTCTATGGCCAAAAGTGGATCAAAAGTCTCACAGGAGTCAAAACCGTAATAAGGGTTAAAAAGTTTAGAATGAAACATTCTAAAAATGTAAAAAGAGTTTCAAACCTTTAAAATGATTTAATAAATCTAACTTTAAAATAATAATAAACACATTTTAGAAATATGGTGTATCATAAAAGAGCAAGATGATAATAGTATCATACAGAAAGGTGGTGTGAGTATAATACAGAATGGTGGTGTGAGTATAATATTTGAAGATTTGCATGTATCAAGTGCTAGTAACAAAAAATCATATTTATGCATCCATGATGTAATAAGAGGTAATCAAGCATATATGACAATTGAGTTACAACTCCTTTAGGGTTCCTTTATTTGGTTGTAAATGGGTTGGTAATCAAAATAATGTTTCTACTGAGGATGTAAGATTTAGAAAGGTGGATCTTTCCGAACTTGATAATAAATATAACCCATTTATATTAGTCTCATAAGCTAAGCAGGTGCTTTATGTTACTGATTTAGCTAATAAATGATGGTTTATAGTCTTGTAATCAATGAATTGGAATGGTAACATAGAAGAGGAGAATATGTTGATTCCATACCTACCTTCCCCGTCCAATATTGATGATGTTATTAATGATTTTTATGTGTGGGATGAACACGAAAAAGGGTTTTATATACTTAAATTAGACTTTGTGCATAAGGAAGGTAAACATTGTGATGCAAAAAAAATGTAGATGAATGATGTACATAAATACAATGTAATGCATTTTAATTTTGCGAATCTTAAAATGTATGTCGTATTGAAATTGTATATTATTCGTGAGTGACATATATTTGTAATTAATTTCTAGTTAAAATGTATTTCCATTAATTAATTTGATTGTTTCATGTAGGTATAACATTTGATAGTCATGATGAAGATGTCAAGTCCATGAGTCTACAAGAAAAGTTTTTGTGATCTAATTTGGTGTCTTTATTTTACATAAATCTCGTATTTGCTTTATTTTTATGATTGATATAAGTAGTTGATATAAATATAAACGTATTGATGTTATGAATGGTTAGTTGGTGTATATGTATATACTAAATGTTATGAGGTGACTAGTCGATAAATTTGAAATAATGAGAGGGGAGAGAGAGCACTAATGTTTGTGTATCAGTTGAGAATATATGTAAATTTTTGTGTGTAGGAAATTATGAACAGTGCACAAAGCAATATCAATCTATTTTTTTTAAAGTACTATAGATGGCAGTTCTGGATCATCATTATCATCTATTCTTTAGCGGAATGAAATGGAAACAAAAAAATAAAGATATTGGATGGTGATTGTGGGCTAAAACTGTCGTCCAATCTTTCATATGACACCATTTTTATTTTCTATTTTATTATAAACACATGTATTTTGAATCATCATATATAGTATAGACAATTGTAGCTTAAAGAGTGGTAATTTATTGTCATTTTTCCTTTTTTTTTCCACCATTACCTATGGCTCTTTCTATAGCGATGCACCAACGGACATCACGCCACCAAAGAATGTTAAAATTTATCTTGAAGATGTGGTTGATAACGTAGTTGGTGATATGGCAAGCAAAATAAAAACCACTACTACCATCATATCAAAATATAAGTCATATTATCATCAAAATTGTATATAAAAAAGAAATTCACTTTAAACAATCAAAACCTATTTTCTATTTTTACGATTATTTTTTCTTTCATTATCTATGTATTAAATATTTTGTTATATTTTAATAAAGATGTAAGTAAAATTTCAAAACTACATTTATTAGTTCCTAAAAAAAGTATACAAATTATTAAAATATCTTTTTTTATATATGTGGAGATAGTACATTATTACATGAGAACTATCTAATTTTTATTTCCTATCATTTAATGTCCATTTCCACGAGTAAGATTGAATCAATTACTATTACCAAAAATAAAAACTCGCAACTTCTTCCTTTTATTGATAAAGAGCTAACCTTTGTTCTCTGTAGCAAAGTTTGGTGTTGGAATTTGATGTCATTTTTTTGTTATTGCAACCAAGAGCAACTTCATCTTGAATATCACATGAAAAAATAAAAATAAATTGCAAAGCTAGGATTACTACAGCCAAGCAAGCGAAAATATCACTAAGATTGGTGAGGCCGAAGAGTCTAATTAACAAATTTCATTACGATCGCAACAAAATTTATGGCAGTCCATTGGAGAGTGGACCATGAATATTGTAGTTAGACACTTAGGCTAGTAAATTTGAGCCTAGTGGTAGTTTTTTAGTAGTAAAAATTTAGTTTTGAATTTTTTTTCTCCTCTCTCTTACTATAATAACATGTTTGTGGTGATTTTAATTATCTAAATGGTATTTTATTCTTATCTTTACTATCTCTTATGGATTGATAAATAAATATTGTATTTGGTTTCTAATGCCCATTTACACAGGACTCATTTATGATATCGTTTCTAACAGCATACATGGAATGTATATGTATACATTATTAAAACCATTCTACAAGGCGATAGATGGATTGAGTGCATTCACGATTCTAAGGATGCACTAGATTGCTACATTAAATAAAAATAAAAAATTTAAAAAAAAAACAAACAAATAAACAAACCATTCTACAAGGCGATAGATGAATTAAGCAAATTATGCAGTGCACCTAAGTGCATTCATGATCCCAAGGATGGGCTAGATTGCTACATTAAAAAACAATATTTTCCACAAGTGAAAAGTTTAAGAAAAAGAAAAACATAACACTTAATAAATAAGAAGCCATTTATAATTTTTACAATCGTTGATGGTCTATGTATCCTATAAGAAATATAATAAACATTTTTATTGAAAGTAGATATCATAAAACTAGTGAGGGGTGCCTAGTTACTTTGGTATGTAGTGCCTCTTTTAAGTAGTTGGACCTAGTTTCAAAATCTATTTGGCTCATTTTTTATGTTGTATTTTCTCTTCGCCATTAATTTCCAATTTTATTTTGATTCTCCTTTTCTTTTTTCTTTTTCTTTTTGGTCTAACTCTCTCTATTCAAATTCTATTAGCTTTACTTTTAAGTATACTTCCCATCTATTACTAATGTCATCTTTCTTTCCTTTTTACTTGTTTTGTAACAGGAAATAATTTAATCTAATAAAAGGTAATATAAAAATATAATAATCATCACTTTAGTGATAGGATAATTATTAAATTGGACACAATAATCAACACTCTATTATATAATATAATAATCACTATACTAATTACAAACCATCATTATATGAAAAGATAATCACCAAATTATTATATGATAATCCTTAATCTATAGTAGAATAATCATGAGTTGGGTACAATAATCACCACTCTAATACAATAATAACTAGGCTAATAACAAACAATCATCATAAGTACATAATAATTACTTTATGATAATCACTAAATTGGTATATAATAATCAACGCTCTTTGATAGGATAATTATCACACCATCATCATTGGTATATAATTACCATTATGATAGGATAATCACCAAGTGCGCAACTCACTTTGAGCAACATGTAATTTAGGTGTAGCTCATGGTGCAATTGAGCATTAAGTTTTGTCCAATTGTAACGATTTTGGGAGTAAAGTAGAAAATATTAGTTAAAGTTAAACCAAAAGCGGGGTCTCCAGATAGGAATATCCCAGGTAAGAAGCAATGTAGAGCAATAAGTTTTGATAATTGGTCTGCCCCAAAGCAACATGTGCTTAAATGGAATACTAATGCCTCATCTATTTGTGAGATCAAGAGGAGATGTAGGTTCAATCTCAATTTCATCAAGAGTTACAAAAGGAGATGGCGGATCTACCTTTTCAGTAAAAAGGTAGAGAAAATAGTTCTATAGCTGATAACTTGGAAAAACATGGCATTGACAAAGTTTTTGATTCTATTGATTGGGTCTAATACCCTTATTCGGTTTGTTCTACAGGGGTGAAGATGCCACTTTTGGTTTGTTTCATTTTGGATGCTAGGGATGTAGTATTTGCATGGTTTGTGGGTTGTTACATCTTTGATTCCTTTCAGCCACTTGGGTAGGTCCCCAGTACTTGGGCTAAATTCTATTTGTTCTTATTATGGTTTAGCTCCTCTCACAATCAACCATTGATAGCAGGAGGTGAAGGGATTTTATTATTTTTTAAGGTCGGAGGGGGATGGGATGGGGTGTTTTGTATAGAGGAGCTGCCTTTTGCTCATTAATAAAAAAATTGGACACTATATATATAACATTAAACTGAATAGTAATCCTTCTTGCTCCGTAAAGCTCCTCGGTGATGTCAATATTGTATTACATTATTTATCCCCAACATGCTGAATTGTTTATCCTAATACACACATCCTAACATGGAGGGAAATTGTGTGATGCACCATTTGATCCATATCTATAATGGTGCCTACTCACTTCGAGCATGAGTAAAGCTCCAAAAGAGAAATAAGGTGAAGAGGATTATAGACAAAGAAAGCAAGGTCTAAATTATTATCTAGCCATTCATTAAAGGATCATAGGTATATAACAAGTATCCCCGGGATGATAACAAACTCAGACGAAATATGGCAGCTCATGCATGGCTCTAACAACCTTCCTATCAACCATTATAATGGCAACACATCACCTTAGCAAACTAACAAAAACAAATAAGAATAAGGTTAACAGAAATAGAGGCAACAACAGTCTGGTCAATCGAGAAGCTTTATTGGAACCCTGAGGATCCTTTTGGGCCTTGTGGGAATGTTCCCATTACTAGATCAACCCGTATCATCACCATCTCCTAGGAGACTGACCTTGTCCTCAAGGTTAAAGTGTGAAAAGATAGCAATGAGCTAATCCAAATCTTCCCAAGTATATCATAAAATTCATGCAATTTCCACAATAACTTTCAAATACGAATCATGGTATATAAAATTTACATTTTTACCCCTAGAACATGCAACACATAATAATCACCATTTAAACACATTTATACTCTAAGTTAACATGCTATACGTCCCAAAATTATATAAATTATCCAAGGGACACATTTAATTCATTTATAGGTCTTACCATGAGATATGAAAATTTTTTGGTTGGATTCTAACCCTAAACATGCACATTTCCTTTTTAGCATAAATCCATATACGTTGTCGTAAGCGTACACTCTCAATTTTTTTAGCATACTACCTAGGCATATAAATATTAACATGATAACATATATTAATTTACACATCATAATATTCACATAGGAATGAACTACAACATGCTTTTATTTCCCACAAAATACAAGTCATTTGATATCCTCAACCTAGCATGATTTTTATCTTAGAAAACTAACCCATCATTTTCACATAAAATTCTACCATCTACAGATTATTTGGATTTAACTTTGAGATAAAATAATAATAGCAAGAAGAGCTTCTTCCAAGAATACCTTAAGCAGGGTCAAGATTACCTAAAAATAAATAACACCATCCACAACTATGCATGCATTAGTATCTATGATAAGAAAAATAATAAAATGACAATCTATGCGAACTAATACCCAAAATACGATTAGGGAATTAACCAAGGGTTCCATTGCATGGAATTTATACGTACCACGCACACCGGAAGATAGAATACTTACGCCAGAATTACTGCTTGGAGAGATGAAACACAAGGGAAGAGGGGTGCTTAGTAAGGCTACAAGAATGGTGATTTTTGGGCAAGAGTTTGGTGGTGAAAGGTAGAAGTTTGGGGGTTGCAAACAAGAGTATATAATGCTGGAATTAAGGGGGAGAAGGAGAGGATTTGCAAGGATAAAAATAGAGGACCAAAAGGGAGAGGGAAGGAGGGAATTTGCTACAGGTTGGGACTTAAGAAGGGAAGGGAAAAGTAGAGGAAAATGGGTTGTTACAAGGGTGAGTTGGGGAGGATGATGCAGGTTGTTTTTGGGGATGTGGGTGTCAAAGGCTTTGGGAGAAGGAAGAGGGGCATGTTGGTTGCATGTAGAAGGAAGGAAATGGATGGATAGATGGCTAGAAAAGTTGGGTAGGGGTGCAGGTTGAGAGGAGGGGAAGAAGATGGCTGCCACTTGGTAGAAGGATTGAGTTGCACGGGCTTTTGTGGCTGCATGTGGCTATGTGGCGTGAGGGAGGTTGGAGGGGCTGCTTGCTGCGTTTTTTGTAGGTATGGAATGGCGTGAGGGAGGAGAAGAGTAGGGAGGTTGATGGGATGTGTTAGGAGAAGAGAAAGGTTGCATGGTTTGTGGCTACGATAGGTAGGAGTGTAGGGTGGAGATGTGTTATTCATACATGGAGAAAGGTGGCAGCTGGCTACATGGAAGATGGGGGGGATGCTCGACAGGTTGGGGGGATTAGGCTGTAAATTTGAGTGGGAAAATTGATGGGGATTGGTTAGAATTTAGTTAGCAAAACTATCCCAAAGTATTAGGTTTTTAAGAGCATGGTTACTAAGGAAAATTCCTACCTATTCAAGGTTTTATTTTCACCATTATTCTCACTAATTATTATCATGATCAATATTATTATTATTAGCGTTATCACTACCACTCCTTATTATCATAATTATTTCTAACATTATTATCCTCACAATTATTGTTATCGGCATTATTTTTTAAAAGTGTTACTTATCATAAGGCTATTGTTATTACCATCCTTTCTATTTTTATTACTATCTACTCTCTTCTTATTATCGTTATTATGACCGTCATTGACCTTTATCTTCCTCTACTCATATATACACTAATCCGGGTTATTATCATAATTTA
This sequence comes from Tamarix austromongolica, assembly GCA_039764185.1. Taxonomy (NCBI): domain Eukaryota; kingdom Viridiplantae; phylum Streptophyta; class Magnoliopsida; order Caryophyllales; family Tamaricaceae; genus Tamarix; species Tamarix austromongolica. Next base: position 78,172,164 of record CM077814.1, on the reverse strand, counting down.
ACAACTACATACTTGCTCGCAACGACGAGATGTTCATTCTAAAAAGAATCCTATGATTTATTATGCCTACTAATAAAATTTTAAGTCTTACATATTTAAATTAAGAATTTATTAAAATGAGGTATTATAGGTAGGTTTAGCAGAGAGGTAAGGTCAGAGCAGAGCTTTAGATCTGAAATATAGAATACCAGATATATTCAAACATTTTTAGGAAGCAAGATTTTGTAAGCTATTGAACTAATGCGCTCCAAAATTTGATATGGCTCATAAAAGCGCTCGGAGAGTTTATGCCGATGCCCCAACCGAAGTGAGAGTTAGCGGTATGGATTGAGCTTAATATAGAACAAGGCACCCAATGGAAACTCTTTGTCAGTGCGATGATGGTCAGATTAATTCTTTATATGAATTTAGGCTTGGAGAAAATTCCGTTTGAGCATCCAAAGTAATGAACTGTGATCACCTAACAATTCATCCAACCCACGCACATTGGTAGTGCTAGGTATGGTATAACTAGAGGAGGTATGACATGCACAACTTGAAAAAGGGAAACCCTAACGAAGAATTCCAATGGGTGTTATGCCACCATCCGGCCTAGGGTAAGTAGCTAGTCCACTAGTGAGGCTTATCACCCACGATAGCCCATAGATAAGTTTTCAAGCTTCGATTCACTACTTCAGTCTGCCCATTAGTTTGTGGATGGTACGCACTACTCATTTGGAGTTCAGTGCCATGATGTAGAAAAAGTTCCTTCCATAAATGGATAATAAACACATGTTCCCTATCCAAAACAATCGAACGAGGGAATCTGTGTAAGCGAACATACTCCTGAATGAATAACAGAGCAAATTGAGTTGCGGTGACCGATGTCAATAAAGCAGAAAAATGTGCATACTTAGATAAACGGTCCACAATCTCCAATATAGTGGTTTTACCTTAATTGAGGAATAAGTGGATGATAAAATCCATCGAGATATCTTTCCATATCCGATTAGGTATAAGTAAGGGTTGGAGGAACCCCTTTGGTGCAAAATTCTCATGTTCGACTTGAAGACACATTGAGCAATTTGCAACATAATCGCCCATTTCCACAACAATCATAGGCCAATAGAAGTTAGAAAAAAGATAAGCTAAAGTAACTTGAATGCCAGAGCGACCTCCAATCTTTAAAGTGTGATAAGAATTCAGGAGTTTGAGCCTTAATCCATCAATGGATGGAATGAATAAACGACTTCCATAAAAGAGCGGTCCATTTTTGAAATTAAAGGGGGAGGACTCAGATTGAATGTTGGTAATGATTTTCTAGGCCTCGGCGTCAGAGTTAATAGTATGCCAAATCTCATCAATTATGGTGAATGCAAGTCTTGACAAAGCAAGAGCAATGGCCTTAGTAGTCCATCTAGATAGCCCATTCACAACTGAGTTTTCAATGTCGGGATTATACTAGATTGTGAAATGAAATCCAAGTAATTTCACCAATCATTGTTGTTGTTTCAAGGTCTAAATAATTTGGGTTATTAGCTGGCGTAAAATTTGGTGATCGGTGAGGATATGGAAGGGATGACCAAGGCGGTAATGTCACCAATTTTGTACAATAACGGTAATGGCATACATCTCACAAGAATAAGTGGAAGCTTTATGGAGTTAGGGAGTTAGGCGCTTGCTGTAAAATGATAGGGGTGTTTGTTTTGGGTTACAACAACATCGATCGTCATACTTGAAGCATCAGTGTATACTCAGAATGGCTCAAAAAAATTAGGAAGATAGAGTAAAAGAGTGTGGGTAACAACATGCTTCAAGTGGTCAAAACCTGGTTGGGCAGACGAGCTCCAATGGAATGCATTTTTCCTTAGTAAATCAATTAATGGAGTGGCTAATGTGGTATAATGTTAGATAAATTTCTTGTAATATCCCATCAATCTTAAAAAGCCTCATAGACTAGTGATGGGCTCCAATTTGGGCTAATTCAGCATGGCCTATATGTTATCAAGATCTACTTGAATTCCTCTGCCTAATATCATTTAACCCAAATAATCAAGTTTAGTGAGCCCAAAAGCACACTTAGACAATTTACCATAGAGATGGTGTTGGGCTAATAGGCCAAGGCTAGTTGATGCAGGAGAAAACACTAAAGAATTAACTTTCATAATTATGGAACCAATTATTCTTCATTTGGAAAGTGTCTTCCGCAAATTTAAAGACCAACGAATGATTATGTTGCTAGAAACGTAACAAACGGGCAACTAAGTGTCTACGTGCATGTGCATGGCATCTATGGAATGAGTGACCACATGCATGGGGAGTTTATTTTTCAGACTTATAGATCACTAATATTAGTATTAGCTAATTAATTAATTAAGTAGTGGAGTTGGATAATAGGTAAAGCGCAAAGTTAGCATAAAGGTAGCATAATATCTTTTAGCTTAGAATCTTTTAAATTATGCTTTTAGCTAGTGGTAAAAAGGTTATAAACTGTTATGAATTTCGAGTATGGGCATTGATAATTGAATTTAAGTTTAAAATCAACATTGAAGTTGAATACAAGTGAATTCTGTGTGAGCTCAAACATAAGAAAATTAAATCTGTGTGAATGGTTTAGCTTAAAAGTTGTAATCTCTTCGTTTGTGTGAATTAGAGATTAATCCATATCTTTTATACTCTCCTTAATCAAAATTTTTCCTTCCATAATTACCATCAAAATTCTACTCTAATTCGAGGTTAAACAAAACCCTAATTTGGTATACACAACCAAAACCCTAAACCCATCATTTGAAACCCTAACATTTCCATACAAACCAAATGTAACATTAATCCTTTTATACGCATAAAACCATAACACTAACCCTAAACCACAACTTCAACTTTCATCTAAACCCTAACCTTCAAAGCTTAACATCATCAACAAACCATTATCGAATGCATATGCTAATTAGTTCACACCATTCGAACCATCATCATTAACAAACCACAGTCACCAAATCATCACCATATTGTGCGAATCATCTTCATCTTTGTTTCACCTTATTCGAAGGTCTTTAGCATCCATAACCCATTTTCCAAGATTCCTCTAAACTGTATCAATCCAACTGAGCCATATTCTCATTAATTTGAGAATTCCATCGTCCCACACACATCGGTAGTGTTTAAATGGGAGAGGTAAGTAGTCATAAAGAAATACAAGTATGAATTTTTGGAGATAAGGCTTGAAAATGACATTCATATTAGTGAAGGTGGATGTTGCATTAGACAAATCAAAGGGAATTATGAGAAATTCATATTGACCCTCATGTGTTTAAAAGGCAATTTTAGGGATGTTAGGAGGGTGGACTCTTATTTGAAAGTATTCACTCCTCAAGTCCAACTTAAAGAAATGAGTAGCCTCATATGGCTCATCTAGTAACTCATCTATCTTAAGAATATAAAATCTATCCTTTATAGTAATGGAATTAAGAGCCCAATATTCCATACAAAATCTCAATGCTCGTCCTTTTTCTTAACTAGAATGACCGAAGAAAAAAAAGAGCTTATGGATGGTTGAATATCTTATCTTGGAGTATCTCTTGGACTTGTTTTTCAATATCATTTTTCTGAAAGTATGGATATTGATATGGTTTGATATTAATGGGTTGGGTTTGTGGACTTAGGTTTATGTGGTAGTCTAAGGTTTAGTGAGGTGGAAGATTGGCAGGGATGTCAAAAAATTTGGCATATCGGTCCAAGAGTTGATAAATTTGAGGGTATAGTGTTTAGCTTAGGATACTTTCTATCAACCCATGGTTAACCTACTATAAACAAAAATAAGTTGAGAAAGAACAAGTAGATTGAAGCCTCTTGAACTATTGGGGTATAATGAGATCTGGGCCAGCTATAGCTTACAAGCTCGTGAGTACAGCGATCTGTCCCTTATTAGTGAAAGCCAATGTCATCCTTTTATGATCCAATATGATCAGCCCCCAAACCCTCCAACCACTAGACACCGAAAATAGTGTTTGTCCCAGCCAGTGGTAAGGAATAAAATCAATGAGGAAGAGATGGCATTATAATTCCATTCTCACTCCCCAACATACACCTTGACTTCGAAGTCTGTTCCTATTGCCTACTGTCATTGTAAGGCCATATTGTTTGTCCACCAGTATTCTTAGGAATTGAATGATGTGAGGATGGAGGATGTTATGTATATTCCTAGTGTCAAGTAGAACAGAGATGAGGTGGAGATGTATGGTCGCTAGCGACCAAAGGGATTTAGGATTGGATGCACCTATCATAGATTGCATCAATACTTCCACAGGTAAGAAGGGTAAATATATAACATGTGGACTGTACAAAATTAACCTGGCATACCCAGGTGCACCAAAAATAGATAGGTTAACCACAATATGGTAGCTCTATCAAGCCCGCTAATCTAACTACAAAAGGGTACCCTCAAAATTTGGGGTTTACAAAGGGGTTTTCATAATAAAAAGTGTTATATACATAGTGCTTAACTTGAGCTACAAGAATACTTGGATCCATATTCTTTGAATCAAAAGCCATGGCATTGCGCACTCACCAAGTAACATAAGTCAAAGCTGCCAAGGTAGCAATACAAGCTTTAGACACAAACCGGTTGCCTTTTCTTCTTCTTTGAATCGCTCTGACTACACTGAAAAGTGTGGTGGATCCTCTGGAAATTCCAATCCAAGAGCGAATATCATTCCACACACCTAAGAGCATGGGGCATGCAAAGAAAATATGATCATAAGACTCATCTACATTATTACAAAAAAAAAAGCATGTCCTAATGCCATTAAGGAATGAAAACCGATCCTGGGTATTCAATCTGTACTAGAGGGAGAGCTAGAGAATAAAATAATATCTTCATATTCTGCAGCTTTCCCAAACAATAGAGGAGTCCCTCTACAGCTTAGCCTTGGGTCGAAAAAAATCATATGCAACCTTGGTTGAGAAGCCTTTCTTAGTTTGCCAAGATGATAAAAGGAACCTTGCACCATTCCCAAGACCCTGCATGTTCCAGTAGCGATGACCAATACTTCAGAGCTATTCCATAAAGTGTGATGTCTCATGAGAAGGATAAATCCCTCCAAATATCTCATGTGGAGGTAATGTGTATGAATCCATTTGGTCTAGAGTGTTATTTTCTCATCTTTGAGGGACCAAATGTACCTAAACAGAAATGCTTTGTTCCATGCACTGAAATTTTTGAGCTCGAGACCTCCTTCTTGTTTGGGAAGGGAGACCTTATTCTAAGCTATTGGGGAAAATTTTCCTTACCAGAGGAAGCTTCAGCATAGGTTTGTAATTAGGTTGATGACGCTTTTGGTACAGCAAAAATACTAAACCAAAACCCCAAGATGCTTTGAATGATGGTATGAAGTAGTTCCAGTCTGCCAACAAAAGACATTGCATTGGCTCTCCATTTCTTCAATTGATCATAGATGGAATTGATTAACTCCTCATAGTTGATGGCTCTCAACTTACAAGGGTTTAGGGGAACACCCAAGTATCTAAATAGGAACATCCCGAGAAGCATGTTAGTGACATGGAGGATCTCTTCCCGTGTCAAAGCAATCACCCCTGCTAAGAACACCTAAGATTTCAACAGATTAGCTTCAAGACCTGAAGCTATACTAAAAGTGTTTAGTCGCTCCATTAATCTCCTCACCGATGGGTAATCACCTCTGTAAAACAGAATGACATCATCTACAAAATCCAGGTGATTGAGTCCCAAGTTGCTGCATTTGGAGTGAAAGGAGAGGTCCCTGTATGCTGATTGACATTCGAGTAACCTACTAAGGTATTCCATGCACAACACAAACAAGTAAGGGGAAATGGGGTCTCTTTGTCTAAGGCCCCGAGCACCTTTAAAGAACTCAAACATATTACCATTGAGCTTTAAGGAAAAGTTGGTAGTGGTAACACATTCCATAATCCGGTCAATAAACTCAAGAGGAAAATTGAGACCAATGAGCATAGATTTCATAAATTCTCATGAGATGGTGTCATAGGCCTTCCTAAGGTCCAGTTTAATCAAGCATTTGGGTGCAATCCTTTTACGTGAATACTCCTTGAGCAGTTCTTGAACAAGGAGGATATTCTCAGTCATGAGCCTCCCATTGACAAAGGCTCCTTGTTCTAGACTTATTACACTATCTAGAACCCCTTTAATACGACCCACAAGAATTCTGGCAATAACTTTATAAGTAGTTGAGCAGTAAGAAATCGGTCTAAATTCAGTGACCTTGGAAGCTTTGGCAATTTTGGGGATTAAGGCTAGAATAGAATGATTAATAGACTTCAGGAGCTGGCATGAGCGAAAAATTTCTTAAACAACAGCACAGAAATCCCCACCAAGGCACCAACAATGTACCAAGAAGCTTTGAAAATTTTAGCAGAAAAAATTGTCCGATCCCAGGGCTTTACAATCCCCCAAAGAAAAAAGAGTAACTCTATCTTTTCAACAATGACAAGTGCTAAGAGTCCAACATGTTTTTCTGATGGAACTGTCGGTCCCATTTTCAAAGTCTGTTCATTAATTGGCTGGCAAACTGGAGCAAACCCTAGTAGGTTCTAAAAAGAACCTGCATTAATACTTCCAGTTCAATTTATGAAGAAGGGCCAAGTGGTTCAGTTGGTTCATCAAGTATTGACTCAATTTTGGGGGATTCCTCCAGTATCAAGAATAAATTCGTGGGGTTTTACACATATGACCCGGATGGTATTTTTCGTCATAAGTAAATCACAACCCATAAGTTTGTCTGTGTTTGTGTTCTTCAGGGCTAAGTTTTTGGTAGGGGTTGAGGTACTTTAGGGTGGTGGTGGTATTGGAGGAAGGGAAGATAATAACGGGGATGTGTTTTGGGGCAGTGAGTTGCATGAGTTTGGGTTATGATTGAAGGGAGCTCTAGGTTCATTAAGATTATTTTCCACCTATCGAGCCATATCAATAGCATCAGCAATGTGGGTGGGTTTAAGAATGGTCGATTCATTTCTTATTAGTAGTTTCAGTCCCCAAAGGAAACAATGCATGAGGGCTTCGAGTAGTAAATTAGTGATCCTATTTCTAGTGTTTTCAAATAAGAATTGGTAATATTCAACTGACCCTATTTGTTTAAGCTTAAATAAAATGGCTCAAGGATTATCAAAGGAGGATGATCCGAACCTCTATTCCAAGGCACTAGTGAGTGTGATCCATGAAGAAAGTTGTCGGTTCAATTTCAATACATCCACCAGAACCATCCGAGGACATGTCCTATCATGTAAAAAAATGACCAAATCCACTTGTTGTTCATCTGGTGTATTATTCATAATTTATTAGCCTAGAAGAGTCAATCTATTTGGTTAGATCCATCAAAAGTACTGAGTTCACATTTTGGAGGCTTGACAATGATAGAGGTTGGTGATGTGATAGATTTTCTATGGTGTGAGCAAGTAAAAGAGCTAGTACTGGTAGTGCAAAGGGATTAGGGGTACTATTAGTGCTAGTACCTTTAAGTCTCTGGATGATCTCAACAGATTAGTTATTCATAGTCTGGGTAAGATTGAAAATGGTCACCTCATGATTTTAAAGAGTCTCTCGTATTAGGGTTATATTTTCATCTATGGTTTTAGATCAAGTGTTATATGCATCATCCTTGGCCATGTCTCTCAATGAAAGCACCAATGATGGCACATGCTCACTTCGAGCATGAGTAAAGCTTCAGAAAAGAAAAGGGGTGAAGGGGATAATAGACGAAGAAAGCAATGTCTAAATTCTTCTCTGCTCATTCATTGAAAGATCTTGGTTATATAACACAAGTCGCAGGATGATAATAGACTCTTACAGAATATGACAACTCATGCATGGCTCTAACAACATTTCTAGCAACCATTACAATAGCAACATGTCCCCTTAGCATACTAACATAAACAATTAAGGATAATGATAACAAAAATAGAGGCAACAAGAATCTAATCAATCGCAGAACCTTGCTGGAACCTTAAGGATCCATTTGGGCCTTCTGAGAATGTCTGCATTACTAAATTGGCCCGTACCAATCTAGCAAGGCCAATCAGAGGATACTAGTGCTCCCAACGTAGAATTATTGGCGAATAACTTAAGGTAGGGTTATGCTCTAGCAGATATGGTCAAGGAGGATGGAAAAGGTGTTTAGGTGAAGATCAAAAGCATGCAACCTTGTATCCAACCACCTCAGTTGCTTCATTGGTCTTTCTATGATGTTTATCCAAGTAAAATATTTTAAACCACAGTGACTCAGTCGTACGAGGCTCGCATTCTATGGGTTCATAACTAGCATAAATAAAGAGATATTGTATCCCTACAATCACACCCATTCTTCACATTGGCCAAATGAACAATTGCTAGCAACTATCACATCCAAATAATTGTTTCCTGTGGGGTACTGCCATGAAAGTTCTTACTATTACATCCAACAATGATCATAAAAATAAGAACAAATCTACCAATAAGCCTGTGGTATTGCCCAAAATTGTAAAGGAGGGGAAGCAATAAGTCCCCCCCACGGTTCGAACAAAGACATGTCCTTTTGATATTTTTGTACCAAGAAATGAAATGATTTCCATACTTTCAGGATAATTAAACTATGCCCGTCAAGGCAAAAGAATGCATCTTAGCATCAGCAAAGGACACAATTTGGAATTTCAATCATTCGACGGTTCTGGCTCCAACTTGGGCACAATTGCTGAAGACAATTCTATATGAGAAACACGGACCGCGCCGATTAAACGCTCTGGCAACTCATCATCTGTGTTCGCCTACAGACAAGAATTGTAGATCTTCACAATACGAACTCAAAAACTCGGATAGGAATTACAACAAAATCAATATTTGATATCATCTCCAAGATGGAAGAACTTCCTAGTCAGATACCCAAGCTGAAGATGATTCCACACTCCTATGCAATATAATCTAATCAACAAGAACATGACTCTAAACTTCTAATTCAGCCTCTCACAAGTGGTGATTCTTTGATAAGGCACACAGGAAAATTGCATCTCAATATCATAAATAACTACTCATCATTAAAGAATTTTCGATTGAGCAAACAACTGCTATTTTTTTTCCCCACCTTATAGCAAGGTGCACAGTTAATCTAATAAAGTTAAAATTACGTAAATACAGTCCTACATAATATTCATACCTGTACAAGGAAAGCCATGTCAACCACTAATGTAGTGATCACGCCAACTACCAGCCCAAGAACTCCATTAGCAACTGCCGAAGAACCAATATCAACATCAATCTGCAAAATGAATAAGACACCATAAACATCTTCCCAAAACTAACAAATCATTAAAGTCTATAACTTTGCATTACTTCTAGGTAATCTTGACTACGGATATAGTTGCAGTCAACTGCTTTGCCCAACAAGCAAGGAGTACTTCCAACACTTTGGCGCACAATCCATGAACCCTGCATATAAAAATATAGAGCTTCAACAGATGTATCAAACGAAGTCAGATGAAAGGAACAGATACCAACAACACAAGTTCAAAATAAAATGTCAACATGATGAAATCTTGTAACAGAGTTCAAGAGCCATAGAAAATTGGGCTTCATTGTGGTTAAAATCCCAAATGAAATCAGCACAACAATCCACTATGTTCTGGTGACTAATTAAATTAGTAGGTTTTATAACCACACAATGAAGTATAATTTTAAATTTGGGGTCCCTACCATAATCGGGATGCAATAATGCAGCAAAGTTATCAACATGTCAAGCAGACATCACATGCTAGTCCCATGTATGAATTTCTCAAGACTTTGTCATAAGATAATATACAGTCCTACAGCAAAGGCATATCCCTGTACCTTTCTTCCCTCTTTTCCATTTGATCCTTTGAAGACTACTTGTTCCCTTTTCATTTATCAGGATATGATATAGCACTTCATTCATGACCACCGTCATTCTTTTGTGCACTGGATGTAAGAGTCCAGGCCATGAGATACGATGACAAAAAGTCTAGAGCACATGTAAGATGACAGCAGTATAGGAGTGTAGTAGACTTAAGAAGCATATATTTCTTAAGGCTCTGTTTGGTAGATTAATATCTGAAATGAATATGACCTGAAGTGATGTATATTAAGTTTTCAGGTATGTACTTTAATACTGATCGAAGATAATTTATTGAAAGTTGATAAAAGTAAGGATAGTTCTGAAATATTACAAAAATTAGTGTAAATTAATGTGTTTCGTCAGAAATAATTTGTTGCGGCACTGCCCTCTAGAGAAGCCTCCTTCTAGAGGAATCTAGCTATGAATGATTTGAAAAAGCGCAAGATTATGCTAATTTGGTGCTCTCTGTGCAAAGAAGATATGCATACAATCAACCATCTGTTACATATTGTTCATCTTTTGACATGCATCATTATTGGTCGCATAAGAATTATTTTCCCCTTTTCCTTGTCTTCATATGGGAGGTTAGTATGCACAAAACTCTGGCAGCAATTTGACTTAATAACCTAGAGAGTACCTTTGGAACTGAAGGGATAAGCTTTAGTCGGGTATTTCGGAACTCATCATCACCGTCCACAAATCTTTGCAACAGGGATCCAGGTGCTACTTTCTCAGTAACAAAGTAAAATACCATACTGTAGTGGGTTGAACCAGGTACCTGAGAGAAATATCCCATAAGCTTCTCCTGTCTTCCTGACACACTAACATTGAGAATACAGATTAACAAAAAACATAGCTTACTTGAAGATTTATGACCAACGAAAAAAGGCCTTTCTCTGAGGCAACCTACAAAGAAAATGGAAGAGCCAACTCAATAAACTGCCCAAGTTATACAGTGTAGAACTCATAAAGAGGAATTATATCAAAAAATTTGATAGAATCTTATTGTATCAACAGCTTATCAAGCAGCAAGATTAAAAATAAAATGGAAGGCAAATACTATTAATGAAAGCCCTCTGGATCATTTGATGAGGAATACCGCAGTCACCATACCCAATCAAGCATTTCAAACCACCATGCCAAATACCCATGACGTGGTCATACTGTATGCAGGCCTCCCCAGTAACGTAGAATGAAGTCCTATAACTTCTTATAACCATATTGCTCTTGTGTGCTATTCTGATGTTACAGGACCAATTATGTGGAACTCCAATATTTTCCCCTCTTTCCCCAACGCCAATACCTTGACTCAAATACTTCTGTTGGAGTTGGACAACCCAGACTTTATATGTGCTAGGATATCAGGACCCATCCACCAAACAGGCCCGTCAACTGAGAGTGAAATCTCAACTATTATGCAATTAGCCACCAAAATATTATATTTAAACATATGCTGCTTTTTTTTATGCAGGTCTTCACATCAAGAGGAAACTCTCCAATGTAGTTAGATAAATATATTAAATTCCTTGATCAAAGAGGGGAGAACAAATATTAACGTGACAAGAGAACCCTAGACATCAAGACTCAAAACAATTATCAGATCCAAGAGCAAGGAATTTCAATGAAATAATGGCTTGGTAATTTTGAACAGTGACACCTTGACATAATGTTTGGATGCAAGGAATATTAAGTCAGCTGCACTCATGCCCATAAATAAACAAGCCTAACCCAAAGGGAGAGCTACTTCAGCACTAGTAAGCATTAAGAAAGATAGCAGACATGTCTTGAGCTCATGTTTGAGTGGGAAATGGGGGGAACTTACTTCGGAAATCAATATCATGAAAATTTCAAACACGGTAATAAGGTATTGGAAACCTATGTTGGAGTCACTCTGCCTTTTTTATTTCACCTACTCTAACTGGTGCAACTTCTCACACTCAATTCTCTTTTATATAAAGAACTTCAATAGTGTCAAGAGCAGAAAAGCAGTAATAAATTAATATTCTTACTTGCACAGCACAACCTTGACGCCTAGCAACATGGTCCATTCGTTTTGTATCCTTGAACCAATCAACAGCAACAAGATTCATTAAATGTTTGCCTGCTGGTACCTTCGACTTGTCACGACAAAAGCTTTTACTGCGAACTTTAAAGTTGTTTCCATCTGATACTCTCCAGCAATTACGAGCATTTTCATTATCATTATGTCGTAGGTTACCAGAAAACCAAGACAAGTTGATCCGATCTTTCTGCCCTTCTTCAGCTGCTGATATAATGGACTATGTTACAGAAACGGGCACATAATTCAGTAAAGCAAAGAAAGGATGTTAGGTATATTAAACCTGGATTCTTGACTTCCTCCTCTTGAGTAGAAGAATATCCCTGCAATAGTTGGCCAAAAAAAATGTCAAACATTCCAAAAAATTAGAGGGATAAAAAAATATGTCTAGCATGAACCTCCTGATCTCCTTCTGCTATTTGATATTCCTCATCCTCTTCAGAGTCTTCATCCAACATAACCGAATTTCTGTTTGGAACACTCAACTGATCAAGACCAGAGTTGAGAGATGACACCTGAAGCTTATGACCCTTCTTTGAAGAAATAGATGCTGACTTCATGTTGACCATGACTGGTATTCTTGGTGTAGCACTCCTTTCATCAGTTTGAGAAAAATATTCACGCAACCCTGTCATTGTAGAGAAATAATTGATCAAAGATCAAGATGAAAGAGAAATAGTGTATGCAGAAATTTTATTTTTTAAAAAAAAAAGGAAAGAAAGAAATTAGTTCAAGACCAACAGGCAATCATACCACTTTGGTTGCCTATAACTAAGCACCATTGTGACCGAAAAAGAAAAATCCCTTCCTAATTTTACTGTCTCCAAAAAGAGAAAGGGACAATGCTTAGAACTTATGAGTTGCATGTAATTCCCCTTGCCCTTTTTGTAGATAGACATTCAACACTTTGATGCACATACTTGAAATCAAGATGCCTTTGAGCACCAAAAATATCCATTCGTTACGACCTCCAATAAACAGAAGCACAGATGAAGTTATTACAATCTATTTTTCTTTCTGCCTCTTTTTTCCTCTTTTGATAGTTATTTGGAGAAGGGGTGACAATAATTTTGCCATCTAGGACCTACAATGAATCAGCAAAGAGCCAAAGACCCTTTAGATGAATAATAGTGTTGTCTACCAGTTCCGGGAATCTTATAGAAAGGAATGCCAAAGATTTCACCAAGAAGTTCCTTCCTCACGTGGAAATGCCCATAGGGGTGTCTAAATGGTTTCATTCTTGATTCTTGAGATCAGAGAGGAGAAAGGATACAGAATCTTATATACACAACACTACTATTGGATGGCATGCCATTGTAACTTCATGCTCTCTTATTACTTATGAGGACAAACTACTACTCATTTTTAGACTCTTTTGGTTAAGTATTATTGTTGCATTTATAAGAGCAAGAGAGAGATCATCCACAGCTAACTTCATTTAAAAAGCAAATAACAGAATATCCACAAAAGACTTTACAGAGTATTCTAACAAAATAGAAAAGCCCTACCAGCAACACTATTCAACATCTGAAGGAGACTGTGCTGTTGAAATGCTGAGAGGTAACCTGCACCCCACCCTTTCAAATCAATCTGCATAAGATGCTGCACTTGCGTTCTGGGCCTACCATTTCTTGGTTTCAAGGGAGATATGTTGAATCCTCCACCTGAAGATGACATAATATGGATCAACTCAGACTACACAAAGTAACGATCATATGAGCATTGAAACTACTGAAGCTACTACGCATCTGGAGCAACATGAAAATCCTCAAGGCAGCACAACAAAAGAAAGGTAAGGATGATACTTTCAAGGTGTGCGCGGACAAATCCTGGCTGTGGACCACAGTTTTCATGCTCCCTAGAACGAAATAATACAACTGCAAAGACCAATAAGACCTCAGCCATGGGAAAAAATAAAGTGAACAAGCAAGAGACAGCAGAACATAATCAAGTACCATAACTTCCATCGTCATTTCTACGCCAATAACGCACGTAGCAGAGGTCACGAGGCCATACAAACCTGCCATAGTAAACATAAGGTAAAATTAACTGACTAACGTAAATTAATGCAATAAAACTGCTAAGATGCCAATGACAAACTGATGGCTTAAAAATGTCATGCCATATAAAGCAAATGCATTAAAAAGTGCTCTTCTTTTCATGTTTCATCACAACAAGCAGCTTAAGTACTCAGAACAATATACATTTTCAACCAATAAAATCACTATTTTCTCTCCTCAATCAATAATAAATTTTCACACAAATATAAACATATACAGAAGGAGAATCCACAAGTACATGACTTGATTAATCAAGATAACCTGAATACTTTTGATTCATACAACTTGGCACGTCCTTACAACAATGAAATTTACAATAAGTCAATACACCCTCTATCCATTTTGTTTGTTACCATTCCTTTTTGGATGTCCCAATAGTTTACCATCCTATTATTTTAAGGACTAAATAATGTTGAACTTCCATATCAGCCCCTTTAGAAATTCACATCGTACATTATATTTATTCTCAAGTCATTATGAACAAATTTGAGATTTCATGGATAAATGTTGAAATATTTATAATAATGCAACCACAAATACTACTAGTTCTATTAATATTTTTACAACTATATCTAATTTTTAAGTACACAATCCTCTTCAAACTTGTGCTTCATTCAGAAACATCAGCTCTGACAGTATAAGTGAGACTGTGCAAGACCTACCTGACCCTGCCATTCATACCAGGTTGTTCTTTTCTGGATAAATGTAAATATGTCATATTCATTTATTATGATTTTGGACTAAGTTAATTTCTATGCCTTTTTAAACCATGCAAATAATTCCAATGGAGGGACTACATGAGAAATCAATAATCCATCTATCAAATATAATGAAAGAATAGGCCACTTTCTCCTACTCCCAAAGATAAAGAATCTGCAAATTTTGTTTTTCAGCATCTCCCAGTGGTATAGGGTGTTTCCTAGTTTTCAAAGTCCAGATTAATTTCTATCTGAATCTCACAGGATGGCTCAAGGACAAAGTCCTTTTCATTTTTCCTTACCTTTCTTCCAGAGACTCCGCCACCTGAGGATTCATCCCCTTCCCAGAATTTACCCATGAATAACAATAGAATAGCACCCCAAAATTAAAAGAATTCTCGCAATATCAAAGTGAAAAAGAAGGTCCTTGGTAATCTCAGGCTCCTTACCAAAAATTTAAAAATAATAATAATAATAATAATAAAATAAACAATTGACCACATTAAGATGCTTTAGCTAGAGGCAATGTAGAAAGCTAGTAGAGTTGTTTTTTTATCCAATTGTAAATGTTTTGCTGCACTTACACAATTAGTAGGTAGCTTGGGAATTTCAATGGAAAAGAGACCCCAAGGGGATAAGCTGTACTCAATGATTTTTTTGGAAGTAATATAATATATACAACTACTTGGCTACTTCCTGCACGCGGCCCGGGGGGAGGGACTAATCTCTAGCCAATAGTAAAAAGTGCGAAGTATTACCAAGCAGCTAAACTAGCCTATTCGATGTCATGAGTCAGATAAATTAACAGAGTTCATGCCCCAAATTCAAATTTATTTCAGCAGCAGTCACCGTTTCTCTTATTTTCAAACCATTGGCAAACTTTCTACATGAAATCAACTTGGCAGAAAGGAGAAATTACATCGGAAACCAGTCAAGCTGAAGCCTAAGATATATCACCGCAGTGTGTCCATCCACCTCCTCAACTAAACTGCCATACTGGAAGCTGCAGTCCCATCTGCATGTCAATTGGATTTTTAGATGTACAGCCAACAATGTGAAGGGTTAATTAATGATGCAGGAACACAACATAATGGATATAGAATGAAAAAAAAAATTAGAATAAACGCTAATGCACACTGGATACATGTGCAAGGAGACAACTACAAGAAAGAAAAGGATGGAGAAGGAGGTTATCAATATCCTTCCATATCAACCAAACAGGCATATATTAGGTCCTTCGTCCGTCAAGCTGGCGTTAAGTATAACAACAGATAATAGTAGGCATGAGCCCAGAATCCCTAAAAAACAGGGGCTCAAAAATTTTACAGTAGATACTATATAAAGTAAAAAGTGACCACCTAATAATGAAAGCTTAGTTCGTAAAGCATAAGTCATGGAATAAATATTTTGCACTTGATAATTTCAAGAAATACCATGTTGATGTATAAAAAAAAGAAAGAAAGAAAAGGGAACACGGACATTTATTTGGTTCACTAACGATGTGTTAGTTATGAACAGAGAGAAGAACAATTCTCATGGAGTGGCACCATGTAATTACTAACTACATCAATAAGGAGTTATATAAGACTCCCAAAAAAACTAAGCAGATATGGGTAATAGATAAGGCCAAAAAGGACACAACAAAATAAAACTCAATACTAAAACTGATGTATAACGTGAGCTTTTGGGATGCTACCCCGGCGAGGGCTATGCTGGCCCTTTAACCCTCCAACTAGGGCTGAACTGCCCCCTTAACGCCCAGCTTGCTAACCAGTCAACGAGACCTTAGGTCACCTGAAGCAGGTTTTGGTAGACAAAATAGTCCACGGATTCAAGGCATATTATCATACTATAATAATTTTTTATACATCTTCTTTTCTGCCCAAAATTTCATCCCCACCTAGAGCCTTCAAAACTCAACCGTGTCTTACATGGTGGACATATAGCTACCCACAGAACAATGTCCACTTCCAAAAATTTTAAAAATATTTTTTCTTCCCTAATAAGCTTGACACATACAAAAGAAAAGCTTGAATGATAACAACATCAATAAAGAGAGAACACTGGCAATGATAGGGACAAACAACGAGGTCGTGATTTACTAGATTAGCCAGAAACTCAACATGTATATTGTATACAAGATTCAGAATCAAATTTATCTATTTGGTAATTAGAGTCACTCACTCAAACCGTGTTCCATCCATACTCATTACAAGCTCAAAAATTTCTTCACATGTAGCCTCAACAACTCCAACAGCCTTCATTGCTCTACTACAACTCCTTGGCTGAAAAATTCATATTGGTTATGATGAAGCAGATCAAGAAGCATTCAAGGAAAAAAAAATATTATGCTACAATAAAATAGTATGGAAAGTGATCAGGATATCGTACAAGGTAATCGACATCAGAAAGCTCCTCAAAAATTCTAAGCCCTGCAAATTTTAGACAAAGTTTACACCAGCTATCTAGAACATATCATACTCAAAGAAAGTCATTAAAAGTTCAAGGATTAGAAACCATTTTGACACTGAAGCAGACGCCAATGCTTTCTAGAGAAAGCTTGGTTGGCATTAGTTTGGTACGAAAAATCTGAATCAAATTCACGGGTCCAATCAAAAACTGCTTCCGGCAGTCCTGGAACAAAATATGCTTAATTTTTAGTTAAGTAGTGAAAAAGCATGCCCAAGATATAACAAACCAAATCCCCTCCAAAAGAGAATGAAAAATGAAGAGGCAATGAGAGAATACAAACCATTTCCAATTGTTGTTCTCCTCAACAAATTTTGGTTACCATCCTCTTCATCTTCCTGTGCACTAGGCCTGCATACAGATAATTCAGAATACACAAAGATGAGATGATGGAAGACCATAGGCATTAGATAAAAAGACCCCCATCCACCAAACCTGCGAACAAAGATCTGATTGATGAAAAGGATGGGATCTATTTTTTCAGAAGACAAAGATAGGATTATGATAGATATTGGACACAAGTCCCACCATCCACCAAACCCTTAAAGCTAGCAGAACTTGCAAACAAAGATCTGTTCCCAGATAAGGCAATATCAGGACAAATAATACAGGAGAAAGGATAAGAGATCCAATCTTTCTATGAGCGAGATGATAAAAATTGCAAAATCTTGCCACTAGATTTGCCACTCTTATATCTATTGGCAAGCAGCCAAATTTACCATAAAAATTAAGGATACCATTTCCTCACTGAACAGCACTTTCCCCCAGTTCATTCATATGTCACATACTATATAGATAGAAGCACATGTCCAAGGGAAATATATACACATCAAAGAACATCCTTAAAACATGAGAAAAAGGTTAGGGGAACTAAGAAGCAAGGAACTGGACACAATGTTATCTGCAATTGCATTTGATAGCCCTTTGATTAGCATAAGTGTGAATTATTATAGCATGACCAAGGATCTATATACGGACTCTAGAATTGTCAAATTGATGGAAAAATAATACGGCCCATGATTATCTTTAAGAAAAATCAACATAAACAGAAACACTCATAAAGACAACCTGAAATATGAGAACAGCAACACAATCAAACTGCAACTCATGGCTTCTCATGCAGAAAAGGAACATTAAGCTCACAAGAATGTCCTACTGTGTTTACTTGGAACTACTTGATCTACATGTAAAGATAGTATGGTCAGGCATAATGATAACTAGAATTAAACATCACATTCCTCATGATTGCAACTACTGCCACAGATTCTGATAAACAATTGGTGTGAGATTTTTAGTAGATCCTCAATAATTTTGGGAAGCATTTAATTTTGCATCATAGGCAGCATCTGCCAAAAATGAGCAGTCAACAATTATGAAGCACTTACTGACTATCTTGATCCGATGACGAGCCATTCCTTATACTTTCTGCTCCAGATTTATATTCAAATGATACATATTTGTTGCCATTGGCGACTAGGGACTGGTGCTGCAAATAGGACAAACATAGCCACAACTTCAAGAATCCAACTAGGCAACTAAAATCTTATGCATGGGATCACAACCAGTTGAAGAAAAGTGAACCTGATCAATGACTTGCTCAATCTTCTCTTTCCATGTCAAAGCATCCTGAATGTTAAATGCTGCCATCTACATAATGAACACAAACCAGATGACTTGTGTTGTGCCGAATAATTGGACAAAATTATTCAATGCAAGACGAATTCAAAGGGATGGACAAGGATAAGAGAAAGGAATGTGACCACAAGGCAGATAACAGGCAAATCAATTCTCTAAAACAGAGTTTCCCAAAAAAGGTGGCAGCAACAAGTACAGATGCATTAGGCCTACAATGCATCTTTATAAATGAGTCCATACAAGTGGCTGTAAGGATTGCCATTGAAGCTTTCACAGAAAGATGTATAATGATGGGAAAGGAGACATATTGAATACTGAATTGGCCTAATGTACAACATCCATGAACCACTAAACATGGTAAATTTCCCAAATGATAGATAACAGAGGATGGGAATAGAACATACTAAAATTTTAGACAGAATAGGTCTCTATGAAAGAAGTGTGCTGATATAAGGACCTCTGACAGCTAAGACAATGGGAATTTCAATAAAGCAGCCCATGGAATAAAATATCGTCCGATACACCAAAATATCACCAATATGTATTGGATTTTTGGTTGGCAAACACGCGATGTAGAAATAAAATACCACGCATATTGGCTGATACGATGCATTTTGGCCAATATATTCTGATATTTATCAATATTTCATCCATATTTGCCAATATATATACATGCCGATATTTGTTATGGAAACAAAATCATGTCGAGACATACAAAATATGATTTACGACACTCCGATACTGCAACATCGCAATTGCAACCACAGTTTTATTGCCTGAAGCAAACTTAGTTATCACTGCATCAGTTAAATTCTTTCCTCAATAAATCTTACTGTTGCCGCTAGGACCCAGGTGAGGCGCCGTTAAGTCTGTCAAACCTATGGACCTAGAAAAAAATCAACATGCTACGAGAGTTTTGTCCTGAATTAAAATGTGTGAGCTAGTAAATCATGGTAATGCGAGAACACCCATCTTCTATGCAGACACCATTCAACAAGTTATTCAGGTGTCCATCCAGCAAGTCTCTCTCCATCAGCTTAAGGCATATGCTTAATTTACTAGGTTGAGGATGATGCAAGATCAGAGCTCTTTCATCACAACCATACAAGGATTATGGTAGCAGGCTGCAGTGGCTAGGGTGGGGCTGTGACAAGACAGCTGCCCCACTTAGCTCCAATACTAGTAAATGAGGTGAGTGCCAGACAGCTAGAGAGGCGACAAGGTCAACAATTGAATAGCTTTGACATAGAGTGACAGCATCAAAAGGTGGAAATGACCTTGGGTCTGCAACCACTGACCTCACCTTCTTATGTTGAGCACCGGAATAGGATCCCTATTATTCGACTCCTGTGCATATTAACTCAAATGGCAATCAACTTCCACCAAAAAAGCCAATATATATATATGAGTGAGTTCAACCTCTGCTGCTTGCCTGCCATGCCCTCTCACCCACTTCACAGTTCATGCCAACCTCTCCTCCAGTCAGAATCCTCTAAGCTCATGACTTGTATGGAGCCAGGGAAAAATAAGTTGGGTGATTATTAACCCCGTATGAGTTAACTAATCTACTGACGTTATCATCCTATTCCCCACTCAAATTTCAGTTTCAATCACATCTTTGTAACACACTCTCCAACTTTTCCCGACAAGGAGATGGGACTTGGGAATGTAAAACTCCACATGCAGACCTAACAAGACTGAATTCCAAAGTCATCACACATTCATCATCATCATCTAGCATGGAACCTGTCTTGCTAACCATTTGGCAAACAACTTTGGGGGTCGTTGAAGAGATAAAGCCTAGGCCTTAGAATTCCACGATATCAAATCCACATCGCAAAGTCATTTAATCATTGAGTCAACTACTTTTCTAGACACATTCGTCATTATTTTTTATGAGACACACAAACATATGCTTACGCATTTAGATAAACTGAGTGTGCTCAGTCAAGGTTAGAGGAGCTACATTTATCAAACAATTATCTAGACAGGCTCATGACCAAAAAGATAGATCAAAGGAAAGAAGAGAAGAGAGAAGCAACGACTTGCAAGCCATCTTCTCTTTAGACTTCTCTCTAACAGTTGCCTTCAGTCTGGCAACCATGTATTGAATTGGATAAAAAGATTATGAGTTGTCTGATTAATTGGAATCAGACTCCATTTATGGCCCTGGAAATTGTCAGCCTGGCTATGCATTCTCAAACAATTTCCTCATCAAACAGAGAAGTAGAGCAAAGAAAAACTACAGAGTTTTTTAGCAAGTTACAGAAAGTACAAAGTAGGAGTTCACACACACCGTGAAGCGATTGTATTTGTCCTTTTTGTTGTAAATGGATAGAACATAAACCATCTGCACAGCCATTGAAATAAATGATAAAAAAAATTAGCAGGATCAACAATAATATTCACCCAAAAAATGGCCAAAAAGAAAGAAGAAAAAAGAAACAGAAAATTCAAAGATATTAATGGAACTACTGCAGCTTATCACGTGTTAAATATCACACAATATGGAATAGTGTTCATCAGCACTGGTTGCACAAAGAAGTAGGTTTTATGTCGGTTATTCTTTCAACGAAGCCTGTTTCACGCCTAAGCGTCAACAGCAAACCCGTTGTCTAAGCAACACTGAAGTAGCATATCTTAAAGAGTACTTTATAGAATAACAGACATCAAAGCAACCCGTTAATAAGTTATTGTCTAAGCAACACTGAAGTAGCATATCTATTGCCTGAAATATATCTGTTCAAGTTACTTTTGTCATGTCATAAAGCAGGCAAAATAATATATCGACTCTTGATATATCATCACGCACCAACTTATGCGCCATTTTTATTTTTCAAAAATTACACCGTACACTCCATATTCAAGAAAGATATGCAAGTAAAAAAAAAAACATGTATCTTTGGGGGAGTGGGGAAATCAAATAAATAACTCACATGTCCGTGATGAGTCTTCAAGCCTCGGTCCTCCACCCTACAGTTGCCATCAATAACCAGCGTCTTCACCGGCACCTTAACAAAGATGAACAGGCAAGTCATTTATCATCCAAACTCTTTAAAAAATGTCAACAGAGAGTTTAGACTAAATTTCAAAGTAAATTATTCGGATATCTTTCTGAGTCATAGCAACTGATTCTCTGGCTAAAAATCATCCATTTCATATTAGCATGTCAAACAGCAGTGTAATAATTTCACTGATTTTTCGTCTCAATTCTACGAAAGCTATAATATACACATTGAAACAAAATTAACCTGAAGAATAAAGTGCAATGGTTAATTCAAGACAAGTACCTGATTATCATGAGGTTTTCTCTTGTAATAAGCAAGAAGCCTGTGCTCGAGGACGAAATATCGCATATGCATGAACGATCGACCAATTTTCCTTCTCCCATATCTCACCATCCATCCTTCAAGCACTATCTTAGACGACGAAGCCATCGCGATCGACATCTATCAGAAAATATGCTTCCTCCGGGCAATCACCATAATCACAAATGAATCTTCAATTACTAAAAAGTAAGGCCTAAAATGAAGCTTAATTTTGAATTTTAGCTGTTAAAGCTATCAGGCATAAGATCAGTAGTTTGATCGCCCTCAGTCCATAGAGAGTGTCGAAGAAAATAGAAGAGAAAGGAAGGAGCGAAGAGAGGGGAGGAGGGGATAGTACGCTAAGATCTAAATTCTAATTGTCAACTGGACTCGACAATCGAATAAGAGGGTAGACGTTTTTTTCCTCGTTTTTTTCTTTTCCGCTTTTGTCTACCCGAAAGGAAGAACTTTCTTTCATTCGTTTATATTTCACTTCAGCACTTCATCATTTCATCGTCTTCGATTCTTTTTTTTTTATATATATATATTTTTTGTCCTCTATGTGACTTGGCTTCTTTTCCCCTCTCCATTTCCTTTTTTTATTCCTTCTTCTATAAGAAAATAATGACATAGGATAATTCCATTAATTCAAACTTTAAATTTAAAGTAACTTTTATCCCTGGACCCATTAGTGATGGAAACACTCCAAATTGAGCTCAAGAGCTAGAAGAAGCCCTTCCGTGAGCTTATATAAGAATCAAAGCTTCAATGAATGTGCTAAAATAAAATAAAATACTCTTTTCATAGTAAAAAGAAATACATTCTATCAATTTATATATTTTTTTTAAAAGACTAATAAAAATAGTTTTAAATTTATGTTTATATTCTTCATTAAAAAATAATAAAGTATTTAATACATAAATAATGGGGGGAAGTTGGGATAAAAAAAGAGTAGGTTTTAACTTTTCTAAAATAACTTTTTTTATACAAAATTTAATAATAGAATGACTTCTTTTTTAATATAAAATGAGTAATATATATTATTTTTGAGATCTATTTTTGTTATAAAATCATATCTTTGATGATACTTTGTTGTAACTGGTCATAAAACTCTTATAAAGTAATGGATTACTCGTTAGAAATAAAATAATAATTTACAAAGAATCAAATTACAAATTACAACCTACATAAAAATAATGCATACATATTCGTGCCGATACAAGTAGAGTGAAAGGTAAAAGGTGTTTTAGCTAAGCATGAGTTACTTGTGTCCCTTTACTTGTTTTACCTATTTTTTAAAATATTCAAAATTAAATGGTGTGCATTAGATTGAATGATGTAACACACCAACTTGACACTTGTCATAAGTTGTTACTCTAAAGACTTTTGGGAACCAACCATTTACTCCATAGATCAATACAAGTTATTTTCAAAGTATATTGTCGACTTATTTTTTAAAAACGTGTCATTAATAAACTGCATATTTATGTGTGTTTGATTCGAAATAGTTTTATAATGAGTGACCACTTAAAAAGTTTTTTTATTTAAAAAACACATAAGTGAGAACAAAATATGTTAGAAATGACTTGTTTTAATTTATGCAGTTGGTAGTCAATCTTGAAAGCGCTTTAGTAGATACTTGTGGTCAAAGTTTGGGGAAAGTGTTACAAAATAATATTAGAGTAAAATGATTATCACACCCCAAATCTAGATTAGTCAGTCAGTCGCCTGGTAGGAACAATTTTCACGATTAGACTATATATTAAGACAATTGATTATCAAATTGCAATGAGAACATTAAAGTTGCAATCTTTAAGTGAGAAGTATGGTATATCCCAAGATATGTGATTGAGGCTTCAAATGATTGATAAGACTATCCATACCAATAATGAACACCTTCATTTCGAACACATATCATTTAGGATCATCACAATTAAGCATAATTATCTTGAATTAGTTAAACATAGGTAAGATTCTAGAAATTTTCTTAGAAAGCATGTGAGTGCAGATAGCACGCATAGAATAGGATTTGTATTGATTTATGAGACCAATTGTCGATCTTAAATGCATTTTAGCAACTTGTAATATCCCATAATTTCAAATCTTTCAAATTACACTTTTGGTAATCATTTTGTCATTTTTTATGAGAATGTAATACCTCTTATTTGAAATTGACATTATATTATATTTATACTATTTCATTCATTTAAATGTTATAAGGAACTCTCTTTTTAATTTTAAAAGTTTTAAGAAAAAAAATTATAATGCATTTGGTAACCTAAAAGTTATTATTTTTAGAAAATGGTTATTTTCATGTGATAATGTGTTGAATATTTTAAATATTATTAGTGTTTATAATTTTTCTATAATTTAAAAAGCTATTTTAAACCCTTATTTTGTATAAAATAGTAAAAGGGTAAATAGAAATTTTATAAACAAATATTTTTTGGGTAAAAAGTAGAGTCAATAATTAAAATAATAAGATATCTACCTTATAAGTGGCATAGGGTATGTTGTTTTATTTTTATTTGAAATAAATATAGTTAATTAGATAGTTAGTGGGATTAATTAATTGATTTGGAAGTTTATTTCATATTCATACGATCTAATCTTATGTTATATTTATAATTAGTTAAGATATTTGAGAGAGAAGCACTTTTTTTTGTTATATATGATAAAATTTTAACTTTTTATTTATTCCTTAGCATTTGTAACTAGTATCTTCTAATTATCATATATGATATTATATGATTTATCTTACTTTATCTAGTTTGTCCAAAATTAATTATAATTATACTAGCATTTAATAATTTAGCCATAAATTTTTTTTCATCCAATAATAAAATTAGAAGAATTCCTTTTGAGTTGGAAAGATAACTTTAATATCTACAACTTTAATCTGTTGAGTTTTTCCGATATCTGAATAGAATTAGTGAAAAATATCAATCGGTGATATCTTACTTATGCGATTTGGTTATATCTTTCTCTTCTAAAAGTTTGTATAAGCCCATACTAAACCCTAATAGCCAAAACTACATTTTTCTTTCTCCTCTTGTGTCATGGCTTATATTCTACATCTCCCACTAAATTTATTCATGTCTTCAACTAATTTATAAAGACCATCAATTGATTCATCAACATCTTTGGCTATCTCTAAGATTATAGATTCAATATCTAATCTTTTTGTTTTTCTTAAAAGGCGACATGGAGGACCACCTTTTTGAACCAAGTAGGACCACATTGGGGCGACAATGCTCTCCATCAATCATTTTAAACCCATTACATTCTCAAGGCTTAAACCCAACACCTAGTCAAGTTGGAAGAAACCCCTCATCACTATGTCTAAGGCAATTGGGTTTCATTTCAAAAGTGGTCCGGGAGGACCACCTTCGTAAGCCTGGTATTTTACATATGGTTAAAAAAAAAAGATTTGATATTTTTCTTCTTCTTCTTTATTTGAGTTCAAAAAAAAATTATTCTCTCAAGATCATCAACTCCTAAAGTTATTATGGTGTTATAGTATCATTCTTTATGTTTTAAGACTTTATATTTTATCTATAAGGATTTTACAAATGGTAACCTTATTTTTAAAGCCCGTGTATATAATATTTATGTATACATGTATTATATATATGTGTCGAATGTGACGTTTATAGAGTATGGATTATCTTTTTTTAAAATATAAGTCTACACATTCTTATTAATATATTTTATGCATCATGATATACAATATGATTATCCTAAGAAAATATAATTGTATATTAAATTTGTGATAGTTTTGATTTGGATGTAATGTTGCACTATTTTACAAAAATCACACTGAGTATAATTATGAGAGTTTATCCCATCATTTAATATATAAAATTGAAGCCCCATAAGTTTAGTTTTCATAAGAACTAATGATTTTAAATTTTGAGTTATATACTAAAAATAGATGGGGTTATAGTAAGGTTGGTCAAATATGAATAATTAGTATAAATTACAAAATTAAAATTTTGACATGTTATATTAGTTTTGACCAATGCTTGAGTTTGGTGGTTAAATTGAGACTATATTTTAATGATCGAACAAGGTTAACAAGGTATAATCTTTTAATATATACGTGGCTTTGATATTTTGGTTAAAGATTTGAGTTGGATTTGAAAAGTTTGTTATTATAGTTTGACATTTATATTTTTGAAAAGCTACATTTTTGGAGAGTTTATTCTTTAGAAAAGTTTATGTGACACCCCCAAATTCACTCCTAAAAAATTTCGTTTAATTAAAATAAAATTAGCGAAAGCAAAATAATAAAACTGTGAATTCTGGAGATATTACCGTCACACTTAGTACCAGATCGGTTCACTCCTACCATTCCAGAACCAAGTGCTAAGACTAAAAGAGTAAAATACAATTTACAAGAATTCAAACATATTTAAATCAGAGCAACGTAAGTAAACATTTTATAAGAATATAATCCATCAATGGTGGTTATAAGAAAACGCAGGTCACATCAAAACTAAAGTTTAAAAAGGGAAGAAATACAACCCTAGGACTTTTCGGACAGTTCCTTACGCTCTTTCCCGATGGTCCATTTGAATATCGCCTTAAAATGACCTGTAAGGGACACTGCCCATTAAATAGGCAGGGCCCCCACGAATGGAACCCTTAAGTACTACAGTACTGAGTAACCCTTTAAAACACACTTAAAAATAAGCCCGCAATGTAACACACAATACACCACTATATTCATACATCACGACAGGTATACACATAATATTCAGATCCATAAATTCACATATTCAAAAAGTCAATCAGATATTAATGGTGTATACGTAACATTCACTTTCGTACATTCACATACTTAACAAGTCAACCAAATATTAATAGGCCATAATGAATAATCGATACTTTTAGGGCATTAAGGGGATTAGTTCATCATTAATCAATCATCTAGGATTATAAATGTCCATACAAGTGTGGGAACCCCACTATTATAGCCGGTGGATCGGTCACTTATAGGACAAAACGGACCTAACCACTATTATATGCCGGTGGATCAGTCTTCGGGGCAAAATGCTCCTAGCCACTATTATGTCGGTGGATCGGTCTGGCCCCGACTCTCATGGTGTTCCACTGTAAATACTTAGTGTCTTTTACGTGTCTTAACGAATTAGGATTTGGTTTATTGAGCTCGGGATCCCCCACTATTATAGCTGGTGGATCGGTCACTTATAGGGCAGAACGCACCTAACCACTATTATATATCGGTGAATCGGTCTCCAGGATACCCTGGCACCTGGCCACTATTATGCCTGTGGATCGGTTTGGGCCCAGCTCCATAATCTTCCACTTTACATGATTAGTGTTTTACCATATCTTATTCAACAAATTTCACCCTAGACATGCATGGCTAATTATATCCACACTTATCCTCCCAAGAGGGCCTATCCCATATCTCGAGGCTTCTGCAACTCCTAACTCGCCTCGACATCCTTCCTTTAATCCACTTTCTCACACTGGGAGCCCAATTTCTAAGTGCGTGGGTCAAGGCCCACTACCTCATACCCCAAAGTCCACTCACTGCCTTACCTTAGGGTTTTCTCTAGAAACCCTAATTTAGGCCTATGTGGCCCATACTTCTCTGCCTCACACATCCCAAACTATTTTAACACCCCACACGTCTCGACCCTTAGATCCAACCCTCACTTTCTACCCCACTCATTCTCGTTTATTTTTATTATTTTCTTTTTCATTTTCTACCTTCTCAAATTAGGGTTTCCTCCCAAATTCTAGCTTTGTCTCTTATGCATCCTTATACTGTCCCACGTACTATTTTTTCCCCGAAGCCCACAGACACCCAAACAATACTTCTATTACCTTCCTCACACCCCGAGGCAACTTTTCATATGTAAAGTTTGCCCCCATGCGGACTCTAACCATCCCATGCAAACCCTCGATTCTCCAACTCTTTCATTTTATTTAAGTCCTCTTTTACTCATCCACTCATGGATCATGAATTATTTAGGTCATTCCTACCTACATTAGCCAACTTACTTCCCCTTGGTTATCTCACTTTCCCATTTTTCCTTTTCATCCTTTCATCCCACATTACCACATTAAATATCCTAGCATGCATGTTCTAGAGGGTCACATCACATAACATCGTATGCACATCAATATAATCAGCATCCATATTCCATAAGAAAATCATATAAGCATATATTCGCTTAAAGTTGCGTTATAAATGATTAATCAATAAGCATAAAGTACACAATATGGAATAACACATGACACACAAGGCACGTAACCCATACATAGTTGTTCTTAGCCACATCCCTACTATGTTTGGGTTACTAAGTTATCTCTCACATTTATTAGGCCACTAAACACCCTTCATAATTATTATATTTAATATATTTCCCATTTGGTTAGTTAGATTACCAATTTGCCCTTTCCTTTATTATAATTAACAAATTGCCCTTTAGTTGATCAAATTACCAAATTATCCCTTTAATTGGTTAAATTACCAAATTGACCTTCATATTTACCATTTCACCCTTCTCCATTATTAAATTATCATTTACCCTTCTCTTTTATTAAATTATCATTTTACCCTTCTCAATTATTATAATTACCAAGTTACCCCTTTTTCGATTTCCGTTTTACCCTTTTTATTTACAAAATTAGCATTTTACCCCTTTACTTTCAAATTTACCATTTTACCCCTTAACTTTTAAAAGTTAACATAACATCCTTTCACTTAAATTACCATTTTGCCCCTTTACATCCACGATTACCATTTTGTCTTTTAATTAAGAAATTACCATACCATTTTGTCCTTTAATTATGAAATTACCATTTTCCCTTTATTATAAAATTACCATTTTACCCTTTGATTACAAAATTACCATTTTACCCTTTAATCACAAAATTACCATTTTACCCTTTAATTACAAAATTACCATTTTACCCTTTAATCACAAAATTTGCCATCTTACCCTTTAATTGTAAAATTACCATTTACCTCTTCACTTCCAAAATTACCATATTACCCCTTAATTACAAATTACCGTTTTGCCCCTTATTACACCACTTATATTAAATTATCACCACTATGTAAAATATTAATATTAATATTAATACCTCATCCATAACTATTATATTTAATATAATACCTATTAGCACCTACACATATTATGCCATATTATTGTACAAGATATATTACTAAAATACCCCTAAGGCCCAAAAATATTAATCGTGCATTAAAGATCACAATAGCATAATACAACATGGATAATACTTAACATTTTCATGAATAACCAACTCCTACCTTAAACAATATTTCTATACATAGCATATAATCTATCATGCTTCCTTTTTATCAATCAACACATGAAACCATATATATTATATTAAACAACATATATCAAGCATAATAATATATTAAAAATCCTAATGTACTAACATACCTTAATCCATGCATTTAAGTGGGATTTAACGGTTACCTTAGTTCCCGCAAAAACGAACCTTACCAGTATTCCAGTTAAAGGTTCAAGCTTTGATTATCAAAACCAATACCTAAAAATAATATCAAGCTTTATTGTATTGGAAATAATAAAAATCAAAGTATAAGACTTTATAACACTTACTTAATCAAATACTTGAATTAAAATAGTATTATACCTTAAAATTATTACCCAACTAAATCAAGAAATGTAGTAACTCATCCCGCTCATGCAGCATGAGCTGTATGCAAAGAAATGAGGAGGAGGGGCTCGAAGGTGGATGATAGGAGGAAAAATAGACTATTTTTGGGTTGGGGTTTTGGGGCTAAGAAAAAGGGTATATGGGGAAGGATTTGAGGCAAGGGAAGGGTGAAATAGTGAAGAGGGGGTGTAGGTGGTGGTCAGGGATAGGTTGTTGGCGGCTAAGGGTGGTGGAGGCGGCGGCAACGAGGCCACAAAAGGAGGTTGCCGAGGTGGGTCGAGATGGAGGAGCTGAGGAGGAAGGAAAATGGAGAGGGAAAATGAAGGCCTACAGGTGGTGGTTTAGACCAAAGGAGGTTTGGGGGTGGTAGAGGGGGTTGTAGGGATTGGTTTGGTGGCTTAGGTGGCGATAGGGGCGGCGGGATGACAACGGATCGAGGCGGTACAAGGTGGTTTCCGAGAAGGGAGGGAAAGAAGAGAAAAAGAAGAGAGGAGGAAGAAGGAGGCTACGAGGTGACTCGAGGGGTGCTATGATGGTTCAAAAGTGAGGTAGAGGGTGGCAGCGGCAGAGCGGGGTGGCGAGGCAAAAACAGGGTGAAAGAGGGGAGGAGAAGAAAGGAAGAAATGAGGGTCAAGGAATGCATGGGAAGCTCGAAAAGAAATGCCAGAATGAGACAGGGAGGAAGAATAAAAAGAAGACAAAGAGAGAGGAGGGGATAGGGGAGCTCGAGGGCGGCGGTAGGGTGGTAGAGGTATGGCGATGGTAGGGAGAGGGAGGAGAAGAGAGGGGTATAGCAGGGCATGGGGGAAGGGAGAGAGGGATGGTGGGGCCGGGATGGTGCATAGAAATGGTAGGAGAGAGAGAGATAGATAGGGAGATCAATAGGGGGAAGGGGGTTGTAGGTAGGGTGGTGGAGATGGCAGGGTGGTCGGGTTTTTTGTCGGGGAAATAGGAAGAAGAAGAAGAAAGAAAGAAGAGGGGAAGGGGGCTGGTGTGGCATGTGTGCAGGTCGGCCAAAGGGGGAAAGAATGCGGGCCGACCCGATCGGGGAAGAAAGGAAGGAAGGAAAGGAGGGAGGTGGTCGGGCTCGCGCGAAGCAAGAAAGAAAAATGAGTCAGCGACCCAGGCACGAGGGAGAAGGAGAGGGAGGAGAGGAGTGGGTCTGCGGCCCAAGCGCAAGGGGGGTAGGCAGGCTGGCCGACGGCCTAAGGGAAAAAAAGGAAAAAGAAAGAAAAGAGAAAAAGGAGAAAAAGGAAAAGGAAAAAGAAAAGGGAAAATGGGATTAAATAAAATAATTTAATTTATAAAATAATAAAATATAATATTTTTGGGCAATAAATTTATTTAATAATTTAATTTAATATAATTAAAATATAAGAGTTTAAAAAGGATAATTTTAGTAAAATAATGGCTTGGAAAATTATTTAAATAAAAATTTATGATAAATTAAAAAAATATTTATTTTAATTTATTAAATATTTATATCCAATTTTATATACTCAAAAATCTATAAAATAATTAAATTAAGTAGATTCAAAGGCTAATTTATCCCAAATAAAAGTTGTTTATTAAATTATAACCTTTTAAAATTTTGGGGGATTATAGTTTATATATTTAGAATTTGGATAACAAAAGAAATAATTAATGTAAAATAATTGCTTATGTGCATTATGTGATCACCTTAATAAAACATTTATACTTTATGTGGAACGAGTGGGTTTTTGATCCTTCAAGGTTAGTCTTTTGAAGTTAGGGATCGACAGTAGACTTTCCTTTCTTTTGTGGATATTTATTGATTTGTTAGTTTTGTCTGGTTAAGGCTCCTTATCTACTTTATATGTTTCTTCAAACCCTATTAGGGGGTGTGCACACTTAAGGACAAGATAACCGAAGTGGTAGATTTTTAAACTTTTGTTATTCCCTTTGAACTATGTTCTCTAGGATGGCCCGAGTATGAGTTTTAATCTTCCTACGGTTGATGGTAGGTCTTTAGACTTTAATATATCAAGTGACCCCCTATTTGGTTTGCCCACTTATAATTAGATGACGTGATCATCTAAAGTAAAGATTAATAATTTGATATTTTTTATGTGGCTTCTCTATATGATCACGTGTGTGTATGATACACACACACGCACACACACATACACACATATACTCTAATATATACCATTCATTTGTACTTTAGGTGTTATTTAGTTGTTCTTTTAGCCAACTTGCTACATATTTTAAACAGTGACTTGTTTGACCAATAAACTGATTACGCCTCAAACTAATTGGGTTCTCAATATTCAAGAGAAACTCTTATATGAAACATGTAACCAGTAGATTGGTTGCTCAAATGAATGGTATATATTAGAGTATATGTGTGTGTTCGTGCGTGCGTGTGTGTATTATACACACACATGATCATATAGGGAAGCCACATAAAAAAATATCAAATTATTAATCTTTACTTTCTATGATCATGTCATTTAATTATAAGTGGGTAAACCAAGTAGGGGGTCACCTGATAAATCAAATTCTAAATACATACCATCAACCATAGGAGGATCAAAACTCATACTCGGGCCATCCTAGAGAACATAGTCCAAAGGGAATAAAAAAAGTTCAAAAATCAACCACCTCAATCATCTTGTCCTTAAGCGTGTACACCTCCTAATAGGGTTTGGATAAACTTATAAATCAGACAAGGAGTCTTAACCAAGCAAAACTAACAAATCAATAAATATCTACAAAAGAAAGGAAAGTCTATTGTCGATCCCTAACTTGAAGAGACCAACCTTGAAGGACCAAAAACCCACTTGTTTCACTTAAAGTATAATTTTTTTATTAAGGTGATCACATAATGCACATAAGAAACTATTTTACATTAATTATCTTTCTTTTATTATACACTTTCTAAATATATAAACTTTCCTAAAATAGAAACTCTCCAAAAATGCAGCTTTCCAAAAATAGAAATGTCCAACTAGAATAACAAACTTTTCAATCCAACTCAAATCTTTAACCAAAATCTCAAAGCCATGTGTATATTAAAAAGATTATATTTGGTTAACCTTTTTCAATCATTAAAACATAGTCTCAACTTAACCACCAAACTCAAGCATCGGTCAAAACTAATATGACACATCAAAATTTCAATTTAGTAATTTCGAGTTATTTAGGTACCAATAGTTAGGGTTTAGGGACCATCTGCTTAGGGGTTTAGGGACCAAGACTTAGGATTATTTAGAGCCATACCGGTTATAGAGTTATTTTTGTAAGTATATTCTTTTTGGGCACTCAAGTCTGTATTTATTTATTGTACGATTTATTTTGGTTATATTAGTAGCATAAGTTAATCTTTGTATTGAACATATTAAATATTTATATTATCACTTTAAATCTTCTTTTCGTTAATTTCCAAATAAATTTGGGAAAATACTTTAACATTAAATTTGGTATAATAAAGGTAGAGGATACCAAGCTATGATAAGTTTAGTGATAACACCTTCTTACTTTGTCTTTTATCTCCCTCAAACCTCTAACTGAATTAATTTTTTTTTTGTAAAAATTGGGTATTACTGATACTCTTTCCCAAACGTATGTATAAATTTATACTCTCACTTGAATTGGAAAAATATTGTAGCATCACTAGCAACTATAGGTGGATCAAACATTAGCAACTATGTAAACTACATGTGATACTCCTATATTGTCAAACTTTTCTAAGTTAGATACATTAATTCTTTGAGTCTGTCCTTCTTGAGGCTCTTAGTGTAGAAATGTGTTTAAAGTGTTGTCTTCAAGTCTTCTCAGGAAATCAACGATTCTCCTTGAACACGTAAACCTACCCACCAGGAATTTGTTGATCCTCGAAGAAAATATGCGGATATGCTCACCTTTTGTGCTTTCAAGCAATCTGTTGCCTCGAACATCCTATCAAAATCCTATCCTTCTAGGACAATGGGCTCTTGTTCTCTATCATAAGTTATAGATGATGAAATAAAACTCTCTGAAGCCAATCATCTCTAATACCCTCCTGTGGGTAATAAAGAGGTGGTGGAGGCAGAGGTTGAGAAGGAGGCGGACATTGAACGAACTCCATAAAAGCCTCGAATGATCTTTCCAAATGGCCAACACATCAATCCAAAGCCATTTTGAACTAACTGCAAAATAGAAAATGCATTAATAAAAGTCCAATCTTATTAGCACATGACACATAAGCACAAATCAAGGACAACTTAATCTACCCACGCTTTAGTACTTACAAGACTAATTTAGGTTAAAAAACACTGACAAAGGTAAATATATTTTTTGGTTTAAACATTTAGGATTGTGAGAACTGAGTCTCTATCCAAACCATGATTCTTAACAACCAAAAGCTCTAATACTAACTTTTAACATCCCCATTTTTAGGGCGTAAATTTTTTTTAAAGAGTTAAACATGGAAGCTAAACTAATAAAAAAAAAAGGTGTTACCGCCACACTTAGTACTAGTCCAATCTCTTCTACCATTATCATATAAAGTGCTAAGGATAAAATCATTACTCCACTTAAATTAATAACATAGTCTATTTATATTAGAGAGAACAAACAAATATCCATCATTTTAAAAATAAACCACATTAGCAGATATAAAACTTAAAGTGAGAAAATACAAGAGGATATAAGAGTCCAATAAAAACTAAAATTAAAGATATCAAAAAGGACTCTTGATAGTCTTAAGCTCTCAACCCAAACTACTAGCTTAAAATTGAACCCATAACCTAACCTGTAAAAAGCACTACCCATTGAATAGGTGGAAGCCCATGAAAGGAACTCTTTAGTACAATAATACTAAGCAACCTTTTATACTAAACCAATATAAAAAAAACAACATGGAGCACATATAAGGCATTACAACAGTACATGTTATAAAACTTTGAAGTATACATCATTAATTAGAATAGGATAATCATTCATATAACAAAATAACACCAAGGTCATATACTGCTCATACTCATTCATCTGGAAAAAATTGAAACTTACCAATTTAACATCCGAAGAATGCTATTTGAAGTATAATTAGAAGCATCATCACCCAAATTTTAAGAAAATAACAACATATCACATATCTCATTATAAATGCCAATAAATAAAGTAACATGGGTAGGCTCACAAGCACAAGATCAATAAAATCCACAACATCATGGGTAGGCACAAAGGCTATTATTGAAGCACAGAGAGGAGCAAAAGCTGCTACTGAACTATAGGTATACACAAAGGCTGCTACAAAACCATATGTAGGCACAAAGGTTGCTACCAACCAATCCAATAGTAATCATTTTTATTTTTATTTACTAGAGGGGATATTATATCAACTTGGAGACGCTAAGGTACTCCAAATATACCTGTGCACCAATGTAACATAGTATCCTATCAAATATCAACCTAATGACACAAAGGTACCCTAGTTGTACTAGTACATGAAGATAACACAACACCCTACCGACACTAATACCTAATCCATAAGTATGCATACCCTCTATTAGTTTGCAAAGCTAAATAGAGTAAGATGTAAGGCTTGGTTGGGGCATTAAGGCACACCAGTAAAATCCATAATTAATTTTGGGATAAACCATATTTTTAGGATAGTGACTCCTAAATAGCCACCATTTCTGATCTCTAGGTCATTCATTTTAAATACTAGTATTTTATTAAAGTGGCCACAAAATCACAATCAGTCGCATATATCTAGTTTTCATACTTAACCATTTTACTCATTTTTCATTTATTCAAAATAACCATAGAAAAGATCATTACCAAGGTCAATTATAAAAATATACTAAAGCCATCCTAGGCCAAACTATTTAATTTGGATGCATTAGGCAAAAAATGATCAAAATGCCTCTGAGGCTAAAATTTCCCAATTATAATCCATTTTAAATACCAAATCCATTTTATTTATTAATTTTATCATGAAAAGGCTAAAATGAAATAATTAAAATTATCATATACATTAAATGACTATTTTACCCTTAATCGTGATTATGCACATAAAACCCTTGCATGCATATCTAATTCATTTAGAATCATATAATATCATGCTCAATGATATATAATACGCATTTGACATGCTTGTTGAGATGAATATCTTATTACACATAAAATGACCAATTTGCCCCTTAGGGCATCCATAAATAATAATTATACCACACATATATCTAAACATGCTCAACCTATCAATTTATAGGTACATATCATACATAATATTTGCTCTACATTAAAATCATTTTAGTCATACTTTCAAACCTAAAATATCTTAAATAAGATAGCATACTTTCTTTTACAGATTTTCATGGTAACAATAATTACACAGTAACGAATCATGCTTAACATAATTTATATATAAAAATCCTAGTGTTCTATCACGCAATATCTATCACTTTAGTAGAGTATAAAATTTGCCTAATTTCTAACAAAGCACAAATTATTAGTATCCTACTAAAATTATTTAAGCCATGTTGATCAAAATTTTGTTCCTAAAAATAACACCACAATTACTGTATTCATGTCTAATAAATAAAATAATAATTATAATATTAAAATATTTAATATATAAAATTACCAAAATACCCTTACTATTAACGTTGGGTGCTAAAAATTTAAACAAAATTGTCCTCATGCTACATGTGTAGTGTGAGTAAGTGCATAAAGAGGGGGTTAGATGGTTGCACTGTGATGGAGATGGTGGGATGATGAGGTTGGAAAAATGGAGGTGGTGCTAGGTCGATGGTTGATAGGGTGGTGATGGTTGGTGTTGGAAGGGTTATAGTAGAGGGTGGTGATGGTGGCTCAGTTGGCGAGGTTGGTGGCTACAAGGGAGGTGGTGTGGGAGGTGAGTTTATTACTATATAAGGTGACATAGGCTAGTGGGTGTCAGCGGTAGAGAGGTTCAAAGGGGTTGGGAAGGTTGCAGTGGATTAGGCCAGTGGGAGGGGTAGTTTGTGGTATAAATGAGCGAAGGGAGGGGAGGGTTCTTTGAGGGTTCTAACCATAGTGGAAGAGAATAAAGGAGTTGGGGTGGTTAGGGTTGGTTGCAAGAGAGGCGATTGTGTGATGGTGGAGGCTATGGTGGTGTAGGGTGGTGGCCAACGATATGTAAGAGGGAGCACAAATAGGGCATGGTGTTCGGTTAGGGAATGGGTTATGTATGCAGAGTTGGAGCATGGCGGTGAGGATGTGGGTTATGTTGGCTAAGGAATGGCTAGTGTGGTTCATAGGGTGTTGAGGGAGAGGATGCATGCGAGGATAATGAAGAAGAAAGAAGAAGGGTGACGTTGAGGTGATGGTGTGTGGGTCGTGTGGAGGATAGTTTGGTAGGGAGAAGCTATGACATAAACTATTGAATTATAAGGAGGATCAATGACGGTCAATGTCATTTGTAACACCCCAAAATTTACTATTTTTTAAGCAGAAGCAAATAAATTAGAACCTATGAATTTCGGGAATGTTACTGCCACATTTAATACCAGATTGGTTCACTCTAACCGTTCCAGTACCAAGTGCTAAGGCTAAAAGGAGTTTAATAATCATCATAAATTAATCAAAAGCAAGACTTCAAATAGACATTAAACCATTAAAATATATAAATCAGAGTGCGCGGAGTCGAAGTGTCATAAACCAGCGTACATAGTCAAAGTTCCTTAAGAGGAAATAAGTTTACAAATGGTAAAAGATAAATCTAGAAAAATCAAAACATAATTAGAAAATCATATTAGTAAAATCCGGCCACGCCACTCTCAATCCTTGTGCCAAGTCCCAACTCAGCACTCAGTCTCGCCTGATGCCTTATGAACATTGAAGGCATCAAAGTAAGCATCACCCACCTACACAAAGTCAGAAGGGCCTTCTGCTTGTGGGAATGAGTAACACCCATAAAACAGGTGGTCAGTATGCTACGTACTAAGTAAGGTAACCGTGCACTAATGCCAATACAAAAAACACAAAATCTAAGAATGATAGTATAACAACATACAATCACCTCAGATAAATAAATGAATAAAGGTAAATTTATAATCCATATCCATTAGTTATTTAATCTCTGATCAGTACTCATTTCACACCATACTTTTTATCAATCCATGCGAGTACGGAAACCCCAATATTATAGCCAGTGGATCATTCACATATAGGGCAACATGCACCTAACCACTATTATAGTCGGTGGATCATTCACATAGGGCGGGATGCCCTAACCACTATTCCTTACCGGTGGATCAGTTTGGCTCCTGCTTGTATGGTGTTCCACTGTAAGTACTTAATGTCTTTTATGTGTCTTAGCAAACTCGGGGTTTGGTTTACTGAGCTTGGGATCCTCCACTATTATAGCTGATGGATCGGTCACTTATAGGGCAAAATGTACCTAACCACTATTATAGCCGATGGATCAGTCACTTATAGGGCAATATGCACCTAACCACTATTATAGCTGGAGGATCGGATACTTATAGGGTAGGATGCCCTAACCACTATTACTTATCGGTGGATTGGTTTAGGCCTGGCTCAATAATCTTCCACTTTACGTGATTAATGTCTTAAGTGTCTTATTCAGAAGTTTCACCCTAGACATGCATGACTAACTCCTTCTACGCTTATCCTCTAAAAGGTCTCGTCCCACATCATGAGACTCATGTACCTCTTAAATTGACCTGACGTCCTATCCTCCTTACCCTAACTCACACTAGAGCCCATCTCCCATGTATGTGGGTCAAGGCCCACTACTTTTCACCTCTATGTCCACTCACTGCCTTACTTTAGGGTTTTTCCTAGAAACCCTAATTTAGGCCTATGTAGCCCATCCTACTCCACCTTACACAACCCAAATCATTTTAACACTCCATACATCACAACCCATAGATTACAACCTCATCGTCACACTTTACTCATCAAGTACATGTGTAATCACGAAACCCTAAGTAGCCACACCAAACCCTAGCTCGGTCTCCTATATACCCTTATACTGTCCCACGTACTATTTTTCATCCAAAGCATTCAAACACCCAAACAACACTTCCATTACCTTCCTTACACCCCAAATCAACTTTCCATACGTAAAATTCACCCCTATGCAGACTTTATACATCCCATACAACCCTTTGAACTTTTTCATGCAAAGCCTAAACTCCCACGTGAAACCCTAGATTCACCCATGAAAACCCTAGATTCTTCCATACAACTTAGATTCTCCCATGCAAAACCCCATATTCTCCTATGCAAACCCTAGATTCTTCCATGTAAAACCCTAGATTCTTCCATGCAAACCCTATATTCTTCCACTCATGGTCATGAAACATCTAGGTAAAATCCACATCCTTTTACTCCATCTCATCACATTACATAACCTAGCATGCATGTCCTAAAGGGCCACATCATAATCACAACTTATACATATTATACGCATGCCATAAAATAACACGTGGACATACCTCAACTCCAAGCCACACTACACATAAAATAGTTATAACAATACATATAAGATACATCACATATCATGGCACATGGCATACGAGGCATACAAAACACATTACATACATAAGGCCTTAGCTACACCCTTGCTGGTCTTAGAGCACGCTCCTTCACCTCCTTAGGGTTTTGACTGGTCTCTCCTATAAGAGGGAAAAACTAAATATTAGATTCCTTCCTACCAAAAATACTATTATCTCCTAATTTATTCTAAGATTAGGGTTTTAGATAAAATAATAATACAATAATAGTAACACAAACTACATACTAATTTTACTAAAGATAAAAGTAATAATAGTAACATTGTAAAAGATGATAATGTAAGGTTTGAAGATTTTACCCTAATAATAATAATGATACTAAAAATAATAATAATAACGATATTAATAATAATGATAATGATGATGATGATGATGACGATGATGATGACGATAGTAGAATTCGAATACTTGTGAAATAAGGGCTTTGACCCTTTACCAACATAATAATAATAATAATAATAATAATAACAGTAATAATAATAATGATGTTGATGATGATATTAATAAAAATTTATGTAAAGTAGGGTTTCGACCCTACATTGAAATAATAATAGTAATACAATTAATAATAATAACAATAATAATAATGATAATGATAATAACCATAATACTAATATTAATAATAATTGAAATAAAAACAAAATAGGGCTTCAACCCTCCATAGTAACAATAATAATAACATTAATAATAATAGTAACAATAATTAATAATAATAATACTCTAAATAATAGAAATATAATAAAATTAAATAAATAAAGCTTGTATAATTAGGGTTTAAGGGTTGAGAGGATTTAGGGTACCACCTTAGGTTGGTGGTGAGAGGCGGCACCGACGGTGGTGCACGATGGCGGACAGAAAAAGAGAATAAAAGAGAGATAATTGAGTGTTAGAAAAAGGAGAGGGTGGAAGTTGGGGTGTTTATGGTTGTATAGATGGAAAGGAATGGAATGAAGGTGGCGGTGCATAGCGGTAGTGGTGGTGGTCGAGAGTGAAGGAAAAAGATAAAGAGAGGAGCAGAGGGAGGACGGGGAAAAGAAGGGTAGGGGAGGTAGAGGGAAGTCTGCAAAGCATTTTGGAAGGTGTAGGAGGTAGTGGTTATAGCGGGAATGGTGGATAATGGTGGTGCGAAGGGCGGAAAAAGTGAAAGGAAGGGCTAATTGAGGAGGTGACTTTGCACAGTCGGGGTGGCTCGTGCAAGGCAAATCGAAGGAGTAGGGAGGTATCGTTAGGTAGAGGGTGGTGTAGGGAGTGGTCCTATAGGTGGTTCTAATGGTGGTGTTGGACGGCAACGACGGGAGGGGCGTCTAAAATGGTGGTGGCGCACGAGAAGAGATTTATGGGTTTCGAGGAAAAAGCTCGAGTCCAGGCTGGTTAGGGGGTATTTATAGGCTAAAGGAGGGGAGACAGAAGAACGAGGCAGGCACGTAAGGTGCACCGGTCGGAGATGACATTCCGGCACATGACTATTTCATGGCCTGCAATTTACCAACAATGAGAGGAAAACATGCGAGAAGAGGGGAGGAGTGGTTGGGTCGAAGTGGTTGATGAGTTAGTAGGGAAGAGAGGGGGAAAATGGCCAGTCAAATCGGGTATGGTTGGTGGCGATAATTTTGGGTCATTGCATGTCAACGGGGGAAGGAAGAAGGAAGAAGAAGGAGAAGGAGGGTATGCGCTCATGGATCGGGTGGCTAGGGAGAAAAGAAAAAAAAAAGAAAAGAAGAGTCGACCGTGCGGTTGGGGAAAAAATGGGAACAAAACGTGACGTTCCAAGGCAGGCCACACTGAAGGAGAAAAAAAAAAGAAAGGTTTGGGCTGCAGGCTGGCCCAGGATCGGGAAAAGGAGGAAGAAAAAAAGAAAAGAAGAAGAAGGAACAAGGAAGAAAAAGAAAGAAAAGAAAAAGGAAAAAAAGGAAAAAAGGAAAAAAGAAAAGGGGAAAAAATAGGCGGGTTGGATTATTCAGATTATTTTGGTAATTTGGGATATTTAAAAATAATAATATTTAAATAAAATAATATTTAATTCTCTTTTTAGGCTAATTTAGAGTTTTTTAAAAGGTTTTTCCTAAATTCCATTTTAATTAGCAAAATACCCAAGATTTTCCTAATTAAAATATTTATTATTTTCTTCTTGATTATACCTAATTAATTCCATTTTATTTTAATAAAAATAATTTATTTAATTAAATTTCCTATTAAATGCTTTTTTGGCCAGAATTTCTAAAATTAAGGTTTTGGGGCATTTCATCATTACTCAAGGGGAAGTAATGGGAGAAAGTTCCAAAGGGGGTGGTTTAGCTTCGGTGAGTTTGG
Source organism: Tamarix austromongolica (assembly GCA_039764185.1). Taxonomy (NCBI): domain Eukaryota; kingdom Viridiplantae; phylum Streptophyta; class Magnoliopsida; order Caryophyllales; family Tamaricaceae; genus Tamarix; species Tamarix austromongolica. The sequence goes on along the minus strand of CM077814.1, from coordinate 78,130,555 downwards.
CCAGTGTAAGGGGAGGAGAAAAATAATGGAGGGACTATTGGCTAGAGGCTATGAGCTCGAGGAAAAGAACAGACAACGGTGATGGTGGTGCTTGGCGAAACGAAACAGGTCAAGAAATAGTGGGGATGATTGGGGTATGGTGGTGGTTGAAGGGTGACAAGGGAGATGGATATGAGGTTGGTTGCATAAGGGGACATAGGGGAGGGTTGTTTGGTTGATTTGAGGGAGAAATGAGGTAAAGGGAAGGTTAGGAATGGAGAAGAAGCAGATGCTAGGTGAAGTGGTGTGAAAGAAACCAGGGCAAAGAGGAGGTGTTCAATGATGGTTGTGGTGTAGCAAAGAAAAAAGAGAGGGAGGGAGTCTAGTGGTGTCTATATACATGAAGACGGCGGAGAAGTAGTATGGCTCAATAGAGAGGTAAGGTGATGGAGATGGTAGAGCGTAGTAGGTTCGATTAAGGGGGTATATGTAAGTTGTGTGAGGTAAGGACAGAGATTGTTTAGGGGAGGGGAAATCAACATGGCAAGGGGGTCGATAGGGATATGGTAGCAATTAATTTATCTTTAGATTTAGTTTGGGTATGTTAGGGTACCAGTTAGAAAAATATATTGGAAAAAATAATTTGGTATCAAATAAGTTTCATAAGAAGAAAAAAGGTAAAATAATTGGGAAAACAAATATTTAAGAAATTATTTGGGTTATAGATCAAATGTTAATAATAAAATAATTAGGCTAAGGTTTAAGAGTTAATTTTTTGAAAAAAAAAACTAAACACATAAAACCAAATGTTACCAAATTTTATGATCTTATATTTATTCATACCACTAATGAACATAACCCATGGGGTATAAACAATAACGACTAGGTATAAAAAAAACAAGGGCATATAAATACACATGTCCTGCTACAACGAAAAAAGTCAAAGATACAAATAGTAAAGGCATAAAAGCCAAACATATGAGTGCCTTGCTCCACTATAAATGAGAATACTAATGCTAGGGGATTTGCATGAGAACTCCTACATCCACATAGCCTAAAATTGTAAATGTCACCATAGGTCAGACATCTAGTCCACTGCCAGTGGGCTTTAGCCAATGTAGTCTCTTCAAAGGTATCATAATCCTTAAGTATGTATACCTCCTATGGAGTATAAAAGATATCAAACTACTATACAACTAGAAACCCCCTAGCATTTAAGATAATGAAAAATGAGGGTCTTGAGGATCATGTTTTTGATCCTTTATTTTAGATTTACTTTTGGTTCCTTCTTTTATTTTCGTTGAACTTTGGGACAAAGCTTATTTTAAAGGGGTAGTAATGTAACACCCCATTTCTTAAAAAACTCAATTCTTATAAATATCAATGTTTATTTATGAGTTTTAACATTTAATTTTATTTTATTTGGGTTATTTAATTTAAATCATATTTCTTGTAAATATTTTTTAAGGTTTTAATTCATTTTATGGTTTTATTAATGGTTTCAAATTTATGTTAAAATTTATTTAATTCCTTGTTGTTGCAGACGATTTTAGACAAATTCGTTCACGACTATGATTTTTATTAAATTCACGTAATTCAATTTTTATTTAAAATATTTTTTCATTTCTATCGTGTATTTGATTTTAATTATTTAAATTCATTTTCAAGTATAGCCTCGTCGTGTGATTACAAATTTATTTTAAGGTTATATTTTATTAATGAAAATAAATATTTTTTAAATTAAATTATAAAATTCCTTTAAAGTGGTAAAATCATTCGAATGATTTTTATCCATAGAAAATATTTTTATCATTGAATTTATTTATTTTTATGATGTCGATAAGATTTTCAGAACATTTAAATTAAAATGGATTCCATAATTTTTTTATGATTTTATTTCCAAAGTTTATTTTCTTCCTTTTTTCTGATTTTGGTTTACAAAAAACATATTGAAAATGTGTTAAATTATTTGCGTCATTTGATCATCTATTAAAAGAAAATTAATTATTTTTTTGATATTTATGCAATGATTTTTACTAAATAAATTTTAGATAAAATCATTCATTTATTATATTTTAGATAGTTTAAAAAAACTTAAATATCCCAAAATCCTAATTTAGGAATTATAGCAAAATAAGGATTTATTATGGAAATTAAGTAAGTAAATTACCTTATTAAAACAAAGGAGAATTAATTAAGGCAAAATAAGGAGAAAATAATAAATAAATCAATTAGAAAAATTTGGACATTTTACTAATTAACATGGAAGTTAAGGAAAACTTGTCCAAAATAGCCAAATTAATCTAAAAAGGAATTTAATTATTATCATTATAATAGATATTATTAATTTTAAATATTCAAAAAAATAAATAGATAATAAAATACCAAATACCCCAACCCATCCATTTTCTCATTTTTTTTCTTTCCCCTTTTTCCTTTTTCTTCTTTCCTTTCCTTTTTCTTTATTTCTCTCATTTCTCCTTTTCTTATTTTTCTCTCTCCTTCCCTGGTTTGGGCCAACCCGCAGCCCAAGCTCTCCTCCCTTCCCTGTTTTGTGCGGCCAAGCCCGCCCCAGCCTTTCCTCCTTTGTTCAACCACCTAGTCGGCCAACCCTCTTTTTTCCCTTCCCCTGGATTGTCGGTCCACCCTTCCTCTTCTTCTCCCCCAATCCCGATCTACAACTGCCAAAAATATGCAACCCTTGCCGCCGACAGCCACCAACTCTATCCGGCCGACCTCCTTCTCCCTCCCCGTCACTTTCCTTTCCTTTTTCGACCCCAACTAGCTCTACAACTTCCCTCCATGCGTGCCTCCCTTTCCTTTTCTTCCCCCTCGACCGAACCTGCCATGGCAGGACTACACCGCCTGCCACCGCTGGCCGGTGGTCTTGCCTCACCTGCCCCGCTTGTCCCCTTCCTCCATCGTTGTTTCCCCCCTCAAATTAGCCTATAAATACACCATTAGCAGCCTGGGTCGAGCTTCTATTTTGGCAACCTAGAAAATCCCGACCTTACACCACCGCCCAATTATATCCTTATTTCGCCGCCGCCGCCAACTCCGCCCACCAAATCCTTCCTTGCACCACCCCCTGCAGAACTAAGCTGCCCTCCTTCCTCTATTTAACCTACACGAGCCACCCCGGCCATGTAAAGTTAACTTCTTGATCAGCCCTCACCAACCCCACGTCGCCCCTCACGCCGCAGTCCGCAGCCAATTTTGCAGCAACTAGCACCTCCTCCACCCTCCAAAACAACCAGGGGACTCCACCCTAGCTCCCCATACCTCCATCTCTCCCTGCCTCCCTCTTCTTCTACCTTCTCAACCTTCCACCACCTTCAGCCACCACTCCGGCCACCGTGCACCACCACTTCCGACTGCACCACCACCTCCATTCCACCCCTCTCCACCTGATACACCTTCCACCACCTCAAATACCCCCTCATTCCCTCTTCTCTACCCTAAAACCCCATCTTTCCACCTCTCTTCCTCCTCCACCGCCGCCACCATACGCCATTGCCGGTTCTGCCACCAACGTCATGCACCACCGCCGGTTCCGCCACCAACCCTAGGTGGTATTCTAATTTCCCCAACCCTTAAAATCTTTTTTCATAAGTGTTACTAATTTTTAGTGATATTAATAGTATTACTCTTATTATTATTATTATTATTATTATTATTATTACTAATGTTGTGTTGTTGTTATTATTATTGTTGTTGTTGTTATGTTATTATTCTTATAATCTAATCTAACTTCAGAAATATTTATAACTATGGTACTATCATTTAAAAGGCTACAAATTTAGTATTAAGATAGCTATCTTTATTATTATTATTATTACTACTACTGCTACTGTTGTTGCTACTATCATCATTATTATTATTATTATTATTATTATTATTATTATTATTGTCTTAATCATACTATGAATACTAACTTGGCCATTATTACTTTTATTATTAGTGCAAATGTTGGGACTCTTATATTACTATTACCCTTTTCAATTTTTATCCTTATTATGTTTAACATTATTATTAATATTACAACTATCATTACTAGTAATATTATTATTAATATTTCCATCATCATTATTGTTGTTGTTATTCTATTATACTTGACCACATTATCACTAAGACTACCACTAAGATGATTTCTAATACCTTCAATAATGTTATCCTTAAGATGAGAACTACTATTAATATTATCACTATTATTATTATTATTATTATTATTATTATCATTTAATACTACTATAAATATTATTATTGTTAAGTTGTATTTTGTCAATATTTCATAACCACTAACTTATTGTCACTACTAGCATTATTAATATAAGAATTACTATGGTCACTACTTTTATATTACTTATGCTACTATTATTATTATTACTAGGGTTTGGGTTGTTATTAGTATTATCACTAAAACTAATAATATTATTATTAGTAGTAATATTGAAACTATTACCTCTAACACTATAAATATCACTATGACTACTTAAACATAAGCCATGATGACTATTAAGAATTATTTTGGTTAGTAGTAGCATGAGTAATTATTTTGAGAATAATAACCCTACTTTTAATTATAAAACTACTCTTACCGTTATTAGCCTTAATAGTAGAGTATGATAATGAAAGGTAGAAATAATGGTAATCTTTGGTAAGAGGGAGATTAACCCATAGTATTTTCCCATTATAGGTGAATCAAGCCAAAACCCTAAGGAGGCGTAGGAGGGTGCTCCAAGTCTGGCGTCGTTTTAGGTAAGGATGTAGCTAAGGCCCATGTGTGTTGTATTATTTATATGCCTTGGATGCTATATATAATTCTACGTAGTGTATCGTACGATTGTCATTAACTTGTCTTATGTGTAGCGCAGCTTGGAGTTAAAGTATGTTTGTATGTGTTTTCTTATGACATGAGTATGATATGTATATATGGTGATTATGGTGTGATATGATATGACCCTCTAGGACATGTATGATAGGACAATTGATAATATGATATGGGAATGAAAGGATAAAAAGAAAGAAAATGGGAAATGAGTTCATTAAGGGGGATATGAGGTTGACCAAAATACCTCATGATTCATGAGAGGAAAATAAAGAGGAAGAAATGACCAAAATAAATGAGAGATGGGAACCATGCATGATAATTCTAGGGTTTTCATGGGGACTTCGAGAGTTTGCATGGGGCGGATAAAACTTACATGGGGATAATCTTTACGTGAAAAAAGTTGTTTTAGGGTGTAAATAAGACATGGGGAGAGTGGTGGAGTGATTTGAGACTTGGGAAGAAAGATAGTACGTAGGTTGGTGTAAGGGTGTATAAGGGACCCGATTAGGGTTTTGAGAGGAAGCTCTAATCTAGAAAAAAAGTGTGGAAGTAAAAACAATTAAGGGATAGTGGATTATGGGTTTAGAGTAGGAATTTACTATATAAGGGGAGTGTATGGGTGCTACAAGAGAGAAAAGATGTTGGGCGAAAAAAACATGGAGAGGTTACTTGTGGGAGAAGGAAGGTACTAGGGTTTGAAGTGTCCAACTAGGATTTTTCAGGTCACATGTAAAATCGAGAGGTAAAGTAATATGAATTGGGATTGAATCTAAACGAGTAAAGTGTGGGGAGCTAAATGAAATAATGGTGGTGTAAGTGAGAGGAAGTTAGGCCACATCGGTCCAATTAGGGTTTTCAAGGAAAAACCCTAGAGGGTGATAGTAGGTGGAGTTGATGTCATGAGGTGTTTGTCCTAACCCACACCCTTAGGAGTTGGGTTTTTCGTTATGTGTAAGTGTAAGGGGGAATGGATGTTGGGGCGTGATAAGGAGCGCAAGAGTTTCAAGATATGGAACAAGCCCGCTTGGAAGAATAGAAGTATAAGGTTATTGACATGCATGTCAAGGGTGAAAAACTTTATCCAATAAGACATGAATAAGATACTAATCACTTAAAGAGTAAGATTATTGAGCCGGGCCCATACTGATCCATCGGCATAATAGTGGTCAGGTGTCGGGGTGCCCTGGAGATCGATCCACTGGCATATAATAATGATTAGGTGCGTTCTGCCCTGTAAGTAACTGATCCATCGGCTATAATAGTGAGGGATCCCGAGCTCAACAAACCAAACATTAATTTGCCAATGAATCATGGGAAAGATACTATGTAATTACAGTGAAACACCATGAGAGTCAGGGCTAGACCGATCCACCGGCATAATAGTGGCCAGGAGCGTTCTACCCTAGAGACCGATCCACCGACAAAAATAGTGGTTAGGTGTGTTCTGCCCTATAAGTGACCGATTCACCGGCTATAATAGTGGGGTTCCTGCACTCACATGGATTGATAAAGATTATGGTTTGAAATGACTATATTTACCAAAGATCCAAAGAATAAGTCTAACTGGACCATAGCCGACCTTCATTATCTATGTTACTGTATGTTGTCTATATGACCATGTCATGTATGTTACGTTGTATGTTTTGTATGTTTGGCCTTAGCACATGGTTACCTTACTTAGTACGTAGTGTACTGATCACCTGTTTCATGGGTGCTTCTCATTCCCACGAGCAGAAAACCCATATGAACTTGTGCAAGTAGGGGATGACGTCTTCGATGCCTACGAGACTTATGAGGCATCAGGTGGGGTCGAGCATTGAGCCTAGACCTAACTTGGGGATCGAGAGTGACTCAGCCGAACTCTATTTTCTTTTATTGGACCATGTATCATTTTATTCTAGTTATGTGATATCGTATGGTGCTTTATGTTTTGAAAAACTATAGTCACTTACTATTTGGATTGTCATTCTAAACTCCACCCTAATTTCTGTATGAATTATGTTTTATTAATGACTTGTGTTTTTATTAATGACTTGTGTTTTTATTAATGACTTGTGCTTGGCATTAACCTGTTTAGCCTTAGCACTTAGTACTTGAATGGTAGGAGTGAACCGATCCGGTACTAAGTGTGGCGGTAATGCCCCTGAATTTACGGTTTTATTATTTCACTCACGTTAAACCTTTTTTATTAAAAAAAAATTAGTAGTAATTTTTGGGGATGTTACAAAAACAATCGGTCTTGGTCAAACCGGAACCAACCCCTATTCCTTTTTCTTTCTTCTTCTCTTTTCTCTTTCTTTTCTCTTCTTCTACGCTAGAACCCTCGGCCTACTCCCCCGTATTCTTCATCGCCCAACACCACCACCATGCCATGATCCCCGTTCAACCTCACAACCGTTATGCCACGCCACATGATTCCACCACAACCTTCACACCTTTGCTCGTTGTCATCGTTAAATGAAAGCACACAACAGCAGCAACAGCCAGACGCAACGAGCAGTAGTAATGACAGCCATTTGGACACGACCAGTGCACTCGACCACTAGTGAGTGGTCGCTGACCACCGGTGATGCTCTAACAACCCTTATTGTAATACCCCGTATTTTTAAAATCCAGATTTATTAAGTTTAATGATTTTGTTAGCGTAATTTGATGTAAACAATTAATTATTCTAATTTCGTTTCGTTTTACAGATTTATCGATGATTTCGAATTCATAATTGAATGTAATTAATCATTGTCGTTGCGAACCATTCTAGACAAATTCGTGCACGACAGTGATTTTATTATATTCTTATGATTTCGATCTTCGGTTAAAAATATATATTCCCGTTCTTTCTCGTATTTTGGGTTTTAATATTTTAATTCGTTTTCGATTATATCTTCGTCATGTGATTACGACTTTGTTTTGAAGTTATATTTCGTTGACAAAATATATTATTTAAATTATGGAATTTCTATTTAAATAGTTAAATTTATTCTAATAATTTTATCTGTAGAAAATATTTCCGACTTTAAATTTATTTGTTTTCGGTAATCGTTAATATTTTCGGAAAGTTTTAAATTAAAAAGATTTTCGGAGTTTATTTATGAAATTCTTTCTGGAATTAATTCTCTTTCGTTTTATGCTTTTTGGTTTACGAAAAACCGATTTCAAAAATTATTTAAATTAGCCTCGGTTTATTAGAAATTAATTTAAATATTTACTTTTATGCTTTCAAATAGTTTTTCGAGGTCTTATAATACATTTCTGTAAATAATTCAAATTTTTATGTTCGTTGGTAAATTCTTCCAAAAATGTTTCCGAAATTTTGTATATAGTTCATTTATTTATTTTAAGCTTTCGGAAACTTACGAAATAATTTTCGTTTGATAAATTTTAGATAAAATCTTCCAATATTAATTTTTAAGCTTTTAATATTTTATTTGATACTTGTTTTGTAAAAAAAAAAAAAAAAAAAAAACCAAGCTATCGGTACCCGACCCCCCTCTCTTCTTTTTCTTTCTCTCCTCTTTCCCTGCCTGTGCCCCCGACTCCTTTACCCTGTGCGTGCTCCCTGTCCCGCGACCCTAGCCGACTGCCCTTCTCCCTGCCTGCTCCTCCTTCGTCCGCCGGCCGGCCTCCAACCTGCAGCCACCGCCAGCCACGACACGACCGCCAGCTCGACCGCAGCCAACAGCAGCAACCGAAGCAGAGCCGCTGAAGCAACTGCGCGCAGGAGCAGCAACAGTAGCAGTGAGCCGCCGTCCGGCTCCGGCGAGCCTCGCTGTCCACCGGCGAGCCTCGCTGTCCACCGGCGAGCCACCCCCGGGCCCCGACGAAGCTTCTCCGGCCTCCCCGTGCTCTGATTTGTTGAGTTTCGTTTGGTATAAATTTCTGAAAAACCCTAACCCTTGTTTTGGTTAATTGGGTATGAATTAGCTTATAAAAAGCTAAATTGATTGTTTGTTTATGTATGAATATGCTGTAAGATTGATTTGGACGGGTTAATTGTGTGGTTGTGTTGGAATTTTGGAAAAATTGGATTTTTAGTCGGGTTATGCCCAAATTTTTCGGATTCATTCGTTTTTGCGGTTTTGGACAAATTGATTATACAATATGTTTTAAAATGTATCCAATTTCATTTTGGAACCGTCAATTTGAGAAATTTATGCAGGTCTTATCGGAATTTGATTCCTAGGTCAAATTTCGGGTATAATGAAATTGGGTCATATAATTAAGCTATTCCACTCAATTGATTTTATAATATTGTTTAAAATGTATTTAATTTTATATTAGAAGTGTTGATTTGGAAAAATTGTGCGTAATTGACCGGAATTGGATTTTTAGGTCAAAATTCCCGCGGGTTTAAATTGGTTTGGGTAATCGGGTTATTTTATTCAATTGACTATATAAGTTACATTAGAATATGTTTAATTACATTTCCGAACCATCAATTGATATGTTTTGGCCAGAATTAATCGGATTTGCGTTCCGGGCTCAAAAACCCTAATTGGGCTAAATTGTATATTTCTTTTACTATTTTTGAGCAATTGATTATTTGATATGTTATAAAATGTGTTTAATTGCATTTCTAAACATTCAATCTGATTAAATTTATAGAATTTTAACGAATTGTATTTTCGGGCCTAAAACCCTAAATTTCAAGTGAGATTATGAAATCGATTACTTGTATTGTTGTTTTTTTCTAAAGTTGAATGTATAGAAATGGTTGAAATGGTATTAATTGCTTTCTAATACCTTTAATTTGAATTAATTAAATGGAATTACTTGAGTTTGTGTTATGGGCTTTGAAACCCTAATTTTCGGGGATGATTTTATAAAATTGATTTTTGCTACGTGGATTTATCTAATCGAATTCTATCTTTGGGTTTTAAACCATTTAAATTCTGTTTAAACCTAATCGGTTTGGATTTGGTTCTATGTAAACGGTTGGGTTACCTATTTAGTTATAAAACCTAATAAATAAGTTATTTTCGGTAAATTAACTTATGATCGATGATTCTTTTCGGGCTTTCCAAATTAAGTTGAAATGTCCCAAGGGATATTTGTATTAATCCGTTTTTATTCAGTTTTAACCTTAAATCTTAATAAAGCTATACTTTTAAGTTCTAAGTTTTATACTCGTTTTCTAAGAAAGATCAATTGTGTAGTTTGGGTTTATTTAATTAGGGTATGTGAATTATTGATTGATAGAATAGTTTCTAATTTAGTTTTCGATTTCTATCGGGTCTAGGAAAGCTTTCTCGTGGACCCAAAAACTAGGGATCCCTCTCCCTCTCATTTCGCTTAGCTAGCTTCGGATCCAGGTAAGTTCTCTACTTACCTCTACTTATGGGTATTTCGTAAGGACGTAATTAAGGTCACTTGGGTGCATCGCATAATTTACCTGTCTTGTATGCTTTGTGCGGTTGTATGCTATAATCCTGTGTATTATCTGTGTATTTGTGTAGCGCAGCATGGAACCGAGGTACGTCCCCGTGTTCTCGTCTTTGTGTACTAATATGTTGTGGAACAAGAATGATGTGATGTGATGTGATGTGACCCTACGACATGCATGCTGGGTTATGTGAGGAAGTGTGGTGAAGTGGGGACTTGAAAAAGAAAAATAAGCGGTTAAAATAACCAAAGGGAAGTACGTCGGCTAACATAGGTGTGGATGACCTAAGGAGTTCACCATTTGTGAGACGATGAGGAGAAGGTGGAATTAAGTAAACAAAAGAGTGGGAATAAATTAAGGTTGCATGGGGGAAATTAGGGTTTGCATGGTGGTATTATGGTTGGTATGGTGGTATTAGGGTTTACATGGTGGTATTAGGATGTGTATGGTGGTATTGATGATTGTATGGTGGTATTAATGGCTTATGGTGGTATTAGGGTTTGTATGGTGGTGTTATGGGTTGTGTGGTGGTAATAATGCTTGTATGGTGGTATTAGGGTTTGTATGGTGGAGTTAGAGTTTTGCATGGAAATTAATGATTGTATGGGATTTAGGGTTTGTGTGAAAAGTTCGAGAGGTTGCATGGGATGCGTAACGTCTGCGTGGGAGCAAGATTTACCTATGAAGGGCTGATTTGGGGTATAAGGAAGGTAATGCAAGTATTATTTGGGTGTTTAACTATTTTGGACGGGGAATAGTGCGTGGAGTATTATAAGGGTTTGGAGGAGACAGAATTAGGGTTTGGAGTGATTAACTCTGGGTCGTTGTGATTAAGTAGGGTTGGAGTAGCTAATTGTGAATTGCTGAGGGTAATTAAGGTTTGGGATGGCTAAGTATGGTTGTTATGGTAAAATATGGTTAAGGCACGGTTTGGTGTGGTCAATTAGGGTTCGTTATGGCTGCTTAGAGTTGTTTGGTGTTATCATGTGTATTATTGATTAAGTGTAGTTATGAATGTGGAATTTCATTGTTTGTGTTGTGTAAGTATGAAGTGAATGATTTATGCATGTCAAGGGTGATGTGTGATTTAATAAGACACCGATAAGACATTAATCACGTAAAGCGAAAGATGTCGAGCCGAGCCTGTGATCCGGTCCACCGGCTATAATAGTGGATCAGAGGCGTTTTGCCCTGTGCGATTATTTTCCGGTCCACCGGCTATAATAGTGGATCAGAGGCGTTCTGCCCTGTGCGATATCTTCCGGTCCACCGGCTATAATAGTGGGGGATCTCGTGCTTGACAAACCAAACGTATAAGTTAATCTATGGGAAAGCTACTAAGTACTTAAAGCGAAACACCATGTGAGTCGGGGCTGTGATCCGGTCCACCGGCTATAATAGTGGATCAGAGGCGTTTTGCCCTGTGCGATTATTTTCCGGTCCACCGGCTATAATAGTGGATCAGAGGCGTTCTGCCCTGTGCGTATATTTTCCGGTCCACCGGCTATAATAGTGGGGCTCCCGCGCTCACATGGATTATTAAAGAATATGTGTGAAATGAACATATTATTAATGAGAATAAAGAATAGGTCTAATCGGACCCTGGCCAGCTTTTATTGTCTATATTACCACATGCTGCTTATGTGCATAATGATTCACTTATTGTTTCGGTTATTCCACGCTTATATGTTAAACTGGGATGTTGCATATGTTTTAAATGTTACTATGAATGTATGGCAAGATTCATGCTGTGGGTGGTTAGTATGTATGATATGGTATTAACGTATCGTACTACAATTTAATATGCACTTGATGATATCTCTCCTATAAGGTAGGGTAGCGAGACTTACTCAGTATTGGACCCGTACTGATACTACACTGGTTGAATGGGTCCTGTGATGATCCACCGATGGTGGGGAGCAGACCTCATGTGCAGGTTAAGATCGGATACTGTTTTGGGGTGGAAGGCTTGACCTGAGTGAGTAGGCGATCCGGATAATTATCCTTCGGGATTTATTTTGTTTAATTGTATTCACCTTTGGAAGTTGCAAGTATTGTTCTCAGATTTCTAAGGGTTTTGTAATTGACTTTAAATTTCTCGTATTCTGATAAGTGTTTACTATTCGGATTTAATTGTTTGATGGAATTTGAAATTCAGATTTAATTGTTTGACAGGTTTTAGCCTTGCATCTAACATGAGATAGATGGTTGACATTATCTTGTGTTAAATGTGGCGGTAACATTTCCCAAATTCGCTCCTAGCTTCCGCTTTAATCTTTCAAAATTTTTTTTTTCAGGAGTGAAATTTGAGGGTGTTACACTTATCCTCTCCAATTTTGAAGTAATTCATTTGGTATAATTATCCCAAATCCTAACTCTTATTTTGATTAATTTTTTTGTAAATTTGCTTATGATAAGCTAAATTGGTTATTGAATCATGTATATATATATATATATATATATATATATATATATTTTATGAATGATTTGGAGTAGTTAATTGCAATATATATGGTTGAATTGCGAGAACTTAGATTTTTGACCCGATTATGTCCGGATTTATCAGATTCGTTTGATTAAGCTATTTTGGATAAATTGATTATGCAACATACTTTGAAATGTACTTAATTTCTTGTTGGAATTGTCAATTTGAGAAGATTGTGTGAAATATATCGGAGTTAATTTTTTAGGTCAAAAATCTTACCGATTTAAATTGGATTATGTAATTGAGTTATTTTATTAAATTGGTTATATAATATATTTTTAGAATATGTCTAATTTAAATTCCAAACCATAAATTTGAATATTTAAATAAGATTTAACTGTATTTGTGGTCCAGGCTGATAAATAGTTTTTGTGGTCTTGTCTGCTAAGAAATAGGATTATAACATAGAAGGAGAGGATGTGTTCAATGGGGACCTCCCTTCTTGGTCCAATATTAATGATGATCCTGATGACATATGTATATGGGATGATCACGAAGAAAGGTATTATGTACTCAAATCAAACTTTGTGTATAAGAAGAGTAGATCCCACAACCTAAAGTAGCATAGATGATGTATGTAAATATAGTATGAATCACTTGAATTTTGATAATTTGGAAATGCACGACTTATTGAAATCGTATATTATTTGTGAGTGATATATATTTTTAATAAATGTTTCTTCTATAATGTATTTATACTTATTACTTTGATATTTCTACAAGGTATGATATGCGATGGGCCTGCTGAATATGTTATGCATGCGAGTCTAAAAGAAAAGTCTTTGTTATATATATATATATATATATATATATATTGTCAAACTCATTTGACATAGTAGAGCTCTTGATAAGCTCACACAACATGGATATGCTAAATTGTTAACAATGAGTTCATTTGCGATCAATGGTTTATTAAAATGCTATTTCTGTCTTATTTGGATATTCTCTTACTTGTTTGGTATATCTGTATGTGTGTGTGTATTTATTACATGTTTTTGTAACATATAAGTAATTATAAATTAGTTGATGTAAAATATATTATTTAAAAGTGGTTGATGCCGTTAAAATAATATAAGTTGGGAAGTGATGCTTATGTACAATTATAACAAAATGTTGACTATATATGTATTTGCAGTATTAAATGTTGGTATTTAATGATGTGGTGATGGCTATGTACAAGTTCTAACAAAAAAGAAAAAGAAGGAAGGCAATATATGACATGTAAATAACCAAGACCATGGTCTAAAGCTTACAAGGGCTTACTTGAGTGGGATTAAATGATGATTTCAAAATAAATATGCCTTGTAAAGTGGAGCATAGATGAAATTTTGGATATTAAACTATTGTCTTGTTATAATACCCCCAAATTAGTAGTGGATAGTTGAGGCTTAAAAGAATTGATAAGACTACCTATATCAACAAGGTTTATTTTTTTCTCGAGAAACTTATTTTTAAAGAACTTCATAGTTAAATGTATTTGACTTAGAAAATTTTAAGGATGATTGACATCTTGTGAAAATTTTCAAGGTGAGTGTGAGTTAATAATGACAAAAAAAAAAGATTCAAAAGGGACCATATTGATTTGTGTGATTAGTCATTGATCTCAAAATAACTATAAAGTAACTACTCATGTCCCTATTATGGTCGGGGTGTTATAGTAATACCATTATAGTGTGCCTCAAAAATATTCCCAATAAGCTTTACACACTCGTTTTAGGACCATAACTACCATTTATGATTCACTTTAAGTGACGATTTTACTTTATAATCGTTGTCTAATACTTATAATAGTTTTTTTAAAGTACATTTTTTTATATTTATTCTTATTGATATACATCGATGTTTTGAACAACCACCAATAAAATATGTACCACCCCCATTTTTCAAAATCAATCCATTAGAGAAATAAGAAAAAATGTAAGCGGATGATAAACACAATGGGGGTATTACCACCACAACTAATGTAACAAGAACCACTATTCTTCTTACACCAACTGCTAATGCTAACTAAACTAAAAAAATACACCACGCTTTATTATTAACTCAAATAAAAATAAATAACGTTGTATAATAAACCCAACAAAAATCAGTTGAACATAAAATAGAAATAAAATGGTCAACACAACTAGAATCTATAAAATTAATCATTAGAAAAATATAGGACTCCAAAAATAACCACCATTCTCATTTCCCCTCACTATGCATGTTATCCTTGCCTTGAACATATTCACACTCAATGTGCACTAGGTTGTTTACTCATCATGTATATTATGGATCATCGTAGAATGATTTAAAGTATGTAACAAGTTAACTTGGGGAACAACCAAGTAACACTTAAGTATAATGGAACGGTAGGTGTATATATATATATCAATATAAACACACACATGATCATATAGAGAAACTACATGGGAAAAATATTTGACTATTGATATTTACTTTAGGTGATGATGCCATTCAATCATTTAAGTGGGTAAACAAACTAGGCAGTCATGTGGCAAATTAAAATTTGAAGACCTACTACTAACCACATGAGGATTAAAAATCATACACGGGCTATCTCAGAGGACACAATTCAAAGGAGATAACAAAAGTTTGAAGACCTACTACTTTGGTCATCATATCCTTAAGTGTGCACACCCCCTAATAAGGTCCGAAAAAACCTATAGAGTAGACAAGAAGTTTTAACTAGATATAGCTAGCAAATAAATATATAATATCCACAAAATAAAATAAAAAGTTATTATCGATCCTCAACTTCTGGAAGCTAAACTTGAAAGACCTTAATCCCACTTTAAGTTATAATATTTGAAATAAGTTTAGTCACACAATCCACCACACTAACTCCACTTTATCTGCTTTTCATAATGAGCAACTTTCCCAAATTAAATAGAAACATATCCGCTTAGGTCATCGCTCTATTTTCATAATGCTAGAATAACAAAAATTATCCAAACCAAAACTTAAAATCAAAATTGGTCAAATCAAGTCAAGCCCAATCAAAATATCCTAGGATTTAATTATGCGTTTACATAATAAACAAAACATAATTCAATCATATAAAATATCAGTCTCGTAGCACATTGATAATAAGAACAACAGTTGTATAAACCAAATCTTTATAACCATATCATATTAAAAATCACAGTCTTATAACACTCGATCTTCATATCAAATTAATTAGGATCCTACATTTATATTGAATTTATAATAAATATATTGTCCATAATGCTAAAATATAATAAAATCACAGATATCCAGGTAAGTTAACCTAATAAAAAAACCATTTACATCAAACAAGCATGCATTTAATATATGCACTTACATACACATGTACATATATTCTTATATAGCTAACATTAGTGTTACTTGAAGTATAGCCTGATAAACAAATGCTCAAAATATGGTGCTCCTATAAATTAATATCCAATAACTATCAATGCCAACATATATACTAATTTAATAAATTTATATATACTATAATAGTTGGTTTAATCCCAAAGTATTGACCTATATCAACTCCTTAACCTAACATCACATGATAAATATCAGCTTAATCCCACAATACTTAATAGTACTAGGACTAAATCAATAAATGGATGGATTCCTAATGAATGACCGATTAAAGTTTTACCAACTTATCATAGAACTTATCCTTTATACTTTATTAAACAACGAATTAGGATATATGTACATATATGAATGTTATCGTGGTAGTCTCCTAAATCCTAAATTGATCAAATAAAGGTAGGATCATGAACATATTGCGAGAATTTTTTCTACTAAATTATAGTAAGAAGTGTTACTATACTATCAAAGATGTGTGAATATGGGAATAATTAAAGATAGGTGCTTAAACTTATTGATAAAAATAATCACACACCCGTATAAACATGCATGCGAGTCAAAACGTCAATAGCATAGTTAGCTACTATATATATATATATCGGCTACCATAGGTGACTGATTCATACTGGGTTATGACAACCAATTACCCCCGATATGGTCAGCCAAATTTCTCCATCTACGAAGGCTAGTAATGTTCGGTCAAAAGACATCCTCACATAAAAAGCAAGGAAACAAATAAATAATGGTGGAAGTTACCTTAATTAATTAGCAACATTAATATAAGGAGTTATAAGACCGCATCCGCAAGGCATGGATCCCTTTATATCTTTATTTTTCTCTCCTCCATCGCCAACAAATGGTGGAGCTAGAGTAACGAGGCCAAACGGGGAATCAAGAGAAAAAGACTAATAGACCACTATGGAAATGGACTACAAGAATGACGCGTAGCTTCCCTATATGAGACTAGATATTAAAATATAGCAGAAAACAAAGTTAATAGTTTAATGCAAACTAATTAGTAGGATAGGCAAGCCGCTGCTCGCTAATTCCTCACCGTGAAAGAACACGAGTAGCAGAGGGTGTTCGCTTACAAAATTACTTTGTAGTATTGTGATGCAATGCCCTCCTCGGTTCTTCCAAACCAATTAAGTGTATATTTAAAATTATTTATTAAAATTAATTATCTGTAATAGTTACTTATTTTAAACACTTTTTAGGTTAAATTATTTTAAAATAAATAATTATTATAGATAATTATTTTGATAAGTAACTCCAAATAAGCTATAAGTCGATTGTTAAGTCAATCTCCGATGCAAGTTGTATCTTTTTGAACTCTGCAACTATTATGTGGAGGTATGGAGGGTTTAGCCACTACTGCTAATCGTGGGCTAGTGGTAGGGTTATGGGAGGATGTATTTCCTTTCTCCAAATTTATTAGCTATTTACTAGTTAAAGATAATTGTCATATTTTTTTTTTACTTGTTAGCGTCATTTATTATAACACCTCCAAATTTTGGAACTTAAAAATTTCGTTTTAAAAAGTTAATAGCGGAAGTCAAAATACAAAACATGGGGATGTAACGCCGCATCCAACATATAAGAGGCACTTCCTATGCTCAGTCCATATCGGGTGTAAGAAAAAAGTAACCTCATACCTAGGAATCACGTGTGGGAAGTACTTGATTCCACCACGATACAGGATATGAAACAGAGAGAAGAAAATAAATAGTGAAAACAGAGGACTAGAAGTTCAAATAGAGAGATAGATATATTCAGATAACCATACCCTTTACCAAAACATTTAGCACTCCCCCAAGGCAAGCACATCAAGCTAACAATCATCAATCACCTACAAAACAAGGCAAATCTACTCATGGGAATGAGTAACACCCATAAAACGTATTATTCCACTATTCTCAACCGGTAGAACGGTTTGAAAATTTTTGGGGACAACACACCCACGCCATTATTCTTTCCGGTAGAACGGAGATTAAAAATATCATTTTAGGGTAGAATGCTCCTGAGCCACTATTCTACCCGGTGGAATAGGAATGCATATATATATATATTTAGGAAAATAATCACCATGGCCCTACTCACATGCTCTTTCGCTTTAAGTGATTAGTATCTTTTTTAAGATTGATTATCAGGCATAGAACACAGTCAAACAGATATGTATATAATATAGGCCCAAATCTTCAAGTCCTGTCAGACCCTAATTACACTTTCTTTAGTGTTCATTCTCCCATGTTGGTTGTTCTACTCACATTATATTATGTCATCACACAAATCCCATCATTAGTATCATACCCAAAAAGCACAACCTAATTTCCATGAGTTTGTTTTAGTAATCTCATCCTAATATATATATGTTAATCATCAAAGTATCTAAGTCCAAATCTCATAAAATTATCATAACACTTCACATGAAATTTTCATCATTTCTAATTCCAATAAATAACCTGTAAACCCTAAACATGGAATAATAATATTAACATTCCAAGATATCTTGTCCCAAATTTACTATTAAACATCTAAGAACCCCAAATAACAATAATATTCCCATGAATTACTCAAGTTATTATTGTCATAATTTAAGTCTCCTAACACGTAAATTACCATAACTTCCTTAATATCCCATAATGACCAAGTTACCCTTTAAGCACAATTAACACCTTTATTTTGTAAAATATTATACCTTCCATACGTATTATTTCTCCAAGTCCTCATTAATCATCATACCTCATGAAAGATCTTAAGCCTGTTTACCATAACTCATTCAACCCATAATTCATACCTTAAGATATAATTTCACAAGTATGACAGTATCCTCATTCAACTCATATTTCACACCTTAAGTTACATTTTCACAAATATGACATTCTCATCAATCGACCTATAATTAATACCTTAAGATATAATTTCACAAGTATATCATTATCCTCATTCAACCCATATTTCATACCTTAAGTAGTATTTTTACAAATATGACATTATCATCAATCAACCCATAACTCATACCTTAAGATATATTTCCACAAGTGTGATATTATCATCATTCAATCATAGATGTATTTCCACAAGTGTGGTATCATCATCATTCAACCATAGATATATTTCCACAAGTGTGATGTTAACATCATTCAACCCATATTCCATACCATGGATGTATTTCCGCAAGTGTGATGTTATCATCATTAAACCATAGATATACTTCCACAAGTGTGATATCATCATCATTCAACCATAGACATATTTCCACAAATGTGATATCATCATCATTAAACCATAGATATATTATTGCAAATGTCATATTACTGTCACAAATCATAACGTAATGATATCTCTTACCAACTCTTATTTTCTTTCAACATAACATTCATATCAGCACAAATTGTTAATATCAACATATAATGCATAATACATCAACAAGATCATGAAACACACATTTAACCATACAAGCAAACATCATAAAAAGTCCTAAGCAACAAATAGTATCCTTACCAACTAAGACACCGAGCTCTAAGCACGCAAATCCTAGACTTCCTCCTCTGAAGCTATTGGAAAACCACCTACGAAAATAATAAAATTACGGTTAAGCTCGAAGAGTTAAACCAAAGGAAAAATAAAGATAAAGAGGGTAAAAGTAGGTATAACTGTAGTCAAATGAGAGCTTGAGGTGTGTGGATGTGTAGAGGAATGTGTGGTGGAGCTATGGTTAAATTTTGGTGATGTTTGGTTGAGGTTTGAGGGTGAAAAAAGGGATGCACGACCAAAGGAATGAGGTTGCACGGTTGTGCAACAGGCGGTGCAGCTTCTAGTCGAGAGAAAACAAGATGTGTGACTAGGCAGTGCGAAATTTACATGGCTGTGCAGAATCAAACAGAGAGGAAAAATTATGCACGGTCAGACGGTGCAGGGGTTACATGGCTGTGCAGCAGGGGATTTAAGCATTGCATGGCCGTACAGTAGGGGGTGCATTGGCCTTGCACACTACAACGTTGTAGTACATGAGAGGAAGAGGGAGGGAAAAGAGGTAGTGATGGCCGACGGCGATGAGAGGGAAGGTTGGGATGACTTTGGTGATCTGTCCACGGGCCCAAGGGCGGCGAATGGTGGTCGAGGTGGTGCACAGTGGCGGGAGACGGTGATGTGAAAGCCAAAACAGGGAAAGGAAGGGAAAGAAGAAGAAGAAGAAGGAGAAGAAATGGAGAAGGAGAGAATGAGAAGGAAGAGGGAGCTCAATAATGGCTTTTTGGAACAAAAATTAGCAGAGTGAGGCAAAACCAAAGAAAAATAGGGAGAGCGTGAGGTGTATATATATATTTATATACATGTTCATGTGTGCGTGTGTAGTATGATTCGGGGAAGAAAAGAAAGAACAGGGGGTGGCGTGCGATGGGGATGATGGTGATGGTGCAGCTACAAGTTGATGATGATAGTAATGGTTGCAGAGAATAGCTAGGGTAGGGTAGTAGTTGTAGAGTGAGGGTGGTGATGGTTGATAGAGGTATTGCGTAAATATGAAAGGGATAATAAGGATGCAGGGAGACAGGGTGGTGCACATGGGAGTGTGCAAGTCTGCAAAGATGGGAGGAGGAGGAGGAGGAGGAGGAGGAGGAGGAGGAGAAGAAGAAGAAGAAGAAGAAGAAGAAGAAGAAGAAGAAGAAGAAGAAGAAGAAGAAGAAGAAGAAGAAGAAGAAGAAAAAGAAGAAGAAGAAGAATAATAATAATAAAAAGAAGAAGAAGAAGAAGAAAGGTGATGGGTGATGGATGAGGGTGTAGAAAGGTGATGGGTGGTGGTGCAAGTGGGCAGATTCAAGAGTTACAGGTTGAGGTTGGGGGGAGAAGGAGAAGAAGAAAAGGAAAGGAAAGGAAAAAAGGAAAAGATAAAGATTTGGGGGGATTAGTTTAGGGTGATTTTAAATTAGCTAAAGGTAATTAGGATTAGTGTAAATTTTAGCGGTTTTGATTTTAGTTTACGAATTTCGGTTTATCAAAGTTAAGGTTCCAAAATCAGTTAAAATTTGTGAGATTAAGGATAGGTTAAGGCTAATATAGGATTTATTAGGATTAACATTAGATTAGAGCGCTAAAGATGCGGGATTAGAATAAGTAAATTTTCGAGGTGTTACATTTACCATAAAACTTTTTATAATATTTATATCTTATCATGGACTATGATTATTGTTATTATTACTTAAAATTAATGGGGTATTACTTCCTATATATTCAAATTAAAAATAAGGATCACCAAAAAAAAATGAGATTTTAAATTATATGATTATTTCCTTTCTTATATTAGTTGCTCTTGATGAAGGAAAATATTTTTCAAGGAAAACCTTTTGCATATCAGTCCAAGTGTTTACTGAGCCCGCTGGTAGATCACATAACCATTCCTTAGCAGCATCAGCTAAAGCAAAAGGAAAAGCTTTGAGTTTAAGTTGTTCTACACTTACTCCATTCGGTTTCATACCAGAACAGGCTATATGGAATTCCTTGAGAAATTTATTTGGGTCGGTGAAACAGCTTGAACCCATGGAATTGTTGTCTTTAAAACCTGTAAAAATAGGTAAGGCTCGTATTAGTCCAGGTTTGATTTCACAAGTATCATTATCAGCAGGATAATTAATGCATAAAAGATTAGGGTTGAAGATAGGAGCAGCTAGCTCCTTGAGAGTTCGCTCCGCCATCGGTGGAGTAATGTAGTAAGGTACTACACAAATCTTCTATACTGTCTTCTCCCAAGTTTGTGGAACTTTCTTCAAAAGGTGATGGAATCTGATTAGCTTGTTCCAACTTCCTTCTTGTCCTAGTTGCAATTGGAGAAGATGAGTTTGGATCTATGGCTGGAATAATTTGTCCTTGATGCTCGATTGCAAATGATTTCAATTGTGAATGCCTGAAGATTACACACAATCAAAGATTAGATGAGGTCACGTGAAGAATTTATCAAAAACTAAAATAAAAAACTACAACAAAAACAAAACTAGAGATTAAAATTTCCATTCCCCGGCAACGGCGCCAAAAATTTGATGCACTGTCGTATGCACAACAAATTTAACAAATAAATCCTAATCCCCAAATACGTAGTATATGGTAAGAAGGAGTCGAACCCATAAGGAATGACGTTTTAATCACTAATTTTGCTATTGATGTTATAAACCCGTTTGTATAATTTCATTGATTCCTAACTAAATTCAATTATACTAAAGCTTTAACCACGACTTTACAATTAGGGGAGGATTGAATTGATGATGGAATTAAAATGCCATACATTCACATAAAAGAATGATTCTAAATAGTTTAATGTTGACTTAAGAAATTCAGAATAATAATTTCTATACTTCCTCTCAACCTTAATAAATTGAATATGCTCTCAATTTATTTTTGCATCCAATTAATAACCTAGGTTACGAACACTAGATTCAATTAATGGTAGCATTATGAACGGGAAGTAGCCAACTACAATCATAATCACACAAGCTCGGATCATGCAATTGTACGAATTAATGTTCTTCTTGCTACTATAGACAAATTAATTAACAATTACGGATTAATTTCATTGTCTTAGCAAAGACTAAGTCCTAAACCAAATAGGTGATCAATCTAATCAGTTCAAGAATCTTAATCTATGATATGGAATCATTCAATTCAGACCATTAATTCAATTAAACCTTATGTAGAATCAAACATTTAAATTATGAAATGATAATTAAGTTATGATTCCATCTTCAATTCATCCTACCCTGTTCTACTTACTCAAATTTCTGCATATTCACAATTCATACAATTATACAGAAATATTAAAAATTAATGACAATAACACATTCACAAATTCTATTATTTCAACAATTAGATAACAATGAAATGATCACAAGTAAAATTACATAAAAATTACTTAGATTCTGCAAAATGAAAATACAGAAATTTACAAAGGAATAGAGGAAACTTATCAATTGAAGTGCAGAATGTCAAATCATCAATGATTGTAGAGTAGATCACAAATCCAGTACAATGATTGTAGACTGCCATCTATGCCTAGTTTAAACAGTTATCTAATCTATTTTTTTATACATGTGATGTGCATAAGTTGGTTGAGTTTGGAGATTGAGCTCGGTTGCATATTAGGAAGAAAGGTTCCTACAACAATGGAGTCCTAAGCTTCTTGAGGTGGACTATTCAAAGTCATAGAGAGCGTTAATGATAATGTCTGCAAGCTAGACTTGTCATGTCATTATGATATTACCGTCAATGTTACTAATTTGAGTATTATATATATATAAAGTGATGATTTGAGGAAAAAATCCCTTTTTAGAAGGGTATAACTCAAGTTTTGGTCAAACCAATAAGAAAGAACAAATTAAGAAGTCTGAGGAAATATTGAATAATCTAGCTCAAAGCACCTTAGAGTGATATATGGATGTTCGAGCATTAAAGGAAAATATTATGGCTTTATCCGATCAAGAGTGATCGAGAGAATCAAGTGGAAAAACTTTGAGATACACACAACACCACCAAGTTATGTGTCATATCCCCTAACACACCCATACTCGAGTTGTAACGAACAATAGAAATAATTGAGCAAAGTTGAGAGGAACCTGACTTATCGATGACAATGAATATAACCATGGAAAGCAACACACCCTACCCGTGATTTTCAAAACAATAAAAATTTGGGAGATTATGGCTTGTTTGTTTAAATAAAGGATTGATCAATTGAACCAATTAAGTCATACTAGTTGATTGAATTACTCTATCTATTCTTAAAAGGAATTCATTTTAGGTGAAATTTTTGATTTCAAAAAGAAACTTCCTTTATAGAAGTTAATTTTTAATTTTTATTTTTACCCTTAATTTTTTATATTTATTTTTTTGTGCATTAATTGTTATGTTTTTTTCCAATAAATAAGGTAATTGTAATATTAGAGGTATATTTATTACATTCTAAAATAGGTTGTAAATTACTAAAATAACTTTCTTTTAGAAATGGAGAGCTTGATATTAGGCTTTTGAAATGCCCAATACTATGGACGTGTTAGTTTGGTTGGAGTGGTCAGACCAACCAATCTGATTTCCTATTTAAAACACATTAATTTTTGTATGGCACTCAAACTGACTTATCAAATAAATTATACTTCCCATTTATAGTACCTTCATTGACTATATCAAATTTTATGCTTTTTACTAAGCATATGATCATAATCCTTGTTGTCAAACTTAAATGAAAGATATCTTAATCTATACGTGTTATTGTACCTAGGAAAATATTAGGAGGCCCATCTAGCCTACTTATCATGAACTGGGTCTAACGCAATCCATATGACTCAAGGATTAGAATTATTTTTATTTTCCTCGCACAACTTGCTGAGACTTAGGCTAGACCCATGGGCTTTTCGGGTTATATTTAACTAAACTGACAATATTTGAATATCTTTTTAAGTTAGGCCTAGGGTTATCTTCCTCTCTCTACTCAATCACAACTACCACAACAACATTCGAGACTTAGACGAGTACTAGTGGTGAGTTAAAGAGAGTCAGGTGATTGGTAACATCATGAAACTGACATAAAATAAAAATTGTTCTCTTCTTTTTGTGAGATGACATCCATATATTGTTCCGTCATTTTTTTAACTTTCTTTCTCTTCTATACCAAAAACAAAGAAATCAATTGCCATTAGTTTCACGTGAGCAGCACAACATGCTTCTTTTCACATTTTTTTGGGACCAAAAATAAAAGAACTAGCGACATCTTCCATGGTGGAGTTGTTCTGCATATTTTCCTATTGGAAACCCCCCTTTTAGATCCCCTTTCTCTTTGTCTACATCCAACTATTAAGTTTCGTGAGGCACATTGCAATTACACATCCGATTTTTAAACCTAATTTTACCTTTTATTGTTTCTCCTTATTTTGTCATAATTCTACTACTCTATTGGAATCTTCAAACCTATTATGCACTTTTGTACTCCCAAATTTCATCATCACTTTTCTTCTCCTTGTACGTTAACTTTTACTTTATCATTTTTTTAATAATAAAGTAGAAAAAAGGTCAATAAAAGTGTGTCATTATATTACTATTATTTTATTCTTCTACCTATAAAACAGTCTAATATGACCGAACTAAAAATTAATATTTTATTCTACTACTTTATTGGAGTCTTAAGACCTATTATTCACTTTTGTACTCCCAATTTTCGTCATCACTTTTCTTCTCCTTGTCCATTAACTTCTACCTTATCATGTTTCTTTAATAATAAATTAGAAAAAAAAACGTAAAAGCATGGCATTATATTACTATTATTTTGTTATTCTACTTATATCAAAGCTTTTAAAAAACAATCTAATCTAATCTGATCTGACCAAAAATTAATAATGACCTGATTCTAATTCAAAATTTTTAAATATGTATAAGCCTTGATCCATTTTCATCAGGTTCAAATTAAACCCAATTCTAGCCTAACCCAAGCTCGCCTACCGAACAAGTCTACTTGTCACATGAGTCACCACTAATTTTCGGATGGTCTTATTTATGAAAGGGATTGCCGGGCCCTCTAACCATCTCCGGCCCACACACCTCCTCCAACTGAAGCCCGAGGTTCCTTCCCTCCAATTTTGAATATTTCTTAAAACCCGCCGAATGTAACTAGATACCCTTCGCACCTAAACTCGTCAATCGAATATCTACGGAGGGAGAAAGCACTTCAAATCTTCAATCGACGTCGATGGGAAAGAGAGGACGAACAGGGAAGACATCAGCAGCTGACCTTCTTGCTTCACCACCGCCACTGACGACAAATACTTCAAATGGAGCTGGCGGATCTCCAAAATCGTTCGATTTCAAACTCAAAACTACCACCACTACAGCCTCAACATTGAACTCTGGAGGAGGTGCTGCCAAGATTCATCGCAAGTGCTCACCATTAAGCTTTCCTTCTTCCAGTCGAACGACAGTGTCATCCATCTCTGAGCTGAAAGAAATGACATCATCACGCTTGGACTCAATGAGGCGTCAATCGGACAGCTCTCTTTCCGACATGATCAAGGAGTTTGGCTCATCCCACTCTCGGCTTCACAAGAGATTCAAGGTGTCCCTCTCTCTGCAAAAACTTCTATACAATTAGCTCAAACCTATATTGATGTATAATTCGATATGTAATTTTTGGCCGATGGAAGTTTGTTTCCTGAGAATTTCGGTTGAATAAAGGCTTAAATTGGGTGAGCCAGAGGAGATAGTCAGAGGAGTCTAGCTTAATAGTAATTTGATATTGAATGTGAGTTGTTCGTAGAGATGAATATGCAAAGGTACCAGGAGAGGGAGCAGTAGTTTTAGCAGAGGAGGAGGAAGAATTTGCCATGAGATAGGTGTTTTACCTGGCTGATACTAAAGAGATTTTTGATAATTACTTGGCTTAACATTAATGCACCGGTAGTCTTTTATTTATAATAGAATGTAGTTATTGTTTTATATTGTTTATCACCTAGTAATTAGATGAAGTAAATTAAACTCTCCTACATATAGAAGAAATAAGCTTAATGTTTTATTGAATTATTTACATACAATAACAAGTGTACATAGTAGGTATTTATAGATATTAGCTAACTGCTTAGTCCTAAAAGCATGTTATTGTTCCTCTACTTTCATTGAGAGAGTACAACTAATATTTAAAATTAAGATTAGCTTATTAACTAAGTACTCCTATACTAGACACATGGAAGTAGTTTCTTTTACTAATTCTGTTGTACAGAATTATCGACTGAGTCAACAAATTGTGACGAGTTTTGTTTCCAGAGTTTACTACTTGCATCACGTGTTTACGTTAGAGGAATTTACAGAATTCATTATGCCATACTCTTATCTGCTAAATCATCACTCTCTTAATCTCTGACTTATAATTTTTCAATCACGAAACATAATTGAGGCTCTGCTAGTTTATATTGGCTCGCGAATTAGATTTAATGTTGATTGCTGGATTTCAAGCTCTATGTAGTCATCTCAATTTCAATCCTGAATTTATCTGATTTGCCGCAACCATTAACTCAATTACTTGTCCCCTTCACGGATGCAGACCACATATTTGCTCTGTTTTCCACCCAGTGTCTGTCATGCTGGTGATCGGCAAATATCAAAGCTAAAGAAAATTAGATCGGCAAATGTCAAAGCTAAAGAAAATTAGAAGTACGCTGTCAGATGCTTTAGGAAAAAGCCTCGTCCATAATCGGCCATTTGGAGAAAAGGAAGCATAAAGTCCTTTGTCCTCTTGTGCTTCAATTCAGTTAACAATAATAGTCATGTTTGAATCGAAGGAAATCGGAGATAAACATTAATAATTAAATTAGGAGAACTCAATGAAAGTGAATTGGATTAAATATTTTAAAATATTAATATTAATTTAACATTTGTGAATTAGAGTGAATATTTTAATATTTTTGGTTGAGAATATAAAATTTAGTTATTTTTTTACCTTCACGTCTTTTGCCTTCAAAATCAGATGTTAATAAAAATAAGGTTAACTAGAGTGAATAGAGATAAAATTTTAATTTTAATTTATCTGGTTAAAGTTAATAAAATCAGTCTCCAAACAGAATAAATCGTGAACATCTGTTCACCAAAGACCAAAACCAAAGGGAGCATAATACTATTGTCACCTGTGAATCTGTGATACTATGTACTGTGTATCAATATTTTTGTTCTATTATCTCATAGAAGCCTAGGCCTATTTCTGGGATAAGCACATAATCGATCTAAACTTGCTTCTAAGTACTAAACTACACGCATGTGAACTCATCTTGTCCACGTACCAGCATGATTTACCGTCAGCCAGCTTTCTGAATCAAAAGACTCGTCGTATATGATCGCAAAAATAGCTTACATTTTCTTGATGAATTCTTGCCGCCGTCATCAGTTTTCGCCGAGTTTCAAAATACCGTACTTTTGCTTCCCTATCTTTTCTCGCAAGGGACATCACCATCTACTTTCTGTTAGGCTCATAATTTCCACTTCTCAGTTACATTTGTTATTGTCTACGCTTCTCTCCTTTTGTCTTTCCACATATGTTTCCGTTCCCTATAGAGCAATCAATGAGTGTCTTCTGCATGCTAATGACATTATAAGAAACGAAATTCCTGGTTAGTTTATGCTCTTTCTTGTATCTTATGTTATTTTTTTTTCCTTGGTTCAGTCGTTTCCTGTCTTCCTCGCCGAATACTATTGACAGTTTGACTAGAGACGATGTCGATGTTGAAGAAAGAGTGATTGGCAGACTATTTTTTATTTGCCAAATACGGTCTGAGACTGAATATTCAAATTCATGCCGTCGAGTATCCACTTGGCTGCTTCATATAAAACCTTTTTTTTTCTTAGGTAGATAGGAAGTGTTGCAGTGCAAGGCAGAATCCTTATCTGTTTATACAAGATGCTGGTTTTGCACCTGCTGATTCTTTCATTTATTTCATCTGGCAAAAGATGCAGACACAGGCATGCCAACAAATGGTGGATGAATCGGACAAGGAATATAAGGAGAAGCATGAAATGATCAAAGAAAGTCAGGAAGCAATGAAGGTGTTATTCAAGCTGCCTTATGAAAATACAAATTACTTTGTGGCCTATGTACAATATTTCCGGTGAATTGATTCTATGTTCTCTCAGGTATCATGGGATGAACTCATAGCAGATGCACGAGCCAGTGCCAATCGCGGTAAGTTGCTTGTGTCACGTACCCGCAGATATAAATTGTGAATATTGTCAATAAACCAGCAACTGCCAACAGTGGACTAATTTTTCATATGCTCGGGTCTTGAATCTGGTGAATAGCTCCTGTTTGCAGTTGCCTCTGCAATTTTCTTATAGTCTCGACTCTCCTTTTTTTTTTCCCCCTTTTTTCAAGGGGCCTGAAGAAAGGGTAGAAATCGGGATTTTTAATCTTGAATATTGATATAAGACTGTATATATAAATTCGTGGTTTTATGCTGACTAGTTAATCTATTAACATGCAAGTTTGCATATTTTGATACCTTGTTCTTCTGCTGCAACGTCTACTCTAACATATGTTCACATCTCCCAACAATTGTACAGTCTGCAAAACTTCCATCCCTGAGCTTGCACAATCTTTTGAGAAAGCCATCAATGCTCTACGAAGCCGCCATGGAATTTCATCAGCTTGAGTCTAATGGTTTTCAGAGTTGGAATTTCCGGGTGAGTATGAGCCCTCTCCCGGGCTTTAAGCATGCTGTTAGTAGAACTATTATCGGAGTATCGGACAAAGATTAATACTTCAATAGTTAGAATTTTATAAAGTTCGGATGCCATTTTACGTTGTACGATCACTAGACCAAGTTACCACAAAGTTTTTTTTTTGAAATTATTGCACTGTCCCGACTCCCGACACCCATCATCTGCTGCTTGTAGACTGAAATTTGGTGTGGATATCTGTTAAATAAACTGGGGTAGCTAGGATTGTTAGTATTATATAATATTTGATGAATTAATTAAACATTAGAATTGATCATATAATCTAATATTGATGAATTGGTTGAAAAAAATAAATAACATATCTGTTTTTTTTTTTAAAAAGTACTTGATCTGCTCAATAAAAAATTAAATAAATCAAATATTTGATTTAGTAAATTATATACATATGTACTCTATTTATTTTTTCATAACATTATATTGTGTGAATATATGTATAAATTGAAAAGAGATAGTTAATGTCATAAAATTTGATTAGGATGGATAATTTGTAAAAATTGTTTGTTTTTTTGAATTCTATGTAATTTTATTTTATTTTATCTATTATATGTATATTTTATACTTTTTAAACTAAATATTTAAATATTGTCTGAAATTTGAAATTACTAATGGAATATAATGTAATTTAATATTTAAATTAAATCATTAAATAAGTTCAATTCAAATTAGATTGGTTGATTATCTTTCAATCAAATTTTTATTCAATATTTATTATTTGTAGTACGCTTGAAAATTTTAAATATTTGATGAATTATTTGTTATTTGATCTAAAATTTTAAATATTTAAATACTTTTTTGGATATATAATTTTTCATTTATCTAAATTATTTTATTAAATATTTTATTATTAGATATTTAATCTGTAAATATATTTAATTGCGGCTATTCCTTTCACGACAACCTTTTGAAATGACATTAAGATTTATTATATATAAGTAGATTCCAAGTCTCTTGGATTTTTTTTTACCCCAAATTTCATTCTTATTTTTTTAAATTTTGTTAATTTCTAAATTCGACCAACTAACTGATTGTGTAATTTAGTGTATCATTGGGGAAATGATAGTTATTATTGTAAGATATGGTTATCGGCTGTCTTATTAAATATATATTTAATGAGTAAATTTATTGAAAATATTATAAATTTTAAACAACAGTTAGTTATTTGAGTGCAAAACATTGCTCTGTTGCGTTTCTGCCTTCTAGAACGGCACATGAGGGCTCTAGTTACATGTACGGTTGGGCTTACATTACGCCTCCGATGGTTGAATTTGGGCATGTGAGGACATTGAAGATTGTATCATAGTGTCATGGCTGCAGAGCATATGGATGATCTTAGTCCACTGTCAACTCCAAGAAGAGGGATGTCCTTGTCCAAATAATTATGGATCTTAGGATATGCTTGGAATATGAAGGTTGACAGTATTGTTTCTCTAAGACAGATTGTTTACTGTCGATTAAAATTTAGTTTTAATTAGAAAGTTGTGAATTCTCTAAATAGCCAAATATGAAAGAAAATAATGTGAACGAAATGTTGAGAGGGGAAACCCGCTTCACCGGTTGGAATTACTTAATCAAATTGATATAGTTTTACTTAACTTTTTTAATCTAAACACGAGCCGAATCAGAAATATTATATTCATTTAATAAAGGAGGCATGCTTGAGTTTGAATATTATGTTTTTTTGATAAACAAAGGGAGTTCAAATCAATGTAGGTTTGATTTATTTGATTATCGGTTAGCTAAATGAAAGACTGTTTATAAACTCGTTTAATATTTGTTTATTTGCAAGCTTATTTGATTTTACTCCTTTATAACTTTAAATTTCAACTAGTGTCATCTTACATATCCATGAGTTGTATCTTGGTAATATATTCAAGTGAAAAAAATTTATGCATAAACAAGTTGATCCAAATTTTTTTTTCATGATCAAATGAGTTGAGTTGTCTCATTTATTAAATTAGCCGAGTTCTAATACTTAAATTATGCTTGTTTTGTAGCAAATGAATTGATTTTTTTTTTTTATAACTAGATCTCCTTTGCCTAGGAAAATTATCTGATACATGTAGGTGTATTTTGATCTATAAGGTTTTTCAAGATAATGTGTCATTGTCTGGCCACCCAAGCATCACGTGAGATGATGATGAAAGAGTGTGTGTGTGTATAACTCCATTAATTACTTTTTAATTGTAGCTTTTAAAATTCATACTACTTTCCATAATTTATTTTTTTAAATAATGTAAAATAATTGACTATTGCAACCAATAAACAACATTTATATTTAGTGTTTTGTTACATTTGATGTTTATTGGCAAATATTTGTTGATCACTTGAGCCAAAGGTTACCGAAATCAAATTTCAAGATCCTAAATCTTTTCTTCATTAGGATTCCACACTCCAGCCTATACATGAATCTAACTTACATGCCCCAAAAATAAAGAACTCCAAAGTCTCATTATTCGGTATGTATATGATATACATGCTCCCAATAAAAATAAGTAGGTAATTATTCTATCTAAAGAAGTGATAATATATTATGTACAATATTGATGATTATCCTATTTATTTCGTTGATCATCCTGTATGTATTTTTGATTATATGTTTTGGATTTTGATTTTCTTGAGGTCTGCAATATAAGCAACCTTTTTATTAATCAAAACTTTATATCATGTTCCTCAAATGAATATCATGTTAAAAAAAGTGATTATGTTATGTACAACATTGGTAAACATCATGTTTGCGTCGGTAATCATCCTATCTATACTAATAATTATTTTAGTCGCGCTGATGATTATGTACTATGTATAAATGAAATTTTCATTAAGCAAACCTTTGTTCCCCAGGTGCATACAATTTGCATGATACATCTTGGTATATTATATAATTTGCTTGTCTATTGGCTAAAACTCTGCAAGTAATATTTTACATACCAATTAATTCTTTGTCTTTAGTTTTGCATCTCCTTTTGTTTCTATATTGACATTGTTATTCTTTACAAGTTGTTTATTAAACACTTGTTTAGATCTCCTTACAAAAATTAATTATCTATGATAATTATTTATTTCTTAAAAAATTAGGCTAACATATTTTTAAAATAAGTAATTATCATAGATAATTACTTTTTATAAGGAGATTCAAGCACGTATTAAATGTAACAATAATAATTGTTACAAAAAACAATAATAATAGTGGTAGCAAGAATAAAATTAAGAAGAAACAATATAGCATATATATAAATCTACATTTTATATTAGAAATACATTTCTTTTTATTTCCTTATTTTCATGAACTATATTTCTATTAAAACTAATATCACACAAAGTGTTAATTTCATGCTGGATGTGTCTCTCTAATTTTTTTTTGCATTCATGTTATGGATTCATGTGGTCCGATAATTTTCTAAAATTTCATATGAAAATACAAAATATTTCTAAGGCTCACTTCAAAGCTTATTTTTGTTTCCTTTTTCTTTATTGATAAAGTTAGTTTATCGGAAAATAAAATCATAAATATGTATATGTCACATATCCTTTTTAGTTTCTTGATAAAAAATTGAGGATTGTAATGTTTTAAAATTATTTTAGCCAAATAAAAATGAGGCACATTTGATAGAGGAAGCAGATAAAAACGAAAAGGAAATTGCCGCATAATAATAGCTATTATCCCGCAATCAGTTTTCAAATATTCCCTCCTGTCCTGTATCGGTTAAAAAAAAAACTATCTATCCAAATAATAAAGAGATATGAACGAGATCTGACCACAAGCCAATTGTCAGGTAAACACATGTAATGTGGCCAATCGCCGTTTGCCTTTTTCTTCGTTTTTTTTCATTTCATGGGATTCCCGGCACCACCTCATCCTAAAGATACGACAATCAATGAGGTTGGCATTTACCTCATTATTATTGCTTCATTCGGTACGTATTGACAAAGGAAGGCGCTTGCTGTAATACAGTTCAAACCGTACTATACTTCCTGTACACAAAATGGTTGTAGATCATACAAAGTACAAACTCTATGCCTGTGCCGTGCCGTAGTAAAGATGCGAAATCACTAATATGTTTCTTAAATGTCAAACAATTACCAATTAAAAATAACCCCCATAATACTCATTGAATTTATTATCTTATAAATTTATCATTTTTATATCAATTTGTGTCGGTTTGTATATATGTCATTTATTGGATATTTTAGTCATGATTAATGGCAAAACTAAAATTTAAGGTGGATACTGTTCTTGCAAAAAAATATTACTAATAACCAATATTAATAATAACGATATATTATGTAGTACCGTTTGCAAACTTTTCATACATTGACAATAACACACAATATTAGCTTTTGAAGCTATTATTAAGTAGAAACAAAGATCATGTTAAATGAATGAGTCAGCAACTTTCATTAACGATCATACTCCTAACAACTTATAGTTATATTATATTAAAACTAAAGTATAAATTCAGTAGGAAAGGTAATTTATGCATTCAATTCATCAATAGAAATGATCAAATAGACATCGGATAAGATGACAACCAATTAATCTACCAATTAACAAAAAACATGGTTCAAAATTTTAGTAATAACTTGAATAGGTGTACAATATCAAACCCTAATATTGTAAGCGTGGCATTACTTCAAAGATTTCAAACAAGGATAATTGCAAAATGAAAATTTAAACCAACCAACCTCAAATGGGCCCTTCAGACTATTTTCAACAATAAATTATTTGAAATGAACGTTTTCTCATGGCCTTACCCAATAAATGAGCTTTAATTATGGAATTATTCCTCCTCACATGGAGTAGCAAGTAGTGTAGTAGCTGTAATAAACAATAGAAAGATAAAGAAGGAAAGAAAACATCTATTTACTCTTATTAAAATTGAATACATCAAACGTCCTATTTCATTTACACTAACCTTACACCTTGTAATTGAAGCAAACAAAATTACATGTGTGGACAATGTATAAGTCAATAGAGGAGGGCACCATGTGCTAAGCCATCACACTATTTGAGTTTAACTCTATGGTGTCTTCTTTCATTATATATATCATGTACCCCACATATAATAGATGAATAACATTTCGCTAAGGCACTATGGTGTCTTGTAACATCATTGCAGAGCCCTGGCTCAACTCCTAGTTGTAATAATATTTTTTAATAAAAGCATGAAAAAATACAATAATTTGATAGTGTTGATAGTGAAGGTGACTTGTGGTTAGAATGTAGACTTTTTATAATGGGTTCTATCCCATCCACCTACATTATTTTAGAACATTTTCCTTAAATTTAGAGGAAGAAATTACTTTAAAATATGAGATTTATAAAGAGACGAAAATGGACTATTTCTAATTGTCCCCTACTCCTTTACAAATGATGAATGAATTCCGCTAAACATACATCATGAAAATATGTACTGTTACTTAAGCATCCAATGAAGTAAAATAATAAGGGTCTGTTTGGTTTGAAAAAAATTATGTGGAAAAGAAAATGTAGATGAAAGAAAATTGAAGGAAAGAAAATGAAAGAATATAATTTTCTTTCCTTTGTTTGGTTGTGGGAGAAAATTTTGTGGAAAATTGAATTCTTGGAAAATATTTTTAGTGTTTGGTATATAGAAAGAAAATTCTAAGAAAAGTTAAATGTTATTATTTAAATATTGATATACATTTAATGTTATTAAAAATATTATACTGATATATAAAAAATTACATAAAATTTCTAAAAAATTTATAAAAACTCCATAAAATCAATACTAATTCTAATTTTTTTATAGAACTATTTTAAAATATTACATGAATAACTTACAATAATTTAAAAAAAAAATCTAAAAAAATCCGCATACAAATCCCGTGAATATTTTTTTCCCTCAATATCTATAATTATGTCTATTTTTCCATATCCGTTTATATATCCATCAGATAAAACCTATTGGATTTTGATTAAAACCCATCAAATTTAAAATGAAATTTATTTAATGTTAGAATTATATGGTTAGATTATTAAAATTTAATTATGTATTCACTTTTAGCCTTAGAAAATATATGTTAAATTATATAAATAAGAATAAAAATATAATTTCATAACGGATAAATGAATCCGAGTACTAATACGGATATAAAAGCGGATAAAATTTTAAGCCATCCTACTAAACTTACCAATGTATATATCAAGATCTCAAAAAAAAAAAACAATATGCATGATCAATTTATAGTTACTAGTTACTAATCAAACAAGTTAGAAAGGTACATTAGGATCATCAAAAATATCAAAACCGAACTCCACACACAACCATATGGCAGATTTCTCCACTCTTGGAACCCTGATCTTGACATCGGATTTGATTCCTCACTAGTTGCCTGAATACATTAAAAATGAGCAAACTCAACAAATAATATATATATAAATATACACACACACACACACACACATATATGACATATTAAACACATGTTCATATTATACACATGTTCAAGTGCATCTGTTTATCCTTATGGTCAATCGGGGCAGTCTGTCCCTGGTGGGGTGCCTGGCAGTCATGGTTATACAGCAATGCCGAGTTATGCGATATCAGGTCATCAAATTCTGCCATTCAGTAGTCCTGTTGCTAATGCAATGTCGACATCATCTGTCCCTGGTCTCCAGGCACCGTACCATCCCGGTAACATTTTAATTGGAGTCTCTTCTCATGCATCACATGATTAGCCGACATTCTCATGTTTGACAGGCTAAATATGTTACTGATCTGGAGTGGCATCCTCCGTAGTAGTAGCATGGTTTGTCTTGTTCTGAGAGCCTTCGACAGCTATGAGATCTATATTGATCTAACAACTTGGAGGCTAAATATATGCAGTTCACGGAGGTCACTTTTCTGTCATTATAAAATCATCAAACTGAAAACACAGACGGTCCTCTTTGAAGATAATCACAGTAACCAAGATTTTGGATCAATACAGATCAGTATGAAAACCAAACAGAAAGGGAATGAACATAATAGTACTTGTTTTTTCCGTTTTCATACTGATCTACATTGATCTAACAACTTGGTGACTAATTATCTTTAATTAGGACCATCTGTTTTCCCAAGTCTTAACATAGCGCAAGAGGATTCACCTCATGCGAGCGAAAAATTTCCCAAGTCTTCCTCTGTTTTTTCCTTCCTTTCTGCCATTTTGCTTCTTTTTTTTCGAAAGATTCGTCGAAAGCTGGTCATTCATTGAATCATTTACCCCCGCCCCCCGGTCCAAGCTCCAAAGCTATTGACTGGACAATTTATGTTCTACTTATTTACCTATGCTCATCCGCTCGCCCGCCGGCCGTCCGTCCGTGTTATCTTGCCTCTGTCCTTTCTAACCAGTGAATTAACTCTGAAAAAGGCAAAGAGGGTAATTAAATTAGAACATCAACCGAGTTCGATCTCGTCCTAAAGAAATAACCAAAAAACATAACCCCAATTTCCCATTAACAAATTCAACGACCATAAACCCCAAACTTAAGAATCAATTTAGGGTTCCAAATTCAAATCGAAAGATAATTAATGTTACCTGTTAAAATTGAGTCGGTGGATTCGCATTTCAAGTAGGAGTTGGTTGAGCGAAAGGTTTGCTAACAGAAAACTTGCTCGAACTTGACGGACGACTATTGTGAAGGTTATTCCCTGTTGGTGGAGCCATGAGATGAGTAAGGAAGGTTGAAGAAGGAGATCGAAAAAACTTGAAGGAGAAACAGCTCTGTGATGTTGAAGGAGGAGGATGGTAAGTTGAAGCTGTCCACGAAATGCAAGCTCCCGAAAAAATTTTCAC
The DNA here is from genome assembly GCA_039764185.1 of Tamarix austromongolica. Taxonomy (NCBI): domain Eukaryota; kingdom Viridiplantae; phylum Streptophyta; class Magnoliopsida; order Caryophyllales; family Tamaricaceae; genus Tamarix; species Tamarix austromongolica. The sequence goes on along the minus strand of CM077814.1, from coordinate 78,093,487 downwards.
CAATGTTTTTCGTATGTTTTTGTGAGAAAAATGGTGCGGTACAACTTTCTCTACCTTTTTTCTTTTTATTTTCTTTCTTTAAAGTTTTCCCACGAACCAAACGCGGGAAACTAGATTTCCATGTAACTTTTTTTTCTTTCCTCATTATTTTCCCTGAACCAAACGAAGCCTAAAGGAAACACACAATGACTTAGTGGTATAAAAGCTAGGGGATTTATGCCCTCATGGAGCAAACCACTAGCTCAATTCTCCACTTGGACATTGAGTTTTTTCTATCCCTATCATTTTAGGATTTTCCACCCTTAGTGAATTGCCTCAAAAAAGAAAAAAGAAATAAAACATATAATAAATTAGATTTTTTTCAACTTTACAATTGTGGTTAAGTTTTATATTGCAGTGTAATTGCTAGTTGATGAAAATACTCTTACACTGCCAATTATTCATTTATCATTGATTGAAGTACTTTAGGTAACTCTTTTCCCACAAATATAAACCACAATGTGATAATATGATGAATCCTAGATATATCTTAATCACTTGTTGCATGAAATGGGCAACAATACCTATCAAGCCATAACACATTAAGTGACAATTTTGTCAATCTATTTTTTGTTGATTTGATTTGATTTAGATTTAAATGTGTTATCAACTTATCATTATTTTTTTACATTAAGTTATAAGAGTGATTATAAATCATTATGTATGCATCACAATTAGTTTAAAGATATAAATATCAAGAGAGAATTAGAGATGAATCTCAAATATTGTATAATTTGATACAAAAATAAGGTGAGGAGAAGAACCGATCATACTCTTGCTCATCGATGTTTATTGAAAATTTGTTTTAAACATAGGATAAATGACACAAATTTTCAAATGATCTTCACTAATGATATCCTCATTTACATAAATATAAGAACCATAAATGAAACTCAAATTTGACACCATATTTATGCATGATTTGTCTAAAGTGTGTCCTTAGACACTTGTTTAGACTTGATTTGTTTAGCTAAAAATAGAATAACTAGTGCGTTAATTAAAAATTCACAAATTGGCTTGTGACATTAAATAATGGTAGCAAGTGTTCACGAGCACTTACAATTTATATCATTGTACTAGTAACATGATGCAAGTTGTATAGGGTGGTGATACAAATAAAAATTTTCCAAAGTAATGAAATGTGAGTGTATGTTTGACAAAATTAGTTTAAAGCTAACTTAAAGCCTATAAGCTATAAGCTACTTAAATTAGTTTTTCAAAAACTAACTTATATATTAGTAAAACAAATATTTACCAAATAAAGTTTTTTTATTTAAAAACTAATTTTAATAACCTAAAAACTAGCTTATTAGCTAATTTTGGACTCTTCAAACACACTATAAGTATGTATCAAAGGGTGTGATACGTAAATTTTATTTCTTTAACTTTTAACTGAATTATCTTTCACTTAGGGCATTGAAAATATAAAAAAAATTATATAAAAATAATTTTCATATATTTTTTTTATAAAAAGACACCCATACTGATAAACCTCAAAAGATAATAAAAAATAAAAAATAAAAATGCACACATATATGAAGATGTACACATCTTATAATAATATACATATTTCCCAATAAATTACAAATTTTTCATGATATAAATACAATATTATATATTTTAGGATATAAATATGCATCTTTTAGAATATGAGTACATATCTTTTAAAATGTAAATACACATACTTTCTTTTTATATATTTGCATCATCCTAAGGCAATCAACACACAGTTTCTAAGCCACTACACATATAGAGCATAAATTCACATATTCCATAATATAAAAATATACATTTTTTATTATTTACACAAATATGAAAGAAAAAATAAAATATCTTAAAATAAATACCCATATTTTAATATTACGACACATACTTTTTATGACAATAATACATATATTCCATAAAAATAATACACATTTCTTATACATATTTATTATTACTTATAAATGAGAATTCTTTTGGCACGCACACATATATATTTGTTCTTCTAATACAAGAATATGCATATTTAATAGCATAATTACTCACTATTTAATAAAATGTGTGTTTTGAAATAAATACATATACTATAGAAAAAGGATATGTTTATGTGAATATAAAAAGAAATGTATTTATTTAAAATAATGATACATTTTTAAATACAATAATACATATTTTCTACATATTAGACTTGTGTAATACACCAATTAAGCTATAAGAAATTAGTGTTACTTTTACCTTTTATTTTTATATAAGAGACGGGTGCACCACAAATATTATGGTGCGTGCTACAAATAATATGATGGAGCGATCGATGAATACTCGTTCAAAACCTCATTCACGGCCACGGGACTCTTATAACAATTTCTCCTCAATAATGAAATAATAAATTTTTATACGTATTTTCAATTCCATTGTTTATTACTATAATTTTGTAACAAAATCGACCGTGTACGTCTCGTGCATTAGTAGATCTCACTTCTGTTGTCCTCGCGTTTCTCCTCCATCACCTCCTCGTCCTCCTATTCTTCTTCGCCCCTCTCTCCTGCTCGCGGCTGTCGCAGATCGGAGGTACGGTTCTTTTGATCTATCGTAAGTTTACTCTTAATTGATTACAGAAACACTTTATGAATCTCAAAAACGTCTATTCTCTTGTTGGCGATTATTTACTCGTCAATTTCGCGCAGTATTTAGCTCCAAATCATTAGTAGCTTGAATTCTATTATTTTCTAAATCAAAATCAACTATTTTTGTCTCCAATTTCTATCAAGGGCACTTAAAATTTTCACACATCAGATTTATCTTTGAGCATATATCAAGTCCCTCTATGGCTCTGCCTGCTACCTATTTTTAGTATATTTTTGAGTTTCAATCTTAATTCTCATGTAAGAAATTACGTTTTTGTAATTGTAATCCAATGGTGTTCATTAAAATGCTACGGCGCTTATATGTGCTTGGAGTCGGTGATAATTGTTGCCTACTCAGCGTGTTCGATTATGCTTTCAGTTCTGAAGATGGTTGTGGCGCAAAATACTTTCGACATGGAGGATGGAAATCTCGAAGTTGGCATGGGTAAGTTCGATTTATTTAAAGCTGGATTTTTTTTTCATTTGATTGAATTTCTCAAACCCTTGAAGTAAAAACTTCGTCTTTGACATTTCCTTTTTAGTTATTTCTTTTTGATCCTTAAGCACCGTGTCTGAGTTCTGTACCAAAATTTTACGCTCAAGTTTCTGGCGGTTCCGTATGCTACATGTTTATTGAGCTGGTATCGACGTACAGTGAATTTCAGCGTAGTTCTTATACATAACTCCTCGATCTCCAACCTCATTTTATCTATGCATGAAATATTATGTGTCTAGTTTGACTAGATTTGCTGCATCTTGTCTTGTTTTGTCAGGGTGGAATCTAGCAATGATCAGCTTCCTCCTGGTGTTGAAGTTGTTTCTTATTTGTTACTACGCGCCCATTATGTGTAACCTGATGCTCTTGACACAGATCTGGACTGACTTTTCTTAAGCAGCTTGTCTTGTCTTAGCTGAAAAGTGTCCAGATTTAGGCTTTCCCTCCTTGCATCCTATATCTAATCTATTTCTCTCTCTCTCTCTCTCTCTATATATATATATATATATATATATTGGGATTACCAATGTACTTTTTTTTTTTTGGCGATTGAAATATCTTGGGAATTCTGTTGCACGGGTTATTTATTCAGGGTTTTGATTATCTTATATGTGCATGCAGAATACCGAACTGTCTCTGGAGTTGCTGGACCATTAGTTATTCTTGATAAAGTGAAGGTGGGTGTTGGCTTAAGTCAAGTCATTATTTGAGGGTGCTAATTTTATTTCCTAGTCATCTACTTTTCTAGGGAAGAATATTTTTGAATGTGCTATATTGCCTCTCTCATAGGGACCTAAATTCCAAGAAATTGTAAACATTCGCTTGGGAGATGGGACAACTCGCAGGGGTCAAGTCCTAGAAGTTGATGGTGAAAAAGCTGTTGTTCAGGTGATTCCTAACTTGCATGCTTTGAATTTGCTGCTCATGTGACTCATCATTCTCTTGGTTGTTCTTTGGTAATTTCTATAATTTGTCAGTCCTTAGCATTGTATGCAACAGCTCAACTGTTAAACCCTTTGACATGAATTGATCATTTCATTTATCACAAATCTTAAACATGTGGCAGGTTTTTGAAGGAACATCTGGCATTGATAATAAGTACACAACCGTGCAGTTCACTGGGGAGGTATGAAAATGCAAGACTACTATCAACCTAAAGTTTTTAATCAAATAGAAACTGGGGAAGTGCTTATTATGTTGGCTCTGCTCATATACAAAATAGTCCATGTTTGATTTGAGCTTGTTGTTTGTTGTTTTTTTTTCCCTTTTTATTTATCTGATGGTAAAACCTTTCTGTGAATAGTTTTCTGGCTTTCAGTAGAGTTGATTCCATCTTAACCTTTTTCCCCTTGGATGTGAAGAGAATACGACTGTGGTATAGAACGCATAAGAGCTGACAGTGCTAATCAGCATACAAGAGGGTTGATGTTTTGATATATTGTTGGATTCCATAGTTTGTGACACTACTTATAGTTTTCCCTAGCTCACTCCTGTTTGTCATAGGCCTCCTTTTTGAAGAATCTACTTCATGGAAAAATAGAAAATCAAAAATGGCTAGGAGATTCATTGCACCTAGGAGATTGGTCAACAAACAGTAGGGAAGCTACTAATGAGAAATGTTACATGGAAACTTTGTCGGCCCAGCATTTCCCCATTTCCCATCCCCTTCCCCAAAATGTAGTTAAGTGTACATTTTATATGTAAAATTTCTTGTTTCCCCATCCCCGTGCAACCTTGATGAGAATTGAGAACAAACTAAAAGGAAAGAATAGTAAAGGTGCTCTCTTTGTTTCTATTTTGACTTCTAATTACGGTATGTTGTAACTGCATCTGCCAAGTACTGGCATACTAGTTATATGGTTGTAAGTTCAACTATGCCTCTTTATTCTACCACAGTCATCTGGCTATTATCTGCCCTGAAACTTGGAGATTTCTTACCTGCCTACTGACCATTTGAAGATTGAATTTCAGCAATTCAAGGCTGGCATAAATGGTGACTTGTCATTTGTTAGTCATACCCTTCCCCTCTTTTGCAGGTGTTAAAAACACCAGTCTCCATGGATATGCTTGGACGCATTTTTAATGGATCAGGGAAACCCATTGATAATGGTCCTCCTATTCTTCCAGAGGCCTACTTGGATATCTCAGGTATTTTGGCTCTTCAAGCTCCCTGTGAACAATGATCTATTCTGGGAATATTTGATGTAAGTGAATATTTTGTAACCGTTCTCTATGTTTCTAGGGAGTTCAATCAACCCTAGTGAAAGAACCTATCCTGAAGAGATGATTCAGACTGGTATTTCTACGATTGATGTCATGAACTCCATTGCTAGAGGACAGAAAATCCCCCTATTTTCCGCTGCTGGTCTTCCACATAATGAGATAGCTGCACAAATCTGTCGTCAGGCTGGTTTGGTGAAACGATTAGAGAAGTCTGCCGATCTTCTAGAGGTCTGTTTGATCTGAAAAGTTTGTGATTGCAGCTTGTGAGTTTTTTTTTTTTTTTTGCTAGAACATGGGAGAAACTAGTGTTAATATTGGTTGAATTTTTTAATAGAGTTCAATATTTATGTGCAAGTCTTGTTTCTGCACGCACATCATGATCATACATTTTGCATGAACAACTTTTTGTTAGTAACAATGCCATCTCTTCTTTTGTGGAATATGGTCAATACTTGACTTATCAAAATGGAATGAAGTCTACTGGGAGTCTATGAACATTAGTTTGCGAAACAATATGATTTCTTTGGACTTTGGATGGGTCAATTCAAGAAGGCAACTCCTTTTTACAGGAGATTTGAGAAATCCCCAACCCAAGTCCCTTGCTTTGGAAACAAAGAGCAAATTTGCAAATTTCTCTAGAAATCAGAGAGGAATCAAACTTTTTAAATTCCATGAAATCAATTGGATTATGCAAACTTCAAAATTCCATTATCCCTTCACTTACCTCAAATTATCCCCAAGAATGCCACACCACAACTAACTCTGCCCCCTCTAGTTCCTCACTGCCTGCCTCCTCCACTACTGCTCACAACTAGCACCTAACTGGGATTCTTGAGCATTTGGGTTCTCAAACTTAGTCCAGAAAGCACCAATAAGCTTTATATAGTGTTGAGAGGATAAATTCAAGTAGGTAAGAAGGAAGGGTGGAGGAGAATGAAAGGGAGTGGGGAGCAGCTAGCAGGATATAATGGAAAGAGAAAGGGAGAAAGAGAGGGGAATGATGATGTGTAAAAGGGAAAGGAGAGAGAGAAAGTGAGGAAGCAGAAAAGAAAATGTGGCATAACTCTGACCACCACTGCTTCCACTGAATATTCTTTTCACAGCACCAATATACCACCTTAATGCTGATCCTACTCATTTCAGTGAGAGATTTCATAGTGTTGCACTTAGCACTTCAGCATTCTTGAAATTTTCATTTCTTTTATCCCTTCTTTTTTGCATTATCTCTCTTGGATTTTTGAGATTGTTTTATTGGCACTTCACTTGGACATCTTTTATATCAAACTCTTAGAATTCACAACTTTGTTAGATGATTTATGATAATGATCAGACTTCTTGTTGTAAAAATATGTGCTGTTTGGATTTGCAAGAGCAGTGTTCAGTGTTTAGTAGAGCCTTCTACCATGACTTATTTTTGTGTAGATCTTATTTGACTGATGCACAGTTGTTGCTGTCAGACGAGTATTTTCCTGTGTGCACGCTTTTAACTAATCATTAGGATTGGGACCCATTGTTCTGGGCTTCTTGATTTTGAAGCTTCTTTGAACATGGAAAATATATTTCTTGAATGGACGATTCCATAGTGATATCTCAATTAAGCTGTATTTATATATTTCTCTTTTCTGAATGCTTACATGTTGCTTCAGACTGTATATGGTTAATTTCTAATTTAATTAATGAATTTGGCAGGATGCAGAAGAGGACAACTTTGCCATTGTCTTTGCAGCAATGGGAGTAAACATGGAAACTGCACAGTTTTTCAAACGTGATTTCGAGGAGAATGGATCGATGGAGAGAGTTACTCTTTTCCTGAATCTGGTACCTGCTAATTAAAAGATTTGTTCTCTTCAGAGCTTGATAATTTTTGTGGAGTATGCAGCCCATCTCAATTATGTACTACTGTTGCTGATATTGATTCCACTGTGCTACTTTCAGGCAAATGACCCCACTATTGAGCGTATTATTACTCCTAGGATTGCCCTCACTACTGCAGAATATTTGGCTTATGAATGTGGGAAACATGTTCTTGTCATATTAACAGACATGAGTTCTTATGCTGATGCTCTTCGTGAGGCAAGTGGTGCTTCTGTGTTGTATATGTGATGGCTTGTGAGCTGGCTTGCAGGATAATTTCCCTCATTTGAATGTTTTAAAAATCCTAGATGGAGTTTATCGACTCACAATTAATAACTCCAGGTATCTGCAGCTCGTGAGGAAGTACCTGGAAGACGTGGTTATCCTGGTTATATGTATACAGATCTTGCTACAATTTATGAGCGAGCTGGGAGAATTGAAGGTCGTAAAGGCTCCATCACTCAGATTCCAATTCTAACAATGCCTAACGATGGTAATTAACCTTTTAGAACTCCCCTTTGCTACATGAAATCCTAACTTGTTGCTGAATGCTAGTGCTAGTGCTAACTGTTTCACCATCTTCTTATTGTTGCAGATATCACACATCCAACTCCTGATCTTACAGGCTACATCACTGAGGGGCAGATTTATATTGACAGACAGCTACATAATCGACAGGTAATACCATGATTATACCCGCAACTAATGTGCAATGGCATAGTTTGATGTTCGTGGTGGTATCAACCTTTTTTTTGGGCATCCTACTACATAGTTTTATAAAATGGCTGTTTTTATGTTACAAATATATTTTGAGCAACTTTAATGTTACTTTTGTGTGTCTCATCATTATTATTAGAAAGTTGACTTTTGTGTCCTGCTTATAATGAACAGATATACCCACCAATCAATGTGCTGCCGTCGCTGTCCCGTTTAATGAAGGTACTTGATAACATTTTATGGTATCGTGTCTTATTTGATCTTTCCTGCTGAATGTATCCTTTCATAGTAAACTAAGGTGGCTTATATACTGATCTGCTTGTTGATGCAGAGTGCCATTGGTGAGGGAATGACTCGCAGGGATCATTCTGATGTGTCTAATCAGGTCTGATATGCATTCTTGAAATATTTATGTTGACATTTATCAATGTTCTGATTGAAGAACTTAATTGTGGTTTTGTGTTCTTTTCTTTTCAAAGCTGTATGCAAATTATGCAATTGGGAAGGATGTACAAGCTATGAAAGCAGTGGTCGGTGAGGAAGCACTTTCTTCAGAAGATATGGTATCTTTCGTTCTATTGAATAATGATCATTTATCCCCTTAAGTTTACTTCATAATTTCTGAAGGGATTGATTGATTTCTGCCTTATGCATTCAGCTGTATCTGGAGTTCTTGGATAAGTTTGAGAGGAAATTTGTCACGCAAGGAGCCTATGACACCCGATCCATCTTCCAATCCCTTGATCTGGCCTGGACTCTCCTCAGGATTTTCCCTCGTGAACTCCTCCACCGTATACCTGCAAAGACCCTGGACCAATACTACAGTCGAGACGCATCAAATTGAGGAAACAAATGATTTAATGCATCGGTCTCTTGTTCTGCTGGCTTTATGCTCTGGAGTCTGGGCTCTTTGATTTATCGCGGAATGCTCTGCTGCCTTCCCAGGGGTTGCATCCATCTTCTTTTGTTGAATAAAGGTCTTGGTCTCTTTGGTCCCCTTCAAGCAGAATTTCACTATGGCTAGGCAATGTACATTAATATATTCTTTTGCAAAACTATGAAAATCTAGCGGGAATGCTTTTTTCTGATGTTAATGTATGGATGCCCAAATTCTGTGCTTTCGGAAGATCAAGAGCTCTGGGTTAGATTGATTTTCAAAGATTTTGTCGATCATGTCATTGGTTCATTTTCATTATTATGCCTCAATTGCTAAAAAGGAATGCGGTGGATGATGGGTTTTTTAGTGGAAGATTTTAGTTTGTTTTATTTTCGGTTTCTTCATTCCTTGGTGACAATGGTGTTTGCTATGCCAGCGCGTAAAGCTATCATTTTCTGGCGTGGCTCTCTCATCTTTCTCCAACATGTACCTGTAACATATTTCATGTTTTTCAACTTTAAAGTTTTATTTTACAAGTACAATGCAAAGTAAAAAAATAAAATAGAAGATATTACTATCACATTTATTATAAAAAGAGGTGTGTGCGTTTATTTACCTTATTGTAGATGCAAAATATGGTATGGAAAGCATTAAACAATAATAATAATGTTTCAAGATAAAAAAAATTATACCTTATAAAATTTTACTACTATATTACAAGTTGAATTAAACCAGCTAGATATAAAATAATAAAAATAATTTAAACTCAAAATTAAAACATTGAAAACTCTACTTTGTGACTCGAAATCAAGCTCTAACAATTATCTAGATTATTTGTGTCAAAACTACCAAAAAAAAATGAGTATAGAAGTGTTGAATAAATACACCTAACCCAAAGCAAATAACATATTTAAATAGTCAAATAACACACAAAGGTGTAAAAATGTTTATAGCCAATAATCCACATGCAATAATGGTAATTCTCTCAAACAATCATATAATAATCAAAGATATTACACATAATACAACTACTGTTCGACATCTCAACCAACCAAACAATATAACATGGGTACAAATTTGAGTTCCAATTGAAGTTATTAAACCATAGGTATGTCAATTCAATATAATGTTTATTGTTTACATCAAATATAATAACATGGTGTATCCAACCAAGGTAAAACAAGGAACCCACAAAATCATTCTAAACCCAAATTCAATTACCAAGCCTTTATTAAGGTGACTAAATCAATAAATTCAACTTAACTTTAAGAGGAATACAAATTCATAATTCAAGACAATGATTGACATGGATGAATCAACAATTAAATCTTTAACTACCAATATAATTGATCAAGGAAGTTACATGGCATAAAATCATGTATACCCAAATCTACGCATCCAAGTCCTTATATATGCATACCCCCTATATGATTGTGAATCCCTAAGAGTAGAAGTGGACCCTCTGACTCGAAGGTCTACTATGCACTTGGGGGCCATTTTGAGGCACGAGATTTCTTTTCCAACTCAAGTAATCTTCGACTTTAAATGATTAGTGTTTTTATTCAAGTCATCCCCTTATTCCATAGAGGATACTAAGATCCACATACAACAACCAATCAAATCCTCCAAAAATTAACCATTTAGGGTTACAACAACTAACCATAAAAGGCATTGACCACTTCGAGTCAAATAAACAACTAGCCATGGAGGCTAAGGTTAGACATAAGACACAACCTCACATCAACCTACCAATTAATTCCAATTCAATCTTTTATATCCAATTATTCAAAAGTAAACGTAGAGTCCATTATCTAGATGGAGGTCAATGGCTAACACTAAGTTTAACTACTCAATACTTAGCTAAATTAAAACCCAACAATACTTACCATAATATACAACCATATAATATGAGTCACATCTCATCAAATACTAAAACCACTTAAAAAGATTCCAAGGATCCGGACTAGAAACAAGACATGAAGTCCAAAAAAAATTTATAAAACCAAAGGCACAAACCCAAATGAAAATCAAACTAGACATTAAGCCTAAGTTAAAACAAACTATTAAAATCAAGGAAAAACCAAAACATTAAAACCGGATGTATATAAGCCAACCAATATAAAATAATACTCAATTAAGTGAAGCCACTTTAATCAAAAATCCCAAAAATACTTCAAAGCTCAATGAATAACTTTTAATGCTTGTTTAGTCTGGGGTGAATCAAGGTGGATGAAATCATTTACCTTCGTTTAACGTGTTTGGGAACTTATTTACAAATATTCACTTGGGTTAATGGAGGTTAACAATTTACCTCAATTCACCCCATTTTTATTAACCCTGTTTTTGGAAGTAATTGTGGTGAAGGGTAAAACTTAACTAATATAACTTTCATTCACCTCGATTCACTCCAATCTAAATGGAATTAAAACAACTTTAACTCATGTGAGGTTAATATTATCCAAACAATATTTTAAAAAATTTACCCCGATTCGCCTCTATTCCCTTTACCTAAGTGAATTTTTAATGTCTACCATTGCTCAATTTACCTCAATCTAAAAGAACCACTAGAGCAATAAAATACCAAACCAATGGTGGAAAACAACTCAAAATGTCAAAACAAGTCATATGTGAACTTTTCCTAAAAAATACCATTTGCACAAAATACTATTCAAGGGTGATGGAAAATGTTGTTTTATATTGAGAAGCTTAATTCCAAAAACCTTAAAAAAGTTATTATCAAAAATTACTATTCATCATAAAACCATTAAATCACTGTTCATAAAAAATGTTATTTATGATAAGACCAAACTTCTCAAAAATGTCTCAAATTACCAAAATATCATATGAAAATATCTCAACTTTAATAAAATACCATTTTATTCTTTAATTAGCCAAAAATATGTTTAAATCCAAATTTACTCCTACTTACATTAATTAACACATGATTAGGCCAACAAAAATTTAATAATTGAATAACACCTCAAAAGCACTTAGAAAATTCAAGCAAAAGTCGAAAGCTTAAAAAATTCAACCAAAATTAAAAGCTCTTAAACATAATTTTTAGCTCACATGTCATATACCAAAGTTTACCTAAAGATTGCAAAGAACACCATGGTAATATTATATCCCTTAAAAAAATCCAAAAACAACCCACTAAATAGGTTCATGGATAAAAGCTCCAAATAGGCCATTAATGGTGATTTTTTCACAATCGACCCTATTCATGCTTAATTTAACATATGTTCAACATCAAACATGTATTAAAAACACCAAGTAACATAATAAAATATTTATAATCTAAATAAAAATCATTCTAAAATCAAAAAAGGTCCACAACCAAATCATCCAAACAATACACAATCATGCTTAACTTGAAATCAACACATAATATCAACAAATTCTATTTACTTAGGATTTGGGAGGTTTATATTTAATCTCAAGATTCAACACTGATAAAAGAGTAAAAATGTAACATGTAAAAATAATAAAAGAGATAAGGGAAAATAATCCTTAAAAACCAACACAAAAGAGAAGAAATTAAAGAGAAATGGAATAGGAACTTATCCTCAAATTTGGAAGAATAATCAAGCTCTCAACCATTGTGGATTTGATGAAGGAGATTATATAATAGAGGGAAGGAAGGAGAAATAATGGTTTCATGGAAGGGAAAGTAAGGAGAATAAATAATGACCCAAACTTTACTAAGTAAAAGACTTATATTTTAACTAAAACAAAGTCTTAATAATTAAGGCTTCTTAGGATATTTTTAGAAAATATAAATATATGAACTTAGAGAGGTGGATCCATATGGTAAAATAAAAAATGAGTGGTTATCCATGAGCTACAAAAAGAAAATATAAAGAAAAAAAGAAGAATGGAGGAGAGGTGAGAAGAAAATATGGCTAATCTTAAGATATTTATGCTAAAATATCTAATACAGAAGACAAATCCAACTTTGCCACAACCACCAAAGGACAAGAAATTAATAAGGATAAAATGAGTTATTATCATCCATTATAAAAAAATATTGAAAGGTCTAGATTAAGTCTCATAAGTTTAGGATAAGATTTGAGGAAGACAAATGTGATTTGGTGACTTTTATGGTTCATAAGTATCTAAATAATTTTAAAAACTATATAAATAATAATATAATGTTTATAGGTCATAATTAGCTCAAGAATAATAAAATAATATTATACCAAAAGTTTTGTGAAATTTAGATAATCAGAAAAGGATTAATGGGCTCAAAACACACAGTTAAGGCCACTTGACTGATGAATAGTATATTTTTTTTAACAACTCGGTTTAATATTTTGAAAAATATAGGAGAATCAGAAAAATGTGAGGATGTAAAATATCCACATAAAATAATAATATAAAAATAGTTGGGAGGCCAAAAGTGGCTTGCATGTCTCACAGAATACAAATTCGTAAGAAATGACAGAGTCGCAAACAAAATGTTTGAAATTACAACTATAGTTTCAAAACTCCACAAAGACATGATACATCACCAAAATAAGAAAATTTAATCTTCACCAATATCAATTTTAAATAGCTCTGGTTACCCAAAATATCAAGGTATTTTAGTATCTTGGGTATAGGATGATAAAGCTTTTAGTTTTGTAAGTTGTCCGATCGCAACTTTAGAGGTGATATGCTTTGAATTTACCCCTTCAAGCCCAAATGCAACTTTTTCTTGAGTATGTTGCCTCATATATTTCAATCTTCCTATAAGCCTTGCAATTATAGCTTTTAGTGAGATTCATTATCTAATGAATCAATTAGATATCTTAATTGTTTCAATACATAACAACAACAACAACAACAACAACAACAACAACAACAATAATAATAAGTTCATATTAAGTAGCCAATTTGGTCAATAAAAAAGTTAAATAAACCAGATGTTTGGTATGATAAATACAAATAATATTTGATTTGAAATTATATATATATATATATATATATATATATGGATATATTTTAACATTATTTACTTTTCATAGTATATTTTATTTGTTGTTGGATAATTTGATTTTTTCTAATTTACATTTTTATTAAAGGTTTAACTATTGTAGGAGGTTTATATTTATTATTGAATGTAATGTAATTTATTGCTCGGTTCGAATTGGATTATAACAGTTTGAATTGGATTATTATATTATCCAATCGATCAAATAAATTTTTTTATCTAATACCCCTTAGTTTCATAATAAATTTCACATTTTCTTTAAAAACTTATTTTAAAATATAAGTCATATTATGAAAAATTGTATAAATTAAATGTAGCATTTCCTATTATACACTAGTTCTTTCTTCATTAATTAATGATCAAGCTACCATCACTACATTTATGTGAGCATATATTAATCATCTTATATATTTTATTTCCTCAAATTTATTATTTTGTAATTATTGTTTCCAAGTTAAGAGTGATTTATATTGTAAAATAGATGGAAAGTTTCTTATTCATCTTCATAAATATTTATTGGATAGTTTTGCATTATCTTTGATGTGATTCAAAATTTTGGATATCTAAATTTGTTAATTGAGTATTCAATGCATAAACACACCCAACTACAACTTCTTCTCTATCTCTATTTTTTTTTTATCTTATCTTATTATCCATTGTTTGAAATTGCCTCTCTAGCCACAATCATTGAACTATGGTTCCTATGGGCCCATTTTATCTTATACATACAAAAATACATAGTATTGTTGAAAAGATAACATGTGATATTATTTTTTCTTTTCGTAGCAATGTGTACGTTGGCCAAGAACAACCCCTTTGATATGGCTTTGTCTAATCAATCTCCTTTATTTTATTGTTGAATTGAAGTTGACCATGAGCAAAAAAAATTGTGATGACTTTACGGCCATTGATATCATCCGTACACTGCTAGTATTTTTGTGCTTCAATTGATCGAAAGACAACAATATTTCACCCACTTTTAATTGATTCAAATGAAGCTTTAGTTCAAATGAAGATGAATGAAATTTATATCAATTTAATTAATGTGAGATTGTAACCTGTATTTGATATGTACCATAATATGGATGATTATGTGTAGATGTAGAGGATTTTGGGGGAAGTATAAAATGGTCAAGTGCGAACACAACTTTATCATGGTGATAGGCAAGAATGTGTCACTTGACACTATAGAAACATGAAAAAAAAAGAATCAAAGATGAGGTCACCACAACTATGCCAATGGCAATAAGATTTCCTCCCCCCATGGTTATCACCATGCCCATGTCGTTGATGATGTTGCATTGCCTCAAAGTCATTATTTTATGCCTCCTCATGTTGTTATATATGCAATCGAGGTCATTGTTTTCTCCTTATATATATATATAGAACTAGTTCCTTGAAAGAGAAATTGTTTTCTTTATAGCTCTTGTGGTGACGATTGTTGATTCATTCATGTAATCTCTTGTACTCTATGCATATTAAAATATAATCTATTTTTCCAATTGAGTTATTGATTGTGTTTTCTCTATTAAATCTTGGAATTCCTACTGCTATTAGACTAGGTCATGTGTGTTTACATTAGTCAATGCCCAAGAATTATTATTTTAGTTGTGATGATCATATACATGATAAATTTATAGGTAGTGGTCATGGTGGTTAGGTGCTAACGTTGTGGCGGTGATTATCAACAATATTGGTGATGTCATTCTTGATGGGACATAACAATAATGGAAATTAAACTATTGATGGCGGCATTAATTTTTCTTGAAACTCATGACTATGAATGTAATCAATTTCTATATGGTATTGCACTATATGAATGATGCGACATTAACAATTTTAACACAAAAAAGGGGAACAAAGGTAGAAATCGTGTGACCCGTCGGCACGTCAAGTTCTCTTCCGTGTTATGTCCTTCTTATTTCCAATTTCATATGTGGAATTAATTTATGTTAAGGGAAAATTCAACAAATATGAATGCTCAAGACCCGATCTAACAAGCGATTGAAAATTTTCAAGATCTAATTGAGATAACAATCAGAATATAATAAAAATTGGGAAACAACGATGATCTTTATTACATATAGCACTAGTGATTATAAGGAGAGTCAAAAAATCCTCACAATATCACCAAATACATAATTCTCTCAAAAACACAAGCGAATACAAGAGGAGAAGGTTTGGATAGGGTTCAATAGCGCACCACATATTGCTAGGGTTTCATATACATCTAGTTATAGAAGTACGTAACCTACACAAGAAAATGATAGAAAATAGAAAAAATAGAGTCCATATTTTTTTCTAGAACTCTTGACTTTTGCCAAAATAATTTAGGATCAAGTATGATAAGCAAACATGGGTCGTGTTAAAAAACACGGGGCCACCATGTTTTCTCAGCTGATATCATCTTGGCTTCAAATTTCTCCAAATACATGTATGTATCACTCCATGCTAGACTATACACACAAATACAAGTCATGATATCACCATATCCACCTTGACATAGTATTTATAACAACAAGCAATAAGATTACAAAAGATCATCATAAACCCCTAGGTCGAAAGAACCCCTCATGGCAAATTAACACGAGAAACAATGACTCCATTAGAACATACACTAGATCAACATAAAAAGCAACTCTTCATATCATACTAGCCTCAAAAGCTAAAGTCAAACAACATTATCAACTCCAATCATAGCCAACCACACAACCTTAGAATATCTAAGATCGAACACTAGCACACTAGTGTACCTTTGATCATCTTAACCACAACCAAGATCAAAGTAACCTATCAACAAAATAGTGACAACACATATCCATACAAACAGATACTATACACACCAAGTACCTTAAGAATTTACACCACACCTAACCAAGGTGTCTTTAAGGGACTCACCGTACACATGCTCACAACATGAGCAATACAAACGTTGGTACTAATCATATTGTATGCTAAGAATTTCATAGCTACAGAGTATGAACTAATGTCTAAGCAAACCACCACAACCTCTTTGGATTTGGACACATCCAAATTCTCTAGCTTGTTCTCTAGAGATAAGTCTTTTGCTACACCAAGCATAACATAGACACACAATAAAAGAATAACTAGTGAATCATCACATACCAATGTTTGAATCTACCAAAGAGACCACATCTTTTCCATGACAATAACATAATACCATAAAGTAGAATTAACACCCAAAATAACCTTTGAGTCTGACACTAGCTCCAACACACCAATACTACTACCCGTAGTATACAAGGCATAATTAGCTCTTCCTAAATCAGTGCCCACTTACTCCACCTATTGCCAAGATTCCTTATCACCAAAAGAATTTGACCATCTAGACCAACAACAAGCTTCACCCCGTCTGAAGTACCTAATAGACTCTATTGATCCACCTTCTTAATAAAAAGGAATTCAAATTCATAGAAGGTAATAGATCTAGGTTTAACCAAGTCACAAAACAAAGATCCCCTTGGTCATGCTAATGATAATCCTGTGTTCGGCCCAAGACCAGCAACATCTGAGTCACACACTCTCAATGTTGCCCCAATTATACCCTTAATAGTCTTTCTAACAAGCTCATATAATGTCCCGGCCCCCTTGCCAACAATTTCCACAACAATGCCTTTAGTAAGTTTCAATGTGTCATTGTTAGTGATAAACATATAAATTTGTTATCCAAAGAACACAACAAAATCAAGCTCTTGTTCATGTCAGGAATATGTTGAACACCAGATAGTTTCCTAACCACACCATTATGTATCCTCACCTTTATAGTCTCAATCCCAACAAATCAACCCAAAACACCATTTTTCTTGAAAAAAAATCCACCTTGAATAGTGTCGTAATTATGGAACTAGCTTTTATTGGGACATAAATGGTGGGACCACTTATAATCCAGAATCCACCTATCGGTCAATATGGTTTGTCTATCTATGTTGGTCATTACATCACTATCACCATCGTCATTAGCTATGGTGACATCACCCTCATAAGATGAACCACCAATCTTATTTGTAGGTTTCATATGAGGGCAGTATTTCCTAATATGACATTTTCCAGCGATAACTATGGTAGACAACGGTCTTGAACTTTTCCATCTTAGATTTGGACTTCTCATTATTATCAAACCCCCATGCCACAATCCCTTCACCACATGAATCACCTATACATCCTCCAGTCAATTGATTCTCAATAAATTCACATTATAGCAAGGCATCCTTGACATATACAAGAACTAATTCATTATTCCCATACAATACAATCTTATAAAAATGCTTATAAGAAATGGGCAAAGAACACAACAATATAATAGCAATATCCTTATCATATAATGTAACATCTATATTATGTAAATCCATAATTATAGAGTCAAATTCATGAGGATGAGATTTCAAAGATTGACCATCGTCTAATTTCAAATCATTAAACCAGCTCTTCAACAATAGACGATTCCCCATATATCTCATCATATACAAGGATTCCAACTTCGTTCATAAGGTGGCAATAATTGTATCTTTGGCCACTTCTTGCAAAATTTGGTTTGACAAACACAATTATAAGGTGGATGGGGTCTTCAAATCAATATTCCCAAACTCTTCATCAAACATCATTTCTGGATTCTCCGATTTTCCAGATAATGTCTTCTCCAATCTATTCTAAACAAGGACTGCCTTCATCATCAATTTTCATAACCCAAAATTAATAAAATGATCAAATCTCTCAATTTCAAAACTTGCAAATGCTATTCCAATATAGATCGATCACACACCCAGTTTTGATACCAATTGCAGGGATAAAAATCCATCAAACGTGAATGTCTAAGACCTAATCTAACTAGCAATCAGAAAGTTCCAAGATCTAATTGAGATAATTATCAGAACACAATAAGAATTGAAAAAATAAATAATGATATTTATTGCACACAATACTAGTGATTACAAGGAGAATCAAACAATCCTTACAATATCACTTAGTTCATGATTTTCTCAAAAACATAAGAGAATATAAGAGGAGAGGGTTTGGACAGGGTTCAATGGCATACCGCATATCGCTAGGAATTCATACACATCTATTTATAGAAGTATGTAACCGACACAAGCGAATGGTAGCAAATAGGAAATACGATCCATATATACTTACACGCCTTCTTGGAATGTTTTTTTTATTGAACTCTCGACTTTTGTAAAAATAATGGAGGATCAAGTATGCTAAGAAATCACTGGTCATATTCACAAACGTGAGCCCCCGTGTTTTCCCACTTGATCTTCTTTTAGCTCCAAATTTCTCAAAATGCATGTATGCATCAATCCATGCTAGACTACACACAAATATAAGTCATGATCTCACAAGTTAAAAATATATAGATTTCATATTTGGAATCAAAATTATCTTAAACCCATGAAATTAATTTGAAAATAAATAGATTTCATATTATGAATCAATTTTAGAGTTGAATGTTATTTTGAGCTTAGACCCATATATAGAAAAATTTAGAAATGGGAGATGATCAATGACATCTTTTGATTGATTTTTTTATCACCTTTTATTATCTTTCACCAGCATTATCCATATAATTTACCAATTTAATTTTGGTTTTTCATCACTGTGATTTGATAACATCCAGTTGCTATTATACTAATTTTCTTCATATTTAACTACTGTTTCACCAATGTTAAACAATATTTTGACAATGTTAAGTTGATTTTTCATTATAGATGCAAGTATTTTTTTATTGCTACTTCACATATCTTTCACCATATTTATGCCGAAAAATTCAAACACAATTCGAATAGTTTTTGGTATTTATTCTACTAATATTTAACCATTCTTATACTAAAACTAATATTTTCAAATATCTTTTTCCATTGTAAATACTTTAAATATAGTAATTATTTTACATAATATAATCTTTCATTGTAATTCTCTATATTTTTCATCATTGTCTACCTAAAATTACAAGAAATCTCATCACATCTTT
The DNA here is from genome assembly GCA_039764185.1 of Tamarix austromongolica. NCBI lineage: Eukaryota > Viridiplantae > Streptophyta > Magnoliopsida > Caryophyllales > Tamaricaceae > Tamarix > Tamarix austromongolica. The sequence goes on along the minus strand of CM077814.1, from coordinate 78,073,714 downwards.
CACCATTACCTCTCATAAATTTTTTAATATTGATTTAATTAAATTTCATCAGTTATGTACATACCTTTCCCCACAGAAACTCATATTTCACCATTATTTTACTATAATTTGATAACATTGATCAAATTAAAATTGAACAGTTATCTTCATATTTCACCAGAAATGTACGTACATTTCACCAAAGTTTAACATATTTTTCTATAATTTTCTAGTGTTTATGTAATTAAAATTCACTAGTTCAACTTATATCTTTCACCATATATATTTTACCAAAGTTTACACATTTTCACTCATTTCACCAAATACTAGTGCAATTCAAAAGTAAAGATATCAAACACATCAAAAAACACTACATCAACACAAAATTGCATAGTCAGCGGAATTGAACAACATATTTTATTGAGAATGAAATTTCAGCAAAATTAAAGAAGACCAAATTAATTTAGGAAAATTGAAGAGGATGAATTTTTAACATAATTGAACAACATAGATAAAAATTTGTCTAGAAAACTAGAAGAATCAAAAATCTTAGGAAACAAACATAAACAAAGATCAAATTTGGTTGAGCAGAATAGATTAATAAAAAATTGTAGGAAAATTGCAAGGAGAAGAAAGAGAAGCAAACATGAAGACGATGAAGATGATTATTGCACAAGGTCATTACTTGTTCAAGTATGATTTTTTATTTATTTATAATTTTAATGATGCAGCAACTGAGCATATATAGTGTGCACCTTATGACTGACTATAAGATACAACTTATCAAATGCAATAGGAACGAAAAGGAAAGTGGAAATCTAGTACGTGTGTAGTGTTTTATCTAATATCATCCCTTCATTAATCAAATACTTACGTCTGAAAAATGTGTTTTATTTAACATCACAAGAATATGCATTTTTATGTTGTAAGATGTAATTTCTCCATTTCACTTATATAACAAAAGAATGTGTTTTCATATCCTTTAATATATTTATTTATATTATGTAAGATGTATATTTTATGAATATGTGTACTCTTGTAAGATAGATAAGCCTTTGTATATGCAAATGTGTGTATTCTTTTTTTCTTGAAGTTCACTATCCTTGTTTTGAAAGATTATATTGTAGTATTGATAGATGTGTATTTATATCCTAAAAAAATTTGTATCATTATTTGAGAAGAATTGAATTTATATTTAAATATGTATATTCCTCCTTTCCTTTTGTTTAAGTAAAGTATATGAATTATTCTTTTAGAATATTTGTATTATTTTTGTAGAAGATGTGTATTTATTTTTAAAACGTATGTGTTTCTCCTTATACTTACATAAATAGTGTATGTATATTTTTGTCCTTCAATATGTGTATATATGCTATGCAAGATGTGTATTGTTTTCTTACAGGACGGGAATTCTTATGCAAGAAGAAAATGCAAGTCTATAACAAAAGTGTATATTTCTTTCTTACAAGATATGTTCTTGTTGAGAAAATTGGATATTTTATCTTAGAATATGCATTTTGTATATTTATACATTGAAAAATTTATATTTGTATCTAAAAAAATGTGTATTTATATCATAGAATATGTGTATTTTATCAGGAAACATGTGTATTTATGTAAGATGTGTATGCCTTGACATACACATGTGCATTTATTTTGGGGTTCAAGGTATATCAATGAGTCTCTTTATTGAGAAAATTTTGAGCAAATTTTGATATATATTTTTAAAATGATCGAAAGTAAAGATGATCGACTTGAATATTCCATAAAAAATGATGACATCAACAACATACTTTACGACATCACCATATGTAGCAAGCATGCCGCTATTGAATGTAGAATGTAATTTGTGGTTTGGCCAACCCAACTCTCAATTTGTGTGGAAATAACGATATCTAAATTTTGCTAATTTAAAGGGGTGTCTTATATTTTCTTTTTATCCTAGTATTAAACTAATATTACTCCCTCCAAGCCACTTTTTTGCATATTATTTATTTTATAATTATTTTAAAATATTTGTTAAGTTTATATGTATAAGATATATATATATATATATGTCCTTATAAATTAAGGTTTTTTTATACATTTTTAATGAAGAAAGTCATTTATAACAAGGATAGATTAGGACTACATTAATGCTTCATTTGGATGAATGATTTATAAGAGAATTTTTATTTCAAAAGATGATTTATAAATTTTTCAAATATAAATATTGTGTTAGATACCCTTACTTCTCAAAAATTATTAAAAACCATGCTAAAATTCCACATAACAAAATTTCAAAATAATTTTATAGTATGTTTACATAAACTCATGAGTAAACATAAAATAAAATAAAAATTATAAACACGCTATCTAAATTTCATACATGAAAGTAAAAATGAATATTTAAAATTTCTTTATTCAAATTCTCTATATAAGTAATGAATTTGTAACCATAGGATTTCAAAAGTGAACCACATTTAAAATTCTATCATTTTTAAAATTTTATTATTTATAAAGTACTTCGTTCAAATGAAATCCAATACAATTGATGATGTGTTATTGTAGTTAATGTTAATTTGACTATCATTTTAATTTTAATATTTTTTTTAAATCTATTTAAATACCATGGGATAGGGAGTGTTTGATTTACGAGTATGAGTGTTAGTTTGAATTATTTGTACACCTTGTATTCCTCTAAGTTTTCACGTTGTACGAAAAAGATCGAATATTAAAAGAAAGGTGTTCTAACCATATGGTCTCGATTTAAGCAAGGGGATGAGGATATAGCTTCTTTCTCATAAACTTCATATTATTAGGTGAATCTGGTGCATTTAATTTTGGGTACACCTACTTATATCTTTAGTACAACTATGGTATATTTTTAGTATATGTTTATGAAAACACAAAAAAAAAATATACTAAAAATACAAATGGAACATCTAATTTTTATGCACCCGATCCACACAATAAATTCTCCTCGATTACTATACTCCAAACAAGGTGGGCGGGAAATATGGGCAAATCAACCCATTTCATTCCTCCAAATCCTACTTTTTAGTCCTTTGGCCATAGTACCCTGGGAGGTTTGAGAATTTTGTAATCAAAAGAATATTGTATGTCATATACCTTATTAGTTATTTATTATCTAATAATATAAATGTAACACCTCCAAAATTTACTACTGAAATTTATTAAAGAATTAGCGGAAGCGAAATAATAAAACTATGAATTTTGGGGATATTACCGCCACACTTAGTACCAAACTGGTTTACTCCTACCATTCCAGTACCAAGTGTTAAGGCTAAAAGGATAAGGTATAACTTGCTAGAATTCAAAACATATTTAAATCAGAGTAGTGTAATAAACAATTTACGAGAATAAAATCCACCAGTGGTGGTTACAAAAACGAAGATCACATTTAAACCAAGAGTTAAAAAGGAAAATAATGAAGCCCTATCAATTTCTAAACAATCCTTACGCTCTTTCCCATTACCCACTTGAATAACACCTGAAAAAGACCTGCAAGGAAACCCTTTAAAATAGGCAGGGGGCCCACGAATGAAACCCTTCAGTACTATGGTACCGAATAACCCTTTAAAATAAACTTAAAAGCAGGTCCGCAATGCAACAAATGATACAAAACTATATACATACATGATGAGATGTGCATACATAGCATTCACATACTTAACATTCATATACTTAATAAGTCCATCAAGTATTAATAGGTCATAATGTTCAATCAATATTTTTGGGCCTTAAGCCATTAGTCTATCAATATCCAATCATCTCGGATTATATACCCATGTGAGTGCGGGAACCCCACTATTATAGTCGGTGGACTGAAATACATATAGGGTAGAACGCTTCTGATCACTATTATTCGCCGATAGACCGGTCTCCAAGGCAGAATGCTCCTGGCCACTATTATTCACCGGTGGATCGATCTAGCCCCGACTCACATGGTGTTTCACTATAAACGATTAGTATTTTCCATGATTTATTCACAACTAAATCAAATTTATTGAGATTGGGACCCCCACTATTATAGCCGGTGGACCATAATACATATATACATTATCCAGGCCAACACGCTCCTAGGCTACTATTTTATTTGGTGGACCGGTACTCATAAACATCATCTAGGGCAAAACGTTCCTGGGCTACTATTATATCCGGTGGATCGGCACTCATCATATAAATCTAGGCCCAACTCATTAATCTTTTACTTTTACGATTAGTGTTTTTTCTTTTTAATCAGCACAACAATTCCATTTATTTGTCTTAGAGGGGAGATCAAGATCCCGGGACACAAAGGTACACTGGTCGCATTGGTGCATATAAGCTACTCAGTACCCTTCAACCATCAACCCAGGGACGCAAAGGTACCCTGGTTGTACTGGTGCATACAGCTAACTTAGTACTCTATCGACAAGGATACCTAATCCATAAGTATGCATACCTCCTAAATAGGTCCGTAGAGCTAGATAGAGTAAGATATAGGGCCTGGCTGAGGCACAAAGGCACACCAGCAAATACCAAAATAACCGTGGGCTAAAACACGTCTTTAGGGTAGTGACCCCTAAAGAGCCACCATTTTCGATCTCGAGGTCTTTCACTTTAAGTATTAGTGTCTTAATTGAGGTGATCATGAAAAGTACAACAATCAGATACTTATTCACTTTTCAATCGTTCTGATATCATTAGGTATTTCTTATTCATACGGTTATCGAAGACAACACAGAGGAATAATTAAGGCCATCATAATCTCATCTAATTTTGATTTAAGATTCGTTCTCGTGATATTTACTAATTGTCAAATATCATTATCTTACTATTCAGTATTACTTGAGTCTTATCACGAAACTATATTATCATAACGACATATTTGATACGAGTTACTGATTTACCCCTTGCTTGAATAATTATTAAGTCATCCATTTTTTACTTGACAAATTACCATATTATCCTCCTTGTTGCATAATTATCAAATTACCCCTTATTCGGTTTAGGTTACTAAGTTATCTCCCATACTTATTAGATTACCAATTTCCCTTCATAATTGTTACACTTATCATATTTTTATTTGGTTGGTTAGTTTACCAAATTACCCTTCTCCTTTGTTATACTTATCATATTTCCATTTGGTCGGTTATATTAGCAAATTGCCCTTTACTTGGTTAATTGACGAAATTACCCTTCTCCACTATCATAATTACCAAATCACCCTTTTCCACTATCATAATTACCAAATTACCCTTCTCCACTATCATAATTACCAAATTTCCCTTAAGTTGGTTAAATTACCAAATTACCCTTCTCCATTTTCATAATTACCAAATTATCCTTCTCCATTATTATAATTACCATTTTACCCTTTTCCATTATTATAATTACCATTTTACCCTTCTCCATAATTATGATTACCATTTTACCCTTTAGTTGGTTAAATTACCAAATTACCCTTCTCCATTATCATAATTACCAAATTATCTTTTAGTTTGTCAAATTACCAAATTACCCTTTAGTTGGTTAAATTACCAAATTACCCTTCTCCATTATCATAATTACCAAATTATCTTTTAGTTTGTCAAATTACCAAATTACCCTTTAGTTGGTTAAATTACCAAATTCCCTTATCTATTATCATAATTACCAAACTACTCTTTTCCATTATCATAATTACCAAACTACCATTCTCCATTATCATATTTACCAAATTACCCTTTAGTTGGTTAAATTACCAACTAAAGGGTAATTACCAAATTGTCCTTCTCTATCATTGTAATTACCAAATTTCCCCTTAGTTGGTTAAATTACCAAATTGCCCTTCTCTTATTATAATTACCTTCTTACCCTTCCCTTCTCCATTTTTATAATTACCATTTTCCCTTCTCCATTATTATAATTACCATTTTACCCTTTACGTACGAAATTACCATTTGATCCTTTTACTTACAAAATTATCATTTTGCCCCTTTACTTCTAACATTACCATAATACCCCTTTTACTTACAAAGTTACCATTTTGTCCTTTACTTCCAAAATTACCATAATACCCTTTTACCTATAATTTACCATTTTTCCCTTCTCCTCCAAAATTACCATAATATCCTTTTACTTCCAAAATTACCATTTTACCACTTACTTCCAAAATTACCATTTTGCCCCCTTATTACACCACTTTTATTAAATTATCTTCACTACATGGAATAGTAATATTAATACTCCATTCTCATTATCCAACTCCACCAACTATTATATTTTAATATAAAACTCATTAGCACCCACAAATATTAGGCCACATTCTTGCACAAGACATATTACTAAAATGCCCCTAGGGCTCACAATAATATTATTCATGAATTAATGGTCACAATAACATAACACATCATGGATAAGTACTTAACATTTTTCATTAATAACCAAACTCTTTTCTTAAGCAATATTTCCACACATAGCATATAAACTATCATGCTTTCCTTTTTATCAATCAATATAAGCAACTACATATAATATATTAAACAATATATATCATGCAAAATAACATATTAAAACCCTAATGTGTTAGCATACGTTTATCCATGTGTTTAAGTGGGGTTTAACGATTACCTTAATTTCTGCAAAAATTGATATCCTAGTTAAAAATTCAAGCTTTAATTAGCAAAATCAACACCTAAAAATAATATCAATAATTATTATACTAGAAGTAGGAAAAACCAAAAACATAAAACTTTATCAAAACTTAATTAATGATATACTTTATTTAACCCTTAATATACCTTAAGATTAAGTAAAGATTAGGGTAAAAATTTAGGCAAGACTCACGTTGCTCATGCAGCGTTAGTTGTATGTAGAATAAGGGAGGAAGGTGTCGAAGGAGGGTGGAAGAGAAGGAGGAATGGTTATTTTCGAGTTGGGGTTTCAGGGCTAGGAAAGAGGGCAGGTAGGGGATGATTTAGGGAAAGGGAAAGGTGCAGGGGTGGAGAGGGAGTGTAGGTGGTGGTCGGCGATAGGTTGTTGGTGGCCAAGGGCAGTGGCGGCGGCAGCGAGGCTGCAAAGGTGGCTGCCGAGGTGGAGGGGGCTGAGAAGGAAGGAAAAGGGAGGGAAAAATGAGGGGCTGCAAGTGTTGGTTTTGGCCAAAGGAGGTAGGGGAGGTTATAGGGAGTGGTTTGGTGGTTCAGGTGGCAGCAGAGGCTGCAGGACGATAGTGGAAGGAGGAAGTGCAGGGAAGTTGCCGAGAAGTAAGAAAAAGAAGAGAAAAAGGAGAGGGGAGGAAGAAGGGGATGTATGGTGGCTTGAGGGGTGGTGTGGTTCGGGGCGGTAGTAGGTGGTGGCAGAAGGTGGTGCAGATGGTTGGTGAGGCGGTGGTGTAAAAATAGGGATGGAAATGGAAGGAGAAGAAAAGGAAAAAAGGAGATCGGGGAAAGGAAGAAGGCTCGAAAATGGGGCAGGAAAGGGTTGGTAGGGAGAAGAAAAAGAAGAGGGAGAAGAGGGTAGTAAGTAGCCGATCGGGTGGTAGGGTGTAAGGTGGCAGGGAGAGGGAAGGGAAGAGGAGGAAAGAAAAGGCATGCATGCTAGGGGGTGCAGGGTCGGTTGGGTTCGAAATGGGGAAGAAAAGGACAGGAGAGAGAGAGAGGGAGAGAGGGAGGGTTGTAGTGGTGGCAGTTGTAGGGCGGCTCAGTGGTCGGGCATGGCATCGAGGGGCAGGTCGGGGCTGGAGGTAGACAAGAAAGAAAGGGAGAGGAGGGGTAGCAGACCGGGTGTGAGAAAGGAAAGAAAAGTTGGGCCAGCCTGGTCGCTAGGGAAGGAAGGAAAAGAAAAGAAAGGTAGGGGTTGGTTGTGCGCGGGAGAAGGAAAGGAGGGAAGGGAGTGGGCCGGAGGCTCAGGCGCAAGGAGGAAGGGAGGCCGAGTGCAGGCAGCCCGAAGGAGGAAAAAGGAAAAAGAAAGAAAGGAGGAAAAATGAGAAATAAAAGAAAAGGGGAAAAAAGGAAAAGGAAAAATAGGGAAAAAATAGATACAATAATTTATGGAAAAATAGGATGTAATATTTTGGAAAATAAATTTATTTAATAATTTAATTTAATATATTGGTTTAAAAAGGATAATTTTAATAAAATATTGGTTTGAAAAATTATTTAAATAAAAATAGTATGATAAAATAAAAAATATTTATTTTAATTTATTAAATATTCCTATCCAAATTTATATACTCAAAAATCCATAAAATAATTAAATTAAATAATTTTAAAAGCTAATTTATCCCAAATAAAAGCTATTTATTAAATTATAGGTTTTTAAAATTTTAGGGGACTACAATAAACCTCTTATCTTCTTATGTATCCCATTTTCTAAGTTTATACCCCTATATCCTAAAACATTTCCCTTTATCATAAAACATTTCCTCCCTTTCCACTTTTATCCTTTTCATTTTCCACCCCCAACTTCAAACCCTCATTCCTCTCTCTTCCACCTCAACTCAACAAAATTTATCCATTGAAGGTAGGAATCAAGACTTCAATCAAATTTATGCCCTAAGATATCAATATATAAAATATACTTATAAATTTTTATTTTTTTATTATTAATTTCCTTATTTTTAAATTTATATTCTATGCATGATTTGGTACTTGGTTTTTGAATTTGATATACATATATCGAATTTAGGCTAGTAGTTTTGTAGTAGTTTTTTTAAGGAATTAGGATATTTGAATCATAACAATGGAGGTTGGGGATATGAGTTAGTATAACCGACGTATGGTTCACACCTGTAGTTTACTCTTACCAAGGGATCGATGGTTTAGTAGTCCCTTTTTCCTAGTGGATAACTTGTCCGAAATAAAACCCTAAAAATGGGTAAACTACCCATCACACTACCTTCTAATAGGGTGATTTATCCATAGAACCCCCATTCTCAAATGCGGATCATCCAAACCTTACCCCTAAACCCCAAACCCTTAGCCCACTTAGTCATAAACCCTTAGCCCAAACCATAAACACTTAACACCATAACCCTCTAAAACCTAAACCTTAAACCACAAACCCTACACCCTTACCATCAACTCCTAATAGTGTGATGAAACTACCTAGCAATAAAAATTTACCCTATACATTCATTCCAAGTCTTACACATAATTTTTATTAGATGTAGAAATTTATCCCATTTGTCATGCGTCCATAAAAGCTCATTATTTTATGATTCTAATGTTGTTGCTTGCACAATCACCTCTGTCTATCCAATAAATTTTCTCTCGACGCTACATTTTTCAACTTTTGTGTTGGATGAGAGAGAATATTTTTATCAGTTAATCTCACTCATCTGTCTAAAATTATTATTATACATCAATTTATTTTATTTCAGATAAATTATCAAATACTATTATTACTTTAGATATATTTATATACAAATAATTTATATTTATCAGATACTTTGTTATATTATTATCTTAAAACATGTATTAAGTTATCCATATGCTAACATAACATTTACAGACACCACACTAAGCAGTCGTATCATGAGCAAAGATCTTGAGAAAATATAGAAGAAAATTGGTAAATACAGCCATTAACCAATAACCAAAAAAGAATGCCTTTGTACGCACAAGAGCACCTGGTAGGGAAATTTTTTTATCCCTAACCACAACTTTTCAACGGCAACTTCTTAACTTTTTATGCTCAATAACCAGCAACATAATTTAAGATTATATTCGCACTCGCAAAACTATCCAATTGGACGCTTTACATGGTTTCTCGGAGAAATGAGAAACACAATAGAAATACAACTAAGTAGAAGACCAAAATATATAGAAGGGACATTATATGGTGGACACGAGTATAATTCTGTCACAAAAGAATACATCTATAATCGTCATATCTGTTGACTACTATTTCTTTAAACATCTATGGCTTCCCATCACCCTCAATACTATCAATGCTTCCTTGTGTATTGTATACATCAAATTGATGAGCTCTTGTAGAGGCAGGCAAGTAGGCAGCAGTTTGCCAGTATCTTGAACAATTCACCTTAGTTGGATGTCACAAGCTTTCTACCAATAACAACTAATGACCTTTTTCATGATGAGCTTTCCTTCGAGTACCACAGTTTCTTCTGGCAAACTAGTATCTTCTCTTTCTCTACATCATACTCGGTATTTTCCTTCCGACAACCCCATCTCATTGCTTTGGCAATCGTCGAAATAGCATCGACATAGTAGAAGGACTCACGGATAACAGCATACCCACCTGGACGCAAGATTCTATCCATTTCTAACAGCACGTACTTCGTATCGCACCTGCACATATACAAATCAACGTTAGATACTCCTACCATTCATTTCTCTAGGTACGCATGTAAATCATAGTTAATGCCCAGCACACAAATATATCAATGTCCTCGGGCTAGTTCCTCCATGAATAAGCTGACATTAATTCAGAAAGCAAGATCAACTTCGCATCAAAATTCCATTTCCACAGAATCCAAGATTGCAGCATGCACCAGAAATCAAAATAGCAGGAAAACCCTCGAGGCAGACAGTTACCTCTGGCTTTCAGAAGTGAATAGGCCATCGAGATGTAGGAGATCATACGTCCTTGGGTATGTCGAAAATGCTTCACACCTGTAGGGCATAAAATATTATCTCAGGTAAAAAATGATCAAACAGGCAAATAAATGGCGGGGCCCAAATGCGACGCTGTCTCAAACTTCAATGAACTTTAGCTTTAGTAATTGTTTTTACCAGTCGTGATAGGCTCCAATCAGTCCGCGATCATAAACCACTGGTAGTGTATTCGTTCCATACGACGACACCACGTTCATAACCCATAGTGGATCTTTATTCAGTGCTGCAGCAAAACCTCCATAGACAGTATTCATGTCCATAACATTACGTATCTTGTTAGTTCCCAAAGCCGGAAGCAATTTCTTGTAATGCTTCACTCGAACCTTCCATTTACTATTGTCGTGCATAAAGGTACCAGAACCACCGCTAGAAGAATCAGAAATACGCTCTGGGGTGACATTTAAACGCTCTGGCCATTTTGGGATAGATTGTAAGCTGAGTTTCTTTAGGTTTGATTTTGGAACTACGACACATGGACGAAGAGGCGTGTACCATGCTGAATCTGGCTCTGTACCATCATCACACTTTGGTGGGTAGGCATCCGGTTTGTCAAGCTTCTTGTAGCAACTATCAGCAGATGCCTTCTGCCATACAGCAATATCATTCTTCTTGTTATATATTTTAAAGCACATGGAAGTTAGCAAATCTTGTAGCTTCTCATAATCAGATTTCTGCGATTCCATTGTGGTATTCCATCCGCGCCATCGGTTTTTATAGTTCACTGGAGGTCCAGAAAGCACCCAAAATCCTCCCGGTCTCAGTATACGATGTATTTCCGCAAGGTAGATACCACCTAAGAAAAGAGGGAGTCTCCTCATCAAGAAATGAACAGCAGTACATTAACCTGGCTGACACTGGCTACAACACTTTGTCTACCCAAAAGTTGGAATTCCACGACAAGCCAAGCAAGGATTACACTTTTGAAACGCCAAAGAAATTTATGCACGAAGAACATACCAAACTCTGTCCACGGAATCAGACATCTTGAGCAATGAGCCATGTCAAAGGAGTTGGAGGGGAAGGGAAGCCTCTGCGTGGAAATAATGCCCAAAATAGCTGGTATTCCACGTTCTAGCGCAATCTGGACTTGTGCCTCATGGGTATCACGCGGGGCAAGAGACAGCGTCAGGATCCCACGATCCAACAGATCACCTCCCCAACTTGCTACCTACAAACAGTACTAAAATAGCTCAAGACCTCAAGCTTAGACTTGATAATAGTGACCAAGGTATTCAGCAGTGAAATTCTTGTCAGTTTCATGCGGTGAAATTCAGAGATAAGCCAATTTTCTCATTCAAACACTTCTTAGAAAGCCCTGCTTCAATTAGCAGTATGAAACTTTGAGGGCGCAGGATGTGAAAATGATACATATGATACGCCAGTTTATGATACATATATCATAGATCTTAATATATGGAAAATGAAGCTCACCCCACAACCAGTGTCAATAGCTGTCCTCACAGTTCCATCTTTCATTTCAGGGATCAGATCCTCCATAAGATCAACATAGTGGCTAACACCTTTTGGAAACATGGTACCTCCACCTGGAAAGATAAATTTCTCCCCTTCTTTTCTAAGCCAATTTTGATTGGATTTCTTTTTGCTAATCCAATCATACGGCACATTCCTGCAACAATACAACAAAAATGACTACTCGTTAATATCGCCTCAAACAAATTTTAACCCCAGAGTAAACAAAGAGAGCAAAGACTTAAATTAGAGTTGGTAACTAGGTCATAAGAAAAGCCACATTACCTGTACCAACATTCATTCTTGCTCTGCGGCCATCTGATAGGAGGTTTATACCCATCAGGTGGAGGAACCAAACACGTTTTCCTCTCAAAAGGTGGGGGACAGTGTCTCTCATATAGCGCAAGTCGATGATATCCATATCTCCTCCATCTCTGCAGGGAAAGTAGAAGATAAGAAAAACTAGATCAAATTTGAAGCAAGAGAAAAACAAAGCCAGGAATCAGATAGGGGCCCCTTGGCAATGATGGTTCCTTCGAAACACATACCCTAGGATCTGTGCATGGGGTGTAATCTTGGTAGTCAGGTCCACACTCAGGAAAGGAAACTGATTTAATTTGGAGAGATCCAACTCTTTGCTCCTCAGCAGACACCTCGTTCTTGGTGATACCGCTTACAGCTTCAATTTTGTCCTTCTCAGAACAAAAGATCCCACCCAGATAGAATGAAAAACCACATAAAACAACTAGCATTACAGATGTGGAAACTATCCTTGAGCTCTTATCAGGCTGAGGTATTTTGTCTTCCTTACTATACTTCATCTTCACAGATTGATCAAACTACCTGCATACACATCACATAGAATAATCTTTTATAAGAAATTGAGAAATACAACAATGAAAAAGAAAGCAGATTTGGCAGAAGAAGAGTTTTGGTCCTCCTGGGCAAGCAATCAGTTATACCCAGTTCATGAAGAGATGATCAGTTCTAGTACACGGCACCATGCGTAAAGAGAATGAATAAGATGAATGAAGAACATGATATCGAAACAAAAATCCAAAAGCAGAAATGGTCCACTGAGCAAACTTTTTCATTTCATGGATCAATTTCATTGGATCTACAAATCAAACCCCATTAAAAGAAAAAAAAAAGAATAAAATTTTTATCAAACATATAAAAGGAAAGTAGCATAACTGGAGAAATAACCACTTTATTTAGCTTCCCAGAACACACCCAAGCAGCCACCGACTATCGGGGAGAAAAAGGGGGGGGGGGATCCCCAATCCCACCTAAATAACTGAACCCAGTCTCAGCAGGCAGAAACTAAACGAATAGAGTAGAAAGAATGGTTATAAGTTATGAAAACTTACTGGTAAAAGCCAATAATAAACAAATTTAATGGACCAACTTACTTTACAAGATCTGAATAGCACCAGCGAATGATGAAATTGGGTTTTTTTAATTCACGTCGACTGAAAGCTTATACGTATTTCTGTTCTCACCTTGTTGGGTCCTATTTACAATACCTAAGAAAAGAACTGTTGCCACTCAAAAAAGGGATATCCAGTCCCACTTGAGCTGGATGAAGGAGAAAAAACAAATGATATGACCATGACATTTTCCAATCAGGGGGAAAAAGGAGGCTCCAAAACAAAAGCAGAATCATCAGTTCAACACGGCGTGAATTTACAGTAACTGCTTGACAAAATGGAAAAAGTCTTATTCACAAATCACACTAATTTTTCACCAACCAGCTGCTCTTATAAGCGACATCATGCAGCCACGGAAAGCACAGACAGAGATGGGGGGCATGGAAAATCCCAGGAAATGCCAGCTATAAGATGTGCAGGTTGAAGATTGAAGTATCAAATGGAGGGATAGGATACGGTGATACACTTGATCTTTTTCCCTTTTCAAATTCATGGGTGTACGAAATTCTTTTCTGAATTTGTTCTCCCCCCCCCCCTCCTCCCCCTTTCCTTTGCGAAATACCGATGATGAGAAGACACAAATTGCAGCTCTAGTAGAACCCGACCCAAAAACCATTTAACATTATGCAGTAGAACATCTGTGATTTGAGAATTCCATAAAATGATAAATCACGAAACCGTTATGATCAACAGACAGATTTACAACAAATGGTTAGCAGATAGATAACTCAATTCAAAGAACATGCATTCAGAGGGGAAATACGAAGGAATGGGAGAGAAACAAAGAGGTAACCAGTAAATACAGGAACAGAACATAGATTGAAAAGAAAATAAATAAATCAACAACTGAAGAAGGGTAGCTAAGTACCTACAAAATCCACTTGATGTATCTTTTTAACCTGTAAAAGGAATGCAGGAGCCTACATTATCCAGATATTGGAAGGAAATTAATGGACGACAGAGACTTCCCACTCAGTAACCAGTAAATGGGTTAGAGAGCAACAGATGGAGCAAGCAGAGATTGCGTCTCCCTCAAGTCCCAACCCAATTCAACGCAAACTGCCCCTGTTTGCTTGCCTTCTGCCGCGCTCACTGTACCACTCTCACCCTCTTATAGATAGAGCTTCAAGAATGAATGGAATGATTTTGTGACTTGCAAGGGAGGACGGCACTGGATTTTGAACAAAAACAGAAGCGCCGTGTCGGTGCCAAATTTTGCCATTCTTTATTACCATTCAGGAAATAAATCATTTTAGGATATATTAGAATTGTCATAATATTTGATCTACTTCTACTTAAATATATTTTAAATACCATATGTTTTATTTTATTTTATTTTATTTACTTTAAAACCGTTAAAAAAATATTTTTGGTTTTATGTCTTGAATAATAAGTCTTTTAATATGGAATATTTCTTAAATATAACTTTAAAAAATGGAACATTTTATGATTTTTTTCATTTTATGGTATGGTATTCTCTAATATATATATTTTTAAAAAAGAAACAACATGAAAATTTTAGAAATTTCTAAAAAATACAAAATTCAAAAATTTTAATTATTTTTTTAAATATTCAATATTAGAAATGTTTTATTTTATTCATATAAAATTATAAATATGAATAAGATATACTAAAATAAAATAAAAATTTAAACTATATAGTACATAAATAAAATTATTTGAAAAAAAAAGATACTGAAATAGAATTATGATAAATGTCATGGAACCAAAGTAAAATTTATCTATACTTTTATTTTAAAAAAATGTTAAAGATAGACTTGAGAATCAAAAAGGCTAAAAAAAATGTTTGATATAATAACACCCAATAACTTGTATATTTGGCTTGTATTTCTAAATTAATAATATTATGTTGGGGATAAAATTAAATATTTATCAATAATCCTAAGAATAGTCATTAGTTAACCCATTTTATTTATTCAATCAAAGAATAGTTCAATAAATGGCTAAAATTTAAAATCTTGGTGACATACGAGGAAACCTAAAAGTGTAAATATATCAAATTTTCTAACTGATGTTTGTAAACACTTATTGATATTAGTAAAATTAAAAGTTTTTTTTTAATATTTTCATAACAACCATTCACTAGTATTTTTATAATAAATATAACATTTATACTATTTCGAGTAAAAAAAAAATAGTCTTAACAAATAACTGTAATACCCTATTCCACTAGTCACGAGTAGTTATCAAGAGCGCTTTCGAGATCAAATGGTGTTAATTCAATTCAAACATATTTAATTATGGAATTCTTTAATAATGGTTTTTTAATATATATATATATACATCCTTGATAAAGGTAGCATTATAAATATTTTTAAGCATTCACTATCCATCATTAATTTAGGAGTATTATATACACTCCCACCAAAAAATACAACACCCTCATTGCACCTTGATCATCAATTGTCTCATTATAGTTTACTCCAAGAATCATATCATTTTGTAATACCCCAACACACTAGCCAGTTGCTATAATATCCTAAAATTTGCTACTGAATTTTATTTATTTATTTTAGTGTAAGCGTAACACCAAAATAGATGGGTGTTACCATCATACATTACATAAGTCTAGCTTACCATATCATCCTTACATCAAATACAAGGCAAATTAATTAAGACTTAAAACATGATAAATAGAGAATAAGAGAACTTCCATAAGTATTAGATAAGAGTTGGATATTAACTCCAAGTGTAATATAAAAAAAATACATAAATGGGATACATTAGGAACTAATAGTCTTAAAAGGTATTCGAACCTAAGCGATAATAGGATGACATGACTCTACACTCTACCCCAATACATGAGAATCACTCATCCACAAATAAAGCATATATGTGATAAAGTCATCCAAAGGGTCCTCATTAACCTACACAAAAACATATGGGCTATTTACTTATGGGAATGAGTAGCACTCGTGAGAATGAAGAGCAGTATGCTTGATATATGAGATTTATATGTTATTTTATTAAGTAAAAATGAAATTTATTCCTCATTATTTTTATAAGATTAAATTTTTTTTCAAGTTTTTCTTTTTTGAATAGATTTTACAGAAAAATGTAAAAATAAAGAAATTTAAAGGAGAAATCGATAGAAAGATATGGAATCAATGGAAGAAAAGACTAGAAATGAAGAATATACATCAAAGGGAAGATTGTGTTAAAATTTCATAAAGAGATAACAAAGGAACAAGAAACATGGTACCCCCGTGGTTCATAAACACGGCTTGTGTCTTTTTGTCAGCACACAAAATCTTAGTTTTTAAAATTCAGCATTTAGTAGAGAATTTAAAGAAAAACACGGAGGTCCCGTGTTTCCTAACACAGACTGTGTTTTTCTTAAATTGTGTAATTATTTGCACGAACTTTTCCTTTATATATTTTTGAAGTTCTAAACATTCGGGAGGGGTTTTTGGGGAATTTGAGAATTGGAGTCTCTCTTTTTCTCTATATTCTCTAGATACCACATGTAATTCATAATTCCAATTCTATTTCTCTCCATTATATTCGATTGAATAATCAACACGCTGCAATTCAAGTCGATAAGTTCTTCTCCATTCCTCTCTTAATTGCAAGTTTTTATTTTTGATTGAATGCAAATAAATTCTCTTTATTGCATTATTATTTCTCTTACTTTTAGTGTTTCATTGTTAATTTATTAGTAATCATTGATGTTATTTATAGATTACTGCATTTAATTGTGTGTTATTGCAATTATGAAGATAAGAGTGTAGATAGTATAGGGTAGGAGGATTTGATGACGGAATTAGGGTTTCGGATATGATAACGTAATTTGAATTTATGATTCTAAATGAAATCTAATTGAATTAATGGACGGAATTGAATGATCTCGCATCATAGGTTAAAATTTTAAACTAATTAGATTGATCACCTATTTAGTTTAGGTCTTAATCAACGCTAAGATAACGAAATTAATACGTAATTATTAATTAATGTTTTCAAAGTATAAAAAGGTTAATTATTAATCTTGTCTATTAATTCATACGATTTCATGATCCAAGCTTATGTGATCATGGTCGTAGTTGTCTGTTTTCCATTCGTAATGTTACCATTAATTGAATCTAGTGTTCTTAACCTAGGTGATTAATTGGTTAGGTAATAAATTGAGAGCTTATTCAATTTATTAGAATTAAGAGAAAGTAAAGAGATGAATTATTATGAGTTTCTATAGGTCAACGTTAGATCATTTAGAATAATTATTTTCTCCATGATTATTTGATATCCTAATACCATAATTAATACCTTCCTATCCTCATTCATTAATTAGTGAGTAACGTATTTTATTATTGATCCATAGTATAGAACTTAGTGATAAAAAATAATGTTATTAAATAACTGAGGTTTTAATATTGATTACAGAATTATTGATTATATACCATTCCTTGTGGGTTTGACTCCTTCTTGCCATCTACTACGTATTTAGAAATTAGGATTTATTTATTAAATTTCTTGTGCATACGACAGCGCATCAATGCTATGTACTGAGTAAGATGGCCATACAATCGAAGTAAGGTCACATAGAATTACATAAGTTCATACAAGAGGATAAGCATACATGTGTATTAACATGAAGCAATGCATGGTGATAATTGATTCCAAAACTCATTATTAGATGTAAACAAGATCCATAATTTTATTTATGTTGAGTTCTAAAACTCCACTATTCTTAATGCGGTGAAATGGACTGAAGCACCTCTCAAGGTATAACACACTCTAGCTACTATTATCATTTGGTGGAATGTATCCAACATATACCAAGGTAACACACTCCTGACCACTATTTTTAAACTCGTGGAACAGTCTAAATCACCTCTCAGGACATATCACACTTGAGTCGCTATTATCGTTTAGTGGAATAGCCATAACATCTCAATCCTAACTCACGAAATCTTTCACTATATGTGATTAATATATTATTTATTAGTTTCTAATCCCATAATCATATTCTCATTCGTGTTGAGTTTATATGCCCCATTATTCTTAATCTAGTTGAACAAACTGATGCACCTCTTAGAGCAGAACGCACCTGAGTGATTATTATCACCCAGTGGAACGGACACACAATACCTTGATCTGACTCATATGATATTTTATTTTAAGTAATTAGTATATTATTCATTAGTTTTTTATATCAATATCATCATACAAGAATCATGTAGACATGCACAACATATATTTAAACACGAAAATCACAACTCCATGGTTGTCAGGGCATTTTCCAAGAAAAATATCCATAATTTCCCTAAGCAACCTAAATTTCACAAGGTGAGTATAAATTCTTATTCTTATGCTCCTCATAATCTATCCTAAATATTTTGAGTATCATATTTAGAATATTCAAAGTATATTCCCCTTTTAAATTCACTAAAATTTTATATTCAACTATTATTTACCAAAATACCATTATCTTATCGAAATCCTCAAAATCTCATATTAAGTAACTTGTGTCCTACTCAACCATCATTTGATCGTGTAACTTATGAAAGTTTATGAAAGCCTCAAAATAGTCCGACTTATCTAAACTCTTATCTAATGTTTATGAAAGTTTTCTTATTCTTTGTTTATCATATTTAAAGTCTTAACTATGATGCCTTGTATTTAATGCAAGGGTGGTATGATAATTCATACTTATGTCGAGTATGACAGAAACACCTAACTATTTTGATATCACGTTTCTACTAAAATAAAAAATTTTAATAGTAAAATTTTGGGTGTTACACCTAAAACTGTAACTCCTATCATTTAGTGTGTCATCTCTTTGTTTCTTTTCCTTCACTTGTTTAAGCTTGATCATCCCTTCCTTTTTGTTCTTGTGCTATGTTACCCCTTCATCCTTGTTTCCTTTGATTCTTAACTTTTATATTCTATATTCCTTTGATATAACCTTTATTTATTTTATTTAAGTAAAGAAGGTTAGATATTGGGTTAATAGTGAAGATTTAGGCCTTCCTTATTCAATCTTCTTCCTCTTTTGGAGAGATATATTTGGTCTTCTTTAGATTTTTCATAAGTTTATTCTTATATGTATTCTTTCTAATTTTTCTTTTCAAGGATTTTCAAGAGATTTCTACTTCTATCCTTTTGAAAAGATTTTTTGCTACTTTTGTTTCATATTGGGAAGCTAAGTAAACCCTTCCTATTATTTAGATGATAGAATCTAGGAGTTGTATGCTTGGATAATGAGTTAACCTATTTTCAACCCATTATCTTACATTTTTTGTTGTTTTTTGCGGTTTTTTTTATGAAAGATTAAATATTTTTACATAATGTTTATGAGGTTATTTAGGCCATTTATAATATATAACATCTTTAGGTTTGAGTATGTTAGGGTTGCATATATTTTGGTTGAAGTTTGAACATGTTTAGGGATAAAACGATCAATTTGCATGTAGAAGCATTTTTCCTAGTTTTTGTGTGTTCTATTGTGTTTATCATCATCAAATAGATTTTAGTGTAAAATCATGATTTAGGCGCCTTTAGGTGTAGAATCATTAATTGACATGTTCTAAATCTTATTTTGCTTATTTATAAGTTCTAATGTGTTATAATTGTTTTAAGGATTCTTACATTTAATTTTTGTAACTTTTAGCAATTGTTTGGTATTTCTTAGCCTTTTTTATAGTTATTTAGCATAAAAAGCTAAATATTAGGAATATTATGAATAGTTAATTACCTAAGTTTAATTGATGTTATGGTTAGTATGATAAATATACCTAAAGACTTGATTAGAAATATCTTAAGGATTAGTGTTGATCATTTACCATAACAATTGATTTTGACCTTCGAAACAATAACCGAGCAAGAATAGTAATTTTCGATAATAAAAAAAATTCAGCTTTTGCCATAGTGCCTCTTGATATAATTTGACGTTCCTATCAAACATAAATAGTGTTTCAGTGAAAAGTATTTATTTATTTATTTTGAAATTGGTAGGTGCTATAAGCTATCATATCTATAATTTTTCATTTAAAGAAGTGTCAAGTATGTTTCTTGCATTTTATGATAATGTGATAAGAAATGGTTAAGTGTTAGGGCTATGGTTTGATGTTGAACCCTAGGTCTTTTTACTTAACTATCTTGTGACCTTGA
Organism: Tamarix austromongolica; assembly: GCA_039764185.1. Taxonomy (NCBI): domain Eukaryota; kingdom Viridiplantae; phylum Streptophyta; class Magnoliopsida; order Caryophyllales; family Tamaricaceae; genus Tamarix; species Tamarix austromongolica. Next base: position 78,053,103 of record CM077814.1, on the reverse strand, counting down.
GTGTTCTAGTTCTCATGATCTAATTTGGTTGTTGTTTGAATCATAGGATTTGTGGTTGAGTTAGAGTATTTTCTATTTAATATGAAGATCATTTGATTTGGGAAACATCTCATGCCTCGAGTTAGACCCTCGAGTGCAAAAGGTCTTAGGGTTGGAAGGTCCATTCTATTTATATAGAAAAAATCACAAAATCTATAGGGGATACATGTGGTTAAGGATTTTGAGTAGCTAGTCTTTTGCAATGGATTCCTTGACATATGTCTTGGAAGTATGAGTTATGTAGCAATGTCAATTTTTCCATGGATGAGATTGTAATAATTTTTAGTTGATTTTAGATCTTTGGTTTGAGTTGCACATGACTAGGTGGTTGTGTGGCTTCCCTAGCTAGGTTGCCTCAGAAGTAGGTTAGAGTTACATTTGTGTTTTATTGAGTTTATTTTCCTATCTAGAAATTCTACCATACCAAAATAGTTGAGATGGGTTGTGTTATAGTATGTGACTATTTTCTTATTCTTAAGTTATGTATAACATGAAGTTTTACATGTGAGGGTATGCCCTTATGCACAATACTATGATTATGTGTGATGTATGATATGTAAGCATGTTATCCTCTTTATAGGAGTTACAATTTACTCACTATGAGGAAGTCATACTGATACTACACTATTTTGAGAAATTAGCTACAGAGTGTGAAGGACTTTGAGAGTTAGGAGGACCAAAGGACCAAAGGTCCCTACTTTTGTAATTTGTATAAGTTGTACCACTAAGCATAGTCAAACAAATGTAGAGGCTATCTAGTGTTCTACTTTTTATACTTTTGTTATAGATATATTTTGGGCTCACATATCCTTTCGTCCTTATACTCAAAACACATCCCCAACTTTTGAGATCTCACATGTATATAACTATTTGTGACAAATGTTAGGTAATATGAACACTTCTCACTATATTATATATGTCATTTTCATCCCCATTCTTTATTTTAGATCCCGCATAAAGTCTTTTAGACAAAATTTTAAGGTTGAGAAAAAATGGAAGTGTTACACAAATTTTTTTTTTAAAAAAATATATTTACTATGAAGTGTATGATTGAGGACATCATGTATTTGTGTTTGGTTTACTTGAGGAAATAAGAGAGAAATATATATATATATATATATATATATAATAATATTTATTGTGTGAGAGAAATAATAATTAAGAAGGATAATTATTACTTGCTTAGGGATCTTTTGGCTAGTAATTAATTTTGTAAAATGTATAGTTGAAAAGTCAAAAGGAAGTCTAACATACTTTTGAGACTAAAAATTACTATATACTAAACAATAATAAAACGAATACTTCTAAGGAAGTTTTATTCTTTTATCCTACCTCACTCCTACCAAAAAAGGCATTAATTATACAGAGTTTTTCCTTCTTGTAACAAAAGAAATGAGAGGAAACTTTACTTAAGTATGCTTTTTTAGGAGATGAACACCTAGAAAAATTATTATGTGTTAGGTCATTTTATTAACGTAGATATACCAAAGCTATAACCACAATAGGAAAGGGTAAATCACTTTATCAAAAATGATCAATTACAAAAAATAAACTCATTTTGTAATAATGTGTGCTAAATAATTTCCTTCCCACTTGGTATGTGAGCAAGAAAGATTCTAAAAGCATTTTGCCTTATCTAATATCAAGATGATGATGTCCCCTAGCATAGATTTGATCTTCTGAATATCGATTGGCTTGCTTATCAAGACCATGTAGCTAGATTCAATTATGATATCTTAGATTTTCAGATGAGCCGCTCTTGTTGAAGCCTACAAAACTTCCATCCCCTCGGCTTCTGCTACACCCCATGGTTTGATGTGCATCATCTTGTGAGAACAAATTCCACAAACAACAACAAGAGTTTATCCCCCAACATAAAGCTTTCCTGCATCAACATTAATCGTTAGGCCATGGTATAACACCCACATTTTTACTATTTTTTTTTTGTTTTAGCAAAAGCATAACTATAAAATATTATATGTCTCTATCATACCTAGCGTAAGTTCAACCTCCACTACCTTTCTTAAAATAAGTGTTAAGGCTACAACATTTCATCAAACCAAAAAAACAATAGGAAGAGAAACTTAATATATATAAAAAGAGTTGCAAATATTATAACATTTGTTAAACAAATGCTAAACAAAATACATGTTGGGGACATAAAATTCCAAAAGAATAATCGAAAACAAAACTAATACCTAAGCTTGGGATCTCTATCTACAGATCCTCTCCACTTTTGCAAGCCTCATGCCACTCTACACAATGCACATATTCAATTAAAAAGTGTAGTATCAATACAACTTCTTTGTATTAAGTTAATCACAAAAAAAGGTAGCATGGTCACATAGGCATTCAATCATACAAAAGCAAGAATAATGTGTAACATACAAGCACAAGTAATAATAACATTTATGGATAATCATGCTTTCATAATTTCACATATGAGAATAACAAACCATACACTAATTAGGATTGGACATCAATATGAATCTAACACAACTCAACACCTATCAAGCCAAACCCTATTTTTATTATTAAATAAAGGGCTTGGCGATTCATCTAATCTAATTCCATTATTTACTTATTGAGAAGAATAAAATCTCATAATCCAAGGCAATGATCGCAAATGAGGTGTTACCAAAATTACATCACTCAATTATAGGGCAAAGCTCGCCAAGAAAGCCACACAACATAATAATCACCAATACTAAAACCTTAGCATCCAAGCCTTTAAGTGTACATACTCTCTATAGTGTGTATAATATACCTATAGAGAAGAAGTGGACCCATTTACTAGAAGGTCCAACTATGCACTTGGGCTTGGGGGTCTAAGTTCAAGGCACAAGACTTTCCCAACTCAAGTTGTCTTCCACTTTAGATAATTAATGTTATAATCAAAATCACCTTGTTATCAATAAGAATTACAAGATCATTCCAACAATCAACCACCAATTAATCCAAATCAAATGAACTATACCACAAGGTTCACAACAATTTAATGCCATAGAAGGCATAGGTTAGACTTTAAGCCACGATATGAACACTTAATTAATTCCTTTAAGTTCAAACTAATTCAACATTTAATTTTTAATTATCCAAAAAGTCAGCATAAAATCATCTTCCAAGAGATAGGTAAAAAGTCAACAATGAAGTCAAATAAAGTTAATTAAAGCCAACTTGTGTCAAATTATGCAACACTTAGGCACATTTTAGTGATTGATGACCAAAATGTCATGGTACACTAATTATTCTAATTATTACCATTTTAAACCCAAGACTTTATGTAATTAAATGAGTTTTTTAATGGATAATATTGAAATAAATACTTTAACATAAAATAATAATTATGAATATTCTAGGAATTGATAAAAATATTACTTTTCCCCTACACACGATTTAAGCATAAATAAAACATAAAATCTTATCACATGCATATCTAGCATACCACAATTCACATGCTTAAAATACATAATAAATCATGATACATTTTTTACACACATATTGAAATAAAAAAGACATATTTTCCCTTATGGAATAAAAAACTTAAATCATGTGAATCTAATTCTAAACATGCTTAAAGATTAACATAGTATATATCAAAATTTAAGTAAAATGTGCAATAAATGCAATAAGATATATAGTATTGCAGCAAAATATTTTGTTTAGACCATTATGCTCTCACCGAGACCAACACAAAATCAAATGCATAAAATATCATGCTTGCACCTTTTATCAAATGTAAACAATCATACAATAATTTAGAACTCATGAAATACTCATAAATATTCATATTTCATGCTCTTGAACATACTAACATATAATTTTCATAATAAATAAAACCTAGCACGATACTAGGCCTAAAAATCCTAACATGATCTCACATCATATTCTACCATCTTAGAGTGTTAGATCTACCTATATCCGAGCTTAACAAAAAAAATGCCTATTCTAAGACAATATTTATGTCCTTGAATTTCCTTCAAAACAAAAAATTAAACAAATAAGCAAACATGTAATATTACTACATAAAAGCTTAGAATTATTGTTAATAATATTCAAAAAATGAAAGAGGAGAAAGAAGGGTCAACCATAAATTAATAGAATAGGAAAGTTGAGCAAAAATAAATAAAAAACTAGCACTACTTTCTCCAAACCTTATCTTTTTACACTCAAATCAATTGTTTGGGAGCTAAGTTGAGGAGAATTAGGTAAGGGGAGAACAAAGGAAATGGGATAAATATAAAGAGCACATGCTTTGTAACAAAATTTTTAGTAACACTTGTGCTGAAATGCACAAGGTGTTAATTTTATGGCTTCCAAATAAGGTTTAAAGCCAAGATAAAATGAAGAGAAAATATGGATAATATAGAGAAAGTTGTAAGGAAAAAATCCCAAAAGAAACCAAATTAAATCATGCCAAGATATAGTCATAGGAGCTAAGAGGGAAAAAAAGCAAAAAAAATCCAAATGAAGTGCATAGGATGCTCGAAAGCCAAAAGACAGGGTCTAAATGAGGCGGAAAAGGCATGAAACATTAAGGGATATAGTTTGAAAATAGAGTATTCAATACAAGGATTAAAATGGGAAAAATTAGAGCAAGATATTTTGGGAAGAGAGAGAATGAACTTCTGAAAGTTAAACAAAAAATCAACTATACGGTTCTGGTAAGAGCATTAACAATGGTCACAAAGGGGTAAAGAGAAGGAAAAAGAAGAAGGCTTGGATGCGATTTGGGGGAGAAAAGAGGTTGGAGGTTAAATAATTCAATGTAATGGTTAAAATGAAATAAAAATGAGAGAGAACAATTGAGTAACAAAGGAGAACAAAGGTTTGGAAATCGAAAAGAACTCAACTTGTGCTAACATCTAAAAACATGATTTTATGTGGTTTTTTATTCTAATACATTATTTGAGAAAAAATAGAGAGAGTTGGGCGGTGTGAATAAGATGGGGAGAATTGTATAGGGTGATTGTACCATGCTAAAGATTGAATAACAACTAGAACGATAGTTGTGTAAGAGATAGATTATTTAACGTTGAGTGTGTAAGTGTTTATGACAAACACTCAAGTTTTGTGATATTAAGCAAACTTTTGGTTGAATGAAATTAAATAAGTTCAAAAATTATATTTTTTATTTATAATTATATTTGAGATTCAATGACAGTTGGATGATTAATTACATTTACATTTTAGGTAATTAAATTTTAAGAAATTCCATTAATGAGAATTTATTGGAAAATAGAAAAAAAGATCCGAAAAATCATAAAAAAAATTATAGGTAGCTAATAATTATATTTAAAAATACAAATATACTAAAATATTTGGAATTGAATTTGATTTGATACTCAAATTATGGAAAAAAATAAAAATGGCAAAATCAGATAAGTTACGAAAATATATTTTTCCACAAATGCATGAAATACATAATCAAGGGTTCAAATTAATTTGTATAAATGTATAATAATTTTAAAAAACTAAATATAATAACATATTTATTCTTGGACATGTTTTAGCTCCAAATGGACAAAAAAACAACTAAATTAGCTAATCGCATAAATAGATTTTTTCGTAATTTGGTAATTCTAGTTAATCAATTTTTTTGAGTGAATGGATAAAACGAATGAGCTCAAAAACATTTTTGAAACATATAATTTTTTTAATGAGTAAAAATAAAGAAAAATGAAATAATTGAAATAATCACATAAAATTTAATTTTCACATATGAATAAAATGAACGATAAAAAATTTGACTTTAATACAAATGATGTAGAATACAATTATATAATTTTTAAAAGTGAATTAAAATTTTAATTATGTAAATTAATTAGGATTAATGAAGTGGGATATTATAGATGGGTTGCCAATGTTATCCACTCAGCATGAGTGACGTTGTTAATGTAGTGCTTATTATCCTCCCAGTAGCTAATAAGAAGTTGTTTACTATAATATCTAATCTACTTTAGGTTTGTATCTAATTTTAAGATTTTATAACCATAATTATCCTATTTAATTAGGATTCATTCATCACTATTTAATATTCTAAACTCATTCATTTAATCCATTCACTCAAAATTCATTTGTATTTTCTAAATTGTTATATTGCATACAAATTCGCTTATGAAATGAAGCAATTTTAGTTATTTTCATACTTTTAAATTTATGTGAGCTTCAAACTAGATCCATTACCTAATATTTTTATATATTTGGGTTCTTAAATTATCTAGCACCTTTCCATAAATTTTCATACCTTTTGGGATTTATTTACTATTTTTTTCTAATAAATCGTAATTTTCTAGCCTTTCTACCTATCTATTTATCCTAAAATTATAAAATACTTATCATAACCCTCTCTTTGTTGGCATGTGACCCTCATATGTTGGACACTCAGATTTTCAAGTTTGTTTGTATTCAATCAACTAAAAACCATGCCATAATCTAATCACACTATAAAACCTACCAACCCCCTCACAACTCCTTCCCTCTTTGTACTTTCATGTTGTTGGCCAAGTAATTCCCACTCCCCTTTCTGATTTCACTCCACATTTTTTAAGGGAGATGGTGAGAATTTTTTACCCTATTCACCTATACATTGCCCCCTTGCCCACTTATTTCATGTGCACAAATGTCTATGCATTATGTCTCTATCTTTTTCTCTTCTACAGATCATGTTGTTGTCGTAATGGTTTGTGTTTCTCATTTGATTTCCCCTTATTTTTATTTTCCAAAATTAACCCACCATAACCTCTCTCATACCTCAAATTTATCCTCTTTTTCATTCACACATTTAGGGGGTTCAAAAATCAATCTGAACTATAATTTTGGACCAGACTAATATTTTAGTCTCCAATCCAGGTTTTGCTCATGTAGTAAAAAAATTACGGTCCTTAATTGATTCTAGTCCTACCTAAATTTTAATTAATACCTAAAAAATATATATTTAATATAAAAATATATAATTTAATAATTTTGGTCTTAAACGGTCTTAGATCGATAATTTCGGTTCGGTTTCATCTGGTCCTAGCTTAAATTTTTTTTTAATCCTTAACCGGGTCCATCTGATCTGATTTTGGACTAGTGCACACACCTACACACATTTGTCATGCATTAAGCCACCATTTTCTCCCCCTATTTTTGTTTTTGAATTTTTGTGTGTTACTACTCATGACAAAACCTTATAGACTTCGCCCTTATTTTCTTGCCTTAATCATCCAACTCTAACCTACATCTATTGGCCCATTGTTCCCTTATTTATTTATTTATTTTTGGTATTTTTAGGAGCTATGATCAGAACTCTCTTCTTACTTTTCCCTCTTTATTTTTTTGTGGACTTACGTACCACTATTCTTGCATCATGCCCCTGCTCCTCTCATTTTCATCGTAGACCAGCCCACAACAGCCCCTCCTTTGCTCCATCCTTCCCATTGGTTGGTTGGTGAAGTTTTGATGTGTTTCCCCACCATTTTTGTTAGATTTTCATGCTCTTTTAGGCTAAAAATCCCAACACCTCTACCCTTTTATTTTGCCAAAATTTCTCATTTGTTATCCCTTCTTTTGTTTTTATTTCTACTCTCATAAATCCATCCATTTCATATTTTTCTTTCCATTTCCATAGTTACTAATCTATTTTTATCTTACTCTTTTGAAGGTGACCAAGCATGTTAGAAGTGGAGTACTAGATTCCTAATTTTAGCTTTTGTTTGGACCATAGGTTTAGTGATGCAGGAGTATCTCTGGATAACTCTTAATCTTCTTCTTATAATGATGGAGATCAAGAGGAATTAGCATACAATGATATAGAACCAATTATTCTTGAACATTCATATACTTCTAATGTTTTGTCAAGTCATTCTTCTTGAGAGTATTGTGTATGTTTGCAAGAAGTTCATGAAGTGCATGATGGATGAAGATCTTTGAGATATAAGTCAATGACAAGGGATTACAAGATTAAAAAGTACAAGGAAGAACAAGGCTATAATACTATAAAGTTTTATCATATATGATTACATCTATGTATAGCATTATTAAGCTATGTAGCTTTATTATTTTTGTTGTCTACTTTGTAATTCTTATAAAATTATCACTATAATTTTATTTGTATGCCATGGAATGTGCATTATGACGTTTAAATCATTAATGAGGCTTCTAATGGGCTTCTTAATGAAAAGGCCTGCAAGGTCCCATGCCTATAAATACTTGTACTTAAAGGTGTTGACATATTAGAGCACATGATGCCATGAAATGAAGTTCCTTCAAAATTGAAGAGAGTAAGCACGAGAGTGTGTGACTTCTTCTTCTTCTCCTCTTCTCAAGAGTGTATTAATAAGTAGTAAGGGTGATCCAGTAAGATATAAAAGGTTCTCATTAGAGGAGTTAGATCTTGGATTAGATCTACTCAAATTGTATCAACATTCAACAACAAACGAAGCATAAACACTTGAAGTTGAGGGTTTGGGTTCTAATTTGCATCTCTATACTCCTTCAAACAAAGTCCTGAATTGTTATAGAATATTTGAAGACAATCTTCCACATCATTTAGGTACCTAAACTAACATTTAAAAATAGTTTTATATGATAGGTGTTTAATATGTTAATATATGTATGCTTATATTCACTTGTTATAAGCATAGAAATGTATGTAATTTTTAAGGATAAGAGTTAAGCGTACTTATCATATGTTTAATAATATGTATGCAAACATGATATAATTATGAGTTTGAATGAATAATGGTTGGAATGGCTTGCAGTGGATCTTAGCCTCATGGTGAGAATGATTATGATTATTTTAATTTTTTAAGCATGATTATATGTGTATAATGATATGCTTAGGAGTCTCCTCAAATTTCGTAAGTTTTGGTTGAAAAATGAGTATGTTAGCATATGTATGGATTTTGGCCCCTATGATATTATGTGATTCAAGGTTGTTTTAATTTTACCTAATCATGCCATTGTAGGTGTAATAGGGTATAGAAGCTTGGGTATGAATTTATGATCATTTAGAGTGGACATGAAATTTTATGGTTTTGGGATAAATTTAGCTAGTGGTAATTTGGGCATTACAAATTATTTTTGTAAGTTTTGATTGTACCAATATTCTCATTGGGTCTTTTATATGAAATTTAATGTATAATATGATGGGGTTTTAAATTGCTAGAGTAAGTTATAAATTTTAGAAGTTTTAAGGTTTTTCATGTGAATAAGGGATTTTTAGTTGTTGTACATTGGTTGTGGAATTTTAGGATCTAAGTGATTATTAGGTTAAGAAAATAAGTTAATATGAATAAGTGTGATAATTGATGATTGGACATAGATACCTCATTTAAAATAGTTAGTTAAGCTATTAAAAGATATTTTGAGTACTATGAGTAATTTTAATATTTTAGTTCTAATATTCATATGTAATGTTTCATCCTAGGAAAAATAATTGGTTAAGGGTAAGGTTCTTAGCATGAAATATATGTCTCTAAATATTAAGATAAGTCAGTTGGCCTTAAGAACATTTAAGTCATTTTATGTGTTTTTAAATAATTTTTTATAATGTTGACCTTAAATATAATCCTTAGAGTAATTTTTTTTACCCTTGGTTCACCTATTGTGACCCTTGGTCAATTCTTGACTTGGCGTCGACCATTGATTATTGTCTTTAATTATTGGAACTAACAACGATTGGGATTTAAATAAAAAGTGGGCCTTTAATGGAATAAAATTTGGGTTGTAATGACTCATTTATTAAATTAGGCCTTAATGATTTGTTTTTAGGCCTTTGCACTCTAAATGGTTAGTTATTGATTCCTTTTGTAGATCAAGTGTATAAAGATTATCATAACTTAATGAATAAATTAATTTATATTAGAGGATGTGATTAAGTGCTATTCTATATGTCTTGGTTGTTTCTGACCAATATCTTTATTAGAACATTAATAACTTAATGCTTAAGATCTTGAGTCAGGATTAATAGTGCTTAGGGTAGCTATCCAAGCATAGGTTTGGTATTCACTTAGTACCGCTCTTGTGTTTTCCTTTTCTATGATATCAGGTGTCTTCCACAAGTTCTGCATAGTTCTTTTTATACTCTATAGGATTCATGATACCTATAGGGGTGCGCATACTAAAGAGATTAGGTAACTTATTATTAGGAGTTCTAGTTACGTGTATGGGCGAGCCAGCTAAGCTAGTGTTGTTTTACACTAAATAAAGATGTTGTAGATAAAGGTGTTGTTTGAGTCTCTGTTCTTAAGTTAATGTAACCTATTGGTTGTGATCACAATAATGAGTATCAATAATCAATGAATCTCAATTATCTATACATTCAAATTAAATTATTTTATGATTAATGGTTGAGTTTCCTTCTTTACAGATGACATTTACATGAAACATGATGTTATTCTATTATAGCATGTTTTACCACTTTATTTTTGTGAGCCTTGTACATAATTCTATATCTTTAGGATGACTGTGTTAATCGGTATAAGATGTGTACTGATATTACATTTTTATAGATGTTGTGTCACAAGTATTTGATGGTGATCCTATTGACTTTGAGAATCCCTTGCGAGGAATGATTTAGGTTAATAGCCAAGGTTAATGCATAAAATTGCTATTTGGAGTCACACATGTTGTATGAATTAGATTCCAAAAATCTATTTTAGACTCTTTGTCCCTTTTGTTTCTATTTCTCTCTATTTCTTATATTGTATTATTTGGATATGTTCTTCTTACTTTATTCTAACATTTAAATTATTAAAGTCTTTTGTTATTTTTATATATTTTCTTATGTTTTGATTTAATTTTCATAGATACTTTAGCTTTTCATTTAGTACGAGAAATGTATGGATTGGACTTGTGTTTAGTGTGGTGGTAACACCCATAAAATTATGCCAATGCTCCATTTAAAAAAACATAATAGTAACTTTTAGAGTGTTACATTGTACATCTTCCATAAAAAGCTAGGTCATTTCTGTGCCACCAGATTGCCTAAGCATATGTTAACATACATGATATCGAGTTACCATTCATATTAGCAATTTATGCCATCCATTTAACTAATGCAATATTTGTTAATAGATTGATATGCACCTTAACTGAGCACCATCTCCAAAACTCCTTAATATTGAATTGTCCCACAACTGCATGAGTGGTTGCTTCATCTCTCCCATAAAATAAACAAATACTTGGTGCACCACTCCTATTTTAGCACTTAAAAATTTACTTTTTACAGATTTTGTGAGATAATGACTTGTATTTGTGTGAGTAGTCTAGCATGGATTGTTGCGTACATGTATTTGGAGAAGTTTGGAGTTAAAAGGAGACCCAAGGGAGAAAACACGGAGGGCCATGTTAGTGAACATGACCCTTGTTTTCTTGATTCACTTGGTCCTGCATTTTTTTGGTAAGAGTTGAGAGCTCTACAAAAAATACAAGGGCCCCGTATTTATTAACATAGACCATGTTGTTTTCAATTATATATTGTTCGTTTGTGTCAGTTATACACTTCTATAAATAGGTTGTGTATAAACCCCTAGTGAGAGCACTGCACCATCGAGATTATTCAAACTCTCTTATATTGTATTCTCTTATATTTATGAGAAAATTGTATACTTAGTGATATGATGAGGATTGTTTGATTCTCCTTATAATCACTAGTATTGTATGCAGTAAAGATCATCATTATTTTCCCAAATTTTCTTGTGTGCTAATTGTTCACTAGATTGGATCTTAGAATTTTCCAATTTCTTGTTAGATTAGATATTGGGCATTCACATTTGGTGATTTTTTTTCCTACGGAGTTGATTGTGGAAGCTAAAAAATTAAAAACATAGGGTGTTACTGCCACACTTAGTATAATTTTGGTATTTTTTTTACCATTTTTATACTAAGTGTTAATGTTAAAATATTACTCTACTTAAATTAGTAGCCACAATCATAAGAATTGAGTAAAGATTTCATGACATATTAACATTGTTATAATAATACAAGATTGAATAATGGTTACAAAAGTTAAAGGAAAAATAAATAAATAAGGGACATAAGATTTGAGGGATATCTAGATCAAAAGGTACCGGATAGCCTTAATTTTCAACCTTAAAAATACTAACCTTCAATTTGGACTCACAGGCAATCCTACAAAGTCACAACTGCCCATTGAATGAGTAGGAAACTATAAAACAGAACCCATTGGTACAATAATACCGAGAAATCCACTATATAGTACTAAATATGTAAAGATCACATGGAGTACATAGAAGGTATCACAAGGGGACATGGTATAAAAAATACCGAATCATACAAGCAATAGCATAATACAATAAACATGCTAGAAAACCATTTATAGCCAAGGTCACATGCTTAATATATCACTTCACTTAAACCATAATATGAAACTTAATAACCAAAGCATACCAAGGGTGTTTCTCATAGGGAAGACACCGACCCATTCTTAACCAATGACCATATTGATAATTTACATAAATAGATTGATAGATAAAAAAACCCGGAGATATATAAAGTATCTCGATCATACCATAATACCAAGGCAATATGTTACCCTCCAATTAGACCATCATATCATTTCATATAACCCACAGGCAGGCATGGAAGTAACTACCAAACTAATAATCACATACATTACTGATAACCATACACATTAGTTACTTCCATTATTAGTTCTCAAGGGGATGTAAGAGACAACTCAAAGATGTATAAAGTGCATCGATCATATTGGTGCATAAGGAAATATAGTACCTTCACAACCATACAACTAAGAGACGTATAAAATATACTAGCCATAATAGCTAGGGGTGTTCATAGATTTAATGTTTGGTGTTTTGAATATTTGGGAAAATCAAATATCCGGTATATTAGATTGGATCACAAATAATCTGTCAAATATCTAAAATTTTCTAACAGATCATAGATAATAATTATCATATAAGAAAAATTTCCGCTCAAAAGATAATAAACTAATCTAACCTAAACCGGTCTAATCTAATGATTCAATTCAAGTATTAAATTGCATTATATACAATTAGTGATTCTATATTTCTATAAATATTTAAATATTCAATAAAAATATTAACTAAAAAGTATAAAATTCACAACTAATAATAAACTTTTATAATATATATGCGTATATGTATATAATTTATCAAACAAGATATTATTTGTATTTGTCATATTGGATATTCGATTTGTTTGATTTTTTGTTGACTGGATTGGTTATTTGATCCAAAAAAAATATTGGATTGATTATTTTATTTTTTAGATTAGATAAATTTGGATATTAGATTATTTTATAGGGTATCAGATTACATAAACAACCCTAATAGTGATGCACAAGGCCACATAATACCATCCCAACTATGCAATCTAAAGATGTATAAAGTACACCAATCATATTGACTCCCTCATAGAAATACAATACTCTCCAAACTATTTCACCTATTTCTTAAGTATTGATACCCTTATAGGACCTATAGGTTATCTATAAAGTATATTAGGGTCTTACTACGGCACTAGGGGCACACTAGCAAACCATTCTAAAATGATTACTCATACCCCATCTCTAGGGCAACTAACGCTAAAGAGAAAAATATTATCAAATCTTGAGGCCTTCCACTTTAATTATTAGTATTTTATTTTGCAAATACTACACAATACATAGATAATTATAATTTCATTAACCATTTTATTTGTTATTCCCAATTATTCAATTCAACCCTAAGGTCAATGATCAAATCAAGGTTAAAGTCAACACTAATATTAATCTAACAATCTTTTAAGGGCATCTTAGATCCAATTATTTACTTTTAGACACATTTATTTATAAATGACCAAAATTTTCTTGAGACCATAATTACCATGTTATTATCCATTTTAATTGATATTTTCATATTATTTAATAATTATTCATAAAAAAGGTAAAATACTATAATTGAAATATTTTGGCATCCATGTAAATTACCAGACATGACACATGAATATTTTTCCCTTATATATGATTTAACACGTAAAATCCTAACATTTAATTTTTAAATCATCATAAATCATATGCTTCCATATTTAACATTATATAATCCATATTAGGCATACATACTGAAATATAATAAACATGGTATACATAAAAGACAAAATTATCCTAGGCCATACAATGAAAATATTCTTGTGAAAATATATCTTACAAATAGTCAACCTATCATATTAAACGTATACCTCATGCAAAATTTATTCACGACATTAAACCTATTATTGCATGCTTTTGGTACACATAATAATACTATAAAAATTTTACCATGCTTTATTATACATTAAACATTCTAGTATACTTAGAAAAATAAATATAACATAACAAGACATATCCATGACAAGAATTACAACTTAGCATATCGCAATCCTAATATGATATCATGTAATTTTTAACATTTTAGTAAGGTATATGGATTACCTTATTTTTGGAAAAATAATAAAATATAAGTAACCTAAAAATAATTCATTGGCCTCTACTAACCCTCCTCCTTTAGTGAAAAATAAAACCAAAGAATATTTATAGTAGCAACATAACAAATAATAACCAATGTCATTTGATTATTTATAAATCCAACCCAAAAACCTCAAACAAAGCTTAAGGTGTTGGCGGGGACAAAATTGAACAAGACCCATGCTACATGGGCAGAATTGCATGAAAAATTAATGTAATCAAGGGGGGAAAATATGAGGGGTTCATGTAATAAGGAAGAGTAAGGCGAGGTCTTGATGTTGCATGATGGTTGGTGCTATGAGATGTCATCGAAGCTTAAGGGAGTGGATGGAAAGAGAAACGGTAGAGGAGAAAAAAGAGAAATGATGAAGGAATAAGGATTCGGGTGGAGGCTCAGTGATGGTGATCAATGTTATAGGCTACACTGCATAGTTGCATGAGGGTGGAGGCTCGTTGGATGAGTTACTAACGATATACAAATGAATAAATTTGAAGGGTTATGTTGCGGATAGCTTAGATGTTAGTAAAGTAAGGGGTGGGTTGCATGAGGGATGCATGTTTCATGATAGGGGCATGGGAGGTTCATGTGGAAGGAGCCAAGTAACGTGATGTTGGTGGTGAATGTGGTGGTTCTACGAGAAGAATGAAGGGTATTGGACAACATTTTGGCTGTGAAACGGGTGGTACAAGGCTAGGAGAAATTGCAAAAAGGTTGAGGAGGTGGTTGATAGCAATACAAACATAGGATATGGTGATAGGTGCTTGGAAAGGCTAAGAAAAACAAAATAATAAACGACGAGGAGTGAAAGTTGGTGTTGGGTGATCAATGGTGCGCAAAAAGGTGGTGGTGTAAACAATACCCCAGAAGTAGAGCATTATTTGGGTGGGCTAAGATAAAAGGAAAAGAATGAGGGTCGGAGGATTACATAGCTAATGGTGGTGTGAAAGAAAATGGAAGGGAAATTATATTGTGTGCATGATAGAGGAGACATAAGGGAGGGTTTGTTTGTAGAGGGAAGAAGTGGAGATGGTAGGGGATTTGGTGTGTAAGGAAGATGATAGAGAGCAGGTGAGATAGGGGTTGGTGTGAGAAGGGAGGTGGAGTGTTAGTCTAGAATTAATTTGTTTTAGGTTTAGTTTGGTTATGTTAGGGTATCCGGTTAGAAAATCAAAATTAGAAAAAATAACCCGTTGAGAGTGAGGGTTAAAGAAAAAGGAAAATAGGATAAAATAACTAAGATAAATTATTTAAGAATTTATTTGGGTTATGGTTTAACGGTTAACAAAAAATTAAGCTAATATTTTAGAGTTAGGTTTTAAATAAAAGACTAAACACCTAAAAATAAAGGTTATAAAATTTTGGGGTGTTACACTTGGTGTTGAGATGCCCTTGCTCTAGAATTTCACATGAGTGGTTAGGATTTCCTTACAGCATCCCATGCAAATTATTTCACCCTAGGTAATGTTCTAGCACATCAAATGTGACCCCATAGGCCATATATTACATCATTTGAGAAGCTTGGGCTTTCAATCTGAGCTAAACTATTGAGCATCATGTTGACACTTTTAGTAGAGTAGGGCCCATCTAGCACAAAGTGTTATACAATTTTCTCTTGTGCTATATGAAAAAGTATAGGTATGTTGAGGATTCATTCAATGTCCATGGGGATACAAAAGCCCCACAGCTTATTCACACCCCATTTGTTTAGGTCTTCCATCATAATCTCGGACACCTTTAGGTTACTCCATTCATCTTTTCATGAGGTAATAAACTTGAATGAGTGAGGTGTTGATACCCATTTATGGTGTCATACATTGATATTTTTCCCATTTCCAACCTCCAAACTCATTCCAAGTGAGATAACCCACTAAGCACCCCATCGAGTCCTCCATGTGAGGCTTAGCTTTTCCCCCAATGGTGCCTCAAGAATGATGCATCTTGGGTAGTATTTTATGAAATTATGTTGGGAATATCTTCTTTAATCGGTTTCTAGTACCTTTGATACAAGCTTGCAAATCACATTGTAGAGGCTGGTGGGTCACAAATCTAACTTCTTTTTTGGAACCTTCGTTATTGTATCAAGATACATAGAGTATGGTTAATACCTGGAGGTGTAGGAAGACCCATCAATATATAGATAACATATGCTACAACATCATTCCCTATGATATGCCATTACTTTTGATATAAAGTAGAAAAGAGCGCACACGTTGTTTGGTCCCAATGCCTTTGGTAAGGTGCATTTATTTCAAAGCCTTGCGCACTTCTCCACCTATAAAAAATTCCAAAAGTAAGTCATTAATTTCATGTAAGACCCTTAACTCAATACTCATAAGTGCAAAATCAATCCCTATAGGCAAAAAAGAAGAGAACAAGTTCTAGAAATAAGCATATGCCAGACAAGCCATGTATTCCTCCTTCGGATACACTCTTCCACCATAACCCCCAATACTTTAATTATGTTTTTCCCCCATCCTAGTGGCTTTTTGATGGAAATATATATTATTCCTATCACCTTATTTTATCTCTACAACTCTAGATTGTTTTTGCCATGTGGATTCTTTAAATTTCAATACAAAATCAAAATCCCCGACATGTCGTCATCTTTCATCAAGTTAGGTATCAAACGTACTTGATCCGTTAGGTTTCTCAATATTACTATATGTATCTTTAATTCTTTCACAAATAATTTCGTATTCTCCTTTGTCCCACTATTTTAAATTTTAGGCACAAGCATTAATCATAGCAAAAAAGTGTTGTTTCCCTTGCAATTTGGCTCTCACCAGCCTGCTTGTACAACAACTTCACATTTATCATTCCTACATTTTATCGTGTATAAAGGGTTTCAGTAGTTTTAGGCTATCTATAGGAGCCGGTGAAACATCAATGCATGCTATTCATTGCATTTGTTATTTTGACATTCATGTGATGAACTGACATGGATAGGAAGTTAACATTAATATCTTTTTCCCACAATAATATACAACCTTTATTATGTCATACATTCTCAACAACAATTCCATCATAATCAGAAAAGGAAAATTTTATTTTATTAAATCTAAAAGTATAAATATTGGTCTCCATTACAAAAAAAAGTAAAATAAATATTGGTTGTTTATTCCAGACAAATTCCCACAAAAAAAAAAACTACATTGGGGCCACCCAACCCCTATAGTTCCAACAAATTATAGCCATTTTATGTTCTAGTGGAGATGTCATCGTCACTATCAACCTTTAACTTCTTCTCAACAATATCTTTTGCAATACAAGTACCTTCCTATGCATATGGTTTCCTCTTTCTAGTCTCAAGCAGCATCCTATCCTTAAATTATCCATCCCTATTTCTTGATTTTTCTCTTCTACCTTCCATCTTTTTTATTCTCTTTTTTGTTGCATCTCGTGCCCAAGGTAAAATTCTGGCTTTTTTGGAGTGGCATACTAAAATGATCCATGTTTATTTTGGTAGGAGAAGACATCACGATCCTTACCTAACCACATCGGGCTTTATCAACTTTGGGTCCTTTTTAGGGTGGGTTATTATGTTCTAGATGGATTCTAGAGTGATAAATTCCTTTTCATTTTGGCCTATTCTTCTAGAAGCATCTAGTGAACTTTTCTCAATAGGTGCATCATCCTCAAAGAGGAGAGTAAGTCTTATGCTAAGTTTAGAGTGTTTAGGGTTCATTGTATCAACATTTCTATGTAAACCCCACCCTAATCCCCTAATCCCCGTAGTTCCATGTCCATATCTTAAGGTTAAAGCCCTAATCCATGCTTCAAGGTAGGTACATTCATGCATGGCTATAAACACAAAGGCTTCTTATTCTTTACCCCTATGTCACATTCTTCCACATATATAGAAAAATATTGGCAGTTTCTCATACTTGTTGCATCGATGTGTCGACTTGGATTATGCGTTCAAGAATTAAGGGCCCATCAACATTGATTCAAACCTTAACCCTCATTGATATGTTCCAACTTATATCAATATCTAAATCTAAGTCCACAAATTGTCTGATATGGTTTCCAATGAGATAATCATATTTCCTTGAGCATTTGTTGAAAGGGATCTAAAAGGAGCTACTAAGAAGCTAATAGTTGACACCTACTTGCCATCCTCCATCTGTTATAGCAAGAGAAGTTAGTTACCAAAATTCCATGGTCCATTATTAAGGACCTAACATGCCTCTCTACTCCTAGAAAACTAAAAAAAAAAAAGGGTTTGGCTCCTCTTTATTAATTATAAAAGTTCTGGTATCTTTCAAATCCTTGATCATTATGTTGCGTAGCATCCTAGTATCGAAATCCCTATCCATCAACAATTTTCTAACTAGGGTTCACTAGAGACACTATATCCTCAACTATATTACAAATGATAGTTGGGGGTTTCATGAATCTTAAGTTCAACATCGTTCGCTCATATTATATTGAAAGATCTTGTGCCATAAGTAAGGAAACAAAGAAAATATCACGTAGAGAAGGAACAAAAAAATAATTCAATTTGAGCGATCTAAAGGATGAGATAAGGGTTATAAGGAAGAAGGTAGATAGTTATGGATACGATCATACGAAAGGAGTTAAGGAGATGGTATTTTAGAAACCCTAGAGTAGGGGAGATGAAGAAACCCTATAGTAGGGTTGACAACGCTTTTATATGACAAACCATAAGTTTTAAATATTTTTTTAAAACTTTTTTAAAACAACATGGCATTTCCTCTAATTCTACTAAGGATCATGTGTTTCAAATAATTTAATTTAAATAACATGTGTTGTATAAGTTATTCTTACTTTAGTACTACCCAATTAATGTGTTTTAAATTGTAGGCTACTAAAAGAATTGAAAAGAAATATATTACAAATTCTCTTAGAAAAAATTTAGTCGTCCAATGTTCCCTCATTTGTCTAATATAGAGATTATTTGTCTTAGATATTATTCCCTTGGACAACTTGGTCGTCCAATGTTGGAAATGGCCTTATATTTGGTCTTATATTTTTGTACGTACGATGATTGGTCTCACCTAAGTTTACTTGGGTACCTTTATTTTTGAACTAATTTTTATTTAAGTATTTAAACGATGAAAATGATTATATTGTCAATTTCATGTGCGCATCCATCTCGACACTCAAATAAAAGTAAATTGAAATATAAAAGTATTATCTATCAAATGCGAAATATATTATCTATCAAAAACGATTGTGATCTGAGGAAATACCGAGGGCGAGAAAGATTCCAATATTTACGCGGCCTGTAAATAGAAGCGCACTTTAGATTGCAGTAATTCGTCCTTTACATAACCGAGGTCCGAAAATAAATGCCGGCAGCTTTAATTTCACGACTAAAAAATTCCACAGTCGGTTAGCTGTCAATCATGGGAGTGAATCGTGATCGCCGACATTTTGTTCCTTGCTTCCCGACGTTCCCGTCGCTGAACGCTGATTGCTGAGAGAAGTATTGCTTTAGCAAGTTTTTGTTTTTTTAGTACGTCTTATCTGGAAAAAGAAGATATCTTTAATTTTTATAATTAAAAATTCCACAATTAGCAGTTGCCTGATTGAACTTTTACTAATATTAAAAATGGCTAACCTCGTTGGTCTTTGCTGCTCCTCCTAAGCTTTTTTTTTTCTTTTTAGCTGTAGCTTTTTGTCTCAAAATAACAATCTTATTAAAAGGAATAAAGTTTTGTTTTTAATTTTATCATAACTTGGTACCTTTTTTCTTCTGTACATTCATGCGCTGTGTGAGTTGAGCTTTTCTGAATTAATTAGTAATTTGAAGAGAACTAAGCCCAAGTAAGTGACCTTACAGAGAGACAGACGCAGTAAGTCGAAGTCTAATACTATCAGCAGCAGCACACCGAAAAGAAACCACATGATGCTCCTTACAGATCATCACCACGCGACACTGAAATGATACAATGTCATCGGCCGAAGCATATAGCTTAAAATAAAATTAGCATAAAATAAAAATAAAATAAAAATAAAAATAAAAATTGTCCGGAGCAGGTTTAATTAGCCCCACCCTTGCTTGCTTGTGTGGTGCAGACTTTAATTAGTTGTTAGACCTCCCGCAGAGTGCAGTCAGTGTTGCCCCCCGGTCTACGCTAACTCATGTATATATTCTAATAATTCGTCACGATTGAAGCCTTGAGACTTGCGACATGGGAGGTACTAAAATATATAGGAAATGATATCGATCTACTTTGGTTGTGAACTCTTAAATATTTAATGCACATTTAATTCTTGAGGGCACATATGATATGCGTTATAATATTAGAAATCAGGAACAGAAGGGTAGATATAAAAATGTGATATTTAATCTTTGATATTTTTAATAAATATTGTAAATTCTAAAACGTCTAATGAATTACTATTATTATTATTTGTCTCACTAATTTTTTTTTTATGAAAAGGAACGGTTTGTATATATATATAAGATAAATACACGATTATACATTTTGTATACTCACTAATTTAGAAAAACTTATCACTTTAGATATTTTTATTTTTATTTTTGCTTAAAAAATATTATCACTCTAAAATATTTAAAGACCAACTTTTATTTTACCTTTCGTATTTTTAGAACTCAATAACTTTCGTTACATTCTCCTTATTTGAGGAAGAAGAAAAAAAAAGGCAAATGATAATTATTATTTTTGTCTTATTCCAATAACCGAAAACTCCTTCTTTTCATCTTTTATCCGAACCGATTATTTACCAAAAAAATCTACCCTCGTTTACATGTACTATGAGACAGTATATGATTCCTCGTAACATAGCATATAGTTTTTCCTATATTTTTTTAATTCATTTGTTGCCATTCCGCCGAGATAATAATGAAAATAAAGGTGTGAAGTTCACTCAAAGTAAAAGCTTATAAAAGAATGGACGGTTTCTGTGCTAGTATACATACCTTATGAAAGAATTGACATTATGATGATTTTTGTTGACTTGCATGGTCTGTGATTGTACGTTTGGTGCCATTATACATTATAAGTTTATAGTCTTATAGCCTTTGCCTTGTTAAGCACACTAAATAGAAGTAGTGAGTGAGAGGAAAAAGATTGACGCATGAAATAGAATTCCATTCACACTCATTTTGTTTAAATTTTTTAGAACTTGAGTTTGAAATTAAATAAATTAAATTAACTAGTTTAAATTTAATCTCAAATTGGCTTGTTTATATGATATGTTTAATTATTTGATATGTTTATTAAATATTTCTTAACCAAACCTAATCAATTTGTTTAAAACTAAATTAATTACAAGCTCAATTATTATCATTCATCTAAAGGTTTGATTAATATTTATGATTAGATTTTAACAATATGAGTTTTATTTAATTAGATCCTAAAGTAGATAATATCTTATGATAAAAAGATATTATTAATTCTATAATAAATCTATAAATAAAAAAGTCAACCTCAATTTATTTACTAAAAAGATATTAATAATCCTATAATAAATCTATAAATAAAAAAGTCAAACCTCTTAAATAGGTAAGCTAAGTAGCATTAGTACCGGCTCAATTTATTTACTAAACAAATTTTAAAATAACACTCGAACTCAAACCATTTACTTAAATAAATCAGTTGACATGAGCGCATCCGCTCCGTTCATTTACGACACGCCCGTAGACTTGTAGTTACCGGGATTACTATTTTGGCGAGTGTGAACCGAGATCGAGATCGAGACGACACATTAATGTTTGCGGCAGCGTGAGCTACGCGCCCGAAAAGGACCAAACAACTACAACGGAGACGGGATTGAGATTTGATTAGAGAGAGGCTCGACGTGAGAGACACATGCAGATGCGATTCGGTAGACATTGGGTAGCAAACATGGCCCACACTCCACAGTAGGAAATCAAGTAGAAAGAACACGCCATGTGACTCCCCCTCGTTTGTCTAATGTCTGCTCAGATTCATAGCAAGCACACCGCCCAAGACCGACTTTTCCTCGCTTAATTAATTGCCTAAAAAGATTATCCAAATAATCAAGTAGCCCCCATTTAAAGCATCGTCGGAAACAATAATTATTGATAAAATAATTGTACAGTATGGATACGATTTATTTTATTTAAGATCATAAAAATGATCAAAGTCTAATGTTTCGTTTGAATTATAAGAAATTAAAAAAAATAAAAAAATTATTTTTTACATTTAATTTACTGAAATAAAAAATAAGTAAGAAATAAAATTAATAAAATTAAATATTTAATTTTTTTAAAATTTATAAAAAAATTTAATTTAATTTTTTTTTATAAATCAAATAGACTCTAAAATAAATAGAAAGAAATAGGAAAAAATATTTAGAAATTGTCTATTAAGTATAAAGCAACGTTTATTTATAAATAAAATTGCTTAAATAATACTGTGTATATTTTATTCGGATACTTGATGGTTGATGATGCTCAGAGAGTTATCGCTTGTATTTAAAGTTGGGTGTACGATAAATTGCCGTGCTAAACCAATGAAAGCGGTAGGAGCGGCCCGCAGTCAATATATCCAATAGAAAGGCGCCACTAGCCTGCCGTCTTCCTATCATCTTTCCTTAAATTACGGCAGGATTGTAACCTGTAAATACTGCCAAATGTACGTCACTAAGATCCGGGCTGCGTCCAACGCAATGTAAAGGACAAAACATTTTGTTTGAGACAAAAATCAACCAGCACTCCCAGATATTTTTCCCAAGCATCTTTGTAGGTAATAATTTGTAAAAATTGGCACCTAAATTTATAAATATATCTTTAAATTAACTGTATTCGTTTAATTATGATTCTAACTCCATTTATAATTACCAATACAAATAGGGAAACAAAATAGATTAAAAAATATCATATCATATCATACTTTCTACTTCTAACAAAAGATCTTAAATGAATTTAAGAAAAACTATGGGATCTCTATTATAAAATGGAATGGAGGGAATAGCTAAATAGTAAATGGCATCAGCAACCGCCAAACAGTAGTAGATAATTGATCGTATGAGCTAATTTGACAAAATGACAGCAAAAATCAACATCAAAGACTTTCTCAATCCGGTCATAAAAGCCTAGTTCCCAAGTAAAACTGAACTTCCAACTCAATACCCAGATCCCACAACTTTGAAATTCATCCTCCACGACAATAATGTGATATCGAGTGTACAAAAATCAACAGCTGCAAAAACCGAGATACAGTTTGAACAAAAAGAATGATGGTACTAGTCATACTCCAGTTCATCTGGGGTTATAGGCCTTTTAAGAGGAATGACAGATTTTTTCTCAACGTCTTGCGATAACGCTTTCCTCATATCTGCAAGAAGTGCACAAATTTCGAAAATTTGTTAATCCTAGGTTAAAGAAGTCAAGAAAGCAACGGTCAAGTTTCAAGTCATTACCTAAACCATCTTCCTCCCCAGAATAGTATCGCAGCACTCGTCTATACACCACGTAACCAAGCTGACAAATAAAGAAGAAGGGGGGGGGGGTGGACAAAACAGAAGAGATGTAAGATTAACGACTCCAATGGAAATTACCAAATGGACGACAACTGATAAAACATCTTTGAAAAATGTGAATATCAGTTAATACGCTTAAGCCCTGGTTGATACTCCAAAATATGAACTTCTAGCATCATCTAGTTTAAAACTACGACAGCCAGATTACCAAATATCGCATAAAAACTTCAGGAAAGCTGAATCTACAAATGAGTCACATAAACACAACCCGATAAGCTGGATCCCTGTGCCTACAAATAAATTCTGTAGGCCTTCCTAAATTAGCAAATATGCAAATACAAGAATGGAGTCAAAGAAGCGTCCTTGTGTCAGCTGATTGATTGCTGCCTCAACCGCCAATGACATTGAATTATTGATAAAGGGCAGCCGTCAGACAAAGCATACCGTGTGACCAGAAATACACACACACAAAAACCAAGCTAGAGGAATAGGGATTAAATTTTTATTTTACATTGATATATAACAGCTGCAAAAAGAAGGGCACACCACACACCTTTCTCGTGGAGAAAAAGATGAAATCATCATGAAAAACACAGGACAGAGGGATCCATGAGAATCACTACCTTTTCATACATCTTGATGGCCGGTATGTTTGATGCTCTCACAAAAAGATCCACAAAGAAAGCTTTATCACTGAAGCACAGACCTAGTTAGCCTCTAAGAGAAATATAAAACAGATAGTCTGTAAATGAGCATGCAAAGAATCATAAATTATCAAAGGAAGTTTTTCTAAGAATAAGAAATTTACTAATAAACTTCCATAAGGAAGAGCTGAATATCCTAAGGTATAGTCTTTTAACACACAAAAGGTGCACAACTTCCAAATTTAATTATAAGATCATTTTAATCAAGCAGAAATATATTGAAGACTCAATGAGAATGCCACAAAAGGTGCATTCCTCTACCTTCACAAGCCATATCATGACAAGCTTTGCTAAAAGTTGCAGTGAATAAATCAAACATCTGTTGCGCTAGAACAAATGGAAAGTATGACCCCTCACGGACAGGATGCGTAAGTGCAAGAGAGCTATGGAGATGAATATATGATTTAAAATTAGTTACATATATTTTGGTTCCGGTTTCCATAAAATTCTGGTTGTCTCACTCCAGATCCATGCTACTGAAATTGCAAAAAGAGAGAAGGGAAAACACACACACTCTCTCTTTATAGCTTCTGAGATAAGTCAATGGGAGGAAAAAAGGAGTCACTTTAAAGAATAGAAGAGGAATCAGTGGCAGATTTCTTCGACACTTTGCAGCAAGACAGACAATGCATCCATGCACCATTTTCCTAATCTTAATTCCCTAGACGAATTTCATATCAGCTATATATAGCTTATACTTAGCTTACGGAAGCTAAAGCTTTCTGCAAAACCTGAACTTATTTTACATAAGAGTAAGCATGGCCAGGAAATCAGTTAGACCACAATTGAAAGTAATAAAATGAACACGTTACTTTGGCTGAGTGAAATAATAGAAAAGATCTTGTAATATTGATGGGATTAGATCTGTTGTAGACAAACTGATGGAGAGCTGTGAAGACAGGTGAAGGCATACCAACATAGTGCTGAGCACTGGATGTCAAAATACAAAAATATATAATGGCTAAAGAGGATGATAAAGATGAAAAATTGCTTTGGATATTTGACTTACAAAATAAAGAAGTGGAAGAATGTATCCATTTTGCTGACCTTATTCATTTAATATTGACACTTAGTTAAGTTACCCGCAAAGTTAGCAAACAATTATTAGCCAAACATGGTAACTGGTAGATATGGGCCAATTACATAGATTCTATTCCGATATTAGAACATTAGGGTTCATTGAATAAGTAATAGGAAAACCCAGCAAGTAAAAAACAGACTGATTCTACCAGGAAATCCCACTCATTTAGACTAAGCTCTCAAACAGACTGAATGATTAAAGAAATATAAACTATGGAGACCTCAATTAGGCATTTCTGGCTATTTGCTGTCTGCAGATACCAATCAAATAAGCCATTGCACTGATTGATTAAAGTAGTAAAAACTATTGCAGTCTACAGATGGCACTCAAATAAGCTCAGACAAAGCTGGGAAGCTGCTTAAGGGTAATGATCCGATAAACTGTTGAAGGTTAATGATCTAAAAAATACAACAGCAACCAACAACACCAAGTAAACATCCCGCCACTTCTAAGGTTTGGGAGGAGGTCAAGATGTAAAGTGCTCTCCCCAATCAAATGAGACTGCTACAGAGGATATTTCCGAACAATCCACAGATTTTCTGTCCAAGTTGTATGTTTCAGGATGGGATCAGCGCTAATTCCCACTAATTATATTCACATGCTTCAAAAGTGCCAAAAATAGACTGAAATGAGTCAAGCTTTTTGCAATAGAGCTAGACACAAAGCAGTGGAAAGATCCGTATTAAACATGTTTAACAAAAATGGTTTTCATGGGAAACAATGAGACCTTCAATAGGACCAAGGGTAGAGAAGTGATCCTTTCCATCAGTCAACCACAGCTTTCTGTCAAGGAATAAACCTCCAATCCCCTTCCTCCTCTTCCCCAATCCCCCCCCAACCCTGTCCATGCTTATGCAACAAAGAAGAGGGACAAACAATAATTGAAACACCTGCATCCACTAATGGAAAAGTGATCCTCTCCATCAGTCAATCAAGGAATAAACCCCCAATCCCCTCCCTCTGCTTCCCTAAGCCCATCCCCCAACAAGCCTGTCCATGCATATAAAATAAAGAAGAGGGACAAACAATAATTGAAACCCTGGAACTGAAAAGGATAGGCGCACTACATGAAGATTTAGGCAATTGATTATTGGTAATTTATAAGAAGAGTTTTACGCAATCGACTGCATTCCAGGGAGAGTAGAAAGGGCAATGCGCAAAACAGCCAATTTAAGAAATAGAATGAAAGATAGCTCAATAACCCCTAAGAACACTTACATCTTGTCACTGATATCTTCCAAAAGATGCATCAGTTTTTTAGCCAATTGTTGCCGACGATATTCAGGGGCAACTGTCACTGCAGTTACATGACCATGCCAGGATTCTCCTTGACCCTCAACTTTTCCCATAACTAAGAAAACAGAAAGAAAGATGTGAACTCCATGAATTGTGGTAGATCCACAGTTATAGCACATGGTAACTTTTAAAAAATAATGCTGATAAATATTTCCACTCACAGGTGCAAACTAGCAAGTGCTCATGTCATCAATTAAAGTTCCAACACTATCCAATGCAGAAGCCAGCAATACTCCCCTTTTAAAAAATAAAGCTGATGAATATTTCCACTCACAGATGCAAACTAGCAAGTACTCATGTCATCAATTAAAGTTCCAACACTATCCAATGCAGAAGCCAGCAACACTCCCTTATTGTATATAGCATGATATTGAGCTCAAGCTATGAATCAGTTGGCAACTTCATCACTTTGTTGAGATTCCTAATGTTTAAAATAAGGTATTGGCATGTCCGTTGTGCAGATCCAGTTATATTTCCATAAGTGTTGACGCTCCAAAATATATTATTTTAATAAAATTTATGAGAAAATTCCAGGTTCAATAATATATATGCATATATATTTAGACAAATGAAATCAACAAGTAAATAAATATTAAAAAAAAAGGAGTTCAAGTATAGTTTTCATCATAAGAAGCACAAATTCATTAAAACTGTATATACATAACACAAATGTATAAATTAATTTCCAAAACTACAAACCAAGAAAATATAGAATCGTTTAACCTTTTATGAAACCCTTCCCCACCCCACCAAATATTAATAATAATAACTTTAGTGAGAAGATGCTATGTGTCACTTTCTGCTGAAGAATGTACAAGACTTCTAACTTAAATAAATACATAAAACCCTGTATTTTACAGAAAAGGCGCTGTGTGACACTATCTAGAGCATCGATGAATGTTAAACATACATAGTAAAATTGTTACAACAACCCATTATCACAACCAACCTAAGTAGGAAATCCACAAGGAGAGATGCCTTGCAATTCTACTAGGGTTGAAAATAAGAAGAGCCGAATCCCTCGGCTCGAGAAGTTCTTGATGCCTAGAGCTTGGCTTGACCTCGAATTGAGCCACCCTAATGATTATCAAACACAATTCATGTAAAGCTTGTGAACAGCTCCACTTGACTCTTTTAAGTAGAAAGTGCGAACCAGGTGGGTTAGTTTTAGGCTCATTTGTTTATTTGGCTCATTAATTAAACTTGTTGACAAACCAAATGATTCACATGATAACTACTCATTCGTAGGTCTGTTTGATAATGGCGGGATTATAGGTTTGATAAAATTCAATGTCAATACAAAATCAACAAGAAAAAAAAGCTGCTGTCACAGTCAACTCATAAACAAACAAACCACACCAAGCTCACCATGGCTCAATCATAGCTCATTCACAATATGAGCCTAATATTAAAGCAAAGATCATTTATTAATGAAAGAGAAGCCGTGTCAAGCCTACTTTGTTTTCCCTATCAACACATATGATCCTTCACCAAAAAGTTTAATAGTTGTTTCAAACTTAAGCATTCATGGTAAATGACACATGCAACGCCCAAATGTTACCATTGCCGGTGGGATATATTTTATAATGACATCATTGACAACCAAAGTACACATGCCTCAATGACCTCATGCATGCAACTGATAAGAATCTCAATATTAAAGCAATAAGATCCTAGCAAATAATTTGCAAGCATATGAAAGCACTTCAGTTGGAAACAATAAAATTTCTTCAAATAAAATTCAATACCCAACCATATGATCTATACTAATATTATACATGAGCTTCTCAGATCATTATTTATACTGCAGAATAAACAAAAACTCAAAGTTAATGCTCAAAAAAGTTAAGTGATAAATTTTTTAATACAGGGATATGTAAGCTGTGTCTAGTTGTCTATATTATTCAAATGGCTATATGAGTAACATCATATATTGTCAAGTTTTCCCACTATTCAGATCACTTAGAAGAAGCCATGATAAATAGAAAAATAGTAACATACTGTAACCCATAACTCGATTGCCAGGGGCTTCAGCAACATGGAAATAATCTGGCCACCGAGCCAAGTACGTCATGTAGAATGACATGTTGAACTACTCCAAAATGAAACCAAAGGAAAAAAGATAAGTCAAAAACTGAATTGACAAAGATTCTGCAAAGCACAGAAATAATAACAAATTGCTTACTGTTTCAGTCAGATGATCCAAGTTAACAGAAGCAAAACGAAGAAGGTCATTGCAGCAGAACCTGCGAATAGTAGTCATATCTTGTTGTCTTCTGTGAGATCTACCACATCAAAGGCATGCAATGTTAATAGATAAAGTTTTCAGAACCAATTTAGTTAATTACTTCTAAACCACCCCTACGTTTGGTTATAGAGTTGAATCAGCCTCTGACAAAAGCCACGTGTATGTTCATACCTTCGAGCGAAACATCATTTTTCATCATGCCATTAGTTTAATTTGAAATAACTACAATTTCCTTAGTTTATATCTATTTTCCCCTCCCAATACATTTAAAAGAAATCTATAATCAACATAATGTGAAATCATCAGAGACGTAAATTAGTTATAAACATAACTGGTTGAGACTAATATGTCAGGGTAAGTCATGTTACAAGATCGAATGCCCTCTCATGCAGTAATTTCATAAACAATCCACTATAAGTCCACAAGCTAGTAGTGGTGAGGCTACATATATCTAAACATCCACATTGTCATGAAAAGATTCATTGTAGTTTATTACTCAAAAAATGGAATTAAGTTGTGTCTTTTTTATTATGATGGGAAACAACCACAACAAGAGAATTAAGAGGGCAAATTATGAATAAACAGCAGAAAATAGTGCTTTGTGTAGCTTACAGCCAAGATAGCCCAAATTTTTTGATGGTTTTGTACATGAGAAAATCAGAGATGATTCCAGAGGCAAAAACTTTAATATGTTTTATAATGCCAAGATTTGGGTATATATGTGTCTGTATATATAAGCATAATTGAAACCATTATTCCTTTGAAGCTAGACCAAAAGTCTTTAGGTATTGCACATAGTCGTTTAAATCTCAATTTGAATCCTATGATTCTACAATTTGACGACCCAAAAAACTATTAAATGATCTATATCTTAATTAGAACGTTAAAGCAGTAGAATTATGCCACAATCTTATCCAAGTAGGTTAAGTAGAATCTTAGAATTCTACAAGATGGCTATAAATTTTATCTATCTTTCCCTAAAAGAGTTGATACCAAGTCTCAACTCTATAACCGTCAACTCCAACTACAAAACAAGTCTCAAAAAGAGTTGATATGAAAGAATTTCAAGAGAGAAACCACTAAGATAAGGAAGCTAATTCTTCTAATTAGGTGTAGACGAAGTATTGATTAGATGTTCAAGCAAAATACAGATATAAAAGACTAAACTCTATCAAAATGATAAAAATTGCATATTAAAGTTTAAGGTCTTATTAGGTTAGTATTTTTATTTAATTCATAATCATTCTAGTTCTTAAGCCAATTTATGTGAATGCATGTAAAGCATTTTTTTATTTTATTTTTGTCTTGAATCACTTGGAGGAAAAAGGCTAAAAAAGAATGTTTCCTCTGGTCTTAATTATCTTGAAAGATGAAAAAGAATGTTTCCTTTGGCCTTATTCATTTGTAATGAGTTTTCTAACTCTATTTAGAACACAGTTAGATTACTGTTCCATGTCCATAATTAAGGCTGTGACTCTATGATGAATGGTTGATTTTATTAGTTTCTATCATATCATCTAATTTTCTCTTCTCTTTTCACGCATTTGTTTTTGTGTTGCTGAGATAATACAGATCCTAATCAGTAAAACGAATTTGACAATCTGCGCTGCTCATAAGTTACTGCAAGTCTGCAAGACTGCAACTTAACTATACGTTACATCATAGAAATAATTTTTTACAGTTCTATAACATAAAATTCTTTTCTTCATACATGTATACCAAGGCCATATTTTTGAGGTTTCGGACGATTTCCTAATAGTTAGAATTCATGTTCTAACACTGAGGTATCACACATCACAATATAACATTAGACCGTTGATACATTTGTGCAAACGTAGACACATGACAGGTTCATGATCATAACAAAACTGGAGTGCTTTGGAGAAACACATTCGATCATTCACAAAAGCCGATTCTAATTAGCCTCTAACACAATCCCTAATGCGGGGCGGGGTATTAGAATTCAATTAGGCAGTCCATAACGAAACAGCAGAACACAAAAGCTCCAATCGCTCCAAATGAGAGCATAATAATATTTAGCAATCAATTCGAAGGCTGTGCCCAGCCAAAATTGAGATGATAGCTTTGCTGGAGAAGAAGGAAGTGAGAAAAGTTAGAATACCTGGTAGCTCCTGTTCTACTGACAGCAGATGAGAGACGTTTATCGCGAGGGCTAGGAGATGGCGATAGTTTTTTATTTTTTATTTTTTATATTCAAGATCTGAATTCTTTAGCTGAAGCTGGAGGCAGAGCCCTAATCATAGTCGGGGGAGGACGAGAAGTATCGAAGGCGGTTAAGTGTTGAGCCGGTCGGCGACGGAGGTCAGACTACATTTGTCGAATGCCTAGCGGACGACCGGCGACAGTGGATACCTAAAGGCGCTGCCTACGTGGACTAACTATAGTTTAAAAAAAATTAGACTGGGTCCAACGATGGACGGTAATTTTTCTCGTGATTCGGTCGGAAATTTTTCGTTTGAATTTAGATTTGGATAAAGAATTTAAAATTAGGTTCATGAATTTTTAATGGAGATTGATTTAGGGTCCCTATCTCCGAACTTATCCCAAATATTTTTTTATATATTTTTAAATATTTTATATATATATATATAATATAGTTTTTTTATAGAATATAAATTAAAAGTATAATATAAAAAAAGGTTTGAGGATCGAGTATAAAGTCGAGTTTCATGAATCGGATCAAAAAATAAATTAGGGATGGAAAATAGGTCGGAGATCGGATTGGGTGTGGGGATTTGATCCCCACGGGAATTAGATCGGAGAATCCCCAATAAAAAAAATGGGGATCGGGTTGGGTTCGGAGATTATTTTTCTTATTGGGTTCGGAGATAGAAATGGATCCCCCGTCCTCGACCCGTCTCGTTGCCATCCCTACGTCGGTCAGACGAATAAATTAGTAAATTAGTCATATTAATGGTCAGACTATAAGTATTGGTCCTTACAAATTCAGAACCAGTAAAAATTAGTTACCGCTCTAATGTAAAAGTTAGTAGATCAGTAAAAAAACAATTGAGAATTGGTCTCACTTGGTAGTTTTTTATATATAGTTTAATTATTTATGCATTTCATATTTTTTTAACATAATATGTATAAATGATTCAATTAGTTCAAACCATTGATCAAACTGTTAAACTGTTTTGACGATCAATTTGATTCGATTTTTAAAACTATGAGCTCAACCTTGTTAAAATAGTAGATATCACAATTTTAATAATGTTTTCATATTACTTACAACACTCAAGTTGATATGATCACGTCAGGCCACTTGGTAGCCACCTGATAATTCATCTCTCCCACAAGGGTTCCGAGGTTACCCTGGAGCGCTTTGGATTAATTGAACGATCCAACAGATCAATATGTGTCCTTTCAGTGCAATTCGTCCTTACTCATACACTTCAGAAAAAAAATTTAGAAATTTTTTGAAACTTTCCAAGAAATGACAGAATTATCCAAAGAATAATATAACTGAAATGCCCCAAAACCCTAATTATAGAAATTTTGGCCAAATAAGTACTTAATAGGAACATTAATTTAATAAATTATTCTTATGAAGATAAAAGGGAATTAATTAGGGCTAATTAAGAAGAAAATAATAAATATTTTAATTAGGAAAATATTTAGCATTTTGCTAATTAAAATGGAATTTAGGAAAAACTTTTCAAAAAAAATCCTAAATTAGCCTAAAAAGGGAATTAAATATTATTTTATTAAATATTATTATTTTTAAATATCCCAAAATTACTAAAATATTCCAAATACCTTAACCCACCTATTTTTCTTTTTCTCTTTCTCCTTTTTCCTTTTTCTTTCTTCCTTTTCTTTTCTTTTTCTTCTTTTCTTTTTCTTTCTTCTTTCTTCTTTTTTTTTCTTCCTCCTTCCCAATTTGGTCAGTCCAGTTCTTCGACGGCCCAGCATGCCGCGTTTCCAATTCTCCCCTCGTCCTCAGTCCAGTTCCCCTTTTCTTTTCTTTCTTTTCTTACCCAAACCGCTCGGTCCGCGCCCATCTGCTTCTTCCTCCTTCCTTCTTCTTCCTCGTCGACCTGCAACTTCCCTAACACCCAAAACTTTTTCCGCCGACTATATACGATCGACCAACCACTCTCCCCTCTCTTCCCCGTTGATTCGTCGACCATTTCGACCCAACCACTCCTCCCCTCTTCTCGCACGTTCTCCTCTCTCCCTTGGTCACTCACAGGCCATGAACCAAACGTGCGCCAGCTTGCCATCGTCGGCCAGTGCCCTCACCTGCCTGCCTTACTCTCCCATCTTCCCCTTGACCTTACCTCCTCCTTTATCCTATAAATACTCCCTTTACCGGCCTTGGAATTGAGTTTTTGCTTCAAACCCAGAAAAATCACCCCTTTGCACCACCGTCCAATCAGACGCTAGTTTCGTCGCCATCGACCAACGCCGCCGCCCAAGCCTCCCACCAGAGCACTCCCTGTACCACCCTCTAACTGACTACACCTCCCTTTCCCCTTGATTTTCCCTACACGAGCCACCCTGGCCGTGCAAAGTAGCTTCCTTGACCAACCATTCCTTCCACCTCTGCAGCCCTTTGCACCACCATTAACCACCACTTCGGTCGTGATCACTACCTCCTACACCCCCCAAATTACCCTGCAGACTTTCCTCTACCTCCCCCTACTCTTCTTGTCATCTTTCTCCCCCTCCTCCTCTCTTTCTCTCCTTCCTCCACTTTTGGCCACCACAACCCCCACCGTGCACTACCACCCTCATTCTACTCCTCTCCATCTAGGCTATCATAAACACCCCAACTTCCACCCTCTTTCTCCCTTTCTTTTCCCCAACACTCAACTTTCTCTCTTTTCTTCTCTTTTTCTAGCCACTGCCGCTGCCACTGTACATTACCGTTGGTGTCGCCTGTCACCACCAACCCAAAGTAGAACTCTAAACCCTCTCAACCTTTAAACACTATTTATACAAGCTTTATTTATTTTATTTTATTATAATTTCATTAATTCGAATATATTATTATTATTATTATTATTATTACTAATGTTATTATTATTATTGTTATTGAGGGCCGAAGCCCTATTTTGTTTTATTATTATTATTATCATCATCATCATCATCATTATTATTAATAGTGTTATTATTATTTCAAATTAGGTTTGAAACCCTACTTTACTTTATTTTTTATTTATATCATTATTAGTATTATTATCATTATTATTACTATTATTTCATAATTACTATTATTGTTTTGTTAATATTATTATTATTATTATTAATGTTAATAGTATTATTATTAGTATTATTTTGATGAAGGGTTAAAGCCCTTTTTCCACTATTTATTTCGAACCATACTATTATTATTATTATTATTATTATTATCATTATTATTGTTATTTTTATTATTGTTAGTATTTTTATTATCGTTATTATTATTTTTAGTATCATTATTATTATTAGGGTAAAATCTTTAAATCTTATATTATCATCTTTTACAATATGACTATTATTACTTTTATCCTTTAGGAAAATTAGTATGTAGTTAGTGTTATTATTATCATATTATTATTTTATCTAAAACCCTAATCTTAGAATAAATTAGGAAATAATAGTATTTTTAGTAGGCGGGAATCTAATCTTTAGTTTTTCCCTCTTATAGGTGAGACCAGTCAAAGCTCTAAGGAGGCGTAGGAGCGTGCTCCAAGACCAGTGTCGTATTCGGTAAGGGTGTAGTTAAGGCCTTATGTATATCATGTGTTTTGTATGTCTTGTATACAATGTGTCATGATATGTAATGTACCTTATGTGTATTGTATAAATATGCTAAGTATGGTGCGGCTTGGAGTTGAGGTACGTTCATGTGTTATATTATGACTTATCTAAAATCTATTTATGTTGTGATGATGATGTGATATGATATGATCCTGTAAGATATGCATGGGAGGATGTTTAATATGGCCTTGTGGGGGAAAGATGAAAAAGGAATAATGGGAGTCTAGGGTTTGCATGGGAGAATCTAGGGTTGCATGGGATGTATAAAGTCTGCATGGGGGAAGGATTTTACATATGGAAAGATGATTTGGGATTTAAGGAAGGTAATGGAAGCGTTGTTTGGGTGTTTAAACACTTTGGATGAAAAATAGTACATGAGACGGTATAAGAGTGTATAGGAAACCGAGCTAGGGTTTGGTGTGGCTATTTAGGGTTTCGTGGTCACACGTGTGCTTGGTGATTAAAGTGTGATGATGATGGTGGAATATATGGGTTGTGATGTGTGGAGTGTTAAAATGATTTGGGCTGTGTGAAGTGGAGTAGGATTGGCCACTTAGGCCTAAATTAGGGTTTCAGAATAAAATCCTAGAGTGAGACGGTGAGTGGACTTGGAAGTGTAAGGTAGTGGGCCTTGACCCACATACATGAGAAATGGGCTCTAGTGTGAGTTAGGGTAAGGAGGAAAGAATTTTGGGCTAATTTAGGAGGTGTATGAGTCTTATGATGTGAGACGGATCCTTTTTGGAGGATGAGCGTAGAGGGAGTTAGTCATGCATGTCTAGGGTTAAAATTTTAAATAAGACACTTAATATATTAATCATGTAAAGTGAGAGATTATTGAGTTGGGTCCAAGTTGATCCACTGGTTAGGAATAGTGGTCAGGAGCTTTATGCCTTGTGTGTGTCCGATCCACTAGTTATAATAGTGGTTAGGAGCTTTATGCCCTATGTGTTATCGGTCCACCAGCTATAATAGCGGGGGATCCTGAGCTCAATAAACCAAACCTGAGTTTGCTAAAACACATAAAAGACACTAAGTACTTACAGTGGAACACCGTGTGAGAAGGAACCAACTGATCCACCTGTAACACCCTGAGTCGATACGACCACGCGTGGGCTACCTTGGAGTGCTTTCGGATTGATCAACTAGCTCCACAGATCAACACGACTCCTTTCAGCACACTTTGTCCTCACTCACGCACTTCCCGAGAAATTTTCTGAAAATTTCTGAAACTTCCCAGGAGATTACCCATCCTAAAATTGCTTCATGGCCAGTACGCTTAACTGTGGAGTTCTTAGGACGGAATCACCAAAAGGAT
Source organism: Tamarix austromongolica (assembly GCA_039764185.1). Taxonomy (NCBI): domain Eukaryota; kingdom Viridiplantae; phylum Streptophyta; class Magnoliopsida; order Caryophyllales; family Tamaricaceae; genus Tamarix; species Tamarix austromongolica. The sequence goes on along the minus strand of CM077814.1, from coordinate 78,016,739 downwards.
GGTATACCATGTTGATATAAGTAGCCAAATCAATCCTTATAACACTCCGCTCAAATTGGGGTTTTACATTCACCCCCACTCAAAGAACACAATGTCCTCGTTGTGCCTCAACCAATGACTGTCTCAATATAGTTCATCCCAAGAATCATCCCACTAGGTGACTGACTGGCTCATCCAAGTTCAGCTCACGGTTGCGGTTTCACTCTGATACCATTTTGTAACACCCCGAGTCAATACGACCACGCGGGGGCTACCTTGGAGTGCTTTCGGATTGATCGACTAGCGCCACAGATCAACACGAGTCCTTTCAGCACGCTTTGTCCTCACTCACGCACTTCCCGAGAAATTTTCAGAAAATTTTCGAAACTTCCCAGGAGGTCACCCATCCTAAAATTGCTCCACGGCCAGCACTCTTAACTTTGGAGTTCTTAGGACGGAATCACCAAAATGATGGTATACCATGTTGATATAAGTAGCCAAATCAATCCTTATAACACTCCGCTCAAATTGGGGTATTACACCACCGGTTAGGAATAATGGTTAGGGTGTTCTACTCTATATGTGACTGATCCACCCGCTATAATAGTGGTTAGGGCATGTTGCCCTATATGTGACCGAGTCATCGGCAAAAATAGTGGGGATTCCTGTACTCGCATGGATTAAATAAAAGGCATGGCGTGAAATGAGTTATGATAAGAGATTAATTAATTTATTAATTTGAACTATAAATGGGATTTTATGTAATTTCATGAATGATCATATGTTATTATGCTATCATATTGGACTATATGCTGTTATATGTTAATTTTAGTGCATGGTTATCTTACTCAGTACATAGCGTACTGATCACCCTTTTATGGGTGTTGCTGGAAGCCCATTTGACCTTGTGCAGGTGGGTGATGTCTATTTTGATGCCTTCGAGGTTCATGAGGCATCAAGTGGGGCTGAGTGCTGGGCTCAGACCTGGGTTGTGGATCAGAGTGACGTGGTCGGACCTTTCGAATTATTTTTTCTATATTATCTTTAGTTTTCTAAAACATAATTGTTATTGTCAGTAAACTCATTTCCTTTTTGTAACTTTGTCTTGAAGCACTACATTATGATCTCGCACTCTAGGTTCTATCTATTAATTAATTAATGCGTATTTGAAGCATTGTTGAAATTTGTCTTATGTTGACTACTACTTTCCTTTTAGCCTTAGCAATTGGTACCAAGACGGTCGAAGTGAATCAGTCTAGTACTAAGTGTGGTGGTAACTTTCCCAAAATTCACATGTTTGAATTTAATTGCTTCAACTTTAAAAAAATAGTAAATTTTGGCGTGTTACAATAACATGTTTATATAAGTAGATATGTCAATTCTTATAACACTCAACTAAATTTTTGATGTATTATATTCATCCCTACTCAAAGAACAAACATCCATGTTACACCTTGACCACTGATTGTCTCAATACAGCTATCCCAAGAATCGTCCTATTAGGCAGCTAACTGATTCATCAAAGTTCACCCCACGATCACGGTTTTTCTTTGATACCATTTGTAAAATTTCGAATCGATACAACCATGTGAGGGCCATTTGGTAGCCATTTGATAGTACCCCAACCCCATAAGGGTTGTGGAGCTACCCTAAAGCACTTTTAGATTGATTGGTCGGTCTTATAGATCAATACAAGTTATTTCAATACACTTTATCCTCACTCACATACTTTCTGGAAAAAAATTCACAAAATTTCTAAGAGGGTCACTCATTCTAAAATTTACTTTATGGAAAGAACATTTAATTTTGGGACAGAATCACCACAAGGATGGTATACCATATTGATATAAGTAGTCATATCAATTCTTATGACACTTTGTTAAATTTTGGAAGTATTACATTACCGTCCGCAATTTTTAAATAAAAAAGTATTGACTACTTCTATTTCAACATCTTCACTATTGAAAACACATACCAAAATGGTCCTTTTGTGTTTATCAAATACTAAAGTAGCCATTTTGGTTAAAAATTAATTAAAATAGCCCCTGTTAATCCTAAAGTAATAGTTTTTTATAACAATTTTTTTTATTTGTTTAAATCAAACACATCCTGTAACATTCCGAGTAGTTAGACTACATAGAGGCCACTTTGGAATGTTTTTGGATACATCGGTTGGTCCCACAAAGCAACAAGAGTCTTTTAACATGCTTTGCTTTCACTCACACGTTTCTTAAGAAATTTTCTAAGATGATCATCCATCCTAAAAATTTCTCTATGGAAAGTACACTTAACTATGAAGTTCTTAGGACGAAATCACCAAAAGGATGGTATACCATGCTACATTGACCCCATTAAAGAACGCAATGTCCTTGTTGTGCCTCAACCACTCATTATCTTATACATTTTATCTCAAGAATTGTCCCGTTAGGTGGCTTACAGGCTCATCCAAGTTTAGCTCACTATAGTAGTTTTGCTTATATCATTTGTAACACCCTGAGTAGATAGGACCATGTAGGGGATACACAGATTTATTGACCGACTCCACATATCAACATGAGTTTTTTTTAGCATGTTTTGTCCTCACTAAAACATTTCCTAAGAAATTTTCAATTTTTTTTTAAAATTTCTTTGGAGGGTCACCCATTCTAGAATTTACTTAATGACAAGCACGCTTAACTGTAGAGTTCTTAGGACGAAATTACCAAAATGATAGTATACTAAGTTGATATATGTAGCCATATCAATCTTTATAATGATCTCCTCAATTTGGAGTATTACACACGATCATCAAGTGTGTTTCATTAAAGGGAAACATAAAAAATAGAAACTTGTAGAAAAATAAGACATTTGATGATCATGTGTGTTCTTAAAAAAACACACACGTAATGGATAGATGTATTTAAGAAGCCCAACTCTCTAAAACTTCCTACAAAATAAAAATAAAAATGAGACACTTGGTATCTGGCATGTTATACGAAACTATGTGGTAAACAATGGCGTGTGATGTATAAATGATGAGGTCAACTCTCTAGAATTTTCTACAAAAAAAAATGAAATGTCTGATGATCAGGCGTGTTATATGAAATAATGGAATATAGCGTCCAAATGATAGGGGTATGGTGTACAAACAATCGTATAAGGTGTGAAAATGATGGGGTATGGTGTGCAAATGATGGAAAATGGTGTGTAAATGATGGATATGGTGTTTAAATAACAAGTTATGGTGTATAGATGATTGAGTATGGTGTTCAAATCACATGTTATAGCATATAAATAATGGGATATGGTGTAAAAAGGATGTTGTATGGTGTACAGATGATGAGTTATGGTGTTTTAATGATAGGGTATGGCGTACAAATAATGGGGATATGGTGTACAAATGATGGGGTATGGTTTTTAAATGACAGAGTATGGTGTATATATGATGGGGTATGGTGTTTAAATAATAGAGTTTTGTATATTGATGATGAAATGTGGTATTTAAATAATAGGGTATGGTGTATAAATGATTGGGTATAGTATACAAATGATAGAGTACGGTGTTTAAATAATTTGAGTATGGTATACAAATGAAGGGTTGTAGTAACCCATTTGTAGAAACTTTAATTTAGATATCCTAAATTAAAATTTAATTATTATGTATAATTAATTATAGAAATTATTTTAGGGTTGATGTTCCATTATTATGTGTATTATTATTTTGTGCTAATAATATAGACTAATATATTATAATTTTGAGAAATATTAATAAGGTAGAATTTTTTTATTTAATAATCTCTTAAATTTAATTATCATTATTTATTTATTTTGTCTAAACCTAAACATCTAATCTTACCCTAACCCCCTCTTGTGTGACACACTCTCCCCCCAACTCTGCTATCACCCAATATACCCCAACCTTGTTACAACCCAACGAAGCCTAGTCCTCTAACCAAACTAACACCAAACACCCTTAGTCAAGTTTCAATTAAACCTACCTACAAGCCCATGTAGTATGGCGTCCTCCCTTCATCATGCCTTGTGCTTCTATCCAAACAGACCTTGCCCTCAACTTGCCCCTCCTAAACACACCTCTCACAACCCTACCCCTACTTTCTACCCAACAACGCATGCGGCCCTGCCTTCCTTACATGTTTCCTGTCGCTCATAACCCTAACCCCTCCTTCATTTTTCTTATGGCCGTCTTCAACCCCAGATCCCTCTTCCCTCCTTCATTCTTATCTACCGACCTAACTTTTTTAACCGGTTCTTCTTCTTTTTCTTCTTCGTCTCCTTCTTCTCGAGCAACCCATCCTATATATTTGAAGCACCCCTACCACCTGGTTCATTTTCTTTTCCTTGGCCCCATGGATTTGATCTTCCTCATGCACCAACCTACCACTACATGAGTTATCCTTTCAACCATGCCATCTTATCTTCTACACTACATCAAGCCATCCTATTGCCTGAATTTTCTTTTCCTTCTTTTCTCGCGTGATCATCCCTTTAAGACCATGCTCTTCTTCCTTTATTTTCATCTCCAGCCTCCATTTCCAATGCAATTCCCCATCATATTGGTTTCTCTAATTGTCTTCAAGCCTTGGTTCTCCTCCCTTGTCCTACATTTGTGTTGCCTGTAGCCACCACCACCACACTTATTTTGGTTTCGCCAACCACCATCGACCGAGCTACATTCCCACACCATTCTTCCCCCTTTGCACATTAAACCACCACCTTCGCCCTACTACTTGTCTCTCCACCACCTCGATCAGGTTCCCCCCATTGAGCTTCTTTACTCGAGCATCAACTAGTAACAACCCCAACATCACCACAATTGAGCACCATCGCAACTCTACTATCCTCCCATCTTATTAAGCAATGCCCAGTGCATCGTTCAGCTGCAACCTTGTGCCTCCCTCCTGTAGCGTGTTGGTCCTAGGAAACAACCATCATGACTACCCTACTCGAGCCCTATCAGGAGTAACTTCTGTCCTTTGCATGAATTGGACAGGAGCCTTCACCATTTGTTAACCTTTATGCGTGAGTCGGTGCTTGTTGTGACATACATCCGCAACCTTTACCTTTGATTTCTTTGGTTATTATTCCTTGGTTCCTGATGAGTTTATATTTTGACACATTTTATACCCTTATAATCTTAGTTTTTGGTAGTTTATTTAACTAATATAAGGGAATAATTATTATTTTATGCTTAAGTGGTAAAAATTGCATAAATTTTATTATTTGAGCTAAAATGATATAAATTAAGTAAATTTAGAATAAAATATTATTTATTAATATTTATTGAATTTTATTTTGCAGGTTTTGTTTTTAAACAAAAGAAAATTAAAAAAAAAGGAAATAAGACCTTTGGACCAACGGCCAAAGACCGAAGGCCCAAAGGCCTGAAACACAAAACGACGCCGAAACAAGAACGAAAGAACGAACGCGGCACAAGAAAAAAAAACAGCCGCTCGGAAGGGAGCAAGAAAAGTCAGCCGTAGGGCTGACATGGCAAAAGAAACAAAAATTATAAAAAGAGACGGGACGGACGTGACGCGGAGCAGAGGGTAGAAGGCAGTGGGCGGTAGAGCCGAGAGAAGGCAGAGCCTTCTTAGGCTCGGAAGTGAGACACAGGCTCGGGAGAGGCAGTCTCTGCCGTTAGGCAGAGAACAGGGCGCGCGGCACGAGAGCCTTCAAGGCTCGACGCTGAGGAGCGACGCGGCACGAAAACCGAGGAAACGAGGCGCAGCACAACAGTACATCAGCCTATCAGCCGCCGGCCGAGAAAAGAAAAAAAGAAAAGAATTTTTACACGGAAATCAAGACACCGAAGGAAGAAAAATTAGAGGAAGAATTTAATATCCGGTAGAATTTATTTCAGATAAAATTAATTTTTATCTGAATAAATTTTTGATCTTTAATTCAAAATTAATTCCGGTTATTTCTTTCTCTTATTTTTAATTTATATTTTAGATATATATTTCTGTGTAATTAATTCTTTAATTATGAGTGGCTGATTATTTATTGTTAGGGAATAAATTGAAACCCTAGATTATGATTTGAATTATAATTTTATTTTCTTTGTTTCGTGAGATTGTTTCTTGACTCTATATTAATTGCTATCGTTTATATATATAATTCTGTCAAGTATAGTTTATTTGGTGCATGCCTTGTTCTGGTACCTCATAAGTGACAGTATGTAGGATTAATTGCTTGCTAGGTGGCCATCTAAATATACTAGAATTTATATGTATAAATTGCAGCTAGGTTAGATAACAATTCACCTAATCGTTTTGTGATTCTAACCGAAGTGGTAAAACGTTTCGATACGTGCGGGTCAAGGAAAGGAAATACAGCTAGACATGCTTTTTGTACTAGTATGGGTACTTAGATTGACAGCCTTCCACTTACACTTAATGCATTAAATCTAGTTAAATATAGGAGCCGCTTGTTGCTACTATACTGCTAGTATTTAATAGGGTTAATATTGGCGTTTTGTCGTATTAATTTAATTAAGGGAAGTAATATAAGGTGTATAGACCTGCTTTTGGTGTGCAACTTGGTCGATCTCTTTTTCACGATTAAAAGATGACTTAGAAATAAATATTATATTTTCAACCTAATCTAGTGGTGGATTTTTATTTCCCTAACATATTTCTCATATCTGCTAGTTTCCTATTATTTTCCATTATTTTCATTATTATTTTATTTTATTTTATTTACTCCTTTTATCATTATTTTGATAAACCCCATTAGTATTTTTCTTATTTATTTATTTTAGGTTATTTAGTGTTTTTATTTTATTTATAGTTTAAGCTAGTTAGATAGAGGTGAGCCCTCTCAATCCCCGGTCTAGAACGATACCCTTATTTACCAGTGCTACAATTGACAACAAGAGGGTTTAAATTGCGTGCCGGCTACGGTCGCACCAGTTCCTTTTTATTTTTAATTTTATCTCGTGGTATATATACTTATATATGTGTGTTACTGGGTGTGGTTTAATTAGGTGAATTTTGATGTAGCCTTAAAAGAGGCATTTTGTGGTACATTTTGTGTATCTTAAAGGTAAATCCAACTACTCTATAAACATAAAATTTGGGTATAAATATGATAGGTTTATTTTTTTAGAATAGAATCATGTTTTTTTTATAATTTTTTTTCCATTTTTGTCACAAAAAAATAAATATTGCCTTTTTATATGAAATTTTATGATTAATAAAATAATTTATGTTAGCATGTTAGAAATTAATTATCATATATGCTTTGGTAGTATTTGAAATATCAAGATGTATGACTGTGCCAATATATAAGTTATTGCTATAAATATTGTGCATGTATAGGGTTAGTGTTTGAAATAGAATTTTTGCCTTGCCATGTTCTTGACATGCTAATGAATTTAATACATCCCTTGTGCATATTAGATAGATTTTGATATAAAATATGTTAGTTTTTTTAGTATGATTATGATTAGTTTTAGACAATTTCTTATAGCATGCTCTAGGGGTAGAAAGATAAATTTTCGTGTACCATGATTCATGTCTAGTATAAAAGGATTGCTTTGCATAATTGTACTAAAGGTTTCCTTTCATAAGCCTCTATCTATTCAGTGGGCAGTAGCCTTTGAACTCCGAAGCTAGTAGATCAAAATAAAATCCTAGGGCTATCCTATGTCTATTTGGGTATTTCAATTTTAGTTATATTTGAACATTGTGTCCTCCTATTCTTTGTCTCTTTTGAGTTTTGTAATTACTAGTATTGCCTTTATATAGCACAATACTAATCTTTTATCTTCTCTATCATGTTACTTATAATAATGCTATTAATTATAAGTAGAGTAATTATTTTAGCCTTAGCACTTGATATGAGAATGGCAAAGGAAATCAATTGACTAGTCCTAAATAGACTAAGGTGTTACAAAACCGATCAATTAGTCCTTAGAATAGTCAACTAGCTAGTCCAAACTGATTGAATATTTCTAGGAAAGTCTAGGCTTTAATTAAGCTAAACCAGTTGATTTGTTAGCCCAAACCGATTAATTGATTTAGCAAGAGTGTTTTGTTTTGCTCTTTTTTGACTTGTTATGCTTTGATATTTTGTAAAATGTTATAATATGATCCTTTAATGATTAAAACACATATCTCAGTATGAATTAACTAACATGTTAGATGGATTAAAGGGATCATATTTTATGATATTTTATTTAGTACCTTTGGAATACTTTAATGAGTAAAATTAGAATGAGTATGCTATAATGCTACTTTTTAATGAGACAATCTATATTTTGGCATAATGAGATTATCTTTATGGGTTGATTTTAACTTGGTTAGTCACTAATTAAAATACCTCCACATGATTAGAGGTTAATAATAGTTATGCTGTAATGAGTACGTGGTTGTATTATTTGAATATTGTGTCTATTATAAAAAATAATAGACTAAATAATTTAAAGTGGAAGATAATCAAGTTATATAACCGAGGTCTGAAAATAAATGCTTGCAGCTTTAATTTCACGACTAAAAAATTCCATGGTCGGTTAGCTGTCAATCGTAGGAGTGATCGCCGACATTTTGCTCCTTGCTCCCCGCCTCCCCGTCGCTGAACGCTGATTGCTGAGAGCACTCTTGCTTTAGCAAGTTTTAGTCTTCTTTTAGTCTGTCTTATCTAGAAAAAGAAGATATCTTTAATTTTTATGATTAAAAATTCCACAATTAGCAGTTACCTGATTGAACTTTTACTAATATGAAAAATGGCTACCTTGTTGGTCTTTGCTGCTCCTCCTAAGCTTTTTTTTTTCGCTGTAACTTTTTGTCTCAAAATAATAGTCTTATTAAAAGAAATAAAGTTTAGTTTTTAATTTTATCATAACTTGGGACCTTTTTTCTTCTGTATATTCATTACTATACTATTTTTTTTAAGAAGAGACGTGATTATACTATTATAATTAAATTTATTAGCTTCTAAAATTTGTGTAAATTATTGCTCTCTACGTTTTATAGTATTATAGTATAATGCCTTTATGTAGTTTGAGATAAATTTTGATTCTTAAATTCTTTAAAAATATAATTATTATACAATTTATATTTAAATGTATCTTCATATTATTATTATTTTATAATATTTATAAATATATATTAAAAGATATACTATAATCAATTCCGTCTTTCTTACTTTCTTTTTTAATCTATCGAACTTGAGTGTGTTGTTGGAGCCTTTCAGGTTCATGTGCCTGTGTGAGTTGAGCTTTTCTGAAACTATTTTGTTTGCAACTGATCAAAAAAAGAATTTTGGTTTTCAAATTAGTAATTTTTAATTTAAAAATTTTAATCGAGATATTAACTTTAATGAATTTACATTATAAACATAGTAAAATATCAGACTATACATATAGCTGTTAATTACAGTCCGAGATTGGTCAATCATAAAATTTAAAAAAAAAAATTCCTGTCGGTTCCTAGCTCTTGAGTTAATTACCGTCCTCCTTGAACTTAAATTGTTGCAGCCAAGAGTTACTTAGCTGTTAGGTAATCAAACACCATGTACCAACATGATCGGTATCATTAATTAATTAATTAATTAATAATTTTAAGACAACTAAGCTCAAGAAAGCGACATTACAGAGAGACTGAAGCTCTAAGTCGAGATCTAATACTATCAGCAGCAGCGGCACACCAAAATGCAAAAAGAAATCACACGATACGCGGAGAAATCCTTACAGATCATCGCGACACCATACTGAAATGCGTGGACCGTAAACTTCAATGGATATAAGTACACGAGAATTTATTTTTAAAGTCGTATTTATATAAATAGATCTACGGTGCGTGGGTCGAGTTGATATTAAAATTTCTTTAGTATAAGATATTTTATGTTCCGATACAAAAAAACACACACACACACACATATATATCTACTTTGGTTGTGTGCTCTTAAAAATGAGGAACAGAAGGATATATATCTACTTTTTATATACTTTGGTTCATATATGTCTATGATATTTGTAATAATTTAATACTACTCTCATTGTATTTGAAAACTTGTCACTTTTTATATATATATATTGCCTAAAAATATCATCACTCTAAAATGATTAAAGACCAAAATTTATTTTACCTTTTGTATTTTTAGAACTCAATAACTTAGTTATATACTTATATTCTCCTTATTTGAGGAGGAAGAAGAAGAAGAAGAAGAACGGCAACGGAATATTATTATTTTTGTCATATTACAATAGCTGAAAACTCATTCATTTCATCTTTTATCCAAACCGATTATTTACCAAAAAATCTATCCTCGTTTACATGTGCTACGAGACAATAGATGATTTGTCGTAACATAGTATATAGTTTTCCTATTGTTTTTATTCATTTGTTGCCATTCCGCCGAGGTAATAATGAAAATAAAGGCATGAACTTCACTTAAAGTAAAAGCTTATAAAAGAATGTACGTGTTTCTGCGCTAATATGTGTACCACCTTATAAAAAGATTGACATTGTGATGGTTTTTGTTGACTTACATGGTTTGTGATTGTGAACATATACGTTTGGTGCCATTATACATTATAAGTGTATGGCCTTATAGCCTTTGCCTTGTTAAACACACTAAATAGATGCACTCAATGAGCGAGTGAGAGGAAAAAAGATTGAAACATGTAATAGAATTTGCAAACTAATAAATGAATTGATCCTAATCGTCTACGGTTCACGCTCGATTTGTTTAAAATTTTCAGAGCTTGAGTTTGGTTCAAGCTTAACTCAAGCCCTTCATAGAAGGTTCAACTTCGACTTATATATGACTTATAATAAAATAAAATAAGTCAACTTATTTATATTTAAGCTTAAATTAGCATGTTTATAGGATATGTTTAATTATTCAACTTGTTTATTAAATATTTCTCGATCAAACCTATTTAATTTGTTTAAAAATAACTCGATTACAAGCTCAATTATTATAATTCATCTAAATGTTTGATTAATATTTATGATTAGATTTTAAACATATGAGCTTTATTTAATTAGATCCTAAAGTAGATAGTATCTTACTACAAAAAGATATTAATGATTGTACAATAAATCTATAAATAAAACCGATCATAAATTTAAATAAAAAAGTCAACCTCAAACCAACTCTTAAATAGATAAGCTAACTATCATCAGTTTCAGCTCAATTTATTTACTAAACAAATTTTAAAATAACGCTCAAGCTCAAACCATTTGGTTAAATAAATTAGTTGACTTTGAGTACATCCACTCCGTTCATTTACGACACACACACCCATAGACTTGTAGATACCAGGATTACTATTTTGGTGAGTGTGAAGCGAGATCGAGATCGAGACGACACATTAATATTTGCGACAGCGTGAGCTACGCGCCGGAAAAGGACCAAACAGCTAAAACAGAGACGAGATTGAGATTTATTAGAGAGAGACTCGACGTGAGAGACACATGCAGATGCAATTCGGTAGACATTGGGTAGTAAACAGGGTCCACAATCGGAAATCAGTTAGAAAGAACAAGCCATGTGACTCCCCCTCGTTTGTCTAATATCTGCGCAGATTCATAGCAGGCACACCGCCCAAGACTGACTTTTCCTCGCTTAATTATTTACCTAAAAAGATTATCCAAATAATCAAGTAGTCCCTATTTAAAAATGATCAAAGTCTAAAGAAAAGAAAGAAATAGGAAAAAATTAATTAGAACTTCTCCCTCTATCAAGTATAAAGCGACATTTATTTATAAGTTAAATTGCTTAAATAATACTGATGGTTGATGATGCTAAGAGTGTAGTCGCTTGTATTTAAAGTTGGGCGTACGATGAATTGTCGTACTAAACCAATGAAAGAGGTGCGTGCGCCCCGCAATCAATATATCCAATAGAGAGGCGCCACCGTGTGCAGCTGAGCCTGCCGTCTTCCTTCAATCTTTCCCTAAATTACGGTAGGATTGTGACCCGTAAATAGTGCCAAATTTACGTCACTAAGATCATGGCTGCGTCCAACGCAATGTAAAGGACAAAACATTTTGTTTGAGACAAAAACCAACCAGTACTCCCAGATATTTTTCACAAGCATCTTTGCAGGTAATAAATTTTAAAAAATTGGCACCTAAATTTATAAATATATATTTAAATTAATTGTATTCTTTTGATTAAGATTCTAACTCCATTTATAATTACCAATAAAAATAGGGAAACAAATAGATAAAAAAAAATCATATAATACTTTATACTTTAACGAAAGACCTTAAATAAATTTAAGAAAAACTATGGAATCTCCATTATAAAATGGAATGGAGGGAATAGCTAATAGTAAATTGCATTAGAAACCAGTAGTAGATAATTGATCGTATGAGCTAATTTGACTAAATGATAGAAAAAATCAACATCAACGACTTTCTCAATCCGACCATAAAAGCCAAGTTCCCAAGTATAACTGAACTTCCAACTCGATACCCAGATCCCACTACTTTCAAAATCATTCTCGACGACAACAACGTGATATCGAGTGTAAAAATTCAGAGCTGTAAGAATCTGGCAACAAATGCAAAAAACGAGATAGAGTTGGAACAAAAACAATGATGGTACTAGTCATACTCCAGTTCATCTGGGGTTATAGGCCTTTTAAGAGGAATGACAGATTTTTTCTCAACGTCTTGCGATAAAGTTTTCCTCATATCTGCAAGAAGTGCACAAATTACGAAAATTTGTTAATCCTAGGTTAAAGAAGTCAAGACAGCAACGGTCAGGCTTCAAGTCATTACCTAAACCTTCTTCCTCCCCATAATAGTATCGCAGCACTCGTCTGAACACCACGTAACCAAGCTGACAAACAAAGAATGTGGGGGGGGGGGACAAAACAAAAGAGATGTAAGATTAACGACTCCAATGGAGATTACCAAATGGACAACAGATAAACCATCTGTGAAAAATGTCAGTTAATACGCTTAAGCCCTGGTTGATACTCCAAAATATGAGCTTTTAGCATCATCTAGTTTAAAACTACCACAGCCAGATTACCAAATATCGCAGAAAAACTTCAGGAAAGCTGAATCTCCAAATGAGTCGCATAAACACAACCCGATAAGCAGGATCCCTGTGCCTACGAATAAATTCTGTAGGCCTTCCTAAATTAGAAAAAATGCAAATACAAGAATTGAGTCAAAGAAGCGTCCTTATGTTAGCAGAGTGATTGCTGCCTCAACCGCCAATGACATTGAATTATTGCTAAAGGGCAGCCGTCAGACAAAGCATACTGCGTGACCAGAAATACACACACACACACACACACAAACCAAGCTAGAGGAATAGGGATTTAATTTTTATTTTACATTGATATATAACAGCTGCAAAAAGAAGGGCACACCACACACCTTTCTCGTGGACAAAAAGATGAAATCATCATGAAAAAACACAGGACAGAGGGATCCATGAGAATCACTACCTTTTCATACAACTTGATGGCCGGTATGTTTGATGCTCTCACAAAAAGATCCACAAAGAAAGCTTTATCACTGAAGCACAGACCTAGTTAGCCTCTAAGAGAAATATAAAACAGATACTCTGTAAATGAGCATGCAAAGAATCATAAATTATCAAAGGAAGTTTTTCTAAGAATAAAGAGAAATTTGCTAATAAAATTCCATAAGGAAGAGCAGAATATCCTAAGGTATAATCTTTTAACACACAAAAGGTGCACAACTTCCAAATTTTATTATAAGATTATTGTAATCAAGCAGAAATATATTGAAGACTCAAAGAGAATGCCACAAAAGGTGCAGTCCTCTACCTTCACAAGCCATATCATGACAAGCTTTGCTAGCAGTTGCAGTGAATTAATCAAACATCTGTTGCGCTAGAACAAATGGAAAGTATGACCCCTCACGGACAGCATGCATAAGTGAACGGAACCTAAGGAGATGAATATATGATTTAAAATTAGATACATATATTTCTGGTTGTCTCACTCCAGCTCCATGCTACTGAATTTGCGAAAAGAGAGAAGGGAAAGCACACACACACACACTCTATAGCTTCTGAGATAAGTCAATGGGAGGAAAAAAGGAGTCACTTTAAAGAATAGAAGAGGAATCAGTGGCAGATTTCTTTGACACTTTGCAGCAAGACAGAAAATGCATCCATACACCATTTTCCAATCTTAATTCCCCAGACGAATTTCATATCAGCTATATATAGCTTATACTTAGCTGACGGAAGCTAAAGCTTTCTGCAAAACCTGAACTTATTTCACATAAGAGTAAGCATGGCCAGGAAATCACTTAGAACACAATTGAATGCAATGAAATGAACACGTTACTTTGGCTGAGTGAAATAATAGAAAAGATCTTGTAATATTGATGGGATTAGATCTGTTGTAGATAAACTGATGGAGAGCTGTGAAGACAGGTGTAGGCATACCAACATAGTGCTGACCACTGGATGCCAAAATACAAACATATATAATGGCCAAAGAGGAGGATAAGAAAGATGAAAAATTGCTTTGGATATTTGACTTACAAAATAAAGAAGTGGAAGAATGTATCCATTTTACTGACCTTATTCATTTAATATTGACACTTAGTTAAGTTACCAGCAAAGTTAGCAAACAATTATTAGCCAAACATGGTAACTGGTAGATATGGGTCAATTACATATATTCTATTCCGATATTAGAACATTAGGGTCCATTGAATAAGTAATAGGCAAACCCAGCAAGTAAAAAACATACTGATTCTACCAGGAAATCCCACTCATTTAGACTAAGCTATCAAACAGACTGATTGATTAAAGAAATATAAACTACGGAGACCTCAATTAGGCATTTCTGACTATTTGCCATCTGCAGATACCAATCAAATAAGCCATTGCACTGATTGATTAAAGCAATAAAAACTATTGCAGTCTACAGATGGCGCTTAAATAGGCTCAGAGAATGCTGGGAAGCTGCTTAAGGGTAATGATCCGATAAACTGTTGAAGGTTAATGATCTAAAAAATACAACAGCAACCAACAACATCAAGTAAGCATCCTGCCACTCCTAAGGTTTGGGAAGAGGTCAAGATGTAAAGTGCTCTCCCCAATCAAATGAGACTTGTACAGAGGATATTTCCGAACAATCCACAGATTTTCTGTCCAAGTTGTATGTTTCGGGATGGGATCAGCGCTAATTCCTACTAATTATATTCACATGCTTCAAAAGTTCCAAAAATAGACTGAAATGAGTAAACCTTTTTGGCATAGAGCTAGACGCAAAGCAGTGGAAAGATCCGTATTAGACATGTTTAACAAAAATGGTTTTCATGGGAAACGACGAGACCTTCAATAGGACCAAGGGTAGAAAAGTGATCCTCTCCATCAGTCAACCACAGCTTTCTGTCAAGGAATAAACCTCCAATCCCCTTCCTCCTCTTCCCCAATCCCACCCCCCAACAACCCTGTCCATGCTTATGCAACAAAGAAGAGGGACAAACAATAACTGAAACACCTGCATCCACTAATGGAAAAGTGATCCTCTCCATCAGTCAACCACAGCTTTCTGTCAAGGAATAAACCCCCAATCCCCTCCTTCCTCTTCCCAAGCCCATCCCCCAACAAGCCCGTCCATGCATATAAAATAAAGAAGAGGGACAAACAATAATGGAAACACCTGCATCTAAAAGGATAGGCATACTACATGAAGATGTAACCAATTGATTATAGGTAATTTATAAGAAGAGTTTTACCCAGTCGACTGCATTCCAGGGAAGAGTAGAAAGGGCAATGTGCAAAACAGCCAATTTAAGAAATAGAATGAAAGATAGCTCAATAACCCCTAAGAACACTTACATCTTGTCACTGATATCTTCCAAAAGATGCATCAGTTTTTTAGCCAATTGTTGCCGACGATATTCAGGGGCAACTGTCAATGAAGTTACATGACCATGCCAGGATTCTCCTTGACCCTCAACTTTTCCCATAACTAAGAAAACAGAAACAAAGATGCAAACTCCATGAATTGTGCTAGATTCATAGTCATAGCACATGGAAACATTTAAAAAATAATGCTGATGAATATTTCCACTCACCGGTGCAAACTAGCAAGTGTTCATGTCATCAATTAAAGTTCCAACACTATCCAATGTAGAAGCCAGCAACACTCCCCTTTTGAAAAATAAAGCTGATGAATAATTCCACTCACAGGTGCAAACTAGCAAGTACTCATCTCATCAATTAAAGTTCCAACACTATCCAATGCAGAAGCCAGTAACACTCCCTTATTGTACATAGCATGATATTGAGCTCAAGCTATGAATCAGTTGGCAACTTCTTCACTTTGTTGAGATTCCTAATGTTTAAAATAAGGTATTGGCGTGTCCATTGTGCAGATCCAGTTATATTTCCATGAGTGTTGATGCTCCAAACTATATTATTGTAATAAAATTTATGAGAAAATTCCAGGTTCAATAATATATATGCATATATATTTAGACAAATGAAATCAACAATTAAATAAATATTAGAAAAAAAAGAGAGAGAGTTCAAGTATAGTTTTCATCATAAGAAGCACAAATTAATTAAAACTGCATATATATATATATATACCACAAGTGTATAAATTAATTTGCAAAACTGCCAACCAAGAAAATACAGAATAGTTTCAACTTTTATCATACCCTTCCCCACCCCACCAAATAATAGTAATAATAACTTTAGTGAGAAGATGCTATGCGCCACTTTATGCTGAAGAATGTACAAGACTTCTAACTTAAATAAACACATAAAAGCCTGTATTTTACAGAAAAGGTGCCGTGTGACACTATCTAGAGCATCGATGAATGTTAAACATGCATAGTAAAATTATTATAACAACCCATTATCACTACCAACCTAAGTAGGAAATCCACAAGGTGAGATGCCTTGCAATTTTACTAGGGTTGAAAATAAGCAGAGCCGAATCCATCGGCTCGAGAAGTTCTTGATGCCTAGAGCTTGGCTTAACCTCGAATTGAGCCACCCTAATGATTATCAAACACAATTCATGTAAAGCTTGTAAACGGCTCCACTTGACACTTTTAACTAGAAAGAGCGATCCAGGTGGGTTAGTTTTAGGCTTATTTGTTTATTTGGCTCATTAATTAAGCTTATTGACAAACCATATGACTCACATGATAACTACTCATTCGTAGGTTTGTTTGATAATGGCTTGATTATAGGTTTGATAAAATGCAATGTTAATACAAAATCTACAAGAAAAAAAGCTGCTGTCACAGTCAACTCATAAACAAACAAACCAAACCAAAACCACCATGGCTCAATCATAGCTCATTTACAATATGAGCCAAATATTAAAGCTAGGATCATTTATTAATGAAAGAGAAGCCGTGTCAAGCCTACTTTGTTTTCCCTATCAACACATATGATCCTTCACCAAAAAGTTTAATAGTTGTTTCAAACTTAAGCACTCATGGTAAATGAGACATGCAACACCCAAATGTTATCATTGCGGGTGGGATATATTTTATAATGACATCATTGACAATAAGAATCTCAATGAACTCATGCAACACACGCCTCAATGAACTCATGCATGCAACTGATAAGAATCTCAATCTTAAGGCAATAAGTTCCTAGCAAATGATTTGCAAGCATATGAAAGCACTTCGGTTGGAAACAACAAAATTTCTTCAAATAAAATTAAATACCCAACCATATGATCTAGACTAATATTATAAACGAGCTTCTCATACCATTATTTATACTGCAGAATAAACAAAAACTCAAAGTTAATGCTCAAAAAAGTTAAGTGATAAAATTTTCAATACAGGATATGTAAGCCGTGTCTAATTGTCTATATTATTCAAATAGCTATATGAGTAACATCATATATTGTCAATTTTTCCCACTACTCGGATCACTTAGAAAAAGCCATGGTAAATAGAAAGATAGTAACATACTGTAACCCATAACTCGATTGCCAGGGGCTTCAGCAACATGGAAATAATCTGGCCACCGAGCCAAGTACGTCATGTAGAATGACACATTGAACTACTCCAAAATGAAACCAAAGGAAAAAGATAAGTCAAAAACTGAATCGGCAAAGATGCTGCAAAGCACAGAAATAATAACAAATTGCTTACTGTTTCGGTCAGATGATCCAAGTCGACAGAAGCAAAATGAAGAAGGTCATTGCAGCAGAACCTGTGAATAGTAGTCATATCTTGTTGTCTTCTGTGAGATCTACCACATCAAAGGCATGCCATGTTAATAGATAAAGTTTTCAGAACCACCTTAGTTAATTACTTCTAAAATACCCATAAGTTTGGTTATAGAGTTGAATCAGCCTCTGTGAGAAAAGCCACATGTATGTTCATACCTTACGGCGAAAGTCGAAACATCATTTTTCATCATTCCATTAGTTTAATTTGAAATAAATACAATTTCCTTAGTTTATATCTGTTTCCCCCTCCCAATACATTTAAAAGAAATCTATAATCAACATAATGTGAAATCATTAGGGGTGTAAATTAGTTATAATCATAACAAATGGTTGAGACTAATATGTCAGGGTACATTATGTTCCAAGATCGAATGCCCTCTCATGCCGTAATTTCATAAACAATCCACTAGAAGTTTACAAGCTAGTAGTGGTGAGGCTACATATATCTAAACCTCCACATTGTCATGCAAAGATTCATTGTAGTTTATTACTCAAAAAATGGAAATAAGTTGTGTCTTTTGTATTATGATGGGAAACAATCACAACAATAGAATTAAGAGGGTAAATTATAGAATTAAGAGGGTAAATTACGAATAAACAGAAGCCAATAGTGCTTTGTGTAGCTTACAGCCAAGATAGCCCAAATTTTTTGATGGTTTTTGTACATGAGAAAATCAGAGATGATTCCAGAGGCAAAAACTTTAATATATTTTATAATGCCAAGATTTGGGTATATATGTGTCTGTATATATGTGCATAATTGAAACTATTATTCCTTTGAAGCTAGACCAAAAGTCTTTAGGTATTGCACATAGTCGTTTAAATCTCAATTTGAATCCTATGATTCTACAATTTGATGACCCAAAAAACTATTAAATGATCTATATCTTAATTAGGACATTAAAGCAGTAGAATTACACCATGATCATATCCAAGTAGGTTAAGTAGAATCTTATAATTCTACAAGATGCCTATAAATTTTATCTATTTTCCCTAAAAGAGTCGATACCAAGTCTCAACTCCATAACCATCAACTCCAACTACATCCCAATCCCAAGTCTCAAAAAGAGTCAACACAAAAGATTTTCAAGAGAGAAACCACTAAGATAATGAAACTAATTCTTATAATTAGGTGTAGATGAAGTATTGATTATATGTTGAAGCAAAACACAGATATCTAAACACTATCCAAATGATAAAAATTGTATATTAAAGTTTAATGTCATATTAGGTTAGTATTTTTATTTGATTCATAATCATTCTAGTTATTAATCCAATTCATGTGCATGCATGTAAAGCATTTTTTTTTTGTCTTGAATCACTAGGAGGAAAAAATCTAAAAAAGAATGTTTCCTTTGGTCTTAATTATCTTGAACAATGAAAAAGAATGTTTCCTTTGGCCTTATTCATTTTTAATAAGTTTTCTAACTCTATTTAGAACACAGTAAGATTACTTTTCTATGTCCATAATTAAGGCTGTGACTCTATGATGAATGGTTGATTTTGTTGGTTTCTATCATATCATCTAATTTTCACTTCTCTTTTCACGCATTTGTTTTTGTGTTGCTGAGATAATACAGATCCTAACCAGTAAAACGAATTTGACAATCTGCGCTGCTCATAAGTTACTGCAAGTCTGCAACTTAACGATACGTCACATCATAGAAATAATTTTTTACAGTTCTATAACATAAAATTCTTTTCTTCATACATGTATACCAAGGCCATATTTTTGTGGTTTCGGACGATTTCCTAATAGTTAGAATTCATGTTCTAACACTGAGGCAACACATCACAATATAACATTAGACCGTTGATGCATTTGTGCAAACGTAGACACATGACAGATCCGTGATCGTAACAAAACTGGAGTACTTTGGAGAAACACATTCGATCATTCACAAAAGCCAATTCTAATTAGCCTCTAAAAAAATCCCTAAAGCGGGGCGGGGTATTAGAATTCAATTAGGCAGTCCATAACGAAACAGCAGAACATAAAAGCTCCAATCGCTCCAAATGAGAGCAAAATAATCTTTAGCAATCAATTCGAAGGCTGTGCCCAGCCAAAATTGAGATGATAGCTTTGCTGGAGAAGAAGGAAGTAAGAAAAGTTAGAATACCTGGTAGCTCCTGTTCTACTGACAGCAGATGAGAGACGTTTATCGCGAGGGCTAGGAGATAGCGATAGTTTTTTTTTAATTCAAAATCTGAATTCTTTAGTTGAAGCGGGTGGCAGAGCCCTAATCTTACTCGAGAGAGGTCGAGAAGTATCGAAGGCAGTTAAGTGATGAGGCCGTCGGCGATGGATGTCAAACAACATTTGTCGAATGCTCAGCGGACGACCGACTGTGTTGCACGGGGACGGATACAGATTAGAAACGTCGTTTCTTAAAAAGTTAGAAAACGAAAGATTATATATATATATATTTAAAATAGATTAAATTTAATAAAATTAAGAGATAAAAATAAAAAATTTCTAAAATTATTACTTATATTAATTAATTTTAATATTTTTAATAAAAATATTAATTAAATAATTTTAATATAAATTTTAATTCCGAAATATTTTTGGATGAAGAAATGTTTCCTGAACGTTTCTGAGACTGGGGACGGTACCTGAATGTCGTCCCCGTGCATCAGAACCGATGACAGTGGATACCGAAAAGGCGCTGCCTACATGGACTAACTATAGTTTTAAAAAATTAGAGTGGGTCTGCCATTCGGACGAATAAATCAACAAATTAGTCAGATTAATGGTCAGACTATAAGTATTGGTCCTTACAAATTCAGAACCAGTAAAAATTAGTTACCACTCTAATGTAAAAGTTAGTAGATAAGTAAAAATCGATTGAGAATTGGTCTCGGGTAGTTATTTTTATATATAGTTTAATTTATATATATATATATATATATATATATATATATATATATATAGATTAGTAAAAAAAATCGATTGAAAATTAGTCTTACTTGGTAGTTTTTTTTATATATAGTTTAATTTTTTATATATTTTAAATTTTTTGAACTAATATATATGAATGGTCCAAGCAGTTCAAACCATTTATCCAATCGTTAAATCGATTTGATGATCGATACAATTTTTAAAACTATGAGTCTAACCCTATTAAAGTAGTAGATATCACAATTTTAATAATTTTTTCACATAACCTATAATACCCAAGTTGATATGATCATGTTAGGCCACTTGGTAGCCACCTGATAATACATCTGTCCCACAAAGCTTTCGAGGTTATCCTAGAGCACTTTGGATTAATTGAATGATCCTACAGATCAATATGAGTCTTTTTAGTGCATTTTATCTTCACTTATATGCTTCCCAAAAATAATTTAGATTTTTTTAAAAATTTTTCCAAAAAGTGACGGAATTACTAAAAGGATGGTATAACATATTTATATAAGTAAACATATCAATCCTTATAACACTCTATTCAATTTTTTATGTATTACATTCATCCCTACTCAAAGAACAAATATCCTTGTTATACCTTGACCACTGATTGTCTCAATACAGTTATCCCAATAATCATCCTGTTAGGCGACTAACTGATTCATTAAAGTTCACCTCATGGTCATGGTTTCACTCTGATATCATTTGTAATACTCTGAATCAATACAACTATGTGAGGGCAATTTGGTAGTCATTTAATAGCACCCCAACCCCATAAGAGTTGTGGGGCTATTCTGGATCACTTTCAGATTGATTGGTTGGTCATATAGATCAATATAAGTCCTTTCAATACACTTTATCCACACCACTATTTCTAACCGATGGATCGGTTTAGTTCCTCCTCACATAGTGTCCACTGTAAGTAATTAGTATCTTTTAAGTGTCTTAACAAACTCTGGTTTGTGTTTATTGAACTCGAGGTCAACCCACTATTATTATTGGTGGGCCGGTCACTTGTGGGACATCAAGTCCACACCACTATTATTCGCCGGTGGATCGGTCACTTGTAGGGTAAAAATCCTAACCACTATTCCTAATCAGTGGATCGGTTGGACCCGGCTCAATAATTTTTTACTTTAAATGATGAGTGTCTTAAATATCTTATTCACAAGCTTTCACCTAGACATGCATAACTAACTTCTACTATTCTCATCCTCCAACCCTAGTTAACCACACCAAGCCATGGTAACTATAACAAACCCTAACTCCCATGCAAACCCTAACTCCCATGGAACCATTAACTCCCATGTAAACCCTAACTCCCATGCAACTATTATCTCATATGCAAACCCTAACTCCCATGCAACCCTAACTTCCATGCAACTATTAACTCCCATGTAAACCCTACTTCCATGCAAACCCTAGCTCCATGCAAACCCTACTTCCATTGCAAACCCTAACACCATGCAAACCCTAGCTCAACATTATTACACTTCCTATCATTATTTTACAAAACCTATCATACATGTCTTATGGGACACACCATACCACAATAATAACACCATCCATACACATAATACACATGCCACAATTTATTGCATGAACTTAGCACATCATGATGCATAGATAACAATTATACACTTACACATAAAATACATTATAATTTGTATCATATGGCATGCATGGCATATAAAACACATAATACACAAACGACCTTATCACTCCCTTACCTAAAAACGTCACCGGTCTTAGAGCATGCTCCTATACCTCTTTAGGACTTTGATTGGTCTCACCTATTCTAAGAAAAAAACTAAAATTAGATTTCCTCCTACCAAAAATACTATTAAATACTAACTTATTCTAAGACTAGGCTTTTGATAAAATAATACACTATTAATAATAATAACCATTAACAAATTACTAAATTTGGCTAAAAATATAAGAAATAATAGTAATATTATAAAAGTTGATAGTATAAAGTTGAAGACGTTACCCTAATAATAATAATAATGATATTAAAATAATAATAGCAAATATATTAAAAATAATATCAATGTTAATATTAATAAGAATAATAATAGTAGTAACAATAATAATAAAAAGGGCATTACTCAAAAACATAGTGAAATAAGGGCTTCAGCCCCTTTACCAAAATAATACTAATAATAACATTAGTAAAATAAATAACAAAATTCAGTAAAAATAATAATAATGAAATAGTAATATTGATAATGATAAAAAACCATAATAATATTGCAAAAATGATAATAATCATAATGGTAATAATAGTAATGATAATAATCGAAGATAAAATAAAGTAGGGTTTCGACCCTAAATTGAATAATAATAAGCTTATTAAATAATAATAATAATAATAATAATAATAATAATAATAATAATAATAATAAATGCTAATGATAAAAATAATGATGATGATAATAATAATAATAATAATAATAATAATAATAATAATAAATGCTAATGATAAAAATAATGATGATGATAATAATAATAATAATAATAATAATAATAATAATAATAATAATAATAATAAGACTTGATATTTATAATACCACTACTACAATTCAAAATAGGTAGAATACGGTTTCAAGCCTATAAAGAATAATAATACTAACATTGAAAATAATAATAATAACAATAACAACAACAACAACAACAACAACAACAACAACAACAATAATAATCGCATAACAATAACAATAATAATAATAGCAACATAAATAGTAAAAGAGTTATAATAATAATAATAATGAAATAATAATAATAATTTTGAAATAGTAATAATAACAATAATACTTATAATAATAATCACATATTAATAATAATAGTAGTAGTAATATAAACAATAAGAATAATAAAAATAAAATCGAAATAAAAATATAATAGGGCTTCGGCCCTCAATAGAAATAATAATAAAAACATTAATAAGGATAATAATAATAATAATAATAACAACAACAATAATAGTAATAGTAATAGTAATAGTAATAGTAATAGTAATAATAATAATAATAACAAAAGTATATATATATATTCAAATAAATAAAATAAAATAAAATAAAGCTTGTAAAAATATGGAAAAAGGGTTGAGGGGGTTTAGGGTTCAACCTTAGGCTGGTGGTGACAAGCGGCGCCGGCGGTGGTGCACGGCGGCGCCGGTGGTGGCCGGAAAAAAGGAAGAAAAGGGAAAAAGTTGAAGGCTAGGAACAAAATAGGGAGAATGAAGGTGGGAGTAAGAGAGGAGGAGAGGGAGGAAGAGGAAAATAAAGGTAGGGGGAGATAGATGAGGGTTTGCAAAATAATTTGGGAGGTGAAAGGAGCGGCAACAGCGGCGAAAGAGGTGGCTAATGGTGGTTCGAAGGGCAGCGGAGATTGAAGAGAGGGTTGATCGAGGAGGGAACTTTGTACAATCGGGGCGACTTGTGCAAGAAAAATCGAGGGATGAGGGTGGTTCAGTTAGTTATAGGGCGGTGTAGGGAGTACTCGGGTGACTAAAACGGGCGGCAGTGTTGGTCGGAGGCGGCGAAAATGGTGCATGAAGTGGCGGCGGTGCACGAGGGGGAAAGGTCCGGGTAAGAAATCAAAAGGTCGAACAGGGCTAATTATGGGGGTATTTATAGAGTTTGGAGGAGAGGTTAGAGTTACGTGGGTCGGTGAGGGGATAATGCAGTTAGGGTTAGGGTCACCGACAACAACAAAGCCGGCGAAATTCAAATCGGGGCAGGGGTTGTTGCGTAGAAAAAGAAGGGTCGTGTACAAAAAGGAAGGGAGATGAGTTAGGTCAGTATAGCCGGCGAGTCAGGGGGAAGAGAGAGGAAGGAAAACGGTCGTAACCAGCGGTGAAAAAATAGGAGCATGGGCGGTGGTGCAAGTCGTCGACGGTGGGAAGGAGGAAGAAGAACAAAGAAAGGAGGGCTGGACCGGCGGTCCGGGGAACAAATGAAGAAAAAGAAAAAAAGAGGGGAGCCAGTCGGTCGGGTGGTGAAGGGTAAAATTTAAATGAAAATTAGCGCTCTAGGGGTAAAAAGAACCAAAGTGCAGCGTTCTAGCTACCGAAGAAAGAAAGGAAAATAAAAGAAATGGGACTTGGGCAGCGGGAGAATGAAAGAAAAGGGAGAGGGTGACGGGCCGTTGGGTTGCCGAAGGAGAAAGGAAAAAGAGAAGGAGGCAGGCCACAGTGAGGAGAAAAGGAAGAAAGGGATTGGGCTGCCGACAGGCCTAATCGGTAAGGAGAAGAAAAAAGAAAAGAAGAAGAAAGAAAAAGAAAAGAAAAGGAAGAAAGAAAAAGGAAAAAGGAGAATGGAAAAAGAAAAATAGGTGGGTTAGGGTCAATTAAATTAATTTGAATATTTGGGATATTTAAAAATAATAATATTTAAATAAAATAATATTTAAATCCTTTTTAGGCTAATATAAGATTTTTGGAAGATTTTTCATAAATTCCATTTTAATTAGCAAATCATCCATATTTTCTCCAATTAAATTATTTAGAAAAGTCCTATTGATTTGAAACTATTTTCTCCTTCTTATTTTAAATAAAATGATTTATTTAATTAATTTCCAAAATAAAATTATTAATTATCTAAAATACCTAAATTTTTATATTAAAAAAATTTATTATTTTCTTCTTAAATAGTCCTAATTAATTCCTTTTTATTTTAACAAAAATAATTTATTTAATAAATTTCTAAATAAATCCCTAATTTGCTATAATTCTTAAAATTAGGTTTTGGGGTATTTCAAGACAACTGGGAAGAGAGGGGAAAAATGGCAAGTCAACTGGCATGATCGATAGCGGGAATTCTGGCGTCGATCGAGGGGAGTTGCAGCAGCGCAAGGAAGAAGAAGAAGGGGGCGGTTGGACCGGCGGTCCAGGAGAAAAGAAGAAAGAAAGGAAAAAAAGCCTAAATGATCGGGAGAAAAAAAAAAGAAAGGGCGACGTGGGCTTGGGCCGCGCAAGAGGGAAGGGAGAACTGGGCTGAAGGCGGGCTGGCCCAGGTTTGGGGAAAGGAGAAAAAGAAAGGAAGAAGGAAGATAAGAAAAATGGAAGAAAAGAAAGAAGAGAGGGGAAAAGAAAAATAAAAAAGGTGGGTTTGGGGTTAATTAATATATTTTGGGTATTTTGAGATATATAAAAATTATCAATATTAAAATAATAATTAATTTCTCTTTTTAGGTTAATTTAGGGTTTTTGAAAGATTTTTCCTAAATTCAACTTTAATTAGCAAAATACTCAAATTTCCTATTTAAATTATTTATTAAATTCTCCTAGATTTGCCTTAATTAATTCCCTCTTGTTCTAATAAAAATAGTTTATTTAATTAATTTTCCTAATAAATCCTTATTTTTCCACAATTTCCTAAATTAGGGTTTTGGGATATTTCATCACTACCCCTTTAAAGAAAGACTTTATCCCCGAAGTCACTTGCAATTTCCTAGGGTTAAGGCTAAGGTATCCTAATCAGATAGGGACACCACTCTTACATCGATAATCATCTCAACTACCCCCTTAAAGAAAAAGTTACTACGAAATGGTTGTACCTATAGCAAAGAGTTCTGGGTACGCTTCACGCATGTCCTTCTTAGTTTCCCAGGTTGCTTCTTCGATTATGTGCCGACTCCATGGGACCTTGACGAGGGAAACTGCACTTGAGCGGGTCTTTCGTAGCTTGGCATCGAGGATCCGCATTGGTCTCTCTTCATAAGTTAATGAGTCATCCAGTTCTATCTCATCTGGTCGGATTACGCGGGAAGGATCAGCAACGTACTTTTACAACTACAAAACATGGAATACATTTTGAATTCAAGCCAACTCTGGGGGAAGAGCCAAACGATAAGCAACATCTCCTATACGCTCCAGGATCCCAAAGGGGCCGATGTACCTCGGGCTTAGCTTACCCTTTCTGCCAAACCTCTGAATGCCCTTTGTGGGGGAGACCCTCAACAACACCTTTTCTCCAGGCTCCAAGTCACTATCCCGGTGCCTCAGATCAGCGTAACTCTTCTGCCTACTCTAGGCGGCTCTCATCCGGTCCCGAATCTGTCGGACCTACCTGGTCATTTCTTCGATCATCTTGGGCCCCAATACCACAGTCTCACTGATATCATTCCCGCACAAGGGAGTTCGAAATTTCCACCCGTACAAAGCTTCAAAGGGAGCCATCCCAATACTAGCATGGTAGTTGTTGTTGTACGAGAACTCTATCAAATGTAGGCATTCCTCCCAACATCCCTAGAAATCTAGCACACAGGCTCTCAACATATCCTCTAGGGTCTGTATGGTCCGCTCTGTCTGCCCATCTATGGCGGGGTGGAAAGCTGTGCTCATCTTCAACTTTGTTCCCAAGGCCTCCTATAGATTTCCCCAAAAGTGAGAGACGAACCTCGAATCCCTATCTGACACGATGTCCCCTGGAACCCCATGACGACTGACCATATACTTTATATAAGCACCCGCTAGCTGATCTATACTCCAGGTGGACCTCATCGGAATAAACACGGTTGACTTAATCAGTCTGTCCACAATAACCCAAATGGTGTCATAGCCGCTCCGAGTTCTTGGTAAACCGCTTACAAAATCCATGGAAATTGAGTCCCATTTCCACCTCGGCACTTCCAAGGGATGAAGTAGCCCTGTTGGTCTTTGGTACTTAATCTTGACATTTTGACACACTAGACACCGGGACATAAACTCTGCCACTTCCCGCTTCATATGGGGCTACCAATACATCTTCCTGAGGTTTTTATATAACTTAGACCCTCCCGGGTAGACTGAGTAAGGAGTTTGATGTCCTTCTTCCATAATGTAGCGCTTTAATTACGGACAACTCTACGGTACACACCAGCGACCCTTGAACCAAAGGTTGCCATCCTCATGAATTCTGAACCCTTATGCTCAGCCTTCCTGCATCTTCCGCCGAATCCTCTCAAGCTTGACATCTCCAATCCGACTGGCTCGGATCTCTTCGAATATGGTGGGAGTGAGTGTCAGGGCACCCATGTAGGCCTCGAGGTCCCCTTGCTGAATCATCTCGGTCTCTAGGCCTGACAAATCCCTTATCATTCGGTTCATGACCACTAATACAGTACAAAATGTGAGGTCTTATTGCTCAAGGCGTCTGCAACTATGTTGGCCTTACCCTCATGGTAGGTCAACTCTATGTCGTAGTCCTTGATGAGCTCCAACCACCTCCTCTGCCTCATGTATAGTTCATTTTGAGTGAAGATGTACTTGAGGATCTTGTGGTCTGTAAATAATCTGCATTTTGCTACATATAGGTAGTGCCTCCAAATCTTCAGAGCAAATATTACGGCAGCCAACTCCATATCGTGCATCGGATAATTCTGTTCATGCTGCTTCAACTGTCGGGAGGCATATGCGACCACTATGCCCTTATGCATCAACACACATCCCAGCCTGTGCTTGGATGCATCACTATAAACTTCAAACCCATTAGTACTGTAACACCCTAAAATCACGGCTTGAAAATTTTGTTTAAATTTTGCTTTACTGAAGCGGAAATTAAAGAATGGTGGGTGTTACCGCCACACTTAACATAAGTCCAATCTCCTCACCATCCTTACGTCAAGTGATAAGGCTTAAGACAAGTAAAATGAACAAAAAAAAATGTGAGAAGTACATTACATAATCGAGTGTTTTACAAAAGAAAGATTATCCATAACAAAGGACCGTTTAGATAATTAAGTAGCTAACCATTTTCGGAAAATAACAAAAGAGCACACAAAGGTGCAACAATGGTTTGCCTTACACTCATCTAGTCCATCAAAGTTACAAGGAAAAGGGAAAAAGGGGATGGGGTCCACTCACTCCCTTATTATAACTATTCGTCGGGGTGATGCTCCTCAAAATTCTTCAATCATTGTATGCCACGGACGAACTCCTCTGAAAAGTGATAGCATTAGTACTACTTGCTCATACTGAGTAAATCACAATGCCTCCAAAGAGGTAGCATACCCACATATACAGTCATCATAAAAGTAAGGCATTCAAATAAAACATACAATCACATGCAAGCCATGAGTTTATGACACAAATACACATCACAATTAATGATATTTGTTAGATCACAATCCCTAGCAAGGACATTGAAGACATGCTTATAAATCTTATAACTATTTTAACTTACCAACGACCATACTTTATAGCATAATAGGATGAAGTAGTGACATTCCAACAATCTAACCAAGGTCGAGTTATGCCTAATCCAATTATTATAGAAGTATTAAGGTGGGTGTCTAATCCAGCTATATCATTTATGTAACAATTCTCAAGTGGAATACAATCTCATATCCATGACAATGATCGTCAAAGAGGTGGTACCAAATAATTCACTCAATTCCAGGGCAAAGCTCGCCAAGGAAGCCACACGACATATCAGTCATCCATACTAAACCTCAGAACTCAAGTCCTTAAGTATGCGTACTCCCTATAGGGTGTATGAAATACCTATAGAGTAGAAGCGAGCCCCTTGACCTGAAGGCCCAAACTATGCACTCGGCGGCCAAGTCCAAGGCACAAGATTCCTTTCCAACTCAAGTCTTTCTCTTTAAGTAATTAGTGTCTTATGAAATTCCAGGTTATTATTTTTAGAATAGCGAGGTTCATAATATTCAACTTAGCCATCAATCAAACAAACAAATGTCAAATCCAAAAGACCACGTGGGTCGCAACCATACCAAGCCAATACGACCTAGGGTTAGGCATTATGCCATAGCTCGATTAATTATCCAATTCAGTTGTTCAACCCAATTGTCTAATTATTTTCAAAATTATTTTGAGGCCAACACTTAATTCAACTAGTCCAATTATTCACTTTGAAACACCTTTTTGCCTTAATGATCAAAATACCCTTCAATCTATAACCACCACATTTTCCTTCACTTTATTATCAAGTTTACTTCTATAGGATACTTGTCATGAAAATGCTAGCATAAAATAGCTGATGATATTTTAACATACAATAATTTCTTTGGTACGACAAAAGACTATATTACCCTTAAACATTCACCATACATAGTACATGTATACACTCCTAGCATGCATTTCTAGTATCTCATAAATTCATGCGATTTCCACGAATAACTATCAAATACAAATCATGCTATGTAAAATTTATATTTTTACCCCTAGAACATGCAACACATAATAATCACCATTTAAACACATTTATACTCTAAGTTAACATGATATACGTTCAAAATTGTCTAATTTATCCAAGGGACACATTTAATCCATTTATGGATCTTACCACAAAACATGACAAATTTTTTCGGTTGGACTCTAATCCTAAAGATGCACATTTCTCTTTTAGCGTAAATCCATATATGTTGTCATAAGCATACACTTTAAATTTTTAGAATACTACCTAAGTATAAAAATATTAGCATGGTAACATATATTAGTACCCTAAACATACTCATTTCCTTTTCTTAGCATAAATCCACATTCGTTGCCATAAGCATACACTCTTCAAATTTTAGAATACTACCTAGGCATATAAAAATTTGCATGGTAACATATATTAATTTACACATCATAATATTCATATAGGAACGAACTACAACATGCTTTCATTTCCCACAAAATACAAGTCATTTGATACCCTCAACCTAGCATGATTTTTATCTTAGAAAACTAACCTATCATTCTTATATAAAATTCTACCATCTATAGATTAGTTGGATTTACCTTTGAGCTAAGAAAATAATAACACCACGAAGAGCTTCTTCCAAAAATACCTTAAGTGGGGTTGAGATTACCTAGAAATAAATAACACCATCCACAACTACAAGCATTAGTATCTATGCTAATTAAATAATCAAAATGACAACCTATGTGAATTAATACCCGAAATACGATTAGGGAGAATGACCAAGGCGGCTGGTGCATGAAGTTTCTAAGCACCAAGCTCACTGAAAGATAGAATACTTACGTTGGAAAAATAGTTTTTGCTTGGAGAGGTGAAACAAAAGGGAAGAGTTGGGTGATTTTTGGGCAAGGTTTCGGTGAAGGGAAGGGAGAGTTTAGGGCTGCAAACAAAGGTTTCAATGCTGGAATTAAGGGGAAGAAAGAGAGGACTTGTAAGGAGAAAAATAGAGGACTTAAAGGGAGAGGGAAGGAGGGACTTTGTTGCAGGTTGAGATTTAAGAAAAGAAGGGAAAAATAGAGAGAAAATGGGCTGCTGCAAGGGTGAGTTGGGGAGGATGCTACAGGTTGGTTTTTGAGGATGAGGGTGTCGAAGCTTGGGAGAAGGGAAAGGGGTTGGCTGGATGCGTGCTAAAAGAAGAAAATGGATGGGTAGATGGATAGAAAATTTGGGTAGGTGTGTAGGTTGAGAGGAGGGAAAGATCAGGGCTGCAACTTGGTGGATGGACTAGGGTTATGTGAGGTTTGGGGCTGCATGTGGCTAGGTGACATGATGTTTGTGGCTGGGTTGTTTTGTTGGGATTTTGCAGGGTGGAGTGGCGTGGGAAAGGAGGAAAATGGGTGGATAGATGGCTAGAAAGTAGAGTAGGGGTGTAGGTTGAGGGGAGGGGGAGATGATGGCTGCAACTTGGTGGAAGGGGTTGGGGTTTCGAGGGGTTTGGAGATGTAGGTGGCTGAGTGGAGTGAGGGAGGATGTGTTGTAGGGAGATGATGGGATGTGTTTGGGGAAGAGGGAAGGCTACAATGAGGGGTGGTTGCTGGACAAGAGGGGCGGATGCATGGAGAGAAGAAAGGAGGAGATGGGCTACATGGGGAAGGGGTTTTGCTCGACAGGTTGGGGGGTTTTGGTTGGGGTTAAAGTGGGGGAAAAGATGGGGATTTGGTTAGGAATTAGTTAGCAAAACTATCCCAATGTATTAGGCTTTCAAGTGTATGGTTATTAAGGAAAAGAATCCTACTTAAACAAGGTTTTATTTTCACCAAAAATGTCACTATTATTATCATGATCAATATTAGTATTATTTGTGTTATCACTTCCCCTCTTTTATTTTTGTAATTATTTCTAACATTATTATTCTTAAAATTATTGTTATTAGTATTATTTATAAGAGTGTTATTCGTAATAAGGTTATTGTTATTACCATCCCTTCTATTTTGATTACTATTTACTCTCTTCTTATTATCGTTATTAATACTGGCATCAACGTTTATCTTCCTCTACTCATATATATACATTAATCCAGGTTATTTTCATAATTTAATAATTATAGACTCACTCAAAATGATGAGATGATCATTTAAGAAGAATCATGTGATTTAATTCGCCTACTAATCAAACTTTAAGTCTTGCATATCTAAATTAAGGATTTATTCATACGGGGTATTACAAGTACCCTTTGGTAGGGTCAACACGGGTGTAGTGGTCAAGCGTCTTTTTAGCTCCTAGAATGCTTATTCACAAGCTTCTTCCCACTAAACCTTTGTAGTCTTCTTCAGGAGGTTGGTTAATGGTCAGGCAATCTGGGAGAAATTCTGCACAAACCTTCTGTAATACCTGGCCAATCCCAGGAAACTCCAAACCTCTGCTATATTCGTAGGAGGCTTCCACTCTATGATGGCCATGATCTTGGCTGGGTCCATAACCACTCCCTCTGCTGATATAATGTGTCCTAGGAAATCTGCCTCTTGAAGCCAGAATCTGCACTTTGACAATTTCAAATATAGTCGATGCTCTCTCAGCAGATTCAGAACAGTGTGGAGGTGCTGCTTGTGCTCCTCGTCCCCTCGGTCGAATGTATCCATGCTCTAATAGCTCTTCTAACCGGGCCTTTAACTCCTTTAACTCAACCAGCGCCATCCGGTAGGGTGCCTTTGTGACAGGCTCAGCTCCTAGAACCAACTCGATCTTAAAGTCAATTTCTTGAACCAGGGGCATGCCCGGTATTTTCTCTGGAAACACATCTGGGAACTCCTTGACTACCGAGATGCTATCTAGATCAGTCAAGTCCTTGTTCAGCTCCTATACACTATATAAGTATAAGGGACACCCCTTCTGGACCAAGGAATACAGATTCATTGCCGATACCACCTTGTTAGTGAGCTTAGGCTAGGTCCTCCTGTACGAAACCCTAGTTCCCTTCAGGCCCCACAAGATAACGTGCTCCTGGGCATAGTCAATGATGGTCTTATATTTCCCCAGAATGTCCATACCTAAAATCATGTTGAAATCCTTCAATTCCATCCCGACTAGGTCCACTAGGAAATCTACCCCACCTATGACTAAGGTCACATAAAAAAACAACTGAATACACTCCACTTTATCACCGGAGAGAAGCATCACAGATAATTCTATTTTAGCAGTAGATGACAATCTAGCCTTAGCAACAAAAGCAGATGAAATAAAGGATAAGGTGGCTTCCGAATCAAACAAAACATGCACTGGTAGAGAGCGGATGGTGAACATACTAGTGATGACGTATGGCTGGCGGTCAGCCTCCGCCTGACCAATCACATTCAAGCGCTCGCCTGACTAGCCTCCCTTCTGGGGAAAAGGTCTAGGTCTTTGAGGCCTTCCCTGGGCCTCTCTAGCTGTGGCACCGGCTGGGGCGGGTGCTCACTGGTAGTGATGCGGTGGTGCGGTCCGGAGGTACTACTGATAAGCTTACTGTTGGGGCACCAAGGCTCTCCCCTGTGGAACCTGTCGAGACTAGTACTGCTGAGCACGCGACAGTCCTCGACACTCGAACACTCTATGGCCCCTTTTGCCATAGTTTAGGCATGTGATAGGCCTACCTCCACATTTTCGGCTGGGGTGATTACGACCGCAACATTTGGATGAGAATCCTCTCGGGGGCCCTACCATGGTCTCTCGGCAAAGGTATCCTCGACCCCTATGTCCGTGGGTGGGTTATGCTTCCTAAACTATGTCCCTCGGGGTTCCTCTTCCAGAGGATAACAGTCTGCTCCTAGACCAGGATGGCGGCGAGACAAGCACTGTAATCCCCCAAATTTTTAAAAGCCTATATTTTAATAAATAAATTTTATTTGGGATAAATTAGCCTTTAAATTTATTTTAATTATTTTATGGATTTTTGAGCATATAAAATTTGATATAAATATTTAATAAATTAAAATAAATATTTTGTTATTTTATCATACTCTTATTATTTAAATAATTTTCCAAATCATTACCTTACTAAAATTATCCTTTTTTTAAAACCCTTATGTTTTAATTATATTAAATGAAATTATTAAATAAATTTATTACCCCAAAATATGGTATTTTATTATTTTATAAATTAAATCATTTTAGTTAAACCCATTTTCCTTTTCTTTTCCTTTTTTTTTTCTCTTTTCCCCCATCTTTTTTTCCTTTTCTTTCCTTTCCTTCTCTTCCTTTTTTTCTTTTTCCCCCGACCTGGGCCGGCCTGCTGGCCCAACTCCCCCTTCCCCTACGCGGCCCAGCCTTCCTACGCCACTCCTCCCCTCTCTCGGCCCGTTCAGCCTCTTTTCTTTTTCTTTCTTTCTTCTTTTCCCTTGGACCACCGGTCCAACCCCCTCCCACTTTGTCTTCTACCTCCGAACGCCTGTAGCCCAAAATCAACACCGGAAAAGCCTGCAACAACCACACCAACCATACCGGCCATTCCTCCCCTCTCCTCCCCGTTGACTTCCCTGCCATTTTGACAGGACCATCCCTCCCTTCTCCTGCACGCCATCCTTCTCTCTCCCCGACAACTTATAGTCTGCACACGCAGACCTGCGATGACCATTCTTGCCGGACAAAGACCTATAACCCCGCCCCTCTACTCTGCCACTCATCCTTGTCATTTTTCCCTCCCGATCAGCCTATAAATAGCCCTGAAGGCTGCCATAATTGGCTTTGGATTTTGGCAGCCCAGAAAACTGACCCCGCAACCACCGCCTATTTAGCTCTTTTATCCCTCCGCTGTCGGCCGTCTTTGCCGCCCACTCCGGCCACCAAAACGCTCCTGCACCACCCTCTACACAATCGAGCCACCAGCCTTCCTTGCCCTACCCTGCATGAGCCACCCCGGCCGTTCGAAAGTGCCTTCCCGAACAGCACCCTTCGACCCCGTGCTGCCTTTTGTGCCGCCGATTCCGCCACCTGCAGCGCCGCTTCTACCCCCCAAAACAACCAGGGAATCCTGCCCTACCACCCCACACCACCATTTTCCCCTATTTCCCTCTCCCCTAGCCTCCACATCCACCTCTCCACTTCTTCCTTCCTCCACCGCCACTGCCGCCGCGCCGCCGTCGGCTCCACCACCCAGCCTATGTTGTCCCCCAACTCCTTAACCCCTAAACCCTGTTTATTAAAAGTGTTAATGATTTTTAATATTATTAACTATTATTATTAGTGTTATTATGATTATGATTATGATTATGATTATTACTATTATTACTACTTTTATTATTACTATTATGTCCTAACGTTTATCCCGGAGAATTTCCAATTGATGGTATTAATTAAGACTAAAGCCTTGTTGTGTTAGTATTATTATTATTATTATTATTATTACTATTATTATTATTATTATTATTATCACTATTATTATCCTTAATGTTATTATTATTACATTATTAGTATCGCCACTACTATTATCATCATCATTATTATCATTATTATCATTGTTATTATTATTATTGTTGTTGTTGTTGTTGTTGTTGTTATTGTTATCATCATTATTATTATTACTATTATTATTATTATCATTATTATTATTATTACTACTACTACTACTATCACTACTACTATTATCGCTATTGTTATTACTATTATTATTATTATTATTATTATTATTATTATTATTATTATTATTATTACTCTAACCATTATTATCATTGTTATTATCTCTATTATTATTATTATTATTATTTTTAGTATTCTTATTATTATTTGTATTATTACTATTGTTATTATCATTATCATTATTATTATTATCATGGTTATGGTGGCGGTGGTGGTTGTTGTTGTTGTTGTTGTTGTTGTTATTATTATTATTATTATAACCACTATTATTAGTAGTAGTATTCTTATTATTATTATTAGTATTATTAATAATATTATTATTAGTAATATTGAAACCCTTACTTTAATACCATGAATATTATTAAGACTTACTTTGATTAGTAGTGATTCGTTTATCTATCTTGAAAATAATAATAACCCTACCTTTTAATTATAAACTACTATTATTAATATTCGCCTTAGTATTAGGCCATGATAGGGGTAAGATAGGAAATTATGGTAATTCCGGTAGAGGAAGATTAACCCATAGTATATCCCTCTTATAGGTGAATCGAGTCAAAACCCTGGTGACGTTTTAGGTAATGACGTAGCTAAGACCGCCTATGTGTTACGTGTTTTACTTGCCTTAGATGCCTTGTACGATTTATATGTTGTGTTCTATATGCTACTATCTAATCTGTTTTATGTGTAGTGCAGCTTGGAACCGAGGTATGTTCACGTGCTCTTGTCTGGTATGTGCTAATATGGATATGCTGCAAGTATGATGTGATGTGATGTGGCCCTTAGGACATATATGCTAGGTTATTTGATGAGGTGTTGTGGAATGGAGGCATGAAAGAGAAAAATGAGAAATTAAGATAACCAAGGGGAAGTAAGTTGACTAACGTAGGTAAGGATGACCTAGGTAATCTATGATCCATAAATGGACGAGTAAAAGGGGAATTAAATAAAATAAAAGAGTGGGAGAAACTAAGGTTTACATGGGAGGAACTAGAGTTTGCATGGAAATATTAGGGTTTGGCATAGTAGGGATCAAGGGATTTGCATGGGGAGGTTAATGTCCGCATGGGGGCGAACCTTACGTATGGAAAGTTACTTTGGGACGTGGGGAAGGCAATGGAAGGTTTGTTTGGGTGACTGGAGACTCGAGGTGAAAAATAGTATGTAGGATAATATAAAGGTACCTAGGGACTGACTAGGGTTTGGGAGGAAACCCTAATTTGAGAAGGTGGAAAAAGAGAAAAAGAAAATAATAAAAATAAATGAGGAGGAGCGAGGTATGAGGGGAGATTTGAGTCTAAAGGTCATGACACGTGGAGTGTTAAAATAGTGTGGGTTGTGGAAGGCAGAGAAGGAAGGGCCACATAGGCCAAGATTAGGGTTCTGGGGAAAACCCTAGGGTAAGGTGGTGAGTGGACCTTGGGGTATAAGGTGGTGGACCTTGACCCACACACTTAGGAGTTGAGTTCCTGGTGTGAGAAAGTGGGTTAAGGGAAGGATGTCGGGGCGAGTTAGGAGGTACAGAAGTCTCAAGATATGGGACAGGCCCTCCTGGGAGGATAAGTGCGGATATAGTTAGTTATGCATGTCAAGGGTGAAATTCTTTCGAATAAGATACATTAAGACACTAATCACTTAAAGCGAAAGATGTTGAGCCGGACCCAGACCGGTCCACCAGCGAATAATAGTGGCTAGGGCCGGGGTTCCCTACATGACCGATCCATCGGCGAATAATAGTGGCAGGGTATGTTACCCTCGTGACTGTTATACCGGCTATAATAGTGGGGGATTCTGTGCTCAACAAACCAATCATAATAATGATAAGACATGGAAAATATACGAGTAATTATAGTCGGGGCTAGACCGGTCCACCGGTGAATAATAGTGGCTAGGGCACGTTGCCCTGCATGACCGGTCCACCGGCGAATAATAGTGGCCAGGAGCATTTTGCCCTGCATGACCGTTCCACCGGCTATAATAGTGGGGTTCCCGCACTCACATGGATTGATAAAAACCATAATGTGAATCGGCTATACTTATCAGAGATCTAAAGAATAAGTTATCTGGTCCATAGTCGGTATTGTTTATCTATGTTATCAGATATTGTCTACGTAATTATGCCATATATGATATGTCATGTGTTTTTGTGTATGTTGGCCTTAGTGCGTCTATTACCTTACCCACTACGTAGCGTACTGATCACCCGTTTCATGGGTGCTGCTCATTCCCATGAGTAGAAGACCCGTCTGAGTTTGTGCAGGTAGAGGACGATGTCTTCGATGCCTTCGATGCTTACGAGGCATCGGGTGGGGTTGAGAGTTCAGCCCGGACCTAGATTAGGGGACGAGAGTGACGTGGCTGGAGTCCATCATCTATTTATTCTTCTTGTATTTTTGTACTTTGTTTTGTCCTGTCGTGTGACGCTCTCTGTCATTTGGTACTTTAAAATTGTACTTTGGGTTGTACCCTTTTAATTTCCGCACTCTAATTCTGTATGACTTATGTTTTGCTAATGAACAATGCTTTATTAATGATTTATACTTGATGATCAATCTTATTTAGCCTTAGCACTTAGTACCGGGACAGTAAGAGTGAACCGATTTGGTACTAAGTGTGGCGGTAATACCCCCAGGTTTAAAGTTTTATCTTTTCGTTTCCGTTAAAACTTTTTAATTAAATGAAATTTTTTAGTAGTAAATTTGAGGGTGTTACAAGGACGCTCGTAAAGTGTAGCTAGGTCGATGAAGGGCATTGCACCCATCATCCTGCGGATGCCAAAGTTCAACCCCTACTCAAACTGAAACACCGTTGTGGACTCATTGGCAGTGATCCCTGGGGCAAAAATAGTAGCTCAGTGAAGCGTGCGTAATACTATCGTACTGTCCTCGACCCTTGGGATAACTGCATAAATTCTCGAAGCTTGTCCCTCTTCAGGCTCTCAGGGTAGAACCGGGAGCGAAGTGCGGTCTTGAACACCTCCCAAGTCACCGGGGGACCGTCCTAAGTACAATACTCTACCCACAAAGCATCCGCTACACCTCTCAAGAAGAAGGCAGTTATGCTAGGCTGCCGAGCTGTAGGGCAGCCCACTGTCTCAAAAGTATGATCCATATCTCGGATCCACCCTTCGAGGATCACGGGGTCCTCCTCGCCGGAGTACGTCGGAGGGTGGTGCCCGGTAACCCTCCAAAGCCAGTATTCGCCGGCGCCCTTTGAGTGGTGGGGGTGCGGGGTCAGCACCAAGGGATGGTGCTAAATGAACTCCATGAAGGCCTCAAAGGACTCCTCCAAATGCTCTATTCAGTCGTTTACCGCCATTGGGAGCTGCAATAGAAAAGATGAGGTTAGAAGCGAACCCACTGGTTCGTAGTAATCATATCACATTGTTCCCCCTTTTTGGGAAAACCCCTAATCTACCCTTACGTTTCTCACCATGGCCTGGACTCAGAGTCATTAAAACAGAAGGGTTTCGCTAAGGTTTGAAAATACTTCAAATCAGGTAAAACTTTGCAAATTAAATTTTGTTTGAAAAGAAATAGATGTGGTTTCGAGGAACAACACTCTGATACCAACTTATAATACCCCAAAATTTACAACTAAAAATTTTCGTTTAATGAAAAGATTTAGCCGAAGCGAAATAAAAAATTGTAAATTATGGGGATATTACCGCCACACTTAGTACTAGACCGATTCACTTCTACCGCTCCAGTACCAAGTGCTAAGGCTGATTGGGATAGACATCAAACACGAGTCGATAATTAAAATGAGCATTCATAAAAGAAATAAGTTGTTAACCATACAGGAAATCAGAGTGCGGTAATCAAAAGAGATAACCCAAAAGTACGGTTTTAAAGTTCCAAACGTTAGAAAACATCATACAATAGAATAAAACTAAATATGACGATACAGGAAAGATAAAATGGAAGATAGACTCCAACCATGTCACTCTCAACCCCTAGGCTAGGTCCAGGCTCAACTCTCAACCCTGCCCAATGCCTCATAAGTATTGTAGTCATTGAAGATAGAATCACCGACTTGCACCAAGTCAGAAGGGCCTTCTGCTCGTGGAATGAGAATCACCCATGAAATGGGTATCAGTATGCTACGTATTGAGTAAGGTAACCATGCAAATAAGGCCAAACATATAAGGCACATATCACAAGTATGATCATATAGGCAATATATAATAATACAAATAATGAGGCCGGGTTACGTTCCAATAAACTTGTTCTTTAGATCTTTTAACAATATACTCATTTCACACATACTCTTTACTAATCCATGCGAGTGTGGGAACTCCACTATTATAGCCGGTGGATCGGAATACACACAAGGTAGAACGCTCCTAACCACTATTATTAGTCGATGGACCGGTCTCCAAGGTAAAACGCTCCTGGCTACTATTATTCGCCAGTGAACCG
Organism: Tamarix austromongolica; assembly: GCA_039764185.1. Classification (NCBI taxonomy): domain Eukaryota; kingdom Viridiplantae; phylum Streptophyta; class Magnoliopsida; order Caryophyllales; family Tamaricaceae; genus Tamarix; species Tamarix austromongolica. The sequence goes on along the minus strand of CM077814.1, from coordinate 77,976,521 downwards.
GTCTGGGCCCGACTTGAATGGTGTTTTACTATAAGTATTTAGTGTATTTCCCACGTCTTAGCTTCATTATGTTTGGTTTGTTGAGCACAGAATTCCCCATTATTATAGCCGGTGGACCGGAAATCATGTAGGGCAAACGCTCCCAGCTACTATTACTCGCCGATGGATCAGTCTCCAAGGCACCCCAGCTCCTGGCCACTATTATTCGTCGGTGGACCGGTCTGGGCCGACTCAACAATCTTCCTCTTTAAATGATTAGTGTCTTATTTGTGTCTTATTTGATAATTTTTTCACCCTTGACATGCATGCCACAATCTTCTACTTCTATCCTCCCAAGAGCGGCCCGTCCTATATCTTGAGACTCTGGCACCTCCTAACTACTCCGATGTCCCTTCCTTATTCCATTACCCACACGAGAAGCCCAATTCCGATGCGTATGGGTCAAGACCCACTACCTCATACCACTAAGCCTATTCATAGTCCCCCCTAGGGTTTTCTCCAGAAAACCCTAATTTGGGCCTATGTGGCCTATCTTTCTCTGCCTCACATGACCCAAACTATTTTAACACCCCACACGTCACGACCCTTAGCTTCAGCCCTCACTTTATACCTCACTCATCCTCATTCATTTTTTTTGTATTATTATTATTATTATTATTATTATTATTATTATTATTATTTTCTTTTTCTTTTTCCACCTTCTCAAATTAGGGTTTCCTCCCAAACCCTAGTTCGGTCTCCTATGCACCCTTATATTATCCCACATATTATTTTTCACCCGAAGCCTCTAGTCACCCAAACGACACTTCTATTACCTTCCTCACGCCCCAAGGCAACTTTTCATATGTAAAGTTTGCCCCCATGCGGACTCTAACCATCCCATGCAAAACCCCCGATATTTTCCATGCAAAACCCTAAAATTTTCATGTAAACCCTAGTTCCTCCCATGCAAACCCTAGTTTCTCCCACTCTTTCATTTATTTAAGTTCCCCCTTTTATTCACCACTCATGGTTCATGGATTATTTAGGTCATTCTTACCTACATTAGCCAACTTACTTCCCCTTGGTTATCTTATTTTCCCATTTTTCTTTTTCATGCCTCCATCCCACATCACCACATTAAATACCCTAGCATGCATGTCCTAAGGGCCACATCACATCATGTCAGAACTTGCAGCATATCTATATTAGCATATACCAGAATAAAGCACATGAACATACCTCTGTTCCAAGCCGCGCTACACATAAAACAATTAAGATAATAGTACATGGTACACGACATATAATTATACGGGACATCCAAGGCATGCAAGACACATAGCACACATGCGGTATTAGCTATACTCTTACCTAAAACGTTGTCGGGCTTGGAGCATGCTCCTACGCCTCCTTAGGGTTTTGACTTGATTCACCTATAAGAGGGAAATACTATGGGTTAATCTCCCTCTTACTAAAATTACCATAATTTCCTATCTTACCCCTATTATGGCCTACTATTAAGGCTAATAATGATAATAGTAGTTTTATAATTAAAAGTAGGGTTATTATTCTCAAAATAATTAATCATGCCACTATTAACCAAATTAAGTCTTAGTAATATTCATAGTATTAAAAGTAATGGTTTCAATATTACTAATAATATTATTATTATTGTTAGTTTTTGTAATAATACTAATGTCGACCCTAAATTCTAGTAATAGTAATAATAGTGATGAAAATAATATAAAAGTAATGACCATAATGATACTTATATTAATAATGCTAGTAGTAGTAGTGCTAATAATAATGATACTAATAATAATAATAGTAGTAGTAGTAATAGTGATAATAGTTTCAATCATGAGAATAATGCTAATAAGGTTCTAGAAATTATAATAGTAGTCAAGTGTATTAGCATAATAGTAGTAGTAGTAGTAGTAGTAGTAGTAGTAGTAGTAATAATAATAATAATAATAATAATAATAATAATAATAATAATAATGTTAAGCATGAAAAAGGGGTAATAGTACTATAATGGCCAAAGTTTGTATTAATATTATTAGTAACAAAATAATGATAATAATAATGATAATAGTAGTAGTAGTAATAATAATAATAAGGATAATAATAATAATGATAATAATTGTAGTCTTTTAAATAATAATACCATTAGTTAGAAATATTTCTGAAATAAAAGGTATAATATAATGATAATAATGATAACAATAATAATAATAATAACACTAATAATAATAGTTAATAATAATATTATTATTATTAAAAATTATTAACACTTATATAAAAAAAGGTTTAAGGGTTAGGAAATTGGAATACTACCTAGGCTTGGTGGTGGAGCCGGCGGTGGCGGCGACGATAGTGGAGGAGGAAGAGAGGTGGAGAGATGGGGATATAGGCTAGAGGAGAGGGAATAAGGGGGTGTTTGAGGTGGTGGAAGGTGTCTCAGGTGGATAGGGGTGGAATGGAGGTGGTGGTGCAGTAGGAAGTGGCAGCGCACGGCGGCCGAGGCGGTGGAAGGTGGAGGAGGGAGAAGGAGAGGGAGGCAGGGAAAGATGGAGGTATGGGGAGGTAGATTAGAGTCCCCTGGTTGTTTTAGGGGGTAGAGGTGGTGTTATTGGCGGCAGAATCGGTGGTAGACGGTGGCACAAGGGGCGGTAGAGAATCAAAGTGAGTTGTTCGGGAGGGGGACTTTGCACGGCCGGGGTGGCTCATGCAGGGCAAGGCAAGGAAGGAGGATGGCTCAGTTGTGTAGAGGGTGGTACAGGGAAGGTTTTGGAGGCCGGAGTGGGCGGTGGTCACTACCGACGTCAGAGAAACAGCGGTCTGATTGGGCGGTGGCGCGCCGTCGGTTTTCTGGGCTGCCAAAATCGAAATCCGATTATGGCTGCCTTCGGGGGTATATATATGTTGATTGGAAGGGAAAACGACAAAGGGGAGCGGGGAAATAGGGGGAAAGGGGCATGGGTGCACCGGCCGGCAAGGGTAGGCCGGCGCAGGTCTACCTTCGTAGGCCATTTCGACGGGGAAGAGGGGATGACACACGTAGGAGAAAGAATGACCGGCTAGGTTGACATGACAGAGAAGATGACAGGGAAGAGAGGAGAAAAATGGCGGGTCAACCGGCGTGATCGGTGGCAGAAATCTTGGCGCCGATCGAGGGGAGTTGCAGCGACATGAGGAAGAAGAAGAAGAAGAAGAAGAAGAAGAAGGGGGCGACTGGACCGGCAGAGAAAAAAAAAAGAAAGGGCAACACGGGCTTGGGCCTCGTAGGAGGGAAGGGAGAATTGGGCCGAAGGTGGGCTGGCCCAGGTCAGGGGAAGGAGAAAAAGAAAGGAAGAAGGAAGAGAAGAAAAAGGAAAGAAAAGAAAGAAGAGAGGGAAAAAGAAAAAAGAAAAAGAAAAAGGAAAAAGGTGGGTTTGGGGTTAATTAATATATTTTGGGTATTTCGAGATATATAAAAAAAAATATTAATATTAAAATAATAATAATTTCTCTTTTTAGGTTAATTTAGGGTTTTTGAAAGATTTTTCCTAAATTCTATTTTAATTAGAAAAATACTCAAATTTTCCTATTTAAATTATTTATTAATTTCTCCTAGATTTTCCTTAATTAATTCCCTCTCATTCTAATAAAAATAGTTTATTTAATTAATTTTCCTAATAAATACTTATTTTGTCATAATTTCCTAAATTAGGGTTTTGGGGTATTTTAATTTAGATTATCAGAATTTTAGCGGGTTTCAGTTTCGATTTATGAATATTTAGTTTATCCAAATCAAGGTTTCGGTTTTCGTTTAAAGTTTCGGGATTAAAAAATTTGGTTAAGGCTAACAATAAGATTTCTTGAGATTAAAGTCAAATTAGGGCTAATGATGCGGGATTAGGTTAAGCAAATTTCTGGGTATTACACTTCAAGTAAATCTTATCCTCTTACTAATTTTACCTCTTTTGACCATTTATCTTCTCCTCACACTACTTGCTTACTTTCTTTATCAAATGTCCCTAAGCCTCAGACATATACTCAAGCTGTGAAGCACTCTTGTTGGATTGATGTTATGGACAAAGATATTGAGGCCTTAGAGAGTAATAAAACATGGATTCTTATTGATTTGCCTTTTGGCAAGAAGCTTGTTGGTTCTAAATGTGTTTACAAGATCAAGAGGAAATCATATGGAAGTATAGAGAGGTACAAGGCTCGTTTGTTTGATAAGAACTACACACAACTTGAAGGTGTTGATTATAGTGAGACTTTTTCTTCTGTGGTTAAACTTACCACTATACGATTGGTTCTTGCCTTAGCAGCAGCTAAAAATTGGTTTTTACATCAACTTGATGCAAGTAACACATTTTTGCATGGTAATTTAGTTAAAGATGTTTTTATGATAGTCCCACTTGGCTTCAAACTCCTTAAGAAGGTTTAGTGTGCAAGATTAAAATGTCCCTCTACGGCTTGAAGCAAGCAAGTAGGTAGTGGAATGCCAAGCTTACATTTGCACTTCTATTTTTGGATTACCACCAATCTTCCTCTAATCACTCCATGTTTGTTAAGACCCAAGACAAATTAATTACTATTCTTTTGGTGTATGTGGATGGCATAGTCTTATCTGAGAAGAATATGGATGAAATCAGGGCTATCAAAGCTTTCTTAGATTAGAAATTTATAATTAAGGATCTAGGATCTCTTAAATTCTTCTTAGGCCTAGAGGTGGCTTGGTCTAAATCAGGCACTGTGTTGTCTTAAATAAAATATGCAATAGAATTATTGGATGATGCTAGTCTTTTGGGTTGCAAACCAACCTCGATTCCTATGGTTTTTAATTTCAAACCTAAGGTTTCTACTACCTCATTGCTACTTGATCCTACAAGCTATAGAAGGCTCATTAGGAGGCTCGTTTATCTTACCAACACTCGACTAGATTTGTGCTTTGATGTGCAAAAACTCAACCAATATATTGATACTCCTCATAAATCTCACTATGATGCTGCACTTCATATACTTAGGTATGTCAAGGGCTGTTCAGAGAAAGGCATTTTCTTCTCCTCCGACAATGATCTTAAGTTCACTGCCTTCGGTGATTAAGACTAGGCAACTTGTCCAGACACTAGAAAGTCCATAACCTGTTTTTGTGTATTTCTTGGTCCTTCATTGATTTCCTTAAAGTCTAAGAAGCAACCCACAATTTCAAGAAGTTCTTCTAAAGCTGAGGATAGAGAACTCACAAATACTGCATGTGAAGTTCATTGGTTGCACTATCTCGTCACTGAATTGCATCTCTTCCAATTTAATTGTATTGTGACAATCAATACGCCATCAAAATTGCTCAAAATCCAATCTTTTATGAAAGGACAAAACACAGAGATTGACTATCACCTTATTCGAGAAAAAGTTCAAAACGGAACCATCCATCTCATGCCTATTACTTCAAAGGACCAATTGGCTGATATTCACACCAAGCCTCTTCCATTTCCTAGCTTTTATATTCTTCTTTCCAAGCTGAATATGGTTGATATCCATGATTCAGCTTGAGGGGGCTGTTAGAATAGACAATATTTTGTAGTAATTAGTTAGGCTGGTTAGTTAGCACTAATTCTGTTAGAATAGCATAAGTTTTGTGTTTCTGTTTTGTTGATTAATTTAACAGTGACTTGTATAAATAGGGATTCATCCCTCATTCAATGATCATAGTTCATTTCTACAAATCTAACAGCAATTAATGATACAACGTTATTAGTAGTATAAATCTACAAATCCTCGGGTAATAAATCATTAGTCGATAAATTAATAAATGGCCTGCACAGACATTTTCCTAAAGAATTCAAACAACATGCCAGCACGTTGCAACTCGGAGCTACGTACACAAGTGAAGTTTCACTCATCGACAGCACCGGGGGGGGGGGGACGCCTCGTCACTTTTGATCAGCGATACAGATTTCGCATGATCCTATCAAACTGGAACGTCAACGGTCAGGATGATATATACTACTAAACCTGAAGGGGCTATACGACATCTACGTCCTTTTGACTTTGTTAAGCTATAATCCTAAAACCATTGTGAATGTCACGTTGTGTTTTTTTGTTTTTTCTTTTTTTGTTGGGGGGGGGGCAGTTTATTATATTCGACTGTGGACTTGTCCTGAGGAGTAGTGCTGCAGATGTAAGAGTGTATATATACGAGTCAAATTTGTATTGGCATCCATGCTGTATGCAGGGGAAAGTTTTGGGGAGAGGAAGGCATAGCTAATCAAAGAGATCAAGAAAGATGGCAAGTTTAAGAAATTCATGGGGTTATACTGTGATTTGGGTGTTAGCCATGGTGGCAAAACAGACAGCTGGTGGGTACTATTCAGGTTATGGGTACGGTGGTTACAACTACGTTGCCTCTTTTAAAGCAGGGCCATGGAAAAACGCTCATGCAACATTCTATGGAGATATGAAAGCTGGCGAAACTATGGGTATGTATATTTTCTTTGCTACTTTGCATGTATATTACTTTGTGAAGGTTTTTAGCCGACTTTTTTTTTTATCATTATATCTAAACAATTCATACTCGTTTTGTCCGGATACAAATTTTTATATTGGATGGTATCTGTATGATTACTTTTGTTTACTCAAGAGGAAATAAACAGCAGTATGTAGTAGCAAGGCAATTAGTTGATTGTGATCTCAAAACATCGGGATTAGTCCTCTTAATTTGATTTGGATAACTCTTAATGAATGGAATATTTTCTTTGTAAGACAGTTGTTTTGTGTCTTGAAAGTCCATATTTGAAATTATTTATCAAAAATAATTATTTTTAATAAGTAGATTCAAATAATGCCTAATTTATTACAGACTAACAATGAGCGTCTCTCTTTCATTCTCTCGTATCAAACAACAGGAGGAGCTTGTGGGTATGGAAATTTATGGGAAAGTGGATACGGACTTCATACGGCGGCTCTGAGCTCGGTGATGTTCCAGAATGGGAAGGCTTGTGGGACTTGTTATGAAATAAAATGTCGCGAGTCTAAATGGTGCCACCGTTGGTATCCAAGCATAAAGATCACCGCCACGAATCTATGCCCGCCGAATTGGTACAAGCCCACCAATTACGGCGGATGGTGCAATCCACCTCGCGAACACTTTGACTTGTCTATGCCTATGTACCTGAGGCTAGCGGCCTACAAGTCTGGCATAGTGCCCGTCTCTTACAGAAGGTACGTACAGACGAAAATTTATTCAGTCTGCAGGGTTTCTACTGCTCTAAATCCAATTCACCAAAAGCGATAAAGAGAGAGTAAATTCCTACGTAAGAGTTTGTCCCAACTAATAATAACCACGGCAAATCTATATCACACACACACGCATATATTTATGCGTCTTTTAACTTGTACTGTGAAAATAATTAAACTTCTCATCTCATGCCATTTTTGTTATTATTTTTTGGTAGAATTCCTTGTTATAAGAAGGGTGGCGTTCGATTCAAGTTCCAAGGAAATCCTCACTGGTTGTTGGTGTATGTGACGAACGTTAGTGGAGGTGGAGATGTATCACACATGTGGGTGAAGGGATCTAAATCGAAAAAGTGGATCAGCATGAGTCAGAATTGGGGAGCTTCATTCCAAGCATTTGCGCAGCTTCAAGGTCAAGCCCTTTCATTTAAGCTCAGGTCCCGTTCGACCGGGGAAATCATCATAGCACGTAACGTTGCTAATCGTTATTGGAGCACAGGGTGGACCTATCAGGCTCGAGTAAACTTCCGCTGAGGGGATCGCTACAAATTGAGCCGTCTCCTTGCGTTCGATTTTTATTTTATTTTTATCGTTATTATAATTATAGTAATATATGTAATAATTGTCGCCAATGATTATAGTATATGAGCTTGGATTGTTTCTTGCCGTCATTATCGTACATCGCGTCCGTGGGTCTATAGGTCTTGTTTGGGATTTATAGTCTGTCTTTTGATGTTTCCTTCTCTCCCTCGGTATGATCTAAGCAAATGATTTTGTAATCCTTCTCCATCCTTCGTATAAGGGGGGGTTCAAAAGGTGATCATCATGATGCTGATGAAGCTCACCGTGGGCGTGGTGTCTCTTTGGTCGCTCTTGTAAAAGTGGGATCATTGCTTATTCTTAGATCTTGTTCTCAGAGAATGTTGGGGGAACGGTGAGAAGTAAGATTGTATCATTGTAACTCAATGTCAAAAAGTGATGGTTCCTTTTTCCATATCTTTGGTTGCCTCACTTTTTGATCTACTGCACATAGATCGATGCCCAATTTAAAAAATTATATATAGCTTCTTAGTATATCTGGGTTAGCCTTGAGGCTGATTACAGGTTATTCCATTACAGAATAATTGAACAGATATTCAGAATATGTCGGGCCATCACCCAGAGGAGGGGAAGAGGGTAAAAACTCACGAAAACACAGAGGAGACGCTAACCAACAGCGGGCGTCATTGCAGCAGGACAAATCACGGAGCTTGGATAACTCCACTTGATTCAATATCAGTTGTGCTTTTACATTGATATACATACATACATATATATATATATATATATATATATATATATATATTCACAGTACGTATATGAATAAACAGTATACTTGCTACATAAGAAGATAGAAATAGATCCAGGTGCTGCTGATTTCACAGAGACCATGAGTGGAAACATAGCAGAAAAAGATCCAACACCCCACCTATCAGGTTGAAATTCTCATGACCTCACCACCTAGATTATACTCTGAAAGTGTTTTCTGCAATAAATGGTCTGGCATTACACCCTCAGCCAACATACGGTTGTACAACAATTTGGCTTCCGACAATCTCCCCACTCTGCAGTGGCCAAGTATAAGGATTGCATAAGCAACAACGTCAGGCAACAAACCTTCTTTCACAGCACACTCAAAGGCCAACAGTCCTTCCTCAACCAGCCCCCTTTTGCAAAGACCATCGATAAGGATACTGTAACTAATAATATTTGGAGAAACTCTGCTTGCCAGCATCTCTTCATGCAACTCGGCGGCACTACTCATACTACCATATTTGAAGTATCCATCGATTAAGCAGCTATATGTAACCACATTAGGTTTGGGTCTACTTTCTAGCATTTTTCTAAATATTGACATAGCCTGCTCCAATTTACCCACTTTACAGAAGGCATCGATCAAGATGGTGTACGTCACAATATTGGGTTCGACCTGTTTATGCTCAAGACTTTCATAAAGCTGTACAGCGTCGCTCAGCTTTTTCATAGAACAGTAGCCGCAGAGTATTGTGTTGTATGTCACGATATCGGGTTGCGGTCCGTGATCCATGAGTTCGCCATGTAGGTTCAATGCATCATTCAATCTTCCTTCCTTGAGAAGAATTCTGATACGCACGTTGTATACAGAAATGTCAGGATCCACACCATTATTTAACATCAGATGAAAAATCCACGAACCAGCCTTCAATTGGTTATGCTTGCAAAAGCCATCAATCATTGTGCAATAAGCAATGGCATCTAAGCACATACCTTGCTTAAGCATTTGAAAGAATAAAGCCAATGCCTGATCGAATCTGCCGCTAGAAGCCATTCCTTTGAGAATCAAAGTCTTGGTCACTACATCAGGAATTAAATTGTTCTCATCCATTTGACAATACATCTTCATCGCATCCCTCATCTTGTTTAGTCTACAGTAACCATCTATCAAGGTGTTAAACATATGTACATTGCGATGTATATCCATCTTTGCAGCATGGAAGAAGAATCTCAGAGCGTCATCCATCAGTCCATGTTTGCTAAGCCCATTAATAAGCACAGTACAAAGGACGGCATCCAGGCCCTGGCCACTCCCTATCATATTTCCATAGAACTTGAATGCATCTTCCAGAATTCCATATTTACATAATCCATCAATGAGACTGCTATAAGTTGCAAGTGATGGCTCAAAACCATGTTTCAAGATTTGACAAAAGATTCCACAAGCCTGAAGCACCTGACCATACTGGCAGAGACCATTTATGAGTATGCTATACGTGACAAGATTCTGAGGAATACCCTCACTGACCATTTGACTATACACTTGAACCGTACTCTTTAAATCTCCATTTCTTACATATGCATCCATAATGGAGCCAAAAGCTACCACATCTAACTTAATGCCCCTACTTAAAGCCTCAGACAGAATACGATTCCCTTCCTCCAACTTTCCAGCCTTGAAAAACCCATCTATAATCATACTATACACAATCAAATCCGGAACAATACCCTGGTTCTTCATCAAATCGTAGAGGTCAGATGCCGCCTCCAATCTCTCTTCTTTGCAGTACGCATTAATTAAAGTGCTAAAAGTTACCAAATTTGGCAACGGACCAACGACTAACAATAAATCAAAGTACCGGGATGCATCTACTATTGAATATTCCCTACAAAAAGTCTTCAAAATCCTATTGCAATCAAGAGTTTTGGGCATAAGACCCCTCTCCGTCACTTTGCGGTGAAAATACAGAACCATCTCCACATCATTCTTCCTAAGAAAACCATTTACAACAAAATTATACACATTATGAAAACTCTGTTTTAATCCTTTCCGTGAACCATCAAAACTTCCTTCTAGTACGGCTACAATATCACCAATGCTATTCGAATCAATCAGCAAATCCAACATGTTTTTCAACGCATATGGAGCTACAGGTATTCCCTTGGCAGACATTTTCAAGCATGTATCCACAGATAGATGAAGCATCCTCTTATGGCTAAATTTTGCAACCAAGAAGCTATAGACAGTGTTAGGATTAGAACTGTAAGTCCTAAAACCCTCAGAAAATGCACCAAAGATATCCAAATCGCAAAAGGTGAGAAGCATTTTATCGAACAACTTGTGGGCATGATCAAACATACGATGAGTTAGCAGAACATGGGCGAGGCCACAATAAGATTGAAGGGAATGATTAAACCCTAAAACATTCTGCGACCAATCAAAAAACCTAATTGCAGATATGGGTTTCGACCGGAGAGAAACAAGGACGTGCTCTACGTGATGGGATTGAAACTGAGAAAGAGAACGGGGGTCTAGAAGACTATGTCTTTCGTGTCGAAATGCATCTGAGACGTGGGCAATTACCGCACGTATTGATGATGGTGATAACGACGACGATGATGAGCATCTATTAAGTGAAGCAATAAATACAGGACTCAGTAACTTGGATGCAGTGGACAGCATGCTTCGAACTTACCGAAGGAGCGTTCCATAAATGTAGGACGCCGTGTAGTTGATGGATAACCGATACCTTCATTCGATCCTGACAGGACTAACTACATGAAACTTCTCGTCTCTCTTTGAACCCACCTCAGTGAGCTTACACTTCTGGTCCGAACGTACGAATACGATACCGGTGCTGTTCTGTTGAAGAAACAATAAGCCGTCATAACGTTGGGTGGAATTGGGACTACCGAGTACCGACTTTGTACTCCCGTCCCCGATCTTATTTCATTGCTTGGCCTTTCCTTTTGAAGGAAAGTCCCCTCCTTTCTTCCTTGACGAAGGAGCCGGGATATCAAAATTAAGTTGTATGAATAATTTTTAAATATTTTAAATTTTTTAAAGGTTTTTAAGAGTACCATATACTCAAATTTAATACTTCCTCTGTCTTTTTTTAGTTGACGCTGCGGTACACACTGTGCTCAGTGTGCCGCAACGTTAACTAAAAAAATACTGAGGGAGTAAAATTAATCAATATAGGTTGGTGACTATTTTAGCATACAAATAATAATTGTCACTACTCATTATCAGCCATATTTGATAAATTATATAATGAAAGAAAATATATTACGATACTAATTTTTAAATATTTTAACAATCTTTCAATTTTTGATAGAAATTTATATAAACATATGATCGGATATGAAATAATATATATATATATATATATATATATATATATATAATTATTAGAAGAAAAAAGAAGCATATTCATACAATTAGAACTTAAATTTAAGATGTATTATAGGGTAAACAATCATGATACAATGCTTTTAATTTATTTTTTTTATAACCTTTTATAACCAGAAATTATACCTCACTAAATTCAATGCAATGATGAGTCTAAAACATCTAATCTTCTTGTTTGTTGGTCTCATTTCAATTGGAATATAATAGAAATAGAAGCTTATACTAGGATTTCGGTTTGATCCCCTTTGCTTTTAAAGGTATGGGTGCACACAATCGTTTAACCAATCACGTTGTCACACCCCATTACTGTATATTGAATTTTATATATACTTATCTTAAATTTTAATGGTGTCCTTTGACACCATTGAAATGCCTTGACTTCATCTCTTGGAGGGAGGAAGATTCTTTATTTTAGTCGCATTATCTACACCGTATAAAGTTTTGAAACTCTTATTAGCCCTCGTTTCGGTGAAGGCCAATGAGGGGACTAACTCGCAAGCCTAATTGATTAGGTTCGATGAAAACTTAGATCCACCGATTTTATTTAGTTTAATAAGTTGAATGCGTATTCTATTTCTAAACCCTTTTATTAAACAAGTTGAGCTTTAGTTGAGATATGTAGGCTTGTTTATAGGCACAATTAGAAGCTCAATTAATGTTTGTTTGAAAGCTATTTTGAACTTTGTTTAGATACATGTCAGGGCATTATCTTTAAGAATAACATTACACATAAGTCAAATTTGAATATTCATTTACAACAATTAACTTCAATTTAAATATTGTGATATATATATATATATATATATATATATATATATATATATATATATATATATATATATATGTATGTATGTATGTATGTATGTATGTATGTATGTATACTCCTCAAGTAAGATAGAGATAAGAGCATGAAACTTCCAATTATAACTTAAAGTTCAATAATAATAAAAATATTATATATATATATATATAGATAAAGCTCTTATAAAAAAATAAATCAAGATAACTCAACTTATTTCTATCACTGTAGTCTATAGATAACTCATGAACTAGCCATACTTAACTTGTTAATTAAACAAGTCCAACTTCAACATCAAGATATAGACTCATTTAGTAAATAGCTGCATCAATTCAACCTGTTTAATAAACAAACCGAATTTGAAAGTGAGGGGGTTTGGCTTGACTCATTTGTATCTCTACGGGGATTTGTGGGAAAGTTAGGGTCCATTTGGATGAAAAACTTTTATTGTATGTTTATGAGAGTGTTAGGTGTTTGTTGTTGTTGTCGATTGTTTTACTTTATTTAGAAAGTAGATGTACCGAAAATAATATGAGTTAACAAAAATTGTTTGAAAAAGAATTAATTGAGTTCAAAATACTCACCCAAACATACATTTAAAGAGTAATTTACTTTGAGACAAAATTTATAAGGTGTTTAACCCAAATTTATTTTGTTACAAATTCTTTCTCGAAGTATAGATTACTTTCTAAAAACACCCTCATCGAAGTAGATCCTTAGATTTATTTACTTTGAATGCTAAGCTGTATTTGTTTAGTAAAAAATTGCTTAGAAAATTATGGGTGATAATTACAATTTTCAAATTAAAAAAATAATCTCACATCATCCCTTAAAACATTGTAGTCCATAAATGTTATGTGTATAGACATCATTTTAATTTTAATTTGAAATTTTTTATAAATATTGTACCATTGATTTTTTTATCTAATTAATATAACTTGTTGTTGTTGGGATATTATTATTTTTTTTCACACGGAAGATATAAACTAGAATAGTAAACTGAATAAAAATAAAAATTATATATATATATATATATCGCATAAGAAAAGCCGATAAAAATCGACTTTAATCACCCAATCCAACCCAGTACCGACAAAGACAAAATTCAAAAAAATTATCCACTGGACCCCGTACTAGAACTTAAACCTAGGGATGGCAATGGGTCTCGGATCCGACCCAAACCCACTAGACCTGCCTCATTTTTAGCGGGTCTGGATCCACATATACCTTAAAGGGTCTGGGTCTAGACCCAGATCCGACCCGCTAGACCCGTTTAATATACTTGTGTGTGTATAAATACATACTAATATTATCTTTGTCATTATTGTCTTAATCTTATATAAGCTCCTTATTCATTTTTTTTAAATTTTATTTTTGTATACTTACTTTATAAACAATATGTATAACATTGTATTTTAAAAGTTAGGGATATAAACGGGGCGGATTTTACCCGAAACCCGACGGATTTTGTCCAACGGATATGGATAAACGAATATGGATACGGATATGGATGATGAAAAAAAAAATATCCGTCGAGTTTGAGTATGGATACGGGTATGGCATATCCATACCCATACCCGTATCCATATCCGTACCCGTTTACCCGATATATAATTACCTTTTTACCCTTAAGTTTAAAATAAATATAGTATAAATTAAAGTTAGAATAATTTAGCTTAACTCTAAATGGGTTTATTTGTCGGGTGATGGATTTATCCATCGAATAATATCCATTAACGGGTAAACAAATAATCCGTCGAGTAACGAATATCCAACAGATACGGATATGGATATGGATGCGAGTACGGGCATGGATTCAGGTACGGATTTTCTTATCGGATACGGATACAGATATGAGTATACTTACCTTGAACTCTCCCCATTTATATCCCTACTAAAAGCATTAAAACACCATTTGAAAAGTTAATATAACTATTTTAATATATTTATTTTTTCACTTAGATGATTTTTTTCAACAAAAAAAAATACATATTAAGTTATATAAAATATAAATGTATTTGTATTAGCATAGATTATTAATTATTTTTTAAAAAAATAACCGAACCCGTTTAAGACTCGTTTACCCGCTAAACCCGATTGATCTAAATCTAGGTTTGAACTTTTAAGACCCGACGGATCTGGGTCGGGTCTGAATCTAAGTAATATAAACGGGTCTGGATCTAGATATGACTAGACTCGGTCTAAATCCGACCCATTGCTATCCCTGCCTAAACCACATTTGAACCTGCAGTTCCCTATCCAAACATTTCATACAGTGATAGTGATTCAAATTAGGTGTAAATTTTGCACAAGAAAAGATGAATACCTCACACTCTAATATGAAAAACCGAGGATCATATCATATGCTGACTTATTAGTTCAGGCACTAAGACTGAATACATCCTCACAGCATAGAAAATGAAAGAGTGATTTCGAATCCCTCAGGAAAGGCCGTACCAATATTTCACCAACGTCGTCGTCTAGCAAATACGTTGGTAAAGATGCTTGAAGGTCTCATATCCTCCAAGACCTCCCCAACCCACGTATATCTAGTCAATGAGTAATTATGCCACCTCCACGACTCTAAAATGCAGTTTGAACTTAAACTACGTGCATGCAAGGACTAAAACACAAAGAGCCTAAAAAGTCTACATGTGCATCCACCACCAGAGAGCACATATCACCGCCAGTAAGAACCTTGTATTCCAAACGTAGGAGCTAGAAATTTGTGCCGCAGTATCTCCTCACATAGTGTCACTATATACATTTGCTCACCTAATTTGATATATATATTTCGTCAAGGCGAGGTGAGACTGATATATATATGCAAGTAAAATCTAACAAAGCACAATAAGACTTATGCGTGAATACAACAGAGACAAGCATTTCCATGCAGAAGTAGATCAGCAAATTACTTCAAATGCGAATAACAATAAGCTCATGTTGTTTATTGCTAGTAAAAGAGGCATGAATTGAGTACGAACATTAGACTATGCCAACAAAGTAATGCTAGCTTGTAGTACAGTCAGTCAGTCATGCTTGTTGAAAGAGAAGAATATTTCCAGAATAACAGCATGTCGTTTGAGTTACAGAAGATATGTAGATAGGATAGGAGAAAATATATGAAGGGAATATTTGACATCATCTTCGGTCAGTTCGGTGTGTATATATATATATATATATATATATATATATATTCTGTCACTTGTAGCCAATGAGACAACCTAATGGGTTGTATTCAGACCTCTAATGATGTTATCCAGTCAAAACAAATTTTACAATAGGTCAAGGTAAAGTAGATTAGGCAACCGAGAAGACTTTCGCATTCACGTCATCTTCAGTAAAACGTGAAAAGATACTAAGGCTCAACAAAACAGAAAAGAGGAAAGATTTAAGGGCACTGTGTACGTATTTTCAGTCTTATCCCAAATCCGTGCACATACTATCTCACGCTCAAATTATAAAACTCATCATGGTAATAGTGAACAAAAACACAGGTAAGTTTCTTCATATAAAGAATTGAAAGTTTTCATTCACATCCTTATATATATATATATATATAATATCAGCTAATGATTTCAATCCTTTCAAAACAAAATATTAAGCAAAGTTGAATGTCGTTTTTAAATTACTAAATGAGTATGGCTATTTTTTAAAATAAATAAATAAATAATTTGTGTAAATACTAATATATTTATGATTTATATAGACTAATATGTAATTTTTTGTTAAAAAATATCTTCGACAAAAAGATAAATATTTTTAAGTAGTTATTTTTAATTTCAAATGGTATTTTAATACTTTTTTAATGAAATGTCTTATACATTGCTTATAAACTAAATACATAGAAATAAAATTGAAACAATAAACTAGTCACCCAAACAAGATCATGAAAAAGATGACAAACATAAAATTAGTATATATGCATGTATATACACATACATATTAAACTGGTCCGACGGCTCGAATATGTGTTTGAGTCTTGGTCTGAAACTATTAAGCCCAAATGCAAATATGTTTAAATATACTTAAATGTATACTCGAACTAGATCCGTTAAATTTAAAAATCTTAGACCTAGACATGCTAAAAATAAGGTGAGTCTGACAAATATCTGTAAGTCTTATAATTAAAGGCTCTAACATGAAAACTATGAAGCAATATCTCATCGGTGCTATAAGAATAAAAATGAAAAGAATCGGCAATGGATTTAAGTGACGATAGCCTACAGCTATTAGTCTTTACAAACGGTCTACTTCTTAACTTGCTCCTCATTGCTTTTAACAAAAATTAGCTACTGCATTACGTTGAGGGCCGAGAATCAAGCTTTTACTAGTGAAAGCAAATACATTCAAACCAATCAAGTTCAAAATTGTCCAGTATTCATCATATTCTAACTTGAGGGGATGAATTTGATGGGAAAAGGGGAGAATGGGTCAACAACATCAATTATAAAATAGAAACAATAACATATCAACGGCACACGATTTACGTGGAAAAAACCCTTTCAATGCGAAAGGAAAACAACTACGGGATACTTTGATCCACTTATAATACTTTCACTATAAGAAATTTGAGATACAAAGTCTAGTATTCAAGTGTTAATTGGATGCTACAATTATTAACTCAAAAATAGCACAACTAGACAACAATTGCAACACCTAAATAGAAGAGTTTGCAACCCTGAAATTAATATGTTTTAAACACAACCAAAGGTTAATCTACGGGCCACAAAAAAAAAAACAATCCCTTTTACAATAATAAAAAATAAGATGTTAGCAGAAACCTCACAAATTTTCATACAAAACCAAGTATAATAGACCACTAAATTAAAGTTAAAATCAAAATTGATCTGAAAATGACCTAAACAAAAACTTCCACTGAAATACAAATAAAAACCTAACTTGGAGAGTCCAAAATCAAATCTCCATCATTCATAATCAATATTGGTGTTTTTAAAAGCTTGTGTCAAAAATTAAAATGATCTAATAGTAAACGAATTCAAATCTCCGAATTAATAAAACTTATGCTAAAGAAAATAATAGTAGAATTTTAATGTTTATCTCTCTCACCTATGATATTCAAATCTCGATATTCTCATAATTACTCACCTTCTCGCATCAACTTTAAATTTGATGTTTAATCTTCCTAAAGTTAGGTCATAATAAAAATAATAAAAATAACCTTAGTTACAAAAAAAGGGCTTTACCACATAGAAAGAAGCTCAAATGCCCTAGTAGTATTCTCATCCCAAGATTAAATGTTCCAACCGTGTCTTTAGATAAACATATCAACTACTAATTAGAACTCTACCAACATAATTCTCCACAAATCTAGTTCTTTTGTAGTATCAATGTTCACCTCATAGAATATGAAATTCCACATTATGCCGATAATAATTGTCTTTCTACTTGCACTCATATGATTACTTTTATGAGCAATCATTTATAAAAATAAGAATGAAACCTAGAATAAGGAACGATGAAACAAAAATACATTAGCATTCACAAATACCTACTAAGAGAACCACTATGCAAGTTAATGAAAAGCTTAACACCCTAAGTATGGTCATGGGCATCTAAAAATAGGAGCTAGCTATTAATCCCTCTAAAACACAGTCATACATATGTATGTATAAACGTAGGTATGTATGATAGCACAGTCTTATTTGGTATATATTTCATTGCAAATGAAAATAAAAATGGAAATCTATTTCCAATTTCATAAGATTTATTTCTTTATATATATAAAGTTTTATTTCTTCTTTTATATATATATATATCAAACAAGGAATTTCCAAAAAAAGATAGAAATATTCCGATTGAATGGTATAAATTTCAAGGGCAAAATTTGACCATTAATTTCTTTTTAATTATAATACAATATAATCTAAAAATATAATTGTTATATTTGTATTAAAAAAAATACTTTCTTAATACTATTCTTATAAAATTTATCAATATATATTAAAAGATATTAAACATGAAATTTTATCATTGAGATCTAAAATATCGTACACTTTTTTACAACGGAAGTAATCATTTTAGCAACAAATTCATCAATATAATTTCTAAGAAACATTATCCTATAATCCTCCAAAATTTTAAAAACCTATAATTTATACAATAGCTTTTATTTGGGATAAATTAGCTTTTAGATTTATTTAATTAAATTATTTTATAGATCTTTGAGTATATAAAATTAGATAGGAATATTTCATAAATTAAAATAAATATTTTGTTATTTAATCATACTCATTTTATTTAAATAGTTTTCCAAACCAATATTTTTTTAAATTAACTTTTAAACACATATATTAAACTATATTAAATTAAATTATTAAATTTATTTATCTGCCAAAAATATTACATTCTACTATTCCATAAATTATTTTATCTTATTTTTTTCCCTCTTCCTTTTTCCTTTTTCCCTTTTTCCTTTCCTTTATCTTTTTTCTCCTTTTTCTCCTTTCTTTCTTTTTCCTTTTTCTTCCCTTCGGGCCTCCAGGCCCCGGCCTGCTCTTCCCCCCTCGTGTTGGGCCGCCAGCCCATTTTCCCTCCTTTCCTTCTTCTCCCACGCGTCGCCCAACCCAGCCCTTCTCTTCTTTTTTTTCCCTTCCCTCCCCGACCGGGCTGACCCACGCCCGGACTGCCCCTTCCCTTCTCCCTTCTTCTTCTTCTTCTTGCTTTCTTCCTCCGCCATGCCCAACCACTGAGCCACCCTGCAGCTTCCACCACTATAACTTTCCCTCTCTCCCCTGTCCCTTTCTTCCCCATTTCAAACCCAACTGACCTTGCATGGCCTTTCCCTTCCTCTTATTTCCTTCCCTCTCCCTGCCACTCAACCACCCCTTGCCACCCTACGGTCTGCCCTGACCAAGCCACCTACTTCCCTCTTCTCCCTCTCTTTTTTTCTTCCCATCATCCTGCCCCATTTTTGAACGTTCTTCCCCCTCTTGACCTCTTTCTCTCCTTTTCTTCTCCTTTCATCCCAACCCCCCATTTTGCACCGCCACTTCCACCACCGCAATAACTTCCCGCACCACCTTCTGCCATTCTCTACCTCATCTCTACACCACCACACCACCCCTTAAGCCACCCTGCATCCCTTCTCCTTCCTCTCCTCTTCTTTTCTCCCTTCTCGGCAACCACCCTGCACCTCCTCCTTTCGCTGCCACACCACCGCTTTTGCCACCACCTAAGCTACCAAACCACTCCTTGCAACCTCCCCTACCACCCCTCGCCTCCTTTGGCTGAAACAAACCCCTGCAGCCTCTCCTTTTCCTCCTCCCTTTTCCTTCCTTCTTAGCCACTACCACTTCTACAACCTCCTTTGCAGCCCTGCTGTCGCTGCTTCCACCACCCTTAGCCACTGATAATCCATCCCCGACCACCACCTACACCCTCTCTCCACCCTTGCACCCTTCCCTTTCCCTAAATCCTCCCCTACCTGCCTTTTTTCTAGCCCCAAAACCCCAACCCGAATATAGCCTTTTCCTTCCTTTCTTCCAACATCTTCGACCCTCTTCTCCCTTGCTTTGCATGCATCTCTGCTGCATGAGCAACGTGATTTGCTACATGCCTTGGTCTAATTTATTTAATGGGATTTAAAGGTATAATAATAGTTAAGTTAGGTATTTCATTAATTAAGTTTTTTTAAAGTTTTATACTTTTAGTTTTCTTATTTCTAATATGATAAATATTGATATTATTTTTAGGTATTGATTTAGCTAATCAAAGCTTAATTTTTTAACCGGGATACCAATAAGGTTTAAATTTTGAGGGAATTAAGGTAATTATTAAGATCCACTTAAACGTATAGATAAACGTATGCTAGCACATTATGGTTTTTAATATGTTTTTATGCATGATATATGTTGTTTAGTATGATATATGTAGTTGCTTAAATTGATTAATAAAAATGAAAGCATGCTAGTTTTTGTGTCATGTGTAGGAATAATGCTTAAGGAAGGAGTTTTGTTATTAATAAAAATATTAAGTACTTATCCATGAAATGTTTTGTTATTGTGACCATTGATGCATGGATAATATTATTGTGAGCCCTAGGGGCATTTTAGTAATATGTCTATGTAAGAGTGTAGCCTAATATGTGTGGGTGCTAATGAGTATTATGTTGAATAATAATAGTTGGTGGAGTTGGATGATGAGAATGGAGTATTGATATTAATATTTTATGTAGTGATGTTAATTTAATAAAAGTGGTGTAATAAGGGCAAAATGGTAATTTTGTAAGTAAAAGGGTATTATGGTAATTTTGGAAATGATGGGGTAAAATGGTAATTTAATAGAGTAGAAGGGTAAAATGGTAATTTGGTATAAAGGGTAAAATGGGAATAATAATGGAGAAGAGTAATTTTGTAATTATAATAATGGAGAAGGGTAAATTGGTAATTATAATAATGGAGAAAGGTAAATTGATAATTATAATAATAGAGAAGGATAAATTGGTAATTATAATAATGGAGAAGGGTAAAATGGTAACATAATAACGGAGAAGGGTAAAATGGTAATTATAATAATAGAGAAGGGTAAATTGGTAATATAATAATGGAGAAGGGTAAAGTGGTAATTATAATAATGGAGAAGGGTAAATTGGTAATTATGATAATGGATAGGGGTAATTTTGTAATTTAACCAACTAAACGGCAATTTAGTAATTATAATAATAGAGAAGGGTAGTTTAGTAATTATGATAATGGAGAAGGGCAATTTAGTAATTTAACCAACTAAATGGTAGTTTGGTAATTATGATAATGGAGAAAGGTATTTTAGTAATTATGATAGTGGAAATGGTAGGTTGGTAATTATGATAATGGAAATGGCAATTTGGTACTTTAACCAACTAAATGGTAGGTTGGTAATTATGATAATGGAGAAGGGTAATTTGGTAATTATGATAATGGAGAAAGATAAGTTTGGGAATTATGATAATGGAGAAGGGTAATTTGACCAACAAAAGGGAAATTTGATAATTATAACAAAGGAGAAAGACAATTTGATAATCTAACCAACCAAATGGAAAATATAATAGGTGTAACAATTATGAAGGGTGATTGGTCACCTAATAAGTGTGAGAGATAACTTGGTAACCTAAACCAAGAAAAGGGGCAATTTAGTAATTATGCAACATAGAGGGTAATATGGTAATTTGGTAAGTAAAGAAAGGATGACTTGATAATTATAAAAGCAAAGAGTAATTCAGTAAGTTTATAGAGATTAAAGGGTTAAATCAGTAACTCATACCTAATATGTTGATGGGATAACAAAGTTTCATAATAAGACTTAAGTAACACTGAATAGTAAGATAATAGTATTTGACAATTAGTAAATATCACGAGAATGAATCCTCAATCAGAATTGGATGATATTATGATGGCCTTAATGATTCATCTATGTTATCTTGGATAGTCGTATGATAAAGAAATACCTAATGATATCAGAACGATTGAAAGTGAATAAGTATCTGATCGTTGTGCTTTTTGTGATCACCTTAATTAAGACACTAATAATTAAAGTCAAAGACCTCGAGACCAGGAATGGTGACTCTTTAGGTGTCGCTACCCTAAAGATGTGGTTTAGCCCATGGTTATTATAGTATTTGTCGGTGTGCCTTTATGCCCTAGCCAAGCCCTACATCTTACTCTATCTAGCTCTACAGACCTATTTAGGAGATATGCATACTTATGTATTAGGTGTCCTTGTCAGGGGTACTGAGTAGCTATATGCACTAGTATGATCAGGGTACATTTGCGTCCCTGGGTTGATGGTTGAAAGGTACTGAGTAACTTGTATGCACTAGTGCGACCGGTGTACCTTTATGTCCTAGGATTTTGATCTTCCCATCGAGGTAAATAAATTGAATTGTTGTGATGATTAAAAAGGGAAACGTTAATTGTGAAAGTGAAAGATTAATGAGCTAGACCCAGTTGAATTATGGTTATAAGTAACGATCAACTGAATATAATAGTGGTCCAGCAGTGTGTTGCCCTAGAAGATGTTTATGAGTACCAGTCCACCGGATATAACAATAGCCTAGGAGTGTGTTACCTTAGATGATGTTTATATATATTTCAGTCTACCGGCTATAACAGTGAGGAATCTCGAGCTCAATAAATCTAATTTGGTTGTGAATAAATTATAAAAAATAATAATCACTTATAGTGGAATACCATATGAGTCGGGGCCACGCCGATCCACCGACAAATAATAGAGGCCAAGATTGTTCTACCTTAGAAACCGGTCCACCAACAATAATAGTTGTAACACCCCCAATATTCACTACTGAAAAATTTCGTTTTATTAAAAGAAATTGCGGAAGCAAAATATTAAATGGTGAATTTCGGGGATATTACTGCCACACTTAGTACCAGACCGGTTCACTCATACTGTTCCAGAACCAAGTGCTAAGGTTAAAGAACAAAATATCAATTGCTAGAAATTCAAACCATTATTAAATCAGAGTAGCGCAAGAAAACATTTTATAAGAATAGATTCCACCAATGGTGGTTGCAAGAATAAAATTACAGTTAAACCATACATTAGAAGAGGGAGAATGAAATCATAAAGGCCAGATAATCCTTACGCTCTTCCCCGTTGCCCACTTGAATAGCACCTGAGAAGACCTGCAAAGGGCACTACCCATTGAATAGGCAGGGGCCCCACGAAGGGAACCCTTCTGTACTACGGTACTGAGTAACCCTTTAAAGTCACACTTAAGAGTAGGCCCGTAATATCACACATGATACAAAGCTATGTACATATATAACAAGATGTGCACATATAACATTCACATAATTAACAATCACATCAGATATGAATAGGCAGTTATGAACAATTGATACTTTTGGCCTTAAGCCATTTCATAGTGCAAAATCAATACATTTAGGCCTTAAGCCATTAGTCCATCCTTATTCAATCAATCTCATATTTTATATCCATGTGAGTGCGAGAACCCCACTATTATAGCCGGTGGATCGGTCACTTATAGGGCACAATGCACCTAACCACTATTATATGCCGGTGGATCGGTCTCCAGGGCAAAACGCTCCTGGCCACTATTATTCGCCGGTGGACCGGTCTGGCCCTGACTCACATGGTGTTCCACTATAAGTGATTAGTATTTTCCATAACTTTATTCACATACATGACTGATTTTATTGAGCTCGGGACCCCCACTATTACTGCCGGTGGATCGAAAATATATATATCAACATCATCTAGGGCAACACGCACCTGGGCCACTATTATATCCGGTGGACCGGTACTCATAATCACTTGCCAGGGCAACACGCTCCTGGGCCACTATTATAACCGGTGGATCGGTGATCAATATCATAATTCAACTAGGCTCAGCTCATTAATCTTTCACTTCCAATATTAGTATTTTTTTCTTTCTTTAATCAGCACAACAATTTACATTTATTTGCCTCGTATGGGAGATCAAGAACCCGGGACACAAAGGTACACCAGTCGTACCGACGCATACAAGCTACTCAGTACCCTTCAACCAAGAACCCAAGGAGGCAAAGGTACCCTGGTCATACTAGTGCATAAGGCTACTCAGTACCCTACCGACAAGGACACCTAATTCATAAGTATGCATACCCCCTAACTAGGTCCGTAGAGCTAGATAGAGTAAGATATAGGGCCTGGCTGGGGCACAAAGGTACACCAGCAAATACCAGAATAATCGTGGGCTAAACCACATCTTTAGAGTAGCGACCCCTAAAGAGCCACCATTCCTGATCTCGAGGTCTTTCACTTTAAGTATTAGGGTCTTAATTAAAGGTGATCACTAAAGCACAATAATCAGATACTTATTCACTTTCAATCGTTCTGATATCATTAGTCGTTTCTTATTCAGGCGGTTATCCAAGATAACACAGAGGAATCATTAAGGCCATCATACTCTCATATAATTCTGGATTAAGATTCATTCTCATGTTACTTACTAATTATCAAATAATCTTACCTTACTAATCAACGTTATTTGAGTCATATTATAACATTCAGCAATCACAACGACATGTCAGGTACAAATTACTCATTTACCCCTTTCTTATATAAATACTAAGTCATCCCTTCCTTACTTGACAAATTACCATATTACCCTTAAGGTTACATAACTATCAAGTTACCCCTTGCTTGGTTTATGTTACTAAGTTATCTTCTACGCTTTTTAGATCACCATTCACCCTTCATAATTGTTAACCTTAACATATTTCCCTTTTTGGTTGATTAGATTACCAAATTGCCCTTCTCCTTTGTTATAATTACTAAATTGCCCTTAAGTTGGATATATTACCAAATTGCCCTTCTCCTTTATCATAATTACCATCTTACCCCTCTCAATTATTATAATTTCCATTTTACCCCTTTTCAACTATTATAAATCCAAATTACCCTTCTCTATTATAATTATCCAATTGCCCCCTTTTGATCATAATTTAATTACCAAATTATCCTCCATTATTATCATAATTACCAAGTTACCCCTTACTCCCAAGTTTACCATAAATATCCTTTTATTTACAAAATTACCCTTCTACCCCTTACTTCTGAATTACCACAATATCCTTTTATTTACAAAATTACCACAATACCCTTTTACTTACAAAATTACCATAACACCCTTTTCTTTACAAATTACTATTTTACCCTTTTACATCCAAAATTACCATTTTTATCTTTCCTTGCAAAATTACCCTTTACCCTTCTTTTCCAAAATTATCATATTACCTTTTACTCCCAAAATTACCATAATACCCCTTTACTTATAAAATTAACATTTTTCCATTCACTTATAAAATTACCATATCACTATTTACTTATGAAATTACTATTTTGCCCCTCTATCTCCAAAATTACCATAATGCCTTTTTACTTGAAAAATTACCATCTTTTCCTTTACTCGTAAAATTAACATAATACCCCTAACTCCCATAATTTCCACAATACCCCTTTTCACTTGTAAAATTACCATATTGCCCTTTCCCTTCAAAATTGCCACTTTACCCCCTTTATTTCCCCACTTTTATTAATTTAACATTTCCATATGGAATAATAATACTAACACTCCATTAACAATATCCAACTCCACCAACTATTATATTTTACTATAATAAATATTAGCACCCACACATATTAGGCCATAATCTAACACAAGGAATATTACAAAAATGCCCCTAGGGCTCACAATAATATTATTCATGCATAAATGGTCACAATAACATAAAATAACATAGATAAGTAATTAACAATTTCATTAGTAATAAAATTCTTCCCTTAGACCACATTTCCACACATATCACATAAAAGATCATACTTTCCCTTTTATTAAAGAATACAAGCAAACATATAATTTATATTAACAACCATATATCAACCATAATAACATATTAAAATTCCTAATGTGTAAATATACATTTATCATGCACTTAAGTGGAGTTTAACGATTACCTTAATTTCCCGCAAAATTCGAATCTTACCAGTATCCTGGTTAAATATTTAAGCTTTGATTAGAAAAACCAATACCTAAAAAAATAATATCAATATTTATTAGAAATAAGAAAATCAAGATATAAGACTTTATAAATTTTGCTTAAGAAAATAATTAATTTAAATATTATCATACCTTAAAGATTTTAAATAAAAATGGCCAAATAATGCAGGAACTCATGCTGAAAAAATAAAAGGAAATAGGGCTCGAAGAGGGGGTGATAGGAGAAAAGATGGTTATTTTCTGGTTAGGGTATTTGGGCTAGGAAAGAAGGTAGATGGGGGAGGTTTGGAGGCAAGGGGATGGTGCAGGAGTGAAGAGGGGGTGTAGGTGGATGCTGGGGATGGGTTGTTGGCGGCCAAGGGCGATTGAGGCGGCGGCGGTGAGGTGGCGAAGGTGGCTCCTGAAGTGGGTCGAGGTGGAAAGGCTGAGAAGGAAGGAAAAGTGGAGGGAAAATGGAGGGGTGCAAGGGGTGTTTTCGACCAACTAAGGCATGGTGGTGGTAGAGGGGGTTGTAGGGTCTTGAATGGTGGCTTGGGTGGTGGAAGAGGCGGCCAGAAGGCGGCGATCGGCGGCGTTATAGGTGGGCTATCGAGAATGGTGAAAAACAGGGAGAAAAAGAAGAGGGGAGGAAGAGGGTTGCAGGATGGCTCGGGAGGGACGTTGTGGTGGAGGGTGGTAGGGAGCGGTGTAGGGGGTTGGTGAGGCAGCAGGAGCGGCGGACGGTGGTGGCGATGCAAAAATAGGGTGGAAATGGGAGAGGAAGAAAATGAGAGAGAAGGGAGTATCGGGGGGTAAGGAGCTGGAAATGATGGGCAGAAAATGGATGAAGGGGAGAAGAAAAAGAAGAGGGAGAAGAGAGGGGCATGGGCTGATCAGCAGCGGTGTCTAAGGTGGCAGGGTGTCGTAGGGTGGCAGGGGGAGGTTGACGAAGAGGGGTAAGGGGAGCCATGCGGAACAGGGTGTATGGCTGCCCAATTCCAATTTGGTGAAAAAATACAGGGGAGAGAGAGAGAGAGGGAGGGAGGGAGAGTGTGTCGCAGGTGGTGGGAGTGGTTGTAGGGGCGGTGGCCTACGTCTCGGTGGTCGGGCATGGCAGCAGTTCTGGTGATGAAGACTGGTCGGGGTCTTGGGGTGATCGAAGAAGAAAGAAAGAAGGGATAGGGAGGGAGACTAGGCCGATGCACAGGGGAAAAAACGGGTGGGCCGGCCGGTCCAGGGTGAAGGGAAGAAAGGAAAAAAAAGAAAGAGGGGGTCTGGGCTGTGCGTGGTTGGGCGAACGGGCCTGTGGCCTAGGCGGGGGAGAGGGGGCAGCCTGGCAGCCCGAGCTAGGAAAAGAAGAAAAAAAAGAAAAAAAAAGGAAGGAGGAAAAGGAGAAA
Source organism: Tamarix austromongolica (assembly GCA_039764185.1). Lineage (NCBI taxonomy): Eukaryota > Viridiplantae > Streptophyta > Magnoliopsida > Caryophyllales > Tamaricaceae > Tamarix > Tamarix austromongolica. Next base: position 77,948,916 of record CM077814.1, on the reverse strand, counting down.
AGGAGAAGGAAAAGAAAAGGAAAGAGAGGGAAAAAGGGAAAATAGGGGGAAATAATTTAATTTAATCTATAAACTAATAAAATATAATATTCTTGATACATTTTTAATTTAATAATTTAATTCAATATAAATTAATATATTGGTTCAAAAAGGCTAATTTTGGTAAAATAACAAAATCTTTATTTTTAATTTATTAAATACTCCTATCCAAATTTACATACTCAAAAATCCATAAAATAATTAAAATAAATAACTTTATAAGCGAATTTATTTTAAATAAAAGATAATTATTAAATTATAGGTTTTATAAAATTTTGGGGGATTACAATAGTGGTTAGAAGCGTTCTACCATGTATGTATTCCAGTCCACTAGCTATAATAGTGGGTTTCCGCACTCATGTGAATATATAATCAGAGAGATGATTGAATAATGATGGACTAATGGCTTAAGGCCCAGAAGTAATGATTGTACTTTTTGACCTCTTAATATTTGATGGACTTATTAAGTATGTGAATGTTATGTATGCACATCTTATTATATATGTATATAGCTTTGTATTATGTGTAGCATTGCGGGCTTGCTTTTTGGTGTATTTTAAAAGGCTACTTAGTACCATAGTACTGAAGGGTTTCATTCGTGTGGCCCCTACCTATTCAATGGGTAGAGTCCCTTGCAAGTCCATTGCAGGTACTATTCAAGTAGGCAGTGGAAAAGAGCGTAAGGAATTATTTGGAATTTTAGGGTTTCACCTCTTTCTCTTTTAATTCTAGTTTAAATGTGATCCTTATTCTTGTAACCACCATTGGTGGATCCTATTCTTGAAAATTGTTATTCATGCTACTCTAATTTAAATATTGTTTGAGTTTCTCATAAATTGTCTTTTACTCTTTTAACCTTAGCACTTGGTACTAGAACGGTTGGAGTGAACCGGTCTGGTACTAAGTATGGCGGTAATATCCCCGGAATTCACAGTTTCGTTATTTCGCTTCTACTAATTCTTTTAATAAAATGAAATTTTTCAGTAGTTAATTTTGGTGGTGTTACATATCCTCTCCTCGATCAGCAATCCCATAACATCACATTCCACACCTTGCATCACTATCACAGGTGTTTGTAGCAAAATGGATGACGGCACTGCTCCCAGCCCAACTCCATTGAACTACCTAAGGTTAGCCAAACATCAGTTCAATAATGTTGAGATATCAATTCAACCATGATAAATTATAAAAACAATAGTGGTCAAAAATAATACAATCGTGAAAAAACATAAACACAATAATGATGAAACACAAATATGGTAAATATTAGTTCAATAACGATGAAAGGTAAAACATAAGATATGATGAATTTTTATTTTTGGCAAACAAATAAGCACAATAATGATAAAATGTAAAAACAATAGTGGAAAAAACATAAGATATAGCAGAATATATATATATATATATATATAAGCACAATGAGTACAACAATAGTGATAAAAACAATAAAAATATAATATAATATAATAATGGTTAAACATAAATATTATGATGATGAAATAAAAGTATGGTGAATGCCAACTCAATAATGATAAAATATTAGAAAAACAATAGTAAAATATAAGATATGGTAAAAGACATAATAGAAAAATACGGTAAAACATATGCACAATAATGGTGAAATATAAATATAATAATAGTAACATACAAGAACAATAATCAACAATGGTGATATAACATAATAGTGGTTAATCATAATCAATAATGGCAAAACACAAGTGTGTTGAATATTAGTCAAATAATAGTGAAGCATAATTTTGGCTTTGATACCTATGGTAATATCCATGCTTAAGGTACAATATGATGATAAAGTTTGGTCGAGCAAGACCATTTCAAAAAATAAAGTAAAACAATGGTAAAATATAAGAACAATATTGGTGAAGTATAAGATATGGTGAAAGATATTTTAAAAAACATGGCAAAACATAATCACAATAATTATGAAACATAATATATGGTGAAAGTTAAGTCAATATTTTACATATTAATATTTTTAAGTAAAAAATATAATAATATGGATGCCTCTTTATGAATAAAAATCTAAAAACATTATGATATTTTTTAATAATCCAAATTAAAGTTAATCTAATTATAATAATAAAAAATTAAGATTATTTATACAAATGCCATCACATAAAATATGTTAATTTATCTTTAAATAATGTTATCTTATTTACAAAAATATATTCAATCTTACTCACACTATAAATAAAAATTTATTGCAAAAGAAGACTACAAATAAGAAATCAACAAACATTTAAGATAATGACCCTTTTTCACATAAATATCCCAATCTTTCCACATTTCCTCTAACTTCTCTCTACATTTTCTACTCCATATCTCTCAAATTTTATTTTAGTTCATTTTGAGAATTGATCTATATTGTTCTACTTTAAAATGAGAAAACATTGGGTGAGACAATTTATTTTCATAACTGACAAATTAAAAGCTTAAAAAACTAAGATATATACATTAGTATGATTTTTTTTATTCCGCTATGTTTCTCCCCTAAGAAAATTAGTTTGATATTGTGAATAGACTGTAGTCATGGTTCATTTGGTTACAAGAATTAGAAGTGTGGTAATGGAAATTGTGACAGAGATTAAAGTATTGCACTGTTTGTTTTGAGGGAATGAAAATTGTGGTAGAGATTAAAGTACTGCACTGTTTGTTTTGAGGGAATGAAAATTAAGAAGGAATTGGGAATGGGAATTAAAAATTCCAATTCCCATGTATTTATTCTGAGAGGGGGGCTGGTAATATAATAGTGGGAATTGGACTTAGAAAATAAAATTACCAAAATAACCTTGTAGTATAAAAAATATATCCTACTTTACTTCTATAAAAACTTCCAGCCCTTTCTACAAAACTTTCAAGAGGGGAGGATGCTTTACTTCTACAAAACTTCCAGCCCTTTCTTCATCACAACTTCTTATGCTACCAGCTTCCATGCTCGTATAAGCTCCCTATAGATCGCCTCTTCATCTCCTCCTTCCGATGCTTTTCTGAACCAAGTAAATTTCTTCTTCTTCTTCTTCCATTCATTTTTTCTCCATTTTCTAAATTAAATTTTGGTGATTTATAGACCATAACAATCCCTAAATTAAATGGTATCAGCTTTCGATAAGCAATACTTCCCATTATTATTAACAAATTTATTCAATATTTCATTAACATTGGCAAAACAAAAGAAAAGGATGTAAGTTTCTAATATCAATTTATTTGAATATAGGAACAAAGGCGAGGGATTTTGTCTTAGGAACAAAAAAACATAGAAGGAACTAAGACCTGGATTGGGTGTAGTGGTTCTTCATTTTTTTAAAGCTTATTATTAGTATTACATTTTTCTTAGTTTGCTTATGGTGCTCTATTTGATATTGTACTGGTTCGTCATATCATCCACCAGAGTATATTATGCTGCATGTTTCAATTAATTTGACATCTGCAGGTTTAATAATTTTGTAATGGGTGTTTGAGTTGTTTTTATTTCAAAAAAAATGATTGTATTATTGATAGTATTTATTAAGAAAAAGAATATTGACATGGCTAATATATGCATCACAGTTGCATATATGTTAATTTTGATTGATGAATTAATTAGTAGTCTCTAGCAAGCCATAGATCTTAAACTCAATTTATTTTTACTATAGTATTCTTAATTTTTCTTCCTTATTCAGCTTGCATAGTACTTAGCAGTGTTCTCAATTTTTCTTCCTTATTCAGCTTACATGGTAATTAGCTAATTAAATATAGATAAACTCAATCAGTTATTAATATTATTTAGCTTGTATATCACTTACCGTTACACATGTAGCAACAATATTTTATGCAAATTTGAAATTAGAGAGTATAGACTTTGTTATTCCATCAATAGACTTAATCGCAATTCTAAGCTAGATTTTTTTCCCTAAAACTTCTTTTTTCGCCATTCATTACCTAATATATGACAAGTAAGAAAGACAAAATAACTTGTGATAGATGATAACATCGTTGACATTAAAATGACTATGGTAGTTTTGTTGGTTCCGTCTCGTGTGATTTATTAATATGGTAGTTTTGTTATTTGACATAGTATCTTCTTATTGTTAACTGCTATTCTTACAATAATTATGCATATTTGAAGCATATGTGTGTGGATTATTTTAAGTATATATTGATTTGGTTCATTTTAATGATAGATGTATATAATATGGATGGAGGGTTGTTCACTATCCGAATGCATCATGGAGGTGCTTTTTCGGAAAACGGTATATTAACTTATGTTGGAGGGCATGTCTCTTTATTCCGATTTAATGACACCAATAAAATGTCATACTTTGAAATAGTAGACATGGCCAGAAATGTAGGTTTAAATGATGGTGACAAACTATACTACACCACCCTGGTTATAGTCTTGATGTTGGTATAGATCAAGTCTATGATGATCAATAAATGTTACAGATGTTGAAGTATGTCAAGTCCGACACTTTTCTGGATATTTATATTCAACATGTTAATCAACATGGTATCAATGGCGGTACAAGAAGTGATATGACCATTCAAGATATCAATATGGATGAGGTGAAAAAAAACTTACTTTCAAAATAAAAATCATACTAACAAATTTATGTTGCATGTATGTTCTTTAATGTTTTGTCTTTTTTTTTCTTCATTATATGTTTTAGTGTTGATGTATTGTGGATTCTAATCATTTGTGTTTTTGTTGTTGTTGATGTTGTTGTATATGTGAATTATGTGTCTATATTCTATATTTGCTTTACACACACACACACACGTGGAAAATGATATAGAATTTATTTTAATTTTATTCACAACCATGGCTTGTCTACCGACAAACAACAAACTTTTCAATCTTGAGACGGTGTAGGATGAAAATATTATTAATATTATATGTCCATATGGTTATGTTGATGATTTTGATTAGGCGGCGTAGGCGTAGGATTGTTAGGGAGCCTTTTTGGTATGATCCAAATATTCGGAAGAAACATTTATATAGCATGATAGGTATAAGTGATACCTTTTGTATTGAGCAACTTCGAATGGGTATATGTTGTTTTGGAATTTTGTGCTATTTGGTCTGACAAATTGGTGGTTTAAGAGATACTAAAAATATGAGTGTGGAGGAAATGGTTGCAATATTTCTGTACATAGTTGCATATGATGAGAAAAATTGTGAAGCAAAGTTTAATTTTCAACGATCCCAAGAGACAATAAGTAGACATTTTCATGATGTTTTAAGAGCAATTGTAAAGCTTTGGCAAGTGGTGCTTAACACGCCACAACCAATCCATGATGACTGTGCAGATGAAAGGTATAAGTGGTTTAAGGTAAATTTTCAAATTATATAATTTGTGACACAGAACTTTTGACTTATTATAAACTTGTAATTTTTTAATAAACATACAATTTGTATTATAGAATTGTTTAGATGCTTAGAATGGAACTTATATAAAATTTATCGTGCCTTCCGTTGATAAGCCACGTTATTGATCAAGAAAAAATGATATAGCAACAAATGTTCTCGGTATTTGTACACCAAACATGCAATTAATTTATGTATTACCTGATTGTGAAGGATCTGCAGTGGATGGAAGGATACTTCAAGATGCTTTATCAAGACCAAATGGTATTAAGGTTCCTCATGGTAAGATATTCCATATGATTAGATGTTTTAAATATTTCAAAGAATATTTACTAATGGTGATATATAAATATGGAATTTGTAATAGGCCGTTATTACCTTGTTGATGATTGATACAAGAATTGTGAGGGATTCTCACTCCATATAGAGGTCAACATTACCATCTAAAAGAATGGTGTAATCCACCAACTAAAAAAGAAGAATTATTTAACATGAAGCATTCATCAGCAATAAATGTGATTGAGAGGAATTTTGGATTATTGAAGACACGTTAGGGCATACTTAGGAATCCTTCTTATTACCCTATTGATACACATATTGAGATTATTTTAGCATGTTGCTATTTGCATAATTTCATTTGACAACAAATGAGTTTTGACCCATATAAACATCAACTAGATGATTTTATAGAACAACAAGAGTCAAATAAAGATGAAATTGATTCTACAAAACTATCACAATAGTGGACTCAATGGAGGGACAAGCTAGCTCAAGATATGTGGGATGATTGGAGATCTAGAAGACGTATTGAATGATGTTTGTGCTTTAAACCCTCCCTCCCTGAAATTGTTAATTACTTCAATTTCTTATATTCTTTTTGTGAAACTATGCATTAAAACGTTTTTTGAAATTGTACTTTTATTTCCACTACTTAATTATATTATTTAGCATTTGTTTGACATTGTTTATACATTAATATGTATTAATACTTATGTGTGAATTTATGTTTCAATAATATTTACATTCTTTATGTTATTATGTATTAAGGATGTGGATAAGACAAATGAAAATATAAGAACACAAAAGAAAAGAGAAAGAAGAGTATGGACCCTAGAGGAGGAAACATTACTCATTGACATTTTATACGAAATTAACCATTCTAGTTGGAAAGTAGATATAGGTCATAAGTCTGGTTACCTAACACACACTGATAGGGAGATTGAAAAACAAATGCCCAATGTTGGGTTGAAAGCTGACCCATATATTAAATCAAAAGTGAAGATTCTTAAAAAAAAAACTTTCGTATATTTTGGAGATCCAACAATTTGGTAGCGACTTTGGTTGGGATGATGAGAAGAAGATGGTGATAGGAGATAAAGAATTATTCAATGAATGGGCTAAGGTATGACAATCATTAATAAAGTTTTGATTAATTGTGTTATATTTTTGTTACAGTAATTAAGGAGTATTCTTATTTTTATATAGAGTCGTGATGGATCTGCTCCATTATATATGAACCCTATGGTGCACTATGATAAGCTTTGTGAGATATGTGCAAATGATCTGCCTAAAGGAGCGAAGGCTAAAGGTCCTGGTAAACAATTAGAGATGAATGATGATCAATCTACTATGAACGAAACTCGTGCTACTAGCCAACTTAGGGATGAACCTCCTTTTCAAGATCAAGGTACCGACACTACTCCAAGTTCTTCCAAGCAATCTAGAAAAAGAAAATATGCAGAAGTGGATTCTATTGAGCTAGAGTTTGGCCAAGTATCTAAATCAATTGCAAGCTTGTTAGATGTTGAACAAAAAAGGTTGAAATTCGAACAGGAGAAATTTAAATTTGAACAAGAGAGATTCAGATTCCAACACGAGAGATGCGAAAAAGAAAATGAGTATAAGAGAAAGCAATTGTTCCAAGTTTTAAGCACACTGCCTAGTCTTACTCGTGAGGAAGTTGTTAAAGCTACTTGTCTCATTGGTCAAGATGCTACAAAACTATACCTTTTTCTCAATGCACCTGATGACTTTAAAGCCTCAATTGCTTACCAAATGATCGATGATTTGAATTAGGTTTTTTTGGAAAGGGGTTCTTAGTGACAGGGACTGATGAAGTGGGAAATCTTCACTTGTGCTTGCTACCACTATGGGTGGTTATGATGTCTATTGATTTTTTATGTTAGTTACAATCAACAGGAACAACTAATTTGACAGGGGTTAAATTCATAGTTAAAAATGTGGTTGTTCTTGTGATCTTCACCTAGCATTTTTTTTAAGACTAGGGAGGGTTTGTTTATGTTTGTGAAGTAGATGTTAGTTGCAAGCAAGCACTTAAAGTGCCACTCAGATGTAGTAGTAGCTTGATTATTGATTTTTTATGCAACTTTCTATGTTACCATATCCCAGGGATGTATAGTTAATATTGTAAATACTAAAATATGATATATGATATGTTTACCTTTAATTATAAAAAAAGAAGAAGAAGAAAATGGAGTTATTTAAATGAGAAATAAATTATTTTCATGTAAAACAATTGACTATATTGTCAATACAATTGACCGCATTAGTCTAATCTTTATATTTCAAATTGCAACAACTATTTCCAAAAGTTTAAAAAACAATTGATTGTTCATATTTTAGTTGATTGTATTTCCAATACAGTGTACTATTTTTTCAATATAGTGGACTGTTGTTGTAGAGGTAAAAAGTTAAGGCTACAAATTTTTTAGATTAAAATTACGGTCAATTGAAAGGTCACTACAGTGGACTGTATTTCTTCATGGATATATTAATCATAATTATTATTCTTATTATAATAATTTTCACTCCTTAATTATAATAATTATATTAAGAACTATAATAATAATAATAATTATAATAATATTAGTAATATTATTAATATTGCTAATAATAATAATTATTATTATATTAATAATTATAATAATATGAATAATATTATTAACATTAATTATTAATATTATATTAATAATTATGAGAATTGTATTAATAATATTAATTATTATAATAATTATCTTAATAATTATAATGATGATGATGATTATCTTTATAATAATTATAACTGTATTATAATTATCATTATAATTATTATCTTTATTATAATTATAATTATTATAATAATTAAGTATGATTAAAAATATAGTAATAATTATAATGATTATAATTACAATAAATATAATAATAATAATAATTATTATTATTATTTTAAATATTATTTGATATAATAATAATAATAATAATAATAATAATAATAATAATAATAATAATAATTACTATTATCTGATCTGATTGGATCGAATCGGATCTAATATGATGTTATATTATCTGATCTAAAATTAAGGTGCGAAAAATAGGATCGAATATTATAAAAATATAATAATAATTGATTATATATATATATACATAACCAAAAATATTATAAATATAAGAAAGATAATTTTATAAATTTATAACTATATTTTCAATCTCATTCTCGCATACGAAATACAAAAAAAATTTATTTCTAAATTAATCCAATCAAACACCAAACATATAAATAAAACTAAATAAACCAATTTTTATTTATTAATTCTCATTTTCATTTCCATCTTTTTAATTCTCAAACTCTCATTTTATTTACCAACGGGCCGGCACCGTTATGTATATCATATACAATCGTTTTCTGTCCGAATATATTACCACTCCGAAATCTGGCGGGCAAAAATTCTGCAGCTACATTCGCCTTTTGAAATAGCTTCGCAGTAACTCACGCAGCGACAAAATGGGAAGTAAGGGTGTTGTAGATCTTCATACGGCGGCGAGAAATGGAGACCTGAGCACCATCGAGTCGATCCTCAGCTCAAATCCTTTAGCTGTGAACTCCAGAGATAAGCACTCCAGAACGCCGTATCCTGACTCTCTTGATGTTTTATCTGTTTATCTCAAATGAATTTCTATAATTGTGGATTTGCTTTTAATTGATTTTTTATGTTATTATTTACTCACATAGCGTTGATGGTAAACTAGGGTTTCATTCGAAAGTCTTCGTGTGTGTGAACTGGTTTTCTGTTGTTTCTAGGGTTCGTGTCGACTGTGAAAGTTGAATTTATTTCTAATCTTATATGAATCCTTTTATTTTTCGCTCATAAATTGATAGGCTTTATCATTTTGTAGAGCATCCGTTAGGTAATTTATGCAATTGTTCATTAATGGTCTCCGAAACTACCTCTGTCCTGGCGTATGCATGACTAGAACTAAGAATGCTTTCATCTATTCCTGGCTTAATCTAGTAATTTTGAATATAGTCTGGATGAAACGTGTGGAAGTATTAAAACTGATTGGGATTCTTCAATTTTGCTTGTGAGAAAGCTTGTGCATAGGTTTGCCTTATGGCCTTTCAGTGGCCTTTTGAAAATTGAGAATAAGTGTCCAAGGTTAGTATGAATGATCTAGGTTGTCCCTTGGTTTCCTTCTTTTCACGATCTAAAAAGAATAAAATAATAATAATAATTATGCGATAGAAAGCAATTCTAAAGAAAATATTAGCCTTGCATATCAGCAAGGGTACTTTAGGTTGGTGGACTTGATGTTATGAATTCTCCATTCCAGTCTCAGTAATATTTCTGGTTTTACCTTTTGGGTGTATGTGGTTCTCAGCTGGTGCAAAGCGAAAGGAAGCCATCTTAATGTCAGCTCCTGTTTTACTATTTTCTAAATAAAGTACTTGTGATGCTTGGATGTATCTTGATTATAAGGTGTGAACTAATCAGATTGATGGAGGGATGGCAGTAGAAAATGCAAAAGATGAAGGAAAGAAAGAAACGTAATACTTTGAAATATAATCTGCCCAATAAAACTTTGAATGTTATGATTTGTACAAAGAAAAAATTGTTTGCGTTAAAAGAGATTATGACAACATGGAGCCACAACTTCATGTGTTCCTAATACCACATACCCCACCAAACTCTGAAACAAATATTGCTTCCTTTTCTCGGGTTAGAGTGATTTGTGTCTCACATCTGCTCCCATAACTTTCAAATATTGCAAGTGGAGTGAAATTCAATCACCAACAGAAGCCATGTATATTCCTTTGAGGTGCTTTTCATCTTGGTTATGGCTTGTCAGAGTGCCCTGTATATCGTATCTTTTGCATCCGGTGTGCTAATGTGTAACATATCTACATTAATCCAAACAGTATTTTTCATATTTTCTTTGCACTAGATACATGGTATCTAGTTGTAGCATGAAGTTTTTAAACAGAACTCGGTTGCATCATTGTTTGCTCTGATCAAGGAAATTAGCCGAGGGCAATGTTACTGTGATACCAAGACAAAGACCCCCACCCCCACCCCCTTCTTTTTTTGTTGTTTGATTGGTTTTCAGTGCTTACTCCATAGCATTGTACTTGTCGATTGGCATTTAAATAGCTGTGTTCTTGCCTGCTAGTCACCATTCTTGGGTAGTGTAAACACCAGGTTCAAGATTTGCCTCAGAGTAATGGTATCTGGGAGACTGGGACTGTAGCAGAGCCAATGAGGCGCTTTTATTTTGTTACTGCTATAGTTGCTTGTAAGAATGACAATGGTATCACGACATGAACTTATCCTTGTTGTTGTGAGTTGGTTCCCTTTGTATTTCATTATTCAACTACTCAGATTGTGTATTAGTTTCTATTTGGGTTGCCTTGAGTGCCTTAACTTTGTTTTGAAATGCTAGACTACACTTAGCAGCGTGGGCTGGCCATGCAAATGTTGTCAGCTATCTAAGCAAGAACAAAGCTGACATGGGTGCTGCAGCCATGGATGATATGGGAGCTATCCATTTTGCTGCCCAGAAAGGACATTTGGAAGTTGTTAGGACCCTTGTCTTATCTGGTATCTCTGTGAAGGCCATCAATCGAAAGGGGATGACCGCACTCCACTATGCTGCTCAGGGTTCCCATAAGGAACTTGCAAAATACCTGATAAAGAAAGGTGCAAATCTTGGTGCAAAGACCAAAGCAGGAAAGACCCCACTTGATCTTGCAAGCGAGGAAATGCGTACATTTTTGACAGAATGTGAGAAAACTAATAAGAAAGATGAACAGACTGTTAAAGAAAGAGCTTTGAAGGATGACAAAGAGACTGAACAGAGCAAAGAGTTGGAGCAAAAAGCTTCAAGGGACGAAGGTGAAGAGCATCAGGATGATGACACAAAGGGGAAGGTCGATGAAGATAATGACACAAAGAGGAAGGTTGGTGGAGATGAAGATGAAGATGGCCGGGAGACAATATTGCAGCCGCAATCAAAGAAAGCAAAGGTGACACTTAACCATTTACTAGCATCGGATGATACACAGGAAGATGAAGACAGATGAGGTTTCAACCAATAGGCACTGGTTTCTCGTCAGCTTCTTGTCCATCCGAGAGGGAACATAGATACTATTTTCTCGTCAGTGAAGTTGTTGCAAGCTCTAGTTATTGTGTTAAAGAGTTGTAGAACGTAGCTTAGTTTGAAAAGCATTTTGATCTCCAAACATAGCTTGTCAACCATAATTTCAATAAAATTTATACTCTAATTCAAAAGTATTTTGGGGATAAAGTTTAATTATTAATTTCTGTTTAAAATTTAATATATAATAATATAATAATTATTTTTTATATTATTATATAAATTTATCACAATAGTTATTATTAATAGTTAAATTATACTTTTAAAATATGTAGTGATAATATTTTGAATATAAAGGGACTATAGTTTGGTAGGCTTGCTTTTTTCCAACCAATATATAAACATTAATAACAATTTTATCACAATCAAGTTCTTATCTAAAGATATATATTTCGTGTTGAGATTATTTTGGTCTCTTGGCATGAAATAATTCTAGATTTCTTTTTCCACCTTTTAATTACCTAAAATAATTTTTTTTAAAAACAAAGATTAAGAAAAGAAGATAGCAAGGGTTAGCAGAGAAGATAAATCATTTAAAGAGGTGATAATAGTCCTTAGAATTTAAAAATGGTGGCTTGGGAAACCTTCGTTAATCTATAACATTAAATCTTTTTTGTTAAAAAATTTGAATATTAAAGAGTTAAATTTAAGATTTTAAAAATAAGAAGATGAAAGAAAATGGAGAGAAGAAGGGGAGAGGGGCTTGACACCAACAAAAAAAACTCAAGAACAAACATAACCAAAAAAGAAAAAAAGGAGAAGATGTGAGAGAGCAAAGTTGTAGTGTATAAAATTAAGTGTAGAATGACCAATCAAAGGAAACTACCCCTTATGGATATTAAGAATGAGCATACTAGTGGAAGAAAAATTAGCCGGGAGTTTCCCAACAAACAAGAAGAGTGATGAAAGTGATTGACATAGGTGAGAGAAAGTGTAAAAGAGTTGGTGGATAATGATGAAGGTGATTGTGGTTAGATTTTTTTTGGTTGAATGAGCAAATATCATATGGGATATAATCATGGGGTGTGAGGAGGTTAGAATTTTGAAGGCTTCATGTCTAAGAAAATTAACAATGATAGATAAGGTAAAACATTCAATAAATGGTTAAAAATGGAAAAAATAATTAAATAATTCCCAAAAATCATAAAAATTAGGAAAAGGTGAGGAATTAATTGAGGAACCCAAATATTAAAATATAAGGCGTAGAAGTTGACTTGAGGTAAAAATGAATTAACAAAATATAGAATGGTAAATATCGCTCAGTGTCGGTCGACCGAAAGTGGTTGGAAATCAACTACCTTAGCCCCAAAAGATAGGGCTTTGGGCACTGTTGGCTAGTCAACCAAAGGTACAGCTCAGTTGACTATCAATTAGGTGAATTAAAAATGTAGAAAAATATTCACCAAACATGAATTCCCAGGATCTGATTTAACAAGTAATCTAAAAATTTCAAGATATAATTGAGATGACAATCTAAACATAATAACAATTAGGGGAATACCGATGATCTTTAATGCGTACAAAACCAGCGATTACAAGAAGAATAAAAAAATTCTCATAATATCAATCAGTATACAAATCTCTTATGAAGACAAGATAATACAAGACAAGAGGGTATGTACAAGGCTTGATGGTGTGCTGATGGTGTACTGTTCATCGCTAAGTTTTCATACACATCTATATATAGAAGTATATAATCGATACAAGAGAATGGTAGGAAAAAAAACACGGTCTTTGTTCATAAATATAGGGCCCCGTATTTCTTCTAGAACTCTCCAGTTTTTTCCAAATATAATGTAGGATTAAGTATGCTAAGAAAAAATGGGTTGTTTTAAAAAACACGGGGTCAATATGTTTTCTGACTTTATCTCCTTCTTGCTCCATACTTATTTCAACACTTGTATACTTCAATCTATGCTAGACTACATACACAAATATAAGTCATGATCTCACAAAATCCACCTTGACACGGTATTTGTAACAACTGGGATCAGGATAACAAAGAATCATCATAAACCCCTGGATCCAAAAAAACCCTCATGGTAGATGAACACAAGTAAAATATGGCTCTGTTAGCACACACACTGGATCAACATTATAAATAAATCTTCACATCGTACTAGCCTAACAAGCTAACACTCCAAGCCAAACAACATTCTCAACTCCAATCATAGCCAAACACAAAACCCTAGAGCCTCTAAGGTATAACACTAGTAAACTAGTGTACATTTGATCATTAAAACCACAACTAAGATTAGAGTAACCTTTCAATGAAACAATCGATAACACATACTCAATACAAGTTGATATTGTACACACCAAGTACCTTAGAATTTGCGCCACACCTAACCAAAGTATCTTCAAGGGTCTCACCACACACATGCTCACAATATGAGCAATACAAATGTCAGTACTAATCACATTGTATATTAAGCATCTCACACCTATAGAGTATGAATCATTAACTAAGCAACCCACCACAACTATTTTAGATTTGAGCACATCAAAAGTCTTCATCTTATTCTCCTCAGACATTTCTTTTGCCGCAACAAGCATAACATAAATACACAACCAAAGAATAACCAATGAAGCATTACATACCAATGTCTAAGTCTACTAAAGAGACCATAACTATTTAGAAACAACGGAAGAAAACCACAACGTAAAATCGACACCCAAAATAACCTCTGAGTCTAAAATTAACTTCAACACACCAATACTACAATCTGTAGTATACAACGCATAACCAACTCTACTTAAAGCAATGCCCATTTTCTCCACCTACCACATAGATTCCTCCTCACTACAAGAATATGTACCGTCAAGATCAAAAACAACCTCCACCCCATCTGAAAAGCCTAGTAAACTCTCCTACTCCACCTTTATGTCAAGAAGGAATTCAAACTCACAGAAGGTAACATATTTATATATAAGTGGGCCACAAAAAAAGGATCCCCCAATCATGCCGATGACACTCCTGTGTCCCGGTTGCACTAACCCAAGACCAGCAATATGTGAGTCACACACTCTCAATGACACTCCAACTGCACCCTCAATCGTTGTGCCAACAAGATCATATAATGTCCTAACTCGCTTGCTAACAATTATCACCGCAACCCCTTTAGCAACCTTCAATGTGTCATTCTCAATGGTACACTTATAACCTTTGCTATCCAAGGAGTACAGAAAAATTAAGCTCTTGGTCATATCAGGAACATGACAAACACCAAATAGTGTTCTAACCACCCTATCATGCATCCTCACCTCACAATCCCAATCCTCGCAACTCTACATGAAGCATTATTTCCCAAGACAACTCCACCTTAAACAGTATCATATATCTAGAACCTGCTTTTGGAGGGACATACATGGTAGGAGCATTTAGAATCTAGAATCCACCTATCAACCAATATAATATATATATATATGTATGGTAGTTAGTACATCACCATTGCCATCATCCTTATCTTTGACAGCATCACCCTCATCATATATATCATCAATAGTATATGAAGTTTTCCTATTAGAGGTAGTATTTCCTAATATGGCATTTCATGTGATAACTATAGCAGACCACAGCCTTAAAATTCTCCTTCCTCAATTCGGAATTCTTTTTGTCACCAAAACCCCTTGCTACAAGCCCTTCACCATGTGAATCACCTGGACATCCTTCAGTCAGTTGGTTCTCAATTAATTCATGTTATAGCAAAGGATTCTTAACATCTACAAGAACTAATTCATCATTTCCATGCAATACAGTATCACAAAAATGCTTATAAGAAATAACCAAAGAGCACAACAATATAATAACCAAATCCTCATCATCTAATTTAACATTTATATTATGAAAATCCATAACTATAGAGTCAGATTCATCAAGATGAGATTTTAAAGACTGATCCTCCTCAATTAATTTCAAATCATGAAACTAGCTCTTCAACAATAGATAATTTGCCATATATCTCGTCGTATACAAGGATTCCAACTTCAATCAAAAGACAAAAATAATTGTCTATTGGGCCACTTCTTACAAAATCTTGTTTCACAAACACAATTATATGGTGAATAGGGCCTTTAAATCAATATCTGCAAACTCCTCATCAGATATCATTTCCAACTGATTTGCTTTCTTGGATAATACATTCTCCAATCTGTTCTGAACAAGGATACACTTCATCTTCAATTTTCATTACCCAAAATTGACAGAACAATCAAATCTCTCAATTTCAAAACTTGTAAATTCCAGCCTGATACATATCGATCACACACCCAAGTTCTTATAACAATTATAGGTAAAAAAATTCATCAAATATGAATGCCCATGACTCGATCTAACAAACAATAGGGAAATTCCAAGATCTAATTGAGATAACAATAGGAACACAATAACAATTGGGGAAACAATGATCTTTATTACATAAAACACTAGTGATAACAAGGACAATCATATAATCCTTACAAAATCAATCAATACACAATTTTTTTTCAAAAACACAAGAGAATACAAGAGAAGGTTTGGACAGGGTATAACACCCTATTTTTTTAAAGCGAAAGAATTTTAAATTAAAACCCTGTGAATTTTGAGGATGTTACCGCCACACTTAGTACCAAACCAGTTCTCTCCAACCGTTTCAGTACCAAGTGGTTTTTCGAGGGGGCTACTTCATATAGTCGGGGTGGCTTGTGCAGGAAGAATCAAAGGATATAGGAGGCGTAGTTAGTTAGAGGGCAGAGCAAGGATGAATTGGGCATACAGAGGTGGCGGCGAAGTTGGCCGGAGGCGGCAAAAATGGCGTCTAAAGGGGCGGCGGTGGTAAGGTTGGGGAATTCTAGGTAAACAACCAAAGCTCGATACAGAGCTCAAACCGGGGGTATTTATAGGCTTTAGAAGATATGTTAGGGTTTTATGGGTTGGCTACAGGGTAAGGAAGGTAGGTTTAGGATTAGCGACGACGAGGTTGGCCGGTGGGAGTCAAAAAGGGGCAAGGGTTGCGCAGGAAAAAAGGGAGGGGATCGCGCGATAAAGGGGAGATTTGGTTGGGTTGATGAGGCTGCGAGTCAGTAGAGGAGAGGGAGAATAGTATTGGATGGTTAAAGGAGCGAGATCGGCGGCGGGATTTTTGGCTAGGCAGTAGAGTTATAGGTGCTCGACGGTGAAGGGAGGAAGAAGAAAGGGGGAACCGGCGGTTCGGGGGAGAAAAAAAGAAAAGAAAAGAAGAGAAGTTGGTCGGTCGGACGCGGTGAGGGGGGGGAGATTTAAATGAAACGTAGAGTTTTGGGGGGGAAAAGTTATAAAACACAGCGCGACTAGGGAGAAGGAAGAGGATCAGCTGCGCGGGCTGGGCTGCGTGAAGGAAAGGAAGAAGAGGAAAGGGGAACTTGGGCCACGAGCTAGCCCAGGTCTGTAAGGGGAAAAAAGAAAAAGAAAAGAAGAAGAAAGAAAAAGGGAAAGGGAAAAAAAGGAAAAATAATGGGTTAAGTTAATTAAATTAATTGGGATATTTAAAAATAATAATATTTAAATAAAATAATATTTCAATCCCTTTTTAGGCTAATTTAGGGTTTTTAAAAGATTTTCCATAAAATCCCATTTTAATTAGTAAAACACCCTAATTTCTCGAATGAAATTATTTATAAAATTCCTATGAATTTGAAACTATTTTCCCCTTCTTATTTTAAATAAAATAATTTATTTAATTAATTTTCAAATTAATATCCTTATTTAGTTAATATACCCAAATTTCTCCTAATTAAAATACTTATAAATTTCTTCTTGATTTGCCCTAGTTAATTTCCTTTTATTTTAATAAAAATAATTTATTTAATTAATTTTTATAATAAAACCTTATTTAACTATAATTTTTAAAATTAAAATTTTCGGGGCATTTCACAAGGTTTGATGGCATACCACATATCGTTAGGGTTTCATACATATCTATTTATAGAAATACGTAACCAACACATGCGAACAATAGAAAATAGGAAAAATATGGTTTATATTCATTAACATAGGGCGCTAATATTTTTTTATAACTCTCAAATTTTTCCAAAATAATACAAGATTAAGCATGTTAAGAAAATATGGGTCGTGTTCACAAATATAAGGCCCCTATGTTTTCTCACTCGATCTCCTTTTGACTCCAAAATTTTGTAAACACATATATGCATCAATACATTCTATACTACACACACAATACAAGCCATTATCTCACAAAAAAACTAGATTTTCAAAATGTAGGAAGGTAAACTGAGGGTCTAAGAGGTATATGTAGGGTATTCAAACAAGGTGTAAGGTTGGAAAATGGATTAAGAGCCTAATCACTCAAGGATTAGGGTTAGAAAATTTTTATTATTACAATATCATCCAAAAGATATAGGGTTTAACAACAAGATTCTTAGTATATTACATTAAAATCTATAATTATAAAAAAAATTATTTCAAATTTCTTAATTATTCAATGAAAATTACCAAAACATAATAAGCTACAATCGACTTAGATTACAATCATAACAAAACACAAATAAATCATCTTGTAAAGAATAAACACCATTTAAAGTAGTATGCACACCGGTTTAAGGCTACATACACACTAGAATAAATAGGCATTATAATATCAACAAGCATAACTCTTACCAACACTTTTCTCCTTTGATTTGGTTCCTTCTCTAATAAAAGTCATGCATACTCCAAAAAAATTCAACATTCCTCCTAGGATTTAAAAAAAAATAAGAATTAAAATGAAGCATAGTAAGTTGCATCTTAAACAACACAAGAATAAAAATGATAATAAGAATTCAAAAATAGATGCCTTCGTTAGTAAAGGACGCATGACATTTAAAATAGTTTACACATCAGAGTAAAAAACCATTAAAATAACATCAAACATAACTCTTACTAGCACTTTTCTTCCTTCGAATTGCTTCCTTATCCAATAAAATTCTCACATACTCTATCTAAATTCAAAGCTCCTTTTACCATTTAAAAAATACATTAAGAATTTTTTTAAAAAAAATTGCAAGTTACATATAAAACAAGATAAGAATGGAAATTAGAATAATAATTTAAAAACAAAATGTTTTAACTTGTAGAGGATACACATCATTGAGAGTAGTATACACCCCAATTTAAAGCTGCATGCATTCCATAATAAACATGCATTATAATATCAACAGGCATAACTCTTACCAACGCATTCCTCTTTTGAATTGCAGCCTTCTTCAATAAAAGTCTTACATACTCCATCCAAATTCAATACTCCTTCTAAGATTTAAAAAAATTAGAATTAAAACAAAACGTAATAAGTTGAAGCTAAAACAACACAAGAGTCAAAAGGATAATGATAATTTAAAAACATATGCCTTTGCTAGTAAAGGATACACACATTTGAAGTAGTATAAACATAAAAATAAAATAAAAATATAATATGATCAATCATAGCTCTTACTAGAACTTTTCTACTTTACATTGTTTCCCTCTCTAATAAAAGTCCCATATACTTTAGCCAAATTCAACATTCCTTCTATCATTTAAAAAGGCATTAATAATTTTTTTTAAAAAAATCATAGCAAGGTATTTCTAAATCAAAATAATAATAAGAAGAAAATAAAAACAACATGTCTTCACTTGTAAAGAGTACACATCATTTAAAGTAGTATATAAGCTAGTTTAAGGCTACATACATACTAGAATAAGCAAGCATTATAATATCATCAAGTAGCACTTTTAATTACACTTTTCTCAATTAAATTATTTCTTTCTCTTAACAAATATTTGTATAGTCTATTCAAACTCAACACTCCAATAGTATTCGCTGCCGAAGTACTTCATTCTTCCGTAAAGAATTCAAAATTTAAATCAAATTCAATTGAATCTATCTATTCTGCTATGAAATTATTGCTTGATATTACTACCATTTTATTTCTACATAGCAATATAAAATTCTAATAAAATGAGAGAGTATATGGATCATAAATAGTTTTAATCAAATTATAATATAAAAATAGAGAAATATAATCCTTCATTTATTGTAACACCCCTATTTTTTTTACTACTAAAAATTTAGTTTTAAAAACATTGCAGAAGCAAATCCAACCTGTGAAAAACAGGGTGTTGCCACCGTATCTAAAACAAAATAGACACCTCATTGCTTACTTCACATTAGACACAAGGATAATTAGCTAAGTTTCTGACCAATCAAAAACACAAGGGCAAACTAGAGTGCATTAGGTAAGAAAAGCATCGTTTACAACCCAAGGTTACATTGGCACAAATCCGTACGAGATATGTTTAAAGAAAATAAAATGCTTAACTAAAGAAAATCCTTTTCAATGGGATG
Source organism: Tamarix austromongolica (assembly GCA_039764185.1). Lineage (NCBI taxonomy): Eukaryota > Viridiplantae > Streptophyta > Magnoliopsida > Caryophyllales > Tamaricaceae > Tamarix > Tamarix austromongolica. Next base: position 77,928,750 of record CM077814.1, on the reverse strand, counting down.
CATCTTGGTCACTCAAGGACCACAGAAAAGTCTCTAAGAAAGGCTATGCTCAACAACCCAACATTCTCAGAGGAGGATGGACCACTCAATGGTTGTTCTCAGGGAACCGGCAACCAACCTCCTGCTCATAGAATTGAGTAGCGGATTGCAACAACAACCCCATCTATATGCATACATACTGAATAAGCCAATCTACCACCATCATGTAGCTCCTCGTATAACAAATACCTGCATGACATACTTATGGTATAATTTACTATAATGTTCTTACGTCTTTCCGATTATGTCATTCCCATATAATCACATAGGTCATCCAAGATATAGATGGATCCATTTAACCATGCATAATTATAATCATGTCAGCATACCAAAGTGTTCAAACTTCCGACATGCATACTGTCTACTCATGAGATGTGAATTACTTAGATTATCCATTCAGCAGTAGTTAGAGTATAACTTACATGGTAATGAGGAATCATGGGTACATATATGACTTCCTAATCATGGATGGATCATGAGCATAATAATAATAGATCATACGATAACTCATGGAAACATTCTAGAATATAGGCATGTACCACTGTAGACATTTTAGATGAACATTTGATTAACATCAAACTCCAAATAGATGAGCATGAATCATACCACATATTCATAGCTTAAATGAGGTGTGAGCTCTAAGTATTCATAAACCCAAGCGAATGTCATATTATATAACCATAATTATGTAACGCAAGATGTCTAATTACTTCCTCCTTATATATCATTCTAGTAATCATTTTACTTTAGATAAACATAGAATTCCTTTACCAAATTCCTTGATCATCAAATGAGTGCATAGTTATTTTACCCCAAATTCTTGGGCAATAGGTGAGATTATTCTCCCATGGTCTTTCAATACCATGGAAGCCATCCAAATAGTGGACATAAAGTCTTGGCTTATGCTAAGGAAACCTAGTGGACACAAGTCTGGGTTCCTACCAAAGTAACATAGACAAAAGTCTTGGCTCATGTCAAATAACCATCATGTGGTGATCAGACCCTTCCATATTAATACCCTTAGTACATCATCAATGTCTAGAGTAGAATAGGTCTCGGGATCTATGAGGATTTTGTCCAAAGGTAAAAAGCACCCAAAGGCAGACAAACCCCTGATAGCTAATTGAGGATATAATAATCTAGACCTTCCTTAGTGCTCTTTTCACTTTAAATGATTAGTGTCTTATTAGCTTGGAAATTTTATTTCAAATAAAGGCCCATGATAATATCATACCAAGAACACAATCCTTTTCAATTCAACACATCCATATAGGATTCTCACATCATCTAGTGTTCCCAATTAGGGTCTCTTTAAGATATTATTCTAGTACACAATCCATTATGATAAAGTGTGGAATTATTTAATTATACTAACACCCATAATAATCCAATACAACCATTGAATTTCTATTTATTCCCTTATTCACAATTTAACTCTAGATAATACCAAGGTCAAGTCCTAATTCATTACATAATCATAGACTTACCCATTTATTAGAGGATTTTTAATTACATTCCTAACGCTAAAGGGGAATGTCTAATTATGGTTCAACTAGTGTCCAATACTGACTTACAACTGTTTATTTCTCTATTACATTAGCTAAGTGAAAATTATCGATTACAATTAAGGTCATTCTATATGTTTATGTTATCTTCTTTTATCTTTGTTAGGTCATTTCACTTATGGGGTTCACATTTTAAGGATGTGGTATAAGTCACTAAGGGTCTATTATCCATCATATTAATCCTTTCCATCAATACTGATCATAAGGAGGGTCCATTTTTAGTCATTTGATCATCTATTCATGTTTTGTTCAAGAGGAAGGCCAGATGTTGTACTAAGGTCAAACATTGAATAATTTATTTTTATTAACTTTAATCTATTATTTAACTTCATTAACCTAGATAATTTCATAGCTATCAACAAACTAGCTCATTATCTATGCATAAGAAAATTCAAACATCTCATTCGGGAAGAAAATAGGCGAGAAAAACAAAATAGGCCAAGACCAACCGATCGATTTTAAAACCAATGGATGTGTCTCGCTAACTAGTCAATCAATTTCATGGACTATTTGACCAATCAGGGCGCTGTCAATCCTCCAGTGGTCAACCAGTTGGTCGGTTAGCCTTAGGGATGTAAACGGGGCGGGTATTACCCGAAATCCGACGGATTTTATCCGACGGATACTTAAACGGATATGGATAAACGGATATGGATACGGATATGGAGGATAGAAAAAAATATCCGTCGGGTTCGGGTACGGATACGGGTATGGGATATCCATACCCGTACCCGTAACCATACTCGTATCCATATTCGTACCCGTTTACCCGATATATAATTACCCTTTTACCCTTAATTTTAAAATAAATATAGTATAAATTAAGGTTAAAATTGTCTTTTGGATTAACTATAAATGGGTTTATCCATCGGGTAATGGATTTATCCGTTGGACAATATTCATTAACGGGTAAATGGATAATCCGTCGGGTAATGGATATCCAACGGATACGGATACGGATATGTCAACGGATATCCGTTCGGGTACGGGTACGGATTCGGGTACGTATTTTTTTATCGGGTACGGATACGGGTATGGTAATATCCGACCCGAACCCGCCCCGTTTACATCCCTAGTTAGCCTCATCAATCAAATGTTCTGAGAACTAGTTAATCAGCTTGGCTAGACTGGTCGATAGATCTAACCCGAGGCTAAGACTATTAGATATGCAAATTGACCAGTTGATTGGTTGACCTAACCAACTGACTATTATAGGAACCATTCGATCAATTTGGTCAAACCAGTCAATCAATTTAACTTGATTCTAGAACCACCCAAGTTGCAAACCAACCAATCAACGATTTTACCAGGCCAATCGATTGGTCTTGGAGACAAGTCAATTTGTATGGGGCAAAAGCATCCAACAAAACAAAAATTACACACGATTAAATTCCATAACTTTGTCCATTCACATCCAAACACTAATCCCAGGTTATTCAAGGAACTCAACAAGCAATATTTACAAATCTATACGTGAAACACCAAAAATTATACTAGGAATCGTAGTAAATCATACTATAATATTATGAACTTAAATTAGGGGATCCTACATCACATTCTATTCTTACTAGATCATTACGCAATAATCCACTCCACATGTCATATATATCATTTCACTTAAGACATCTAGAATATCAAGAGGTTTCGAACCCAAATTCATAGGCATGGGGTTCAGGTATGTGAAGCTTTAAACCAAAATTCATATTAGTCCATTCATTAATTCTATACAACTAGTGCAGTCACATTACCATCCCTACTAATCAGGATATCACATAATTATAGCACATATACCATACTCACCAATACCATTCTTATAATAATAGGGGAGTACAATGATTTACCATAAAAAGTTAAGCAACGCACCAAAAGAGCACAAGTCTCGGAAATCCCAAATCCTTTTCCTACACTTCCAAATGGGGAAAATAGAAGCTGTCGAGGATGAGATTTTTTCCTCACTCTTTTCCCCAGTCTAACTCTATCTTGCTTAAAATTAAAACAAGGAGGAGCTAGGAAGAGTATTAAAAGAGGAAAAGAAAATGAGACTGAAACCACAGGGAGGGGAAGGTGGCAAGTTAAGTGTAAAGGACACTAAGGAAGTTTGGAGGTTAGAAAGAATAGATAAAAATGAAGACTTTAAGTTCGAATGACTGAGGGTTCAACTAAAGGATAAGGGTGAGGAAGTGTTTAAGAAGGGTTCAACATATATAAAAGAATGAAATGGATTATATTTAATAAAGAGATTTGGATTATTATCTGTCTTATGAGGTGTTTCATGTATTTGCTCGTATACTTATCATATATTGTGAAAACATGTGCTAATTGTATCCTTATTTGGATAGTATTGTTCCCTTACTTAGTACATAGCATACTAACCACCTATTTTATGGGTGTTACTCATTCCCACAAGCAGAAGACCCTGATTCTTGTGTGATGGTCTTAGAAGATTATCTAGATGATTATGCTACCTATGATGCACTATGTGGGAAGGAGTGACTTTCTCTGTACTGGGTGTTTAGGTGAAGATTAATGTTATCTAGTAGATTTATTTAACTACATATCTTTTTGGACGTTTGATCCATGGTATCCCTTATTTTTTATTTTGTTTATTACAACTTGGAGTTAAACTCTAAACTCATTATTGTATTATAAATGGTTCTTTCATTTCTAATTTCCTTGTGTTACTATATATGTTTTAGCCTTGTGATTTATGTAAGGATGTTTGAATAAACTAGACTTATGTCAATTACAGCAAAAAGCCCTAATATTTTACTTATATACTTCCGTTGTAAAATAAAATGTTTTAGTAGTAAAAAAAAGCGGGGTGTTAAACTTATAAGGTAAGGTTAAACACACTTAGATTATCATTAGACACCTATGATAGCACACATTAAGGACTCAAAAAAGTGGGGTATTATTTTTATTTAATAAAAAATAATGGACTTCGATTAATACTCTTTCACACTTATGAATGAAGAGTAGGAACAAACTAAGGAAACAAAGACATTCAAGTTGATTGCATGCAAATCAAATTATGATAAGCGAATGAGATAGAAGGCAAGAATAATTTTCTTCAATACATTTATAATAGGAAAGAAATTTAGAAGGAAATAATTAATCATTGATTGAGCATAATTTCTATTATCATTAGCAAATAAGGGAGAAAGGTATTGATTAGTTGAATAAGCATAGAAGTTATATTTCATTCCATGCCACTTCCATTGTGTAAAAAATTATGATATGTCAAACCTAGGTGCATTGAGGTGTATACCCAAATTTTCCATTAAACGTACATAGAATTTGCAATTGAAATTTCTATTTCACATTTGAAAGCCTAATTCATAATAAATTCCTCCTATCCTTAACAATTTCAACTCTAACATATTCATGATGAAAAGGAACTATAATAAATCATAAGGACTAACATTCATCATTGAACTATACCCTATAAACACTAATGAATTCAATAACACAATAAAAGAAAAAATTAAATAGGGAATTAATACTTGCATTCAATGTAATTGGAAATTTAAATACAATAGGAATTTGAGAGGCAATGTATCATTGTTGATTCAAATGCCTCTAATCTTATACTTGATTATAAAAGAGAATTCAATAGTTTTTGGAATGGAGAATACTAAATACCGAAGAGTGAGTTTTTTCATGATCTAAATCTCAAGAATGAAGTATATTTTTATAGAATCCATCTAGTAAATAAGAAAAGAAAATACTAGGCAAATATTTATAGAAAGCATAAGGAAAACATGGACTATGTTTACGAACACGGGCCCTTTGTGCTTATCTCTAAACTCTCAACCTAAAAAAAATTGATTACTAAATTAACACGAGAGGTGTTTAAAACACGAGTTCCCATATTTTTCTTATGATAATCACTTTCTTCCACAATTCTTCATAATTGCTTCCCTTGATAAATCTTAGCCATAGATGATCTTTCTATCTTTGATTCTAGGTTCTCCTATCCATTTTATCCCTTCTTCCTTTTTTCCACTCTTTTATCTTGATTTATCCTTTTATTTATTGATTTTTCATTTGTGCCTATAATTTAATCAAAAGGGGAAAATCAAGAAAAGGGTTAAATTGGTCTACAAAAATGAGGAAATTATGACCTATTTACACCCAGTATTCACATATAAAACCTACCCCCATGCATAGATTATTGTTTCTTCTCAAGAAACACTGCCATAATCATGTAGAAAGACACAAATCCATGTAAAAGGTACGGATTGGTCAATAGATTATAAGATCAGGTTACTCATTCACCTAGATACATACTTTCATCGGGGCTTGAAATGATGTTTAGAAAGTCTCAATTGAAGACAATCAAAATCATTTTGGATCATATTTACCTTAATCTAATTCAACTTTCCAATTAGACTCTCAAGTTGTTAGGAAAAATATGCAGCTCAATTATCACCATACCATGTAATAACCAATCAAGGCTAGTAAGAATAAAATGAGTAAATCCTTATTTTTGGTGTTTACTCTCATGTGTTTTAGGAAATGTTTATATTATCAATAATTTCTCTAAATGAATATACTTGACCATACATTTGTCATTACTCTCAATTCACCACTACTTAAGAAAATTAAATGACATAATAATCTATAGGTCTTATGTTTGATTGTAAAAGGCTAGGGTTATAAGGTGGGATACAAAATTAGATTATACCTAAACTCTATTAGCTAGATGAGCAAAAACAAAAACTTTTTTAGATTTAGATTTACAAATATTCTTCTTTTCCACTATTTTCCCCTTAGATAATATGAATAAAAATCTATTTAAACCTTTTTCCTTCAACCAAATTTCAAACTGAAGACATGCACTTTTATTCTTATTCTATTTTTTAAGCATACACAAGAGAATGAATTTAAGATATTTATATATATGAATAACTAAGATACCCCATCCAATGCCTCCACAACACCCCCATGATTATTTACTTATCTAAGATAATCATAACTCCATAATGCTTATAGCTCCACTACCTATAGAGTAGGGTAGGAATATATCCCATAGATGTGGGTCGCTAATATGGTTCAAATGAAAAATATTAGGCTTAAGTCTTAAAAGGGATATGTAAAGGATAAAATTTAATTAAAGGTGTGTTATTTAGGCAATAGCTAAAAAGGAAATAATCGTACATCTATTATTTCCAAATATACTAATGTCTTATATAACCTTGAAGAGAGCTAATGGTAAATTCTATTTTCACACATCATTGAATAATTCACACATGAATAACAAAATAATGGAAAAAATATGTATCCATTTTATAAAGTTCAAAGTATCACATGTTTAATATTTTTTAATTAAATTCTCTTTCATCTTAATATTTTTTATGCATGAATTTGCGATTAATCATTATAACACTTTTTTTATTTTTTAACTCTCAAATTCTCAAGTTCAAACTCTAAGAGTTATGGGGTATGGTTAATTCATTAAAAATATGTTGAAAAAGTATATTTGAAATGATTTGCCCCAACTCTAATGTTCCCAAGTAAATAAGCTAATATAATACAAATTCTAATGAAAAATAGTTCTTTTGGTTCAATTCTTTCTTCTTCTTATTTTTTTAACAAACAACAAACTAGTCCTAATAGCAAGCAAGCCGAAAATGAGATATATAACAAACCATACAGATAGCAATTAACCATGAATATAAACAAACATGAAAAATAATGTATCAAAAATACAAACAAACTACACAAGAAGATATATGCATTATCCTAAATGCACAACAAAAGTATATGAGTAAGGGAGACTAAAAAAAGAGCTCACTACGGTGGTGGGTAAGGTCCCAGAGTGGAAAATATGTAAAGCTTGCATCACGTGATGTAGCTGACTCTAGGATGAACTAGTGGCATCTAATCGGGTGAATACCTTGTCCAAGAGTGTGTGTACTTAGTATTAAAACTAATTTCATTTAAGTCCATGACTTGAAGTACTAACACAAGAAGTATGAGGTGCTTTACTAGGATGCAGTGGTAGAGATTGGTTGATGTGGAAGATCATAAAGGAATAATCTTCTACAATGTAGGACCTTTATTTGGGAATCATAAGTTGCAAGAAGTCTTCACAAAACACTTGTAATTTCGACTTGTATATGTGTTGAACTTATTAGCTTGATAAGGTGGTATTGATCTAATCCAAGGTCAAGTTCCTTCAATAGATTAAAGTCTCCTTTTTCTCTATAGAATAATCTACAACTCTTCAAGAAACTCACATTTGAAGAAGAAGAGAAGAAGACGATGATCAGTTTGGCTCTCTAGTTGTCAATTTTAATCTTTAATTCATTCATCATATGTTCTTTCAATTTAAAATACCCTGCGCGCGCATACACACACATGCAAGCCTTAGTTCATCTTTCATTGATTAAGCCTATATAATTGGCCTAATTAACAAGGGCTAACCACTTGCATGGTTATAATATATATATATATATATATAGTAATTACAATGAAAAATTAAAAACATTATAACGTATACAATAAAATAACAAAGCTATACAAAATTATACATATGTAATACATTGAATTAACACATGTAATCAAGCTTTGTGTCCTGTAGCCTTGTCTTCCATGCAAATTTTTAATCCTTGTAATTCCATTGTCTTGAACATCAAATATCTTTAATGGTTTTATCTTCTTAAAAACATATACAATACCCGAAAGAGTTACTTAACAAAGCATTAAAAGTATTAGGATCTTCAAGAACAATTGATAATATCTCTAACTAAGCTAATTCTTGTTCTTCATCCTTAGAAGAGTAAGATTGAGATTGAGATTCTCCTGCATCACTAGTCAACTACTAGGGATAGTGGTGTCTCATACCCATCTATTATTTTCCAATTTTGTTTAGTAAGGGGGTTAGTCTTCCTAAGGTTGGGGAGTGGGAATTATGTTTGGCATTGATAATAAAGGCACCCAACATTATCCTTGCACTTAATAATTCATATTAATCGTAAATTTTCAATATTAAGGAATAAATTGTAAGCCTTCATGAGGTATAAGTTGGTATATCAATCTCCATACCCCAAACAAAGGTGGTAATTAAACCACTAATAGTAATATCCCCCCTTTGAGAAAAACTAGCCCTAGCAATTTGTTTGGCAATGAAATAAGTGGTGTCAATTAGATCTTTCTCTATCATATAATAAATAAAATAAAATTTAGAATTTTGATGCACTACATTAATATCTCCTCTACCAAAAATAGTACATGCTAGGACACACAAGAAATATTTAAAGCCTGGATTATAAATTATATAAGATTTAACCTTTGAAATTTAGAAAACATTGGGTGTAGGCATATTAGATGTGACACCAATACATGAAAAAAAAATCAATCAATTTCATACAGGGTGGTATCTCATGTTCACTCTAGGTAGCAACAAAATATCAGATACTTTGTTTAAACTAATATACTAGTCAGTTTTAAACATTTTAAACTATATACTAACATAAGTAAATTCAAAAACATGAATATCGGCATTCAAATCAAAAGAACTCAAGAATTCTAGTGTAATTAGTCGGTATGAATGCTTTTGACAATAGAAAAACTCATATAGCCAAGTATTGGTTAATAATGTAGTTATCCTAGTTCTTCCAAACAAGTCCTTTCAAGGTAATGGTCCCTCAAATTTGTCTGTGATAAAGGTATTCATACCTTTGCTTCTATTTAGGATTAGTGAACATGATTCCTAGTTCATTGGGAGCATTTTTCTCCAATCTCTACTCTTCCTTGGTAGGTTTGGGACCCTTGATGATTCTCCTTGTGTCATTTACTTCTTCCTCGATGTCATTACTAGATGGAGTAATAAATTACCTCCCATTAAATAAATACATTCAAAATTACCTTCATCTACCCATTGAAGATATATGTAAACCTGATTCATTTTCTTTTTCTAATGAGGCCGTAAGAATACAATTGGGCTTTCATTTGTACTTCTAAATAAATGATGGGTATCAATCAAACTTTTACATACAAGAAAAATGAAAAGTTGTAGATTTTTTTTGTATGTATAAGCATCAAATTAATGGAGTTATATTCAAACAAAATGAATCCAACATTTATAGAAATCACAATTGATTGCAAATTCTCAAATGAATGTATACATAGCCATTTAATAATTAATCAAACCCAATATCTCATAACTTTGTTCACCCATTCATTCATAGTCAAAATTAAACTCTAGAACATAAACATGATTTTAAACACAATATCTTTTAATAATAACTAAGCATGTTATATCTAGTAAAAAGAAGCAACTGATAACATGAACTCATAAAATAGAATCTCATACACATCAAATGAATGTATTATTTAGATATCAATTTAAGACAAAGATAGAGTTTATACCGTATATTTCTCAATAAAAATTTAATGCCTAAATAACACCAAGTAGATGTCTATAGAAGTGAAAAATTGTAAAGCCCTCAAACATTATGAACAAAATTAACATGATCTACTCAAAATCAAGGATTAGGATTCCTCTAAAAAAAATTGCATTCGTTAATTTTACCAAAAATTGATGCAAAATTTGAATATGTATAGGGTGTAAAAAGGAATTAGAGAGTTGAATTTGATTATCATAAGAGAATTAATGGAGATTGGTTGAGGTTGAAGGAGAATAATGAGAGAGAGAGAGATAGAGAGAGAGGTTTTCAATGGTAAGGTAAGAAGAAGCATGTTATGTGGTTATGAAAGAAAACATGGAGGGTTTATCTAGTGGAGAAAGAAATCACGGTCCATATTCCTAAACATGGTGCCCCCGTGTTAAAACTTTTACTATCGAATTTTGCTAGTTTAATTTTCCATAAGAATTATATGACCCGTGTTATGAAACATGATCATACTGTGTTTCTTCCAAGCTTTCAACTTTTAGAATTTTTTTCTTTGTTTTCTCATAGCCCATCCTATTTGAAACTTAAAATCCTTAATTAAGTTAGACTCATTCCTATACACACCCCATCCAAAACCTTCAATGTCATAAAAAAACATGGAAAACAACATAAATTTAATAATGTAAACCCATATGGATACTATAGAGGGAGTGAATAGAGTATTCGGTAACAATTATGCCAAATTAAAGTTTTGTGAGAAATAAGTAGAAGGATGGAAAACAATAAGCATATAATTTATAGTGGTTCAAAAAACTATACAAATTTTATCTACATCCAATACCAAAAAGTATTGCCTTTTAGATTTAAATCTCTCTTTATTTGTAGTGGGTGTTTGATGATGATCACTCCTCTCTTACTTTATGAACCTATAATCTCAATGACCCTTTAGGAGATAATTTACACTTTACCCAGTTATCCTTTCTTGGTCTATGAGACTATAATATTAATAATCTCTCTCAGGAATGGAAGACAACACACTACTCTTCAATTGCTTTTGAGATGATGAGTTTGAATAAATAAAATAAGAATCTTCACTAGATAGCATATGAAAATGAGTAATTACTAGTGAAGATTTTTATATAGCTAGATAAATAATAATTACAAGTGTATAAGCATTCTAGCTAAATATGAAGAAAAAATTGAAACTGGAGAAGTTTGATTTATATTTGAGAGTGTAAAATAAAAAATTATTTTATTCTTTGAAAGTTGTGAAAATGATAATTTTAGAAGAGTTGTGCTAGATTGATTAATGTTTATTGAAGTTTAAAAACTCTTATATATAGTGATAAATGATGAGAAAAACCGCCACTAGCCATTGGGTGTAAAAAATACTACAACAATCAAATTAAAAACGATAAAAAATATGGGAAATTCTTAAACCAGTCAATCGTTTTTCAAACTAGTTGGCTGGTTTGGAAACTAATTGAAGGGTTTCAAAACTAGTTGATCGATTTACCAATTTTTAGCACTGTGCACCTTAATACAAAAGACCATAACTTGAGATATAAAGATCTAAATTGAGTTGTTTTTTTAATGTAAATTAGACATCTTAAGCTTTCCAAAGAAGTATTATTCACCCAAATATTAATTTATTTGGTACTTATGGTAAACCTTTTAATTCAACTTGGATGGAAAATGATATGTAAACACCCACAAAAATTCCACTCAACAAAGGTGATGGACGATGATGTTCGCATGGTATGATGGTGAACGAATAAGGGTAGGATAAAATGCAACAAATGTAACACTTAAACACCTCACAAAGATAATGTTTAAATGGATTAAATGGATCTCAAAGAGAACTCACAAAGATCAAACCTTTGATATGAATCAAATGAAGAAAATACAAAAAATCTTCATAGGATTCAAAACCAAAGAAAAGGAACACACAAAGAATCCTTAACAATAGCCACTTTCAACTCACATAGAATTGGAAGGTTTAAACTCTCTCAAAGGAGATGATTTTTATTCAAAAATCAAACACTTTATTTTACACATGAGAAGACCCTTATTTTTATGCCATAACCCCATGCCAACTCATACCAAAATCATAGGATATTTTCTAATCAAACCATATCCTAACTAACCTTATCCACTTCTAACTAACTAACTAATATAATCGTTAATTACAGCCCATAAACTCAACTTTTTAGCTTTTAATTATAGCTAATTACAACCTATAATTACACTCAAATGATATGGAAATAAATCATATAAAAATCGTTGCCTTATGAGCTAGTTAGTTACATAAATTAACAAACTTAACAAAGAAAACCCTAATTTGCATTACTCCACGTGTGGCGCTTGTTCTAGCAGATTCCATGTGTCATGCTGACGTGGCATAACTTCCAACATGTCATCAAAACATAGGTTGACTCATTCCATAGCTTCCATGTTATTAAGGGCTTGTTTGGTTGCTTGAAATTGCATAAAACGCAAATTATGCTTTGAAATTCAAGAAAGTGTCTTGTTTGACTTTGGCAATTCCAATAACTTAAAGAAACTCCTCAAACATGTCTCAAAACCATGTTTGGAAATAAATAAGGAATTATCCTGCATCAATCTCCCCCTCTTGAAGAAATTTTCCTCAAATTCACAACTTTGATGAGGAATAACAAACACCAAAGGACATATTCTTCAAGGTGATACCTGTCCTTGAATTCTTTGAATATCTCCTTCACATTAAAGTTATCTTTGAAAATCCTTCAATGCCACTTAAGCCTTGACATTGGTTCTTCATATGTGCACATCAATGAACATAAATCGAATGCATGGGATGCATTATGGTTCATTTGCTTCTTCACATCACATATGTCTTCACGCACATTATACACCTTCGAACTCACCATGTTTTTTTCTTCAATTTGCTTCGAATGATGAAAGGGTTCCATGATAACATTTGCTCCATAAGAACACAAGGAAACCAAGGGATAATAATGCACCACATAATCAACGTGATGCATGTAAAAACTTGGTTGCCCTTCTTCCGCTTCCATGGTAGGAATAGCATGATTGTCTTCATCATCACATACTCAATTTTCTTCCTCATTCATTCTTTCCTTTTCTTCCCTTTTAATCTCCTCAATTTCTCTTAAGGTCATAACTCCTTGATTAGGACACTCTTTAGCATAACGACCATAACCTCTACGTTTAAAACATTTTCTATTTTTACCTTCAATCTCCATAACTTTATACTTCTCCATGCGTGGCTTAAGATATTTTTCTTCCATGATAATGATGATGATGCTTCATTAGACAAGGAAGAGGAAGGTTTGGAGAATACCTTAGGCTTTTTGAACTGCCTTTCAAAATTTCAAGATATTCTTGTAGGTATATTACATATTTGCAAGGAGAAGAAGTTAAAACACAAAAAGAGACTTAAAGTGTACAAGCATTCAAAGCATGCAAGGCTATGGAATACATGGGATGACACTACAACAAGATATAGTGATACTATCATTAGTTATATTAAACTTTTTGTAAACCCTAAGTGTATTTTATGTAAGCTAGGGTTTTGTTGTAATTTCATGTGTGTACCATAGTTGATTGTGTGGCTTTGTAATGTTAGTCATTAATATCAGTTAAATGATGATATTATGAGTAAGGTTAGGTATTATATAGGCTTAATTCAAGTGAGTTAAGGTAGCTTGGATTAATAGGAGAAAACCAGCTGGTTTAAGGCCCATTATGTCAGTTGATGCCTATATATATACTTCCTTGTACACGCATGAAAAAGGAGCTGAATAATAGAATTTTGAACACAAAAGTCTCGAGCCTTTGCTTGTGTTTTTCTCCCTTTTTGGAGTCCCTTATAGATTGAAGAATTACCTAGGGTTAATATTCATTTTAGGCCTTCGAATGTGCATTCAACATTCGAAGAAACACTATCCTTCAAACTTGCAATATACTTTGAGTTTAACAGCATTAAACCGAAGCATTTTCTTTTAATTTCAACCTGCCATCATTTGGAACAATAGATGACAGATCTTACGCTTCTTCCTCCATTGTGATTCACATCAGAAAAGAGCTTAAAATGGCTAATTTTGAACATCCTTTTGTTTAAATACTTGTAAACATTTTTTATGCATGAAATTACTTTAAGATCTTTCGAATTGATTTTTAAATAGAATTAGAAATATAAAATCATTGAAATTTCTAAATGCTCAATATGTAAATCATATGTATATAAGACCTAAAACTATAACATACTCTTTGAAAATTGAGTCTTGATTTTTTTTAGCACACTAACTTATCCCTTCATTGTTTTTATATTCCATATATGAAATTTAAGTGCTTGAATATAGAGTATTATTTTGTTCTCCTTATTGATATTTGGCTTATGCTTGGGATAAGATTTGTAGGGTTGATCTCCTTAACCCACATTGACTTATTTAAGTGTTGAATGCATATGCACACCTAATAAAATAAGTCAAATTAATAATGAAGTTTGTTATTATGAAAAAAAAAGGTTGATTGACTTATGAGGTCAAAAAATAAAAATCACATCCATTAAACACACATAAAATAAAGAAAAAGCACAACAAGCATGCAAATTAAAACGTATCCACAACATTTAGGTTGCCTCCTAAGTAGCGCTCAATTTAGGTCACAAGCTTGAACTTCCCAACACTTTTTAAGTTTCATTACTTGGGTTAGTGAGCTCCACCTCCTCTAAATTTTGTACACTATAATCCTCATAAAAAGGTTTGAGACAGTGTCCATCAAATTTCTATACCTTCCCCATCTTTTCACTTTGAATTTCAATTGCACCGTATGTAAATGCATTGATAACAAACAAGATGTTGATCCATCTCAACCTTAATTTCCCTTGAAAAAGTTTCAAGTGAGAATGATAAAATAAAACTATTTGGCCATTTTCAACGTTTTTCCTAAGATTATGCTTATCATGAACCACTTTAGTTTAATCTTTATATCTCAAGGTGTTTTCAAAAGCCTCAATACTCAACTCTTCCAATTCTTGTAATTAGAGTTTAATTTCCTAAATTCACTTAACTACATATTAAACTATTTGAAATCCCTAGAAGCTTTATGTTTCAATTCAACATGGAGATGACAAGGCTTACTATAAACCAAAAGATATGAAGACATATA
Source organism: Tamarix austromongolica (assembly GCA_039764185.1). NCBI lineage: Eukaryota > Viridiplantae > Streptophyta > Magnoliopsida > Caryophyllales > Tamaricaceae > Tamarix > Tamarix austromongolica. The sequence goes on along the minus strand of CM077814.1, from coordinate 77,913,614 downwards.
AATTAGAGTATTATATGTAGTGTGATATGCCCAAAGAGCATCCATGAGATGTAGGTTCCAATCTTTCCTTATTGGCTTTTCCATATTTTCTAGAATGGATTTGATCTCTCAATTTAGCAATTTGCTTGCCCATTTGATTTTAGGCGATAAGATGTAGTGATTTGATGTGCCATATGACACTTCCTTAATAAAAATTGTATCGTTCTGTTGCTGAAATGCAAACATTTATCATTGATAATAGCTTTTGAAAGCCAAACCTTGCAGAAATATCCATCCACAAACCATATACCCTCCTTCCTTCCTTCTCCTATATTTTATTGCTCCACTAACCCAAGCCCGGACCTTTCTCCTTTTCTAACCTTCTATTCTACATTTTCTCCTCCCGAAACTCCACCATTTTTGTAGCAAGCTCCACCCCAACAATCACGCCTCACACTACACCACCCTAACTCCATAAGCTCTTCACACAACTTCTCATTTGTTGCATCAACATTTCACAAAGATCCCCCTTCTTTGCATAAAGGTTTTACACCATCGACCCTTAGAGAAATTAATAAAAAAATAAAACAAAATAAAACAATAATAGCATAAATAAATATTATATTCCCATTCTCTAGCAGTGGTGCCAAAAATTTGGTGCGTTGTCATAAACGCTCCAAATTTAACCCTAGTTTCCAAATACATAATACATGATAAGTAGGGGTCAGACCAAAAAGGAATAGGATATAATTGAAGATTCTATAATTAATGCTAAAACCTTAGTTTGTCAATCAATTTTCCTTCTACTACTAATCATTATGTAAGACTAGTTAATATAACACATGTCTTATAAATAAGTAAATGAGGACGGAAGGTATTCAACTATGAGATTAGGGATTCAAATGATCATTCAAAAAAGGATAATTCTAAGAATGTTAATGTCTACCTATGGAAACTCATATAGAATCATTTCCTAGCATTTTTTAATGCAAATAAATTAAACAAGCTCTCAATTCATTATCTAATAAATTAATAACCTAGGCTAAGAATACTATATTTAATTAAAACAACATTAATTAATGGAAAGTGGTCAATCACAATCATAACCATATAAGCTCATATTATGATTAATAAATAAGATCAATAACTGATCTCTTAATACTCCAAAGTTGTCAATTAATAGGTGCATATTAATAACATCATCCTAACATGTGATTATTATCTAAACTACTTAGATGATTAGATTAATTAACTCAAATTATTAATATTCTATCAATGATCATTTAAAATATTTTATCAATCAAATTAAACGCACTTAGAATATGGAATTGAAATGTTTATTTCACATTTGAAGCCCTAATTCATAATAAATTCCTCTCATCCTTTATAAAATCTACTCTAACATATTCACAATGAAAAGGAAATATAATAAATCACAATGCTACCATTCATCATTCAATCATATACTACAAACAGTAAAGAATTCAACAATACAACAAAAGAAACAATTGAATAGGGAGTTTCAAATACAAGAGGAAATTGAGAGACGACTAATCGACATTGATTCAAATGCCTTCAATTTCTTACTTTATAACAAAAGAGAATTCAAGAGTTTTTTTAATGGAGAATACCAAATATCAAAGGGAGAGAAACCTTTTTCATACTCTAAAACTCAAGAATGAAGTGTATTTATACAAAGTCAAACAAGTAAATAAAAAGGAAAAGATAACACAAATACCTATAGAAAACAAAAGGAAACACGGATCGTGTTTACAACCCCTCAGTGTTTATTTATGAACTCTTCACCTAAAAGAATTTTGATTACTATATTAACACGGAGCTTTGTGTTTTTATTTTGATAAGCACTTTCTTTCATAATTGTTTACACTGTCTTCCCTTAGTGAATCTTGGCCATAGTTGATCTTTCTATCTTTGATTCTAGGTCATCCCCTACATACTTGCTATTCTTCTTCTTTTTTCTGCATTTATCCTTTTATTTCTACATTTTTAATTTTCACCCAAAACTTTAATCAAAAGAGAAAACTCAAGAAAAAGGGTTTGTTCTAGTATAAGCAATGAGTAAACTATTACCTAATTGCACTAATTATTCACATATAAAACCTACACATCATAAGGTGATACAACACATTATCAATTTTATTTTTTTAACAAGGAGGTTAAATAAAAAATTAAGGTTTTTCAGTGCCATATAGCCCATTTTTGTACCTTTGTTATCATTCATAAGGTGTTTAATTTCTTAGGCAATGATGATATTGGCACTTACTCGATGACGCACTAAGAAGGGAACCTATTGTGATCTAATCCTTTCTTTCAAAAGGGATATGTGATGATTAACTATAATTTTGAAAGGATTTTGTAGAAAAAGTTACAAAATACTAATTGGTTGGAAATAGCCGATTGTCTCTAGGTGATCAATTTTTAGGATGAGATCTATATGGGTATTGTTTAAATAACTAGGGAAGGTGCCTATATCCCAAATAGATAGTATGAATTTCTATGTTTCATCTCTTATAATTGTCTAGAATTTTGGGAAAAAAAACATAAATGTATACCATGGAGTCTAAGAGCTTTACGGGGATGTAAATGGGAAAGGCCTTTTTTAGCTTATTGAACTAAAGGGCTGTCCTATAATTGGTGTTTAGCATCGTGTGTTATGCTGACAAATAATAGAAGTTTGGTCATGTGGTGTAAAAATGGAGGGAGAGTGTCATGTTTAAAAATGTGTGTAAAATATTGAAAAACCTTATTAAAAATGCCTTCTTGGTTTATAAGAAGCGATCCAATGAAATTCTGGGTTGTTTGAATCGAATATCTCTCCTATCTGATATATAGTTAAATAGGAAAATTTTAGATGATCTATTAGAGAAATTAAAATATTTCCTATTTGATTTTAACAAATGGGATAATATAAAACATTCTTTATTTGATCCATTATAATAGGGAAATGATTAAAAAAAATTTCTTGTTTGATCATAATAAATAGTGCAATAATAAAATTTTCCCTTTATTTTTTTTAAAAAGGTAATGAGAAAAATGGTCCTATTTGACACTACCTAGTGGGGAAATATATTAAAATAATCCTATTTGATTCTATCTAATGGGAAATTAAATAATATTAGTCTTTATTATTACTAAGAATAACTATTTTTAGATATATTTTTTAATATTAAAAAAATATTGCTAATTATTAGTAATAATGATTAATATTAGTATTATTTGTATTTATATTTTAATTCTCATTATTAATTATTTTAAATATTTATTAAATTAATTATAAATTTTATTATTAATTATTACCAATAATTATTATTAGTTATTTAATATAAATTATGATTAATGTTATCTTAATAATACATTATAAAATATGATAATTCTTTTTTTCTTCAAAAATTGTTTATAGTCTTTATAGGATTATTTATGTTATATTTTATCTTAATTAAGAAATATTTTAACACTAATTTTTCATGTGTTTATTTTTTTTAAAAGCCATATCCTAATCATCCACAACCCCATCCCTTCCCCATTTCATGATTCTTTCTCTCTCTCTCTCTCTCTCTCTCTCTCTCTCTCTCTCTCTCTCTCTCTCTCTCTCTCTCTCTCTCTCTCTCTCTCTCTCTCTCTCTCTCTCTCTCTCATGTTTCTAATTTGTAAAAACCCTTGACTTAGGCCGACATTATACCACCAGATCTCGGTCACTATCACCATAACGAGCTACAATAAACAACAACGCACAGCAACAGGACCAATGCCACCTAGTAATGATACAATAGAGTAATGAAACCAATATCACCCCAAACCAAACCATCAGGTAGAATATCACCACCAAAGCAAAAACCATTAGAAGACAACAACAAGCAGTAGCAACATGAGCCATTCTCCAACTCATGTGACTACTAATTCAACTTTACAATCTAATAGAAATCTCTGAATTGGTGAACCTATTGATTTACTCCTCTCCCCCCTTAGAGAATAAGACTACAAGTCAAATGTGATTATGGAAGCAATATTTTTTCCTTAACATGTATGAAAAATAGGACAATGGTATAAATGTTCTCCTAGTAGCTTCAACTTAAATAGGGTAATAACATTAATCCCATTGATAGCGATCAAATAGCATAATTACAATTACCCCATTAGAGTGAAAATAAATAAGGTAATCTAAAAGTGTGTCCTTATAACCCTAATATGGCACAAATTATAGGAAAATATTATGGCAACTTTTTCCTCCTCTAATAAACTAATAGGATAATATTTTCAGCTAATAGGGTAAATAAATTGCCTTATTTGACTATATATCTTGTAGTGATCTTTTATTGATTGATAAGCGTAAGAATTTGGTACTTATATCCTTAAAAATATTTTTTTTTCATTCAATCCTTAATACTCTAAAAAAAATATTCCATTATTATACATTATTCTAGTCCTTGCCAAATGTTATGTTCCCAGCAAAGGTTTACTTTAGAAGGATTGGAACCTAAATCACATTGAGCTAAATATAGCGTAAAGGTTAAGTTTTATATTTTGATAAAAAAAATTATTGTTTATCACCAAATGGTTCCATTATAACCTTTAATTAAATATTTATATAAATCTAGCAATATGTCAACTCAGTCAATGCCAAACACGATGACGCAAAGATCGTCTGATGAAACTATATATTCTATTTGTGTTGATTAAAATTAGACAATGGTTAGCATAAGTTCTAAGTAAATGTGATATTTGGGCATTTGGAAAATTATAAATCCATTCCTCATTATCCAAAAACCTATTTCACATTTCTGGAACTACAAAACCTGTAAGGCTTTTACAATACCAAATGAAACAAAGACAACTAAAGCTGAGATCTAGCTCAAATTAATCAATGCAACTTTTAGATGCTTGCATGTGCGTTTGAAAGGGAAAATAACCACAAATTTTTTCTCTAATATGGATAGAATAATTCAAGTTCCCTATGATTTTTCAATGTCCCAATATAGTTAGGGAAAATTAATGTAGATAGTCCCATAATGTGAGCCAATCTAGTAATTTTGGGAAAGCATAAATAACGAATAAAGTCCACACAAGAGGTCAAGGATGTAACTGCATAATGAGGTGGATGACTATGACTCACAAGTATATCCTAAGCCCAAATGTAGGATCAAAAAGCCCAATAAGTTTTTAGACTATATATTGTATTGATATGCAACCCAGTGTGAAATTAGCTAATAAATATAAGACAAGCTAATCACATATCCTAAATTCTAGAATTGTGTAACTTCTTCTTCTTCTTCTTCTTCTTCTTCTTCTATAGGTGTAAAAAATGCCAATAGTTTTCAATTGCTTATATAATGTAATATCATAATTGACTTCTCCTCTCTATTTTCTAGAATCCCATTCCCTCATTTTTTTTTCCTCAAGAGTGAATCACTACTAAAAATGATACCTACCCAACCCTATATCTAACTCTTGTTGCATTGGCATATACTTGTCAACTTCATTATCCTACCATAAGGTTAATATTCCACAAAAAAAACCTACAACATCTTGTCTAAGACTTTGATGTATCCTAAGCCTTCTACTATTTCTCTCATTTGTTCACCTTCAACCCAATTTTCCATGAGAATGATAATGGTAGGTTGGTGTTGTTAAACACACTCTTCAAAGAAAACCTAGAATTTGGGTTAGCCGCACGTCTAACATTCCAAGCTAAAATTTTCATGATAGCACCACATACCAGAAAGTTAGTTGTTATTATGAGTTTGGTCTCATCTACCTTAGCTATAATAGAGTAATTATTGGGTGATTCAGGCTCATCAACTAAGATAGATTGCATGGTGGACCTAACTAATAATATTTTTACATGTATACAATTTTAACACATCATTTATACACATTACCAATAGATATAAATTAATTAATTAGATTACTAAAGCACAATTTCAATCAATAATAACTTTCTGAATATCAATTGAATAAAAACCCTAGTGTAGAAAGTAGTTATAGACCTGCCACCAATGTTTGTCACCGCTCTAAGTCACGCCATTTCATCCCTCAAAAAACTTCTTCTCCCTCCTACTTTGATGTGTTGAGAGAAGCCACCACAATCATTCATCACCATTTTGATATTCTCTATCCTCTCCTATGGATAAATTTTTTTTATCTCCTCCTTTAGCGATAACTTCATAATCAATTCAACTATGAAAGCTAGGTTACATACTCAACTATGGTTACTCCATGTGCACGGTCTTTTCCAATGGAGATAACTCATTTTAGTGGATATTATTTCTCAAAAGTAGAACTCCTCATCTAATGAAAATACAAGGGTATTCATTTTAAATGGCAATTAAATTCATTAGTTTATTGTTTGTAACCAAATATATAAATTGATAGAGATCATAAACTTATTTTTCATATCTTTTTCTATTATGTTACATATATTATGAATTGTTTTTACAATGAAACAATTATATATAGTATAGATCATCAAGGGAATACTTTCGGCATATGTATTATATTTTAACTAAGGTTAGTGCCTTTGGTCAATAAAAACAATAAATGAATGATGGTTGAGGAAGCTTTTAGGTATAACCTTTTTAGTTCCTTGATTTTTTTTTTGATTCTGTTCAGTTTTATTTGTCTTAATGATATGTGGTATAGCATAATAAATTATAAATAGGTTAAATAGCTTGTTAGTCAATTAAGTCAATACATTATAGGCTGAAATAGTGTGTGTTGTCATTACAAATGTTATACAACATAAAATTTACAACCAACTATCCAAAAAAAAAGATCAACAATTATTGTAGCACCTTATTCAATATCATAAGATATAAGTGTCATGGTATAAAAATTGGTAGGTAAGTGTATCATTTCACCTTCAATTATAAATGGTATGTATTAATTAAATTTCATTGTGTGTATATAGTTATTTTTACCAAATTTTAAGCGCGCACACATGGTGCTTCTTCTATTAAAGTTTTTTGGTTTCTTTTCTCATATGATTGGGATTTAAAAGCTCGTTTATTCAAGTTATTAAAATAAATGGATCCAACTTTCTGTTGTTTGACTCCTGTAAATTTACAAACAATTATTTAGTGCCGCCAACTTATTGGTAACACATATTTGAAACTTTTCAAGAGTCTCAAACTTATGGATTATATGCTTTCTATTTTAAATATTTAGCAACAAATACTAATTTTTTAAAATATAATTTATCTATAGTTGCTATAGGATGATGAAGAAAAAAATTTCATTTGATATATGTTTTCTTGAACATAAAGAAATTTAAAGTAGTATGTAATAGTAACTACATATAAACTTCTATCAATGTTGAAAATGTGTAATATTCATCAATATTTGAGTATTTTGTAGGCTTGAAATTTTATTCTTGCATAGCTTTCTTGACATATATCATAAGAAGAACATGGGGAATTATACAACTATAATATTATGAAATGTAGCTAAAGTAGTTATGAATTTGATTCTAATTATAATTTTGATTATTCATTCACTCAAAGATGTAGTTCACCGGTGACATTGTGCAAATGGGAAATGTTGCTATAGTAGTTGTGATTCTATAAGCTTTATCAAATGTTGTTATTTAGCACATATATATGCATAGCTTGTTTTGGTTACCATGAGATTAATTATAAATGTTTCATATATATGTTTATTGATATATAAAAATATAATCTTATACTTTTTATTTGCTTTGCAACATTCATTGGTGAGCACGCTTATAGATATTAGAGAACATGAAACTAGATAATCATCTAATTATGGACATTGGTATTGCATTTTTTTAAAAAAAATAAAGAATCATACTTCACATTAAATGTTATAAGTCAATATGAACTGAGGAGTTGAACTTGAACACCCTTTTGATATATATTAAAGATCATTATTGCCGACAAAGTCATCTCAACCATCGTGTTCCATCAGAACATGACAAGAGATCCCCTCCATAAATAACAAAAATCTCATCTCATTTTTTAACTCATAAAGAAAATGTAAAAATTATTCAAGCCAATAAAATATGAAAATATTTCCTAAGCATCTAATCAAATTAAAAAGGCTAGTAAGCTTCATATTGAAATCTAACTTATGTTAACCAAGGCACAAAAATCGATATTTGATAAGAACAAAACTAAAGAGTATTTTATGGTCTCAATTACTAAACTCAATGGACCATGCACATACATTGTTATAAACAATATGACCGCATTAGTTACAAAACATTATAGCAAACATCCATTCTTTTTAACAACACTACTAGAAATATAAGCTCATTTTGATACAAAAACACCTTGTCCATTTGTGCAATACAATGAACTAAGCCTTCCAATTCTGATCCAGTAATGCACAATCAAGATAAACTAAATTGACTTTTGTCATAATGTTGTATTGCCATCATATAATTTAGGACAAAGTGTGGTTGAACATAGTTGGAGAAGATCCCAATCATATAAGGTTGACCCTCTCATAACATGCAAACGATTAAGGTCTAATAATTGAATCAAGGTGGTGCATCGCTAGTTGTTTACACTTCTTGGAAATATCCTTGACAAATTGACTATATATGTGCTTTAAGGCAACATGCAAACCTACATATTCACACATATCTTTTATCTTCTTTCCATCTACAAAATAAAAGTTCCATTGCCATTATTAAGGAAAAGGAACTATCATCCCTCAAGTAGGTAGATCCCCAAACATATAATAGATAAGTGTAAGACAACTTAATCTACTTATGGATATTGTAACATATATACACCATCAAGTTCACATATTTTTCCCATTTATAGATATTTTTCTTTAATGGATTGTGCCATACCATAGTCACCCTAATCAAGATCCTTAAAGACCTACTACAAGTCAATTGTACCTAACGTGGGTATGTAAAGCATTTCTACAAATGTCAATAAAACCATAATGAGTGCATCAATCATTTATCAAGATCACAATCGTTACAATGAGTCAATTTTTTTATTAATGCATCTTCGATATTCTACCATTAAAATTTATAATTCATGTTGATTATCAACACTTAAAAAAAATAACATGGACCCTAATCATACCATGATAATCCCTTCCCTCTAAAACAATTATTGTCCCCAACAATCCTGACGCTCAAAAGTTATGTAATAATGAATTTATATTTATCCCAAAGCATCTTTGTAGCTTATAGACACAATGACTTAATATACATAGCCATGACATGTTAAGAATTACATACGAGCCCAATTGAACTATTAAACTATGGATATAATAAAAATAGACGAGAGGAGTGAGACTATATATTGTCTAAAGATGAACAAGAAACGTTGTAATCTTAACCACACAACTAGTAGATATCAAAGAATAATTCAAATACTTCTGGAGTTCTTGTTCATAGCTTCAAGTTTATTGATAAGAGATTTGACATTCTTAAAAATCTCTCTTTGGGGATAAAAAAGATGATCAAAAAAGAAATAAAAAGAATCTATTTTAACTAAAAGCGTCTTATTTTAGAAATTATATGTACAATCTTATACAATCATAGCTCAAAACTCACATTTTTCCATTTTGGCATTTCATCAAACAACTGGTGAGTAGCAAAAACTAAATCATTCCTAATAAATCTTGCTAAAATATTTAACTACTCATTTATTGTTACATTGGAAAAATCCACATAGAAATATTGTATTGGCCTATACTTTCCTAAAGTTTGTTAAAATTAAAATTATTAGTTTATTTGTGGTATTGATGTAGAAATATTCAAAGATTTTGAAGATTGACTTATGAATCATGATAGAAGAAAGTAAGGGTAAAATTTGAAGATAATCACTTATTCTAAAATATGGATATCGTTGAAAATATTATTAAATCAGGAGTCCAATGCATCTTTCAAATATCAAATCTAAGTTTTCTACACAAAGTTATGATCGTTTTACCATATGTGTGTCAAGCTAAATGTTTATGCGCTAATAGATAAAGTGTCGTAATCAACATTATGGATGTCATTATATTTTCATATTTATTATTTAGGTTTTTATTCACTTATTTGATAACTATGTTAGGATATTAGTTAGCTAATTTATTTCCTTAATCATTAAGAAATTAGATAGGGTTTTTCTTTCATATGTATTTTATCTTTTTAAGATTTTGTTAGGATTTAATTATTATTATCATAGGATTAAGTTAGTTAATATTCATATGAATAGTGTCATAAATAGTGATTTCGTTAATAGTTCTTATATTATTTAGATTATGTTTATCTTATTATTGAGGATGTTACATGAGGAGGTGAATATTATCTTATAAACATCCCATATAAGCTCATTATTTGAGGATAATTAAACTAAGTTATTAAATCAAGTTTACTCTCGTTGAAACTCTATGTGAGTTTCTTTGATCTCTACTTATGTTATATATGCGAGTCATAAAATAAATATGTCTCTAAATTATCTTATCTGTGTAAATAATAATTTAGAAACTCTCTATACCTTTCTTGTATGGGTTTTTATAGAGTTATCTAGTGAAGTTTATAGTATTTTTCTTCATTAGAGATCCTTTAAGAGTTTTCTGTGTGAAGCTTTTAAATCTAGTTTGAAGAAATACTTTGTGTGATCCTTCATCCATATCCTTAATTTAGAATTCATCCTTTGTTTATCATTATAAAATTATATAAAATAGGGTATTTTTAAAACTATTCATTCTGTTATGCATCAGGTATTTCATCAAGCTTGTACGAACACAATAAAAGTAATATAATTGAGATATGTAGTAAACAATGAAGCAAATAAATTTAGCTAACAATTCAAATAAATACTAATGTAGCTAAACTAGCACTTATAGTGGTGGATTATTTTCTCTAGAGTAAGAGATTTAGCTAAATAACAAAATGGAGGATGTAGTGACAAAAAATCTGATGGATGAGGAGGCAATGTATATTGAAAATTCCAATCTAGCTTTGAATATGTTGTAGATAAGATAGATATAGAGACGTTGTAGAGGAGGCTTCAAGTAGATAATGAGAGTTTCATTAGGGGGAGTGGTGTAACTTGTGGAGGAGACATTAATGGTGCGGTTGATGCTCTCTACTATTGGATTTATATTTTGTCGAGGGATTTTAATATTATGAATTTAATTGCTGACTATAAATTTTTTATTTAGGCATTTTTAAAATTTTGGATTTATTAATAACTAATATTAATTCCATGTGTGATGCATGGGATCATAAGTGATACATATGGCAAAGTTTGGCATATTGTGCTAATGAATTTTAGAATAGTAAGTGTGGAAAATAATATAGAAGTAACAAAATTGTGAAAAGACAATATGATCATTATAAAGGTTTTTTTTATATAATTATAGATATTGGTTAAAAGATGAATAATAAAGAATGCAATATATATAGGAATGGCAGATACAAAAGATTTGTAACAAATGACTAAAGAAGGGAATACATAATCTAGCTAAATATTTTGGAGCACTTCTATTAAAACAACATTTTATTTTGGTTGTTCTATCATTTCCGTTGCTATCGCATATCAAAATTTTTAGCCCGTTATGATGTGTAACTCTAGACACTATAACATATAATTGATTGTAGTTAAAGACTTATTTTTTTAATAGTAGCCAAACAAGAGATATTGATTAACTTGACCTCGAATTTTATTTATTATCATTGCATATAAAATAATGAGAGGGAACTATCTACGACTGAGTTTGAATGGTATTCTTGAGTCAAATAATGTAAGAGATATCATTGGAATCAAAACATTATCACTAGATTTGCTCTCATCAAGTAGTTTTACTTCAAGAACATGATTTACAAGTTGATTGATCACTAATCGTACACACCCATCATCACATTATAGATCTCTACCTTTATAGCAATGTACTCTTTCTCAGACTATCCCTCATCTCCTATGCAATGGAATCTTGAGTGGGATCAAGATCAGAACCACATAAGGCACAAGTCGGAAGCATCATGCTAATACACACATTGGTTGGCTTGGTGACTGAAGTCCAACATATAATCTAAGCAGCTGTTCAACAAAAATATATGAAATGCCCCGAAGATTCCTAATTTTATAAATTATATTTAAATGAGGTTTTATTAGAAAGTTATTTAAATAAATTATTTTTATTAAAATAAAAGGATATTTAATTAGGGAAATTAAGAAGAAATTTATAAGTATTTTTATTAGAAAAGGATTTGGGTATTTTAGCTAATTAAGCATTTTATTTTGAAAATTAATTAAATAAATTATTTTATTTAAAATAAGAAGGAGAAAATATTTTCAAATTAATATTAATTTTATAAATAATTTAATTGGAGAAAATTAGAGTATTTTGCTAATTAAAATGGAATTTATGGAAAATCTTTTAAAAATCCTAATTTAGCTTAAAAAGGGATTTAAATATTATTTTATTTAAATATTATAATTTTTAAATATCCCAAATATTTTAATAAATTTAAATACCCAAAATAATTATTTTTCTCTTTTCCTTTTTCCCCTTCTTTCTTCCTTTTTCTTCTTTTTCTTTCTTTTTCTTTCTTTTCTTCTTTTTCTTTTCCTCCCTTCTTTCCCGTTTGGGGCTGCCCTCTCCGGCGGCCCAATCCTTTTCCCCTTCTTCCTTTCCTTCGGCCCAGCCCGCGCCCGTCGTCCTTCGCCTGTCCCCCTCTACGCCGCGTTTTGATTCCACTTCCACCGAAACCCGTCGTTTCATTTAATGCCCCCTCCCTCGCGTCGAACCGGCCGGTCCCCTTCCTTTTCTTTTCTTTCGTCCCTGAGCCGCCCGGCCTCTACCTTCTTCTTCTTTTCCCCAGCCCCGACGCTGCCGCCACCTACCTGCAACTCGCCGCCGCCCCGAGTTTTTCGCCGGCGACCTCGCCGTTTTGACCGACTTTCACCCTCCCTTTCTCTTCCCATTGATTCGGCAACCACATATAGCCAACCATCTCCCCTTATCGCGCGATTTTCCTCTCTCTCTCTCCTGCGCAACCCCCTACCCGAAACTCACTCCCACCGGCCACCCTCGCCGCCGGTAAGCCCGAACCCTACTGAATTATCTACTCACCGACCCACAGAACCCTACCCTCTCTTCTAAAGCCTATAAATATCCCCCATAGTAATCTGTATCGAGCTCTTGATCCCCCAACCCAGAATCCCGACCTTGCCACCGTCACCACTTCAGACGCCTCGTTCTCCTTCCCCGGCCAACTTCAACACCTCCTCTTGCTACCAATCTCTTCCCTGCAACTCCATCTATCTAACTAAACCATTTTAAAACTTCGATTATTCTTGCATGGGTGTCCATAACCGTGCAAAGTTTGCTTCTCATCTCGCCCAAAATCTTGACCCCGAGACCTTAAACCACCGCCCGCCGCCACATACGCCGCTTCTACCACCCTATAAACCACTCAAAATCTTCTAATAAGTATCCTCCACCGAACCATAAGCTTAATTTATTTTTCTCCTTTCCCTTTCCCTCTTGTTCTTCATTTTTACCTCTCTTAGATCCATTTTCCGGCCACCTCCGGGAACCACCGCCGGTGCCACCAATACCCTCCAAATCAAGGTGAAACCCTAGAACTTTTAAATACTTACTTTCGATTTATTGATAATTATTATGCTTTTATTCTAATTTTTAATGCTAATTCGAGTTTAATTATTATTATTATAATTATTATTGTTGTTGTTGTTATCAACTTTATTTTAATTTCTAAATTTTATTGACAGGTCTGGGAGTATTATTGAGTAAGATAAGTTATTATTCTCGAATTTTGCCTATTTAATGTAATTATTACATGTTTAATAATATTATTAATAATATAATTTATATTATTATTGTTAGTATAATTAGTTATTTGATACTGAAATTATTGCAGGAGAATTAGAAACCTAAAATTTTAATTAAGTCTCGTAGCTTTGCCTTTTATTATTATTTTTTAGCATTTTTAACATTATTATTAATTATATTATTATTATTAACCATATTAACTTTATATAATAAGTATATGTATAATATTAATATCTTTTTACATCTCAAATAGTATTATCATTAAATGGGGAGGTTTTGAAATCCACTTTGTAAATTTAAGGCTTAGATTATTACTATTATTAAGTTTTATATTAATATTACTACTATTAGTAATAATTTGTTATTATTAAAATTATTATTATAATAAATATTATTATTATTATTACCTTTACTAACTTTATTTCGGTAAAGGGTAGAAACCCTTATATCACCTTTTTACTTTAAATTATAATAGTATGTATTAATGTTTTAGTGGTTTTGGGCATGATTAGTTAAGAATCAAGACTTAAGATAAATTAGAAACTAATAGTAGTATAGGAAGGAAGCTAATCCTAGTATTTCTCCCCCATAGTAGGTAAAACCAGTCAAATCCCTCAAGTGGAATAGGAGCGTGCATCAAGACCGGTGACGTTTTAGGTAAGGAGTGCTAATGCCTTTTATGTGCTTATGTGTGTTATATGTTTTGCATATTATGTATCTATTGTTTATTATAATTAATTATTTGATATGTGGTATGACTTGGAGTTGAAGTATGTTGTGCATGGTATGTGTATTAATTATGTATGATGATATGTGTTGTGTATGTGAGGAAGTCGATGTGGTTTGTGTGAGAGAAAGGATGAAAAAGGAGGATGGGGAAAGAAGTTGACTAAGGGAAGTGAGTTGACCTAAATTTTATGGTTTTATAAGGAATAATCTAGTTTATGATGCTATTTGGGAGAATTTAATTTATGATATTATATGGGAGAATTTAATTTATGATTGATTGGGAGAATTAAATTATGGTTTATTTGGGAGAATTTAGTTTATGATGTTAATTGGGGAGAATGTAATTTATAGTATTATATGGGAGAATTTAAGTTATGATTTGATTGGGAGAGTTAATTTATAATTTATTTGGGAGAATTTAGTTTACGATGTTATTTGGGAGAATGTAATTTATAATATTATATGGGAGAATTTAAGTTATGATTTGAATGAGAGAGTTAATTTATAATTTGTTTGGAAGAATCTAATTCATGATGTTATTTGGGAAAATGTAATTTATGATTTTATGTGGAAGAATCCTTATGGCTTGAATTTAGGGTTTGGTATGGAAGAATCTTTATGGTTTGAATTTAGGGTTTGGTATGGGTGAATCTTTGGTTTTGGTTGGATTGAATTTATGGTATTGTATGACGAAATCTTGGGATTTGTGTGGTGGTATTAGGGTTGCGTGGTGGAGTTAGGGTTTTGCATGGGAGTTAATGATTGCATGGAATTTAGGGTTTGCATGAAAAGTTCGAATGGTTGCATGGGATGTGTAAAGTCTGCATGGGAGTAAAATTTACGTATGAAAAGTTAATTTGGGATGTAAGGAATGTAATGTAAGCGTTGTTTGAGTAGTTAAACACTTTGGATGGAAAATAATACGTGTAACATTATTTGGATACGTAGGAGACAAAGCTAGGGTTGGAGTGGCTAATTGTGAATTGTCGTGGTTACTTAAGGTCTGGAAGGGCTAATTATGGTTGTTATGGTTAAATAAGGGTTGGAGTGGTTAATTATGGTTGGTGGTGGTTGATTAAGGTTTGGTGTGGCTGCTTAAGGTTTTTGTTGTATCATGTGTTTTTGGTGATTAAGGTGTAATTATGAGAATGGAATCGATGATTTGTGATGTGTAGAGTGTTAAAATGATTTGGGTGATGTGAGGTGGAGTAAGAGCAGATGTTAAGGCCTAAATTAGGGTTTCAGGCTAAACCCTAGAGTGAGATGTGAAGTAGAATTGGAGGGTAAGTGTAAAGGGAGCGATTAATGCATGTCTAGGGTTTGGTGGTAGCACATGTGTGCTTGGTGAATAAAGTGTGATGTTGAATATGGAATTTATGATTTATGATTCGTGCATGTATATGGTGAAAGCTTTTGAATAAGACATTTAAAACATTAATTATCTAAAGAGGAAGATCGTTGAGACGGGACCAACCGATCCACCGGTTCGGAATAGTGGTTAGGGTTTTTACCCTATGTGCGACCGATCCACCGGTTATAATAGTGGTTAGGACATGATGTCCTATGTGTAACCGATCCACCGGTTATCATAGTGGGGGTTCCCGAGCTCAACAGTCACAAACCAGAATGCTTAAAAGATACTAATTACTTACAGTGGAACACCATGCGAGCTGGAGCCAACCGATCCACCGGTTAGGAATAGTGGTTAGGACGCGTAGTCCTATGTGTCTCCGATCCACTGGCTATAATAGTGGTTAGGGTATGATACTCTATGTGCCTCCGATCCATCGGCTATAATAGTGGGGGCTTCCGTACTCGCATGGATTTGATAAAAATTATGGTGTGAATCGGATTCTGATAAGAGATTAATTAAGTGATTAATTTAGATTATTCATGGGCCTTTGTACGTACTTTTACCCGGTTGATCATATGCATTTATGAATATGCTCTTTTATGTTCTGCATGATTTGTGTGTTGGCCTTAGTGATCAAGTCACCTTACTCAGTACTGGACCCGTACTAATACTACCTTGGTTGATGGGTCCTGTGATGATCCACCGATGGTGGGGAGCAGACCTCTTGTGCAGGTTTAAGATCAGAGACTGTTTTGGGGTGGCAGGCCTGACTTGAGTGAGTAGGCAATCCGGAATTTGACCCATCGGGTTTTATCTTGTTTAAATGTATTTATATTTGCAAGTTACAAGTGTTAATAAATGTTTATGCGTACTCTGATTTCGTTGTATGAACTTTTGAATTCTTTTATGAATTGTTAATTTGAATTTAACATAAATCTTTTCTTTAGCCTTAGCACTTGGTACTGGAACGGTCGGAGAGAACCGGTCTGGTACTAAGTGTGGCGGTAACATTCCCAGAATTCACAGGTTTTAAGTATTTCTATTTTAATTGCTTCCGCTTTTCAAAAAAAAAATTAGTGAATTTTGGGGTGTTACAATATACAACTAGAGTAATCCACCTTATACTTATGGATCTTTGCACCATAGTAGAATCCAATAGCTGGTCTACTAGGAGGCCTGGGGATGAGCTAGGTGTAGCCCAACTGTCATGTAACGTGGTCTGGCATATACGACTCCACAATAT
This sequence comes from Tamarix austromongolica, assembly GCA_039764185.1. Classification (NCBI taxonomy): domain Eukaryota; kingdom Viridiplantae; phylum Streptophyta; class Magnoliopsida; order Caryophyllales; family Tamaricaceae; genus Tamarix; species Tamarix austromongolica. The sequence continues at coordinate 77,896,518 of CM077814.1, read as the reverse complement.
CAACATAAACTATGCTGCCTAGGTACGTTGTCATCTCTTGCATCGATATCGGATCAATATTGAAGGGAAAATTTTCAACCTACTAATATATGAAAAATAATTTTAGAATAGAGTCAAACTATTCTAATACATGCAAAATTTCTACTAAAACCTTGCAGGAAAACAAGTACCACAAATAGTTCGACTCATTGTCATCAACCCACTCAGTCATAAGCTTATTGATAATAGCATTCAATGTGACCGAGTTACCCTTCTAATATATCCCCTTAACCATCATATTGAATTCACCCCACATATCCACAAGTAAACTCACAATATTGTTTTAACATATAAATGGCTTGACCATACACGCGTACCCATGACAATTAAGGTACATGATGATAGATACGTCATGGAAGGTAATAGTCATCTCAATAAACGAAAGATGGAAACTATTAGTTCTGGATGCCACCTTTCAACAAAAGCAAATATTAGTGGACAGTTGTGACAACGGAAGTAATTTTCATGAATAAATCTCAACCGTGTGCGGTCAATGAGATTATAAATATTTCCATCCTTAGGAGTGAGCCGAGGTAGCCTTGCAAGCATCTTTACACTCAATTGCACCCTTAGCAACCCACGTGGTTTCTACAAAAAAAAAGATCAGAAAAACAAAAAACTACATGAATTTGTTAAACAAAAATATTAACTAGTATATAAAATAGTAAAAATTACCTTATCACAATTCCATATGGCATATGCCACATGGACTTTAAAACTAGTAAGAAGGTTAGGAATATCTGGACCACCACCTGTAAGTCCAGTCAATAGCTAAATGCCACCCACCACTAATGACGAAGAGGATCTCATTGCCTGACTCAAGGTGCTTATGCCAACATCACCTCCATGACTATGGATATCGTATTCATGCTCATTTGGCATACAGTCGGTGTCTGAACTATGTAGCATTATCTCGGTACCATGTTTTGCCGTAACTCATGCTCGAGCACTCATCATGATGACTCTTTTAGACACCCTACTAGTGGGACTTTCCTGTCTAATTTCTTTGCCCTTTCCTTTGTTACCTATCATCTTTCATTTATAATAAAAACGTCATTAATACATATTACACTAAATAATAATTGAATGTTGTACTAAATTAAATCAAATTATAAGGGCAGCGTTTACAGACTATGCTTAAGGGTTTGGGGTTTAGGGTTCGGGGTTAAAAGGTGTAGAGGTTAGGGTTAGGGTTTAGGGTTTGGTGTTTATAGTTGGGGTGTGCATCATTAAGGGTTAAGGATTTAGGATTTACGTGGTGTAGGGGTTAGGGTTAAGGGTTTGGGGCTTAGGGTTATGCATTTTGGGTTTAGGATAAGGGTTTAGGGTTATGCATTTGGGGTTAGGGTTTGGGGTATAGGTTAGTGCTTAGGGTTTGGGGTTTGGGGTTTTGGGTTTAGGGTTTAGTGTTCAAGTGAGGAAGAGGCCCTATTGGCCGTTGATACATAGGTTAGGGGATGGCTACGGGTTTTTGATGCATAAGGTGGGGGGGCTACGGATTGATGTTGTGTAGGGGTGGGGAGGGTTACAACCTTGGCATCTAAGGTTAAGGAGCACCTACGAGGTCCTTCCTCAAAGGTTCACCGCCTCAATGGTTGGCTTGCCTGTTGGTTTCCCTCCCCTTCCCGCTTATTACCTGTTTCCTTGCCCTATTTCATTTACAACTTTCAATTGAAACATAATCTCAATTACAATCAATAGATTTATTCATAAAATTAAACACATAGAGCTCAAATAATGGATTTAGATATGAAAATATGCAAAAATATAAAAATAAAAATAAAAATTTCTTACATGAATTTTTAGATTTAGATATTTTTGATGGGAAAGGAGCAGCTGAATAGAAGAAATTTTAAAGAACAAGGAGCACACATGAAAACGAGCAAAGAAGAGAAGAGGAGAGAAGAATATCACTGCATTTTTGCAAGAGGTGAAGAGGAGAACGGGTAGGGATGGCAATTTTTCCCGCGGGTTCGGGGCCCCGTCGGGGATTCTCCGTTTGGGTTCGGGTTCGGGGAGAGAATTCGGGGATCGGGTTCGGGTTCGGGGATTCTTAACAGAAATTTTTTCGGGGACGGGTTTGGGGTCCCCATCCCCGAACCCGCCCCGAAATTATATATATATATATAATTTTTTTTATAGAATATAAATTAAAAATATAATATAAAAAATAGTTTGAGGATCGGGGATCGGATCGGATTTTAAGAATGGGGAATAAATCGGAAATGAAAAATAGATCGGGGATCGGGTCGGATTCGGAGATTATTTTTTTTATCGGGTTCGGAGATGGGGATGGGATCCCCGTCTCCAACCCACCCCATTGTCATCCCTAAGAACGGGAAAGAGGAGGGAGATGTCATATTGTTCAGATGAGGGTAATTTTGAAAATTTAGAAAAAATACAGGGGTATGGTCATATGGGGAATATTTATAAAGAGTTTTGCATGTGTGGGGACCCGAAGTGTTATTCCATTATAGATTATAGATATAGATGTATTTCAATGATGTGTCCCAATTGCTGAACCTGTATACCCCAAAAGTTACGTCCTTGTTCCATCCGGGACCCATTATATCGTGAGTCGCGACTGCTCGTCCCAATGGTTGGAATTACCCGAACTTGAATCACTGTTTTTCATTGGTGGAGCTTCGTCTACATTTCCGTTGTGGGCCCGCCCGAGCATCTCCAAGAGAGCTCCCCGAAGTTTTAGGCCGTTGTGGATTGTCTCGTGAAATGAAACTACACCTGATCCTCTCGTAAAAGAGACACGGAAAATAAAAAAGTCAGGTTATCTCTCGCCGGGCGATCCACACAATTAAGCAATGACATGAGTGACGGAATAAGGGCAAAATGGTAAAACAGATGACGATACAATCTATGGCCGACGCATCAGAAATTCAGAATATAGCGTACTTTTACATCCGCATCACGAATAACAATAAACGACTCCGATTCTCCGAACGCCAATCATTCAAACCCCCCCCCCGGTCATCGCTCAATAATAAGACAGATCCGATCTTAAGAGAGATCAGGAAGGAAGGAGGAGAAGATACAAGCTGCAATGGGTTTGAAGGTCTGCTTCTCTCTCCCATTATGTGGTTCTTCGTCTCTATTTTTTGCATATACTTTGTTATTTTGCCATTTTCTACTTCTCTCGCTATTTTTCTTACATATTGGAGATGGCTTTGAAGCAAGGTCGAATACTTATCTAACTATTACTTAATTTGATAGCTTCGATGATAGTTGAATTATGCTTTTGATTTTTCTTCGGAGGCATTTATCTCTGCGTCATGTTTATTCCTTGATTGTTAACTGCATTCTTTGGATCAGAGCCCTTGTTCACGTGAATGTCGTTTCTTTGTCGATTTTTCTGGTAGAACGTTCTAAGGAATTGCTTGTGATTCATCCTTGGTTACTACATGATTGTTAGTTTGCTCTTCTGGATAGGGATTGATGAGGAAATCTCTTCTTCACCGTGTTAGGGTTGATGGTCTATGAAACTTTAGCTTATGTATGAGAAATAATCATTGAAGAGTTGAGGTTTTTGTGAGGGAGACTTTGGGGCATTTTTTTAAAAGTAGATAACTGGGCTAAAAGTTTCTAAAAAGAATATTTTTTTAGATAAGTATTTTTTCTACAGTAGCTTCAAACTAGCGCAATCTGTTTTATTTTGATCCAAGATCTTTGCGTTTGGTTCCTGTTTCAATGTTATTATATGCTGCCAATTCATTAGCACAGACCATGGTAGTTCCGTTTTTGTGAAGCCCGGAAGGCAACGAAACGTTTACACACACACTCACAAAAAACAAAAAAAAAACAAAAAAAAAAGAGAGAAAAAAGGTTATTGGGTTTTATGTGTGGTTTCATTTTTCATATCTGATCGTGAATGTTCTTCAACTTGTTATTATGAGCTGTAGTTTAACTGGTTATGGATATTTGTGGCCAAAAAATGGATCAAAATATACGTGTAGAAGTTGAAGCTTGAAGTTTCTGTCGTAAACGCCCACTAACTCGCCCATGTTGCATCATTTTGCAGGAAGACTTTGATCAGTACGCTGAGAAAGCCAAGACTTTGCCTGAGAGCACCACCAATGAGAATAAGCTGATTCTCTATGGTCTCTACAAGCAAGCCACTGTTGGAAATGTGAATACCAGTTAGTGTCTGCTCTTCCTTTGTGATTTTCTTTTCCGGTGGTACAGTTTGCTAAACCTCTTACGTTGTTTTCCCCAATTGCTAACTATATATCTATACAGGCCGACCTGGTATGTTTGATATGAAGGGAAAAGCCAAGTGGGATGCTTGGAAGTCCGTTGAAGGTATCAGATTAGAGTCATTTGACACTTAAACCTTTTCTCGTCTAAATCGTGTTCCTGCTGGCTTGATGAGTCTGAAATTTGCTTTGGCAGGCAAATCCAACGAGCAGGCCATGAATGACTATATCACGAAGGTTAAGCAACTGCTTGAAGAAGCCGGTCTTCCTGCTTGATGTGCGGAAATGTGCTTCGTCCAGGGAAGGGTTTGATGCAAAAAAAGAAAAAAATATATAACTTACATAAATTACCATTGGTAGTGTGATGTGTCCATTTCGCTGTTCAAAATTCTTATTTTCATTTGTGTTTTAATGGGACGTTGTCAATGACAGCTATCTATATTAATTAAGACATGTTTTAGGTAAATCTTGCTTGTTCTTCTATTTATTTTTGTTCTTGTTTGCATTTGATTAGATAGTTAGCCGAGCCAATTTTGACACAAAAGTTTACAATGTTACTGGAATGATGTCTGCTGGGCTTGCCGCTCGGATCCATTTTAATAGACTCATTCATCAAGTAGAGGAATATGCTCATTGTTTGGGAACAATATTCAGGGCCTCCAGGCTCACATGTTTCTGAGTTATCATTGACCTGAGTAGCATGGTGTATTGCTAGTGGAGTGGATATGTTTAGGCTTTTTAATACTTGAATTTGCTAAAATGAGGAGCAACAAGCTCATACACGAGGTTGTGAAACATGTCACCGAAGTCCTTAGAGACGCTCCACCAACAACAATAACTCAATTTGAATTTGCTAATGATAAGGTTTTAGTGTACACAATCTCACCTCTATTAGGTTGGGACCAGCAAGGGGTTATTTCCACATTCAAACATCTATTTCTACCCCTTGGACTTCAATGCTCAGTTAGTCCTAGCTTACCATTGATGCATTTCTCAGTCTTTTCCATGCCAAGGCAAAGAATATATATCAAGACAAAGCCTCTTGTATTATCTTGGTGAGAAAAGGATCTAAGGATGAACTTTGATAAACCTAATGTCAACAGAAAAGCTAGAGTAAGTAGAGATTTACTATAGACAAATAATTGAATATGAAATTTAGGAATTCCAAATTTTCAAAAACCACAATTACTTGGCAGGAGGGTAGAAGAGAATAGTGGAGATTGAGAAAAATGAGATTTTTCATTCATAAACTCAATTTACTCTATTTTGCATAATTTAAACAGTCAAAAATAATGGAAGGAGAAAGAAAGTAAAAGTACACATAACAAACTCCTGCTGACGTGATTGTTTCTCCTCCGTAACGAATGCCCCATTGGCAGTGCTTCGTCTCCTCAATATATACCCAATATCAAGACTCTCCTTTAAAGAACCTTTGTCCTCAAAGGTGATAAGAAGGAAACTTCTTAAGGAGGTCGTAAAAGATTTTTCCAAAAGCCTCTATAACCAATAGGTCCTACCACTTGACTACGACTTGTGTGCCATCAACACTACCTCTCTTGCCCATCTTCCTATCCAATATAGCCTCAGGAACATGATCAATGGTGGGGTCACCTATAGTAACTAGTATGTCAAATAGAGGCATGGGGGCATGACACTTTTTCAACTGAGAAACATGAAATATATCATGCACCTGAGAGCCTAGGGTTAGTCGTAATTGATAAGCCATTGCCCCTACCACTAATAAGAACCATAATACCAAGGATTGAGCTTAAAATTGGAGTCTTATTTGTAAGGTTGGATTTTTAAGAACACAAGGTTACCAACCTAGCATTTCCGTTCACTACGGTGTTTGTTGGCTAACTGACTCTAGAGGTAACAAACGGGTTACACAAGTTGGGTATGGGTCAGATTAATTTGGATCGAGTAAAAATCAAGTGTTATGCAATCAGCTTGGGTTCGGTAATGATAATTAAGGTCGGATCATTTTGGGTTAGAAAAACATCAGGTTGGGTTCGAGTCTAACCCACTAGGTTTCTTTGGGTTTGGGTTTAATTTGGGTCAACAAACTATTGGTCGGATCAGGTTTGGACTAAGTAGATTCAAATTTATAAACTTCAAGTTGTATCGAGTTTATGCCAAGTTAATTCAATTTGTATTGGCGTTAATTGTTATTAATTTAATATAATATAAATTGAATTTTGTGATTTATTATTATTGTTATGATTATCATAGTAATTTTTATCATAATATATGTAATGATATAACAAATTGTTATCATAAAATATGCAATAACAATAATAAATTATTATCACTATTAGTATCATTATTATTATAATTATTACTATAAATGCAATTATAAATGTTATTATATAATAATGATTATTATAATAACTATAATTATCATGTTAATTATTATAATTATCATTATTATTATAATCAATTATTATTAGCTATAAAAATACAAATATAAATTTTACTATTAGTATTATAATAACATATATTATAATTATTATATTTACAATTATAATTTTTATGTTTATAATAATTAATACCCTTAAATAATAATAATAATAATAATAATAATATACTAGGATAAGGGTCGAGACACATGTTTATTTATTTATTTATACAAGGTTGCATGTAAAAAAATTCTTTCAAATAAGTAGTTATCAAATAATTTACATTGTTAATGGAATTTAATAATGAATAGAGCATTGACCATTTCAAATTATATTTAGTAATTAAATACCTTTCAGTAAATAAGTAAGTTTTAGAAATTATTATTTACTAAGCATGTTCTACTATAACTCTACCGCCCTTAATTATTATAAATAGCCTACTAAATCTCCATACTATGTGAGAACTATAATACCACACAATATTCATAGGTATTTAGCCAATACTTTAAAACATGTAAGCTTATATCATACTATCCCTCTTTATTATATTAATATAAAATTAATGTATAAGAGCGTATTATGTTATTCCTTATCAGTAAATTATGTTTGTAGTTAGCCAAACACCTTTCGTAGATATAATTCATAATAGATTTATGATGTTAATAGGAATAAAATAAAATAAAAAGGTAGGGGATATCTGATGATGTTGTGCACCTTATCTCTCCTTTTTATATTTCCTAGGTATTCTATGTATCTTTAATTCATAGTCTTAAGTCAACAAGCCATAATTTCTACTCATCCAACTATGACTTATATCATTATTTCAAGAAAATAATAGAAGTCATATATAAAGACAAATAGATAACTTTATAAAATAATTAAAAAGAGAGAGAATAAAAATTGTGCTAATGATATCGCATAGTAATTGAAAATTTTTAAGATTAAGTATCAACTTTCGAACATAGTTTTGAGAATTTTAATTTGATTAATTTACATAATAATAGCTTCCAACAATGCTATCATATCGAGTTTAGTTTCCAAACAATAATTATGACTAAGTAGCAAGTATTAGCATTAGAATATATTTTTTTACTGAGTTTAAATTTACACATTTTCTTTGGAGGTAAATAATTGGATAAATGATCACTTAGCACTTTATATTTATTAAAGTAATTCCATGCCCCTTGATTATTCTAGAATTAAGGGCTTATATTAAATATTAGGTGATAGACTCAATGATTATTAAATTTAATAATTTTGATAAGTTGAGCATAAGATAATTAAGATAAATTTATTTAATATATTTTACCTAGCATTAACTATATATCATTATTAAATTTAGGATTAGTTGACTAGTGAGACTTCGGTGATTAAACTGCATTTCAGGTAGCCCGATTACTTTTCTAAAAACTCATAGGTTTATTACTAACTATATTTTGATATATGTGATACTATTTTTGTGATATATGATTTAAGGTGCTTTAAATTTTATATATGGGTAACCCTTATTTTATAAACATTTGTGTTTCACTAACCTGGTTCATAATTGTATATAACAATATGAGTTTATAAATATAAATTTATTTATACATGCTTTTATAAAAAAAAAATTGCTAATTTATTCGGAACATATATAGGGTGTTTATGTGATTTTATATATTTTCTTTGATCTTATAAAATTTATGGCACATTTAATCATTTGATATTATTATGAATATATGATCTTTATTTTCTTAATTGGCATTGAATCACAATAATGATTAATTAGATTCTAACCTAAGTGATCAATACTTTATAGAAATTATTCGAATTGAAAAGTGGTATTGTGGAAGGCCATATTTAATACAAAATTTATTTTTGAAAGTTTTATTTATGGGATGTGTTAATTATGGAAAATGTTAGTTATGGAAGTTACTATTTTTAAAAATTACCAAATATGGAAGATACCTAGATTTAAAGAGGTGGATAACTATGGAATAGATATGATTGTGTGTTTTTGATGTGTTATATGGTCACTTTAACTAAGACACTAAAATGTAAAATGGGAGATGAGAGTGGGATAGGGTTTTCTAGGTTGGCCTCCTAGATTTAGGGATCAGTAATAATGTTTTCTTAGATTGTAAAGATGTGTAGTCACTTAGTTTATTTACTTGGTCAAGAGCCAATAAGGTTCCATATCTACTCTATTGAAATCTTTAGACCTCTTAGAGAGTGTAAATGGTTAAGGATTGGATAACCAAAGTTGGATTTTTTTTTCTTTGGTGTTAGGACCACTAGAATTGCCTAGAAAGTAGTTATCATGTGGTTAGTTTTGGTTGTTATTGGAAGTCTTCCAACTTATTTGTTAGGTGACTATCCTCATGGATTTTTTCCCACTCAATAAAAAAATTTAGATTATGTGTTTATGTGGTTACTAATTTAAGAGGTTTTAATAAATAGTGAGCTAATATTTACTTAATCATTTGCTCATATGTGGTTATGTTTGATGTATTATAGTGATGCTTTAAATTATGATATTTTTCTTCTAAATAATGGGTTACTTGGTTGTTCCTCCAACTAACTTCTTGTTATTTTAAATAGGGTTGCGTATATACATGGTGAGCAAATAATCTTATATAGGTAGATTGTAATCATACTTAATGATGGATGCATGCTTACGAGATGAATTGAGACAGTAGTTTGGCTTCCAGAGTTCTATCTTTTAATAGAGTTTTAATTTTAATGAATTTTAAATGTAGTAGATTTATTTAATTTAATGATACGTTGTTAACTACTTTTTACGTTGTTATTTGACTTTATTATGATGTCCTATTATATTAAGAATGTTGTAGAAATTTTGGTTTCAATTAAGTTTTAACCTTAGCATCTAGTTGTAAGCCTTCAAAATTTTAAAAAACCTATAATTTAATTAATAGCTTTTATTTGGGATAAATTAACTTTTAAATTTGTTTAATCTAATTACTTTATATATTTTTGAGCATATAAAATTAGATAGGAATATTTCATAAATTAAAATAAATATTTTATTATTTTATCATATTCATTTTAATTAAATAATTTTTCCAACCAATATTTTTCTAAAATTAACCTTTTTAAACCCATATATTAAATTATATTAAATTAAATTATTAAATTTATTTATCTACCAAAAATTATTACATCCTATTTTTCCATAAATTATTGTATCTATTTTCCTTTTCCATTTTCCCTTTTTCCTTTTCTTTCTCCCTTTTTCTCCTTTTCCTCCTTTTTTTCTATTTCCTTTTTCCTTCCTTTGGGCCACCAAACCCTGGACTTCTCCCTCCCTCACCCCGCACGCCTGGGCCGCCAGCCCAATTCCTCCCCTTCCCTCCTCTCCTTCTCCCGCGCACAACCCAGCCTCTTTTTCTTTTCCTTCCTTCTCCCGCACAACCAACCCAGCCCAATCCCTTCCTTCTTTTCTTTTCTCCCTTCCCCCGACCAGGCTAGCCCACACCTTTCTTTCCCTTCGCCCTGCCTGCCCCTATTTCTCCTTTCTTTGTTCTTCTACCTCCGCCATGCTCGACCACCCTACCTGCAACCCTCCTACCTCCCTACTTCTCTCCCTATCTCCCTCTCTCTCCTCCATCATTTTCCTACCCCTTTTCAACCCAACCAACCCTCTCTCTCATCACGCATGCCCCCTTTCTTTCCCTCTTCTTCCCTTTCCTCTCCCTACCACCTTACAACCTACCCCAGCTGATCACCTACTCCCCTATCCTCCCTCTTCTTTTTATTCTCCTCACCAGCCTCTCCCCTACCCATTTTTGAGCCTTTTTCCCCTCCCCCGATTCCTTTCTCTCCCTTTATTCTCCTTTCATCCCTCCCCCTATTTTTGCACTGTTGCCCCATTTCCGCCACTTACACCGATGCACCAACCATCTTCACCACCCCCTTCCACCCTCTACCTCACCCCTACACCACCACACCACCCCTCGAGCCACCCTACAACATATTCCTCTCCTCTTCTTTTTCTTCCTTCTCAGCAGCCACCTGCACCTTCTCCTTCTGTCGCCGTACTGCCATCACCCGAGCCACCAAACCACACCCTGCAACCTCCCCTACCATCCCCTCACCTCCTTTGGCCGAAACAAACACCTGCAACCCTTCATTTTTCCTCCTCCCTTTTCCTTCCTTCTCGGCCACCTCCACCTCAGCAACCACCTTCCCAACCTTGCTGACATCACCGCCACCTCCCTTAGCCGCCTTCAACCTATCCCTGACCACCATCTACACCCCCTCTCCACCCCTACACCTTTCGCTTGCCCTAAATCTTCCCCCACCTACCCTCTTTCCTAGCTCCAAAATCCTAACCTAAAAATACCCCTTCCTTCCTTTCTTCCACCACCTTCGACCCCTTCCGATCCTTGTTTTGCATGCATCTCATACTGCATGAGTAGTTTGATTTGCTGCCTTCCTTTGAGCTATTTTGGTTAATGATTTTAAGGTATAATAATATTTAAGTTAATTATTTCATCAATTAAGTTTTATAAAGTCTTATGCTTTAGTTTTCTTATTTCTAATATGATAAGTATTGATATTATTTTTAGGTATCGGTTTTGCTAATCAAAGCTTGAATCTTTAACGGGGATACCGGTAAGGATCAATTTTTGCGAGAATTAAGGTAATCGTTAAACTCTACTTAAACGTATGGACAAACTTATGCTAACACATTAGGGTTTTAATATGTTATTTTGCATGATATATATTGTTTAATATATTATATGTAGTTGCTTATATTGATTGCTAAAAAGGAAAGCATGATAGTTTATATGCTATGTGTGAAAACATTGCTTAAGGAAAGAGTTTGGTTATTAATAATAAAGAAAATTAAGTACTTATCCATGATGTGTTATGTTATTGTGACCACTAATGCATGAATAATATCATTGTGAGCCCTAAGGGCATTTTAGTAATATGTCTTGTACAAGAATATGACCTAATATGTGTGGGTGCTAATGAATATTATATTAAAATATAATAGGTGGTGGAGTTGGATAATAAGAATGGAATATTAATATTACTATTTTATGTAGTGATGATAATTTAATAAAAGAGGTGTAATAAGGGACAAAATGGTAATTTTGGTGGTAAAGGATAAAATGATAATTTTGGAAGTAAAGGGTAAAATGGTACTTTTGGAAGTGAAGGGGTAAAATGGTAATTTGTAAGTAAAAGAGTATTATGGTAATTTTAGAAGCTAAGGGTATTATGGTACTTTTGGAAGTAAAGGGTAAAATGGTAATTTTGGAAGTAAGGGGCAAAATGGTAATTTTGTAAGAAAAGGGGGGTATTATAGAAATTTTGGAGGCAATGAGTAAAATGGTAATTTGTAAGTAAAAAGGGTATTATGGTAATTTTGGAAGTAAGTGGCAAAATGGTAATTTTACAAGTAAAAGGATAAAATGGTAATTTTGTAACTAAAGGGTAAAATGGTAACTATAATAATGGAGAAGGGTAATATAGTAATTATAATAATAGAGAAGCATAATTTGGATATTTTAACCAACTAAAAGGTAATTTGGTAATTATGATAATGGAGAAGGGCATTTTGGTAATTATGATAATAGAGAAGGGTAACTTGGCAGTTTAACCAATTAAAGGGTAATTTGGTAATTATAACAAAGGAGAAGGGAAATTGGTAATCTAACCAACTAAATGAAAATATGATAAATGTAACAATTATGAATGGTGATTGGTGACCTAATAAGTATGGGTGATAACTTGGTAACCTAAAATGATTAAGGGGTAAATTGGTAATTATGCAAAATGGACGGTAATATGGTAAATTAGCAAGTAAAGAAGGGATGACTTAACAATTATACAAGCAAGGGGTAAATCAGTAAACCATATCAAATATATCGTTATAATAACGAAGTTCGTAATAAGACTCAAGTAACACTGAATAGTAAGATAATGGTATTTGACAATTAGTAAGTATCACGAGAACGAATCCTGAATAGGAATTGGATGAAATTATGATGGCCTTAATAATTCATCTATGTTATCTTGGACAAACGTATGAATAAGAAATACCTAATGATATCAGAACGATCAAAAGTATATAAGTATCTGATTGTTGTGCTTTTTGTGATCACTTTAATTAAGACACTAATAATTAAAGTGAAAGACCTCGAGATTGAAAATTGTGGCTCTTTAGGGTTCGCTACCCTAAAGACGTGGTTTAATCCACGATTATTCTGGTATCTGCTGGTGTGCCTTTGTGCCCTACCCAAGCCCTATATCTTACTCTATCTAGCTCTACAGACCTATTTAATGGGTATGCGTACGTATGGATTAGGTGTCCTTGTCGGTAGGGTACTGAGTAGCTGTATGCACCAGTACAACCAAGGAACATTTGCGTCCTTGGGTTGATAGTTGAAGGGTACTGAGTCACTTATATGCACCGATGCGACCGGTATATCTTTGTGTCCCGGGATCTTGATCTCTTATCGAGGTAAATAAATGGAATTTTTGTGATGATTAAAAAGGAAAAACACTAATCGTGAAAAGTGAAAGACTAATGAGTCAAGCCCAGTTGAATAATGTTCATGAGTACCGATCCACCAGATATAATAGTGGCCCAAGAGCATGTTGTCCTGGATAATGTTTATATGTATTTCAGTCCACTGGCAATAATAGTGGGGGATCCCGAGCTCAATAAAACCAATCATGGATGTGAATAAATTATGAAAAATACTAATCACTTATAGTGGAACACCATGTGAGTCAGGGGCAGACTGGTCCACCGACGAATAATAGTGGCCAGGAGCGTTATAACCTGAAGACTGATCCACCAGCAATAATAGTGTTCAAGAGCGTTCTGTCCTGTATATATTCCAGTCCATGGATTATAATAGTGGGGTTCCCGCACTCACATGAATATAAAATCCATGAGATGATTGAATAATGATAGACTAATGGCTTAAGGCCCAATTGTACATTTTGACCTATTAATATTTGATGGGCTTGTTAAGTATGTGAATTTTGTGTATGCATCTCTTATTATATATGTATATAGTTTTGTATCATGTGTTGCATTGCGGGCCTACTTTTCGATGTGTTTTAAAGGGTTACTCAATACTGTAGTACTAAAGGGTTCCATTCGTGGAGCCCCTGCCTATTCAATGGGCAGTATCCCTTGCAGGTTCTTTTTAGGTGCTATTCAAGTAGGCAACGGGAAAGAGCGTAAGGAACTATCAAAAAAGACTTAGGGTTGTGCTCTTTCTCTTTTTAAACCCTAGTTTAATGTGGTCCTTGTTCTTGTAACCACCACTAGTGGATTTTATTCTTGTAAATGGTTTACTACGCTACTCTGATTTCATTATGGTTGGAGTTTCTCATAGATTGTATTTTTCTCTTTCAGCCTTAGCACTTGGTACTCGAACGGTAGGAGTGAATTGGTCTGGTAAGTGTGGCCGTAATATCCCAAGAATTCACAATTTTATTATTTCGCTTCCACTAATTCTTTTAATAAAACAAAAATTTTCAGTAATGAATTTTGGGAGTGTTACACTAGTATAAATGGAACAATGGCGTCTACTTATAGAAGATGTAGCTTTAATATCCTTATTTATATTTACCTTCTGCATTTTTCTAAGTATTTTGTGTTTTAAAAATGGAGTTGTTATAATAACAACAATAATTTGAATAATAATAATAATAATAATAATAATAATAATAATAATAATAATAATAATAATAATAATTTCTAGGATCTGATATGATTGATACTAATATAATATTAAAATAATGAGGATAGGAGAGTTTTATTAGTTTTGTTTTATTTGTTGTTACATGGGTTGCATATTTCTGTTTACATAATATTTTATTAATAAGATAGTTTATTGGTGTTTATGTATCAATTTATTTGAGATAAAATGTTGCCTTCGTGGATCAAATTTAATATTAGTTTAGATCAATTTTAAAATTATGTCTGAGTATGGGTCAAGTTCGAAATGGTTCATTTCGGATTAGGTAAGTTTGGGTTAGGCTATTATCAGGTTTTTTTTAATTTGGGTCTGATTCTTTTTTGGGTTAGGTAATTTCATTTTGGGTCATTGATAAAGTGAATATTTCCCATAATTTTACCTCTCTTTACTTTCTCTTTGGGACTTTATTTAATCTCTTTTACATATTTTGATATGGTTCTGATCTATTATTTGCATTACTACTTTCTTGAGTTTTGTGTTGCAGGAGTTCTCGCAAAAACACCAAATCTGAGAAATATTACTTGTTTTTAGAGCAAAGGACCTATTATGAAAAGCTTTGGAGGAGAGTACATCACCCAACATGCTTATAGAAGTGTATTAAAGCTAAGAGTGCCAGAGATGTGCCGAGAAACCATTAAGAAGCAAGGAAAGTGAGGTGCACGGTTGGCTACACACCCAACTACACAGTCGTGCATCACTCCCCTGTTAATATCAAAGAAAATGGAACCGCACAACCAGGCAGTGCATTTGTCATGCGGAATTTGTTGCTGAAAAGTTGAGGCTTAAAATATTGCATGGTCAGGCCGTACCAGACCTACACGGTCATGCAAGATCCAAAATTTCATAAAGTCGAGAGCTGAGAAACTGCACTGCTAGGTCGTGCAACGATGGTATTCCCACGATCTACGTGCGCGACATAGCTGACGTGATGGAATTTTTTGTGGCATGCCTCGGGAACTTCTTAAGGAGAGAGAGGAGGTTTTAGGGCATCATTAGACCCCTCATTACTGAGCTTTAGCTTCATGTAATTGGTTATTTCAATTAATTTTGATTTTTTAGAGATTCAAGTGTGTAATTCCTATATGATCGACTCGAAATCAACGTTGTTAACTTCTAGATTACTCTATATAATTCTTCTTCTTCGTATCTTTGTATTGTTATTATGATTATTATACTTTTCATTTCGTTAATTTCATTTGAAGATATGAGTAAGTAATCTTCTTTACTATGATTAAACTAGGTACCGTTTTAGTGATCAATATGATGAATTAAAATATTATGTCGTATGCTTGATTTGTTTATATTGTTGCATATGCTAGATTTAATTGTTGTAAAGTGGATTTGACAAAATCCAACCTCTTTGTAATCTGCAACTGAAAGGCTGAGATTATTATCAAAAATTAGCATGTGTACGGAAATTTAAGCAATCACAAAAGTAGATGTTTAATTCTTAGAGACTTTAGAATCGATGATGCTTAATGGGTTTAGTTTAATTTGTGAATCACAAAAGTAGTCAGAAAATTAGATTAAATACGTTCTTAGACCTTGAAAGAGGCTAGTGAATATAATAAGACCAATTGTCCACAGTTAGCGAATTAATGTACGACATATACGTTGTTTCATTATTCATTATTAATTCGAAGACCGAAGTTCGATTTTAGTTTTCACTCCTATTGTTTAGCATTTGAAATTAGAAAGCTTTTCATAATTATTCTTTTTATCTGATAGCATACCCTCGATTTATATAGGTTTAGATAGTTAAAATAGTAAAGAGGTTTACTCAATTACGAAGTCTCTGTGGGTTACGACCTTAAAATGCTATAACGAATCCGTACGCTTGCAGAAATAGCACAACAATCATTTTAGATATGATCACTATTGAATTAGATAAATTTGGGTTTGGTTTAGGTTTTTTTGGATTTTTTGGTTGAGATCGAATTTTACTTTTTGGTCCTGATCGGGATTCAAGTCAAGTTATTCAAGTTAGGTCAGGTCAAGTCAGATTTACCAGATCTAACTCATTCAATTTTGTGCATGTTGTAGGTGAAACTTGAGGGTTTTCATAACATCCTCCCGTTGTTGAAATGTTGTAAATTATCACATTAAAGTTCTCACTAAGTATGTTAAATGTAGAGGAGTTGGTTGTCCATAAAGTGCTTCATAGGGACTTGTTTGAATAGGTGTGTGAAAGGTAGTGTCATACCACCATTCGACCAAAGGTAGCCATTTGCTCATGGTGGAGGGGAATTCATGGCACATGCATCTAAGACACATCTCCCATTAATGATTAACAACCTCAGTTTAGTCATCCATCCATGGATGGTAAGTTGGAGACCTTAGCAAGTCTACCCCTTACAGCTTGACCAAATGAGTCCACGCTTCACTTAGGAAAACAAGATCTCTATCCGAGACTATTGAATCAGCAAAACATGACCTGATCAAGGTAAACGTGTGCCATGGTTAAGATTGTGTAGGGGTGTTTAAGAGATAAAAAATGAGCTACTTTGCTTAGCATGTCTGTTAACACAAAGATGAATTCCTTATTAAAGGAGAGCAATATTTCCATGAAGTCCGTGGAGATGGAAAACTATACCCATTTAGGGATTGGTAAAGGCTGAATTAAACACGGGTAGATAGCATTATCATACTTACAAGTTTGACATGTACTGAAACTCCTTACATAATGTTGGACATCCTATGTCATTCCCTTACAGTCAAAGAGCAATTATACTCTCTATAAGATGTCATGCCTGAGTGACCTCTCATTAGTGATTCATGCAACCATTGGAGAATAATTTGCCTTAAGTGAAGTAAATCGTCTACAACTGGATTGCATTTCCTCCTCAACTGACCTTGAAACCATGTATAATGTTGGTGAGAATATGGATTATGCCTTAAGTCATTAATAAGTGTTTGCATATCATTATTAGTGTTCCATGTTGTTTGCAACTGTTGGAGCCAGTTGGGGTGGTCGCACCTAACACAATGGCCAACTACTCATAGCTTTCAACCCTTGGTAGTGCATCTGCAACTTTATTTTCCTAGCCCTTTTATACTAAATTACAAAATCAAAGCCCATGATTTTAGCTAAGGTATCCTACTCAACTGAAGCAGATATCTTTTTTTCTAATAAAAACTTTATGCTTTTTTGGTCGGTCTTAATCATAAATTTTCTAATCCATGAGATAGGGTTGCCACTTCCTCACAATAAACAATACTGCCAATATCTCTCTTTCATAGACAAATTTAAACTAGTGTATAGGGCTCATAGATTTGCTAGTATAAGAGATGGGATAATGGCCTTGCATGAGGACTTCCCCAATTCCACACCCTGCCACATTTGTTTCAACCACAAAGTTCTTGTTAAAATTAGGTAATGCAAGGGTTAGAGCAAAGCACAATGAATTTTTAAGCCGATCAAAGGCTTTTTGTGCCTTAAGTCCCCATGCGAACCAATCCTTATTCAACAAATATATTATTGGTTTTTCTACAACCCCAAAATTCGTCACAAACCTTTTGTAGAATCCAGCTAAACCCAAGATTCCTCTCAGGCACATAAGTGTTGGATGTACATGGCACTATTGAACTACATCAACTTTGGTTGGATCTATAGAAACTTTCTCTTCAATAATTAAATGTACAAGGTATTCAACCTTAGGGATATAAAATGAACACTTCTCTTTAAGTACAAAGAGTGTCTCATTAATAACTGAAAAAACAGTCTTAAGTAATGTAAGTGGATAATTAGGTCTGCACTATAGATAAGAATGTTATCAAAAAAATATTAATACAAACTTCCTCAAACAGGGTTTCAAGACATGGTTCATGAGTGTTTGGAAAGATGTTGGAGCATTCGTGAGGCCAAAAGGCATCATTAAGAACTCATAATGCCCATCATGAGTTTTAATTGTGGTTTTATACACGTCCTCCTCATGATTTCTAAGTTTATGATACCTTGAGCATAAATCCAACTTAGAAAAAAATACTTGCACTCCCTAGCTCATCCAACAGATCTTCTAGTAAGGGAATCAGAAATTTATCCTTAATTGTCTTGCTATATAACTCCCTGTAATCCACACACAACTACAAGAACCCAACTTTCTTCCCCACTAACACCAATGGTGATGCATAAGGAATGACACTATATTGGATAATCCATTTATGCAGCATTTCTTATATTAGCTTTTCTATAATATCCTTCTGCAAAGAGGGATACCTATAGGGCCACTTAGTTACCAAAGTTGCACCAGGCAGTAGAGGAATTTTGTTGTCAAGGTCATCCTAACTAGGAAGTCATTCAAACGGTTCCTAAAACAATACTCATCAAGCAACATGCTAAGATCATTGGGTAGTTCATTTGGGCAGGTAAATAATAATAAAATTGGAGATACCTCATTACTCATCTCTTGGGAAGGACATGGTTGCAGCAAGGCTAATTGTCCTCTTTGTTGTAGCATCTTATGGAAACTCCTACCCTCAACATCTTTCATCTTGTTAGGAGTACATCCCTTCAAGACATGTTTCCTACAAGTAACCTTGAACTCCATGCTAAGTTATCGAAAGTCCCACAACATAGGTCCTAGCGTAGTCAACAATTGTATACCTTGTACAACACCATAGAATCTCAAAGGTAATACCATGCAATCTACAATAAACAAGGTGTTGTGAATCTTTTAGGAAAACTTTTTGCAAATGGTCAAGACTTGTAACTTATTTCCATTAGCAACCAAAACTCACATAGCTTTGATAGACTCCATCTTGCACCCCAATAACTTTACCACTTACTCATCCGCAAAGTTGTGGATGCTACCACTATATATTAGGATTTGTAAGGACTTTTTCCCATGATGTTTAGTAAATCTCATGGTTTGGAAGTGATGTGATTCATTGATGACACTTATAGATATTTAAGTCTCCACTACACCACCAACCTCTTCACAAGGTTCAACTTCAAATCCTTCTTCTACCTCCTTGTCAAGATCTACAACATATAAGTGAGCTCATTTAGGCTCAAATTGGTGGTTAGGAGTGAATGGTTCATCACAAAACATACACAACCCCTTAGCTCTTCTCTCCTCCATTTCAACTGGTGTGTATTTTTCTATGTGGTCTATCAAGCAAATTAGGGGTGGTTTTTGGGTAGTGGTGGTAAATCTCTCTTGGGTGGCTCTAGGAGAAGTGGTGAGTTTTGTGGTAGGGTTTGATTGGTGGTTGTTGTAGGTGTAGATTGAAAGGAGTTGGATTGAAGGAGCCTCACACACTTGTGTTGTTGAGCTAATTTAGCTAATTTAGCAAGATGGGCAGTAGATTGGATGGTCTTGGGGTTAAACATCCTAACCTACGTTTGAATTTTCATCTCCAAACCTATAATGAAATAACTAATTGTGTACTCATCAATAAAATCAACCCTGATTACTATGCTCTCAAACCGATCTATATAATCATCCACAATATGTATTTGTCTGAGTGACATTAACTCTGACATGGGGTCATCATACACAAGACCACATCTTACTACCTTAGCATACTCCTCCCAAATTACTGGCTCATTATGATTAGGCTATTCATCAAGGCATGATGTCATTGAAGAGATTTTCCTTCCATACGGATAGCTACCAATTTCACCTTAGCATCCATAGTAGTATTATATAGTGAAAAATATTGATCACGCCCATAGAGCCACACCTTAACATTTTTCCCACTGAACTTAGGAAATTCTACCTTGGTCAATCACATCATGAAGCAAGCATTATTTTTAGTATTACCTCCATTTTCACCTCTATTTGCACCTTCATCATCGTCTCTTATCTCCACATACCTACCAATTGTTTGCTAGTTTACTAGTGCCATAATCATATCATGTAAGTTAGCTATGAAACTCTCTATTTATCCATTATTATCCTCCATTCGCTTGTGCATAGTTTTGTTTATTTCTCTAAGGTTGGTTTGTTGCCAAGTACTATCAACAATTGTTGTCATTCATCAAACTTTGATACCAATGATACAATTCAGGAATCCCAGAGATTTGAAAACCATGATTACTTTACAGAATTGATAAGATAAGAAAGAAAGATCAATCGAGCCTAGAGCAATATGGATGATGAGGAATAAAATATTAAGTCGGTGGGTAGAAGAGAGTGCTGGAGAATTGGAATTTTTCATTCTTAACCTCAGCTAATTCTCTTCCACAAAATTTAAATGAAAAGATATAACAAAAAAGACAGAAAATAAAAATACGTATAACAAACTCCAACTGATGTGGTTGTTTCTCCCTCATTATAAATACTCTATTAGTAACGCACCGTCTCCTCACCATACGCCCCAAATCAATTGACTATATTAGGATTGTTTATGTTATCCGATATTTACTTATTTGATCTAATATCTGAAGCAATCCGATCCGAAAAAGTAAATAACTGATCCGATTTTTTTTTAAATCAAATATCCGATCCGGTCAATAAAAAGTCAAACAAATCAAATATTTGATCCAACAAATATAAATAATATCCGATTCAAAGAAAAATATTTATACATTTTTTTATAATTTTTTATTTTACATATAATTGTATATAAATAAATTTATATATGTATGTACGCGCATGTGTGTGTATAAATTTTTTACTTATTTTATTTATTATTTGAGCCAAAATTTAATTTAGTTAAAATTATATATTTAATATAATCTCTTTTTAGATATTTATACAAATAAATAAAAACATTCTACGTGTCGATAGACCCCACCCACTCCTTCCTTATTCTAGTTTTAACATCGAATATTTATTGAGTAAATCGGACATTTGCTAAGCTAATCAAATATTTGCTCGGCATTAGATAATATCAAATATATTTGTAACTTGGTAATTTTTTTATATTTAAAATTTTATTCGGATAATATCAATTATATTTGATATTCGATCCGAAAATTTGAATATCCAATCTTTTGAATATCCAAAGTTTCAAATTAAATATTAAATATTATTTTTAAATATCTAAAATTTTAGATATCTAATAATTAAATATTTAAAATATCAAATATTTAAACTATGAATAACCCTAGACTACGTAAGCATTCCAAGAAGAGAGGGACAATGAAACGGGGTCCCAGAAATAATAATGATCGAGATGAGGATTTTTCAAGGTCGAGCATGATGCTTTTATGACCCGGCTTTCCTCCCAATAACTCCGGTGAACATTCTTTCAACACTAGCGCAAATTTCTGCAGAATGAAACAATAGCTTACCCAACATACATCTTAAAATGTTGGGCTACTATTTTTAAAATAAAGCCTCAAGCCTTGGGAGTACTGACTTTTACAGCTACTTGATTTTATAAACAGATTGAAGAGATGCAGAGTTATACATTACATATCCTTGGGCCTTGGTCAAGTTCTGGTCCTAGGATCAACAAAATGTTAAAGACCAAAAGGTTGATTCTAGTTATACTTATAATTCGCAGTTAGAACAGACTAAAGCTGCTAAACATAATGATATCTCGGAATATAGTATTCTCTTGCTCGCGTGGTTCCATCTCTGGCCAGAATTCCTTTAAGATCTCCGATTATCCTGGCTAGCCATATTTCCAAGTTTCTTTGAATTTCTTTGAAGTTATTCTTAATGGAATCCATTGACCTTCTTGCTGTGAGTTTTGCTTGGGTTCCTCCAAGCTCTTCTCCAATCCAATTACTATTTATATCGATTTGTAATGATGCGAGTTTCTGCCCAATTTCAGAAGCCCGTTGCTGCAGTTGATATGCTTCAACCAAAAACTCTGTTTGCCTCTGCACTCGAAATTCAGAACTCAGGCTCATTTCACATGGATCGTTGGCCAGCTGCCAAAAACAGAAGAGGAGACACTTAGATTATTCAGGATGTCAACAAAAAAAAATACAGGCAGAAATGATAAAATATAAACTCTCGCATAGAAGAGTGGATCTTTTCCACGGTATTTCTTTTTCTTTTTCCCGGGTGTAGTAGCTGATGTAGCTGCTGTAGGGTTGGGAAATTGAGGAAGGAGACTAACACATGGTGAGGGAATCAGGACGAGAAAGAAGGGAATTCGGAGTTAGAAGGAGAGAAACCAGGAGGGAGAGGGAAACATCATGATAATGCATTATTAGGGCTATATATATAGACACGCACACATCTAATAAAAGGAAAAAACTAGATAAAAGAAAATTTCCCAAAAATCAATAATGTCTGCTAAAATAGAGTTCGAGCAGAGACGTCATTATAATTCTCAACTTCATAATTTACTCCAAATAACCATAAAAAGAAAAGACTAGACCTAAGACTCCAGACAACATTGGATTGTACTTCTTGTGGATAAATTAACAAAGACCTATAGTCCACTACATGTTTTTTAGGCTAAGTGCAAACAGAAAAATGATAAAAGAATATTTTTTTAACCTACTCAACTCTCTATTTTTCTGTGGTCGACCTTGTTTTTATTTGCCTTTTTTAAAATTAAAAAAAAAATCAATGACTTTTTTCTTGTTTCATTTTCTTTTCTACTTACTTTTGAACTTCCTTTCACTACTCTAAAACTAACGAGCAAGAAAAAAACTGCAAATTACTTATAAAATTACACGAAGTGAAATTAGTCACTTGCTTTTACTTCCTTCCTCCTTGATTCCCTATGCATGGCAGACGAAGATGGATGGCAAATAACAGCAACAGCGATGACTAGGGCGGAAAAACATGGGCAACCGCAGCCAAAGGCCAGCTGTTGAGGACCGCGAGGTTGGAGACCACCAAGGCTTGACAAGTTCTTCACCAGGTCAACTACAGGGTCGAAATGGGGAAGAGCAACAAACACCTAACTAGCTAGGTGAGGCTTGACAAAGGAGTTCAGCATCTGACTATGAACATAAGTGCAGGCAATCCAAGGATACAGATTGCAAGCAGTGGACACAAGCCACAAATGATGCAATTTTTACTCTTGTAGGGGCAAGCTGGAGGATTGTTTTGGCTACATTTGATAAATGAGTTTCAACTGCTTGCTTGGAGTGGTGGGGAGATTGTTGGTATGGGTTGTGGTAGTGGAGTGGTGGATCAAGGTGATGGTAGTGGTGTGCTACTACTGTGGTGGCACACTTGGTTATTTTGTGGCTATGGTGATAAACGATGGTAGCTTTCTAAATTCAATGTGATTATGGTTGTTTGGGCGTGGGGCAGCAAAAGTGATGATAAAATTGGGGTCTAAATAGCCTCTAATACCAATAGGTGTAGGGTTGGGAAATAGAAGGAGATTAGTAGAGGGTGAGAGAATTTGGAAAAGGAGAAGGGAATTCAGAGTTGTGGGAGGAAGGAAAGCAGACGGATATCAATCAATGTCTAATTATTCATACGAGTCTACTGAATAGCATAATACTAACTGAGGCCACAAATATACAGGCCTAAACCCATTTAATAAAACAAAATAACTAGGAAAATGAAACTTTCTTAAAGGTACGATATAACATCATATATACTGTTATATCCCATATTATAATATCCGATAATAATATCTATAGTAAGAGAATTTTCTAAAATACAATATCGTTATAATATAGTATACAAGATTAATTTCTAAATAACATGCATATCTGCAGAGATGCATGATATCTAGGAGACTGGGACCTCATAAAAGCAGTTACCTGGTGTTTTATTCGATAACTGTTTGTTGACCCATACATCTACAAACATCTCGAATCATATTAAGTCAATTGATCTTTTTCACAGTTCGGTGAACCTTCCCGTTTATGAGGAATACAATTAACATTTACACTTCTCAAGAACAAGAGTTTAAACACAGAGCTATAAAGGTGGAAACATCAACCAGCCAATTTGCCTCTCCAATTTTCAAATGAGTGGAACTCCAAAGTCGATACAACGAAACTATTAATGAAAAAATTTATAAACTGCAGAAAAGTCTTAGTAATACCATTCTTTGGCAGAGATCATCAATCTTTTCAGCAACACCTTGATATCTCTTTACTTGCTTCCTCAATATTTCTGGCATATTTGACAGATCACTATTAGCAATTCTTTCCAGATTCAGTAGTTCCTGTTCCAGTTGTTTCAGCTTAGGGGCCACTCCCATTGACTCTTCATTTATTTTCCAAGGCGACTCCCTCCTGAAGGACAAAAGAAGAATTTCATGCTTAGGTAAGAATTAAGCACAACCGTTATCCTTCCTTCCAAAGTTCCAATATCCTACAGTGTCAACCGCCAACACCCTGATTAAAAGAAGAAGGAAAAAAGAGAGCAAAACCGAGCTCCCTCCATCTATCATGAAGATGATATTTACCTTGCTACAAAATGCTTCGGGTAGTACGTTGGTTCAATGGGTTCATATTGTATATCCTGCAAGAATAAAGCTTTGAAATCAGTATATTTTATAGATGCCTTAACACTGTCAGCTATCTGCCAATATTTTCAGGTTTAATTTATTAAGACAATATCATTTTCAACATTACAATTTTTCCTAATCTAACTTCAGCGTTTAGGAATCATTTGAGGATATTTTGGACTTTTGGGAATTCCTAAATATTTTGCTTGGGACTTGGACGTTTGTTTTGGGGGATTTGAGGAGTGGGAATGGGAATTGGATTAGGTGGGGGAATGGGAATGGGAATGGGAATGGGAATGGAAACTAATAGCCTCTACCCTCACCATTTTATTACCTAGGAGGGGGTGGTAATAAGAATTGGAAATGGGTATAGAGATTAAAAGAGCAAAAACCTTAAGAGGATACTTTAGTAAATTAATTGTTTTATTTTCATTCTCATTCCACAAATACCAAATATAGAAATGTATTATTTCTAAATCAATTATAAATCATTTATTCCCATTCTCATTCTCATCCTTTTATTCCCAAATTTTTATTCCCATTTACCCAATGGGCCGTTTATGGAACCTTTAGGCTATCTGCATAGTTTTTTGGTTTTGCTTTATTTTTTGGTCTTAATATGCTTGAAATGCCACTTTACATATCATAAATTATATGAATTTGGGTATGCACGCGGTATTAAAGAAAATTAAATTTATCTGCCACTATGAAATATCCAAAACACATTATATCCCATAGTAAAATGGACCAAGAAGCATTAGAAAGCAGCTAATCATTTTCAAGCTCATCTCATCCCAAAGCAAAGCAAAATAACAAGCAGAAAGTTTCATACCACCAAACGATGAGAGCTACTACCATAACTGAGAAACAATTTTCACCATGTAATATATCTAAGCTTCATTTCGGTAAACAATTTGCTAAACTAACAGCTTGCTTGGTTGGAGGGAATAAAGTGTGGGAATGGGAATTTGAGGAGGGATTTAAATATTCTATTGTTTGTTTTGAGGGAGTGGAAATTAAAATGGGATTGGGAATGGGATTTAGAGGTGCCAATTCCCATCAATTTATTCCTAGGGAGGAGGTGGTATTAAAAGGATGGGAATGGGAATAGAAGATAAAATTACCAAAATGACCTTATATTATTATATATAAAATTATATTAATAATATTAATTATAATGATGATGATGATGATTATCTTTATAATAATTTTAATTTTCAAACTCCCATTCCCATTTACCAAACGGACAGTTATAATTGTATTATAACTATTATTATAATTATTATCTTTATTATAATTCTAATTATTATAATAATTAATTATAATTAAAAATATAATAATTTTTATAATTATAATAAAGACAATCATAATTATAATAATAATAATTATTGTAAATATTATTTGATATAATAATAATAATAATAATAATAATAATTACTATTATCTAACCGGATTGGATTGGATCGGATCTAACCTAATCAGATCTGATCTTATATGATTTATTATGAGAAAAACAAGGTCGAATAATAGAAGAATATAATAATAATTGGTTATACACACACACAAAACTATAAATATTATAAATATAAGAAGGATATTTTTGTATTTATAATTATATTTCCAATCTCATTCCCACGTACCAGACACAGGAAACTTTTATTCCCATGTTAATCCCATCAAATACCAAACATGAAAATGGAACTAAATAAACTAATTCTCACTTCTTAATTCTCATTCTCATTCCCACACTTTAATTCCCAAACTCCCATTTCCATTTATCAAAAGGGCCCGACAGTGTATAACGCTATTTTATGATATGCGCGTCAATAGTTTTTGTTCATATATATATTTATAGTAAACATAAGAGTAACAGATAATCTTCAACTTTTGTTAAAAAGTCGCAGTAGTTGAAATAAGCGTAATAGTAAGTTACAAATAATTTGTCTTCCAAACAGTGTTTTAACCTCCAACATGTGATAAGATCATCCTCAGTGCATGATGACAAAAAATTGAATGATGTGAAGAATAAAAAATCATGTCCTGGAACGCGAAAATGATTCGAGTGGTCATGGTCCATTTTAAACTTTCTTTTAATAACACTATCTGGACAAGACACGACATAACAACATCGAAAATGGAACAACGCGGCTTTATCATGTAACATTGCAAATTGCAATGAAGGGCAAGTAAAGTGAGTAGACAAAAAAAAAAAATACTAAGAAATTAATCACTTGAATAACGTGCCGCTAATTCAAATCAGACCTGATGCAAATTTTATCTCAATATTTAAAGAAACATAAAACCCACTCAGTACAGACAAGCTGATCTAAGCTCAAGAGGGAAAGAAGGAAAAAAAATCGAAGCAATGGCATCACATGAAATTCAAAAATTAATACGCAATAAAATGAAAGAGGCTGATTATAGGACAAAGAAAACAAACCTGCCAGAGACTAGCTTGCTCAGCCCAGAACTTTGAAGCAGAAGGCAGTAAATCATGATCAAGCCCATCAAGATCAACATTATAGCGCCCAAAATTGAGGCCAAGATCACCATTCCTTTCTCTTTCACCAATACATTCCTTGACCTCCATAACCGAACCTATGCCTTCTACACCCCGGACTCCTCCTCCTGACCCAGCGAAATAATCAACATTACCAGCCACAAAAGGCACATTCGCACCGCCCATACCCACATCTACCGCTGCATCCATTGTCGGCTTCCTCGACATGAAATTTAACAGCTCGTCTCTTTCACCTACTGCTTTCTTCAATTCCTCCAACTCAGCGAACAGATTACTCTCATTTCTTTCCAATTCCGCAACCCTAGCTCTTAACCGTTCGATTTCATCGTGTAATCGAGCGATTTCTTCGTTCGAATCGTCGATCTGGTGAAGCAATCTTCGCTCCGCTTGCTGCCATTCATT
Source organism: Tamarix austromongolica (assembly GCA_039764185.1). Taxonomy (NCBI): domain Eukaryota; kingdom Viridiplantae; phylum Streptophyta; class Magnoliopsida; order Caryophyllales; family Tamaricaceae; genus Tamarix; species Tamarix austromongolica. Next base: position 77,868,890 of record CM077814.1, on the reverse strand, counting down.
ACGGTGGCTGGCGAAGATCTCAACAACCCTTGCATTAGCTCTGGAATCTTCCTGTCGCCGTGATTTTAGCTGTAAGAGCTGCTCTTCAGCATGGTGGAGCCTTAAAGAGAGACGATTGTTGCGGGATTGGAGGGATGGGATGAGAGAGAGTGCGGATTTTGGGAGCAAGGATAAAAAGACTGAGAAGCTTAAGCCTAAGTAGGAAGCTAGGAGTTGGTGTATGTCGTTACTAAACTTTTGCTGGGTCTGGGCTTCTTCTTCTTTTTCTTCAGCTACGGGCTGTGAATCGAATAGTTTTGGCTTTGGTGGTTCTGCAGGTGCTTCCACTACTGCTGCCATTACGAGGAGCTACAGCTGATGCAGAGGGGCGGTACTGATGAAACTGGAGACGGAAAAGTAGTGGTTTCTCTGATTTTAGTAGGATGAGTGAGGGGTGGGTGGGTTTTGTAGTTGGGAAAAGGAGTAATGAACTTTCACACTTTTTGTTTTATTTGAACTAACTTTACAACAAAATCCCTTTTTGGTTAGAAAAAGTGCTGTAGGTCTCGGACAGTTGATGATTTTAATTAGACGGTCACTGTATAGGGTCTATGACTCTATAGCCTTTTCCACTGACAGGAGACAGTGGGGCATGGGTTTCTTCTTCTTCTTCCGATTGTGTTTTGGGTAAGAGAGCCCGCAATCGAGCTTCGTTTCTAACGGCTGTAACCCTTTCTTTTCGTCGCTTTACCTCCCTTGCCTGTGATATCCGGCTATTTATGCCATGGGACCTTTTTGCAATTTTCATGACCCTCGTGGTATAAATTAATTATGGTTGCAATTTTTTTAAATTACAGTATTTATAATTAGGTTTATTAAAATTATATTATAATAGTTTTAATTTTTTTTATAAAAATAAAAATATGCACTGATATAATTCTGATAAAATAAAATTCCAAAAAAAAATATCGTAAAATAAAATTTAAATTAAAACAATTGTGAAATGTTAGTATAATAATAGTGAAAATGTATATATTGATGGTATAATAATGATAATGATAAATTTTAATATAATAATAAAAAAAAGATATATTCAATGATAGTAAAAAAATAATTGTGTGTGGGTTAAAAATTTATGAGATAGTATTAAAATTTAGTACTAAATTTTAGTAGATTAATCATTAAAGATATGTACAATATTGATAAAAATTAATTCAATTATAGTAAAAAGTTTAATTATGGTAAAATATTAGTTTATATATAAAATATTTATTATATTCTATGTTGAAATATCAACTAAATGTTGGTGAAATATTAGTTTTGTTATAGTAAAAATTTTGTACATTTGTGATGACAGATTAATTTAGTTATAATATAACATTGATTATATATTTTATGGCGAAGGTTCAGTCCAAAACTTATGAAAGATCCGACTAGTTATAGTGAAAAATCAAGTTATGTATGGTAAACTATTATTTTATATATGGTGAAACAAATTAATGAAAGATAGGTACACCAATAGTGATATATATATATATATATATATATAAATAATAGTATAACTTTTTTTAATTTTTTCATCAATTTTCATTTGCAATGTTTTAATTTAAATTGTTTTTTTAAATGTTATCTTTCACGTGATCGGGACCATGTAAAGGTTTCATAGCATATGTATTAGTGATTTCCTTGCGAATTAGTTCAAAGGCTCTACTAGAATAAATAAATTAATTAAGAAAAACTAAGGGTGTATGTAATACCCCCAAAATTTACTATTGAAAAATTTCATTTAATGAAAAGGTTTAGTAGAAACAAAATGACAAAACTATAAATTCTAGGGATATTACCGCCACACTTAGTACCAAATCGGTTCACTCCTACCGTTCCAGTACCAAGTACTAAGGCTGAATAGGATTAACATCAAACACAAGTCGATAATTAAAACAAGCATTCATAAAAAAACTGAATCATTCACCATACAGAAAAATCAGAGTGCGATAAACAAAAGAGTTACAACCCAAAAGTAAGGATTTAAAGTTCCAAATGACATAAAACATCATACAACAGAATAAAATTAAATCATAATGATATAGGAAAAACGAGACAGAAGATAGAATCCAGCCAGGTCACTCTTGATCCCCAGGCTAGGTTCAGACTCAACTCTCAGCCCCGCCTGATGCCTCGTAAGTGTTGTAAGCATAAAAAGTAATATCACCTACCTGCACAAAGTCAGAAGGGTCTTCTGCTCGTGGGAATGAGCAGCACCCATGAAACAAGTGGTCAATACGTTGCGTACTGAGTAAGGTAACCGTACACTAAAGCCAACACATAAGGGCATATAATACAAGTACGATAACATGACAGCATACAATTTTTCAGTTAAATAAAGGCCAAGCTGCAGTCCAGATAAATCGATCATTTAATCTTTGAATAATACTCATTTCACACTATACCTTTTTTATCGATCCATGCGAGTACGGGAACCCCACTATTATAGCCGGTGGATCGGTTACATACAGGGCAGAATGCACCTGACCACTATTATATGTCGATGGATCGGGCAAGATGCTCCTGGGCACTATTATGCTCGTGGATCAGTGTGGCCCCGAATCTCATGATGTTCCACTATAAGTACTTAGTGTCTTTTATATGTCTTATCAAACTTAGGGTTTGGTTTATTGAGCTTAGGATCCTCTACTATTATAGTCGGTAGATTAGTCACTTATAGGATAGAATGCACCTGACCACTATTATATGTCGGTGGATAGGTTTCCAAGGCACTCTGGCACCTGACCACTATTATGCCGGTGGATCGGTCTGGGCCCAGCTCAATTATCTTCCACTTTACATGATTAATGTTTTACTAAGTTTCACCCTAGACATGCATGACTAACTCCATCTACGCTTATCCTCCCAAGAGGGCCTGTCCCATATCTTGAGAATTATGCACCTCCTAACTCACCCCAACATCATTTCCTTATTCCACTACTTACAATGGAGGTTCAACTCCTAGGTGTGTGGGTCAAGGCCCACTACCTAACACCACTAAGCCCATTCACAGTCTTCCATAGGGTTTTCTCCAAAAAAAACCATAATTTAGGCCTATATGGCCCACCCTCCTTTGTCTCACACAACCCAAGCTATTTTGACACCCCACACATCATAAGATTCACAATTCTTAGATTCAACTCTCATCATCTCACGTTACTCCTCCAAATACACGTGTGACCACGAAACCCTAGGTGGCCACACCAAACCCTAGCTGACCACGCCAAACCCTAGCATCCTTCTTTCCATATGTCACCCCTCCATTTCTCACCTTCCACTCTTGCTTTCTCATGATACCCATTCTCGCCCCCTACATGACAATCCTCTATCATCATCTCATACTCCACTCACCATCATTTATTTTCCTTTTTCCAAGTTCTCAAATTAAGGTTTCCTCCCAAACCCTAGCTCGGTCTCCTATACACCCTTATACTGTCCCACATACTATATTTCACCCAGAGCCTCCAATCACCCAAACAACTCTTCCATTACCTTCCTCACACCCCAAGACAACTTTACATACATAAAGTTCTACCTCATGCGGACTCTATCCATCCCATGCAAACCCTCAAAGTTTTCATGCAAAACCCTAGATTCTCCCATACAAAGTTCATCCACTTTTATTTTACTTTAAGTCCCCCTTTATTCTTCCTCTCATGGATCATGGGATGTTTAGGTCAATTCCACATTCCTTGGTCAACTTACTTCCCCTTAGTCCACGTACCTCCCCATTTTTCTTTTTCATCCTTCCACTCCATATCACTACATTAATTATCCTAGCATGCATGTGCTAAAAGGGCCATATCACATCACATCACATCACCATTCACAGCACAAACATATTATACACATACCATAAGAGAACACAATAGCATACCTTAACTTCAAGTTGCGCTACAAATAAAACGGTTATAACAACAGCATAAGATGCACAACATATCATTATACATGGTATCCAAGGCATATAAAACACAGCGCACATAAGGCCTTAGTTACACCCTTACCTAACACAACACTAGTCTTGGAGCACACTTCAATGCCTTATTAGGGTTTTGATTGGTTTCACCTATAAAAGGGAAAAACTAAGGATTAGTTTCCCTCATACCAAAAATACTATTATTTCCTATTTTATTCTAATATTAGGGTTACTATTATTAAATGAAACTTTACAAATGAAAACTAGGGTTTTTATTCTCAAGTTAATCTACTGGATTATCACTCATCAAAATAGATTTATATTAATATTTATAGCTATATTTATATTATTAAATCTAATAGCTTTGTTTCTTCTACTAATAGTATTAACACTAGTTATAGTAAAAATAGTGATATTAATAATAATAGTAATACTAATCTTGGTATTTTTAAGGCTAAGACTACTAATAGGGTTAGCGATAAAATAATAATATAATAATAGTAATAATAAAAAAATACTAATATTGCTAAAGATAATAATAACAATAACAATAACAGCAGCAGCAACAACAACAACAATAATAATAGTTATATTTGAAATAATGATAATATAAGGGTTTGAATATTTTTACCATAATAATAATAGTAACAGTAATAATAACAATAATAATAGTAATAATAATAACAACACTATAGTAATGATGTTAATAATAAAGGCATTAGGAATAGTATTTGCAATATTCGAATAATAAATAATAATATTATTATGGTTTGAGCATTCTTCTTTTATAACAACAAAATGATAACATGCCAAATCTAGTATCAACAACAACAACATCAACAACAACAATAATAACAATAACAATAACAATGTTAAGAATAATACTAATAATAATAATCAAAATGGTAATAGTAATATAAGGGTTCAAATATTTACCATAATAATAAAGGTAATAATAATAGGCCAAAGCTAGCGTTAATAATAACAATAATAGGAGTAATAATGAGGATAATAATGATAGTAGTAGTAATAATAATACTAATCATAATCATAATAACACTAAAGTTGTAGACCATTAATAATAATAATAATAATATTGATTAGGAAAATTCTGAAGTAAGGTTAAGTAACAACAACAACAATAATAATATGGATAATACCATTAGTGCTATTAAAAATAACTAATACTTGTAGAAAATGGGTTTAAGGGTTGGGAAGATTAGAGTACCACCTAGGGATGGTGGCGGCAGCGGCGGTGGAGGGAGAAGAGAGGAATAGTTGAGTGTTGGGAATAGGAGAGGGAGAGTGAGGGTAGAAGTTGAGGTGGTGGTGGATGCCCAGGTGGATAGGGTTGGAATGGTGGTGGTGGTGTAAGCGGTGGTGCTGTGGTGGCCGGGGGTGGTGGAGAGGGAGGAAGGGAGAAAGGAGGGTAGGGAAAGGTAGAGGGAGGTCTGTAGGTGATTTTGGGAGGTGTAAGGAGTGGTGGTGGACGGTGGTGCGAATGGCGGCGGGGGTTAAAGAGGGGTTGGTCGAGAGGGAGACTTTGCACGCCCAAGGTGGCTCATGTAGGGCAAACCGAGGGAGGAGGGAGGCTTAGTTTGGTAGAGGGTGATGTAGGGAGCGGTTATGTAGATGAAGTGGGCGGCGGTGATGGAACAGGCAACTGATCAAGAAGTGGTGTAAAGGAGGGATTTTTTGGGTTGCAAAATCAAAATCTCGATCAAAGTTTCCTATGGGGTATTTATAGGACCAATGGAGGGGAAAATAATAGGGGGAAGAGTACAAAAAGGGTGCAGGTGCTAGGCACGCTGGTTGGTGGTGGCAGGAGGCACTAGTCTGCTATGGCGGGGGGTTAGTCGAGGGGATAAGAGAAAAGGAAAGGGCAGGGCACACGTGAGAGAAGAGAAGGTCTGTTGGGGTTGAAATGGTGAAAGAAAACGACGGGTGAGGGTAGGGAAGGACGACGTGCGGTGGTGGCTGGCGGAAAACGGGGTTGTAGGTCGACATCGGGGAAGAAGAAGGAGGAGGAGGAGGAGGAGGGGGTTGGATCGGCGGTCCAAGAAGAAAAGAAAGAAAGAAAGAAAAGGGAGGGGGAAAACATGACTTGCCGGGGGAAAAAAGAAAGAAAGGTGCGGCGTAGGCCTGGGCCGTGCAGGAGGGAAGGAGGGGAATTAGGACCATGTTTTCCTTAAAATTTGTAACCGCCCGCGTGACCTATTTTCTGATATGTTCTCTATCAATTCAGGGTTTGGAAAAAATATCAGTTTTTAGATATCGAAATTTTTTGAATGTACTCTCTTTTTCTATTCCCTCTAGAATATATATGTATTTCACAATTCCAACTTCCTTTATCTTCTTGTATTCTAGTGAACAATTGACAATCTTCACTTCAAGTGATAAGTCCTTCTCTATTCCTTTATAAAAAAATCAGTTTTTAGACGTCGAAACATATTGAATGTACTCTCTTTCTCTATTCACTCTAGAATATATATGTATTTCACAATTCCAACTTCCCTTATCTTCTTGTATTCTAGTGAACAATTGACAATCTGCACTTCAAGTGATAAGTACTTCTCTATTCCTTTATAAAAAATATCAGTTTTTAGATGTTGAAACATTTTGAATGTACTCTCTTTTTCTATTCCCTCTAGAATATATATGTATTTCACAATTTCAACTTCCTTTATCTTCTTGTATTCTAGTGAACAATTGACAATATGCACTTCAAATGGTAAGTCCTTCTCTATTCCTTTATCAACTATAATTTCTACATTTTGATTGAATGCAAGTAAATTGTCTGCAATTGCATTTTTATTTGTTTTATTATTAGTGTGTTATTATTACTATTGGATTTTGTTTGTATTAATTTCAAGTCATTGTATGTAATAGTGTGATTTCTAAGTATGCAGATGTTAGAGTAAATAAAACAGGGTAGGATGATTTGAGGATAGAATTATGTTTAAAATACAACAACATAATTTGAATGTTTGATTCTAGATGAAATTTAATTAAATTAACGGATGGAATTGAATGATTTCATATCATAGATTAAGGATTTAAACTAATTAGATTGATCACCTATTTATTTTATAACTTAATCTCCGCTAAGACAACACAATTAACCCGTAATTTTTAATTAATGTGTCTAGAGTAGCAAGAAGATTAATTGTTAATCTTGTCTGTTAATTCGTACAATTGCATAATCCAAGCTTATGTGGTTATGATTGTAGTTGACTGCTTTCCATTCATAATGCTACCATTAATTGAATCTAGTATTCATAACCTAGGTTATTAAATGGTTAGGTAATAAATTGAGAGCTTATTCAATTTATTAAGATTGAGAGAAAGCAAAGAAATGAGTTATTATGCGTTTCTAGAGGTCAACATTAAATCACATAGAATCATCCTTCTTCTTTGAGTATTTGATACCTTGATTCTATCATCAATTCATTCCTATCCCCATTTATCAAGTAGTGAGCAAAGTTTAATATAATTTAGATTTAGTATTAGAATTAATAAAATTGTATAACCGGGATTATAACATCAATTACAAAATTAGTGATTAAAATACCATTCCTTGTGGGTTCGACCCCTTCTTACCATTTACTCTGTAATTAGGAATTAGGATTTATGTATTAAATTTGTTGTGTATACGACAGCGCATTAGCAGGCTAGTGTAGGGAGTTGGTGGAGGTGCATGGTTGGTAGAGGCATGTTTGTAGCTGAGAAGGGAAAGGATAAGGCATGTGCATGGGGGATTACATGGCTTGAAGGGGAAAATTGGTAGGATTATCGAGACAGGTCAAGATGAAAAGAAAAAGGAATAAGAAAAGGGAAACATAAGAAAGAAAAAGGGAAAATAAAAGAGAAATAGAGTTAGGATTAGAATTATATTTACATTTATAATTAAGGAATTAGAGAAAAAATAATTTATCTTAGGTTAGGCTACCCAGTTAGAAAAAATAAATTAGAAATATTTATTGATTTATGGTCTATTTAATAATAAAGGAGAAATAAACAAAATTATCTAGATTATGGATCATGGATTAAAATATAAATAAACCAATGTTTAAGAGTTAGGTTTCGCTTAAAAGGCTAAACACCCAAAAATAATGATTATGAAATTTTGGGGTATTATAACTCTCTGCTGATGGATTTCTAAAAAATAATTTGCAACTTGCTGATATAGGTAGTCTTATAAATCATTTTGAGCATATACCATCAACTACTACATTAGGATATTACATACACCCCTATTCAAATAATACAACCTCCTCACTATGCCTCGACCATTGATTGTCTCAATACAATTCATCCCAATAATTCATCCCACTAGGCACTTGACTAACTTATCCAAGTTTAGCTAGGGGTAGTAATTTTGCTTGATAGCATTTATGACACCCTGACACCACACTTGGGTACTCTTAAATATTTTTGAGATCGATGACTCATCCTACAAATCAACACAAGCCCTTTTAAACATTTTTTTAATCAACTCACACTATTTAAAAAAAAAAACTATATAGGAGGACACACATCATTAGACTATATCAAATCAAACACATTTAACTATGGAGTTATTTGATAATGGATTTTTGAAAATAAAGATTCACCTTGTTGGTATAGGTAATTTTATCAATCGTTTTAAGCCTCTACCATCAACTACTAATATGGAGTATTATAGTATATTTGGTAATTATGTCATCTATCTATTATTTTTATATTAATTTTGATGTGATATACTAATTTTTTGTATTAAATGTTAAGATAACATTGATAATTGTCATTATTTACTATAAAACATCTTCAAACAAATGCATTAGTATTAAAATACATACTAGAAATTATAACATACATCGTCATATTATGTATTGATTTATCAAATGAAACTTATAACCATTTTTTATTCATTTGTGTGTTGTTCCATATAAAATCAATGTTGCATTATATCATTTGAGGTGTATTATAACAATTCTTATATTGTGCACTTGGTCAATGGTAGAGAAAACTATCACGGTGTAAAAAAAACACTTAATATGGCATACCATATGTATGCTCAAGAGGAAAAAAAAATCAATGCAATCATGTAATAAAATAAATAAATTTTGTAAAAAAAAACTCATAATACATTGTTTTTCATTCAAAGAGCCAAAATCAGCTAAAACTTAAAAATGCAAAGTTGTAAATCAAATGATCAATTGAAGGGTAGTCGTGCTCATTAATATGGCTAAGAAGTAATTTAGAGTTGAAGATACTCAATACACTTTGTTGCATCAAACCTATGATCGTTTTCATCATATTTTTTTTGGTATACAGTTGAATAGAAAACCTAACATCATCATTATACTAAATCTTAGCAAGTGGATGAATTTGATTGCCTTGTTCGCCATTGTTTGATTTGAGTTCATTGTGTTTTGTTTGGTTATAGAGAGTTGTTTGCTTCATTTTACTTATTTATGCTCCATACTTGGTATCTTGATTGAGTATCATGTTTTTTAACATGCACGATTCGTGTTTAGCTAATAGTACATTCATGGCATATTTGTTCCATGCTTGATGCGTTTTTTTTCTTCTCTATAAACAACTTGTTTGCTTTGTGTTCAGTATGTTGGGCAAAGTTGCATGTTAGATGGCTACTTATGTAAGCATTCATATATAAGACGCTTGCTCCTGTGTCCAACTAGTATAGGAAGATACAACCATCGCATATATACACGATTACATATTCCACATCTATTTATTCATGAACTCGTCATCTATTACGTTCAAGTTCATTCGTATATTTGGTACGTGTTCATCGTATATTCCGTGTGTGTTCAAGTTCATTCGTACATTTGATGCTTTCTGCTGCACAATCATCCTAGATTTTAGTAAACGAATTCAAATAAGGTTTGATAATGTGCAACTCTATTTCAATTTACCAGGAGGATATATGCATTGATGAATATAGTCAATTCTTAACATATTAGAGAATAAAAATGGGTTTTGAGTAGAGAAAATGCGACAATAAATCCAATGCCAGGCAATATCTTTCAATTTGGAGGACACGAGGATAACTTCTAGCAGCATTTTATAGTATATACGCAGGATTTATGTTTTAAAAGGGTCATTAAAATCACAAATTTGACTATAAGATTAAGAACTCCATTCTGAATGTCCTTCAAATACGTAACTTCAGCTCATGATAATATACAACTGACATCCTTTGTGGAATCAGATACTACTGGTAGCGAGATAAGAAAACCTTTTTCATGCAACCATTTATTGTATTCCACGACAACCACTAATACGTATCAAAAAATTGTTAAAAAAATTGTTAGCATGCCTAGAATATATACCCCACTGGTACCAAACTAAAAATATTCAGACATTCGTTTGTTTAAGAGTAATGGAAATACTGAATAGTATTATGCATAATTTTCATTATATTCCTTTTCTTTATATAAAAAACAATTGTTTTTCAAGAAATAATATATATTAATAATGTCAAACATCAATGAAATTACCTTATTTTCATGGCATATAATATCAAACCAAAACTGTGGAAAAACTTATGTTTTGATCGGTATCATTAATGAAAAAAATAATCCTAAAGTACAAATATTTTGTTGTTTTTTCGTGATATTCAACTAGCATAAACACTTTGTACAAATAGAAAAGAAATCAATGGTAACTAGAAGGTGATCATTAAATTTGACCACCGTAGAGTCTGCAATCACAGCTGAAAATCATAATAATTATATCTGCATAGGATAAAATCTATCCACAGTTGAAAAAAATAATTAGTATAAATCTAAAAAATAATAATAACAGGGAAATAGTAGTATTTAACAATTATACTATAAGTTATTTTTATTATATATTAAAAATTAGTTATACCAAACAACTAATCCCTCTAATTTTAGATACTTATCATCAAGTATTCTAGAGATAATCTCTTACCATTAATCTCTCTCAACTTATAATATATTATAATAATTCTTTTATAATTTGATTAATATATATTTAAATTTATTAATAATCAAAATTTATTCTCAAAATATGCAATAATAAATATTTAAAAACCGAGGGAGTACTAACCATTGCTTTGTATGCATCTAATCATTATTCATGTGAACATGAACCAATAGATGTGAAATCAAAAAGATATAATATTATCACTGCTTAAGCTAATCATCGTTCACATAGACCACTTCCATAAGCATCACTCACTCATATAAATCTCATGAGTTCAAAGTTATTGGGGAAAACAATGACAATCATCATGTAACATGACACCAATCATTTAATATATACAAGTTATGAGTTAATCAACACTAAATATATCATAGACTTCAAGTCTAAAAACCATTAATTGCACGACTCATAATCATCATGCCATGTAATCATAATTAGAATCGCTACATAAGCTGAAATAAACCATTAATGCAAATCGTAACCATAACCTAAAGTCCTAAAATCATCAATTATATTAATAAAAATAATCTAAAAGTTACATCAATATTACTATCACTCATAATCATCTATCATCTTACGATATCGTCGAAAATTCATGTATACTTATAATCATCACACAAAGTCTAAATACTCATCAAACACAACATTACCATCTACTAGATACATAAAGCTGTTGTAATTATACTTGTGAACATACAACAAGATATGCTACGGCTTAGTGGATAGAAGATGAATATTAAGTTTATAAAATGACCTAACTTCTAAAAATATATACACAAAATCTTAATAGAAAAAATGTCTTTAAAATAACATATAACATTTTCAAAAGGTATAATGACCAGTTTACATCATCATGCCTTATTTTCAGGCTTGTTTGTTAAATGAGCTAAACTCAAGCCATATTAGATTCATGTCCCTTTATTTATGAGTCAACTTGTATATTGACTTATTTAGAAGCCTCATTTAGGCGCCCAATAAAAATTTACACTTATATTTATCACATTCTATATAAATTATATTTTCACATATATTTACATTAATTAGTTTTTAATCAAGTATCATATTGTATATAAACACAATATAGTATAATATTGAGGTAAGAATATGAGTCTTCATGTTTTAATCTTTGGCCATGTCAACAACTTTTGCAATAAATAAATAATTTGATCCTATTATAGAACAAATTAAGATAACTCTACATATCTCAATAATTTACAAGTCTTATTGGATCGACTAGCTTAGTAGACAAATCACACTTAAGCATCAATGCTAGGTTTGTTTAAAAAATGAATCACCTGACTTATTTGTTGAATGAATCAAACTTGAACTAGGGATGACTCAACATGTTTACAAGTTTAGTATATATAATGACATGTTTTTTCTCCATTAAAAATAGAATTTCTTACTCTTTTATTATTATTGTAATTATAATTGTGTGAGAATGTGGAATAATAACATGGTTAACCACTTTATTAAAAATCCTTTAGTAAACCAATATAAAAGTCTTTCATGCATGTCTCATTTCATCTACTTAGTTTATGCTTGACTTAGTTGGCTTTGTTAGAGAATCCATGATCCGACATCAAAAACTTCATTCCTTGTTTGTGTTGGGCATTGGTCTTCATTGTTTTGGCCGTACATATTCATCTCATGCATAAGTTGTATTCAATTACTACGTTTCCCAGTAAATGAAATGCTTGTTTGCCCATGAAATTGAATTTAAGGAGCGAGTCTCCTTTTCCTTCCTCTTCATTGATTATGATTATATCTTTAATGATTAGTAGAAATCTTGATGAGATTGATGGCAATTCGTACGTTAGCTATGATCATTTCCATTGTGCTTTGATTTCTCATTTCCAAGTGCAAAAACCTTTCACTTATGTCCTCGATTTATGATATTATTTATTAAATTCATTGAATTTGAATTCAAATTTGTAGGATTTTTACTATTTTAATGCAATATTCCGAGAAGAATTCCATCAATTTTCATAACTTTTCTTTTATAATCGATACCTTCTATTTTATAAAAAGATCATAAATTTAATTGACATAAATTACCTACTATTTATAATTGTTCCATTAATATTCTTAATAATTGATGAAACTGTAAAGAATATTATTATTCAATCTTATTCTATTTTATTTATTATAATTTCATATCACCAAAGTTCAAGTTTGAATGATTTTAGGACTTTAATGAGCGTTGATAGTTGGATTATAATATGAGAATAGTTGTTGCTTGCTAGTGGCTAAGTTAGAATATAAGGTAATGGTATTAAATATTGTTAAAGTGGCTGTATTTAGAATTATTTCAATAAAAAAATAGTTCTCATTTTTTTATATTGAAATAAATGTTATATATTTAAAAGTTAAAAAAAGAGTTTTACTATATTTTAAATTTCAAAGAATAAATTACATTGTATATAAAAATATAAGAAATAATTTATTGTACCTAGAGAGCTAAATAATAAACATTTTAATTTTTTGATGAACAAATAAGCTATCAAAATTATGATAAAACATTATTTATTCTTTACAATAAAAGTAAAATTCCCCCGGCTTTTAAATAACACTCCATCTATTAATTCATGAAAATCAAACAACATTTATTAGAGTGATAAGGAAGAGAAACAACAACTTTATGAGTGTCCATTTATTCAAAATAAGAGATGTTTTAGAGTGGTGAACATGAAGTAAAAAATAAGAAAAATAAAATCAAATATATCTCTAATTAATGTTACATCTCTTAATTAAAACATATATAATTTTTTTAACACACGTGTTGCTTTGAACAACCATTTTGATAATATCCTTTCTAATTTTACCCCTCTACCCTAATTTTTCTCCCTTTTATCTTTCTCCTTCCTTTCTGGCTGTTGACCATTGCTTCCTTGTCCGTCTCCTCACTATGAGCTTCATATTCCTCCTTTATAGATGGTGCAGCCCTGCCAGTAGTTTCAACACATGAATAAATAAAGCCCTTACACGTAACCAATGCCGAAGGCTATCGGAACTAATGAAGGTGTATATTCTCTAGCACTTGCAAACACTAATTCTTCTCTGGAGTCTTCACCAGACAAATCGATGTTGCATTCCTATAACCAATATCTTTTTTCCTCACTAACGCAACTATAATTACCATGTCCACTACTATGACTATAATTAAAACGCCGTATCCAAATCTTCTTATCCATTACTCAAATTAAATGCAACATGGCGACTACCCATAAGCATGTTCCCTTTCGCACTTGCATGCAACATGTACTGATGTTTTAAATTCAACCATTTGGTTTGCAAATCAAGTTAGATCAACACATGTAAAGTGAATGTCTAAATTTTAGCATACCACATGTACAATTATAGGGCCATGTTTCTGGAATAAAAATAACAGTAATTAAAATATATATCTATGTAGTGAGTGGACACTATATAGGAAGAAATGATGAGCTCAAACCAAATGGTTGAAGGTATTATAGGAATAAGGGTATAGAGTGTTGTTTTATATGTACACCAATTTCCCAATTCCATTATTCAACACCATTTTTTTTTAATCTTCACTTTAATAAGAATTGGAGGAAGTATAGAATCATATTTGTCCATGTACTTCCTCTTTTACCCATTCCTATTCTCTAGACCTCATTTCCTTTGTTCATTTTCTCATTTTTTTTCGTCTATCATCAATCCCTTTATTCATAAGTTAAGTCATGTCTCTTATCCATAGCACATAATTTATCTAGTTTTGGTAGCATCAATGACAATTCAAGCATGGATGCCATTCCAAATTACACGCTCTATTCAAATTCAATGTTTATGGTAATAGTTGGTGATGACAGTATTTTTTTGCTTTGCAAAGTTTGTAATATTGTTATGCATATTAATCATTTACAAACCCTCACACATTGTCAAACATCAACGCACAATGATTGCATAAATATTTTCAATTGAACACACATAATATACTTAACATACCCCTTGCATGGTCCATTATCATACTTGCCCCACCAACACATAAAGAATACAATTATTTGCACTCACACCTTCTAAGATATTTGTGTGCATGATATACTTCATCTTAAATGGTACATTCCCTCAATGCCTTGATGTTGTGTTCCCTTAATGCCTTGATGTTATGTTACTTGTTATTTCAAATGTGACTACTAATAAGAGGAAGCGATTAAAATATAATTTTTATGATATTAATAATTTATGCTATAATAAAGGATACATGAAATAATATATAATTTTTTTTCTATAGGCGGGTAGTGAAGGATGTTATATAGGAAAAACCGAAAAAGTATAGACGGATAGATAGCGGTATTGTTCTTTTAGATTGAACGAATAAATTTTTATTTTTATTTACCTTATTTAAATAATTATTCGACCACGCTAACCTAGCTGATTTTTTATCATATTCATTTTGTTTCTTTTACCTTCCAAATTGAAAGTAATTAGGGTAAAAAATAACATTTAAATGATTTTAGAATATTAACTCCATTCTAACCTTCATTCACCCTCAAGGACATTAAACAACATCCACCAACTAATTTATCAATATTCATCTAACACAAATAGTCTATTATTATTTATTATAATTTATGTTCATACCAATTCGGCGAGAGCTGAAGAGTACCATAGGATTAAAATTTGCTCCGAACATGCATGCCATCGATTCATCTCAAAGACGGGGATGTGTGTGAATGCCTCCTGTTTTTTTGGATATAGAACGAACTGTTGAAAGAAAACAGGGAAAAAAAAGGAGAAAAGAAAAGCAAGGAAGGAACGTAAAGGGACAATCATGGAGCCGTGAGAAATACTTTTCTTCGTAGTCATATATTATAAATTCGGGTGCTCAAATTTGAAGTTCACTATCTACTAATTGAGGAGAGAAAAAAGGAACAACGGAAATTGCAACAGTCGAAATCCCTCCATCAGGTCAGTGTTCCCAGCTTTATCGTTTTCGCTTGTCTCAAACTGGCCTCAATCGAACATCGCTTAACGTATAATTTTTAGTTCACATTAATTGTTGGTAAAATGGGCGGAGTTTAAATTAGCTGAACATTTGAGTGAGCAAAAATTTAAAATGTGTGTATGTGTGTGTGTTTTTTTATCAACTGAGTTTGGAATACTGGGTTTCGTTCAATTATTTTCTATGTTGATTTATGCTTCTTTGATTGCAGAATCAAAGGTTACTTCATCGTTTGGTGAAGGGAATGCTACGAAACAGAGTTCAGTTTTGTAATTGATTAAATGTCCCTGCTTAGTAGATTTTTTCACAAAAGACCCCCAGACGGTCTGCTCGAGTTAGTTGATAGAGTTTATGGTGAGGAACGAGCTCCTAATTTCAAGTTATCTTTTTCAATTTTGTCAATTCATATGCATTTTTGAATTTTAATTATACCCTGGGCATGGTTGCAACGTAGGAGTTTCGTTTTCTCCAAAATTTGCCAGCAGTTAGCTTTTGTCTTATGTTATTAATTCCTACGTCTCAGCATTCCGCTAATTGTTTGTCCTTTTACTGGGCAGTTTTTGATTCTTGCTTTTCTACTGACGTCTTACCGGATGAAATCTACCAACTTTACCTGCTCGATGCCATAACTGAATTGCACGAGCAGTTTCCTCATTCCTCCTTTTTTGCCTTCAACTTTCGAGAAGGGCAGAAACAAAGTCAGTTTGCGAAGCTATTGTGTGAATATGATGTTATTGTTTTGGATTATCCAAGGCAGTACGAGGGTTGCCCCGTTCTGCCATTATCACTGGTACAACACTTCCTCCGCGTTTCAGATGCTTGGCTCTCAAGTCATAATCAGAGTAATATTATTCTGCTCCATTGCGAGAGAGGTGGTTGGCCACTTTTGGCATTCCTTTTAGCTAGTTTTTTAGCTTTTAGAAATCTGTACAATGGTGAAAAGAAGACCCTTGAAATGGTCCATGGTGAGGCACCAAAAGGGTTTTTACGGCTTTTGTCTCCTTTGAATCCATTCCCATCTCAGCTACGTTACATCCAATATGTGTCTAGAAGGAACATATCTTCAGAGTGGCCTCCTCCTGAACGGATATTGTCTTTGGACTGTCTTATTCTTCGAGGAATTCCCAGCTATGATAACCAAAGTGGTTGCAGGCCATTTATCCGTATATTTGGTAGAAATCTCCATAGAAAGGACAGTTTGTCAACTCAGATGCCCTTTTCCATGTCCAAAAAAGGGAAGCACCTTCGACACTATCAGCAGGTTTGTGCTCATGTATACTGTGATGCTATATGCATATTTTATAAGCATGTGGTGATCCTAGTTTTCATTCCTGCAGGCTGACTGCGATGTAATTAAAATCGATATCCAGTGTTTGGTGCAAGGAGACATTGTATTGGAGTGTGTTCATCTAGATCTGAGTCCAGAAAGGGAAGTTATGATGTTCCGTATAATGTTCAATACCGCTTTTATAAGGTCCAATATATTGATGTTAAATTCTGAGAATTTGGATATTCTGTGGGATTCGAAGGAGCGCTATCCAAAGGGTTTTCGAGCTGAGGTTGGTAACTAGTTCATCTGTAGTTACACTCTTTGATGTATCTTCTGACCGAATACTTTGTCATTGTTTTGATTTCAAAAATCAGATTTTGTTTGGTGAGGTTGAGAACATTTCTCCCCAAAAGCCGTCAACTACGGTATTACTAAATGGTGAAGAAAAGGGCGGGCTGCCTATAGAAGCCTTTTCCAAGGTCCAGGAGCTTTTCAGTGGTGTCAGTTGGGCTGACAACAGTGATGATGCTGCTTTATGGTTGCTGAAACAGCTTTCAGTTCTGCAGAGTAAGGTGAGTTCACATACATCACCTGCTGACTCCGAAGAGGAATGCAATGCATCCAGTGCTGCCGATAACTTGTCAAACTGTGATACATCTGGAACAAGTTGTGTGGATGACCCCTTGCCTCATGATTCTTCAGACGAGGCATCTGATGTTACATCAATTGACAATGTTCCATCATCAAACAGACCACAATCTTTGGACACCTTGGAAGAGAGTTTACCTTTGTCTCCTGCATCTCAGCCTGTTTTTTTTGCCACAACTGGCTCTCCTTCAACTTTGTCACTGCTGCCAACTTCATCAGCTGTGCCCCCTCTCAATGGCACCATTGAATATTCACTTCAACCCCACTCTCCATCTCGACCCCCACCCCTACCACCTTCTCTGCCCCCAGTCTACCATAAAGTCTCTTCACTTTACCCTCCTCCTTCTCAATCATCCTCACCTCCACCTCCACCTCCACCTCCACCCCCACCCCTAACCCATTCCTCTTCCCCTCCCATCAATTCTCAATCTACTCGTTTGGTTTCTCAAGCAATGGCTCCACCTCCACCCCCACCCCCACCTGCCTTGCCACCAAGGAAGTATGATGCTAATGGAGTACTTTTATGTTCAACACTGCTGCAGCCACCACCTCCACCTCCACCTCCACCTCCTCTCATAATAAGGGACAACAAAGGGCCACCTCCACCACCACCACCACCACCGCTTCCTCCTTCTCTAGGCGGTTCTAGAGGTCTTCCTCTACCACCAACTCCACCTCCTTTAGTTGGTGGTGTGTATGGGTCTTCGCCACCACCACCATCGCTGCTGGGACCACCACCACCGCCACCACCGCCTCTTGTTAAGAATGATGCCAAAGGGCCACCACCTCCTTCCGCAAAGTGTGATGGCAAAGGGCCACCACCTCCTCCTCCTCCACCACCACTGCCTTCTATTGGTAGAAGTGATGGCAAAGGGCCACCACCTCCACCACCTCCTCCTCCACCACCTCATCTTGTTAAAAGTGATGCCAAAGGGCCACCACCTCCACCTCCACCTCCGCCACCTCCTATTGCAAAGTGTGATGGCAAAAGGCCACCGCCTCCACCTCCACCTCCTTCTACCACAAAGTGTGATAGCAAAGGGCCACCACCTCCTCCTCCACCACCTATGAAAGCCAATAACTCAAAGACATCTGCCCCTCCACCACCGCCAACACCAAAATCCATTCGACAAGGCTCAATCCCTGCCCCACCACAGGCAGCAAAGGTGCCTGGTCCACCTCCTCCACCTGGGGTAAAAACCTCTCCTGCTATTCCATCACCACCATCATCTATGGGGAGGGGAAAGGCCTCACCTGGGCTGACAAGCCTTGAAAGAATGACTGCTTCTGCTGCTAATGCTGTGAAGAAAACTTCATTGAAGCCCTTGCACTGGGTAAAGGTCTCACGAGCTAAGCAAGGGAGTCTATGGGCTGATAATGAAAATCAGGAATATCAGTCAGGGTATGTTACTGAAAGCACATAAACAAAAATTGGGAGTCGAGTGCTACTGTTCATTTGTTTGTACTTAAACAAGAAAAAATCTATTTGATGCGATAATTGCTGAACTGCAGTTAATGAGAGGAATAGTTCTTCAAATTGACCACATCTTACCGTCTTAGAGATTTTTGTCATAAATGTGGGGGCTTTATTTGTTTTTTTTTTCATTTTTCATGGGTGGGCAGTGAGTGAGAAATGGGAGTTAATCCTTGTGTTATGGACATGGTATATAGTTACAATTTATCTGACAATGGAACTGTATGCGTGGACTTTTCTCCTTGCATTTTTGGATATCATTTTATTAGTCTTACATATATCTATCTTTGGAAATCTTTGCACTTCCTTATGTTGACTATTTAGTTGAAGTTGATATGTCGACTGTTGAATTTTGTAGGGCCCCTGAGATTGATATATCAGAACTTGAGAATTTGTTCTCAGCAAATTCAGAGAATGCTGGCAAACCTGGGCTTAGAAGTGGTCGTAACATTAATAAGCAAGAAAAAGTGCAGTTGGTGAGTATTTTGGTTTCTGAATCAATTTTGATAAATGTGGCGATGGGCTCATTGTCCTTGATTAGTTGCTTGTCAAATTATCATTGAATTAGCTTGATCTAGTTATCAAGAACACTTACTGAATTTTGTCCCTTTTTTTTTCATAATGATGTTGGTATTTAATTTCAGACCTTTTCTCCATCATCTGCAGTTTTATTACTTCGTGTAACCCTGCCTATGTTATGCACTATATAATTTTGCGGTGTCTTTTCATGTAGCTCTGACCTATATAGCCTATTTGGGTAACTTAAAATCTGATATGGTCTGGAGTATTAATATGGTGGAATATTTGATAGGAAGTCTATATTATTAGATAATGCATAAATAATGGGATGATATCATGATAAGATTCTGAAAGTCTATACTATTAGATAATATATAGATAATAAGGTTACCCAAACAATACCCTAGTTGCTGGCTAAAACTCTTATCTGTACTATCTTGATTGATTTTTGAATGTTCAGGTTTTGCTGTGACAAAATACCTTCAAATATGCGATGTTAGTTTTATACTGTCTGGCCTAATTTCAGTTATAGCAATGCTGTTCTTACTGTAGGTATAACCTTGGGAGCAAATTAAACTTAGCATATGATACATTGCTCATGTTACTGGAGCTGGATTTATATTGCATGGGAGGAACGGTCTTCTTTTTGTGTGATGGTTATGTTTAGGCTAAAGTATTCTTAGGGGAAGCATTTTCTTTGGGTTCAGGGTTTTATCATTTGACGGTTTGCATTGACTTGATCCAACGTATCCAAAAGAGAACATATTGATAGAGTTCTCAACAGAGAACATATAAGTTGCTTATGTTGTTGTTGCTATTACGGACCTTGGAAGCAGTGGCTGGTGTGCTTATGTCAAGGTGTTAATGCTTATTAGGCCATCTGCATTGGTCAAAAATGGGGAGCTCCAAAATTCATAGGACCTCACTTTTCTCTACAATGTGGGGAAGTCAATAAGCTGCAAATTTTTTTATGGAGCCACGAGCTCTGTGGAGCTTCAGGATAAAAATAAGGGGGAAAAGAAAAGAAAAGAAAAAGTGGGGAAAAAGAAAAGAAAGAAAAAATAATTAATTTAGATAAATCTGGTGGTGGTATAGATTGATTGGACTATGTATTTTAATATCATATTAGGGATGATGTGGGAGCAAAATGGTTGAAAAGTAAAATGGGGAGCTCCAGTCCACGGTATTTTATTATTATAATTATAATTATAATTATGTGGGAAAGTGCAAGGGTGCTCATGAGGATCACCCATTGCGGGGTAGTCTTAGAGAATAGAGTTGAAATAAGAACAGTGGCATTTAGAAAGTTTGTTTTCCTTTTGTCCTTTATATCTGACAGAGATGGATTAAGAACAGCGGCATTCAGAAAGTCTGTTTTTCTTTTCTTTTCCTTTTGTTCCTTTATTTCTGATATTGGTCAAAATTTACATTTTTTATATTGTGAATTGAACTGGATTACTTTTCTAGTCTCTTGTCTATCTTATTGCACTTGGCAAATGAGATATTGTTGGTCGACAATTAGGGTATTGGAAATTCTGGTATATAACCTTTGCCAGTATGCTCTTTTGCTGAAATCCCCTGTTTTTTAATTTGTAGGTTGACTTGCGCAGAGCAAACAACTGTGAAATAATGCTGACAAAAGTAAAAATTTCTCTTCCAGAAATGCTGGTAAGTTTTCATATTCAGGCTGCATTCAAAAGCAGTTTTTAATTTGGTTTTATGATTTTTTCAGTGACTTTTAAGATACTTGACCCTTTTGCATCACCAGTGAATTATGCCATTTATCCTTGTGTTATCTAATTTCTAAGGAAACAATTGCATGTCTTCTAGTTACTGGTATTATTAATTTATTGCCAGTTATCTTTTTTATTTCATTGGGTAGTAGTTTTCTTGGTTTATCCCTAAACATTCATCTTTCAATTTGATTAGTGTGGTTCAATGCTTGACCTGTTTATTTGATATTATTTGCACGATGGATGACTTCATCATCATGTTGGTGGGCTAAGCAAAGGAGCTTTGTGGCTAAATATGCTACATATTATCGTCACGTTAAGAAAACATAAATGATTTATACTATTACAATCTTTTGTCATTGTAGCGTCATACTCTTGGAGCAAGCAAGTGGACCAGAAGTGTTCTAGTTTTGGCCACAACTAAAGCATAATAGGGTTCATATTATTATGTTTTGAAGTGAAATCAATTGTTGTTCTTTCTTGCTCTCTACATTTGGGGGAAGTCTCCTTGACTTGGAATCATGACTGTTTATCTTAAGCTCTACAATTCATTCTGCTAGAGTTCTGACTATGCTTGTTTTCTCATCCCTCAATAAAATGAAAATAGAATGCCATTCTTGCCATGGATTCTGAGACGTTGGATATTGATCAAGTTGAGAATCTGATCAAGTTCTGCCCCACAAAAGAAGAAATGGAGATGCTAAAGGTATTTAATCTCTCCCCCTTTTCATCTCTGGAGAAAACACTTGTGTAGATATATCTATAATATAAGGGAATGCCAATTTTAAAATTAGACCAATTTTTGTATGCTGAACTACTGCTGTTATCCTCTTTACCAAGAATTTTATCCAAGTTGAAGATTGTTCCATCAAAATGAGTCTTTACGCCTGCCAGCCACAGATGTTTGATGAGTATACGGAACATATATGTTATTAATTCACTCTTGATAATTGGTGATTTGTGTACTGTTGTTATTTGTCTACTTGATCTAGACTGTTATCATTTGGAGCGGAGAAAATTTTCCATTTTGATTCATTTCAAGTTATTTTCATTGAAAGTGATGGAAATCAATTTATTTGAGGAAAAATTTGCTATTTGTTTCCAATTATCTATTTAGTTTCCTATTTTCATTGGAAGGCTAGGATTATTGTAGTTTCTTATTATCTTTGTCGATGTGTTTTTGGTTAGCTTCCTACTGCTATTAGGAGTTTGTTTGGTTTATGTCTTGATAGAAGTATGGAGGATAGCACTTGAGAGACCCAAACCTATTATAATAAATTCATAAACAAATATTGAACTGTGGAAATCATGTTCATAAACTTATTATACTCCCACGTGTAAAATGACCCATGTGCCTTATCCAAGTACACAGAATTACAGATTGCTAAGTAACAACACACTTTTATTTTTAACCTAGCCTAAGCCTTTCTTCACCAATAAAATGTGGGAGGGTTTTAGTTGCATATGTCCAACTTTAGCGTAGGGGTTGGTAGAAGGAGAAATTGTAACCACCCCCTAGTTAGGATATGTTACATGCTAATATTTATATGAGAGAACCCACATAGGTAGCAAGGCCAAAGCATAACAAAAATCAAAGAATTAGTGACAGTAATAACCAACTTTATTACAAGCTTACGAATTGTTCCTTAAATTCAAATAGTGCTGACAAACTATATAGACAATTGACTACCATTCTACTTATCAAAAGTGACAAACGTGACAAAGTCTAATAGACTAAAAGACCCATTGAATAATCAACTAAATAATGGACTCGTACAACTAATCCCAAGACTGTGCTCTCAATATCAGTCCTTCTGGCAAAACCTCGTGCTCGTCATTTGAAATGTTAGTAAAGTAATGAACAAAATCACAGCTGAGCAAGGAACTGGCCCACTAGCCAAAACAAAGACTGAGCCGTAAAACAAACACACATAGAAACGATGTAGAACAAATATATTTCTTTTCTGAAAATCATAAAGATACTTTGAGAAGAGTAGGCGATTACATTATTAAAATAAATTAATAAATTTGAGAACACTTTAGCGACGACAACATAAATAACTTATAACAAATGATAAAAATTCAAGTAAGATAAACAATCAATCAAACGATTACTCAATCATGAAAATATAGAAAGGTTAGTAGGACCTAACAATCAATTCTATCAGAACAATAGCAGTCAATTCCAATCGAAATAAAAGTTTTGGAATGACTGTGACCGCTGTGTATGACCATAAATAACGCCATACCAATGGTCTATTGCGGCTAGGTCTAGAAACAATAGAGTAATAGACTAATTGATGGGTTCCTTGGTCTTTAATAGGGTCCAAAAAGACGTCTTAATTAGTGCACTAAGAACAAAAGCAATATCGACTAGTTATCCCTCACTGCTGAATGGGTCAGAAAGGGTTTACCCCACTCTTAGGGGGTACAATCACAAAACATTTTAGAAAATGTCGTACTTAACAGACGATATACATTTTATCAAATAATAAATGACTACATTAAAATAATCAAATATCAATAAGAGCTTGATTTTATTTTCATTCAAAATATAGAGTGCGAAATCCAGATATTTTATGACTTAAAATAAACATAGTTTATAAAGTAATATTTTATAAAAAATAAAGAATGAGAACAATTGCATTAAACATGTGTTTTAGTACAAAAGGGTTAATGGACAAGCTACTTACTTGGAGATGCTAACCAGATTGATGTCAATTACTAGCCGGATGATCCTATAGTACAAATTACTATATATATATATATATAGACACACACACACACTCTCTCTCTCACACTCCATTAATATCTAGGAGCTAATTAAATGTGAATTAATTATCATGTCCCTAACAAAATAATTAAATCATTGTCTTACTCTATATTCTCATAAACCTGTGAGTTAAAAATATTATTTTACTTAATCCATGGCTCATCATTTCAAAAAATAATATACTCTCGCTAAGATTTCCAACAATTGTACCTACTGGTTCAAGACCATGGTGTAGCTCCGTACGTAGTAATCAATGATTATTATTTATTAATACTCTTAATCTTTATGAGGGGATTGGACATGACTCTTTATTTATATACACACACACACTAATGTCAAACAATCAACGGCAAGAACCAACTTGGTCATTCACTATCCTGACAAGAGAACATCACAGCATCACGTAACTTTTGAAATCATCATCTAACTTTATTTTATTTTATTTCTCCATTCCCCATTTCTTCCTTTCATCGGTCATAACTCATGACTGCAGATTTAAGTCAGATTGCTGCTATATTTGTAAACCACATAGTAGTTGGTGGTGGCCCATCAAAATTAAACCCCTCCCTCAAAGAATTAAAAGACCAAAACAGATAGAAAGGTGTCGAGCAGAATAACTGGTCTTCCCCATCTGTAGTAAATTTTTTTCTCTCTCCAAGACGGCCGGTGGCACATACCCATCAACAACCCCTGGAGAGGCAAGATTCTGACGGCAACCACTCATAGTATGGATTCAAAAGTTAAACAGGTTAGTAAACCTTTATCTACTAATTCAGTTGCCCACCTGTTAATATCTAATTCTATTGATAAAACAACCAAGAACTCAATTGGACTTATTTAAATCAGTGCTATAACTATCATCAAAATTGCTATGATAGTACGATTAGTTGATGAACTGAGGGGGTTTACTATGAGAATAGCACAGAGTACTTTATACCTTACTGTGGTTGCTAAGTTGCTTGCTACACTTGTTCCAGTTCTTCTTTTTCTTTCTGCCCTTCATAATTTGCAACCAGTATGATGAGTATGAGAAAATCGGCAAAAGTTTCTCTTTCTCTGATTATTTTTCTTTTTTTGCATGTGTTACCCACGATGGTTTGAAACAGACTTAAATAGACCTATTTTACTAAGGTAAAATGTAGGATTATCAGCTAATCTTTCTTCTACTAAAGTATTTAGTCAATCTTTATCTAAATCAGTTGCGGTCTTGTTGCTGACCAATTCTTTTACCTTCGCCTCCTATGGTCAATTTATTTTTCTTTCTCTTTGGTTTATCCTAAACCAGTAGCAATTAGCTAGTAATTATTTACTAACCAATCATTGTCTATTTTTTTTTGGTTATTATAGAAATAGAAGGAACTGAAACTCCATTGCCATCGTATACGATGCCCCGTTGATGGAGGCATGATTAAGGATTTCTAGAAAACCAAACAAATCAAAGATAATCAATGAAATAAGTGAGATTCCCTCATTTCATACAACTTCAAGTAGATAAATCAAACGGAGAAGAGAAACAGGATACTGACAAAATAAATTTGAAGATAAAGACAATAACCCCTGCCCCCACCATTTTGTTAGTATCAAACTTGAACATCTGTCATAGCTTATGAAAAAACCGAAGTTTAAATAGGCTGAAAAATGTATATCTTCAATGGCCAGATTCTAGCAAGCCCAAGATTCAGTGCCATTTTTTGGAGACAATGCATACCAAACCTTCAATGACCAGATAGAGGGACTATCGAACAAAATTGAAGGGATGAAACTGGAAAAGAAACAACATAGAGCTGGAGAGATGTATATTATTAGAAGCTGTTAGGGTTCTAAGGAGGGGAAGCTTATGGAGTCCTGTTAGGTGCAAGGGAGGAGGAAGAGGAGGAGAAGGAGAAGGTTCTGTTAGGGTTAGAAGAATGTTGAAAGGAGGAGTGGAGGACATGGGTTTGTGTGCCAGTCCTTATCTAGTGTGTTGGCTTTTGGCTCAACTATCGTGTGGGATGTGGTAAGGCTGTTGGTCTTGTGGCTTTCTTGGTGATTCATAAGTCCGATGGTCTTGTGGCTTTTGTTGATAATTTAGTGCTTAGCGTTACTAAAAAAATTAGTATAGATATTACGATTGATATTTCAGGCCAACATGGTCAATTTGTTTGTATGCAAACGATTATTTATAATTAAAATTATTATGGATTTTTTAACATGAAATCTATATACTTATACACAGATTAGATGTTATTTGTTATTGGTCGGATTGGATATTTTTTTTTTTTTTTGAACTTTGCTAATCTAATTGGTCATTCAATCCTAGTAAAAAATCAAATCAATTAATTTTTTGGGTCGGATGAATTGAGATATCATATCAACTCATTGGATATTGGTTCTTTTGAGCAACCCTTGCTACATTGATGATAAATTCTTCTTCAGCATGGAAAACATTCTGATGCAGGCATGTAGCACATGACGAGGATTATAGTGAGTACTATAACACTGTTACTGCTAGGGTTATAGGGGTATATATGGTCCGGTCTCTGCTCCAATCATCAACCAAACTGTAATTTTACAGTTGATAAAATATCAAGGCAGACTATCCTTTTTCTCTTTTAAATAACACAAACCTAACCAAACCAGAATTCTACGAATTGGTTTGGTGTGATTTAGGGCTTATGTACATTATGCCTTAATAACTATTTTAATACATATTTTATGGATGATAGATTAGATTCTTACAACTTAACATCCAGTCTACGACATATTCTTACAAATCCTGCAAGATAAAAAGTCTGAACTATACATCCACTACAAAATTGACATCAAATTACTTCATAGCAGTTTGGAAAAAAAATGTAAAATATACAGTTTTAGTGCAAGCCAACGTAAGAAAAAAGAAGTGAACAAGAGTTACAAGTTACAATAAATATCTGTGAAGTGTGAATGTGGAATATAATTGTGTAACCAAACATTTGCTAACATTACAAACCATATAGTGCTTTTTAAACTGTAAACCAAATGAAACAGAAGAATTGCAGTTTGATTCGGTTTGGGTTTAGGGTTTGGACCTATTAAGAACACCACTCTTACCAATATGTGTGATCGGTAACTTTGAGTTGTTGACTGTCACCATTACCCTTTCTCCTTCGCTGTGCTTGGGAGATTATTTATATCTCTAGTCTTGCGATTGCAGAAACTAAATTAAACGATGCAATTGTAATTGTAGATGATGAATTATGTGACTCACTGTTATTCAGTGGTGCAGCGCGCGGGAGGTTGCCTATACTTCTGTCGCTGCCTAGGATGTTTGGAGTTCCCAATTCTTCACTATCATTATGGGAGGAAGTTGCGGTGTTTCCTTCCTTTTTCCTGCAGTAGCAATCTCAAGCATAATATCTTTATTGCTGCAAATAACATTGTTTGTCAATTTTTTCTTGGTGGCACTTTCATCAATATTTCACCTTGGTGCCCCCCTCTGCATTTAAGCTCTCAGTTGAGTGCCCCCATTGCCAGCCTTCGATGGTTCTTACTTTTTTCTCTTCCCTTCTTATTGAAGAAAGCCTCTTCTCCATCTTGTATCAAGACTATTCTCTATACATGTGTTTGCTCAAGGACTATTGTTCTATCATTTAAATCTTCCAAATCTAGTAGAGATGGCTGTTGAGATAATCTATGGGCTGCAATAATAACAGTCATATATTGGATCCTATTTTTGATAATTCTCCCCATTTACTTATGAAATAAGTCTGTGGATTTAATTTTGAGATTTCCCCACAGAATTAGTGAATTACTGGCTTATTGTCATGCTCCCTTGCTTGATCGATAGAAACTGACTCTCCATCTGATGGAGTTGAGTAAGCATTCACAGGAGTGTTCCATGCTTCCTTGGGAATTTTTATGCCTTCTGTCAGATGAAAATGTTATTCTGTCAATATAGTAAGGATGGATGGCCTTGCCATCTTTAATTTACCACTCCCATAGCTTCTCCTTCTCTGTCAGTGGTTTTGCCTTGCTACCACTCACAAGGTGCCAGGGGTTTTGCCTGAGCAGGTGGAATTGCTTGAACAAAGTTTAGATGCAGTAACTGTCGTAGTTGAGTTTCTCTTTCCTGCTCGTTAGATTAGTATTATGTGCTAGGAGACATGGTGATGCTCTACACCTTCCAATTAAGCTTTATGCGTCCATTGGCTTCACAGATTAAACTGTTGACCAGGGGCAGAGTCTCCACATAGCTGCTATGCTATTACTTGCTCGGAAAATACTTGTCCCATTAGTATGAAGTTACCTGGATTCAGATATCAAACGAAAAAATAGGAGGTTGAAAGACAATTTTTTTTAATTGTGACGATGTATAACGGCTTACCTTGTTTGTGGGGAGCTGAGAGTGACTATTTTTCCTACCTCATAAAATTTTTACTCTTTTTTACCTCAATTGCTCACCCTATTTTTCTAGCTACTTTGATTGCTTTAATGTGTACACACAACATGCCTTATGGTTTTGGGACTGCTCTTCAAACATTCAACTAGTGACCCCCTCCCCCTCATATATACTTAGCTAAGTCTGTGCTGTCATTAGGTGGTTGAGGTATCTGTTTCCTATGTGGCTCTGTTATCAACTTATTTTCTATCATTTTGGGCATAAATTGCTCTTCCTAGAAAACATTCTAGGGAAAATGTTTATCTATATTTGAATAGTTATTAATGGTTCATAAATGTGGCTAACCTCTTGGTATTTGAGAGAAATCATCCGTGGACTCAACAATATGTTTATACTCTAAGCTCCCCCCTCTAATTGCTGTTTTTTTCTGTTTATTTTGTTTCTCTCATCTCTCGGTTATCTCCCTATTTCTCTCAATCCTCTAATATCTCTCATCTCTTCTCCCTATTCTCTATTAAAAAGCCAAAGAGATTCACTTATGAAATTGGTTGAACATGAAAACATGGTGATGTTCTGAAATTCTTTGTTCCCATGCACTTCTCCATCTTTAGGTCTGTAAGGATAGACGTACAAGGCACTATTTATCTGTTTTGTATCGTGACCAGGTTAAAGAACACTAAAATCTAGTTATGTTCTTTTCAAAGTTGAACAGTATCAGTGTGGTCCTTTATAGGTTGAGGTTTGAGGAGTTTGTCCTGACTGGAGATACAATAGTAGTTGTCCAAGCACTAGCTATATAGTTAATTTAATGCCAAGTTTTGGAGTACAATATAGAGCTACCTGCTTAATTGTGCATCTAATCATAAAGAGTGAAAAAGGGTCAACCCAACTAAGGTACATAAAATATTTGATGCTGAATAGATTGCTAGAAGCTTAAGACGATGGAAAATACCCTTGTCAATGAAATAATATGATTATATATCCTTTGAACCATTGATCATCTTTCTGTCCTTGTTCCACAGAACTATAATGGCAACAAGGAAATGCTTGGGAAATGTGAACAGGTAGGCTTCAGTCACAAGTGAGATTAATCAATAAAGATCTTATCTTTCTGTTTCTGAGAAAATTGTGTACATGACAATTATTGCAGTTTTTCCTGGAGCTCATGAAAGTCCCACGAGTCGAATCCAAATTACGAGTATTTGCATTTAAGATTACATTTACCTCCCAGGTATGTATATATGTGCGATATTTTTTTCACGTGTATAGTCTCTCTTAGTTGGTACTTGGTTGTTTTTATGCTATGTTTTGTCAACCTTTGTAGGTGAATGACCTGAGACGTAATCTGAGTACAATTAATGATGCTTCACGAGAGGTAAGCTACTCCATGAACAACACAAATACTTTTGACAACTCAGTTTATTTAATAGTGGTACATCCCTCTTGTAGGTAAGGGAATCTATGAAGTTGAGACAAATAATGCAGACTATTCTTACCTTGGGAAATGCATTGAATCAAGGCACTGCTAGGGGTACTACTCCATGTATATTATTTTCATTCAGCTTACATCTAAGAAATAGGCAGTTGGCGTGCTGCTGATATTCCATTATATTTATCTTTTAAACCTCTCATTTGTCAGGATCTGCTGTTGGATTCAAACTAGACAGCCTCCTTAAGTTGTCTGATACTCGAGCAAGAAACAACAAAATGACGTTAATGCATTATCTCTGTAAGGTAGTCTTTGAGTATTATCCTTTATTTGTAATTTGAAATACTCTTGGGATTAAATCATTTAAGTTTAGGAATCTGGAAATTTGTCATAGCCAATATCTCTATAACTTTGTAAATTACTGGGGTTAATATGCTATTTATAGCCAATTTTCTCACTCAACTATTTACTGTGTATATTTCTTGTTATATTTTCTGGCCTTGTGCATCCAGTTCTAGTTTCCTGGTTGTTGTTTCTTGGTGATTTTCTTAGTCCGCATCATGTTGTGTATATTTATTACTGAGGGGTGAGATGCTATAATCAAGCTGTTTTTTTTGGCTAAAAACTTACTATTTATGCATATAATTGTGTTCTATTGGCTGTTGATTCCTTCTCTTGAGTGAGTCAAATTATTGTTTATGCTACAAATAGTCAGTATTCATCAATTAGAAGTGGCATATTACAAACAATAATTGCTATTGTTTTATGGGGTACCAGGAAGGAAGGGGAAGGAAAATTGGTGGTCAGCGTTCTGGCGATGGTTATTGTGGTTGATGAGAATTCATATGACTAATAGGTAGTACTTTTGTGAGTAATTTCAAAATGTAATGGGACTCTAAAAGCGTTACTTTTGGAATTAAATTTGAGATAGTTTTGCCTTTATTTTTTTTATATGACACAGACACCTAGATCATAAGATCCTTTCTCCCTAGCTACAAGATTGTAGACCTTTGAATCACCTAAGTAAGAAATGAAAGAAATAACTTGGAGCCTGCATGATTGTTGAAGTGGGACTGAATGCTGATTCAGCTTGGGATGCCCTTTAATGCTTAAGAGTCATGTTGGAAGATCGCTTGATTATTTGTGGAGAGAATTCATCAATATTGCTCCTCAGTGAGGATGACACTTTTGGCTCCCATACTGCATTCTGTGGAATGCAGGACAGAGAAGGAAGTTGGAGGGAAGATGGAAGAAAGAATAGAAAGAAATGAGATAAAATAAAGGGATTTAGACAAGAGGGGAGAAATTACTATCTTTTATAGTCATTAGAAGCCCAAAAGAGCTCACCTATGCAGGGAGATTTCTTATTTTCTTTGGAGAGGACTTCGGCCCAAAACTACAAGGCACTGTAGTTGCTTGGAAGCTGGTAGACTATTTGTCTACAAAAGTAGGGAGGTTTGTGTATATGAGACTTTCATATCTGGAATAAGGCTGCCGTTGGCAAATATCTGTGGGTTGCATCATAAAGAAATTTATGGATCAAATGTCCATGAATTTTGTGTTGAAGGTGGAGATTTTCTCTTCTGATCCTATGATTCCTGGTTCTTTAGGAAAATTATGAGCTTGCTGTCACATGCTCAGAGGTTTCGGCCCCAGCGCCCCTGGCGAGGCCAGCATCCCACATTACGAACCGCCAAACACCATGCCGAATATGCGCAACATCCCGCAATAGTAACACAAAAGAGATGCATAAGAGGGAGACCGAGTCGTACCTGAAACACAATATCGACATTAGTAACCATCAGGCAACCAGGGAGTATCCATATTCACATGACTCATTGGCTAGATGCTTGGGGCAAGTCACGGATCGTGACATTCTCCCCCACCCTAAATCGCAAACGCTCTCGTTTGCACCACAGAGGGGTCCCAACATTGCTTCCTTACATCTCAAGTGCTGTCCTCGCAACAGTCCTTCAACGCTCGCCCCATGTTGGGAAAACATCGTGCAACTACCATACGTTGCCCCGCAAGGCTCGTAGTCCAACCAACATCTCGTACTCAACATATCTGTTGCGGCATATCCGACCCCATTGCAGCGACAAACCTGCGCGCCCGAGATCGACTCATCGCGCGGCCCTCAGCAACCCATTTCAATGGCTTGGATCCCACACCAAACCACGTCCACCAACACCCTTGTCAATGGACCCGTGCGGCACTCACGACCTCCCTTTGGCTTCACTCCTTCGAAGCCGGTCGTCTCACAACGTGCCTCACACCCACGGCCTTCCCACTATCCTTCGAAGTAGCCAACAACACGGCAAAATGCTTGCTGATTGACACGGGCAACAAACTGCTCTGATACCACTTTGTCACGTGCTCAGAGGTTTCGCCCTAGCGCTCTTGGCGAGGCCAGCATCCCACATTACGAACCGCTGAGCACCATGCCGAATATGCGCAACATCTCGCAATAATAACACAAAAGAGATGCATAAGAGGGACACCGAGTCGTACCTGAAACACAATATCGACATTAGTAACCATCAGGCAACCAGAGAGCACCCATATTCACATGGCTCATTGGCTAGATGCTTGGGGCAAGTCACGGACCGTGACATTGCGTTCTGCTCTTCTTCAGAATATTATTTAAGGACTGGTTAAATATCATACTAAATACTGTACTGGGAGTAATTGTGAGTTGATAAGGCCTTGTGGTGGGTTTCAGCCTTGGTTTCATTTGGTATGGAAACAAGGATTTCCTAGGCATCAGGTTATTCTCTGGTTGAGTTGCCACAGAGCCCTTCTTACAAGATCAAAACTGGTCCTCTGGAATGTTATTACAGATCTCATTGTGGCATGTGTTATGGGTGTTGAAGATTTTTATCATTTACTGATTCAACGTCCCTTAGCCATGAAGCTTTGGCAGAGTATTATGAATTGGCTTGGGCTGTGTTTTTCTTTCATTCATTGGGAGC
This sequence comes from Tamarix austromongolica, assembly GCA_039764185.1. Classification (NCBI taxonomy): domain Eukaryota; kingdom Viridiplantae; phylum Streptophyta; class Magnoliopsida; order Caryophyllales; family Tamaricaceae; genus Tamarix; species Tamarix austromongolica. The sequence goes on along the minus strand of CM077814.1, from coordinate 77,835,852 downwards.
AAGCACTAAGCTTGCTGGTGTGGAATCAAAGTACAGAAAGGGAATTGCAGCTATACTTAAAAGTGTAGCAACTGCAGCGTCTACAGCATCTGGAAATGTATGAATTTTACCATTTTCTAACTTAAACAGGTGCTGCAGAGGGTGATAATTAAGTTTCATCATTCATTTGAGAAATTTTATTTGTTCCAGAAATTCACAGCATAAGACTTGTTCACCAATGCTAGGCACGTTTCTGTAGCTAGTGAGTTTATCCCAGGTAGTTTTGGTCCATTTTATTTTGTTTGATGTGCACTCTTATTTGTTGATTACCAAAAGAATAATATAAAATCAGAAGTTCAACAGCTGTGAAAGGATTACCATAGTATATATTATGTCTTTCATTGCAAGGCTTGTTAAGTAATCCATCTGAATAATACTTGATGATAATACTGGGCATATATAATTCTAAGAATCTCTAAATTTATGGGCAATATTTGACGATCTAAATCCTAAACTACAGCCTAAAGCTCTTAGGCATGGTGTGGGAAGTAATTTGCTTTTCAATATTTATACTAAGGCTATTTTCTCCTCACCTCATTTTCAGGACTTATTTAATAAGATCGTGTTGGCGAAATTTTGATAATAATAAAAAACTATATAAAATTAATGATGATAATTATAATAATAATAGCAATACTAATAGCAAAAGTATTAATTATGGCACTAACAATGGTAAAAGAATAATACTCGTTCTATATAAAAAGAAATTCATTCTAACAATTCGCATATTTTTTAAAAAAGTAATAAAAGTAGTCTTAAAATTACACTTACACCACTCATTGAAAAATAACAAAACATTTAATGTATATATAATTAAAAAAAATTGAGGGTAAAAATGAAAATTTGGCTTTAAATTTTTTTAAAACGACTTTATTTTTGATATAAAAATGTAATGATAGAATTACCTTCTTTTTGATATGGAGGGAGTAATACATTAAAATTTTAAATTAAACTGGATCATCAAAAAGAGAGCATACTGTTGTTAATATTGATTCTTGCCTACTTATTTCTTCTAGCAGCACTTTCTTCCCTCTTCATGGTTGATGGGCTCAACGAGTGTGGCAACTTCAAATAAGCTAATTTCAGCATCTTGTTGCTGCACGTTATTCTCCATCAAAAAATTAGTAAGGCATGACGTTGGAAACTGGACAAATACTTTAATCTTGATTATTAGTCATTACCCCATAGTTGAGATAAGATCTTGAAAAAAGATTGGTCAATTCAATCACCTAGCTGTTCCATAGTCGCCAGAGGAATTAGCATTCATTTGATTCTTTGAATTCTGTTAGAGAATGCGGAACATCTTAGCCCATCTATAGAGTTGTGACGATTCCTCTTACATATTTTTGGGGCCAAATTTAGCAGTTTTGCATGATTCCTCAAAGGCCTGTCTATTCATTTTCTTCTACTTCTTGAGCAACAAAGTCTTTTTTTATTGGAGCTAGGCAGTGACAATACACTGACTAAAAATTTCAGTGGGTTCCATTACACCCATTGCCGGGGATGCTTTTGATAATTCTTTAACCTTTGTTTGTCCTTGATGGCACTTGAAGCAAAGACATTGTTGTTAGTGTTTTGTGAAACGAGGGGTTCTTGGAAAATTGGATTAGTAGCTAGAAGTTATAGAATACCGAGAGGAAAAATCAGATCCTCTAAAATAGATACAAGCTTTCTGTATTGTTGCCATTTGTTGGAAGTCAAACTGATGATGAATTTGTTCAGATGCTTCTTCCGATTTTACTTGAATCCACCAAGATGAAGAAATATTGATACTTTCACTTTTTTATAGAGGACCGATGCTCTTTAATAAATTTATCCTTGCCTTTGGTCCGAATGGAGTAGAAGCCTGAGGCCGACAGATGGTTTAAAAATTTACAGAAGCATATGAACAACTCCATTGTTTTTCTGACTTTCAACAAATGACAACCATACAAAAAGCCTGTCACTATTCTCCTAGAATGAACCCCTATATATGGGGTCTTGTATCCATTTTGGGTATCTGAAATGATAATACAATTCTCTTATTTTTGCTTTCTTCTCTATCCTCTGATTTTTTTCCCTCAGTACTCTATAACTTTCGGCTACTAATCCAATTTCCCAAGAACCCTTCGATTCACAAAATACTGACAACAGACATGATATATTGTGGGAGGTTTGAATCATTCTTTTAACTCAAATGAGCCTTCCAACCAGAGGGAAAGATATATCTCTTTATCCTGTTTACATCTTGATGATCTTCTCCATTAAATTTGAGTTCCTTGGCACTCACCAAACTTGGGAATACCCTGGACTGTTGATAGCTGCAGCTTCTGTGATGTACCACAGGATGATTAGATTTCAATGCTTTATATTCTAAGGTCTGGAATGGTGTTATTTTTCTATCAGGGATCACAGGACTGTTCAGTATTTAACATATGAGTGAACTTGGCTGTTGAGAAGTGGTAAACGCTGCCCTGAAGTTTAGATTTTGATTACATCTCTGTTCCACATTAAGAGAGAAGGGATTGGATAGTGTTTTCTGGTTTGTACCACAATGATGCTTAGTTCTTTGAGAGATTGTGAGGAGGTTTTGTTACCAATGAGAAGTAATGACGCTTTATGTATATTGCCTCAGGGGATTTTGTTTTCTTAATACATGTAGCCCATAGTATCTGATGTAGTTGGTTCTCAGCTGCTGCTTTCCTTGCACATCTCCATTTGCATATTGCACACCGACATGATGCTCTCACTTAGTCTTGAACACTGATATGCTGCTTTTATGTTTCAGCTCCTTGCTGAAAAGATGCCTGAGCTGTTGGATTTTGACAAGGATCTGGTTCATTTGGAAGATGCATCAAAGGTTTGTTTCATATACTTGCAGCATTTCTGGTCAACACAGTTTGGCCTCCAATAGTTAGGGTTGCAGATTATAATTATTGTCTTGTCTTTTTTTCAGGTTCAATTGAAGAATTTGGCTGAGGAAATGCAAGCAGTGAGTAAGGGTCTTGAGAAGGTTGAGCAGGAACTTGCTACCTCAGAAAATGACGGAGCTATTTCATCAGGCTTCAGGAAGGTTAGATAAATAAGATTGGGAAAAAGGAAAATCTTTGGATGTTCTCATAGTCCTTACCTCATTTTTCTTGCGTTGTTGTTATCCTTCTGATGATTGATTTGTCTGTCTATAGGCTCACTAGCTGCATCTAGACTCTAGAGTCTGCAACGGAGCTTCTTGATTCCTATGATCCTATCTAATGTACTAGCTTTGGCAAGGCATGCCGTGGTTTGATTCTTTGACCTGAAATTTTCTCATCTGAATCTTGAGTCCACACTTTTTTTTTACCTTGGTAACTAATAACGATTTCAACAATACCAAAGTTCATGTATGTACATCAAGATACTCCATCATACAAAAGTCATGATGGTAGTCTATCTAAAGTATCCAAATGGCCCTTATACCTCCTTGAGTAAGCACTATTATATATACAGACATATACCTCCTTTACAATGTTTCTAACAATGACTGAAATTTTGGTCTTTGCCTGAAAAATAGTAGAGTTACTATTTACCCATAATCTGTAGATCATGCTTGTAGCAACACTTCGCAGCACCATACTTTGGCCTTTCTGTCTAGTTGTGCATCCAATCAGCCACTGGAGTAGATGCTGCCATATAACAAGTGTATATGTTATATGCAACCAATTGAATAGCAAATACTAACACTGTGCAGCCATTGGACAACCAGCAACAATATGATCCTGTGTTTCTTCCTCCATCTGACAAGTTGAGCAGCCAGCATTTTCAATAACATATCATCTGCTAAGCTTCTCCTTTGTTAAAATAGCCTGATGACACAGAACATACACATGATTTTCTTGTGTTTAGACATACATGTGTGCTTTGAAACTAGATGTCTTCATGGTTTTAGCTCCAATTTAAGTCTAATCTTCTCATAAAACAATAAAATTGCAATAGCAATTGCGGTTGTAGTTGAGGGATTGCGGTGTTCGGGTATTATAGAAGGTATTGTATATGTCTTGGTGAGAAATTTATGTATTTTTCACAACAAATATCAGTAAATATCAGTTGGTATCGGTAAAATTGGCGATATATGGGTGATTTTTTCTCTGTTGCATATTGCTGAGGTCAAAATCAGTTGATACAATACATCTCTGCTGATATTTTGTTGTATGCCTTTGTGATATCTCCCTTTCTTTTCACAACATCCATTCTGTATATGAGGCAGGACATCAGTCCTAATACTCATAACAGATCGAAACATCCATGAATATATGCCTTAGGTTCATACGCCTCCACTGTTGTATGCTGAAGATATACTTCATACACCCAACGTATCCAGTTTCACCGTCCCTGGGCTGCTCTGTATATCTTTGATGCGTAACCCTCCTCTTTTCTTTGGCAAACATATTTTCCTCCATGCTATCAATGCCTTATTGCTTTTCTCCCCTAGGCCTGTCCAGAAGGAAGTTCAGCAGATATTCTCTACATACCTGATAACAGATTTAGGCATTCCTCCCAAAACTGACTGTATCAGCTGCAGCTGGCCAGCATAAATAAGGAATTTTGAAGTCCAGTGCTTGATCTTGTCAACAATCTGTCCAATGGTGACCGGTAATGTTTAATCCCCAGTTTAGACATGCTATGTGGTAATCCCAAGTAATTAAAAGAAAATTTACCTTCTTCACGCCCCATAATCTTTTGAAGCATTCAAAGGAAGGCTTATGTAAATGCACACACGTCTCTTTCTGTAGGCTCCTACGCTTGGAGAGCTATAAATTTTCATGAGTATTTATATTTACTAATATTTTTGGTTTATTTTTAGTGTCTGTTATTCATCTTTCAGGATGAAGTCGATCTTTGATTGTTTTTGGTTTATCATTTCAGGTTGTTTGCCTTTGAATCGTCCTATGCCTTCCTAGTGTTCTTCAGAATTAAAAACATTTGTTTAGTTTGATAAACACTGCATAGGGTTTACCTACTTCTGTTTGGTCTCAAAGCTTAACTGTGGCTACCGCTGAATTTTGACTTTTTTTCCTTACCCCGACCATTTTTTTCTTATCCCAATCACTATCAAACTCACACATCACCCTTCATTAAATTAGCCGAATCAATCAACCCATCACCGAGCCCCCCCCCAACCACATCATCAACAAACTCTGCTGCTTTCATTGTGGGCCACCGTTCCTCCCTAGTTGTCTGATGTCAATCCATCAAGTTAATCATAATCAGACTTGCCACTATCAAACAAAGTGTCCCAAATTAAAGTTGAACTTTTCTCAGATGGAGGAGAATGATGCAATCTGTGTCTCACACCCCATGTGATCTACAAAGTTGTTGGCTTGTAGCCCAAGTCCTCTATTGAAGAGTTGGAAGCATACAATTAACAATCGGTCCCGATACACAATATCGGCCGATATTTATCGAATTTTGAGTCAGTCGATATGCGAAATTGGTGATATGCGACGGATTTAGAATTTCACATATTTATTGGCGATATATCGGTTATCGGCTGATATTTGCCGATATTCTACTGATATTTACCAATATTTGCCGATATTCTACCGATATTTGCTAATATTTATTGTGAAAAAGAATAAAATAATACGCTGCGACAACCACGGCATATAAAATATTGTTCGCGACGCTCCGATACCGCGACCGCGATTTTATTGCTTGGTTGGAAGGAAAGCCTACATCTACACAAATATGCCTCTCGGGTTTAGGAGTACGAGTGTGAGTTTGTATTGGGTTTTACTAGTATTTCAGAGTTATTATTTATTGTTATATTTTAGGATTTAATACTTTCTTTTATTGTGTTCGGTTTTATCATTTTAGGTCATTTGCTTTTGTATAGGTGTTAAAGATAGAAGGATCTCTCGTATATATTCTAAGCATTATCCAAGCACCTTCATATTATAGTAAGTGTTTTGAAATGGTAAACTGATTTGCTTTATTCCAATGCCAAGTAGCATATATATACCGTAAGCTGCTGAATAATCAGCAACAATTAGAAAATATATTCCTTATAATCAGTAATAAATTGTAAATATCGTCCTCAATCAATCCCTATATATAAGGGGTTATAGTTATTATCTCAAGTCCCTGTATTTAAGGGATAATAATCCTCTCCATATTTAAGAGATTATGAATTTGCACGGTGCTAGGGATGCACAGTTACACACTCTTATATTTACACAAGTAGGAAATATAGATGCTGACTACCAAATGTAAAATTACATCACTAACCCAACGTTGTCCAACAATTTGGCTTGGATGAATCAAGGCTCACCAGTGCAACTCAATCCTTGAGCCTTGTTTTTCTTATAGTCTTCATCCTAGACCATCTGTCATTCTAGCGCTGCCAGCCATGTTCCTCGAAATCTGGTCCTGCTTGAGCCAATTTCAGGTGGGTTGTTTCTTGTCAACTATGACAAGGTGGCTACTTTGGTCAGAGAATTTTGGAAACACTTATCTAAAGATGGAAGGGGCTCCTTGCCAGTAATCCTCCCCTTGACCTTCATGCAAACCCTACCAATTAGCTGGTTTGCTATGTATTTTCCAGCAGGTTTCTCGTGTATGGCATGTTTTATTGCAGATATCACATCAAACATGGGTCCTCTCGGCTGGCTTCTTTGTGCGGACGATACTGGTTCCACCATCGAGGAAAATTTTTTGGATATGCTTCTTCAATAGATTGAAGGGGCTGCTTGCCAGATATTTTCCTCCTGACCTTCTCAAACTTTATATTAAGGTCAATTAAGAGTTTAGAAATATGATTATAGTCCACTGTCATTGTGTGATGATTACGATCCTCCAGGGATTTGCACTTTTTTTTGAATAAATATAAATCTTGAGAAGTTTTTTTAAGAGTCAAAGTACATAGTATCCTCTCCTGCAGATTTTTTTCCCCTGAGCCTGAGCATCAATTCTTAAACTGGGACTGAATTTTCAAGTTAGAGCACATTTGATTGATGTTGTTTCAAAGCTCTGTAGCTGTGTGATAGGACATATAGTTGGAGCTGATATCTTCCTCCACTGAATTCATCAACCAAATAATAACCATTGAATATTCAGCATCACAAGTCGGCAGGGCAGGAGTTTGTTCCTCTCTCCTTTCTCGTAGCCATTTCCCAGGTATGCACTGATTGGGACTAGTGTACAAAAATATCTCCATTAAGCCTAATTGTAGTGATAGCGAACAGAATGGAAGCCTGAGGTAGAGTTCTGAAATCAGTATAGTTGCTAGTCCCTTGTATGGCATCATTGGGGATGTTTGTAGTCTTTGGGATGATATCAGACATGGAGTGGACGAGGTTATTTTTTTCCTTTTTTTTTTTTTTTTTTTTTCCTGTTCTGTCTCTCTAAGCAGAATTAGCACTGGTTCAATACCATGTAATATTATGAAGGAATAGATTGTGGTATAGAAACATTGTCAAAGCAGGCAAACACCGTTATATAATAGGGCTTGGATTAATCAATGCTCATTAATACAGTCATACGGGAACAAAATAATTAAAGCATGTACCTAAATGATAACTAATGCATGAGCCTCATTGAATATCTTTTAACGGTATGCCTATATATTCCCGTGATTGTTCAGAGTTGAGTTGAATTTCTGTGATAAACTCTAGGTCGAGTTTAGATATTTATCTTGCCCGCAAACCACCTTGGACTTTTGTGGGTTGGTGATATATTTCAATTCTGTAGGCCTATGAGTGTTCTCTACTTAATTCTTACTTAAGTATTAGGAATTCTAGAAGAATTGATGCTTCTAAGATTTTAGTCTCGCAGTTGATCTGAATCTTCATGTATTACTAGCATTATTGTTTAACTCCAGATCTGGATATTGCGATTCTATGATTCTATGTACTATTCTAAGTAGAATCTTAAAATAGTAAAATTATGGTAGGATTTTACGATTCTGTGTAGAATCGGTAAAAGCTTATGAATCTATTTATTGATTATAATTTTGTTCATCTATTTGCCTTAAAATATTTTTTTTTCTCTTAATCTCATTATATTTCTTTCCTAACTTTAACCTTATTATTACATGTAATTGTCAATTTGTGTTGCTTGTTGCTTGCTACACCTTAATTAGTTATAAGTAAGAGGTTTTAGTGTTTTTAACTTCAATTATGGGGTTTTGTAGCATGTAAATATAGCGGGGGCATATTTTTGTTGTATTTATGGGAACTTATGATGATCCAACTCTATAATTCGATTTTGATGACCCTTATCAATTTTTAGAAGAATTTCAATTTTAATAAACTTGATTACTAATAAACTTGTGTCTGATATGGATGCCATATCCCTCAAAATGATTGTAAGCTCTTGATGTTTCCTATTGTCAGGCCTTAAAGAGTTTTCTGGATTCTGCTGAAGCTGATGTTAGGTCTCTAACTTCTTTGTACTCAGAAGTGGTGAGCCCTCTGCATAGGCATGTTTACCTGATGGGTCAAGACTCAAGAACCCTGATGGTGTTCCTAACGTCCTCTATGATTGAATTTGCAGGGGAGAAATGCAGATTCTCTTTGCCAGTATTTTGGGGAGGATCCCGCTAGGTGTCCCTTTGAGCAAGGTTTATCCAGTGTTCTATTTTTTTTCAGCTTCCTGTTGTCCCTTTTTATAATTTTGAATTTTTTTTTTCATCTGCATCCCCATGACAATCTAGCCTTTTTTTTTGATACGCTTAGTAATCTTCATGTTTGCGACAATATAATCCTAAATCCAATGTGACAGAGTGATAGCAATTTATACTGCTGCAAATGATACCTTATTATCCTTTCATTGATTATTAAGAAATTATAGCAGGGTCGACTCTGTAAGGAGAATGTGTTCAACTCCGAACTTAAACTAGTAACTAATCTTGAAGTCAAAGCACAATTCTAGAGCTTGAGAAGAATGGAAGATGATAGTAGAGGCAGCCTAGAACACGGCTATGCTGGCTCAAAGCTCTCAAAATGTTGCAAGATCCAGCCAGCACACGGCTGCCTGTGCCCTGAGGCATCCTTATCTGGTGCATCCAACATAGAACACGGCTGCCCATGGCATGGGACATGCCCGTGTGTGATGCTGTTTGAGGGATTGTGTAGTACAACACAAGAATTCTAATATCATACTACAGTTCGTTGATTATAGATAAATAGATTAAACACACAATTCACGTAAATTTATACAGTTTAACGATACATGTAGATTCAATTTCGTGATAGAAGATCAAGTTATGCAATAGATTAACTGCTGAAAGTCTAAGCGTTAAATTTCCCTCATCTTTCCTTCCCTAGTTAAGCTTAACATGTTTAAACCTAACGTTCATTAATTTATTAATGTTAATATCAAGCCATATTAACACGAGATCAACTAGTAGCTCTATGTTCTTGAAAGATCATTAATCATAGCCGATTTCACATATTCGAATGCCCAAACCAATAAGATGGAATCATGATCTAGTTTAATTGACACGTGCAACTGTTCTAACACTTGCCTTATTCAAACCAAGCATGGCCTATTCGTATATTTGGTGATGGATTGAATCTAAACGCATAAAAACTGTTGCTGTCTGAATGATAATATTTTTTCTCGCTTTATTTTCAGTGACACAAATATTGGCCGTCTTTGTAAAGCTGTTCAGAAAGTCGCGGGAGGAGAATGTGCAGCAGGCTGATGCTGATAGAAAGAAACTGGAGAAGGAAGCTATCAAGGAAAAAACATCAGCTAATTCTGCTGCCAAGAAAGAAACTATTGCAGATAGGTCCAAACCTGACATCCGGAACCCGGAAAATGTGCCTTAACTCATTGCAAGAGATGGATCAAAAATCCATTTTTCAGGATCCTGGGACTTTATTTACTCACTATGCCTGGCATGTAAAGTTTCCTCAGCTGCAAGTAGTGAAAATCATCCAAGATATTCATCAGCGGTGTGATTCAGCATTCATTTTCATCAAAATCAACCTTCCTGCTGTAATTAGTTTGTGAAAATCATTTGACTTCAGTAGATTACAATCTCAACAGCAACCTGAGATTGAGCAACCAACGGCCTTTTTTTCCTGGTTGGTTAGCGAATGTACTGCATCCAATGAGGTCATTGTGCATATCCATTGCCCGCTGATGGAAATTCCCATCTAGTGCCTGTAGTTTATGTACAGATATGGCTGTCTTGTTTGAGTCACAATTCGGTTAAAGCACTTGTAAGTGCTTCAAAATATCGTACAAGTTATATGAAAACTTTTGGCGTTAAATCCATTCGAGCTATTCCTATTTTCTGCTGTTCATCATATTCTTAGCTATGTCCCGCATGGAATCAATTGTTGGCCAGGGTGCTCGGCATCAAAATCTGACGCGTGCATTTTATGGTGATCAACGAACCTTGATTCATCAAATATTGGATAACAGTTCAATACAGCTCGCGGTTCTTTCTCCAATTAGGGCACCACCACTATGGGGATGTGCAGGGTTAACCAGGAAGGGCACGCCTTAAACTGCATGTGGTAACAAAAACTGATAATTTGGTATTATGATATTTACGATGTATCTGAACTTGTCTTGCGTCCTGTAGGAATCTTCTGGATAAAATAGCCCTTGTAGGGCCTAACTATTTGCCAGAAACAAATAAAAAATAATTGATTTTTACTGAGCAAAAAAGTTGTCTATTGATTAATAAGTTGGCCTTTATATAGCCTTACACATAATAAACCCTAGATATTCCTAATTACCAATATAACCCTTTATTTCTTATAATTCTCAACACTCCCCCTCAAGATGGGCAAAAGATATCCACTAAGCCCATCTTGTCACACAACCTAGATAAATTTACCGAACTAAGTCCCTTGGTGAGGCAGTCAGCCACTTGATCTCCAGTAGTCACATGACTTAGCTTCAGTAGTCCGTCATTCAATTTTTCCTTGATGAAGAATCTATCAATCTCCACATGCTTAGTCCTATCGTGCTGTACTGGATTATTAACAATGTTGATTGCCGACTCGTTATCACACCACAACTTCATCTGGGCTCCTTGGTCCACCTTGAGCTCTACCAATAGGGCTCTCAACCACAACATCTCGGCAACTCCTAAAGCCATGGCCCTGTACTCTGCCTCTGCAGTCGATCTCGAAACTACCGACTGCTTCTTGCTCTTCCAAGAGACTAAGTTGCCCCCTACAAACATGCAATACCCCGATGTTGACCTCCTATCATCAGCACAACTTGCCCAGTCAGCATCACAATATCCCTCAATGCCCAAGTGTCCATTCTTCCTGAAGATTAGCCCTTTCCCTGGTGCACTCTTCAGATATAGCAGAATTCGGTACACCACTTCCATGTGGCCTTTCCTCGGATCATGCATGTAACGACTCGCCACACTTACTGCAAATGAGATGTCGGGACGAGTGTGACTCAGATAGATCAACCGGCCTACCAGCCTCTGGTACCGTTCGCGATCAACTGGCTCTCCCGCTTCTGCACTCAGCTTGAACTTCTGATCAATCGGAGAAGTAGCCGATTTGCATCCCAGCATGCCCGTCTCTTTGAGCAAGTCTAACACATATTTTCTCTGGGACAGAACCACCCCCTCTTCTCCACGAGCTACCTCAATCCCAAGGAAGTATCTTAGCTGCCCTAGATCTTTCACCTCAAACTCCTTGCCCAGTCTCGCCTTCAGTTGAGCAATCTCTCCCTCATCATCCCCAGTAATGATCATGTCATCAACATACACAGCGAGCATCGTGGTGTGACCTCCATGTTGTCGGAAGAATACTGTATGATCTGCGTTGATCTGCTGATAGCCCATACCTATCATAGCTCTCCTGAATCTGTCAAACCAAGCTCGAGGAGACTGTTTCAATCCATACAGTGACTTCCTCAACCTACATACCTTGCCTACTGTTTGTTTTGTGCCGAAGCCTGGGGGTATCTCCATGTACACCTCCTCCAGTAAGTCCCCATGGAGAAATGCATTCTTCACATCCAGTTGGTGCAACTTCCATCCCCCATTCACAGCAAGGGAGACGAGGGTCCGGACTGTGCTCATCTTTGCCACTGGTGCAAAGGTCTCATCATAGTCGATGCCATATGTCTGACTGTACCCCTTTGCCACCAATCGTGCCTTGTAGCGGTCAATTTTCCCTTCTGGAGTCTGCTTCACTGTGAAGACCCATTTGCACCCAACCGCCTTCTTGCCTGCTGGTAATGGTACTATCTCCCATGTCTTGTTCTTATCAAGGGCCCCAAGCTCTTCATGCATAGTTGTCTTCCACTTTGGGTCTTCCTTAGCAACCTGCCAAGACTTGGGTATAGAGACAATGTCCAATGATGTAATGAATGCTCTATGTACAGGTGATGTAATGTTAGAGTATGAGACAAACTGAGCAATATCATGTGGGAAACCAAAACGGTCAGGAGGATGTCCCACATTGCTGCGAGAGGTCCTCCTTAAAATTGTGGGGTCAGGAGAAGGCAGAGGAATCATATCACCTGTGTAATTTGAGTCTGAGGTGGATGGTGTAGGTGTCTCAGGAGTCGGGGTAGGCCGGGACAAGGGACTTGCGGGCACAACTGGCACTACTGGCACCTCTATATCCATCTGCCTCCTCCTCCTCGTATACACCCTTAACTCCCCCTGAGCTTGAGTCTCAACCCCTTCGGGTTTAATCTCCTCCTCCTCATCTTCAGGTTCCTCAACCGATTCCTCCACCACAACAGTACAGGGTACATGTACCTGTCTCTCACCATCGCTACTACTGCTCTCCCCCTCTCGCCTCATACCTGAAGTATCGGGCGAATCGCCAAAGGGTGAGTTCACCTCCAGCGTGTAGTATGGCTCGAATTCTCTAAATGTCACATCCATACTCACAAATAACCTCTTCTCAACTGGGCTCCAGCACACGTATCCTTTCTGGGTAGCAGAATATCCCACAAAAACACACTTTACCGCCCTGGGATCCAACTTTCCTACCGACGGTCTGTTATCCTTCACAAAGCATACACACCCAAACACCTTTAATGGAAGGATCCCACCATTATCTGCTTTCAGTATCTCACAAGGGGACTTCCACTCCAACACTCTTGAGGGCATCCTGTTGATCAATTGAGCGGCTGTCAAAACTGCCTGCCCCCATAAGTGCTTTGGAACATTCATTGAAATCATCATATTGCGGGCTACCTCTAGCAAGTGTCTATTCTTCCTCTCTGCTACTCCGTTCTATGCTGGTGTGTATGGACATGTGGTTTGGTGTTGTATCCCTTGAGCCGACAAGTATTCCCCAAACGCCTTGTTGGTATACTCCGTCCCATTATCGGACCTCAATACCTTCACTACTGCCCCGTATTGAGTCTGAATGGCCTTGTGAAAATCTTTAAAGCAATTCAATACATCACTCTTGTTTCTCATCAAATACAACCAAGTAACACGAGAGAAACAATCAATAAAAGACACAAAATAACGATAACCATGCATAGAACTAACATAACAAGGTCCCCAAACATCAGAGTGTATTAAATCAAAAACACTAGAACTCCTATTCCCAGAACTAACATAAGAGCTTCTAGTAAGCTTGCCAAACTCACAAGCATCACACACCAGTTTCTGTTTATTTGCTTTTTCATACAAAGACGGATACAAACGACTCAACAAACTAAAAGAAGAATGTCCCATGCGCCTGTGATGTAGCAGTAGCACATCCTCCACACTCTGCCCAACTCCTCCTACTCCAACACTCTCCACCATGGATGTCAAGGCTGCGTCCATCCCCTCTCTATCCACGTACCACAGTCCATTATGCCACGTGCCAGTCCCAAGTCTCCGGCCACTCCCCTTCTCCAGGAAGATCACCTTGGGAATATCAAAAATAACAACACATTTTAGGTGGAGAATAATGGCACTAATGGATAACAGATTCACTGGAAAAGAAGGAGCATGCAAAACATTGGACAAAGTCATAGAATCGGTACATCTCACAGTACCCTTACCAACCACAGGCTGTGCTGTACCGTCAGCGGTCTGGATGCTCTCTGGCACTGCTAGATGACTATAAGACGAGAACTCACTAGCAGTTCCTGTCACATGTCGAGATGCACCAGAATCTACTATCCATTCTGGTGATCTTGAGGTGGATATAGAGGCAAGATCATGTGTATCGTGAGTACCTTTAGCTGAGTGAGCATAGGAAGCGAAGTTACCCCTGGATGATGTGGATGTGGATGCGCCTTCACTCGCACCCTTCCTGTCTCCATCGACTGCCACTCTCTGCTTCCTCTTCAACATCTCCAGCAACTCGTGATCTTCATCTGTAAAGACCACATCTGCCTCTCCCTCGTCATCTGCTACCATCAAATTTGCCCGGTAGCCTCCTCTTCCACCACCTCTACGACCTCCACGCCCATGACCACGACCTCCAGTCTGGCCACGACCACCCGAGTTCCTCTCCTTCGGAGGCTTAGTGCATGTCTGCTTCAAGTGGCCTACCTCGCCGCAGTTGTAGCACTCACGAGTTTCAACCCTGGCTCCTGTGTTTCTCAAGTTGGAGACAGCCAAAGCAGACTTCACTCCCGGAGGTCCACCTGTCCCCGCCTGTAGCTTAATACGGCTCTCTTCCTGTATCATAGCTGATACTGCCTCCTCAAGTGAGGGAATCTTCGTCTGGGCTAACAACATCGCAGTCCTCTGCTCAAACGCTGGGGCCAACCCCTGGAGAAATAACATAGTCCGCTACTGAACCAATGCCTCTCTCTCTTTGCACTCAGGATCTTTGCAGCTTGCTCGAGGTGAGAAATGATCATGCTCTAACCACAAGCGCTCCAGCTCTATGGAATACTCCTGCACCGTCCTATCTCCCTGGACTGCAGCATAGATTTCCCTCTTGATCTGGAACACCCTCAGATTATTCCCCACCTCATCATAAGTCCTCCTCAACTTCTCCCAGACATCCTTTACCTTCTCAATACCATCCACGGTGGCAGCAATAGATGGAACCATTGAGTTTAGAAGCCAGATGTACACCAACATGTGTGTAGACTTCCACTCATCTCTCCCTGTAGCACCCTCAATCGGCTCTACTCTGTCACCCGTCAGAAAACCCTCCAGATTTCTTCCTGTCAGAATATACCTTACCCGACGTGACCAGCTCAAGTATGTGGCTGGCCCATCGAGTTTCAGATCAATAGGTGGAAGCTCCACCTTCACAGACGGTGGCCTCGTGGCGTTTTCACCCATCGACATCCTCATAAACTGCATCAAGGTCGCAAGGTCTGCAGGACCTAACTTCTTCACGATCTCCTCCATCGGATTCTTGCTAGCCTCCATTAATCCGATTCGTATTCAAGTGCCTAGATCACAACCTTGCCCTTCTTTTTCTTCTTGACCCTTCTCTTGATTCTCCTCACATCAAAGTCTAGGTCTCTATCCCTTCATCTCTACCCTTCTTTGGGATCCGTGGGGTATCGCCCCCCCCCCCCACACGGGCTCCCTTCAATAGAAGATCAAAACGGAGAGGTGGTGACCGGCCTAGAGGGAGAGAAAGGAAAAACTCGTTGGCTGGCGGCGCTACAGTAGCAGCGCTACAGTGGCGGTGCTACAGTAGCATCGCTATAGTGCGCGCTACAGTACCGGTGCTACAGTACCCTTTTTTTTGTGGCTAACCCTAGATTCTGTAGTGGCTCTGATACCAAATTGATTTTCACTGAGTAAAAAAGTTGTCTATTGATTAATAAGTTGGCCTTTATATAGCCTTACACATAATAAACCCTAGATATTCCTAATTACCAATATAACCCTTTATTTCTTATAATTCTCAACAAAAATGTAGAAGAACGAGGAGCTAAAAATATGCTTAACTTTTATTACTATCCTTTTTAAGTGATAAAATTTAAGAGCATTCAACTCAATATTTTTCTTCTCGTGATTAATCAAGAATAATATTTTGATAATTTACTTAATTAAGAACTTTCAATCCCTAATTAATATATTTATTAGAATCTTGTTCTTAATTTCTTATTTGAACAAAAACTCCCTGCTCTCAATCAAATTTATTTCTGGATCTCATAGCTAGATTTAAAATACAAAAATTGTCCCCTAATTCTTTTTTTTTAAAAATGTATAATGCTCTACACAATATTTATTTATATAGAATAAAGCTATTTTATAATTAACAAAAGATATAGCTTAAAGTTAGAAGATATATCTTCTAGAATTTCTTTAGCCTTTGATATACGGGCTTGAATCCTAACACCGGTTAATGCCCATAGCAGATGTGGAGTAGTCAAGTTTGATATGCATATAATTCCAGCAAGCATAAAAGGGTAAAGGTAAAATCAATATCAAATACCATCAAGTTTTTTAATATGTGTAGTTTCGCCTGTACTAGCTAGTTGGTTAATAGAGGAACTATTGCTGCATAACCTACGGAAGACATTCATGGAGATTCGAACTTATAATCTTCATGTATCCAGGTTCCTTAACAGTGAGAAAAAAAGAGTATGTAGGAAGCCCATCCCAAGACGAGCCTGATGGATGCTACGGAAGATTGCTCGACTCCCTTGACCCATGAAAGAAGATCTTCATCCAACGGGGATCCCAATGTCTAATTTTACAAACAGAAAATAGTATCCTGGTATAGCGTTGAATTTCTAGATCCAGAAGTGCTAGGAAAATAATCTTCCCAAGCCTCTTTAAAGTTCTTTACAAAGTTTACGCACACAAATTAGAAGAACTTCAAAAAAAAAAAAAAAAAACCACCACCATAAAACACCAACGTTCTCTGTACTTGTTCTTAGACTTTTAAGTGCAGCTCATATTGAAGTATCACCAGCAATATTGTCATCATCTCGAGGATCCAACAAGTCTTTCTTGATGGCCTTCTCTTTCTCAAGTAAGTACAACCTCTCTGCTTCCGGCATCGCCATAAAGATTGAATTTAGCTTCAAGTTCATATCATCAATCCTTTTGATCAGCCTATCATTCGTAAACATCCCTACTAATACACTTCGAATGCTGCTCCAGCTTTCTGTTATGGGCAATACAATGATGACAATAGATCCAATAGTTCCCCATACTATAGCTATGACTGCCCAAAATGTGAAATATCCCTTACTAAACACTCCTGCTGGAAGGCTGAGAGCAGGCCACAGAACGACAATGAGTACAGTGAAACCAAGGCCCCATTTCACAACCCATAGTTTGGCTTTCTTCAGATTTTCCTCCAGAAACTCTTCAGCTGGAAGGTCAGTTTTGTCCTTCTCGACCATCGTTATCTTCCTAGTTGTATCCCATTCATAATTTTGAGGCCTCAAGAAGCTACAAATGGCATGGATGGTACCACCAGTGAGTATAGACACAAGGTTTCCAGCAAGCATAGGTGCATTCCTGCCTGTTGTGTCAAGATTCACCCTGCCATACAGAATGCTGGTGACAGATAGCCAGGTGATGATCCCAAGGATGCAACCAATCGCCGTTCCGAGGACAGCGCCAAATCCATTTGCATTCTTCCATAGAAGCAAGAAAGCTATGGGAATAACTGCTGAGCCGATGAAGACTCCCATAGCTAGATACATCCAACCTAATGAGACTCCGAGTTTGTTGAGAATGACTGC
The DNA here is from genome assembly GCA_039764185.1 of Tamarix austromongolica. Taxonomy (NCBI): domain Eukaryota; kingdom Viridiplantae; phylum Streptophyta; class Magnoliopsida; order Caryophyllales; family Tamaricaceae; genus Tamarix; species Tamarix austromongolica. The sequence goes on along the minus strand of CM077814.1, from coordinate 77,818,236 downwards.
CAATAATCCCATGAGACACCCAAAGCCTAAGACGATGGCTCTTGAGACCCTAAGAATTTGCTTTCCGTTGGCATTTGGGTTTATGTAGGTACGATAGATATCATATGTGCAGAGTGAGGATACTGCTACCAGCTCAGCTGATCCAGAAGACGTCACAGCCCTGATACAAGATATCAAATTTATATATCATGAACTGAATTCTCAAAAATTCAATATAGGAAACGTACCATACCATATGCGTATGAAAATTTGCGACAGGTGTTTTATCGACAATTTTCTAGTGTAGGTGGGGTGGGGGGGGGGGGGTTGAATCGGTTATTGAATAAGCCCTTTCTTAAAAGAACGAGAATACTAATGGGCAGGGGAGGCTTACATAAAAAGCATGGTCAGAAGCAGAACAGCACCCGCCTTTCCCATCAATGCCATTGCTGTTGCAGGAGGAACGAGTCCATGGTTTGCTTCACTTGCGTTGATAGGTAGATCAAGCGCGAGAGCACCCAGACCCAGTGAGGTTGCCAAAGAAAAAGGAACAGAAAACCATACTAGGCCCCCCAGCAAATACCCCTTATGAGTCGACGATGGGCGTGCAGCTATCGCACTCATCCAGTATCCCTGAATGTATATCATTTCCAAAACGGAAAACATACTTTTAGCAACACATCAGAAGCAAAAATAAAAGAAATAAAATCCTGCCTAAAAAGTCCTGAATTTTTACGACTTTGTTCCTGAATCGATCTCTTACGTTATCAACGAAAACAGTTCCAAAGTTTCCAACAATGTTAATGATCCCGAAGACAAGACCACCGGAACTCAACATCGTGAGGTAAGATCCTTTATAATTTCCATCAACAGGGCCACAAGACTGTCCATCATAAGAATTCGGCTCCTGACAAATTCTTGATTTGCTTGCGACTTCCATTAGGTGCTGGTAGACAGCAGTTGGGCTACCAAGCTCACTACTCCCTGACCCCGTATAAACTAGGAACACAAAGAGGACCAGGACTACGTGCACTGTAATTTTAAAGAGCCAGTCATGAAAAATAAAAATAAAGAAAAATCGTATCGATAATCATCACAGCTAATTAAACTGTCGACTTGGATGAAATGTATAGTATGTCTACAGGTATGTCGACGTACGAATAAGAGAATGTAGGTAGCTGGCCAAGAAGGTGGCTTTTAGTCCTCCAGCCAGTGTATAAATAACCACTCCCAGAGGTATAAGGAAACTAGCAGCATATATGTTCATTCCCGTAAGAGCATTCACGACAGCCGAACCACCAAGAAGGAGCATAGCAGTCACAATTATGTTGGTCATGAAACAGAACGTCAGAAACACAATATGAGCAGCTGTTCCCCATCTGATACATACCACAGACAAGCGTAAAATTATGCTCTATGAGTTAATGTGTTGAAGCACAATACGTACGTCTCTGTGTGTGTGTGTGTATTATGCACAGGTACTACGTACCTTGCTTTTACGATCTCGCAAACTGTATGAGCATTAGGAGCTTTTCTTTTGATCTCTATTGCCATCACTCCAAACAATAGTACCTGCAGCAGGAAGCATCATCACGATCTTGACTACATATGTTCAAATAATGAAATTCCGACTATCTGTGTTAAACCAAAGGAAGCATCTCAAAAACAAACAACTCTCCGCGGGGAATCGTATATATTATATACTCACACACGAGGTAATATGGATAAGAATATGGAGAGAACATGCCTGGATGGTAGCACCACTGGCATACCAGAATGGACCGCTGACGCCATATTGCCAAGCGACATTAGAACTCTGCAGGATCGTAGCAGCCCATGTCCACTGTACGCACAAAAAAAATGCAGATAACATGTCATACGCCATCCATCACACATATTCAATGAAAAAACGGGGTAGATCACAAATTGAGTACCTGGGACACAACGACACTAGCAATTAGTCCTGTCTTGACTTTCCTTCCAGCCGTGTTAAACCACTCTGACGTGTGACGAGATCCAGCATATCGCTTCTCTAACCACACCTAATATAAGATATACAGCGGACAGTAAAGTATGTTGTGTCCTTTTTTATCCACGGGCTCTACTACTTCAACAACAACAAGAAGCCCATATGAAATCCACTGTCGATAGTGCTGGTTTTCGAAAGACTAGTCCTGGTGGCTACTAGATCCGGAGAAATTATTTGCAGGCCGAGTTGTCATACAGCGATCAGACACCCAATACCACGGTGTGATATGAGACCTTTTTTTTTTTTTTTTTGATTCATGAAAGCTGTAAGAACGATTACTAATTACTACACAACTATAACAATATCCCGACTTGATCTTTGACTCGTTTCTTTTTTTAAAAAAAAAAATAGTCTAAAAATAAGGCTTGCGTTTTATTTATTTAATTAAATGAACAAGGAAAATGGGGTCTTTATCGAACCAAATTGAATTTTGGTTAGCTGATCAAACTTAGATCGTCAACAGCCCTATATATGATACTTACATAAGTGTAATGTGTCCAATATCGATCATTGGTCCATAGTTATTTATCCTAGACTAGACAAACGTTAGATGTTCATGGGACTTCCAAGTTCCCAGTAAGACAATAATCGCAAGAAAGATTGTGATATGAAATACTGCTACTGTATATGATTCTCTATCAAGAGGCCACGATTAAAAATAAATAAATTTCGAGTTCATGATGAGTTGTAGTTGAGACTAATAAATGATAGGTCGTAGGTATGTTGGATTCCTTCATCTCCAATCTACTGCTGTTCGAGATAAGATTAAAAACAAATAGTGTATGGAACCAAAGAATGAAAAGGGGAGGGGAGGGGGAGGGAGAGGGGGAGGGGGATGGAGGAAAATGGAATGAAGGCGTAATTGGTCAGAAGAGAGTCAGTACCAGGAAAGTGGTAAAGACAGCAAAGAAAGCACCAAATCCCAGGACAACAGAATAACCAACACCTTGATTAAGCGCGATCTTTCCTTGAAAGAAGCTGCTTTGCCTCACACAGCTCCCTCCTGAATTCTCGTAATACTTAGCCGAGAACTCAAATGGTGGGCACAGTTCTGCCATTTCCAAAGGAGGGAGGGTATCTTCTCTTTTGGTTACTACACTTTTCCTTCCCTCCTCTTCCCTTCTTAGTAAATGTCTGGATTCTCAATTGTATATTTATACTAACTCATAGTTTGATATAATAATTGCAATTTGTCGCAGATGTATCCCCAAAAAAGGGCGGAGGGGAAGAATCCTGAGGTATCTTTCTTGATGACGAAAGGGGATCATAATAGTCAAACTCTTGAGTAGCTGTCCTGCCATATGCAGTAGGAATAATAAGAATCCCTTATTAGAGTTGACCTTAAGCCTAATCATTGTTGCTGCCTTGCGGTAGTCGAGTGTCTCGAATTAATACTCTTTATCCTCCTTCTTGCTCTCATTAATAATCTCTCACTAATTCATAGTACCCAGCCACATTTTCAAAATATTTATCTTGGATTTTGTTATTTAGTACACGTGTTTTTATTTGAAGGAAAATATTTTTCAAAATTATCTTTCCACTATTGGCAATTTTTTTATTATATTTATAATACTCCGTTTTTTTAAAACCTTAATTATAAATTAATAATCGTATGATTAGTTATAATTATTATTATAGGAGGTTTAATATTAAAAGTATTATCATTATTCGTATTATTGTAACGGTTTAGATATAAATTTAATCAGGTAATCATTATATTTTATTAAAATAATAAATATTACATAATAGTATATTAAGGTTTCTACGCGTGAAATGTGTTAAGCATAATTCATTACGATATTATTACGTATTATTAATTGTTATCATGAAAATAAGAAAAATAAGTATTTTATCTGATATAAAATATGCCAAGTACAAATGTGTGATCAAAATAATTATTATATTAGGAAAATATTTCATATAATAGGTATGTATAAGTAATAAGTTGAGCATGCTTTAACATAATTCTGAAATAATTATTAAAAATAAGTGTCCTAGGGGTAATTTGGTCATTTTGAGTGTATTATGAATTTTATCCCAAAAAATATGTTTAATGTGTATTAGTTATTGTTAAGCATGTGAGTATGTGTTTTGGATGGATTAAAGATATAAAAAATGATTTTATATGCAGAATTATGTATAAGGACAAAATAGTGTTTTATCCTTTTCATGACAAGTTAATGAATAAAATAGAATGATTATTTAAATAGAAGATAATATGAAAATTTTGATCTCGAGAGTATTTTGGTTATTTTTGGCCTAAAGTGTCCAGATGTGAATAATTGAGTCCACAATGACCTTAGTTTATTTTAATGGTGGCCTCTATATTGACCTTGATTATGATTGTCTCGGATGATTGGAAATAAGTAAAAACAGTTAAGTGTGGAAATTTAATTTATCTGTATTGTATACAATTTCATGGTCACATTAATAAAATACTAATACTTAAAGTGAAAGATCTCAAGATCAATAATGGTGGCTCCTTAGGGGTTGCTACCCTAAGGACATGGTTTAGCCTACAATTGATATTATGAATTTTTATTGGTGTGCCTTAGTGCCCTAGTCAGGCCCTACATCTTACTCTACTTTGTTATGCGGATTAATAAGGGGTATGCATACTTATGGATTAGGCGTCATTATCGGTAGGGTACTGTGTTACTTCATGTACTAGTGTGACTAGGGTACCTTTACCTCCTTGGGTTGATAATCGGTATAATACTATATTGCCTTAGTGCACCAATATAACTGGAGTACCTTTGTGTCTTCAAGTTGATTAATCTCCCCTTGAGAAAGTAAATAAAAATAGAAATGATATAATTTGATTGAAGTAATGATTATTGAATTATTGGATTATTTGGTAGTAGTCTTTGTGCCTACCTACGATTTTGTTAGTAGCTTTTATGCCTATCTATAGTTTTGGTAGCAACCTTTGAGCCTGTCTATGATCATACCTACCTGTGGTTTTGGTAGTCACCTTCATGCCTACCTGTGGTTTCAGTAACATCCTTTGTACCTACCTGTAGTTTTTGTAGCAACCTTCATACCTATCTTTGTTAGTATTATGTCTTTAAGTATACCTGTGATATCATGGATTTTATTATGATGTACTTGTAAGTATACCTATGATGTCATGGATTTTATTATATTGTACTTGTAAGTATAACTATGATGTTATGGATTTTATTATACTATACCTATATGGATCTTATTATTCTATACCTGTAAGTATACCTATGATGTTAGGAATTTTATTATGTTGTACCTATATGCATACCTGGGATGAAATGAATCTTAGTATATTATACCTAGGAACATTCTTGCGATGTACGTAATTGGTTGGGATTGATGCTAAAACATGAATTATGCTGTGAGGGTTAAAATTATGGTATAGAGTTGAGTTTTAATTATTACTTTACAGAGTATCTCTGGGATGTTCATTAGTAAGTTCAATTGTTTCAAATGAATGAATATGAGTAGTACGTGACCTTGACGGAATTTGATTATTTAAATGATTATTGTATCTTAATCATCGTATGTGTATGTATAGGTCTTATACCATGTTAGTTGTATGTCTTGTATGTATTACATGTTGTTTTATCATATTAATCTGATATAAATGGTTGTTCAGTACCGTTGTACTGAAGGGTTCATTCTCGTGCACCCCTACCTATTTAATGGATAGTGGACTTTGTAAGTTAGTCTCCGAGTTTAGTCAAATGCTGGTATTTCGATTTGAGAGCATATGAATATCTGGTGTCTCTATTGCTACCTTATTTCTAGTTGTATTTAGATCCTTATATCCTCCTCTAATTTCTCTCTAGAATTGTAAACTAGTAATGTTATTTTTAATTAGTATAGTATTTATCTAACGTTCTCTCTATTCTAATTTTTGTAATTATGTTATCAATCTAAGTGAAGTAATGATTTCACCTTAGCATTAGGTATGAGAATAATAGAGGAAACTGGACTTGTACTGAGTATAATGGTAACACCCTTCGTTTTTGTTGTTTTAGCTTCCGTGCTTAACTCTGCAAACAAGATTTTTTAATAGTAAATTTTTTGGTGTTACAATACTGTTATACCACCAATAATATTTACCTATCATACCAGTCTACCAGTGACATTTTGTGCCACAGCAATTCCCACCCCATCAATAATATGTGTCGCAACAATCCCTTTACACTAACAACATTTACCGATGACTTTCCTTTCATATCATTATCTATATAACCTTAATTATCTTTTCTAATATTAGTTAAACTAATCCATTATTTTTGTTAACTAAAATAATAACTAAACATTCGTAGAAAATAATGACTGATCGCCAACCTCCACCATCGGCTATATTTGACGATTTTCTACTCCCACCGCTAGTAAGAATTACCAGTCCTCGAACCCCAATATTTGCCCGTCCTTTACCCATATCGTAGACAATTTTTGTCGGTCATCTACCTCCACCATTGATAACTTTTACTAGTCCCCTATCCGTACCACAGGCAGTTTTTGCTATTGTGTTAAAAGAAATTTATATATAGATAATTATAGAGGAATGAGTGTATATAGCCAAATTATTAGACAAGTATTACATGTAATGATAAAAACTTATCGTATACAAAAAATTATATGGTTGTGGCTGAAGCATGGGAAGAAAAAAAATTTTGTCAAAAATACAGGATATGGGTAGGGACAAACATAGGTATGGGTAGGAAAAATATTTTGTCCGATACAAATATATCATTTTAGTTTCTATCATCTAAATGTTTATACATAAGCAAACAACTTCATGAGTTTTATTCATTGACATAGAGAAATCAACTATACATTTTAATATACTATTTTCAAAATGACAATTTTGTTCAATATTCCTATAATTTTTTAAACACTCACAATTAATAATAAATTTAGAATTCCTTCAAACTACAATGAGTTTGGAACTCCAATGAGCTACGATGAGTTCCAAACTTCGATGAACTATGATGATGGATTTAAAACCCCAATGTACTATAATGATGGATTTACAATACTGACAAGCTATAGATACACATATGAAATACAAATGGATTCTTCAAATATTAATTATAACTTAGATGAAGAGGTAAATTTTATTTTTTTTATTATTATCAATTGTGTAATTGAATTTGCTTTGATAAAATTAATATCTCTTATTATTATATTATTATGGTGAACTCTTTTTTTTTTCCAGGATATTGGGAATACATGTTTTATGACCCAAAATTATCAGATATTTTTTTATAATAAAGCAAATATTTTCTTATCATGAATAACTTTTAACATGGGTTAAACAAATGGATAGACTTCATAAGATGATTTTGATCATCAAATGTTCTAGAAAAGAAAGTAGTATAGAGGCAAGTATGGTATTAATAAGATGTGAAAGAAATGGAACGTACGTCTATACTAGACCTATATATACTAAAGGTGCACGTAATATAAGTTCTAAAAAGAATGATTGTCCAATTATTATTATTATTAATATTAAAAATAATAATGATGGATGATAAGTGGTAGTTAGGAATGGAGCACATAATTAATAATTGACAAGTTATGAATAAGGGCATGCTATTCTGGATAAGTTAACAAAAAATAAAGTTTATTTTTTTTATGAACTTATCACAGTTGATGGCGGGTTCAGATTTATACTGACTTATATAACGAAATATTGGCGAGATGCTAGTTGTACGAAAATGTGTTTGTATATGACATCGGTGATCAAGTCCTTAATACTATTGTCCACGGGAAAATGTTAGCTTCGATGACACATTGAATGGAAATGCCAAATATTGTTCATGTCATTGTAATCCATTACTACTGTATTGTTTTCATATTACTCGTTGAATGTGTGCAATTCATTCCTACCTTTAGTGGCATAACGTGGAATTCAATGTCTTAAAAATTAAGTGATTAAATACTTTTTGTAATACATGAGTCGGTACATATTGGTATGTGGGTGTTTTATGATTTTTTTTCCATATCAATATTATATCAATGTCAATTCTTATATTTTTGTGATTGACAGATATATCTATTTGAACAAATTTTCACTCCCATCACTACATGCAAATTGGAACAGATACTATGATAGTAATGTTTCAACATGGAATACACTTTATTATTCAAGATTACAACAATGATGCTCATTGGTGCATGATGACACACAAGAGCCATATCCTTTATTATTAGACTCAACTTTTAGCTAGAATTGTTGTAATTTTTCTTAGTTTATTGTATATGACCTTTGAAACATCTACATGATGAATTTTTATAAATTTGTATTTATTTTCTTATTACCTTCCTATAATAACTTAAGTATCTGATGTATGGTAATCATATATATTTGTATATTATTCAACTTAAGTATTTCAGTGTTCGACGTATTCAATGTGGATTGGATTATAATTTCTTAATTATAAAATAAAATAAAAACTATATTCTATAATTGTAACAAATATATTTTAATTAAAGTATGTAACCATATAATAACATATCAAGGTCATTTCAAACACCCACACCCATGTCCAGGTAGATTAACTCCTAAATCATGCACAAGATTTTCAATACATATAACTAGCTGCTAATAATGTGAAGTTGATTCTTCCCTCTAATAGAATCAATGAATAGTTTTACGTGCTTCGTTAAGATGTCTTTCTACTGGAATTTGATGCTTATCATTCGGATATTCAGTAAAATATTAATCTGTCATTGCTAATACATACCTATGAGTTGTAAAAACATACCAATCCATATAGTTATGAGCCACGTCCCATAGGTATTGAGCTAGTAGTCTAATAAAATTCTGGCCCAATATATGTTCATGCCTTAAGAACTATTAACTAAACATGTGTGTATAATAAAATTTGTGCTTCTTGAGGGAATGACCTCTGTATATATTTTTAGTGGGCTTGATAGGCTCTTTAGGGATTACTTGCGTATGTCTAATCTAGCGTGTCACTCTATCTGGCACATACGGTTCTACTTTCTCCCAACACTATAAACAACTGTGATATAATATCATAGGACAATTCCTCTATAGATTAGCTACTCTATATGGATCCCAAATGACCTATCATAAAAAATTAAACTAAATACGGATATTGCTAATATAATATAGTAGGAATATGATTATTTGAGCATACTTTTAACATGTGCATAAAATCTCTTAGTTCGAATGTACTCAAGTGTCCCTAATTTATTGTCAAATTTATATTCACAAAACCACATCATACAATGGGGATGGTCTGGATCATACCTGAATCGTTCCACTCCAAACTCCAAAAAGTATTCATAAATCCAATGTCTATTATAATATTCGGTTGTTAGAATTATAACTAATGTATCCAAGTATATAATATATACATATACATATATAATAATACTAATTATTATTATTATTATAAAATTACCTATAATAGAGTAACACGTCCTAACATTTGTGCAGTTTTAATTCTCGAAGTCATACCAAGTTGTCCATATATAAAAGCAAGTGTGGTTGCACCCCATACATAACCTCCAACCCAGTTAAGATATTGAAGAAAGAGGATATAATACATATTAACTTCATCAATTGACTTATTGATAAACAACAATAGGTTGATCAACCATAATAAATACCCGATCGCTCTTTCCTCATCATCTAACTAATATGATTTATATAATTCTTGTAGCCATTTAAATGGAATCCCATCTTTTTGAGTGACTTCATTCACTTGAATTTTTTCTATTCCAAATAAAGCACCCAATGCACCAATCATTTGCTCACATGTGTCAGCTGTCATCTCCAAATGTAATGAATGACCATAAAGTCGTAGTCCTAATATACACTTTGCTCACATATCAGTTTGTGTCAGTGAGGTAAGAAAATCTATATATTCTATAGATAATGAAAAACCTCCATACCCTGATCCTCTGTACCCAGAACCTCCAACCCCCAAACCTCCATATCTCGAAATACCAACATCAGCAATAAATGATGGGCGGTCTACATAGTATGTAAATGTTGGAATGGGTGGAGCTTGATGACTAGACCTTGGTTATTCGGGAGCTTACGCATATTTATTTTGTTCCGAAGCTCCTTTCGGTTGTTGTTAGCCAGCTTTTTGCCTCATCTTAATCCTCTGATAAGATTTTTTTCTAGACTTCTTAGACGAAACATCTAAGCATGTTGTTTCGTAACATTTATGTTATATTGTGAACAAATAGTAATACGATGACTTTCAATTCTATCTACTATTTTATCTTGTCTGCGACTCATTTGAATTTCAATAATAAAGCTAAGTCAATCAAAATTAAGTATATGAATTGTAGGTAATAAGTCATCACATAAATAAAATGTGAATACATAGGTGATAGTAGTGTAATTATTAAATATTATAATATCAACACAAATTATGATAGTCAAAGAGATATATATATTTATATATCTAACCTTATAACTAAAATATAATCTCTTAAAATAATAATCTATTTTATTAATTAAATACACCAATAATAATTTATTAATTACTAGTAGTAGTTTAGTATAATATAATAACTTAATTACACTTAACAATCCTACTAGTAATCCCATACCCATTCTTCGGTATATTTTTTTGATAATCCAACTAAATTTATCTAAATATATTCTATAAAAGTTAGCAAACTAAATAAATTTAATAAAAATATAAATATATTAATCTATTATAAATAGATTTAATAAAAAATAAACAAATCTAATCTATTATCCAATTAATATAATTAAAAACAAACCAATAACTCCCATGACATAACAATATTAACATATTTAATGACAATATAAACAAATCTAAAAAATGTCAAATTATATACAATTAATACAATAATGGAATTTTAGTTGGTTATCACCACCGGTTTAAATTACCGATTTAAACAAATTTAAATAGATCTAACAAATAAGTATAATTAATAAAGTATAACAAATATAAAAATATAATTAATAAAGTTAACCGAATTAATTATAATTAATAAATATAGTTAATACAAATATAATTAATAAACATAATTCCCTCCTAAATGTCCAACAGAAAAATATGCCAGAAACCTTACCCACCCAACGATAGGTTTTGGCGAATCTAATTCCCCCCGAACGGCAAAACCTGCCGATCCTACCCCTTACCAACGACAAAGTATGCAGAAAACCCTTCCTAGCTAATAGCATGCATAGTTGCAAAACTTACCCACCAACTGGTATTTATCACTGCACTCCATACTCACCTACCGACACTCACTGACGAAGCCAGTGTCAGATCTATAAAGTTAATGCTAGATCTAACCCTTTACCCTTCAAACGATAAAATTTGTCGAAACGATCTACCTCCAACAACTAAGATCTCTGATCTTCTTCATCCTCCCTCTAGATCTGGATTTTCCCTCCCTCACACACACAGACCGTTGTTAATAGTCCGAGAACGGCAAAAAAATGTACTTACCTTAGCCAGAGAGAGTGACAGTGAGCACAAAATTGAGAGAATAAGAGAGAGAGTTTGAGATTAAATGAAAGTAAATGAGAAATAAGGGTAATATAGTAAAAAAAAATTGTTTTCTAATGAGTAAAAATGCAGTTTCTATATAAAATGTATGTTCATCTTTTGTTTCATACTTCCATAATAAAACGTAGCAAGTTGTAGTGCATTTTAGCGATCCATCTCTTTGAAACTTGCTGGGATCAAAATAAATAAAAGTGAAAGCCATCAACATAAGTATGATACTGTGTTACCATCAAGAATCCATCGCCTTGTTAATCGTCGAAATTTAATTGGATTCTCGTAGAGTAAGCTCCGGGTCAAAAACTTTAAATTATATTTGTTTCAGTACTTGAAAAAATAAAATAAAGCAAATTAGCTCCTCTCTGGACGATTACATATGCCTTTTTAAGCATTTTTCGGCCTTTGGTGCGGTCCAACCCAAGAGCTCGTCCTATCACCCTTTTAGCAAATTATATGCTACGTGTGGCGGGTGATATGACGGTGACATCACCATTTTTTGAAAAAAAAAATAATTTATTTTTAATTTTAAGTATTAATTTTTAAAAAAATATATACTATAATATTTTTGAAATTATATTATACAAATAGACTTCTATATTAATATATTTTAATATTATTTTTTTTGGATGAAACATTAGTATAATAGTAATTTAAAAATCTAAAATAATTAAAATATAATTGAATAATAATAATAAAATGTACTTACATGTATGCGGTGAAGGATATCTACACACTAATTAATAATATAGACTTATTTAATATTTATGTTTTTTTAGAAAAATAGGAAAAATATATGATTAATAATAGTAAAATATATTTAGATTTACGATAGAAGATATGTACAAGACATGGATTAAAGTGAAAGATACCCATAACATCATGCGATAGGTTGAGATGGGATAGAAATTGATGCCCACACGGGCGTAGCTCAGTTGGCTGAGGTACGAAAAGTTGATACAAGTGGTCTGAGGTTCGATCTTCGTGGCAACTGTAGCGTGGGAGTTTCAACCTTTCTTTGTAGGGTGGCTCCTTGTAGGCACTACGGACATAACCACCGTGAACTTGGCTGCTGAGTCACCGTGGTTTACCTCTTCCAAAACTGTCGGGCCGGCGGCGGAAGCCCTAGGGCGAGGGTTTTTGCCTTTTTTGATACAAGGGATAGAAATTGATTATACTTTTAGAAAAAACTACAAGACAGAAGTTCCTAAATGGATTTTATAAAAAGAAAGAGAAAAAAATAAAAGGAAAATCAATCGAGCAGGGACAATTTGCTCATGTCTGAGATCTTTAACAATTTTCAAAACAACTGAAAGTCTGTCGTGCCCGATGCCCATCAGAATGGCGGACGATTTCAATTTCTAGGTACGCCTTTTACACTTACCTTCAGTTTATTTGTATAGTTTGACAAATATTGAGACTTGGCGAAACGGGTAGGATATTAAGATATAATAATAATAATTATAATAATAATATTGCTTCTTCTCTACAGGAAGAAAATGAGAGCCAGAGTAATTTAATTTCCAGCCAAATCTAAATGCCACACGAAGGAGATGCATAGCAGCACCTACGTATGCCCTTACGGCAGCAGCATGTTTACAATTGACTTTCAGATACAGTTTCATAGTTAATTTTGATGTTAGCTAACACTTGATTTGGTCCATGATTTAACTGTCACTAATTAATTAAGTGTACTAAATAAAAAGTTACCGATCCACCCACCTCCGATGAAAATGGAAAATACACATTTAAGTCATTCACACTAATAATTTCTTACAGTAGCATCTCCGTGGACTAGAGATTATAGTTATGAAATTATGTGGTACTATTTTTCAAGTAACTTAATTTGAGTTTTGGATAACTAATTAAGAGCAAAACAAACTTATATAGCAACTTAATAATTGATCCAAGAGAGATATTCATAACTTGTAGGTATATTATCTTATCTAATATATGCATTTGTTTTTCCTTAAAAGGAAAAAAAAGGACTATATACGTTTAAGCATGTCTAAATGGACAAACTTTATATATATAAATACAACCCAAAGAGCACTTATAATTTCCTCTAAAAGGACCGTCGTTATACCAACCAAGTAGAGTTGATGAAAGAGGGAATATAAAATGATCCTAAACTAATTCATAATTGATTTAAATATATTAATTTCTCTATTTCATAATAGATGAACTGTAATTTTTAAGCAACCATACATTTTATAATAAATAGTATCAAGATTGACCAGAATACTTGTATTAAAACTTGAACGCCTTCATTATTCTCAAATACATTAATAAGGAGGGAGATAAAAATTAAGGATAACTTTGATAACATAAGATTAATACTAGTATTAAAACTTGAACGCCCTCATAATTCTCAAATATATTAATGAGGAGGGAGATAAAAAGTAAGGATAAATTTGATAACATAAGATTAAATTCTTTATGGTTTTGGTAGAATGACTTATATTATGAAACAAAAATAAGTAAATAAATAAAATTATAGGATCTCTATTGCATTATGATTGAATCAATTATGAATTACTTTCAGAACCTTTCTTATTTTCCCTTTCATTTTCATTAATTCTACTTGGTTGGTATAATGAGATTCCTTTTGGAGGAAAATTCTGGTACTCTTTGGTTTGTGTTTATATATAAAGTATGTCCACCTAGACATGCTTAATTCTATACATACCTTTTCCTTTTAAAGAAGACAAATGTATATATTGGGTAAGATAACATACATACAAGTTATGAATGTCTTTCTTGGATTAATTTGCTTTATAAGTTTTATTCTTAATTAATCCATCCTTGCATACTTTATGATTTTATCATCATATAATGATTGTACAAAAACCAAAGCATGGAATATGAATGGACAAACTTTATTAAATGAAGAAAAATGATCATTGTTTCTATATCCGTCCATATTCAGTCTTTTGCAACAAAAAAAATGCTGACTCGTAATAAATTTAATGTATATACTCCTATATAAAATACATTAAACTTACCAAAGATGGTTATTAATAAACTACACATAAATCCATAATAAATAAATTAGAATTGTTTAAAAATAAAAGAATGCAATATTAATGGATGCCATTCATTAATTATTTACTTTAGTCATTACATATTTGTAAATTGTTAATGATATACCAATTCTTATTCACATTTTTTAAGTATACACTCTAATTGACATGAATTTAGTTGATCTTAGAATATCTTTACATTATAATAAAAGTTGAGAATGCTAAGTTATTAAATTTTTTATTATTATTACTAATATGTGAATTTCTATAATTTCCCTTTTCCCTGTAATTTTATCAATTAAATCCTCTTATTCAATAGTAAAAATTCTATATCAATTCCCTCAATAAATTTGGGTAAATATTAGTTACTAAAGTTTATTGATATAAGTTATAATTTTAAATCAATTTAAATTCCACTATCTATTCCAAATAGTTACAAATCCACGACAGTTGTCAATTTAATTGTTGTCTAAAAAAGTTGAGGATAAATTTATTTAAATCCATTATCATTTTAATTTCATTGTAATAATCAACACTAACTAGGAATTAGTCATTACTAAAGCCACATCATGAATATTAACTTCTTCACAACAAGACGAACTCATGACGGGTGTGACTATGCCCAAAAGAATGGAGAAAGAAAAGATGGTAGAGTGAAAGTCAAAATTTAAAACTTGATCTACAATTGGGCATAGATATGAGAGCAAGAGAGAGAAAGCTTGCAAAGAAATAAGAAGACGAAGAATGAAGGATGAAGAATATAAGAGAAATAAAGGACAAATGAAAAAATTTGGTGGATGATGAAAGGACAAAGAGATATGCAAAACAATAATTTGAGTTGAGGTAATTCATGTGTTCAACAAAAACAAAAAAAAGGTATAATATCTTAAGTTTCGTGTTGATATATATATATATATATATATATATATATATATATATATATATATATATATATATATATATATTTGTCATGTAAAGGGGCAACCAAAATTAGGGACAATTCAGTAAATGTTCCTAAAATTATTCCAGACATACAAGTTAAAATATATATCTTTTTGATTTGTCAATATTTGATTGATTGGGCTAGAATAATTACATTGGGATCAATTTCATTACATATGGTTTTGACGTAATTTTTATAACATGAGCCCAAATTAAGTTTGGCTTTTAAGTCTACACAGCAATCCAAGAGACCTAGGCCCACTAGCTAGAAGCCTTTCTCCTCTATAAATAGAGGGATATAAATAGAGGGATCCCCTCATCATTTTACACACACAACTTTGGAGATCAAGAACCCTAGAGAGAACACTTCCAAACACTCTAAAGCCAAAGATCATACACCAAAGAAATGGAGAACGAATACTGAAGGTCAAAAGATCAAATAACTGAGAATAAAGAGCAGAGAACTAAATATCAAAGAATTTAATATTTAATCATTTAAGATCCTCAAAGTTGAAAACATTGATGCGTTCTTCATCATCAAGCCCACTCGAAGATACTAAGCACCACCAAATTATGCCACCTTTATAAATTTATTTTTTTTATCAACAAGATTGGATCAAATTTACCAAATTCCAAATGAGCCCTAGATGAGCTAAGTTTGAAATTCAATGCTACGAATTATAGCGATAGTTAAAAATATTGGTGACTGCCTAGGAGATTGAATCAAATGATTTAAATCTTGTAACAAGTTAATACAGTTATAAGATTAATAAAAGTATTTTTTTTTCCTTCAATTTTCTATTTACATAAATGTAATACCTCAAATTTTTTTCTAAGATTAAATAATAGAATAATGAAATATTAAATAAATTAAAATATAACTACACATAATAATAATAATAATAATAATAATATAAGATTTAAAATTTTATTATTATTTGGAAGCTTTATTTTAATTACCTGGCCTAAAATAAGTTATAGGTAAAATTAAGAATTTTGATTATTTTATTAATTTTCCAAACTACCCAAAATTTCCCCCATCTTTCCCCCCTCTCTTTTCCCTTTTTCCTTCTTTTCTTTTTTTCTTTTCTCCTTTCTTTCCTTTTTCCTTTTCTCTCCCTTCTCTTTCTTCTTTTATTTTTCCTTTTCTCTTCCTTCTCCTTCTTCTTTCTTCTCCCTTCCTCGTTTGGGTTGTGCCCCAACAACCCAGCACCCTCTTTCCCCCTCTCTTTCTTTCTTCCCTAGTCGGCCCAAAGGGCCTTTTTCTTTATTTATTTTCCCCGTGGGCGACAGCCCAAATGACCCCCTTCCCCCCTTATTTTCCTTTTCTCTTCCTCCCCTTTTTCTTCTTTTCCCTTTCTTTCCTCATCCCTTACCTCACCCTTTATAGATATACACAATCTCCCCTTTTCCATTTTTACACCCCCACAACTACAACCCAGTCACTCTCCTCTCCCTCTTTCCCTTCTCGACCATGTAGCACATGCGCATACATAGGCATGCGCCTACACAGGTCCCCTTGCTGCATGACCCCTTCCTTAATTCTCCTACACTTGCACGACACCCCCTACACCTGCTACCCTGCGCCATCCTTCCCTACCACCACTGGCCGCCCAACAATTAACCCCCTTGTCCTTATCCTTCCCCACGGATTATAATATCTCCCAAATTTCCTTCCCCTCTCTTTATTCCTTGAACCATCCTCCTACAAACCTTCCCTACCCTTACCTTCAAACGTCGCTGCCGCCTTAGCATCCAGGTCATGTCGCTGCCCTAGCTCCACTCCCCTCCCTTCCCTGCAACCCCATGTGCTCACCAAGCCCCTTACCTTCCCCTTCCTCCCCTTACTGTAATATCCGAAAAATTTGCTTAACCTAATCCCACATCATTAGCCCTAATTTAACTCTAATCTCAAGAAATTTTATTGTTATCCTTAACCAAATTCTTAATCCTGAAACTTTAACCAAAACCGATAATTGAAACCTTAATTTGGATAAATCAAATATTTATAAACCAAAACTAAAATCTGCTAAAATTTCCGCTAATCTAAAAATTATTAATATAATCCTAATTTCCTAACCTTTATCTCTTTTCTTTTTCTTTCTCCTTTTATTTTCTTCCTTTCTTCTCTTCTCTTCCTTTTTCTTTTATTTTATTTTCTCTTCTTCTTTGTGCTGAAAAAACTTTGGCGTGAGAAGCTTTGCTTCTTCTGCACCACCACCATCCATTTGCCTCCTATATGCCCCTCTCACCATCACCTGCCAACCCTGTCATCCCTCGAGCCATTCTTCTTCTTCTTCCTTCTTCTCCTTGCAGTTGCCCTATTTTTCATATCCATCACCTGCCAGCTTGACACCCTTCCTCTTTTATCTTCTCCTTTCTTCTTCTCTTTGCCTTCTCCTCCCTTGCACGTCTTCTTCTCCATCATCACCCCCTCTCGTTCCTCTACCCGACTCTCTCCAATCTCAGCCATCACCATCCCCCTATCTTTTTCTTCTTATTCTTCTTCTTCTCGGCAGAAATTCATCATCATCACTGTCGTGACCCCTTCACTTGTTCTCCTCCTTAGCATGCCACCTACTAGTATAAATACCCCCAACTCTCCATATTATTTCCATCAGCTCCCTGACCTTCTCCTTCTTTTTCCCTCTCCTTTCTCAGTCTTCTTCCTCCATCTTCCTTGTTTTTAGCATCTGCACCACCAAATCCACCACCGAGCACCACCCAAGACACCACTAGCAACCTTTGGCTAGTGAACTGACCACCAAGGTTGCCTCGACTTTTCCCCTTGTTGTCTCCAGCCATCGCTGTCGACCGTCACCTCTTTTTCCTTCTCTTTCCCCTCAATTGTTGTAGAGTTTTAGAGTGCACGGCCTGTGCATGGCCATGCAAACACTCAGATACCCTACTGCTCAGCCGTGCAAAGCCGTGCAACCCTTGCACTGTCTAACCATGTAAAATTTTTACTCTCGGCTTGATTTTGCATGGTCGTACAACTTTTGCACCACCTGGCCATGTGTTTTCTTTTCTCTCAACCTGTTGTGCTCTGGTGCTGCATGGTCATGCAACTTTTGCACAGCTTGCCCGTGTAACTTCCCATCTTAGCCGTGCAACCCTAGTTTCACCTCAAATCGTCTCCAAACACCACCAAAACTTAACTATAGCTCCACCACACATATTTCTACACTTCCGTACAATTCAAGTTCCTATTTGACTTTAGTAAATTCTATTTTTATCCTTCTCTACCATAATATCCCTCTTGATTTTTAACCTTCGATCCTAATCATATTTTTATCTTGTTTCATAGGTGATTTTTCCGATGATCTCGGAGGAGGTATAAGATGTATGTGCATAGAGCCCGGTATCCTTGTTGGTAAATATACATGTCATAGCTAGGATTTTATGTGCTCCATGTATTTTTCTTGTATTCTTGATGTATACTTTTGTGTTGAATATGTTATATTAAATAATTTAATTATAAGAATGCTATGAGATGGTGTTCTTATGAGTAATAAAATTATGTAAGTACATGTTTAGGTATAATATTGGTTACAAATATCTATGGAAAACTAAGGAAATATACTTTGGATAATAAATGGAAATGTATATGCTTTGGGTTTTATAAAGCTTTGGGAGAATACAATTGTCTTGATTACCTTAAGGGTATTATGATCATTTGAGGATAAATACGTTGTCGTACTTATGTGTTTAACTGTATGTATTGAGTTTGGCATGATAATATACAATCAACTATAAATAAAATATTAATAATGTAAAGTGAAAGATCACTTGAGTTAGGCCAAGTGTTTAAATGGCTCTGTTCCATCGGATAATAATAGTGGCTTGGGTGTCTTGTCCCTAAGAGGTGATCCAATCTGTTCCACTAAATTAAGAATAATGGGGCCCCATACTCAATGTGAATGAAAATATAATTAAGAGTTAAATTATAAATGAAAATATATTAAACATTTAAAGTGAAAGACTGCGTGAGTCAGGACCAAGGTGTTGGATACGTTCTGCTAGATAATAATAGTGGCTCGGGTGTGTTGTCCCCAAGAGGTACTTTATACCGTTCCACCGGTTTAATAAATAGTAGCTTAAGAGAATATTTACTCTGAGAGGTGTTGGCTCTGTTCCATCGCATAATAATAGTGGCTTGGGTCTTGTCCTCGAGAGGTGTTTCAGGTCGTTCCACTAGTTTAGGAATAGTGGGGTCGTTGAACTCAACATAAATAAAAGATTGGAATATGTCATATCTAATGAAAGACCTGGAATCAGTACTTATCTAGCTTTATTATATTTGTGCATGTATGTTTTGCTTATGATAATTCTTATATTATGTGTAATCCTATTTGACTGTACCGTTACTTTGATCAGTATGTGGCATACTAATCATCTGTTTCATGGGTGCTACTCAATCTAACGATTAGACGACCCAGATGTTTATGTATAGGTTGATGACTTCGCAGCTTTTGATACTATATATGTGGAGTAGTGATTCATTTATATCATGGTTGGGCGTAGAGTCATGTTATCCGGTTGATAGTTTTACCTGGATACCTTTTTGGACTCTTAGTTCCATGGGATCCTTTTTTTTTGTTATATTTTGATATTGTAATTGGAGTTAATCTCCAAAACACTTATTTGATGTATAAAAATTTTTCTCATCTCTTTCTAATTATGTTTTAAATTTTCTAATCATTTTGCCTTGTGATTAACGTAAGGATAGTGGGGTAAGCCAAACTTATGTCAATTACGGCGGTAACACCCAAATATTTGATTATACGCTTTCGCTTAAAATGAAAATTTTTAATAGTAAATTTGGGGGTGTTACACTTACTCTCCTCTCCCCAAGGGTGCAAAGTAGGCTAGTTAAGCCGTGCTGCTCCACCCAGCGCCACACCACGTCATCTCAAGTTACCACCACCACCACCAACTCATTTCCCTCTCCCTACACCTCCCCTCCTATGCACTCCTCTGATGCTTCCATCCCTCTCCTCCGCCCCTTTTCCCTCTATTTCTTCCTTCTTATCCTCTCTCCCTCTTAGTTGTGCCGCTATGACCACCGCTACAGCTCCAAACCACTACCCCTCCCACTTGTCCACCTAGTGCTATCACCACCCACAAGCCCAACGAACCTAGCCCCACTCCTTTTTCCAACCCAAAATCCCCTCCTCCTTGTGTCGATGTCACTACTGCTACCACACCACCCTCCCCTCATCTTGCTTATTCTAGTCATATTTCCCCCTCTTATATATTTTTAACTTTTTTGATCTAATTTGTTATTATTATTACTATTATCATTATTATTTTGATCAAGGAAAAGAGAAAAAGGAAAAAAGGTAGTAAAAGGATAAATTAGCCTAAGTTGGGTGTTCCCATTTTTAGGTATTAAATTAGTAATCAATTGAGAGGAGCTGTAAAATTTTATCCCTTCAAGATCAGAGTCATTTAGGTAAGGATATAGTTATAGCTAGAGTTTTATGCTTATGTGCCTTGTTTGTAGAGTAAGTGTATACCTACATGCATATATATATATATATATATATATATATATATATTCTAAGATTGTTGTGCAGCTTGGATTTCAAGGGCCTAAGGTAAGCGTATGTGTGGTCTTGACTGCTTGGTTATATGTTGTTGTAAAGTTCTATTATATGATGCATGTTTTGAGAATTGTTGAGAAATTTGTGTATTTAAGTCTATTAGTCTTAGGTAGGGTTTAGTGGCCTTGGGTATTTTGGGACAAGATGGTGGGAGATGGCACAAGGGGAAATCTTAAGAGAAAAAATATTCCAAATATTCCTTGGGAAAAATGTTGAGTAATAAGAATGGTAATGATAAAATGGGGATTAGGGTAAATATTACATGGGGAGAGTTGACCCTACATGAGGGTAAGTCTAACCTAATATGGCTATGTCTGGGGGTGACTACGAAAAAGATGGTTGTGAAGGAAGGATTAGAGGGATGATGAAGGTGCTGATGGGTAGCTTGGTGAACATGGGGGAGTTTTTGGATGCTGGAAGATAGGGAAGCACATTGGGGTAGAATTAGGGTTTTGGGGGTTCAAAACCCTTAGGATAGGTCATTATCACATATAGGAGATGAGGGAGTTGGGTTGTGCCTCTAGACAGTAATGTGGGGTACACCTTATAGAGGATGTGGGTCCAGTCAAATGGTTAGTTGGGATGTGTAAGAGTGGGTACAAATAAAAAAAAGGGAGATTAGGGCTTCAAGAGGAGCCATTTGGGGAGGTTGTTATTGCATGTGTGAAATAAGGGATTTGGGATGTAAACACTTGGGGAATGGATAGTCATGGTAACTTCTACTTGGTTGTAGGAATTTAGGACTAAATAAGAAATGGATGAGAGATTAGACCCACACAGGCCCAACTAGACTTTTGAAGGGTAACCCTAGAGGGTAATAGTTATCACATGTGAGGAATAAGGGAAGCAGGCTATGACTTATGAGTAACATGGTTCTAATGGAATATTTGGGTTGGTGGATAATTTTAGACACTCAAAAGATCATTAGGGAGTGAGGAAATCTCAATTTAGGAAACTAGGGTTTTCGGGGGACCAAGGTTGGCCCAGGGTGGTAGTAGGTCAGGAGTTTTACATGGTGGTGCATGGATGTGTGTGTGATATTTGAACAAATAAAACATGAATTTGACATTAATTACTTAAAGTGGAAGATTGTTTGAGTCGGGCTCATGTGTATCATATCTATCGGTCCACCGGTGAGAATAGTAGTTAGGAGAGTTCTACCGTGGATTATATTATGTTTACCAGTCCACCGATTATAATAGTGGTCAGGAGCATATTACTTGGATTGCGTTATATGTATCGGTCTATCAATGAGAATAGTGGAGGTCCTGAGCTCAAATAATGAAACATTTGGATGGTAATAATCTACGAAAAAAATACTAAGTATTTATAGTGAAACACCACATGGGTTGGGACCATGTGTAGGATATTTACTTGTCCATTGGTAAGAATAGCGGTCAGAAGTGTTCTACCCTGGATTGTATTATATTTACCAATCCACCAGTCCATATGGTAGTCAAGAGTGTTTTGCCTTAGATTGTATTACATTTACCCATCTACCGGTCATAATAGTGGTCAGGAACATGCTGCCCTAGATTGTATAGTTACCGGTCCACTTGTGAGAATAGTGGGGTCTATAAACTCATATGGATGTAATTTGAGAGATTTCTAAATACTACACTAATGGATTAAGCCTTGATAAGGGCAAACGATCTATTATAACTTGTTTATGTGCATTATATCTTTATCATGTATTATCATGTTCCAAATTGACTATATTGTTACCTTACTCGGTAAGTAGTGTACTGATCACCCCTTTTATAGGTGTTACTCATTCCCACAAGCAGTGACTCCACTTGAGTGTGTGCAGGTGACTGATGATGCCATAGATGACTTTGTTGTATATGATGACCTGGTCATGTAGAGTGATGCAGTGGTATTCTGGGGTTGGGGCCGGAGAGAGTGTCTTCTAGACTTGTTTTCCTTTCAGTTTCAATTAATGTTGCCTAAAGTTGAACAATTTTCTATATTTCCAATATTTTCTTATATCAATACTTATCTCTTTTATGTTATGAAGCTTTTTCTCGTCATGAAATTTTGGTTGTATTTTTATCATGTTAGCCTTGTAATTGGTATGAGGATGGCTAGGGGCTATACTTATACTAACTACGGCGGTAATACCCCTTCTTTTATGTATGGTTTTTAAATATGAAACTGTAATTTTTGAGGGTGTTACATTAAATTTATAGTTAACAAATTTAGTGCACCTAGTGGGATCATCTCTACCTTTCATCTCAATCTCCAATGACAAATCTTGACATATGGCTTCAAACAAGAACTAAAGAATTTCTAATAATTTTGTGAATCTTAGCGGTGAAAACACTCATAGTGAGATAAAAGAAAGGTAAAACAAAGATATGATGCTTGAATATCTCATTTTAGGCAATCTAATGTTTCCCACTACATAAGCTACTCCAAAGCTTGGACCTTTTCACTCTATTAATTAGGACCTTGTGAGTTTTCAACTCTCATCTCATAGAATACAATATTCTTAAATGAAGCTTGATGAGATTCACCCTACTTATGACATTTTCATATGTTTGATAAAGCTTCGGATGACTCACTTGCAATACTAAACAGATTATCCACTTTATTGGTACGTCAACTTATATGAAGCCTTTCACAATTTTTTTTTTTACGATTTAACAAGGTCCCCTATATCAAGTGTAAGCCTTTTGTGCACATCACAATATGCCTTAATTTTTTGGGTTAGAAGGTTCACTATAACTTCGTCTCCAACTTAGGAAGTGCTCAATTGCATCTTGTCATATTCTTATTTCTTCATCTCCTAGCAACCTTGGTTATGTAGGTGCATCACTTGGTCTAGGGGTATGCATCAATCCAAAATAGAACTAGATTGGACTGACATGACCTGAATGCATAGATTTATAGAAAATATAAATCAAAGATCGGATCGATTACTAACTGGTCATAGCTTGGACCAACCTAGATAATTCTAGATTTTAGTCTAATTGGATCAAAATTGTGTCTTGAAAACTTGATTTTTTTTATTATAAACAACCATTAAAATTACTTATTACCACACACTTGTAGGAAACACATAAATAAAGATGGGACTTTTGTTCTCATTGTTGCATATTTGATATATATATATATTCACAGTATTCATCATTTCCCCTAAGTTGGGACAAAATAAGCGACTGAAAGTTCAATAGTTTCAATTAACAATCAACAAGTACATTTGAGAGAAAATTAACACTAAAAATTGCTCTTTAGTAGTTGCAAATCTAAGTCTAACCATGGACTAAAGGGTTGTATATTAAACTATCAAGTCCTTTAGGCTCAGAACAAATAATTTCCGATCTTGGATCAGACTGATCAAATGATTGAATTTTGTAAAATTATATACGAAGGACTAATATAGAACCTTATTGGTTTGGATCAAAACCTGAATTATTATATTATATCAAGTTTGGGTTTTAGGTACCTCCCACTTGTTGCGCACCCCCTAACTTTGTCCTACCCTTTTGTATATCTAAAAAGTTCCCGACCTTGGTCTCATTTAACCTTTTTATTAGCTCCTATGGAGATCCAAATAAATGTCATATTGCTAATTCAATTATACTAAGTGTCCGTTTAGTAACTCCATATTATCTATATTATTACTTCATATAGACTTTAAGTTGCTTGGTTCACTTATCACTTAAAAACCTCATTACCTATATTAGTTCTTCATAGGCAGGTCTTAATATTTTTACTAAAATTTAAAAAAATCCTACATTATTACCATTATACCCTCATTAATTAACCGCCCACTAATATTAATTTTAATGATAGATAAATTGTTCATAAGAATAATATTAATCATGATTGCTGTAAATAATGATAGTTATGACTATATAGAATTAATAATAATAATAATAATAACAACAACAACAATAATAATAACAATAATAATAATAATTCTTGGTGTAATTATAAGTATTTAATTAATAATAATATTTAAAAAAGCATAATTAATCTTAATTATAAGTAAATAATTAATGCAAACAATATATATTTCAATTTCAAAGTAATAATAATTAATAGCAATAATATAATTTGTAAGGATAACTCAACAGCTAATAAAATTTATTTAATCATAATCATAAAATAAAAATTAATAATAATACTTTTGATTATAACTATATATTCATAGTTTATAAAAATATTAGTATTCATGATTATAATAACTTATTAATACAAATAATATTAATTTTAATGATAAATAAATTTTTTATAAGAATAATATTAATCATAATTATAAATAATATATTTATTTATACTTATGAAGAAATAAATATAAGAATAATATTAGTTATAATTATTAAATCATAATTAATAAAATTATTATTAATCTTAAATATAATTAAATAATAAATACATATGATGTTAATTATAATTAATTAGTTGATAAAAAATTAATTGTAATGATAAAATAATAATTATTGAATGTAATATTAAAATTATTATAAATAATCAATAAACATAAAAAATAATTATAATTTTAAATATAAAATTATTAGAAATAGTTTTTATTATAACTATATACTAAAGATTGAAAATTATAATTAGGCATCAATTTAAATCATCAATATATACAAAAAATAATTTTTTTAATGATAAATTAATTGCTTATAAGAATGCCATTAATCATAATCACAAATAATAATGTTTATTATAATTAAAATGAAATAACTCTAGTTATAATTATTAATTATAAGTGATTAATATATTATGTTTCTTAATTGTAATTAAATAATCAATACAAATAATTTTGACTATTATTATGAATAATTACTTAATAATTATATTTATCAATTTTAATGATAAATTAATAATTATTAAATATAATGTTAATTATAATTATGATTAATTAATCAATATGAAAAATATTAATTTTAATTTTGAATAGTAAATTAATAATAATGGTATTTATCATAATTATGAATTAATAATTATTAAATATATTATTGATCATAAAAATAAATAGTTATTTATTACAAATATTAATTTCAACAATAAATAATTTTTTATAAGAATGATGTTAATTATAATTATAAACAAATAATTATTACATATAATTTTAATTACATAATTAATAAACAAGGCTTATATTATTCATAATTATATTGATTAATGATTACTGAGAAAAAAATATATAATATTAAATCTATAAATAAGCAAAAAATATTATAAAAATATACCTTATTAAAATATTACATGTACAAACTTGTTAATTCTCTTTAGACATCAACTCATCTATTAGCTTTCTTCTCATAATGAGTTCCTCGCTCGAGAAAAAATGATAAACTGGTATAATAATATTACTAATTAGTATTGGGTATGTCATGATGCAAACTAGATAGTTTATCATGTGACGATTATCTATCATTTTACTCAAAGATGCGTACACAATCCTCACTTGGCTAGGATACCAAAAAGAGTTTGGTAATGGGAATCAATTGCTTAGTTGGAAGACTTTAAGGGAAGAAAGGGACTAAGGAAAGGAAGGATGTTGTCGATGTGTTTCAATGCTATGACCTATCATCTCAAGCTATATAGGAACATTTCTATCTTACAAGTTAAGAATATGATACCGAAGCAATTCGCTAGAAGCTTCATTGTGAATTTGCACATTAAGCTCATTAATGGTGCTAAGGCTGCTAAAGTTTACATCATCCTTAGTATATTAGATTTCTTTCCTAGCTTTTTTTAGATTTGCGTCATCGGAAGATGGATGTAAATATTTATTTATTTATTTTTGGTATTAATAACCTATAATCAATTTCTAAAAAAATATTAATATACTTTAATTTATTTTAGATTAGATAAATTATCAAATACCATTGTTACATTTATAATTTTTATACACGTGTCTATCAAATATTATTATTATTACTGTAGTGATATTATTATTTAACAACAATAGATCATATTTCATATCAAATATGGGTAACCAAAAAGATTCTATTTTATGTGACTTGCATTACCAAGCTTCATTAGATATTATCCGTTGTTGGTGCTACCACTATTGCTCCTATTACTAGTACAACGTTCACTGCCTTTTTTTATTCTTCATGATCTTTCACATTTCACAATCGTATCACCATCACCGTCCATTTCTCCTCTACGTAGCTCAATAGTCGGTGTCACTAACATTAAGTGTAATTGATTTCATTATCATTATCATCTTCACCATTGTAATACCCTAATTTTTACTACTAAAAATTTTGTTTTATAGCGGAAGCTTATAACCAAAATATTAGGGGTTACTACCGTAATTGATATAAGTTTAACTAACTATACCATCCTTACATCAACCATAAGGCAAAATCTATTAAAAGTAAACCATAGTAAATAGAAATGAGAGCAGTTTTATAAACATAAATATGACTTTGGAGATTAACTCCAAGTATCATATCAAAATACAAACGAAAGAGAGTATGGAGCTAAGAGTTCAAAAAGGTATACAAATAAAAACTGTCATCCAGATAACATGACTCTATGCTTGAAACCCTGATACAAACATCACCCTACCCCATACAAAACATTATAAGCAACAAAATCTTCCTGAAGGTTCTCATCAAGCTACACACAATCAATAAGGTCATTTTCTTATGGAAATGAGTAGCACCCATAAAAATGATAGTTAGTAAGATATATACTGAGTAAGGTGACAATAATGTCGAGTTACGGATACAGATAAATACATATATTCACAACAGAGAATAAGAACACATGTTAAGAAAATAAAATACCAAAAGGTAATTACTAATCTAGACATTTTTATTAGATATAATAATTTTCATTATTTTATTTATATTGAGTTTAGGGACCCCACTATTCTTAAACTGGTGGCATGGTCTGAAGCATATCTTAGGAACAACATACTTAATCTACTATTATTGTTTAGTGGAGTAAACCCAACACTTATTAAAGAAAAACACTCTTAAACCACTATTCTTAAAATGACAGAACAGTCTAAAGCGCCTTTTAGGGACAACATGTCTATGCCACTATTATTGTTAGGTGGAATAGATCCAACACCTTAGTCCCAAATCACGTGATATTCCAATTTAAATAATTAACATCTTATCCATTAGGTTACTTATCTCACATAACATTATCATTCACAATAAGTTTAGGGCCCACTATTCTTAATCCGATAGAATGGATTGATGCTCATTTGAAGAAAAGATGCTTTTGAGCTACTATTATTATCTAGTGGAATTGACCTATAAAACACCTCTCATGGAAAAATGCTCTTGAGTCACTATTTTTAAATTGGTGGAATAGTCTGAAATATCTCTTAGGAACAACACACATGAGCCATTATTATTGTTTAATGGAAGGGACCCATAAAACACCTTGGCTCGACTTATATAATCTTTCACTTTAAAATATTAATGTCTTATTTATGATTGATTTGATAATTAAAAAATACATTTAAAGCAAGTAAATTACATCACAAAGATCATAAGGGCATTCTCTAGGGTTAATATCCTTATATCCCTTAGAAACCCTAATTTCACATTTTAATCATAATTCCTTTCCTATTACTCTTTTATCCACCAAAATTAGTACATATTACTCTATTATTATTATTATTATTATTATTATTATTATACCCAAAATTCAAGACATAAATCAAAGGTATTACACATGTGATGATAACCCTATTTCAAAAGTTACTGATGTAAGAGCATCCCCTTTACCAAATCTAACACTAACAACTCTCCTCCCCAAATTAGAAGACCCAAAAATTCTTTTAAGTTGTTGGCCTACAAGTGTAGAATTATGGCCACTTTTTGAATCTTTTAATCCTCCCTTTTGTACTTGTGGCAACCTTATTATAGGTTGACTTTAGGTGTTAGAATTTTTTTTGGTTTAATCATGTAATAACATGTACTTGTAAGAATTTACTTGCACACAAACCAAATCATCCAAGTATGGGGCTGATAAGGGTGGTGCACCACCAACACATGGGTGGGGAAAACTAGGTAGAGTTTGGTTAGGATTGAACTAGGATAGTTACCTAAGGAGTAACTAGATAGTTTGGTTTCTAACAAGCCCATAAATCTAGTTGGGGATGGTTACCTTGTAACTAAATAATTTTAACACTATATAAGGGCAAGTAGGGGCTAAATGAAAGGGTCTTTGGTTAGCTTTATCCACCCCCTTGCTGAGTGAAAAATAATTCCATAGTTAGCGCATACCTTGGTTGAATTATGTAATACCCCAAAACCCTAATTTAGGAATTAAAAATAAAATAAGGATTAATAGGTGAGATTTAATTAAATATACAATTTTTAATAAAATAATGATATTATAATAAAAATAATTAAAGCCAAAAAGGAGAAAAATAATGTAGGGATCAAATTAATAAAGGATATAATAATTTATTAAACAAAAATAAATTTTAAGTAAATTATAATAATAATTTCTAAATTAACAAAAAATAATTTTTTATTTTTACAAATTTAATATTCCTATTTTTTTTTTTAAATCCCAAAGCAACTTAACCACCTCACTTTTCTTTTCTTTTTTCTTCTCCTTTTCTTCCTTTTCCTTTCCCTTTTCCTTCTTCCTTTTTTTTCTTTTCTCCCCCTCCCTTGCTTGCTTGGGCTCCGCCCATTGCAACCCAACCCTCTCCTTTCCTTCCTCGTGTGGCCCACTCCCTTTCTTTTTTTCCTCTTGCTGGACCCAAAGTCGTTCCCCCCTTATTTCCCTTTTTTTTCTCCCTTTCCTTTTTCCCTTCTTCCCCCTTTTACCCCTGCCTTTAATCTTCCCTCCTAATCAGCAAATGTGCATGGCTACTCCGCAGCCATGGCTCTCCCTCTCCCCTCACCTTTCTCTCGTCCTGACCTGTAGGGTGTGCAGCTGGCACTGCCCTACACCGGTCCCCGCCCCTTTGCATCCCCACCTAACCCTCCTACAACCCTGCCAAAAAACCTACCCCTACCCCCTGTCGTGCTAGCTGAGCTGGCCTGTACGCTGGTCGATAGCCAACCACCCATTCCCTTTGTCTTCTACCTTCATTTGTCCGTTTCCTCTAACCTTCTCCCCTATATATATACCCTCTTGCACCTCCAAATTCCTCTCTTTTTTATGCCATTCCAAAACTCCCCAATTCCCTTGCACCCTCACTTTAGACGTCGCCACCACCGCCATAGCACCACACCACCGTCGCCACACCCACCCTACATTTTCCCTACACCACCCTCCACAAAACAATACCTCCCCTACCCCTAATTCTCCCTTGTATTCTCTCCCCACTTGTTCAAAGTGGGCAGCTCGAGTTGCCCTTTTGCACTCCTCGCCACCCCTTGCGCCACCCTATGCCGCCACCACCTCCACCACCTCCCTTTCTACCTAAAAAATCTCCCCTACCTTCCCACACCACCAATTCCCCTTTTCTCTCCCTCATTTCTCCTCTTTTCCTCTCCCACAATCTCGGCCACCACTATTGCTGCAACGTGAGCCGCCGCCTTGAGGCACCACCACCACCACCCCCTCTAACCTAGAAACCCTATCACCCAAGAAAACCTAACTTCCCTCCCCTTTTCCAACCCCAAAATATCTCCTTTCTATCACCACCACCTCCACCACCCTTATGCCACCGTACACCGCTACTGCCGCCACCCTAGCCTGCCACTCCCTCTCTGGTTGTGCCCTTAACCCTTGTATTTATTTATTATTATTATTATTTTAAATAGTTTACCATTATTAACCTTATTATTATTAATATTATCACTAACATTTGGTTAGGAAAATAAAAGAAAAAGGAAAAATGAGTAGGAAAAAATTTAATACTTAGTGTTACATTTTTTATAGGTTGTGAACCAAACCCTTCCCGTAAGGAGGTATAGGATTTGTGGCACAAGCCTAGTGTTCTATTAGGTAATAACATGGTTAAGTCTTGGTGTTGCTATGATTTGTGTGCTTATGGGTTTAATGATATGTGTTGTGTATTTATAAGTGAGTGTGGTATATAAATGTGTGTAGTGCGGCTTGCTTTTATGGAGCTAAGGTAAGTTGTGTATGATTTATGATATATGTGATATGGGTGTTATGACTTGGTATTTATGACATGCTCTTATGTATGGTTGTTATGGTATGACATATATGCCAGGAGGCCTTAGGTGGTATTATGACGTTGTGTAGATCTAAAACAAATAAAGAGGGTAGAGTGAGTAAGAAGAAGTGGAAAAAATCCTAAGTACCTTATGAACTATGGGTGATAAAATAAAGGAAGAATAATAATACAATGAAGAGATGGAGTAAATCTTGCAAGGAAAGTGTAAGGCTTGCATGGGGTAGCTAGTCCTTGCATGGGGAAAAAGTTTATGTGGGAAAAGTTGGTTTAAGGTTTAAACATGGTGAGGAAAGAGTACTTTGGGTGATTGGAGTCTTTGGGGAAAGGATAATACATGGGTTGGTAGAGGTGTGCATGGGAGCTTAACTAGTTTTTGAAGAAAAAAAACACCTAAGTAGGGGAGTGGTGTGAGAGGGTTGCTAGTGATTGGTTGGAGTTAGGGTTGAGATTAGGAGGGTGTCTTATGAAGGGGGTGAGTTAAGTGGTAAAAAGGGTGGAGTGTGTGTGTGAAGGGATGGTGTAAAAGAAAAGATGAGTATTAGGGTTTCGGGGTGGCCAACTAGGGTTTCTTTATCACATGTGGAAGATGGGGAGTAGGGTTGTGATGTTTAAAGTGGGTTGAGTAGAGTGATGGTGTTGGAATTAGAGGGGAGTATGGGTCATGTAAGATAAAGAGAGGTTAGGGCCATATAGGCTAGATGAGGGTTTCTAAAGGGAAACCTTAGTAAGTGATGGTCAGTCTAGGTGGAGAAATAGGAAGTGGGCCTTTACTCACATGCACGGGGGCTTTGGATTCATGGTGAGTAGGGTGGAATGTGAAAAAGAGGTCTTGGAGTCTTGGGGAGTGTAGAGGTCCCAAGATATGGGATATAGATTATTCAAGGAGTTATGGGTAGAAGTGTAACACCCCAAAATTCACTATTTTTTTAAAATAGAAGCACTTAAAATTAAAACCCGTGAATTTTGTGGATGTTATCGCGTCATCTAATACCAGACCAGTTCACTTTGACTATTCCAATACCAAGTGCTAAGGCTAAAAAAGATTATTTTCAAACTTAAACCGAGAGTTTATAAAAAGAATTAAAAAGATCATAATATAGAAATCAGAGTACGCATAAAAGTTTATAATCAATAATAAGATAGAAATCAGAGTGTGAAATCAAAATTCCTCGGAGGGAATAATGTCTACAAACATTAGTATTCAATTCAAGAAAATCTAATATAGGAAATAAATATTATAAAGAAATAGAATGACTTAAGAGAGGATTCAGTCACATCACTCCGATCATCGAACCAAGCCCATAATCAACACTTAGCTTATCCTGATGCCTCATGGACATCAAAAGCATCAAAATATGCATTTCCCACTTGTAAAAAGTCAGAAGGGCCTACTACTCGTGGGAATGAGCAGCACCCATAAAAAGGGTGATTGGTACGCTACATACTGAGCAAGGTAACCGGTGCACTAAGGCCAACACATAAAATCACATAAACCATGCAGACAAATAAAAAGAGTATAAAGTCCAACATAATAACATAATGCATATGAACATTCAGGTGAAAATACAACATTCCACTTATAGTTCATATTAATTACTTAATTAATCTCTTATCGGAATTCTTTTCACACCATGCTCTTTATTAAGTCCACACGAGTACGGGAACCCCACTATTTTAGCCGGTATATCAGTCTCGAGGGCACTCTGGCGCCTGGCCACTATTCTAGCTGGTGGATCGGTCACTTAGGGTAACATACCCTAACCACTATTTGATATCGGTAGATCGGTCTGGCCCCTACTCGCATGGTATTCCACTATAATTATTAGTATCTTTTACGTGCCTTAGCAAACTGTAAGGTTTGGTTTATTGAGCTCAGGATCCCCCACTATTATAGCCAGTGTATTGGACATACCTAGGGTAACATGCCCTACCACTATTATATGCCGGTGGATCGGCCTCCAATATACCTCGGTACCTGGCCACTATTATGCCAGTGTATCGGTCTGGGCTCGGCTCAATACTCTTTCACTTTACATAATTAATGTTTTAAGTGTCTTATCCAGAAATTTTCACCCTAGACATGCATGACTCACTCTCCCTGCACCTATCCTCCAATGGACTCGTTCCATATCATCAGTCTCATGTACCTCCTAACTTGCCCCAACATCCTTTCCTCCATATCCTATCTCACATTAGAAGTTCAAATCTTAAGTATATGGGTTAAGGCCACTACTCTACACTTCCAAGTCCATTCCACATCTCACTCTAGGGTTTTATCCCAAAATCCTAATTTAAACCTATGTGGTCCATCCCACTCCACTTCACACGACCCAATTCATTTTTAACACTCCACACATCACAACCTTTAGATTCAACTCTCATCATTACGCCTTACTCCTCAAGCACACGTGTGGTCACAGAACCCTAGGTAACCACACCAAACCCTAACTAGCCACAACAAACCCTAACTTCCTCGTGTCCACATGTCACCCTTCTATTTCTCACATTCCACCTATTATTTTGCTATGACAATCTTACTCATCCTTACTTGATCATTTTCATCATTATCTCGTACTCCACTCACCCTCATTTATTTATCCTTTTTACCACCTCTTCAAATTAGGGTTTTTACCCCAAACCCTAGCTCAACCTCCTTTGTACCCTTATACTGTCCTACGTACTATTTTTCACCCAAAACTTCCAAACACTCAAATAACTCTTTTATTACCTTCCTTACATCCCAAGTCAACTTTTCATACGTAAACTTTACTCCCATGCAAACGCTAACCTTCCCATGCAAACCTTCGAACTTTCTTATGCAAACCCTAGACTCCTGTGCAAACTCTAGATTCCTCCATGCAAAACCTTAGATTCCTCCATATAAAACCCTAAATTCCTCCATGCAACCCTAGATTCCTCCATGCAAAACCCTAGATTCATCCTTATAAAACTCTACATTCCTCTATACAAAACCCTAAATTCTCCCATGCATGGTCATAGATTTTCCCATGCAAGATCATAGATTCTGCTATGCAAAACCCTAGATTCTTCCATGCACATCCATAGATTCTTCCCTGCGTACTTAGCTTCTCCCATAAGAAACCATATATTCAATTCTCCCATGCAACACCATATATAGATTAAATTCTCCCATACAAAACTATAGATTAGATTCTCCCATGTTACACCATAGATTAGATTCTCCAGTACAAAACCATAGATTAGATTCTTCCATATAACACCATAGATTATATTCTCCCATGTAACACCATAAATTAGATTCTCCCACACAAATCCATAGATTAGATTCTCCCATGTAACACCATAGATTAGATTCTCCCACAAAAAACCCTAAAATTTCCCATTTTATTCGTCCACTGATGGATCATTAAAATACTTAGATCAACTCACATCCCTTGGTCAACTTATTCTCCTTTTATCAACTTACTCCCCTTGGTCGACCTCTTTCCCTTTTGGTCAACTTATTTCCCCATTCTCCTTTTTCATCCTTTTTCTCCACATAATACCACATTAAATACCTCACATGTATGTCTTAAGGGTCACAAACTATAACATCACATACCACAATATATCATCACATATACATAATACACATGCAATATTATAACCCATGAACATACTTCAACTTCATGCCATACCACATACGAAATAATTATGATGATAAACGTAGGATGCATAACATACAAACCATATAATGCACATCAACACACATAAGGCCTTAGTTATACCCTTACCTAAAACGACACAGGTCTTGGAGCACGTTGTTATGCCTCCTTAGGGCTTTGACCGGTCTCACCTATATGAGGGAAAAGCTAAAGATTAGGTTCTCTCCTACCAAAAATACTATTATTTACTAACTTATTCTAAGACTAGGTTTTTGATAAAATAATAATAATAGTAACATTAACTAATTACAAATTTTGCTAAAGATATAAGAAATAATAGTAATATTGTAAAAGTTGATAATATAAGGTTGAAGACTTTATCCTAATAATAATAATAATAATAAATATACTAAAAATAATAACAATGATAATATTAATAATAGTAAAAATGGTAATAATAACAATAAAAATAATCATACTAAAAATAGTAATAATAATAATAATATGATTCAAAATAAATGGTGGAATAAGGGCTTCGACCCTTCACCAAAATAATGCTAATAATAACTTTAGAACATTATTAATAATAATAGTAATGAAATAATAATTGAAATTAAAAAATAATAATAATAATAGTAGTAGTAGTAGTAGTAGTAGTAGTAATAGTAATAATAAAATAACCTAAACCGAGAGTAATATAAAGTAGAGTTTCCACCCTACTCCAAAATAGTAAAAGTACCATTAGTAATAATAATAACAATAATACATATTACTTATAATAATAATAATAATAATAATATAAAAGTAGTACTATTCGAATTACATAAATAAAGTAGGGCTTCGACCCTCTAAGTAAATAATAATAATAATAATAATAATAATAATAATAATAAAACTCATAATAATACTAATAATATTAATAATACTAAAACTAATAATCTAAATAAGTCAAATAGGGTCTCGGCCCTAATAAGAAATAATAATAACAATATTGAACCTAATAATAATAATAATAATAATAATAATAATAATAATAATAATAATAATAATAATAATAATAATAATAATTGAATAATAGGTTAAAAATTGAAATAAGATAAAAGTAAGCTTGATTAAATAGAAAAGAAGGGTTGAGAGGGTTTAGGGTTCCACCTTAGGCTAGTGGAGATGGGTGGCACCGGTGTTGGTGCACGGCGGTGGCGGTGGTGGCCGGAAAAAGAGAAAGAAAGGAAAAAAGTTGAAGGCTGGGAATAAGAGAGGAAGAAGGAGGGGTGGAAGTAGGGGTGTTTGAGACTGTTTAGAGGGAGAGGAGTTGAATGAGGGTGGCGGCGCACAGTGGTGGCCGAAAATGAAAGAAGGAGAGAAAGAGAGGAGGAAGGGGAAGAAAGAGGAAAATAAAGGTAGGAGAAGGTAGAGGGTGGTCTGTAGAACAAATTGGGAGGTGTAGGGGCGGTGATTACGACGGAAGTGGTGGTGGACGGTGGTGGGAATGGTGGTAGGGATGGAGAATTAGTTGATTGAGAAGGAAACTTTGGACGGCCGGGGTGGCTCGTGCAGGAAAAATCGAGGGAGTGGTAAGGTACAGTTGGGTAGAGGATGATGCAGGGAAGGCTTAGGTGGGAGAAGTGGGCGATGGAGTTGGCGTCTGAAGTGGCGGCGGTGAAAAGGGATGCTTTTTCTGGGTTCCAAAACAAAACTCGATTCTAGGGCTGGTTTGGGGATATTTAGAGGTTAAGGGTGGGGGATAAGGTGGAAGGGAAGAAGGGAGGATAGGGCAGGGGTGAGGGCACCGGCCAGTAATGGTTGGCCGGCAAAAAATTCAAACGTGGCAGAAGTTGTGCGCAGGAAAGAGAGTGGAGATCATGTAAGAAGAGGGGAGAAGTGGTTGGGGAGAATTGGTCGACGAATCAGCGGGGAAGAGAGGGAAAAATGGCTGGTCAAATGGGCATGGCCAGGGCATGGCCAGCGGCGTGATTCTCGGAGGCACTAGGCGACGGAGTTGCAGGTGCGAACGAGGCTGGGGAAGAAGGAGAAAGGGGGGCTGGACTAAGAGTCCAGAAGAAAAGAAAGAAAGAAAGTGAGATGGGGAGAACCGGACCTGCCGAAAGAAAAAAAACGCCACAATCCTATGCTGCCGAAGGAGAAGGAAGGGAAAGGGGGAGGGTCTTGGGCCGTAGGCTGGCCCAAGTCGGGGAAAGGAGGGAGAAAAGAAAAGAAGAAGAAAGACAAAGGGAAGACAAATAAAGAAAGAAAAAGGAAAAAGGAAAACGGGAAAAAGAAAAATAGTAGGTTAGGTTAATTAAATTAATTAGGGGGTTAATTAAATTAATTAGGATATTTGAGATATTTAAAACTAATAATATTTAAATAAAATAATATTTAATTCCCTTTTTATGCTAATTTAGGATTTTTAAAAGATTTTTCATAAATTCCATTTTAATTAGCAAAACACTCTAATTTTCTCCAATTAAATTATTTATAACATTCCTATTAATTTGGCCCTATTTATTCCCTCTTATTTAAATAAAGTAATTTATTTAATTTATTTCCAAAATAAAATCCTTAATTAGCTAAAATACCCAAATTTCTTCCTAATTAAAATATTTATAAATTTCTTCTTGATCTCCCCTAATTAATTTTATTTTATTTTAATAAAAATAATTTATTTAGTTAATTCTTCCAATGAAACCTTATTTAACTATAATTCTTAAACTTAGGATTTTCGGGGCATTTCAGGAAGAGTGATAATGAGAAGTCCTTTGGGGCATGCATGTATGGTAGGGAATTACTTTTTGAATAAGATACGACTAAAACACTAACCATTTAAAGAAGAATACTATTGATCTGGGCCTAGACCAATCCATCAGTGAGAATATTAATAGTGGCCAGGTGCATTCTACCCTAGAGATCGATCCGCCAGTAAATAATAATGGCCAGGTGCGTTCTACCCCTAAAGTGTATTCCGATTCAATGACTATAATAGTAGGGGATCCGAATCTTGGTAAAATAAACCTTAAATGATAATAAGTCACGGGAAAGATACTAATCACTTAGAGTGGAACACCATATGAGTCGAGACCAGACCGATCCATTGGTGAGAATAGTGGCCAGGAGCATTTTGCCTTGGAGCTTGATCCATCGATATATATTAGTGGTCAGGAGTGTCCTGTCGTAGAGTGTATTCCAATCCACCAGCTATAATAGCAGGGTTCCCATACTCGCATGGATATCATTTGAGAGATGTGTGAAGATGGTATTAATGGCCTAAATTCTAATAATGGTGATTAATCGGAATGACTTACTACATGCATTATCTGCCTTTCTCGTGTTATGCCCTATCTTAGCCATATGCTTACCTTACTCAGTACGTAGTATATTGATCACCCCTTTCATGGATGATGCTCATTCCCACTAGTAGTGGTGTAATACCCCCAAAATTTACTATTAAAAATTTTTGTTTAATGAAAAGGTTTAGCATAAGCGAAATAACAAAATGTAAATTATGGGGATATTACCGACACACTTAGTACCATACCAGTTTACTTCTACAATCCTAGTACCAAGTGCTAAGGCTGAATGGGATTAACATCAAACATACGTCGATAATTAAAACGAGCATTCATAAAAGAAATGAACTGTTAAGCATACAGAAAATTAGAGTGCGGTAACCAAAAGAGGTACAACCCAAAAGTAAGGATTTAAAGTTATAAACAAGAATTAACATCGTACAACAGAATAAAACTAAATTATAACGATATAGGAAAACCGAAACAGAAGATAGAATCCAGCCATGTCACTCTCGACCCTTAGGCTAGGTCTAGGCTCAACTCTTAACCCCGTCTTCGATGCCTCAGAAGCAAAATTTTTCAGTAGTAAATTTTGGGGGTATTACAAGTGACCCCTCCTCTGTATGTGTAGGTAGAAGATAATGCTTATGATAACTTCGACACCTATGATGCCTTGGGCAGGATTGAGTAATGACCTATTGTGCCTGTTATGGGTTCTAAGAGGGCGTTCTCCAGACTTATTCTTATCTATTTTACCATCATTTTTATTTTCCTTGTAGTGGCGTGTTTGTATTTAATTTCTACTCTATATTAACTCTAATGTTTGCGTACTCTGGTTTCATTTATGAAATGTTGAACTTTTATGGTTTTATTTAATTATTCATGTTACTAATTTTAGTCCTTTAGCCTTGTGGTGAGTATGAAATTGGCCAGGGGTCAATATTGTATTGATCATGGTGGTAGCAACCCCCTCATTTTTAGTGTATGACTTTTTGTATAAATAAAAATTTTCAACTGTAAATTTTGGGGGTGTTACAAATTATCTCCTAAAATTCTTGTGTCTTTTATCATAAGTGTTTCATTACTTAAGTGGTATAGTCAATTGTATGAACTAAGGGTTAATTAGTTCATATATTCATCACTTCATCACTTCATCCCCCATATCCCATCTCCATTTTAGTGGTCATAGTCCCAACCACCATTAAAACCAAGTTTAACCCATTTTGTATCCACCATGCATCAAATTGGTATCAAAGCTTAGGTTGTCATAAATTGGGTTTTCATTTTCATTCTCACCCTAACCAACCCCTTCGAATTCATTCCCTACAAGAAGAATGTTTTTTTTTGCCCTCCTTAGCCTAGCCTTTCGAACCCATTTCTTGTAAGAAAATAAAATTTTCTTCTTCATAATCCAGCCCATTCGATCCCATCCCCTATAATAAAGATTTTTTTTCTTCAAAACCCATCCCTTCGAGCCCATTCCTTGCAAGAAAGAAATTATTCATTCCTCGGCCAATAGTCTTCAAACCCCTTTACACCAACATAAATAATTTTATCCATGTGGATGATCATCCTATGCCCAAGGGTTTAAATATCAATGAGGCACATAATGAATAATATATTGTGCCATTTAATCCTTATAACAATACATTTAAATAATAGACCACACATTGGTGGCTTTATAAGAAGACATGGGGCACATCCAAACCCTTTTACAACAACTTATCCTAAATCACAACCCTTAAACAAACCGTCCAAATCGACCCCCCTTGAAGTAGAAGAACCCCATGGTGTTAGCAACCTCTCAAGTGAAAATTAATCTTCAACAAGTGAGTCATATCATGAACCAAGAAGAAGGGGAAAATAAATAGGAAGAGACTTTGAGGATATCAAAAATGAAATTCTGAAGTTCAAAGGTTAACATAATCTGAAAGAATTCCAAGAATGGGAATTAAGGTGATATAGGCTTTTTAGGGCCAAAGGGTATAAGGATGACAAAAGCTTCAAAGTATCCACCTTGAAGCTAAAAGGGAACCACTCTCTTTGGTGGAAAAAACTTACCAACTAAAGAAGGAGGAAAAGGAAATCGAAGGTTAAGTTATGGCAAAAAAATGAACAAGCTTATGTGGGAAAGATTTGTGCCATCCTCATACGCTCAAGACATGTTCAACAAGTTATCCTCTAGAAGGTAAGGGCCTATGAGTGTAGAAGAGTATATTCAAGAGTTCGAAAAATTAATGCTAAGGCTTGTAATTAAAGAAAGTGAATAGCACACCAAGTCACGATTCATGGGAGGCCTTAGGCAAAACCTTGCTAGAAAAGTGGAGATGCAAAGGTATTACACCTTAGATGAGCTCTTCCACTTGGCTAATAGAGTCGAAAGGCATAAGAAGAAGAAGAGGACTACTTAGTTTAACATCAACATACCACGTGTGCTTCCTCCCAAAAACATGCCAACACCATCCAAGACACCCTCCACCTCTATTAAGTTTGACTTCAAAGGGAAAGGAATAGAAGGAGTAGGTGAGCCAACTAGAATAAGAAATGTGAGATGCTTCAAGTTCCAAGGAGTAGGGCATTACCAAATAAATGCCCTAACCAAAAGGTCATAACACTTGTGGAGATTAATGAAGCCATAATCGAGGAGGATGTTGAAGAAGGTGTGTAAGCCCATTAAGAAGAAGAAGAGGAAGAGGCACCACTCGATGTAGGAGAAGCTCTTATGGTGAGGCAGAGTTTGCATGCAAAAGAAAACCAACTCAATGATAGCCAAAGAGAGTGCATCTTTCAAACCAAATGCACCATTAGTGGCAAGGTTTTCTCCCTCATTATGGACAGTGGGAGTTGTGCAAATGTGGCCCCATCCACGTTGGTGGAAAAGTTAGGGTTTCCCACCACACCCCAAGGTAAACCATATAAGTTAAAATGGTTAAATAATGGTAGTATTGTGGAGGTAACCGAGTAGGTACCCGTGGCTTTTTCCATTAAAAAAACCTTTCATGACCAAGTGTTATTTGATGTAGTCCAATGAACACATGCCACTTGCTTTTAGGGTGCCCTTGGTAATATGATAGGCATGTGACTTATGATGGGAGGAAGAACACCTACACTTTGAAGTATGCCAAGAAGAATATCATCCTCACACCCTTGAAGTCACAATTAACCATGGATGGAGGCTCCTCTAAGAGTTAAAGTCTTTGCTCATAGATGAAAAATGTGTATCTAGGGCTTTGGATAAAGGAAAAATATTGTATTTATTGTTATTGGTAGGAAAAAAGGGGGGGAGCACCCATTGACCCTCAGGTTAAGGTTAGAAAAGTTTGGAGATGTGTTTCTAAACAATTTATCCCATGTACTACCCCCATATGAGGTATAGAGCACCAAATAGATCTTGTACCTGGTACTACCTATCGTTGTAATCCTAAAGAAGCCATGAAACTTCACAAACAAGTGGAAGAATTGCTAACCAAGGGATTTATTTGAGAATCCCTTAGTCTTTGTGTGGTATTGGCTTTGCTAATACCAAAAAAGGATAGATCTATGGGGATGTGCGTTGATAGTAGAGTTATCGCCAATATCACCATCAAGTATAGGTATCCAATTCCTAGACTTGATGATTTGCTTGATTGTTTTCATGGCACTTATCTCTTTTCTAAAATTAAACTCCGTAGTGGTTACTACCAAATTCGAATGAAAGAAGGCAATGAATGAAAAAAAAATTCAAAATGAAAAATGGATTGTATGAATGGTTAGTAATGCCCTTTGGGTTATCAAATACTCCTAGTGCTTTCATGAGAATTATGAATGAGGTACTTATGCTGTTCATTACCAAATTTGTTATAGTTTATTTTGATGACATACTTGTGTATAGTCCAAATGAAAAAGAACATGTAAAACATGTTGAGCTTGTATTCCTTGCCTTTAGAAGCAACAAGTTGTATGTTAATCTATAAAAATGCGAGTACTTTGTAACTAGGGGTACTTTTCTAGGATTTGTGGTTTTTAAAGATGGGATATCCATGGACGAGACCAAGGCCAAAGCCATCAAGACCTGGCCATCCCTAAGCAGTTTGACTCAAGTAAGATCCATCCATATACTTACTTCCTTCTATGAAGATTCATCACGAGGTTCAGTAGCCTCCTCACTCCCATCACCAAATTCATGAAGAAAGGAGAGTTCAAGTGGACAAGGGGTGCACATGAAGCTTTTGAAGGGATCAAAACCAAGATAGGAGAAGTACCCATCTTGGCATTACCCGACTTCCAAAAATCGTTTGAAGTGGAGTGTGATGCTAGTGGAGTAGGTATTGGGGCGGTACTCGTCTAATAAGGAGGTTCGTGGCCTATTTTAGTGAGAAGCTCAATGGGCCTTGCATGAATAATAACATGTATAATAAGGAGTTTTATGCACTTGTAAGGGGCTTAGATCACTAATCACACTATGTAAGGCCCTAACAATTTATATTACACACCACTCACAAATCACACAAGTACATTAATAGTCAGCCCAAACTCAACCCTAGGTATGCTAGATGGATGGAATTATTAAAATCCTTTTCATTTTTAGCTAAACATAAGAGTGCAAAGAATAATCTTATAACTGATGCCCTCTTTAGGAGATATTGTATGCTTTATTTATTGGAAGCGAGAGTCCTAGGATTTAGCTACATCAAGAAGCTCTACTACTAAGATGAAGACTTCAGGGCCTACTTCAAAGACCAAGATAAGATCAAGGGTTCATTCATGCTCCAAGATGGGTTCCTCTTAAAAAACAACAAGCTTTGTGTACCCAAGAGTCCCGTTCGAGAGCTACTCACCCGAGAGGTGCACGGAGGAGGGCTTGTAGGTCATTTTGGAATTAAAAAAATCATTGATGTACTACAAGAACATTTATTTTTTCCTAGAATGGTAGGGTATGTACAAGGTATAGTGGCGAGATGTGCCACTTACCAAAAGTCTAAAAGTCGCTTCCTTCAAGGATTATATACACCCCTCTCCATCCCCACCAACCATGGGATCATGTTAGCATGAACTTTATTGTGGCATTACCTCTAATACAAGGGCAACATGATGCTATAATGGTGGTGGTAGGTTATTTCTCTAAGATGACTCATTTTGTTGCTTATCATAAAACCGATGATGCCACTTATGTAGCCAATCTCCTTTTCAAGGAAATAGTTAAGCTACATAGTATACCCAAATCCATTATTTCGGATAGGGATGCCAAGTTCCTTAGCTATTTTTGGAGCTAATTGATACAAAAATTCTCTTTAGTACCATCTACCACCCACAAACTGATAGCCAAACTAAAGTAACAAACCGAGCCCTCACCATGGTCCTTCGAAGTTTGGTCCATAAATCCTTACGAGATCGGGATACTAAGCTTAGTTTTGCTGAATTTTCTTATAACCGGTCACCTACTTATGCCACCAGACATTCACCTTTCAAGGTTGTATATGGTTTCAACCCCACTTTCCCTATGGATCTCTTACCTCTCCCTATAGGTGAAGTGATTAGTTTCGAAGCTAAGGGTAGAGCCAAAAGCATGAAAAGACTCCATGAGAAAGTAAGGAGACAAATTGAAAAGGTGAATGAGCTAAATAAATCAAGAGCTAACAGAACATCATAAAGAACACTTACACAAACCCAAATATTTAGTTTGGCTTCACTTACGCAAAGAGCAATTTCCCACGGGAAGAAAGAACAAGTTTATGCCAAGAGACGGTGGCCTACATTGAGTATTGGAGAAGATAGGGGATAATGCCTATGAGCTCGAGCTACCAGAAGACATGGAAAATATCTCCAACACCTTAAATGTTGGAGATTTAGTTATGAAGAAGGAAATTGAGAGCATTTAT
Source organism: Tamarix austromongolica (assembly GCA_039764185.1). NCBI lineage: Eukaryota > Viridiplantae > Streptophyta > Magnoliopsida > Caryophyllales > Tamaricaceae > Tamarix > Tamarix austromongolica. The sequence continues at coordinate 77,774,272 of CM077814.1, read as the reverse complement.
TATGTATTATATATACACATACATGCACACAGAGAGGGGAAAAGGAGAAGGGTGTGATTGGGTCAAAATTTTCACTCCCAACCCACAATCGTAGGATCTTGGAGTTGATAAGTTGATGGGGGTAGGAAGTATCTTGGAAGGGGATGGGGATATTACAAGCATTATCTAAGGATAATGTTTCACATAGGAAGAAGGGAAAGAGAAAGGAAAAGGGGGGGGGGGTCGACCAATAGGAAAGAAAAGGGAAAGAAAAAGAAAAGGGAAAAGAGGAAAAAGGAAAAAGGGAGAGATATTAGGTTTAGCTTTTGAATTAGAATTAGGTCAATATAATTTAGGTTAGTGTATTAGAATAATCTAATTATTGATCAACTAGAATTACGCTAAGATTTGAGGTTAGAGAGTTAGGAAAATGTGGATATATTAATTTCCTAAGATTAGAATTAGGTTATGATGTTAATCACTCGGAATTAGGTTTAGCTAAAATTTGAGATATTACGACCATCCAAAAAACTAATGAAGCTTTGGTACTTTGTCCTTTTTCTTTTTCTTTTTCCGTAGTTGTTGCTTTAGGTGAACTAGTATGCTTTTTAGTTTCAAATTATCATTTTTTTCTAAATAAATAACTAGAGCAGTTTGCATGTGATTTTGGCTGCCTAACCATTCCAATTATTCAAACTTTTGACATTTTATCATACTCTTCTTAACTTTTTTTTCAAGAAATTACCATAATTATTACTTTTATTTTATTTTCTTGGGTATATTAATTATGTACAAAGTGCTAGAGTTAAGTGACTTTATTATTTTAGATGAGAGTGTACATATATTCTTTAAAGAAATATTATGTGATTATAATAAAATATTCAATCAATATTCTTTAAACATTGGTTGGTATTTGGTGGGGTTTTCTATCATATGGTTGGAGAAGATGAAGAATCAATTGATCTTTGGCTATTTGGGGAGTTTGAAATATTATATTATGAAATAAATATTGGCTGGTATTCCTATCATATATTCCATGCATATATGATATATTCTATTTGAGTGAAAAAAAGATTTCAATATGCATCTTAATATTATTTATTTATTTATTGGAGATACTTTCTAATCAATTATAATAAAAGATATATAGTTTCAAGCTTTTTCGAGAAATAACACATCATATATGTATACCAGATGATATATTAGTTCACTAAAATTTATCTATTTATTTAATTATGTAGCCATTCAAGCAAATAGTTGTTATTTATTTTAATTTTAGTAAGTTATTTAGTGATTCATTTACTATTGTTATATTTTTTTTATATTATTGTTATCATTGTCAATTTGTAGTTACGTATCATTTTATTTGTGTATCAACTGGTGTAAAATTTAAGAGTATCATTGTTGTTGTTATTTATACTTTTACACAACCAAAATTTAATACCCACATTTTTTGAAAGTGTGTTTTCATAAAAGTCATTTTGAAAATAAACCACCACTAATCCATAGGAACATAATCTAGTGGAGATATATAAGGCTTAACAATTTTGATCCAAACCATTACATTATTCATTTTATAAAATTTAGTACTTTAGCATGCCCCCATAGAGATTCATTTACAAATTGAGCTAGACCGATCTTTGAAAGGCCATGAAATTGGAAACATAAATGAGCTAGATATGGATTTTTTTTAGCTTACTATTTCTCCAGCAACACTAGCAAATAAGGCTATGCCGATGCATATTCCACATTACCCGACAATGTAGAGAAGCCCTCAATTCACACTAGTTTGTCATTTAATTTATGCCTCTTAGTGCAAATAAAGAGGCTCTCCAAGGAGGATAGAAGATTTGGTGGACCCATCTAATGAGATTTTATCATGCGTTTTATTTAGTCTAGTATGGGTAAGCAACTTGAAGCTAGGTTAACTAGCCATGGTGTTTTATTTGCCAAAGATCCAAAAAAAATGATATGTTGGATTGATTGTATTCAAATTGTAATCCAAGGAGAAAAAAGAAAAGAAAAAAAGGAAAAATGAGTCAGCTACTAATAAGTAACAACTCCATGAGATCACGTGGAAAAGTGCTATTTGCGATCAATATCTAGTATATGGAAGATGCAATTTGCAAAAAAAGTTGATTTTTGATACATTGATGCGAGTGATTATGTCAGTTAGTAGTTCTCTGTCATTCTCTATCTCATTTGTGAGCTAAGAATCAAAGTTACTAGTTCTTAAGAACACTTGGCATGTTTGGTGGTTCACTTATGATAGTGAAACAAAACCAAGCTACATGAGAGCTTGTTCTTACTCTGTTGCATGGTGGATATAAATTGGGTTAAGCTAGGATCAAAGGGTGGCTGGGCATTAAAACCACTGAAAAGTAAGGGTACAAGAGAGGGAGATAAGAAGAGAGAATATGAATTAAGTAACCCTTAACTCATATACTTGAATCTACCACATAAGCCTTGCAATACTTAAGGTAAAAGAGATAAGAATTTTGATAGAGAATCAACCAAAGCATGCACTAGCCTTGAAGGTAGTTTCTTGCACTCAAAAATGAGAGAAGAGATGGCAAATCAAAATTTTCCTCATTTTAGCTCATTCCCACACTTATAAGGGTGTGTGGAATTTTAGTTACAACTCAACTAGGCCTTGGACAAAAGATACAAACTAATTAGAAGGTAAACTAACTTATTTATCTAAGATAACTAACTATATTTATTTAATTCTAACAAGCTACAAGTCAACTATAGAACTTGGGAGCCCTCAATTGTGTGTCTCCTTCCCCCACCCCATACTTGATTTATAATTCCTGGGTAGTGTGCAAGTAATTAGCTAGTTAATCTAGCTATTACATCATTTAATTACTCAAAACATAAGCTAGAAGACATACCCTACATCATAGGTTGACATAAGTGCATTTAAGTGAGGGTAATTATCATCAAAATGTTGCTTTATTTTGCACAATTAAACCTAGTATCCGCCAACCCTTCTCCTTGGTTTTATGAACCATTCGATGGATGCTAAGTGGTTCCCACTGGCTGTTGAGTGCAGATCTCCTTGGTGGTTGTGGTGGTTGGCTGTTCTTCATGGTTTACATGTGGTTGGCCACATGCGGACTCACAAAAAGGAAGCCATGAAGTCAGATGTGGCTAAGGGTCATGTTGTATGGCCTACATGGCTTCTACACATGGGTCTGGTGGTAGATTATAGGATTAGTGTAATTCTTCCCAAAATAGAAGAGTTTTTTGTCCTTTAAATTTGAGATGATAAATGGCCAAAGTAGAGAGTTTGTGATGTTAATGATCCTACATCATACTACCATCCAAGTTTAAAACTTGAGGAAGATCTCATTTTATCAACCCTTTTAATGGGGTTAGGCCCGTAGTGGGTCAAAGATGACTCTTGGACGCAATAATAGCTACTTGGCAATGTCTACCTTTAGACCTATGTCTTTCTCTTTTCTATATCCCTCACACTTCTCTTTCCCCTAAACGTTTGGTGTTGAAACCTCAATATCCCTCATAACCCATGCCCTATCCATCAACCTTGTCCTTTAAAGAGAATCATTAGCCTTCTCTCTTCTCTTTCTCCTCCACCATATAAATGAGCAAGATTACTTGTTTTAAGCCCTCTAGTTCTCCCAAACTCTCCATGACATGATCCTGTACCATATTAAATAATTCTTCAAAATTGCTAAGGAACAGACTTCTATAAATAATGTTTTAATTATATCATCCACAGAAAAATAAAAGAGTAATGATGTTTTTACTTTTTCTATAATGACTTCCTTTTTAGAATAAAAATTAATCATAAAATGACTTCCTTTTTATACAACAACAACAACAACAACAATAATAATATACTCTAATTTATATCAAATAATTTGAAATGCCATTTATAAATATGAATGTAAGGGGGTGGGAGAGATGTCTTCTTTCTTTAGAGTAGTATATGATATACTCACAATTAGTTAGACCAAAATAAGTAAAACTCTTTATTATTTGGCTTACTCATTGAAAGGTAGCCATAGTCTCCAATTTAATAATCTTGTTAACAAGTTATTTTGTTTCTTTAATTTAACAAATAATAATAACTATCATTTTGTTGATTTTTTCAATTGAATGAAAGTATTATAGTGATGATTGGTTTGATATTAAGTCACCTAGAGTTGCTCCTTTTAGAAATGATGTGTTTCACATTAAAAGGAACAAATGTTTTAGAAGACTTTTTCTTATTTAAGAAGATAGTTCAAAAATTAATATGGAGTCCACCAATTTTGCACTTAGGAATGGTTAATTTGGAAATTTTAATTCTCTTTATGATAAAGAGATTTTTGAATCAAAGGCTTGATGGGGGGGTCAATGACTAAAGTGCATCATTGTCGCAAGATACCACCTTTAAATTTTTTGGTCAAGCATCTTTTTCTTCTTCATATATATAAAATAATTGGAGTGTGTATGACTCCATTCATTCGAAAAAGAGGAATAGTTTGTGTCTTAAGCATGATAAGTATTTGGTTTTTATTCATAACACTCAATTAATTACCATATTCTAGTAAGAAACTTTTTAGATCACGAACGACAAAAATCAATGATGTGGAACATCTATGGTGGCGACTTTTGTTATTTTGAAGATGTTGGATTGATTCCCTCAATGAACATGAGTTAGAGATTATGGTTTTTGATTAGACAAGTTTTGATGGAATGAAGTGAGAGTAGCTGATAACACCAATGAAGTAAAACAAAATCAATGAACATTATATCTATGCATTTTAAACTTATGGCTGTTAATAACTTAGTATAAAATTGAGACTTATATTTTGATAATGTAAGCTTTGAATATCTGCTTATACCTATTGTATTTTGGTTATTGAAACATTGAATTTAACTTAGTTATATTTAATGTTTTATCTTTCCTAATTTTTGAGATATCATATTTCCACAAATGTGGAGTGATGTTCCATAAGAAACATATGTTCTTGTGTAATTTATGATACTTTGACTCTACAAGACGTGTGACTTAAGTTACTCGACCCTATTAGGTATTATATGAAAATTGGACCATGATTTATATGGTGTTGTACCAAAACGCAAACACGAAAATAGAGGTAGGATGAAGTGTGAAAATATTAATTTTTTAAATATTAGAAAATAGAGATGAAAAAAAGGTAAAAAATTAATTATAGACACATTATATATGGTTTAAAAAATAAATTCAATCTAATAATTTTAAGAGAAATAAATAAATAAAATTTAAAATACTATCTAACTTAATTATTGTAAACTATTAAAAAAAATAAAAAAAAAACTGACAAAAATTAAAATTAGTCGGACGTTTTCCGCATCGGGACATTTCTGGGACGTGCCGTTTCGGTACTTCAGAGCTTCCCACGCTGACTCAGCCGAATCCTTCTGGCTGAATAAAAAAATAAATTAAAAGCATTTTGCACGGACGGGCTAATGCTCGTTAAAAAAAAAAAAATGGGGATTTATAATACTCCAGTGCTTCCAGTATCACGTTGTGCTGCTGGTGCTGCCGCTATCGTTCCCGCTGCTAGTACAACCGCTAGTACAACCGTTCAATGCTTTTTTAACCTTTATGATCTTTCGCATTTCACAATCTCATCGCCAGCACCTTCCGTTTGTTCTCTGCGTAGCTCAATAGTCCGTGTCACTAACTTCAAGTGCAATCGAATTTCATTATTATTATCATTATCATCGTCATCATCCAGCGTGCTTCTGAAGTTTGGTTCTTCGCCCTTTTTTCGCAGCTGTTGCTTTAGGTGAACTCGCATGCCTTTTAGTTTCAGATTATCGTTTGATGTTTCTTAATAAATGATTAGAACAATTTGCATTTGCCTTTGGCTGCCTGATAATTCCAATTATTCAATCTTTTGAAAATTTATCAGTCTTCTTAATTTATTTGAGAAATTGTCCTAATTTTTATTATTTTGGGGTTGTTGATAATGTAAGAAGTGTTAAAGGTAAATGACCTTCTTGTTTGGGATGATTGCGTGTGAGTTCATTGTTTAATCTGATTCTAAATAAATTTTGTGATTATGATGACTTATTCAATCAATATTCTTTAAATACTGGTTGGTATTCGGTGGGATTTTGTATTATGGTGGAAATGAATAACCGATTGGTCTTTGCTGGTTTTGAGATTCTGAAATATGATAGGTAAATAAACACAAATCTAAGAAAAACGGCACTTGTTAAACCTGCTATTCTACACTCAAAAAAGATTATTATCTTGAAGCACCGCTGCCAGTAGGAAACTTTAAGGTTTGACTTTTTTTGGTAACTTGAAGGGTTTTTAATATTCGAACACACTTCTGAAATATCTCTTGGGTTGACTTTGTACTTGATGTCGCAATTTTTAAGCCTTCCCTTTACTGCTCAACATATCGTTCTTGATGTTGTAGAAATGATTTTCTGATCTCCTGTGGTGGAGTTAAAAGTTCAGTGTTTTTTAATGAAAATATTCTAGTGTGATTTATGAGATGATATATGCTTAATCCATTCTGCTCATAATTGGAATTTGCGTAAGGGATTGTGTCAGAGTTCGACTCAAATAATTCACCTTTAAGTGTATCCATGTGAATATAATGGATGATGGTAAATTTTTCAATTTTGCGTGTATCTGTGCCCTGCTAACTACTTTTTCAGTGTGTGTGTGTGGGTGGTTTGTGAGAAATTCATTATTGAAGTTGTGCTTGGATATTCCTTTCCATGTTTTTCCTTTTAATTGATAGAATATTGTTCGATTCGTATTAAAAAAATAGCAGAGAATGATGATTCATAATGTGGGTATGATTTGCAGAACTAGCAGAAATATCGAAGAAAGGCTTGCTTGTAAAATGAATCAAGTTGATGGGAATTTCGTAAGCAGCGATCTTGAATCAGGGAATATGATTTTTGAGCCTATACTGGAGGAAGGTGTCTTTCGTTTTGACTGTACATCCAATGATAGGATTGCAGCATTTCCTAGTCTCTCTTTTGTCAATCCCAAAGCTAGGGACACACCCATCAAGAGTCACAAAGTTCCTTCATACATTCCTACATTTGAGCGTGTTCTAGGGCAGCAGGTTTATCAACTACAGGTTGGTTCTTCTGCAAGCGTTTTCTCATAACATCACTTGTTTCTGCCATCGTACATTTCATGCTCTTTTTTTCTCATATCATCGCAATTTTTTGTGGTCATACATTTTCCCTATTTGAGTTTTAGAGCATAGAGGGACTGCCAATTTGTTAGAGATATGATTAAATGATTTCTCCAGAGGAAAAGAAGGTTCGTTGTCTGAAGAGAAACATGTTTGCTAAATATATTGTTCCAATCTATTCTCAAGATCCTGTTGCAGCCCTGGGGTTCTCAGTCTGTAATGGAACCTTGTTGCTTTTCCTTTTTTTCTTTCTTATTTTTCCTGAAATCTTTCTCTTTCTGTGATGCGGAAGGTTTTTTTACTTTTTTTATTTTTTAGGTGGATCTATTTTACTTATTTTATCTTCTTTCAGCTGCCTTTCGGCACATCATTCTATGGAACTGGAGAAGTCAGTGGACAGCTTGAGAGAACAGGAAAGAGAGTAAGGCAACTTTCATCATCTGGTTTAATCACTGCACTCTATAACCCTTCACATGCGTGGCTCCAACTCTTGAGGTTTCTGTAGGTATTTACATGGAACTCTGATGCCTGGGGTTATGGGCCTGGGACTACATCCTTGTATCAATCGCATCCTTGGGTACTTGCTGTCCTTCCAAACGGAGAGGCCTTAGGGGTGCTTGTTGATACAACAAGACGGTGTGAGGTAAGTTTGTTTTTATATCTTTCTGATTTATTATAGTCTATTTTTGAATGTATTAATCTCATGAATTCTAACAGGCTGATATTTTCCTTCTAAAGTTATAAAGCTATCAATTTCCCTTTGCTTTAGTCAGACATGCTTTTAGCTCACTGAGTAAACAAACAAACAAACAAAAAAGAATCTTGAACTCTTCGTAAATAGATGTATTGTATTAAGCTGTTTTTTCTATTTTGAACAGATAGATCTGCGGAAGCAGTCAACAATGAAGTTTGTTACTCCGTCATCTTGTCCTATCATTACATTTGGTCCATTTGGTTCTCCAACAGATGTTCTGGTTTCGTTATCTCACGCTGTTGGTAATTGCTTTATAACATGTGCATGCTCCTAGTATCCATCTCTGATTGATTCAACTGTTATACTTTCGGTAATTCTTGTGATGCACTGTCAGCTAGATTATTGTTAAGACCCTGCAACTTCAAGTGGATTCATAGTAGAGTAATTTCAATTGTTGAGAGAAATAATAGAGAGCGAGTGTATAAATGGTGAAAGCAGTAGAGACAAAACAACCAGGTATTTGAGGTCCTGGCTCCTCCCCACCACTGTCTAATTCCCACCTGTCTATTCTCTTTCTACCCGTTTAACATAGCGTACGTCTTACTCCCTAACAGAATTAGCTGACTCCCACTATACCATAATAGAAAAAAGAATGACTCGAAACAGTGCCAACTGACTCCTACTAACTTTCTACTGGACTCAACCTAATTGGACTCAACCCTGCTTAATCGTAGCAGCCCAAACCCATCCAGTACAGCATGCCATTAGCCTTGCCTTACCCTTTTCCCTTCCTCACATAAGTGTATCGGACAATGGGCCTATCATTAACCTCCCTCTTGGTCTTTCACCTTGTCCTCAAGGTGGAACTCTGGAAGTTGGTCATTGATTAGCTCAAATTCCTCCCAAGAAGCTTCAAAATTGGGTAGTGCCTTCCATTTGATTGGGACATCCAATACACTTGCAGAGTTATACCTGAGATTCAGCAAGGCCTTTGGTTCCACCTTCCATTTCAAATCCGCTGTCACTACCGGAGTGAGTGGTTGTCCCTGCTGACTTGCTCCCACAGCTGGCTTGAGCATGGAGACTTGGAATACTGGGTGTATAGCCATTGAATCAGGGAGTTGTAGGCGGTATGCCACTGATCCTATTCAGTCCACAACCTAATACAGCCCAAAAAACCGCGGGGACAATTTTCTTTCAAACGCCAAGCCAAAGACTTGTGACGATAGGACTTGAGCTTCACATATACCCAACTACCCACTTCCCATTTGACTTCCTTTCTCCTTCTATCAGCTTGTGATTTGATTCCGCCCTGGGCATGTATAAGATGTTGTTTTAATTCGTGTAATACAGCATCTCGGAGCTGTAAATCTAGATCCAGCGCTGTCAAGGGTGTACCATTCTGAGTACAGTGCAATAGTGGCAGCGGAGATCTTCCATAAACTGCAGTAAAAGGAGTCGTATGGGAGGCAGAATAGTAAGAGGTATTAAACCAATGCTTTGCCCATGGAACTCATTGTTTAGGTTTGTCACAAATGAAACCACGGAGATAAGTCCCAAGGCTTCGGTTGACCACCTCCGTTTGGTTGTCCATTTAGGGGTGGTATGCAGAACTGAACTTGAGGACAGTACCCCGAAGTTCGAAAAGTTCCTTCCAGAAATTGCTCACAAATAATTTGTCACGATCGACAATGGTGTTGGGTATTCCATGCAAGCACACAATTTCCTTCACAAAATAGCCACAACCACCTTAGCCGTGAATGGATGTTTCAAGGGAATAAAATGGGCATATTTCATCAAGCAATCCACCACCACTAACACACAATTATACCTCTTCGACACCGGTAACCCTTTAATGAAATCTAGGGAAATGTCCTCCCAAACATGTAGAGGTATTGGTAAGGGTTGCAACAACCCAACTGGGCATAAGGTAGAATGCTTATTTTGCTGGCAGGTCACACACTCGGTCACATATTTCTGAACATGCCTCTTCGTATCCACCCAATTGACCCCCCTCGCTAAGTGTTGATATGTCTGTAGCACTCCGGAATGGGCCCCTACTGCCCCTCCATGGCACTCAGCCAAGAACTGTGACTTCAAAGTAGATTGGGAAGGTATCACTAGGCATTTCGGTAAAACAGATCCGGATTAGCATCTATTTCAGATTGAAGGGTGCTCTAGGTTGTTAACCAAGCAACTGTGAGGATGGACAAAGTTGCTGCTTCTCCCAACCTGGACAGCACATCAACTGCTGGGTTCTCACTCCCCGGCCTATACTCGATGGAAAAGTTATAGCTCCACAACTTAGTGACCCATTCTTTATGTTCTTCAAGAAGAATATGCTGTTCTAGCAAGTATTCCAAACTTTTTTTTTATCAACTCTTACAGTGAACTGCTGCCCCAACAAGTAGTGATGCCAGCATTGGACTGCTAGCACCATTGCCATTAGCTTCCATTCATACACAGAATTGAGACTTGCATATTGGCCTAAGGCTAGGCTGAAAGGAAAAAAAGAAGCAATTGGTTGTTGATTTTGTATCAGCACCGCGCCAATCCCACTACCTGATGCATTGTTTTCAATCACAAAAGGAACTTTGAAATCTGGTAAGGCCAACACAAGAACTGTAATCATTATGTGCTTGAGCTGATTAAAGGCATTCTAGGCCGCCTCATTCCAACCAAAACAATCTTTCTTTAATTGTGCTGTTAATGGGGCAGCTATCTGACCATAGTGCTATACAAATTTTCAGTAATACCCTGTTAGACCTAAAAAGTAAAAACCTCCTCAACTCTTTCAGGTTCTTAGGTACCGGCCACTCCTCCATGCATCTTAATTTTTTTGGGTCTGCAGCCACCCCAGCAGCTGACACAATGTGCCTTAGATACTCCAATTCTGGCTACCCAAACAAGCATTTTTTTCCATTCACATATAAGGAATGAGCTTGTGCCACCTGAAACACTTGACTAAGGTGTTTTGCATGCTCTTCCATGGATGGGCTATATACTAAAATATCGTCAAAGAATACTAACATAAACTTACGCATATATGGTTTGAATACCTCGTTCATGAGTGCCTGAAAAGTGGTTAGAGTGTTTGTTAACCCAAACGGCATCACCAAGAACTCGTAGTACCCCTTATGTGTACGAAAAGTAGTCTTGGGTACATCCTCCTGATAGACTTTGATTTGGTGGTATCCTGATCATGAATCCAAAGTTGAAAATGCCGAGCAGCTCATATATTACTGAAATAAGAAATTTCAGGCACGGTGACCTTATTAACAGCCTTGTAATCCAGACAAAATCTCCAACTACCATCCGTTTTTGTACTAGCAAAACTGCACTAGAAAAAGGGCTTTGACTTGGTTGAATCACCCCTGCAGCTAGCATATCTCTTACTAGTCTTTCTATCTTCTCCTTGTGAATTTGGGGATATCTATAGGGTCGCATATTGACTACCATAGCTCCAGGTTGCAAAGTCATTCTGCAGTCCAAGAATCGTTGATGTGGTAGCTCCATGGATGATTGGAATAAACCAGCAAATCGCTAGATTACCTCTTAGACCTCTACGAGTGTCTCCCTCTACCCTACAGAGTTCTGGTTTCCAGCCTGTAGCTCATTTAACCAGCGACCCTCGAGCAGTATGCTTTGACTCCTTGAGCAAGGATGCACACCATTGACTTCAAGGAAACATGCTCACGACAGAATTCCGATTCTCCCCTCAAGGTCACCGGGGTCCTCCCTAACATAAATTTCATAGGCATCATGCTCCAATTTTCCTGCATAAGCCCAATCTTTTCCAACCACTGCATTTCCCAATATCAAATCTAAAATTCCTAATTTTAAAGGCAAGAAGTCCTCCATAATTTCGAGCTACTGTAAGCTAAGTCGTAGTCCTTTGCAAATATCCTTGGTTTGTACTACATTGCCCGTGCCCATAAGAACTCCATAGGCTCCCGTATGTGTTACCAGAAGTTCGATCTTGGTAACCAAATCTGTGGCCACAAAATTGTGGGTTGCCTTACAATCGACTAGCACCACCACCGATTCCCCCTTTACCCTGCTTTTCAGTTTCATAGTCCGCGGAGATGTAAAACCCACCACCGAGTTCATTGCTAGCTCCACCGACCCCTTCACCTGCTCGGCTTCCTCTGTTAGGTCCACCCTGACCTCATCTGTTCCTTCCTCTGCCCCTTGTGACTCTTCTAGAAAAAAACCTGCAGCATTTGGTTCTTACATAAATGGGTCGGTGAGAATTTTTCATTGCACCTATAGTAGAGCCCTCTCTCTCGCCGACGTTAGAGCTCAGAGACGGTTAGCCGTCGGTGCCCTGGTGGTCTCCACCCTCATAGCGTCTCTTATGGGTTAGAACTTGGTGGCATCATGAACAGTATTTGAAAAAGCACGCCTAAGGCGATAGGGGAAGAGGCTTTTTTTGTGCTAGGCGAGGCGATGTGAGTGAGGCGTATGTAAGGCGGTTGAGGCACGCCGCACGCCTAAGGCGTAGAAGCTCATAGGCGTAGAGATGTGCACTTTTGAGCAAAATATCCTTTCAATAGGAAAAATCACACAAGGAGCCAAAGACTTAGGGGAGAGGAGTAAACATTTTTTGGAAAAAAGGAAGCCTATTTATAGTTTTGATTGGAGAGAGCAATAGTTGTTTCAGAAATATCAAGTAGAGACTTAGGGGAGAGGAGTAGACATGCACATGCCTTTCAGTAGAAAAAAAATCATACAGATAGTTAGGGACTTAGGAGAGAGAAGTAGACATGCACATGCTTTTTAGTAGAAAAAAAAATCATGCAGGGAGCCAAGAACTTAGGGGAGAGGAGTAGACATTTTTTAGAAAAGGGTAAGCCTATTATAGTTTTGATTGGGGAGAGCAATAGCTGTTTTGGAAAATATGCACATTCTGCAATCAACAAGACTGCAAGCCTAAAAGCAGAGTCAAGGTCATCAGGTAAATATAAAAAAGAGAGTAAAATTCATTGTTAAACACATAGGTAGTATTAAACTCATATAAAAAAAGAAACAGAGTCAGATAAAGAGACACACCGTAGAGAGCTAAGAACCAGAGACAGCAAAAAGAAGTGGCCCATAGTCCACACTATCTGCTAGTATTGGCAGTATTAAACTCATTGGTTGTTATTTTTCTAATTATTTTCTTGTTATGGCATACTTTTTTTCTAAAAACTTAGCCATTTAATCATTTTTTTAGCTTTGAGTAATTTTGGTGCCTCACATTGCCTAGGTGCACACCTTCGCCTTGCGCCTAACGCCTAGGTTCCAGGACCCTTATCGCCTAGGTGCGCCTCAGGCCTTTTCAAACACTGGTCACAAAGTATTTGGGCACCAGGTTGCTCACGGTTGTCTTAACCGTGGCTAAAGTAGTTGAAGAGTGGCTAGAACTTTTGCTACTTGTCTGATATGTTAAATTAGATCTGTACTTGGATCTATTTGACCCAACTCGGCCCATTTGGAGTATCCGATGCTTATCCTCCACCATTTGGGCTGCTTCTCTTATTTCCCTCAGCCCACCAGGCCTCATCTTTTACACCTCTGCTCGTACTGTTGGTTTCAAGCTATTCAAGAAGGTGCTCTCCAAAACCTCCTCCGATTACCTCCCTTGTAGTGGCACTGCTAATAGTGTGAATTCCTCCAATTCTTCCACTATTCTGGTTTGTTTGATTGACATAATTTTTGCACAGAGGGACCCTTCATACTTCAGCCAAAATTGAGATAGCAGAGCTAACTCAAATTCACGCTAGTTAGGGAAGGAATTTCTATCGTCTACATATTGGAACTAGGCAAGAGCCTTGCCTTCCATAGCAATGGCCACTATCTCCATTTTCTCTCGCTCAACCATTGGATTTAGGAGGAAGTACCTTTCTGCTTGAAATATCCAGCCATCCAGATCACTTCCGCTAAATATTTATAACTCTAGTTGTTGCCCCACCCAATTCTCTAGTGTGCGATCATCACTTCCCTCCGTTAACAGGTGAGTCTCTCTAGTTGGAGCTTCCTGTTCCATCCCTCTTGTGGCCGGGCTTCCTTTCTCCTTCCCCACAAGTTGGTCCAACCTTCCTAGTATTTCATTGATCGCATTCTCCATGGTTCCTAGCTTCCCTTCTACCGGTGGTAAGTGCCTAGTGTCCTCTCTCACCTCGTTTAACTCCTTTTGCCATTCCTCTTGGATTACAACCAATCTTTCCTCTAAGTCCTTGGTCCTCTTTGGTGCCGTAGCCCCTTGATTGAAGGCTTTGATACCAAAATGTTAAGACCCTGCAACTTCAAGTGGATTCACAGTAGAGTAATTTCAATTGTTGAGAGAAAATAGAGAGTGAGTGTATTAATGGTGAAAGCAGTAGAGATGAAATGACTAGGTATTCGAGTTCTTGGCCCCTCCCCTCTACTGTCTAATTCCCACCGGCCTATTCTCTCTCTACCCTTCCCCTTTTAACATAGCATACGTCCGACTCCCTAACAGAATTAGCTAACGCCCACTATACCATAATAGAAAAGAGGATGCCTCAAAACAGTACCAACTGGCTCCAACTTACTACCGGACTCAACCTAGCTCAATCGTAGCTGCCCAAACCCATCCACTACAGCATGCCGTAAGCCTCACCTCACTTTTTTCCCTTCCTCACATAAGTGTATCGGACAATGGGCCTATCAATTATCAACCTAGGATAATGAAAGGGAGGGAAACTGATAGTGAAACTATTGTGCTTTTGCATTTGTTATAGCGTCTTTAATACATTATGCTAATAGCACGAATGCCCAAACCTTTGTTAATAGGACAACTGATGGGCAAGCCTAACTTACATCTCACCTTATAGTTGAAGATATTAATGTGTTCCTGTTGCCAATGGAGTTAATGAGCCATATTAAAAGAAGTAAATGACTTGCATTTTCTGCAGCATTTATACATGTTCAGCCATTATGGACCTTAAGAGGAAAATCGGTGAAGCCACACGAGGACAAATTTCACTAGAAACAAATATTTGTAGTGACATGTGAATTGGTTAGAACCACAACAGTGCTCCATGCTATAACTGTTATTATCATCACGGGGAGAAAACGCAAACTCCAATGGTGTTTACTGTATATTATTCTTCGCTTTAACTGTTCATATAATTATCATGTGGCTTCACTGTGGTTACATTTATGTGCTGGAAGCAATATTATAATGTCGCCTTGTGAAGTGGATTTCCTTTCATCCTCTTTTTCTTTGTATTCAAATTAATTTATTTTTGCTGGCATTGCTGCCATTGTGTTTCTAAGGAAGGGAGACAAAAATAAAATAAAATAAAATAAAACAGTTTCTTGTTTCTGAAACCATGCCAACTTTTTAACGGTTACATAGTCTTCAAAGATAGTATCTAAACTTGGATACCAACACAGGACAGATTTAGAATGTTGACTTTACAGGTCACATGGGAGCCCCCCTCCTTTTTTTCCTTTCTTTCTTTGGAGGGGGTGGTCTGCATGTTTATCTTATTTCAAGCGGGCAACAGATTGGAGCTTTGATAGTGTAAAAGTTGTTGTAGAGCACATTTAAAGTATATGAACAAATATTAATAGGTACTTTCCCCCCTCCTATTCCGGGGATGAGAAAACAGCACATTTTGCTAGTCTGTTTTCATGGGTCTGTTGAATCTGAAACCCTTATGTTAAACAAATTATTATAACAACCATGTATAGAAGCCCTTCATCCATGATCTTTCTCTTTCTCCAATGCACTGTCATCCATGAGGCCGATAACATACACAGCTATGTCTAGAAATATTATAACCAGGAGCCCTTGGCTTTCTCTGCTTGTGAATCGTAATGCAAAACTAACTCCACTAGTTTACACAGATCTAAAATTTTGGGATTTGTATCAGTAATACCAGTTTCATATTCTGAGATATAAAGGAATGCATCTTTGTAATTGTGATTCTCTCTTATTCAATTAATGAAATTGTCTCTTTGGACATAAATCTATGTCTTGCTCTCTTGCTTTTGATTATCATTTTCAATAGTTTGCCCCAAGAAGCTTTATGGCACCTTATCTGCCTCTGAAATGGAGCGAATAAGTGCCAATTCCATGTACATTTAACATTCCTTGGCGCTCATAATCTGCAAAGCAGTTGGTCACCCTCTTACTATTTTGTAGTTTTGAATATAAGATATATTGCCTTGCTATTGGGATAGTGTCTGGCCACATTAATACTGTAGAAATATCATTGGAGAATGAGTGACCTCATTTGCTCAGCTAAAAAATTTGTTGGCTGTGTGTAGTTTGTGCATTCTGTTGGTTCTTTGTCCCTTGTTTCCCGTAACTACTGCATCTTTTCTTCACATTGTCCTTGACCTTTTACGCTTCTTAACTAGGTACGGTGTTTATGCCTCCAAAGTGGTCACTAGGATATCATCAATGCCGCTGGAGCTACATGTCTGATAAAAGAGTTCTTGAGGTTGGTGATTCATTTTTCATTGGCATCAAATTGTGTTGTATTAAGCTTCTTTTTTCTGTTTGAATAAAGTGATTTTGAAGGAGAACGCTCTTGGTCCAAATTAGAGGACAAGGAAATCACAACAAAGTGCTCTTTTTTTGGGTTTGGGGTGGAGGGGGGTGGGATCTAGGGTAATAGAAGAGTAGATGTGCTGCTACTATGCAACAAATGGAGGTTCTTTCCTTTGGAGGAGGAAAATAAAATTTCATGGGTTGGAAGCAAAGCACAATCCTGATTCCAAGTTATGATACCATAAAATTTCTATTTGGAATACCAGAGTTTCTCTCTAACTACACAATCCTAATTACTTTAAAGTAATGCATCTCTTAATGGAAACTGTCTTTATGGGTTCTCCATTATTTAGGACTCCTGAATTTCTTAAATTTTTTTATCCGACAACTCTTATAATATTTTTGATCAGAAGCAAAGAGAAAGGACGAAAAGGAATTTCTACTTCAAAAAATGTGTGTCTACTATCCCGTTGGTAAAGATGTGTAGTGTTTTCTTCAAAGTGCATGAGTGTTTGATCCTTGCTGGCAGCATTTGCTTATTTTCTAAATGTACTAATTGATTGAGTAATTAAGTAAATATGTTTTTTTAATATAGACCAGTATCGAGCTTTCTAGGGACATTCAAACTCGTAATATTTTTATGAACATGGGCTGGTTTATGAAGGTCCGATAGTCCTGAATGGCATGCCTATGTAGGCTTGGCCAGACTTGTCATAAACATGAGCTAGCTGATGTGATCCCCAGACCCTGACACCATGGATGAATGGAAATGGCAACTTGCCACCGTTTTGCACCTTTGGGACATCCCTGGGATGGGAACGAGCTTGGAAACGTCAAAATTTGGTGGAAACGACTTCAACCTCCACTGCACTACTGTCATCAAATTCTTCCAGTCTCAACAGAGATCTCTAACAATGCTCATGGAGAGGGAGAGATGGAGAGTGAGAGATCAACGAATGTTTGTCTTCATTGAGTACTCTTCAACTGTTGGCTTCTTCAATCTGCTACTGCAGAGCCATGAATTGGAGAAATAGATGAAAGGGAGAGAAACTCTGCGAACCAACTAGTGAAATGTTGGGGAAGAAAGTGACAACATACTTGTGTTTTTTTTTTTTTTTTTTGGGTTGAAGGTTATGAGCCATCTTTTGGGCCATAGTATTTATTTATCTTTTGGATCATAATATTTATTTATGTCCAAGTAGTGAATGTGTGTATACACGCATGTACCCGTTTCCTAAATTTTTTGGGATTGCCTTTTTTACATTTCTCCTGGTCCTCATTTCCTCATCCTAGTCCCTGTTTCTGTGCAACACTTCCTGCCACTGCCAGTGATTAGACTTATATTGCGTAGTTTTAGTTGTACTGTGTCTCCAAAAGCCTTGCATTAAGTGTTTGATAACCATCAATTTGACATGTAAGAATTCATATGGAGCAAGGGAAACCTTGTTCCTAAAAGCACATTAAATATCCTGCACTACGTAGTCCAAGCAAGTGATGTGCATTAGTCTTTCAACTCTATAAGTACAACCCATAAGTTAGTAGCCAAAATCTCTTTAGGCATCCGTTTTGGCAATAAGTCATTATTATTTCCCAACTCAAGCATTAAAGACTAGGCATACCTTCTAATTAGACGACACGTTCCAAATAACATTGTACGCATGTGATGAAAATGATTTGTGGGAGAAAGCCCCATTGTTGTGAGTAGTAGACATTTATGTCTTGTTCGGTACGAGGGAGGTAGGACGAAGAAGTAGACAAGAAGTATGAATTTTAATACTATCTGGTAATGTCAAGAGTAAAAAACAAGTTGAACTTCCTTTTGAATCTCCTCCTATTTATTTTGTAAAGTATCTACTTATTAAGGTACTTCTTAGTAACAAGCACTTCCTCTCCTTATTTCTTTTTCTCTCGCACATAATAACATTAAAAAATAAATTACCTTAACTTCCTTTCATATTTTCTTAAATAAACCAAACATAGGTACATAATGTTCTTAATCACATACTCCTGTAAATAAGTTCCGAGGAAGTTCAACTTCCTCCGGAAATCATGCTATGTATAACAAACGACACCTAGAGTAGGGAAGAGGTATTAAGATAAGCTGAGCATTTTCTGCTACTTAATCATGTTCAAAGCTCTGTCAAAAAGGGAAAATGTCCTAGTACATGCCTCCAGCTTAAAGATGGTTATGTGAGATAGGTGGATGAGCAGTTGAACAACTGCAGAAAAGTGACTGATACCATTATTTAGATCCTGACAAAAGGTAAACCTTAATTTACGGTGTAACTTTTTTGTTGACTTCATTCTTCAAAACTCGTCTTCCTAGTTTAGGAAGAATGTTGCAATCATCTAAGCCTGTTAGATAGGGCATGCATTAAATATTTTAAGTTTCAGTGGGTTGTTGTACTCTCCTCATATTCTGACCTGTTCAGTCATTTTTTGCTTACCAATATACTGCTGTAGTCATACTAATTGCTTGAGCTCAAATTTTTGAAAGCTGTACTATACAGTGTTGTACTTTGTATGGTTTATCCTAGTTGTCAAACTTCGGACATGTTGTTTTGTATCTGCAGGTAGCCAGGAAATTTCGGGAGAGGGGTATACCTTGTGATGTCATTTGGATGGACATAGACTACATGGATGGTTTCCGTTGCTTTACTTTTGACCATGTATGTTTGCTTTTCTCTTTCTACCCAAACATTTTTAACATAGACCATGTTTGTGTCTCTTTTTATGAGATCATTGTAAGTATTGTTAATATCTGTGCAGAAGAAAGGAGAAAAGGGAATAACAGAGTATGAGAATTTATGATCTGATATTTAAAAAAAATGGAGTTTCTGATGAATGATAGACAATTCATTCAATTTGAGTTAGCTATTTATTATGTTGTTTTTCTAATGACACTAATGCAAAACTTGTGTTCACCACTTCATATTAGTGTATGAGGAGCATGGGTGTATGACAAGGTTGAGAATAGTACAGGTTCTTGTTATTCTTCTTCTTCTTCTTCTTATATATACATATATATATCAACTCTATTGGATTTTCTGCTATAGTCCTCAATGGGCTAGTATTTTTATGGTAGTAAATAACCTTGTATTTATGGACCTAATATTATTTTTGCTCATTATTATCTGCTGTTTGAAAATTAGGTAATGGGCTTTTATGTAATGGAATGTAGCATATAACCATTAACCAGAAATTCATAGTTTCTTGATGGAACAACATTGTTGAAACCCCATTTATTATCCAATTTGTCTCTACTATGTTTTGGTAGACCCACTAAAATATCTATTATATTGTCTGACCAATTTTTTTCATTTTGACCCGTGATTGCAATCTTTTAATTTTTTTTCCTCTCTTTGTCAGGAACGTTTTCCAGATCCGAAATGTCTTGTGAAAGAACTCCAGCATAATGGAATTAAAGCCATTTGGATGCTTGATCCTGGGATCAAACAGGAAAAGGGTTATTTTGTTTATGATAGCGGATCAGAAAGTGAGGTTTGGATTAAAACTGCCGATGGAAGACCTTTTGTTGGTATGTTGCATCATGTTAGACAAGTAATTCTATAAGAGGAAGATTCAACTTTGCTTGAGAATATTTTTTCTGTTGATTTGCAAAATGTGACATGTATAGAATAATATATGTAGGTTTACAGATGTTGGTTCTAGAATTCCTACCATTGTAAAAGAAGAAAAAAATAACTAAACAATGAAACTGCCCATACTTTCCCCCAAAAGTAAGAGGTTTGGATGGGGAATTTTGGGAAGGGGTTTCACATATGATGCCAAATCCCATGTTTGAGAACTAAAATGGCAAATTTGTAAAGTTCTAAAAACGGTGAAAATTCTCTTGACCGAGCATTTGTTATTTTAGTTAATATGTGAAATTACGAAGTTCTGTAGTTTGAATATTGTTCTACTTATCTATACCTCCCTTGAAAGTTGAAACCATCATTACCATCACTAGCTCCATCATCTTCCCTCTTATCACTGCTAAACACCTCTTCGCTTCTGCTACCAACCACTTAGTCTGTAGGCAATAAGACTTGAGGCATATGCATGGAATGAAATATCAGCTGATTTGTTAATAGGTACTGGTTTTTTAGCCTATGAGATATCACCTATATGCGACAGTAAAATGCGAAACCAATTTTTTCTGATATACACTCATATTTACCTATATTTGTGGAAATATATTTTGAAAAATCACGCTGTGACAGCTGCGATGCTCTGATACCTCGTGACTGATTATAATACTTAGGATTACATCCTCAGGCGTGCCCGTCCAGTGAAGAGCCAGATCTCCATAAGGGTAGATGAGCTTACATAAGGCACCGTTTTCTTCTTTCAGATACCATCTCTCTGCCGGAGATCGTGTTTGGGTTTTTGGATCTTTATATATCTGACAAATGGACTCTACAAGTGCAGGGGAACCATCGGCATTGATTTTTGCTCTTGCAGGCCACAATAAACAAGAAAATGTATTAGGAGGAGTGGGAGAGAGGCTGAGAATGAAGGTAAAGGAGAGAGGGAAAGGGAAAATTGGGTGAAGGGAAAAGTGGGTAAAAAAAATTGATCAAGAAGGAAATGGAGAGAAATGGCACTGGCAGAAAGGAGAGGAAAAGAGAAGATGAGTTAAGGAATGAAGGTGTCAACAGCTACACCTACCAACTTTTATGTTGAAATATCTACTGCCTAATTATTAACGTAGATAATTCCTTCATAGAATTCATTTTTATTCAAGCAAATGATTTTAGATTGAAGCATTTTAGATGCACATCTGTTATAAATCACTTTACTTTTAAAGTCACTTCACTGCAACGTCCCTATATAAATGTAGCCTAAAGGATCTTCACAAAATCGTCTTTGAGCATCCTATATGAGTCCCTTTTTCCTCCAAAAGCTTCACAGTTTCTTTCATTCCAAATAACCTGCGTAATAGCCAAAGAAAGGAAATCCAGTGCCAAGTGGGGAGTTCATGACTAACTCAGTTGTATAACATGCCCATTAAAGTCTGAAGGAATAGCACCTCCTTTCTGTAGGATATTGGTTTCTGCTGCATATAATATACCCCAGAGGATTTTGCTGAGAGTTGCTGTCACTTCATCAAGATTAAAATTAACAAGTGACGAGTGTTGTCTGCTTGAATCCTTTCCTACTATCCATTCTATTCGTAGAAACCCCTTGGAGATAGCTGAAGGATAGTCATTCCTTTCTTATGATTGCGTGCTGGGTCATGTTAGGTTACATCTCCGTTTTGTTCTCTTAGTCGGTATTGGGTTGAGGTGCCACTCTTTACATCATGTTGCGAATATCCAGTATCAATTAGTCCTTATTGCATCATTAATTAATAGAGGCCACTTTTTTCAGATGTTAATACTAGCCCATGTCAGTTCTTGGTGAAGCAAATCTTAGGTAAAAGTGGGATGTGTATTATATTGCTCCTTGTTATTGAAGTATGAGGGGGTGGAGCAGGGTAGTTCCCTTGAAGCATTTATGGTGATTGCTGTGGGGTTTTGGATGGAAACATTTCTGAAGCTGTAGTGCTTCTACATCCAATCTCTTTTTCTTTTTGTTTATAGGAGATGGAAAGTGACTGTAATGTCTGGGAAACAGAAAACTCTTAGATGTCCTGTCAGTTGCAAGATTGTGAATTTTCATGCATTCAAAGCCCATTCATGAAGGCTACTCATTGCAGCTCCTGTGATTGAGCTTGTGCTTGTATCTGTAGTTAAACTTCAAAATGAAGAAAGAACTGAACTTCTTCAGTTATCCACTGATGTCCCAGTTTCTCAAGTTAAATGCTTGTCCGGGACAATTTATTATAGGATATCATTATTTTCCAACCTAATAGTTCAAGCATGAGAAATGCTTGTTTTGTGCTGTCTATTAAGTTGTATCGACCATCTGAGATTTTCAAGTGATACCACAGTTCTCTTGTTTATTGATATTGTGACCCTTGGTTGTCTTTATATTATGTTGTCATAAAACATACTAAAGACTAATATGCTGATGAGAGGTCCATCTGTTACAAATATTATGGGGTTCTCTGTATTTATGTTTATGTTGCTAACTGTCTTCCTTCTTATAGTTATATTCATTTTTTTTCCTTTGATTTTTCTTTGCTTGGGGCGGGAGGAACAGAAATGGGAGTGGAGTGGGCTCTTGGTTTGAAAATTGCCCAAGGTTTACATTTGGGAAATGGTGTCTCCTGTTTCTTTTGGAAACACACCTCACAATTCAATCTAAAGGGTTCAAATCCATCAATGACCAGACAGGTTTAACATATTAAAGTCATAATATTTTCTGAAATGTCAATTTTGGAACCTCAGATCGATTTTTGGTTCAATCAATTTCATTCAAATGTTACTGAGTTTTGGCTTTTGATTGCCAGAAGTAAAAACTAGCCATGCCTCTTTAATATGCTTTCTTGATTGCTCTATCATGTCGAAGTACACTGGAAAGCATGTTTATTCGGATGTGCTCTCTTACAGGGGATGTGTGGCCTGGACCATGTGTTTTTCCTGATTTTACTCAATCGAAAGCTCGTTCTTGGTGGGCAAATCTGGTGAAGGATTTTGTTTCTAATGGTGTTGATGGCATATGGAATGATATGAATGAACCCTCTGTCTTTAAGGTAAAAAATTTAGAATTTTACCACTACCTTTTCCTTGCTCCTAGTTTTTCCTTTCTTGTTGTCCCATCCGGCTCTAAATTTCTTTTAATCATGCCTGCCAGGTTGTAACGAAGACGATGCCTGAGAGCAACGTTCATTTTGGAGATCCTGACCTTGGCGGCTTCCAAAATCATTCACACTACCACAATGTATAGTTTCTCATGTTATCTTTGTTTTATAATCTTAGAATGTAGAAGAGTTTAATACATTGATTCTTATGTGTTAACGTAATATCCCTTTAGGTATATGGCATGCTGATGGCTAGATCTACATATGAAGGAATGAAATTAGCAAATGAAAACAAGCGCCCTTTTGTTCTTACCCGTGCTGGGTTTATAGGTAGTCAGCGGTATGCTGCAACCTGGACTGGGGACAACCTTTCAACCTGGGAACACCTTCATATGAGTATTTCTATGGTTCTTCAATTGGTAAGCCCCCCTCTTTCTCTTTTCGTTTTTTTTCCTTTTTATCATCAGAGAAATTGAAAATGTAAAATTACTCTTCTATCTGTTTTATTGGCCTTTTTGTTTCTTTTCTTTATTGCTCTTCAATTGCCAAACTTTGTTTCCATTGACTTAACAGTTTAGTAAGGAACTAGTTTTAGGAAATATCTTTCTATTATATCTCTGTGAAAATTGTTGGATGCTTTGTGTTGTAGGTTGCAACTTGTAAGAGTCGAATGGCAGTCTCTTTATCTTGTTATATTTTTCTTGTTGATCGTTTGACTTGGTCACTTGGGAGTGGTCCACATTACTGAATAGAATGATGGGATGGTTCAGATGTAGAGCTATAGTATGACTCATTTTCTCACCTTCAGTTAATTGAAAATTATTGCCATACTATTTTCGGATCTTACATTAATTGGGGTAAGATTAATTTTCTTATCATAAAAGGGGGGAACATCTTTTCTCATCTCAGCTACTAACAAGCATAAGACTACCCTTACATGAGTTTATATCTCTGAAAATTTCTTTGGGTGTCCAGGGTCTTAGTGGTCAGCCTCTTTCTGGCCCAGATATTGGTGGATTTGCAGGTAATGCTACACCAAAGTTATTTGGAAGGTGGATGGGTATTGGTGCCATGTTTCCTTTTTGTCGTGGGCACTCTGAGGCAGATACCATTGATCACGAGCCTTGGTCTTTTGGTGAAGAGGTTTGTCTTTCTGTTGTCTAGTTTGACTCTTGATTATTGAGGCTGGTTCACTTTGTGCATGTTCATTTTACTCATATTTATGTTGGTCCTAGATAATGTTACAATGTGATGGTCAATTGATTGAAGGAAAGAATATGAAATCATTATTGGAAATTATTTTACTCCCTACCTATACAATAATGATATGTTTACAACATTTAATATATCATCAATTGGAATGATTTATTTGATATCTAGTTAAATCATAGGATCATTTTTGTTGTACACTTTTAATTGATGATGTATTAAGACATCGTTTAGTAAATTAATTGCTTATCAAAGATGAAGTGAATTGATGCATGTTGAATCATTGACATCTTGGGCTGTATTGTGATCTTATTTTATTATTTAAAGAATAATTTATGGTAAATTGTAATAGTAGGTAATGTTATTTTTGAAACTTTGCAAAGGTAATGTGTCACATCAGTTAAATGACAATTAAGTTTCTTGCCAAATGGAGTTTAAAAATTGTGCACAAGTTCACCACATCATATTATTGACGTGTTGAGCTAGGCTTATCTTTGAATTTCTCATATATTCAACCTTGTTCAGATGAACGGCCATGTAATGTGTCACAGTTTCAGTTTTTTACTAGCCATTTAATGGTTCCTCAATAACCTGGGGAGGACCCTTGATTCTTTATGAGGACCTTAAGGAGTTGGGTCATGGATGCCGGAGCTTGAGTCACTTGTCTAGGTCTGTGAGAACAACTGATAAAAAAATGTGTTGGCTATCTATTCACAACGTTATTTTTAGAATTTTGAGTCTCGAATATTTGATTGAAGCAACACTATAGTCCAGAATTTTTGAGTCTCGAGTGTCACAGTTTCAATTTTTTACTACCTATTTAATGGTTCCTCAATAACTTGGGGAGGACCCTGGATTCTTTATGAGGACCTTGAGGAGTTGGGTAATGGGTGCCGGAGCTTGAGTCACTTGTCTAGGTCTGCAAGAACAACTGATAAACAAATGTGTTTGCTATCTGTTCACAACGTTATTTTCAGAATTGAGTCTCGAGTATTTGATTGATGCAACACTATATAGTCCAGAAAGAAGTGTGCTTATTCTGTGGGATTATTTTTGGGTGAGAACTCAGCTTCACAGAGGTGCACGATGCCCCACCAGGGATTCTTCTAATGTCTTCTCTCTCTCTCTTGAATGATTCTATATATTCACCATCTTTTACTCAAGTTTTAAGATTATGTCAAAGTTTCCAGATTTCCCCTTTATCGAATTGAGCTCTGATGGCATGGGCTTTATGTCAAAGCTTCCAGATTAGGGCTTATATGATCAGTTCTTTCTGATTTGATATCCCATTCGGTATCATACTTATATTGCATTTTTTTTATTTGTCGTTTTTTTTTAACTAATTCATGAGATTTTTTCGAGTAATGAACTGAATCCCTATGCTATGCTGTAATGATTTCTTAATACTTTAATTCAGAATTAACAAATTAGGTTCATTTTGACTAATCTTTTCCCATTAAGGTTAGGAGAATTTTTAAATTTAACTTTTTTCTTATACCGTTTTTAGTAAACAGATTTTATTTTACTCTCTTTGCATTTTCCTCCACAAATGAAATCCTCTCTTTAGTACTGAAAACAATATTGCATAATATTATCATAATGTTTGGCTTTGAATTTTAAAATTTAATGAAGTTGGTAGGCAACACACAGGCTATATGGTATGTAGTGTCTGTAGGAGCATGTATATAGTAGCTGTCAAAAGTGTAGCATGTCATAGTTTAAGGAATGTGTGTAACATCTTTGAAGAACTTGTAGTATTTAGTATATATGACTAGTGTGTAGTATATAGTATTTTTAAGAAGCTTGTTGTCTATTGTATATAGTATGTTTGACGTACAGCATATAATATGTAGTGTCTTTGATGACGACGAATATATAGTATATTGTATCTTTTAACAAGAATAAAGATGAATACTTCCTCCGTTCAAAAAGAAAAGTTACTTTAGATTTCAAGCACAAATTTTGACTAATGATATTTTTAATGTGTATTAATAAAAATATAAAAAGATAATATTATAAAAATATTTTTCAATACGAATATAACAAATATATTTTTATATTATATTATATTATATTATATTTTTGGAAAAATTGATTGTCAAAATTTGTTCTAAAAATTTGAAGTGACTTTTTTTTTTTTGAATGGAGGGAGTAGTATCTTAAAGGCTTGGAGGAGCAAATATCGAAAACATGTTAGTTTCAGCTAATTTAATATTTATTTATGTAAAAAAAATTGAAAGTGATTTTATATTCTATTTATGATAATATCTTTTATTCTTATGGGATTAAGATTAACGGTGTAGAAAATTATAGAGGGAGATAAGATAAAACTAAATTAGTTGTAGTGAAAATCATATAATTAACTTTGTTACAGTAAAAAGGGTATACAATAAAAGTTAATTTAAAAGGTTGACCCAATGGAAAAAAAAAACTGGTGAACCAAAGCTATAATAAGTCTTATTGTCTATTGTCCTTTGCTCTGAGCGAGAAAAAATGGATGATAAATAATATGCCTGATTTACACTGAATTTGTGAAAGTGGAAACCAATCAAACGATGTTATGTGCTGATATTGTGACCTTTGATAGAAGTTTCCTCTATAGGACATCTTGTGTCCTGTGAGAAAATTCATTTAGCTTATACTTTCCAGAAAATTAATCCTAAACTCTGGTTTATTTTTGTAGTGTGAGGAAGTTTGCCGCCTTGCTTTGAAGAGGCGGTATCGGCTCATACCACACCTCTATACCTTGTTCTACATGGCTCACACGAAGGGTACTCCAGTGGCAGCTCCAATCTTTTTCGCTGGTGGGTAATTTTGTCCTCTACCTGTGATTAAGGTGTTTCCTTCTGAACAATTTAATAGCTTTGAACTTGCTATCACAGATTCAAAAGATTCAAGCTTACGAGCGAACGAAAGCTCCTTTCTGTTGGGACCTCTTCTAATATGTGCAAGGTTCTTACTCTGATATCCTAGTGGTTTATTAATTTTACATTTTATGCAGATTTATGCCCCTTGCTGGAAATTATTCAATATTTGTAGTTGTACAACCATAAGATGTTTGGGAAATTCGGATGACAATACATTTGTTTGCATACATGTGACGTTTCAAGAGAGCTTAACATTTAGGGCATCAAGTGAATGTTTGTGGCCTAATTCTCGTCGTTCAAGCTGGAAATAAAATAGTTAGTGAATTTTCTAGCATTAATCCTCACCACCTTGTTTTATTTGAGGGCAGCTATAATTTAGGACACTGGTCCATATGAGCATCTAGGCAACTCCAGGAGTTATTATCCTTTTGTCTGCTGCAACTTTAATTATGGAAGATGCCTGTTGCTAATTTTTTGTCTATGTGAGAACAAGATAAAAATAAATAGAAATGACTGCATTGGGTTAGATATGCATATGCTCACCATCCTATTTTTTTTTTTAACACATTTGAGAAACCTAGTCTTGTGATTGAATGTTAACTTCTCTAAACAATAGGCTCTATTTACCCCTGTAGCTCCGGGTCTGCTCAGATTATTTTCCACTTAATCATTTATCTCAGCTGATGTGATGTTACTATTTAAAATTTGAAAACTACCCTCACTATTTATCATAATTTACAATAAAATATTCTTCAAAGATAAAATAAGAGTAAAATAGATATTCCAAAATGTTAATATACATAAAATAATCTCAGCACTTCATTTACCAAACAGCACCTTCGTCTAGTTTAAACCTTTGGTGGTGGAATGAACAGCTCTGTTGTTGTAATGCTAGTGAATTAGCAAAAACCTTTGTTGTTGTGCAGTCACCACAGCGTGTTGAAAATTGAATCAAGTGCTCGGGTGACTTAGGGATCTCAAGTGTAATCAGTATTACCTCACCGACATTAGCTTTAGCTTGTAAGCTAGTCGCTGGCTATTTACAAAGGGACCTATTAAAAACTTATTTAGAAAAGAAAATGACAACCCAATAAAGGTAAAGTTTAAAAATACAAATACTAGTAGTAATCACAATGATGTCAATTAAAAACAATCTTATTTTTGAAAAGAGGACGGAGATAAATCAGTATGCTTAAGATGTTATACTACCGACAAAGGAAGTATTAGTAGGACTATGGTGCGATGAATGAATAAAGGATAAACAACAACAACAACAACAACAATGATAATGACGATACCCCCATTACCAATATAACAATGATAACACTAATTAGATTAGGAATGCTAAATGAACACTCAAATGTGGAAGAATAAATGGATAAAAAGCTTCTGGTGTCTGATTGTGGTGGTGACCATTCTCAGGAGTACCAATGCTGCATTTCACCGAACATTGTTTTGCATGATATAGAAGCTTTAAATTATGTTTGTTTGTATCTACCTGGTAATTATATACAGTATGGGTTGCACATAAGCTTCATTTAGAGTTTCATCACTAATTTTCACCAACTATCGTAACATATGCTTCTGTTGAGCTTTAAGTGTACCAGGTCCTTTCAAAGTAAAAAAAAAAAAAAAGAGTAATAAAGTGCAGCAGAGCTGTTTGTTTAAGTTGCATGCTTATTTTCTCGTGTGCCTTTCCTTGTCTAATATTTCTCCTTTTCTTCTGGCAGCAGGGGGTGGGGGCATATAGGTAGGGTACTTTTCTGACATTCATGCTCACGGTACTAAATATGGTATTGTCTACAGTACAATGCAAAATCAGGGGGTTCATCAGATACAGCATGTGTTGCCAAAGGGAATTTGGCTAAAGTTTGATTTTGAAGATTCACATCCGGTACTTCTGGAGTCTAATCGTGAATCATTTCAGAATTGTTTTTAACATATTAAATTTTATTGTTGTTTTTAATTTTTATGTTTTTCAGGATTTACCTGCACTATATCTGCAAGGAGGATCCATTCTTCCGCTTGGTCCTCCACATGAACACGTTGGTGAAGCCAATCCTGAGGATGACTTAACACTTCTTGTGGCTTTTGATGAGCATGGTAACTCATGCATCTTAGCTGCTCTGTGGAGTGCTTAGTTTTGAATGTTAACTGCAATTAATTTAATATTTATTCTATGTTATCTATGTTTGTATGAATATTATCACTACTGCTGTTCTATTCTAATATATGGGGAGCCAGATTACATTAGATAGTGGTTTTTTGTGAAGATGTGACCTTCTGGTAGTT
The DNA here is from genome assembly GCA_039764185.1 of Tamarix austromongolica. NCBI lineage: Eukaryota > Viridiplantae > Streptophyta > Magnoliopsida > Caryophyllales > Tamaricaceae > Tamarix > Tamarix austromongolica. Next base: position 77,744,868 of record CM077814.1, on the reverse strand, counting down.
TCTTTTGCCACTAGCTATGTACTATCATGTGTATTACAAAAGAATAAGGAACCAATAATGCAATAGCAAGCTGTCCCCTTTTCTGGACATTGTAGCCCTTATCATCTGAGAATTGTCGCTTTTCACTTAACCTTTTGTAGGGATCTTTTTTGTCAAGGGAACAAAAATCCATATTCAGTAGGTTTCACTCTGTCATATACATGTGCATAGACTTTTTCTTTTTGTGAATAATGGGTGTGTATCAATTACTTTTACTGATTCACCGGATTTATGAAGAAAAAAATATTATATATTTTGTCAAACTTAAAAATTATTATGAGAAACAATTTCACAGTCTGAGACATCATTTTTCCCCCTTTGAGATATGTGGAGTCAAACAATTAAACAAAATGAAAATCAGTTTTGTTTCTTCATAACCTTTTATGTTTCTAAGAATATACTACCTCCGATTCATATTAAGTGTCATTTTAGTACTTTTAACTTTAACCAAAATAAATGTCATTTTATGATTTCAATGTAATATATTAAATATTTTTTATGAATTTACCCTTTATCACCATTAAATATTTGACTCTAGATTTTTAATATTCCCCAAAACTTTTTCATTAAATGTTTAACAATCATCAAGGTTATATTATTTATTTTTAATATATGTACTTGCAACTATAATGACATTTGTTATGAATCGGAGATAATATCTTTTTCTTCTAGATACTTGTTTGTACCACTAGGTCCGCTACTATTCCATTAATTAATGTTCCGTTGAAAATTTCTTTTATCTCAACTTTTGTTGACTCTTAACTATTTCCTGTTATTTGTGTCAACTATCAACAGACTTGCAAAATTATTGGTTTGGAGAATGATGGAACTTGAAACTTTTCACTGGTGCTTATTTTGTTTCTGTTCATTTATATAAAGCTATTAACACTTAGCCGATTATAAATAAACATTTGGATGCCAATAACAATTACAAATCAACATTTATAGCCCAAAATACTAGACTTAGTCCTTCTAGATAAAGTGAAGATGATCGAAACAAGATGGTCATCTTAGGTGAAATTTTTATTTCTTACTCTATAAATGCATGTTGCTATATAATATTAAATATCAGTCTGTCTAAAATAACTATAATTTTATGATATATCAATAAAACGCCAAAACCCTACTGTATGGCTGGTCAAACTTGGGCTTTGGTTACCTAACTCTATGCAAAAAATGGCAGTAAAATTGTGATTTGTACTGGACCACAAGTTTGACTTCCTTTATGCTATCCATGGTGCATGACGTTTGGTTTGTGGCATGTGAGATCTGGAATGCAGTTTAAGTTGGGGGTTTAGCTGTAATGCACCCCCCAATGGCTACAAACTAGGTAATTGTTGCTGAAAATGACCGTAAAATTTCTTTCTTAGCTTCATGCCAGTAGAGTAGGTAAAGTAAAAACAAAATCTAGCAATGCAAAAATGACTCTGAATTATCATTTACTGTCTTATAATCCAAAGTTTGAGGAGGTTTTGTATTAAACTGATAATTCATATGGATTTATTTGTTGAAAGTATGATTTGTTAGTGGAGATGGAATCCTTTTTGGTCAGCGTTAGAATGTATGCAACTTGGTTGGTTGAGGTGTTCACCTTAATGAATTTTGTTCTGCATGCTCAGTGACTGTTGAAATTTCCTTGAAAAATATGTAGAGACATCTTATAGCTGTAAACCGTCAGATATCAGCAACTATCTGATGCAAGTGTCAATGTAATCTGCAGGAAAAGCTGAAGGGGTATTATTTGAAGATGATGGTGATGGATATGAGTTCACAAAGGGAGGGTATCTATTAACATACTATGTGGCTGAACTCCAGTCACAAGTAGTTACAATTAAAGTCACTGAAACAAAAGGATCATGGAAGAGGCCGAAGCGACGTTTGCATGTAAAATTGTTGCTGGGTGAAGGTGCAATGGTATGCTGCCTCTTGGATTGATTAGAATACAGTCTTTGAATTGTTTGAGCGTGTACTTTTTAAGCAGTTGGTTATTTTTATTTCTGCTTCTTATCTTTAATGCTGGCTTTTCCTTACAGATTGATTCCTGGGGCACTGATGGAGAGCTTGTACAAACGATGATGCCTACTGAACATGAAATTTCCAAGCTGGTTTCTATAAGCACGGAAAATTTTAAGAAACGAATAGGTAAGACTATATAGCTAGCTTTTACCCTTTTGCTTCTAGATGTTGAAAATTTACAAAGCCTCTTTTAATACCTTTCTGATTTCATTGTGAACAATTGAAAAAGTTGCCCAATAATGGGAGATTGAAGAGGGAGAACGATTCAACATTTTGAAAATAGCTCCAATATATTGAGTTCCATGTTGCCTGTAAAGGTTGTAATTCAAAACTTTTAGGTCATGGAAACACTTGATTGTAAGTTATAACTCATTACAACAATCTTCACTTTTTCTTGTGGGACAACTGAAACTAACTCCTGTTCCTAGCTGATAATGGCTGTGTAAAGTCAATGTCTAAAGGGTATGACTATAGATATAACCATATATTTAATTTATCTTTGTATGAGTATATTTCTAGAAGTTCATTCCTTGGTGATTTTAAAGAACTATTCACTATGGTCCATGATCTCGTTGCAGAGAGTTTGGGAATTTGGAAAACTAGAGGGCCTAAAACGATTAGCTTTGCAACTTTAAGGGCTTGGCTTGGCATAAAATAATTATCCACATACCAAGGATAATTATCACTAACAAACCTGTTGAATGACTAACTAATTCTAGAGAAAGGATATCTTAGATAATAACTAATCCTAAAGGATAAACATTCTTACAACAAAATAATATTAATAGTCAAATAAATCAACATCTTATTGGTTAAGCCTAGACATTGTTGGTTAACTGTTGTTGCGTCGAGGGATCGTGTTTGGCCCATTGCAGACCTAACCTATTAAAAAGGTTTGTAAAATGAGCTTAACCTCAAGCTCGTAACTTAGATGGGAGTACGCAACAAACTCTCACATTGCTTGGTTTTGTTCTAGTGCCATGAATGAACCACTAAACATGCCAAGTGTACTTGAGAACTAGCAACTTCAATTCTTGTCTATGAACTGAGATGGAGTATGACTACAACAAATAACTCCCGACCGACGTAAGCACTCATGTCACTAAAATAAAAACTCAATTTTCATCCCAATGAACACCTTCTGCAAACTTAATTTTGATCCCAAATAGTATTTTCAACGTGATCTTATGGAATTGTTAGAAGCTAGCTCTTTGTTTTATTTGCACATTGAATTACACTTTGAATAGGATCGGTCCAACACATCATTTTATCCAAATCTTAGGGGATTTAAGCTATCGTGGCTAGTTGACCTAGCTCTAAGTTGTTTGCCCTTGTTAGCCATCATGTGTGAGTTTGTATTTTTCATCCTTAATAGGATCATTTGGTTGCATAAATAGGTACTTCATTTGGTTTCTCATTTGTTCTTGTATGGCAACACTTAAGATTGGAAAGCTTGGTTGAGAGGTGCCTTTAATATGAAACAGTACCTTTTCTTGTACCATTATTCCAAGAATACTCCAAAGTTCTTGAGCTTCTTTCTAATTATTCCCATAATACTCGAGCTTCTTGCTAATCATTTTTTATGGTGTCTTGAGCATGTTAATTTTTGTAGGATCCATTTTAGCCAGTGTTTTGGGTTATGGAATGATCAAGTTTTTACCTACATTATTTTTGTAATTTCTAAACTTATTGATGTACGATCATGGTTTCCACCTTGTTCCATTAGTTTTTCTTTAGCGCCACACCAAACCTGAGTAATAATGTCATTATTAGAACCAAGCTCTAAGCAGTAATAGCATCTTCCAATTGCCCTAACTTATTATATGTTTACAATCTATGATTCAGAGCTCATGGATTGAAATATCAGTCCTTGTACTGATGTATTGGCCATATTTGTTGGGTTTTGAGTTTGTTGATACTCAAAAATGTTCAGATATACATATGATATAGGCTGATATTTAGTATAGAGAAATTCACAATATAATATTGATCATCCCTGATGCTCCGGTACCATAATATTGTGATAGTGACCTCAACCATGATCTTATTTCTTGACAAAGCTTTGATCATTGTTGCTTCATTTGATAGAACCCATTCCTTAGATAGTAGGTTCTATTTCATTTGCTCTATGACAGATGATGCTATAGCAACAGCCACCAGTGTGTTCGATAGTGTCGGGGTTTCTACCATGTTCCTCGACTAGTATTAAAGCATCTAACCATCTAATGTAGAGGCAAAATTGATGCCTAACATCATGGGTTTTGTTGACACTTGTCATTGTCAATGCTGATATTATGCGTAAGATTTGGTGTTGTTTCCATGATTCCAAGCCAATAAGTCGAACGGTGTTGTGGCTTGGTTCTTGTGATTCATTTGACCATCTACGACAAATTGTAGAGGTGTCAATCGTAACGGTGATGGGAAGATTGCTCTTAGTGCTACCCTACCCTAAAGGTTTGTGGTGTGGCTTAATGATATATTGTCTAAGGCCGCCTTCATTGAAAGCCAGACGATAGATGTGTTGGAAGGCCTACAATAAGTTTATGAGCCTTTTTAGTAGTGACCGAGGTTTGCAAGGCTAGCGGATGATGGGTGATTCAGCATATGAGCTTGTTGTGTTGGTGGTTGTGTTGGTTGAGGTTGTAGGGGTTCTATTCGAGGGTGAAGGTCCATCAACACATCGTTGGTGGTACTGTAGAAGTACAAGGTGGATGGTTAAGATGCTTGGATGTCTTTGATGGTTGGTCTAGGACAGTGGTGGGTGGGATGATGGTAGTGGATTGTAGTTGCAAAGTAGGTCTAGTGTTGGTGGTGGGTTGGATTGTGATTGATAGGCTGTGAAGCAGCAATTGGTCTTTTGGTAGTGTTTGGTGGCAGTTAGCAAATAGATGATGGGTACAACAGTTTTGGTGGTGCTTTCTTAGTAGTGGTGGGAGGTGATTCAGTTGATAGATGGTGTTTTGGTTGGTGAATAATGGTTTGGTGGTGGAGATGTTAAAATTCATTGCCACAATTTGGCCTTAGTGCCACTCATAATTTTGTTGTTCGATCAATTCATCTTGCCTTCCACGCATTCCTCCAAGGTATCGTACATCTCTAGTTGATGACTTTCATTCTTGTGTTTGCTTTTCTCAATTCTTGTATAGCTTTGTTCACATATTACAACTTAGTGAGTGTTATGATCTTCAATGATGTTAGTTTTGTTACCAGTTCTAGGATCATATGACATAGATTTGGGAATTTGGGATAACTAGAGGTCCTAGAATGAGTATTATTGCACGTTCCTATGGTGGAGGAGCAAGAGATGAGTGAAGAGACAATATCAGTAGATCCCTTTGATGGATGAAATTCAATTGTTATGGTGTGGGCTCTTGAGGCTTCTACCTCTAGGGCTTAGGGGAGAGAGAAGAAAGAGCCTTGGCGTTGTTAAGGAATTAAATTGATTAGTTGATTCTCTAGATTGCTTATTACTGATATCTTAGAGCCTTGTTGATAGTCCTTACAACTTAAATGACTTGGGCTCAACTGATAAAATAATTATTCACATATAAGGCTAACTATCACTAGCAAACCTCTAGAATAACTAATTCTAGTGAGGGAATGGTGTGGCCGTAGCCGGCACGCAATTTAAACCCTCTTGTTGTCAATTGTAGCACTGGTAAATAGGGTATCGTTCTAGGCCGGGGATTGAGAGGGCTCACCTCTATCTAACTAGCTTAAACTAAAAATAAAAATAAAAATCCTAAATAACACAGAATAAATAAATAAGAAAAATATTAATGGGGGTTATAAAAATAATAATAAAAGGAGTAAATAAAATAAAATAAACTAATAATGAAAATAATGGGAAATAATGGGAAACCGCAGATATGAGAAATATGTTAGGGAAATAAAAATCCACCACTAGATTAGGTCGTAATATAATATTTATTTCTAAGTCATCCTTTAATCATGAGAAAGAGATCGACCAACTTGCACACCAAAAGTAGGTCCATACACCTTATATTACTTCCTTTAATTAATTAATACGACAAAACGCCAATATTAACCCTATTAAATACTAGCAGTATAGCAGCAACAAGCGGCTCCTATATTTAACTAGATTCAATGCAGTAGGTGTAAGTGGAAGGCTGTCAATCTAAGTACCCATACTAGTACAAAAAGCATGTCTAGCTGTATTTCCTTTCCTTGACCCACACGTATCGAAACGTTTTACCACTTCGGTTAGAATCACAAAACGATTAGGTGAATTGCTATCTAACCTAGCTGCAATTTATACATATAAATTCTAGTATATTTAGATGGCCACCTAGCAGGCAAATAATCTTACATACTGTCACTTATGAGGAACCAGAACAAGGCATGCACCAAATAAACTATACTTGACAGAATTATACATATAAACGATAGCAATTAATATAGAGTCAAGAAACAATCTCACGAAACAAAGAAAATAAAATTATAAGTCAAACCATAGTCTAGGGTTTCAATTCATTCCCTAACAATAAATAATCAGCCAGCCATAATTAAAGAATTAATTACACAGAAATATATATCTAAAATATAAATTAAAAATAAGAGAAATAAATAACCGGAATTAATTTTGAATTAAAGATCAAGAATTTATTCAGATAAAAATTAGTTTTATCTGAAATAAATTCTACCAGTATAAAATTTCTTCTTATTCTCTCTTCCTTTTCGGCTTTGATTTCTGCCCAACAATTCTTTTCTTTATTCGACGCTGACAGGGCTGACAGAGGCTGCTGCGTCGCTACCTCGAACTCCGTGCCGCTCCCTGTCTACTGCTCTCGACCGCACTCGTGACGCGCCCTGCCCGAGCCTGCTGCTCTCCTCAGCGTCGAGCCTTGAACTCCGTTTGGTTTTCATTTTGTTCCAGGCCTTTGGCCGTTGGTCCAAAGGTCAAATTTCTTTTTTTTTTTTATTTTCTTTTATTTAAAAAATAATAATACCTGCAAAATAAAATTCAATAAATATTAATAAATAATATTTTATTCTAAATTTACTTAATTTATATCATTTTAGCTCAAATAATAATATTTATACAATTTTTACTACTTAAGCATAAAACAACAATTATTCCCCTATATTAGCTAAATAAACTACCAAAAACTAAGATTATAAGGGTATAAAATGTGTCAAAATATGAACTCATCAGGGAATATCCAAAATAATAAATAATACTAAAGGTTAAACATCCTTTAAACAAACTAATATTCATTACTAAATAAGCCAGCTAAGCCCAAAAGACAAGGGCCTACTTTTAGCCCACTAGCAAACCTCTAGAATAACTAATTCTAGTGAGGGAATATCCAAAATAATAAATAATACTAAAGGTTAAACATCCTTTAAACAAACTAATATTCATTACTAAATAAGCCAGCTAAGCCCAAAAGACAAGGGCCTACTTTTAGCCCACTATAGACCAGCCCATAACAAAGGTCCATAACATATTTTGTTTGGAAGACATCATCAAAATGTGAAAAGATACATATCTTGGTGTGTATTTTGAACAATCATGGAAGTTGATGGTATTCGCTAGCCAATGTGAAGAATGTTAGATATGAACTTGAATGAAGCTTCAAGTCCTTAGTTATATTCTTTCCTAGTCTATCTTGAATCTCCCATTATCATACATGTAAATTCTGATTTATTTATTTATTTATTTTTGCAGTTGCAAGTGAACCATGGTGTTATTTTGTATCTATTTACAAATTTATTACTAGTGTATCATACTGTACATGGGGTGTATCACCCAGCTACTTTGCCCTCCTTTTACATTCTGGATTTTATTTTATTTTCCTTAAAAAGTTTTCAAACAAAAGCCTTTAACAAGTCATTATGGAAACAGTCTCTTTGCATTAGAGGTGAGGTTGCTTTCACCATAACCTCTAGACCTTACTGATGATAGGATTTAAATTAGTCGGTTGTTGTTACTATTTTTTTTGTAAAGAATTGAAGCCATTGTCTATTTTCTCTTCGTTGGCATATTGCTTTATATATATATATAGTATTATTTTTGATATTGTCTTACGGTAGAAATTATTCCTTGCCCATTTAGATTTATTAGCCTTTTCTCATGGGTTTATATTTATTTTCATAACCTTTTATATCAAAGTTTATTTTCTAGCCAATATTGAATTATATATAATTATTTATGCGGTCTAAACCTAATGGTGCATTATAAACATATAAATTATTATTTATTTGACTAAAATCGAATATGAAACTTAAATGGCCTTGGGGTGACATGTTTGACCTACCATTGATGTGGGATACTTTAGTAATTTAATGGTTGGAAGAGCAGGCCCATGCTGTATATATCTCTTATTGTGCATTTCAAGTATTACAATTGTCAATGGATGGCCTAGGTTATCATAGATTACTTGTAAAAGATATCAAGGATCTGAGTAGAGGAGGTTGCTGGCCATGGTCACAATTTGAGCAAAGCATCTAAGACTCTCAAAGTTGCTTCATTACTTAAGGGTATGCATGAGGTGTAAGTCAGATATTGTAGGGTTTCTTGAAATGGAAAGGCCTAAATACTGGTTGTGGACACCACTGCTGGATTGCTTGTTTTACTGCATGTAGATTTGTCTTGTTTCAGTTTCTGACAAATACTGTTTGACTCTTGCATCCAGAAACTGCTAAGTTCATTCCAACTCTTGAAGAGACTCCTCCAAGAAAGGGCTTTGAACTCTCTAAGACTGCTGTTGAACTGAAAAGTGGGGACTGGTTGCTTAAAGTTGTTCCTTGGATTGGAGGTAGAATTATTTCCATGGAGCACCTTCCAACAGGTATACTACTCTGTTCTTGTTTTGGATATGAAAGTATTATACATCATTTCCCCTCTTGCTTTTTTATTTTTTATTTTTTATTTCAGAAAACTACCAAAATCTCTGGACTTCGTTAAGAATGCAGCCGACTACTGTCCTGCAAAAATGGAAATAAGACAATGTCATAGAAGTAACTTCCCTTTTTTTTTTGTGCAGAATTCAGTTTATGATAAGAAATGAAATGTTAATAAGAAGCTTAGGAATCCATGAATCCTTAGTGACATCATCCTGGAGTTTGTTATTCTTAATAGCCTGTAAAAGCTTCTCCATAAATCTAGTGAAAAATGACGTATTACCTTTGCTTGGAAATTCAATTTTCTTTTAGGTGCCTCTCTTAGTTTTGCTCCCTGTAAGTGAAATAGCCAATTGTTGCTGCCAATTGCTAGTTCTTTGCCTTGTGCTGAGCTCATGCTTTACTGGAGATTGCCTTGAAAGAATAATGGATAGTAACTAGCATAATTCTTTTTCTCCTACTTGTCATGTAGGATAGACCATCTAACTATAATCTTTACCTCTGCGTGATGAGAAGACAGTGAGTCTTTTAAATAACTCTTTTCCTGAGGGAATATTTTTATTTTATATATTTATTCAATTTACAGGAATATTCCTGCACCGTTGTTAGAGGCCCCCCCCCCCTCTCCTCTCTCTTACAATACAATCAATCGAGAAAGGAGCCAAGGAGAAAAATACACTCAGAATTAATGTTTTAGTATCTATAGCCTACTCAATAAACACAATATTATAGAAAGTATGATACTACAAGTGTAATCTCTCAGCCCTTGAATTCTACTATGTCCGTTTCAAATTCTATAAGCTGGATTATCTCACAATAGACAGATTTCTCAAATTTTCCATCTTCTCTTGATTTGTTGTCTGTCTGACATTTTTTTTTTTTTTGTCTCATATAGAATATTAAGCTACGTATAGGATAATCCCAAACCCTATTGTACTTGGGACTAGTGTTCAAACATGATTTTGGCTTGAGGAGAAAACCAACAACCATGCAGAGAATGTGAGAGAATGGTGTGGAAGAACCTAATGGCCCCGAAGGTTGGCTTGTAAGGGATAGATATAGAAATTAACCTGTTTAGTGACTTATGTGCAGGCAGATTATTTAGATAACAGGAAGAAATCATGATAGGAGCTTCGGTTGAGATTTCTCAATGAGTAATTGTGGACTCTTTGTAGCCTTTTACTCGATGATGTGTCGTCATTTGTGCACTGTGAGTCAACTGGTGTAAATTTTGGTACGGAGAGGGAATCTTCTTAAACATACTTTAACTTTACCCTTGTGGCCCTAAACACTTGAAACAAAGCTAGTGGGCCACAAGATGCAATTTGTTTCCAGCAGTGTAAAACTTGAGCACTTTTTGACCTTTATCTTAGCCATTTTTGATGTAAGGCTACACTCTTAAGCTAGATTTTCGCATAAAATCTCAATTCAACTCTTGATTCTATTCAACTCTGAATCCAAAGTACAACATATGGCTATATATATGAGCCATAGTATTACCATAATCTAATAAAATCATATATTATGATAATAATAATAATAATAATATCAAATTCTAATATTCTAGTTAATAGTAGCTGTTAAAGTCTTATTGTTGCAACTGTTTCATGAAGTCATTGTCATCAAAATGCTTGACATGTAATGCAACTCTAGGAAATTATAAATTTGAGTCAGAATTTGGTGTTACCTTTAATGGTTCAAGGACAAACATGATTGTTGCAAACAGAACTCCTTGATAGGTTGCAAGAGATGGCTGAGATATGCAATGCTGCGATACATGCTATGGCTGATATACGGTGGAGAAACTTGGTGCAAGCGATACACGCCAATATTTAGCAATCCAATATGGATTGATATTTTTACTATAAAAAATCACGCCACAGCATTTGTGACGATATATATTGCCCACATTATTCTGATACCAAGATATCACAATTGCAACCACAATTGTATTGCTTGGTTAATCGTGAGAGATTGGGCATAAAATGACACACAAGGATTTCACTACTTTCCAGTTACTGCCTAATGGGAGACATTATTGTGTTGTAATGACAAAATGGATACTTTGAGCTGATTAACACTCCGATTTGCAACTAAGATCTTATTTAGAGTTACTTTTCAAAAGTAATTATCCAAGATAAGTACTTATCCAAGTAGCTCCAAATGGGGCTAAATTTCTTCAGATTTTTGCTGATGTGACCTATTGCTTTTCAGAGATGGTCAAAACCATTCCTTTTATCAAAATTTACTATAGAAACTTTTCAAAAAAATAAAAATGACAAAGTATGTAGCAATAAATGTCAATTTCTGTGCAACCTCCAATTCCTATCTTGCTCAATAAAATGAATGTTCAGTTTGGCTTACCATCTTTTAGGCTAACTAATAAGTTTGTATGTTTCAAGATATCACTCTTATAAGTTGGTTCATACATGATGTTGCTACCCTAAATGTGTTACTATTATAGAAATTGTTTTTGGTTCCGCTCTTTTTTCATGGGAATGAATCCACTCTATTGCTTTTGATCACTCTGCTCAGGAACTCAATGGCTTCATAGCAGAGTTGAAATTAATGGTTATGAGGAGTATAGTGGTATTGAATACAGATCTGCTGGATGCACCGAAGAATATGAAGTAAAAGGGTGAGGCTTTGATTGTTCATACTTCTTTGTGTAATATTTACTTATTAAGACTCCTTCAATTGTTTGATAAGCAGTTAGGACATTAAAGTTAGATTGCACTATTTCATGTTACGAAGTTTTGGTGAAGACTCCAGCAGATTATTGAGCTTAGGCTTTGTTTGGCAACCATATTATCTCTAATGTGTCAGGTTATTCTTCTACCAAATTCCAAAACTATACATCACTTATACCATCTTTATTTCAGCCATTACTTTATCAAACAAAACTTTGATCACTGCGATTTTCTCAAATTATTTGGATCGGCTAAAGAGAGTTGCAGATAAGAGGAAATAAAACTATGAATATCATGTCATTTATAATATCTGAAAATAATATTTTCTTTGGGCATAGTAGGTGAGTAGCTCTTTTGCTGTGGGCACTTTGATTCTGCATCTTATGGTAGAAACTATAAATGTTGTTCTGCTAAGCAGATATAATTTCTACAGGCACAGCTACTTCGGCAATCCAGAAATTAGCATTACCTCAAAAGAGGAAGTCAGAAAGAAGATCTAAATCATTATATAGCTGCCAAAATTAATGATGATCTTTTTCATTTCGGGACTAATTCTCCAGCACATACGGATGACTTACAAATCTACTTCCAAATGCAGGCGAGATCTTCAGCAAGCAGAAGAAGAGGAATCTCTGCAGTTAGAAGGTGATATTGGTGGTGGATTAATTCTTCAAAGAAATATATCCATTCCAAAATACAACTCCAGTGCCATCAGGATACAATCTAGTATTTTAGCCTACCAAGTTGGTGCTGGCTCTGGTGGATTTTCAAGGTGTGTTCTTTAACTTGCTTTCAATGTGGCTACCAAGGCTAACTCAGATGCTAAATTTCTTGGTTGATCAAATTGTATTTTATAGGCTTGAGCTGGTCTACTATCTCTTCCATGCGTTATAAGTAGAAATTCATTGTGATGCGATGGGGAAGGAACTGAGGGGCTGTTATGTTTAACTAGTGGAGTTGTAACATATGGCCTTGGGTTTGCGAAGCTCATAAATTTGAGACCTATGTATTGGATAAATGACGTGTAGGTTTTATACTGGGACCTCTTTTTCTCCTAAATGTTCGAACTACATCTTGCAGGCTTGTATGCTTGCGAGTGCACCCAACTTTTTCACTCCTACACCCCAATGAATCATACATATCATTCGTCTCCATCAACGGATCTAAGCATGAGATTCCAGTGGATTCTGGTGAGCTGTTCTTTGGAGGAGATGATAGGCCCAATGGTAAGCAATTTCATAGATTTATGTATATGTTCTCTTCTGTACATGTTAGGTTTACAATCTGTGACCATACTCTTGGAGCTTGATCTAGACTAGCCTGCATCAAATTAGTATATCATTAATAACTTCCATGTCAACAGAAGCCTTAGACAGACTTCATGAATTTTTTCAATTCTGAAATGACTTGAGTGTTTATTTGATTTTAGATTTTTTTTCTGAAAAGAAAACAAAAAACTCAGGAAAAGGTAAAACATCCAGAAAACATTTTATGAGTTTAGTAGATTTCTAGTTCAAGCACATTTTGTCAACATTTTTCTTTATTAACACATTAGACATAGAGGCAGTTTTATCCAACTCTAATTGAAAAGCAGCACTCAGGCTGCCACCATGATTATAGTGTTATATAACGTTGGTCTTGCCATCAGCTACTTACCAGCATGTTCTTGAGATTTACGACTTCTGGAAACAGTGGAAATTTTCATGCAAAAATTGAAATCTAAATGAACCTAGTATGTAATTGAAACAAAAATATATGATTGATCTAACTGGACGAATAGAAGTCTAATTGAACCTTATGTATAATTTGTTATAAAATTTTATCGTGGAGAAATAAGTTACAGAATAAAATGGGTAGTGTTTACACCTTATTCTTTTTTCCTTTTTTTTTCCCCTTTGTCTTAGAGATGGGGATGAGGTATTAAACTGCCGTACATGCTACCGAAGCTTGTTTTTGAATGCAAGCGCTAACTTTTGATGATGATTTGAATATTCTTGGTGGTTTTTTGATATATCGAAGATAATGTCCCCCAGCGGTCGTTGGCTCCAGAATAATTACATCACTGGGTGCCGCTAATCCAATTTAGTTCTGTATATTCAGGAGAATGGATGCTTGTTGATAGATGTCTAGGACTCGGCCTTGTGAATCGATTCAAGATCGACGAGGTTTTCAAGTGCCTCATCCATTGGGGAGCAGGTACCGTTAACATGGAGCTCTTATCCGAAGAGAGACCTGTTTCAAAGCAAACCCCTCTTTCGGTTTCCCATGAATACGAGGTGAGGGTGATTTAATCAATACGCCGTCCCTTATAAATGGTTCTAGAAATACAAGTGGCTGCGTCTCAAAATGTAGTATTTTACATTGACACTTCTTATTTTTGTTTCCATTTTCATGGCCTTTCAAAGTGCAGCGTGGCGCAGTTTGTAAATAAATCTTTATGGTACATGTTAAAGTACAACATTTAGAAAATAAATTGTCTCACTTTGGAAGACGAAATAATATGCTGTCTCCGTTTTACTCGATAATTTATTATAGTTGGGAGAAATTTTAAGTTGAAATTTTTGTTTTATCCCCCCTTTGATGAAGTTATGAGGCTGCAATTCAATGCTTACGAAGGCAATTTTCTGGTACATGGTAAAATAGCAGCGAACATCGATATCTTCATCTTTGCTACGACTGAAGCACTGTTAAGTATTCGAGTGAAATTTTAATAATGACCTTGGAATCGGAATCTGCCAAAACGAGTGAAAATTTCCTCAGCTTTCTCTGTTTCATTAAAATGGAGATCAATTCCGACAAAACCGATTAGATTGGAGCCCGTAAGGTCTGTTTGGCAATCATTGTTTTTTAGATAACGTGGCATGTTACTCTATAGTATTGTTTGGGTAGCTCATTATTTCCATCCTTTGTTTTCTAATTTTTTTTTAAATCTCACTGTCAACAATTTATTTACAAAGTAGTCTTTATAAGTAGATTTTACCACTTTTACCTATATACCTAAAAAAATTATACTATTTATCTCTGTTACAAAAATATCAATTTTATTAATTAATTAATAATCCTATCCACAGCTAAAATTGTCACTTTATTAGTTAAGCCACATTTGTATACAAATAATTTATGTTTATTAAAAACACTAATATATTATCACTTCATATATTATTACTTCAAATCATATTTAGATCATGTATTGTTTTACTCAAGTGGTGCCTATGTAAAGTTTGAGATTACAGTTAACTATAAATGCTTATGACAACTAAGAAACTATTAAAATGCATACTTACGAAAGGTTTATATACATCACTTAAATATCATCTCAACTGTAGCACTTAATATATCAAATAGCGCCTTGATGTGACAATTACTAAGTTAGAATGATAAAACAAAACTGTATTTTGGAGCCTAAAATATACTAAGTAATGAAGGATCGATTTCAGCACTAAATCTATTGAGATCAATGAGTTGCTCTAGCCTCGAGTGACCCATTACATCTTCAATTTCTATTATGTAACCCTATACACTATAATCATTGTGTAACCTTATTATATCATCATGATGTCAGTAAATTTTTTAAAAATTAAAATATTTCTTAGTAGGATTATTAGAAGAAAAAAAATATCATAGTATTTCTAATATTTTTCTTTACAAACAAAGATGCATATTAATATACTTTTTCCCAAACAAAAGTTTATAATGAAAAATAGTTATTGAACATAATACAATAGCAGTAAAATATAAAGATAATCATGATTTAGTTTTCTCAAAAAATATGGAGACAACAATAGAAAAATGCCAATCATATGATGATAAAATATGAATCATGTTATGATAAACCATTAGGCAAATTATGATTAGATTCCAATTATAACACAAGCGTATAGTGAAGCATGAGTATTAATTATAGTGAAATAATGATTAATATTAATTAGAACGTAGGGAATCATCAAGCATATTATAGTGAAACATCCTACATATTATAGTAAAATAACATACATGCCTCAGTGAAACATCATACATATCGTAGTAAAATATCAATCATATATTGGTGAAGCATAACAAAGGAGAGAAATAAGATTACATAATGTTATACTATGGTGAAACATGAACCATATCGTAATGAAACACCAAACCGATCATGGTGAAATATAATATTGGAGAAAAATATGACTATATAATATTAGACTATGGTGAAACATCAAACATAATATAGTAAAATATCAAGCATATTATGGTAAACTATAAAATATAATGTGGTGAAATACCAAACATATCGTAGTGAAACATAACAATAAAAAGAAGTATAATAATATAATTTTAGATCATAGTAAAAAATTAAGTATAGCATAATAAAACATAAAATATAGGTTGGTAAAACACTAAGAATACCATGGTAAAACATGAAACTAGTGTTATTTACACAATTATCACCGAACAAAAATTGTCATGTAAATGCTAATATTCTAACAATTGTTCCTTTATTATTTAAATGACAGTGGATACACCATGAGAAAAGTATATACGGTTAAACCATTTACTAATTGTATTACATCCAAATGACTATGTGCCATAGTTTGGATGTCAAATCTGTTAATTAAAATTTGCATCACATCCAAATAGTTTAGATCTAGCAGATCTTTTCGACCATTTATACATTATCAAATACTTGTTGGGATCTCCATACCTCCTACATCTTGGTTTTAGTCAAGATGCCATAAAATTAGTTCATCCCTAGTGTTAGCATAACCAACTAAAAATAGGACAACATGTGATGATCAAAATTATGGGTAATTTAATATATATTGTTTTAGCATGGAAATTGATACAATCTCATATCAATTCATAAGATGGTTTACATTCAAGTTATAAGGAATCGATTAAGCCTCCATTATTCATATTGTCTAAAATAAAATAATTAAATTATTTAACATGCAAATAAATAACCAGATATGTCAAATGACTATGTTGCCCTTTTATATAATTTTTCCATGTAAAACTCTAGCATGCATTTTTAGAATATCAAACTGCATTTTCAAATACTTGACAATAAATAACACATGTTAGGCATGCTTATAAGAGTAATTATAAGGAAGGGTAATGGATGTGTGTTTGTATGTATAGATAGTTGGGATGGTGAGGCGTGCGGGGAAGGGAGTTGGTGAAGGTGTTAGGTTGCTGAGGCAGGTAATGGAAAGGGCCAGTGGATATAGAAGGGTTGGTGGTTGTGGGGCTATAAGGAAAAGGAATGGTGTCGGCAGAAGAGGAAAGGAGGCATGTGTGAGGGGGTGCAGAGGAAAGGGGAATAAACGTGCATGGGTGTATTATAGAGGTGTGATGGGGTGTATTTGGTGCTTGTTTGGGGGTGTGTTGGGTGTTGTTTGGGCACATAGGGAGGGAGAAGAAAAGAAATAAGGGGTGACGGGTTGGGCAAGGTAAGCTGGGGAAGAACATAAAGAGGAGTGGGGTGGCTAAGCTAGGGAGGGAAGAAGAAAAATAAAGGTGGGATGGGTGTGGGGAGAAAAAAAAAAGAAAAAGAGAAAAGAAAGAAAAAGGAAAAAGAAGGTAAATTTAGATTTAGAAGTAGAATTATATTAAATTTAGGATTTTAATAAAATTAATTTATCTAAATTTAGGGTATTCGATTAGAAAAATAAATGGGTAAAATCACTGATTAAGGGTTTATTTAACTAAAAACAAAAAAAAAAATAGTTAGGATAAATTTATTTAAAGAATTTATTTAGATTGGTGGGTTAAGGGTTAACAAAAATAATTAAGCTAAAATTTAAGAGTTTGATTTTTGAATAAAAGGCTAAGCATTCAAAATGAAGGTTATGAAACTTCTGGGTGCTATGAAGAGAGGGGTGATAGAGAGCTAAGGTCATTGGTTACTCGAGGGAGATGGTGGTATTTGATGGTCGATGGTGGAAAGAGGTGTTGGTGCATGATTGGTGAGTGGTGATATGATGGATGTTGAAGAACAGAGCAAAGAGAAGGGAGATGAAGGAAAGAAGGAAATGGTTCAGGCTGGGGTTTCTTAACAACATTGGAGAGTATGAGAGAAGGAGGGAAGAAGAGGTGTTTACATGTGTGTTTGTGTGTGCGTGTGTGCATGCGTGAAAGGGTGAGGTGTGCCAACTAGTGAAAGGATCAACATGGGTGGTGTGAGGCAAGTGGTGCAACGTTGCAAGGAGCAGGTGAGGTAGATAATGCAGAGGGCGGCAAGTGCTTGGCTAGGGAGGAAAAGGATAATAAAATGGAGGCCATGCAAGGCAAGGGTTTGCATGGCTCGAAGGGCAAAGGCAGGTTGGATGGGTTGGGGAGGAAGAAAAGGACAATAAAAAGAAAAAAGGAAATAACAAAGAAAAAGGAGAAAGAATAGGGAAAAGGGGAAACAAGATTATAGGATTAGGATTATATTTAAATTTAGATTAGGAATTAGGGTTAGGTTAAAAATATAAATGATATAAATTTGGAATTAAGATTAAGTTTATATTTATAATTAAATAATTAGGGTAAGATAAAAATATTAATTACACAAGATTAGGATTAGTTAAGATATTAATTATGTAAGATTATGGTTAGATAAAATTTAGGGTATTACGCATAATATCTTTACTAGGAGATATCCTAAAGTAATATAGAGGGTATGCGTCAATGCATTCTAACACCTACAAAAAGGGCACAACATCACAAACATTAATATCAATGTCCATTTTTAAGTTAATATCAATTTTATTTCAATTTTTTCCATTACTAATTAATCTTAAAGACCCTTAACATTTTATTATTTAATCTCCTATTTTTATAATTTTATTTTAATATACTATTTTTTGAATGGTCTAACCATGCAAAAGTAATTCATATTGAATGAGTGAGATATTTATTTATTTATTAATTACTCACTAATATTGTCTATATATAATGTTTTGCTTCCGCTATTATTTAAGGGTCTAATTGTATAAAATGAATTGATATTAAAGCATTGAGTTTTATGTATATTATCATCATTAATTACTCTCTTAGTTTAAAGTATAAGATATTTTATTTTGTATTTTTAAACTGCATAAATAACTTAGTTATATCATTTCGTAAGGGTTAAACCTAAATTTCTAAATTAAATAAATATAATTTTAAACTTTTGTACCTAAAATTTTCAAGGATTAAACCTGATTAATTTTATTTACTAAAATGCTAAATTAATGAATTAATTACGGTCAAAATTTATCTAAAGGTTACTAACGATAAGACAAACAACTACTAACTAAGAATTTAAATATATTAACAAAATTTGCTTACATATATGTTAAAAAAACTAAAATATTAATACTAATAAAAACATGCTTATGTATATAAAATCAAATGAAACTAACATGTTTAACTATAAGATAAAATAGCAAATGTTGACTCATACTTACCATTCTCAACCCATAGAATCATACTACATATTTAATAATTAGACCAACACATGCATGCAAAATAAACCACAAATTAGATAATAATTAATTTAAAATAGCATACCAATATTTCTTATATATAATCTAACACAAGCATACTAATAATAAATTTAATAAGATAACTCTACTAACATGGTTCAATCTAACATAAGCATACTAATAAATATTATACGACAATAACACAATACAATAATCATGTTAAACAATAATAAAATAAGAAAATAATTTACCCAATTACACAACAATTTAACAAATAACTCACAAATTCATAATGAATAAATACCACAAAAGATAAAATACTAAAAATAGTTTAGAAAATAGAAAATAAAAATGAAACCCGGACGAGTATTTCGGTGAGGATTCTGATGACAATAAAAGCTTTGGCAATTTCAATCCTGCCCATAAACACACATAAAGTTATTATTTAGCAAAAAAACTTATAATTGAAATTTAAACAATATAAAATCTTAAAAAATGTAAGAAAATGAAAGAGAAAGGTTGAAGAGGATAGTAGAAGGAAAGGGAGAGCTTGAAAGATGGATAAAAATGGAGAAGCAAAGTTGAGGAAGGAGAACAGACTAGTGACACAAAGAAGAGAAGAGAATATGGGAAACTAGAGTTTAGGTTGAATTTTTATATTTAGGCTTATTACCAAGTATTTTTATCATTGATATTAAGAGGTTTATTGTTAGTATTAAGACTTTTTAATAAAACAATGTGTTTCATTTGACATAATGAAGAGAGCCAATTTCCAAGCTTATTGCCAACGATTATAACCTATAAATTCTTAGTATCAAATCCCAAAATAGGCCAAAAATTTTGTCTAGGAATTGTACGGCCAAAAAATTACGGACTAGATAAGATAGAAATATCTCTTATTACTGACAATTACGGTCCATAAATAATTGGCAATAAGGCCGTCGATGTTAAGGCCCAAACTTCCCACCCTCTCCCAAGCAACAATCCCCCCTGCCCTACCAAATTTTTTTTCCAATATTGTCTACAATATCATTCATGGTAAGCTTAAATAGTCGATATTGAAGAATATTTGATTTTAAGCTAATATCCCAAAGAATATTTTGGCTTGAAATTAATGCCAAAGACGTATCTCTCCAAAATATTTTTGTGTGTGTTATATTAATATCAATGACTTGTCATCAGAATTATGCTTTATTATCATAAATTTTTATAGCCTGAATCAAGCTTTATTACTAAGGATCATTATCATTTGTACGAACTCTTTTTTAGTAGTGTGTTACTATAATTAACAAACAAGTCTAATAGTTCAAAGTCAATGCAATATATATACATAATTGTCTATAGAAAGAATAATCAAAATTTTAAATAAACAAATAAATGTAATGTCATAAGTGTTCTGTATATATTTATTTAAAATTCAACGCACATATTTCATACATTTACAACTGATGATATTGTGTCGTTATGAGAACAAGAGAATGACTTTGGTAAACACACATAACATAATAATTTCCAAAGCAAAATCTAATATTTTGGTAAATCATCCTTTATATGTATATTCTTGGTCTTAATGCTATTATTTAAATTTTATTTTAAGTTTTTTTTTGTAATTATAGATTTCTAGGTTTGATTTTTATAACTTATATTTATTATTTTTATTTGTATTCTTATTATAAGTTTTGTTAAACTATTTATTTAATTTTAAATGTATGTACTTGTCCTTATTTTTCAATATTGTTTTAGTTTAATTTTATCTTTTATATTTTTTAGCAATATCAAAAAATTAACTTTAATAAAAAAAATTGGAAATTGAAATAATAATGATAAATAAAAAGTAATTTTAAGAAAAAATTAAAATTAAGAAAATTAAAGTTAGAAATTAGATATTAAAAATTGAAAGTAATCACTAAGATTATAATAAAACATAATCATATGTATAAAATAGTAATAATAATAGTAATAATAATAGTAATAATAATAATAATAATAATAATAATAATAATAATAATAATTGAAGTGTGTAACAAATAAAATGTAATCTTATTATTGTAAAAGAAAGTGGTGGGACCACCAAATTATCTATGAGTCGGGTGAATTATCTAGCCATTAGTATAGAAAAGATTTTGAGTCGTTAAAGAAGTTGAATTAAAAATTTGCTAAATTAAAATAATATTGACTATGTTTCTAAATTAAGTTAGACATGTAATTTCATTTTTAACCTCCTAATTTTTTCTTCTTCTTCTTTTGAAATCCTAACAAAGGTTGTTATATTATTATTAATTAATTAATTAATTAATTGATTCATCTATAATTATATTTGCTACACATTTAGGGTAAGAGGAGCTCCATACAGGGAAAAATGAATGATTCACAACAAACTGAGAGAAGAAATGGGATGCTATATTTGATCCTCTAAAACAATGGTTAATAATGAATCCAATGTTTGTGCATATAATACTTCACTCATCTATGAGGCTATGGATTTGCAATGGTGGAATAAAGTCTTAATCTTAACATAAGGTAGTAATGGACTTTGAATTGCATTATAATATAAATCTAGTAAGAACCATATAAAGTGTAAATTTCATCCCCATTAGGCATGCCTAAGCTTCAGGAAAAATTGGATTTTCCATCACGTGTTCCATGATATCGTAGTCACATACATAGTGTTCCACGTCTCACCACGGTAATTTCATATTGCAATTCCAAACCAATTGAAAAATGAGAACATGAAGCGTCAACATTAACTTTTATTTGATACTCTAGAGGTTTCACCCACCTTCTTGTCCTTCCCGGTGAATCTATTGAGCACTGAAAGAGAATAAAACTACGAATTCCTTAATTCTATAAGAGTTTCTTAAATACAAAGATACAACACTATCTTATGCTTAAAATAGGAAACTAAATACAAATATACAACATTATCTTAGGCTATAAAATAGGAAATTAAATATACACCAAATCATACAAAGTATATGAACAAAATATTTACATATTCTATCACATCCCCGCAGTTGAAGCGGGAGAGTGTCATACACTAGGACTGTTCCTAAAGTCCTCAAAAAGAATGAGAGGAAGACATTTTGTGAAAATATCTGCTATTTGATACCAAGAAGGAACATGTAACACACGTAATTGACCATGAGCTACTTGTTCCCCAAACAAAATGAATATCCATTTCAGTATGCTTAGTGCGCTGGTGTTGAACAGGATTGCCAGATATATAAACTATACTTACATTATCACAATACACAAGAGTAGCTTTCTGTATAGGACAATGAATCTCTAAGAGAAGGTTGTATAACCAGCAAGATTCATAAACGACATTAGCTACTCCTTGGCACTCAGCTTCCGCACAAGATCAAGATAAGGTAGCTTATCTCTTTGATGACCAAGATAATAAGTTGTCACCAAGAAATACACAATAACCAGATGCAAAGCGTCTGGTGTCTGGACAGCCACCCCAATCTACATCTGTATAGGAGATTAGAGTGGAGGTGGAGGATGGGTAACGATGAAGTCCGTGGTCTAATGTTCCCTTGATATAATGTATAATACGTTTAAGAGTTGTCATATGATCAAGCATTCGATTATGCATGAATAAAAAAATATATTGCACAACATATGAGATGTCAAGCCTCATGAAAGTTAAGTATTGAAGAGCGCCTGCAAGACTTCGATAATGAGAGGGATCCTCATATGGTGTGTTGGTAGTAGCACACAACTTCAGTTTAGTGTCTACTGGAGTGAGAGAGGGCTTATAAGAAGTCGTGTTGGCTTTTTCAATAATTTTCTTAGCATATTTCTCTAGGAGAGAAATAAACCACCTGCATGATGAGTGACTGCAATGCCCAGAAAATAACTCAAGGGGCCCAAATCTTTCTAGCAAATTCAAAACTGAGAAGTGTTATGATAGTCTTGTGTAGGGTGTTAGAGGAAGTAGTGAGAATGATATCGTCCACATAAAGAAGGAGATAAGCCATGTCATTACCTCTACGGTAAATAAAAAGAGAATTATCTTACCTACGTTGAAAGAATCCAATGGAGACCATGTAATCAGCAAATCTTTGATACCATGCTCGAGGTGCCTGTTTGAGCCCATACAAAGATTTGCGCAAGATACACACATAATCAGGATGATTTGGGTCTCGAAAACCCATTGGCTGATGCATATACACTATTTTTTTAAGGTCACCATGGAGCAATGCATTTTTTATGTCAAGATAATGAATGGCCCAGGACTTGGAGAAAGAGAGATTCAAAACTGTCTGAATGGTGGCTGATTTGACAACTGGACTAAAAGTGTCACTACAGTCCACACCTGCTTGTTAACCTGCACCATCACCTACAAGACGGGCTTTATGCCTTGCAAAAGAGCCGTCAGAATTTAATTTATGTCTAAAAATCTACATGGAGTGATTGACATTCACATTAGGTGGGCGAGGCACTAAATCCTAAGTCTTAGTTTTAATAAGAGCCTAGTATTTATCATCCATATCCATTTTCCAATTGAGGTATTTTAAGGTCATAATCAGGTTATGAGGAATGAGGGAGGGAACAACACTTATGAGAAGTCCATGTTAGTATTTTTTGTTAGGTTTGAAAATGTCATGTTGACTTCTAGTTACAGGCCGAGGATAAGGATTTGGAGTGGGCTGGACTGATTGTGGAGTGGTGCGAGAAGTAGTAGAGGATTAGGACTAAGTATTGTGGACTAAGGTGGGCTCAGGAAGGGGAGATGTGGTGGTTGGGTGGGAGGAAAAGGGAGGAGCACCTGCGGGGCCTGAAGAAGATTGGGTCGTGCCAGAAGGAGAGTGAGAGATTAATTGGGCTTGGGGATTTGAGTTGGGAAGAGAATACCAATAGTGAATTAAATGTGGCGACATTTCTTCATCAAGAAAATTATAAGATGAAGTAGAAGGACGATGTAGCTTAGCAAAAGGAAAATGAGATTCATTAAAAATGACATGACAACAAATATTGATCTTATTAGTGGATAAATTAAAACATTTATAGCCATGATGATTGGATGAAAAGCCTAAAAAGACACAAGGAGTGGATCGAGCTTGAAGATTATTTATGGTTGTGGATGGGAATATAGGATAACACAAGCAACCTAAAACTCAAATGTGGGTGTAGGATGGGTCCTTGCAATACAAAATATGAAGAGGAGTGAAATTTCCTAGAGTCTTGGTTGGAAGGATGTTAAGGAGGTAGGTTGTCATTTCCAAGGCATGATGCCAAAAGGATGGAGGTAGGGAAGCATGAGCAAGAAGAGTGCGAACAATGTTGTTGATTGTTCGAATTTTCCTTTCAGCCTTTCCATTTTGAGATAAAGTGTAGGGACAAGAGAAGCGAAATGAAATACCATGTTTAGTGCAAAAATCCTAAAATGGGGCATTGTCAAATTCCTTACCATTGTCACATCAGATATTTTTAATGTCCCATTCAAAGTGAGTCTGGATGAATGCTCAAAATTTGAGAAATGTGGAATATACTTGAGATTTATTTGATAAGGGAAAGGTCCACAAATAATTAGATTAAGCATCCAAGAAAAGAACATAATATCTATGTCCTGAAGAACTAAGAACAGGAGAAGTCCAAATATCACTATGAATAATATCAAAGGGCATAGTAGTGCAAGAATTAGAAGAAGTAAACGACAATTTCATATGCTTTCCAAGAGAAAAAGTTTCAAAAAAAATGAGAATTACTAGACTTATTACAATCAATCAATTTAATCTTCATAAGAAAATCAAAAATAGGAGCTCCAGGGTGGCCCAATCTTTCATGCCAAGTAGAAGGTGCTAAAGCTGCAAAGGTAGAAGGAGTGGTGGCTTGATTTGTGGGAGTGGGATTGGAAATTGGATAGAGATCTCCCCGACTATCACATCTCACGAGAGGTGTCCCCGTATTAAATTCCTTCACAAAAAACCCAAAAGGATCAAATTCAATAGACACAGAATTGGCAATAGTAAATTTTCTAATAGAGACAAGGTTTTTAACAAGATAGGGAGCATGAAGAACATTTTTAAGGGTGAATAGGGGATTCAGGTAGGGTAGATGGGTATGACCAAAACCACAAACAGGAATAGAGTGACCATTTTCGACAAGAATACCACGATTATGAAGGCTGATATTAAAGTAAGATAAGAGATTACCTTGAGAGGATGTCATATGAGATGTAACACCGGTATCCATGTACCAATTCGGGTCTGGAGTAGTGAGTCCAAGAGTTTGCATAGCAGCTTCGATGTTTGTTGGAGAGGAAGATGCGGCATAGGCATGTTGGGGTCGAGGCCCAAGAACTCCTACTGCTAGTTTGTTGTTAGGGAGATTGGGCCTAGCCCATGGAGAGGAAGGGTAGGGGTAGGGAGGCACGGTCCATGGCATGGGCCCCAACCATGGAAATTGGCTGCCTAATGTTGACTCGCGTTTGACGAACCACCATGACCTCCATTATGACCTCCACGACCACCTTGGCCACTACCGCGGCTACCTTTGCGGTGCTTATAATTATTGGAATTGCGATTGCCGCCATTTCTTCCATCACGGTGCTGTGAATTGTGGTTATAATGGGATTGATCATCGGAATCCGTAGGGGCACCCACAAGCATGGTCAAATCTAACCCTATGTCTGCCATCTTTATGAAACCAACCTCCTCCAAGGTAAGCATGGACCTGGCTTGATAAAATGGAGGCAGAGGATTCATTTGACGAATCAATGTGCCTACGTTCCTGTAGGAGGCTATGAGACCCAAAACGAGTTGAAGCACCAGGAATTCATTAGTGACAGAAGCACCCAAGTTTTTGAGTTGGTAAGAAAGCATTTTGAGGTGTTGGCAGTAGCTGGAGGCATTGGGAAAGTTTTCCATCTTAGTGGAAGAGAACTCCTATTCTAGGGTCACAGTACGAGAGTGGTGATTGTCTTGATATATGTCACGAAGTTGGTTCCAGACAGCCAAGGTCGTTGTATCAGGTTCAATGATGGTGGTAAGAAGATCATTGGAGATGGTGGAGTAAATCCACTGTGTAACAGCGGCGTCGAGGGTAGACCATAATTTTTTCATCATCAGTGGTTGGAGGGGATTTTTATTTCCTTTTTTCAAAAGGAATTATATGATCAATGACTCTGTGAGAATATGTAATGGTATTAGGCATTAAGATACCATAATATATTAATATATGAGCGGATATAATGTCCTTTCCACAATAAAGAAAAAAGGCATCATTCTAGTTGTCGTATCATGAAAATTTTTCTTTTAAAACTCAAGAACATTTTTTTTTATTTTTGGTATTGTTTCTTTAGCTTACAACTTCATTCAAAATCATCTCCCAAACTCCTTTATCTTTCTTGTTGTCTCTCTTTACTACCTTTCGTTCGTCTATTCCACTTTAGCTTAGAAAAAAGTTGAAACATTAGCCATCAAGACATATCCAATTTCTACTAGTTTTCTTTCTACTCTACTCTTCCTTTTTCTTTCTTTATTATAAGAACCCATGTCGAAGGATGCATGAAGAAGAAAGAACAACATAGGGCTCTGTCCCATTTTTTTGATTTTCTATATATACCGGCTGATTTGCACAGTGATTCACCGGTCGGACGGGGCCGGTCGCTCTCGATTGCCTGAAGCAGTCTTATGAAAAAGAACGAAGGATTCAAAACCCTATGTCCCGATACCGTGGAGGCCAAACTATAAAACCCATTTCTCTGCCGCCTCCCTCCGACGA
Organism: Tamarix austromongolica; assembly: GCA_039764185.1. Taxonomy (NCBI): domain Eukaryota; kingdom Viridiplantae; phylum Streptophyta; class Magnoliopsida; order Caryophyllales; family Tamaricaceae; genus Tamarix; species Tamarix austromongolica. The sequence continues at coordinate 77,718,095 of CM077814.1, read as the reverse complement.
CTTGAGTCCGACTGTAGCAGATTAACAATTCAGAAAAGACAATGAAGATTGTAAGATATACAGTTGCATTAACGGCCTCCTTTGCCAAACACACATTTTCGTCTCTCCCTCAACCTCAAAATCTGTCTGTCAAGGAGCAATGTGGGAGAGGGTTTTCGAAGCTAGACGATGCCTTGGTTCTCTTTCAACAGATGAAAAGTGTGCGACCTCTTCCTTCTATGGTCGAATTCAATAGGATTTTGTCTTCAATAGTTAAAATAAAACAAAAGGACCGTGATTCCCATCGCTATTGCTCCACGGTTCTTTCTCTCTTCAGTCAATTGGATATTTTAGGTGTGTATCCAGATCTTCACTCATTGAATACCATGATAAATTGTTACTTTCATTTAAATTATGTCCATTTTGGGTTCTCCGTGTTGGGTAGAATTATCAAACTTGGTTTCGAACCAGATTGTCCAATATACAACACTTTAGTTAATGGCCTTATCATTAACGACAAGATTAATGAAGCTGTGGAGTTGTTCCGCTCTATTATGAATCAGGGATTCCAACCGAATACTATTACATATGGTGCATTGGTAAAAGGCTTATGTAGAGTAGGGAATAATGCCGCTGCCATGTCATTGCTTCGACAAATGGAAGGTTCCACTGTTGGTGCCGGTGTTTCTTGTCTGCCTAGTATTCACATATATAATACAATTATTGATAGCCTTGGTAAAGACAAGCTCTTGTCCGAGGCTTTAGACCTTTTCACTCGTATGAAAAGTAAAGGCATTTTACCGGATGTGGTCACTTATAATTCCCTAATTAGAGGATTTTGCAATTTAGGCCACTGGGAAGAAGCTAAGAGGTTGTTGGAAGAAATGATAGAGGCAAAGGCATCTCCAAATGTGAAGACGTATAGCATGTTGATTGATATGTATTGTAAGGAAGGGAGGGTTGATGAAGCAAGAGCCATACTTGAGTTGATGATGCGAAAGGGAGAGACTCCTACCACGATTACTTTTAATAGTTTAATGGATGGATACTGCTTACGGGGATTAACAGGTGATGCATTGAAGATACTTGATCTAATGTATGCCAATGGTTGTCAACCTAATGTGGTTAGCTACAATACGTTAATCAATGGATATTGCAAGAGTAATCAGGTTCATAAGGCCCTTGATCTATTTCGAAGTATGTATAGTAAAGGATTGATGCCTGACACTGTCACATACAATATTGTTATTGGTGCATTGTGCAAGAAGGGTAAACATGAGCTCGGTCGACAACTATTCTTGGAGATGCAAGACCACGGATATGTTTCAGATATTGTGACATACAACACCTTGATAGGCGGACTCTGTAAAAAGCGATCTCTTCATGAGGCAAGAGTTGTGTTTGATGAAATTGAGTGCAAGGGTTTAGTCCGTGATATTGTCACTTACACCACTCTAATTGACGGATTTTTTGAAGCTGGGAAACTTGAAGATGCTAGAAATTTGTTTTCTAATCTTCTGACGAAGAACTTGAAACCAAGTGTTAAAACTTATACCATTATGATCAAGGGATTTTGTAAAGCCAGGTTAATCAATGAAGCAGCAGGGTTTCTTCAGATCATGGAAGATAATGGTTGCTCACCAGATGACTGCACTTATAACGTAATAATCAAAGGATGTATTGATAATTATGAAAATTTGAAGGCGGTACACTATTTCCAAACGATGGTTGATAAAGGTTTTTGCCCTAGTGTTTTAAATATCAAAAAATTCATAAACTTGTTAGCCGTAGATAGAATAGACAGTTCGTTGAAGGAGAAAATCCGAAACACTATGAAGCAGCTATTTGTATCTAGTGGCATGCATAATTAAGGCTATGCGCTTCTAATTTTAAACTTGTATAGGAGGTTGCATATATTGTGTAGAAGTTATGCTTCTCCATCTGAGGTATGAATATGCCCAAGAATGTCACTTACATCCTAGGCATAGAATACAACCGTTAATTGTATGTCTGTCATCGACTTTGAGATATGCAGAATGTATCATTGTGAACTCATAGAGCAACTTTGAAACTGCTATTATGACTATTGCCTGCTAAAATAAAGCTACGCCACCTGGAAATATGATCCGTAAAACACTGTTTTGGATTGTGCCTCCTGCACTAAACCTGTTTCACAATATGAACATTACTCAAAAAATTATGTAATTATATCGACATCAGTTACGAGTCTTATGAGTGAAGTGGGGCGTCCACCCAACATTAGTCTAACTATTAATCTAAGCTATTGCTTTGTCGAAGGAGCATGCCAACCTCAACTTGGTTACAATCAAAATTCAAGGATGCTAAGACTTCTAGTAACAAACTATAACTTCCACATGGAAAAAATTAATCGCAGATTAACGAATATTTTCAAAAATTCACTATTCATCCTCGCTACTTTCTATGGTAACAACAACATTTTTTGTCTTCATTTTCTTCAACGTTCTTCCTTGCAGCTCTCCATCATTGTTGGCCAGATCGTCGACTCCCTCCGATTTGTCACATCGGGCAATTTCTTCTAGGATTCTATACTTCTCTCTCTTAACTTTTCCAATTATCTTCTCCAACTGCAAGAAGCAATACCAATTAGCTTTATGGTAAAGGTGATATCATTTACACTATTTACCAAATGTCTCTCCCCTTGGAAGCAGGAAAATGTACAAAACAGGCGAAGTCTTCTGTCACTTGAAGGGATCTGTCAGACCAGTCTTTTATGAAAGCTTTATGAGAACAAATGAAGTCAATTAAAACTTGCCTGCTACATAGAATCTGGCTTCTCAGTAGCAATAATACTTATTTGTTGAGTAGACAAAACCGAGTGAGGGAATATTCCTCCATGAAATGAAGCTAACTCTTTACGCAGCTCATCAAGCCTCAACTCAACACTTGATGATCCAGGTTTCCGCTTAATGGACTTTAAATTGCACTGTTTGGTGTCTTGGCCCACAGAGATCTCAAGTTTCGCAGTCTTCTTTCCTGCATTACCAATTTGTAGGGTCAATACTCTCCTCACTGATGGTAGTAGAGCAAAACTTATTTCGATGCCCGAGGTGAAACAGAGACTTCCACAGTACATATCATAACTTCCGGAGCAATACATTGGTCTGGGAGGAGCAGCTATAAAGGCACACTATTATATAATCAGAGGAATTAGGAAAACAGAAACAAAATGAATTCCTACAACACTTCTAACTATTTGCCCTCTCATCATAGTACAGGTACAGCTGAAGCTTGAAGAATATTTGCCTCGTGAGGAGGCATCAACATTTCCAACAACTAACTTAATGACTGCTTCAGAATTTTCGACTACGAGTGACCAACCTTGAACACATTGAGTGATGTTGAGGACAGTGATGGCAACTAACATACACAAGGAGCAAAATACCCTGGCAGAATGAAATAGGGAAAAACATACATGCATTTCCACATTCTCAGATATTTGGTACCAAAGTGCACAGCCCTCACTCCCTAAGGGATATGACACAAGATTATCCCCTATGAGTACAGTCATCAAATATTATGACTAGAAGATGTCCAAGGCATTCGAGGGGAAAGAAAGAAAACAAATTCAGGGAAAGCAAAAGAAAACTAAGGATCCTTTACAGATGGTCACAAAAATGAGAAGCACCCAACATCCAGAAGAGAATGCAGATTTACCCTGTAAAACCTGCCTTGCCAGTGGGCCCAATGTGACATAAGCATTTGTTGAATAAGCTGTATGCTGAAATTCCTCTTTCTACACAAGATACAAACACCAAAAATAATTCAAGAACTTTTCTAGACCATGCCCCTTCAGAGTATCATATAGCACAAACAAAGCTAAACAAGAAATAAAATTGGAGAAGTTGGACACATCGACAGTTGTCAATCCAGAATGATTTTGTAGTTATTAAGTAATGCCCACATCTTTTTGGATAGATAATATTTCTTCACTATTAGAAGAGACAAACAATTAAATATACTCAACTCTTTTATGTTATTTTGAAGAAAAGTTGGACAAAGTAGATGGATTTCTATGTGATCAAAATAATATCCCTAAGGGTATTGAACTTCTTGGCTTCTAGATGGAATTTTTGGCACTAAAATGACTAGAGCACCAAGACAAGGAAAATGACAGAATCTGTGGACTTACAAAAGACTAATGCAAATCCATATTGTTCAAATTACAAGGGGAAGCAAAGTCTCTGCTTCCAGCCCATAACCGAGCACTTGTTTACTTATTTGGTCATCATATCGCCCATCTAATTTTCCCATTTCACTCTTTCCTTCAGATCTAGGTAGCATAAACAATTTTGAATTTTTACTTTCCATCAACACCATGACTTTAATTTGACAAGTTGAAGTTCATGCAAACTTACCAACACTCGATCCACAACAAGCTGAACAACGAGCTTCTCCATTTCATCTTTTTTCAAATCTGAACCTGGGATGCAATAATGATCAAGTATCATAAACTTTGTTGCATGTTCAAGTCTATATGTTAAGATTCTATGAAATTGATTGTCCAAAAGGCTATTACAATAATGAATCAAAATGACAGATATAAACATGTCATTTGACAGAATATGCAGCCAATATATGACAAGAGTGGAGACAACCAGGCAAGGCTAAAAGCCTTGCCATGGACAAGCAAAAAGATAAATAATAATATTAATAAATAAATAAAATGCAATATACCATACCTATTTCTTTGGTTTTAGTTTTCATCTTGTCAACTAACTGCAAAATTGTCAATCTCTGCTCATTTTCTTGCACATCTTGGACCAACGAGACCATAGCTTTGGCGTGACCTACAAAGGATGATTTTTATTATTCATCAACATTTTCTATCAATTGATACAAATGGATTGCCAACCACATATAATACATGCATCAAGGAAGCAAAACATATCGACAAAGTACTGTTGATTTACTACATATTCCACTTTACATTAAAGATTGCTGAAAAAAGCTAATGAACGATCATTAGATGATTGGTTTCATTAATCCAACATCCAAAGAAATCAACCAAAAGGCAAAAAACGATATAGAAGTACATATTAAAACTTCAGCTAGCAGGGAATGGAAACATAGTTAGTACAAGTGATGCATATGCCAATACAAATTAGGTAAAGTTAGGAAGGTTGTTATCAATGGGGGATAACTGAATAAGAAAACAGAGAGGAGGGTGAAGAAAATGGGTTGAACATGATCTTTGGTACCTCCTTAGATCATATACTAACAAGAACCACCTAAGGTTTCAACACTTAGGATAAATCTTGTGAGATTTTAGGATTCAAACTTCAAACTCATGCACTAGAGTTGAAGATGACTAATTTCTGTTGAGAGAAATAAGATAACCAAATTCTAAGTTGGTTTTTTTTATTCAAGTGTGAGCCCAACACTTATAGGAGAGTGTTGGGTCTCATTTAGTTGTAATACAACTCAACAAAAAAAGGACTGGTTTGGTTAACTAATCAAACTAGTTAGTTGTCAAAGAGACTAACTATAACTAGTTTAATCCTAACCAAAACTAAAGTTGACTTTGTACTAGCTGAAATAGAGAAATCAGAATAGTTTGGGACCTTCCCAATGTCTTACATCTGACTTGGGAGACTCCTTACAAGTTGATAAGCTAAGCTAAGCTAAAAACATCATTAAAAGTAAAAAGTAGAAGTAGCTTTTATGCTAAAGACTAAAAACATTATCAAAAGCATAAAGCAGAAAGCAACTTTTCTGCTGCAAGCCTAAAGTGCCATCATAGCCTGAGCATAGGTTTCTTTTCTTCCAAAAAAGGTCTGCCCCCTATGATACTTATAGCTGTTGCTGCTGCTAGTGCCCACATCTGCCCAGAAAAGTGCTGTTGGGGCTGCTATTGTGGGACTTGAACTGTAGCCTATCCTTGGCTGGGTAGTGAGCCATTTAAGCCAAAAGAATGAGCCACTAAGGTGCAAAAGGTGGTGGCTGGATTGAAGTTTTGCATGGCTTTCATGGCTTGGAGTTTAGTTAAACTAATTAGTCCAAGTGAGGAGGTTTTTATGTCCCCCTAACTTAGAGAAATTAACAACTACATTAATATCTTGGATAATGGATGCTCCTGCATCAACAAGTACCTAGAAATGGTAATTATGCTAGTTTAGCTACATCCGTTTCTTTATCTGAGCTACAATAACAGTCAATATCCAATGGCCCGATGATTTATGCAGGCACGAATCAAATTGAAATTTGTCTTACAAAAGCCAACCCCAGTAGAAGAGAAAAGACAGAAAAGCTAAAAATAATTTAAGAATAGAAATTTGCAGCATGGGCTGACAGTAGGTAAATCAACTTCATAAGGGAACCCAACGAACTTAACTTTGCTTGGTCAGCAAATCAGTATGCAATATCCCTGGCACAATTAAAATAAAAGTGTCTTGTTTAATATCAAAAAATCTCAACCAAAATATTTTATAAAATCCAGATAGAGAATAAGATGCATAGAACAGTACTGAAGGAAGGAGAGAGTGGAGGGAGGAGGAAAACTTGTTAAGCAAGTATATAATAGCAATAACATACTGTCAACATTTAGTTCCTTGACCTCTGTTGAATATGCACAATTATCACACATGCCTGCACATGAGACAGAGTAGCATTATTGATAATGTCACAACAGTCAACAGTATGAGTGTATGAAAGAATGAGAAAACCATAATTTGATGTTACCATTGCACTCCTGTAATGGCTCTGCAAAATGATGGAAAAAGGCAACACGGCGACATTTCCTCTTGGACTGCAATATAAAGAAGAGTTTAATATACAATAGCCAAAGATATGCCAAATTGTCAACACATTTAGAACAGTAACTTTATAGTTAAAAACCAGATGCAGTTTACAGACACTCTCACCAGTACCAATTATCAACAACCCCCTTGTCACAACAAAAGTTGAAATTAGATTTTTGAACACCAAGCATGAGAGAGAGAGAGAGAGAGAGAAGGTGAGGTGGCACTTTAAGCAAGCTTAAAATGTCTGTGAACAACTGAACGCAGATGTGGATTCTACTGATTGTTTGGAACATTTCCTACCAGCAAAGAGCACAATGAAGTATAACAAGGATTAGTATGCTTGCATAAAGCCACATCCCATAATGATGGCCCAGTGAGGTAGAAATCTGAAAATAACAGGTGGAGAGTTCAGACCTTAAGCATAGGTTCAGCCCCATGGGTTAACAAATCAGACCTAAGATGAGCAGAGCCCTAAGAGCAAAGTGCTTATGGCTGATGCAGAGAATTAGGTAAATTAGCTATCTGAGAGAAGGAATACTTCGGGCTGTCGGCCTAAAGGTTTATATGATATAAGATTGAAACATACGCTAGCTACTGCATGTCATTCTTAAAAGGAAAGGTAAATCTTGAAGAAAGCATAGGGAGAAGAAGAAGAAATAAACCTAAATACATTGAAACCAACATCGAAAGCGATCAGTTTCTCCCTTACATGTGTTTGACTCAGTTTCTCTCGAGGGTTACCTATCACTCTTTTGTAGAGAAATTGTAAGGTTGTAAGTTGTAAACCGTAATATTTCATCATTCTACTTTTTATCTTCTTTGAGGGCATCTTATCCTCTTGTAGTTTTAGGTTCACCATAGAACCTTAACAGTTGCTCTTTGTCACAAACGATGGAACATTTAAGAACTGGAACTTATATCATGATCTTCCCAAGGAAAGGATGGGTTTGACAATGACCCTTATGCTTTACGTACTAGTTTCTCCATTGTCCAAAACTCCTTCCGATGATCTATAGACATGCAAAACTATTTATATAAGTAATAAAATTTCTCAAAGGGACAAAGATTTTAACTCTGAAACTTGTTTATAGATCTTCCTTTTACAAAGGCTGTCCTACAAAGGATAATCCATATAGCCCCTTCAAATTCAGAAGTTAAAACTACAAGGTAGAAATTGGAAGGAGAGGAGAAAAAGAAGAGAAAGTAAAATAATAATGGAGAGGAGCTTTACTAGTAAAAGCTTTTAGTAATTTGGCTTCCCTCATTTGTCAATTTTGAAACATGTCTGGCAGTAGCGTACTATGTCATAGAGATTCTGCAAGCCAGAATTTTCATAGAAAACCATTGAACTCTGCCAGATAAACATGATAATCAAAATATTTTACAGGCTCATAAGATGGATTTTTCCAGCATTACACAAACTTTTACCTGCCTTGGAACATCAGCAGGCCTGTAGTAGAGCACGCATTCTGCAGGAATTCCATCATGCCCAGCTCTGCCACTTTCCTGAAACATGCATGTTATGACAAGAGAGAATTCCAAGAGACTAAGCAAAGTGAAAATAGACAAGAAAAAATAAATACGTTGTCTCCATAGAATTACAATTGTTAAGGGTATAAAAACAATCTATAACCTTAAATTTACCTGATAATATGTCTCCATTGATTTGCTCAAACTATGATGGACCACAAATCTGGCTACAAATTTAAACATAAAATCATCTTACAGAAATAAAATTTATGAGAGACAAATATCACGAGGCTATGTAGCATGAACTGTGAAGGAGGGAGTACGACTGTGTGAGTCCAATCTTGGCAAACACCAAAATATGATTATATTGTTGTCTATAAAATATTTAAGCTTATAGTCTTATACATGTACATGCTCAGACTAAAGAAGAATTAAACATCACATAAAGCTAAAACTCAAGAATAACAACAAATGACAACAATTTCCAGTTCAAAAAAGTTGGTGCGATGGAGAAAAATAAATGAGAATATGATGGACCTCATTGACATAGAACAAAAGGAGAAGTGGCATGCTTCAAGAAATAATCAAAAGAAAACGTTTCATACTGACCATCTGGTTTGTTGATACCCATACCAAATGCCACCTGTAAAACAGAACAAGTAGAATAATATCCAAAAAACTTAATCCAACTGATTGATCTACAAAGAGTAAAGGTACTACTACAGTAAACTTAGTCCCAACAATAGCCTGCAACTTGCCATTACTCGAACTGCACCATCAAGAACACCAAGCGACTCAAGAACAGCTATACTTAAAATAAAACAAACAGGTTACACTACAACAGTACAACCAGCATTGAGACAGTTAGCCAATCCAGGCAATCATCTAATTAAGTGCCCCCAAAGTAACTCTGAAATACCTAAAACTGGAAGTTTATATGCATTAATAAATATATAAAAACTGAAGGCCTGGCAGGGCAATCTGGCAGCCAACCAGTAAAGAGGTCTATCTTAATAAATGCTCATTCAAATTCCAGTGAAGAAATTTTTTAACTCTTTTAAAGTAATTTTTTCCTTGACTGATTGAAACAGATATTCAACTAGCAGTTGAACTATTCTCTTCATCAAGCAAAAATGTGCACTGAAAAGGCCATTTCCCATATGAAATGGAATGAAGAAAGAGCCAGATGAGTCCATTGAATGAAAGTCTAATGCCTGAGGCAGCAGCTCAAAGTACCAACTATTACAGCTCAGGGAATATATTATACATAGTGCATTCAGCAGTATTTGATATACACTTATGACTGAACCTAGCATTTAAGCTAAAAAAAAAAATCTAGAGACCATTTGGTATGCAAAAATGTTAAAACATGCTTCCACAATTCAGACAAGCCATATAATGCCAGCAAGGGAGCCAAACACCTGGAAAAAATCCCTTTGTGATCTTCGGGCAAAACTAGCCCAGAAGGGGGATCTTGAATTGGCAAAATCCTTATACATTTACAGTGACAATTTTCAAACTCAAGGTATTACATAAAAGTGCCCTGGTCATGTTCCAGTATAGTATTTTAACCCAGGATGTTCAAGCACAGCCCACAGTCAGGTTGTCCAAGCCCAACCCACCTAATATGTCAGGGCAATCAAAGCAAATGTAATGGTGTAATTTGGAAAAACTTTTCAGCAGACAGGCAATAGTAGACAGCTTATCCACCTGATAAACGAACACACCAACAGGGGAAATTTGGAAGCCTTAACAGGATTAAAAAGGAACACTTCTATAGTTTCTTCTAGTGTTCTTCCACACACTCGTCTTCCTACATTAATAGCTTTTGCTGAGAAAAACTGATTTGACACGAGAAAAACAACGACAAATGCAATGTTAATCAAGGAGTGGGGAAAAATGGTGATGTGAGCAAGAAGATGACCCTGTCTAAGAATTTTGGTCTAAGATGGTATAAGAAAGCTTCCTACTCTCAGTCACCCACATGGCTCTTCAAGGGCCATGTCATGAAATTAAGTAGTTAACTCAATAACAGAGCCTGGTAGTAGCTAGCTATGTTGTTATGTCTGTTATTTGATTGTTGTAAACTATAAAAGACTATAAATGGTCATAATTAGGAGCTGAGAAGGGATATGATATTTTGATAATAAGATCATCTTCCCTCATCTTTCTCATTTACTGTAACTCCATATACAAACAGAATATTAGCTTGGAACTCACTCTTCTCTTAAGACTAAATTATGTCCATATCAGGCCACAACTTCCTATCACAGATTGTGTCCATGATAACTTTTAAAAAGGCTAAATTATGTGCCTAGTCATCTCTTTCTTATTCTTATGAGGCCTACCGCAGCATTGCCTACAAGCTCCTAAAATAATCTCCATGCAGCTCTGCAGCTCCTCAACTTGTCTAAGCCGCCTACAGAGTAAAGTATGATAACGGAAAGAGACTGCACAGACTTTCATTTCATAATGTTTAGAGAGAGAACAACCACCAACTAAGCATTTGGTTTCACCATTTATACTCCACATTTTAACCCTAACACCAAAGCCAAATATCCAAGTTCCCAAAAAAATAAAACACACATTTATTATGCTACAGGGACTCTAACTCCCCCACCCCTCCCCTAAAGCTAGTTATCCATGGTCCACAACAACTTTGCCCACTTCCTTTCTAGCCAAGAGATTTAGGATCTGTTTGACCAAAAAAATAGAACTTAATTATTCATTTTTGCATTGTAAAATTTCAAAACTATCCTTACCTTCTAACACAAATTACTACAAGGCACTTTTAACAAATAAAAAGTTAGTAAAGTACGTTCATTCATCTTTATTTCAGCACTTAATCTACCAAACGGGGCCTTAATCTTATGAGCCATATTCAATGGCTAGTATGGAACATTTAAGCACCATCTGGGAAATATTTTGTCCAACTGAAGACTAATAGAATAGATGTATACTGACATTATTTGTTATGTACTTTTAGTTCCCTTTTTATTTGCTTAAAAACCAATATAGTAAATTGTGATAAAAGGTCGTGAAAGTCCTGAAAACATCCACTAAACAATTTAGGAGACAAACGAAACTTACTCGGAGCAAAGAGCACAATGTAAATGTTTACCAAAGACTAAACAAAAACATAACAAGGAATATAGTCACAAATCTTAGTGTTGCCATGTTCCTTATTTCTCAACCTAAGTTTCATGATAGCAACATAGTGATGCCAGCTAATATCTCCAGAGAAGAACTTCTACAACATTCCATTAACGGATGGCACCTTTTATCCATAGTGAATTTTGTTCACCCTGTATACAAGACGATTATGTGACAGGCTATTTATTTATTTGTTTTGTGCATTGCTGATGCAATACTTAACATGCACTACAATTTTGGCGCCCATTTTAAGACAATTAAGAAGCAGGAAAATAAACAAAATAGAAGAAGCCTCATACAGGTATGCTAAAAGCCAACAAAATCTCAATCATCATAAGCGATCCACATTGAAAGTTTGAAACCTTACTATTTATTACATGATTTTATTAAAGAGTATGCCCAAAGAAGCTTACCGCATATGAACATTCTCACGATCTTTCACATTCATATCTGCATGGTAATAATCAGATTTAATCCCTCTTTCACGTAATTCTCTTGCCACCTTTATGCCAAAAGGCAAATGATAACAATCACATCATTTTATAATAGATAAATATCAAAATACAGGACTTGGGCACTAAGAAAAAAAAAACAATACATCAGAGAATATAAGAGCATAAAAACAGGTGCGTCAAATGCACTGGTGGTTGGTGAGGGGAGGGGAAGGACTTGAGTTGTTGATATATATGTATGTATGTATGTATGTATGTATGTATATATATATATGTACGTATGTATGTATGTATATGGGCTGAAAGCAGATTACCATAGCCGAATGATTAGATACCATACCCAATTTTGATAAGACCCCCCCCCCAAAAAAAGGGTTTTTAATCCTATATCCAAAACCCAAATCGACCAATAACTAACCCGAAGTTAGCCAAAGCCAAAAGCAATCCATATCCAAAATGACCCGAATCAAAATGCCTAAACTGAAAATAACTCAGAGCAAACACTACTCATACCCAATCATAAACTTGAATTTAAATCGAACTGCAGTCAAACATAATCTGATCCGAATAGCAATCCACCAAAACATCATTTGACTTCAAAACAAATTTCTACCCGAATTTTGTGCATAAATATATGATAATTAACCTGTAAAATAACAAATAAAACTAAAATAGTGAGCGATCGAATTTAGGTCCACTAATCATGTTCAAGCTTACCTACAGTGATATCACTGTAATGTAAGAAATTTATTGAATATCATAAAAAGTGAAGTCATTTATCAAATATTTTCTTTTGATGATCATATACTTTATTTACAAGTCACATATCAACTCAAAATCTTCTTAACATAATGGTATCTTAATATCTTATAAAATCCATGACAACACTATAATTGAATTCGCATCAATTACCAATCATAATGAGAGGTAATCATCTCTGGTTAGAAACGATTTAGTGCAACTATATAGATAGCCTAAATCAAAAGAAAAATAATGTTATAAAGAGATAATAGATCATGAAATTTGCTAGTTACTTGTTATAACAAATTAATGATGTGAATTTTGAATCAACTTCACCCAATCCTATCAAATCCAAATCAATTAATCCCAAAGCAAAAAAGAACAGACAAGTCAGATATTGACCCAATCTGAACAGACTTGTGACATGACCCAGACCAAAATCCAATATCGAACCAAATGAGCAAAACAACAGATAGACTCATAGACCCAAACTGAAACAGACCCAAACATAACCAAACCTGGACCAACACCAACTGCAAGGTAAACTCAATCTTAAACCTGATCCAAAACTATCCAAATCAAAAGAGAATAAAACAAAAACCCCTTGCCACCTTTAGACTAAAGACGTCCTATATCAAAACCAGGGCAAGGAAGGCACAAAAGGACACAAATATTAGCATTATACAAATTTTTCATCAGCCATGCAACCTGACAAAGGTTTTGACACTGTAATTATGTAATGCACACTCATGTGACCAACCTGCCTAAGGGCATAATGACTGGTGGGAGTTAGTTTCCTTTGCCAACGATTACCGACTTATGACCCTAAATATGAATTAGAAAACAACTGTAGATAGCTTGAGACTCTGACATTTCCCATGACACCTTAATTGGTTAGGTCGTTGAACTGTGAAACATACAAAATAAAGTTGGCCAACTTTAACCTGTTACACAGGCTATCAGTCTGTTAACAGAATCCTATCTGTTTGGTCCATGTGTGGTACATACTGGACCTTGAATATATAGTCTGGAAACGGGACCTAAAGTATAGAAAAGGTCTTATCCTAGATTCAGACTTTATAAGGTGAAGAGTATAAATTTGCTATCCCAAATACTACTTTCCATATATTGGCTTTTAGTTTCTCTATCTCTCTCCAATTTTATTTTATTTTTTTACCCAAATTGGATTTCCTTGTAAAACCTGTGTTCTGTTTACTAATCACACTTTATCCTTCAAAATTTATCTTGCTTAATTAATTTTGTGCAACACTACATATGGAAAAGGACGTGACAAAGTCTGTGAAAATACTTATTCAGTTTCCATTATGTAGCCAGATTATTTGCAATCAGAATCATTGCATTTTGGAAAATTTCAAAATTATATTTACTTTTTAACGCATACAATATAGTGATTTAAACAAATAAAATAGAATAAATTTTATTTAGATACCATCATATATTACCTAATTATGTTGGGGCACCACATTTTTTTAATACAGTGACATTTTTTTCTTTCTCCTTTTTTTTACTTTATTATCATGTTACAATTATTTGTGCCTTAGGTTACAAATATATAATTAAATATATCCTATCACATAATTTCTAAGCTATCTTTGGATTTACTAAATTGTTCTCGTTTTTTTTTTTTTTTTAAGAATTTCTTCAGATTTTAAGTAAGTTTCATCTTAAAAGTGGAAATTCCCAAAAAAGTCAAAAACTATCCAAATTATTAAAAAAATATCCCAAGTTAGCTTGGAAAAATATTGATATTAGAATTTCACCATTTTAGTATAATACAATAATAATAAGACATTACCAAAGTAAAATAAAATAAAAATGTCATTATACATACCTCTATGGAATTAGTTGAAACACATGATACCAGAATTAAATAAGGCCAAATGTCATAGCGCCCAAATGGAATTTCTCCGATAAGAAAAGTTAACATATATCCTCAAAAATGTTAACATACTTCATTTCATGTCATCTTCAAGAAAAAGTCTTAGTCAATACAATATTTTTTATCAAATTGCAACAAGGCCTATTTGTCAATATCTACATAAAGATGGGTAATTTAATATTGGCTGAAATTAGGAAAGTCTACCACTAAAAGGTGTGAGTTGTCCCACATAGGAGAATGATAGGTAGAGCAGCCTGCTTAGCCTGCACAAGAGGCAAACAGCTTGATTCATACAATCCAAACTCGAAACTCAAAAGAAACATTTATCAGCTTCCTGTTGACAGCACCCATCAAAAACAAACGAATACTTTCTACCCACACCCCACAATTAGAATTGGTTCTTTCGGATAAAGATCAATGAGGAGTAGGCAAAGCATCTTTCTATAAGGAAAACTAACAGATTACAGACTGTATTTGTGGTTTCACAAGATGCAGGTATCCTGACTGGATTCAAATGAATAATCTAATTCTTGGGTGTTCTGACTGATGTTGGGTTCAGAAAAGACATCTAAAGTCATGCATATTAGCATATAACTAATCTAATCCACCCCTAACCCCAGGAATCCATACAGCACCTGATATATTGATTTATAGTAGATGGCAGGTAAATGTCACAAGTTCAAACACAGATGAGAAAACACCTACGGAAGAATGGGGCTGAAGAAGACTGGCCACATGAATAGACCTGTTCACACTCCTTTCGAGAGAAGCAATAGACTATTCCAGATTCATTATTTGGATATGATCCTTTAATAAATTCAGCGACTTCATCAATAACAGTCTTGCCAACAGAGGACTTTTCCCGCACCTGCAAAAAGGAAAAAGGCTCTGCAAGGCAATAAACTCCCAAGGAGTATAATGATCTTTGTTTCTACACACCATATAAAAGAGGTCTGGCCGGTTCACTGTGCTGACAAATTTAACAGATTTAGGTATATGTAACATCTCCATAAGATCAAGTTGCACTTTTTTAGTAGCAGTCGCCTGCGAAAAATGAAGAAACCGGATCAGGAAGTAAAAGTTCATATAACAATTCCTCTCTTCTGCCAATGTCCCAAGCAAAGAAAGAG